>CM062202.1:3927500-8727500 GCA_031216445.1 Lateolabrax maculatus | reverse complement strand
CTCTACAAAGAAATACGCAAGTTCAGTTTGTGCAGTTGACAATCGTCAACTGTATTGAAGGACACTCCCTTCTATAGTGGTTGTCTGTTTGTTGTTGACACAGGTTCAACTACCAAACTTTGCAGCATGATCTTATTTATATGATGGGTAGTTCCACAACCTGATAATGTCTCATCCCTAAAGTCAATATTGTCCCGAACAAGTATAGTAAGATCCTTCTTTGAGAATCCCCTTGGTATTGTGACACTACACTCTTTGATAAAAAGGTACAAAGGCTTGTCACTGGGGTGGTACCCAAAAGCTAAGTAATATTTGACTTATCCTTTCTTGAGACAGGAAAAACCAAATAGCTATTTTCAGCGGTACTCTGTTAACTAATAATAATAATTACAATAATAACCGCCATCATCATATTAATAATACTGATGATAATAGAATGATGTATATATTTATTTAAATTGGTAACTTGTTGATTTTTGTGTGTTTTCTGGGCCATGAACTGTAGGCTTTAATGAGCCACCACCTAACCATTCATATACCTTTTGTAAAGGGTACTTATATGTACCTTTGAGAAAATTCATGTGAACCTTTTTTACTTGTAAAGGGTATTTGTTTGTACCCCACAGTAACATGATTGTACCTTTTGAGGGTACATTTGTGAAATTTGTACCTTTAAAGAACAGAAATGTACCCTACCTTCACTGTACATTCACATTTTTTTCTTCATCAGGTACAGAAGTATCAGTGGTGGAAAACCCTTAAGGGTATGCTATAGTCGTATATGGGTTCTAATAAGAATAATATGTGCACCTCTCTTTTAGGGCATCGTATGGCCACAGGTAATCACGGGCTTTGTGGTCAATATTCTTAATGTTGTAATCAACTACATCGTTATTTGCCTGTTCAATCTGGGAGTAGCGTAAGTACTGCCTATTGAACCACTCATGACTCTTTCAACAACATCATTATTGCTCAAAACACATAACCAATATCGTGCAATGAAATGTTCTTTACAGAGGTTCTGCTGCTGCCAACACAATTTCCCAGTTCTCCATGGCTGGAATGCTCTATGCTTATATCATGTGGAAAGGTCTTCATAAGGCCACCTGGAAAGGTCGGTACAACATTTGCATTGGAGGATAGTGACTCTGTCAATAACCAGAGGCTATGGTTAATACAGATAACTTGGGGTGGGAGGATTGTGGTTTGACAGTTTAATAAAGTTGTAGCTCAGGAGTCAAGAGAGTCAATTTAAAACAGATAGTTTTGTATTCATACATTCATAATTTAGTGTGTAATTCTCCTAGACTATTTAGTGATTTCTAACACTGTTGTCACAAGCTATCTTGTTGGAAAACAAACATCTAGTTACAGTAGTCGTGTTAAAGGTTATCAAGAAAACTTAACACCCATCAGAAAAAAATTGAAGATAAACTCTGGTACTTAAAAAACGGGAACAGAACATTTGGAATTAGATAAGCAGTGTGGTAACTTGTATTTGTGTGTGCTTTTGGTCATGAACTGTAGGCCTTAATGAGCCACCACCTAAACATTCACTGTACCTTTTGTGAAGGGTACATATATGTACCTTTGAGCAATACAAATTACATGTGTACCTTTTTACAAGTAAAAAAAGTAAATTTCTATTTTTCCATGGAGAACTTGTCCACTAAGCACATTTCCATTTCTCCATCCTTCTTCCTCCAATATAAAATGTCTTCTATATTTGATATTCTGGGCATTAACTATAGTTTAGTTTTATACCACTTTGTGCAGGCAGCAGTCTTCACCTGTACTTGAGACTTGTGTCACTAGACTAAACAGTCTAAACTAAACAATTATGAGCTCTTCTTCGCGTTCCTCTTTGTTTAAGAAATCTAAGAATATTATAGTAGATTTCAAACCAAATCATGAGTCTGAATGTGGATACCTATCTGGCCTGCTTACAGCATGACGATCTGGTAGTTGTTCCCAGATTTGAGATAAAGACACTCACCTAACCTAACTGTATTTAATACTCTTAGGTATGAAATAATCTGTATTCCATCAATTGAATTGGGTGTTACATATGCCCACTCACTGCCATGATCTACCTTGCCTCGAGCCCCGCAGCAGACAGTTTCTGGATGGCAGTGGCTCTCAGGCTGTGGTTGGTGTAAGATGTGCGTGCCCCATAATTTTAACAGTTTTTTGTAAAAATATGTTCATCTTTGCAGTGCAAAGTTTGTTACAATCTAAGATAGATAGCAACGTTAATGTAATTAACAAGATATTAAAAAGATTCAATTCAGATAGAAAAAAAGTAAAAGAAAAATAAATCATACAGATAAAAATAAAACATCAATAAACAGGACATACTGTATAATGCCGTTCTCTTCTTACCGTTAATGGAACTTGCTCGAACGTCAGTTATTAGAACGCCTGTAGTGATATATGTAGTTAAAAGTCCCAGTGATGTTATACTGTATATCAGCACTCATGGAATGCCTCTTGTCCAATCAAATTACTTGGTTAGGACTAACTGTTGTATAACTAAGCTCATTTACATTTTTACCAAGTAAAGATCATTTTGTGTTGTAGATGGACAGACAGACTGAAGTGTAACTGAATGATTTGTTTGACCACACAGGCTGGTCTAAAGAGTGCCTGCAGGACTGGGGCTCATTCATGTACTTGGCCATCCCCAGCATGGTCATGCTTTGTGTTGAGTGGTGGGCATATGAGATTGGAACTCTTCTGGCAGGTAATGACACAGACTACATTGTGGTTTTAAAGACAAGTCACATTTGATGTATATAGCCCAAAATCACAAATCATAATTCGCCTCAGAGGGCTTTTCAGTCTGTACAACATATGACACCCTCAATAAGGATAAGCAAAAACAAAAATCTAACTGCTGTATGTCATTGACAGGTTATATAAGTGAGGTGGAGCTCGGAGCTCAATCAGTTTTATACCAATTGGCAGGTGTGATATACACGGTAATTTCCCTCATGTGAAATAATCTCTTCTACCAAATACTGGATGTAAATCAAATTGTTATGTGTGAAATGAATCACCTATTTGTACATGGAGTGTAACAGCATGTTAATATAGCATTTGTTTTTAGATCCCTGTTAGTTTCAGTGTAGCATGCAGTGTAAGAGTTGGAAATGCCTTGGGAGCTGGAAACACAGAACAGGCCAAGCTGTCTGGTAAACTGTCAATCTTCTGTGCAGGTCAGTATGCTCTTAAACACTATTTCTATATATTAATTATCTTATTAAAATGACATGTATTTAGAGACAGGATAAACAAAAGAACTATTGTTATATAATTCTAATTTCATTTAAGAGATCAGTGCAGGAGTAGTTTAAAGCTTAAAGAACAAGTCCAGCAACACATGCTTCGGCAGAGCTAATTGGCCAGCAGCAGGATACTGTGGTTGTCCTTTTAATTTAGCACCTTTTGAATTCTTCAATTGCTGGATAATTAAGTCTGTTCCACTTTACCACAGGGTCAGTCTCTGTATGTGTGGCAGTTCTCATTGGGGGCCTGAAGGACCATATCTCTTATATCTTTACATATGATGAGTGAGTATAGCTATCATATGTTTTTGTAACCACAACTGTATTCCGTATTCATACCTATATACCTTTGTAAAAGACAGTCTTTTCCCAGGGTACGTTATGTTAACACATACTGAATCAGTGTCAACTCTAGGAAAGATAACACGAGATGTGTTAATGGTGAAAGGTCAAATGACTACAGAGTAAACTTTGCTTACATATTCTTTCAAATGTTAAGTTGAGGTTAACTCTCAGTTATGCTGTGTAGCATCACTGTGGTTAATTGTTACATCTGATGTGCAGGGGAGAACAGGAACACAGGACCCAAAGCCAGTTTGTTGAGGCAGGCAGGGACAGTTCAGTAAGTTTAATGTGGCAGCCAGAAAATCCAACCCCCCCAAAAGAAAAGAATCAGGCAATGTCCAACACAGGGGGTAACCGACATCTAGTCGTGCAGATTACAGATATAAATGCTGCCAAGCCAAGCCACAATGCACATGGTAACAAAACCAACGAGCTGACAAGGAACAAAGGAAGTTGAACAGCATATATGGCGAGTGGCTGATGAAGGAATGAGTTGCAGGTGAGGAGTGGGCGGAGTAGGCCAGCTAAGTGCAGGGCTGATAACAGAAGTGGGAATAGGTGTGTAGGTCGGTGGGGCGATCAAGTGATGGGGAAAGGAGGAAAAGTCTGAGAGCATCTGGTGGACAGCTTGAGGATGGCATGTCTGGAGAATTGTGGAAAAGTTAGTATAGTAGTAGTAGGATAGTATAATATGTCACAGTGCTCAAATATAATACAAAAATGTAATGATGAAGTTATTTTTCAACTCTCTTACAGTATCAAACTATACATTTTGAGTCTCTGTTCTTTCAGACAAATCAGGAAAAGAGTTGCTGATGTTATAGTTTGTTATGTTCCATTCATCCTCATCGAGGCAGTATTTGTAAGTGTCTCTGCCATTACCTCCAATCAAATTCTCATGACAAACCTATATATTTTGCATTTGCAAAACAGCTTTTTTTGTTTGGCAAGTCTAACCATGACTTTATTCTGTTTGCATGACTAGGTTAACTTTGGTGGCATTATAAGAGGAGCAGGTAAACAGAAGATCGGGGCTGTTTTCACTATTTTGGGATATTATGGAGTTGGTTGTCCTGTTGGACTGTCACTGATGTTTGCAGCCAAATTAGGAATCATGGGTAAGATTTACAGCAGATGTTTTTTTAGCCTTGAGCTGATTTTTGCCATATTACTGTGTAACTGGTCATTTTTGTCCCCACTGTCCTTTTTTTTAGTAAGAGATCCACCACATCATCAACATCTACAGTACTTGCTTCTCTTAAAACAAAATGTAAAACTCTTTATTTATCGCAGGTCTGTGGATAGGCATGTCAACCGCTGTGTCTCTGCAGTGCTCATTCTTGATTTTCTACTTGATAAAAATGGACTGGAAGGAAGCTACAGTGGAGGTTAGTATTCAGAGGTAAATCTTCCCATTCATGATGGCTTAAGGCTACTTTTTTTATGAATAAACATTCACACATTGTTTTTCTTCCAGGCTCAAATCAGAGCAGGATTGAATGGGACCTCTACAGACACAAGTAAGAGAGATTGTGCAGCAAAAAAAAAAAAAACATTTGTCCTGTGTTGCATGGGAAATGATAAATTCTCCCTAAATAGCCAGATATGTAGTTTACTCATGATACATTGTGAAATGCATAAAACTAAAAACAAACCTACACAAAATGTTAATAACTTATCAAAGAATAGTTTAATGTGAATAACTAATTTTTGACAAATGTCAGATCTTGTAATTCTTCAGGTCACAAAATTAAAATCAGTGAAAACATTACAGTCACATTTGCATTTGTATGTCCAGGTTCCCAACTAAATGATCCGAGGAATTCACAGGACCTAACAGACACTATGAACATGGTTGAGACTGAGACGGGATCAGCAGTAAAAGTGGAGAAGGAGCTCTCTTACAGGACTCTGGTCCTGCGCAGGGGCCTGGCTCTGGCTGCCATGCTGTTCATCCTGGCTGCTGGAATCATTATAAACCTGCTGATCGTTAATTTGGTTGCATGAGTGCAGATGACCAGAAAGCAGGCAGAACAGAGAGAAATGAATGAATGAAATGATCTTTGAGCAATGAATAAATCTCCCAAAGCATAATATCATTCTTAAACCATTCATTCACACGATTTCACTGAATCTGACAGTGTTCGGCTCAGAACCACATTCTGTCAAAGAATGTATAACTAAAGACCTTTGACCTTTCACAACCTTTGGATTGAATACATTAAACAGAAACATTTTGGTTATATTGGACTGTCAAAGTCAATCTGACAATTTATTTGGGACCAGTGCAGAGGAGAAAATTTGATCAGGAGTATATGTAGTATTGATCCGGTCCAAAGTAAAGTTGGCCTCTGAAGGCAGGGTCTCTGGCCAGGGCAGAAGAAAGTGCACACTTGCTCCCACAGTCAGAAGCGCTACTGCTGCAAACATAGTGAGGCCTCGCCTGAGGATCAGCTGGGTAGTGGAGAGACGGCTGCCCAGCTGCTGGACCACATGTCCATCCTGTGCCTCCGTGTTCCCATCATGGTCCTTAGGGCTCACAGACATGTAGCCATCCACTGACTTGGGAGAAATAAAGGATAGCAAAATCTTAAAAGTCAATTGATAACAAGAGGAAACAATCTATGAAAAGAAATGAAGATAAATTGTTGCATGTGTTCAGTATAGCAGGACACTTACGTTCCCATTACTTGCTGTCTGGCCAGCAGTGATGTTACCTGCAGCATCTGAAAGGGGAACTGTGCTTAATAATGTCATGTGGGTGTTTTTCAGTGCTCGACCGACAGCCTGCAATTAAGCAGAAACAAAAAAGAAAACCAACTTTCAACTTCTCATATTCTGAGCACAATTTGTCTCAGTAACTGTCCAAATTCTGAGGTCCTGCTCAGCACACCTCCTCTGTCATCCTCTCCCAGTTCAACTTGAAGATGACAATGATGTAGAAGGTGGATTGTACAATACAACAAACAAGCAGTCCCAGCCAAAATCCTGCAGAGAAAATAAAAACTTAGTCTGTCAAGGGCATTGCAGGCTTCACTTAAAAAAAACCTGCTTTTTCTACAAAAAAGGTAATTTCATACTATTACCTAAAACTCTCAGTTTTGCAACAAACATTAAAGTAATGCTCAGTGAAAGTCCTATGCCGTAGTATCCGATGAAATTAGCCACAGCTGGTATCTTCTGTTTCCCTGTGCCCAAGAAGATGCCTGTGCACACACACTAGGATGGGGAAAAACACACATATATATATATAAAAGACATATATGACTTCCCTTTGGCATCATACTGCAAATATATTTTGCTCTGCACACAAGAAATGCTGTTAAACTCACCACGAGGCCATCAAAGAACTGAAGGAAACAGTAAGCATTCATCAAGTGTGAGATCAGAGCTATCATCTTCCTGAAATAGAGTTTTATAATAAAGCTCTGGTTTTCATGGCCAATCTTTGTATATGTACAGTAGCAGTAGTACTTTAACAATTGTAAAGAATTACAGTTATTGAAATGTGAGTGCAGCTGTAGAAACTCACTCATCAGAGGTGAAGACGAAGCCAATCACTGTTTTAGTTGAGCCAAGCACAAGACCTTCAACAACTGCACAGCTACCTGGAAAAGAAGAGCTGTGAATTCAACGGCAGAAAATGTTGAAGAAATCACACAGCAAATGCTGATTTAAAAGGCTACAACAACAGAACATGTTTATAACTGACCTGCTAGAGTGAGCGCTATCTTGCTGGTGAGAATGGCCCTGGCAGTGTCTCCTGCACCGAGAGCATTCCCCACACGAGCACATGCTGCAGCTTGAATACCAAGAGGGAACTAAGGATTCATCATTTTGAAAAAGAATACATTCAGGAATCTGAAAATATGAACACTGATATACAGAAGAGTTTGCTCCTGAGACTGACATTAATTTGTGAGTTATTTTTTAACAAATCAAAATTTTGAGAAGTGTTTGGAGAAGATGTTTAAAGTGAGAATGTAACGCTCTGACTTGTCATCAGTACCATGTAGGTTATGAAAGCCACCATTATCACAGCATGTTGGGCTGCCAGCTCATCTTCACTCAGCATTCCTGATCATCAGAGACAAAGAAGAAAGATCATTCAAGACTCAAAGTTTGTATCACATGCTGGTCTGATAAAATCAGTGATCTTAGAGTTTAAATAACATGGTTAACATGGTCTATAAGAATAGGCTCAATGTAATCATGAAACTATTTGTATTACCTGCAAAGAATCCCCCAAATTCATAAACCCACCACTCGAAGCACTTCATTAATGTACTGGGAATGGCAAGTTTCATGTAGGAGCCCCACTCCTGCAGTGATTCTACAGACCAGCCTGCAGGGGGAGAGAGAAACGCATTTATGTAGAGAGAAAAACTTGGAGGCTGAACAAAGTGGTCCACAAGATCATAAGGTCAACACAAATATGTACTAAATATAACTGTCCCCTCACCTCCCCATGTTGATACATGGAGCTTCTTCCACCAAATGTAAGCAAACAGAAAAGCACAGATGTAAATCTGAGACAGGGTATTGGCTGCTGCAGATCCACTGTAAGACATGCACACAGATACAGTGATATCAGCGTATGTAATCGGTTTATTCAACTTTAAAATGCTGACATGTGTGAGTACTCCTACCTAACACCCAGGTCCAGCCTGTATAGAAAGATGTAGTTCGTCACCACATTTGCGATGTTTGCCATGGCAGCAGTGTACATTTGTGGCAGTATTATACCCTGAGTACACAAACACCAGGAAATGTGATTACTGCTACTCATACCTTTTTTTTTTTTATCCGTATTTAGATTAGATTTAATAAGATTTACAACATTTGTACTGTATATACTGAACTCATATGATAAAGAATGGGATAAACACAAAAAATTGGACTTGGGTTTAGGACAGCAATGCACCTGGTTCTGAAGGTAAGACACTTGAAGTTGATGCAGAAACATTGCCTACAGAGAAAGATGGTTTTTAACAAGGTTTTTATTAATTGAACTGCTATTAACAGATCATTGTGCAGAAAAACTGCACAATAATAACTGAAAATGAGTTTAATTTGCACATAAAAGGTGGGAGAAAAAGTCACAACTCACTGGTACCGCAGGAAGGAAGCCTGTAATATACAGCTGGGCTATTCTGAAATCAAGATGTGGCATTCAGTTCAAATTAAAAACATACAAGCCCTTTTGAATTTAAGGTAATATACACTGTTCACCACTAATTCAGTTTAATTTATTTTCAATGCCACTCAAAAGCTGAGAATTATCAAGTTAAAGCTGCATAAATCAACATTTTTTAATTCAAAATTGAACCAAATGAGAAATGTGAATGTGCTTGTTTTGAAACACTCGCAGAGAACTGTTAACCAACTCAACTCATCTTAGCTTTTTTTAACTCATCGTACTGGTTTTACGCGTCTCACATTTACTGCACCCTGTCTTACTGCTCTTGTCTACCAGGTACACTGCAGTAGCAGCAGGCAGCTGTGTTTCCATTTGCTCTGATAAACCCAGTGTACTTTACTTGGACAGAACCAATTAGCTAACAAAGTTAGTTAAAGTCGAATATCTAGCAAGCTAAAGACTCATATTGTTTTCAGGAGTTAGTGAGTTGTTTTTTAAAGAAATATTTTATAAATATTTTAAAATGTAGGTAAAGCACAGTGTATCAACCTTTTTCTATGAAGCTACATTAAATAATTAAAAATACTGGAGCAGAATTTGTGCAATAAAACTAATATTGACTATAAAATTGGTAGAGGTCATTTTATCAATATTTGGAATACAGAGTTTCTGTTTATTAAGACTCTGTGCAGTGATTAATGTGTGGGGACGAGAATTGATTTAAATGCAGAGATGGCGTTACCTTGGAGAGGATGATGTCTCAAGTTCTCACTGATTAACATTCAAATTTGCCCACATCACTGGTAGTGGTAACAATAGCATTACTGCATGTTTGGTGCTGTTGGTTACCTGGCCACCTCAGGGTCCTGGCCCATGCATAACAAGATGACCTGAGCATTAATGAGGAGGCCCCAGCAGGGCAGACAGAACAACAGCAGGATGACGACGCCCCGCTGAAGGATCACTCCAACCCGCAGCAGGTTCTTACCACCAAATGTCTGCACAACATAATTATTGCACAACAATAATCGTAAACATTTAAGAAAAGGAGGGCATTAATACACGGTAGAGGTCAATAAACAAAATCCAATGTATTATATAAGCACCAGAAGTGTTTTCCAACCTGAGATACCAAAGTATCACATGCCAGTCCAAGACCATATCCTGTTGCTGCAGTGGTAACATTAATGGTCTGAAATAAATATGAAACATACTTGAATGCGTCTGATGTAGGCAATATTTCTATGACTCATAATTGTAAATGTACTAGAGAAAATCCTCAGGAGTCTTTGCAAGGTGATGGTGAGAGTATTATACAAGCTGCGTTTGTAGTTTTAAATTTCATTTACTCTACAAAAATATTACATCTCCACCTGTAATTTCCTCATTTTAGCCTCTAGAAGTCTGTGGAGCATAGAAATGACCACTTACAGCAGAAGCTAATCCATAGCCAGCCATCACTTCATTTCCCAGACGCCCACAGAACATTGTAACCACAAATGGAAGCAGGTAATTGAGGATTCGAGAGAGCATCTAGAAAGAAAAACATCGACAAGGGTGCAGTTGATCAGCTACCAGCTCACAGATTATACATTGTAAATTACAGCAAACACAAGTTGCAATTCATTATCATGGCACTTATACTATGACTTGGCAAACAAGCTACCACACTGTCATCATTTTGGCAGGTTGCAGCCACTGTTCAGCCCCTGTTTGAAACCTGCCAAACACTGTTTTAGGTCTATTGATTTCTGCATCTAAGTCTCAGACACAAAAGTCTGTTTTCCTGACTTCCTAACCTTTTATTTGGCAAAGAAAGACTGTCATCAATCTTCTGTTGTATAAATCAGCTTTTCAGCAAGGACAGCCTCAATCCACACAATCCCTTGCAGACAGAGCAGGGTATGTAAACAAAGCCAGTCCTTACCAGAGGCCCTGTCATCCTCAGGATGTGGTACAGCTCCTCTCTGTGAGCCAGGGGAACCCTGTGGCGCACCCACCTGCAACAGAAAAGCTTGTCACTGGACCCCTCCATGTCTGCAGCACAAGATGCCAATGCAGGTCCCTACTCTGAAGTGCCTGTCTTTTTCTCTAATGTACTTATCTTAGTTGCTCTTCAGGATGTTGGAAGTGAGGGAAATCTTGCTGCGGTCACAGCTGCCCTGGAACTAAGCCAAGGCCAGCTGAAACAACGCAGATTGTGAAAAACAAGAAAAAGGCCTGAAATAACAACAAAGACTAAGATGGAGGACTTGAAAGCAAAAATGTTTTGATCTTGACTGGTTAAACATATAAAACGTTACAATTCTCCTGGAAGAACATTGTCGGGTTTTTCATTACTCCAAAGATAAACCCTTTCATATATTTTGGAGTTTCCTTACATCCAGCGTATTGTCCATAAAATAGTTCCATGTGTCACAATCTATTTCTTGGTCCGTCTCTTTGGCCAGGCTCTCAGCCCCAGCACTCTGAGTTGCCCTCTGTCCCTGTCTCCATCCTCTGCTCAATTCTCACAGGCCTTTGATTTTTCCCAATTCTCCAGACCTGCCATCCTCAAGCTGTCCACCAGATGCTCTCGGAGTTTCCCTCCTTTCCCCATCACCTGACTGCCTCACCCATCTACACACCTGCTCCCACTTCTCTCATCCGCCCTGCACTTACCTGGCCTACTCTGCCCTCTCCTGACCTGCAGCTCATTCCCTTGTCAGCCACTTAATATATATACTGATAAAATTCCTTTGTTCCTTGTCAGATCATTGTTAGTGTCATGTTGCTTTTGTCTGTGCTTTCCTGCTTCAGTTTTTCCTGGGACCTGTGTCATCACCTGCCCGTTTGGACTCTTCCTTTATGTTGATTTTGGATTTTCTGTCTGCCTCATCATCCCATAAGCTTTTATACTTCCTAATTTAATAAAGTGACTGAACTGTCCTACATGTGTTCTGGGTTATCAATGTGACAACATAACACGTGATGATAATTTCAGTACAATATATAGTTTACTAAAATACCGATGGTAATGTACCAATTGAACTTAAAGCTCAAGGCAAGAGTCAACTCAAAGAGCCTCTAACAAAAGTACAGTGGATGGCAGTCATAATACATTAATACATTTATTATATAGCGACATTGACTTTGAGACTGTGCACTGATGGATTTCTTTACGTATTGGACAAAATGGTGACAACGTGTGAACATGAACATAGTAGAATTAGGAAAAATAACTGGAATCACTTCTGTATATGGTTTAACTTATCCTGCGTCTTTATCAACACCAATACACTTGTTTGAATCACTCATGGGGACTATAAGGAGCTCTGATGACCTTGAAGTGGCCTTAATTTAACACCCCACCTTTTTATTGTTATTTTGACTTTCCTTTCACTCTTTTTTTTTTTTTTTACTTTTCTCCTGGGATAACTTACTATATATCTTGTAACCATATAGCATGACAATGGCAAGACTTTTCATTTAGTCATTAACATGTATATCTGAGAAGATTAGGAAAACTTTCATTTTTTTGTGTGTGTGTCTAATTGACATTTATATTCTGTGAAAATTGAAAAAGCAACCTTTAACATATAATAAACCCACCCTTATGTATGAACATGTATCACCCTTGGTGACCTGGGTCAGGTTTGTTTTTATTCTATTTATTTTCAACATCTCAAATCTAAATTCTAACTTAAGCGATCTAAATTGCACACAAGTACTACTGTAAATAACATTTAGATCTAAGAGGTGAACACTTACATGCTAGCAAACAAGAGATACCATACTTTTTCATCTTTTATTACCAAGGGTAAACAACCACTAAAATACAAACGTACAGAAAAGTTCACCCGCAAATCTACATTACTTTGTTGTTGATGTTTTTAATAATATAGTATTTAATAAAAACACCATTATTTATTTTGCCATAAGAAAAAAGATGAGTTTTTAATTAGTCATGGTCCATTATTATGAGTTACACTTAAAAATTATCTCAAGAGCCAATACAAACATTCTTCACTAGTAAAACACTGGTCAAGCAGGGTAGCATGACAGACATTACGCAAGAGCAGAGAGAACCTACAAACTGTTTATGATCAAACAATAAGTTAATCTCAAAGCAAAGTATTAGTTCAACCACTTATTCACTTTATTTTCCATCAAATCTGCAACTGTTTTGCACTTGCTACTTGCTGTCAAAGATAATGAGTCCATGAGAGTCTAAAATTCAATGCTTTTATGACTTTGAGCACAAGCAATGATTTTATGATCAAGGCTCTCAAGGTTATCCTGATTCATCTGTTGGGACCAGTGTAGCGGAGAAAACTTGATTGGTAGTATATGTAGTATTGATCCGGTCCAAAGTTAGGTTGGCTTCAAAAGGCAGGATCTCTGGCAAGGGCACAAGGAAGTGCACACTTGCTCCCACAGCCAAAAGTGCAACTGCTGCAAACATAATGAGGCCTCGCCTGAAGATCAGCTGGGTTGTGGAGAGATGGCCGTCCTTCAGCTGCTGGACCACATGTCCATCCTGTGCCTCCGTGTTCCCGTCATGGCCCTCGGAGCTCACAGACATGTAGCCATCCACTGACTTGAAGGAACAAGTATCATACTTCCCATTACTTTATTTTGTTAAGTCATATGGAGAGCAAGCACTTTAAACTTAAAACGAAAGTTGTCAGATATTTGGAATCTTTTACTTAAATGTCCAATAGAAAAATACTACATAAAAAAATAAATACAACACTCCATTAATAACAGTGTGAAACAAGCTATGAAAAGCCATTTACGTTAGTGTTAAGAATAACCGGCTACTTACGTTCCCATTGCTTGCTGTCTGGTCAGCAGTGTTGTTACCCGCAGCATCTAACAGAGCAGCTGTGCTTAATAATGTCATGTGTTTTTTTTTCTGAGCTCGTTTCACAGCCTGCAAACAAGCAGATTCAAAATCTTAACTGCCAATTTCTCCTTAGTCACACACTTAACAAAAAGTAATTGAAATTTGCCAGATTTGTCTCAGCTGTTGAAATAAACCAAATTCTGTCAGTATATCTGAACAGCTGAGGCCCTGCATGATCCTGATTGTTAGATTAGCCAGCAGCACACCTCCTCTGTCATTCTCTTCCAGTTGAGCTTGAAGATGACAATGATGTAGAAGGTGGATTGTACAATACAACAAACGAGCAGCCCCAGCCAAAAACCTGCAGAGAAAAAGACAAATTAGTCTGTCACGTGTAGAGCAGGCTACAGCTTTGATATCCTGCTCTTCCTATGCAGACAACAAAACATGGCCACTTCATATGATTACCCAAAATTCTCAGTTTTGCAACAAACATCAAAGTAACGCTCAGTGAAAGTCCTATGCCGTAGTATCCAATGAAATTAGCCACAGCTGGTATCATCTGTTTCCCTGTGCCCAAGAAGATGCCTGTGCACACACACTAGGATGGGGAAAAACACATATATATAAAAAAACACATATGTTATTTGCTTTTGGCATCATACTGCAAATATATTTTGCTCTGCACACAAGAAATGCTGTTAAACTCACCACAAGGCCATCAAAGAACTGAAGGAAACAGTAAGCATTCATCAAATGGGAGACCAGCCCTATAATTTTCCTGAAATGAAAATTAAGATTAAATCTTTGCGTGCAGCAGTGTTGCTCTAACAACTATAGCCTACAGTTATTGAAATGTGAGTGCAGCTGTAGAAACTCACTCATCAGAGGTGAAGACGGAGCCAATCACTGTTTTAGTTGAGCCAAGCACAAGACCTTCAACAACTGCAAAGGTACCTGGAAAAGAAGAGCTGTGAATTCAACGGCAGAAAATGTTGAAGAAATCAAACATCAAATGCTGATTTAAAAGGCTACAACAACAGAACATGTTTATAACTGACCTGCTAGAGTGAGCGCTATCTTGCTGGTGAGAATGGCCCTGGCAGTGTCTCCTGCACCGAGAGCATTCCCCACACGAGCACATGCTGCAGCTTGAATACCAAGAGGGAACTAAGGATTCATCATTTTGAAAAAGAATACATTCAGGAATCTGAAAATATGAACACTGATATACAGAAGAGTTTGCTCCTGAGACTGACATTAATTTGTGAGTTATTTTTTAACAAATCAAAATTTTGAGAAGTGTTTGGAGAAGATGTTTAAAGTGAGAATGTAACGCTCTGACTTGTCATCAGTACCATGTAGGTTATGAAAGCCACCATTATCACAGCATGTTGGGCTGCCAGCTCATCTTCACTCAGCATTCCTGATCATCAGAGACAAAGAAGAAAGATCATTCAAGACTCAAAGTTTGTATCACATGCTGGTCTGATAAAATCAGTCATCTTAGAGTTTAAATAACATGGTTAACATGGTCTATAAGAATAGGCTCAATGTAATCATGAAACTATTTGTATTACCTGCAAAGAATCCCCCAAATTCATAAACCCACCACTCGAAACATGTCATTAATGTACTGGGAATGGCAAGTTTCATGTAGGAGCCCCACTCCTGCAGTGATTCTACAGACCAGCCTGCAGGGGGAGAGAGAAACGCATTTATGTAGTTTGAAAAAGATGGAGGATGGACAGAGTGATGAAAAAAAGTATACGTAACCATGAATATTAAATCCCTCACCTCCCCATGTTGATACATGGAGCTTCTTCCACCAAATGTAAGCAAACAGAAAAGCACAGATGTAAATCTGAGACAGGGTATTGGCTGCTGCAGATCCACTGTAAGACATGCACACAGATACAGTGATATCAGCGTATGTAATCGGTTTATTCAACTTTAAAATGCTGACATGTGTGAGTACACCTACCTAACACCCAGGTCCAGCCTGTATAGAAAGATGTAGTTCGTCACCACATTTGCAATGTTTGCCATGGCAGCAGTGTACATTTGTGGCAGTATTATACCCTGAGTACACAAACACCAGATGATGCGATGAGTACCACTTATACCTTTAATTTAATTACATTAATTAAGACAACATGTTTTGATTCTCTGAAATAAAAGAACCGTTTCCAGGACATTAGTGCACCTGGTTCTGCAGATAAGACACCTGAAGCTGATGTAGAAACATTGCCTAAAAGAAAAAGAAAAGAAAAATAGATACAAACTCTTGACATTAAGGTTTGAGGGAAAGTAGTTTCTCTATACTTTGCTGAAGTTTATTGAATTTTCTCATTGAGATGAGAGAAAAGTCGCAGCTCACCGGTACAGCTGGAAGGAAGGCTGTAATATACAGCTGGGCTATTCTGAAATTGAGACGCTGTAGTCAGAGCCAAAGAAGTGATGGTTTAAGGATATAAACACTGTTCATGGTCATTTATTTCCTTTGCCACTCAAAAATTAATTCATGGGAAGAAAAGTTTGCCTTTCAGGAGAATTAATATTAAGAAGTTGTTGTATAATAGACTTAGCATTCCTGAAGTTAACCAAAATTGTGTGTTGTAAGGCTACATTTAATAAAAGTGTGAGTGTGCGAATACTTTCCTATAGTGATTTAGACTTCACACAGAATTGGTAGAGATTGTTTGATCAATATTTGGAATTCAGACTTTTTGTTTATGCTGAATCGGTTCAGTGAGTCAGTGGGGAGCAAAACCGATTTCAATGCAGCGGTGGTATTTGTTACCATTGAGAGAATGAGGTCTCTGAGTTTAAATACAAGTTTGGGGCTGTTGGTTACCTGGCCACCTCGGGATCCTGGCCCATGCATAAGAGGATGGCTTGAGCATTAATGAGGAGGCCCCAGCAGGGCAGACAGAACAACAGCAGGATGATGATGCCCCGCTGAAGGATCACTCCAACCCGCAGCAGATTCTTACCACCAAATGTCTGCACAACAGCACAGACAGTGTTAATCATGGAAGAAAAACGAAGTAATGAACAGTTGGGATCTAAAGCAGGTAAATTAAGGGTTAGGGCTTTCCAACCTGAGACACCAACGTATCACATGCCAGTCCCAGACCACATCCTGTTGCTGCAGTGGTAACATTAATGGTCTGAAATGAATATGAAACATAATTGAATGAGTCTGATGTAAGCTCCAAGACTCTGAGGTAACCAATATTTCTATGACTCATACAACTAAAAGTACTATATATTGATTTAATCATCATGTTTGTGAGAGAATTGTAAAAGCTATCATGAAAAGTGAGTTTATAGTTGTAATATTTCATTTTCTCCCGTAAAATTGCATCTCCACCTGTAATTTCTTCATGTTAGCCTCTAGAAGTCTGTGGAAAATGAAATGACCACTTACAGCAGAAGCTAATCCATAGCCAGCCATCACTTCATTTCCCAGACGCCCACAGAACATTGTAACCACAAATGGAAGCAGGTAATTGAGGATTCGAGAGAGCAGCTAGAAAGACAAACATTGACAATGGTGCAGTTGATTCTGCTACCAGCTCACAGATTATACATTGTAAATTACAGCAAACACAAGTTGCAACTGTTTAGAATGGCTCTCTATGCAAATGAGCTATCACACTTTAATCACTTTGGCAGGTCGCAGCCACTGTTCAGGCACTGTTTGAAACCTGGCACACACTGCTATGAGTTGACTGATAGCTGCTTCTAAAACTTAGGCTCAAAGTGAATTTTTCCTGACATATGAAAGAAAAACACTCATCAATCTCCCGTTGTATAAATCAAATTACTACAAAGGACAGCCTCAATCCACACAATCCCTTGCAGACAGAGCAGGGTATGTAAACAAAGCCAGTCCTTACCAGAGGCCCTGTCATCCTCAGGATGTGGTACAGCTCCTCTCTGTGAGCCAGGGGAACCCTTCGGCGCACCCGCCTGCAGCAGAAAAGCTTGTCACTGGACCCCTCCATGTCTGCAGGATCAGATGCTACTGCCGGCTTTTCCCCCTTGAAGCGTGGGTCCTTTCTGTCATGTACTTATCTTTGATCCTCTCCAGTGACAGAATTCACCACTGTTGTGTGAAGTATTTCGACATCTCAAAAGGTTACTAATTAATTCACTCAAGGTTAGTCTCAGAAATTGCATTTCAGATTTGACATTGGGGCAAAAGCCATAACACAAATGTCTCATTATGTAAAACAACTACATTATGTAGTACCTGTAACATGGTACAGGGTTCATTTTATGAGTCACTATTTAATGTTATCTAGCTGGATAGCAGAGGTGCACATAAATTACATTTACAATTTAATTTCAAATTCAAATGCAGTAAAAATGTATTTTGGCATTTCTTGCATTGTCTGAGAAAATGATTGTATGGCCAATAGTTGCCACTGTGGGAAGCATATTAAATAACCATAACCTGCCTTTGTTCTACCTCTGCGTTGTCAGATTTGATTTGTGAACAGACAGAAGGTGTGATGTCATGATTATTCATTAACATCTTTTGTATATTAATGACCGCACAGCTTTCCTTTGAAGAAGTGGAATCAGTCCAATCAGTCTCCATCAATTCAGGTGGACATGTTCATTAAAGTCTTTGGGAATATAAAACATTAACATGTCATATGGTTCAGTCACCTACTGGAGAGCAGTAAAGGTTAAACAGTCAACATTTAAAATGAGATGCAGCCCTCTGCAACTAGTAGGCAGAAAACCAATTCAACCAGCCATCTGTAGCAGATGATAGAATAGATCAGAGCAAGTAAGCTACCTGTTTCATAGATAGAAAACATATTTGCACGTAAGACCTACGGATCCACCAAAGCTGGAGTATACGCACTCAGGTTGTGATTGATTTAAAGATTCGTCTTTCCAGAAGTGCTGCCTCAAAAATGATCTCTATAGACAGTGGACCAAAGAGGATTTTTGCACTAAGCTATAGGTGATTATATGTTTGGTGAGTTAACCCTTCCTCACAGACAGTGAGGTGGTGATTCAGTGCACCTGTGTGATGGAGCAGGAGTGTAATACACAAACACAAAAATAGTCTCCATGAACTCAAGTGTTTCACTGTGATTGCTTATCTCATTGAAAACCTGACTAAAGGATGAAACCTTACACTGAAGAAATATTATATCCACCTGGAGTACAGTGTTACCTTAGAGACAGAGACTACTAACACACAGTCACACAGTATGCATTTTTGGCAAGATGATGTTGCAGTAGGTTTCATAGAAAAAAACAACAATATGTAAATGTGGAAATCAGTGGTAAGCAGTGGGATCTCACAGCTATAAGGGCTAGTATTTGGATTATCTCAGTTCACTCAGGTAACCCATAAGCATAAATGGGAGTTCTGGCCTCATAATAGTGTGTGTGTACCGTAGTATTGACATCAGAACAGGGGAATGAATTCTAGCTGTAAATGCATCTCTGACAACAGTGAAGGAGGAGCAAAATGTGGCATTTCTGTTCATTCTGTGTGTCCTTTTAGAGGCTTTCAGTCTCAGTTTGAGAGACAATGAGCTCCCCTTGGTGTGACAACCCAAAGCCCTCGAGGCTTTCTTTAGGCTAAATCAATCAGGCTATTGGAATGAGTGCCATGGATACCATGTGCTGCAGCGTCAGTGATTTGTATCTGTCACTTGTTATTTTCCCTAACACTGCTCTTGCCTTTGTGTTTGCTGAGTCCATTGGATGGCACCTCATATCTCTGCTTCCTCGTCTCAGCCTGTCCCTGCCCCTGGTCTATTTCGCCTTCCCTATCTTCTCTCCTCTCCCTCTCCATTGTGACTGCCCATTCAGACTTTTTATCAAGTATACTTTTTCTATTCGTCAAATAAGGCATGTTCATTTTTTATCTTGATATGCTAATTACACACAAACTAAAGCTGAAGCTGAGGGGAATGTCATTAGTATTGCAGCTATTTGGTCAATTAATAAAACTTAATTAATCTTAATTCCTCCTAGTCCTCCTAGAGTTATTTCAGTTTGGACCAAAGTGGTATATATTTATTTTATTGTACTTGTTTAAGGGGTTCCACTACCTGCAGTCAGGAAGGACATTCCTGCCAATGGTTTCACAGTATTCCAGGTGACTGTAACACATCAAGAAACTCAGCAACTTGCAAGCAAAGGCAGTGAAGAAGAAGACTGCTAACATGTAAACATAGATGTACACAATGCTGGTTTCAAAATGTTCAAAAAATCAACTCTGCAAACATTTTATGAGGAAGTCATCTAAACTGAGAGTACAACATCATTTAACACAATGTTAAAAGTTAGATATCAAAGAGACACATAAAAGTGGATATCTACAAGAACCTTTATTTATTTTTTTTTATTGTTTTTTCCCTTTTTTAATGATCCAGCATGGGAAACTCAAGCTCATCATCACTAAGAAAAGTTATACAGTCCAAAACAAAATATTATTTCTAAACTCACCAACTCATTTCAAAGTTAAAGGTTAATCCGCCAAGCTTATGGTCTTATCTTGGTTGAACATTATTTGAGCCCAGTCTCTCATTTGAATCCCGTTTCTTCCTAAAAAGCTGTTTTAGCAACACTTCCTGTGGTTTCCAGGTGGATAAAAGAATTTAAGGGCTAAATCTTTCTTTGACAATTTATTCCAGTGATGATACATATTTGAATGAATTATACCTCCGAGGAGGCACACGCTGTTTACTCATTTGGTTCGCCTTAAATTATTCACTCTCAATTTTGTTTTTCACAGTGCTGCAAGTAAAACAGATCTTGTGTTCATGAGCTACTGAGCTGACAACACTCTAGCTAGATAGTGTAAATAAAATATGCCTGTAGTTACCATCATGGATTTGCAATGAAATACGGAAGCAGAGAAAAATAAAAATGAAATAAAACTGTTAAACTAACCTGAACATACAGTAGAATCCACAAAGCAAAAAAAAAAAAAAAAAAAAGCTACTTGTTTACTTTCCATTGAGTTACATAAGATTTCCTAAAAACAAAGAGCAGAAAAGGCTCTAAACTATCCATTCCCAGAGCAGTCAGACCATTAAGTTAAGTTAAATATTGATGACTTTGGTTAATGATGGCAGTGAAAGATATGAGCTCTGCTATGAAGGGACACAGCCTGTCACATCTGATGTTACTGTGAGCAGTGATATGTGGCTCCGGCATCTGACCTTCTCTTCCTGGGGGCCTTTTAGATAATTGCTTTCTCAAATGCAATCTACAGATTGTTTTTCTCTCCCCTGAAAGTATTTTAAGGCAGCGGGTTTCCAAATTCTTTATAATTTCTTGTGACCCAGATCTGAATTCAGAGGCTGTGTTGCAGGCTAATATAACAGGATTTTGTACGCATCCAAGCGACCAAGTTTCCAGCCAATGCTGTGCCCTCCAGACTAGTTTTGAGACCTATTTTTAATCTTGCTGCAGTGCACCCTCTTGGTTATTTCCTAGACGTTCACCAAACAGCTATACCATTTATTCCAGTGTCACCATGGCTGCAGACATCTATGGTCAAATGATAAACTACTTTAAGTCTTAATGTCCAATCTTATGACATAGCTACAGAAACTACTTAAAGGTATTTTAATGTAAAATTGATTCAAACGACCATGTACAGAATGTTAAAAAAAGATGGATTTCAATATCTTAAGATGTAATATTAAACCAAGCCTGACTTAAGCAGTAGACTGTTGCATGCCAGCTTTCCAGAGATACACTAGTGTATCTCTGTCTCTCCTGGCTGACCCCAGGAATGTGCTTTGGTTAAGAATGTGTGCAGTGTTATTTACACTATCTGAGGTTATTCCTATTGAGATCAGGCTGCCCGGCTCCAAGAAATATCTCTCTCTCTATCTCTTTCTCTGTGTCTCTGGGCTGCTCTGTACTGTTGATCTATTCAGAATTTAATGCATTCCTCATCGCTGCCCTGGTATCCAGAAATCACCTGCCGGATCACAGGACAAATTAAACCCCAGTCTCCTGTTATGGAATAACAATAAGGCTGATTCAGTGGTGCTGCTGCCAAGCAGAACTGGAGGTCATTGTAAGTGTTGAGTTGCTGCTAAGTAACTGTCTTGTTTTGTATTGCAGAGCATAAACTGCAGAACTCCGTTTATTTCTCTCACAAGCATTACATTGCACTGTTTATACAGAGTTGCAGATTCTACATGTGTTGTGTTAAATAGAGGGCAGTTTTTCTAATGCAGCATTTTTTATGAGAAAATTATTATCAGTGATCCTCAGAATATATACAAGTAACCACACTGTGGAAGCCTCATATTTGTTATAAGTCTTACTTATAATGCATAGCATACAATGATTCATTCATTGATTCAGGTCTGAAGTCCATCTTTAATGAGATTCTCACCTTGTGACCTGAAAAAGCCTGATCCTTAACAGTGACAATACAGATAAACAAGCAATGCACCAGATATAATCTATATAGGCTGGAGGTAATTTGCAATGCTGTGTGTTTATGTATATATATGTACACATATATGTGACAAGTTGATTTATTCAGAACTCATTCCATGTTCACATCTTTGTTGTTGTTCAAACCACTGTTTCATGCTAAGGCATTATCTCTATATATTTGAGAACCTTCACTAAAAAAGGTGACTGACAAATGTCTACAGTTACCACTTGTTGCTCCCCTGGTTGTTGCTCCTCTACTATTTCTGTTCCTGTTTTTTTTTTCACATGTGGTTCTCTTGTTACTTTTGCACCTAGGTGATTAGTGAAGTACCGATAGTACACTCTTACTAAAGAGTCTCAAAGGAAAATTACCTTGATTGAAGATATTGATTAGCAGGTGTGATCTATGGGAGAAACAAATAACTAGAGGAGAAACAAAAGATGGTACATTTTTAACACCTATTTCTTCCACACTAAGGAGTATAACAGGGAGAATAGAGACACAAATTAAAAGGGCTGTGAGCCAGAAACGGTTGCTAAGTTTTAATCACTTAAATCACTCTCTTTCACTGTGGTTAACTTTAATGATCTTTCATGTGAATCATGAAGCTTGCAGTATAAGAAACCAGCAGTCCTTCCTTTCACAGGGGAGCAATGCCTTGCCTGTTTTCCCCAACCATATGTTACTAATGATGTTAAAATGTGGCTTGGAGAATCACAGCTCCTGCTCATTATAGCAGATGCCTGGGGTAGGATAAAACACTTTATACAGATTCAAGATAGAGGTCATTGTCCTTGTCACCTTCACTGTGTAAAGGCAATTCTCCAGTTTGATAAAATGACCATTAATTTTAGGATCAGTTCAGTGAACTGTTAAAGAACGAGACATGTCTGGAAACATTTTGACATTTTAAACAGATACAGGCTCAACAGGTGAATACTCAACATGCGTCTGATTTTATTTTTTATTGCTGGGTCCATCTGTCGGTCGATCGTCCACCACCAATTGGTCCAGACTGAAATATCTTAACAACTATTGAAGTCTATTAAATTTTATACAGACATTCATGGTTCCCAGAGGTTGAACCTTACTGACTTTTTCGTCTAGCACCACCAGATGGTAGACATTTTATTTTTTCCGAGGTCAAATGAAAATACTAATATTATAAGCAACCTCAATTTGTGCATGCCTGGAATTGATGGGTCCTTATATTAATACTGCACTCTGTGGTGTAGCACTGGGCAGTGAATGGATGAGTGGTTTTGTTTCCAGCAGTAGCCATTTATTAGTTAAATGCAGTGCTGCTCTGACGATTGTGTGAGGCAGAATGAGGCCAATAGCTGTGGCTGCTACTGTAAAAGCCAGTTTTAATGTGTGTTACCTACTTAATCAAACCAGTTGATATATAGGTCAGATAGTTTTGTAAGTGAATGGTGAAAAAAAGGTTTTTAACTTTGACTTTACAACCCAGTATATCTTAGAAAGTCTAAAATCTAAAAGGGCTATCGCAGTCAAGTCTGATGCCCCACAGTAAAACTCCTGACCTTGAAGTATGAAAAAGCGTATTGCACAAGTGATCCAGCTTCCTCCTCTGGAGATGAGGAGCATGTGGAAGGAATAATAAGACATTCCTGGAGCAAAACTAAATTCTTCAACTGTGAAATATCTTTATTTATGCAATAATGAAAGGCGGACTGAGTCCAATAAACACAATAACATGTTCATCATCACAGGAGATCTGTACAAAACAATAAACTTTGTAGCAGTGAAACCAGGTGTTTTTTCATCATTGATCATTGTCAAATACTCATAAGACCAAAAATAAGATTGCAAAAATAAATTAAATCAACATTTTCAAAAGAAGCTGTCACACCATTTCAGTTAACTTACTAAAGCTTACTTTATAAGTCGTAAGAATTGTTAATAAATGGCAAATTAGGTCAATACCCAATAGTTAAGTTATGATTTGGTGAATACTAATCATTTGACAACATGAATTAGTACTAAGTGAGAGGTTAACCATATATATTTGAATCTTAAATCTTTTGATAAATACAATAATGTTACATTATACAATATACGCTGTAGTTTTTTTCTTTTGGTTGTTCCTGTGATTTCGGGATTATTTGCCTTTAGTGTCTAAGAATATAATGGAATTGATATGATTTGTCAGTTTCCATTAATCCCACTAAATGAGTGAAAGTCTGAGGTAAAAGTAAGAGGTAACTTTACAACCTATATTGACAATGCCCTGCTTCATTTACTGCTAGATAGTATTCTGTTAATCATAAAATACTGATTTTGATTTTACTCAACACGTGGTGGTTAAATTTACGTCCAGGACTTATTTATTCACCACTTATGTACAAATAACTACTCTATTATTATGACCACAAACATGACAATTTATAGCCATTACTCAACAATATCAAATAATTAACATGCACAGAACAATCACCATTTAACCATTAGATTGTTATTTGCCATTTAATAACATGGTTGTACTAAAATGCCAGCATAAATATTCACTCCAGTGCATTTTCATGGCAGAAAAATATCATTATGCATTATACAGACTTATTGAGTCACTTTGATTATTGTGTATACATTGATGGGAATGATCATTTCGTTGCTTGGATAACAATGTTTCAGTATTGACAATCTAAACGTAAAACAAAATCGAGTTAAGTATTTCAGTATTGTTTTTACAATATTATACACTTACCAAGTAATGCTAATTGGTGCACTGCAATTACAGGGGCGTCACTACAGGGAGCCATACATACTTAGAAGTAATCAAATAGCTAATTACTGCACCACCTAGGCAGTGAAAGAAAAAGAGTCAAAGACAGCTCCCTCCTGGCTTGCACGTTTTATTCCACTATATGCAGGTTTTCAGTTAAACCGAGACACCCTAAGAACTTATAAGCCCTTTTTCTTTCATAGCAGGTATAAAAACCTCGACTAAGTAATCCTCTGACACACTGTTTCAATCCAAAGCTATGAAAATACAAGCTCAGTTCTGAGAAGCCGGCAGGAGTAAGCTGCAGTGAGAACACGCAGGTACTGTATGTTAGCACTGGCCTCCCTGTGTCCTCTGATTCCTCAGACACACTTTTTGTAGCTGTCGTTCTGTTCACCGAAATACAACTCTACAACAAATATCTACTGTAGACACTCACTCACACATGCACACACATATACTGTATCTAAAACATGTCAAAGCAAAATATCTACTAGATAAAATACATTTTGCCATGGAGTAACAGTAAAACTCAAAACTTTGGTCAAATAAATCTAATATTTTTATATCTCTACACAACATCAAAAACAAGTTAAGGCAAAAATCAACCATTCAACAAGTCAAACAACAAAAGGTTCAAAAACATACATTGAAAATATTTCTTTTTACAATATTTCCTCATAGAAAAATATGTTTGACTTGCACAGAGTTTTAAACATGGCCACAGTAAGACTCAATTCAACCTCGAGTGCACAAGACAGCATCAGATTTCATCACAAATCTATTGGTTCCAGTGCAGCTGTAGTAAATGGATGCAAGGACATCCTGGTGGAAATTCAGCTGGCAGGGGGTCTATTGTACAACATCCTGCAAGCTACTGCAACTACCAAGCAACTAAACTAATGTTGCCAATAATGATACTTTCACTGTCATTTGAATTATGTAGATAAACAAGTTCTGATCTCTTTTTACAAACATGTCTATCAATCTGTAAACATTTTTTGGTCAAACCAACACTTTCCTACAAACTATTTATGTTTAATCCTCCAGTAGTTACAGTAACCAACAGGCACCGACAATGCACAATCTCCAGGAAAAACAAAAACTACAAATACAATAAAATACAAATACAACTCTTTGTTTCTGAAGCGAGTACCGCAGCTAAATTGAGAACAACTGCGGTGTACTTCGATAGTGCAAATGCAACCTCACGGGCCGAGCCGTGAACGTCACGGCGCATCGGCGTCTGTGGTCCCGGTCTGAGGTGGCTGTCGAGAGGCATGTTCTGCCTGAATGGTTGAGGGGAAGGGAGGTGGGGGAGACGTGTAACACTGGGAGAGAAATGGAGACGGGAGCTGGCGTTTAAGGAGGTCGGCTGATTGGGGCTCGAGATCGCAGAGCTCGTGTACAGACTGAACCGAAATGTCACAGTGTCCAGAGGCCGACACAGGGATGATGTGTGTTGAGTATTTACAGTATTTTACAGGGTTAGCGCAGGAGTCAGTCAACATGACCACCTGTCAGCACAGCAGTGTGAATGGGACCAGAGTGTGGTGCAGTGTCTGCTAATCTGTTGCTCTCAACAGGTTCAAAGTCACCACATTTTTCACCTTTTGAAGCGTGTGTGTGTGTGCATAAATATGGGGGTATATCTACTATCTGAAGTACATTCTTTTGATTTTACAATTAGACACAATTTGAACTTGACTGAGACATTCTCAAAAATCGTTGCCTTCACCGGCAACAGCTTAAAATTTCAGGCACGAAGACTAAGTGACATTATCCACGGAGCCGGTCACAAAAAGGGCCGAACAGGTGGCAAAGTGTAGAGGGCCAAGCAGGAGGTAAAGCTGACATGTACAGTAGGTAGAGGTGACACTGCCAAATGAGAGAGGAAAATCAGTAAGTCTCACACATTTGAGGAAAAGTTGGCACAATGATTAGTGTTTCTGTGTGCTGCGTCAGCATATTTGTTCCTACTGGTTCTCACAGTGACACAGTTCCAATCTCCATAACTCCACAGATAAAATTCCAAATGTAGAAATAAGTGGATTTCAAGCATGGGAGGACATTGTAGTTGTAGCTCATCAGTACTTGCATAATCATGATAAAATTTACATTTCATCCTCCTTCGGAACTGCTTCTAAAATAACATCAGGTTGCCCCAGGAATGTTAAGTATCCACAAAAATCCTTAATTGTGTCTTACTTTACTTCTTGGCTTTTTTCACTATTCCTTTCTGTTCTCTTTTCCTTATTTCTTTTGTGCGCTCTGACCTCAGTTTACGTAATCAAGGTGGACATTTATTGACTTTACCGAATCTCAACAAAGGCGTGCAAAATCAATCTGTGTTTGTGTCAAAGCTTTGCGGAGCCTCGGGTTCTTAAAGAAAATGCAGTGGACTAAAAGGTAAAAGGCTGAATTATTCAACAAGGATTTATTTATGTTACGTTAATGTTTGCTGCCTTTAATGCAACAGTGATTGGTATTCTTTAGTGGGAAACAATAAAACATGACTTCACAGGACTGGCAGCAACCTAAGGAGGCCTATTCTGACAATCTCCATAGGTTAATTTCGGTTTGTGCCCGAGACAGAGAGCTTCTGTTACAACCTGGAGGTGTGGCGTTTGAAAGAAGAAGGCGGTGTTGTCTATTAAAAAACACTGAAGTTGCATTGTCGGAATTTTAGGATCCAGTGTTTTTGGAGCTTGACCCATACTAGGGACTAAAAGTCAAGATATATCAGCCTCTGCTGCTGTGAATTTTACCATTTTTCTTTTTAATCAGTTGCTTAATTTCCTCCATTTTGAAATTTGAAACAGTGCAGTACAGTCCAGACTCACACTAGTCTGTCCCAAGTGAAACTGTGAAGGACTTAAGTTGATTCTGAGGAACACCCTACTGTGCAAAAAACAACTGATCAGACAGGTTTAGACAGATTATTTAAACTAATAAAAGTGAAAACAAGCGCATTTAAATTAGTCCCAGATCTCAGCAATTAACTTGGAAAGTACAGAGGTATTACTATCGATAAGAACGGTGGCCAAAACTACAAAAATAAGTTGTTATAAATTGGAATTATCCTTTACATCTTCCATATATAAACAATAACCTCTCACCTTGGCCCTGGACACTAAGACCCCTTTATTCTCCTCTTCTATCCTCCTGCAATCCTTCCATCTCTTTGATGTCAGGGAGTGGTGTCTCCACGATGTATGGAGGCCCGACCCCATACACCTTGTCCACCCCCTCCTCCTCCGTGGTCCTTATCTGACTCGGGCTGGCTCTGGGCTCGCTCAGGTTTGGGGTTGGGTGTGCACGGCGGGTCGGGCTGTTGTACTGACATGGTCCTGCGCAGGTGGGTGCGCTTACACAGGAAGTCAGGCTTCGCTGAGAGACCAAATGAGCCTTTCCTTAAGACCATACGAACCGAAGGGGATTTCTTGGGTCTGGCTCTGTGCCCAAACTGAAGGGTGGAGAGGTGCGCGGCATAGCCCTCGCTCAGGAACTGAAAGCAGAAAGAGAGTTGTAAGAAGATTAAAGTAAATGAGGAAAACCAAGAGGAAAAACCACAACCTTTCAGACAGAAACACCACGAAATGCTACAAAAGAAAGAGCTAAAAGACACAGATGAAAATCTAACTACCTGGCACTGATTTTGATACTTCTTCGAAGGTCTGCCAACAATATAGATCTGTGAGGGGCTGAGGCCGAGCATGTTGTAAACAGAGATGTCCTTCATTGAGCCATAAGCAGAGTTGATCTTAATGTGACACTGTTGAGAGTGGAGAGAATCAGTCAGAAATGTGTGTGGCATTTTGATGCAGCACAACCCAAGGCTTCAACACTGTGAGCTTGCAAAAGGGTGATGTGGAAAAGATAAATCGAGAGATCACTGTAGGGCGGAGAACAACATGCTTTATAAGAAAGATTAACTGCCCAGTTAATGTCAGAACATTGGTTTGTCTGAAGAGGTGTACCTCCTGTATTAGATTCCTAAGGAAGATGGTCTTTTGTCGCAGGGGATCATGAACCAGGCCTTCAGAGAAAAAGATCATCCCATGCGGAAAATTGTGCTGAGAGAGCCAGGACACCACACGCTGCTTCTGCATATCAGGGCGGCCTGTGATGTAGATGATCAGATATCCCAGGTCCTGCCAATGCCTGCAAGTCGTTCATTTTGATCAGTAGTGGCATTATCACAAAGAGGAAATGCTTAAATGCCTAAAACACTCACTCACACACATTCAGGGGCTGTGTTACCAGTTACCTGACTACATCGACAGCACCTGGGCGGACCTTGGGGTCGCTGCCCATGATTGACACGCTGGCAGCAAAAGAGCCATCGATGCTAAAGACCACACACTCCATTCCATGTGGCAACACAGTCAGGTAGGCCTCTGCACTTGTTTGATCCCCCCTTGGAATGGAAAAACAGAGAGCTTGCATGAGAAACACACGGCTGTTACTCACTTCAAGGCCCTTTATGCTGCACTCTCTAATTAGAAGCTCACACACCGGTGCAGAGGATGGATATAGGACTTAATTCAATAATTCTCTCCTTTATCTATGTATTGCTCATCTTATTTGATAAGGCAGCACTCTCTGTAAAGGGCACAATACATGGATACTTACTTGACCACCATTTTAATCGGATAGACTCCCAGGCCGAGCTTCTTGCTCTTGGGTATGGTATATGTGACTCTGCCGCTGCTGTTGGTCACCTCTGTGTCAAAGTGCACCCAGCGGCCAGACTGAGGTTGTGTCATCAGCAGGATGTCCACCTAAAAGGCGCAGGGTGGGTCGGGGTGAGGCGGAGATTAGTGCAAGTCTTTGATACACAAACCTATATTCTATAGCCGGTGGTAAGCAATCACGTTGCTGCTTTTCACCTTTTCTCCAGTCAGGGTGACCATGTCCAAAGGGCCGTACATGAAGCGACCAACCAGAGTTTGAGGTCCATCCTCGGTGGCAAGGACATCATTCACCCGGTGGTTGGCAGTGACGTTCTACAGGAGATAACAAGAAGGAGCATAAAATACAGCAGTCAGGACACTCAAGTCAACCTTTTAGTGCTGCTCCAGACTAATTTGCAAATGCGTATTAGTCTGGAACATTTCAGTTTATTTTTAAATTCCAAGGGGCGTTATCAACAGGGTGCAGACAACCAATCAGAGCAACAAAACGCTGTCCCGTCGGTTGGTACTTCCTGTCAGAAGTACAGCAAACACATATTTCTTATCAACATAAAGTTTATGTGCAGTTGTTTTTTCCTTCTTTTAGAGGAAATTTACCGTCCAGTTTGTTTAATACTGCAGCCATCTTGGTTATTTACGAAAATGTATCAGCAGCGCTCCTCTCTGTCAGTCATCGTATTAAACCCGCCTCATATTAGATAAACGGTTGCGATTGGCAAAATACCAGTACAGGTTTTCCGGCCTGCAAATTTAAAGTTTTGGTTCACTCTCACTGCTATCAGCACCTACACTACTGCCTAACAGGACATCACAGACAGACAAAGACAGACAAGATATTTACCTCATGAAGTCAGGTGGCCAGAAACACGACTCCAAATGAATGCTATGTTATTTCATATCTTCTTGCTGCGTATTTAGACAACTGTTTGCAACCACATCAACATAAAGGTGATTACATGTGATTGATGTGTTAATAGCTTGTTTCTGCTGCTCTAAAGTGGCAAAAATTAAGTTAATAAAGGGTTTAAAGGGACATTGATCTCACATTGAACTAAGTGTAACAGAGGAGGAGGCTGGGGAAATAATCAACCATGTGGTTGTATTTTACTGTTAATGATAATCGATTTAAAGGATGTAACATCTAACAACTACCTTGCATTAACTTTGTCAACAATTAATTGTTTGCCAGCACGTGGTCTTTCTTATCGAACCAGTGATGGCAAGCATGCAAAGTAAGAAAACCATATATGCATACCTGCACACACTCACACACACACACACAAACACAAACATACAGTTCATAAAACATCACAGCTGCTGTGTGACTTGAGGAGGCCTGAGAGTGTTCAGTATTCAGTATTTTGTTAGATTTCCCCGACACAATTCACTATGTACTCTGTGCATTCATATGTGAAAAAAGGAAAGCAGCGTGAGCCCTAATATCACAATCCGCTAACAGACAAAGTGCTGCTCTTTTGCCCCCCGCAAAAGAGCAGCGTGTACAAGAAACGACAGCCACACTAGTGGTCCCTCTCCAGCTGTGACAAAGACCTCTAACAAAGCTGAGCAAGATTAGAAATAGAAGTCAAGTCTCTCTGAATAGTATCACTCTGCAGCAGATGAGCTGGCTGTGCCCAGATCGAATCAACATGGAGCAGCTCTAAATCTCCACATACTGAGTCGAATTCATGACGGGGCAACTTTTCAGAGCTGCTTCTCACTTGTCCAAGGTAAGGCATAAACAAGTTGACACTGAAAAAAAAAAAACCTTCACAGACTGAAGTATAGATACGTTTCCATGGTACTCTGGTTGCACAGTTTTATTTATAACCTAATGTAAAGCAAGCAGTCAGAAAATTCTGGTCTTTAGAAAATAGTGGATAAAAGGAGCATTTGATGGATAGCAATGTGACCTTGATTGTTCTACTCTGCAGGGGCTTTAAAGCATCAAGTAGTGTGTCTGCATCAGTGCATCAATGTGGGAGTATTTTAAGAAATTCAAGCCATAGCGCTAAAGCTCTAAAACCTCAGCAGTTAGAGATAACTGTATTTTTAGTTTGAATGAATGCAAGGACATTGTGGAAGAAGAAGAATTTCTGCTGTGCGTGTGCATGTGTGGGCGAGTGTATTTCTGAGAATGAAAGGACCCCTTAGAAACAATATCCCAGGTTGTGTAATATCTCGTCTCTGAGCAAAAGTGCTTTGTTAAAATATTCATGAATTCATTCACATAAAGTTTGAATATGAGCTTCATCTTAAAGTTAATTGAGTAGCCATAAATTCACATTTCTGGTAGAGATTTTGCCCGCAAAGAAAACTGGGAAAAAAGGATATTTATACAAAATAAACCAACAAACAATTTAGTACCCTTAGTTTGACATGTGTCCTCCTTCTGAGCCATTTTTCTCGTGGGCTGGAGGGAGAGAATGGAGCTGAGTCATGACTGTCCGCTTCCTGGGTCTTCACACAGTCACATCGCATGAGCTGTCAATACACACAAGCATGCATAAGAGCAGGCATTTTCACACACAAGCCTTTGAAACCAAATCCTACATTAAGCAGACAGAACATGTTTGTATGTCAGTAATGACTCTAGTTTCACCTGTGCACTTTCTGCACATAGACACAGTGAAGAATAAATAATAATAACGTGGGAAGTTTACCATCTGAAGCCCTGAAATTAAATTTGCAGTTATGTTGATGGATCACAATAACAATTCTAATGGAAAGCTTTTGTGACAAGAGCAGCAGTGACACAGATTAAGGGCTCTAGGGTGATTTGGAGTACTCAAAAAAAGGCACCTTGTATCAAAACATCGGAAGATGTTCTCTTACATACTGAACTAGGATTGAGAGAAAAGTACATGATTCAGCTTTAACAAATTATTTTCTGTGCAGCTCTTAAATTACATGACAATCTTTTAATGTGACCCGGCATCAAGTGGAGCTGAAAGCCACTGAACCAAAATAATGATCCTATGGTTTATTAGCTTCCTGATGGCGTCGATAGCTTTCTTCTTTCCTATGTGCTCTCCTTATTCCACTCACGTTTTCTCACAAAGAAGACATGCTGCAGCAGACAGTGACAGGGTAAAAAGATTATTCTTTTCTTCTTCTCTGGGAGCTCTGCTTTCTAATGATCGAGTTCAAAGACTGCCGGTGTTTCCAGGGCTTTTAATAGGACATGATGTAAAACACTAGTTTTATTTATTTATCTATTCTTTCTTTGCTCTTTGTTGGTGTCTGAGGATTCAGTGAACACCCGTGTCTTTATCACAGGCACACAAATGCAGACTACACGTGAATGTTATCACTGTCAAAGATGTGAAAAATACATGGGCAGCTCACTGGCTCAGGGTTTAATTCCCATTTATCACTAGAAATATATGCATTGGTGACACTATATGACTGATCTGATCAATGGTTGGGTTCCTATGACTTAAGAAAATTGATGATTCAGATATGGAAAATGATTCAATTGAGATCCAATTCTAACCAGCTGTAAAAACAGTTGGCACCACACATTTAATTTCTTTTTTTTTTTGAAGATTATAGTAATGCCCTTTTACATTTATACATGATTCAGTCCAAACTACAGAATCTTGGCAAGATTTGTTTGGGAACATGTGTGATAAAATGGCTCCCACTTGTCTGAGGCTCAACTGTGAGGTGTGACATGAATCCTAAACATCTCTACACAAGATAAGGTGTGCTGACTGTTAATAGTGACCTTGCCTTCTTTTTCAAGGCCATCACACAATCCCTACAATCGTGCCCATCACTCATCAAGCTAAATCAAGGTAAAAATAGGCCCTTTATATCATATAGTGTGTTTGAGCTGTAGATCCACATGTCATGACTCAGCACTGGATTGTAGCTCAGCATACTGTAAGATGTCTTGAAATGACTTCACGCCATATTTATGGTTAAAATGTTTGGGTGGATCTGTATATACATTGTTTTTTTTCTATTTGCTGGCTCTGTCCACAGCTACATCCCATAAAGGAGTGTTACTGGCTTGCTGCCAGACTTCTGGTTGTATCATATTCAGGGTGTCATCTGTGCAAAAAGGAGCCCTTGAATAGCTAAGCAGCATCTTTCTCCTATGCTGTGTTGTTTGTGAAGCAAGAAGACATCATTAAATGGAAACAGCTGTTGCATAAGTAATAGCATTTGGTTCAACGCATGTGCAGAAGAGGAGACAAAAAAGAGTTATAGTCACATTTCAATACCTTAAACTATGAGTACAGCCTGAAAAGTCACTGCGGATGCAGTATCTAAAACAAAACATATGTTAAAAAAACATGGTTTGGATTTTCTGGAAGTCCTAAATTGGTTCTAGTCTTAACTGCAAATTCAGGTGTTGTTAATAAATCTCCACAGTCAAGGCAAAGACCACATCCACATTAGGATGATGCATGTGGAGTATATTATATATATTCAACTGCAACATGCATCCATTAACTGGTTGTGTATGATTTTTAGAAACTTTTCTGCCACTTTATCTTTTAATATCTTGACTTGTTCCTTTGTTTGTCTTTTATCCTGCTGTGGGTCTTCATGTCTGATGTAAAGCATGTTGAGTTATATGCTAATGTGCTATACAAATTACTAAAAAGTCTTTGTTCTTATGTCAAAACCAGTGTAGATTATGAATTCATGGGGGGTCTATTCATTCTCGCAACTACCTTGCAAGAAACACAAGTTTCTAAAACTAAACCACTTCAAATTAAAGCAACAAAAAGAGACTATAGTGTTTCCAACTTAACGCCTCTGTCCAGTGCCTCCACTTTCTACCTCCTACAACTTCCTTGTTGGTGGATTTGTTATGTTATAACTGTATTATACAGTTGGAAACATTTCAGTGTGCATATCACAAAGAGCTAAATGGATGATGATGGCAAGAGGCTTCCTGCTGCTTTCATTTAGTTATAACAACATACTGTAGAAGCAAACAAACCTGGAGGCCGTGGACGTGGAGCAGGCCACATTTCTTACATCAAGGAAGACACAGTGTATTTGCAAATTTATGGCATACAGCAAGAGACTACAATATTATGTCACTTTGTTTCATATACTTTCAGAGCAACGTGCTTAGAGAACCTCTCCACATTTGATTTGACAAGTTCAGTGAAATAACAGCCAGCAATTCCAGAGACTGTAATTTACATCGCAAACGGTTTTGTCTTGTTGTGAAACTTTGTTCTGAAATGGCCTTTATATTATGCTAGGTGCCTACCACTGTTGGAAATAAAGTATGTTAATTATGCACACATACAATACTTCTCCCAGTCTGTGAAACTTTTGGCGGTCAATACGGCTTGCCCACCTGCCGGAGAATAAAAGCTGCTACATCAGTGGACTCCCAGTAGGAGGCGTGAAAAAGGTGAGGCAGAGCCACTGTTGGGAAGGCAGTCAGCACATCAGGGCAGTACAAAGCATAATCCAGCCTCTTGGAGCCCCACCAGCTACTGGAAACTGAAACACACACACACACACACGCATATATGCAAGCATAGACGTGTGGATATCTGAAGTCAACTTAAGAGCTATGAAACCTCATGAACCTGAATTCATCTACAGGAGATAATTGAGCGAATCAGACATGGCAGTGTAGCTCCTCTTTCTCTCTCCTTCCCTCCCACTCACTGTTAGCGATGGTGTTTCCCAGCTGGCTCATGGAGCAAATCGACGTTTCACTCTCCACGCTGGTCACGCTGGCCCTGCGACCTCCCTCTTCTCCCCCTCCTACTTCAGCCTTCTTCTCAGAGGACGACTGTGAGGCTGGACCTCCAGGAGTTGGATCACCTTCCAGAAACACGTTTGTATGGCCTTGGATACTCTCCGCTAGGAAGGGGTGAGAAGAGGAGGGAAAAGAACGAGGACAAATGGAGAGGGAAGAGGATAGGAAACGCTTTGATCACACAACAACTGACTGGTCTCAATCTTTAAATCAATGCTGTTATTTGGGCTAATAAGATAGCCTCTTGCTGTGTATCGACTTGCTTTGTGTTTTATCAAGGAAAAGCAAAGACAAGCACTACGTAGGAGTACAATGACAGAGGCTGCTTCTACTCTTTGTGGGGCTTAATCCATTTGTATTGGCTTTGGAGGTCCCAAAAAGCATCCTGCTCTTGGCTCCTGTTGACAAGTAGAATAATTTTATCAGGTTGGGTTCTTCTCTCCCACAGGCACCTCTCTATGCAGCTCTTTCCTATGTGTTCAGTGATAATACTGTACGATAGGAAAATGAGAATTTTCCCAGGAGACCTGATTTAACCAGACACCATGGATCTACTTGTTATTCCCTAAGACACAGAGCCTAGAAGAAGCATATTTTATCAATAATTTAATCGTCAGAGAGTGAGTGTCTACCAGCTCAGGTCAATAGCAGATTTATCATAAACCCTACCATGTTGACAATCACCCTGTAGTTAACTCATAATCCTGTTACTGAGGCCTTGTACGTTATGTTATGCTATGGATCTATTATGACACTGGATACGGCTGAACTTGTGTCTAAATGAACCATGAAGTCCACCACTGCGCTACACAATGTGCTACAGATGAAATGTTGACTTCACTGACAACCTATAAACCAATCCATGAGTTGAATGGGATGTAATCTATACATTTGTATGTACGTCACATACAAGCCAAGACTGAATGCTTAGATTACCCCACTTCTGTGTCATGTCAATTACTTGCTCCCAATACGAATCGGTCCAGTGGGATATCTTTCCATGTGATGAAGTGGATAGAAGGTACAATCGGGGAGCTGGAACAAGGAGCAGCACGGCTCAGGAGAGCTGAGATAAAAGGAGAGCAAGTGTGCGTGCTTGCAAATGTTAAGCAGAACACATCGTGTCCGGGTTGGTCTTTTATGGAAAAAAATGTTGCTGCATCTCTGGAAAGACGAGTTTCCTCTGACACAAAGTTGTGTGTGCATGACTTCCACTCACACTGAGCACAAACATTAGCACTGCCTGCATTCAATATTTGTAACAGGGGATCAGTTTGTTTGTGCATGTATCAAATCATGACCCAGAAAAGTCAGTTTTGCTTCATGATCATAATCAGTTATTGGTAGATTAACCCATTCTCCGCTGCCTGCTGGAACGGTTAAAAATAAAACGATGCAGCCTCATGTTGCGCGTTCGGTCTGTGAAGGATCGGCCATCGCAGCAGAATACAGATTAACAGCAGTTCTCTCAGACGTGAGGGAAATTCAGGTGTGGTTAATAAATCTCCACAGTCAAGGCAAAGACCACATCCACATTAGGGTGATGAAGATGATGGAATCTGACACATACTATGTACGTGTCAGTGATGCTAGATTGGATGGTTTTCCATCTAATAGGTCTGCTTCTGAGGGGCAGAAAACATATATTGTTGGGAAGATATGACTGGGGTAGGGATTGTTTAGGCTAATTTAAATTGATAAAAAAAAATTCACTTTAGTGTACAGGTTCAAATGAATTAGGTTCACTCCTAGTATAGAAAAACGTAGAGAAATCTATCAATGTTTTATCAATGTATACATGCATGCACATTTATGCAGCATTAAGCCAGAATGTTTGCAAGTTCCAGCCTCTCAAATTTGATTAACGGATTAAAATCGGTAACTATTTTGAATCAATTTAATGTTCGAAGAGTGAATGGTTATCTCTGTGTGTCAGCCCTGCGATCGACTGGTGCCCGGTCCAGGGTTTACCCCGCCTTTTTTTTTTTTTTTTACCATTTTCTGACATTTTAGAAACTAAACCATTACTGTTATAAATTAATCATGAAAATAAATTGATGGGAAATGCCTGACTGTATTGCTTGATTCTGATTCATTAAAGTGGGATTAGCAGAAAACCTTCTGGTTGCAGACCACAAGAGGCTCTTTTTTATTGATGCCTTGGACAGAGAGAGATTAGTTTATATGAAGTGCTACTTCGGCATACTCTAGAGTAGTTATCCCTAGCTGAGGTGAAGTCATCAAATCTTTGACTTTTTAGGGTTTTGGGGTTGTCAAATATCTGGGAGGATTTTTACAAGACAGGACAGGTTTTCAGAAATTATTGGGATGGAAACTGACAGTGAAAGATTGGCGTCTACAACAGAATACAGATTAAATGCCACTCTCTCTGGTCACTTGGTTTGACAGTTACAGTGACTGACTGAATGTCAAACGAAACCCAATACACATTCTCTAATGAAAATAGTGTTTATGCCTGAAGACCTTTGTATATGCTGTATACTGTTTGCAATGATTTCAGCAATAATATCGCATCTTCTCTGAGGTTTCTAAGAAATTGAAGAGATTGTATTTTCACACATGTGAATGTCCCATCACACACACACACACACACCCACACACACCCACACACACACAAACACACACACACACACACACACACTACACACTACAATCTGTTATCATTAATGAGCCCTGCCCCACACCTCTCAGAGGAGCCTTATTCTCTCTCTGTCTCTGGAACATTAGCACAGCTCTGTCTTTCTTTCACAGCACAATAAGCAGAGAGAGGGAGGGAGAGATTATTCTGACAGACGGAGAGAGAAAGGGCCACTGACTAACAAATTTTCTCAACACACACACATAGGATTTCAAAAGATCAAGTAGTGCTGGGCAAGAAGCAGAGAGAGAGAGAGAGAGAGAGAAAGAAAGAGGAGCATCACAAAACTGCAAGGGCTAGCAGGAAAGACGGGACATCAGTATATAGTGACAAAAGAGGGAAAAAAGATCAAGCACATGCGTGAAGTGTAAAGAAAGATAATAAAAGCTATACAAATCTAAAGTTAATAAAAAAATTACGAGACACACAGCAGTCCCATTGAATGACCAGTATGGTAACAAAAAGATTATGATTGAGGCACGAGGCAGAGGAGAGTGAAACGGCTGATGACAGTGGTAAAAGGAAGGACAAGCAGAGAATTCATAAGGTGAGGGAGGATGATTGCACTGTGGCCTTGAAACGTCTTTGTAACAAAAAGAGACGGAAAGAGACTTTTAACTCAGCACTCCAGCCCTCACCACGCTCTCAGCCTCCACACGCACTGGCATCCTATTAGGAGATAATTTCATGGTGAGCAAAAAGTACACCACCATCTTTACAATATAGCACTGTTAGTCATGTGATCAATAATGGAAAAAAATTACTATAATTCCATGTGCTTTTGCTATCTTGGATGATCATATTTCCCATTGGACCATAGCTAGAAATCAATATGAAGAGGGCTCATTCCCCTTATATTAGCAGCATTCATCATAATAAAAGCTCCACTGCTGACGGCTGTTGATGTCAAAGTCATACCCATAGGAGCCTGATTTGATTGGCTCTCCATGCCTTCATAACAACTAATTACCATATTACAGAGCAGGAAATGGGTGATGCGTGCCGTTCTGTGTCTGTGTGAGAGTGTGAGCCTCGGCCCGTGTGCACCTGTCTATGGTTTTTAATTTAACACATAATTTGACAGCATCCCAGCCCGCTCAATGGAACAGGGATGCAGACCCATAATTAAAAATGGGGAATAGCTGCAAGCCTACGATGTGTGGCTGCTTTTACACTCCATCACCTTTATGAGCACTACTGGCTTGAAGAGGCATCAAGCGTCCTGCTTTGTGACTGGCTGAACATGATTAAATTAATAAATCACAGCTTGGGCATCCAGTTTACACGGTTACAAACACAGTGTTATTTACTATCACATGTCTGACAGTTTTTGTACACAGGTCACATACGAGCGAAACACATGGATTACTCATGGGTTTCCTGTTGATCCTGATGGAAGCTGATTTATCCAACTCGTGAAGAATGGCACAATGATTCTGAGCGATTAAGTGAGTGTGTTAGTTAGTTGCATAAATGTTCCGTAACGGTTTTATTCAAACCAGACAAAACCTTTACAGAAAAAAGCCACAATGCATCAATCAATATTTGGCAACTGAAGGGAATAGTGGCACAGCATAAGTTGGAAAGCAATACATTTTCTCATCAACTTTATCATTAGATTGATCATTCTGCAGAGTTTTTTTCCATATTAGCAAAATATTATGGAGCTTATTTGGAAACAGCCTGATTCGTTTTGTACATTGCCTATGTCTATAATGTATGAGGAAAACCGATGCTGGATCTGCCATAAATCATCCAATCAGATCTCTCCTGAGAGCCACTGTCGCCACTCACGAACGCTGAATTTTACAGTTTTCGTTTGGTGTGACTGTGAACCCGTTAATCTTTGGTATAGCATGGTTGTCCTCAAGTTTTTTCTGGTATGGTTTATGAAATATGACAATTCTGAAGTCTTTGTACGGATATTTGGTTTTAGGTAACTGACAAAACTGCTACGTCCGACCTAGTTAATTAGTCAAACTGACACCACATTTACAATACATGGTGCATGTCTTAATGGTATGGATGCCCTGAGAAGCAAGTGAGAAAAAAAAATTCTGGTGATATATTTTCCATTTAGTCTGATCTAAATTGTTTTCTCCCTTGTTAATGACTTAAGAACAGGTGGAAAAAAAGGTTTTCCCAGGATAATGTTTCTAAATTCCTTAATTGAGTTCTAAGTTACTTTTTTTTCATATTTGAAAACAGGTTTGTCAGATGAAAAAACGTTTTTTGTCAGGACCATTTGAAGCCTGGGAACCAGACGAATCTGTGAGCTCTTGTTTTATTTGCTCTGGCAGATACGTCTGGCTCCCATTCCATTCAAACTGATATCCTTGGTACTAGAAGCGCCGTTGTGTCTGGCGAACCAATCACAAGCGTTTATCTAGTATTAAGTGGCTTAATACAATGACCGACAGAGAGTAGAACTGTTAAAGCCTGTTTGGGAATACCCAGCATGCTGATACGAGGCGTGCAACGGATGGCTACAGCAGCAGTATTAAATGGACTGGACGGTTCATTTTCTCTCAGGGAAGAACAATTGCACTAATACTTTATGTTGATAAGAAATATATGTTTGTCATACTGCTGACAGGACGTACTGTCAGACAGGACCACGTTTCGTCGCTGTGATTGGTTATGTGTGCCCATTGATAACGGCCTTTAGAAATCGAAAATGAACTGAGAAGTTCCAGACTAATGCGAGTTTGCGAATTAACCTGCCGATGCCAGGCTAGAAGTGCAAATACATTTCTAGCCAAAAAAAAAGATGTGACAGTAATGTTACATAACTAAGACAAAGACAAGAGAGAAAACTGTTTGGATCAGATTTAGAAAATGGATCACCAGATTTTTTTCCTCTCGTTTGCCTCTCATGCTTCTGTAGAATACGAATTTAGTTCAATAGTTATTTTTTATTACAGTGTTATGCCAAATATGTTGCACATCCTACATGGGATTAAAAGACACCACTGTATGTCAAACATCAGGAAACAAGAAAACTATCATATATCTACATCTGCATAATTTCAGGTAACATATGTTTATGTGCAAAATTTCAAATAAATTGAGCACCAAACAGCAGTAGCCTAATTTTTATCCTATTTTTTTCTGCATTTCCCAGCTTTTCATATGAATAACCAATGCTCTTCATGCACAGTCCATGCTTAAATAATATGTTTCTGTTCTTATCTTACTAAATAATATACTGCATTGCATAATGGCAAGTCAATTTTATATAGCACTGAGATGGCACATTTCACAAGTCTGCTTTGAGTTATACATATTTCTAATGATGTCATGTTGAGCAAAAGGGTTTTAAATTTTTTAAACCCTTGCACAAAACCACAAGGCCTTAACATCTCATCTGGGTTCAAGCTTTCAGGCTGTTAGCACAAGTGATCAGTCCTTGTCCTACTTTCTCTCAGTAAGGTAGGTGGATAGAGAGGCAGGGGAACCGGGCGATGCGTCATAACGGCTGTTTAGAGTGAGTTGCAATGTCCCAAAAGTGGGCTAAAACATGCTTCAAATAAATCAGTGGCTCATTAAGGACTCAGTCTCCACAACAAAGCCCTCCAGGGGGATTACTGTGCCATATCTAGCAGACTAACATCACACATACTGTGTCTGATCCTCCGAGAGGGGTGACAGGCTAAAGGTACTGCACCACAAGAAGATGAAGAATAATTACTTCAAACTTCAGGCTTTAGGGGCAGGATTTAGCTCACACAGATGGGATCGAGGCTCTGTGTACTCGTGCGCCTGTAAAAAATTCACATTACTTAGTCATAGAATCTCTCTGCCTCTGTAATCTAGTCCCACTAAAAGAATTCCTCAAAGGTTTCCACCGGCTTTGAAATGCAAAATCCTAAAGGTTATTAATATGGCATTACAATTACAGCAGAAAATAGATTAACCAATGAAATATTCAGAAGGAGCTGCTCTCGCATCTCCCCTCACTGGTAAATTGATTTCCAGGATCAAATCACCCGTCCTACCTATGAGCATTGAGCGTCCATCTCCTAGAGGGTAGCGCTGGTAGCGTGGCACAGCAAATGGTGGCAACTTGTGGAAGAGAGGCTGCAGCAGCGGCTCCAGTCTGGAGGCTGAAGGGTCCGAGGGGTAAAAGAGGTTGAAAATCTGTGAGCAGGCTGGATGGAGCTGGCTCACTGAGGGTCAGAAAACACAATGGAAAAAGCAGAGCCATTAGGAACAGGATTTTAGTATAAAGTGTAGCTGTGTCACATGAGCAATAAGGATACATAAAACGTTTATTGTTTTTTTATTACTATGAGGGACACATAATCACCAGCTCATATGCGTTTCCTCCCTATTTCTGTGATTGGAAGCATATTCTGAGGCTGTGCTCGCCATCAGATGACCTTGTCTGCTAAATTACATTAAACAGTCGAGCAAGAAACAAAACTAGCTTTCGAGTGCAGTGATCCTTTAAAAATGTAGATTACTTTCACAGTAGAAAATCAATAAAAGATGAAAATGATGAGACCATCTAGCTATGTCATATTGCAGTCACATTTCAATCAATCAATCAAACTTGTTTTGAATAGCACCTTTCTTACACATCAATGCAGTTCTAAGTACTTTACAGTTAAATGACGAGCTAATAATAAGACAATATAAAAACAACAAAACAGTAAAACAAGTGTAGACGAACACAAAAAAATGCTGTTATCTGTGCATGTGCAATGGCATGTGCACATACTTCTGTAGATAGATGTGTATGGAGAATTTCATTGATTTTTTTTTTTAATTGATTTTGTCTATTTTTGTGTCTGATTCTTACCCTGGACGGCAGGCAGCACAGTGCGTCTCATGGCCAGCACAAGGCCCAGTGGGCAGCCCAGCAGGAAGCAGTCTGACACCTCGAAGTCGAATCGGCCGGGGTTCAACACCAGACTGGTGCTACTGCCGCCACGCACCTCCACACTGTCCTTCATCAAACTGGAGAATAGAATAGAACAAAAATAAAGAATGGGCCTTCAAGTTCATATTTGTGGTCCTTCACTCTTTGGATGTTTACTCGGACTCGGTCATTTATGGTAATTTACCAGCTTTTTTGGCTTCATATTCAGGATGGCCACTGTGTGCTACGGCTGGCCAATAAATCGATTGGAGGCAAGCATGTGAGGACCTTGTGAAAATGGTTTATTCAGCAATAAGGTAGGTAGTGATGATTGGGTTGTACTAAGCCCTAATCATACAACTGAGACTCTGATTATGCTGCAGGTATCACTTATAAAGGCTGTGTTTACCATGAATAAGACGAACAGGTAAAAAGGGACAGGATGGGTGTACAATTACACTTAACAGTCGTTTTTATTTCAAAGGAAAGTAGGGGCAATCTGAAATCTTAAATGTCAATAGTGTGCATGGAGGAACTGGGAAGCCTAGGGTCTTAGTCTTGACACAGATGAGCCAGTGATGCTTTTGCTTTATCCTGCTTTAATTGTTGGCTTATTTTGAAATTCTGGGGTGGTTTTCGGCACCAGGCCTTTGTGACTCAGCCTGAGCAGCTCTTCACTCAGCCTCCACAGGCTGCATCACGCTTACAGTTGTTTGAACAGCAGAGCCGGTTTCAGCCGTGACCCTCTGATGACTGACGACATCTCTCTGCTCTCTAGCGAGCCAACATTTCCCCATTAAGTCCTGCATGGGGAGAAAGGATTAGCCAACAGTCTCCAGCCATCTTTAAAAACCAAATCAATAGTGCTTTGATTGCCTTCCGCTTCCATTTTGTTTTGTGTCTTCTCTCACATAATGTGTTCACTTCTTCCTACTATGCCATTAAGAACCTGCCAGCCTGTCTGTTTGTCTGCCAAAATGTGTTACTGCTGCAAAATATCCTCATAGTTAGTAACTGCCTCCAAACTCCACTCCAGTACCAGCAGTATCCGAGACAGTGAACCATTGGGGCATTACTTATTGCGTAAGTAACAGTACACGCAGATGCAGGGATGAGCATGATTAAAACAACTTGTTTTCTACTTCTGTAAATAGACTTAAGTTCCATGTCGACATTATGAAATATATTTCAACAAAAATCCATGCTCTAATCATGTGCACTTTGGCTTCACCGGCACATAAAACATTGCCTGTTGGAATAGAGAGTGAAGTGTTATTTTTGCTGCCTGGATGGGCAAAATTTCTCTTTTTTCCCTCTTTTTCTTTTTTGTGTTATAGCACTTGGCATTTAACTGCACATTTTCTATATATAATACATCGGCTAACTGTTATTGAGTGAATGGCTGACATGTTTTTATGAGGGATAATGAGCAATGAACATATGATGTGTCTCAAAATGGCTTTTTACTGTAGCAGCAAACAGATCTGATGCTGATGCCTACCTATTAAACTAAAGCATTGCAAATAGATTTCCTTATGGGCATTAGGCATGCACTAAGCCTTTCAGGAGCTTGAACTGCACATCATCTTTTTTCTGAGTACAACAGACTAAATAAATGTCAAAATGCTTTCAGTAATATCCATTTAGGTGTTTGTTTTTTGTCTTGTTAGTTTTATTCCGATCTGTTTAAACATCTGTGAAAATTAGCCAAAGCACACATCCCTAACAAAGATGGATTAGGGAAAAATGAGACAAAGTAAAGTAGAAAGAAAAATTAAACATAAAAATGTCAGCCAGTGGATTATCCTGGGTTTTCATTATAGCAGTTCTATGACCATTTGTAAATGATATCACAGGCAATTCACACTGCCAAAGCAGAGCAAGGTGCACATGGAAACACCTGAAATGGAGTGAACCGGAGGTAGACAGCCACCCAAGAGGCCATTCTGATAGATGATTATGTCTGGGAAAAGGAGCTTTAATAAGCCCTCCTGGTGACTGGGAATATCCACTGAGAGGTGCGGGTGAAAAGAGCACCTCCAGGAGCAGAGGTTGCCCTCCACACAGCAAGGCTCGGGCTTAATCAGGAGTGTAAAAAGAAGTGAAAGGTGATAGGTGCACCGCCATGAACACAATGTGGCATAACCGTGAATTGATGGGACCATCTCTTCAGTGACGGCATTACTGTGATGGAGTAAATGTAGTGGAGCATGTGATTTGGAATGGGAACACTGGTTGCTTGAAGTGAGTCGACATGGCAGTCGTGCCCCCTCCAGCCACCCCAACCCAGCTAAATTCCCCCGCAGTGCTCGAGCTCCCACACAAACTGGCTGGCACAGGCTCAAACAGGCTATTTATAGTCCAACAGAGGCAGGTAGGCAGGCGCGGCAGTCAAGCTGCAAATATTGATAAAGAGCAGAAATGAGACAGGGTGACACATTCCAGGAAAACATGGATGAGGGCTGACGAGTAACATCTGGGTCAGTATATGAACCCCTAACACACTCATCAGTGATCGAAATTGCTGTTTGATAGAAACGCACGCTGGAATATCTAAGATTGCACTGTGCATCTGCTGTCTGGTGTGCTTTTTTGCTGTGGGTGTTTGTGTGGATGAAATTTGGAAAAACATTACTAATTATTAAATTATCCAAATGTTATTTTTAAAATGTTGATTCAAAAAAAGAGAAGATAGTTTTGGGTCAAAAATGTGCATATTTGAATGCTGTTAAATCATCCGTGGAATTTAGTTCAAAACAATAAATCATCTTTTGCTTCAGTGTATCAAATTTGCTTATTTGTTGTCTCAGTTATTTCAGGGTCCAAGACCTACTTGTCTGGGGATAAAGGTCAGAACATGGATCATATTTAGGCCTATCAGAGATGCAGTCAGGTATGCAGTGGAGAGGAGCAATGTTAAAGGCTTTAAACATTAGAAAAGCCATGTAGACAATCAAGGTCTGAGGCTGTAAACACTGTGTGTGTGTATATATATATATATATATATATATATATATATATATATATATATATATATATATATGTGGATAAAGGTGGACGATGTGGATAAAATCAGGGTAAACAAGTAAGTAAGTAATTTTATGTCACGATATTAAGAAATATGATGATATAAAAGATTTTCTAGAACATTAATTGAGAAATTCTTAATTGGAAAAAAAGCAGAGAGGAATGCTTATTTTTTCCAAACCCAACAAATACCAAAATAAAAATCCAATAAAACTGTGATGAATTTTGTGGGTATGTTCATACATGCTGCCCTACCTGGAAAAAAAGCTGTGCTGGCCCGTGGATGAAGTGTCTCCATCATACGAGTCGCTCTGCTTACGGCTGAGCGGCGGCCCGCCCTGTCCATTCCCTTCGTTGGGGGCAGAGATATCGATGTTGCTCTTACTCAACCTCTTGCTGGAACTCAGACCCGGGCTGGACTCACCGAGCAGGCCCGAGTTATCCTGAGAGAAAGGAGGAGAGTGTGCAGCATACTGTAAAGCGTCATACATCACAGTAGTAGGAAATTACATATATCAGGTGGGAGTTGATGCGTTTTCCCTGGTGAACAGAAAAATGTGAAAAAGGGAAAAACGGTGCCTGGGCAAGTGTGAATCTATTAAATGTGAGCGGATTTGAATGGCAAAGGGGAGGAGAAGAGAGGCAGGGAGCAACCGACTGAAAATGGAGATCTTGCGATGCTTAGCAGGGGCAAAAAGACTTCAGATGACAAGCTGCTCCAGGAGGGCAGTTCAACACAGATATTATGATAAATATGTGACATAGACACCACGGGAACTTAAAATGGGGTTCAGGAAAATTCAGATCCCCATCAAATCCCCCACTGAAAACACACAAAATAAACCTCCACAGTGACGTTTATGTGCAGCATTTATGTATGAGAAAAATAGTGCCAAGGAAATTGCCTCTGGTGAACAGTGACATTTCTGAAAAGCTGTGTCATTATAAAGATGTTGTGCTGGAAAACTGACAAGAAATGGACATAGGAAAGGGGAATATAGTGTATGAGTGTTTTTTACTAGAGAGGACAGGGAGTCGTGCCAAGGAGATTGCCACTGGTGTACATTGCACGCTTGTAATAATTAACTCCACTGATGAAGACAAGGTAAAACACAGGCATGTAATCTTTATCATTTGAAGTGATCTCTTAATCATCTATCACCAGTAAAATTCTCTTTCACCTGCGTACAGGTCTGTGTATCATCATTGTCATCATCATCATCATCATCATGTCTTCACTTTAACAGTGAGCTCCTACCTTCAGGCTCTCAGTGCTGTTGTTCCTGCTGCTGTTGTTGGGGCTGCCAGGCCTCTGGTGGTTGCTGAAGCACAAAGCGTCAAAGCACAGCACACCTCCCACACAGTCGCCCATGAGGCATACCTGCTCAGAAAATATGTAATTTAGACGCCCCCTCCACACACGGTGCACTCAGTCAGTGAAAGCCTTAACAGGAGGACGAATGGAGGGGTGTATGAATGCAATTTTAAAAATGAGAAAACAACGTATTTCACTGGAAGTGGAAGGCACGACACATGACATTGTGTCTCAATTCCACACTATATACAAATAAGATATAGTATGTACTATATATTAACTGTCATAGTATACTATTTTTGAAAGTTGGTATATAAAGAATCAATGCATTTTAGCAGCCACTGATGCAATATGTGTGCCAATAAACATCAATCAGTCCACGACCTTAAACCACTATGTCTTATAAGACTTAACAAACAAAGAATAAGCAAAATGTGTTTCTCAAAGTTTAATAATTATTTCTTGTTTTCCTACACATTATCTATCTGGAACTGTTTCACCAGCATTCACAATTAATTTTAATGATTTGCAGCTGTGAGCAGCTCCTCCATTTCCTATGTGCGTTGCATTGAAGGACAATACCGTACAATCACAAAACCCTGTTCATGTACGCCTCTGAGTTGTATTTCCTAGTCAGGCGTATCAGGAAATTCTGACAGCTCTGATATTTCCCACTTGGTAAAAAGCAGGGGATTAACAGACTGCTGAAAGAATTTTGGCTGTCATCTAAAAAAATACTTTATTAACGCTAATTTAGACATTTCATCTAACTGAAATAGTTAACTATCTATTTCATGAATATAAGAATGTTTTCCTGTGCTTCTCATTCTACCGACATTAGGTGAATTCATCATTGGTATGCACACTTTTTTGAGAATCATAAATTTTGTCATTTTTTCAGTGAGAACACGCTGCATGCTCAAAACACAACTCCTCTTTTTCAGTTAAGTGGTGTTCCCTGTGGGATCCATATGGCAACTGCTGCCATCACCATAATAAACAATTAAAAGTCTGAAGTATTAGAATGAAAAATCCCACTGCAGATTACAGTAAATGCAATTACACAGACAAATCTGTAGAGAAATGAGAGGGCGCAAATTTAATTTAATCATCTTAACGAGCTATCCAAGCTGTAGAAATAAAGTGGGATGGGAAGGACACATACCTACATTATATAAACCCAATGCACAGTACAAAAGGTATCCTCTAATCACAACCAATCCATCCACAATAGCAAGAGCAAATCAAGACTAACAGGTACTAGTTCAACTACTTATATTGTAATCACCTGTGGGGTTAACCTCTTGACTTTACGTACTGTCTTTTGCAGCTGCTGATTGGCTGATCAGGACTGTAATCACCAGTGGCTCTCAATCATGTGCTATAAAGCAGTGAATATATTTAATAGTTACATTTAGAATAGTTCATATGTTTTAAGATAAGCAAAGATAAGTTGTGTTTCAGAGCCCTAACCTAATGCTGATGAATTCAAATCAAGTGTGACCAGTCTTCTCACAGATCATTACCTCACTAGACAATACAGCTTGTCACCAAGAGCATAGCAGTTGTAATGTAAAGTGAAATGTTGTTCACTTTAACAATAGAGATCTGGAGCCCTCTGAGGGCCTGAGCCCCCACAGCGTCCACAGATTACACAGCCCACTCAAAAGCAATCTTTACTTCCTTTGACAATCATTGACTCCTATTAAAGTGCCAACAGCCATTATTCAATGATGAGAGACTAGAGTGAAGTAGTTCTCCTCTCCTCTCCCTTTCCTCTCAAACCAGAAGAAGGCGAGACAGACCTGACCCGTGAATCCCTGGCCGTCCTCTGATTGCAGGAAGCTGTGGTAGACCTGGTTGGCTCGGGCGATCACGGTCGCCACAGCATCCTGGTAGCGAGGTGAGACAATAGCAAGGAGAGGGAGAGCAGCCAGGGGCAGGTGGTCCACGCTACTGGACACACAGCTCTCGTCGTAGCTGTATGGGTTCAGACTGAAGAGGGATAAAAGGGGAAGAAGGGAGGTACAGTATGAAGAAAACAGATGGCATAATCATTTTATATCCTGACAATGCCCTTGGGGAGTTTTCCCATACCACTTTGTAAAATGGCTTTCAACAATTTCGAAAAAGCACATAAGCAATACATATACAATACAAATTAAGCTCATGTTGTCTAAAACCCAAGATTCTTTAGTTTTGTGAAATGTACTTTCTTACATTTATTAATGTCTCATCCAATTTGTTCATGAAGCACTATCAGATTTGAGGCAACGCTTTCCCACAATGCTGCTTTGTGTGTGTGTGTGTGTGTGTGTGTGTGTGTGTGTGTGTGTGTGTGTTTGTGTGTGTATACAAGCAAGATAAGGGGAACAAGGATGTTATCACAAGGAACAAAACACAAGCAAACTTGCACAGGTAACAGCAATGAGAGCAGAGTCTTTTTTGTCTTCACTGCTGTATAGACTTTAATGAATATGTGTATATGTTTGTGTGTGTGTGCATGTTTGGGTGTCACAATGCCCCCCCCCCCAGTACAAGGATCGAGCAAGAGTCTTCATGTGACAGAGTGATGATGGCCCTGCCCTTTCCTTGAGCAGCAGGAAGAATGCCACACCAAGACTGAAAAACATCAGCATCCATGGACACCTCGCTACACAGAGGGGCACGTGTAAAGCCTGACAGTTTTCATGTAGCACTGATGCAAAAATTAATATGATGCTACATTTTGGGAAGTACACAAATGCTCTCCGAGATACCGCTTAGATTACAAGATCAATAATCACTTCAGCCCTATTCAGTCTATTCAATAGAGAAATAGATTTGTGACATGTTTAGCCTGGCTTAACACCAAAACTGAAAGCAGGGAGAGGAAAGGGCTGGCAATCTGTACAACATACAATCCCCTCTATGCCTAAATCCTCAAATCTGAACAACGAAAAGACAAATGTACATATAGTTTATTTAAAAAAAAAACTATAATATAAACTAAACTACTAACAGCTTAGGAAATGTTGAGTAAATGGGGCTTTTGCTGGGGACTATTTTCAGCTACAGATCAATACATACTGCTTAGTATTCAGCAGCAGGACGGTGCATGTGGGACTGAGTTAGAATAAAGTGCCATCATTCAATGTAAAGTAGGAACATGCCAGTCAGTGTGGCTCATTGATGTGTTTTTGGAGAACAATGGAGCTCTAAGGCACAGAGAAATAAGATAAATAAAGCTTTAAATACATAGGCAAAAAAAAAAAAAAAAAACAGAATTCCAGCAGCCACATGAAAAAAAAAACAAGAAGTATTTAATGAGCAGTTAGCTCAAGCACTGGAGCAAATTAGTTATAGACCAACACCTGGGCCCAGCCAGTCCTCTCCTCATCATTAAGTTAGAGGCTCTGCACACTTTCCATGTCCAACACTGACAAACCCCTGGTGAGTTTTGGACGTATGCTAGGCAACAAGATACAGCTGGGAATAAAATTGGTTACGAGTTGTTAGAAGGTGCATGTTTCATCTTTTGACGAGCGGCTAATTGTTTTCTCTTGCTATCAGTCTTTGTCCTCTGTGAGCTCATGCATTATTACTACTGTCTGTCGGCACAATATGTTTAAAGTGTATACAACAGAGCACACTTGAATAAACCTGCCTCTTAAATGATTTTGCATACATTTTCTACAGTTATTATTGTGTACTTATTATTATTATATTAGGTTGCAGTATCTTGGATACACAGGAATTAAATAAATATCAATCTTCTAATCGACTCTGAGTAAGCAAATACGTGCATTTCCCAAAACGTAGGAGACGTTCTTGTTGTTCTGCTAATTGGATTGGCATGATTTACTGGTAAATCCAGTAACACCAAGCACGACTATTGTGCCTGTGGAGGTTCACCAACTTTGTTAAATTTGAGCCAAACATTGTGTTTCCATGGTTATAATTCCCCAGAAAATGAAAAAATGGATTCTGTGTAATGTTTTTCCCAGTCTGGTGATAAATGGAGCCTGAGCAAATTAATGTTTAAAATTAGTCAGATTTAGCCATTTACTTGATTGCTTACATTGACTGCATAATTGTTGAAATTTCTCATTATATTCCAAGTTTCAAGACCAAATCACTTCTTAATTACCCAAATAAAACTTCGCAAATTTGATAACAATAGAAGTGATTGTTGTGCTCCCAGTCAGTCTACGACACCTACTGTGGATAAAGCCCCCTCCACAATCCCCACTGCAGAATCATAGCAAGCAGTGACATATCTGTGTAGGAGGGTAATTATTCAAATGTCAAATTAATGTACATATTGTATTGTATTTGTAATTTTGTTACTTTAACCACTAAAATTGATGAGGGGAAACTTCCAAACATCTTCCTGTTTAAATGCACAGTCACTTCAATAAAAATATGTATTTCAGTAAAAGTAGTTCCTAATTTGCATTTATATTTGAAAACATTTACACTGGCTAAATATGTAGAAAATGAAACCCTCAACACTGTATTTTCCTGCTTTTCAGAGAAGCTGTTATGTGACATTCAGCAATTAACTAGAGTAAACTCGTTCTTCAAATTATCTACAAATAGAAAGGTAAAAAAGAACACCCATGAGTTTGTCTGAGTCAGGACTAAAAACAGTCCACACAACAGTTCACTGCTACCTGTATGTAAAATGATATGGTGAAAATCAACAGTGTAACTTGAGCAAAGGTTAAAAAATGTAATCAAGGTGTACAAACATTAATTATAATCATTGAGATCCACGTTCCTGTGATTATGCATACTTCAATTAGAAGAATAATTATATTAATATAGTAAGATAATATTGTTTACATGGGCTCTGCCTTTGTTCTATTGAATCAATCCAATTATGATTCTGAGAATTCAATGGACATGTAAATGTGGGAGGAACCATAACTTAGAGAAAAGCTTCTGAGATGTTCAAGTATGCACAACTGCTTTTCCAGCTTCATTGTAAGTCACATGGTCTTCCTTTGATTCATATGTATTTACAGTAAAAGCTCAGTGAACCTGTGTTTTACTTGTTCTATCATCTCGGTAAAGCATATTCTCTGTTTGGTAGCTTCACTCATGGCAGTCTCCATCTCCATATTAATGAGCAGCAATGAGGGAAATCACACCCCAGGATGTGGCTCTGATGTGTAGCTGTCAGTAGAAAATTGAAAAGAGATCGTCTAAAGCCTCTTAAAATGCTGTTTGCCTCTGCAGTGTCAACTCTGGTGCTGTAGGCACCCTGCTCTTGAGGGCAGCTTTTTGAGACAGATTCTCCGCTTTGAGCTGCTTCCATGCCGATTTGTAAGAAAACAGGAAAAAAGGAAACCTTTGTAATATATTCTGTGCCACTGGAAAGGTGCTGCACACAGTTATTTGCATAACAACAGTGGCACTCTGTTGTGTGAAATATTCAGCTCAGAAAAAATCAAGCAGAAATGGCAACGTATTGTCCTAGGAGGAAGACTTGCTGTGCAACAAAGTACCACCAGGTCACCTCATAACTTAAACCAAGATGGTTTGTTTATCATGTGCCTGTTAATTGAGTTTTGAAACAGAAATGTGAAATCCCAACATCCCAGCTGAGTGCCACTGAGAGTTTGGTTCAGGCTTTGTAGTCACTCTGCCTTGATCTTATTAGAGTCTTGTTAACAACTGCTGCTCACACACTACTCCCAAAAACACACACTTAGTCACTTACTCAAAAAAAAAAAAAAAAGAAACACCAATTAATATTCCAAACACATCTCTACCTCTGAACAGGGTTCACAAGCCACAGGACAGGAACACAGGTTTAACACCTGCTGCACTGTTCAACAAATGTCAGGTGAGACACTCATTATTTGCATTGCATAATTACTTGATTATGCAAGCACTTGTTAGTATCATTACCACGGAGCAGCCACTGTTTTACATTCAAAAGAGTGCACATAAATGATTTGTTTGTTTGTGTGTGTGTGTGTGCATGAGCCAAACTGTTCTCTGGTTCATTCACTGAGGCAGTTTGCAGGTATAACGTTCTCGAGGGCTGCAGGTTATTCTCTGTTTAGAATCGATTGCTCTAATTAATCTGAGACAACATCTTTGTCTAAAACAAACAACAAACCATCCACATCCCATCTGCATTTAATGGCTATAATTAATCTTAATAATCCAAAGTCATTTCCTCTAAAATGCTGGTGATCAATATGGTAGTGGTACTGTAATACCAGGCATATAGTTATGACTGTAAATGGAAAGCGGCGTATTTGCTGTCAGAAACAGATGGTGGTCTATTGTCCGGATTTTTTAGTATGTGACTGCAGATTTAAATCCTTAATTAACAGCGCGTGTTCATCCAAAATGTCTTCTAACTGGCTCACATACATCATTCAGCACAGAGATAGCAGATCATTCAAATATGCTACTTGGGAGTCTTTCTGCTACTCAACTGAGCCCTGAGTGGCAGAGGAGCGTGCCTCGCGACGCTACGACGACCCTGCCCCTGTTATTTCAAGATGTGAGTCATTTGCTCACTGGTGGAGGCATTTATCCCGTTCACATCTCTCTGCTCTCATTAGTAAAATGAAAAGGATTTGACTGAGAATATGCTGGGGTCATATTGAGGTGTCCCTAAAGTGCACGTCTTTGATGACTCAGTTTAACTTAACAGAAATAAAGCCTCAAAAAGCTTCATTTGCTACTTTGTTATGAGCAACATTTGGCTTGACTTGGCTTCATCTTTGAAATGAGAGAGCTTTACAGTTAATCGCTTTGCCTGCGATTACCACGTTAAGTTTTCTAGAAACACTGTCAGAGGCTCACTCAATGACACATAAGGCAGGGTAATTACCCTACTATTGTATACTGAGAGATGAACAGAAGTCTTACTCAAGGTTTCATGGAAATTTGATGATGAAGAGATCCATTTATAACAGCGGGGAGAAGATAAGGCATGGGGAGCCGATTAAACCTCGAATCAACCACATCTCACGCGGCATAACCTTGAGACAGACTCTATTACGCTGCTCGCCAACCTCTTGCCTCTCCCCATATAATGTCAAACTGAAAACTCTGAAGTCTGTCAGATTCCTGCTTAATTGCTCTCCCCGTTTCTTAATGGCTGGCTCGGCACTGCACAGTGATTGCACAATTAACAGGTACAGCAATCGGCCTCTGCAGAGTCTTCTTAATTAGGGAGAAGGTCTAGAAACAGTAGCGGCACGTCCACCGCCGGCGATGGTCAGAATAATGAGTCTCTATCTCCCTGAACTGAGGTCACTCGCTGTGCACACAGACAAGTGGACTTCTTCCTCCTCCTCCTCTTCCTCTTCCTCCGCTTCCCCTGATAAAAAAAAAAAAGGACCGTGTGCACTGAGACTGAATAAACTGAAATAGGAATCCATTTTATTCTTCTCTCCTGCTGCTCAGATGAAGTTTTTGATATAAATGTTTCTTTCTCTTCAAGCTGTGACAGAGGCGCTCTGCTGGCTGAGAGAGGAAATCAATTCGGGAGCCTTTTCACCATCACTGTTAATTGGACGTGCGCTGGTGCAATAACACACACATTCAGTGCGTGGCATTGTGTGGCATGTATTTGTGCGTTAGCGTGTTAACGGACTTCACGCGTGTGTTGTCTTGACACCCAGCTCCCGGCACTGCCAGGTACGTTCATTAGCGGGCACCGCTAATAATGAGCTCTCAGGGCACAGCAGGCCCTCCACACAGCAACAAGAACAACACAAGCTGAAAAACATGTTCATTCTCTATTGGGACACCCTACAGCACATAAGGAATTATCAAGCACCCAGTCCAAAGTGGTGTGTTTATGTGAAAGTTTGTCTTTGAGGCGCTAAGAGATTTTCCCACCTCCACTCCGTGGTGTGATTTCCAGCCAAGCTGTTACCAAGAATGAGAGTAATTTACCCACACAGTAACAATTCTTTCCCGCGGGGCTGCCTGTTCCTCTGATGTTTATGTTGGCATGCAAATAAACGAGGCTGCGCACTACCACAAGTCCAACACTGTCATTAGAGCAAACACTGTTAACTGACAAAGTGGAGTTGAATAAGTGTTGTGTTTGTTGCTGTGTGGGGGTGTATGAATGCCTACTGACTGCACATATTGTGTTAGTATGTTGAGGACCTGAGCCATCTGGGCATAAGTAAGCTTTGTCTAATTCCACTGGAGAGCTAAAACACATTCTCATTGTTTTTTTGAGATTTTCAACAGGCTGTTAATGGGCTGAATTTTGGTCCAGCTTTCTCCAAACTAGATGACACCTACTGTACTGTAATATATATATATATATATATATATATATATAGAATATAGAATTCAGAGCTAGACTGATATATTGGCAGATATTACCTTATTTCAGATATATATATATATATATATATATATATATTGGAGTTGTACAGTATATGTAAACCAATTAGTAACAAGAAATTGCTAGGCTTGAGGCAATTATAATAATTTAGAAATGGTGTTACTGTTACATAGTTTGTCCACCAGAGAGCACTGACAAGTACATTTTTACACTTTAAAATGTCCTGCTTGGTATGTATCTTGGTCACAATTCTTTAAAAAAACGAATTTAAGTGATCAATATACAAATATTGTTTGTGTTATTTGTTTATGATGGAAAAAAAATACGATTAGCAAGTATATCGTTATTGTTATCTAAAAAATCCAGTCGGGCTATAACAGAAATATTAAATTATTATGAAATGTAAAAAAGTATTTATAAAGAATAAATTAATAAATTGAAAGATACATAAAGAGAGACATATGTATTTTTAAAGTAAATGGTCATACAGTACAGTCTTGTAAGGCACTGCTCTTTGAGGATGCCCCCAAAGAATCTGCACAGAGACAAGGAATATATTGGGAGAACTAATAATAACAAACAAATACATGAACATTAGATCTTAGTAAAGTCAACACTACCAAAATCTGAGAACATGAGGATGATGCTTCTTGACAAAGGTCGTCACAGGTTGATGTCCATTAACTTCAGCAGCAACTTAATCACATTTTGCTCCCAGATCTGCACATCCTGGCTACTGTACCTTACTAAACCTATATACTTACAATACTGCTGTATGTAGGGCACCTCCAGTGTGTCCTATCGGCATGAACAGATGCATTCATGATTGTGTGCTGCACTTTGTACCATTTTTTTTATTTTGTTTATCCTCCACTTTGAGCTCAATTTATTTTCATCTCCTTCAGCAGAGTTTATTCTTGTGGTTGTAGCCTTATTTATTTCTTTTAAACATTCAATTTATTTTTTTCTCTACATGCAATTTATTGGGGTGTCAAGCAAGGGTTGTCTCACATGTATATGATCGGTCCATATATATCAAGTTTGCTGACTAGCTTGGCTTTAATTAATGAAAACCTAAATACTGTGCCGGTACTTTGATTCTAGAAATGCAATTTGAGTGAAACCTGTAAATTAAGCCAAACCTAAATTTCAAGATTAGAAAGAAAAATAAATTAAAATGTAAGGTGCATTTTGATGCTACAACAACTCAGGCCATGTTAACAAAATTCTGCTAAAAAAAATATTCTGCTGAATAAAAATAAAGTCTACTAATGGACAAATAAAACCTCCTGCAGGAAAACAAATTTTAACAAGAAATAATATAATGAATAAATAATGTGGAATCAATAAATAACATGATGATAAACCTGTGAATTTTTGTTTGTGCATTGAAATCATTTATTTATCTATTATCCTTTTATCTGACCATTATATTAAATCATTCATCAATTCAAGACAGCTTTGGTCCTTTGCGACATAAAGTTTTAATGCAAAATGTCACGCATGCCTTAATGTAAATTTTGTATGTGTTCATGTGTGTTTCTGTCCGCATGCATACAAGTACAGGCAGTCGAGAAGCAGCAGTAACTCCGTTCTGCTCGACTCCCATGAGAAGTTGTTGTTTTTAATATTCTATCTGTGGATGTGGTGAAAGCTAAGCGGACGTCAGGCCTCCGAGCAGCTACAGCTTTCAAATGTCTTTACACTTGTCTTGCCTCAGTCAGCACCTCACTCCTGCTAACGTCAACGACAAAACCAGACAGAAGCCTCGACTGGACTGCCAAACACATTCTCTCGGCCCTGGTGATTAATGACAATTCAGACAAAAACATCCTCAGCATATAATTGGAGAGCAGCGCAAACTAAGTGACGCTGTCAAAGATAAAACTGGTGACCACTGGGACATGTGACATTAAATGTGAAATGAAATAATTAGTTACGCTTAAGCAGCTCTCTGCGCAGGCAGCATATGAGACTAAAAAAAGAGCAAACACACGAACACTGTCACGGCCTGGCTGTGCCTCCAGCTGTTTCCCTTGTGTTTCCCACTTCCTCCGTGTCTCTTGTTTTCCCCTGTCAGCCTGTGTGGCTGTGTTTGAAATCGCATACTAACATACTGCAGACTACATACTGCAGACTACATACTCAATCAGTACAGTATGTACTGCTTACTGCATATTAAATTAACAATTAAGTATGCCATTATCAGCAGATTGTTCACACTGAAGTATACTCAAGCAATACGTCTTCTCTGCATCACATGATTGTATCGACTGCGACATTACCGGTCCGAGTTACCCTTGAATGAAAATTGTTTATCATGAATCAACATTGTCCATCCACTCAATCACCTTACCAGTCTGCACATCTGCCTCCCATAAACTCATACATTTCATCAACTCAACAGCATATCTACTCATTCTCCACTGTGGTAGTTTGTCATTCTTGGCCGCTCTGTTTTGTCAAATCAGAGTTATTTCTTCGTGCGGTTTGCTTTACCTTAACCTACCTTGTGTCTCCAGGACCATAACCCTCCGACTCATCAGCCACACTCTCACCAGTCATCAGCATGCCCAGCTGAACTCAGCTCAGCCCTGCCATCCGCCATCACCTCACCACCCTCCAACTGCTCCTCCTCAACCTCGCACCATCTTCATTGCCCTTTATCCCTACAATAAATCCTTCACTTACTCTACACTCCTTGTCTGTGTCTGCGTTTTGGTCCACCAATTAACGATCGTAACAAATACAGGCATGTTTTTACCTCCTGTATCTCAAGAATATCTTCTAGCCAATGACTTCATTACCTTACAGAGATGGTCGCAAGGAATAAGATTTTTTAAAGGAGGTAATAGTGTATCATGTATCATAAGGGAATCTACTGACTGCTGTTCATCACTGAGGTACTACTATACAACATACACAATTAACATCAGCTCTGAAATTGATGCTACACATGAAACAGTAACAGTAGATAATTAAAGATAATTAACAAATAATTGGCCACTTTACTTACAGAGGCCTCAGGATCAGTGGAGACTTAATGTCATTTAGGCGTTTATTTTGTCCACTGAGGCACTGCCTCCAGGACTTAAACAGCATTTAAAAAGGTTAAGTTAAATATTCCACATGGCCACATGCTTGCAGGGGCTGAGAAATGTCATCAGCACACTAATTAACATTGCACTGTCTGTTTAGGGGTCTTTGGTCAATATATTTTCTTAATTAACCTTCACCACCTTGGCTAACCAGGGATTTTTGCCTCTATGATAATTCTTGCAGCCATGCATTCATATGAGTAGATTCTTCAAATGCCTCCTTAAACAGTAAAGTCCGTTCATTAATGTTTTATAACAATTAGGACAGTCTATCAAACCAGTGAGAATGTTGGTTGAATAAAAGAACAGAAGGAGACTGAAAAATCATAAAAAATAATTAAGGGAAGCCCAGTGGCACCTAAATGTTCAATGAAATTACGTTCAATTACATTATTGTAATTAATTGAATTATTTACACCTGTGCTTTGCATCCAGTAACATGTGAAACTATCTTCCGTGAAAAAAGCCTGTGCAGCATAGACTTTCAGCTCAGGCAGATCACTGACGTAGTCCACACATTAGCTGATTCCTGCTTAACAATCACTGGCTCATTCATCAGGTGCACAGCATGGCCGGCATAACCGGTCACCACCCCAACCTCCTTGTTATGTGTTGAGCTTTTGTTATTGTTGATTTAATGTTCATGTGTCCGCTTGTTAGTGGGGGTTTGCTCTCCTGGCAGAGCCCTCTTTGCTGCTCTGATTTTTTGAGAGCAGAGAATTTCCACCAAATCTAATGATCAATAATACAAATCGTCATTTACTTGACATCTCTCGTTTAACGTGTAAATCCATCCATCTCTCCAAGCTGCACACAAAGACTTAACACCTCCCAAGTGTAACTACGTCAGCAAGCAGCTTGTGGAAGTAGCCACTTACAGGGTCTTGCAGCTGATAATAGCAGTTTCAGTGACACTGAAATGAGCCATCTTCCTCCCTGTTACATTAAAGCATCAGGAAGAAGGCAGCAACAGTGAACTCAACTGTTGTTGCCCCCTATAAACTAAGGAAGAAAAGTGAAGCAAATGCAGCGTACTGCTAACCAGAATAAAAAAATAGCCCAAAGCCTCGCCCATAATTCACAGGTATCACAGGGTTAGTAATAAGGTAGATTAAGTGTTTTAGTAAGGTTATAGACCACGACCAGCGTCTGGAATAGGTTTAACAGTCTTTAACATTGATTTTTCAATTCTCTGGAATTATACTGGAGGGATGAAAATCATTCTTTTAAAAGATATCCCCCTAATTTGGTGTTTTGATGATGTTGGTAAAGAGTGCTTTCTGTTGGTAAAAATTCCCCACAGGTGTTCAATTTGGTTGAAATCTGGTGATGGCAAAGGCAACTGAGTATGTGGCTAAATTTAAACACAGGTGCATTAAACCACATCTGGATTTTAACCACTTGAAATAACAGGTGTAAACGGGGCTAATGAGACACCCTGTTCTGGCAACAGCACTCACTTGGACACCAGGGAGAAGGCTTCAGCGCACACGGCCGGACACGGCACCAGCTTGATCATCACGTGTTCGGCGGCGGCCTGGAAATGCACCCGCGTCACCTTCTCCAGCACTGAAGCCAGGGTGGCCACATCGCCAGCCTTTGTGCTTGGGTCTCCGCCTGCTGTGTCCAAGATGTTTCCCCCGTGCACCACCAGCAGCAGCACATGCGTCTTACATTTCCTCTGCAAAAGGGTTCACGTAGGGTTGAAAAAGAGACACTTAAAAAGAGAGACTCAAAGACATGGAAATAATAGAGGCAGCATTTTGTGAAAGCAGTGGGGCTACATGGCAAGACAAATAGACGGGTACTTCTATGTTTTTTTGGCTGCTGGTGAATATACTGAGAGGCCGTTCTCAATGATCCTACCTCTATGTCCTCCAGTCCTTCAATGCTGCTTTGAGGGGCACAGCGTGGACCGCCGAGCTGGTAGAGAGCCCCTGTATTGGGTGAGTAAAGGGTAGGAGCAGGATGTGGCAGGAAGGATGAAAAAAGGGAAGAATAAAAAGAGAGGAAAGGGGAAAGAAAGGGTCACTGCAGGAGCCACTTTACCCAGCTGCACCGATAACAGAAGCATATCGAATCTGTATTTATGGTCAATATTACTAATGCCTCTTCATTTCTCTTCATTCGTACTCCAAAGTGGGTAATGGGTCTACGTACCCTTAAGCTCAAATGGCATAAGTAAGATTCAGAAATCAATACTGACAGTAAACAGCAGGAGCATGGTTGTTTCTCTGCTGCAGCATCTATAGCCATCATGTATAATTTGATTTTGGCTTCTCTGATGCAGAAAAAAAACAATGGATTTCTTTTTTAGAGACAAAAGATGAAGGGATGGGGACATTTTTTTATCGCGACTGTGATGACTCGAAGCATCTCTCCCTCTCACTGTGTGGTGCTGCATATCATGGGAACCTGGCCAAACTCATTACCCTCTCCGGAAGCCTCTGCACTCTGTGTCATCTTATTCCTGAGCTCTCTCCTGTCTCTCATTCTGTTTTTTTTTTTTTTCCCCGGGCTCAAGGCATGGCTCTGCGTTTTGCTCGCTGGCTCCTTGTTTATTTGGCCTCCTCGTCTGGGACTGACTGTCATGGGAGACTCTCACAGTCTCACGCACCGTCATCTCGCTTTTATTCCATTCCCAGCCCACAGCCTGCCTCCGACTGCCTGCTTGTCTAGAACAGCTCAGTACACACAAGGGACTCAAGCACACTGAACTATTTTGGTCACAAAGTAACAGGAAATCAATGGAGGGAGGTTTTATTTTTTCTGAAAGAGGGAGGTAGGGCAGAAAAGTTCTCCCAAAAACCTTGCAAAGAATTTTAGTGCAAACACTGCAGGAGAGGTAAAACATTGTTGAATTTGACAGCAAGCAAAAAAACTCTCCTTTGTCAGATGTAACGGTGGTACATTGTTTTATTATTGTGTTTTTGAAAACCAATTTCTTAATGAACCGATGGACTGATATACTTTGAGATATTTACTATAGAGCTGCAACAATTAGTAACTGAATCGATTGGTCGATTGATAGAAAATCCCCTTGGACTCTATTCTCTTATATTTTTACAGACTAAAGTGTTAAATTGAAAAAAATGATCGAAAGATTAATTTGACAAGGAAAATAATCGTTAGTTGCAGCCCTGATTTATTATAAATAATATAGGATATTTGACAGAGGTGGGACAAAGTCATTGTTTTGTAAGTCACAAGTAAGTCTCAAGTCTTGGTTATGACGTCCTGGGTCAAGTCTCAAGTCAAGAGCGACAAGTCCAGAGTCAAGACCAAGTCATAAATGTTATGTGTTATGTTTCGAACAAACACCAAGCAAGCACATTGCCTCCAATTGTGCAATAAGATTGGCTGCTGACAGATAGATTCAAAGTATATCCATCATCAAGAAAATAAAGAGTTATTTATGTGCAGCAGAGTTACTAATTAGAGTTACTAATCCCAGTAATGCTCAGTTAGTTTGGCACGATTGGCTTGTTTGCCTCTGTTAGCCTCTATCAAGAGAGGAGAAACGTGTCTCCAACAGCTTCACAGTGAGGACATGACTTCTAGACAGCTGTGTGCAGTCACTGGGACTAAGCTAGGAGTTGATGGTCAGTAAATACCCGCAGAGAAGTGTGTGAAATGTGGATGTAGAGGATTTGGAGTTGTGTAACAGGTGTTGTCTGGCTGAGCAGCCATCTTTGATCGAGCTGCGCTGAGCAACAAACGTACAGTAATGAATAATCTAACCAATTCATTTTGCTGTTGAGTTAGTAATGTAATTAATGTTTTAGTGAGTAATGTGTAATGACTGACGGATCTTTTTCACGTAACTTGCCCAACATGGGGTGGAGTCACAAGTTCTTAAGTCAAAGTTGGGTTGCAATTGTTTTTGTGTATGAGAAAATCCGATCCAATCCGATCTCGTCCTATTCCTCCCATCCATCGACGTCACCAGCCTAGTCCACCAACCTGCGAGGCTGTGATTTAATCTGAGCAGTCTACCACTGTGCTTCTTCCATGCTGTTAACTAGTTGTTGTGTAGCTGAGCTCGACGTTTGCATTGGATCACAATTGTATTGATTGTTCGCTTATGGACTCACTCGATTTGCAGTTTGGGGACTGGGCAGGGATAATTTTAATTTTGTTTGTTTACACATTCCACTGTAGTCACTTGCTGTGTAGTTCATTTGGTAAAGGGGTGGCTGCCACTATTGTATTTTGTCTAAACTAGCAATCTTAGAGTAGATAAGCAGGGTTTTGTTGCTGTTCTTCTTCTTGTTTATTGTCTTGTAATTTTCCAGTTAGATAGCTGTGAATTTAAGTTGTTAGAAAGTAAAGGTTGTGTTATATCTGTTTGTTGATTTGGAGCCAAATCAACAAACATTGATTTGGAGCCCTTCCTTTATTTGCTCGCCTCCGCGGACGCAGTTGGAAACTTTTATATCTGTTTTCAAGTTGTATGTCTATTTATTTGACCATTACCAGTAAAAATGGTGACCTACGCCTGACTACATCTGCATTATGTTTCTTCCCTTATCCCTAGACCGCCAAGGGATGTAACAGTACTGATATTCAGTATTTTAAAATGTCTACATTTTTCATACTAGGTGTATACAAATAAATGTCAATGATTTTGAGTTTACCACAGTGTATTCCTATAATCACAATCATCAACAATATTTAGACCATCAAGTGATGCTAAACATCTGTGCTGGAGCACCTACAAAAAGAAAAATCATTCTAAGTGGTCAGAGGGTACTTTAAGTTGAGACCAATCTTCAAGAAATTGCTATTTCATCATTTTCACACTTACAAAATCTCCTGAGACAGTGTGTGTGGTATAAAACTCTCGACTGAAACCCAGATAACCCCAAATAACATGATTTCAAGGCGGGTTAGAGCAGTGCCTTAAAGCAGGAAGCTAAAATAGGTTTCATTGCAAGATTCAAAGGCTACAATTCCGGTGGCTGATTGAATGAAATATGAGTTCTGTGGTTTGGGTGACAAGAAATGTTAATGCAAGATGCAAGATGTTTACAGATCGTGATTTAGTCATACTTTTATCTCTAAATAAATTCTGATAATAATGCACAATACAAACATGCACAGTTGTTTTATCACTGAATATACAAGAATAACACAATAGTGTATTCCAGCACACACTCACTCAAACACAGCCAATATAAAATGTTCTGCATCTCACACATACTGTCGCAGCGTACTAGAAAATGTATTGGCTGCCAATTTGCAGAAAACAGCTGCGTAAGTAAGACATTTGTCTGATATTGGAGCAAACTGAAAAAATCATCTGGCTCAGTGGTATAAACTGGCTTCCTGCGGTTACGGGACCAATCTTTTTTCTCCTGCAGCAGATTTGTGCTGCTGCAGGGGGTTCTAACAATCAGTCTGCTTTTGTGTTGTTGTTTCAATTTCTTGTGCTTCCTCTCAGAGGTCTGAGTCATGCCAGTCAATATGTGCTTTATGAAGCTTAGGGGTATTTAGCATCTCCCTGCCTGTGCTCGTTCTCTCCCAACAAATGACCTAACATAGAAAGCCCACTGTGGAAAGTTGACAATGCCATAGTTCCGCAGCACCATGGCCATTTCCAGTGGCTTAAAGCTCAGTCAGGCACAAACTCACAGTAGGTACACACAGTGCATCAGTGCATTTGTTACCATACTGCAGTTTGAGATATTTTTAACTTATCTACGAGAGAGGAAGGACAAATTTACCCTAGAAAGAGGGTTGTGTAGATGAAAGGGCTCTACAGAGAAGTCTACTCGAGTTGAACGAGAAAAGATGAAATATTGATCTATTGATCCCTGTTTGGATCCCTCTTGTGTGTCATTCTGTCTTTGTAACTATGATTTAAAATGTCATTTTTCCCATAAAACTCAGCGTTGTCTCTTTTTGTCTCCAGCATACAGAGTTTTTGTTTTCTGTTTATCTCTCCCCGAATCTTCTTCCTCTCAGGTCTCAACCACTTCTTTCACCATCACACATTTATCACATTCGATTGAGCAGATGGGAGAAAAACAAGAGAAAGAGGATGAAAGTAAGGCAAAAGACTGCATTCATCATCAGGAAGATTGGCTTCCACACCACACATCTTCCCAGGGAGTATGAAAATGGCAAAATGCCCTTAAAGTTTCCTGCCTGCTGGAGTGTGAATCAACTAATTAGAGAGCTACAGTATCACGGTGAATTATCTGTGTTCCTGGGAAGACGTGCACTGAAAACAACAGTGTTCTTGCAAATACTTTTACCTGTAAATCTTTAGCTCAACCAACAAGAATATAAGAAGCTATTATTTAAAGGAATAAAAGCAGACATTTACAATGCAGAACAAACCCTCTTATTACATTTTGTCTATGAATACCTTATAATACACAGGTGTGGGACAATAATCAACATAACTGTATGTTGTTATTAAGAAATAGTGGTAATCACACTGCAACAGGCTCACATTATTATCAAATGAAGTCTCTCTATTGCAACTACCAGCTCTTGCCCTCTTTGCCACTCATTCAGTCAACACGTCGACATTGGAAGACAGCTTGATTTAGCCTTTTTGTAGCTCTGTTTTGGTCTCCACCAGCTCCAGGAAAATCTGGATCATCAGCAGCTAGATGTTCCACTATGTTCACCAGCTGGCTGCTATCTTTGTCATTGCTGGGCAGGTAGTGCATTCTCTGTTTATCCGTGAAAAACAGTTTGGGGACCAAAGCAATGAGCTGAGAGGCTAAAAGACTCTGTAGAGCATTTTTACATGTTACAAAGTGTTTATTTACTCCCAATCAACTGAAAGATTTCTTCCACGGGGCACTGATAGGGTGAATGACAAATAAGTGGTGGAGAAGTTCAAAAAGAGTTTGAATAAAAGAATGCATTTCACACCAAGCCACGTCATGTTCACTCAATGACTGATGGATAAACTATCAAGATTGATTGATGGGTATAACTGAAAAGCTTGATGCTCAAAAACACTTGCTTCTCCCATGCAGAAATAAAGAAAAACATCAAGAGATCTGGTGCACAGTAAGATCTGAATTTTTGCAACAGGATTCTATATTAATTTGTGATCAATTGGACTGTGAAAATTGTATCTGCACATCCTTATTAGCAATGTACAGTACAGTGACCACTAGAAATACATGGACTCCATGGATGGGATTTTTCTTTTTTTTTCAAGATAGGATATTTTTTTTAGAATTATTTGTCCACAGTAAAAAAAAAAACTAGGACATCGTGATTAGGTGAATGCATCTTACACTACTTAGAAACTGGGAGTCCTCTGTGTAAGAGAATATAATGAGGGTTTATATGAAAAAAAATGAATAAATGTTTTTGTATTACATGTTAGATGCTTGGGAAATTATCTAGAAAGGTGAAGAAGTCATGTATCACTTTGTTGTGACTCGAAAAGTTTTTGCTGTTAAGGAGCAACAGGTTAGGGTGCTCATTTGGACAAATGCTGCCTCCTGAGTGGCTGAACAGCCCCCTCTGACCCCTGGCACAGTGTGGGCATGCAAACACGCTCCGCCATCTGTTAACTGCTGTTGGCATCAGGGTCTGTCGTGTTGCTCTACTGCGAAAAGACCCCAGGAGACGCCACCAGCTCCGCTGCATGACAAACCTGCCGACCCCTCCACACACACACACACACACGCACACACACACACACCATAAGGCGATGCAGCACATAAACTGACTCAAAGACACATATATAGACACACACACACAGTCTGTCCCTAACAATCCCAGCTGCTCCCTGTCTATATGCTGAAGTTGCTGTACTGCAACAAACACTCCCACACACAAACACACATATTTATAAAGCAAGTGGAAGTGAGGTATTAGAGGCTACAAACTATTGACAAATGTACGCTGAAATGTCACGTAAATAATTGATAAAAGTGGTAGCAACAGCTGTCTGAAGATATTTCACAGTAAAAGGAGGAGGAAGAAAAACAAAATGTAAGAATCCAAAGAGGGCAATATGAATGTTTGAAGAAGTGCCATCTGTGTTGGATGCTTGGGTAACTTGCAGAAACCATACAAGAAATATGACAAAGTTGTACCTGCAGCAGGTGCAAAAAAACAGTGTGTCTCAAAAACAAAGGCTGTTGAAAGTTACAAGAATTTGGAAACTTCCTCAAAGGAATAGTTTGACATTTTGGGAAATACGCTTATTTGCTTTTTTGTCTGAAAATGTCTGCTACAGCCCAGAGACCGTAAACTTCAGTTAACATAAAGACTGGAAACAGGGGAAAACAGCTAGAGTGCCTCAGTCCAAAGGTAACAAAATCCTACCAGTACCTTTAAAGCTCACTAATTAAGACGTCTCGTTTGTCTCGTTTGTTTAATCAGTACAAAATCCATAACGTCAAAACACTCAAACACTTTTTCTCAGAGCTAATAAGCTAAGTGGCTGCTGGCTGAAGCTTCATATTTAATGTACAGACATTAGAGTGGTATTTTGTATTTATAATTCATATGATGAACTCTCTCTCGTAAAATACTGCAGAAGTGAGTTTTACAGTTCCTGAGAACATGTGTCATTACTAAGTCTAACAAAAGGGAGCAGCAGTATTAAAAGACTCAGTCATGTTTATTCTCTGATGGAATTAAGTATTTGATATCTTCCACCATGTATTTGCATAGCTAACTTAAGAAAAATGCATATCAAATGCATATTCACAGCTTAGTCGACATTATCGAGAAAATAATCAGTATTGGATTGGTATCAGTGGAATTAGCCCAAGGTAACACATTTGTCTCAGAGTACTTTACACTTTGTAAAACATAAGACCTTCTATATCCATAGACCCTGGATTTGTAAAATTTCTTGAGTAAAAATGAAATGCAGCCTATAACATATTAAACTTAGCAATTCCTAAGTGTAGTAATTTCAAGGTGACCGTATTGAACCATTTCTACAATGACTGTCAATACGGTTGCTGCATGCCATTTCTGTAGCATATAAACACTAACAACACTCCATTGACATTTCAAGAGGGTCGAGGAAAAGTCTTAACCATCAGCAGGAGAAATCTATGTGGAACAGAGAGGTGTGGCGTACTGCACGGGTTTGTCCCTGTTCATTTCAGGCAGTCGTTCCCCCTCTTCCTCCCTCTTTCTCTCCCCTCCTCCCTCCTGCGGGGCTACAGGCGGCAACAGTGTTGTTTGGGTGTGATTATCTGTTCTCAATGTGTGATCACACAGCATTTCTTACTTCATACCCTGCCAGACAAAAGTACATGTAAACACCCACCTACAGACGGACGATATAGGCATACAAATACAAATAGACGCAGGCAGACCAACAGAAATACAGAAACACAGGAGAAAGAGCCTTTAACAACAAATGCACAATTATGGCCAACGGGCTGAACAAAAACAAGAGATGAGGCTGAATAATGCTCCTGACGTGGAGAGGGGAGTCTTTAAGTCACTTGTTATCATTATCTCACCTCTCCCTCTTTCTTGTTTGCCGTCTTTTTGTCATTGTTTTTAAAAAAAAGACAAAAAGGAGGAAAAAAACATTATTTTAATGGGTATGCCTATGCAGACATTGTTTGCTAAAAATGACTTGACCAGGTGGAGGCGGTGGCCAGAATACAGATGAGTCTCAGACCTTAAATTTATGTTTTCTGTCACCCGCTCTCTGCATGTGTTTGTGAATAGAGCTACAGGGTGCATGCAGGAGAGAGAGCTGTGGCTCTCCATAGTAAATGGAAAACCATTCTCCCGTTCAATATAATATATTTCTCTCCGGGTCATTTTGTATGGAATTATATTCTCACCATATATTATGTTGCTGGAAAAAAAAAAAGGATCTGTGTTGGGTTGTTTGGCAGGGCTTATCACTTAGTCATCTCCTCCAAACTGTCTGCTTCCACTGACGTAGCCATTTCAGCTAATGTTATCCCAGCTTGGTAGCACACACCAAGGAATCAGCCAAGTCAGAGTCGGTAGTTTTTGTTTATCACGGAGACTGTAATCAGTTATGTAACACGGCTATTTCAGGCATGACTACATTGTACAGCATCAGTCAGTGAATGAAGCAGGAAAAAGATGGAGATGAAAAGAGAACAGCATAAATATACTGATAAGAGTATTTGCATAGTGAACAGATGGGGAGCCTGGAAGACACCGGAGCAGTGGCTGATCACAGGACATCAATGAGCAGAGATGAATGAACAAAAATACAGTGGAAAATAAGAGGCAGTTGTGCTCCAGGCATTTCTCTCTGTCACTGAGGTTTCCATCCCTGTCGCCTCTATTGGGAGAGAAAGTGTTTACAGTCGCCTGTGGCTTGTGGGGTAATGGATGTAGGAAGATAGCGAGGGGGAAATATAAGAACATGATGAAGTGATGCGATGGGAGGGGAGTGAAGGAGCGTAGAGGCTAGGGAGAAATGGATGGTTAGAGAAGCTGAAGTGGACAAAAGATGGTCGAAAAATGAGGGAATCATCGAGAGCAAAGGGAGAGAGGTTACAGACCCAGAGACACCAACGAGGAACCGACAGATATACGGAGATCCAAGAGCAGTGAATCTCACCGCTCAGCTGCTACACAGGCTCTGACTGAGAGTAGTCCAGCTGCACCTTTAAGGTTTCCTGATGATCACAGATTTCCATAGCAGGGATCACAACCACTGTGCTGACCTGCACAACCCCATAATCTGATCCAGTCTTCTGCTCACCCTTTATTATGAACCGCTAACAACAAATCATGAACAATGAGGTCATTAAGCTGTGTCTGTCGTGGTTATCGGTGACTCATTTTACAGTTTTCAAAGACAACATAGAGGCTAGAAGCTCCGCAGTATTTACCAACAGCCCAGTGCTACTGGATTTTTAAAGGTCAATGCCGACATATTTTAGAGTTTACTGTTTCTATAATTAACATTCTTCTATCTAACAAACCCAGTGATGGGTAGCACCTAACTCTTCAGCTCCACTCAGTTCTATGGAGCATTTAAGCATCTTTTCACCAATTGTTATGGTTTCTGTAACTCTGGCTTGCAACTCAACTGTTTTGGTTTGTTCTCAGCGCGTTCAACAGCATTGTTTTCAGCCACAGCAGGCAGCTGTTTTCAGTAAAAAATTTTAAAAAACTCAATAAACCCATTGAACGCAACCTGAGCAGCACCAAATGACAGAGATAAAGTTAGTGACCAGCTGGTGAACATAGTGGAGCATTTAGTAGCTAAACAACCACATATTTTATATTTGCTGATACTGAAATACTGGTATGATATGTGATGAACTAAAATTATGCAATGCAACACAATGGGTTTAAAACATTACATGATTCTGTTAATGTTCAACTTTTTTGAGCTTATTAGAAGATATCTACACTTCCATGACCAGTCAGTTTCTAGATTTCCATATGACTTCAGCCACTTTTGTTGCAGCAGCTATTGTTGGCATTGCTTTGAGATCTTTTTTTGTTGCTGCCCAGTTTTGCTCAGCTAAAATTATGTATTTCATATTCCTGTGCTCCCACAAGTGTAGGATGTAAACAAACAAACAGTGCAGAACCTCAGGAGGCATACGCACATTTGCATGCAGCTCCATACTGGGGAGTGTTTCTATTTTGGGTAAGTTTGACTTTGTTGCCACTTAAGGATGAGAAACAGTGAGAGGGAGAGAGTGAGAATGCAATTACCATAACTTAGACCGGCCCAGTAAAAATCTCAACACCCGTCTATGATGAGATAAGATAATCCTTTATTGATTGAATTAGGTTGTTGCAGAAGCACAAGAACAGAAATAAGTGCAGATAAGTAGAAAGTAAAAGAATAACACGCACGCACAAGCAGCTTTAATGTCATCAAATGTTGAGGCGACCAAAAGTCCATAGCTTTTGTTTAAACCACAGGCACAAGTTTGTTTTCTTGTCAGAAGAGGCCAGGCCTACAATTGACAATATTGACGATTTTATCAGAGAAAAGTAAAAAACAGTCAATGTTAAGGTTGCACGTAAAGTAAGCCAAAAAAGTAAGCTCTGGGAGAGATGCATAAGAATAACTCTATTTAGTAACTATTTTTATGGGTTGCGCAGCGTGGGTGGGCTCTCATAACTGGTCAGGCGGATGCAGGTATTGACAAATGCTGACCCCGTGGATCACTATTAAATGAGCTTAAATGAGCTTAAATGTGTACTGGAACCAGCAGTCCAGTATTTTCTTTCTATCTCAGAGGGTCTTAAGTGGAACATACATCACAGCACTAAATTCAGGGTCTGGTAATAGGTTTGCTGGAAAACAATTGTCTGCAATATAACTAGTGTTTGCACACATGTTTCGCTGTTTAAGTCATGTGGTATTGATTGGCCAGCATACTGATAATGTTTTAATGCATAAAAAAAAGATAAAGAGAGGTGGTCTTAGTAGGTGTAAGTCTGAAGATACTGGGGCACATACGGTTTAAGAGAAGCTCCATGTCTTCCACTATGAATAAACACGCTTTAGACCACTACAGACACTGTATACATCACACACTCCATTTAAAGTAACACAACCCAGTCGTCTACAGCAGGGTTATTTTTTTTCAATAGGCACTGAGTACACTTTACTTCTCAAGCACCACTAAGAACAGTGCGTAACAACTCCAACACCAGGCGCCCTGTCATTAATGGAAAAATGGGTGCAGAAACATTGCCGTCATATTCTGTGATCTTCTGATGCAGGAGTCAAGAGATTTAAAGTAACCGACGACAGTGGCAGCAGGAAGCTATAAACTACATAACCCTCCTGTCCTATCCAATCAACAACTCTCTTTAGTCACCTTGCTGTGTGCTTTGTAATATATGTGTTTTTAAATTGTTTTAAAGTCCTTGAACCTGTAAAACCAGATGTTTGTTATTTCCCGTCCTGACAGTGGAGCTGACGTCAGAGCGGAGGCTGCACCGGAGGCGACTCCACAGAGGTGCCCTGCAGCATAAATTTGGAGTCAATGAGTCAATTTGAATTCACTCCTTATAGTTTTGTTTTTGGTCTGAATAACTCCTCAGAAAAATATCTGGCTCTTTGGCTGCTAAATGCTCCACTATGTTCACCAGCTAGTCACTAACTTTGTATGCCTGCTGATGGTGCCAGGAGGTATCTCGTTTAACGAAGGGGGTAGCTCTTCATGTTTTGTTCATGAAAAACATTTTTTTCCTTTATTTTGACAGGCACTGCTACTGTTCACATTATTCTGAAGCACTACAATAACTCTGACTTGTACTGCTGCTGCAGTGGAACACTTCACAGGTTTAGTGAGTGTCCTGTTGATGGGGTGTGTTGGGGGTGTAAAATATTCACAGTGTACCCACTCCTTCAGTTACCACCACATGACTTAGAACAGCATCCCTGCAGGAGAGGTTTCTTTCATCTCTGCAGGACCAGACTACAGTCCCAGTGAACCGCAGTGATTAAAAGGCGTCCACTCCAGTTTGTCAAACCTCAGAGTTGACCTTTACGATGAGAGCCGGTCCATTTATCCCTAAACATTACCAAAAACAAGCGGCATGTTATCAGCACAGGAATGACAGAGGAGCTGTAAAGCACAGTTGGTGTTAAAACCATGTTATTATCATTGATTTTGTCCTATATGGTTAAACTGACTCTGATTGTTTCTTTGCTGCCATCCACCTTAAAGCCACACTGTTTTTATCCCATTGTTTTGTGTAATAGGGATGCCTTTATCTTAATAGTTAATAGTTATATATATATATGTACAACATATGAATTTTTATTTATGTATATGGTAACAGCATCACTTAACCTCCTCACATAACATTAAAACCATAATGGAAAGTGACAAAAAGGCTATAAAACATTTATGACAATTTACTCTTACATGAAACCCCCTGCTGCGGGAGTTTGACTATTCTATTAAAACCACTGATCTGCATAAATCCCAGCAATGATTTATGATCTTTGAAGGCACAAACGGAACTTTTCTTATTGTGTCTGAAAAATACTGTGTGTGTTAAATCTCTAGGTGATATATGATTCAGTTACTGTGGTTGGATAATTACACCAGAGACTTTGATAAATTAATCTTATTCAATAACTTTCTCACAGGAAGACTTTATTAGAAGAATCACTTGATTTAAAATCTTTGTTGAGGACAAATTTGAAAACCTGCTGAAATATGATATTCCTCGTGCTGTAAGTACTGTTTACACAGATATTAATATTGTAGACTATTTTACTGTTTTAAGGGTTCTACTTACGAAACACAAAGAAACAGATCTTTGATTTTACTGAATCGTGTGTGAAGTTCATAAGAAAGGATCAAGAAATGTCTTTCAATCTGGGACTGAGGCAAAAATAAAGAACAGCAGTTGGTCCTGTGGGCCAAAGAGCATTGAGGAAGGGTAGACATAAAACTAAATAGAAAAGAGGGATGGAGGGAAACCTGTCACTAAAATCAAAGTCAATTCTGTTCATTGCGAATGGAAGATTATGTTCCCATATTTACTTCTTCTGTGTCTCATTAAATCATTTGTATTTGAGGGATGGATTAGACAAGAACAAGGAGCAAAAGGAGGGTGAGCATCCACATGTGTCTGTGCTCAACCCATTTTTATTCTTGTCAGGTTTTGTTTTGACGGTAGTCTTAAAGAGAAGTGAAAGAGATTGGAACATCTTTGCTTGCAAATACTGACATTCATTTTAAGAGATGCTTTTGATGCACATAAATACACTGCGGCACAGAAAGAGCAGAGGACGAACAGGGATATGCACATGTTTCGAGCTCAGCGCTCTTCCTTAGGCATCACAGAACACGGAGAAGAAGTACTGAGCTGGAAACGCATCACATATCTGCATGTTAGATCTCAGCCACCTTTATGTTTATCCTCTGCTCACTACAATATGAGAGTTTGTTTATTTATGCTAATCTACAGTAAAGCATCAATAATAAAATGCTCAGCAAGGAGTATCAAATCTTTTTCACTTAAGATTATTCTCCGAACTACTTGGGAGGTCTTGTATCCACTATTTCATGTGGAACCCTTAAACCTGTAGTAACACTTTGGATATTAACATGGTGTCAAATGACTCAGTATAGTGTGAAACAGTCAGTCATTACACCTCCATAGGATGAAATCAGTGTAGTCGTTTTATTCTCTCTACCCCCTAGTGGTCAAAAATGATGTAATGCAGCTTTAAATAGAAACGACTACCCATCTGCAGTCTAGCCAGCATAGTCATCATTCAGTGAAAGACTCATTCCAGATCATTATGGATGTCCTGGCAAGCCAAATGCACACCTCATTGTACTTACGTGTCTGCGTGTGTGTGTGTGTGTGTGTGTGTGTGTGTGGGTGTGTGTGTGTGTGTGTGTGTGTGTGTGTGTGTGTATACCATGCGACTGGTCCTCCATGTGTCCCAGAGTTTCAATCTGCTCGACCAGGTCATTTGAGTTCCACTGACTCATGCCCAGCAGGATGGCGCTCTTCCCCTCCATAACATCTGCTGGGACACACACACAAGTACACACACACACACACAAAGAGGAGTAAGACAGTGCAGCATAGACAAAATCCCATATCAATAATATGGCAACTCACGGCGTACGGTTCACCTACGGAGGTGTGCACTTGCACGCCAGATAAAATCTAAATCTGTCTTGAGTGATGTTTACACACATTAAATACACCCTAAAGAAAGAGGTGTAACATGTTGTTTAAGTTGGCCTGCCGGGTATTTATCTGTTTCTACTAGAGCACCATCCTCCACGACACCTTCAGCCACACTACTGGCTGCTGTTTGATTACTGGCTGATAAAGAGTCAACGTTATACGTGCTGCATCATGTGCTACCTGCACTGCATTTAAAAAAGTATGCCGTACACACACAGGGTGTAGCCATGAAACCTTACAAAGGTCATTTGAAAAGACCATGTTTTAATATAATGTAACCCACAGTGTTTATGTCCACATTTACATCAGCTTCTTCTTCCCTCCCCTTTGGTGGGCATTTTGGGACATGACACTTGACTTATTGACCATGGATCAGTGGAATGGTGTGAAACCATCATCAGGGATGAGTGCTCTCGTACACATGAGAGTAGAGCAAAAGATACAAACAAAACATCGCTCCATAGTGCCGCTTTTATTTTCATAGCTCTGGCTGTCAGTTCTATAATGGCTTATATCTCTTTAAATGGCAACAACGCTAACAAATAAGTTCTCCAGAGCAACAAACACGAACTATCAGGTTGTGAACAAGATCCTCGGGTAAGTCAAACTTACCTGTAAGAGAAAGCAAGGGTGACCACAGGTTTACAGCCCTACTTCCATCTTGCCAATTTACAATTTTCTGACATTTTGGGTATACTCCCTGTCATTTTTATCTCCAAATAAAGTGAAAAATAACCTGGCTAGACTGTCAGCTTGTTTACAACCTGTATGACTGTCTGACTGCTCGTTTCAATATATTGGCAATTACTTTGGTGATTACAATGCTACAAAAGCCACAAAAATAAAAGCCAAGAAGTAAAACAGTTTTCTTTCCTTTGTTGTAGTGGAGAATATCTGTAGTCAACCAAAAGAGTGGTTCAGCACGGCCAAAACGGTTGTTTACCCACCACAGATTGTCATCCAAGACAGTTTAAGACAGGATGAGCCATGCAGGAAGAAAACCCTCAACCTGACAGACTTCTCTCCTCTCTCACACATTCCTGCCTGGCAGCTCTGAAAGACTCTGACACGGGTCTACACGGCCTGTCCATTTGGATCACACAGCGACCGGTCTATTGGTCACAGTTTGTCTTTTGCTATCTGCTCTGACTCCCTCCCCCTTTGGTGCCCTCCCTCCCCTCTGGTCAAACAGCACTGAGCTGAATGTAATGATGCAGGGACATAACACACACAATTACAGATTCAAATATACACAGACAAGCACAAAGAAAATGGAGAGAAGAGAGAAAGACTCACAGAGCCATGCATATTGGATCTGACAAAGCATTGCAGGAATCGAGAAAGCCTGTGTTTGGCCAGGAGGAGAATGCAAAGCTGGCTTTACAACAAACCCTGAAAATGAAGGTTACTGAATCATCTCCTGGAGGGAGAGCTGAGCAGAGACGCTCACAGCCAAAACAGAAAGCTCCTCTGAGAAGCAAAATGTGCTTGAGCTGAATGAAAAACTACCTAGACTAAAAACTAGCAATCCACAGAAATCAGGTGCAGCACAAACAAAAGAAATAGAGATCCCTTCAAAAGAATAGAGCTGCCATATCTCCTGCTTTTGGAATATATACGAGAGAACAAAATCTGATCTGAACACGCAGAAAGAGAAGTAGAAGTGTGAGATGTGCCTGCAGCCAACAGCCCCGAGGGAGAGAAAAGAGATTTAGAAACATCCTTCAACCTGTCAGCTCACAGTGAGTAAGTGTCAGAGTGGTAGAGAGAGGAACGGAGGCTGTGATTATTAAACAATGACAAAATGGCCTCAGTTGACCTGTACCACCACTTTGGTACCTCCATTTTTCAATTCTAAAATTCTCAATATCTGGACAGCCACTATATAGTACATTAGTTGCAGCCCGGGAATTACCAAAATACAGCTTTAAACTTTCAATGACACGATTTGAAAATGAGATTGCTCAGGGGATTATCCTGTACAATGGCATAAAGTCTTGCAAGCAGACAATATATCCATAATCAGATATATAAAAGTGAGAAAAAATGTATCAGAGACGTGTAGTCATGATTTAATTCTTAAACAGTATTCATACTAATGCTTAATGCTTACATGCCATGGCAAAAAAATGCATACACGTACTTATATATGTATATTTAGACATGTTAGCAGCATGGCTGTAGGAAAGTCAGACGTTTAGTCCACCACTTTGGTCCATCTTGTCTTCTCTAAACATGCTTTTGCACATTTTCATTTTTCCCTACATTGTATTTCTGTCCTAGAGCCTTGTCATATGGGACACTTGGCAACACAATTATCCGAAAGCTATTCTGTAACCGACTCTTACCCATGGGTTACAGAACAATATGTGGATTCTTTTTATAGTGTGCTTCTGCCAGCCACTGCACTGTAAATAAGTATATTTTATAGCTCATTTTATGTACGTATATATATTTTGTGTATATGGCCTACATAATGTCAAATATGTGTGCTGTTTACTTTGTACTGTTAATAAAGCTTTAATGATCATTGCTACATTTTATATTGTTTTTTATACTTGTAGTGTCTTTGTTTTATCCCCAATTCCCATATGTATTTACTTATTACCCCACTAAGAGGATCGTTAAAGATTTATTTCTTCCTTTATTTTCCCATAAATGACACTGTCTGTCAGTGTCATTACAATCAAGCACTGCAGCAGTTGATTTCACTGATCAGCACACCTTCAACCAGAGAGAAAGAAGTAATCAGTGAAATCGCCACCTGCAGGGACTAGTTTGGAATGAAAAATGTCTGGATTTCAGTGGTACATGTTTCAAATCCACTGCAGCAGATGTTTAGTGCTAGCAATAGGTCTTTATCAGTATTATCCAAGCACTACATTGGGCAAATTCCCAAATAATATTATGTTTGCTAATTATTTGTCATCCTGGTATGATAGCTCAATAAAATTTTACACAAATTGTTTCTCATTTAGCTTTTGAGGACATGGATTTTGGACACACTGTTATTCTTTCACCAATAGCTCAGATAAACAAAATCAAGGGGTAATGGGATGTGTGTAAGTGTAGGTGTACTGCTTCCACATCCCTTGTGACTTTGTTTCTTTTGTCTTGGAGAGATAAAATGCTGTAATCAGCCACATGTACAAGATACTGTTCACACTGATGAGCAAGAATGAGCAAGTGAAATACTTATGCACAAATCCTCCTTCCAAAAAAGTTGAAAAATCTTCATCATAGATACAACTCTGGTCATTGATTTCAGCATTTATCAGGCATCTTAAAGGAATAGTTTGGCATTCTTGACAGCTCGTGGCTTTCTCGTCAATATAAGCAAGATTATCCCAATAACCTTTACTAATGAATTTAATGTCATTAAATGGCATTACAGATTTGCAAATACTGGAAAACTGCGAAAGAGACTTGGTTTTCCCTCTGGCAAACCACACAAATAGTGCAGAGTGGAATACAGCTAGCTAGCAGCCCTATAATAAATAGATGTCCTAGTTGCATACAAACATGGTTTACCTCCTGTGGCAATTTATTATAGCATTAAACTGTGGGAGCAGCCAACACCGTGAATTTCCTTTCAGGCTCTATCAGTCAATTTCCCTCATTATTTAAATTCATGTCATCAAATAACAAATCTGGATTAACACACAGCAAATTTGTCAACAGCTCACATCAATAAACAATGTGACGATTGAGTTGGCATTCGCTTGAGCGGCCTGAAGGCACACTCAGTCCCGATAAAAAATTAGACTTTTCACCCTTGTGCACAAACCAGTGTAGTTTTACGTGTGAGAGGTAAACAGAGGTTGAGTGATGCTCGGGGGGCTGTAAGGTGGAGGTGGTGGGAGATACCAGCAGTAAGCTTGGCAGAAGAGAGGTATGATTTTTCATATTTATTGCTACTGGCAAGGGAGAGCCACTAGAATTTTTAAGATTATTAAATGGAATAAAAAGAGGAAGAGAAAGAAATCCTGCATAAATACCCCCTGCGGCTGCTGCAAACTGGTGGCAGGAACACTCATGAAAGAGGTGAAATACTTTACTGAAAGATCCATTACACATACAAAGATATATGTTTATAAGATGACACAGCACAGAACATCTCTTTTCGCTGTCAGGGCATAATGTGACACACAAACCAAAAACAACATAAGGCTACAGAAATCTAAATATTGTCTTCACAACTCACAAATAACAAAACTGACTGTTATCCTCGACCCAAAACAAAGCCAGATTTTTCTGGATAAAGCGCTGCATTTCATCTTGTTAAACAAATATTTAAAATGCAATCTTCAATCCCACCGAGCTTTTTCAGCAAACTGATGAAGATGACATGGTTCTTTGCCAAAGTAAATGTGAACAAAATAGAGCCTACAATATTAAAGCGTGCACAAATTATTCAGTAAAAGGTCTTTTTGTGGAGTAACAACATCAAAGAAAATAAATGCATGGCGCTCTTCACAGTAAGTGGTCAAAACACCTTTATTATTCTAGTGTGTTCAAAGTAAAACTCATGATGCTCTATCATGTTTCTATATGTGGCTTCTTCACTGAGCACAAAGCTTCAATAGTAGAAAAGTGCATTCTCTAAATGAACCAATAAAATGGAATTTTTAATATTTTCTTAAGAAGAGTGCTTTGGATTTTTCTTTGTGTGAACTTCAAATGTCTTCTTATCACATTTCTTTCATTTGATCATTTTTTGAGAGCTTCTGGGTCTGGTTGCAGATAAACTGGAGCTTCACTTGCAACTGGTTGAAAATGAACGTTTTACACTCGACAGTGGAGGTGACTCTGGAGGTAGACGGGTCATGTAGCCACTCAATATCTATCTGAGACTCTCTGCTCTGACAGCAGTGCGTGATACATGTCTAATATACCCCTAGAGCCTGCGAGAGCGAAGGATTGCTCACTGATTGACAACAAGGTTACAGACCTCGGAACAGAAAAGACTACGAACAAGGACAACATCTGAGACAACCGCAACAGCAGCAGGACGCAAGTTTCCAATGTGCATTTGTGGTTGGGAGAATGTAACATTGGCAATGGGTTTAAAGGCCCACCAAGGTAAGAAAAGGTGTTTGATAGAGTGGAAATAGAGGCCTTGCATTGATCAGTAGATGACTGAAGCACAGCGACGGGACACAAACCAAAGTTCGCAGATCATCAGCACCCATGTCACGGAGGAGGTTAACACTAGTACAACATTTTCGATGAGACTTCCAATTGAGGATTATATCAAAGACATTGCGCAAAAATAGAGAGTGAGGAAAGAGTGGGAAACAATCAACAATGAAGCAAGAGGGCACGGCGGAGAAAAAGCTTGAATGGATGTCTCCGACTATCTACGACTATGGAGAAGAGTGCTTTGGAGTGAACAAAAGGAAATGTGGATAGGCACAACCAGCAACAACCAAGTCCAGGAGGCAGCAAGAGATTGAGATGCTTTTTAGAGAGAGGACACAGGACACATTAAAAGGAAATGGAAGAAAGCCTCTGATTCAGAGACAGAAGGCCTCATACTACTCCAAGAAGACATCAAGAGCCAGCTGGCAACGTTGTGTATGATATTATCTGAGCAGAATTTACTCTAAAGATCTTCTCCCCCACTTGAAGATCAGTTATAAAATCAGCTCTGGAGACCAGTTGGCATCCAAATTTAAGTTTCATATCATAATATATTTTTCCTACTGTTGCAAGAGCAGAGAACCTAAGGGAACTGTGCAGGAAGAAAGACGCACACAAACACAGTTCTATAAAGACCCCTTCAAGTTTGTCAAAGACCTTTTCACTAAGGAAAAAAGGAAGAACAACTGATGGAGGTCCACCACAACACCAAGAGGCATGAGCAGACAGTAAGCGCATATGACATCCTGCCAATTCCACTTACTGAATTCCATCTGGACACTGGTCCTCCAAAATGGAAAGAAGTAGAGCAAGAGCAGCATCAGCTCCTGACCCTAATGGAGTACCATATAAGCTCTACAAGTATGCACCAGATTTCCTATGCTTTCTTTGGAGGCTCATGAGGATGGCGTGACAGAAGCAAGTAATACCCAAGGTATGGCAAAGGGCTGGCACGGTGCTAATTTCAAAAGAAAAGGATGAATCAGACATAAGTCAAATCCAGCCAATCTGCCTTCTGAACGTTGAGGGGAAAATCATTTTCAGCATAGCAGCACAGAACGTCCACTTACCAGAAAAGAAACAAGTATGTTGATATATCTCAACGGCAAAAGAGTCCTTGAACTACCTTTTACCAGTCTTATGGAAAATACAAGCAAAGTAAGACTCCAGATGACTCTGAATGACTCCAGAGACAAGACCAGCAGCAATGCTGCTCTGACCCTATTAACTGGGTGGAAATGGAAACGATCTGATGCTGTGCAGAAAGGTACACAGAGATATTGTGGGGCAAGTCCAGCAGGGAAGAAGAGAATTTGGCCTGGCAGCAAGTGAACCGATGTGGCCACAACGCCAGAGTGGACGAAACTGGAGAAGGACAGAAAATGCAAAAACGTCCTTCTACTAAGCCAAAAAAAGGACACCTATGTATAGCCAGCAGCTAATCTTTCCACCAGAGATGGTTTCCACCAACCTTTGGATTTGGTACTCTGGTCCCCTTCACTGAAGACTGCTTACATGATAGAGCTCACAGTCCTGTGGATATGGCTCAAGTGGCAAGACCCTTGCTGTGCTCTGAGAACATCAAAATAACATCAAGAGATCAGGAAAACAGAACGAGCTGTGGTTCTGGGACACCTTAATCAACCGTTGAGCCCCTGCAGTGGTCTAATCAACGAAACGTTGAGAATGGAGGGTGCCCATTTGAAAACCCACACCTGTCAACCATCTGCCACTCCCAACAACAAGGTGAATCTCATGCAAGTGCGCACCACCTATTAACACAGGGGATCGTTTAACATCACATCCTGTGTTGTCTGATTTTCCTGCTTTTGTTTTCATCATCACAGCAGGCCAGCTCAATGGGGCCGTGATGATGTGACGAACTGATCATGAGTGTGTGTGTGTGTGTGTGTGTGTGTGTGTGTGTGTGTGTGTGTGTGTGTGTGTGCAGATGTGTATGGGCTTTGCCAGCGGCAGCTGTGCAGATGTCAGAGGAGTTGATCAACAGAGATGACAGCATCAAACCAGCTGTGTTGCCTCCACACCATGTCACACACTACATCAACTGACGGAAACTAAACCTCAGTTTCAGTTCTCATAACAAATGTCAATATATTTCATATCTGCTTCTCCGTTTTAGTAGTAATTACATTTCTGATATTTTACCATCTGTAAATAGCTTTTGGTACTGACCAATGCTGGTGTTAAATACAATGAAATGAAAACACAGTTGAGGGACATGAGTGTCAGTGGAGGACTGTACAGAAAGTGCCATCAGATCTTTATGACTCAAGTGTATTTTATTTCTGTAACTCAAAATCATAAATCACAAATTGCCTCAAGGGTTTTACAATTTGTACAGCATACAACACCCTCTATCCTTAGAGTCTAAATTCGGATGAGGAAAGACCTCCTACCTTTTACTTTTCTTAATTTTGCCAATGTTAAACTGTATTTTATGTAGGGAAAGTTCTTGTACAGCGGCTTGTGTTTAGACAACAATTAACATTTGACCACATTTTGACTTTTTGCTTATTTTAGGGCCTTTTTGATGGTCTTTAAGAAGTGAAACACACCATCAGTTGATCTGATGTCAGGTTAGAGACTTGGCCAGTCAGGAAATAACATTTCTGTGGCCATAAAATGACTCATTGGTTGCTTTGGCTTAATGTTTAGGATCACTATCCTGTTGAGTTCTCCTAAAATTGGAAGATGATGTATAAAAAAGAGCTACTAGTCCTATTGTTGACCCAATATGATTGTGAACACCCTCAAGGACGAAAGTAATCTCTCAAACCACATGGTCATTGTTTCATTTCAAATCCAATTCCCTGGATTACGGAGCAGAAAATGTCAAATACTTGTGGTCTGCACTTGTGGATGCATTTTCATCTAGTGAACACAAAGCTTTGTTCTTCAGAAGTGAAGCCTTTGATCAGCTTGAAGCAGCTGTACAATGCTTCTGGCCAAGTACATTGAAGTGTCTCAAAAACGTGACATAAACAATATAGCCATTTCTAAACGAATCCCAAATGTATTATGTAGTATGATGAGCTCCTTGACACGCATCATCTCATTTTCAAGAGGCTCCTGACAAGATCTATACAGAGACATTAGCATGAAAAATGGTTTAAAAAACAGTATAAAACACACAAACAGTAACAATAACAGTCAGGGCTCATATTCTTAGCAGAAAACCAAGCAAATTCCTGACAGTCTTCATACATTTTCATGTTTTTCTGGGTCCAGTGGGTTGCACAGTGTCGATGAAGGCATCCATCATTACCACATAAATAAAACTCCCCTAAGCTTATTGTGATGGTTTGAGTGGTAGGCCCATAATGTGACAAATACCCCCTCAATCACTCTTAAATCTAATTCTTTCACTCTCTCTCTCTCTGCTTTTCTATAAAAAGCTGAAATTACTTTAGCCTAAAGAAAACAAAAATAATATATCAAGTGAGCCTTATAGAAAAGAAATCTACCACAGCAGTTATATGCAGCCAAGATTCATAAACACAGTCTTGCAGTTAGCAAGCAACTGTAGAGGGCCATAATTTCAACAACCTTTTTATGACCTTGTTCTGGTTTCCCTTTTAAGGGAGGCATCCTTCATACTGAGCATATGTTTATATTTGGAATAACTAGTTCCTTTGCCTTTTCTGCAGGACTGAGCTCCACATTCCCCCTGAGCTCAGACAATAAAGTCACATAGCAACCACAAGGAAAAAACACCCTTCAAACACCTCCTTCTCTCTTTTCTTGGTTAATTTTTTTGGGTTTCATCCTTCAGTGACGCTCTTTCTATAATGACGCTTCTTTGTTGATTGGAACAGCCATGCTTTCATGCAACTTGAAAGGATACTGCAAGGTTTTTCACAACCCAAGACCTTAAAAACACTGGCCTCCCACAAAGTCTTCCCAATATTGCACATCGATGAAAGATGCGTTTGGTCTCCGTAGAACAAGCCAGAAAATAATAAGCCAATTAGAGATGGAAAAAAAAGTGCCTGAAATGAAAGACAGGAGCAAAAAGTGAGTGGTACCTTCACCTCGAGCATCTGGACTCAAACTCTGCCCAATTCATAACTGAAATACGATAACATCACACAGATTGAACCAAAACAAAAGCAATACTCATTTGAGTTAAAGTTCGTAGTTCTTAGTTCATGATACAACCCTCCTCGAAAACTAAATCTGCTCGGGGGGTTATGGTCTGTTAATGTCTGTTGGTTAAAAATGAAGCTACAGCCGGCAGCCTTAGCTTAGCACAAATGTTTTGCTTTTGCAAGCATCTCCTCATGCCAAATTATTGAATCAAAAGAGATAAAGGACATCTTTGTTGCTTTGTTGACCCTTCACACTCAGTAAAGATATTTCATAGCTGAGTGTGGAATCTCGCGCTGCAGATAGTGTGAGGACGATGAGGTCTGTTTACATCCAACACATGCACATGATATCTTATCCCCTGGTGATTCCTTGACGTCAGTCTCACAAAATGCATTAAAAGCAACGCACAGCTCTGCTCTGTGACAGCTGTGATAAGGGTAAATATTTCATGCTTTGTAGGAGTGTCTGGAGTGAACATGCCTTTTATGTCAAACAGAAGATGCGAGGGAAAAGGAATGAAGGGGAATCAAAATTAAGGGAGGGAAGCAATCTGAGATTGAGCCAAGAAGAGTGAGGGGAAAATTATATAAAAAAAGTGAGACTGAATGACAGAAGAGAAAATGTATTAATCAAATTTCCATAAACAAAACATGTGACTCTATGCCAAAGCACTTAAAATTTTGTGCAATCACGTTCCAGACGTCCCTTAATCTGTTACACACTCAGCCTTATTTTCAGCGTGGTTTTATATCATATGAAGGAATGCTGGGCACCAGAAACTCGCAACATACCCCTGGCTATTCTCTGACTTGTGAAATAAGAAAAATGTTATAATAATAAAACATAATTGATAAGTATCTCTACCATCAGTCTCTTGGGAGATAAGCACTTGGAGTGGATAATTGGTGGGATAAGTATTCCACTTATTCGCTGATGAACTCCCTCTAGGACTGAAAAGGCTAGTAGTCGAACATGTTCTCAAGTGTATCTATTTCTGGTCAGTCTGACATCTTGAATACATTTACAAGAATCTTAAGCAGTAAAGTGGACGGTGAAATCAGTTTAAAACAATTAAAAATCAAATTAACTTATACCACCCCACATCAGAACATACAGTAATGGCCAGAAAATTTCCTTGGATCTTGTGATTCATTCTTTATTGTCCTATATTTCCCCAGACTAACAGCCCTTTTCCACTGCAGGAACTTAACAACCCATAACCTGAACTTTTAAGAGCCGTATGAGGCTTTGGTACGAGGTCCTTCCACTTTTACTAGAGCTGAAGCATTATCTTGATTAATCAACTAGTCAACTGACAGATAAATAATCCAACTGTTTTGATAATCAATTATTCATATAAGTCACTTTTCCACGTAAAAATGCCAACAATTCCTAAATCCTGGAGATTTGCTTCTTTTCTGTGTCTTAAACTATAGTGAACTGAATATTTTTAGGTTTTGAAGTATTGGTCGGGCAAAACATGACGTGTTCTCCATGGTTCATTTTTGTTTTTCTATCGTTGTCCTGGTCGATACAGATGCAGTAGTAAAATAGTGATTACTGTTGTGCTTGTTGGAGTCAGTGTGACTAATCACAATCTTTGGCACTGCTGGCAACCTCTGAAAGTGTCTGGAACTTGTATTCAGTAACACCTCCTGAGCAGTGCTGAAATTTAACTTTGAAAAACTGAACCAATGACAATGACTATTGTACATGTCACATTTCATCATGTCCCTGTAGTGGAAAAGGGCTTTCAGAGTCACAAGTATGCAGACTTGATAAAGGGTGTGTTCAAAATTCTCATACAGAGGTTCAGATCATTTCTAAAACTATAGCCACTTTCACATATGCAGCCTGGACTATGGGCGTAGTTGCCCTTTCACACATGCAGCACACAGCAGGAGATGTCCGTGTCATACGTGTTCACACTTACTGGAAATATTCTGTTTGGTTTAGGCGAGGGTTGCAGGAGGCAGGACGTGACACAAAAAGTCGCTGCAGTTTGTAATTCAGCATTTTTAAGATTTTCTTAAAGAAGAAGTCCTCTCTCCTGTTAATGCGAGCTTCGCAGCGGGGCGTTAAAACTATGCAGCTTTAAGCTGGCTGCGTTTAACCACCGCCAGCCACATTTATAAAATACAGCAGCTATGGATGAGAGGAGCTGAATGCTGGAAGTCCACATGCCCACTTGCTTGCCGTGAATTGTCCGGACAATTACCTGCTGTATTCACACATGGACTCACCCGGACATTACGCGGACATTGTACTAGGGAGCCGGCCGGTTAAAGTCTGTTTAAAGTCCACTCCAACTGACACAACATGTGTGTTCACACATACACCGTGTCTGGACAATGTCCAGACAATTTCAGGGTAGCAGTGTCTGTGTGAGAGGGGCATATTACTGTTGGGGGAGACAGAAAAACTACAAGTTAAGAGGGTTAAAAATGGGAAATAAAATGTAATACTAACCTCTGGCATCAAAGAACTCCTCATCAGAGCTGTCAACTGATTCTTGTGCGATATTCTGGAGACACCAATGAGTGGTGCTGTGCTTTCGTGATGCTCCTGTGAGTCAGAAAAAGAAAATAAGACAGAAAATCTGCTTTTAAACCAGAAGAAGGACAGGCAGGGTCATTCCATTATTCACAGAACTCAAGCGTAATTATATGTTTTCTTTTCTTTTTGCCTTCGATTGATAGCTAAAATCAAAGTGAAAAGCAAAGCGTGAATGCCCCAGGTGGTGATATAAGGCCTTTCAAGTGCCACAGCAGGTGAAAAGACTCAAATGGACTTTCCTTTGAGCAGTCATAGCACACAAGTGTCTCAGCAAGGAAGCTAGGCAGTGTTTTTATGACCTTATGATACAGGGATGATAAGGGATTTAGAGCACTTTCCAATTTAGTTGACAATATTCACTCTCAAGTACCCAGATATCAAACCATTGCTGACAAAACAGCAAATTATTTCTTGAAAATCACTGAAGCAAAGAAGAAGAAACAAACAGACAGTGTTTGGCTCTCTGGAAAGTAAGGTCCAAAAACACACCTGCAATTACTAATAAATAGGTGTCGCCAAAGAGAACATAACAGAGATCTTTGAGATTGTTACTTGAACACCAGGCTGAAAAGCAGTGTATTCCTGCTCTCTCTGGTTAAAATGGCAGCAAAACACATGTTACACCTGTAACTTCACCCAACAGTGATGTCATGGTGTCTTGGAGTACACCTGTACATCACTACAGCAAGGTGAGACGTAAAAAAACAACTGAAGGTCAGCAAAAACAAGATGTTCAGGGGGTGGTAAGTTACTCTTTAATGTCACATAATTTCCCAGTTTCCCAGATTTTCCTGGATGTTTTCTCCATCTTGGTAAAGTGACTTTGATATGCCTCAAGTAATTCATCCTCTCAGTATTGCTGCACTCTGATGATGTACCTGTAATGAACCATATGTTTCCCTGCTGGCCCAGTGTCAAATCCTTAAGCTTAATTTTCCCATAGTCTGGGACCATTGCATCTTTCCTGACTATGAGCAAATCTATTTCATCAAATGCTTCACTATAAAATAATTTACACAAGACTAATAAATATGAAGAAAATTGCTACATTACATCTACTACCATATAAATCGTGGCCCATATGGCACTATTCAATTCCACTAAATTTACCTGCTTGCCAGTGAATACAAGATAGTCCAGTAACCATAAATTCTGATATATATCGTACATCTGTATGCATACAACAGAGCGTTTTTGCTTATTACATTGTATGCATATGATTATTTACTCTTTGCTTGATGAGACATTTCCCTCACAGGATATTGAAGGTCCACCTATCACTTTTGTGATTTATATAGTATACCACCCAACTCCTGCTCAACTGCTGAGTTTTCCTTGACCCCCTCCATTTCAAAATGGTGTTGCTGAGAAACTTGTTCCTAGAGGTTTTGCATGAAATGTGTGTGTTGTTGTCTCTTCCCAATGATCAAGAGAAAATGTTCATTTTCTGTGTGGTGGTATTGTAATGGCAGTACAGTGTTGGAAACACCTTCCATCGACTTTACATAAAGTAGTTCAAATTAGCCCCATTTTTTTCCATTCTGAGTAATAGAAGAATGTGGATGAATGACTCGGTAGCCTTGCCTTTTTAAGAAGGAGAATCATGACATCCTGGATATAAATAGTCAACTTGCCTACCAAGTTAGGGAAAAGCTAAAGCTCTCTTCGCTGCCCATCAGCAAAACTACAGAGCCTTTAACCCTGTCATCCTGGCCTATAGTGGAGGGTAAGTGAAGAAGCTCAGGCGAGGATTAGTTCAGCATTAAGATACATCATCAACATATATACCAGCAGCAGCAGTGCCAGCCAAAGCAGCATTTTTCCTGCACCGTACACAGCCATCCCTGAGTACTAATTTGTGTCGACTAAACTGCCAGCGGGGGAGCTCAACATATACACACAAGACAATTATGCAATTCTCTGCTCACACAGAAATAAGCAATTACTGCACAAAACATAAGGATGATTACTATTTTCAGGAAAACACTTCTCTCTTTGAAAATGGAAATATGTGTCTCCCCACTTAAAGAAAGATTGAAACACGACGTACAAATACATCTGAAATCGTCAGCAGACTCCTAACCAGAATGTAGGTAGAACTATACATTATTCTGTATGTCTTTGTAAAGTGTTGGTATGCCTGTCAAGCATTGCACAGTTTACAGTAATAGATGGCAGATTTACCACTCAAAATGTAATTATTCTTGTACTGCAGTGCAGAGCTAAGGCCAAGGCTGTCATTTCACTCAATTCCTGTTTGGCTGCTTGGCTTGCATACTTGACTAAGAAAGACAGAGATTGGATTTATGCTTCGTTGTTTGTGTTTTCAAACAGTTTGGCTGACTTCTAATGTTGCAGTTAGATAACATCTTTGGCTGGGGTTGCTGCACTGTAAACTTTCCCAAATCCAAAAGTTTAGGAGCTGCTAACTTTAACCTACACATAGCAACCAGGACTGACTGTGGGAAAACTACTGACTATGGTAAATACTACACAGTGCTAGTCATGAACAGGGCTAATTTTTTTTAAAATTTTTTTACACATGACGTGTAATCTCACAAAATAATGTATAAAATGCCAATGTCCTGGGAAACAAGGCTGGCTTGTTACTACTGGTGATCCTCAACAGAAATCTGACGCTTCACTGTCCTCCCTCTACTTTCCACTTGACTGTCTGAGGATTTTTGGTATATGGATGGGCAGAGGCGTTCCTGTGTGCCACACTGTTGAGCGCTCCAGACAGCACACGCCGAGTGGGAAGAGGAGCTGCACAGCATGAGGGAAGGAAGTTCTTTGGAAAAAAAAACAAACAACTAACCCTAAAAAACTGCCAAACAGCTCTCCCCATCATGGAATTTGACTTGTTGAGTGCACTGGATACACTGTCATACACCTTATGAGGCCTTCCAAGTGATCCCAAAGAACTGTTTTTATTTAATGCATCCACTGCTGGCACAGAGACCCATGTTTATAATGTGGATGTTGGTCTACTCAGTTTACTCCTGGAGCTGTACATGCACTATGAATGTTTCATAAGGTTTAGGAAATCTAACCAATTGGTTGGGTGGCTGAAGCTTCACACCGGAGTGCCTATCACCAAGCGATGCCTTCCACACTGGGTAATGGAAATGATTGCTGTAGCTCCCTGCAGGGCATTACAGTACACTGTATCCCCACAGATACTGAGTGAATGCTTGAATGAACTACAGATTATGATCACACAACCAGCAGGAGTGCAAATCTGAGCAGACCATCCAGCCTGTACCTGGAAACGTTGAAGAAAGAATAGGAACATTTTGTCAATAGTGAGATGATGGTCCCTCCTTTTCACATCTACTAGAAAATAACAGCAAGTTGGCATGTTGATTCAAGTTGTAGAGAGAAGAGTGTTCCTTCATCCATCTATCTATCTGTCTCTCTCTCTCTATATATATATGTATATATACACACACACACACACACACACACACACACACATATCTCACACTTATGAGAACAAAGCTTATGGTTGTTTCACTTAACAGTTTATTGGAAATCAGTACTGTTGTAATTGGATTGTAGCCCCAAGCATTTTAGGTGTACTTGGTTTTAGCTATGTAGACTACATGGTGATTAATAATTAACATCATCACTTACAAAATAAAAGCGTGTGCAAATGGCTGAACCAGACAAGTGAAGTGTTTGTTTTAAAACTAACTGAAAAAAATTACACTGTGTCAATAAATATTTCAAATAGTCACACTTTCCTGCAGCTTTGTGAGGCTTTACTTGGGCAAATGCTACCATCAGGCTGCTAAAACATTTATAATGACAAAGTGAACATGCTGATGTTTTGCAGGTTTAATGTTTACCATTTTCACCATCTTGGTTCAGCGTGTTAGAATGCTCAAATTTGCTACTAAGCACTAAACATAACGTATGCAGCATACAGCTGAGGCTCATGGGAAAGTCAGCCTTGGTCATAAGTATTGGACAAATTAAAATTTTGACCTGATGATGCCGCTATAGGAAAAGTCAGGTGATCAGCAGAGTCAGAAGGATTCGTCCTCTACGGACAATTACTGTTTGTACAAAATTTCAGGTCAAGCCATCCAATAGTTGTTACATTTCCGCCTGTACCAAAGTCTAACGTTAAAGACATGGCAGGGACTCCTGAAATTGAAAATCAAGTTTCTGTCATACTGTTTGACCTCATACTCTTTGATTTTAAAGCAATAACCATTTAAAAGAGATGGTACTGAAAAATGGTTTAGACTGATAGTTTGTATGCTGTTATTTCGAAAGTGCAAAGAGGACATCTGGTCTGATGAAAGAAGTTTTAAGTAACACACCCAAACTTGGTTTTACTCACTTCGAACAATCGATTTTGGCTGACATGATGCATACATATTTGTTTGGCTTTTCATGCACTTTGGTATAATTACACGGGTTAGAAGACAAATATAATGGAGCTTTCCCAGTCATAACAAGCATTTGTGTGCTCGTAAATCCTGCTCAAGTTTCATGCCTTTTCAACTCCTAGTTACAATTTGTTTTTAATTACTCAATTTCCAATTAGCATGAAAATGTTTTGAAGAATTAGCAAAGTATTGTCAATGAGAATACCAATCTGCAATTTATAAATCAAACGTTCAAATGTTCCCCTCGTTGTTACTAATTACACATGCTTAAATTCAGTCTCACAGTATTCAAACAAAATCACCAAAAAAACAGTAATTGGTGATCCATCAGTTACTCTGATCAGATTGCTTTTGTCTGCAAAATTAAAGCATGCAAAACCAAAATAGCTTGTCTTTTGAAACTGAATGTGCAACTTATGCAAACTGACATCGAGAGAGGGAGAGACGGGGAGAAGCCCGCCACTACGCTGTGCCCTGTTCAAAGAAAATCTCTGTGCGAGTTTTTAAAAAGCTTTACTTCAGAGAAAGACAACACAAGGTTGCTTGTGATTCATCTCATCCTTCTTTCATCTTTTTCTTTCCATTATCCACTTCCAGTGGGGGTTACACAGAAAGCCTGCAGCCGATTGAAACAGTGGGCTGACAGCATTCATTACTATAACTGTAACTTGCAAACAGGTATGATTCTCTAGCTTTACAGAGCCAGATTTTGAGATTTCCCAGGACACTACTGGGTCAAATGGCTGACTTTTAATGTAAGAGTAGGAAGGATGGCTCAGTCTTATGACTAGTACTATAGCAGACTGTGAGCAGTCTCTGAAAATGCAATTTGGTAAAAGTATGTATTTCAGAGTTGAAATTCCGGACAGCATTCACTTTTGTATCATGTTATTAGTTGTCAGCAACTTCCACAAGTTGAGGCAGTACCACATTGCCAGACTTCACACTCTGCAATGGCAAGGAGATAGCTTGAGAAAGAAGCTCTGCAAAACGAAATGTTTCAAGGTTAATAATCCTTACAGTAAAACAGTAGGTGTTCACATGTTGCTGAAAAGTGTGAGATAGAGAGGAATTGAGTTTGTCCAAGACATGGAACTACTTTGACTCTTACCTAGTTACTCTTCAGCCCAAATATTTTCTGTTTACATATGACTGCACTGTACTGTATATCTGAACACTATTAATGAATTGATTTAATTACTAATACAATAACAAGCAACTATGTGGCTTTTTAACAATAAAATAGAGAAACTCACAAAAGCTGATATTCAAAATCATTTACATTTGATGTTGCCTATTCATAGATTGGAGCCAGTGGAACACGTCTTGAGTAATTTATTACGTTTTTCAAGTAACTTGCCCAACGCTGGTCTTAATATATTGTAGGCTAAGCTGATAACAAGTCAATGTTGCATTTGTGGTTTGTTGTGCTGCCCCAAAGTGACAAAAAATCAGTTTTCAAAATCAAAATCAGTTTTGCGCAATCATGAAACCAAAAAATATAAAGCATACATTTCTCCCTTTTGGTCGCAGCCTTACTTGCTTGTTGCAAAAGGAAACCTATCTTTTGCCTTCCAATTGTCTCTCCGACAAAGGAGGCCACCTGGTTTTGCTATAAGTAAGAGTAGCTTTAAGAGTATTTGTCTGGCGATGTGAATGACTCGTAGATGCTTCAATATAGACATGATAACCTGTAGGGCTGTACTATAAATGGAAATATTTCCATTGCATCATTTTGAAGATGTTGCTAAGTTATGGATTCAGCACAGCAACTCGGGTAAGGAGTAAGAAATAGCTTCAGTTCAGCTCCTGAAAAATTTATAATTGAACCCATCCATCTTTCTATCCGCCCTATTACATAAATATATGCCTCGACTACTCTGCCAAAAATCATACTAAGAGGATAATGTTTAACCTGGACTGCACAACTGCCTCAAGCTGTATGGAAAATCAGTTGGAATTGTATCTCAACCCCACTTTTGCTAAATTGTTAAATGTTATGAGAAATTAAAAGAAAAAGGATTGATAAAACAGTAAATAAACAAACAATACAGGCACAAATAAAATAAAGTGTATAAAAGCCTATTCAGAGTGTGTTTCACTGTAAGAGGTTATTTAAAGGACAGCAATTTTTTAAAATGAATCATATCTGAAATAGAGCTGAACACCTCAGGCGTCAGTGGGCTCAGAGTAGATTTTATATATAACAATCACACAGTTCAAAGGTTTAAGAGTATTTAATCAGGTGCAGGAGCCGCTGGTTCTATTATACGTGGTTCGATCATCTGGGGGTTCATCATACAGCTGGCTGTGTTTGCAGCTGAATTTCTCTTGCAGGTGGCTTTCCATGAATCTCAGAGGATATACGTATAAGTGTTTTTCTTCAAATTTTACTTATACCTTAAAGTGGCGTGAATAAGTGTGTGAAAACTGAGGTAATTCCTGAAACAAAATGGATTATTAATCTTCTGGAGTGGTAATATCAAAGTCATGCACAACTGCTTGAAATATTTACTGAAGCCCAGTAGTGCTACAAAAGGGACAGGTTGGTTTTATTCAATGTATTGACGCAACAAATAATAATTGCATCTTGAGACATTTCATCCATGTTTTGGGCTGCTGCCATTCTTTGTCTGTTCAGTGGATATTTAAGTCAAATGCGTCATGTAAGTCATGATTTATTCGCCATTAAGTCTGTTTTCATTGTTACACCAACTTTTCCACCTAAGCCAAGCATAAAAGCAAAATCTGGAGTTGTTTTCCAGCAATTCCACTCGAGCTTTTTATCCGCAACTTGAGAATGCACATAAAAATGCACAATCAGATGTGGGAAATCAGAAAATAGTCATATTAATTAATTTGTAGCAGCATTTGGAAGGCACTGACAACCCGTGTCATGCCAATCAAGTTATATGGTTCTAATTAACTGTTAAAAGGAAATATGACAAAATTAGTCACAGAGGTTTGTGTTTTACATAAGAGAAGAAAAAAATCTGACAGAATGCACAGCAGTGGAAAACGAGTTAATTAGTTTATATGTAATTTACATTTATTTGGCATACCATGATATTATAAATCAATATAAAAAAAGTTTTTATTTAAACTTCTTTTAACAACAACATGTTGCTTTCATATATTCTTTGGTTAGCACCAAACTCATTTACTGCATTCTCACCACCTTAAACAAACCAGACTAAACAGGCAAAAGCACCAGAATTAAAGTGAAAAGGGTTCTGTGTAATGACCAACAGATTAAATTCTGGTCACAGAAAATCAGCCAGAAAAACACTCCACTGTTAATAACTCAGTCCTCCTGCCTCCTTTCTGAGGTTAATATACATGTAATGTTTTACAATTCTGAATGTGAAATTGCTTTAACGGGAGCTTGAAGAAGGTACTTTCAGCTTTGAGGGCGGCCACATAGGAGGAATCCCTCCTCATCAGAGACCTAATCTGCTTTAGATCAGTTGCTACCATTCTGAAGGAATTTCTTCTTGCCAGAGCTTTATCTCTCATTGCCCTCACTCCTCTCAAGCCCTGATGGTCTGTAAGCCACACGAGTGCCAATCTCCTCATTTTGTAATAAGCCACATTTAATATCCAAGGAACTCTAAGCAACTGACAGCACCCAAAAGAGCTGCGGGGTCATAAGAGATGCCAATGCTGCAGTCATGCAGAAAGGTAGGCTCACTGATGATGCAAACCACCTCTGAGTAAATATTGGACAAGCCACAACGTCAGAGTGTGATATCTAACACGTCAAGAGGAAATCCAATAATGCTTTTCCTCTAAGCATGGAGCGAGGGGAGGAAATGAGAAGTACTTCTGCCCTTCGTTTTAACATCCAACATGACCCAGTAAACATGAAAATCACATGGCCCTGATTAGATGTGATACTGTACAGAAATCCACAAGGAGAAAAGGAAAAAAGACTTCATATGTGTCTGCCGGAACTGCCCTGCCACAGTGAACACCCTATGGTTCATGTGGGTAAACAATAAAGAAAAGTCTGCCTGGTCCTCTGTAAGCTGGAAAAAGCTAATAATAGCCTGTCCTCTAATTTAATTAAACCTCATTTCAGCACACAGTTCAAATCAATCTCTGCAGCCAACAAGAGGCATAGAGGAGATTGATTTCTCCTCAAAAATGTTGAATCAGTCACAGATTCACCTTCCAGACATTATCCTCCTGGATGCTATTTATCTGCACTGCAGCTATGCAGCTCAACACTCGTATCGACTGTTAATGGACTGCTAGACTACCACAAGGTAATAATCATCATCACTAAGCCTGCACACGCTCCCCTTCTATCTATGCAACAGTGACTACATACAGTATAGTCACTGCATGTGAAGGGGTAACATGTTTAGGTCCATGCCCTTATGATTTTAAATTAAATATGCACTGGATAAGGAGGCAATCGGGTAACTAAAGCTGCCTGGTGATAAGATCACAAACTGTATAGAACGACTGCGGCTGCATCCAAAATATATTTTTATTTTATAAGATTCAAGTATTTGATAATGAATTTTAGAGGGAACAAGCTGGCTTGAAAGCGAGCATGGATTTTTTCATCAATCATTTTCATCTTCCCACAAACACCAACGTGCAGAGTAGTCCCTGCACTGCACAGCACTACCAGCCAACAATAACTCTGACAAAAATGTACTGTTCACTCTGATGGTTTACCTAGGGTATATTCAAGTTTCACCGTGGATTTATATAACACCTTAACATGAATGGAAATCAATGGTTAGCTTGGCTTGTCTTTAAAACTGCATTAAGTGATAAAGCCGTATAAAGGTATGAACACAAAGTTTACTTATTTACACATCTAGAAGACACGGAGCAACATTATCATTCAGTTGGAGCCGTGTTTCTGTCCAGCTGGTGAATGTGTCTCATATAGCTCTGTTTTTGGTCTCAACTTCTTTTCATTATTGATTTATATGGCAATTACTTTCAACTTTCAATTAGCCTCTAAAATGTTTGGACTATAAAAATTCTTGTATGGTCAGACAAACTGTTCAAACCTTCAGTTGTTGCTCATACAAGGCAAAGAAAAGTGGCAAACGTTAGAATTTAAGGAGCGGGAACCACTGAATCTTTTGGCATTGTTGCTTGAAAAATGATTTATATATTTCTGCTGATCAACTTATCAGTTAATTGGCAAGTCAATTTCAGCTCTACTAGAGACAATTTAAAAAAGCCAGTTGATTATTTGATTAAAGTGATTGACAATTCAAATGGATGCTCTCGGGTACATCCATCATCAATGGAAATAGCAGAAACCCAAAATGGTATGAACCTAAAACATTTACTCCCTTCTAGCAGGACACACTAGTAGATTTTAAACTAAATGTGTCTGCTAATAGACTAGCATTAGAGAGCTGAGTAATTGTTCCTTCAAAAAGCCTATTTGAAGGGTCTAAGAGCTCCTTCATAGCCTTCATGAAATGAAAGGCGGAGAAGAAAAAAAAAGGAGGGTTTTCTGCCTTCCACTCTCTCCAGAGTGACGTCAAGACATTTGGCCGTGACAAACAAAAAGTAGACTGGAGCCCGGCTCCAGGTGAGCCTCAAATAGCAGCGCGCCAGCTGCTGTGTGCATTGTGAATAACTGCTCCCTGACAGAGGCCCAGTGTGCTTTCCCATGACAAACAGCTATTAAATTTAAATTAACACTGTTTTGTATGATCAAATAAAATAAGAGAGGTCACGGACTGAATGCATTAGCACACGCCTCTGTAGAATTCAGAGAACATTGTGTTGCTGCATGTTGAGCAGGCTGTCTGGAGACCATTTGCCAGTATGACACTACACACATCAAGCTGTTGCAAAATATTACAGTTTATAAAGTATTTCTCATGTCTTACACTGAGTGATTAGAACTGGGTTTGAAGGAATCAATGACAGCAACAAATCAAATCCTCACACTGAATGGCCAATGTTAGTTAGCATCAGAGACGTTGGAAGTAAGGGTGCGACACGCCTATCGACAGTTTCCCTTTACTGCACCAAACTTTTTTTTTTTTTTTTAATAAAGAATTGTTTCATATTTCCTTCCAACATAAAGAACATATGCTTTCATAGCGTAGTGATGTGATTGTCAGAAATGATAAGGCTGTCTCCTGCTCAAAGCACTTCATACGTCTTCAACTATGTAAACAAATAGTCAGTTGCATTCACATAGGTTATTGCAGTTTGCATCTTCAACAGTTAATCAAGTTTAACACAACATGTTCTAACCTATATGTGCATTCATAAAATACAAAATAATGAATGAAAATATGCAGTCGGACATTGTCACGGTGCAGGTACATAATTTCGTTAGACCTCATGTTCTGTTACATGTCTTTTTTTTAGATAAAGTATATGACTATATGGAATAGCCAGCCTTCATTCAGGAGTAGTCTCAAGTAGGCTAAAAATATTACTTTCAAGAGCCTAATGATTTGCCTAATGTCGTTTGATTTGACATTTTATTAAAGGATTTTATTAAGGTTTCATGATTGATATGAGCATGCCTGACCATTTTTATTATCAATAATATTACTGTTATTGTTTTGATTTGAGAGATTTTGATGCTTTGGCAACATTGTTCTCAAACCTCTCATGCCAATAAAACCCCTTTAAATTGAATTGAATAATACAAATGCTTATAGCTGTATACTTAATACTCAAATTATTTAATATTAAAGCCTTGGCTTCAGGCTCATTCATGGCTCAGTCTGAGCAGCACTGCTGAGTTGGACAGCACTGTCCAGGGTGGGGCACCACGAAAGAAGTAATAACGTTGTGTAACAATTATTTAGAGCACCCCCTCACAGAATATAGTTCCAACATCCCTGATTAGCGTTCACTTTATTCACCTTTACAGAAAGAGATGGGAGCAGAGAGCAAAAAACTGTTCATCAGCATCCTTCAGCTCTATTTTTAGCTTGACGCTGAATCTCAGCAAAACAGCAGGTAGGCTACCCATTTATTTTAATTGGACAGCAAATAGAAGAAAAAAAAACCTTCAGACTGATTCAATTAATCAAATATGAGGAATGCAAAATGCTCAGAGTTGCTAGAACTCACACTGAGCCCTGGAATGGTCCATGAAGTCTTAGGGAGGAAAAGCAATAGGGGTCAGTTAGACTCTGGGAGGGGGGATGGCGAAGACGACAGAGCGTGATTAGAAAAGCAAGAGTTCTTTTAGAGATTTTGCAGCACAATACCTGTCTGGCTTCAAGCTAAAGTGTTCATGGTTTGAATTCCCAAAGCAGCTGGTTAAATTGTGGGTCCCATTAAAAGATGCACCCACTGTTGACACATGTAGGTCCTCAGTGGCCAATGAAAAAACTAAGATGTTCGCAGGTGTGAAAATGTTTTAATAAGAAGCAGAGCGCAGTTTGGACATGTATTTACCTATAGAAAGTAAAATTAAACAAAAACCTTTTGTGAAATGGCCTCATTTAATGTTTATTCAACAAGACTAAAACCATACAGACACACTAGCGACTCTGTGAGATTTGCTGATGAAGTACAGCTAAGGATGATGGGAATGTCATTTATTTTGTGGGTATTTGGTCAGAAATTGAGGTATTGAACACGTTAAAAAAGTTGACCAGATAGTGGTGCTAGATGAAAAGTTAAGGGATCACCGAAGTGACTACAATTCATCATAAGGGGACATGACTGTGTACCAAATTTCATGGCAATCCATGCGATATTTGTTAGACATTTAAAATAAATATCAAACTCATGGTGGCACTATGGGGAAAGTTAGAAGATCACCAAAGTCATTAGGATTCATGACTCTGGGAACCATAAATGTCGGTACACAATTTTGTAACAATCTGTTGAGAAAATATTTAGAAATTTCACAAATTAAAAAATTGACCTAGTGGTACCATTATAAATTGTGAATAATAAATGAGGACGCATCATCTTGGGACAATGAATCTACAAAACTCCATGGCAATGCATCCAACAGTTGTTGAGATATTTTAGTGTAGACCAACTAAACAACACACCATAGATCACTGTCCCTAGAGACATGCCACTAGCATGGTTTAGAAAATGGCTATGTGGGATCCATTAATATTCTTTTAATTTTGATTCACACCTGCTTTATATTGAGGACTTAAGCTTTACCCAGAACTGGCCTCATAATTCCTAAATCCTTATTACTCTGCTCAAATTATCTTTCAATATTTAGATGATTAAAACTGGGACGCTCTTCTGTTTTAATAGGCAGTCGGTGAAACTGGGCACAAAGCCATACTTCTAGAGAAGCAGAGAAAAAGCAGTGCAAACTAAGCTCTACAGCTTAGATAGTCGATGAACGCTGCTTGTTTAATAATGAAATACAGCACGCCTATATTACCCTTCCTTTTAATTTCAGTCCCTATCTCTAGTGCTATCCCTGCTCTGTAGTGAGCCAAGAGAGAAATTTTGAATTTGAATTTATAAGTGTAGAATACCCCTGCAGCCCCCTTGTAATTGAAAATGACGAAGATAAGATCTGCATACATAAGACATGAAATTAAAAAGTCTGGTCTGACCATAATGGCGGAACTTTGAAGAACAATGTTTCTACTTCACAAGTTATACTGTGACCTGAGGTCAAGCGATATTTAATGAAAACAGATACACTGCATGTTTGAGATATTTCTGCACTAACAGTAACCTCACACATATTACATGTTGCAATCAGTCTGCGACCGGCCAGCGCATTGCAGGGTTAACATGATTTTATAGAGCTTGGCTAAAATAATGTAAGGCCTCACAGTGTAGTTTCCATTAGTGAGCAAATTTTACGGTGAAGCTCAGTGCAATATAATTAAGATTAACTGGAGATGACATCCAGTTGCAGCTGTTGAGAAAAAAAAAAAGTTTTCCCATGCACTGAGATGATCTAATTTGTCTTGTGAGTCACAAAAAAAAAAAGAAAAAGGACTACTTATTTGATTTCTAGACCAGAAAAACAGTTGGTGACCTGAAAGGCTGAACCTGACATTTTTATGTGCAAAGATTTATATTGGAACACAAATAATGAACATGCAAACAAACTCTATACAAACTGTGACCCAAATATATCTGTGCCTCAGTTAATCAAACAGTATGTTGTATCTATCCCCTTTTAATGGCTTATGCCTCATATTCAGTATGCTGTGCAGTCTTTGTTCAAATCCTCATAACTCTATTTCAAATTCTAGTTAGCATCGCACTTCCTATTTCATTGTTGGACTCTTGATGTTTAAAATAAAAGATCAAAATCGATGCAGCAGAATCATAAATCTCGTCTTCTTTATTCCACGCATTCAAAACCTGGCCAAGATTACCCACAATGCAGCTCGACTACCGACAGTTCGATTGGAGACTCAGGTTTGTTATACTAGTATCGGCTAATGTAGCCTCCAACCACTAGTCTCAAGCAAAAATGAGAAGCAGGATATAGATCTGGCGAGCTCACTTCTTTCTAATGCCACACCCCTAGATTATTTTCATTTTCACACTTGTATTCTTAAGTACCGACTAGTGCCGAATCAAGTGACATTACTTGAGTCAATTTATCAGACTTCACACAGCTCCCTCTGGAGCCACAAGAGGCTTTATACAATTTTTTTTGCATGTTGTATCCAAATCAATCCAAATGTTTTTATAAAGCACATTTAAATAAAGCAACAGTTGACCAAAGTGCTGTACACACACAAAAAATAACCAGAACCATAAAACACCACAATAAAACACAGACAGTTTAAAAGACAGAGGTATGATAAAATAATAAAAACAATAGGACCATAGAAAGGAAATGCAACTCTCCTACTGAGTTAAAAGCCAAGGAATAAAAATGTGTTTAAAGATGGGATTTAAAAACAGGTAGCCTATGGGCCAGCATAACATGCAGAGGCAACTCGTTCCAGAGTTTCTGGGCTACAACTGCAAATGTGTGATCGCTCCTGTGCTTCAACTTTGACCATGGGACACTCAGAGGCAACTGGTCAGCGGACCTGAGTGACCTTGATCGGACGTGTGGTTGTAAAAGGTCAGAGAGATAGGTTGGAACTAGTTTGATAAATGAGTTGTAGGAAAACTGTAAAATCTTAAAATGAATCCTATATGGGGCAAAATGTGTTCTCGCTAGATTTTTCCAGTTAGAAGACGAGCTGCAGCATTTTGAACCAACTGCAAGTGTAAAAGGGTTACACCCTAAATAGAGGGCATTACAGTTGTATGGTCAGGTTAAAATAAAAGCATGTATAACCCTTTCAAAACCCTTAAACAGAGGTCCATATGAGGGGTATCAAAGGCACCACTGGGTCCAAATATCAGGACTTCAGTTTTACTCTTGTTAAAGTTTAAAAAGTTTAAGGGCATCCAAGCTTTGATGTCATTAAGACAGTCCAACTCTGGTTTTAAAGAGTTTGCATCACTCCGTTTCAAAGGCAGGTAAATTTGCGTGTCGTCTGCATAACAGTGGAACGAGATGCCGTGTTTTCTCTGAATGGAACCTAAGGGGAGCATATAAAGGGAAAAAAGGCTTGGCCCGGGAATAGCACCCTGAGGGACTCCACAAGGGGGAGACGCTGACTAGTACTTTAAGACCTGTAAACAGACTCTGATGTGTACAATTAGTGGAGTTCCCCTTTAATAATATTCACTATGTTTGTAAATACAAATACAAAAATTGTGTCTTTAGTTGGAATAATTCACTTAATGAAAGCCACATATCTATATAAAACAGCTGCAATGAGATGTGGGAACTAGATACAGAAAATGCATTAATTCTAAATTTGAGGAACTCAAGGGATGATTTATTTGGGGAAATCCAGAGTTTAATGCAACTCCTGATCTCAGCCTGACAAAGTGTCAGGCTGAGATCTTGTTGCCTTAAGGGAAATATTTGATTCATATTATTTTACAGACTTTCCACTTTAAACACTTGTATCTAGTGAAGATGTTACTTTATATCCAAGGCAGCAATATTTTAAATCCCAAACCACACTGAATAAAATACCCTCTCTATTGTGACATTTATTGTCACTACTGAGAATAACAATGATCTGATATTTCATTGATCCCTGCAGAGAAATTCCCCTTCTACTCTCGCCCTGTGGAAAAGGTCAGAGCACAAAAGCCACCGACAGAACAGCAAGCCCAGAGCTGGGTGAGATTCAGTGATTTGCTCAAAGGCTCTTCAGCAGGGCAGACGCACCACGACACAAGGAATTAAACTCCGGCTCAACAAAGGTCTTGCCACTAGCAACGCCAGCCACTTGATATTCTGTGACACCATAACTTTGATTTAGCTCTGTCAGTAAAAATCATGAAAGAAAATCTGTCAAAAAAAAAAAAAAGAAGGTGACAGAAATGGGGCTTTCAGACGTCTTTTACACTGTAAAATGTCTGAACATTGCAACACTGTATGGTGCATGGAAAGGGGTAAACCTACCAATAAATTAAACACAACCTCCGAAAGCAATTGCATGTTCTGCCGAATCAAGCAAGCACCAGGATGGCACACTGGGGCAGCAAACGAATCTTTTTGAATGAACGACAATAAACCTTTTATGCAACAGAAATGTCTTGTCCGTCCTGTCAACACTCTCTCACATACCACATGTCCAACTGAACAATCAGACGAGCTGCATGAAAAAAAAACGGCCTGCTATTATTAGCAGGGCACTGAAACTCCTCTGTATTATTTCTTTTTTACACTTCTCCTGGCTTAACCTTGTCCCAGCAGCTCTTCATGTTCTGATGCATTGTCTGCTGCCACAGTTGAACAGAAAGTTGCTTTTGGTGTTTTTTTTTTTGTTGTTGTTGTTTTTTTTTTTTAACGATCTGCTCACATCCTGAATTTCAATCGCCTCGCTGTTACCAGGAATAGTGTCACCCCTATACGGTATTTAGATACAGCACACAGCGGCGGCGGCAGCCTGCTGCTGGCAGACGATGACCGCGGGTCTGCGGGTCCACGGCTCACCTGTCAATATCTGATCGATCTGTCTGTTTGTCCAGGCTGCATTTGACCCTGCAGCGACACTGAATCTGACGGGTCACACGTTTCGTTGCAACACCTGCACGGACACACACACACACACACACACACACACACACAGACAGACTGAATGACAGACAGACAGACAGACATGAGGACGGACAGTGCGGGACAGTGCGGGACAGTTTGGACCCTCTCGCATTCCTGCAGACCGCCCTCCACCCGGCGGCACGAGGCGCGCGGGTCTCTACCTGTTCGCACGGGAGCGTGCGCGCGCGCGCGCCGTGGCCCCTCACCTGTCCCCCTCGTCTCCTTCCTTGACATAGTGTCCTCTCGCGCGCGCGTGTCCCCCTCCCTCCCGGTCGGTCGGTGTCGCCGTGGCTCGGTCCGGACGGTCCCCTCTGCTCGCACCTTGAACGCCTTGCCGGGACCGGAGCGGGGTGGGGGGGGGGGGGGTCTGCAGCTGCCGCGTCGGTCTTCCTCCTCCTCCTCCTCCTCCTCCTCCACACACCGGTGAATTTCCCCCCCCCCAGAAATAATAAATAAATAATAAAAATAAAACCAGCAAATGGAAGAACAGGAGGCTCCGCGGGCTGTGCTCTCGTTCACCTGTGTCAGGTCAGCACGGCCGCGCCGACACTCTCCGGGTCCGTGTTGTATCCGTGCAGACTCGGCTCACATGTCATGCCCGCCGCCTCCTCCTCCTCCTCCTCCTCCTCCTCCGCCGCCGACAGCAGCCGCGGCTCCCCGAGACGAGCCCCGGTCCGCAGCTCGACTGCCTCCAGCGGTGCGCGCACGTCCGAGGCGTCCGTCCTCTCTCCTGTCTGGACTGCACGCACAATCACAAAAAAACAAAAACAAAAAAAAAAAAAAGAAAGGAGAAAGAGGAGAGGAGCCTGGTGGAGAAGTGTCCTGGACGGAGGTTGGAGGAGCCGCTCGCTGTGAGTCCGCGCGTCGGAAAAGACGTGGACGGGCTTCAATGTGAAAGCGACTCGGAGGCGAACGTGTTGTCACCGCCGCGACTCGTTTCATTATCCCAAACAGGTTCATCGATTCCGCTGGATCCATCACAGCAGAACAAGTATTCACATAGATATTACATGACTCACACAGAATATTATAGATAGTAAGTAAAGTAAGTCAAAGTCTAGGCCCTATGTATTCTCTATATAGGGTGTGGTTGTATAAAAGAGGATATAATATGAGATATGAAGATGAAGGACACTAACTCACTGCAGAATCATAAATCTGCACAGGAATATTACATGAATTAAAAGAGAATATTACATTTAAAGCAGATCAAAGTAATTAATGTCACACAAGTAGCCTTTGTTGTGTATTTTCTTTTTATAAAGGATGTGGTTGTTTAGTTACCATATAAAAAGGGATAAAGTGAAGCTGAGATATGAAGATGAAGAGCAGAGGGACACTAAATTACTGCAACCTTGAGGATGAAGGGGTGAAAGCTACCACCTCTGTCAGCCGTCCATCGCTGAAGCAGCAGGTGTCACCTTGTCTGGGCAGTCACCCAGGCAGAAGGCAAAACCTTTTGAGATCTGACGAGAAGTGCCTCAGAATAACAACCAACCCCATCAAAATAAAGCCCTCTGCACAAGCATGAAGGCTGATTCTTTTTTCCTCCTCTTTTGCTTCCTAGGGATAAAAGGGGAAATGAAGCATACCAATCATGTCCCCTCAACTTTAAATCCTTTAAATCCAGTCGTGAGATCGGTCTAATCTGACAGATGCTTTACCTAATGGGTGCTTCTAATTCATTTTGAAGCTTATCTTGACCTGCCCCTCTGCAGTGCTTGACCCAAATTGCTGCAAAATAGGGTTTTTCACTGGCACACATTACACTTTATCGTGCGTGAAGTTTATCCTTCCTCCCCTCAAACGTGACCACGCATGAGGTCACACAGTCCCAGAGGGATGGTCTGCTCACGGCGACAATTGGCAGCCGCGTCCCCACAAATGAATATTGATAGAGGAAAATGCCTGTGGCCGAACCATCGGCCCTGGAATCTGAGCGCCGGACACACTGCATTACCAAACTCTACTAGGAATACACGCAGCCAATTTGTATTTATCATGAAAGCCGATGACAATACACTTTCTGGCCCGGAACACTTTGCTGAGATCCCACTAGGAAAAACTAATAAGAAAAAAGCTTAGGGCTAGGAAGCCAGCAAGACAGATAGCACTGATTACACCAAATGGCTGCACTGACTGGATCCAAGTGAAAAAAACAGAGACTAATTGAATTAAGTGAATTTCTTTTGTAAGAAGAATTTTCTCTATGCCACATGAGGACACAAAGTACCTGAAGTTGTACAGCACATCCAAATCAGAAGAGATTGAGAAACAAATCAAAATTATTGTGATGATTTAGAGCACAAAAATCCAGGCTGTTCAAATTCATGATGTCCTTAGACTGTGATAAAACAAAGTACAGGCACACAAAAACTCAAACTAGAAGAAACTAGAAAGCTGTTAATGTTGGTGGATTACCGCTGTGAGACTTTTGTAAATGAAGGCAGGACCTGCCTCAGCAACATAAGGCTTTCTGGGAGCCACTAAAGGGTCACAAAATGCAGTACCAGTACCAGGCAGTCAGCAGACCTGAATGTAGCACCTAAGACGCAGATCTGTTGTTGTTTCCTGTCGGAGGAAAACGATTCAGCAGTTTAGTGGGTGGAAAAGCACATTCAACAACCTGATGATACCAAACAAAAAGCTCCATGATTTCAGGACTTTAAAAATATGATGATTTATACTAAAATATTCCTCAGAATATGTGTCACAATGGCTCTTGAGAGTCTGGCACTTCTCCTTCACATTCAGGGACTGCTGAGCGATAACTACTCAGCTGCGTCTCACAGACCCAGTAAATTCCTACTTCTACTGTTTAAGAACACATTTATTTTGGTCATGACCCTTTTGTCCTTGCTATCAAATTGTAAGCTTTTATGTAGATAATGAGAAGTTATAATGTTGGACTACTGGTATTAATTACATTATGAGGAAGTGGTTATAATGCAAGTGATGGCCGTCAGGATGGTGAACTCTGACCTCTGACCTCTGACCTTGGCCGTGGCCCTTGGTCCTTGTGGAGCACATTGTCTTCATGGAATCCTTTGCACTGCCCTGCACATTGCATATTTGCACTGACATTACATTTACATATATTCATCTCAATTTTTTTTGTCCTTTATATACTTTTCCTAATCACTCGTCTTTTAGCATTAGAAGCAGGAGCATGCCACAGTCAATTTCCCAACACGTCACAAATAATCCTTTAAATTCATGAACATGAAGCCTAATAATTACATTTCAAATGTTTGATGATAACATCAAATACTGTAGTAAAAAGTAACAACCAGAATACATTTACTGAAGCACAATTTTGAGGTATTTACACTTAAGTGTTTATATTTTATGCTACATTAAGAGGGAAATAGTGTACCTTTTACTCCACTATATTTATTTCACAGCTGGGCACTTTGCAGATCAGGATTTGATGTACAACAAACACATTATTGGATTCTAAAATGGCATCCATTGCCCAAACCAATAGTTACAATTAGTTACACTTTGACCAGCTACAACTGTAAATGCTGCTTATGTGACATGCTCATGCATTAATAGTAATAATTCAAAATTATATGTGCCATTTTGCGTAAAGAGCACTTTTACTGTTGATACTTTCAGTAGGCTATATTTGGCTCATCTTGAGTACTTAGATGTGACGTTAAAGGGGGGACTTTTGCATATAATTGAGTATTTTTTTTACATTGCTACTTCTACTGAATGATATGAATACTTCTTCCATCCTTTGATCAAACATAATTTCAACGACTATTTTATGAAATGTCCTTTGATTGCATTTCTTTTAGATGTGATGATCAAGATGTGCATGGCTGATCCTTATGCTTTGAACGCTAATCATTACATCAACTGGGGCTTAGTTCAGAGGACAGTGTTTGGCTTCAGCTTATAAACTAACATTCGCTGGAATGATTGTTGAAAAGCAGAAGTTGAATGAGTTGATGAGTGATGTACTGGTGAGGGGAAAAAGGTCACGCTGCTCCTCCTGCTGAAGTGTGTCAGAGTCTATTCTCAACTGTATCTTACACTGTAATAAAAAACATTTGAGCGTTTCAACATAACTGTCGTATCCACTCTGCTTCAGACTTACATCTGCTTTGAGGTAGGCAGATCATCTTTTCAATCTCATAACCCATTTGTATGAATTTAGTTGGCTCTCTGCAAGGACACTGCTTCTTCACTTGTTTTAGACATGAACTTCATAACTAGCAGCTGGTTCTGAGACGATTAATCATCTCAACAAAGCAAAGCTGTGACTGAAATAATGTTGTAGAAACAGTCAATAGATTTCCAGCAGTCGCGGGTCTTTTATGAGGTCTTAGATGAATAAATCCATAAAATAATTTGACTAAAAAGGAACCTGCAATGGGAAATGTTCTGTATAAAATGCAAACAATGGCAGTATCAGACAGTATTAGAATGACAGATTGACAGCTCAGTGAAGACAGGTGTCTCGGCAGAGATCATCCCTCCCACACTTCAGCTCCTACAGAATATCCCTAGAGAACAGCAAACATTAGTAATAACTATACCATCCATCTGGTTTAAGTACCGAGCATCAGCTGAAAATGTATCAAAAGCTGCCCAGATGTCACAAAGCAGCCTTGATGTACCTGTACACCAAAGTGCCCCCTCAATGCATCATGAATATATAGCAGTCATCTGTGTCCTCTCCAGTTCCGAAATTAGCACTGATAATGAGTCAGCACTGGCTGGCAGCAAGGTCGAACCTCTGACCATTAGAAATTATAATAATGTGCAAAACAGCTGTAATTATGCATAGTAACATCTGTTAGTGAATGTTCATGCTTAGAATCACTGAGCCAAAAAACTATACATATTCTCATTTTGCAGAAATACATATTTTAAGGGGAATAGGAAAGCCGGGAACTTCACTGTTCTCTGGTTTGCTGACAACACAATCTCACAGACAAATGCTGCCTGCTGAAGTTGGCAGAAATAAAAATATATCCTGCTTTGTCTGTTAAGGGTCTCTTGGCAGACATGTTGACATTTTCAGAACCATAACAATGAAAAATAAATTGAAAGGAGCTCTTGAAAATTAACAGAAACATTTCCTGTGTTTCCCGTCTCCCATTCCCTGATGTCGGAACAACCTCAGTTCTTTATGTCAGTGAAAAGACAGCAACACTCCCCTTCTTTGAGCCTACAGATTTCTACTTGTCCTAGATCTAAAGGAAGAAATCTTCACTGAGCTTGAGCCTATGAAATCCTGCACGTATTCAGACGCCCACGCAGAACCCAGCCTAAGAGAAAATAGGGGCAGCTGATTCAACATGAGTTAATTCATTCAGTCACTGTATGTCCCCTGTCACAGACTGGTCCCCACAGGCCAGCGCAACATCTGGATGTGTCCCCTCCGCTCGGTCTGCATGGCTTTCATGTTGCTCTCAAGGGACTGCCAAGTCCATCCTGTTTATTTTGGATTCAGAAGTGACATTTTACACTGTTATTATGCAGGATTCAGTTGGTCAGTAGCAACAGCATATTAACTAGTGGCCATATTTTGTTAAGCTCTGTGGAGAAAAAAACAACAGAAATTAAGAAAAGCACTGAAAGGATCATTATAAAGTGGTAGAACCAATTTAAAACTCTAAAAAGAAGACGCACATTACTTTTTCTTCTACTGTATTCTATCTCTTCAATGTGGTCATAACTTACTGGGATACAGTAACCAGTGAGGGGACATAAAGTATTTTTGATGCATTTAGACCCTTTATTTAGACATTAAAGCAAAATTGGAAATCAAGTTACAGTTGATTAAACATATGATGACCTTGGTTTCCTACATCATTTTAGTGGAGACCACATGCAATTAATTTATTTCCATATTCCAACGTGAAAATAGAAGGTGTGTGTAATCCTCAGGGAGATTTAAACCAACTGCAAGATGAGGGTGGTAATCTTATAATCCTCTGTAATGTCGTAACTGTCCCTCCAAGCTTATCTACACTAACTTTCCCAGCGGATTTCAATAACAGGTACAGATGGATAATAAAGAGTATTGTGACTAATGCTCCCTGTGCAACTCAACAATCTGGTCTGAAGCAGCTTGATTCAAAAATATTTACAATCCTAATGAAATTAAGTCATAAATTGTCACGTCAAAGTAGTGATCTATAAACACTTTTTAATGTGCAGATCTTTGTACATTAACAAAATAAGTACAAATGTGAAAGCATTTCACTCCAAAATGAAATATCCATCTGTTAAACTATAAGAGAAAAAAGGCAAATAATCATAGTCCTTGGTCAACAAGATTTTCCACCAAAATAAATATATATAAATACATTATAGCAATTTGTAAGGAACTAGCACAGCCACAGTGCTGTGACATTCTATTGGCTGACCAACGCTGCAGCTGAAGCAGGAGGTGACTGGATCGGCTGAAGAAACTCTGAGGTGAAGACGGCCTCGGCGTACTCCTCCACGACGTCCTGAAACTCTGCAGCCACGTCACCCAGAGCCTCCGACAGTAACTCGTCTGCCAGGCTGCGGGACAAGAAGGAACAGAGACATTCGAAAAACATTTTTAAAACCAAGTTGCAAAGACTGCTCCTGAGAGTTAAATAGACATACACAAGTCTAACATCTGACAAATCATGCATAACGCCAAATAAAACAAAATCATCATACATGATAATGAACTTTGTGTGACCACTATTACTATTTCATAAAGCAAGAAATGATCTAGACAGTGTGGTTGTTATAATATAGCACATTAATTCTTTTTTGTTCTTGCCAATAAATTTGAGACTAGAACTTGGACAAAATAAGACATCATTTAAAAAAGTGGCATTTGAGTCAGAAAATGTAAATCATCAGCCTTGTTTCATTATCTTCCAAAATGCAGAGGGTGAGATTGAAGCAGGTTTTTCCCAACCAGTGTGTCTATTGACTTTCAGAGCTGAAAAACTTTGCGTCTTGACTTGAAGAGGCATAAAATGAAGGAAAATAACTCAAAAGACTGGTGAACTGGCCCAGCAAAATTTCAGTGTTTTGATCATTATCTGGGTCAACACACACAAAAACTGGAGCAGGGACATATGGGGGTAAGTGAAAATAGCGTACGCTCTTGGATCTCACTTATAGAGCACCAAAAATGTCAAACCATTAGGTTGTCGGAGCAACAAAATAAGAGTAATTGTGTGTTGTTGAACTACCTGTACCTTTGAAGAGTCAATACAAGAATACTTTGCTCTCAACACTGGGTACAGGGTGTACCAGAGTGAAGAATCTGCCATTATGGATTGGGAACAGCCATTAGGAATTAAAAATCCATGGATTAAAATCCATGGTGGCTCTACTGTATGACTCTTCATATTCTGTATGTTTAATACTCAACACAATGAAATTCCACCACAAAAACAAAACGAGCTCCCAGTTAACATACACAAGTAACTGCTGAGCACAAGCTTGATGTTAATGTATAAATAATATGAAACCTGAGTTCATCCAACCACTAAATTGTTATTTTACTCTGTTTTGCAGATATATGCATTTTACATATTCATCTATCCACCGAGCTAACAACTTCAAACCAAGATTAAAATAGCTTCAAGTATGCATGTTTTCTGTGTTTTGGCTGAACTAAAGTTTTCCTATTTTCAGTCTGTTAGCAGACAGAATGAATGGGACTCTCAGGGGGGTTAACTCCACGGCAACACTAGGCTTCTCATTACCATCTTATCACACAGACAGGCTTCTGCCTCGTGTCAGTATAGCAGGGGGTGTAGATGCCTAAATGTATGTGTTCTCTCTCCAAAAACACTGAGATAATTGGATGGCTTTTCCTCACACAATATCCTTATTCTTCCCTAAGTGCAGATCTTGTTGGTTCTTTCTTTGTTTGGTTCTTAGATGTGGGACTGGTAATGAGCCAGTGACACAAGCAGTCCCAGGGCTCGGCTCTGAATTTAAGCTAAAACAGTTTATTAAGTTGTTCACAATCCCATGCATGTCTGTGACACAGTGAGACAAAACTTGGACTTAAAAATGTACATTTAGAACAGGGCTGCCCAAAGTGGGGCTCGTGGGCCAAAGTTGGCCCGCCAGATGACAGATCAACAGACACAGTATGTTCATACTGTTTTAGTTTTTTGTGCAGTACAAATGCTCTTTACATATGTAGGATAATTATCAATTATTTTTTTAAATCTGAGCGCAGCAGGCATAGTGCCACTTTGTGCAGGAAGCCAGTCAATTAAAAGAACTTGGGATCCTGGTACCATTTTGCATCTTAACAATACAATACAACAGTTGTCTGCTTTTGGCTCGTGGCCCACCATTAAGTTTCAGTTTGGCCCTCCAGGGGAAAAAGTTTTGGCAACCCTGTTTTAAAAGTTAGAAACTGACGTATCAAACACATGGACTCAGTATGTTCAGAGAGCTGAGGGGGAGTCTTCTGCATTCTGCATTGCAGCAACTTAAGAATTCTGTTAAGTATGCAAATTTGTGAGTGGGAGAGAAGAACAACGGTGAACACCAGAGACTACTATGCAAACCATAACCTCTGTATGATCCTCTCTGAACAAGCACTTCAGAGTGTACACTGTGATCGTCAAACATGTCCAGAGAAAGAAAACATAGAGCAGGAAGGACAAATCCTGTTTCTGTGTGGCTCAGGTTACACAAACTGAGCATGTGATACTGCAAACGTGTAGTAGAAGTGTTTTTATACAACCACAAAGACACAAAAAGATTACTGAATCTATTAATAGCACCGTTTAACTACGGATTCTGTCAACCAGAGGGGAATGCAGATGTTAGGATACTTGTTGCCTTCACTGTTGGTCATTTACAGTACCTGTCTGCGACGGCCCAGGGGTTGAAGCTGCCGACAGCCTCATGAGCCACGGCTCGCAGGTAGGCCTCGTAGTCTTCCCGGTATCGCCGGATGTTTCTCAGCATGCTGCCTGGCACAGAGACAACAGTCCCCCTGCTTCTCTCCGCTGGGCCTGGGAACACGGAGCTGTGTCTGGGCTGCTGCTCGTCTTGGGATGCCTCCTCTGTGAGGCTGTTCTCAGAGAGGACACTGTGTCTGAGGAAACACAAGAGGATGCTCATGTGGCAAGGCAAACCGGTAGATTTCCACGAAACCTTTTCATTACCTTGACCGTTCACATAGTATGCTCTGGGTAAAGGGGCTTCTGAGGGCTGTGGAGAAGAGGCAAACTCATTTATTGACAAGTGAGACAGAATGGAGTGCTTTGTGGAGCTGTGATTGACCAGAAACACTTGTTGTGCCCGATATGAGGCTGGGGATGATGAATTTAAGAGAGGTGTCAGAGTGCAGGCCAGCTCTCTCTCTCTCTCACGTGCCCCTTGCTCGGAGAGAGTAGGGGCTCAGCTGGGCATTGCCATGGTCTGGCTTTATAATCCTCTCTGCTTGGACAAATCAGCCTGGCTCCTGCGACGGCGCTCTCGGTGCTATATTTAGTGTTGCAGCAGTTCCCAAAGCAAAGTGCCTCTCTATTGTGCTCCCCAGCCTCAGCTGAACTTGTTTCTGTTTTGACTCTGGGAGCTGCAAACCATGGGGTGGCCATAAATATCAAAGTGCCAGCACAGTTAACTCTGCTTCCAGTCCGAAATGGGTCGATTTACTGTGTGATGGGCATCTGAAGATCAACGTGGGGCAAGAAACAATACAGCACCCTGCAAATGCACTTCCTATTTATAAAGTCAGAATAGCATCAACACTTTTTGTGCGATTTTCTAAAATGACAGGCTGCCTTTCCTGTCAACAAACACCATTCAGACATTGTGGCAAAAAATATCTTCTCCCAGCATAAATACCTGTGAAACGGTGATGTTAATGATAAAAAAACCCACCAGTAACAGAAATGTTACGAATAAGTGTTAGTGATACCCACTCTCTATTCTGCCCTCTAAAGCTCAGTGAGCTACAGAGCAAGAATCAACTGTATATGACATCTATGTTGAATATTTCATTAAATTTATGTGTTCACAAGGATGTGCGTGTGTTTCTGCGTGGGCCGTGATTGACAGAGGAGCAAAAAATCAGGCGGCTGAATCACTAAAAAACATCCTCTACCCATCACATTCACCCACCTCCAACTTGGCCTGCACAAAACATACTCAAACCAAAACAGATGAACAGCACAAGCAGGATCATTTCAAATTCTTCTTCCTTTTTCTCTACAAAAGCTGCAGCCATGTATTGCCCAGGAAACAGACGACCTGGCAAAGGACAGTGCCATATGCGATCTATCAAAAAGGGACGCAGGCTGTGCTGACGCTGAGTTGGACTAAGACAATGCGGCCCAGAGATCGTAGGGGGTGATTCAAGCGAGATTCACAGAAGCCCTAGTGAGCAGTGTGGTAAGAAACAGGTGGAGGATGAATAGCGTGGAGGAAAATGTATGGATTGTTGCAATTTTCTTGTTCATTCAGTAATGCACTGCTCAGAAACCTCTTGAATCAATCAGGTAGCATTGTGAACGTAAGGTCACGACAGGATGCAGAGGGTGTGAGCCATCACAAATCTACCAAGCAGCCATTTCCTGTGCAACACAGCTTTCGGCTTGTTTGAAATACTTGGACTGCAGCTGGAAACAGAGGGCCGGGGGAGTAAGCGAGCAGGTGAAAAAAATACATGAAAGGTTTAGAATATGGCTGAGTGGGGCTTTCATCTTTCATTGATTTGTTTGACCTGCTGATGGAGCTGTGATGCGTCAGTCAGCATTAGCCAAGAGGGGGGACAATCGGGGTCTGTGTCTGGGCTCCTCACCATGGATACATAACTCCTATCTGCCGCTCTGCTGATGTTTTCAAAGATGAAATCTCTCACTCCATTGTCTTCAATGGTCGCTTGATAGCACTCACACAAGCACAAAGACAGCCAGAATAAAAAATAATAGGTGCTGTTTTTGGAACAATGTCAGCGCCAGTATTATGTCTAGTGATAGATAATGGAAGTGTTAAAATATTGGTGTAATGTAAACAACTACCTTCCCACAAACAGTGAACAAAAACTCTTCTGATAGGCCCTGCTGTTGTCATGACTCAAAAGAAACCATAATTAGCCTCAGTAGAGACTAAAACAATAGCCCTAGCAACTGTAAACAATAAAATGAGATCTTCTTTATTTAATTTCTTTTTCCAAATCAGCTGAGAGTAATTCTTTTGAAAATTGCAATCCCCTATCAGTCGGCTCGTGACGGCACCTAAATCTAAAAAAACATCAGGAAAGCCACAACCAATAGCAGTGTGCCAGTGTCCCTATTAATCATCAAACAATACAATCAAAGAAGCCTCCAGTGAAAGGCACACTGACAAATGTCTGCTTTTGTCAGCTATGTCACTGTCAAAAATGTTCTTCCTTGGTGTGTTAAAATGTGTGTGTGGCAAGAGATTGCATGCGTGACTCTGTTTTCCTGCTTACGGCGGCGGCTGATGTGTCTCTCTGTGTTGAGAAATGTAGGTTATAAACAACTCATTAGGGCAACACACAGGATGAGATCTTTGAAGTTGGCTGTTCCAAACCCCCAAAATTAAACATCTCCATTCCCTTACACTGAACACTGGATTAACACAATCCCAAACCTACAGAAAAACAAGTTTTTAGGCTTCCTGCATCTTCCTGCATCTTCCTGCATTAAACTGATGCAAGTGCTCTTTTAATCTGCTGCTCAGTTGCTGAATAAGCAACCTGAAAGCAGAATTTTATCAATGCCATCAATAATTCTCCATTCTGTCTTATCTAAGTTTTCCTCTCTCCTAAAGCTCAGTATACATAATGCAGATTAATGCACTAAAGTATTCATTATCTGAGCTGTTGGCAGGGATGCAAATATCTACTGACACTGAAGCTGGCTGCAGTTTTGAAAACCTACAGGGACTAAAGTTTTTGTTAAACTAACATTTCTCACTATCTGGAGAATTACTTCCCTTAATGAGGTCAGTGTGTTGACTAGTTTCTCTCTGGCATCAAAGTGAGGCAATATCATTAAATCTGTTTTCTTGGAAACTAATACAGCTCATTTCCTCAGGCTGCAGATGGAGACTACATGTAACTGTCAAATGTAATTTCACAATTTTCTGAAGGACTACTGTGAAACTCATATCCTATTACTTCCTGTTACAACCCTACACATTCTGACATGTCCTAAATTAAGGATACATGTTGACATCAAATCAACCAGAAGTGAATTCAATGCACAGACTGTAACACATTCAAGCTAAGCTGGTTGAAAGTGTTAATTTGGTGGTTGGTGTACTGTATTATGTGTGTTTTTATTTTGGTATTGCCAGTGCAACAGGCTGCAGGGTTCTGTAATCAAAACTGCGCTTCACCTCATCTCCTCTGTTACGTGTTATGTGTTTTAGCCTGCAACACTGGTAGCCCACTCATCTCCCTTACAGCTCAGGTCAGTTTACAAAGCAACTTCTTGGCCCCAAAACACAGCTCTATAAAACAATGTGCCTAATAAGCACATTTACCCTTTCTATTTCACACCAAATGACTCCCTACTTCCAACTTTAGTACTTCTCAAGGGACTAAGCACTATGGAAAAGCAGCAGCCTTTACACCAAATTTCTGCTTGTACCTCCTTACCCCTGCAAGGAGATACAAGAGAAAAAAACCAAGAGAAGAAAATCTCCACTGTATCCCTATATCTGTATTCAAGAGTCGTTCTGCTTTTAGTACAGTTCACCAACTGTGACAAGAGTAACATGTATTGGCTGCATCTTTCTCTGCCGGCTCTTTTAATACACAAATATATATTTGTGACTGCACAGAAAAACTCTCATTGCCACTTGGCTATTCAATTTGAACTAAATATAAAAAATACTTTTTTCCCCCCCAGACAAAGGTACTTAATTGTCCAAGCTACCAGCAAGTAACTACTGAATTGGCTGGGTCTTCATTTAGAGCAGGGAAGAGGGGACTAATATGGAGAATGTGTTTGAATCGATTGTAATTATTTTTCAAATGATAATGAATAGAATTACTGCATGGCAAGCAATCTTGGAGCCCCAAAATATTATGCAGGCACATTTCATATACTATAAGTGTCATCAATACAAACAAAGTTGTGCGGTCATGTTGAGTGGGACATTTTAACAACCCACCCCTACCCCCCACCTCACTGTTTCATTATTGAACTGGAAATGTTGTGGAGCATCAAATGGAAACAGATTCTGTGACGCCATGATGCGAGTCAGCAGACAGCATCGCTGTTACCATTGATGATTACGAAGGGACTGTGTTCATTGCTGTGCCGACAGAAACCGACAGTCATTACTCTAACTATGACCCAGAAATCCCAGATGTTCCCATTAAAAATATCAATCAATAAATTAATTTATAGAGTACATATATCAACCATTTCTTGTAAAAAGCAGACTGGTGCTGAAATGCTGAGCTGATTAATTAATCAATGAGATCTTTTAATTTTGCTATACTACAACACATAACACTCACACTTTTCCCTTCATTAAATCTATGCATTATTTGTAACCAGATTACTATTAATCTTATAATAAATACTTGAGACATGTTTGGGGTTCGATATACTTACCAGTTTTCCATAAATTGTTATCTTGTCTAGTATTAACTTATGTGAGTTTGCATAGATTAGTGTTCATTTTGACATTAAAGTATTTTTTCTATTGATTAGGGTCAGAAAAATCCTAATTACATCTACTCTGCTTCAATGTGTTAAACATGAGAACATGAAAAAAGGCCCAGTGGTGTGCCAATACCGTTTAAAGGCATTGTAATTTGGATTGAGGATAAAAGCTATGAAGGCAGGTCTGTCTCTGTTTTATGAGTTTCAGAACAAATGAGCTGGCAGTTTTCAAACGACTTTATTCCTATTAAGAAGTTACAAGGCTGGATACCTCTGAAACAAGAATAAGCCATTAAAAAAAAAAAATACATAACTCACCACAACTTCAAAAAAGACTAGACGATAAATAGTTGACTTCCAAGCCCCTGTGCTATGTTTGCCAAAAAACAGAGCTATTACTTGATGGATGCTTCTAAGGTGAGTCACAGTGGATTTCAGGTCAACGTTTCCATTGAGAAAAATGAACCTGAGGCGCTCCAAGTCTGACTGGCTTTAATTTGTTAATGGTGCTGCATGAATTTGTTAGAAGCAGCATCCTGCTGGCTTGTCTGTGTAGACAACTTTTAGTCCTTCAACTCTCTTTTCTCTTCCTTCCAAGTTCCTCATTAATTTAAGCAGTACAGCAGCTGCAGCCAAAGCTCTGGGCAGTAGAGGGTCTCTCTGTGGAGTCTGCTGCCAGAGTCAGGAATAGATTCTGCCCTGGGTACGGTAGCCACCAAGTGATTTTGCGGGATGAGTAAGGCTTCCCGGTGGGAGAGTGATTATGGGGCAGCAACACGTCATGCGGAATAAAACACTAACTGTGCATCACTGGAAAAACATTAACCACTTTACTTTTCATCAAGTGTAGATGCCTAAATAAAACAACAGTGGATGACTTCCTGTGGCTGATGCTGCTGTTGCTTTTGTAGTGTAACCACAGGAAGTCTTTAACTGAATTTCGATACATTAATTTTTCTCTTGTGACCTAGACTTTCCAAGTAATCCAAATCCAACATTTCCACATGAATATTTTTAAAGGGGTTGCATTATAATGTCATTTAATTATTAGTATTGGACTGGAGCCATGATTACTTAGAATGGGGGCTCAGACCTATAATTTAAGCTTAACGATTGGGCAGGAAGTTAAATAGGTCAAACATTGATACTGTACCCCAGGTAATATTCTAGGAACATTTCTCTGCTGCCTCTTTAAGATGAATAAAACAGCAAAGAGCCATCTGCTCATAAATGAGAAGTAGATTGATTTGAGTTTTTTTTAAAAAAAGGGCAAAGGACATAGTAACTCACCCAGTCTCCACGGGTTTCTCTAGGACAATATCAGCTGCAGAGCTCTGCCTCAGCACTGGCCTTGTGAGCCTAATTGGCTGAGGAGAGGCTGGCCTGGAGCCCGGAGCATGGCACTGGGGTCCTGGAAAGAACAGAGAGGAAGGGGTAGTGGTGGTGTGTTGAGAGGGATGGAGCAGGGGACAGACAGACAGAAAAATTAAAAGAGCATAGAGTCAAAATATTCATCTACTCTTTTCAGTTGTAGCACTGTCTCCACCTACAGGAGACATCAGGGAAATAATTTCTCTAAAAACAGTTGCAGAAGATAAACAGGAGTGTGTTTGTGTTTAGTTTTTTACCTGCTGCCCCTGGTCGGTCCCAGTGAAGAGGGTCTGAATAGGCGATAGAAGCAAACCGTCTCCTCACTTCCTCCTGATCTCTCTGCTCAGACACATACAGAGAAACACATTTAATAAAAATATTGTCCACCTGCTAATAGTGAACCACGTCAAACAGACTGAACATCATGATCATGGTTAGACACTGCATCTGTAAACAACACCAGACCAAAGCTGTCATAACAGCCCACTATAAATAACAACCCGATCACTGGTGACCTTTCGGGGTCCACGCTGACCTTCTGTTGGTGGGTCTTTCTGTAGGGCATCTCTCACCTGTATCTCCTCCATACGAAGCAGCATACTCTCCAGGGTGGGGGCCTGCACCCTACACTCAGCCATGCCCTCCAACTGTCTGTCTGTCTCAGCCGCCCACGCCGCCCGTGCAGTGTCCTCCAACAGATCTTCTAGCAGGGCCTCACTCAGCTGCTCCGCACTCTCTGCTGCCTGTGGAGGACAACATTCACATAAAACACAAACATGGAAGCAGAATATTGGGCTTAACTGTACAACTTTACAGTTCTTCTTGTTTAATCATGACCATAACAGAAAATTTAAATTCAACAGGAATGCCAACTCTGCTTTCTCTTGTGAATTATTGGCAACAGCAATGCAGCTCACCCTCTCTGCAGCCTGCTCAGACAGCCGATTCCTCAGTGACGAGCTGATCCTGTTTCTGGATTCACCACTCTTCTGAGGTAAACAGACAAAAACAAACTCAGTCCCACCAGTCAAAAGTAAACATCCTGTACTCCCTCTCAATCCATAAAACACAAGACTCATACTCAAAAAGTCACATTTTATTTTACTCTGGAATATCAGAAGGTGAATAATGCTTTGTTTTATTTGAGCAAATAAGTTGTATAGATTGTTTCCCTCTTCTATATGAGACATGTAAAAGAAAGAAAAGGCAGGTAAAATCTGGTACTCCCCAGACAACAGATAAGTCTTCCTACCTGTGCTTCATCCAGAAGGGGCTGAATTCTCTCTCTGGCCTTCTGCTCAGCTCTCTCAGCCCACTGAGTTGGCGAGACAACTTCTGACCTGTAAATCAAAACACGCCCACACTGCAAGCTGTCACAAGTTCTGCGGCAGAATAGCTTTAACTTTAAGAGACAAATTAGATATTTTATTCCCTGACAGCATCATTAAAACATAATATTAAGAAAGCTTCTGTATGGGTCAAACTTCAGCCCACTTGGGAATGTAAGAGATGGTAAAATACATTGGCAGACAAAATTATTTGGACCCATGGGGAAAAAAAATTCCTAGTTAAAATGATAATTTTAAAAATAATATCCCTTTGAATTGAGTGAATTGAATGATAAGTCATTCACATGAGTGAAACACCATTTTTTCATAAATGATAATTAATTTAAACATATTTTAATTGTTTTTCAATCCTTATGAGATTCGACTTAAAATAGCAGTATTTGTCACGCTCCTTGTTTTCCTAAATATTCACTTTACTGTGATTAAACAGGTCAAAATTGTCAAACCACCACCAGTCTGCATAGAGTACATTGTGAACACTGTAGAGAATGTATTCTGGTTTCTTTCACTGCAGAAGCCCATTTATTCGTGACATATGACAGGCATAATAACTCAAAAGAAATTAATTTAATTAATGTGACATAAGCAATACATACCAGAAATAATCTGTAATTGTGAAAGAGTATATTGAACAATACCCATCACTTGTTAAAAAGTGACTAAGTAGCAGGGGGAGCAACCAACTCCTGGCCCAAAACATTATACGATATGACTCTGATTTCAGCTATTTGCTGTTAAGTTTACTAAAATATTTATATATATTATATATATTTATATTTATATTCCTTAAATTGCTATGTCCCATTTAGAGGCCTGTAAACAATAAAAGAATATGCAGCTTTTTCCTGCCCTCTATACATATGTAGTGGCCCTCCTTCTTACTGTCATGTCTTTTTTTATTGTATAGTTTGTTGTTTTGAGTTTGTAGAATAATTGGAGTTGTGGCAGGTAGACCAGCCATTATTGGAATAGACCCAACAGATCATTTTCACCACCCAGGTGGAACTAATAATATTAACAATGCCACGATTAATTTCAAGTGTCCCAATAAACAACTACGCATTATATTAGTAGAGCCCTGGAACAGGCAAAACAGAGTAGGATGCAGCAATCGTTAATTCATGTTGTTAATTACACCTGTGTTTTCCTGCTATGTGTAAAAATTCCAGCTGTGAAAAAGTTCTGTAGGTGAGCAGAAAATGATCAGGCTTATTAATTGTGTCTTTGTCTGTGAGAAAATAGAAGCATCAAGGAGAAACCTGCACATTTGCTGTTATGTAATTAAAGCTTTATGGACCAAATATTGACTACAACCTACACACAGCTCACACTGGCCTTGCAGAGTTAAACTGTCCAATGACTAATTGGGAAATGTGAGTTAATCTATAAGAACATAAAATCTCCCTGGTGCTCAGGGGATATTGCTGCAATCACAACCTGCAGTATATATTGTTCTATTGTTTGCAGGTAATCATGATGTAATTTTATCAATGTAACTGTTAATTTAATTGCAGGGCCTGGTGCATTTGAGCTGTATGGCAGATTACTGCCTGTATGTAATGTATGTTGTACATTGATTGAAGATCCTGTCTTTGAAATGGACAACTGTTTTAATTGTTGGCATTTCTTTTCATAATGTCATAAGTTTGCAATTTGGATACAGATGGGATCAATAAAGTATCCCTTTTGTGGCTGGAACAATAATCCAACGCCTGATACAACATTATAGCCTTCAACTTTCATCCCCAGAGATGCTTTAAGTTTGATAAAACTGTAATTATATTTCTACTGTACCTCAATGTCTGAATGCGTTCAGCCTCTTCTTTACTCAGCTGGTTGAGCTCTTTCAGTCTCTGCATCGTCATCTTATCCAGCCAAGCTTTCCTGTACAAACCCAGTAATCATCAAATGAAGCAAAATGCAAGCTCAATTAAGCATTTCACATTTATAATGTATAATCTTCATCTCTAAAATCAGGCTGCTAGCCCTTGATTAATTGCAAACGGCAATTGTAGTAATTAAAATTTGATTAAAAAGAGACATATGTGGAGCACTCAATCAATGAGGTGCTTACAAGCACTGAAAACAGGCCATCTATTAATCACTTATAAAGAGAAATGGCCTCAATCAACAGGCACCTAGGCTAATTTATTGGAAAGAATTAACTTTGAATTAAAATCAAAGTATCGCTTATGGCTCTCAGCAAGTGGGGTCTGACATAGAGGTTAGAAATAACTCTGAATACAGAGGAAGGACTTTTCATCCATTTTGTTCTCCATCTTTTGCTAGGACAGACAATCTTATGTACATGAGATATGGCTGTCAAATTAACAAATTCATTTTGATTAATTAATTACAAAACAATTAATGTGTTAAAAGAAATGAACGCAAGTTAAGTTATTAACGCATATAATATCATTATATTAGAGGCTCCGAGCCTCTGAGAGCAGCGCTCTTAGCACTCAGGAAGCTACTGAGACCACGTCGTCACTCAATTCCATCCGGTCCGTGCATCAGCTGCGGATGTTAATAGTTAAAAAAGACTGTGGTTAATGTGGTCATCACTTAAAGCTGAGTGTGGGACTTTGACATATAAATTAACATCCCCAACATTCAAGCTCTCGCCAAACGAGTCCATACAGTGCCGATTAAACCTCCTACCACCAGGTAAGTCTCTCTGTATTTATACCAAAGTTTTAAATCTGGTTCTGTGGCAACATTCCCACGCTGGCGCACCAGAAACCGATCGGTGGTGACTCCCTCTGTCCCGGCCAGGGTACAACAGGTAACCCCAGAGTTGTCGAAGCACTAAACTTGTTTACTAGACGCAAGAGGCTTCACTTGGTTTTTATTTTCCTTTGGCCAACTGTTGTATTGAGTTTCAAACTGAGTATATTTGTTGCTTTCTGGAATCACTGCCAGATGGGGAGACAACAGTTCTGCATTCCAGCTTTAAGCACCACGTTGGTGCTGAGGTGAAGAGCTTATGTTGACTATTAAACAAGAATAAATAAATTAAAGAAAAACAGTGATAGGTAATAGACCTATGTTCAATGATAAAAAGACATGTCTTTGGAAATTTCTAATGCCCCTTTTCATATTTCTATACCTTAGTCATGTGCCACAATAATGTAATGTTTTTGAGTTGAAACATCCTTATTTGGGGGCTTTTATAAACAAATATCAATATATGTGATTAATTTGATTAATTAATCAGCATATATGTAATTAATATTATTCAAAATTGTAATGGATTGACAACCCTTTTATGAGGTACACACTACATTCAACTACAACTTTCATTATGAAATGAAGAGATTCAAATAAAAGTAATAATTGTAGGAGATGCGCTTCACCTTAATGCTTCATTGTGAGCTTGTTTCTTCTTTTCAGAGTTCAAGGTCGGCTCTGTTCCCAAACCACTGGCCTCCTTCTGCTTTGGAGGGCTGAATGAGGGCTTCACGGGAGAGAAGAGACATCGAGGCTCTGGTCTTCTCCTTTCAGGGGATCTGTTGAGATATTAGCAGAGAGATGAAGTAATAATAAACACAGGCACAGACAGATATACACTATACTGAGATAAGTCAGAAAAGATGGTGGGGGAATTGAGCAGCAGGAATATGGAGATGAAGAATCATGGAAAGGTAAAGAGAAAGAGCCATTTCACACACGGAACCAGCGACATTGCAGTGTTTTTTGGCATTCACACTTGGGTCTTACATACATACATTTTACTTTTACAAGACAGTTACTATTCTTGAGAGAACAGACATGCTGGTGATTCTTTACGCTATACTATTGCTGTTTATCATCTTGTTAACTTTGCATATACTTTATCATTATATATTCCATTCATATTGTGGGGTTGACAATTTGGCAAGACCTACAATCATAATCAATGTAAGCTATTGGTCCAGCAACTAAATGTACTATTTTTCCACCTTCTGGGTAAAAAATGAACAACTTATTAGACAAGTCTCTACTGGCACTGCTTACATAGATTGTCTTATTTTTGCTTCTATTTTTAAAAGTTATTGAATCAACAGGGCATTAATTCACAATGCATTAATGAGCAGATTCACACTGGAGGCCAACTGTTACCTTGAGATTTTTTGAAGAGTTTTACAATAGAATAACCTCAGTTATGTGATGGCGTTAATCATCCAGCGTGCAATGAGAGTGACTGAGAGCAAAAACCTTGTGAACAATAATAGGTTAGAATTTACAAATTTGCCATCAGTTGTACAGAGAGATAAAATGCTCACCGCTGTGGAGGAGAGTGAGGGGATGTAGGTATCCAGGGCACAGACTGCTCCTTTGGAGGGGGCTGGTTCACTCTGAGCTGAGAGGAGACTGTAGGCTGCTGGAAACCTGCCTCTTGTATCTGATTACGCTATGACAAAAATGATAAAATAATTGTTTAGATTGTTAAAATCTTTGAAGTGACCTCTGGCACACCTTGTCATTTTAATAAAACCCAAATCACACTGCTTCTATAATACGAAGAACTTCTTGTGTATTATAAGATATTCAATTCATTATTCAACTCTCCAAAGTTAACACCTTCATTATAATGTCAGCCTTGCTTCTCTCAGAGTGCACAGCCCGTCCTTTTCTGCAGGTGGTGTTTGTCTGAGCTCGTCTCTGCAGTTCTCTCAGCTCCCTCTGTTGGGCAAGGCTCTCCAGGCCAGCCCGGAGCACGTCTCTTCTGTTCATGGGCTGGTGAGAAGTATCTTTGGGCTTCTGTGAGGTCATTCTCCTACCTGCTGACACAAATGAAAAATGGAGTTATTTTCTTCATTAGATTTTTGGTTTTCTTAACTTATTGAATCCAATTTTAAATAGAAAATAAGAAAAAGTGACAGTAACAACAAACTATGATCTTCTTCATCACTATTAAACACATGTAAATCAGTTTGGAAGCTGGGAGGCCAAGGCATTACGCTGTAACACGACACCGCCATTTTGACAATTACCTAGTACTCTTGACTTCGAGTTGGATCCCTACTGACTGCTAGATAAGTGGTACAGGGACTTAAACAACGCAACAAACACGTTTGTTTCCAGGGAGATCTAGATGTGGCTAAAGCTCATTGTGGGTGTTTGTGTCGTCTTTTCCACAGGATGCCTCTCAACCCAATAGGAGCCAGCAGGAGATAACTGCTCGTAAGACTAAACAGCAGGGGGGGCAGGAGGCCAGAGTTCTGCACTTCAGTTCCTGTTTTTCTATCATTTCTTCATGCTTCCTTATCAATTTTCAGCCTGGTGCTGCCATTTAAGCACAGTGGGAGGCCCAAACACAACCATTCAAAAGCCCTTAGGTGACTTCCAGATACTCAGGAGACTAAACGGTTTGTCCTTCAAGAGGCATACATACAATTTACTCTCCTTTCAGAGGTGTTGGCAGCAGGTATGACAGTGCCTTAAGGAGGAAATTGTGAAGGAAAATACAGCATTTATATTAGATCCATGAGGTTTGATTGGATTAATAAATACTGTTGCTGAGGGTAAAGAATTGGAAACAGAGAAGAACCTTATTTATTTTCTACGCCAATCTAGGCAAAGCACTCACCACGGACACCTATTTTGGGATTTGCAGGTTTGCGAGGTCCTCGAACAGATGAGGTGCTGGGACCCTTGGGTGCACTTGTAGGTGACATGCTGCGATGAGGAAATTTCCTGTGTGGAGGACATGCTTGGGCCTGCATTTTTTCGAGCATCTCTTGTTTACTAAGGGCAGAATCCAAAGTCTAAGAGGAATAGAATGACAAGACATTATAATCATGGATTATTCATGTAAAAGAAAATATATATATATATATATATATATATATATATATATATATATATATATATATATTCTTTTATAAACAATCCCTTCCTTTCCATAAAATTAGATGCATATGTAGAAAATTTACATAAAATATCAATTAATCAAATAAAACAGTTTTAAAAACCTAACAATTTTTCAGTTATAAAAGCCAAAACTGTACTATCAAAAATAAATAAGTAACTAAAACAATCATTCATAGATATAGTATGCACCAAGAGCCATGTGCGGTGCAGTCATAAAGTAATGAAACAAATGACTACAAGTTAAGTGCTGACTGTCATCTTTAATTTGATCAATGTCAGATTATTGCTGTAGGAACTATATACCCTTCGATACATAATCTCACACTTATGGAGGATAGAAAATAATTGGAAAAGTTACCTTGGACTTAAATAATGTAATCTTATTTTAAAAGTTGGTCAACAAAAGCTGTTGACCCACAAACAACAGCAGGCAGTTTCTATCTTCCCTTGGACTGTGTATAAAAAGAGTTAGAAGTCCTACATTAAGAATTGTTACATTTCAGATCTACTTTGCTGGAATTGAGCTAAAACAATGCAAACCCCTTTTACTGCCAAATACTGTCTGATTGTACTGTATGCTCCTCACCTCTAGCTTCTGCAGGATGTCGAGGGCCGTCTCAGGCACAGCTGAACCTTGTTCTACTTCGACCTTGGCTGAGCACAAAGAGAGCTGGCGAATCAGCTGGCCCAGCTCTTTGTAGTAAGGGGGTACCTTGACATTAGATAGATCTGAAAGCTGGTGTATAATGACTTGTAAGGCCCTCAGTGCCCCACGGTGGGCAGCTGCAAGCCTGTTTATTGTCATGGACTGAAAGAAAAACAGATGGTAAATCAGTTTAACATTGAGTAAAACTAATGTGGTAAAAATACCTGCCACGTGAAACTATGTTATTTGAACATTAAGGTTATAACAAACAGCTTTTTCTAGTTTAATGCCTGTGATAGAAACAAATAAAACTAATACAAGTGTGGTTTCAGACCACTCATTGGTGCGTTTGGATACATAATAGGCATGAAGAACATTTATTTTTTTGAGAGACAAGAGGCCCAAAAAGAGGTCATTTTGTACTCACTGTTTACAATGCATTATCATTATCAACAAATAAATAAACGGTCTTAGCTCTACATAGCAGTAAATCTGTGAAAATGCTGAAGACATACCTTTTTAGAGTCCCACATCTTCTGGCTTCGTAGTTTTTCTATATCTTCTTGAATCTCTTTTACCTATATCAATTAAGTAGAACAGTGTTTATAGATACAGGGCAAATTAAAAAGTCAGTGAGGGTTTTTCAATTACATGTGGTAGGGGTTTTAAATACCTGTTGTTGGAGAACATAGATGATACGTGCTGAGCGGGCTGCCTGCTTCTGTCTGCGTGTCTCCAACTTGTTTTGCTTTTCAGGCTCCAGTGGCTCGTCTATCTTCTCTCCTGTTGTTTAAATCCCATTATTTATTATTATGCGTGCAATGTAAAACCATACAATAAGTGTGCTGATTGCTGTGGGTAACATTTTCAAGCTAAGCAGTGCATTTAATCACATAATCAACAGTAAGACACGGGCCTAATGTAACAAGCTGTTTTTATAGGTCACCTCTGTTGGCTAGCTCTTCTACTTTCTGAATATACACTTCCAGCTCATTTTGCAGCTTGTGGATCTCCTGGCTTAAGGAAGCCTGGTTGCCTCCTTCCAATTGCCTTGGGCCAGAGTCTCTGGTTGGAGGTGACTTGCCAATTCGAGGCTTGGGAGAAAAGGGATGCTTCTGAGATGAGTGCACCGACAGTTTGGTTCTTGGTCGGGCCGCTTTCTCTTTTGGACTGGAGGTCTTTAACTTTGTTTTATTCGGTGTGGCTGCAAGCTCCTATAGAGGGAGAAAAATACTGCTTTTGGTCATTGACTGAACGAAGAGGCACTCATTCCTTGAGTAGGACAGAAACCAGTTAACTATTAATTATATATAACTTTGTACCATAAATACATCAGTTACCTTAAGCAGCTCTACGTCACTTGTCTCAAGAAGGGAGGCCTCCTGAGAAGGTTTGGCAGGGGATTTTGTCAGTGACTCAAGGCGCCTTCGTCTCAGATCTCGCTTGGCCAGCTCAACTGCAGCCCGCAGTCTCTCCTCAGAGAGAGTGGTGAAGCTGATGGAGCTTCTGGTGCTCTCCAAATTCTCCCGCCCCTCTGACAGCGGCAGCAACCTCTCTATCACAATGGGGGCTGGCGGGCGTACATGGGTGGCACGGTTGCTGGCATTTGAAGGGATGGCTTCATTGAACAACAGCTGTGTGGTGTAAGATAACAATTAGTGTTGTATGCGAGTTCTGTTGAACTTCATTGTCCTAAGAGGTGTTTGTAATATGTAGTCAATCATCACTGATGTAGTTGGAAAAAATATAAGCTCTTAGTCCAATACAATACATCAACAGCACCACACACCACAGTTCCCTGAAACACCATATAACGTTAACGTTAGTTAAATCCTAATTTCTCTAAAACAGTTTCAACAACAAAAATTAACATCATAACCTTCAAGAAAGTAGGATTTATTGCAGGACTGATGTATCAGGCTGAATTGGATTTAGCTGGTTAACTTGTACCAAATAAACTTGCAACTGAGTATACATGCGTGCAGATGTAACAGGTAAGGTTAGCCTGGGCTGTCTGGAATAAAGATACAGTTGAATATTTTTTAGATTTTAGATACTTCCTCCCCTTCTTTACCTTGGTTTGGGGCATCCCAGTAAAGAAATCACTGCCGTTGTTGCCGTTTCGGTTTGAACCTAAAACAACCCAGTCTCTGCCTTGATTTGGCTGTCCACTCTGCAAGAACTGTGCAGTCATCGCGGCGAAAACGGCTGCCAAGATCTGTAAAAACCAGCACACAATCCCTGATAAATGCTGCTAATGAGGGTTAGCATTAACAAGCTAAACGCGCTTTTGAATTGAGGTTTGAAGTTAATCCCAACATCATCCATTCGACCATTTCCACTTCGCTTATAACTGCTTTGTTCAGTTTAAAATGAATTATAAAGCAGCTATGCACACAGCGTGGCTAACTGAAGGTTAATTAAATTATAACGCGTGGTTAACTTTTTAAATGTTAGTCCAAGCTTATTAACAGTTTGAAACGCCGCCATGACAACAACAGAACGCCGCAATACGGAAGTAGTGTTTCCAAGTACGGATCGTCAAAGACGTCAAACATAACCGAAATCGCATTTTTAATTACTCGTTATTAAAGCATTTTATCATAATATATGAGTATTATAGAACAGTATTATTAAAATATTATAACATGGCTTTCTTAAATTATAGTTTAAAATACTAAACACACCTATTCAAGAACACGGTCCCTTTAAGAACCTTTGCACAGACCGGAAGTACTAGTGTCTGGTTTGGAGTATTTCTGCAGGTCCGGTGTTCAGAGGAGAGCATTCCTGGTAACACTTGTCAGTACGCACAGTTTCACAGTTTAGGTTAACTTGATCTCAAAGATGCCCCTCTACGAAGAAGTAAACGTGCGCGGGTATGATGAATTCTGCCAGGCTGTGAATACAAGAAAGGGAAAGGATATTTTTGTTTATTTCTCTGGTGATAAAGACGCCCAGGGGAAGAGCTGGTGTCCAGACTGTGTGAAAGGTAACTTCATATATTTTCTACCTGGAATTACCATAGGTCTGTATAATATAGCAAATGGATGCTCCGGTTTTATGTAGACTTGATTGCTGCAAGCTTTTCATTGTTCTGGTAGCGAGATGGGCATATGTGCTTTTGAGGTTCTATAGGCTTTTGAGATTCTTGATATTTTATTTAAATGTTGTTTCCATATTTTGGTGTACTGTCATTCAGTCAGCAGTTTTCTCTTCTTCCCTTTCAGCCGAGCCAGTTGTAAGAAAAGAGATGACTCATCTTCCCGAGGGCTCTGTCTTCATCTACTGTCAAGTTGGAGAAAGGGCCTAGTCAGTATTTTACTCCATTTTACTTTATTTCAACATTTTATGGAGAAATCTGGTTATCATATAAAAAACCTTAAGTCACAGATGACATGTGCTGTCACAACGTAAGAGAGTACACAGTATTGGGGCTGCAACTAACACTTAAATGATCAATTTATCTGTTGAGTATTTTTTTTAATTATCTGCTCCATAAAATATAATGAATAATGGCAATCGCGGGTAATCAGAGCACAACGTAATGTCTCTAAACTTGCAGTGTGACAGCCAAAATGCAATATATAACAATATGAAATGGAAATACATGTAGTTCCAACTAATAGTCACAGAATTACATTATAAAGGTGGATCTAATTTTACATTTGCATTTTAGGCAACTGACAAACTGTAGAGCCAGTTACAGAGAGCATAGTTGTAAAATAATAAATTTCTAGATAGACAGTCATGTGCAACCAGAATGATTAGCTGTATGATACATAGAAATAATCATATATACAACTGAGAGGAAATATTGCACTTTTAATACTCAAGACAGAAGTATTTACTATCTTTTCAAAGACCTTGCATCTTGCATGCAGGGGATTTGATAAGACCATAATGCTACTGAACATATGATAGACTATTTTCTCAAAAAGGGAATGTCTGTACAATTTAAATGGTGTGCTGTGTAAATTTATTATATAAAGTAGAGCTTAAACATTGTTCTTTTTAACATCTGATTTTTACAAATAGTTTCATGTTGGAAAGCTGAAAAGTCTCCTTAGCTTTTCCAAAACTGCTCTTTCACATGTGGTACTGGTAAATTATATCAGCTGCCTAATAATAACAAAAATAATAATAATAATAATAATAATAATAATAATAATAATGTCTTTTTCATGCTACAGTTGGAAGGATCAAAACAATGACTTCAAGAAGACACTGAAGTTGAGTGGAGTCCCCACTCTGCTGCGATATGGCACAGTAAGAATAACTCCTATTTACTTGACTATTTCTTTCACATGGATTAGCCTAAAATGAGGCTTACTATAAATGTTTAATAGAAAAAGCCATAGAATTTAGATAATAAGAGACCAAATTTCAGGTAGCATTCAGTTTCTTATATGATGTTGCATATGAAAAAGCATAATCTTTTAATATTACTGTAATTAAATTTGTCTAAGGAGTAAATTGACCTGTAATACACCCACTGTAATCCTGTTTCAGCCTCAGAAGTTGGTGGAGGATGAATGCCTCAAAGCAGAACTGGTGAGGATGATGTTCACTGAGGACTGAGGGATCCTGCGCTGTACACATCGATCATAAGCATCCAGCATTTCTTCAATGTTAACCAGTACATTTTACCACCATTCAGTTCCAACACTATTTATAATCATCCACAAGGTGTATCTTCCTCTGTAATTTGATGCAAATCAGCAACTCATTAAGTTTACAACCAAAGTAACGAGCATCCTTTGTAATATTCAGCTATTCAATTAAAACCACACTGGAATATCTGCAAAGACAAACACAGAATGGATGTAACTCATACTAATTCTTCTTGTTCTGCTTTATGTGCAATCACTGATTTGTTATTTCAGTTTGATACATTTTCTTCAAATGTAACAGTAGTCCACCACACTAGTTGATTATAAAAATATATTGGAATGTTTTTTTGTTTTTTTTTTTACTGTGATCATTTTTGATGTGATTGTTGTTGCCTTGCAGTAGGACTCAAATAAAGTAACACTTGATGTTGAACATATGTGGCAGAAGAACATTTTGTGATTATTAAACATGTGCAAAGCGTTCTGGGACATTGGAACATTTGAACAAAGTGGTTATTTATATTATTCTATTATTATTATTATTATTTTTATTTTCTACCATTTAAGACCATTTTCCTCTACTTCAACATTTGTTGCAGTTGTTGTAGTTTCCTCTTTTAAAAACTAGGTGGCAGCACATCCATAGGACCAGACTGTGGTTTTACCTCCAGCTTTATCTTTATGAAATGTGCACATTTTGATTAAGCGTTGTCTAATGAAGCTTACTAAATAAACAAACCCCAAGCATTTAGCAGACTATAATGTCATTTCGAGGTCAAAGAGAGAATTCAGCTGCTTCTAATACGAAAATCAGTCAAGTTTGAGGATAAAAAAAACCCTGTAAACTCTGAAACATCAAATTAAACGAGCTGCATTTTCCTTTTCTTAACGCGTCAAAAACGCAAAAAAAGAGCGCAGTGGCAAAGTGTCCGCTTTGTAATAGGAATAAACAGATGTCACGATCAAAGTGTGGCTTTGGGTGGATCAGGGGGGGAGATAGAGAGAGAGAGAGAGAGACAGAGAGAGAGAGAGAGAGAAAGAGCGCAACCGCTGTTTCAGTCGGTGCGCTCGGAGCGGAGCGCATTCCTGCACAGCGCTCACACGGGAGGAGGACGAGCCGCGGCGACGCACAGACCTGCAACGCCTCACCGGGGCCGCCGAGAAAAAACCTCAGCGCGGAGGCAGGCGGGGAAGTGCGTGGTGTCGCCCGGGCGCAGCGGTTGCTTGAGGCGGGAGGGGGGGGGGGGGTGTACAGCGTTGCGTGCAGCCGAGGAACCGTGCGGCCGCGATGTCGGAGTTTCTGGTGGGTCTACTCGGGGAGCGGCTCGTCAACAGCGAGAAAGCCGAGGTGGACGTGCAGTCGCTGGGCGCCAGGCTCTCCCTGGTCGGGCTCTTCTTCGGATGCAGCCTGAACGCGCCGTGCAAGCAGTTCAACGGCAGCCTGTGCGAGTTTTACGGCAGGTTCAAGAAGGCGTCCGAGCACAAGGACAAATTGGAAGTCGTCTTCATCTCGTCCGATCAGGACCAGAAACACTGGCAGGACTTTTTGCAGGAGATGCCCTGGCCGGCGTTACCTTTCAAAGACAGGCACAAAAAGGTAAGATGAGGCTGTGGTGATGAAGAGGAAGGCTCCCAGATCAGGGCTTGTTCTCTGAAGGGGGTTTAACTGTGTTTAGTGGGCTTGAAACAACCGGAAAACCCCTTGTAGGCCATGTCTGCTTCTTCTGTCAGTGCACAGGTGTATGTGCTTTCATTTGGGTCATGAAATTGGTTTCCCCGCACCCTTCACCTGCTTTTTTTTTTTTAAGTCCCTCACATCTGACTTGTATCAGCAGGACTTCTGTCATCCCTCAAATGATCAGTGTATAAACCAAGTCAGTCTAATCTAAACCTAACAGCTGCATGTGGTATTATACACAGACAAGTCAAATTTAATAAAGACAGTGGTAAAAAAGCAGCCACATGATTCCACATTCAAGCAGTCTGTGAAATGTCAGTAGTGTCTGCAAAGAAATAAATATTAGAAATTTCATGAGAAATTCCTCTTTTTTTTTTTATTTCCACCCTTTTGATAATAAGACTCGCAGCCAGTGAGGGAACCATTTGTCCTTTCACTTAATTTTATCAAGATAATCTAAATGTGGCAGGCCAGACATTCCTTACTTATTAACAGGACAGGAAACAGAAAGAAAGACTTAATTTCCTTTTTGTCCTCACGTTTCTGTTCAAGGAATAGTTACTGGCACATAATATTTTAGTTAAATATCTCAGAGCACTGTTATCGTGGCTTTTTCTTTAGCCAGCATCTCATGATTTCTTTCTGTTATTAAGCACATTTATATTTGTCTATTTTTTTTGTTAATCATGAGGCAGTTTGGATTAATTTTCTCTGTGATAAATATTTTAAAAATGTGTCGATACTGGTATTTACTTTTCTGTGGAAATAGACAAAGAAAATAGATATTTTTATTTTAGGATGTTAATATATTATTAAATTGCAAATTTGACTGTAAACTTATATATTGATGAATGAGTTTTCGAAGAAGTTTTTATATTTAAGATAAATGTTACCAGTTTCCTTTGTGTGTGGCAACATCTGCCTCAGAAAGCACACACAATCGTCTTGTGGATAAAATTACTATTTTTTATGCAAAATAAAAAAAAAAATACATATGGTAGAGGTTTCCTTTACCAGTTAGTGAGTGATATTTGCTGCAAAGTCTTTTCAAACGATAGAAAGGAAGACAATGTTACATACACTGTGTGTGTGTGTGTGTGTGTGTGTGTGTGTGTGTGTGTGTGTGCTGCAGGATGTCAGTGGGCCATCCCAGTGTCCTGTTTGTGGCACAGGTCTCTTCCTCTTTTACTAAATAGAAATGTAATTGCAGATGAGGCATAAACAAAGATACTGTGGTCTGATTTGCTTAGTATCAGCCAGGCATGTCAGTGATTGCTGATTTTGGTTGCAAAGTAAAACGCTGCTATGGATTTAAAACTCTCCAAAATTGACTCCTAGGCCTGATTATACTTTTAAGAGGAAATGATGAATATATAAATGTAAAACGGTCCACAGCAAATTAAGATATATTTAACCCTGATTATTTAAAAAAATATATACCATAAAACAAAATACCATACAGTAGTGGCTTAAAATGTTTAGTAGCCTGCATCTTGTCTTTAACACAGTCCGTTTTTTGTTAAAAAAAAGGATTCATCTTTTTTCAGTCTTACCACGTTCATCCAATTCAACCCTAACTGTTCTTTGTGTAGGTGAGGCATGACTTTGGACTGCATCATTGTCTTGTAAATTCTTTCAGATTGCCAATGATGATTTCCGTTACACCTCATAATGAAGTCCAGGCGTGAATAAGGCTGGGGGATGTGTGGGGTGGGGGTTGTCTTGTTGTTGTCTGGGGGCGGAGCTCATCCATCGCCACAGAGCAGCATTATTGTGTTCTAACTGCTTGTGGAAAATGTCTGTGGCATCAACGTAACCATTGTTCATGCTCTTGTTGTGGGTCTGTTGGCTGTGTCGGCCTTGTGAGAATAGAGAGACGCAGTTGTGTGTCTGTGTTTTGCAGAGGCCTGCAGTTTTGGTTCAGTTTGGGCTTCGTCCAACCTTCGGCCTATTCTCTCTCGCCATTATAGCACAGCAGTGAAAATTCGTGTTTCAGTCAGCAGCTTTAGTACAGTAACAGTATTTTATAAATGTGACATCTCCAGAGGCATGTGGAGCGTGTCGTTGCCCCTCATCGGCCACTAGTTAATTCATGATTTATGCATGTTGGCATTTAAATTGTATTACAATGGTACAGCCATGTATGGTGGAATCGGTGCATTAATTTACACTGCAGCCATTCATAGTTGAATTCTTTTTGTCATATTATATAGTAAACTTTATGTATTTGGGTTTTGGACCGTTGATTGAATAAAACAAACTATTTGGAGACATAAAATTGGGCTGTGGGAATTGTTTCGTGAAAATTGTTTACTATATTCTGGCATTTTTTTTTTTGACAAAACAATTAATTGAAAAAAGAATTGGCAAATAATCAGTTGATTAATTGATAATGAAAATAATTGTTAATTGCAGCCCTAATTAGTTGCCTATTGTGTGGGGATTTATGTGTCTGGGTGAAACACAGGGTGGTCAATTCAGGACAAAAATGCATACGTTTTCATTTCGTGGTTATAATTAGATGTGTCTAATTCAAGGGTGACTTCATATTTTGCAAATCAGGGAGTGTGGAGTTGGCCGGAGACAGAATTGGACAACACAACGTCTCTCATTTGGCTCTGAGTAACAGAGGACGATATGCTGCTGAAGATGTCCTGGCATGTCTGAATGTGAACTTAACAGTAACTGAAGAGGATGTAGTGTATGTATGTGTGCTAGAGACTGATCTAACGGTGAGTGAGTGATGTTGACCGAGTGGAGGGCCGTGTTGATGTTGTGGGTCTGCAGAGACTTAAGTGGCCCTCTCACCTCTCCTCTCAGGCTCTTTTTGACTTCTGACTGCAAGCTGAGCTCTTCTCCTTAAGGATGCAGTTTCTTTTCAGTGGTGTCTTTCAGAGAATCACCGCCCACCTAAGAATCTCTGACTGTACCTCCCCTCCTCCTCCCTCTGCTCCCCCTCCTCTGCCCTGTACTGACTTGGCTGTCCTCTTTTCTTTTTACTCAGGGGTTATCCAGGCCTTCCCGTTGCAGGAAATGTTTCTTATTTAATCAAGAAGGGATAATATTCTTGATTAAATACAGAGAGAAAGGAAAGTCTGGTGTTGTTAACTTAAAGTCGAGGCCAATCTTGATTTAATCTGTCCTCGAAAAAAAGCGAAAACTGTCATGTAGTTCTACATAAATAGAGTAAAACATGTAATAAATAAAGGTTACAAGTAGGTCAGTTATAGACTGCTTAATAGAGTGGACATTACTAGTCTAGTAATGTCCCTAGAAAGTCACTAGTCTTTTTAATTTGATATTTTCCATTCTTAAGGTGGTGTCACTCTTAAAGCCAGACAGGCCAAGAGGTCAGAACATTGTTTCTGAACAGCATAGAGGATATCCACTAGTGTTTGTCTTGGGGGACCCTCGAATAGCACGTTCTCAGTGAGTGGACTTGTCCAGTCTGCTTGTTGTTCAGGGACAGCCAGCTGTCTGGCTGCCTTGGCTTGCTTGGCACTGCCTTACATGGACTTGCGAAGCAGAGTTCCATGTAAATCAATTAAAGCCTTGGCCAACGCAATGTGAAAACCCAACTTGACCAAAGGAGGAGAACAAGCCGAGATGATGCCAGAGCTTTTTCTGCAGGAGTCGAAGGGGGGGTGGGGGGGAGGATCACATCGCAGTGAGAGAAAGGCCTCTTGTTCAAGTCCTCCTGGTCGGCGGTTCTGCTCTGTAGCCGGCCCCCAGAGGCCGGACGCCCGCTCACTCGGCTCGCAGCCAGGGGCTAAGGGTGCAAGGGGCTTCAGAGACGGGCCAACGACGCCTTTCATCAATATGTCACTGATCTGCTAAAAATGGCAGTGCACCGAGGCCATCATAGCTCATTGCGCTGTGTGACCGTAGACCTGCCTTAAAAAGGGGCTGAATTGTTTTATCTGCAGGTGTAAATTCTCTGTTCTTGATCTGTCAGTGTTGCGTTTGGTTTTTGTGGGCGCTTTATCGTGAAATGTTTTCTCCTTTTGTTGTGTTCGCACAGTGTGGGCTAATAACGTCAACAGAATGTGGCATTTTTGAGGCTTCTGTGATGTGGAACATCTGTAATTTAGAGCTTTAGAGTTAATTGTAGGATTCAGAGAAGATGTATTCGTCACCCGTTTCTGCTGTAGTCCAGCTCATGGGAACAAACTTCATGTATGATATCAGCCTGATATCAAACTGAGGTCTTTAAGATTACCAGGTATGTAGTGAGAAAAAATAATTGTGACTGCTCCTTGATATGCATAATGTGTGAGATCCAAAGACGGTGACTTCACCTCAGGAATGTTAATTAGGATGATGTATGCAGAATGAAATCACTCAGTGCAGTAGCCCTACATTGGACACCGACAGAACAAAGTCAACAAGAGTGGCCTAACATGGCCTACAGCTGTGAGCCTGAAACAGTGGCACTCTCTTTTAGATTCCTAACCCTGATCAAAGCACAGAGGGTTTAGTAATAGCCTATTATGACTGTGGCTCTGGGACTAAATGGAAAATAAACTAATCCTTACTTCAAGACATTTGACCCTGGCAGATTACATGACTAGTGAAATCTTGAAAGGACAGTCAACCTAAAGTTTGAATAACTCAGGAGGTGTGATTTACAATTTGGAGGAATATCAAGTAAGAAAAAAATGTGTAGTGTGTGGTACCTGACAATAAGAGCCTTTTTACTCCCCGAACATGACTCAGGTCAAAAATACTTAGGGGCCTGCCTTAGATTTAGGCAAAGGAAGCAGTGTGTTGCCATAATACCTGCAACCAGATAGTCATTTTGTTTAAATTACATATTATGACTTCTTTATTACACAGCAAAAAGTACAGGAAGTGCTTCAGACATTCATCAAGCATTTATTTAATTACAATTTGCATCCCTGCATTTTGTGCTTCAGGTATTGTTGCTTGTGTTTATTCTTTTTAAATAGCTGATTGGTTGATTAGTTAATTTTTGTGCCAGCTCAACAACTTCAATACTGGTTGTGAATCTGGATCACTTCAGCAGCAGGATATCATTTGTTTCCCATTATTGAACTGACGAGAAGAGAAATGCAACTGTAAATGCACCATGGCTTTTGTAATTACTACTATTCACACATTCCAATTCACACCATCGGGTTTTGTGTTACACTTACTTTTAGGTTTTGGTAAGCTGACCTTGTACAGACTGTTACCTTGACTCCGGCTTGAAGTGTGCATGCCGAGCTGCAGCGCTGTAGTTTAATGTGACTCCATTGTCCTGCAGCTGTGAGGCCTTGTTGCTGTGCGCCATGTTTGACAAGAGCTTATGTAAAGAATGTGGGCAGACACCTGCTCCACTGAAGCCGTTCAGGGCCAGAGGGCATGGAAACTGTGTGTGTTTGTGAGGGCCATGCAATGCCAACTGTTACATCTCACCCCACCAAGCTTGTGTTACTGTCTCCTTTCACCGCCCATTGTGTCCTCTTTACTGGGAGATCTGTAATATTATGAGAGGCGACAATGGAGATCTCATCAGAGGTGAAGTTCAGAGGCTTAAGTTACCCAAGTGAGAGTTTAGGGAACAGTCGCACTGTGTTTCTCGAAAAAAACCCATTCCCTATTGCAACTCAATCTATTTTTACTTTCGTTATCTAGCTGTTAAAAGACAACGCACAATAGCTGTAAGGTTGCGACCTCTGCCTGTGGTTCCCGAACCACTGAAACGATACTCTGGGATTGACTTTTCCTCTTTGTCCCCGTGTTGCCCAGCTGGACTGCTCCTGGACTCTGTGTGGTTTTCAGTCAGGACTTTCCAAAGCGGAGTGACGTTAAAGATAATGGACACGGCTAATGTGTTCACCGCAGAGTCTGCAGTAGCTCTTGATGAGAACAACAGATGATTCAGCCGCTTGCGTACGTTATCCCAAAACCAGCCCAATTGTCACATACTTACCAGTCAAATCACCCAAACTAGTGCAGCATAAAGTTCAGCATGCAATCGCTTGATATTCATTTTATATTCTACTGATGACAGAAAAGCAGCTTAGATCAAGCTTCTTTCCATGGAAATAAGCAGATGGTTGTTATTTCAATTCATAAATCCACCATCATCTGCCATGTTTGTCTTTTTTTCTTTTTTGAATGCTACTGCTGTCGTCTTCGTGCGGTTTGTTCCTCCTTTTCTCCGAGCTGAGAACACTTCATGGACGGGTTGTTGTGCCTGGACCCTCCCCCACTCAATCCTCCGGTCTCTAATTGCCCCACACCGCAGCCCAGCAGCCCTCTCCAACATAATAACAGCATAGCCGCCCCAGGGGCATCCTGCCATCCAGAGCTGTCTTTCGTCTTGCTTTTGTTATCTCTCCTAGATTGAATGTTGGCTCTTTGTGATTGCCCAGTTTCCCCCCTCATCATCACCACTGATCATATTTCTTAAGCTAAATGAAAAAGACACAATGATGGATACGTGCTTTGGAATGTCTGCACTCACTGCACATTTTCATCTTTGCCTCTCATGCTCGATGAAACCTATCTCCTTCAGGATATCTGCTCTGTCAGTGAGTGACAGTGTTGATTTGATGTAAATTTATTCATAGTATGAACATCTCTGGCATGACAAGTTTCCCCTTGGACGATAACCCTTTCCCTTCCATGTGACCACCAGCCCTCTCCCAGCATGGCAGCACTGTTGTGTATATGCATGCTGTAAACCCCCCTCGCTGTGGTGTTTCCATCCAAGTGTAAGTGCTCCTGCAGCTCCTACTCTTTCTGAAAAGAAGCTCGGCGTACAAAGAGAGCCACTGTGTCAGCGTGTAGCATGGCACACTGGCACCAGCCCCGCTGTCTTGTCTACAGTGTAGCTGTTGCATGTGGCGAAGGGATTTTTATCTGCCAAAGTGCATGCTTGTCGGTAGAAAAGATAGTTTGACTTCTTAAAATGAAAGGCTGTTTTCTGCTATGTTGCTTAAATAATTGTATTTAGTCACAAATCTAAACGTCTTCTGTTTTTGTACTGTGCTTGATTACACTTGAATTGTAAAAAATATGAAATGAACATATTTGGAACATGACAGGTGGTGGGGATGAGTACTTGGTAAGGATGTGGGGGTATGGCAGACAAAAACAGGTTGTGCTGTGAGTGTAGGACCAGTATTTGTGTGCATATAAAGACAGAGTGGAAAAAGACAAATGGTAGCACCGAATGTGGATGGAGAAAATGCTCCGATCTGCTCTCACGGGCTTCGGGGGCCTCCCGATGCTGCATGACGGAGCAGCATCCAGCCCACATCTTCGAGGAATTAAAAAGAGATGCAGTGAATCTTATTTACCCTCTGTCACTGTAATCCCGTGGTGGGATTTTGATATTGCTCGATTTGTGAGACAGCTTTGTGTGATTTTTTCCATTCCTAAACATTTATCATGATATACTGTGTAAAGATGAAAATCTTCTGGCTTTCATTTTAGTTTTTCAACTTATCCTAGCCTTACCAGAAGCAAGACCATGAAAAGATACAAGTTGTAAATGGCATAAATGGATACGGATGAAGAGAGTCATAAAGCTGTGACATCTTAAGTATCATATCATCAAAATACCTCTTACACTGGGAAACTTTAGACATTTTGGAAAATACTAGTTTTATTGGCTAAGGTAACCGGCTGCTGGCCCAAAATGTCGAGCTATTCCTCTAATGAAATATTGACAGTATAACTGGATAGTATTTGCCATGTGCCACGTATAAACGGTGACAGCCCGTGACAACTTGTCAGCATGCGCGTGCTCTCACGCACCCGCCAGCCTCAGTCACTCAGTAACGGACGGACTGAAGATGCTCGCTGAGCACCGGAGGAAACTGAACAATAGTAAAATCCAGAAATAGCACTTTGTCACAGTCTTTTTGACAGCTGAAAGAAGCTTGCACTCCAGCGCCCCGTCTCCGCTGGGAGATCAAGCCAAGTCCACCAATATCCTTTTTCGGTTTCACTTGCTAGTTCACGTATGCCTCTTTTCTTACTGCAACATATATTTTTTTTTTAAAATGTGGGTAATGTTTCTGACCTCGCATAATTCAAGATTAGTGGGTTCTAACTGTTGGTTGATCCTCACTTTGGTCCTAGGCTGACGCTACATTTACACTGAGCTGTTAATCTCCTGCAGGATAATGAGCCAGCCGAGGATACGTCGTATGTCTCATAAGGTCAGATGCCACCACAGACAGCCTCCCAGAAGAATCTTTTCCATAATATTGAATCAGCATGGTAGCAAGTTAAGAGTTTCAACAGTCGCTGACAGAACGAAGAATTATAAGTAAGCATCTTCAAATGTACTTTTTCGTCGGAGCTCAGCAACTCACCGAGACTCAAGAATTGTGTAGCTAATTTAAATGCTGTCCCTGCTAAGTTGGCCTGTTACATTAAGGAAAAGGGGAGAAAAATTGAGGGGAGTCTGGCTGAAGCAGATCTCATGGCCTGTAGTTTGCTCATTATTTTTGTAATAACCAGAGAGTCACTTGGAATCATTTCCAGGCGCACCCAGCTCCTGCTCCTCCAGGAGATTGCACACAAACATGCATTCTTGAATTTGGGTAATTCAATGTGTTTCTCTTTTGATTATTAATCAAAATATCCCGAAATCGTCTGCAGCCAGGTTCACTGAGTTTACTGCGCCTGTGTTATTTGACACCGCTGCAACAACACGCTCCCCACATAATTGCACATTATATACACTTGGACAAATGGATATGTTGATATTCCCAGTTGGTATCTGTCATGGCATGTGTGTGCACGCCCAAGTCACATGATTCTTTCGAATACATTAGTGAGCTATTACTCAAGGTCACTAGTGGGCAAGCTAATCTGGAAAACAAATAATGGTGCTGCAGTGTTGCCTATAAATTGATTCATGCTGTTGTATTATCAGTAACATTACATTAACAATATGAAGCTGGCCTTATTTTTCAGCTGGCTGCAAAATATTTACTGGCACTGAAAGCCTGTGGCGGTGTACAATAAGGTCACTGTCTTTAATGGGTTACACAGATTTACAATGTCTTCTTTGCTCATGCCAGTTATTGTATGTAATAATTAGTGATTTTAGTTTTAGTAATTTTAAAGATACTCTGTAGAATTTGTATGTGTTTACATCTTTCAAATTATTGTGATGGCATTTTTCTTTTCTTTTTGTAGAAAAAATTAGTGCAGTCTTCAAGCCCTTCACCTCAGTGGCGACAACAGTATCTTTTTTTGGTACTACTATTGGGGGTGCTATATTCCTAAATTTCCTAATTCTACAAATTGCGTTTACAACACCACTTTTCTGGCACCTAATAAGTGATGTCACCCAGGAGACATTGAGCAACATCAGCACTAATCTGGGGATCTGTTTCTGGCCAGTTAATGAATTTGAGCCCAATATGCACTCACATTTTTTGCTCTGTTTTGGTCTCCACCACCCTCCTGAAGGAAATATGTGGCTCTTTAGTTGCGAAATGCTCCACTATGTTCACCAACTACTTGCTAACTTTGTCTATGTGTCACTGGGTGCTGGGAAGATATTGTCAGGTTTTAGATTTTCAACAACAATGATGAGGGCGGTGGGAGTGAAACAAAATGGTAACGTTGCGGGCAATTATAGCAAAACAGTTGGGTGATAATTTTCTGCGTCACTACTAGTGGCACATTACATGTTGTAATTTGATCCATTGTTTGTATGCAAATATTGATTAGTGATTAGTTTTAAATACTTCTGCCCTAAAAAAAAAATAATAAATAATCTAAACACATGATTGATTGCATGTATCTGTTTTCAGAAAACGTTGTTATACCTTTTGTTATAAAATCTACTCCAGACAAAACCGCCCTTTTTATAGTAGTTTGCACAGAATGTAGTGAGTGTTGAAGTCCGGCTTGTTTGTTCACTTCAGCTGCAAGTAAAGTAAACAAGCACAGAACTTGACCTTGCTGCTGAGAAACATATGGAGTCTGTATAAAATACATGAGCAACAGGCCAGATGATGCACTGAAGAAGCACATATGGAGGTATTGGCAATGTTTCTGGCTGTAACGGGCGGGGGGGAATCAGAAGGAAGACTCGTGGAGGTAACACTAACCATGACAGGAAGCACGGGTGTCACGGGAGGAGCTGATTATCTGAGTGAGAGGGGTTCTCTTTGAATACCCTGTGAGGGAAGAAGTGGCCTTGGATTCCTGCAAGCAGGGCTTTCTGGCTTCTGGTGCTTGCCTGTGCACACATTTCTTCAGCTGTCACATCCCATTTTGAAATCAACTACGCTACGTCTTTGTTCAATAAAAACCCCACCGCATGCATTCCACACATATTCCGGCTCATGTAGTTGCACTTAGGAATGTGTTTTTCAGAAAAGGCTCACACAAATCATCAGGCACTTTTAGTGGTTGAGAGAGTGGACCCCCTGCTGAAGCTGCACTGTGGCTTAGCTCTGCCTCTGTGTTGGGGGCTAATCGCTGTTTTGATTAGTCTTTTTTTGCCCAATCTGTTTTCACGGAGCACCGATCCCACGGCCATGTTGAATGAAAGGCTTTATCAGCTTAAGCCTGTTGTAAGGAGCACGAGAGGTCTCATCTTTTCACTGAGGAACGAGAGCAGCCCTCGGACACAAGTGTCCAGGCAATTAGAGACGCCGGGGCCTCAAAGAGAGATTACTGGCACACGGAGTCGTGGCCGACTTCTTTCTTGTGCCGCATATTGTTCACTCTGAGTTGGGACACATGATGATTTGTGCTGTTTTTCCTCAAAGGACAGTGGAGGAGTAGATAACTGCAGTCATGGGGCTCTTATCTGGGCAATATTCTTCAAATTATAGACTTCAAAACTGCTCTCTGAATTGTTTTCCTACAGAGTGATGTCAATGGTCAGTCTTACATCCTAATATAGTAGCAGTAGCCACATTTTCAGAGCTGCTATGATATGTTTTCTCTCATGTTTTTTTTTTCTTTTTTTGTCTTTCTTTTCTTTAGACATCTGCTACTATAATGGGAAAATATTCTAATGTGAGTATTTTGTTAAACTCCTATCATGCCCAGTTTTGATGTGGCTCACTATAAATACATAACATCAAGGTAGCAGTGTAATGCCGTTGAAGATTGTGACCAGTCCCAGCGAGTCTCAGCCTGATTGCTGTGTCCACCCAAATAAAACTAATAGGACTTCACTGTCCCGTGTCTTTATCCATTAGGGGAATCTTTCATGGACCTTTCTGGGTCAATTTATTTTCCCCCTTTACCAGATTAGGTTTGTGTATTAGGGTTTGGCATTGTGCTGATACATACTGTGAGAAGACATACATTTACCTTGGTGGCTCTCCTTTTTAATATATTTGTATTGGACCTTAAAGGCAAAGTTGCACATCTCTCAGGATGACTGCAGAACTGAAATAACTTAATTTGTGAGTTATTTAATTTACAGGATTTGCCAAAACACACATTCCCATGTGGTTATTTTAGTCAAAGACAGTCTCCGTAGATTAACTATATTGATATGCTATATTGAATGATATAAAATTACACATTCTCTTGCTTCTAGGTCTAGCTTTAACAAAAAATGTACTTTATAAAAATGTTGGATCATGATTCCAGAGATGCAAGAAAACCTCACAATATTTTAAATTAGCTATAAATCAGCTTTTCACGTCCGAATTTCATCTAACAACCTCCCTGAATTGAAAAGATATATATAATCTTCAGTTTACACCCATATATAATTTTTTATGATTGAATAATGGAGGAGTTACTTGCATGTGGTGTCAGGATTGATTGTGGCTTAAAATTTCATTACATGCACTCCTATGGCTACCTTTTAAAATAGCGTGTCAGCAGATAGAATAGATATGATATTAGCACACAATACCTGCATTGTTCACTCAAAGTGAACCCAAGCATTTATGCATTCCCACACATTGATTGTTTTTAGTTATTCTAGACGTGAACAGGACTTGAGGTTCACGTCTTTTACGGTTTCTTCCTCCTAAGGAAATGAATTCGCAGAGAACATACGAGCTTAAAAGCCAGATCATTGCTGCTGATGTGACTTATAGCCTGTGAAGTGTTAAATTGAGTCAGGAGACCGTGCAAGTTTGGGGAGTGGATAAACACAGAAAAAATACTTAACCCTCCCTCTGCTCCACAGCTCACCAGTATGTCACTCGCCACCTGCTCATTTGACAGCGCTGCTGGTTTTGGAAGCAGCAGGTGTGCTCTTTAAGTCCAATGGTAGCAGGTTCTGCTCTGACAACCCCGGTCTGTGTGTTGTGGTCAGTAAGCCTGCTTTTTCTAAAGGTGGAATATATAGATGGACTATACTGAGATCTGTCTTTAGTGTAGCCGCGTCACCGCCAGCTGTGTGTGTGCACACAATCCCCCATAGAAACGTACAAAGCTGATGAAGTGAAGCAGAAAGAAAGACACATAAAGGTTTTACGTAAGGGATGGCAGTGTTTCTGCCAAGTCCTATACCCTTAGTCCTATTTCCCTTCTCTCTTTTCATCTATCATATAATTATGGTGTACAGCAAGAGCCAGAGGTATGTTCTATGATTTTAAAGGACTGGTGTTAATGAAAGCAGGCTCAAAGAGAAAAAAGTGAGACCCAAACCAGAAGGCACAGTTTTGATCTGCGCTTCTTTCTCGGAGCGCAAAGAGTAGCTGTAAACCCTACATGTGGAATCATTTCTCTCCTGTCCGCACAGAGTTCACTGTGTGACTGAACCCCTTGAGAAACAAAGGCATCTTCATCGCTTCCCCTCAACGCTTTGTTGCTCCAGGTGTTCGCTGTCTGAGCGGCCGAGATGAACTGCAGATAAAACCTTGTCCAAAGATATGTTTAAAAAGGAAAGAAATCCACAGAAAAATATTAGCCAGAAGTTTCCTGCAAGGCTGTCAAAATTCTCACAGGTGCTTTGTGAAGGTCTGCTTTTCCTCAGTAAGAATTGTTTAAGCTTGAGAGGCTGAGGGAGCGCGAGGAATCCTCCTTAGCTTTGTTGTGGTGAGAGGAAAAACCTGGGTAGGGACCTGCCAGTGGGATGGAGATATGTTCATAATGTATACTGTAATTACACTCTAATTACCGGCATCAGAGCGCAATCACAAAATATCAAGGCAGCATTTGACATCACTCGTGCTAACAGGCTTGTTTTTTAAGGTACATCCTTTCCCGCTAGGCAGAACTGAAGGATTTGACAGTTTGAAGTACAGAACAGTGTATCAAGCGTTGGGAATAAAGGTGGGGCTGTACATCCGCTCGCTTTCTAGGCCTACTTTAACATGTTTTTTCTTTATCCAATCTCAGAAAGTGAAAGCAGAGCCAAGTTAAATATCTGGCGTGGCCTCAAAGCTCAGAATATTTCCGCAGAAAGCAGAGCGGTTTATGTAAGTTCATGGATAGAGATAACAGATTGCATGTCTTTTGTGGCCAGTTTGTTGCCAGTTTTGAGAAATGGGTATACCACACACTGCCCTTGAATATTAGGTAATAATACACTGGGGTTTCTAAAGTGTGACCATTTTTAACTTGAGTCCACTATCTGGCTTCAGATTAGTGCCTTGAATCTTTGCGAAATGGAGCAAGAGTTGTGCTGCTGAAGGTATAACGCTAAATATTTTAAGTCCTTTGTCTGAAATAGAAAAACGCAAGTATTTCAGTGAAACACAATAGTTCTTGCAGTTGTGTCCAACTGTTTAGTTTTTAATGTGGTTCAGTTGAATAGCTTTCAACTCTATTATTTCTTGCTTTACAGCCTCCGGTCGAGAGTGGTCTTTTTCTGCTCTTCCTAATTCCATTCAACTTCCCCTCCATTTTTGAGACCCTATTGAGTTGTTTTGGCCTTGAAAGTCAAACCTGCCATTTCCTTAGAATCATCTTTTAATTAGGACGCCTTTTCTTCCTTGATGATTCCTGTTTTATGTTATCGCCCACAGGACATCAGAATAAGCAGAAGAGTCAGAGGCAACCCTGCAAGGTTTTTTCCCTTTTTTCATTTGCTGAAAGACAGCAACTAAAAAGAGGGAAGGAAATGGTGCATTTTCAATGATCTTCACCATCTTTGATCTTCAAATTGCAGACATTACGTGTCATAATATTCCATGTAAAATTCCTTAGATTACCATCCTTTTGATGTTCATTCAGACTTGGCTTTGATATCACCATCCTGTGATTATGAATGTAACTCCTGATTTTGCACAGCATTTATGCCATACAAAAACACTTACTACTGCTGCTCATTATGCAAACACCCAGATAACACTTCTCTATCTAAATGATGGAAATGTGTTCCAGTCACGGGGTTTATATAGATGCCAGAGGGAAATATGCTGGTGATTTGGGGGTTTAGTGGTGCAGGCGATGTTTAATACAGTTGTGTACTTGGCACTAAGTTAACAGATTGAGAGACAAGAAACACGAGCGAGGCTTCAACCACGATCCTGGGCCTGGTTTTGTGTTTGCCAGTGGTGAAGTGTGAGCAGCTGCAGGAGGATGCCAGCATGAGGACTGAAATAATTACTGCAGTATGCTGGCTTAGTCAACTCTGTACAACTGCAGCTGTTTCCTTTGCTGTTGAAAGAATTTCAATGGATGTAATGTAGCTTTAAGATAATTTTTTTTAGCATGTGGAGCCATAACTACCAACAGGGATTTACTGGACTGTGTAAAGTAAATACAATTTCAAGTTTAATGGTCAGAGGCTGTTACTCGGAGTGGGAACCAACACTTAAGTGTGGACAGGACCACTCCGAAGATTTATTATCCACCTGGTGGACGTGGACACACAGTTGTGCACTCACACCACTTCGCTATGTTGTTTTTCGAAGTCTCCACCCACGCAGCAGTGTCCTCTTCCCACCAACACAAAAGGGAGGACGAGCAAACTGGGTCAGGTTTCTTTCTATTTATTCCATGTCTGATAATCTCTTCAGTGGTCTTCAGTGGGTTTTTTTTTCTATGCAGAGGTGGATACTACTCCCAAAGTAGCATTTAAATTATTTTCAATCCCACATCACACTAGTATTTCTCCATCACATAAATACTCTGGCTTAATGAGCAACTATCAAGTTAAAGTTTGGGGAGGGAACATCCTCAGTCCCCACTTAATATTTATTAAGCGTTTAACACTCTCTTTAACACTCTGTTGATAATCTGCTTCATCAGGACTGTATGAGTGTTGTTTGACCTGGAAACATAAGTAAACAACCCCACACCTGAGCCCAGCCCACTTCAAACCAGTGAAAAGTGCTCAAGAAAATCTGCAAAAAATCTAAACTTGTTGGCAGAAAACTGTGTAGACATGTCAGAGCCCATAGTAAGAAGCTGACAAATTATGTTTTCAGGGCCTTTTTAATTTGCTATAACAACATAAATGGATTCTCTTTTGTCACACATTTGTAGTCATTTCAATACTAGCACATATTCATTGTTCATGGCCCCAGCTCAAGGTCTTTTTTGATAATTGCATTTACAGACATGGTTGGTTTTGCCTCCGAGCAACATCCTCCTGCCCAGCCATGTCCCAGATGAGCAGCACTCTGTCATCTCAGCCTGCCAAACACAGCCGCTGAATAATGGAAACACTCCAACAGGCAATCGCTTTGGTCAAAATTATGCTAAACAGGCAGTTCACTCAAATACTGCATTGCTCCCATGATATGTATATTTTTTAGGCTCAACACATTTTGATGATTGCACATCTTCATAAATGTTTCTGTGCACAGATGGATATGTGAACATTAAAGTAATTTCAACTATTACGAGCGAGGAGTGTGCATTATTGCGCAGACCTGTATCTCACAGTTTCCTGTTATTTATGAGGGAGGCCAGAGTTTGGGGTTTGTTTCCAGAGTGTGTGCTTCTCTTCCTGCACACTTTCTCAGGGCCTAACAATAGCCCCCTCGTTGCTGGCCCCTCGTAATCCTCTTTACCGCCCTCCCTCCTCCTCCTCCACCTCCTCCAACCTTTTCCTCTCTCCAACTTCTCTGCAACAAGCTCCCTCAATAGGCCAGGCACCCCACTGTGTTGTCAACATCAACCAGTCATGCTGAGAGCTGCTGCAAATTTAAATGTTTGGAAATACTACAAAGCTGCTTATGTGAAAGTTAAATACTCTGGCTTTGAAATCTTGATTCCTTTAAGATATTTAACTGAAACTTGTGTGTGAATACCAGAGGATGTTGAATTATAGATATAAGCTGTATTTACCAACTGCATGCCAGAGATTTTTGCTCACATTATTATTTTATTTGTGCACCTTGATGGCAGCTGGCACATTTGACAGATGATCAAGACCTTAGCTATAGCTCCCGGTGGTTTTCTGTTGTCAGTTGTTTTGATGTCTTATGGCAGCAGGACGGCCATCACTGTAGGCTCCACTTCAGGATGCAGTGTGTTTGTCATGCATTGTTTATTACCTGCTTTGATATTGCTGTTCAACATGGAATCTCGACGCAGAAACCACAGAGACCCAACGGATGCTGAGAGGAAGAAAGAGGGGAAAACAATGAGTTGAAATGTTTCCATTCTCAAGAATTATTTTGCCACATTCCTCCTTTGTTGCCTTTGTATAAGTGGACTTTTGTCCTCAAAATCAATGCAAGTTTCTGTTTGTACAGTACGTATTCCATCTTTATTTGCATGACTCAACATATACATAGATACTCACTTGGATATTAATTGGCAGTACAGAAGCACTTAAACTTAAACTATATTGAGATTTTTAATCCTTATTATCACACAAGGGGGTCTGCAGATCTTTTTGTTTTTCCTCTAAATGAGCAGATCTCTCCTCCAGCTGTAACTCTGCACTGTTTTATTGTTAAAGAGATTCTTTCAGTTGATTAAAAATGTAATTATTCACCCATTTATCCCTTTATACATCAAACAGCCTTTTTTCATCAGTGGAATGGCAAGTGACGGGTGGTAATTGTAGATCAAGGGCGGGCGCTGGGGAGCCTTGGCGGCCTGCTGCCCCTGGACCGCTGATGTGCTGCTCGTGGTGGGAACTAAAAACGCTGCTGCTTATGAAGTCAACCCCTGCTTGCAGCTTCTCTGGCGGTTTGCCCCATGCCAACCGTACAAGGGCTGCTCTTTTCATTTCAGGCCTCACTGAGTGATTCCTGCCCTCTGCCCCAGGCCGCAACAAGCGTCGTTGTCACTCAAGTTGAGTGAGAGCGAGTGCTGGAGGAGGGCCTGAAAGCCAGTGACACTCTAGAAATCCACTTCAAACAAACAATTAGAGCATGCTGATACACCGATAATAGGCTTTTATGAGTATACTTAGAGGCAGCCTTGCTGTTGAGATGGTATTAATTATGACTGAGGCTTAGGATGCTGCAAATGGAAGCCATTTTGCTTTTTCAGGTGATGCATACGAAGTAGAACCATGTATGTGTGTTTGAATATAGTAGAGGAATTTGAACCCTGTTCTTCCTGAGTACTGGAGCGGTGCCTCATCAGCTCCCACAATGCTGCTCAATATATGCAAAGCCGTCTCTTGACAGGGCTTGTTAAGCATCAATACTACACTCCTGCTCCAGAGATTTATTTCAATATGGGCCATTACTGTTGATAAAGTCCCCGCTCAACTGACTTTGTGACTTCAGTGTCCTTAAATGAGCCACGTTTTCTAGCTGCAGAGGTGGAAAGCTTTCCCATTTCTCTTTTCAACTAAACAATACAGCATTGTCACAATTATGATCAGTCCATAAACTGCTGTGGGATGATGGAAAAGACACAATGTTAAACATTAAACCACAGACTGGCTGGAATGTCTCATTTCGTCATTCATAGTGTTTTCATGAAAGAGAACAGACAGTAATAAAATACTATCTAGGATATCCATATTCATCTTCATTACAACCTACTTTTGTGTGTGTGTGTGTGTGTGTGTGTGTGTGTGTGTGTGTACCTTGTTCTTACATCCCAGTAGGGACAAAAACTGAGGTCCCCAAGGGTAAAGACCGCTTTTTGAGGGTTAAGACTTGGTTTTAGGGTTTAGGCTCCAATTAGGTTAAGGTTAAGCATTTAGTTGGGATGGTTAAGGTTAGGCTAAGGGGGTAGAGAATGCATTATGTCAATGACTGTCCCCACGAGGATAGCGGCACAAATGTGTGTGTGTGTGTGTGTGTGTGTGTGTGTGTGTGTGTGTGTGTGGCAGGGTAAGGCGAAATATCAACAGCAAAATGATCATCTTTCTAAAATATGTGGAGTAACGTGAGTTTAGTTAAGTTAGTTCCATATTTGACAGCAGAGGTTATGTTATAGCCCTGTAGAATCAGCAGTTAGCCAGAAACAACTGACATAACCCATTTTTAACTAATTTAATAGACTGACAACTGATTGACATTTATCTAGATATGAATAATTAATGTTTTTTTTTGTGCATATTATCATGCAGTTTTCCTTTTTCTCTCCTACAAAGAGTACAGTACTGATGATTTAGGCATAGCATCATATAGAAATGCAGAAAACAGTAGCTGTTTGTCTTCCACCGATCTCTTCAAAGCATCTTTTCTTCCACCAGGCAGACGTCTTTAGCCTGAGATATCATTAGTACAATGAAAGGGATCTTTGACCAGGATATCTGCTTTATTTTTCACTCCTCTAAAGCCCGGCTCTGTGCTGCTCATCATGGCTTAATGGCACACAACGCTGCAGCAATTAAGCAGCTGTTTGGAATTAATCAAATAAATCTCCCAATGCCTTTTTCTAGACGTTAAGTTTTCCCAGAGAAAGCAGAGAAAGGAGACACAGACATTTTGCTGTATAGAGTGCTTTTAGGTTCTCCCAATTAGGAAAATTGGCTTTTAAACTGATCTACGCCTGCAACACTTTCTTTATTTTCTGCTGTCCAGTGGCTGTGCTAAGAGGTTCATGTTAAGTTCAGGTTTAAAGGTTAAGATATGTATGAAAGTAAGCATCTTGTCCACAGAATTCTGTCCTCAAAACATTAGGTTAACTGCCCCTGTTATACTTTGATTTGGAGTGTACAGTCTGTGGACGAAGTGTTATAGCTCTAGAGGATAGATGCTCTCAACTCTGTGATTGCAATTTCACTGTCACAGGAAATCATTTTCAGGCTGCAGATCTCTGTTGCTAAGGGACCAGATTGGTGGGCTTCTAATGGCCGAGTGGACCCTGAGCAATCTTGGGCAATTACTTCACTTAATCATTAAGATCTGACGAAGGGAGGGGCGCTGCGCTGTGAATTCATTACAGGGTTGACGCAAGAGATGAGCTGTAGTTATAGAGATATAAGAAAAAAATTGACAGAGTGTGAAAGACATGGAGTCATTACGAGCCAAGTGCTCATGTTTGGAGGAGCAATTAGCGGTTATTGGATTTCTGTAGACCATTATCGAATGGGCTGTGGAACAAAATCAATTATAAAAGCAACATTGCATCATGTCCCTTTTGTCTTCATATGCCACGGTAATTCCATGTAGGCCAGAGGGGTTTTTTTTGTTTGTTTGTTTTTGTTGTATGATGTATGAAAATTGCTGACTGCATCGCCTTGTGGAAACAGTAAGGCAATTCAGAATGTTTGTGAGCTCATTAAAACTGAAAAAAAAAATGGCAGCATTGTCAGGTCTGTCATTTTCACAGGAGAGAAATGCGTTGGCGGGAAAAAGAAAGTGTCCCATACAAAAGTCCAATCTGGGCTGAACTAGTCTAGGCTGGTCCGTTTGCTGCTCACTTGGCTCAACCCAGACTGATCTGGTGGGCTACACAAGTGGACATTGTATTCCTCTGGGAAAAAGATCATGTAGCAGAACTGCTTTCCAGATTAATTTCTTGCCAGAGACAAAAGGACTAATCAACAAAAAGCTGAATACAGTGTTAGGATACCTAATTGCCTCTCATGTTAAATGATCAGGACTGGTACTTTTAAAGTAAAATAATGATCCAAAACTTGGTCCAAAAAGTGTTGGTATTCTTGGTCTCGAGATGGTGTCTCTTAGTGAGTTTGGTGATCACCTGGCCCCAAACTTACCTGAAATTTGCTGTGGTAATGATGATGTTGATGTTGATGGTCCGCAGACAAGGACTGCGATAGCTTTGCTGACCCCTTGTCCTTTCATATAGTGTCACCATGTGGCCCAAACATTCTGCTTGAACACAGTATTAATCTGATGGGCGGGTGGCGATAAAACTTGGTGAACACATTCATGCCCTCCAGATGTTGAACTTTTCCAATATTCAAAGACTTTCACCCTCCAGACAAATTGTCAACTTTACACCCAAGATATCTAGTGAATCTTTTTCATAATAGGTCTCTTTTTTCATCCACCCTTTGTGATTTTGCTCGATTTGTTCGGTCCCAATAAGGCTTAAGTTTACTCTCTTTAGCCCTACTACTTGTAAGGCAGTAAACATAGCAAATCAAAGTATTTTTTTGTGCTACCTAACAACTGGGCCTTTTTTTAGATTTCTATTCTCATCTAGTTCTCCGATAGAGGCAAATGCCAACAAACCTCTGTTTTATTTATTTCGTTTTTAATGGTTACTTGGTAACTACATAGGTTTTGCTTATTTGTTTTTACTGACTACATTCATGATGATGTACTTCAGGCACGCACTTATCACAATTATGCAGTAAAAAATATTGTGAAGATCATTAATGTCAGGAGAACCCTGGGGCTGTTTCCTTTACGTGTCTTGTTCTAGTCACCCAATGAGAGTCAGAGTGAATTCAAGCTGTTTCAAAGTGGGCTGTTATGATATAGGGGTAAATGAAATAGCAGGGAATGTTTCAGGTCCATAAATTTTGGGGTGAGCAGGAGTGACATGCAGCAGCAAAGAGCATGCTGTGCGGTCTGCTTGTGGTAGGTTATCTGCCAGAAATTATAAATATTATTTGAGCAAACTCGTTTCCAGCCCGGTCATTGCAGTCAGTCATGTGAAGTAGCAACCGCCGAGATCTTGACCAGTTGCTCTGTTGTCTCAACAAATGTGAGTGAGCACATAAACGGAGAGGAAAGAGAGCTGGTCGTGCAGCAGACTCCCATATGGACTCCCTATTTGTAAGAACGCTGGCCTGCTGTTTATATCTCAAAGCTCTCAGCTCAGATATTTTATTTTGTCCATTTAGACTGTTTAGTTCTCCAGCTGGATACAAGTAGAAGATTTGAAGTTGCAACCATAATTGAGTGCTATGCTGCAGAGTTTGTTCTGAGTAAAACAGAATTGATTTCATGCTTGATGCCTGTTAATTAGTATGTAGCTCATTGTCTGCTCTCGTAGAGAAATGCCTCAGCTGATATGAGCAAACCCACATTCAGCACTCAGATTTAGCTGGTGGTTTATGTTGCGAAATGCAACCACTTACAAACAGCATGTTCTGTAGGCCACCACATATACTATGTGTTTGACAGGCCACAGTTTCCTGGTTGGTATTTGGCAGCAACCAGAGCAAAACATGAGCTACATGGGTTTTGATCCAAAGCCCTAAAGCCCAGTGACAACAAAATGACTGCGGGCAAAGACGGAATATATTAAGTTCAATCCAGATGAGTGAGGTGGAGCTAAACCTGTAATTAGACTGAGATTGAGAGTGACATTAGAGTTTACACCTCTAGATATCGCCCAGGGGTACATACAGTAAAGACCCTAAGCCTTGAAAAGCAGCTTCACTGTGGTGTTCTCTCCACTGGGCTATTGTGCGATTTTAACGCCGCCGCCATGTTTCACCAGCCCAAGGCACAATGCCTACTGGTCATCTGTGTGTACGGATGTCGGTTTCGCTTGTGTCTGGCAGGATGTGTGTATATTCTAGGAAGCACTTAGTCCGGTTCCTGCTCATATGCATTACACCGAGTGCCACTCACAGGCCGGAGGAAGCAGGCAGAAATCTGTAGGTTCACTCAATCCTGTTAATGTGGAACAGCATTTAATTAGATCCGCTCTACATCGAGCAGCTGCATCTGTGTCTGCAAAGTAACAACACTCTGCATGTCGCTAAACACTGACGTTAACGCGCTGATCGCTTTGAATGGACGTGTAAAAGTAAAAAAAAAAAAAAAGGCTACAGCAACCACACAATGGCTGTGAGTGTAAAGAATAACATCCAAGGACAAATTTGTTGTTTGCAGTGTGACAAAATGATGTTTCTTAGCATCCCTTAACAAGTCATCTTCAAATGAAATATTGGGGCAACATTGATCATTACCATTTTCGATTCTTCAGTTTATTATTTTGTGGTCTAAAATATTACCCATCACAAGTTCCCAGAGCCCAAGATGGACTTTAGGGCTGTTGTTGAAACTACATATTGTAATTCTGCATTTTGTATATGCAGTCTCTATGCATATAGAGCCAGCAAAAGTCTTCTGCTGGCAAATGAGTGTGTTGTATGAAAAAGAACCACCACAAATGTGAAAATTGCCAGAGGTAGATAATCCATCACATCAAACATTGAAGTTTGGCTCGGTGTAATCGAGAGTTCTCCTGTTGTATTGCCACTTCACTTTGCCCGAGTTGACTATTTTCACATCAGTGCATGCAACACAACTGCACTCTGCTCACTGTCAATCACATCACACCCACAGGAAGAAATGGAAATCTTTGCCAGGAAATGTTCCCCTCAAAAACATATTGCCTTACAAACATTGTCTCATGCAGCTAGTGTAGAAAACATTAAGTTGTTCTTTCAAAAATGGCTAAATGTCAAGAAGGCGTATTTCTAAATGATTGGTATTCTCTTTTAAGATGGGTGACCAAAATGGATAGTTTATTTTGTATGAACTCTTGACAAAGAACCTCCCAGGATGAATGTTACTGAGATCTCACTGATTGTAAATGTCAATAGGTGGCTCCTTGCTGTGGAATATATTTGTCTTTCTGTTCCAAGGAGGGGAAAAGCTGGATTCAAGTGTTAACAGACATGATAAATTTGACGCAGACATATATACCTCTCTGTTGTTTTCCCTCCATGTCATTGTTGACTCTCTGTGTTAGTGCCCTAAAAGGAGAGGAACCTTGCCTTCTGGCCAGGGAAAACAGAGCTGATTCGGATGATGTATTTTTTCTTTGTGGTGTTTCTGAGAGAAAACTGTGTCACTGACAAATCACGCTGGAGAGCAGAGTCGGCATCACAATCCAATTTTCCACAACGCGAAGAACAGGACATACATAAGTACATATTGTCCAACCCTCCTCACTTTCCATTTTCTACTGTGTGTCAGAGAAAAGCATTTAAATGCTGTGTGAATGGCTATTGTGCAGCCCATCACCTTTTACCCCCTCCTCCCTCATTCCCTACCTCTCTAGTGTGCTCAATGCATGCCATTACAGTCCTCATTTTTAAAAAAGAACAAAAAAAAGGGGTGGAGGAGGGAGAGAAGGGAGGACTGGAGGACTGGAAAGGTGACGAGAGGACTGAGAGATAAAAAAACAGGCTGATTTCTATCTTGGTCGAGCTCCAAGCTCAGGCAGCAGCAGGCTTCCTGCTCCCCAGCAACCAGGAGAAAAGGGATGAAGGCTGTAATGTGGCAGCACAGATTGATTCTCGTCATAATCTGTTCCTATCAGCTCTGGCACAGCGCATAGTTTTTCACAGGAGCACTCGCTGCTTTTCAAAAAAGACTGCCTGCCACTTTTCATGCCATTACGCTATGCAACCACATCCTTACGGCCATATTGTCTCATTATTTCAGAAAACTACCTTACTGCTGTTTGAGCTGGTATGTTGTCTTGCAGTTTGGTCCCAGTCAGATGGGCCCGTACCCCAGGGGGTGCTTTAGCGGTTGTAAGTCGGTATGTGGAAAGATAATAGACTAGTTCAACAAATTTGGAAAATAAATATTAAACATAATTATAATGGGAGTGCATTAAAAAATTTGGCGAGCAAAGTCTAAAAATGTTTTGAGTTGTATCTGCCCAGAGACAGCAGATGGGAATTGGCTAGTTGCTAAATATGGTAGAATAGATTTTGGTCCCTCTTGTATGAAATTAAAGTTTTTTTGGTATATGGTCCCTGACAAAAAAATAAATGCAATAAACTAAAGGAAACATCTCTGCCCACATTTATCCAATACTTTTACCTAGCTGTAGTTAATTAAAAGTATTGGATAGGCAGTTGAAATAGACAACTAAAAGTAATGAATAAACAGTTCAAATAGTTAACTGAAAGTAATGGATAGACGGTTGAAGTGAGCTAAAGTAAGGCAATAAATAAATGGTTAAAAAAGTAATGGATAGGGTGAAATGACTAAACATAAGGAGAACTGTTTAAAATGGCTAAAAATAGGTCAACAGTTGAAGTAGTCATGGATAAATGGATACCATCCAGCTTCTTCCACTGCAAATGGTACTAGTACAAATACAAACCTGACTGAAACAATAACAGTTCATTTGTATAAAAACTACAATAACAATGTTTCAAATGAACACATTTGGACTGTCATGGCTGGTGGGGTACAGATAAGGTTGGGAACCACAGGACACACACACACACACACACCTTGTATGCTCTTAAAGGTTGCCTTGACTATTATTTTTCTGTGTTCAGGCCTAGCAGGGCTGCAAATGCAGGAGCTGCAGGGATACACACACACACACACACACACACACACACACACACACACACACACGCAGGCCGACCGGGTGGGCGGGTCGGGCACCGGTGCTAACTGCCCCGGTGAGACGCTGGTAGTAACCAGGAGGGTGGAGAGGGCGCTCGGCAAGAGTGGTCTGGCGAAGAACAGCAGCGCCTTTTGTGTCTGCACCGTTTCTGACGGTTATTTATAAACCCAGTAACCCGCAGCACATTCCAGGCTGCCACAGACGCAGGGAGAGCTGCACCTCACCCATGTGTGTCCTCTTTGTCCCTGCGTCTAGCTCGAGCCTAGCTGTCAGGACCGGGGGATGACGTTGCTCACATCTGTTCTAATGAAGGAGACAAAAAAAAGCTGGTGATTGTCTTTTATTCCCAATTGTGGAGATGCATGGAAAACCAACCTCCCATTTTTTTTTTTTCCTTCTTGTTTTGGCATTTAATTTGCTCTTGGCTGTTGGATTTTAATGACCGCTGCTTGTGGTCTTCCATGACTCATATTAATGGGAGGGCCTCCTTCCCTGGCAATGGATTCCACAGTTTAATGTTAGCCTATTACTGAACTTGACTACTTTGAAAAGTGCCACTCTCTTTCTGTCTCTCTCTCTCTCTCACTGTCCAAATCTCCTGGGACTTCCTCTTCTGAGTTTGTGGAAAAGATTAATCATATTTCCCTGGACTGCTTTTCAAAACCAGCGTGGGACAATAATGCATTCAGAGTTTTTTTGTTAACAGGATGCCGTATTCGCTTTATCTTTAGACTGTGGATCACTTTCAGGAAACTGGGTTTACTCATGTTTCCCTATGTAAGATGCTTACTAAATTGTTTAAATAACGCCAGTCGCTGATTGAAGTGTACCATTCGTTTAACTTTTTTTCTTACACAAGCAGCTCAGGAGAGTAATTTGAGGCTCATCTTCTTCCTCCTCTTCCATTTTGTTCTGGCTGAAGTTATGTGCAGGTTTCCTGTAGCTGAGTCCAGAGGACTGTTGGAGGAAGTCCAAGCACTAAAGGACACCCGTTCCCCACCCTTTGAACCAGACTCCATTTTCTACTCACTACAAAGGTCCCATGAGCTAATGGTCACAGATTTATAGTATGGAAACAGTATAGTCCCGTCATTAATTCCAGTTCTGGATTTGTTTGTTTGACTTGTATTGTGCTCTGCAAAGGGTGCTGTTGATTTTGACTACAAACATGCAGATAAAGATCCGTTGCTCTGGCACTCACGGTTGTCTCCCTCTTTCTGCGTCTGTAAAAGGAATCAACAGATCTTTAAAACACAAAGCTGCACTGTGTTATTGTTTCTATACCTTCCTGGTTATTGGCAGGCTTTCAAAGAGTTTTCCCTCCTTTTTAAATGTTAAGGCTGATTACAAATCTCAAGGTCTGCTTTGCTCTGCCGTGGGCCTGAAATGTTTAAAACTCTGGAGATGGATTGTAATTGGAAAAGGTAATCGTGTCTTTGCAGGGCTGCAGTCATTGAAATATATTGTTTATGAACCTTTACATAAGCCTATATCTCAAACACATTGACGTAGGTCTGAGTTTAAAGCAGCCTTTGGCTCCAGCTGGTCATAAGTGTGATTGTAAGTTCCTGCTATGTTGTTACTAGTTAGTTTCACACTGGACTCGCCACTTTGGTTAGTTGCTACATACGCTGCAACTTAAGAATGTCGACCGTAATCAAAACAGTCCTAATACGAGGTTTGGAAAGGTGCCACACAAACTAAGCCACGTTTGAATTTACACGTAGCTGCTGCCAATGGCTGCTGGCCTTATTTTCCCCACAGATCAAGCTTGTTTGAGATATGTAGTAAGGTTCATAAGCAACATATTTCAATGACTGCAGCTAGGCAGAGTCACAATTACCTTGCTCGCGATGGCATGACTCCTTTTTTTTTTAATTAGAACTGAAATGGTGAGGTATCTTTGACACAAGAAATCTGATATGTCCTGTCCTTGTTAGCCTAAGACACTTTCAGCAACACACCATTTGCAGCTTTAAATTCATGTGAAGCTTTTCACTTCCTCCACATTGTCCTTTGTTTCCTGTCCCCGCTGTGAGGCCATTGCTTTTAACCAAACATTATCACGCTGATACAGTATTTAATCACCAGTGGCCCAAGCATTTCCAGCCTTAAACAATAAAAGCGTAAATGAATAACGGAGTCAAATTGAGTGGGGAGGATTTGTGCCTGAGGATTACATCTTCTTGTCTAAGAAGCCCTTGAACGGCTGAAATAACATATCAGAAGAATCGGTAGGAAACCATGGCTTAGCCAGGGCTGGTGACCTCTGCCTGCATCCATGGGAGGCCTCAGATCTGTCTGTCAGGCTTGTGGAGCTGAATTACAAACACACCGCCGAGCGCACACTTTCCTCTGATGCCGCTCATTTTTAATGCAGTGGAAGCTTCAAGTGCAGACGCTGGACGGCTTGCTTTGCCTCTGTGAATGGAAATCCACTGTAGCTATTTTTTTTTATTCTTGGCTGTGTTTCCTTCTGAGAGTCTTTTACAGGTGTGTACAAGACATATCCCACTGAAAGAGGCCCTCAGGTCTACAAGATGGGAAGGTGTTGAGTGGGGAGATTACTGAATGTTTCTGTAAAAGTTTTTTTTTTTGTAAGAGTTTCATTTAGAAGCTGAGACGGTGGTGGAAGGGAGGATCAGGGGTTGCATGGAGGTTAGGCATGAACGGATGACATGAAGGCCGTGCTGTTTCAGCCGGGCTATTAGAGCCTTGAACTTTGAACCTGTGCTCTGCCCCGTCAATCCGCCCTCCACCAGGGTGACGTGACCCTGAAAACTGATTCTCACGTCTGTCTGTTCTACCCTTCTTTCATCATCTCTGCTGCTGCTCATTCACGCTGTCAGATGTTCGTTTACATTGATAAAACCCTCCTGTTACCTTTTTGTCTTCCCTTTCAACACAACAGTTTAGCAGCATGTAACAGTAAAGGACTTAACAGGGCTTATATGAATTTTTTTAACTAAAGACGTGTGAAAAGCAACACAATGTATATGTCCTATAATAAGCCAGTGCTTAGTTGTGTTACAAATACAGACACTTGTTGTTCTTTGAGTTTCACTACGCCAGTTCTGACAACAGTGTGCTCTTGTAAATTGCATCAGCTTTTCAAAGTAAAGCGTCTCTGGTCATGTAACAAAACAACAAACAAGATGCTTTCTGATGCCTTGAATTAAGTTTACTTCAAAGATATACTGGTGGTTTTAGCCTATTAGCTACAAATTAAACATGTTTTACCACTTATGACCATTCTGGGATTTGTTTCTTATCTGCAAGTAAGGCATTCACTGAAAATCAACTTGCAGAGACATGAAACTTGTTCTATAAAGATTTCATCACCTATTATTTTCCACGTTACATATAATGTTTATAGTAATTTAGTTGTGGGCAGGGACTGTTTTGAAAACTCCCTGTTGATGCGTTCAAGGACAATCCAAAACTAAGATTTTATAGTTGTTGCACAGGAACTTTCTTATGTAATATGCATATGCATCTCTGGTCATCTGTCTGATGTTGTCATCATGGTATAATTTTCAAACAACATAACTCGTTGAGGTTCAAAGTTCATTATTGACCCTGTACAAAGAATTCGCTGCTTCTGACCTCTGAAATGTGAATATTTGCTGGTTTTCTTACTCCTGTATGATAGTGAATTGAATTTCTTTGAATATCTTTGTGATCTGAAATTGTTAATTTGGGCTCTGGGGTAATGTGATGGGTAAAAACGTCATCTTGTCAACATTTTCTGACAATTTATAGACTAAATGATGATTTGACTAACTGAGAAAATAATCAGGAGATTAATAGAAAATTAAATGAATGAATGAAAATAATCATCAGTTGCAGTCCTACAATTTGCAGTTAATGAGGTAAAACATGCAACTCAACCTTTTCAAATGAGTGCTTGGTTTCGCTGATTCGATCGATGCCTTTGGCTCAGGGTTTTGACAAATGTACCTTGCTGTGTCTACATTAAGTGGAGTGCTGCTTCACAATGAAGTCTTCAGACTTCAGGTGTACCAGCAGACGACAAAATACTCCCTTAATACATGGAACAGAGCCAGTTGAGGTTTTTCAGGCACCTGATAAACATTCCCCCCACCCCTCCAGTCTCTCAGCTGCACTGGGAGCTTTTTCAAATCCCCTAAGAGAAGCTGGAGAAAGTTGTAAAAGGAAAGAAAAGACACTTGCTTGCTGTGCTGCCACCACAGCCCTGACCTTAAGTATCTAGAAAATTGATGGATGTTTATTTTGAGGCTCAGCGGGGGTTTGGCTCGGAGCTACACATCAGACCTTTTTTGTAACTACTTATGTGTGGGTGTGTAGCCTCGGGTCTTCTGGCAGAGCGCTACAGGTTTTTCCAAGGACTGTTCTTATAACAAAAGGTGACCTGGTCTTTGCTGTCGAGGCTCCTGAGGTCTGCAGCACTCTGCCAGAGCCGAGGCTGGCCAGATCAGTAGCATCTTTTAAACCACTTCTCAAAGCACAGTTGTACAGGGAAGCATTTTTACAGTCTGCTTTTATGTCCTGTGTTTTATCGCTGTTCCAAGCCTGTCTGTCTCCTCTCAATTAAATTTTTTTCCATTGTGTTTGTTTCCTTTTATCTACTCTTTTTTTTGTGTGTGTGTTTTTTTATATCCTATTTTGTAAGGCACTCCGTGGTTGATGTAAACACAGTGAAACAGTATCCCCAATGTCCCAATTAAATTGTGGGAGTCAAGATCAAATTTAAGGACATTCAAGCTGTCTGACATTTTAGCATTTTATTGTTCACCTGCATTAATTATAGGTCACAAATAAGTGGTTATTGATTGATAACATAACATAAAAAGATTTTGGTGACTGAAAGTGTGTTCCTGTGTTTTTCCCAGTGCATCTCTAGACACGTGGCCCAGACTTGATGGATATTTGATTTGTATGATGTTTAGTGCAACATTAATCTGGATGAAATTAAATCTGTACCCAAGAGTCTCTTCAACGGGGGCAACATGGGCTGATTCTGTTGGAGAGGGAGCTTATGGGAGTCTGAATCTGTCGCCACTGCTGGGAAAAGTGTCACGGGGGCGGTGGGGGTGGGATAAGCCTGAGAATCAAGCGTGCATGGAGCAGGGCGGGTGGGCGGGCGATGGGTGGGGGGTTTGTGAGAGATACGAGAGGGGTCCAGATGTACAGTTCAGCTATAAAATGCACTGGGCCGGTCTCCAGCGACAGCCAAACAGATGTGACTTTTAATGAGCGTAAGACTAGAGGAGGAAACAGGCTAATGGGTGGATATAAAGTGTCACCATGTAACCAAATGTCATTGTAGGGCTGCATGTAGCCCAGGTAATGGGCAGAAAGAGTAAGAATATCCTTTCCCTCAGGAAATGGCAACCATTGTTGATGTGACAGTCCTTCATTGTGCATCATAGCCCACGGCAGCAGGAGCTAGATTTATGAGATCTGAAGATATGTGAGAAGTTGGTTGTGAGCCTCATAAGGCTATATATAGAATATATATGTGTTTGTGTGTATGTTCACATGCTGAGGCTTCGAAGTGCTACCTCAGTCAGAGGTCTGTGTTTTTTTTTTATGAGGCAGACCAGACACAGGGTGTCATTTTAATTTATGAGGCTCCTCGCTGGCTGTGGAGGGTACAATTGGACCAAAAATATACGGTACCCTGCCAAGTACACAGTGTCTCAACATCATGGAACTTATTGTGTATATTATGCTTTATTGAATGTGTTCAGAACATAATTCAAGATCCAAATAGACTATCGTGCCTTTTTAGGATGACAGCTAAATCCCTCAGTGGTGTTGTGGCTCTTTTGTCTGCGTCAACCCATAATCGCACAATTCACAAGTTGAAAATTGTGAGAGAGACGCGGTCCGTCTGTGATGTCCGATTTAGAGCTGTTAGAGGTTTAGGACCACAATCCTGCAATGTAACTCCTGCTACATCCAACATTTACAATCCAACCAAAATACAGAAAATACACTGGTGAGGTAGCATAATGCTTGTGATAAAACACATATTTACCTCAAACTCACTTTGCAAAATTGGCATTTCATGTTCCCTCTTTGTTTTCACACAGCTCCACACTGTCCTCTTCTTCCATCTCTTGAGGTTTTTTGATGTGTAGAATTGCCAGCGTGGCGGTCAAAGCTGTTTATTTTCTTGCTATAGATTGGCTTAAGGTGTGAGCGCAGACCGAAAAAAAAAAACACAATGGAGTGCTAACCAGCCATCTAAATGTAAAGATGTGTTGGATAGATTGTCTTATATAGAATTCAGAGCTGCCCTGATTATGCTCAAAACGCTGATAACATATGTGAAATGTTCCATTCGAATCAAATTTCCATAAATATTAATGTGTTGTGTTGTGAAGGGATCGGGGATTGAGCCGCCACAATGGGGGACTTCCCAGGGCTCCAGCACGAGGAGGAGTGGTGGGAGTTAAATGTGGGGTCAAACAGAGGTCGCAACAGGGAAGCTGTCTGGTATAAACCCGACACCCCCCCCCGCCCCACCTCAGCAGGCACTCCAGGAAACAGAAATGAGGAGGCTTATGGGTAGAATTAATGCACGGCTGCTGTGGGTCTGTTTGCTGAGTGAGCGTAGCTAATGGAGCAGTAAGTGTAAAAAGCACATCCAGTTGTGCTGAAAGGCTTATTCTAATGTGTGTTTTGTCTCATTATTAATATGTAATGAACTGAGATTCCCCAAGTGCAGAGGCACAGGCTTAATGAGGCTGTACAAAGTGCTTTTCTGACGTTTACAGTTTCCGCGCACATCTGGCTTTATTTGATCACTTCATATACTGTATTGGATTACAGCTGAGACAGAGTGTGTGCGTTGTATTACCTTTTTGGCACACACTGTGATGAAAAAAAACTTTAAAAAATGCACCAGCTTTTCCAAGTCATGAGTTGGCCAATCACCGGGAGTGTACAATGCCAGTCTCAGAGGGTCACGCTGAGGTAACTGATAGAGCAGGTCCAGCTGGTCCAGAGCCAGGCCAGCTTTATATCGTCTCTATCTGTCTGTCTGTCAGAGCCTGCAGGCCTCGACTTGATGAAATGCAGGCTGGTGGTAGGTGTGAGTTACAACTAACCGAGAAATCATGACACAATGTTTATAACAACAAGCTTCTGTCATCCTGTGACCGGCCTCGAGGTAAATCATTACTGACTTGAGTTGTACTTTCAGCAGAATTTAATGATTGACCCACAGAGATAGACCTGAATAAGACTGTTACCATGACTACGCATAACTTCTCACATAAACTGTTTGTGTAAGATTGTCTATTTTAGATTTATTTGTTTAGTCACCGTAGATATTAGAAGCCTGCTTTTATCTACTAATGTCTCAAATAAAGAGATCATTATTTCAAGAATTACATACATTTTGACTGGTAATCATAAATATCATTGTAAATTGCATATATGGGTGCCGTGCAAGGGCGGAAAGGCATAGCAACGTTAACTTTCATTCATTAAATAAAAATGTATTTATTTATTTATTTTAGTTTACGTCCACACCAAAACTATTGGTTGCTGAAGTGTTTTGTAGTAATTAGTTGGCACAGGACAGCAGCTTGACCCCATCTCCACAAGCTGTTTTCCACTGTTTACTAAAGCATGGATTGTTACTGTATTAACAACAATAAAGCATTAAGGGAGAGCAAATCAGGATTCTCAAAAATGGATCACGTGACAATCATATGCCTAAAATCACATGACAATCACATGATGTCTAGAAGACTGGTGTTTTTAATTTTATTCTCTTTGGACGGAGAGTGTTCTCAAAAAGATGCATTTTTTGGGGTTGAAAATGTCAGTTTAGCATGGATGAAAGACTGAAGTGGGGAGAAAAGGATGCAATTTACATTTTTTCCACATTAGATGGATATGGCCTGTGTGTGTATGTGTGTAATAGGTTTACACTTTGCTCTTTGTCATTTAGCATAACGAAAGGGATAGACAGAACCGTAAGTCGATGGGGGAGCAGGGAGGCAGGCAGACTGGTCTAAACACCACTGGGAGTGAAGAATGCCCCCCCTGCCGTCCTGACCTTTGGCCTTGCCAAATGTAGGCCCCAGGGGCAGCCCATGCCTGTGGAGAGACAATGCTGCAGATACCTATTGAGGCCTGGCGTTTTACTCCTTTACAATCCTCCCTGCTTTTTTACGCTGCGTTCTTTACTACATAAAAACTTCTGGCCATACAGGGTCCAAGTTTGGATTTAGAGCCTGTATTCAGGGGGTCGCTTTTGTGCCTCCACACAAGGCTGGAACGGGGAAACACCCACACACCTCACTCTACCCTCTCTCTCTCTCTTTCTCTTTCTGTTTCTCATTCTGTTTCTGTCTCTCACTCATTCTGTTTCTTCCGGGTTATTTACCCTAAGCCCTCTGACATTCTGGCACCTGTTTTCCTCACAAAACCGTTAATTTATCATTGAATTATTAACTAAGCGCCCACAATGTGTCTGGCACTCCGTGATATGTCCTGACTTTGTGTGTGTGTGTGTGTGTGTGTGTGTGCGCGTGTGTGTGTGTATGGGGGAGGGGGTGTTGCTGTGGCAACGGGGGGGCCTTTATCGAAAAAGCAATTTAACCCGCAAATCCCGTCTGTATTCTGGAGGATCCACCACAAAATGGCTCGGCCAAAGAATGTTACACGACGAATAAAATGCACGACATAGCGGCAACATTTTGCATTGAAGAGGTGTGATGTGAAGCCTGCTGTGTTCTCTCAGCTCGACAATTTTCGGGGAAGCGCATATGCCCATCACGATGGATTTGTAGTACAGGATGAGCCTCTGTAATGAGCACAGTGAAGTAGGTTCAGAGTGAATGGCCTGTACTTTTTATATTTTAGGAATATAGCCGACACTCGAGGTAAAAAGTGAAGTGGTTGGAAAAAAGAAAAATCTAGTAGCATTTTTGAAATCATGAGACCCCAGTGGTGCAGACATTAGTGACAGTAAAGCCCTAAAGATCAAAGCGTAGTTCTTGTGCACATGAAAAACGAGATGAAGCTGAAGCATATTAAGAGAGAGGTCATCGGTCTAGCACAGAGAAAGGGCAGCGACTCTGCAGCTGTCGCAGGGTTTGAGATGTGGATTTCACCACCGGGGGAGCCACGGCGGTGAAGCCTCTTGACCGGGTAAAGCGATAGTCGGGTCAGAGCAGCACAGATGGAATCGCTAAGTAACACACACTACCCTGCGTAGTGTAGGTGGAAGTATGGCTAAGAGGTGGGAGGGGAGGGCTCCCTTTGTAGCCATGAAGAGCAGAAACAGGGTTTTGAAGTGGATACAGGCAGTTACTGAGAGCCTCGGGAGCAGATTGAGAGCAGAGGCGGGGTGCAGCATGGAGGAATGTAAGTCAACACTGGCTGCAGGGGTTGAGCCAAAAGGGAGTTGTGGTGTAGTTAGGAGATGTAGGGAGCAAGTAATGAGTGAGCTGGAGAAGTTTGTTTCTCATCTGTCTTCGACGCAAGAAAATATTTTAGATTTTTAACCTGAAAGCTACCCGACCCATGATGAATGATCTGTTGATTCTGTGCACCAGCATGTTAGTCTGAATCCATTTGCGGATGAAGTTATCCATGTTGCAAAGGTGACGGCCGGGTTTCTGAATAAGCTTGTGTTAGTGTCTGCCAAGAGGCAAACCAACAGTCCAGTCCAGCCTGCTCTCCCCTACGCCGCTGCTGTAAATCTTTACGGTCAGAGATCACACCACCTGCAGGCACTCTCAGTAAAAAATTCCCAGTAAAAGACAAATGGTTTTGTTGAACATGTCTTCAGGGGGCTGGTTCAGTCCATCAGACGGACAACCTCCCATCTTCTAACAAATGGCTTCACACTAACAACCAAGATCTATGGGAACGTGTGAAGTCGTCAGTGTCCCGACCGTTATCTCTTCTGTGCATGAGATCATTGTGCAAACTGAAACATTTAATTTTATTTTGAAAAACTCTCCTCTTTTGAAGATTTAAATCAAATCAAACTGGAACATGATTTCCTCCATGTCCCCTCTTAATAACGTGGAACACATTACTTGTTTTTTTCCCAATCTGGTCAACAGTGCCAATAAATTCCCCTTGACATGAATGAAAAGATTATATGGAGCACATTTTTGCCAGATAAAAAAAATGCCATTTGAGAATTCCTGAGTAGGTTCAATTAAATTCCACAAATCTACTTTGTGCGGTTGTGAATCGTGAATACTGTAGATTGTTTATCTGGATGAATAACATGAAAATTTAGTTTCAGCCCGCCTCTTTTTTTAAAAAAGATATCCTTTGGATTATTACCATTTGTCCCTCGTATAATACTCAAAGATAAAGGACTGTGCTGCTATCAGCATCACAGCAGGATACCTCTCATGTCCTCTGTTGTACAGGGGCTGACTTTCCTTTGTAGTGGCACTGTTGTAATGAAGCAGCGACGGGAGCGTCTGGCAGATGCCTCGGGCCTGACCGGCCCAGTGAAAGCCGATCTGCGAGGAGATAGGGCTCGAACAATGATTGGTGAATTGGGAACGCTGAGTGATGACATTTCTTCCACTCTAGTTCTCTCAACACGGTGACACTCGCCAGAGACACAGTTACGGGCAGAGGCCGAATTTGGCTGCAGAACAAGGCTGCAAGGGGTTTCAAAACTGAGTCAAAACTGAAGCAGATGTGCACAGATTTGAAAATGTTACCCCTCAAGTCTTTTGGGGGTTCTCCACGTAAGCTTACATCCTCTTAAAGTGCAGAATGTTGCCATAAAGTGCAACAGTGCAAAGAAGCATGAAAGCGATCGCCACGCATGACATTTAACATGGAAATGGGGATATCTTTGGAGGGGCTTAGTTTCCCTCCTTTTTATTCTTGCTCTCTTGCAGTCCAGAATGGGTACAGGTAGGAAATGAATGCAGTCATTGATCCCATCAAACAAATTTAGCCACATCTAAAAAGAATCAGCATTTTCTTTGATCAGTGGGGCGAGAAGATTTTCAGCCCTGGTGTGTCCATGCACACTGATCCACTGGCCCCACAGTGGGCTGATTTACTCTTCTTCTGAATATGGATCTGCAGCCATGCGTGATCCAATTAGCATGATGAGCACCGGGCATAGAGTGAGGATAATGTCAGCATGTCCAAGACAGTAAATGGATTGTTAGAATGGATTTGCAGCTCTCCTTAGGGTCTTAACAGTTGGTGGGCTCTCGACAGGGGTTATTGGCATCCTTAAACCCGTGTGTAACTATATAGCCGAGCATAGGCTTGGCTATATACTGTAGTTACACAGTCTGTTGGTATTGATAATGAATAGAGGCGCCCCTTAGAGAAAGCTGGGAGTGGCAACATGCGATCTTGATGCAGTGAATGCAGTCTGAAGGCAGTTTGAATGCGAATTAGGGGCTGACTGCTCTGTTGGACAGACATCTTCGGTATAAATCAGCATAAATATAAATCAGTTAAGACAACAACTTGGGCTGCAACTAACAATTCTTTTCAGAATTGGTTGATCTGCCAAATATTTTCTCAATTAATTTTTTTTTGTCTGGAAAATGTCTAACAGTCCAAGGTTGTTTTTTTTTGCACGTCCAACAGATAAAGGAAGCAAATCATCACAATTGAAAAGTTGGAAAAATGGTGGGATTCTTTGATTGATCAATAAAAAAAGGCATCAGTTATCCAAAAGGTTAGCAGTTCAAAAAGGAATAGTTTTACATTTTGGGGAATATGCTCAGATGAGAAGATCAATACCACATTCGTGTCTGTATGATAAATATGCAGCCGGTTGGCTTAGTTGAGCATAAAGACTGGAAATGTGGAAATATGGAAATGGCAAACCTGGCTCTGTCCAAAGGTAGTAAATCCACCTACTAGCACCTCTAAAGCTCTCTAATTAACTCTCGTGTAAAAAATGACACATTGTGGTTTTACAAGGGGGATGTGCCAAAGTATTTCATTACCTCTGGACGGAGCCAGGTCAGCTGTTTCCACCTGTAAACTAAGCCAACCGGCTGCTGGCCGTAGCCTCATATTATCATACAGATATGAGAATGGTATCTATTTTCCCATCTAACTCTCAGCAAGAAAGCAAATAAATATATTTCCCAAAACGATTCCTTTAATCTTCTCAGCTTTACATTCAGCCGCACATAAGAAACACTTAACTCAAGTGAGTCATGTTACAGTTGACAGTTGAAAACATGAAAAAAAATATCCTTAACACCACTTCTGCAAGTGGCAAGCTTTTTCTCAGGCCAGAGAATGAGGGTAGATTTGACAGTTTGATTTATGTGTGTTTTTTAGTACAACATATCAGGTCACATTCTGTTTAATTGTCTCAGGTACAATAGACAGCCCACGGCTCTGGACTATGAGGCAGTGTTTTGGGGAGATTGCTGTGGCATGTGATCCTTGTGTTTACTATCCAGGAGGAGGACAGAAGAGGGAAGAGTGCGATGTTATTGTGAGTGCTATTGTCGTCGGTGTTCTGGAGAAGTATATTTTGGATTTACACGTAGATAACAATGAAAAAACTCAAAAGTCAGGTGTGACAAGTGGGAGATTCCCCCCCTTTCCACCCCACCCATGCACGATGGATTCTTCTCTTTCAAGGTGCTGAAATCCATTTGACGTTTTCATGTCTGCGACAGGCTCCAGGACATGTAGCTTTTGTAGTTACAAGGTCAGCCATCCCCCCTGAAATCATAACGGCCCTTCCATTTTAAAGGCAGATCGAAACCCTTGAAGGATTTATTATCCGGGGCTACTCTGATCTGCAGCCAAATCACCAGGCAGACATGATTCAAGGATGCAGTAAATTAGTGGCAGAACAAAGAGGAGGAATTTCACAAATCTCTCAGCTGCTCTCTAGATGCTGCAGCATAAGAGCACTGAAAAGAGTTAGAAAGCCTTAGATTTGGTACCCAGCCATATTCCTCTACCCTTAAAATAAGCATCCCTGTGCTTCAGTTATCTTAATATGATCTTAGAGGATGTAAATTAACCTGTAGTGTGGTTTCAAGGGATGGAAACGTCAGTCACTCAGTCGGTCCACCACGTATGTCCAGACTAAAGAATACAATTACAGATTAGAGTGGGTTGCATATACACTCAGGGTTTCCTCTGTTTTATTATTATTAGTAGTAGTAGTAGTAGTAGTAGTAGTAGAAGTAGTAGTATTATTTATACTTGCTCCAAATAGCAATATCACTAAAGCTAAATAAATGTTGTTTTTGTTTGGTCTATCAGTCCAAATGGAAATATCTATTGGATGGATTGCCACTAAATTAATCCTACTGACTTTTCCTCTAGCGCCAGCATGAGGTTGATATTTTAGTTTTTTCCGTGATTGGAAAGATGGATTGCCATACACTTTCATGTCCCCCCCTTCTGTTGCCTAATAGAGCTGCTACCATGACTATAAATTCTTAGTCTTGTTGTCATAGCACCCAAAAAACCTTTATATAAACCTGTGAGAGGGTTAGTTTTAAAAGTGATCTAGTGGAAAAGCAGATGTTTTTTAGTTTCACAGTGAATGACTGTTTTCAAAGTCATATTACGCCGTTACATACCTCTGTGTGGATACCTCTGGGTCTTGACATGCAATACATTTCTTGACATTTTAGTGCCAGAGCAGAACAAATCGCCCTATCACTCTGCTTTTTTTTCCTCTCGTATCCCTCTCACACTCTCTCGGCTAAATCCGGCTCTCGATCGCACATCATCAGCCCGGATGACAGCAGGCTGCCGAGAGAAATGGCTGCAGTGTCGGGCACGTTGGCTTTCGGAGACAGTCACGATTAATGCCCCTAACCCCATCAATTTGTGAGCCGAGATTGAGTTTCCAGAGCAGCACGGAGCATGTGGTAAAACTGTTGACTGTGGCAGACGCTGAAGTCTGCCTTTGACAGACTTCCAGACCAACATTGTCGGGAGGCTCCGGGTCGTCTTGTCCATGGGACAGACCGTCTGACCTCTGCTGTCAGGAAGGGCCTGTGGTTGACCTCTGGCGAGTGGGTGACAACATGTGTGCAAAAAGGAGACACACAATATGAGTAAAACAAGCAAGCTTCCCCTCTCCTATTCAGTCTGCATATCAAAGTCTCTGTGCTCGGCTGCTGCAGGGAAGTCACTGTTTTTTTACAAAAAGAGCAACGAAAGGTTTTCATCAACCTGGAGCTCAGTGGTAACCGAACTCCAGGCTTACTTCACCAAGCCTCAAGTAAAGCGGTGCTTACTTCATTTGGCACACACCCTATTAGAATAACTACTGCAGCATCCAGTCAGCGCAAATCATTATATTATATGGGTACTTACTGTGTTTGGCTGGGACAACAGGTAATACATTGTATGGTACAGTATTAAGTTATTTAAGGCATTTCGATGCAATAAATGGGTCAGAACCTGAAGAATATAGGTTGAATAAAACAGGGTAAAACACACACTGACACTATAGTTTTCTGGAGACAATGTTTTTCACTCTCCTGTCTGTGTTTTCTGAGCCGGTATGGGATTTCATGCGAGGGATTCCCTTCTTCTTCTGTAATTGCTGAAGCAGCAACATTGCACAGTGCAGATTGTCACACTTTACAAGACACGGCTACTTTCTATTCACAGCGTAGGACTCTTCCCTCTGATATGGAAAGTGAGTATCAGATATGTGAAATGCTTGATCTGCTCTTTGATGTTAAGGACTACACTGATCGCTGAACTCCTGAAATAGCGTCAGTTCATGCACAGATTTCTGGCTATAAAGCTTCTTTTTGGAGTTTATGAGGCTGTATTAATGTCAACTCATCATATTGGAGGTATTACGATTAAATTTAAGGCCAGTGGGCACTCATAAATGCCTATGAAAGTATGAATCTTCTATCCAAGAAGCTCCAATAATTTACAGTGCTCAAATTTCTTCTTTACTGCAGAGCTAAAGTAGTTCTTTTTTCAGCTGCAGTCCCCCTTTTACTCTTATTCATGACACAGCAGGGACAGCATGAGTTTGCTCCAGTTCAGCCTCTTTAAAGTGCAGCAGTGTGCTTCTCACCCTCTGCTAATTCACCTCAGGGCTGACTGCACTCTTGTATTTTTTTATTCTACCTTCTAGTCTCCTGGGTCTCTTTTAAACAACAGAGAGGCTGTTTGTCCCATAAAATACATAGGGTACTCTGTTGACATTTGTTTATACTGTAGTATTTCAGGAGAACATACTGTAGCTGAAGCAAAGACACAGTTTTAAACCGGGTGAAACTGTTTTCCAGCTCTGAAAATGAAATAAATATGAACGTTAAGGCCTTCCATCTAAATTTTTTTTCCAACCTCTCCTTTTATTTTGTTCTGTCTGCAGATGAAGCTGTGGAACAAGTACAAGGTAACCAGTATCCCATCTCTGGTATTTGTGGATGCATCTACAGGGAAGGTGGTGTGTCGAAATGGTCTGCTGGTGGTCAGAGATGACCCTAAAGGTGAGATCGGCAGCCACACACACACATACACATGTAGTATATTATTAGTGGCGACATCAGGCTGATTTATTTTTATTCCCTGACCTCAAGCTCTAGCCTTAATCCCCTTTTCTAAATGGTCAACCTCAACCCCAACCACCAACCATTCAACCCTGAAAATATCACTTTTTAATGAGGTAATAGGAAGACATTAAAGGGTCAAAAGGACAGAACAACATAGATCAGTTTCTCACACACATTGTCCGTCATACCTGTGTAACCCCGAATTCTTGGTGCATAGCATTCTTCAGTCTCTTTGGGCTGTGGGTAGTAGACAGGATACCGCTTCTCCTTGAATAATCTTTTTTAACCAACGCCATCAAGATGGAAAGACAGTAACACACCAGAATTCACTTGCTCTGGGTTCACATCAGACTGTCTACACCACCTGTCCCCCATAAAACAACAGCAGGCAGGACCTAAATTCCCCTGAGGCAAGGGGGCATGAATGAGCAACTTAAATGTAATAGAAAATATGCATTCACGCGCGTTCCATCAACTACTGTTGTGCGAATATTAGGAGTTGGGCACATCGAGATAAACAGCTGGTAGCGCTAATCCTCCAGTCGGGTGCCATTAAACCACAGCAGAATTAAAAGAGCGCCAGTCAAACCTCGAATGATGGAAAACCATGTGGAAAACAAGATGGAAACATTTCTGTTTGTTTCATGTATCATTGTGAGGAACGTTAGTCTTCCATCGCTCCACACCATGGATGTATTATAAGAGCTGGAGACAAGACTCAAAGAAATATATAATTTACCACATGAGTAAGATACACTAAAATCTAATGAGCACAGTATCTTAGGTCCCACCTGCAAACACACAGACACAACACTCATTCTCTGTAATGATGTTTACCACATGCCTGGTCGAAGTTCCCTGTGGAGATACCAAAGTGCCACATCATTCAGCATTTTGGCTAAAACATTTTGCAATAACTCCCCCCCCGTTTGTGTTGATGCTGCCGTAATTATGGTGCTGCATGAATATTACAGCGTGTCCATGTCTCACTCCCTCATCTGCAAACCCTATAATTTCTGTACTTTGAAGTGGAGACAGTGAATTAACAAGAGTGGGCTTGCATTCCTTTCCTGCACAGAGGACGTCCTCTGTGGCTGCGAGGATCTCAATATTTTAAAACGTTGCCTCTTCAGACCCCGTTAGGTCAGCATGAAAAAAAAGTGCCATTAGTCATGTGGGGAGTGTGAAGGGAGAATAGTGGCTCTATGGCAGCACAGCGGTGAAGCCGAATGGATGATTGTGACAGATTCTGCAGCCTGGTTAATGACAGCTAGCCCAAGCCTGCAGTATTATCCATGATTCATTAACTGTTCTTCCAAACTAGATGTGGCTGGAGAAAATATTAATCTCTGGACTTACTTGTAGATATGGGCGCAGGCACATGAGTATGCCTTTTATTTTCTCACAATTCTGCACGACTTTCAAAGACAAAAAGGCCTTCATTTTAGTTTTATGGCATATTTTGATATATTTTCATGTTCGTATTATTTGAGAAGCAGACTTAGAGCAGTTCCTGACGTGACAAATCAATTCAGCTACAGCAGCCACGGTTGCGAGAAGGAAAGGGCACTAAAAGTTTGCCGTAGATCGAGTCTGGGAGGGGCGAGCGAACGATTCAGGACCCTTTGCCTTTCACTCTCGATGAAAGGCCTGACTTGAGTGGCGGCAGACTAGCCTGCAGCGCAAAGATGGAGTGCACTTTTACAATCAGGACAACAATAAAAGGCTGTGGCAGGGCACTGCAGACGTGTCATTCCTGCCTAATGAAGCCCTAGACAACCACGCTCGCATAAAGAGGCCATTATGAACCAGCCATACAAGGTTTTATTTATGATTACCTCCTTTTTAATTCGGCTGTACCAAATGCATCTCTAGAGCTTGACGGTAACAATGAAGCCACTTTGAAAAGGAAATGAAAAGTGTGAAAGAGAGCAGGAGTAAAAGTAATTCTGGCAACCTTCATTTGCTTGAGAGGCAAAGCTTTCAGTTATGATTAAAACCATATTTTGAATCTGGTGTGTATTTCCGATAGCAGATGTCACAAAGAAGCCTGCAAGTAAAGTAGACAAGTACACGTTGGATTTGTTTGCTAACAGCCATGACACAGACAGAGAAAGTGTCTCTTGTCATTTAGGTCATATTTTTTAAGAAAGAAATGCCAAAATGATCTGGTTCCAGTCTGAAATGTGAATATTTTCTGGCTTTCTCGGTCTTCTACGGCTGTGAACTGAAAATCTTTTGGTCTTTGGACAACAGAAGACATTTGAAGATGTCACCTTGGATTCTGGGAAACTGGGATGAGCATTTCACACCATGTTCGGACATTATGTAAATCAAGAAAGTAATTGACAGATTAATCGATAATAAGAATAGTTAGTTGCAGCCCTACTCTAACTTAACTGAAACAAGCCTTTTTTTAACCACTCTAGTGCCGTGGCTCTGTGGATGGTGATGTTGGTCCGTTCGGTTGGTCCACCACTTTGTTCCTGACTAAAATATCTCCACAACTATTTGATTGCCATGTAACTTCGTACAGATGGTTCATGGTGCCCAGAGGATGATTCCTAGTAACTTTGGTGATCCCCTGACGTGTTTCTTAGCGCCATCATCAGGTCGATATTTGAATTTGTTTTGGTTTATGATCAATACCTGCAAAACTAATGTAATTCCAATCAACCTGGGGCTGCACTTCATATTTTGCACTAATGAGCATTAGCACACTAAACTAAGATGGCCAACATGGTAAACGTTCTACCTGCTAACCATCAGCATGTCAGCATTGTCAATGTAAGCATTGTTTGCTTGCTGATGTTGGCATTTAGCTCAAAGCACTGCAGTGCTTATGTAATGCCTCGCAGAGCCACTGGCATAGCTGTCGACTCTCAATCTTGTTTTCTTATCTTTTGTCTTCTGATTTTTCCTTTCCACTGCCCGCTCCACTCTCCTAACCTCTCCCAGGTCTGGAGTTCCCCTGGGGGCCGAAGCCATTTGCGGAGGTGGTGGCAGGGCCTCTGCTCAGGAACAACAGGCAGACAACAGACAGCAGCTCTCTGGAGGGACACTACGTGGGAGTGTACTTCTCAGCACACTGGGTGAGTACACAGAGCAGAGAGCAGAGAGAAAGAAGACCCTGATTCTTACTTTTCTGACCCCCTAACTCTGTCAAAACACTGATACCTCGGTGAGAAGAAAGGGCATCGCCAGCAGAGCGGAGCAGGAAGAGGCAGAGCAGTTACTCAAGACAGATAAGAGAGAAGAACAGGAGGGGGGAGGCGACTCCATTGTGTTTGTGTGTTTCCATTAACAGTGGTTAACTAACCCAGTGTGTCCTTTCACCACCACCTTTGGACCTTTTTTAAAAGTGGGCACCGATCGCCACGCCCCACTGACATCATCACTATTGTCTCTTTCACTGCTGGACCTGCTGATATCCAGTAAAGGTCATGACTCAGTGATGCATGAAAGTCATTATATCATCGGCGGACTGTTCCTGATGAGATGCAGCGCAGGCTACTGAGGCCAGTCAGCACAGCAGCTGCCAGAGCCACAGCCTCAGAGACCGGCTCTTCAGACCGGTGACGCCTGAAGGCTGGCTCACACCCCAGACCCATTCCAAATTGAAAAGGACAAGTCACAAAAGCCATTACTGGAGTTTATTTGCAGGGCTTTTCACCACATTCCCCCTGGTTACTCATGTAAAGCTATCTGCTATTAAAGTAATTTTACAAACATGAAATGCCAGCACCTGGCCTTGGCATCCGTTTACACAGGAGCGCATGTTAACGTTCTAGGGACCTGAAATGGCCCGTGGCAGAGAAACATGACCTATATTTCACTGTGCATTTGCTTTTTGCCTGCAGTGTGAGGGGGTTTTTCTTTTAGAATAACTCACTACAGTAAAACTTTAACTAAAAACCAAATTCAGTCACAAACATCAACGAACAAAACCCCACATAAGAAGGCTTAATGATACTTGAGGATTGACACCCCACTGTGCAAACTGTAATGAGTATAGAACACATTATACAGTGTTTACTTCTATGAGCAACCATGGAAGTCAATTAATGAGTAGTGAATTGATTGAAGCTTTGTCCTTCACACTCTCACTCCCACCGTCTATTTGTATTGGTATTCATGACTGGATCAGTGAAAGTGCCTGACGTACTGTATCTACTATAATCAACTTGAATGATAATGAAATACTGTCTGCATCTTTGGAATAGACGATATACTTTATGCTACATGTTAGATAATGTTAATGAGAACTTGTTTTATATACTTGTTTTCATATTAACAAATCCAGTTATTGTAAAAGGTACAGAGACATTCATATACAAATATACACACATACCTACACCTACATAAACTCACATATACATGACTTCAAAATAAAAACCTGTGCAGGCGAAATGGGAAGCTGAAAGCTTATACAAAGACCATAACAACTTGCTAGCTTTCTTAACATTTTAAAGCTTTATGATATACATTTTGACCAAATACTTCTGTCAATAATCTGCCAATTGTTTATAGATGGCTGCTGGTGCTTGTATAAGGTATTTTGCAAATAAAAAAACATGGATATGATGACCTAATAGGTTATAGCATTTACTGTTAACCTCGCTACATTCAGAAAATCTTTTTCCTCAACTGTGATGCAGCCTCCCACACCAGACTAAACAATATTTAAGCTAATTTATGATGTTAAAATAACCAAAATCCCAAAGAAAATCTACTCTAATACAGCGTCTCTGAAACACAATGGAGAGAGTTACTAAAGGCAAACTTTAAGGATGTAGTCCAAAAATGTTACCACAAAACCGTGAATTGCATTAGTTCTTTCCCCCGTCTGATGTAAATAATCAGTATTTGTATATTACTATATATTTTACCAGTGGGAAAGCTGAGGGAGAGCATGAAGGAGAGAGGTTGGAAGTTAAGACTGGTCTGTTTTCCTTCCCGCTGCCATGGCACTCTGATGTCATCTTAATGCCAGCCATACCACAAGCTTCCCCTGCTTGGTTAGAGTGTGGGCTCTCCAAACACACACACACACACAGCAACAAACACTTTCTGCAGCTAGAGTATTACAGCAGGATTAGTGTTTTAAGAGGTCCTGGCTATATCTGAAAGAAGCTGGATACAACACAAGAGAGATTTACTAGTTTGTGGAAGGGTGTTTGGAAATACCCAAAGCATTGGAGGCTGCTGCAGCTTGTGTGTTGTGTGATCATATGTGTGTGTACTGCTTATTAACTCATTCACTTCCTTTTACCCTCTCTTTTTTCCACTTTCTCTCTCGGTCAGTGCCCGCCATGCCGCAGTTTGACCCGGGTCTTAGTGGAGTCGTATCAAATCGTGAAAGAGTCGGGAAAGAAGTTTGAGATCGTGTTTGTCAGCGCTGACAGGTAGCCTTCTCCGTGCCAGAACACGGACAAGATCAGATTTATTGACACACACACACATCTGTCGCTGTCCGTCAGGGACACAAATATTCAGTCTTCTCTACTCAGCTGTTAATTGAGATCACCAAATCACCATTTGCTGTGTTGTTGTTTGGTTCTTTCCAACCCCTCCAGGTCAGAGGATTCCTTTAAGCAGTACTTCAGTGAGATGCCGTGGTTGGCGGTGCCATATCCAGATGAGGCTCGGCGATCACGGCTCAACAGACTCTATGGAATACAAGGTATTTCCCAGCCATCTCCTCCTTTATAAATGTGGTTTCTGATCTTCAAGCGCCGAGCTTAGTCATGTCACACACTGAAACACTGGCACAATGGCTGACAGCTCTCTGTGCTGGGCACGCAAACAGCACCACAGATTGCCCTGCAGCCTGAGGAATGTGGCCGCTTATCAAGCTCGCGGTCTTGATCGCCACGGAAGTGCTGCGCCTCTCCCTCTGCGCCTCGCTCTCTTCTCCTGATTCCCTCCTCTGTGTGTGTGCAGAGGACTGTGGATGAAGTTTGCGAGGGCTGGCTCTCGGCCTCGCCTGCAAAGAATGTGAGGAATGCACAGAGGACGAGTCAACACTGCCCCCCTCCCGCACTCAAACCCATGCAGTGCGTGATGGCCCCCACCTCTGTTGACTTCAGTCCACATACGGAGACAGGAACACACTCACTCACGTACTCTGTTTTCTCCCGGGATGGTGTCTGTTTCTGATAAAGCCTGTTAATAAGGCAAGGAGACCGCTATCAGAAGGATGGTGGGAGCCAATGGCATGGAAAAAATAAGGTCATGTACGAAAAGTGGGAACATCAAAAGTAAAAGCAGACAGCTAGAGAGAGGTGAAACTCACCAGAGAAGCAAACACTGGTCAAAACAGGCCTGAAAACACCCACACAACAAAGAAAATCTTAGTGGGAGAGGGAGCAGTCTGCATCGTGAGGCGGTAATGAGCGGAAATGACCCTTATTACCTCCCACACTCTTGCCCATTTCCTGCCCTCCACTCTTTGTCTCCCTCTCACAGCGTCTTTACCCCCTCTCTGTCCCTCGCCAGGTATTCCCACGCTGATTCTGCTGGATGCAGAAGGTCACGTGATCTCGCGACAGGGCCGCGTGGAGGTGCTGAACGACCCGGAGTGCCGGCTCTTTCCCTGGCACCCTCGGCCCGTGCTCGAGCTCAGCGAGTCCAACGCCGTGCAGCTCCACGAGGGGCCCTGCCTCGTCCTGTTTGTGGGTGAGTAGACGGGCATTTATGATGCAGCCCCTGCAGCTCCACATGGGGCTCCTTGTGCGTGAATGAAGTGGCATTTATGTGGAGCATATTGAATGTCAGACTCTGTGCAAAATTCCTCCAGGTCCAAAGGTCTGTGAGAGTGTTCTAGTATTTATCTATCTATTTATATGCTAATAGAGAAGGTGCAAAGAAGTAAAATGCAGTAGATGTGTGTACAGCATCGAAAAATGACTTGGACATGAATGTAGGACAGTTTGTTGTCAAAGTTGGACATAAACCAGGACCCTCAAAATACTGCATGAGACCACCCTGATGTCTCTTGAGGTCAAACTGAGACGGAGACCATCTGCACAGTTCCTTTCATGTCCTCAGTTACCAGTCATTGCTCCTTCCTCGCTTCCCATTTCACTCATCTGTGCATTTTTCCTCTCCCACGTGGCTTTTTTTCTTCATACTTTTAACATCTTTCTGTGTCTCTTTCGTGGTTTCGTTCAGACGCTGAGGAGGAAGGTGAGTTGGAGCCAGCCAAGGAGCTGATTCAGCCAATAGCGGAGAAGCTTATGGCCAAGTACAAAGCCAAGGATGAGGAAACACCACTGCTGTTTTTTGTGGCTGGAGAGGTGAGATCTGCCACTTGAGGAGACAAAAGTACAATGACATGTCACGCAAACTTGCATAGCTGAAGTTGAGTGTATTCTTGTATGACATACAGTCAGTCATGTACAGGTTATCATAAGGACAACAATTACAGTAAAGCAGTCATTGGCAATTCCATTCTTAACTCTCAGGCTCCCTCCACAACACTGTTTATTGTGCTGGTGATGTGCTTTGATATATAGTATGTAGCCTCACTGATACTGGATTTTTTGTTATAATCCGCTGCTTTCTGTCGCCGAAAATTACACTGGTCAGAACAAAACAGTAAAGTTGCGGGCTAGAAAACCAAAACAATGAGCCAATAGATGCTGAAATGTTCCGTAGAGAGCTGAGCTGGGTGATCATTATCAGTAGGTTTGCCACTACAAGCAATTCCTTTGAAATTACACATAGTCATGTGATCCATTGTTTATGTAAAAGATTTGATTGCAGCCACAAATTTGTGAAGAATTGTGACCAAGATGTGTACGTAGCAGAACATTTCTTATGCATTTCTGTATTGCAATTTCAGCCTTCATGTACCGTACACCAGAGCCAGCATATCCGTAATAAGATCATTTCTATTCATCAGTCGGGCTCTAATCACATATTGTAAGTCCCTGGTTTGTGTCTGCACCCAACACCGTGGCCATTGTTGAAATGAAAACATTAGAGGCCCCTCTTCGAGCCTCTTGAACCTGCAAGAGTGACACTTAGTACTATCCATGACCCAGAATTCAACTGGGTGCCTTTATCATGATGGTTAGACCAGCAGACTTTCTCTACTCCCTCAGACTGTTTCCAGATAATCCTTCGATCTCCTACTTCATCGCCTCCCGCATCATCCCTGTGTGGGACGGACCGTGGAGTTTACATAACTCCTGTTATCTCGTGTTGTTCTGTCTCGACCTTTCCAGAGCTGGTGGAGTTAGCAGCAGCGGCAGACATAATTACCAGATTAGCTGCCTCTCTCCTGTCCCCCCTGCTCTCTGCCCTCCGGCTCCCCTTCCTCCCAGTTCCCCCTGCCCAGCAGTCTGAGAGGACTGCGCTGGTTTCTCGTGTCACACACCAAAGGCGGGCTCAGGTTTCGGCCGCGGTGCTTGCACATGTGCAAACCGTCGGCCCCCGGTGCGTGTCCGTCCAAGCCAAGGCCGCTTCGCCCTGAAGTCAGCCTTGAAATGTCCCTGACATACGTACACAGAACGAGAAAACCTTAAGTTTTCAGAAAGACAAGATTTGACATGACAGTGTTTTGTTTTCATTGTCGGCGTGCCAATATTTGTGACATAACACAAAGAAACATTGTTGCACTGGAGCTTGCAGGGTTTCAGAAGCTTATTATGTTATAGCTGCAGTCTAAGTTTGCTTTGTTCCCCTTGTGGCCCACATGCTAAAGCTGATATTTTTACATCCATGTAGCGCAGGTATAATTTCCTGGCTCTGGCTCCGCCGGCTATGAAATCACCAGGTTTCATTTCCAGATTGGGTTCACGGTCGGATATCACTTCCCGTTTCAGGCTTTGGGCTCAGACTCCTGCACCCTGGCTCGGGTTAGCCCTGGTAGTCGCACGCTCCTTGCCAGGCCAGCTGCTGGGTTTTCTGTGTCCATGAGACAGCAGTATGTTGGCAGTCTCTCAGGGGGAGGCTGAGCAGAGTGACACAGGATCTTGTTACCCTACTGAAAAAACCATACACCACAGAGTAGTATACTGATTTATAAACGCAGAATGAAAGATCTTTTGTTCTTTCATTCCTGCTGTGTCCTGGCTGTTGCACGCAAAATGAACTCTAGTGGTTTCATCCAGTCACATAAGAATTTAACAGATTTTTTTGTGAAGCAGCAGTGACTGCTGCCTGTGATTCTGCTCTTCAAGGCTTTGTTCTCCAATGCTTGATTTTGTGTGTAAAGCTCAATTATTATATTTTTAGCCATGCTAGGATGACGCCCACAGTCTTTGGTGATCCCTTGAGTTTTCCTCTAGCGCCACCATGAGGTTCACCTTTATGGTTTTGAGTGAAGTGTCTGGACTCTTGGATGGATTGCATCCGAATGACGTTTAGTGATCCCATGAGTTTTCCTTTAGCAAGGTTCACATTCAGAGCAGAGACAATTAATGGATTGAAATAATTAATCTGCGACAATTTTGAAAATTGATTGTCTTTTCTCAAGCAAATCTGTGTCCTACATTATTGTAATTTGAATATTTTGGGGTCTTGGACTGTTTGTCAGACAAAACAAGACATTTGCATTTTCTTTTTAGATTGTTTTCTGATCTTTTATAGACCAAACAATTAAAAGATTAACCAGTGATGGTTGGTAGATTATTTTGATATCATGAAAATAGTGGCTTTGAAAATAATGAATAATTAAAATAATTGTTACTTTCAGCTTTATTCACATTTGTGGCTGTGAGTGAGATTTCTCAACAGCTATCAAATGAATAAGCTGAAATGTGTTACAGACATTCATGTCGCCCAGTAACGTGTTATCTAGCACCATGATCAGGTCAAAATTTTTGTTTACTCATTACTTTTATGACCAAATACCAGCAAAACTAATGATGTGTTTAGTGCTAATAAGCAAATGTTTGGATTCTGACACACTAAACTAAGATGGTGAACATTAAACCTGCTAAACATCAGCATTGTGTGAGTCAAGAGTCGTCTTCAGTTTGTATCTGCGGTCTGCTTCTTGTCCTAGTTTTGCGCGCACCGGCCAAAGATGATTTCACTATTAGCAATATAAACTGATGAGCAATTGCTGTTTGAGAATATCCCAGATTTCACAATGATGACTTTTTTCCTCAAGACATCAAAGCTGGCCAGTGAGATGGACGCAGCCCCGGCTCAGAGGCCAGCGGGTGGAGGGGGTTGTTATCGTTCTCAGTTCAGGCCTTATCAGATGGTCGTCGTCCGTGAAATGCCACAGTGCATCAATAATCAGAATAAGGCTGACGTGGCCCAGCAGGTTCCACACGGCAAACACACGCTGAGCCTTATCACAGCTGTGAGTGCGGACCATAGCAGAGAGGCCCTTTTGTCTTTTTTGTTCCGAGCTGAGCTGCAGAGGGCGGGGTGGGGGGGGGGCCCTCTGAAATGGCTGCACCTCACTAGAAGCAGTTTACACAAGCAGAGAAACCAAACAAAAGAAGATGCCTGACTTCCTACGGGGGCGAAGACTGATGCATAGATTACACCTTCTCATATCGGAGAGGCTGGTAAGGCCACGGTGACAGATTGTGGAATTTCTCTCTTTGTGGTTTCTTTACACTGTGTGCCCAGATGATTTATGATCTACGCTTAGTATGGCTGCAAGAGAGCATGCAAGACGAAGCTTTTATTTGTAGTGGGAGAATCAAGCAGTATTTCAGTCGTAACAACATTGTCCTTTGTGACAGCTTACATATGTGAGTATTAAGCGGTCAATGTCTGGTGATTTGCAGCGTAATAAAATGGGCTCCATTCAGAGGAAGTTCGCTGCCTACAACAGAATAGGCCTGCCACACTGCAACTCATCTGTTCCATCTGTTAGCAGTTTTGCAAAGTAGAGGTCACAGATTTCATCTTGGCATACTTATCCTTTTTAGGTAGCAGTGCAGCCAAGCTATTCAATGAGAAGCCTGAGAGTGATTGTGCGGTTTGATCCATTTAGCAAGAATAGCTGTGGATTTTCTGATAACAGAGAAGACACAACAAAGAGGCCTGAAAGGAGAGAATTCTTGAGCGTTATATGTAGCAGGAAATCCATCCAAAGGCGCTTTATCTTTGACTTTGTTTTGACAAAACTCACATTGGCACATAAATCAGTAACAGTATTAACATCAGAGACGCTGCCTCCATGAAAAGCCCTACTCTTTGTTGCAGTGCCACCCTCTGGCCCTTTCTTGTTAGTTCTGCATTTCCAACATAATCTTTTCCATATGAAACTGATCTTTAATCTTTGCGAGTCTCCCTCTGAGCCAGCAAACTAAGCTGAGGGGAAATCAGGTCATGCTGTCATGAGGAAAGGAGAATGTCTCAAATGATAGTAGCTGTACACATCCAATAAGTGAACTGTGTGACCTTACAAAACATAACACTTTAAATCCAGTTGACTTAGAGACGATGTGACTAGAATAATGAATCTCTGTCAAGGTAGGAACGCCAATTTCCAGAAGCACTCCTGACTGGAACTAAAGCGAAATTACGAGAGGGTGTGATTTCTTATTCAGTCTCAATAATTAATGGCCCTTTCAAGCTTGTTTGAAAGTCCCTGCCTGCCTGCCTGCCTGCCTGCCTGCCTGCCTGTCTGCTAGTGATTCATGTCTATTGCGTGTGGCTACAGAGGTTGTAATCCTGACTTGTTCAAGGGTGAAAGGTGACATCAAGCCTCAGGCACGACATGGGTGAAGCCCTTTCAAAATACCTGCAAAGAATAAAACTGGAATCCTGAAACAAACCCAGCAGCAAATCTGCACTGCGCTCTCTCCTGCCCGCATGTAATATTCAAATGCTCAGTGACGAGACTTATATTTGATATATATATACTGATGTGAGTGAGCTTTTGATAAAGGGGGGATGTTGTTGGACCCCCACCTGGTTCCTTCCTGTCTTTCCACACGGCAGGATGCGTGACTAAGCACCGGCTCTCTGGTCCCTCGGGGCAGGCTGCCTGCAGGAAGAAAGGAGAGAGTTTCATATTCTCTTTCAAGAAGTGTGCATTAATAAAGGTTGTTCCACGCAGTTCTGCATGTTATGGGGTAATCTTAATGTAGCACAGTTCTAGTTTCATTCACCAAAAGACTACTGAACTGATGAGCAGCAGGGAAAAAGTGTCTTCTCTCCCAGAACGATCCAGTGTTTGAGTTGCATGTTTGTATCTCAAATGCCAAGTAAGCACTTTTTCAGTGATCTTTGACATTGCTACACCTGAAGTTCAAGTTTGTTTATGCTGTAGTTGAAGATCGGCTGTCTAAACCAGTGGTTCCCAGCCCAGTTTTTTGACTTTCTGTGTGTTCTGTTGTCCAACAGTTTTGAATTTGCTTGTAAGTGTGATTAAAACTTTTGACTGCGCTATTCGATTTCCCAGCAAGACATGTAAACAAGTCTCTTCAAACAGAGGCTCTGGTTTGGGCCTGTTCCCAGCATGTGTTCCTGTGCAGTAATCCATCCATGCGTGTGAGGAATGCAAAACATCATGTGACATCACACTAATCACCGAACTTTTTCTTTCTCTCACCACAGGATGACATGAGTGACTCCCTGCGGGACTACACCAACCTCCCAGAAGCAGCGCCCCTGCTCACTATCCTGGACATGTCGGCCCGTGCCAAGTATGTTCGCGACGTCGAGGAGATCACGCCGGCCGTAGTGGATCAATTTGTCAGCGACTTCCTGGCTGAAAAGCTCAAACCGGAGCCCATCTAAAGAGGAAGTCCAAATATAAGTTGGACTTACTATATGGGACTCACTCCATCATTGAACCCTGACCTGTTGCTATGCCCCTCACCCTTTCCCAGCCTCCCACTATCTCTCCCACCCCACCCCCCTGACTTTGTCAGACTGTTAGAGAGATGTCTCGCTTTTTACTGACATTTTAACATTTTTTTAGACATGTTCCTCTTTTCATGGAGTCCTCTTTCTCCTGTGGTGCCTTGCATTGATGATAGTCCCTACAGTAATATATATGGAGATTCTGTTGGTTCTTTTTTTTTGTCTCAAGAAAAGTGTTTTTTTGTTTGTTTGTTTTTTCACTCAATAGCTTTTCTGAACTCTAGAGAAAAACCAGAGAATTACCCAATGGACCTACTTATTCAGCTGATTCTTTGCTTTCTGTTTTGTCTGCAAGATCCTTGTTACTTTTGGTTCCTGAATGATGTTGTGGAAACAATAAAACACATTTTTACAGTTGTAATTCACATGTAGTGCAAATGTGCTAAACCTCAGTCGGGTGTAGCCGTAAGCCTTTATGGCCCTATTTAAAGAAAAAAAACAGTATGACAGGTGCACATACAGTAAAGATCACATTATACTTGCTTGTAACAGACCAATGACTGATGTTTTAAAACCCCCGTGTCTTGTTGTGTGTGTTATGATGTGAGTGAAAGTCATCTCTTGCCAGTTGTTAATGGTGGTTCTCATCTCAAAGTCATTAAGAGGATTTTCTGTGAAGGTCCCCTAATGAAAAGGCCAGGTCATTCTGAAGGCACAAAAATGGCATTTGAAAAGTGTTGAATGTATAAATCCCTGTACTCTCTTAACTTGAGTCATGATGACTTCTCACACCCATTAAAAATCCACTGGCAAGCATAAAGTTTTGTTCCTTTTAAGTTCTATCAATAAAGTTAGCTCTTGGATATGTTAAATACACATAATACAATGACTCACCAGTTCATTTGTTGTTTCATTTATTTCAATCAATGCAAATGACAGAATGCAGATTGACTCATTGCTGTTCATGTGCAAACTCCAGGTGGGATGATAGTGTAGTGAGTTCTGCATATTTGCACAAGTATGTGGCTGTAAATGTAAAGAAAAAGATGACAGAAGACTGTCACTGTGGGTCTTATCCTTTCTAGAATAAATATGCCTAGAATAATATCTAGAATAGGTGCATGCATCTATTTAAGGGTTTTAGGGACTATATGGAAATTACTAAGATGGTGGGGGGGTTATGTGCTTTTTCTTTTTGTTAAAGGGAGGGTTTAATGTGACTTCAGAGAGCAGGGGAAGGCTTTAACTTTTTCTAATCCTTGATTTATAGTTTATTAATATATAAAATGAGCTTTATACAAGAAAACAAATAGTTACATCAAAAAGATATTTTGTCTGTGACGATTGATTTTTTTATACCATGGCCACTGAGAATATTGGATTCTGATTGGCTGGAAGGTGTGGAAGGTAACTGTGCTGGACACCTATAACAGATGTGTATTAAAGCAGTATTTAACTGTAAGTAAAGACAGCCATAGTGAGATTTAGCGAGCTCGGTGCTGGGGTTATTTGTGTAACCACCGACAACTGAAATAAAAGATAAATAGCTCAGTAAGAACCACACAAATTTTATTTCAAACATGTTTGATATCTGTGTGAATCTTGACGTCCAAAGCCGGAGGAGGAAGAGAGAAGAGGAGCGTTAGCTATGGTGAAGCTGGTGGTCTGAGTCTGAGGGACATTGGTAGGTTAAAAGATAATGAAATATTTCTTGGACGCAGCCTTTAAAAGAAAAAAACACACGAAAAAGGCACCCAAGGCAAACATTCACTGGACATGAATTCAACACAAATCATTTCACAAATCCCTGCTTGAAATTCAGTATTTTATTATTAACACAACAAGATGTATATTGGAAATTTAAATTATTCTGTTCAGTCTATAGTAACAAGGACAAATGTATACCAGAAGTCACATACTGATATTTAGAGCTAACATCATGAGAACTGCTGCTCAGCTTTAGACTTCCATTTCTTTTGTGGTGTCTGCATTAGTCTTAACAGTTGCTTCCTGCCCTCAAATAGAAGGATACTGGCGGCCATGGCTGAATTCAAGCTGTCCACATCAGGAACGACAGGAATAAAGAGCCTGTGACCGGCAGTTTCCTCAGCCAACTGGACTGCTTCTATACTCAGACCCCCTGTCTCTCCACCTATCACAAGAGCAGTGGGACTCTGAGCCCAGTTTTCATGGTACAGCTTTGTGTCTACTCTTGGAAGTGAAAGTCCCTCGTATTCAGAATCTGACTCCGAATCAGAATCAGAATCGTATTCCTCATAGCGCATGTTATTGCGGTTAGACCTCGTGCTGACCCAGCCATAGTCTCCTGCTTTGGAGGGTTTGTGAGACACATTCACTTGTGAATCCTCTGTTTCTCTACTTCTGTCAGCACCACAGCTGCTGTCAGCCACATGGACAGTCACAGGGTTAGGGAGATGTTTTTTGATATCATCCCAGCCCAAGCTGGGATAGATGGGAAGGCGGAAATGGGCGCCCATTGCTGCACGCAGAACTTTAGGCTCCCAGGCGTCAACACAACCTGTCAGTGGATAAAAAAATATACAGAGTTGAAAAACAACAAGCAAAGAAGCAAGGCCATTGTCAAGGGGTGGAGTTCGCTTGTCCATGTCTTTAATTGATAACATGAGCATACCCTTGGTGAGCAGGACATTATGGCAGCCAGCACCAGCAGCACATCGCAACATAGTCCCAAGGTTGCCAGGGTCTCGGATGTTGTCGCATATCAGGGACAACGGAACTGAATGCCCTCTATTTGCGAAGTTCAACCGCGCCGGGTCCGGACGGGCAAATATAGCTGCAGAAGAGGAGGTCAAAATCAGTAACACCTCATTACTCATTACAACTCGCATTTGTGCTTCATAGTGACCCGAAACAAAACATGTGACCCTCACCGATCACCCCTTGTGGGGTCACGAGGTCAGACCAGATCTTGATGTCCTCAAACTTGACTTTGACTAGCGTGGCCCTTTTCAGCTTGTCTAAGGGCAGCTCTTGGAGCCGATCCACTGTGCTGAAGAACACCATCTGTGGGTTGGCACCAGCATCCAGGGCGTCACAGATCAAACGCCTGCCCTCCAGGAGGATTTTTCCCTGGTGCTCCCGAAACGTCCTGGAACGAGCAACACTCACTAACCTCCTGTAGGACAGAGGAGGGGAGATGGAGAGGCAGAGATGGATTACAGGCAGTATGAATATGAATAATTATCATAATTATGACAACTATTTTGGATATGTTGTAAATTATGGGAAGCTATTATGACCTAAAAGAGCAAAAGACAGCAACTGAAACTTTCAGCTGACAGAAATGGCTTAAAACCTCTTATAACTATCTAACAGTATCCAGTCCTGCATTCAAAACTTCAGCTGTAAAAGTAAGAGGTACTATCAGCAAAATGTACTTTTGCAACTTTGCCTTGTAAAACATTTGGCAAATTTTGATTTCAATCTGTCACGATCTAATACCTATTATAAATCTGACCAGACATTTGATTAATCTATAGACACATTTTGGTCAGTACCACCAAAGGTATTGAGGTTCAATACCCCGCCAGACGAAAAGAGCAAAAGCATATTTGCCTCTGAGATGCAGTGGAGTAGAAAAACACAGTAGTATAAAATGCAAATGGCTTATGGTGGCTTGCCTGTTACTCTTTTATCCTCTTTGCTACCTGATATAAGACTGAAAGAATATAATACAATCTCATGATCAACCAGTTAGAGCCCTTCTTTCATTTGAATGGCCGTGTTGTGACCTCTGACAATCACAATAATCCATCCTGCCTTCATGCAGTGACACTCACGCCAGTCTTTTATCTCCAGGGAGAGCCCTCTCGAAGCGAAATCCATCAATGTGATCCTTTGCAACAGAAACCTGGGCATGTTTTATAGCCGACTGCACACTGACAGAGTCTCTTTCTTCGGGGTGTCTTGCTGCAGATGTGACTTTTGGCTTCTTCTCCCTCTTGACGTTCAGCTCTGCAGGCTGAGACTGCGGCGGTGGCTTGAGGACTTTACCCGTCTCGCTTTCTGGAAACAAAACTCTGACCGGTTTCCTCCTCAGTCCGCGTACATACCGTTTAGATTCCACGGCAACACCGCTTCCCCTTGTCAGAAAAGCATTTCTCTCTGTAGAAACGAGACAAATCACGCGTCTCATGTACGCTGCCATGTTTGCCCCGCTTCTTCTTCTCTTGTTTAACTGAGTAGCTTTCTATCGCAAGCTAAGTTACATACCGCCTCCAGTGGTGGTGAAGAAAATGCTACTATTACTATTAACTCATCTAAAACTAATCTAGTTTGCTTGGTAACGTTAATAATTCACTACTTGAGGATGTATTGCCCAAGATATATCAACAAACTAGTTAATTATATTATTTTAAAAATATTTCTTCTTCGTCTTCCTGCTTTAAATTAACGCGAGAGAATGCGACATAGTGGGTGATACCATTTACCTGAATGGCTAGGGGTGGCTAACGTAATTTTATTACTTTTTATTCTGCGTAAAGCCTTTGCGCTTCTCCATAATTACATAATGATATTAATAAATGAACAAAAGCTCGGTTAATATCTGAGGACTTGTATTTTTAACTGTAAATACCTGCTGTTTGCTCATTTGTATTTACGCTCCCCCAATCGATGGCAGAAAAATCGATAATCGAGGACGCTTAATCGTCCCCGATACAGGTGTCGTAATATCTGTCAACAAACATGGCTTTGAGACGAGCGCTGCATTTTGTTTTCAAAGTTGGTGACAGGACCAAAACTGCCACGTTTTACCGAGATGTTCTGGGCATGAAGGTATTTTTTCTGAGCTTCATTTGATGGCCAGAAGTGACTGAAGACATTGATTAAATGTAGCTGATGATCGGCTAATCTCAGCCAGTGCAGACTAATTCCTCCTCTGTCACATGAGGGAAACTCTTTCATAAATGTGTCCAAATGTGTCACGCATTATTTTCTCATCTCTTCTTCTCCATATTAGATATTACGCCATGAAGAGTTTGAGGAAGGCTGCAAAGCCACTTGTAACGGGTAGATATCTTCAACTAACTGAACTTTGTACCCACAAAGCTGAGTTATGCCAAGCTGTTAATATCCTAATAGTGACTGCTGCCCTCATCATGTGTCCTTACAGCCCCTACGATGGAAAATGGAGCAAGACGATGGTTGGCTTTGGTCCAGAAGATGACCATTTTGTTGCTGAACTGACATACAATTATGGGGTGGGAGAGTATCAGCTTGGCAATGACTTCTTGGTGGGTGAGAGTCACATTGAAACGTATAACTCACATGGAGGGTACTATAGGGTGCAGCAGCCTTGTAAAGGTGTATTGTCATGTATGTTTTCACTTCAGGGGCTCACTCTGCAGTCGAGCCAAGCTGTAAGCAATGCCAAACGTCTGGGTTGGCCTCTTGCAGAGGTAGGAGAGGCTCTGTATCTGACCCAGGCTCCAGGAGGGTATCCTTTCTACCTTGTGGACAAAGAGCAGCCTCCAAGTGGTGAGTGTCACAAGTCTTATTTCTGTTTTTTTTTTTTTGTTTGTTTGTTTGTTTTCTGCATGAAAGGGAGCTGTCATCGTAGTGTATCCACTGCTCATATTAGTCAGATGTTGCACAATTATAAAGAAAACACACCAAATATCAGCTTCACCAATGCAAATAGTTGCTTGGTTTCATAGCATTATAAATTTAATGATCATTTAATTGTATTTTGTGGTCAGACTAAGCAAGCATGTCAATGAACTTGGTATTTTATTGAGTAAATTAAAGTTTAAAAGTAAACTAACAATATCAAATGAAAAATAATTATGATCTGCACCTATAAAGCCTTGAACCAAAACATACTGTAAAACTACCATGTAATGACATTGTCTTAAAGTCTCTGCAGTATAGTTTTGTCTCTTGAAGTAAGGCAACCTGCATAAAATACAATCATTCAGCAGTTGCTCTCTGTTTGGTGGTTGCAGGTGTTCAAGCATGACACAGTTTTTACCTCTGGTATTGATCACCTGTAACTTTTGATAATTTGTTCCCAGACCCTGTGCAAAAGGTTTGTCTCGGAGTATCAGACCTCCAGAGATCGACCCGCTACTGGACCACGCTTTTGGGAATGAAGGTGATGGAAAAAAATGAGGAAAAGAAAACAGTGCTGATGGGATATGCAGACACTCAAGTGAGTCAACTATTAAAGAAATCTTTATGTCTTGTGTTCTGTGTTGATAAATAAGTAATGAATTTTAGTCTGAATGTTTTAATTATTATTTATCTTCCAGTGTAAACTGGAGCTTCGTGATATCGGTGGGACAGTAGATCACGGAACAGCGTTTGGGAGAATAGCATTTTCATGCCCACGGGAGCAAGTAAAATGTTATTTTATGGATACATCCTTGTGTTTGTTAATACCGGAGAAAAACAATCAGTGATCATCAATATTTTATTACATTCCACAGTTGCCTGACCTCGAAGCCTTGATGAAAAAGGAAAATCAGAAAATTCTCACTCCATTAGTCAGCCTGGACACTCCTGGAAAGGCCACAGTAGAAGTGGTTATTTTGGGTGACCCAGTAAGTGCATTACCTATGTAATGCTGTAATTAAATTAAATATATAAAATATATATATGTAACTGGAGAATGTTTGTTTCAGGATAGTCATGAGATTTGCTTTGTGGGAGATGAGGCTTTCAGGCAACTGTCCATGGTGGATCCCAAAGGAAATGAATTGCTTGATAAGGTTGGTGTTGCTTAAATGTTTTCCTCTCAACATTAAATATGCAACACGTGTTGAGTATTCACTGTCCCTGTGCTCTTTTTGCTTTTAAACTTGTTTTTAGGCGATGGCTGAAGACAAAAGTGACGAATGGTTTGCCAAACACAACAGACAGAAAGCTGCAGCATGAGATGAATGGCTCGCCTGGAAGAGTGTGCACCATCTATTTCTAACCAGCTCATATGATGACGAGTGGCTGTACAAGGCCCCTCTAGTGTAAATCTTCTTGTAATGACAACTCAATTATCCCACGGCTGGCAGTATGAGATTTATGCCATGAGGCACGGTTTGCATTGACAGCACTTTGTGAAAGGACCACTTGTTCAATTTGATGAACATTTTTCCAATGAACATTGTTCCTATCAATAAGCCACAGAGGTGGGCTAAAAATCGATTTAGTGAAACTTATGAAAGATATCAACATGGTCGAGGCAAAACTTTGCTGTTGGGCCCCTGTTGACCCTTCGCCAACCGCCTTCTGTGCATTGTGTATGTTGCAATTAGTGCTCTTAATTACTGGAGTAATGCTTCCTGGCTGCAAGATTAAAAACTACATTAATACAAAACGTATCATGTGAAATAATAAAAGGTCTTGATTGCCACAACATGAGGTAAATAATGCCCTATTGTTGATATTGTACTTTAATCGTACAGATTCTATACATTTGCAGCAAATCAAATGACCAAAACCCCAAATGCATGGAGCTTTTAGGGGCATCAACCATTAAAATATGCTGTGAAATGCAGCATCATGTAAGAGCAGTTGCTGTTTACAGATGAATGCATCCAACCAGTATGATGCAGAAGCACTGGTTTAATCATGTGACACTGAATCTCTGAAAATAAATGTCTTTCAACTTTTCACCTTTGTTAAACTGTGTGTGTGTTTTCTTGGGTTTGGTGGATGCACATGAAGTGGAGGTGAGCTGTGAGCTCTCTGTCTCCTCTCTCTCTCTCTCCCTCTCTTCTCCCTCTCTCTCCCTCCTTCTCTTCTCTCCCCTTCTCTGTCTCTCTCTCCCCCTCTTCTCTCTCTGTCTCCCTGTCTCTCTCCCTCTCTCTCTCTCCCTGTCTGTCTGTCTCTCCCCTTCTCCCTCCCTCTCTTCTCCCTCTCTCTCCCCCTCTCTGTCTCTCTCTCTCCCTCTTCTCTCTCTGTCTCCCTGTTTCTCTCCCTCTCTCTCTCTCCCTGTCTGCCTGTCTCTCCCCTTCTCCCTCCCTCTCTTCTCCCTCTCTGTCTCTCTCTCCCTCCCTCTCTGTCTCTCTCTCTCTCTCTCCCTCCCTCTCTGTCTCTCTCTCCCTTTCCCTGTCTCTCTCCCTCTCTCTCCCTGTCTCCCTGTTTCTCTCCCTCTCTCCTCTCTCTGTCTCCCCTCTCTCTCTCTCTCTCCCTCTCTGTCTCCCTCCCTCCCCCCTCTCTCTCCTCTCTCTGTCTCCCCTCTCTCTCTTTCTCCCTCCCTCCCTCTCTCTCTCCCCCTCTTCTCTCTCTCTGTCTCCCTGTCTCTCTCCCTCCTCCCTCCCTCCCTGTCTCTCCCCCCTCCCTCTCTCCCTCCCTCCCCCCCCTCAGTGGAGGAGCAGGGCGGAGCGGAGCAGTGGACAGCCGGAGTGTTTCCTCCCTGTGAGCGGCTTCCCTGCAGCGTCGCTCCGTGCAGCCGAACCCCAACACTGTGAACATGTCCGGGTGAGTAGTCTCGTCAGCGGAGCGCGGCCCGACGGAAGCCAAACACTCGCAGATTAAACCCTAAAAAAAAAAAAAAACAACAGAAAAAACGCCAAGTTGTGTGTGCGAGTCTCGCAGCCATGCTACGTTAGCGTGCTAGCACAGATTTGTGGATGACGCGGCGGCAGATATCCTAAAAATACTCAACGTTTGGTCACTTTGAGCGACTTGGCAGGAAGCGTCTGCCTCGCCACGGGTCGGCAGTGCACCAGGAGCCAGCTCAGGGTCAAGGTTTCTCCCGCTGCCGGGGGATAAAGTTGAGCTCCTCCATGAAACTACACTGAGCGGTTAATTAGCATCGTTAGCAGCGTGAGGCCAGCTGGGACCGTTGATCAGAACTAACGGTCGTGAACGTGCACGGGAAACCTGTTCAATAAAGTTATCAATTGCTGTCATCGCGCAGTTAAGTGTGAGTGAGCTGCGTGTAAAGACGCGTCTCTTCCTCTTTTGACAGCGGCTGATGGCGGATAGAGGAGCAGCCAGACTTCATGTCCAACATTTGGGTGTGAACGACTTGACTTGGGGACACAATGTCTCTCCTGCTGATGTCTCTCCTGCTGATTCTTCTGCTCGGGATTGTGTTGTCATGTGTCATTTTCAGGTGAGAAATGGGCCAGTGATACTCTGTGGGCAACTTTGATCTATCTAAGCATAACATAACATAACTGCTTACAAGATTCAAGACTTTTTTATCCTTGGTTTTCCTTATTTTAGGATTATTTACACACAAGATCAAAGATTTTTTTACTCTTGTCTTTGGCTTCTAGGTGGCTCATATGCACCCTGGCTGTGCGCTTCTTCCAGACAGCGCTGAACGCTGATCTAAAGATCAAATCAGTAGGGCTGTTTTCTGTCCAAGGAGTTAGTATCCAGTTTCACCCCCAGCATACTCTGGTAAGTTTACATGACATTTATGCAGCGAGCTCATTCCATGCAGCTGCTCCCATTTCGGTAATGGCCAAAACACATTTAATGTTGTCTGTCTGCTGCTGCTTTTTTGAGTTGCTTGTAACAGCGGTTATCTTTACGACAGGAAATTGACAAGATATGGATCTCAAGTAAGCTTCTAAACCAGGATTTGCCGTAAGTTGTCACATTTCTTTGTCAGTTCTCTTTCAGCAAAGCAGTTAAAGATGCGAAACCCTTTTTATATATGAAAATACTTGAAACAGTTGCTGCATGTTTGTGTTTCAGGAGATACCTGGCGTTGTGTGTTGGCGAAACCAGAGTTAGGTTTGACTTGCAAGCACCACTCAGACCTTTGGCGAAGAAGAGCCATGGAAAAATGTCTGGGAAGATTTCGGTCAGCCCCACAACGCTGCGCTTTCTGTCCCAAGTATGGAGCCTCGCTGTAGGTCAATCTTTTGCCAAACTGATTTTGTAGACAATATCTCACTTGCCGTCTTGTGTTTTCAGCTGCTGTCATTCCACGTCAGCTCGATCAATGTGATGGTGCTGAACATAGCGCTGTCAGAGTCTCTATGGCACATGACCATCACAGGCATCACCTTGTTACTTGACCACCAGAGTAAAAGGTAACTACGCGGTTCACACTGAGTCTATATGTTATTTCTGTCTGCCGTTGATCTATTTTAGATATTAAATTTGATAGAATATCCCGACCAAAGATTGTGCTACAATTTTCTCATATTCTAACTTTCATTACAGGCTGGCATGGGACTTCTCAGTCGCGCAGCTAAGCAGTAAAGTTCTTAAAAGCAGTCAATTGGTGAGTTCTTGTATTTTCACCGAAATGGAAACGTGTTATTGAATGTGTGTGGCTAACACGCTCTCCATTGTAGGATATATGTTTGGCTGAAGTGGCCCTGAGCCTGCTGCTGTCTGGAGATGTGGACCTACCAGAGATGAAGCCAGGTTGTTTGTCCCTGAGTGTGAGGACACTTATAGCAGAGCTGCACGAGGGACTATTTCTCAGCCAACTCCTGCTGCCCCCGTCTCCCAAGAAGAGCATTCACGATGCATCTGGTGAGCAAACACAAAGTAATAACCTTTGAAATATCAAAATGATTATTAGAGTAATCTAATAAACAAGTGTCCTTACAGCCTTGACAAAGTGTCCACCTTGTTGAGATAAGGACATCAGGCTTTTTTGTAAATTTACAAGACCTTGACAGCACTAATAGTTGTTTTTCCCCGCCTCTAGTGATCTTCTGCTTATTCTAAAATGCCTGAATGTCTACCATTGTCTGTGATATTTTTAGCTGTTCTGATAAAAAATAAGGACAAGGTCATATCATAGGGCTTTGTTGACCTCTGTAGGTGCTTGAAATGTTCACAATGATAAATAGATAAGGTTTAACCTCCCCAGTCAAATAAAGCAGAAGGCTTATAGTTATTTAAAAAGTAAGACCAAAGTTGGTCAAATCATGTCAAGTATTTAAAATAGCTCAATATTATTTTTCTTTATATATCTGCAGGTCTTTTGGATTGTTATTCACTGATCGAGAACCTAAATAAATGTGGTGTTAAAACTAAAACATCAGTAGCACAGGCATGGTTAAGTTGGAAGTTTTTGCCTATATAAATAGACACTAACAACTACAAGGGGAAAAAGGAAATTACACATTATCTCACTCTGGTATTTCCATGCAAAACATATTTTTAGATCGTCAGAAACCAAAGCATTAAAGTGGTGTTGTTAGTGATCCAGATGCTTTACGTTTATAGGTACAGTTATGACATTTATTTAATCAAAATTTGATAGTATTTATGACATGCTTGAGAGACTTTTTTTGGTTGTTGTTTCGACAACTGTTTAACATATTATTTAGCTGGTATTCCTGATAAATAATCTGTGCTTTTCTTGACATTTTTGATAAAACTGTACATATTTATGTGATTTAATAGTATTAATACTGTTCCCTTTCAGAGTGTGAAAACATTGAGTGTATCCAGACTGAGACTGTGGAACGGTTTCATCAGCTGATTCCCCACAAGGTCAATGTGGAATTTGATAATACAAATGTAACCCTGTCCATGCACAGCCAGAAAAGGTGAGTCACCAATTTACCATCAACTCCATATAGTTGTTGTTGTGCATAATTTGATTCCCTATTGACAACTTGATTGATTTAAACATGGTATGACTCTCTTTCCTGTCTATACAGACACCTGAACTGGACTCTGAAGTCTTTAAAAGTCTGCTATGGACGTGACGATGAGCAGCTTCCGCTTAAAAGCTTCACTCCTGAGCTGAGCTTTCCCCAGAGCAGCCTGGAGCTCCTTCTAGAGGGTTAGTTTACAGCTGGGTGCCAGATGCAATTCAGAGAGAGTTGGATAAAAGAAAAGGCTATCAATAACAGGCTCATGTGTTTTTTTTTTTTTATATTGGCAGATGGACTTCTCCTCTCACAAAGTAGGCAAAGAATCCTTTGTGTGAACTCTCTCAAGACAACCCTGCAGGTGTGGATGATGCTTGATAGCCACATTTCAAGAGCAAAGCTTCTTAAATCTATGACTCATATTTGACATTATTTTGACTTTGTCTCTTCTATATTTAGGTTACATCAGTTGACATCTCAGGGTCATTCACAGTCAACACTTGCATCATCCACTACCGTCACCAGGAGTTCTCCCATTGGCTGAATCTATTTCCATGGGAACAGCTAATCCACAGGAAGGCAGCACATAGAAAAAGGCAAGTTGCAAAAGGAAAAGGTTAAGATTTCTGTATGTTTATTAATACTATTAATAGGTTGGGGGGATTATAACTACACATTCACCACTTTTCTGAAAATCTCCCACTGCAGTGAAAATAATAATCTAACACCTTTTTGCTGTCTTCTCTTTCTTATCCACGTTTGTGTCTGCGTATCACTCATTCTGTATTGTGTTCAGCCATGATGTCATTGTGTTGTGTAGTCCATTAGATTATTTGCCCACCCTCCTTTTCCTCAGGCGCCTCCCACACCTGGATGCTCCTGTGATGATCACGTCCTCTGTGTCCAATGTTAATGTGTCTGTTCAGCTGGGAGACACAACGCCTTTTGCTCTAGGTTTCCTCTCTGTCAGTGCAGGTACTGCAGGTCTTTCACGTGCTTCACACATGCACATACACACACACACACACAAAGGCAGGTGGACGTCATATGATATTATTGCTACATTGTAAAATGAGGGCATTGTTGTGTTAACGTATAACCTCGACACCTTGTGGTAAGCAAAAGCACTTAATGTTATTACTTTACATCACATGCAAGAACTGTACTCGAGAGCATATTTTCTTTCAATAAATCTTTGTAGGTTTTGTTCTGTAACAGGGTCAACCTTTTTCAAACATGCCAGACTAGATTAGATAAAGACTTTCTTAGAGTGCCCTTTAAACATTAAACATTAACTTGTACTCCTTTTATCCATGTTGCCTTTTAATGGCTAACTTAACTTAAATCGCAATACTGCAGCACTTGAATGTATATCCTCAAAATAATGTTTTATGATGACTTGTGCTCCCTGTGTCTGTAGAACTGCAGCATCTTCTTGACATTATTGACGCAGAGAGCTCACAGTCCCAGAATGTGCACCAGCGTGCCTCACTGTCCCTGGACAACTTCTGGTGGAGAGTGGGCCAGGGGTCTCATATCCAACAAGCACCCCACCCTCCTGGTAAACATGTGTGGGGAGAAGCACTAATTTTAGACTCGCTCAGTCTTCAGGTAGGCGCACAAATGATTCATATGTTTTATTGATGAATCTAAAGCATCATACTATAATGATGCTTTAGATTCCTTTTCACATTTTTTAAATACTTCTTTTAAACAACCTTCTCTAAAGTGCCACGTGTGCTTCTCTTTTCTTTGTTCAATAGTTATTTTCTTTCCATGATTTTTTCTAAATATAGATTTTCTGAATTCCCCAGTTTTTCCAACCACAAATGAGATCAAAGATGTTAACTCAGAACATGCTGTTTCCAATTAAAACTAGTTCCTATGTTTGGTAACTTATTTAGTCAAAGGATTTATTGGCATACTCAATTGCTGATGTCCGCATACTTTTAATCTCATCCGTCAGGGGAGTTTCAACCGTCCACACATGGAGTCGACCAGCCGGTCTCAGAGTTTGTGCGTGGAGTCCAGCCTGAAAGGGCTTCAAGTGGAGCTTTCAGAGACATGTGCACTGTGTCTGTCTCGCCTGCTGTCCCTCATCTGTGTTCCTCGTGACACGGGACCACAGCTGTCAGATGTGGCCTCAGTGTCTCCCCCTAGTGATGATACTGTCCAGCCCATCCCTTCCTCACATCTACACCTGCTGTTTAAATTGGACTGTTGCCTCGAAGATGTTAATGTGTTCACACTTTCTAATCTGGCAGGTAAATTATTTCAGTATATTTAAGAATGTTGCATGGTGAAAAAGTGGTGTCTGCTGCTCTGCCTGCTGCGTTCAGTAATTCACTATGAGGGACATAAACAGTAGGATATACAGTATTTACAGTGTACCTCAGACTTTTCTTAATTCTACTGTTTTAATTTACATTTTGACTTTTGTGGAGTTGAAATGATTAGTTTACGATTGACAGAAAATTAAGAAACTATTTTGGTAATCCATTGATTGTGTTAGTCATTTTTCCAGCAAAAATGCCAAACATTACCTACATACATTTTTCAGAGAAAAGGTAACAAATGGACAAAAGTATTGCAGCAATAATTACATCTTCATTATCTTGTGGGGCCACAGGATACACAACAGTCTGTACTCTGGCAGTCAATCATCACCTTTAATTCTCATCTTTTATTTATTTGTGTTCTCGTTACAGGAGCTGTGTCTTTGCGGTTGGACACTGTCAGAGCTCTGAGCACTGCAGAGAACTACACGGTGTCACTTCAAGGTGTGAGCTTGTCAGCGATCAAAGCAATCACAGAGAACATGGAATCATGCTCCCCCGCCTCCGAAACCCCCAACCCTGTGCTCAAACTCACCGTGATAGCCTTCTGTTACCACATCACCACCCACACCTTAGAGGTAATCAGATCTCTATCTGTTTCATTTCTCTGAACTGAATGAATTTCTGTGTCTGTATTCATATTTTGTGTCTTAATCAGGTTCAATGTGAAGAGGAGCTCACTGTTGAATGGACACCACCAGACCACATGGTCTTATATCAGCACCTGACTGAAGCTCAGGCTTGTTGGTGTATGCTTTGTGGAGAACATGGAGAGGACAGTCCAGTCAAACCTAAGGAGAGTGAAATCATTTCAGGCCAGAGTAGAGGGCTGTCTGTGCGTGTTGAACTGGGCTGCACTCGTTTGACAGCCCATGTTAGTGAGCAAAACTATATTCTCCTGCACACAGAAGCCCTCTCAGTCTCCAAGCATACTGGTTCCATGCACATACGTTCTCCCTCCATGATCTTCAACTTTGATGGCAACAACATTGTCTCCTTTAGAGATCTAGATGTTGAAATGCACACAGAGCTGAATGAGATGCAGCCGCACAGAGACACATTCCCCTTCCTCACCACTCCTCACAACCATGTCTTGGTCCTTACTTGCCCCTCTATGGCTGTTGAGTTCCCCTACCAGTACGATTTCTCAAACACCTTTGATATGGCCATTAGTGTGCAGAAGTGGCTGAAGACTCTGCATCGCTCGCCAAGCCACGCCACTACCGTCCAAAGTCTGCCTCCTGACCTGGTAATCAAAATTAGCCAGTTCTCCTTCGTCTTTCTGGACGACATCTTTGAAATCAAACTGCGAGACAACTACGAGCTAATGAAGGATGAGAGTAAGGAAAGTGCGAAGCGTCTTCAGCTTCTGGATAAGAAGGTGGCAGATCTACGCAAGCAACATGGAGAACTTCTCCCTGCCAGAAAGATTGAAGAGCTGTATAGTTCACTGGAAAAGAAGCACATTGAGATCTACATCCAGCGCTCACGCCGCCTCTACGTCAATACGCCCATGAGGAAGTCTCTGCTGACCTGGACTGTGTCAGACTTGGAGCTGGTAGCCCTGGCTGATGAGTCTCTTCATGGGCTAGAGAGGGTGAGAGAGCAGCTGAGGGACATCGACAGGATCAGTCCCTTCCCCAGAGATGGACTCCCTCTGGTGGTCCAGTGGTGCCGCGCCGTCAAGTTTAAACTGGATGCATTTTTGGGTAAGTTGATTAAAAATGTTCAACATTAATTCCAGATGTGACGACATTGGAAATAAAATGTAATTAGTTTTCACAGTTTAAATCTTATTACTGCATTTACAAAAATAAGTGATGTCTTTGCTCTCTCTCCACTGTGCCAGTGAGAATTCGGGATTACCCTCGCTACCTGTTTGAGATCCGGGAATGGGAGTTGTCAGGGCGTCTGATTGGGACAGAGCAGGACGGACAGGCCAGGGCTCATCGCAAAGAGATCGTCCCTCTTGGTCCACCATGGGGTGATGTGACGGTCCACAGGAATATGCCACCTCTCAAGTTCTACTATGATTTCAAATGTGAGTTACAGGAGACATGCTGTCACCATGCTATGGATTTTATTATCAGTTCCCATCCAATATACCCAGCTCTTCATTATGCCTGAGGTCACAGGTTTTTAATGTGTGGTATCCAATCATGTGCCCAAAACAGAAGTTGAAAGCAGTAGTAGGCATCTGCAGGGGCAAAGGAAGAGCGAAACAATTTTTGACTTTTGAGAGGAAAGTATAAAGTTAGAGTGTTGTAGCTTCGCCCTCTAGTATATAAAAGCACTAATTAGTTATTTGAAACAAACAGTAACACAGATAATAGAAGTGAAAACCAAACTTTGTTGCAACTCTCAGGAGAAATAAAGTGATCTAGTTTCCTGAATTCAAGGCATGCAAATGTGATTAATAATCATGATGCTGTTGAATCATAATCAGTATTATGCAAAACATTAGTGGATATCGTTTTAGTCCTAGTTGTGCAGTTGCTGTATTGAGGTTTACTCTTTCAGACACTGGAAGTTAATAGTTCTCACTGAATATTCTCTTTATGCAGCCAACATCTCTCTGTACACTATTGTTTGGGGGCCATGTTGGGACCCTGCTTGGACTTTGATTGGCCAGTCCGTCGACCTGCTGACCAAACCCACAGTTGATCCCTCGCCTCCTCTGGCCTGGTGGGACAAAAGTCGCCTCCTTCTGCATGGGCGCTGGGTTATGGACATTGATCAGGCCAATCTTCATCAGCTGGCTACAGAGGTAAAACTGTGTAAAACCATGTACACCTAATAACTAACTCAACTGTTAAATCAGTTAGCATTTACACTCAGTGGCTTCTCTAGTAGGCACACCTGTACAATCTAATGCAATCGAATACAATTGTTCTGCTATAAAGTCTACTTTTATGACGCACACAATGTTCAGTTTTTTTGGAATTTATGGCAGGGCTGTTGTATTGAATTGCATTAGATTGCACAAGTGTAATAAAGTAGCCACTGAGTGTGTGTTTTATGGCAGATACTGCACCCTCAAAGGTTTTTAGTTTCTTCTTGTAACTGAGCTATGTGATGCCAAAAAAAAGTGAAAAAAACAAATGAATCACCTAATCTAATATAAAGATTAATTTTGTATTCCTACAGGACCCTTACAACACTACAGAAAACTTGCACTGGGAGTGGAGTAAACTGAACTTTGACTGGAACCCGGGGCAGTTTGTTTTTAAAGGAGATTTGGATGTAAATGTCAGGACAGCATCAAAGTAAGTGGAGGCATCAGGTGGGGGAAATAGTGGTTAAATGCAACTTACGACTGTATTTGTAGAGAATTGTTCAGTAATAGAAGTGCCTTTTTTCCCCAATACTAGGTATGATGATATCCGTTTTCTACAACTGCCCAACCTGTGTATGACCCTTGACCTCCAATGGCTTTGCCATGGCAACCCCCATGACCACCATGCTGTAATGCTCTGCTGTGCGGAAAACATTGCAGACGTGACCTCAGGACAACCTCATGACTCCTACAGAGCCTTTCGCTCTGAGAACCTTAACCTCTCCATCACCATGGACCTTAACCAGCACTGTGGCACAGGTACAACTCTGCCTCTCTATCTGTCTAGCTTAACTAAGCTCACTGCACTTGAAAATCAGAATTGTATATGTACTTTGCTGAACAGAACTGTGCATTTTTTTTATTTTTTGTTTTTTGTTTTTTTGCAGAACCCTCCCAGCCCAGAATCCTGCTGTACAGCAGCACTCTGCGCTGGATGCAGAACTTTTGGGCCACCTGGACGGGTGTATCTCGACCTATCTGTAGAGGCAAGCTCTTCCATAGCCTCAGGCCTCTTCGCAAGAAGCTGGGTCAACACTACAAACAGATGTCCTACACAGCTGCCTTCCCGAAACTACAAGTATGTGCATTTGCAGTCACTTACACAGTACAGTATGTACAATTTTTTCTGACAGATAATTTACTAAGTTCTTCCCCTTTATTTTGTTGCACCTAAAATCTACCACATGTATATATTTTTACTTATTTTGTGTCCTTCAGGTGCATTACTGGGCCTCCTTCGCCCAGCAGAGAGGTATCCAAGTGGAGTGCAACAAAGGCCATGTCTTCACTCGAGGGGCACAGAGACTTATTCCGCAGGGTACAGGCATTAGCATTCAAGATTATTCATATATAGATTACTTAATTTAGTCTATCAAAAGAAGATGAAGTAGTTTTTTTGTTTTTTTATGTGGATGCATGTGTGTTTCACAGCTGGCACTGTGATGAGGAGGCTGATCTCTGAATGGAATGTGACTCAGATGGTTAGTGAGCTATCTCAGGTGACGGTTCACCTGATGGCCTCTACCTGGGATGAGACAGCTGACCACCAGATCAATGCTCAGGTGAAGAAAACTCACCTGGTCAGCCTATCCTCCCTGAGCTACCAGCGACAGAGCAACCGCATGGAGGAGGTAAAACCCAAGAGATGGCCGAAGTACAAGTCTGTTCTTCACTGTGGCTGCATTCATAATCGAGATCTTTTCAAAATATTTCTGACAGGAGGTGAACCAGAAGGATGAGATGAATGCCTCTTACACTCACAAACTGCGCCTGGTGGACCTGCGTGCTTCCTGGACAACCACTAACAGGAACATAGCCTTTGGGCTGTATGACGGTTATAAGAAGGCATCTGTACTGAAGAGAAATCTATCCACCGAAGCCTTGAAGGGTCTGAGGATCGACACACAGCTGCAGACCAAGAAGCTCAAACGCTCTCCTTCCAACTACTCTCCTACCACAGCCCCTACCACACCAGTTATGCCCCCTGTCAGTAGAGCAGAAAAAAGTCACAATGAAGGTGAGAAAATAGCTTGAGTAATAAAAAGACAAGACTGTTGGGTCTCTTAGGCTGTTAAGATCCACTCTTTTTCCCTCCTTCATTCTGCAGGAACATCGATGCTCCAGAAACTGATCGAGGAAACGGACAAGTTTGTGGTGTTTTCAGAGGAGGACTCTGGTGTCAGCGACCAGCTTTGTGGCATCGCAGCCTGTCAGACCGATGATGTCTATAACCGCAACTGGTTTATCGAGTTGGTCAACTGTCAGGTGCCTTGATAATAGCCTTTTTATTTCTGAGATCTGTTTAGTTTTCCTTGTTGCAATGTTGTCTAAATTCCTTCTTATTGTCACTTTAAAAAACTTCACTCCAGTTTTGTTGGTTTCCATCTTTTAACCTCTAATTGAAGATCATGTATGGAATGAGAAAAATCCAACAATAGTGGCTAAACAAGGACTGAAAGCTCTTTCAAAACTTAAAAGGGCATTCTTTGAATTTCAAAGGTATTTTTCATAAGGTGTTCTCTGGAAGATAGTTTAATGCAGGTCGATCTGGGTGGTCCAATGTTTTAATCTTCTTCTTCTTTGCTTTACTTAGATGATGTTGCGTGGCACAGAGACTGCAGGCTGTGTGCTGGTGTCTGCAGCAAAGGCTCAGCTGCTCCAGTGTGAGCATCACCCTGCCTGGTACAACGACACCTTGAAGCAGAAAACCACCTGGACCTGTCAGCTGGATGGCATGCAGTACTTTGCCACCATGGAGCCCAACCAATCTGAGCAGGAGGACAGACAGTTGTGGCTGGAGGTAAGCGCAGCTCTCACCTGGTATTTAAATCAGGGGTCTTGAATGTATAGATCAGTGCAAATTAAGGGTAGTCCTATAGAACTACAGTATGGTCTGATAAGGGCAGAGTTTGCCCCCTTTTCAACTTTTAAGTGGTGCAAATGTAATGCCATTACCAGGGCTTTATAGTAACTCACTTGCTGTGTGCAGTGCTGTTCCTGCTATGATTTACTCTTGACTCTTTCTTTGGGTTGTGTTTAGGTGAAAAACATAGAGGAGCACCGGCAGCGTAACTTAGACTCTGTGCTGGAGCTGATGGAGAGTGGCCAGGCTGTGGGAGGAATGGTTAGCACTACTACAGGTAAATTACTTCCCAACTTCTTCACAGAATTGCTCTTCCTTACCACATGGTACTCACCTCCTCATCCCACAGACGTGTTTTTTGAAATATGCACAGTAGGATGCTTTCTTGAATACACAAAGGGATCTTGTGTGTACTGCATATTGAGAAATGTATGCTGTTTTTCTTGCTGTATACCTGTAGAGGGATTCTGATTAACTGTACTATTTTTGAAATAATGAACTCTTCTTTTCTGTGTTTGTAGACTGGAACCAGCCAGCCCAGGTGAACGAGTCTCAGCAGGTTCAACGTATCATCTCACGTTGTAGCTGCCGGATGCACTACATCAGTTACAGTCACGACATCAACCCAGAGGTGGCCACACAGATCAAACCGCCAGAGCTGAGGAATAACCATGAGAAAGAGGACCTGCTGAAAAAACAGGCCGGTATGTCTGGTCACCTACACACTGTATATCCTCAACCTGCAGGGATGAATGCACCTGGGTTCTTGTAAAACCAATAACATCATATGAGCTTTAAAGAGTTTTCTTATGTTGATTCAACAGGTGCTGTGGACACATTCACCCTCATTCACCATGATCTTGAGATATCCACCAACCCTGTTCAGTACGCTATGATCCTGGACATCGTCAACAACCTGTTGTTACACGTGGAGCCCAAACGCAAGGTAGGCATCATTTGGCTAATGGTCCCAGTTTTGAAAAGATTTCTATGTCCTTAGTGATGTTTCATTTTTCCTTACTTTGTGTTTTTTTATCTTCTGGGCCTGTGGTGTTTCCAGGAGCACAGTGAGAAAAAGCAGCGTGTTCGTTTCCAGCTGGAAATTTCTAGTAACCCCGAGGAGCAGCGCAGTAGCATCTTGCACCTACAGGAGGCGGTCAGGCAGCACCTTGCCCAGATTAGACGCCTTGAGAAACAGATTTATTCCAACATCAGGGTGAGTCGCATAGTGCATTATCAGTCTATGATTTACTCCTTGAATTACCACTGTTACTTAAAATGTCTTTATGATGCAGGCACAACCTGAGGAACTGAGCGGCGATGAACTGATGGAGATCAACACAAGACTGCAGAACCAGCTAAACCAGGAGAAGAATGACATGCAGATGAAGAGCGAAGAGCTCAACATTCTCATCAGGTCCCACAGCAGCACTTATTCACACCCAATACTGAAAAGATATGACGCACAGTTAAATAATAAATATATTCTCTATTTTTCAGGTGTTTTAAGGATTTCCAGCTGCAACGGGCAAACAAGCTGGAGCTGCGCAAGCCCCCAGAGGATGTGAGTGTGGTGAGGAGAACAGAGATCTACTTTGCCCAGGCCCGCTGGTGTTTGACCGAAGAGGACGGCCAGCTTGGCATTGCTGAGTTGGAGCTGCAGAGATTCATGTACAGTAAGGTGAGCACAGCAAGGAACTACAACAGCCTGGAGTTTGGAACAGCTGGCTGATGATCCCACTGCAGACAGGACAGCAGAGCTGCTTCTTAAATTCCACCCGAGGCTGAAAACTTCCCACTAAATCATCCATCCTCTCAGATATCCTCTTACTATTTTCCCCTCAAAATTTCCTCTGCCTCCCTCTGTAGCTCTTATTTACCTTGTCTCTAGCTTTTTTCAGCATTCTGTATTTCACTATCCATCCTAGGATAACAGGAATACACGTAACATGTCCTATCGCTGCATTTGTTGTATTTTTCTCTTAAAAAATGCTAAATGCAAAGAAAATTAACTGTAAAAATACAGTATATTGTGTCCTGTGATATGTTCCCCCTGACCGATCCAGTACTATACTTAATCACTGATGATGGTAAATGTTGATGACTTTGAATACTTTCTATCCACAGCTGAACAAGTCTGATGACACAGCAGAGCATCTTTTGGAGTTGGGGTGGTTCACAATGAACAACTTACTGCCCAATGCAGCATACAAGGTACATTTGACTCTTGTTATTCAGGTTTGGCCATATTATTATTATTATTATTATTATTATTATTATTATATATTTTTTTCAGTTACCAAAATGGAAAGGCACATTCATTTCATTTGACTTTAGTTTGTTTTTAGCCTTAAATATACAACAAAATGTAATGACCTTCATGACAAACATCCTTTTGAAAGAAGTTGTCAACGTATATTGCCAAAAAGCCTGCAATATGCGATATTTATGACTCTCTGCCTGGTTTCCTCTGTGCAGCGTGTGAGGGTATGTACAGTGTTGGTACAGTGACAAGACTTAATGTCTGTGTTGACTCCATCTTGTTTGTCCAGATGGGATCACTCTGTTGCTCTTCAGAGTTTCATATTCAGTGTTGCATGCACATTCAAGGATTCATTGATGCATGTGTGACAAAGGACTCATGACAAGTTACTTCACCTAATGCGTTGTCCATACTGTGTTCATATCATCAATAATATGCAATAAGTGTTCTTAGATATCGAATGTACTGTTTTCAAAAGGATTTTCACTCAAAATGTGAATTTTATTTTGTGATGTCGCTGAGAATAAAATGAACTCCCTCTTTTTTTATAGGTCGTACTTCGGCCACAGAGTAACTGCCAGTCAGGACGCCAGTTTGCTTTGCGTATCTTCAGTAAAGTGCGCCCCCCTGTGGGAGGAATCTCTGTTAAGGAACACTTTGAGGTGAAGAGCATCACATGCAGCCACATTCACTGAAACATTTAGATTGCGATTTATTGAAGATTTTTTTAAATGATTGTTTCCATCGTCAGGTGAACGTGGTGCCTCTCACCATCCAGCTGATGTACCAGTTCTTCAAAAGGATGATGGGATTTTTCTTCCCAGGACGAAATGTTGAGGAGGAGGAGGTCACTGATGAGGAAGACAAGTTCAGATTGGTTACTACAGGTGAGTTTTTTTGTCAACAGTGGCAGTATGACAGCGGTAAAGTGAGCAGCACCTAGTGTCAAATCTCTCTGTGGGATCACCAGCCTGTAATCTAAACCAACTAACTGATCAATAATGGTTTCCATTTTCTTTGCCAGATGTGTGTGTGTGTGTGTGTGTGTGTGTGTGTGTGTGTGGGGGGGGGGGTGGGGGGGGATTGAATAGCCCATTACTGTGTTATGTCATCCCTCTGATCTATTAAAAGGTTCACTTTGGATATGACCTTGAGATTTGTGTAAGAGAGAGAGAGAGAGAGAGAGAGAGAAACTCAGTGGGAGTGTAAGGTGTTGGGTGCAGAGTCACCCAGAGGCCACAGTGCTGATGCTGATGTGGCCTGTGTCACAGGTATCCCTGTCAAGCCTCGGCAGTCATCAGAGGACACCATGGGTGCTATGGGCCCCAGCAAAGGTGTCACCCAGGGACTGAACCGCACTGCAGGGGTCAGGAGGTCATTCAGGAAACCTCCAGAGGTATTCATTCTCTTTGATCGTTTGCGCTCAGATGTGAAGATTAACAAAATAAAGAAATGTGATTGTATGTTATAATTTCCTCCCACCAGCATCCTGTTGATGATATTGATAAGATGAAGGAGCGAGCTGCTATGAACAACTCCTTCATCTACATCAAGATTCCCCAAGTGCCCCTCTGTGTCAGCTATAAGGTGGGTTCTCTGTGTGTAACAATTGTTACTGAACCCAACAAATGAGACTGAAGAGGATTATTCTGTTATATCTTGACCTCACAACAGCTCAGGTCATTCTTACAAAACTGTCTCTAATTGTGGAAAAACATCATCTTCATCTGTTGAATTTGCACGAGAGTTTAAACTATACAGTAAAGGCATTATGTTGTTAGATCCAAGATTGAATGGTTCTGTCAGTTTTATTTTATATATTATTTATAAAGCATATAATATTGAGGCTTGGCTGCAAAGGCTATTGAGCAATAAAGAATAATAGGTACATTAAGATTAAAAGAAAGAAATGTATGAGATTATGTAATATGTGTATTAAACTGTGTAAGTGCATATTGTGAGTGGATCTAGTTATCTTAGTTCAAGTGGCTATAGTGAATATGTTTACAGTGGATCCCAGAACTACTTCTGAAAGGTGTCGGTGTACTTAGGAACCCACTGAGAATTATCAACCGACTCTGCGGTTCCCCTCAGCTCTGTGGAGCATTTTAGCGTCTTTCAGCTATTTAAGGCATAAGGTTTAAGGCATTTTTTATTTCCTGTCTGATGTTTTTTTTTAGATGTTGATCTACTGTTTGACTATAAAATTGCCCTTCTTTAGGGAGAAAAGAGTAGTGTGGACTGGAAGGACCTGAACCTGGTTCTGCCCTGTTTGGAGTACCACAACAATACCTGGACGTGGCTCGACTTTGCCATGGCTGTGAAAAGGGACAGTCGGAAAGCGCTTGTAGCACAGGTACACAACATTTTAGGCTTTGACTCCTCTCCTTCTTAAATGTTACTACTTCAAACCCACATAACCTGTGGTATTGTGGCCGGTTTGTTAATTAAGATTAAATTACAAACATTTGCTGTTCTATTGTGTTTAAAATAAACATATTGTTGGATTTCTTTCTGCAGTTTAAAGGTTATCCTTCATTGCTTTCACTTGTTTTCATTTATTTACTACAACCAAGAATGAGTAGGAGCAGAACCAACATAAATTTGCCCTGACACTGAATAGTACAGTATTTATGAACTTATTCTTTTTGCTCCTCTCTTCTCAGATGATAAAGGAGAAGCTGCGCCTGAAACCAGCTTCAGGCGCAGACCTGCGGGGGAAGACGTCTGAGGGGAAATCGGACAACAGCCTGCAGCAGCAGGAGGAAGATGAGAAGGCGCGGCTCCTCATCGGCCTCAGCACTGCAGACAAGAGCTCCAGCAAGAAGAGCATCTTCAGTCGACGCAAGTGAAACAATAGACCACTCACACATTCACACCACGTCAGAACTTGACTGGATGATCCACTGCAGCAGCTGCTACGCTCCCTCAGTACGGGGGTCAGGGAAAAAGCAGACTGCCTCTTAGGGGTCAGAATATCAGTCTGGCTTTGTGAAACTCAATGAAAAAGGGAGATGGTGGAGCATTTCAAATAGTTTTGGGGATACCTTACTGTATCATGTGAGCCTGCTGAACTTAAAGTAATATTTTAGTTTTTGAAAAAATACTCCTGTTGTGTCTCAGATTTGATTTTTACGGCCCAAATCCCTGCAGGGAACTCCAACAGCTCCAGGATTACCAGGGTGCCAGTTTGACCAAATATATATATATATACGATCTTGTTCATTTGTGTGCCATTTAAGATTTCACTCTGGATTTCACACACTCTGAAACTCTCAAAATAATGACCACTTACATTGCATTGAATGTAGCAAGGAAGATTTACAGTGTGTAGCTAGCATTTCACTGTTAGTGTTTCCTCTGCTTCTATAAATGCAAGACTGAGACAACTTTTCCTGCTGGCCCAGGAACACTGTATGTCAAACGTGTTAAAGTCTCAATTGAAAGCACCTTCAATGCTGTCAGACTGATTTTGAAATGCGATAAATAAATATATCAGATATGTTTTATCAATTATTAAAGCTTATATGGCTGTATGACTGTCTCTGACAGGAAGGCCTTTTCCCTCAAATGACCACGAAAGATACTGTTTTGTATCTGACCTAGAAATGACTGTCTGCATCCCTCAGCCAGCTGTGTTACTGTACGTCACCCCAGTGCAATATATCAAGAACAGAAAAAACATTTTAATGTGTTGTATAATGTGGCACTTGGTTTGATGGTATTGTGGCAAAGAAATATATATGTTGCAGCTAATCGCCGAGTGTATGTTTTGTAATTTTATTACTAAAGCACTTTTTTATGCAAAGTATTTTGATATTTTTGTAACCAAGGTCGTTTTCTGTTTGGATTACTTGTATAACTGTGCTGCTAAGCCTGTTATTTCAGTCACGTTTCTGTTAAGAAGGAAAAAAAATGCCTTGAACATTTCAATTCAACGGATCATATCGCAAGAGCAGATGTGTTCAGATTTCTATCAACTCTGTGGCTTATTGTTTATCTGTCAATAAAAGTGTTAAAGTCTCCCAGTGCTGCATTCCTGTTCTGGTTTTGTGCAGAATAAAAAGTAAAGGGGCAGGTCTGTGAGTCGCAGGAAGTTGGGGGGACAGAGGGATGACTGATCGCTGATCTGACAGCTTTAACTGGAGCGGAATCGAGCCCTGCTCGCTCCGGATGAGCCTCTGCAAACATCTCTCCCTCCTCAGACACAACAACACCAACACGTGGGTCCCAGGCGCTGAAGGGACCAAACTGGACGGCGAGAACAAGAGCTGATTTGGTCGATTTATTTTATTTTTTATTTATTTTTTTGGGTACTCATTTTTGTGTGAAATCCTTTGGTTTATTTATGGGCAGCGACATCAGTAAAAACTGTAAGGTGAGTGTCGTTTTTTACCTGCTGACGGATGTGGTTGATGAGCTAAAAAATCTCAAATACAAAATCAAAGAAGATGTTTGCGGCATTGCCGGGATATTCATCTTGTGTATTGGACGGAGCGTTTTTCTAAAGAAGTTAATTGTAAAATTGCGCATAATTAAATGACTTTGTCTGGATTTTTAAAATAAAGGTGGTGAACTATAAATACATCCATGCTGTGCAGGTTTCTCGGCGAATTTAACGTGTTTTAAATGTAACAAAGTGAGTGAAATCAATGATCCAAGATGTGTGGGTTGGTCCACAGGTCTGAAGGAGCCTGTCCACTGCATCAAAGTGGAGTCTTGTCAAAAATAGAGCTATTGATTAGCTGTTAAGTGATCAGTGACCTTCCTTTCAGCAGCAGCACGAGGGTCAATAGATGCTGGGTTTGATTTTGTGCAGCTCATTAATTCAGCTTCAGTCATCACGAGCGGTAGAAAATGTGTTTTTGGATTTGTAACGTCTTGTTTGCAGATATTTCAACATATTGTATTTAAATTTAATTTGTTGTTAAAATGTTATTAGATATTTAAACACAATTTCAGACAAGTCGTAATAAATAATAATTATAGAGTAAATAGATCATTAAAAAACACAAAAAAAATGTATTTGCTGAGACAACAAGAATGTATCATAAGAAACTGTCCTTACTGTCAGCACTGCTGAGAGAAATACTCTGATTAGGAAATGTAGCAGTGTAAAAATATTCAATCTCAAGCTGAAGTTCTGCATTATGCAAGTAATGTACTGCAAGTAAAGTTTTTTTTTTTTTTTTTGTGCTTTAGAAAATACTTAATGCAGCAGAATGGCCATTTCAGATTTCAGTTATTATATATAACACTGACTGTTATTACTTATACATTAACATGAAAGCAGTATTTTAATTTTAACAGCTATACTTTGTTCTGTGGAAAATTCTCAATCTGCAAATCTGTGAAATGTAGTTGAGTGAAATTCCCTCTCAAACATATTGGAGTAGAAGTGTAAAGTACCAATTGTAACCACAATTGTAACTATACAGTAATTGGGTAACTTAATTTAAAATTTTTACTGATAATATCTTTTATTATCTAGAGAGATGGAGCAGCGGCTCAGCGTCGGCTCAGTCATGGGTTCCTGTCAAACATGGGGGTCTCCATCACTCACAGACTGGGACACTCGGCTGTCTTCTCCCGGCCTGTCGGACCGGCCGTCCCCAAACTCCTGCTGCCTTCACAGGACAGCGCTGAGACGTCGGGCGCAGAGAGAACTCCAGCTCTCATCTCTGCCTTTCTGCCGGAGTTCCCACTGCGTACATTTCCTGGACAAGAACATTACCAGGTACTAGTCTGGACCACAACACAAGACTGTTCAGCAGAACTGAGAAGCACCGTAGTGGAAACATTGAGATAACTGTACTTCTGTGCTCACAGATCCTGGGTTTCATAGCCAAAGGCTCATATGGACCCATCTTAAAAGTGAAGGACATTTTCAAAGAGAAGACCTTGGCTGTTAAGGTAAGTTCAGCCATAATAATCAGGACTATAGCAACATTACATATTTTTTTGTGTAATAATTTTCATTGCTGCATAGGTTCTACCAAAGTCAGAGATCTTGAACCATGGAGTGACGGAGCAGTCGAAAGAAGAAGTCATCATTCAGGTATCCCAGCGTAAATTTATCAGATAAGGGAGAAAGTACCAGCAGGTCAAAGGCCTGTTACTGTACTGATCTTATACTTATATAAGAGCTTGATTATTTCATTAGTCGATCGAAAAAACTATTTTGATGATCAATTTATAATTTTTCAAGCCAAAATGCCTAATATTTTTTTTAGGCTTATCAGATATACCGATTTTTTACTTGATTTTGTTACATGTGGCAGTAAAGTAATGATTTTCTTTTTGTTTTGGACTGTTGGTCGGATAAAACTAAACAATGTAAGGTCATTACTTTCAACTCTGAGAAGTTCTGATGGGAGTTTTTTAACAACTTTTTGACATTTCATAGACAAATGATTAATTGACAAGTCAAGAAAATAATCAGCAAGTTAATCTATGAAGAAAATAAGTGTTAGTTGCAGCACTTCTTACCCAACAAAAACTCTCCTTCATTAAATGACCTTTTTCTGCAAATTACTCTTCAGTGAACTTGACTTCAAATATAGTGAATCACACAGCTACAAAGTTACTGACTGAATTTGTAGATCCAGTGCATGTGTCTGAATGATATATACACTTTTCCGGGCTACAGTCAAAATTCCAGCACCTGTTTCTGTCTATTAACAGAATTAGTCCTCACTCTTTTATAAGGTATCATCTGGACTATAGGGCCCTTCCCTGTCCATCTCTCACTGTTATTTTCACTCTTGTATGTGTGTGTATGTCGACTGATGCATTGCAGCGGCAGCTCAAACACCCATTTATCCACAATCTGCAGGACTGCTGGCAGACACAGCGCCATCTCTTCATTAGTGAGTTTATAAGTATAAACGGTGGCGTAGCTGCACCCTCCTCCCCTCTACCTTCTATCCTTCCCTTCTTTATGTTGAGTTTTTGTCTTGTGGTCCCGGAGTAATATAAGTACACTGTTGTACGGGCATGCTGTGGAAATGCTGCATCCTTACAAATCTCAGTACTGGATATTGAAGAGGTACACTGCCATCTAATGAGAGTGTTGTGTAAAGCTCAGTATTGCAGCAGCCGCTGTACTGCCTGCATGAGCTTCCTGTTTTTATCAACCAGGATCATAAATGTATGTGTACTCAACTGGAAGTACACTCAAGTAAACTCTAATCAAACTCAAATTTGAGCAACAATAGTATCAGATCAGCTAACAGGAGAATAACATGACAGACACGTGTGTGTTTTTAACTCGAGTCAACCTTATTCCTTCCTTCTTCCTTTCCCCAGCAACATGGGATGAGCAAATCTACGTTTTTTCTTTTGTCTTCTTTGTGGTTTTCCTCATTTCTGATTTTTATTTCAGATCATGCTGGCCTGCATTAACTCAGTAGCTGCTTTCAAAGACATAAGAAGTATCTGTGTGTGTCGTCCTCTGCAGTGTGCGACTACTGCAGCGCTGGAGACTTGTATACTTACTGGCTACTGAAGGGCCAGTTTGGGGAGGATGAGGTTCGGCTCTTTGCTGCAGAGCTGGGCAGCGCGCTGGGTTAGTGTTCATCAGACTTGTAAGAGTTCATTATATTGACCTTTAGCATTGACATTGTATTGACACAGACGTCGTGTGAGTATTACAGTGTGTTAAAAAGAGGATTTTAAACATAGACCTCCTCCTGTTATCCTATATTTATGTTGCATATTCTCACTCTCTGTCTTTCGTTTCTTTATTTTGTAGGATTTCTACATGACTTAGGAATCATGCATAGAGATGTAAAGGTATGACTTTTTATATGTAATGCACTTATACATGTATATCTATAACATTTACATGTGTATTTATGACTTTTTATAATAATAATTTGACTGTTTTTTTCAGATGGAGAACATTCTTTTAAATGATCAAGGTAATGCTGGTTTATATTTTTGACTTCTAACTTTATTAATCCTTCAGAGGGGAGTTAGTGTCAAACAACAAGAGAGACACAAGTTGAGGGAGGTCACAGCAGACAAAAACCTTAAAAACAGGAAAAATAAAATTCTAATGCAGAAACAATTTCTACTTGAATCTTACGGTGAAAAAGTACATCAGTTTCAGCCTGTGTTTTGACATGATTCAGGTCACCTTCGCTTGTCTGATTTCGGACTCTCGCGGCGGCTGAAACGAGGAGGAAGAGCGTTTACAATATGTGGGACGATCCTATACATGGGTGAGATTTTAGCTTAATTTTCTCTTAAATGAAATGTATCTCTCAAGAGAATATTCTCGCTTGAAGGGAAGTGGCATTTGTGGCTGTTCGAGTTGTTGGTTCACTGCGTTAGAGCAACATCAGAGCCTCACCTGTGTTTTGCTCCCGTTGGATTCAGTTGACCCAGATATGAATTAAAAGCACCTGTGATGTTCTTTACATATTGTTGCTTTTGGTTCTCTGAACTGAAGGTTTTTTCTCAAAACATTTATGTTTTTTTTTTTTATTCCACTTTGCTGCTGTTTGTGACGTATGTGTTTGTGATTCCCCTTTACTTTTCTGAATTATGTTGATCTATTATCTTGAGTTTTGTTTTTCATACTTATTTTCTTTTTTTTTCCTGAACAGCTCCTGAAGTTTTAAGTGGGGGACCATACAACCATGCTGCTGACTGGTGGTCCCTTGGCATTATGTTGTTCTCACTGGTGACAGGAGAGGTGAGGGCACGTAAACTCAGTATGTATTAGGGGTTCTGTGTCAGTTATTAGTCATTGAGGTTTGCGTTTGTCCTTTTGCACTTTGCAGTTTCCAGTACCTGCAGAGCTGGACCACAGTACCATGTTGGAGAAGGTCAGAGATTTTCCTTACATCCTACCCAGGACTTTCAGCTCTGCTTTGATCTTACTCCTCACTGAGGTTTGTAAATGTGATTCTCTTCTCTCTGATTTATACACTGAATTATAACCCTCTAAATAAAAAAATTCTCATATATGTCTGTTTCATTTTCTCTTTACTGATGCAGCTTTTGTGCAAGAATCCAGCGAACCGGCTTCGAAACCTGGAGTGTTTCAAGATGCAGGCCTTCTTTCGTGGCACTTCGTTTGACTCTCTCATCCTTCAAAAGACACCCGTTGAAGTCATCCTCCAGCTCAGGAGTCATCCTGATTGGGCAGCCAAAGCAATGAGAGGCCTTTCATTGGACTACTTTGATAACTTTGACTGTGATAAAATCCTTCACTCTCCTACAACTCCAACTGAACTGTCTCCTACTTTGACCAACATGGACCTGAGTCCGGCCACAGAGCAGACCTGTAAAGCATAAGACCGGACTGTGTTTCTGCGACTGAGTACAGAAGCTGACTGGAAAAGAGAAACTCTGCAGATGATAAATATTTCAGCAGCTTATACATCTGTCTCTCCTTGGACTCGGTTTTCTATTTTTACAGTGTTTGAAAGTTCCCTTTTGGTCTTTATGTCCAGTATTAACAGATTTGTTACCTACTGTGGTCCTGCAGCTAACTTGGTTATTATTTCAACCATCTTTTATTGCTGTCAGTGTATAATGAAGTAAAGTTGTGGGATACATTTAAATTATTATCATAATCAAGGGGTTTATCCTTAAATTTTGAAAAGAAACTTTAATTTTGTAAGAAACATTTTGTACTTCTTGGTGTAGTTGAGGTCTTTCTTTGATTTCCCTGCTCTTATATATACTTGTATTGATTATTTGGATATTATCTTATAGCCAGAAGCCGTTGGTTAATTGGGTATATTTGTTTCACTGTACAGTCAAATAATATTGGGATATTTCAGTTTCTCATTAAATTCTAGTATTCATAATTCGTGTGAATTGTGTTTTACTGTACTTTAATCAAGCTGACATGACTGTTATTTGTTATATTCAGTTTATAAGTGATAGACCTTTTTCACAAACACAACTAAATGGTCTCTGAAGTTGGTTTTCTGACCACATCAACACAGATTAGTCTTTATTACAATGTGCTTTTTGGGTCCAGAAATTATCATAAAAAACATTTTCAAAAACACCAGTGTCTCATCAGCAGGATACATTTACTAACCAGGGTCCACATTTACAAATATTTATTTGGATTTTCAATTAAGTTTACGTCCGAACTACAATCAAGAAAGTTGTGAACACTATAGTCAGTCTTGTGTTTTATTATATGTATGTTGTGTTGTTTTTCTTAATTTAGTTACCATAAAAATTCATATTTTTACTTGTCTCCTACTGGGTTGGTCTCACCCCATTTGTGTGAAAAAAAAAGACATGGCATATGTTATTTTAGTTTGACGGGGAAAAAAAGGGTTCAATGGTTCACTTACCAGCCTTTTCTTGGGCTTTCAGTTGCATCTCATGGTCTTCCTCAGCAGATGTAGTGTACATACATATATAACAGAGTATATTCATGTGACTACATATTATCACATGACTGAAGTTCAGTACGGTAACTCACATGACAGGTGAGCAACTTTCTGAGGAAGATCAAAAAACAATCTCACCTCAAGGTCCACTCAATAGCTGTTCTGGAGCTTCAGCTGTATCACACGATCATCCTCGCCAGTTATCATGAAATTGTAGACGTTCAAATGTCTTTTTTTTCTGTGGACTTTAAAGACCTTTTGTCCATGTTGGCTTAAAAGTTGAGGCTGAAAACTCATTCTTGACCTTAGAAACAGCAGTTAACAAAACCATCTCACCACAAGGTCCATTTAGTAGCTGCTCTGAAGGTAAACATTTCTTTTTAAATTTCCTTTTATCTGTGTTGTTCAAAGGTCAATTTAAACGGTAATGTAGGATCAGGGACACCAGCGTTAAGTCATTAAGTCCTACTGTCGTATTTGCTGTTTGGCACTTGGGTAAAACATACCCAGTGTCTCATTCTAAATCAGTTATCATATGAATGTTGTACCTGGATACATTATGGCCAACTTTCAGCCTTGGGTCGACCTATTTAGAGGAGCACTCACAAACCCATAGGGGACAAACTTAATAGGACAGAAAATTGAGGACCAGATAAAGTATCATCATTAAATGTTTTTAATTAGGTAACAGAGAAAAAAAAATCGAGTGTCCCGGCGGAGGCAGCCACATATAATTGCTGTACTTCTTGAAGTCATGCATCTATTTAAATCTGTATCTCCTGAATGGGAGTGCACCAGCTCCTCCTCCCACTGCCTCCTGACATTGAATTCCCTCTCAGGCCCTTGTCTTAGACAGGTCCACCATGTCTGTGTTGTGGCTGTATAGTGGCAGGCAGTCCAGTGACCCATATCTAGTTTCAGAGGCACACTGACCCACAATAGTGAAGAGAGGAGTCCCCTGAAATGCTGGCAAGCCGTCCCACTGAGTCTCACCAAATAGTAATATTACATAACAGAACACACAACAGAAAACATGCAGTTTCCTGAACGTATCTTAACCTGCAACGATGCACAGCACCATAATTGAACGCCCTTTACTTATCACGACTACATTTGATGGATTGAAATGCTCCTGTTTAGCTTGCTGAAAAGCGTCAATTTTAGTTTCTCTGTTAGTATTTTAACATTTTCTCAGAGTGAATATAAAATAACTACGTTTTATATTTGTAATCTTTCAACCGGAAGCCAGTGTAACATGTGCATGATACATAGAGGGAAAAGGGTTGAAAATTCCATCTTCAAAATGGGAAATGATTTAACTGGCCTAATTTTTGGTCTAATTTGGGCCATATTAACATGTTCATTTACATTGAGTGGAACCTGGAAATGATTTCTATTCTGGATCGGTCCATCAAATTCTTTACAGTTTAAAGCTCGCAGAAAGAAGCCACTGAGTGCATGGATTGCTCTGAGACTAAAACACCCCAGTGAATTCGAGGGTGAAGACCAAATTATCAGGAGACTTGAAACTTTCCTCTGGGCACATTTTTACTAATTAAAATAAAAATAGCACGCCATGGGGTATGGTTAAACGCTTAAATTAGGTTGCTATAGGGGTAGAGGCTGCTGACAGAATATATTATTAATTCATTCACAATCAGCCTGAATATGGAATGGGACCCAAAATGGTTGAGTTAACAATACAGTTTGTATGTAAAACTTAAAGTTATAAAATAATTGTGGATATGGCCATCCAATTTACACCAACACTCAGGAGTAGAGGCACTAGATTGAGTTATTCGTTGCAGAGTGACTGAAGAAATGCTAAAGTGGCCGTATCAGCATGAAAAACAAGGGGCTGCATGACAAAAAAAAAAAAAAAAACCTTCTTAATTTAAATAGAACAATGATTCATCAAAAATCTTCTAATTTATATGGGTCAAAGGGTGTACAAGCGCCGCCCAGGGGTGTTGGCTTATGAGGTGTGACATACTTGAGCTGGATACAAACTAGAGCTGACTGAGAGTCTTCCTCAGTGTTCATCACATCAGTGAACAAGACACATTTGATTTCACTTGTTGTCAGGTAAGAACTTTTACTGCTTATCGGTTCTTGTCTTAATTGAGGGTTATCACTGACTGTAGTGGGTAAAATCGATAGCACTTGTATCAAGCTATTAACTGTTAACTTGCAGCTGTTAGCAGGTTTATGTAAACAGAACTACAATGGGGACAATTAGGGGCATTGATGAATATTTAAAGTGGACTTCATATTTTATCTAGTTTGCATGTCCAAACTGATGATGTTTTAAACCCTAAAACTTAACTGCATCTTTTACACCATAAAAATAGTTTGGTTAATTTTATATTTGTCTGTGATTTTAACTTTTTTATGCCTCTGTTGCATCTATACCCTACCTCTCACATGACTCTGTGGGTCAAAAAGGAGAGATCGCATCTTTCCTTGATATTTTATACTCCCTTTGACAAAGACAAGAGGAGAGAAAGACATGTTAAAATATGGATAAAACTTTACATTTTCTGTCTTAACAAGCTTTATTGGTGGATAATATCTGTCTTTTTTTGGTTGTTAATGTGTGAATAATGCATGATAAGGTCACATCTTCTAGCAGAGGCAGTGGGACAATCTGAGGCAGGATGACGCACCAGATCCCTACACTCTCCGAGGGCCAGAAGAGGGAGCTACATGAGACCGCGCTACGCATAGTTTCTCCAGGGAAGGGCATCCTGGCCGCAGATGAGTCTGTGGGTCTGTAGCACTCTTCCTTCCTTTTCTTTAAACTGTGGGAAACACGTACGCCATTCATTTTGCACTGAAACAAAACAATCACAGTCATCAGTCAGTACTGTCACTGATAAAGCCCATCCAGTGCAAAGAGTGTATGGTATGGATATTAACATCACACGTGTTAATTAACAGGCAGCATGGCTAAGCGTCTGGCCCAGGTCGGAGTGGAGAACACAGAGGAGAACCGCAGACAGTACCGGCAGATTCTCTTCAGTGCAGACGATCGCATCAACGCCTGCATTGGAGGGGTCATCTTCTTCCATGAGACGCTGTACCAGCACTCTGATAACGGCGTCCTCTTCGTCAAAATGATCAGGGACAGGGGCATCCTGGTCGGCATCAAGGTGTGGCAGTTTAGTACCAAATAATATAGATGTTGAGTATGAAATCGTACCCACCCCTGTGGTAATAGGTTGATTTTCTGATCGCTACAATGCATTCTGAACTGATTATTAATTTCTGTATTTCAAAATTTAACATGATTATCACTTTTCTATTCCGTCTTCCTCAGGTTGACAAGGGTGTTGTCCCCTTGGCAGGAACCTGTGGAGAAACCACCACACAGGGTCAGACACAAACAGCTTTGGTTCAGTTAACTGCTGATATCACTCTTATAACTAACAGCAACGCATATAACAAGACAATTTACAGATGTTTTTTAAATCTCTTTCATAGGCCTGGATGGGTTGTCAGAGCGCTGCGCGCAGTATAAAAAGGATGGAGCCGTCTTTGCAAAGTGGCGCTGCGTGCTCAAAATCAGTGATACCAATCCATCAAAACTGGCTATCACAGAAAATGCAAATGTCCTTGCACGCTACTCAAGCATCTGCCAGCAGGTCAGAACCCAATATCATAGAGCGTGATAGCTTGCCTCTACGTATGTGTATTGTTCTGATAATCTTTCCCTTCTCGGCCAGCATGGCATCGTGCCCATCATAGAGCCGGAGATTTTGCCTGATGGGGATCATGACCTGAAACGCAGCCAGTACATCACTGAGAAGGTGGGTTACATGCTCAGGGGCGCCTTAACATTACTGCAGCCAATATTCTGAAAGCCTGTGCTGCACGCTGCTACGGCTACATGATTTGACAAATTACAAAACATGGATATACAGTATTTTGTTCTACACTACAGTGATCATAGCTATGTATGAAAAACCTCTCTGACTTTCCTGGCCCAATATTGTTGTAACGGTGGTGCAAACCGTGCAAATATAATATTATACATTTAGAATATTGTAGCGTTCGTGCCTACAATATACATATTGTATATTTAAACTTTTTTTTAAGCCTGGGACTTAGTGAGACAGAAAGGAAGGGAGATAGTATCAAACTGCCATCTCTTTGGTGAAACAATCTGTGTTTTACAGGTCCTGGCTGCAGTGTACAAGGCCATGTCGGACCACCACGTGTACCTGGAAGGCACTCTCCTCAAACCCAACATGGTCACTGCTGGACACAGCTGTTCCACCAAGTACAGCCCAGAGGAGGTTGCTATGGCAACTGTCACCGCCTTGCGCCGCACTGTTCCCCCAGCGGTCACAGGTAAGCCAGAACGCTGTCGTGCCTGGAGAGGATTTTATGTATGAAGTTTGCAGAAACAAAATGTAAAATGTAAAAGTAAAATGATATTTATTTTCTGTTCCACCCAGGAGTGGCTTTTCTCTCAGGCGGTCAGAGTGAAGAGGAGGCCTCTGTCCACCTCAATGCCATCAACAACTGCCCTCTGGCCAAACCCTGGGTGCTTACTTTCTCCTTTGGCCGAGCCCTGCAGGCATCTGCACTCAGAGCCTGGAGGGGACATAAAGAGAACGAGAAAGTCGCCACTGAGCAGTTCATCAAGAGAGCAGAGGTAAGCCTGACTCTAATTTCCTGCAGATAAATCTCATGATCTGATCCTTTACTTTACCACTAACCAGTGTTTCCTATTTTGAGTCTGTTTAATGCTGTTAACTTGTTTAATGTCTGCTCTGTCCACAGGCGAACAGTCTGGCATGTCAGGGGAAGTACACCGGTGGTGATAACTATGGCGAGGTTGGCCAGCGCAGCTATGGTTCCTGTCATGCATACTGAGTAGTCTGAGAAGCCACATTTCAATTAACATCATGTTCAGCCATTACCATAACAAATTGTAATGTAGTTAATTAGGTAATTTCAGAATCCTGACACTCATGATGATGTTACATGAAAACAAGTGACAGCGTGTTTTCTTGCCTTGACCAATGAGGACAATCAGAACATGGCCTTGGGTATTTCTAATGCATGTACTGAATGAAAAATGTTTGCATTACTTGGAAGTACAGTATGCTCTTGTGCCATAACTAAACCTTTAAAATCCTGCATTAATGCTTTACAATTACAAATAATAACTTGCCATGTGCTGTACGTAAATTGAATTTTGGCAATGACATTAGTTTGTATCACAGTAAAGTTAATTAAAAATAGTGGAAATAGCTGAATGTCTGACGTACAATTGCCCACCCATTGCATGGAAGTATCTGCAAAGCCTCTCTGTGTGTGACTGTGTGTAGTTTAGCTTCGTTAGTGACCATGCACAATTAGAAATATTGCACCAGAATTAGCTTCAAGTTAATTTGCCTTTGCAGTCCCTGGACAGAAAGTACAATCAGCACAACAGTAACTTATAACACAATGTGATTTTGTGTCTATTTTCATTCTAAATAGTATTATATAATAGTCTTATAGAGTGTGTAATAGTCTGATAAACATAGTTCAAATGTAAGCATTCAAACAATAAAACATTGTTCAGGTTAAGTCTGGTGTGAACATTTTGTTTTATGTTAATACATCACTTAAGAAAATGCATAATCTAGGTATTATGGGGCTTTTTTTCTATTTCAATCTCATAGTCTGTATAGCACCATCAATGCTGATTTGGCTGTTTTGACATCTTTCATATATCAACAATTTTAGATTTTGGCATGGAACAAAAAATTATGAAAATAAATAAATAAATAAAATACCTGTTTATTTAATTGTTTATTCAAACACTGTTCCAGGGGAAGTCTATCAATTTTAATAAACTGACTCAGACTCTGACTGGAGCTATGGTATAGTTTAGGCTGCTAAGCCATTTCGACAACTGCAAATAAGTCTATTATTGACGCAACCCTTTGACAAACAATATGTGTTTTCATTATCTTTGTTGTTTTGCTTTGTTTTGACCCAGAGGGATTTTTCTATTTTTCAACTCCTCTGTTTCTGATTGATTGATCTTATGACCTGTAATTAAGGCTGGCACCTGAAAAAAAATCTTATATTTGAAGACAGTAACATTTTGTTATTTTAAAACAATTTCCTTCTTATCCCTTTTGAAAACTTGCTGAATCATCAACTGTATAATCACAAAACAATAGATTGTATGATAAAAGGCCGAAACAGGGCCTGTTCATCATGAGCCAGTTCAAAATATGTAATTAAATATTGTATGTAGATATATATTCACAACTACAGCTCTACATTTAGGGGCAACCCTTTTATTTTGTACCTACATATTTTACCTGCAGTTAAATAAAGGTGGTGACATTACAAGTGTTTATTTCATTCTTGGGATGTTATAACCTGTTTTCCCAGTTATTGAGAGATATATCGGCCCACCTTTTTACACCAACATAAATCTTGTGTGCGTGACACATTAACATGTGATATCTGAAAAACAAACCTCTGAAAACACGTGATTTTTTCACGTTTGCCCCGTTATTTCTCCTTCAATACGTTGACTAATAGGGAGGAAAACAGCCATGTGATCCATCTACCGCAGTGTGTATTAACATGCACTCTCCCTGTGAATGAACCAACAAATGCCACACAGTCACGTTCACGGTCACGTTCACGGTCAGAGACGCGGCCGCCCTCACTACACCAGGTGAACTGGCGGACTATTTCCTCCGGCGGATGTGTCCGCTCGGGCCGCGGTGTTTCCGGTCCGCCTGAGCAGCAGCAGCGGCAGCCTCGGCGACGGAGCGCGGGTTCCTGAAGAAAAACGGGAGTAGCGGACGCCTCGTTACGACTGGCGTCTACCCGGTAAATATCCCGCGGACTGTACGCTTTTCACCCGGTTTTTTCCTCCCCCCCTTCTCCCTGGTCGACGGTCCCGCCGACCGTTGGAGGAATCTTGCGAGCCACAAACCGCCGGCGTAAGAAGCGCGCCGTCCGTTAGCCGCGATGTCGGGTGTTGTGCGAGGCCCCGCCGGGAACAACGACTGCCGGATTTACGTGGGGAATCTCCCCCCCGACATTCGCACGAAGGACGTGGAGGACGTGTTCTACAAATACGGCACGATCCGGGACATCGACCTGAAGAACCGGAGAGGGGGGCCGCCGTTCGCCTTCATTGAGTTTGAAGACCCCAGGTAAGGAGCTAGCCGTTAGCTCGGTAGGCCTCAGGCGGCCCCATTGTGTGGCACCAAGTCGCGGCTCCGACTATTTCCTGGACTGCACGTACCTTGTTCTCGTATCGGAACGTGGTGTGTGTTGTTATTGTTGTCTAAGTTACGTAACAACTTACTCTTAATCCAGATAAAGCCTATGATTTTTTTTATTTATTTGTTTAAACACACCGCTTCTGTGCTTGTTTGCCCCCACGTTGACGCGTATCGTTACTCCCACTTCGCCTCGTAGATAAAAGTTCAGTCGGGGCTCCCCGCAGCGGTGTGGACGTGCTTGGTTACTTTGCAACAACCGGAACAACAAATGTGTGCTGTGTCTCCCCGGAGGAGCCGCGTTTCCCGTAGTTGAGTGCACGTCTGCGGGGCTGGATCGGCAGACGCAAAGCAGCTCAGGCTCGCCGCCAACATGGCGGACTGTCACTGGTGTGCTGATGTTTTTGGGGCCGTGCCTGCTGTGTGTTCACAGGGACGCGGACGACGCGGTCTACGGACGCGATGGCTACGACTACGACGGCTACAGACTGCGTGTGGAGTTTCCCCGGAGCGGCAGGGGCTCCAGAGGCGGCTTCGGTGGGATCGGCGGAGCTCCCAGGGGCAGATACGGCCCTCCGTCCAGACGCTCCGAGTACAGGGTCATTGTGTCGGGTGAGCACGCCGACGAGTCTGTCACTTGTTTGGCCTGTGTACAGGAAGCTTGTTGTTATCCGTGTCTGTCCACTGGACTGCGGTCTGCAGGATTGTTTTGCTGAACTTTTGCAACTTTTAGAGTCAACTTTTGAGCTCCAGTTTGTTACGTTTAATACTTAGGACAGTGAAATAGGTTAAATGTGGATATTGTATGCAAACGTACAGTATGCATACTTTAAATACTCTGGTGACTGTAAGATTCGTCCATCTCATTTGCTTTGGACAAATTCAGATAATACAGTTGAAATCTGAGAAATTAATTCAGAGAACAATCTTCTTCCTTAGTTTGACGAATGTGTGGTTGAAACTGGATTTGGGAGCTAATGCAGAGAGGAACTGAAACTGAAAGTGATGTGATACAATGTAAGAATGTATTGTTATTGAATACAGTGCTCATTGAGCAACATTTAAAAAGTGTAAGTCAGAGTTGGTCTAGAAGGCGCTGTTGATCATAAATGTCTAAAATTGATTTAAACAACATTTTATCCTAAATTTATATGCTCAACATAATAAATTTGCCCAAACCTGCACAGTACAAGTCACCAATAAATAATGCCACAGTAACATAATAGTTTACAGTTCATACTATGTAAGCTATAATAAAGCACACACAAGAATAGTGGTAAACTATTTTAATGTCTTCAAGCCAAACCACCTCTTTGCACTGAAACATGTCTACTTTCAATTACAGTTGGTCAATGAAATGAATAGAAATGTTTCTGTATCACTTAATCCAGCAGCCACAATTTGGGGAAACTTTATTTGTGTAGCTCTGCCAAATATTGCACATAAACAGAACTGGAAACTTTGGTTCTGTGCTCCAGGACTCCCTCAGAGCGGCAGCTGGCAGGACCTGAAGGACCACATGCGTGAAGCGGGCGACGTGTGCTACGCCGACGTCTTCAGAGATGGAACCGGAGTTGTAGAATTTGTGCGCAAAGAAGACATGACCTATGCCGTTCGAAAGCTGGACAACACCAAATTCCGCTCACATGAGGTATGTGTACTGATTTGATCGCTTGTCATGGATAATGTTTCTTTGCAGTGGCAAGGTGAGTACTTCAGGAAATGCTACATGTCTGAAGCACTCCTGGCCCTCATTTCCATCTATGGTTTTTCCACCATAGGAAGGAATGTTGTCTTTTCAATGTCAAGTTCTCTTGTGTCTGCCAGGGAGAGACTGCTTACATTCGTGTGAAATTAGACGGTCCCCGCAGCCCAAGTTACGGAAGATCACGCTCCCGAAGCCGTGGCAGCCGGAGCAGGAGCCGCAGTCGCAGCGCCAGCCGCAGCCGCAGCAATTCCCGTGGTCGTGGCAGAGGATCGCCCCGCTACTCGCCTCGTCACAGCCGCTCTCGCTCCCGTTCCTAAACCTTTCTATCACCGATGTTTTGCCCTTTTGATGTATACCCTCTTGTTTTTACCTTTTTATGAGTTTCTCCAGATGTCAGCAATTGACTTTTAATTTTTGCATTTCATGTCCCGATGTCCTTGTGGATGATCTTGGTATGTAGATGTACCCCCCCTTCCTCCCTTCTCACTTTTGCCCTCCCCCCTCTCAGATGCTTTGTGTCCTTTTCGTTTTCTCCCTCTCTCCCTTTCTTTCTGTCCTCTCAATTTTTTCAACAATAGAAATTGTGCTGTGTTGAACTTCAAAAATGTTGAGTTGTTATAACCTCCACTCAATGTTTTTGCAAGTATTGAAAATTGAGTTTGGTTTTGTTAATTTTTAAAAAAAATAGCTTCTCATTGGAAATGTGGGAATGGGCTGTTTGGTCCGGGAGCCCAATGCTTAACTGTATTTTACCCTTGTGTCTTCCTTTAGACATCTGAAGAGAAGGATTAAAGTGATTTGGAATAAAACCATTGTGGAGCACATTTCATTTGTATGGTCAGGATAGGACATCTAATTGAGGAGCAATCAGGTCGAGGCAATGGTATGCTTCATATTCCATAAATTGAACGTTTTGATAGGTTGCCATATCATGCATGTCATATTTAACAAAGCCATATGTGCTGTACTTTGTTATATATTCAATTTTTAACATGCTACTCTGACTTGTGACAGAATAAGCAGTCCTAGATCAAGTGTTGTGATGTAAGTGTAACATCTTTGCTGTCAAATGTAAAAAATCTGAATCACTTCTTTGTTGCAAAAGCGTCCAACTTTTAACTTAAATGTCCTCATTGGTTAAAATGTTTTAACTTCAGGGAGTGATAGTTTTTGTGCTCAGTGGCATTTTTTTCTTTTTCTTGATCTGACATGAGTGCTCAAAATGGAAAAAATTAGGCCCAAAAATCTTGACATTTTATTCTAACAGTCTGCCTCTGATTTTCTTCCTGGTATTTCAAGGTTTTGATTGGAGGAGTGGCTCAGTGGATCCCAATCCTTGGAGCTGGATGAGTGGATCGATTAGGGAAGGGATAGGCAAGGATGGATGCTCGGAACGGGATCAGTTTTTCCAGGATTCAAATGAGAGTTGATTTTGAGAACTAATTAACGGAAGTCCCAGAGCAACTTTTTTTTTTCTATTAGCCCCCACCCCCCTGCCTATTTAAAGTTTTTCAGTGGTAAAGTCTTTATTTTACAAGAAAACGAAACTGAGGACCAGGAAGTTGGATCAAAGGATGGAGTCGTAGATGCCTGGTATGAAGGAATTAAAAATTGGGGAGGTTGGGAAGGGGTTTTATTTGGGAGTAGTTTGTATGTTTTATTTTGCTTAATCTTACTTTTTCTCTTTAGCATTTTCAATAAAACATTTTCAAACAAGGACACTTTAGTTTGTTGTTATTTGAAACATAAACCCACTTCATGCACGCGTGTATAAATCATTTTAAAGCTTTCCTGGTGTAAATTAAAGCTTCTAACTTAACATTTAACCACAAATTGTCTTTAAGAGTACATTTAAAAATCATATTTGCACAGCTGCAGCCAATGGAGCAGGAAATAAGGCTGTTTTTGTCCATGAAGGCCTCGCTGCAGCTCATATGTCCAGTATCCAAAGGTCCAGCGTCTCTCAGCTGTGATGAAAAACCCTGCAAACACACACACACACACACACACACACACACACGCAGCCAAACGATACCCACCTGCAGCCAAGGTCTCGTTTCCCTTTAGCCCACAGCCAGTGGTGTATACTGTGAATGATGCATTGTGGGATGAAATAAGATGCCGGCAGACGGGAGCTGCAGAAAAACGCTCGCAAGGCGCGGGGAGGCTGCGGCTCCGGCCAATGGCAGCCCGCAGCCCGGCGCGGAGGGGCGGGGAGCCGAGGGGAGCAGCGCAGCAGAGAGCCAGCCTTCCTACATGCTTATTGTGTAAATCTTTAAAAAGCAATTAGCCGCAGCATCATCTAAACCTCGCACCCCCCCCCGCCACCAGTGCTTGCTTGGCTCGGTGAGATACATATTATTTTTTTTTTGCGGGGGGGAAATAAGTGTCTTCAGGCGGCTCAAGGAAAGGTGAGTTGCAGATTTTGTGAGTGTTTAAAAAAAAAAGATTTGACTTGCGTGTCTTGACATATTTTCTGATGCTGAGCTCTCACTGTCCGTCTCCATCCGTTTTGCACCGGCGGACAGCGCGCGTCCTTCATCAGACACATTTTGACACTTCTCGCTCGCCCGACGCAGAAGCTGCTGCTGCTTTTTTTTTTTTATCGGAAAGTGATTTTTGCCAAGTAATTCAACTCCACCTGTATCAAGTTTCGCAGCCAAATCCACGCGACGCTCAAGTCGTCGTGTGGCAGCGAATAACAGAGATAAAATACACGGGCATAAGTTGTGATTCTCAATCAGTGCAAAGGATGGAAACCTGCGGCGCCAAGCCACGGATCTCCTGCGTATGACTGATGTTTGCCACGATCCCGCCGGCCTACACCATCCCCGTCACCACGTGCGGTGTTCATTTTCAGTGCGGTGCTGTCCGGGGTGAACGTGCCCCTTCTCTTTCTGTATTTCTGTCTTTCTCTCTCCCTCAGCAGGCATCATCATCACCACCATCACCACCACCACCCTCCTCCTCCTCCTCCACCATGACTGACAGGAAAGCTGTGATCAAGAACGCAGACATGTCCGAGGACATGCAGCAGGACGCGGTGGACTGTGCCACCCAGGCCATGGAGAAGTACAACATAGAGAAGGACATCGCAGCCTACATCAAGAAGGTGAGACAGGCCGGGGTGAGACAGGCCGGGGTGAGACAGGACGGGGTGCTCGGGTGGATCCGAGTGGAGCTCCGGCAGCTTACATCACTGGCACATGATCTGCAAATTCAGATGCTTTTTTTTTTTTTTTTTTTTTTATTCTCACGTCTATTTTTGGTCAGTGTGGAGACGAGGCTCTGATGATCAGGGCTGTAGCCAGGGTTTATTTATTTATTTATTTATTTATATTACTGAGGTCATGAGTCCACAAGTACCCCCCCCCCCCCCAACGCACAGTGGTTATGAACATTTAAGGTGTCTACAGTATATGGATTTTTTTTTTATTGTTTTATGTGCACCAATTTCCTAACATGAGGGTCTCAATCAATCAGTCGCTCAAACTATTATTTTTTAAAGCAGCTTTCATACAGGTTAGTGCTATTCAAAGTAACTGTACCTATGTAAAAAATGGACAATTTAAAAATGATAATATAGAGACAATAGAACAGATAGAAGACAATGAATAGTAATAAAACACGTCATAGCCATAAAACATGTTCATATACAGGTACGTTTTCAGTTTATACTTTTTCTCTATTCATTTATTTATTTTAATTAGCCATTTTCTTTCCTTGGACCAAATATATATATCTCATTTTGACAATTGATTACATTTGTCATTTTGTAATCAGAAAGACGAAACCTCTTGTGGTCTAAACTTTTTAAATGTGAGGATTTGGTGTGTTTTTTTTTTTTTTTGTCAAAAGTTTAAGGCTTTCACCTTGGGCTCTGGGAAATTTAAGATTTTTTTTTAATTTCAAGAACATAACTGGCAGATTTATTTCTAGAATAATGAAAATAAAAATGTTGTATTTTTAGCTTGCAGCCATTGGTTCTGGATTTTGATTTGGTCTTCACAAATCTTCTTCTTTTGACCTTTTTCAGGAGTTTGACAAGAAGTATAACCCCACCTGGCACTGCATCGTCGGGAGGAACTTCGGCAGCTACGTCACCCACGAGACAAAGCATTTCATTTACTTCTACTTGGGCCAAGTGGCCATCTTGCTCTTCAAGTCGGGCTGAGAAGTTTCTGATGGGTGTTGTGGAGTTTTTCTCCCTGAACCTGATCGGAAATGCACTGGTGGCTGATGTCTCCCATACACTAATAACGACATACCATAACGATGCAAAACCGGCCGTGCGCAATTGCATGGACTATACACTATTTAATATGTATGTTACAGTAAGTTTACTTTTCGATAGTTGCCATTTGAATGCAACTGAAGTAGTTTTTGTTGACGCTGTTAAATTCTAGGTTGTAAAAGATTTCAACGTGGCCCTTGATTGTATAATTAAGGAAAGCTGTAGAATGTAGTGGTGCATCTGTTTTCCTTCACAAGTGGCATTGCCAGACCCTGTTATGAGACTCCATCTGTCGGTTTAGATGGCAAAATCATACTGCGTGAACCAGTTGAACAATTCATTATCGAGATTTTAACGCAAAATCATGAAAAGAAGTTAGTTATTGGGGCAAAATAGTCGAGCTCTTATCTTTTCACACGAGGAGTTACTTCAATTCAGGATTCCAGGAGAACATACAGCATGTGAGTTCAGTTTAATACAGCTATTTTATTAATTTAAAGGAATTATGTTGTCTATAGATGCATATGCAAAACCTTTAATGTTTCCACTTTGGATTTAAAGTATAATCCCCAACAGATGAGACATTTTAGCAGCCACTTTCAGAAAAAGATGTCACAACATCCACCACATTTTGGAACCAACACATGCCGGTGCAAGCATTTCCAGGGATGTTTAGTTTCTCAGCTCTTAAATATTCGCGTGGGGGACGATAGAGCAAGTAAAGCTGTAATGTCCGAGTAATAAATCTATGGACTGGTTATCAAAATCTCCGACTCATATACCTAGATTTCCGTCTAATAATCTTGCGTTTTTGCATGTTTGGAGGATAATAACCGCAATTTCTTTAACTGTCATTGGACACAAATGAAAGCTCACCTTGAAGACAAATAATTTATTTAACTTACACTTTTGAGTATGTATATATCGGACCGAGCCGATGTGTGTCTTGTCCAAGTAATTGCTATAAAGCAGCGTTAGGAAGGTGATTTAGATGAAAAAAAACAAAACATCTGCAGTCAACTCTACCAAGGCTACCAACGCCCCTGTGTTTCAGATGGTTGTGTCGTCTTATGTGGCTTACGATACTTTCAAGTTGCATTACCCCCCAACCTTTATTTTTGCATTGCCAGTGTACTGCCAGGCAAGCAGGAAAGACAAAACATTTGGAGTTGGGACTTCTTAAAGCAACTGCAAGCAGGTGTATCTCTTGTCCAGCACACTGATTTGGGGTTTTTCATTTTGTAATGTCAGTATAATTAGTTTGAAATGGCAATGTTTGGATTCTGATTAACTGTGTTCTTTGGGAGGGCAGATTGGAGGGACTTAGTCCATGGAGTTGGATAACACCCGACATTTCTCGCTGTTCATAAAGACTGAACGATGTCTCCGTTTTTCTCTCCCATAATGGGTGAAAGGTGTATCTTCACGTGTTAGCTTGGATTGACATTGTTTTTGCGGGAAGTCTTCCTAACTATTGTCAATGTTAACAGATTTTAGTATTGTTTTCCTCTGGCATGTATTTTTGCTGTGTATATGTAGGAGCCGTTCCAATGCTGTTAAATTTGCACAAAACGTGTGCCTGTCATTGCTCTCAACTGTAACTGGCTTGAGTACAATTGCACTTCATTGAAATTATCCAGTAGGTTGCTACAGAACCAAAATCGTATAAACTCGATAAAATAAAAATTAATTGTTGACTTATTACTCTGTGGCCTTTTTTCTCATTCTCATTCGTTTTCATTTTGTTACTGAGAAAATTAATTGATTCATTGATGAACAGAAAATAAATCTACAACACATAATTATATATATGCTTATTTGCTTTCTAGCGAGTAGTTACTCTCATGTCTGTAAATACAAAGCTACTGCCAGCAGCCAAATTGGTCCAAATGGTAAAAAATGTTTTTTAAATTAGTTTTTTGTACAGGGTTAAAAAACAAGATATAACATGTTAATTAGTGAGCTATGAAAGAGCTTTTTTTTATTCTTTTTTATCTTTGGACATAACCAGCCTAGCTTTTTCCCTTTATTCCCAGTCTTTATGTTAAGTTAAGCGAACTGGCTTGATATTTAGAGGAATAGTTTGATAATTTGGTAAACACGCTTATTTGTTTTCTTATGAAGAGTTACACGAGTCTACTAATATCACTCTCATATATGTCCAGTAAATATGAAAGCTACCGACAGCAACCGGTCAACTCAGCTCAGCATAAGAGTGGCGACAGTTATCCTGGCTCCGTTCAAAGGTAAAGAAATCTGCCTCCCAGCACCTCCAACACTCACTAACTAACATGTTATATCTTATTTATAAATGTCTAGCTGTTTCCCCGTTTCCAGTCTTTGTGGTAAACCAAACTAACATGTTTCTGGTGCTCGCTTTCTATTTACTGCAGAGACATGAGAGTGGTATCAATCCTGTGCAAGAAAGAAAATAAGTGTATTTCCCAAAATGTGCAACCATCCCTTTAAAGTGAGGTTATGTAACTTTTGCGAAACAGCAGCTACTGTTGACAAACTGCAGTTATGGTTTGGTGGCAAATTGTAAATTGTAGTGTAGCAATAGCACAAGTACAAGAGTGGTAAAGTCGGGGAATTGACCCAGTCACGTCAATTACACAATAATATCTGTCTTTAGTTTGCTTTAAATTCAACTTTTCATTTGTGAAGGGAAGATTGTGTCATTTCTTTTTTTCCAAAGTTGCAGTGTCACTTTTGTAAAGCAGAAATTGGAAAAAATTTACTGATTGTAGTTCCTCTAATGGGAGAATTTGAGAATTTTTTTATATAATTGTAAATCAAATAACTGTTTGTCAGACAAAACAAGCAATTTGAGGATGTCACCATTGGACTTTTTCTTTTTTTTACTAATAATATTGCTTAATTGATACATGACTACTAAAAATACCTGATAGTTCCTCAGATTTACTTATATTAATACTTAATACTCATATGCACTTTCTGCAAGAGGCTCACTGGAACTGCAGGTTCAAGACCTTGAGACATATCCAGCATGAGGTAAATAAGAGGGGCCAGGATGCTTTCATCCTTTTGTTAGTTGTACAGTTGCATCATGTGACGAACCTGTAAAAACATGCAAACTCAACAATACATCACAACACAATAGACAGTACAATGGGACAACATAAATCCATACTGTGCAAGCTGACTGAGCCTAATGGATAATAAAGATAAGAACATACTATGTGTGTTTCAGTGTGCATGCGTTAAAGCGTGAATCCTGTCTCTTGTTTAAGATTCATCTTGTGTTTATTCTGAACAATTGAGGTTCAAAAAAATCTATTTGATTTGTGTGATTCCTGAAAACTCAGTCATTTCTTAAAGGGACACTCCACTGATTTTAATTGTCAGTTTTTTTGTCATGAGTACTAAGAGCTCATGAAAACAGGAAACAGAATGATCTCTATTCATTTATTTATTTTAATAAGCAGTTTTCTTTCCTTGGACCAATAAAGTTTTATCTTATCTATTTATTTATTAGCCTAAAGGTACTTACCCCAGCAATGTGATGATCACTGCCCTGGTGGACCATGAACCGCAACATGAAAATGTGTGTAAATATAGTGTATATATATCTGTATATATATATATATATATGTATTACAAATCAGAATTTTCAGCCACATTCAGACTAACCAATAATGTTTTTGCCTCCAAGTTGTAACATCCCAATCCTTACAGAATTGTTTGCTTTGTTTTGTTTTCCCATCAATGCTTCCCAAACCAGTGGCGTCCAACACCGGCCATTTAGAGCCATGTTCAAATCCTACATCAGCTGATTTCACTGATGCGCAAACCTTCAGTCAGAGTGAGCTCAGTGAGCAGAGCTGCTGCTGTCCTCAGCTTCAGTCCAGAGATTATGTGTCAGGATCAGGGCTGATGTAATGGTATACATTACAATGTAATGTAATCGTAGAAAAATGACAGATTTGATGTTTTCCTGCAAATTGTGATTGCAGTACAACTTACAATGTGAGCAACATTGAACATATTTTGTACTATTTCAATGTCAGTGCGGCAGTTGTTTTCTCATTGACAAAAGCTGCAGGAGTAGGGTGTCACTTGTGTAATGTTTTCAGTGTGCGCTGAAGTTACGTGATGTCTGTTAAGTGGAAATCTTTAGAAACAAGAGCATGCAGAGCCAGTAGAGCTGAGAAAGCAGACAAATTAAAGGACAAGTGACTAATGAATAATTTCTAGAGACAGAATGAGGTCAAAGTGGGTGAAATAAGATACCCTGTGGAGTTAACTGGAACAGTTTGCCTAAATATTAGAAAGCACTTTTTACAGTTTCCGTCTATACATGATTTTGAAGCTCAAAAATGATTCCTTTTAACCTATTAATAACCTGGGATTAGCTTGAAGCTCCCTTTAGTGAGTGAGAAAGAATGAAATAAATAAGGAATCAAAGCTTTTATTCTGACTGATCTTAATGCTTCACAGAAATACAGAATATAAAAACAAGATGCACTTTTATGGTCTCACATGTGTATTCAGTCACGTTTTAAACAGAAGTGCGATAGAGACATGTCTGCTTTCTGCAAATTTCACTGATGTTTTACACTGTTGTTTTTTTCCCATCAGCGTCTCCTCCCCCAACATACCTGCCTGCTTCTCTTTCATACTGTAGCCCCTGGCTGCCTTCATCCATCTTCCCACACGGCTGTAATTCATGGTCAGAGCATGGTCATAATTGACTGGATAGAGAAATTAACCCCTGCTGCTTGAATGTTTAAGATACATTTGTATGATATATGTATATATATATATATATATATATATATCTTCACGCAGGTTTAACCATTAAGTTTGATGATAAAACATGCAATTAATGTGTCTGAATTGTGGCCTTACTTAGGACTGATAAATAGCTTGGATCAGATTAGAGATATCTTTGTTTTATGGTTTGTTCAGTGGAAATTTTGTCATGGTCAAACCTTTTTTAACTGATATCTTTATTATGGTGTTAAAGCAAATCCAGCTCCATCTCACACTGCCCAGTTTCAATCAGACTGAGCCATTAAACATTCAAATCCAGATCTCTGAAAGGTCCTTTTACTGCGGCATATTTTTATCCATATTCTCTCAAATGGCTCTCTTCAGCTCCTCACACGTTTCGACCTGAAAAACATTTGAATAACCTGAAATGCACTAAGCAGTCTGTTGCTTTGGCTCAGGCTGAAAATACTCCCCTGTTTTGTTCGGAGCGTAGCTCTCATTGATGTGGTGAATGTTTGTGCTCTGCAGATGCCTCATAGACTGTGAGATGACCAGTGGGCGGACTTAACACTGGCATAACAAGGAGGCAAATGACTCAGACTCAAACATCAGGGATGTCAATAAAAGAGGGAGAAAAAAGTGCCACATGAATATGTTAATATCAGCAACTGGACACGAAGGCCAGAGTGACATGGTGTGTAGGTTGAAGTACATGTTTTTATTGTCTGGGGGAAATCAAATATGAATGCGTCATTACATGAAAATCCTTGAAAATGAAAATATGTTGAGTGTGTTTAGTGGTTGAAAGGAAGGGAAAGGGCGTCACAAGCTGTGTATTATTTCTTTTTCCAAGGACATGAGTGAGGATCTATTAACATACACATGGGGAACAATGCAGATTGTGAATGAACATGTCCTATTTATCTTTATCTGCCCGTAATGTCTCCCCTTCTGTACTGGTCAATGTTGATTCCCACTGGAAGTGTGAATGCTGCACACAACTCACAGACACAAAATAAGACAAATTTAAAACACATCTACATTGATGGTTGCCTCCGCATCCACTGACCTGCTTACATTTTGTTTAGGCTCCATAGTTTTAGACGACAATGACAAATTGTTCTTCCTGATTTAAATATGGACAGTGTGAGCTCATACTTAATGTTAAAAAACTATGATTTTTTTGTTTATTTAATTTTTTGTTTTGTTTACAATTACAAAATAGCATTTTGTGAAGCTAATTCAGTTTTGAGTATATGGATTGGCCAATCGGAAATATTCATTGAGTTGTTGAGCTTTTATGCACTTCCACATTATGACCACAAGAGGGGAACCTTTCTCTTTATGACAGGTCTCTGTTTTTTTTTCTTTCTCTGTTTTTATTTATGATATGACTGAAGGAGTTGGATCACAGTTGGTCTAAGTTGGTTAGAAGATTTAATTTAGCTTTTAATGTTTATGAGACAATTATTAGATGTATGTGACAATACTATTGTTTTTGCATATCAAACATTTTTATTTTATTTTTTATTTGTGTGTGTGCTATTTGTGTGTGAAAAGTGTATCCTGGATATAAATGTTCTGCTGATCTGAAGACTGATAAATAAGAAAGAAAGGTTTGTTTCTTCTGTTGTAAAATTTACAACCTGCTTCATCAAAACATTGTACCAAGTTAAATTGATGATTATATGTTGCTATGATGTACTTAGAACTTACATTACTACCTTTTCACTATCACAAAATAAATGTAGTTTTCTAATGACCTAATTATAAAATTCAACAAGAAGTTTTATAAAAAAGACCAAATTGAAACTTAGAGATCTCCTTATACATGCAATTAATAGTTACTGATTAGACTGGACATAAGACAAAAATATGGATATGTAAACAGATGGAAAAGCATTTTTGTTTCTCCATGTCTTCAAAACTTGAATGTTGCTCTGTGAGAGTTTGCATGCAGACAGTCTGTGCTTTGTCCTTGCACAGGGCACCCAGAGGTGATTTGCTTCATAAATGATGGCGTCCGGTCTGCTTTGCTGCACCCGAGAGCAGTTTGTTCTAATGGTTTCCCCTGAATGGAGTGCAGCCATGAAGGTTTGCATTGCAATACGGGAAGTTGCTGAAGCAGTCACCCCATGCAGTTTCGTTCAGGTGTGGTATCGCTCATGTGCCATTAGGAACATTAATAGAGCCATTCTCAAGATTGGAAAGGTGGACATCAGCTGGGAGGTATTTCTATGACTTTTGGCATAACAATGTAGACATAAAGTTCATCAGACTGGTTAAAATTGCAGGAGAATTCCCCTAATGCCTCAATGTTTTTTTTTAATGACAAAGCAAACATAAAAACAACATACCTGTGCAAACAAGTACATAATGCTCAGTTTTAAAGTCACCAGATCTTAGCAAACATCCTGCATGACTAAGTGAGGAGCAGGTTAAAGGTTGAAATGGCTGCCTTTCATGTCCCGCAATATTTTTATGACCTTGTCTGCTCAGACACTACTGGAAACACACAAGCAAAAGTTTGCTCCGGGAAACAACTCAACTTCGACATTCTGACCATATATTCAGGTGTTTTGGAGTAATATGTGACAGAGTCAGCCTCATTGTCAATAAGAAAACCTAGTTTCTGTTGACCTAAAGTCACCAGTCTTGTCTCTCACTCCCACAAACCATCTTATCTGAGCCAAACCCTTTATGGACCATCACGTCGTAACCCTGCACCTTTACTGCCCTCGCTGTGCGCTGCTGTCAAGGATAAGGTAATCAGCTTATCATAAAGACATGATTTATAAAACTTGTATGCAATAAGGGCATTTCAGTGATTCAGACCTCCTTTGATAGCTTCTAAAGAAGCTGTCTGGGTTTTCTAAACCACCTCTCACCTTATATGAAGAAATAATGAGAGACAAGACTTTCTTTCATTCAGTACACTTTTTATTTATCATCTTTATCTCAACAGATGTCAACGTGTTCCTCATCCTGTCCATTTACCTGAACAAGCAGCGTAAGGAAGGAGGAGAGTGAGACTTGTTTCGGTATTTCTTGCCTTATCTCAGATCATATCCAGCACTGAAGGCATGTGATGTTGGCCAATACGGCTATAAAGTAGGGCAACTCTTTATGAGAGGGACTGTGAAACTCTGGCTTCACTGACTGGATCTGTGGCTGCAGGGGGGCTGCTGCACAACCTCCCTGCACTGCACAAAAACATGTTGTCCTCGTGTTAAAATCGAGGGACTTTTTTCACAATGCAGCCATGCCTGTTTTAGTTGTATTATTGGAGCAAATGTCTGCATCTTGAGGCAAGACAGAAGAAGAATTTAGGAAATTAACAAAATTACACAAAAAGTTGATCTGAACTGAGCAGTTTTCCCCACGTCCTTTAAGGAACTGCAGTTATCAAGACTCAGTTGAATTAAGTGCTTAAAAGAGGTAATGCTGAAAAAACTAAATGACTGTACCTAGTTTAATTTTTGTTTAGTTTGCTTGGCAGTTTAGTTTAGCATGGTTTAGTTTAGTTTGTCTCAGTTTAGCTCAGTTTATCTTAATTAAGCTGAGTTGTTTATTTGTCAGGGAATGCTAATTAATTAACAATTTTTAAGGAATTACTTGTGATCATCCTCATAAACAATGTTCATTATCGTGATGGATAATAGTGATTATCTACATGACATCTTTTAAAGCTGTATTGAATTTTGAATTTTCATTTTGGCATAGCCTATTCCAGCTTTTCATATATTGGAAATGTTTCACAGCTACAGTTGCAGTACAGGATTCAACCAGAGGTAAGTTAGAGCTGAACCAGGTTCACGATAAAGCAGAGCAGGTGCTGTCAGACAGGTAACTGATGGGTTTAGATTAACTGACTGAATTTTAAAGCTGTTATAAAAAGTGACTTTTTTATTTGATTGTTGTTGGGTGTAGCTGGCCCTGACTCTATTCAAGGTCTGTTTGAATCAACACAAAAACCAAAGGACATGGGTAGGTAGGCCTATATGTGTGTGGGGGGTGATTGTTGGGGGTCATGCAGGGGGTTTGGTCGGGGGGGTTGGGGGTGGGGGGGGGGGGAGTCACACAGGTAGGGGACGCTGATACAGGCGGTGGGACTGTGCAGTCACCATGCCTCAATCTGCAAACCGACCCTGCATGACTGGTCTTGGCCAACAGCTAATGGCCCCCAATTACAGTTTCTCTGTCCTCCAGAAAGCAGCCAGTGTGGCGTGACCCTCTGAAATGAGTCTTCCTCACAAATGCATGGCAACAGCGGATATGTTTAGAGAGCGAGAAGGCTTCATTTTATGTTAATTTTTATATCGCAGATGGGGAATCAAAAGATTTTGACACACTGATACTTGTTTGTTTTCCCACTTATAATACCAGGCTGGTTTCAAGATCATTCAGCAGTGTGTGTGTGCAGTCTGTGTTGAAATCTAGATGGAGCAAGAGTAAAACAGCTTGAATGTGAGGGTGGGAAAAGAGCAGAGAGAGAGGGTCTGAGGTGGAAAGGTCAAACTGATGTTTCACCGTGAAGCCACAGAGGGACATTTTTTTCCGACAGGATGCCTCCTGTGGTCGGGGTTAATGTGGTGTTGGAGGGACAGAGATGTGCGGATGAATTAATTTTAGGGATGAGCAGAGGAGCGTGGAGACAGAGGACCAGAGTCCACTGGTGGGGTGGTGGGAGGGGGGGGTTTCTGAGTGCAGATTTAAATTAAAAGTCAAATTTCCAGTCTAGGTTTTCAAAATTACCAAAGTGCAAAGTTCAAGTGTTTTTATATAATGTAGACGGGTGGTTTCCAACCTTTCTGGCCTGTAAAAAGAAACAGTGTCTATTTGTGACCTCTCGAGTTTTGAGCAATTAAACCAAGAAATTTTGTTGCCATGTTAGCAGCGTGGCCAGTCGATCTGTCCACTACTTTCGGTCCAGACTGAAATAATTAATATCTTCACAACTATTGGTCTGATTGCCATCTGGACGATTTGTGATAACTTTGATGATCCGTTATATTTCATATATGACCATCATCAGGTCAGATATTTTATCCAATACATTGGTTTATGAACAAATACCTGCCAAACTAATGACATTACTATCAGCCTCAGCTGTACTTCATAGAGCATGGCTATATTATTTTTGGATCGTTTCATATGAAGCATTTTGCAAGACCTTAGGAGGTGGAGGTTTAAACAAGAAGAGAGAAAAAATCAACAAACATTTGTGTAACAGAACTTTTTGTTAGTAATTATCCCTTATATTATCTTGTGGCCTCTCACTGATGGGAAGTAGATTATGTATCTTCTGCAGAAATAGCCGCATTTAAAAATAACAGGATATAAATGAGCTGTCGTGGGGTTTTGGTTTACCGGAATAGAGAGTCATGTCTGATGACTATACAAGGAAGGTAACTTGTAGGTTCTTTAAGCAATCACAGGGAGACAAGACAGACACCATGGTTAACTGAGTGTGAAGCTTTTCTCTTTACTCATGAAATAATAGATAACTTGGGTTCCACATTAGGTGGCACAGGGCCAGAGACTTAATTGTTCAAAAGCTGACTTAAATAAGCAAAGTAGATTCAGAGGAGCTCCTGTGAGACCTCTCCTATCAAAGTTCATGTTTACAGTAAAAACAGGTTATCATGACAAGATGACAGTTGTGACCACGGATGGAGATGTTTGTGCCACTGGTGGATTACAGGTGTTTCATAATTTTCAGCTTTTCAGTGACGAAACAGTTATTTGTGGTTAGATTTCTCATCAGCTTTCTGCATAAAACACACAGCATGAGAGCATCGCTAGTTTGACGCATTTCTCTCATATCAAACTGATGAGATGTGTTACTGTAGCTCTCCTGACAATGATCCCATTTAGCTCCCTGGCAGCGACATCGATCTGGGTATGAGGTAGAAGGAAATGTGCTGATTCCTTGCACACTGGGTTATACATTAACTGTTAAAAAAAAAAAAGAAATAAAAAGAGCTTATAGACTTGGACCGATAACCTGCTACTGCATCTGTCACACCAGGCAAATAAGTTGCTGACAGAAAAAATTATCTTCACACTAAAGGTCATTGTTGCTACTGTCACATTTTTGTGTTATTGGTGTGTTTATGGCCAAAATAAAAATCTATGGGCTTTGATCTTTAAAATATATTTTTGAAGAGATAGAGATGGATTCAAAAAGCATTGTAACAGCTCACAGTTTACCCATATGGTTTGTGAATTTACATTTGATTATTGGCAGTTTATAGGTTCTATTCATAGTTACTGTAGTTACTCTACTCATAGTTACTCTGATCTTTTACTAAAGTACAAATAACAATGCTACTATGTAAAAATACTCTATACAAGTAAAAGTCTTGTTACTTAAGTAGAAGAACAGAGGTATTATCAACAAAATATACTTAAAAGTATCAAAAGATATTGAATATTAAATATATTGAAAAGTATTTATTAAGTGGAATATGTCTGTACAAAAGAGCAAAACTTGGCAAGTTGTCACTGGGGCCTATAATATATCTATATAACATCAGTAAATAATAATAAAAATATTAATACAGCCATTATTTTCAAATTTTAAAACATTCAAATGCCGTAGCTGGTTGGAGTGGAGTGGATCTCATCTGAACTATTAACATATTATATGCTGTTGGGCAATTTATTCTATAAAAATGTCTATTTTTGAAGATCATTACATAGTTTCTATGTGAAATCTTTATCCACAAAGTAACTACAGCCGCAGTGGAGGAAAAAAGTACATTTCCCTAGATTTCCCCCAAAATAATACCCTTGTGTGTGTATTAACACTGACGTTACTTCTTCATTGTTTGATGTCCCACAGCCTTGACTGCTGTGTAGGGGCTATGAAATATTAATAAAAATTTGTATCTGTGATACAAAGCGTAAAAAAAATCAATTGAATCTAACCAGGCTTTATAGCTGGGTTCTCTGAGACCCCATACAGAAGTAATGCATCATTTTCTGTAGCAGACATCTGAAACATGTCATCAGTTCAGAATCCTGTTCATGAGCAATTCCCATAAAATTATGAAAAGTCATGAAGTATAAGGCTGATAAATCAATGTTAAGTATAATTTATGAGCAGTTAAAGAGGCCTCCAGTCAAACAGGAACATCAGAGTTAAAGTATCAAAAGTATTTATTATTTGAGGATAAAAAAACAGACTTTTCTCTCAAAGCTTCATTAAAATTTAATTAAATACTAATAAAGCAAGTTTCAACTTTTAAACTTTAAAAAGCATTTTAATATTGTAGGTGGTCGGAGTGGAGCTAATTTGATTCATTCTATAAAAATGCATATTTTGTAAGATCATTATACAGCTGAGTAAAAAGAAAAATATTTTCCCTCTGAAATTGAACAAAATCTAAAAGAGCATAAAATGGATACTAAAGTACGAGTACCTCAAAACTGTACTTTTTAAATAAATGTACTTTGTTACTGTCCACTACTAATCCCTGGTATCATACAGTATGTTGTAGTGTAACCATGATCCAATGATAAAAAAAGATAAATATGATAATTAAATGAATAAAATAAATAGGATTTGATAGAGTAAAAGTGACAAAATAAATGTGATAAGAAACCGGTGAGTTTTTGTGTAATTCTGTGTTATGCAGGCTTCGACAGCAGTGTGTTTGTTCTGCAGGGTTTCAGTCAGAACGTTCCACCTCTCATGGCTGCTAACTGCAGGTGTGCATGCCTCTGCATTAATCAGGGTGCTGTGAACCTGCCGTTTAAACGCAGAGGAAGCCGAGCAGGTAATTACTTTTGCATCTCTAATTGCGCAGACAAGGAGAAAGAAAAACACCGGGCATGAACGGAGATCACATGTAGCCTACTGCTGAGTCCTGGGTACCCCTCTGTCCCTCTGAGTCCCACTGGGCTGCTTTACAGCATTAGGACACTCATAAGTGGGAATTGTTTTTAAATATATATATTATATATATCTTTTGGGAGATTTCTTTCATGTCTTTTTACTGGTTCTGATTGAATAAACTATATCAGGGTTTTTCCTCCTTTCGACAGTTGGTTGGAAAATGTAAAACTACAAATGCAAATCATTTTAAATGGAAAATACACTTACAGTTTATAAGGTACACGCTAAATTAATGCAGTTTAATACAACAGCCCTGGTGCAGCCAATCTTACCAGCATGAAGGTTATTATCAGTGGTGGAAAGTATATTTACTCAACTACTATACTAACATAAACTTTTCAAGTGCTTAAGTATTTTCATTTTAAGATACTTACTTTTTCTCCACTACAATACAGAGGAAAATATTGTTTACTCCTCTAAATGTATCTCACAGCTATTTGCAGATCAGTTTATAATACCAAACATATGACCATCATATAAAATATGATACATTGACATTTAACTACCCAACAATATAAAAAGTATGGAACCACTGATCCGATCACAATGGTATAAATAATATAAAATTAAAAATTAAAAAATTGTGTCAGCAGCCGACTGTGACTGAATGAATGTAACTTACAGCAGAAACAAGAAGAAGAAATTGTGTTTAATATGGATTTGTCACCTCTTGCCGACACCTGATGAGTTTAATAAGGTCAATACTGGGGCAGATACGTGTCAGGCGGATTGGATCGGTGCATCCCTGATATGAAGTAGTTTAAATGATATCCACCTCACCCAGCAACAACATTAAAATGCTCATTATACAACAAGCGGTAGTAGTAATTCTATTCTAATTTGCCTTTACTCTTTTTTCTTGTGAAAGACTGGACAGCTCAACGTCTTCAGGCCTCAAAAAGGCCTCTGACAATGAAAAATCACTCTCGCTGTGGCGGAGAGTAACTACGTACCTTTACTCAATTACAAATACTTTAATTTTGTGGTATTTCACTTGAGTATTTAAATTTTTTGCTGCTTCATACTTGACCCTCACTACATTTATATTATAAATTTTACCCCACTACATGCATTTGACAGCTATAGTTACTACACTTTGCAGATTTTACATACAAATCATATAATGCTCTTAAAAATGGTCTACATACATAAATGATATACGGTGTAAAAGCTTGTCTCTACATCATATATAAATAATGTTATGTTACTATAATTAAAACATGTTCACAAGTGTCATTTTTCTGTATAACAACTATTTTAACGTTTGATACTTTAAGTGCCTGTGTTGCACTGATGATACTTCTGTACTTTCACTTAAGATTTTGAATGACTTTTACTTGTAATGGAGTATTTTTACATTATTGTATTGCTTTGGTAGAACCTCTCACGGCTCAAACAAATGTAACCTGAGACAAGGGGGGGGGGGGGGGTCACAATTCAAAAAGTTTTAGGACCACCGTTTTAGTTTGCTGTTGCCCTAATGACTCCAATTTGCAAAGATTCTTTCTTGCAGAGCACAACAAAGAGTTCACACACCATGTTAACGAGGACAAAGTAAATATCTGATAACTGCATTCCAGTCCCATTTCCAAATGCACTGCTAAATAAAGAGCCTTCTTATCATGCCATAATTCGTCACAAACTCTTCCTTGTAGGCGTGTGTTTGACTTCCCGCTGAATACAGCAGCGAACGGCTTGGATCTGATTCACTCATGTTCTTTTCTCAGGAGATTTATTGCATTGTGACACACCTTACATGGACCTGGCACAGTTTGTCTGCTCAAAATAAGGTCAGGGGTGATACTGTGCACGGATGTGTGTGTGTGTTTGAACTTTATTGATATTTGCCAGGGTAAAGAGTGCAATAAAACTCTCAAATAAGAGTAAAATATGAATTTAAGCGGATGGATTGAAAATAATATGACAAAAAAGACAAGAACAACAGTTTTGCAGGTGCGCGTATGAGATGTTCAGTCTTACCTCCATGATATACTGGGAGCTGTTTGTCCCGTTGTTCACTAGGTGACAGCAGTGAGTTCAACAAGAGGTTCAGGGGAAACCCGCAGCTTCACATCCTGCAGCGCACCTTCAGCTCTTTACCCTTAAACAAAAGGAGTCCTATGTTTCTGTGCCTTCACCACAGAACTATGCAAAATGAACTGCTGGTATGGAACTGTCAGCCAGCGTCAAAGCATTGTGGAGCTCGTGAGCCGATGTCCGACTCATGCAAATCTGCCCAGAGTTGACCCGCTTAACAGTCACTAATAGATAACTAGGGAACAAATGTGGTGCAGTTAGATGGAACATCTTAGTACTTATCATACTGTTTGGTGTACATTTGTGCATTTAGGAAGGATTGCAAGATGCTGCAAGTGCCTGCTCAAATGATTTAATTTCCAAACTCTCAAAAGAAAATTTGCAGTGAGGAGCTGATCTTTAGCATTTCTCTGACACATCTATTGACTAACATTGGTGACCCCTACCATGTAGTTTAATCTTGAAAACGACAGTGTGTTTGTCCTGCCGTTGGACGGCAGTTTTTCTTTTCATGCCTCAATGTGCCTGCGTGCGCTTTTTGGCTCATTTACCTTCTCAGAGTCAATCTGTTTGACTGTGTCGCTGTTGTCAACCTCTTTGCCTGCATTAGTGCTCAACAAAATTGTTTCTAAATGCTTTCTGTATGATTTAGGGTATTTCAAATCCAACAAAATATAATAATAATGACAAAGAATAAGTCAGCATAACAAAAGTGGTGTCTTACATTTGACCACTGAGATCAGTGGGATCAGAAGTCAAAATAGCCTCATGGTAATTTAAAATGTTGCTGTGATTAATCATATTGTGTTATTTTAAAATTATGCTGACTTTAGTACAGTTTTGTTTGATTCTGACATATGATGAGCATCATATTTCTGTTTTCACCTGATGCCACAGAACAGGTCTGCCCCCCTGTGCATCCCGACAAAGTGGCTGTTGCTTCGATCCCTGAGTCAATATTGACCACCAGCCAGCAGGAGAGAGAAGCAGCAGCAGCTGGGAGGAAGAGGACAGCCAGGAGATCATCATCAGCTACAGTCACACACACAAACACACACACACACTTATGAAACCATAAAAATAAAATCAGCACACTGTCAGTATGATGTGGTTATTTACTATTTATCCTCTCTTGTGGTATCTTGAGGCTGAGTTATATTTTAATATATAATTGATCTCAGTGCAACAACATTTTAACTATTCAACAAATGCTAAGAAAAGCAAAACCTTTCATATTATATTTATATACTTTGACTACAAATTACAGAAGGAAAACTACAAATTTAATTCTTAAGAGACTTTAGATTAACTTTAGTCATGGCCCATTAACTTTGTCAAAACAGTGTCTGAGTTTACAATTGACTTGTGCAAGTTATGTGAATTTCAGACATTCCTTTTGTAAAAATAAGCAAAGCAGACTCAATTATTAATTATAAAGATTCATATTAATTCAACTTTTTATTAATTTTGTATTTGATTGATAGCATTGAGGATGTAAACACTAGTTGTGGCTTTGGAGACTTTTACTGTTGTACATCAAGGTCTGATTGATTTTATTTTACATTTTTGTTGAAGCTGGAAACTCACCCACATGATCCCATAATCCAGACCCAGGTGATTTTAGGCCCAGATTAAAAGTTTATTATTTGTGATTCTTTTTTCCCTCAAAATGCATTAAAATAAGAGAATTTATGGTTTTAAGAATGTATGAGGTTGGGGTGAGCTGGAGGCTTAGTCCTGACTTTGGCTCTGAGAGACTCAACAGGTAATACAGACCCCGCTGGTTCTATGGCCGAACTGCAGAGGGTTCATGGCCTTTGCCATCAAATATCTCTTTCATGTCTCAAAGATTTGCTCTGACAGGATACATCAGCTGTATCTGGGGGCAGCTTGGCTCAGTTACAGTTTAATGGGAGTATCAGACCAGTGAGGGGGGGGCGGTATGATACGAGGGGTCGTGCTGCCCTGACGAACATCACAGCATCACAGTACTTTCTCTCAGGTCTGAACCTTGTGTGAAAACACAAGCTTCTGGGACTGGAAAATCCCCAAAATTGTGTCCGTTTGGCGTTTCTTGTCAGCTGCTTTGTCATTACAAGAACATAAAAAAAAAGTACTACAAAAGAGAGAAGTTAAGACGTAATCAAACAACACTGAGACAGAAACCAATTTGCTGAGCTGCGACTAGCCAAACCTCAAAGCTGCTCTGATGTGATCTAACAAAAGAAAAGAGGAGGAAAAGCTCAATCTCTGACTACACACACACCTTGTGCATGAAGAGCAAACACAGCAGAGGGACTTTTAAGTCTTTGGCTCGATTCAAACCCACAGAAACACTCACACACCCTGCTGCAGTGCGTGTTGACAGAGCCAACACTGTCACCGTGACACACACCGCCAGCGCTACATGCTGGCAGCCGCAGGCCTCCCCAGTTCTCCCAGTGCAGGATCATCCACGGGTCATGTTTATGAATTGGGAGGAGTGGATTGATGCCAGCGTCTTCCATCACTTTCCTCTTCCTTATCTTCGCTTGTATCAGAAATGTTCTCTCTCTCTCTCTTTCTCTCTCTCTCTCTCTCTATGTGCTACAACTCAGCCACCTTCCTGTGATTCATGGGTGTGTTGATGAAATCTTATTGCGCTGATAGCGATCAAAGCTGCTGCTCCATCCGATGAAGACCAACTGTGATGCAATCAAAGCACTCATGGAAAAGTCTGATCCCTGATGGATTTATAGCAGATAACTTTACGAGGGCAACATGAAAACAGCCTGTGATTATTACAAAACAGCCAGAGGATTTGCATGATTGACAAGGTTTCTGTGGGGAGTTGACAAAAATACATGGGAATTGGGATCATTAGACTAAGACTCTTATCTTTTACTTTTATAATCTAGGTTCCCCCTAGAAGTACTTTTGCTGCTATCACTTTCTGGTTGAGTCAAGTGAGACATTTTTTTTACTGCACAGATCACAGATGTTAAAAACTTACTGAATTAATCTGTTTATTCTCTTATTTAAACTTTGTCAACGCTGCTCACTTCCTCCCTAAGGGGAATAGTTTGACATCTTGGGAAATACATGTATTATGTTTCTTGTTGAGAGACTATTTGTCTGTTAAATATAAAGCAGCCGGTTAATGTAGTTTAGCAACAGCCAGTGTGGCTCTGTCCAAAGGTAACAAAATCCGCATATGTAAGCTAACCTGCTGCAGGCTGTAGCATCATTTTAAAGGAACAGTGTTATTATAATTATTATTATATTTTACCATTAAGTTGTTTATTACTTTCTGCTGGGCCCCTGCAGACCTGAGGGCCGCGCCCCAAACTCCACCAGTCTGCTGTATCCTGTCCCCACGGTAGGTTGACCTTTAATAAGCTCTTTTAAAATACATGATAAAAATGAGTTTTTGTGTATTTATATTAGAAGGGCTGTGAATTTTCACCAGAAAACTTCCCATGACGATATTGGTCATGTGTAATTTGTTGAGCACACAACAATAGGTAAACCTCTGAGGTGTAACTTACTAATCAGCGGTTACCTAAATAATTTTTTTGTTTTTGTTTTAATATTTTCTGGGGCGTGTTACCATGAAGTTGGCTGTGGGAGAACTAAGTTCATCCTGTTGTTTCCAGAATAAAGGACTGGTTGGCGCTTGTTGGAGCCAAAACTGCCGCATCCGTTACTTAATGCAAGAGAGAGTACATAACTGCTACACAGGCAACCAGCACAGACTCCAGGAGTTACTGCGCCAGGCCAATATATAGTCATAAACCCAGACACATGTCATTTTTACACTTTGTAGACAAGACACAACATGTTACATTTGAGTTTTCAAGGTGCTAGTAGCCTTTTGACTAGTTGTTTCTCCTTGTTTCCAGTCTTTGGGCTATGTTAAGCTTACTCGCTGCTGGCTGTACTGTCATATTCAGCGTACAGACACGAGAGTGTTACCAGTCATCTCACGTGAAGCTGCTCCTTTCAGTCAAAAACTTCTAAACTGTGGACAAAATTCAGGAAGGATCTTTACACGTCTTCCTCTTCATTCAAATACAGAAAACGGCGGCATCTGACAACAAACAGTCATCGCCAGTCTCTGAAGAGGAGATGAGCGGTCGGGGAGTTCAGGGTGAGGGTAAGGTCCAGCTCAGTCTGTGGAACGGTACATGGCCGCTGGTTCCTGAATCTCACGCACACGGCATGTAGCCCTTGCCCTTTTTATTTCAGTCACTTTCCAAATGTTCCGGTCTGTGCACCGGCCAGGCTGTGGGTTGAGGAGCAAGAGGTCATGAGAGGTGACCGAAGACACCAAAAGCAGCCAAGCACACCTTGAGACAACATCAGTAGTCACGGTGTGTCCCTGAAGCTTGACCTGAGGTGTTAAAATGACCCGGAGATCCAGGTTGAAGCTGGCTGGATCCAGGCTTAGAGTGTGATCATATCCAAGCCAATTAAAAAAGGAAAACCATACATGTTTATCCACTGTATTTTAGATACAAACTCAAAAAACAGATTGTCTCTAGATATGATTTAACCTGATTACATTTACACCTGGTATTAATATGTGTCTACAGTGTCCACATTGAGATCAGATTGAGATTCGATTGCTCTGTCAAGCTCAAAGACCTGAAATTCACATCCTCCTCTCATTTGCGCGGGTCCAAAAACACAACCACCCACGTATTTCCACCCACGTAGTTGTTGTATGTGGATTGAAAACGCAATTGCATTTATACTTGTGTTCGTTGTGGTCACAATGTGTCCCTGACCATGATCGGAGGTGGTTTGGCTGATTGGAACAAAATCTGTCCTAAATGCGTCCTGGGTGTATTTACACCTGCACGTTCATGTGGTCAAGCACTATCCAATCGCAATCCGATCACCCAAACCGCATTCTAATGCAAGGTGTGAAGGGTGTTTAGACACTCAGGAGTGTTTTGGTTAAATACTTGAATGATATAAACCCAAAATGTGTTTACGTTTTCAATTCATTTGGGTGCCCACTGGTAAAGCCCACTTTTAATCCCTGGTCACAGGTTGCATATGTCTTTTAGTAGTGTGCAGTTTTAATAAGTTTAAAGTATAAAAACAACAAAAAGATTTGAGGAAAGCCAGAAATGTCTTTTTTCTTCTCTCCTATCTTTTTATTTATCTTGGAACCTGTTTGACCTTTGACTTACACCTTAGGTCACCTTTGTGGCAGAGGACAAACACCCATCTATGTATGATTTCGAGACCTCTCTGTTACATGAACATCTCAAAATACTTGCTGATTTCCTATACTGTCTGTTACATTCAATCCCAAACCCATTGGTTTCTATTGAAGACATACATTTTTTAAAATGGTTCACACATATTCATCTCATCTAAATCAGATGGGCACTGTAGTTTTTAGCAAACGTTACTCAAACAGGAGTGAAAAATGCATTAGTTGGGGACTATTTTCAGGTGTAGATTAATACACATTTTGTGTCCGTTAGTATTTACGGCTGTAGGAAGGTGTATGTGGGATTTACTTAGAAAAAAAACAAAATTCCTCTGTTCATCGTATTAAAGGAAGATGTCACCCAACCATCAGTGTTGGTTTTGGCCTTTTTATGGAATTTGGTGATCGTTCATTCGGTACGCCTTAAACCCATTGCAGGACAGGTAGTTACTGGACCAGGTAGACTGTCCCGGCCCCGGGTGGTCCCTGTCCCCAGTTGCTCAACCCGTGTGTCACCGGTCTGTGTGAAATCGTAATGGGCAGCGCGTGTTCCATGCAACGCTCCAGTGCACACGTTGCTTTCACAACAGTTGTGATGCTCTGTGTACTGGATAAACTGTTTTTTGCAGCTTGTTATTATTTGTTGTTAATGGTTGATAGATTTTAAATGGAGACATGTGAAAGTGCCAGAAAAATGTATGCAAGAGTGTTGTCACCCGGAGGTCTTTGTGCGTGCGTATGTGTATTCCTGTTAATACTTATGATATTTTTGGGCTTAGATTTATAGATTTTCAACTACATTTATACAAAAGTGTAACATCAGTATCTCCAGTATCAGGATCTTCAAACTGCTATCATTTATTAACAGTAATGTAGTGGCAACCTGGCTTGAGATCATCTTCCTTTCATTGACCTTTAAGCCAATGTTTCTTCAGTTTCAAAACAATATTTAACTTTTACATTAACCCTCTGTTCCCCTGTGATTGAATGAAAAGGTGACGGACAACAAATTGCTCCATTTATTCTGTTATGAAGAAAATCAATCAGTTTCTTTCGGCCCTAAAAACTGACGCTTGAGTCATTAACTTGTCACCAGAGATGACGGAGCTGCAGACAGGCTGTAGTTTATCTGTTTCCACTGGGTTATTAACTTTACCCACATAACACAGCGGCTGGCACTTTACACACCAGAGCGAAGGGCAGCTAAGGTGTACATCAGGGAAACTTTCTACAACAATAGTAGCCAGAGATAAGAGAGCAGTGTGATCTGTGTAAAGACACCCAAAGCAGCAGCACACTTTAAATGAGAGAGACCACTGTCATGTTATTTGTCCCAATAGAACAAGAAGTGCCTTTGATTAGACGTCACGATAATAAAATCATTAAAATTCCTACAGGGACGTTAAATGTGTCTCCGGGACTCAGCAGTTGATTGATAATGACATTGTTGAACTTTATTGTGTGTTTTTATCTCATCCTGTATTGTAACTGGGACATTTTAGTTGTTATATTCATACGAAAGTTACATTAGTATCGTCATCATTTTCTGCAGGCTTCTTGCAAGGCTAAACTTCCACTAACAACACACATGATGTTGAAGAAAGTCTCACTGCTAATAGGTTTAGGGCAATCCTGTGTATTACTAATGATCAACCACATTGATACTACACTGACAGATTACACGTCTAACCAATAATTGGCTAAGTATCTCATTGTAAACCATCATAAGCATCCACAGGGGAGTTCAGTGGCTTCTGTGGTCACGATGTTTTTGTTTACAACAAATTTTGTTTGAAAGAGAAATGACTTCACTTGGGCTGCACTGGGAAAAAAATGATTAAAAGGCAAATGGTGTCTCTTTCTTACATTCTTCATAAGAGAGACAAAGTAAGAAACTAAGCAATTTATCTATGGAATAATTTAGAATCAGTTAGTATTTCAATCAAAATTCAGAAAAATCCTGCATTTTCTGGCCCAACAATCCCATTTCCTGGTTATATGCATCTGTTTCTATGCCAACAGATGTCCTAAAACTAACCTGCTGTACAGAAGGTCAAGCTGATCTGAACTCCTGGTCCCAGGTCAGTTTTCAGGCTCTAACTCTCAACCACAGGGCTCAACAGCTGTTACCATCTTTTAACCTGAATATATGAATATTTGTATATTACTTCAATACAATACTTATGAAATATTGAGGCATTTAAGTTAAAGTCTTCAGAAAGCATATTAGTCAACTTTGGAAATAATGTTTTTGCCTTAGTTGTGTATTTCATCCATTAACAGTTACAATTAAAATTACGATAGGAGTTAATTTTTTTTAAACCTCATAAAGGTATTTTTGTCCTTGTGAAATGTACATTTTCATAATTAATTCTCATTTCAAATATCATAGAGGCATTTACCTAAGAGTGAAAGTTAGTCTGAAGGGTGTTTAAACAGTATTTTCCTCATTCAGTGTCACCTATAAAGTTCAACAGTATAGCTGAGTCTTAATTGGATGGAGACATTTCCCTCAAGAAACTGTGAACTTTTGCCTTGTTTGATGCCAATTAATGTTGTGGATTTAATCCTTATCTAAATCAGTGTAGACCCCGAGCTGACATAGTCTCCACAGCACTGGTGAACAATACACAACCTTATATCGAGTTTGGTTTCAGTCTTCATACAGTATGATTCATGGTGTGTGTCCGTGAACGCCGCAGCTCCACGTGTGTTTTCACACGAGCTCAACTTTCAAGTGTGCGACCATTACTGTGATATTTTGCGGTAACCTACATGTTCTCATCTAACAGCAGCACGCAGCAACACGCATGGGTTTAATATTGAAAAGCTCACACCTTAAAAAAAAAACCCAGAAGTTTTGCAGATCTGAGGTTACGGATCCTCCAACAGCTCCGGATGAAATTACAACCTGAAGTCCAGCCTCGTATAAATCATCAACAATGGAATAAGTCAGATCCACGCGTTGTCTCCCACTTTTCTGAATGTATTTCCCCCAAATCCTCCCGTTTCAAATACTGACCTAACTCTGTGTGGCCTATAACATCCGATTTGATATTTGCAACCAATGTATGTTGAATAAAGCGTATAAAACACATTTAAATGGGTTTGCTTGGAGCTTTAAGACGCAGTGGACACCTCTAACATCGCGCTGCACCTGTTCATCCCTCTGTCCGTCTTTGTTTCGGAGACACAGCCGTGTTTACAGGAGGATAAACAGCTACATTCCTCTTTATTATTGTTTTATTTGCAGAACAGTTGTACAAGGAAACAAAGGTGACAACTCAGTAATAACCTCATTCTGCTCTGACATTAATGATTAAGGGGTTGTTTAACTCCTGAGTGAATTGAAGGTTTATGGGTCTTTTTTCTAAATTTGCAAAGTAAGATAAAACTGAGGCATTTCATTTAGCAATTTAAGGAACCCACATACACTGTGTCATGTCAGATAAGAGACGATTGAGGCAATTTGAAACTTAATGGAATTTTTTTTTTTTTTGTCCCACGTTTTCAAGGCTACTGCAGCTACAACATTTCTTATATTTTAAGGTAAAAATGAATAAAATACTTCATTATTGTTATGGTGAAGACTGAGCCTGATTGATTATCATTACCTATTATTGTCTGCTTTCTCAGAGAAAGTTGAAAAAGTTGTATTTCTTCTTATTCTTATTATAAAATTTAAATACATAAATATTTCTTTATTACACCCCCGTCATGTGAGACCATTTGGCTCAAACTAACGAGATTATTTGGCCTCATCAAAGGAAACAAACAGCTGAATTAATGAGGCCAACACCTCATTCACAACACCATCCACTAACAACTGCACCTACAACACGATGATCCCATTAGGTTATAATGAAAACACTAACATGGGCCTGCCTAAATTAAGTCCTAGAATAAGTCAGATGAATAAATAAACAGATCACAGTGTTGCGGCTCCCTGAACTACTTCTGCAAGGCCTCATAAAAAAAAAAAAAAGTGGAGTAAAAACCACCGTTGAGAGTATTAGACCCAGCGATGTGAATATGCTCGCCTTTCTTAAAAGTCTTTATGGCGCATACAACAGCGTCCAAAGTCCACGAAAGTTTTGCTGATAAGGGGAGCCAATAAAAGCTGCAGTGCAGCAGTGTAAACACATGTCTACCTCGGCCCAGAGCGGGCCTTATTCTGTGGATTTACATAAGGCTCCCATCAGCCGGCCCACTCATTATCATGTTTTATATCCCCCTGCACTCTGAAAGCATCATGGCAAAGTAGCTCCATCCTCCCCTCCAACAGGGAAGTGAAGCAGCTTCTCGGAGCAGGTGTCCGCAGCCCCAAACTCCCCACAACACCGGACCAGAGAGGAAGAAAGGAGCTTTATTTTTACTTTTTATTATTATTATTATCCCCCCTCTATCCTCCATTTTCCCCTCTGCTGCAGCGCGCACCCAGCAGGCCTATGGTGTGTTTTTAATGTTCTCTAAAATGGTATCCAAGCTGACATCCCTGCAGCAGGAGCTCCTCAGCGCCCTGCTGGACTCGGGAGTTACCAGAGATGTTCTGATCCAGGCCCTGGACGACATGGAGCCCGGCCCGCCGGGCTTTGGAGTAAAACTGGAGAGCCTGCCCCTGTCTCCGGCGCCGCCGCAGAGCGCGAAGATGAGCGGAGGCGACGGCGACTCCAAGCCCGTCTTCCACACGCTCACCAACGGCCACGGCAAGGGCAAGCTGTCCGGGGACGAGGGCTCCGAGGACGGGGACGACTACGACACCCCGCCGATCCTGAAGGAGCTGCAGTCGCTCAACACGGAGGAGGCCGCGGAGCAGCGGGCGGAGGTGGAGCGCATGTTGGCGTGAGTCTTTTTTTTTTTTTTTTTAAAGCGTCAAAACTTTTTATTTCATTTTTGAATGTGATTAAGTGGCAGTGTTGAGGGAGAGAGAAACGGGTGAGTGGGAATTACGCGCTCGCAGGCGCAGCCGGTTCTGTAGCGCGCTTCAGATGCTCTTCATTTTGACGTTTTGGGCTTTTTAAAACTTTAAAAATTAAAAAAAAAAGTTAAAAAGTCAACAGCACTGAAAACAGAAATACCAAAAGTGCTTTCCCCTTCTGTGTTTACAGTTTCAAAATAACCCGCCACGGCTCGGTTTTCACATTCTGGTTACTAATTATCCACATGGATTATTATTTCTTTACCTTTGCAAAATATCAGCTGAACTAGGCCTATTTATTATTAACTCTATACTCCACCTCTCAACGATAAAAATCCGGCAAGTGAGGAGAAAGTGAACTGAAGCCACATCTGACTCGTAATTTAGTATATAAAATATATATATTATCAAGTTTGATAAATATGCTGATAAATGATTTATAATAATAATAAATAATAATAATAAATAATACATAATAATAATAATAATAATAACAATACCAATTTCTGATTATAATACATTTTCATTTAATTGGGCTATTTATGCAACTTATTCATTTAAATTAAACACATTTATTTTTTCCATTTATTCACGTGTCAGTAAACTCATCGTGACAAAATAAAATCCTAATCGGACATCCTCTCTAATCCTTTTATTTCTAATCATCTCCACTCAAACCACTCGATTCACTGTAAAACTAATATTTGAGGCTCCAACAGGACCGGAAGAATATCAAAACTAACCCACGTGTAGTTAAGTTATTATTAATTTTATTCTATAAATCATCAACTGAAAGATACACAGTGGCGTGTGATTAGAGTGAATGGAGATCTGGTTATTCATTGTCAAAAGTTATAAACTAACATCTCCCACTTAACCCGCAGACTTAGATGCAGGCCTCCACATTCTCCAAAACAAACAGACGCGTGTAGATTTGTTATAATTACGATGTCAGTGTGTCTGGGCCTGCTGCTCTCGGATTGCAGGGTAAGGCTCCATTTTACCTCCGACTATGTTTTGTTTTTACGTTGAGTTTGACATATGATAATGTGAAGTTTACAGGTAAGACGTTTTTAATGCTAAATGTATATATGGAGTCAAAGTCTATATGGATACAAGTTCATGTAATGTCTTGTAAACGAAAATACAAGTTATGTTTCACTGATATTCGCTTTTCTTTATATTAATATCTCTAATTTTACAGACAAGTATATGACTATATCGTCACTTAACCCTGATCTCATAGTAGCCTATCCTTTGATTATCAGTGAAAGATATTTTTTAAATTGGGTCAAACCTTTAAAAAAAGAAAAAATGTATTCCTGCTGTTTTATGGTACATACATTTTATCTCATGTTGTCAAGTTCCATAGTTTTTCTAAATACTGTTAAAGAATCTGACAAATATCTTTTTACTTGAGTATTATTTTGTTGAAGTTTTGGAGACTTTTAAAATTATATTTTCATCTATATTCTTGCTTTAAATTTACACAAACCTAACCTAACTGTGTCCCAGCTGAAATTATGTGTTAAGGCGACAAATACTAAGTCCAAGTTTCTCAACATGCCTGGATCCACTTGAACTAACCTTTGAAAATATTTACAGCCTATTGAACCAATGATAAACGGGTCGTCTGTGAGGGGACTTATTATCGGCCCCTTTAAACTTGAGGCCTTGAAAGAAGTGAAGCTAAAGGAATGGAACAAGTTCATGTGTGATCAGAACATTTTTGTATTTGTACATTTTGTCAGAGGCATAAAAAAAAAAAACTTTTCACATTAACAAAACCACCAAAATCTTTCCTGATGAAGCATTTCTTCATGTATTGCATGTATTGTGTTTTATCTGAACCCAGAGAGGATCCATGGCGTGCTGCCCGCATGATCAAAGGTTACATGCAGCAGCACAACATCCCCCAACGGGAGGTGGTGGACGTCACAGGACTGAACCAGTCTCACCTCTCCCAGCACCTCAACAAGGGCACGCCCATGAAAACACAGAAGCGAGCGGCCCTCTACACCTGGTATGTCAGGAAACAGCGGGAAATTCTCCGACGTAAGTTAATATTTGAGTTTCTCACAGCTCGGCCCCGGCCTGTAATGTGTAGTTGGCAGCAGCGCGGTGCTTTATTTGGATTTCAAACCTGTAGGGATATGAAGTTGTATTGGACATTCCTTCTTCTTGCTGGATGACATATACATGCACCTATAGAGCAATAGGCCTCTGTTTAATCCTCTTGTGTTGTCATAATGCATCAAAAGGGAAAAAATACTATTATGTGTCTAATTAACTTTTCCTTTCTTTTTTTTTTTTGCGGTAAAAGTTTTATTGAATGTACCTCTTCTTATTTTGCAGAGTTCAACCAGGCAGTGCAAGGTTCTGGCAACAATATGACAGACAAAGGCAATCAGGATCCGGTGTTTTTTTTCCCAGAGTTCAACCCGTCTGGTCAGGGCATGGGTCAGCCTGGTGACGAGGTCGGCAGTGAGCCCTCCAGCAAGAAAATGAGACGTAACCGTTTCAAATGGGGGCCTGCGTCCCAGCAGATCCTGTACCAGGCCTATGAACGGCAGAAGAACCCCAGCAAGGAGGAGCGGGAAGCTTTGGTAGAAGAGTGCAACAGGTAGAAGAACATGACATGACACCTTCCTGCACCTCCCTAGAAAAATGTCACCCAAACAAGTCTAGACCCCAGTTTTTCACCTTGTACATCTGTTTCCTGCAGAGCTGAGTGTCTTCAGAGAGGCGTCTCCCCCTCCAAAGCTCAGGGCCTCGGCTCTAATCTGGTCACCGAGGTACGAGTGTACAACTGGTTTGCCAACCGGCGTAAAGAGGAAGCCTTCAGGCAGAAGTTGGCCATGGACGCCATCACTGTGCCGTCCCACGGCATCAACCCTCTCCTGTCACACAGCTCGCCACATCATCCACAGAACAGCGCTTCGCCTCCCAGTAAGATGCCCGGTGGCGTTGCTTTGCATGCAGTTCATCATCATTTTTCTTTGCTTAAAAGAGTACTACACCGATTTAACATTGCACTCCTATCACATTTTCAGACTGACGATGTTCTTACTCATGAAAAACCTTTTCCACAAAACCTGTTAACAGATATTGATGTGTACATTTGGTGGAGTTCCCCTTTAAATGTTACATGTGGAAAGATTCCCCAAAACTAGTGGCAGGGTATCATTTTACAGAGAAAATCTAAGTTGTTTAGGTCCAAATTTGAGATAATTGTGCAAAATCGTTCATGATTTCATGATGATGTGAAAATACTGTCAGAAACAGTTAGAAGCACAGATGATGTGATCAGAGAGGCAGAGAAAGAGGGGACAAGTGATCAATGAGCGTGAGTGAGTGAGCTGAGCAAATGCCATTGTTATTCTGATCTTTGAAAACACACTGAGAACAATCCACATTGTACCTGCAATCTCCACTCCAAAGTCAGCATGGAGAAGCATGACACAAAGGGCAGCAATCCCGTGACAGGCCAGGGTCAGGCCCCGGTCAGGGAGGGGGGACAGACACATCCAGATTACCTCCACATAACGCCGTCATTTCCACATTTCCTCCTCCCATGCAGGTTGCTAATGCCTCCGCTCAGAGAGTTGCCAAAACAAGGAAATGCTGTGTGTTACTGCTCTGACCATTTCACCCTGACCCGATGTTTGCATTTGGAGTAATTATTATTGACTGAGTCTACCTGGTGTATACGACATAAAAACAAAGCTGATAGGCCTCACAGAGCATTATCCTCCGTGCCATCACTCACCCTCCATAAAACTGTGATTTGAGAGACTCACTCAGAGCCTATTGTTGTCCTCTCGTGTTCGAACATGAGGTGAGCTTTGAAGGGGAAAACAAACTGTTTGCCTTGGCTTGCTCTTTTTACCTTTGGATAAACTTGGAGACTGTCTGTTTGCTTGAGGTGTTTTTTATTCTTGCTCAGAACACCTGACCAGGCGTTGACCTCAGGTTGCAAAGCCAGAGGGGTCAGCGATGAGGTTGCAGAAGGGAAGGGTTGGGGCATCACGGAAAGCACTGCGCTCCCCCCCCAAAAAACCCTCAGCTGGCTGCTTACAAGGTGTCCTGCTGGCATCCTGCCGACAGCATCAGCTGTTTTTCAGTGTCAGCCCCTGGCCTGACAATAATATCCCAGTGGGGCATCTCATTGCGTTGCTAGGGCACGGCCTGTATTATGCATGCTTAATGGACAATTAAAATCCTTTGCTACTACATCTCCCAGGCCTTTGATAAGGGGCTCCTCTGACTTCTCTTCTCTATACTCTACCTCAGCAGGAGGTCCCATTGTCTGTGGTGTATTAGAAGACTGCAGTGACTGTAACCTAGGTTCATTTATCTCTGCTGGGCCTGGAGGAGGACTGATTTTAAAGCCTCCCCCATCACCTTTATGGGCATTAGTATAGTTGCTGAGGCTGGGTGCAGACTTGGAGCAGCAGGAGCTGTCCACTGGGGTATTGGCTCTTTTCTGGCCAGACAGGACTGATGACCCCTTCTTTGCCTATAGAGAAAGCCAGTCACCCCCCCTCCTGAAACCGTCGCCACACCTTCAGTCATACGAGCGAGGTCACTTCTAGGTCAGATCAAAGAAACTCCCCTACTTTGGGAGTTTTTATTGATTCTGTTTTGGTTCGTTGGTCAGTTGGTCACAACTGGATAGACAGTCACACGGTGTGACGAGCAGTTTTGGTGGTGACCTTTTTTAACTTTCAGAAATGAAACTGATCTTCGGCAGATTACAGAGTTTGTTAGCAGGCGTATTTAAGCACGCACCTGTGTTTTCCAAAGCAATATTTACCTACTGTTCATCCACTAATAACGTTTACAGAGCTCAAGTAATCCATTTTATTTACATCATTTTATTTTGAAGCATTAGTCTCCACTAACAAGTTAATACCATAAAAATGTTAACTAAATTGTTGCTTACAACAGTCTGGTTGTTAGCAGATCCACCAAAGAGACATTTCCCCTCTAAACTTCTTAGATGGTTTTATCTAAAAAACTGTTCAAGGCCCAAAGAGATAAAACTCTCCACTATTTCACAACATAGCAGAGATTATAGAAAAGTCAAAAAAATGAATACAAATTTGTGTAGCAGAACTTTACTTTTTCTTCTTTTATTTCCCATGAAGTATCTCATGACCCCTCAGATTTATTCTGTGACCCTTAGAACTACCAAATTGTTTATAAAGTAGTTAAAACTAGATCCATCTCAAGTGCTATTATTTTTGATACATTAAGTACATTTTGCTGATACCTTTGTACTTGTATTTGCATAGGATTTTGTATGCAGGATTTTAATGGAGTATTTTTCGATTATCGGTGCTTTTACTTAAGTAAACAATCTGAACACTTCTTCCACCACCGGTAATTTGGCAGCTGAAGTCACCATAAAATTGAATCATTGCTGTGTAAGCTGGGCCGCATCGTTCTGCCCGTTAAAGAACTAGCAGACTCAGAAGTTCCTGATCAGATACAGTAGCAGGGGGGGGTTTTCTGTGGGTTGCGTTGCTTTCACCTCGGGCTAGCTTGAAACAGGTCACACACACAGAGAGGACGGCCTGGCTCTGCACTTTCCACTGTGTCTCCCAGAGAGCTACAAAGAAGAGACTGGATACGTCCTGCAGAGACCCAGGAGGTCTGTCATATGCAGTGGCACTACAATGAGCACTGCCTGGGGATGGGGAGGCAGGCTTTGATATTACATGGGTCACACAGGGAGCTAGAGCCTTTTAAACCTGCTGAAGATTCTTGCTACCACGCCTCTTCTGAAGTTCTCGCCCTCCCCCTGCTCTCGGAAAAAAAAAAGGACTGGATTGTCCCATCTCAAAAAAAAAAGGCCAAATTTTTAACTTTAACCAAAAATAATGATCTAAGCCATCTCTCAACCTTAACTGTGTCCTGCTCTTCCCTGCAGCTTTCTAGAAACACAGAGTCTCTTAGTTTAGATCGTGGAGGTCCTCCTTTCCTACTCCGAGGTTCCCTGCAGCTAGAATTACTGCCGAACCCAAAGAAACAAAACTAGCCTGAATAGCATCCTTTTCTCCCTCTGACACTTTAAGAGGTCGCCCAGCACCGAGATAACTGCCGTTTTATGAGTCCTCTTCTATTGTGTGGCAATGGGGGTCATGAGTCCAATGGAGTGCTTTATTGTTCCACGGCAGTGTTTACAAGGCATGCTGGAGTGTTGTGGGGTTGCTACTATGTTGCAGAAGACAATATGAAGGCTGTGGGCTGAACAAAATGGAGGACAGGTACTTTAGAGGAAGAAATATGGTGCTGTGGCTTTGCTCGAGACATTGTGGCATCTGTATTTTAAGTATCTGTAGTTAAAATAATAGTTCTACATGATGGGAAATATGCTTGTTTGCTTTCTTGCCGAGAGTTGAGGAAGATCGATACCACTGTCATGTCTGCGCGCTAAATATGAGGATGATGATTTTGCATCAGAAATTATGCCTTTTAGTGTCTGCTGTTACCTGAAGCAAACTTTCAGATCAGCAAACACATCCTGTTCCAGTTTCCAGCAGTGACAAGAAAATCAATGTGTTCCTCATTGGTCATATTTAGTGTCAGTGCCTCTCCCTCCTTTATCTCACAATGGCTGTATATCAATGCTTCCTGTCATGTCTGACTGATTTCGGCAGGGCGTTCAGGCTGTCACACCTGGGTCAGGGACGGAGGGCCCGGGGAAGATGTGAGATCTGAGTGCAAACAGAGTCTGTCTCTACACTGTCACTGAGGGAGGGACGCTTTCTGTGTCTGTGTGAGGCTGAGACCATAGGATAAGAATGTGTTTGACACTGTTTGTAATTGTGTAATGTTTACTCTGTTGGTATCAGAGGGGGCCTGCATCGGCAAACAGGCATTTGATTGTCGGTTGTGGCAGGGGTGAAGCATTCCTATGGGCCTCCAGTGAGAGACAACAAAAAGTCTAGACACGGGATTAAGTGATGGCACTTCATTTTCATTGCAGCTTCACTGTGAAAAAGTAACTAAGTACACTTACTCAAGCACTGTGCTTAAGTACAATTTTTATGTACTTTTATTTTCCATTTTTTCCACTTAATACTACAGCTGCAATGTGTTACCCATCTGACAATGCAATATATAATAATATAATACTCACATGGGTCCTTTTTCTGCAGAATGAGTAGTATTACTTCTACTTTAATTACTTTTTGTTGATAATACTTATATACTTTCACAAGAATGGAGGACATTGTCATATTTTACTTAAGTAAAGGATTACACTTCACACTGACGTAACTGCGAACATGGTCAGTAGCATTTGTGTGCTGATCAGAGGGTCTGATGGGAGTTCTGCTGTAGTGAGTGCGTGTACACAGTGCATGGCCTTGGCTGAGCTATGCAGATAGCAGCAGCGGACGGGTCAGTGTGTTTGTTTGCTCTGTCCTCCCCTGTCTGAGCCAAAGAGCAGGTGAGCCTGGTTGGTTGGCGTGACAGCGGTGTTGCTCAGCACAGAATAAGGCCCGACACTACTATCTCTCTGCCCTGCATAACTGTTACAATTGGACACAGCAGCTGTCAGCCAAAACAAGTGAAACTAACTGTCTGTCTCTTCCTCTCTCAGTGCGTTACAGCCAAGGCCCCGGTGAAGTCACCTCCTCCACGACCATCAGTCACCACAGTAGCAACGGGATGCCGACCAGCCAGTCGGTGCTCCAGCAGGTGTCTCCGGGAGGATTGGACCACAGCCACAATCTGCTGTCACCTGATGTCAAGATGGTGAGTGAACACACCTGGGCCCTCATGGCCTCAGATTAGATAAGACCTGGCCTGCGTTTAGCATAAACGTACAAAGCAGGTTCCTGAACCTCCACTCCCATGGACCCGCTGGCAAGGGGCTGACAATCAGCACATTGTGCTGCTCTGTTTGGAAGGTGGAGCTGGGGTGGCAGGCCATGGCTGGACTAGCCTTCACCAGAGTGCACCAGGCATGTTCACCTCTCTGCCAATAAACCTGACAAAGAAACATTCTGCTCTTATTGATTAAATGCCTCGCAAAGAGGAGCCACAGGTGGAGCACTGCTTGTTCTGCTAGAGAAATGACGCCAACATTTGATTGTACCTGATGTGTTTTTTTTTTTTTTTTCTACTTCAGAGTTTCTCCCTTCTGCCCTAGTCCAATATTTGATCAGTGACAAGGAAACCTGTGCGTGGCCTTTGAGTAGTGGTGCAACAACACTTTTGATATATGATTTGTGATTTACCGTCAAAATACAATATTTTTCTTGGATCAAAATTAAATTGCCATACAACACGAAATTCAACCATTTAAACCACTTATCTTGTTTAGGGTTGCATAAAGTATAAATTCATGCAACTGAAATATTCAAAACTGTTCACTAACTTCCCTGTTAGATGAGGATACTTCTGCCTTTAGTAGCGGTACTATGTGAAATGACCACGGCGAGGGCAGGCAGTGTAGTGTGCAGCAGGTCAGAGCTGACAGTTTCTTATCTGCAGATGTGAGTCTGGCTGTTCAGTCCGCTGTGGGCAGCTGGCACTAGTCAAATAGACGCAGCCCCACAGAGTAGGTGGATCCCAATCCAGATAGCCATTACTGTAAACGCATAGATGTTGATTTCTACAGTTGTGTTTCTGAAAATATGCCAGTTGTGTTTGATAAAACCACATGCAGGTACAAACTCTGTCGATGTGCTACACAAACCCATGCACAGTCTTCTACGCTGACATTTTTTGTATGTTTTGTTTTTTACTTCACCTTTTGTGTCTTATCAGTATTTGCTTGTACGATGTGTATGAGTGGAGTTACACAAGCGCAGTGTTATACAAAAGAATCTTAACTAAATCAACATTTATGTCTGTTGTTTGTTTAGCAGCCAACATCTGTTTCACTTTGAAAATAGATTTATGTGAATTTACATAGCAGTTCAGGTACTCAAGCTCGCTTAACTTAAAGTGTTGGAGTCTGTTCTAACAAATATTACAGCAATAAAACGGTGCTGTAATTTTGTTTATTTCCTTCATCTTTCCTCAGATTTCAGGTTCAGGTGGAGGACTTCCTCCAGTCAGCACACTGACCAACATCCACAGTTCCCATCACAGCCATCAGCAGACACAGAACCTCATCATGCCTTTATCTGGAGTCATGGCCATAGCACAGAGTAAGTCCCCCGTCCCTCTACGTGACCAGCACAGAAAGGAAGTAAAAGTTATTGAATTTTTTTTATCACAACATGGTTTGACTGAGGTTTTTTTCTGTGTCTCACTAGGTTTAAACACATCGCAATCTCAATCGGTGCCAGTGATCAACAGCGTGGCGGGCAGCCTTGCAGCGCTGCAGCCGGTGCAGTTTTCCCAGCAGCTCCACAGCCCCCACCAGCAGAGCCTGATGCAGCAGTCCCCCAGCCACATGAGCCAGCAGCCGTTCATGGCAACTGTCACACACTCACACAGTCAGTAACACTCAGTTCTCTGCTCATCTTCTCTGTACACTACTATGGTCTATGTGCTACGCCTTGTCACAGGTTTAATATGCCTATTAGGCCATGAGCAGTTCAATATTTATTAAATATTTTAAGAAGCTTGAAAGGGAAAAACTTCACAAGATAAAATGAAAGATTTGAGAAAAGTAAAAAAAAAATCAACATAATTTTGTCTAGCAGAATGTTTTGAAAGTGAGTTATAGCAGCTGTATAGATACTGTTTTGAAGCAGTGAAAGCTAAAATGGGCAACATTTTTAAAAATACAGGCTAAATCCTGTGTCACACTTCATATCGTGTTGGCATTTAAATCTGGTATTTTCCTCTCCATTACCTCTACAAGTGCTGCTTTAAACCTGATATCAACATTGAAATTGAGCATTTTTTTGAGTATTTTGAGAATAATGTACAAGTGTGGAAAACTAATTATCTGTCTGACTTTCCTTTGCAGTGTATCCTCACAAGCAAGAGCCCCCGCAATATTCCCACTCGTCACGTTTCCCCTCGGCCATGGTGGTCACAGACGCCAACAGCATCAGCACCCTCAGCTCCATGTCCTCAAGCAAGACGGTCAGTCTTTAGCCCACATCCCAACATACAGTTAGATGCATGTCCTCACCTCCGTCTGCCTGCCTCTGTGGGTTTTAGATCATTGCATGGTAATCAGCAGTAAATTTGAGATGTTATTGTAGTTTTTTTGGCAGTAATTCTGACATTTTCACCAAATCTCTCTCTTTAAAAGCACTGTCACACTTTGATCAGCTCACGCATTACCCACTGATATGTAAAAATCAACACACACTGACATAAGGAACTAGATTATCACTGGAAGAACTGTGTGTGTGTGTTATGATTGTGTGCTGACTTGTTTAATTCCTGTCACATTAGGATGCTCCTGTAAACAAGATGGTGCAACTCGGGGGTCTCTCCTGGGTAAATACAATTTCATCAGTTCAGTCACTAAGTTGAAATGACTAAAATCACAATTACACCGGTTTGCACACAATTGCACACAATTCAAAATTATTTTACTTTTCAGAGCTTTTGTTTGGAGCTGCTGCTGATTTTCTAATGCTTTCATTTGGCTCCAAACTAATAGACGAGACAGATATATGGATAGTATACTCCTCAGAGTTCCTATTTCCTCTTAAACGTGCAGTCTAATCAATCACCTGTTCCCTCAGCCTGAACGACTCTTGATTAACGCTGCCTCCTTTCACTTTCCTCTCCCTGGTGAGAGTTACCTCTGCGATCAGGAAATGAGCCCCACTGTTAATCAAAGTTAGTTGCTACTTTCCTCCATGCTACAGTGAGGCTGGAGATGAGATGGGCTGGGTGGGGGTGGAGTTTTTTTTTTTTTTTTGGGTGGTGGGGTGTGTGTGTGTGTGTGTGTGTGTGTGTGTGTGGGGGGGTGGGGGGGGTGGGGGGGTAATTACACCTCTTCCTCTTTCCTACTTCTCCCTGCTCTCGGTGATCGCTCTAGCCTGAAATGTTGTCCACGGTGCTTTCACACGCTCAATTTCCCACGCTGAGGCAGAGCACTCGTACCGCCGCGTTGCTACTGACAGACTGATGGGTTGATGGGATGATAGCTCAGAGCGCGGTGTATCCTCGGTGTAGGAAAGAAGTAGAACAAATCCATCGGAGGCTGTGGGATAGGCACATTTTGGCCTGGGCGTTACTCTGTCACAACGGACAATCACTAAATACAGACCTTAGTTATAGCAACGGACTCAAGAAATAATTTAATACAGGAAAACTGATTTATACAGATGGAGTAGTTTCTGATATTTGATGGACCGTAAATTTAACAAGATCAAAATAATGAAAAAATATGATATACAGTAGTCGGGGTGACTTAATCAAATGTGTTGTTGTCTGACAAACAGTCCAAAGAAAAGCAGCAAAGTTTCACATTTGAGAACTTGGAACTAGGTTTTTTTTAACCCTTTTTTCTTGACTAATTTTCTGTCAATCGATAAATCGATTAATCCACTAAGCTTTGCAGCTCTAAAGAACTGTATTTTATAAGCATATCTTCTTTTTTGCTTTGTAAAATCTTCACATGCAAAGTAAATACTCACTAAATGTAGTACAAAAAGTACAATAATTCCCCCTGAAATATAGTGTAGCAAAACATGAAAATACTTTCCACCACTGGCATCATCACCCTGTGGCATTTCACAAACCTATTTATTTAGAGAGCAATTAGCTCCCAGGCTTTCCCAGGTATTTTCTTATCAGGACTTTATTTGGACGGGGCAGCCTTCTTCTCATGACATGACCAGCATGTTCAGGCTTTATAACACTCACTGTTTACAGAGAACCTCCATTATACCTGAGTCTGTTTAAAACTCACCTCTGCTCAGAGCCCGACGTCTAATGAGTCAAGTCTTAGCTGCGGGTCAGCTTTATCAGGTGAGGCTGTTTGCTGGCCGCAGGGTCACACCAGGGTCACCTGCCTCCACCCCTGGGGAGGCAGGAGAAAAATAAATTCCACAAACAACCTAAAAAAAGAGAGCATTTGAATGGAAACAAGGCTTTTCAGAGTCAGGAGAAGAGGGATGAGGAATGTATTTGGTCAGGTGTGGCACATGAAGGTGCTAAGGGTGATGTATTTACTGGTGGTGGAAGAAGTATTCAAATAATTCACTTAAGTAAAAGTAGCAACACCACACTATAAAAGTACGACATTACAAGTAAAGTCCTGGATTCAAAAAGTATATAAATATTAGCAACAAAATGAAAGTAAATAAAATGGATTATTAATATTACTGGATCATTATTATTGATGCATTAATACAAAAGCGAAACTTTAATGTTGTAGTTGAAGGTGAAGGTGGAGCAAAATCTACTAACTATATAAACTAGTTTAACCTATAACAATGCATCATATTTTATAAACTTATAATATGTTTTGTATTTACAATCTTAATCTGAAAAGTAACAAATGTAGTGGAGTAAAAAGTACAATATTTCCCTCTTAAAATGTACTGTAGGAGTAGGAGTATAAAAAAGCATAAAATGGAAAAAGCTAAGTATAAGTACTTCAAGACTGTACTTGCCTGAATGTACTTAGTTACTTTCCACTGCTGCTATTTACATAGCTGTCATTTTTCAGGTCGTATGCCTGTGTTACTGGACAGATTGTATTTATTGTTTTATGTAACACAGACCTACTTTGTCTGACATTTCTCTCCCTCTCCTCCTCCTTTCAGTGTCCTCTTCAAGCTTGGTGAGAGCGTCCACCTGAGTTCCTCGGTGCCCGGCAACCGGAGCACATTTTTCCACCCTCTCACCGCGGTAACCATGACAACTCTTAATAACCGGCAACGGCGCGCTGGATGATGAGTCAGTCAACAAACGAGAGGAGTGACAACACTGGGCCAGGCGGTGAAAATGAGAAATGGGGACAGAGGAGGAAAAAAAACACAAAACTCACTTCACCTGAGAGTGAGGAGACTGGATTCCCCTCTGTCACAAATGATCAACAAGGATGTATGATTTTAACACAATCTTTGAAAACAGTATTCATTTTTCTATGCCCCTTTTCAAAAATGTGCAGTGACAGACAGTCATCCTCTTTTTCTGACATTACAAAGGAACAAAAACCAAGCACCCCGAAAACTGCTTATAAACTGTGGACCTGAATGAAGGCTCTGGGACGACTTATTTTACGCTGTGATTTAAGGTGGAAACATGAGGACACGCTGAAACTAACAGAGACGTTAATCAGCCTCTGTGAAGGCAGAAAGACTCGCTGAAGGCCATTCACTCACAGCAAGTTCCTGGATGCCTCTGACGGCCACACAAATCGCCTCGCACGTGAGCAGAACTGTGTGACAATCACCTGTATTGATCTTGTGCATTATGCATTTGACATTCTTACTGGGCTTTAGTCTTCCATGTTATTCTTTCACTCTCAGTTTACTGTACTAGCATTAGTGCAGGCGATGAATGCCCTCTGTCACTCGAGGGATTCATCATTTGGAGTTGTTCAATGTGTATACTGTGATTGAAAAGACTTTGACAATCTTGAAAGGACTATGCAATGCGTCTATAGGTGTATGCAATGCTTTGTATAACTGGATTCTGCACAGAACTCCACACACTTGAGACTGGAAATGAATATGCACTCAGTGAAGTCACCAACAATTATTATGTACTGGAGTTACTGCCAGTAAAATAACACAAAAGCAGATGTGTGTGACAAATATGCCAAAGAATAAGAGTGTAGTTTAGTGTGGGGTATTTGTCATCATGTTTCAAGAGTTAACCTGCAATATCTATAAGCCAGGTCTGCCTTGGGGGGACTGACTCACACACTTAAATGTGGCCCTTCCCCTCCATGTTGTTTGCACACAGGTTCAGGTGAATTTCAGGAATGGGACTCACCCTCCTCCTCCCATTCCCACTTCCTGTCGCAATGTGAAGAGATACCAAATAGGACAAATATTGTTAATAACTCCTCATCATAAATCATGGCGCAGGACCCCCCGGGGATAGAAGGAAAATATTGACAAGTATTCAGAAACAAAACAGTCATCTTAGTCTGGTATTTTGTGAAGGAGAGAGACATGAAAGAGGACAATGTTGTGACAGCAGCTGCTCTAATCATACAGGAATCCACAGAGACTGAGAAATGTTGGGGAGAGGAGCAGCTGCTGTGGGTACAGACGCCCACGCTAACAGCGTCAAGGTGTGTTCAGACAGAAGGAGAGAAAGATGGGAAAGGTTGAGATGGGGACCAAATTTGGCATCAAGAATAGGTTTCCTGTCACTGTAGCTACCCATGTTTTTTTTTATCAAACCCTGCATATTGTAAGTGTGGCAGATCCAGTCTCCTGTTCAATATTAGGTCATTACATTGTTATTATTATGTTGGTTGGTCTGTGACTGTTATAGGCACATATACTGCCATCTGATCAGAGGGCACTCTTACTTGTGTGACAGGGCATGATTTTTTTTCTCCTAATGTATTATTTTTGTATAAAATTGAAATCAATCATAAATCATTATTTATACTTTCTGAGAAAATGTTGATATTTCAAGTAAAAGTTTTTTTTTCCAAAATGAATACATGGTTTTGTTTATTTTGTTTGTAAAATCATAATTTAGCATTAGTACAGAAGTATTAGCAACAAAAATTCACTTAAGGAATCAAAAGTAAAACTACTTATGCAGATTGTCCACTTTCCAAATATTGCTCTATTATCTCTATTATTACTTCTGATGTAGACGGCATTATATTTTATAGTGATCACACAGTATGTTCCTAACTTAATCTTAATCTGCGAAATACATGTAGTGGAGTAAAAAGTACAATATTTCCCTCTGAAATGTAGTGGAGTAGAAGTATAAAGTAACATAAAATGGAAGTACCACAAATGTGTACTTAAATAGGTGTAGTTACTTTCCCCCACTGCAAAAAAGAAAAAAGTAATATAAGCTCTTGCCACTAGGCAAAAGAAGCAGCTCCATGCATGAAGTATGTTTATAGCCTCTACAAAGATGCTGTGGTGTTGCTGTGTGATAAGAAAACTTTGAAGTTCATAGATCTAAAGTGCACATTACATTTCAAACAACCAAGTTCATTGAACCTCACGTTGACAGCGTAATTCATTTCAGTCGTTATCTGGTACTGACATAAAGGAAAAAAAATATATAGCTGTCATTACAGTTCCTGTAACAACAAAAAAAAGTCAAGATAAAGGTCGTATTTAAATTAAGTCAATACCTTGTTTAATTTAAGCGTACAGTATCACATAGCTATACCTACATACACACACACAGTTTAACTTTGTATTTCACATCATGCTCAGTTGTTCAGGAGGTGCCCAGGCAGTGTTTTTAACCCACAGTGTCAAAGAACGTTTTCTATATGTAGATATATTTTGTAAATATTTAAATCTGTTTGAGGATGAGAGAGGATTTCTTCAGAACTAAAGGTAATAAATTCACTTTAACAATGTGCAATCTCGAGTATCAATTTAAAAAAAAAAAAATTCAAAGAGAAAAACAGAGAGAGTTTGGTGTTTTTGGTCACCTGGTGAATGTAAGTCCATTATTAACTCTCTTTTAGCTCTGTTTTTGGTCTCCATCTGAGGGAAATATCTGGCTCATTAGCTGCCTGCTGCAGCCAAAGACGACACTATGAGAGCGGTGAGAGTGGAACAAAATAGTAAAGTTGCAGGCCAGTAAGCTGAAAGTTGTTATAAATCTGTAAAGCTGCAAGTTCAGGGGATAATTATCTGTAGGTTCATCACTACAAGTGACGCCTCTCAGTGTCACTTTGATACATTTTTATTATAAAGCCGCTTTAAAGACATTAGCTTTAAAATTAAAGTTCTCAATTGCATTGTGAACCACTTTATCACTTCAAAAAACTAACAGGATTGTAATTTACTTTACTTGGCAACGCTGTAACTCTGCTTTCTATCCCTGTGTTGACCTGCAGCCACCATCATGGAGCCCTGCTGGGCAAAGCCTTGTAATCCACTGATGTTGCTCTATTTGGTTTTCAATGAGGCCTTTGATTTTCAGACCCAGGAAGCCTCCAAAGATCTGACCATGTCTCTTTTACTCTTTTCTCTAAAAGAAACTGAAATACTTGGAGGCTTATTTGCATCTGTTAGAGTTTGAAATACAACACATGACATTTAATTCAGCTGTGAATTAGGGTTTGAATACAAACTTGATTCATTAGCAGGTTCTTGTAAAACTGTTAGAAATACACTTAAATACTTTCTGGATGCAAACAGATTATATTTGCTGAACAATTAGTGATAATAGTATACGGCTTATTGTATTGGTTAAGCTTTTTGAGCTTGTGCTTAATCAGGAAACACTGGCATGATCTGTAGATCAGTGTTTGATGATCTCGATTGATTGATTTATTCTGACTTTACAGCTTAGAGCTGAACTTTATATGAAATACACTCCACATTTTATTTTATTACCTCAGCCATCTGATGTTTTGATTATATATGCACATTATTATTATTATTATTATTATTATTATTATTATACATTTCTGTTTTTACATGCCAGTGTTTTTATATGTTATACATGCTGAAAGTTAAAGTAATAAAAACATGAAGTTAAAGTTATAACAAGCTACCACATGCTATCCTTTATTAACCACTCAGACAATCTTTGTAAAATGATGTTTTTCATATGATAAATAACACCATAAATTATTTAAGAATTCTGGCCTACAGCGATAATGTGGATTAACAAGAGGAAATAATACATTACACAGTGCTAATTCAAGTATGGTATCGTTATTACTATAGTTTAAGAATTATATTAGTTTTGGTAGATTTGAGAACATTTTTGACAACTAAGCTGAAGGTAAAAACTAATTTCTTGTTATGTTGAACTGTGTCCTAAGTAAATGATCACTTAAAACTTTTAATACAAATGATTTACTCAATATTGATCAACATGCCCAATTGTAAGGAAACTGTTTAGTGTTCACAAACAGATGAAACTCAAAGAAGACTAAAAGATTTAATAGAATGAATTTGTCCACATGCTGAGCAGCTATCATCTCCCAGGTAGCTGACCTGAAGGGATGAACTTGAGTCTTCAGGACACTACTGATTCAGTTTTTAAAAGATAATTGTCACCTTCCTGTAGCTGGCTGGTTCAGCGCTGCATCTGTCTGATCAAAGCCTCACGAAACCTCCGGGGAACAGAGGATCTTCGACTCTCCCTCCACCTCTCGTGAGGACCAGCATGACTCCCAGGCAGCGAAGCGTACAGGGAGGGTCATGACTGATGCCGCCCAACGATGGTCATGACATGATTCACAGAGTGGATCTTGGCAAATGTTGTCTTCAATGTGCAGGCATGTCATAATTCAAACTAGTTCATCACTTTTTTTAGTTACTAGGTTAACTCTGAACCAGCTCTGCACAAATTTGCACTCAGGCCAAGTTCAAGCCTCTTAATCAGTATTAAGACTATAAGACACATACTGTAAAATGTACTGCAATAAAACCATAAATGCAGCTATTACTGGCACTGATATGACTGCTACCAGTACATGTATCATTGCCACTCATATTGTTTCTATTGCAATTTTTATGCATTAAGTTTTAATACTTTTGTTTGATGATCAGGACCTGGACCTGGACAACTTTTGGCCTCTATCTAAGCTGGTCAACGCACAACTATGTGTGTTGGTGGACAAAAATAATTTCCTTCAGCCATAGCAGTCAGGCTGGAGACCTGGTCATTGTACAGTAATTGCTGTAACTGACTGAAGATTGTTAACTCACTTTGTCAAAAGCAACATTGTGCTGCACTCTGTGTAGCTCCATCCAAATGGTTTAAATACTGTTAAATAAGCAGTTTTTTGTGGGTTGTGATGATTCTTCTTACAGATGGTTTAAATCATGTCTTTCTGGTGAAGTTCAGATTGTTATTGCTGTTTTTTTCATCTACTCAACTACTACTACAAATATTCATCATTATTATCTAGTCGACAAGTCTAACTATATACATACATGTACAACAAAACAATCTTAGCAACATCAGTCTACTTCACTTTGTTTCCTTTACCATGTACATTGTGTCCTCTAATTTCTGATTACTTTGTATTATTTATGATATGTGGACCAACATAACAAGGCAAACCATGAGTAATTATGGGCAATTTAATAATATATAAATATTATACTGTATATCTTATAATGTCTTCATCGACTGATATGCACAATGTAAGAAATACATTTTTGGACATTTTGTACAACTGCAAACATCAACTTTTCTGCGTTGTGTTGCTCATTTTGTAAGCAAAAGGTGTTTATTTAACCTTTATTTATACAAGGTAAGGTGGCTGAACATACCTCTTTTACGGCAACACCTGCTTAGCAGTTTAATATAAGAATAGAAACAAAATAATGGAAACAGACAAGTCAGTAAATAAACTTAAAATAAAAATGTACAAGCTCAGTGAAAGCAATCCCAGTTAGGCAGAGAATGGTTAAAAGTAAAGAAGAAGATGACACCATAAACACTAAAGAGAGATTTGGTGTAGAAGATGCTCTGTTAAAGAGTATAACTGTGTGGTGACGATGGACCAGTAGATTCAGTGTGGGGGACTCGAGAGGTCAACACCAGGAGCGAGCTGACACCCGGGGATCAGAGGAGAGGGGCAAAGAGACAGAAAGTGGAAGCTGTGGGGTGAATGCGGCCGTGTGTTTAGCAGAGTCAGAAGAAAGGATACTACATCAACTCCAGCTGAGGCCCAAGGGGTTAATGGATAGGACTACCCAGCAGGGGTCAAGGGTCAGGAGGCCACTCTCTGCCAGGGCTAATTGGTCACTGCGACCAGAATTAACGCCAACCTTTCTATGGAGAAATACATACACATGTATGGAGCCGCTCTGACAGGAGTCTTCCATCAAAAGCCCGGATCAAGGAGGCCTCTGTTGTGCTCCTGCACAGTCATGGAGATCAGTCAGGCTTCCGTAGTAACAATCAGTACCCTTCACCGTACATCGCCACCAGCACCACCTACAGTGACAGCTAGGCTGGACTCATGAAAAGATTGGTGGCTTTTGATCTCAAGTCATTTATTTCAGTTCAATTAAACTCATTAGTATTCACTTTGCGTGGCTTTAATATTCATTTCATGATTTTGAGCTTTGTGTCCATCAAGTATCAGAAAATAATTCCCTCTGTATGATACTTAAAGAATCAGAGAGTTGTTTAGGTTTGACATTTTTGTTTTATAGCATTTGGCCAAATTCAACAAAATGTCTGAATCACTGAAAAGGCATGTACTATGTAATACTGAGAAATCAGAATATATACTATTTATTAACTATAAGTAATCCATCTTGTCGTCTTTTTCGGGATTTTGAGACAAAGTCAGCAAACTTTAACACATATAACTTGAACATTTACAATTTTTGATCCTCTGCACACCAGAATATTTCAAGGTTTTGTCAAGGCATTTTGTGAAAAGCTGACACTGTTAAATCTTTATATTTGTACAGTGCAAAGGAAAATGGGACTCCTTTTCCACTTCTCCCAAATCACACAGCTCACACAATCATGCATATATGTCCTTAGACAAAAAAGATTATTTGAGTGTATATTTTACATGTTAGTTAATAACAAAAACATGCAAAAAGGTGTCACTGAAAATTAACAAGGGGTTATTCAATGAAGGGAATTTATAAAAATGAATTTAGGTGACTTTTAATAAGTTAACAAAATAATTGACTGACCTAGCTATGGCTATTCAGACAGATTACACAGATCTCCATTAGAAACCAGCTGCAGGACCTCAGACTCTGATAAATCTTACCTGGACATTAAGAGCCAGTCACGTCCTTGATGCTAGACACATCTACCTTTTAATTATCTTGTTTATTATATATAAATGTGCAAAGAGAAATTCAATTTGTCTATCCAAGAAATGCACCCGAGAAATCAGGCTTGTTAATTGCTGTCTAAATTGGATTTTACCTGAAAGAAATCCCACAGCATAAACAAGCATTAACCTAAATATTTGGACCACATGAGGTGTTTCAGAGTCTCAGAGTGCAACCAGAATGAGTCAAAATTCACTCTATTTGCATGTGAAGCTGAAAACCTGTAAGAGGCCCTGGTTCAGAGGAATCCTGACAGATTGATGTTGTCATGCTGATGCTGTCACTGGCTTGATGCTGGATGGGTTAATGATTTATGGGAGTGGGATGCCCAGAATGGGACCTGGGTTAATCTTCACCTTTCTCGCCGGACCTCCTCTCTGGGGGGCTGCCCACGGCCAGTCCAGATCCAACCATCGGACGTGACTGACTCGGCCGGCCTCCAGCTAAACCCGGCACACACAGCAGGGAGGGAGCCCACGCTCTGCTCTCAGAGGCTTGTGAATGGACTCAGAGAAAAGGAGGGGATGGGAGACTGACGAGGCCTAATCCTCCTTTTAATTAGTCCCAATAGAACCAATAATGAGCTCATATAAACAAACCAACCACACAGGTGATAATTCAATTCACTCAAAAGATGTTACTTGGATATTTGACCTTCACTGTGCAGAGTTTGACACTAGAAGGCTGTTTTCACATTAGAAGGAGACATCTTGTGACCAGTAATTCAACTTTGAAATCAAAAATATTCATTGAATATGCATTTTTCAATTAGTGAGAGCAGATTCAACAGTGTATTTAAATTTTACACCATGTCTCATTATTCCAAGCAGATCATTTTTATGTGTTCCAAAGTCTTTAATGAAATTTAAATCCCTAAGTGGAGATGAACATGAGTGATCAGACATGTTGTTCCTGCAAGGATGTAACCAGGATTTTAGAAACTCTGGAGCCAAGTTCCCAAATGCAATTCCTTTTACATTTTATATTCAAACATGAAGATCTAAATGCTGTTTCAATGCCTTCTCTTTATTTTCAGAGATAAAATTCTGGTGGAGAGAGTCGCTGAGTATTGAATCTAAATACCAACCAAAATGTGTTGGTAATGTTTGTTCATATTCTAGTTGTATTTACTCAGTTTCTTCCATCAGATATTTCAGAAAACTTCTGAAAGTTTAGGTTATATTGTAATTAGTCTATAAAATTGATGCATTGACCTGTTAAATTTAAAAAAAAGGGTCTAAACATGGTGGTATTCCCCAAAGTAAGGTGTCATATAGGCCAGACTGTATCCAGGATTTTAAAGCCATGAGTCTGTTTTCACTAGCCACTTAATTGTTTTTCCAAATTCACTTATTTATTCAACTGACCAGTTTTATTTTCATCAGTTACATGGATGTAATCTCTGAACATGTTGGTTTCACTGCTGTGTCAAAGCTTTCAACTGGGAATACAATTCTAGTGAAGGAATACTGAATCTATTTTTTTTTTGCCTGCACCTGTTAAAGATACTTAAATCTGGAGTCTGTAAAATGTCAGAATCAGCCTTTAAACACCATCATGTGTATGTTGTGTGTATGTGTAGAATATAAACTTCTCCTCGGGTCAATAAAACCCCCAAATTCTCAGAGACATGAACTTGGTGTCCTCATTGGTAGATATGGCCCTGCATATAGGCAAAAAAAGTCAATATCCACCTCTGGTTCTTTATTCATTTGCTTTTTATTGACATAAAAGTAGTCAAAAGTATATTAGGTATAAACATTCTAAAATCATCCTGTAAAATATCCACTGTGTGTACTTTTTTCATTGCAGAATGTAAACTCACACATTTACTGAAAAAACACCCAATAACAGTTATAATAACTGCAGTTTTACTTTAGTTGTTAGTCACTTTGAAGCCTAAATGGTTGCATTTGTTCCTCTGTCATGTATATGGTCTCTGAATCATTGCTGTTGAATAGAGCTGAGGTATAGGAAAGGTTGTGGCAGACCCGCTGATGAATAGCAGCGGGTCTTGTCATCCACTGTCCTACACTACTCTCATTAAGCTGTAAATCTTTCACAACAGCACCCACTAAGACAATGCCAGAGAGGCTGTTCCTTGTTGCTCCACCTTGTCATTGGTGTAACAATGAAATTGCCAACTGGATCACTTTCTCAGGACGCACAATGGCCTCAATACTTCAAGCAGCAAGTAAAAATGTTGGACATCAGGGGATATATACAGGTGGCATGAAATACAGCAAACGAAACAACAACAAAAAAAAAACAACTAATGATGCAAATCAGGGATAGTAATCTAATCACATTGCAAACAAATTAACTTGGAGAACGAATAAAACAGACGGTTGTGGTACATTCTGCCTGTTTTCTGCCTGTTTAAAAAGTGAAAACAGAGTAAATGTTGCTTACCACATGAATATAATGTAATTAAAATGTACAATGGTTGTCTAAGAGCCTGTTTAAGAATGCCACTGCTGTTGTCTTTGCCATAAATCATATATTTATAATAAATGTATTTATTGATTGATTTGGCTCACAAGTAGACAAAAAAAAAAAAACACATATTCTAGCATGTATTACAGAAATGTTGGCTGTGTGTGTCTTCAAACTGTAATTGAAGCAGACGCCATTATTGCTTCAAAGATATTGAATGTGCTGGAGGGAACTGCAGAAAAATGTGAATGAAAGCATTTAAAAGAGTATCAGTATTTGCGTTTTATATAATCGTGCAGCCAAAAAAAACTTGGCATTTTGGTTTTAAATACTTTACTTAACACAAACATAATAATATTAAATTATGTGCTGGAACAATCAGATACAAAACACATGGCATTTTAGTGGTGTGGAAAATGTGACATTTTGAAGCTACTTTGAGGAGATTCTAAGGTATGAAAGATTGTATGTGCTGCAGTAAAATTGTCACAGACTTTTGATATTTAGTTTTCTGATTCCATCTGCTGGGACATGCAGAATACAACTGTCCATCATTAGGCTCCTTGTCCAAAATGACAACTGACAAGTCTCTCAAATACTAATTTCCTCAATTCCTGTTTGGTGTATGCCTGCAGTGTTTAAAGCTGCAAACAAGTTAAATGCTGACATCTGCTGGGGAATGACATTTACTGCACCAAATTATATATTTTGGGAATACCTGACCTGTGTTTTGCCTCCCAGGTAGTCCTTCCTCCTCGGGTGAGTATCCGTCCCTCCTCTTTCTTTGAGGTAGGCAGAGCCAAATGCCAACAAAAGACATCAAAATAGAAAAAGGAATAGATAAATGAATAAAGGTTATAGTTCGAAAACTGACATGGACATGTAACATGGAAAATCCTCAAGTTATTTCTATTGTTTCAGATGATAAAACCTAATTTAGTTTTAGCTTGATGTAGAAGCTGAGGTCAATGTTAAAACTTGAGAATTTCTAACATGGCCCATAGACAAACATGTCAGCCATTGTAGTTATTGAGGTCAGGCATTCAAAACCTAACAAAAGTAAAAGTATGCCAGTATTATTAGTAAATTTTACTCAAAGTATCAAAAGTACTCATCCTGCTGAAAACTTATGTCATTGTTTTACTATTCTATATGATTTTTTTGATTAATATTATTGCTGTATTAATGTGTATGTTGCATTTTACTGTTGTACATGTTTAAGGTTGTGCTTATTTTAACTACTTTACATACTGTTGGGTAGTTAATGTGAGAACCACATATCTTTTCATGAGCCCAGAACAACAGCTTGTTTTCAGCTTTGTGACAATGCATTTTCCAGCTAATCCAAAATTTAAAATGGATTATTTATTTTAAGAAATTGGAGAATTTTCTCAACCCATAAAAGAACACTTAATCCCACAGTTTTATCAGAAAATATCCTATTCAAAATCACCAAATTTGGAGATTTTGGTAAAAAGATTTAGAGAAAAATAGGCCTAAGTACTAACTAAAGCTGTCAGTCAAATGTAGTGGAGTAAAACATAGAGTATAAAATAAAGTAGGAGTACACAGTTGCATAAAACAGAAAGTACCTCAAATTTGTACTTAAGTGCAGTACTTGAATAAATGCATTTAGTTACATTCCACCACTAATCATTTGAGAAGTGGAGCAGCCTCAGAGTAGTGAGAGAGCTGTGCATTGGAGACAGACCTCAAGGAAACACAGCTCCTGAGAGAATGAACCCAGGGCCCCACAGTGCCTGACAGACAGCACTCAGGGACACCCAGTGCCTGACAGACAGCACTCAGGGACACCCAGTGCCTGACAGACAGCACTCAGGGCCGTTGTTCCCGACGTCACTCTGCGTCACCGCTGACGTCATCACCCTACTAGTGACTGCTGTTATCAAGATGGCGCTGCGGCCAGGATCTGGGGGAGGCAGCAGGTATTATGGCCTTTTAAAATCACCTCTGTCGCCGAAACGTGAACCCTTCGCGAGATATCCGCCTCCGAGAGCCGCGTAGCCACCCGCTGGTCCCGGGCAAGGAGGTCGGAGGCGGCGCTGCGGGCTGGTGTCGCTGTCGCGGCGCCGTGATGAGATGAGATGGCTGGTTGTCAGGTGTCACGGCTAACGGGAGCTAGCTGCCGCTGCCGCTGCCTCTTTCGTGTTTAAAGTGGAGCGACAACAGCCGCAGTGTTCGTGTATCAACACGTTTCACGTGGCATGTCGCATGTAGCCGCTGTCATGTCTGCAGCTCGCGGTATCCGGTCATTTAACGTGGTATTTATTGAGTATATATACGCATAACAACCTCTTGTAGTGTTAGATACTGTAGGCCTGTGGACGGCTGTTCGTGTACAAATGGCCTCGTCAACTTTGGCTTTATCACTATTATATTATCTGCAGTGGGGGGATTTAGTGTCATATTGGTGCGCTGTTGAGTATTTAAGAAACTGAAGTGAAGATCTTACAAAAAGCTGCTAAATTAGGTCAGATTTTCCCTTCTAACACACCAGCTGCGGAGGCTTGATTTGTTGTGTGTGTATATATATGTATATATATATATATATATATATATATATATATATATGTATATATGACCCCTTCTTCAGGGGTCAGACTGCTCTGCTTTGTGTTTGATGAAGAATCACACATGTATACTCCAGATCTCCATCCAGTAAATGGTTGTAAATGTTGATGAGATGTACAGGTCGTCTTGTCAGAGCAGTGTGTTAATGGTCTGCACAGGAGGTGAAGAGGCCACACTCATGATTCTTTCATGAGCTGAGCTCGTGCAGCTTGAATTATAGATATCCTCTGCTCACAAGCATCTCGACTGGCCAGGTGATACTGATCTGACAGGTGAAACTGAAGCCCTCAAGACTGTAGATGTGGGCAGTTGGAAAAAACAGGTGTAATGTGAAGACCTGAAGGTGTAGTTCTCTTTTTATATGCTTATCTTGGACAGTTCTTGGCTGTAATGTCTCTTGGCTGAAGTCAGTTTTGTTTACTTGTGTTATGTGCCCTTTGTGGCAGTATGTAGGATGTCAGTCCCTTTTTCTCAGTTGTAGCATATTCAGATCTGTTTCCATGCTTAATATAATGGGCATGAATGAAGGAGGGAAGTTTTGGATACCTTCAGTGCAGGATTCATGATCACACAGCAATAATAAAGTAAATTGTGTCCAGAGTACCAGAGCAGAAAGCCAGGAGGTGGAGCAGTGGAGCAGTAGTGCAGCTTACAAAACCTACATGACAGCTGAAGCAACCTTTGTTGGTGTTTGGAATAAATTTATCAATGAATATACAGTTTATAATGATGTTAAAACAGCAAGCCATGTGATTACACCATTTATCAATCATTTGCCCTCATGAGAATCAGATGATTTCCTATGACATACTTATCAAGAGTGTATTATTGTGGAGGTTTTTGTAACTGTTGAAAAATAGGAATATTAACTGAAAATATAATCTGTTTATCATTTGATTTGGAGTTCTGGAGAATATGGAACATGATCAATAAATCTTGTCCTGCTACCTTACACTAACATGGCAAACACAAACTAATTAATCTATAAACACTGACATAAATTCAACTTCGGCCAACATAAATTACATTAAATGCTATTACAAATGACAAAGAAATACAGAAAATTCCAAAAATATCCTTTCATTCGAGACTGGAACCAGCAGATGTTTTGGATTTTAGCTTAAAAAATGACAAACATTAATTAAATAATAATGAATCAATTATCAAAATAGTTTCTGATTAACATTATTTTGATCGACTTATTGAATGTCGCCAAATAGTGATAAATGTGATGTCTTCATAAAGCTTGTCTTTCAATCAAGATATTCAGTTTATAATTAGCTGATATAAAACAGATAAAAACAGCAAATAATTGCATTTGAGAATCTGAAACCAGAGAGTGTTTTTGCATAATCTGCTTTATCAACTGAAATTATAAATAGATGATGACAATTGTTGATAATAAAGCAGGAAATTAATGGACTTATAGTTTCAGCTCTGACTGTGTTGTTTTATGTAATACTACTGTAAATAAATAATGGGTTCAGTGACTTCAATAACTTAATCATAAAACTCTCAGTCTGTATTTCCTATTTTATGTCTACTGTCTTTTCCACAATAAGAGCAGTTCAAGCTAAAGTAATGTGAGTTTTAGCCTCCTCAGTGATGATGACATTGACTGAAACTCCTGACCCTGCCGTCTGTCTCCCAGCTTTCAAAACAGTTTGATGATAGCTGTTGGATGATTACAGGCCTTTTACAAGGCACTGGCCTGCCCGCCGTCCACAGCTGCTATTACTGCTTATCTCCCTCTATGTTAATCTGCCGTGACCTGTTATTTGCCGCAGGATGGTGGGCATCAGTGCTGTAGTGCTCCTATAAAAGCTTTTTAAGCTGCAAATCTTACAGGGAGCAGATGTGAGAGTCTGAAACCCTCCAAGTCAAGCATCATCACTGAAGGTGACGCCCATTCATTTTACATCAGGACTCTGTGAAGGGCAACCTCCGCTCTTTGTTTAAAGTTTAAAATAAATGTTTTTAATTTATGACTTGTAATTGATATTTCCTTTTATATGCACACACTATCTAAATCACTGAATTTGAAGACAAGACATGCCACTACAAAGGTTTTTATATCATCTCATATCATCTCGTTCAACATGAAGCTGTGATCTTATGTCAGAAATCTTTATTCATTTACCACCAACAGGGCACATAAATTGACATCAGTAGGCTCGTTTTTATCAGCAGACCCAAGGCATGTTGAAATAAAAGGCAGACAAACAACATTAAAATACAATAGCTCTGTGTATCAAAGCCTTATTCTGTGATGGCATTACTGCACTCTCTTTTGAAAATACCATGAAGACACCATGAGGCTCCGTGGAGCTGAGAGGAAACTAATTATTTGTTGGTTCATCATTACGAGAGACCCCTTTCACATTACACATAGTCATTTGATCTATTGTTAATTTTATGATATTGATTATAGCAGCTTTAAAGTTTAATTAGTAGCCTTATAATATCTCTGGTTACTGAAATTCTCTTTATATATACGGTGTGTGTGGCAGTGGAATGTGTGAAATAGAGCTGAAACAGAAAATGAATAGGTAACAACAAGCAATGAGGAAACACCACATTAGGCTGAGGGCTCTGGGAAATTGTAATGACCATTTTTCACTTTTTGTAACTTATAGACAGTTTATAGAAAAATAATCCAAAGGTTTAGTTGATAATGAGTCCAAGTGTACAGTTTCAACACTTGTACTGAAAAAAAATACTTATTAACTGTAGTTAATTTTGCATGTTGAAGTCAAACTCAATCAGAATAATTTCTTATTTGCCATGGGGAGTTGATAATTGCATTGGCAAACGCTTGAACTGTGTTACAATGAGTTCCCTGACTCCCTTTTGTTAGCACAGTTGTGTTGGAGCTAAAGTTGTCAGTATGATAATGTCACTCACCCATTGGATTAGTTAGATACTGTTATCTATGCTCAAATTTAGCTTGGAGTCAGTTGGGGAAGCAGAGACCCGGCTGGCTCTTTCTTCTGTTTGTCTCCGCATCATCGGTTCCAGCCTGCAGAACTGAGTTGTAATAAGTTATTTGACAAATAGCTGAAGGCCTGTGTGGGTTGGCTCTGGTGGGGAGAGACTTGGCCGAGATGTAGAAGCTTCCCCTGATTATTTCTTGAAGGCCTGGTATTCAGCACAGACCCAGTGACAGTGTCCAAGTATCCTATGGAAACTAAACTCACCAATTTTACTGCTTTTTGGCATTAATGTAAAAATTCCAAAGGATCAGTAAAAGTCACCATAAATCTGGTCTTTGTGAATAATAAGAACAAAGGCTCATTGCCATGCTCGTTCTGTAACCGCTGCTTTTTGCTGATCAGTGAATGCCAACACCAAACTTATATATTAATTATATCAGTTTATATCAGTGAAGAGAAGAGACAGAAGCGAACAAGTCGTTTTCAAGGTTGCCTGTACGCAAATCTAACAATGAAACAATCACTGGTTAGAAATTCAATGATTTTTACTATGACTGCAGCATGGCTCTCAAGTTACAAAGACATGCCACTTATGCTGAGGGTGTGGAAAGGCACAGTTAATGAAGGAGTGACGGCTTTATACTGCATACATGACGCTGTTTGTATATCTCACATCATGAGTTCACATTGAAAGTTTTATCTGTGTGTTTCTTTATTGTAGCCTTAGTTTGAATTTCATAACCTGCATTTCTTTGTTTTTTGTCCTTTAGTTTTATGTATCCTGTCGGAGGGGGCCTGGGACCGCCACAAGGTGAGTCATTCTGCAGTCAACATTACTATTACACCTGCTTTTTTTGTAAATATATTTGACGAGTTTCATTATCAGAAGCTGATTATTTTCTGGGAATTTGAATTTGATCAGTGGTTTTGTTAACAATTGGTCCTTGCTGTTTAAGATTATAAGTCATTTGGCAGAATTAAGTAGCGACAAGGATTCGGCACATTGGAACTCATACCTTTGTTACTCAAGCCCAGAGTAGTGCATTGTGGGCCTCAGATGTACTATCATTTAGCTGTGCGTTCTTGTCATATTTAGGCTGTTGACTTTGCAATAACACTCCTGATAAACCATCCACACACCTCTGGGACAAGCGTCTCTAAGGGGTCATTACATGCGCCCATTAGCCATGTAATTTGAGACAAAGTAGATTGTGTGCAGCCTCCTAAACAAGCCACTTATTCAGCCCAGTTGAGCCCTAACATGGTGAATCATCTGCAGGCTCCAGCAGGAGCTGGCAGCTCAGCTCTGGCTGTCAGCTCACACAGCATCTGTGAAAACAAACAGACACTTTTCCATTTTTTTCCCTCACTCCTCTTGTTTTGCTCCAAGCTGTCACAGTAGTCACCAGAAAAACAGATTTGGTTGTTGCCTAGCCCGTGTCTTTTTCCAGCTGTCCAGGAAATTGATTTGCAACACTGAATCATGTCCAGATTCTGGGGGCTTTTCTTTTTTTTTTTAAACACCAGACTTGTATTAAGTTTTCTTCAGTGTACTTTAAATTGGGTTTACTGTCATGCTTCGTATAATAATCGGATACACTATTCTATGCCATGTCTACAGTAGCCTGCATCATAACGATTCTCATAGCGATTGTGTGTGTTTCTGCAGGCATGGTACCCATGCAGCAGCAGCAGCAGCAACAGCAGCAGCAGCAACAGCAGCAACAGCAAGGCTTCCCCATGGTTCCTGTCATGCAGCCGAACATGCAGGGCATGATGGGAATGAACTTCGGGGGACAGATGCCCCCGGGAGCCATGCCTATGCAGGTGAGCTTGTCTATCTGAATTAGGGGTTCCATTAGGGGTTTTGTCACCTGCATTTGCTAATGTTGGCTTACATTTATGAATACATAATACTGAAACAACTGAATTAATTTAACTGATTTAATTCAAGTGGTTGCTTGTATTTAGAGCTCCTCTTAACCCCTTTTGCTTCCAAAGTAATGTAGTCACAGACTGTTTTAAACATCAGCACATTAACAGGAATTTAATACAGCCTGGTGACTTTTAACAAGTCCATTAACGTCATACTGAATTGCATTTCTGTCCCTTGGTGTGAGCTTTTAATTTCAAGTGAAAGGAGTGTGACAGTAGGAATGCTAATGAGATTTCTGAGCTGCTGTTTGTGTGTCTTTTTGTGTCTAACAGGGTGGGATGGCCATTGGGATGCAGACCCCTGGGATGCAGTTCTTGGGTCAGCCACAGTTTATGGGTATGAGACCTGCTGGACCCCAGTACACTGCTGACATGCAGAAACAAATGGCTGAGGAGCACCAGTAAGACACTTTTACATCAATGTCATGGTTTTGTATTTTACTCATGCTCAGTCTCCCCTCAAAGCCCCTTGTTTTGAGTTATTTTTTTTTACTTTTGGCCTTTTTATGTCTGTGTTTATAATTAAATGCTTTAAGTGGGGTGAATACTGTGTGCCTTCCCCTCTTAATTGTGTCAACAATAAACAGAATCCAAATGTCTTTTCCTGTTCCCAACCTGTTTAAGAGTATTATTTACTTGGTTCTCCATATAAAGTCTGTACTCTTCTTGCCCTTCTTTAGAAAACGTCTGGAGCAGCAGCAGAAGATGCTGGAGGAGGACAGGAAAAGAAGACAATTTGAGGAGCAGAAACAGAAGTTGAGGCTGCTAAGCAGTGTCAAACCCAAGGTGAGTGTCTCTCCACATCCTGTTTTTTTTTCCTATTTTTCTGGCATGTCCACTGCTCATCTTTGTAACCCTCTGAGCTCTTGATCCTCTATTGTTCTGTACTCAGACAGGAGAGAAGAGCCGCGATGACGCCTTGGAGGCAATCAAAGGCAACCTGGATGGCTTCAGCAGAGACGCCAAGATGCACCCCACTCCATCATCACAGACCAAGAAGCCAGGTACCTTCACCTCAATGCTTTTAGATTTAATCCCTGGGATTTTTCCTGTTGTGCCTCTCCATCAGGAGATCTGCTCTTTGTAGCTTTGTTGCAATGCCTCCGCCTGAGAATATTTTAGATTTTAGATTAGAGGCAGGTCAGCATGATGACGCCCCAGCTGGCAGCCAGACGAGTCAAACTCGGACTTTCTGTCTGAGCATGTAATATGTAACACAGATTCTTAATCACGTCACATTATGTTTCCCGTCTCTCACTTCATCTATAAATCTGTCGGTATTGTCATTAACACATTTTTTTGGTATTGTCTTATTTTTTACACTTGTTCAATCCAGCATCTGTTTATAAACCTCAGTGTTCACTTTCTGAACTTTTTAGAGTGTCTTAGAACTATAGATTTCCCTCACTTAACTTATTCCTGTGCATTTCAGAAAATTGTAGTTATACATTTAACAAACCTCACCTGAAGTAATGCTTTACAGCAGAAGTTCCCAACCTGTTTGGTGTGTGAGACCTTAAAATGAAGAAGTGTCTACTAACTACTTGTTTGATAAGTCTGAGTATGAGTTGTGAGCAGTTCCACCAAAGATGGATTTTCACATTTAAACTTGTTAAATTGTTTAATCTGAATGGTTACTAGCAACTAGACAAGCTGAAACTGCTCAGTGTTTCACAAGAAAAGAGCAAAGATTGTGTCCCCTCAGATATATCTTGTGATCCATTAGAAGGGTCCCGACCCATGGGTTGGGTCTGTTTTAGTGTCATCATTTAGTATAATTATAGTTATGAATATAACGATTTTAATTGTTGATAATCAGTAGTTCCGTTAAATAGCATTTTATTACATCTAAATATTAATTAGATGCTGTATGTCGAGAGATTTTGGTTGAGTTTGCAGTTCTAAAATTTCTGGTTTTGACCAAAATAGTCTTTATCTCACTCTGGCAATGTGCAGCCCTTTATTCATTCTTCATTGTAGTGTGTGTATCATGTGTTGTGCCATCATCATTATTTCTTCATTTTTGCAGACTCATCGCCATCACACCCGTCTGTCACCACTCACTCCCTCCCCCCAGCTTTGTCCGAGGACAATGACGAGTTTAGTGACTTTCAGGGGCCTTTAGACGCCCCTGCCTCCTTCCCTCCGCCCTCCGCCTCGTCCACTTCCTCCACCTTGGCCCTTTCCTCTCAGGCCCACGTCCAGACATCATCCCCTGCCCCCAAGGCAGGTTTCTCTGAGGACAATGACGAGTTTAGTGACTTTGTTCAGGGTCCTGTAAATGCTTTTCCTCCCTCCAACTTCCAGCTCTCCTCTCAGGCCCAAGTCCAACCCTCATCCCCTTCCCAGAAAGCAGGTCTGTCCTCCTCTGCCTCCTTCCTCCCTCAGTCCCTCCCTGCCTCTGTGTGCATTCCCACTGTCACCCAACACTCTGCTGTCAACACCAGCTCCCAATCTACATTTCAAGGTAACTCTTTTGTTGACACCTCCTCTCCCGTCCTCATAATTTATACTCAACCATTTACACTTTGAATGAATCTGGAGGATTTATTTATTTTTTATTTTTACTTGTAGTGCTGCTTTTAGTGCTGATGCTGAATATTTTCAGTGGCACACCTGGATTTTGGATTGGTTATGGCCTGTGTTACAGTGTGAAAGCATGCAGCCAGCACAGCAGATTGCCTGGCCTCATTACCTAAACCTTTAAAGCTACCACACAATACAAACTAGTCAGACAATGATGCAGAATAAACTCGCTTCAACATTAGAAAGAGAGAATGTTTCTCAGTAGGTTTTAACCATATAGTACTTGAATCCACCATTGAAACTGAATCCTTTTATGGTTTGTGCACTGATAGAAGGCTGTCACTCTCATGTCTCATCTGCCGTCTAATCTCTCGGATGAGCAGCTGCTCTGTGACAGCTCTCAGTCCCGAACTTTGAATGACAGGACTGAGAGATCGCCTTCTGTCCAGAGAAATGCAACAGCTAGCACTCCATCTAGTGTCATCCCCCAGTCCTCTGAGACATTTCTGAACTAGTTGTTTAGCATGTAGAATAAACAGATTTGGTGGTCTCAGGATCGTTTGTCTGTGACAGAAGAGACTTTAGGAATATATTTTGCAGCTTGATGTCGAAAATGAACAAGCTTATCTTGTTCAGTTAATGTAGATAATGTTTGACATTGTTAATTGGTCCATAAAAATCTACACTGTGGTAACTTTTTAATTCAAACACACTAAGGGGGATATTCACTAAGCCTGTCGCAAAATTGCATCATCACTGCAATTTTTCCTTTTATTGGTATTTACTCAGACTACAGATGTAATTATGCCCAGTTCATCTGATTTTCTTAAAGTATAGCCAAATTTTGTTTCAATTCGTAATATTTCTGGTCAAACTTTTAAACTCCTTTGACAATTATTTCCTTAAACCAATAAAAAAGAATAATTTCAGATTCTGCTTAATTAAGTATTACTGGCTGCTTCAGTGATATCACACTGGACTGAACCTGCTGGACCTGAAACAGGAAAATTAAGTTTTGCGTTTCTCTCTGTCCGTCTCTCTCACTCATTAGTAAGTTGGACTAGATTATAGTGTCTCCCTTTCTCTGTATGTGTCTGATAAAACATATTTTGTGCCTCTGAACAGGAAGGCCTTAAAATACATTTTGACATGAGACCAAACACAAAATTGGCATTGGTGCTGCGTTTCTTCCATTTAATTTCGGTGCACTTAAATAAAGACAAAACGGAATTTGACCGTTGAGCGTCTAAAAAAGGGCCACAAGTGCTTAGTTAATAACCCCCTGAATATAGTGTAATCGTCAATTTAGAGTCAATTTATTTAGAGAAACAGGAAACTTCAACTTCTGTGTATAGCTAGTGTGTGTTCAAGAAACCTGTTCCTCATTCACCCCTCTAGGCCCGTCCTTGGAAGAGAAGCTTTTCTCCTCATGCGATCTTACTGCTGTTAAGATGGCCCAGGTTAGCTTTAAGTCCAGGCAGAGTTTGACTGACATGGGTCCAAGAGCTAAAGTTTCAGCCCAGTTTCAATCCAGCACTAAAGCGAGGAACTGGGCTGCGGCCCCTGAGGACTTGAGTTCTGTCTTCGTCGCAGAAAAGCAACCTGAAGCCCCGGTGTCAGCACCCAGCGCCCCCTCATCAGCTGCTGACTCGTCTCCTCAAACCATTAGTGAGAGTGGTGAGAGAAGTGCCTGTTTATCAGATTATATAGCTTCTTCTTCTCTCCCTTGCTTTGCTGCAGTATTAACACACAATCAAGGCGTAGTTTCCTTTCTGTCCTGGGGTAATATTTTCACTCTTTCTAACCCTGACAAAATAATTCTGTACCTTTTGCTGCAGCTTTATCTTTTCTGTCTCTCTGGTTCATAATTGCTTTATACCAGATTCTGGTCTGGGTTTTCTACTATTGTGGCCTATGTGCTGTTAAATGAAATCCCGCTGACATTTTATTCACCTCTGAGATTATTATGGAGTGGCGGTGTCTTTACATCTTCTCCTAAGCCAAGTCTCTGCTCTTATTTCTGCCCGTTTTATACCTCTGTCACTTCAGGCCAAATCTCATTAGGGGGGCCTTCTCATGTTGGCGCTATCTGCACACATCGTGGAAATGGACTGTGTCTGTCGAGGTCCTGGGGTAATACCTGCTGACTCAATAAGCTGCTGTCTGTTCCCTCGCTGTGTAACACCCTTTCAGAGAACGGCCTCTGGCGCATGCTGACTGCTTTGGTTTAACAGGGATGCGCATGGATTGGCAGGTGCCACTGGGGCCCAAACATAATCCAAGGCTGATTGTGCATGCCATTCGGCTACTCCTTTGTGCTGTTATTTGTTTGTCTGTGTCCATGTCATCGAGGGAAATATAGAGCCTCATCATGGAGACCAGGGAGGTTTGTAATAAGATTCATTTAACTGCCCAAGACTGATGGAAGTATTATGTGCAAAGTGGCTGCCTGAGTAAACAGATGCCTTGCAGACAGATTGTTACAGACTTAAAACTAGCCATAGCTTTTTTTCAAAATGTTTGTTCTGCAGAGAGAAAAAAGTTTATTTAGGTCAATGTCAGCAGTAAAACTAGATTTTTAGTTATTTTTTCTTACAAGGCAGTCTCCTCTTTCCCCTCTCCTTGAAGCTGGAAATGGCTCACAGACTGATTTATTGATGTCTGACATGGCAGGACGCTTGTGATTCAGTGCAGGGGAGCATTACATCTGCAAAAGCCTTCCAGACATCAGGTGTATGATTTTGTTGAGTTCGATACAAGCAGGGCTCAGCTGCCAAGAGGCTTGGCAAATCGTATGCCTGGACAGGGCATTTGCTATAACAACTAAGTGTCTGTGTGTGTCTGCTTGTGACAGCAGGTGTTGGCGTGTACCAACAACAAGAGCACATTCAGCCGATGCTGCCAGCCTGGCTTTACAATGACAACCTCATCCCAGGTGAACATTTATATATGATTATGTCCAGTGTAATGTTTCACATATTCATATTTTACATTACATTGTGTTTCGTATAAATAAACTACACTCTATAAACCTCCAGTTTAATTGAGAATAGAATTGTTTACCTCTCCATTTCTAGCATACATGAATATGTCCCTTTTTGTTTTTCTTTTCTTAGAAATGTTCAAGAAGGTTCTTGAATTCACGATGACTCCGGCAGGGATAGACACAGCTAAGCTGTACCCAATACTAATGTCATCAGGTCTTCCCAGGGAAGCACTGGGGCAAATCTGGGCATCAGCCAACCGCACAACACCTGGCATGCTGACCAAGGAGGAGCTCTACACTGTACTTGCACTAATTGGTGTGGCACAGGTAAACACTGGAGTCAAGACAAATTATCCACTTAGCACAACTACACTAATCATCCCCTGTGGCGTCCATAGAGCCTCGCCATAAACTCCTCACTGAAATTAGGTGGGCTTAGCTAGATATAGGGAGAACGAGGCAAACGGCGTGAATCAGCCCAGGGCTGGTGAAGCATTCGAAGCCAAATATACGTCTGAGTCCCCATCAGCCGAGTTTGGCAGGAGGCTTCTTATCATCCTTAGCCTGGGCCTGTCACCACCACCCCTGGGACGATGCTAATCTGCAGGCAGCTCACGAAACACTGCATGCAACGGCTTCCATGTGTGGAATAATAAGACACCTTTGGTGATGTAAATCTTCAAGAGCCTTAAAACACAAGCACAACCAGTTGCATTCTCTTGTGAGAGGAAAAGGTTTGAGTCTGCCAGTGACATCTGTTCAAAAGAAACTTGACTGTATTGAATAATTTATTGCAAACATCAGTCTTTTTTTCTCCAGTTCAGTTAATACATGATGGCATCAAATTAAATAGGTTCAGAGTAGGAACTATGCCCTGACCTGACACCTCTAATGATCTCTCCTGATTTAATTGATCAACTTATGTTGATTTGATATGTGAAATCATAAACTGTATTTTATTTGCAACATTCAAACAGAATGAAATTATGATATATAATAACTACCCCTTAAAGGATAAAGTTAGCATTGTTTCTTTTTGTCAACAAACCCAATGAAAATACCAAAACCAAAAATATGTTTGTGTCTCTCAGTACTTCACTCACTTCCTCTGTGGCTCTAAACCCCAACCCCATTTTTAAACATTCAGTGGGCCCTTTGGCACAGAGTAATAAACTACATCCGGCATTCTTTTTTGGTTTTGGTCTTTTGATAGGATTATTTTGACAGCAAGAAAAACATAAAGTGTCACTAGTCGTAACCCGTTTTCCTTTGTTTCAGAATGGCCTCCCTGCAATGAATGTGGAAATCCTCAGTCAGTTCCCTTCTCCACCAGTGCCCAACCTGCCTGCCCTGGCTATGGCCATGGCCTCCGTCATGCCCCAGCACCAGCAGCCCATGATGGCCAAGCCCCCAGTCTCCATGGCCATGCCCACGCCAGCACCACCAGTCATGGCCATGACACCCGCAGCAACGGCTCAAGCACCCACAAACACTAACTTCATCGCCAGTTTCCCTCCTGCACAGGTAATAAGGCCATGCCTTTAGTTCGGCATTTCCCTTTAGTTATCTTAATTCACATCTTACTCACTTACATGTTGTTGGCTTAGGTGACCAAAGCCGATGACGATGACTTCCAGGACTTCCAGGAGGCTCCAAAGGCAGGAGCAGGAGACCAGGCCTTCACTGAGTTCCAGGGGGAGTCAGGTGGAAGTTTCCCCATGACCATTGCACCTCAGCACCAAAACAGGTACAGGGTGTGAGTACAGTGGAGACACTGAGTAGGCCTTACATCTTCAAATTAAAACGGTAATTTTAGTCATAGCTTACATTATTAGTAATGTCTTAAAAGCTGAAAGTTGTATCACAGCTGATATGACCCTAGTTCTGAGTTTACATTATAAGAAAACCTTCAGTGTTCCTCATTATTTCTGTATCCTTTTGCACTCTACTAACTTCTGCTATTTTTCTAAAGAAATTATGTAAATGTTTGCAGTGATGAAGGTGTAATATTCAGCCCTCGTTGGTTATTTATAGCTGAGTTAATCTGCATAATATTTGTGTCTTATATTATCCATCTTGGAAACCACACAGTCATACACACTGTCTTAATATCTCGTAATAACCTCCCCAGAATAACAATGAGTTTGGGTCATTGCTTAATGAATTCATTTCAGTGGACAGTAGATAAGCTCATTTCTTTATATTACTTTCCAAGCCCATATGGAGAGACCGTCCTTTCACGGAGAGGATGCTGAAAGGCAATTATCCCCTGAAAGACAAAGAGAAAGCAAAACTAAAGTATCTCACATCTAAGCAGCATAGGCGTTTTATAATTCCCTCCTATTTCTCAAGTGAAAACATACTCTCCTGACTGTTTCAGCAATGTAACAAGAATTCCCCACAGTCTGAGATCGCTTTCTAATTAAATGAGGGGCTGAAATGCTCATGTTGGTTTGCCAGCCTGTACTGGCAGGCATAACTTACTGTCAAATGTCTTGCAGAGAAAGGGCTTTGAGCAAACTAATATTTGCTGGAAAGAGCTTAATGATTTCCTGTACTACTTGATTCTAGTATGTCATCAGATGGGCTGATCTGCTGATTTTTATACATGTTCAGCTTTATTTTTTGTATCTCACAAAGGCATCAGAAAATAACCTCAATGGTCATCATATCAGTTCCTTTGCTCTGTTCCTTTAAATTGAACTTGGTTTGAGGCGAGGTACAGGTAGTAGACGAGATAAATCAAAAACTCCATAAAAAGGACTTTAAATTTAAAAATCCAAAAGCACATTTGCTAACACTTCAACAGAGCAGGTTTTTGTTGGGCTGAATGCCATCTGGCAGTATTTAGCAGTGGCAGAACTTCAAAGGGGCCTTGTCATCTGTGGTTTAAGAAATAGCACAGATGTTAAATATGTCAAGGAGATCTTTTTTTTTTTTTTTAAATCAGAACAACATAATGCCAAACATTGACAGACTGCAGTGATAATTGCACAAGATGTCTACTAACTGACATTTACAGTATATGAAGGTAGACAAATACTTATATGACCCACCCACTCTTTGCAGGTGTGACTTGGTCTTTTTCAGTATTAACATTAATAAAGCAAACAATAGATACAATCTTGCATCAGTCACTATAATAGTCAGGCATACGCAGAATAAAAAATAAAAATAAAACTCACTCTCCAAACTTTTTGAGCCCAGAGCAAATGTTCTATCAGCTCAGGCAGCTTGTGGGGATTAAACTCTACCATTGAACCTCGCTCTTCCTGATGTCTGACTATAGCTGTTGTGTCCCTGCAGTGCGCCTGCCATGCTGACTCCAGTATCTGGTTCCTCCTCCGCCTCCATCACGTCCTCTGATAAGTACGCTGCCTTCAAGCAGCTGTCTGTGGATCAGCCTGCAGAGCCTACACCCCCTGCCTCAGGTACCTTCTATACCTCACATAGGGAGTATGGTGTGTTAGGAACATTGTCTGCTGTCCAGGTAAACCCTGGGAAGAAAAGATAAAGCATGTTAGGGAGGGGAAAAATACAGTCTTCAGATGTTCAAACCAACACAGCAGCACAGATAATGACACACCTCCCACTCCCCTCTAGCTAGATAACTGGCAAGTGACACCATCACCTCAGATGTCTCGTCACTCATAAGGGTTTTCACACACTTAACCATGACACAGCTGAGGAATAGTGCAACCACTCTTTGTCATAGATTCTAAAATATTATTCCTCTATTTCCACCTGATACAGGATTTTTATTACTTTTTAACATAATATTGATCCCTGAAGGTTACCTTTTGCAACTTCTCATAAATTTATTGTTTTGATCGTTAGACAATACATAGAGTACTGGAATGCCATAGCAAACTGCAGTAAGGCAGCACCTGCCTGCTTGTTCAATGTGTTGTCTTTTCTGTTCCTACAATCTTCTTTATTTGTTCTGATCCAGATACTGGAGACAAATACAGTGTGTTCAGACAGCTTGAGCAACCTGCTGACAAGAAACCAGTCGGTAAGACTCAGCAACCCTTTCTTACACATTCAAATCTCTTTCTGTCTCTAAAAGAAACACACTTGCAAATGACAAAGAGGACACATTGGATTCTGAGATGGTCACTGCAAGCATATGGCTAAAGGACAGGAGAGATCTTCAAAAACAGTATCACATCTCCTTAGAAAACAAACCTTTGTGTTATTTTGGTTGGACCTTGTAGGGAAGAGAGTGTTAGTGGTAGATTCATTGTAATTAAAGATTGTTTTATAACTCGGGTAAAGCTTTTAAGTCACAACAATGCCGTATTACCATTGTTCCATGTTTACACTGTATCTTGTGTTGCAAGCCTGCAGTGTTGATACCAGTGTGTTTCCCGTCCCTGTTTCATTAGAACAGTTTCCGATGGGGACAGCTCTTACAACTCCAGTAAGTCATGCTTTGCGGTGACCTTTCCTTGGCATTGTCAGGCTCCATCTCCTTAATGAGCCCATTAGTTATCCCTTCTACACCGTACACCGGCAGTGTGAACAGATTCTCTGTTTCAGTCCATGCATATATTATACCACAGTGGATTAACAACCACTGAAACTCAAGAATGCATTCTGACTTTTTTCCTGTGTGGTTCATACATGCAACGTGTTTCAAAACTATGAGATGAAGAGATTCTGTCCCAAAAATGTTTCTGCTGCTCTTTTTATAGCATAAGGCGTTTCCTCACTGCAAAAAATAACCATCTTAACTGGTAATTTCAGTTTCTGTTAAATTTTTTCAAAATGTCATCTTTCTTTAAACAAAAAAGTAAAACAACCTTCTGTATATAATACCTGAGTTAAAACAGGTACAGTATTCAACGCGGGCAAATTAGAAAAACTGCATAGGTTTGCATATTTAAAGTACAACTTATTACATTATATTCTGACACATTCTGTTGAACATATTTGGCTAATCTTTACCCCTAAGTAGTAAAACTTAACTGTACAGTATAAAAACATTATAATTTAATATATTTTGCTTTACGCACGTTTTTACGCGGATATTTACCTACTAAAACAGTATTAATGGTGGTTTCCAACACTGTAAACTTAGCTGAAATCTGTCTTATTAACCACCGTATTCTGCTCATTTTTTAAATATACTTGAAACTTGTTTCTAAAAATGCAGCAAGTTTACCTCTATTACTTCAGTGGGAGAAATTTTCAGTTGGAAAGTTGATGGATTTTCAGACATAAGGAGACAAAATAACTTGTTAAGATGGATTTTCTTTTGCAAAATTGCTTGATCATGTTCTGTTCCAGTCTGAACAGTCATTGCATGGTAGTGCGAATGTTTGTGTCTTTAGATGACGTAGCTTTTTTGTGCAGTGATGTGTGCTGGCTCTTCGGACACTCTGCTGTGCAAGTGTTCATCACCAGACAAGTTTCACAACGGGACAGAGACATAACTAATCCACCTGCTTCCTTTCTTGTAGGATTGTAAAATGACAGAATCATGGCTGGTGCAGCTGAGGCTTTATTGTCTCATGTCAGTTTCCCATTATGTCTGTCTGACACGATAAACATTTTTTAATGATCTTAAATTATCTCTTTGGTTTGCAGGGGAAGGATTTGCAGATTTCAAGTCTGTCAGCGCTGATGATGGCTTCACAGACTTTAAAACCGCCGACAGCATCTCCCCAATAGACCCTTCAGAACAGGCCAAGATCTTTCAACCTGCCTTCCCTTCTGCTTTCCCAAACTCTCAGTCTCTACAACAACTACCGCAGCAGCAACAACCAGCAGTGTCTCTTTCTCAGCCCAAAAATCCTCTCAACATGGCTGACCTGGACCTTTTCTCTTCTATAGCTCCCTCTGTTTCTGCCCCCAATGAGACAAAACCCAGCACATTCCCCTCAGTATCCGTGCCCCCCTCTCTGGTCCTTTTACCAGGTGGAGCCAAACCTCCAGGGGGAGGGGCAGATGATTTTGGTGATTTTGCCCTCTTTGGCTCTTCCTCTGATGCTGCTCAAGCTTCAGCAGCAGGAGGAGCTGTGGCTGCCCCTCAAGATGACTTTGCAGACTTTATGGCGTTTGGGACTTCTGGTGGGGAGCCTAAAGGCGAGAGCAGCGTGGGGGTGCAAGGGGAGACCTCCACTCAGCAGCGGCCTCAGCAGAGCTCAGACAAGTACGACGTATTCAAACAGCTGTCTCTGGAGGGAGGCCTGGCCTACGATGATACAAAGGAGAGTGGCGGTGGCTCTTTTTCTTCTCTCAAGAGTGACACTGATGACTTTGCTGACTTTCAGTCCTCAAAGTTCTGCACGGCGCTCGGGGCTTCGGAAAAGACTCTTGTGGACAAGGTGGCCGCTTTCAAACAGGCCAAAGAGGACTCCGCCTCTGTCAAGTCCCTCGACCTCCCATCCATCGGGGGGAGCAGTGTAGGAAAGGACGACTCCGAGGACGCACTCTCAGTGCAACTGGACATGAAGCTCTCGGACATGGGCGGAGACCTGAAGCATGTGATGTCGGACAGCTCTCTGGATTTGCCGGGTCTCTCGGCCCACCAGCCCCCTGCTACAGGTGAGGAACTAGTGCGATTGCTCTGGTGAGGCCCCGTCCAGTCACACACAGTATAAATTCAAGGCCAGCAGTGGCCTCTCCTTCTCAGTACCCACTTGTGACCACCAAACAAGGGGTCAAAGGGCAAGTAATGAGGTCCTAATTGAATTGAATATGCTCAAATACTGAAGACAGACATTACACTACATGAATAACATATCAGATAAGACACATCATATCTTTCATTCTACATTTCATCATTCATCTCATCTTATTTATTTATATAATTATTTATGTATTTATTTGAATCCTCACCCCCGGCTCTTTTTTATTTCCATATTCCCCTCCTTCCCTCCCTTCATACATTATTATTGTAATGACAGAAAGGTCCTGGCCCATATCTCTATTTATTTACAAATGATGATGAGTGCCTGGTTTTGATGTGTTGGCAGTCATAGTTCATAGACGAGGTCCCCAGCTGCTGTCTGTGTGAGTCGGATAAGCTCCCTGTTTGTTGTGTCCACGCTGCAGCAGCAGACATCTCGCTTCCTTTCAGTGTACCTTTTGTCTCCACAGGCCGAACTCTGTGTGTGTTTGTGTGTGTGTTATTGACGTGTCGTGCAACGCAAACAGAAAGGTTGAATTGAATACATAAGAGTACAGGAGGTTGTTACGGTGATGATCCTCTTGTTTATTCTAATCACAGGTTTCACACAACAGGCTGCAGTTTACCAAAGGCATTATCTGTAAGGTATCGTTCACCTTTTTAACTGTTGACATTTGGTTTGTGCTCAGTGCGTACCAGATAATATAATTTTCATGAGCTATAAATGAAATATTTCCGTAAATAGGAAATTTTGCGCGCAACAGGAAACAAGCTATTTTGAAATAGAGAAACAGTGGCTTTTAGCTGCTTTTGTGACACAATTTATAGTATTTGAATGTGAGTGTGCGTGCTTTCGCGTCTTTATGTATGTCAGCTATTTTATTACCCTGCAGTATTTCAGACTTGCCATGCAGTATTATTTCGGTTGAATTGCCCTCTAATTATGAGATGTTTCCATAATAGCATGTCGGGTATTTCTTCCCTACCTCACGTCCATGAAAGTGGAGTTAAAGTTTACCTGTAACTTGTTATTGGGTCATTTATTAAATGGAAATCGACTCAGTTTCGGTATTAATCAGGTAATGTCCATGTCAGCGCTCCCCCTCCTCCTCTCGCCAGTGCTCATCATTTATTCATTGAGCATCTCACCTTCCATGTCATGGCTCATGTTTCACAGAAAACATTCAAGAGTAATTCTTAATGCCACCCGAGACGGCATGTAATCATGGTCAGGTGAAAGCCTTGCAACTCAAACATTTATAATTGACCTTTTTTTTTTTTTTTTTGGAGGCTCAGACAATTTTCTGCAGGTTGAGAAAGTTGACAAAGTCTTCACCTGACAACAGTGACACTTTTTCACTCATGCATTAAACTTTCTTCATGGACAGCAATTGTTTCTAAGCTTGAAGTATTTCAACATATCGGTTAATTACCAGTTGAACAACATGTATACCATATCATTTCATCCAAGGAATTCCTCTTCCTGACCAGAAGAAATCATAAATGTAAACATCCCCATTGCCTTATTTCAGTTTCTGTACAGTGGTCGAACTTTGGTTTAACCCGAAACAGGCCCCTCCGTACTAACAGAGTAAGATGACGTGTTCAAACAAACAGTCCATGGAGCTGCAGCAAAACAGTTACACTACTGCTAATCAGGCAAAGACGGTGCGCAGTTTAACATCAATACATTCCTAAGAAGTTTTGACACTACTGTAACAGCTGCTCTACATTTCCCTTCCACCATTATTTATCCGATGTTCTTGTTCTTGGAGAGCTCTGGGACTAACCTGTTGTTCAAGTGTAGCAGGCCGAGCAGTTTGAGCACCTCACCATGCTTTGCACTGTGTTTCTGGACATGTAATCTTAAAGAGACAGTATTTCTTTTGAGAGGTTCCTTTTGAGTCTGGAGCACAAAAGGAATCTGATTTTAATTTTTTTTTTTTTTTTTTTTTTTTTTACCGTTATCTGTGATATTGCAGCATGAATTATCATGTGTGGCTCTACGGTCTGGCTCTCTGAGAACATAATGAAGTTAGTATTACCCTTCCTGCCTTGCTTTTTGCTGCAGTGTGCCTGCCTTTTCAATTTGTGAAATTGACAAGAACATAAGACGAGATACAATTTTATGCATAACAGTATTGCAAGTTGTTTTTATCAAAGGAAAAAATGTATACATACAGATTTAATAGTGTATTTTTATTACAGGAATATGAGCTCTTATTATGATAGACCCCTTGATCTTGTTGTAAATGTAGCCTACAGTATTTAGTAAGATTAAAATATTTTAGTTTAACTTTCCAAACTAAACATCGTTGTCTTGAGTAATAATGATATGCTATTATTAAGGGGATCATAAGAGTTTGTGCACAATAGCCTGCAATGACAAACAATCACTGTAGCAAGAGAAAAAGGATACTGTCTCTTTAAACCTGTTTCTGCATCTGTGATTGGATGTAAATTAGGACCTTTCTGGGATGTTAGGTGTAAGGATGGCCCTCTTTGTTTTCTGTAACCCTTTGAGTGCTTGAATGAAGATCACTTAATGTTTTCACATGCAGATTAATGCTGATATTGTGATTATCTCCTCTTATTTTGCTCTTAGAGTAAACCCCAGGATCATATTTAATAACTGTAAATGTATAACGATGGCAGCCTCTTAAATTGGGGCTTTTAAGTCGTCACTACTCCTAAAGTGCAGTTTGTACACAGCCTTTCCAAACAAGCACTGGATTTTGAGAATTTCCTTCTATCTATTCCGCCCCTCAGGTCCTCAAAGGGTTAATGCTTCCTGCCTTGAGCTTGTTCTTTGAATTATCCTTTCAACCTGGCTTTTCAAGTGTTCTGTATTCATATCTTTTCTAAAACACCTGTTGCTTTACATCCTAGTTGTAAAACAAAACAAAGTTTGTCATCTCCCCAGAATTACTGATTCTAGTCTGTGAATGTGCCTTCTCATTCTGGTTTCTGTTCCTATATCTTCGGATTATCTTTGTTTTACCTTCTCGCTGTTTGTTTTCTTTCTTTTTTCCTGACTCTGCATGCTCTTGTATTCTAAATGACTGAAATCTAATTTTACAAGTGTTAGTTTGACAAACTTCTTGTAATGATAGACCTCTTTCACAGTACTTTGTGACCTTTCTCTCTTTCTCTCTACTCATGTTGTCGTAATAAATATTACTGTTGGTATTGCTGAAATGCGTACCGTCTTATTTTCTCCTTTCCTTTCTTGAGAAGCCGTAAAGTGATCTAATGACACAAGGCTTACAGCTCTAGGTCCTTGTCAATTTCACAAATTGCTTTTTGTATCTGAGGGTTCTGTCTTGCCAAATAGGAAGGGTTCAACTAGCTCAATGTGTGTGTTTGTGAGTGTGAAAGAAACTGAGAGGGAGACCTGAATACTCAAGTGTTGACAAATGGGTGCAAGTTGTAAAGCTTTGTCAGTTCATATTAGTCATACAGAAAGAGATCACAAACTGTGTTCTGTCAACACAACACAGTCTAAGAATCAGAGCAGATGTAGTGACGGGAAATAAATTTTATTGATGTTTTTCCAGCGTCAAAATCCTTGAATTTAGTATAAACAGATAAACTCTGATAATTGTTAGGGAAGCTGTTTGTCACCAGTGAAAACAAGTGCTTTCACATAGCCAGAGTAGAGGAATTGTCCACTATAAAAAGCAGTGTTAGTGTTCATTGTGTTTCAGTAAAATGATTGCAGTAATTTTCTTCTCATAAACATGATTCAGCTCAGACATCAAAACAACTTGTTTACCCTTTGCGAGATAATTTATTAAACAGAATTCTCAAAAATGTGGGTGAGAGGATGTATTACTCCAACACAGTAGGTATCATGACTGTTGCAACAACAAGACTTAGTCAGGTGCTAGTATAATAATGAAGTAGTTGGCATCATCAGTGTGCTGAATTATGATGTATGTGATTGCCTGTGTATTGCAGAATTAGTTTTTGCATCTTTAAAGTGAAAAATATGGATATATTTTGATCTCATTCTTGCCACTGTTGACTATGCGGCTTAGGTGATGCTACACAGGATGCCATTAAAGTTCTGCAAAATAACAAAACAACATGTTTTCTCGCTTACCTGTAGAGGCCATGTAGTAGATAGTTTAAGTTTTATCTGCACTTGTCTTGAGAGATCTGTGAGATTTTCTCCATCTCAGTGCAATGGAGGCGAATGGAATTTCATTTGTGGTGAAAAATGACATTTAAAAAAAAAATGTTCAGGTTACACTGGATAATCCAGTGAGGACTGTTCTCATAGGGACTATTTCTTTGGTTGAAAGTTGTTCCAAAGAAACTGTCCACAGTGATATGTGTGGATTATACAGGGTGATCTGGGACATTGTTTATAGAAAGAGATGTTTCTGTACATTTTTTGTATAATTTTTAGTCCTGTAAGCACCACAAACAAACTTTAATTTACCTCCATTGTATTGGGGTGGAGGCAGAAATGTAATCTGCATGGCTATATACCACCAGAGGTAACTGAGGTTCATTAAATCCCTGAGTTTTTCTCAAAGCCTAATTAGAAGAACACAGATATCACTTAAACTATAGATAAGTGACATATTGATAATCTAAATCCCTCATCCAGGCTCATTAATCCACCGCCTATCATGACAGCATCTCTGCTATTCCTAGGAACCACTGGTATGTCTGTGTTGTCATTACAGAAGGAGAGGACATGAAATTTGACCCCTTTGGGACGTCGGCCCTCAGCACCCTGGCCAGCTATGACTGGTCAGACCGGGAGGAATGTCTTTCTGGTGAGGTCAGAAAGCCACAGGGCTTAGAAGGAGCTTCCCTTCCATCTTTAGTGCCAGCACAGAGGAAGGGGCTGACTTTTGGCAGCTCCGAGAACATCACAGGCAGCTCCGTAGCAAAGATCACCACCTCCTTCCCCACCGAGGAAGGCTCATCGACAGATGTCAAGTTTGAAGCCTTTGCTGATTTTGGCTCCGGCGACCAGGGTGGTGTCGATGCCGAGGACGACTTTGGGGACTTTGCAAGTACTGTTTCTGAAAAGTCAGACTCGCCTGCCGCCACCGCTGAGGCAGGCTCCGAGGGAAACCAAAGTGAGGCCTCTGATGAGTTTGGAGCCTTCCAGGGGGACAAGCCAAAGTTTGGCAAGTCTGACTTCCTCAAAGCCAGCGCTCAGACCAAAGTCAAGTCCAGTGAGGAGATGATCAAGAACGAACTGGCAACCTTTGACTTGTGTGTTCAAGGTGAGTAACAGTCATCATGTTGATCCTACTATATGTGATAAAAATACTACTACAATTTCTTTTCATCATTAATTTATTACTTTCTTAATTTATCGATCAGGTTAAAACTGAAACGATGAAATTTAATTAGAGGAGTGAATCAACAACCTGTATAGACCTGAGACAGTAGCTCTGTCTAAGGCTAAAGACCTGAATTTGTTTTTACCCTTTAACTGTCTGTCTCACAGTTAAAGTCTTCACTGTATTCACTGGAAATTTCCAAAAATGATCTTAATTGAGTTTAATGTAAAAACACCTTAATGTTCAATTTGTATCGTACTATAATTTCATGAAATGACAAAATTCTTTGATTTGTGAGATTTGGGTTGCTGCCAGACATAGTTTGACAGATCATTTCCTGCAGCTGTATTGTGCCATATTTGGCAAATTTTTCATAAACTTTTTTTAATGAACATCTTAATAATCATCTAATTTTCTGACTATTTTTTCCAGCACTGTATTGTGATGTTAATATCAAAATTGTCACCAAACATTACATGTTTTTATTCAACAATGTGACTCTACTGGCCAACTCTGAGCCCATGGCCCTAAAATGGCGCAACAACACTCTCCTCAAGCGTCTTCTCCCAACCCACTGCCACTTATTAGGCCCATCAGATCTGTAATAAAGCTGTCAGACATTAGATGGCAGTGTTGAGATGACAGCCTTGGTCTAATGGCAGTGACTGGTGAGATGGATTAGCAGGGGCCAACAAATCCATGAGCCGAAATTAACCGTATCCACTGAAAGGCTGTTCGGTTTTTAACTGCTATTTGCTGGTGTCGTGTTCCAGGAATAATTTATTAGCGTTACCTACACTGTGATAAAAGCTCATTTGCCCTGTAGATTTATCTCCCTGTGCTGGATTTAATTTGTGTGGAGAAAAGGGCTTTACTTAACTTCTCTTCGCCCAGTGGAACAGTAATCTGATCCTGGTGGCGAGGATGATGCATGTCTCTGTGGGTGGTGGAGGAGTTTGGGGGGCTAGATTACCTGTGTCTGGACAACACACACACACACACACACACAAACACAGACACACAAACACAAACACAGACACACACACACATACACAAACACACACGTGCACTAACTGCCAGCCCCACTGGAATAGTCTGCGTTTAGCATGTGTTTGTTGTGGTCCCCTGCCAGGATTTGTCCGTCTGTGAGTCCTTATGAATAATTCATACCTGCATATTTGTGCCTCTGTTTTGTACGTAATTATTGTTTGTCACAAATTAAGTATTTACTCATGCTGTCCTTGTCCAGGAGGAATTAGCCATAACAGAATGGAAGTATACAGTAATGATTGCAAACAAACAGGTGCATATCTCAAAATGAGTCATCGCAAATCGGTTGCTGAACTGATGTAGAGCAAAAAAAGTTTATATATATGTTTGTGGTGCTGACTATCATTAATCTCCCTATTCTCTTCTGTCTTTGCCTCAGGCTCCCACAAACGCAGCCACAGTTTGGGCGACAAAGAGATTGGGCGTTCGCCCCCGTCTCCGGCTCCAGAGCAGCCCTTCAGAGACCGATCCAACACCCTGAGTGAGAAGCCCGCCCTGCCTGTCATCAGGGACAAGTACAAGGACCTGACTGGGGAGGTGGAGGTGAGCAGGGCCCAACATTAACTGCACCACATGTTATCGCTGCTATTAAGCACCAGATTTCACCATTCACAATACTCAGGACTGTTAAGGCTACAGAATACAGAAATGTTCCCCTCTTCTGTTCTGTTTTGCTTTTGTGTTTATTTGAGATAATTTTGTGCTGTTTTGTTGCAGGAGAGCGAGCGCTACGCATACGAGTGGCAAAGGTGTCTGGAAAATGCTCTGGAGGTTTGTATTTGTTTGTGTCCTTTGTCTGACCTTGTGCCATGGTGGGAGTTAATTGTGAGAGTGGCTATACAAATGTAGTAGAATAATTAAGATAAACAAAATGAATTAAACGATTTTCTATCTGATGTTTCACCAAAGAACATTTTTCTTATCACATATGTTTAGGCAGAAATAATTTTCTTTACCATTGCAAACATACCTTAAGAATTTAAATTTTTAAAATGTTTAAAATTGTTTTTCATTATGATTTTTGCTAACACCTGTGGGTGTCAATCCCAGGAAAAGTTGGCAAAAACTTGGACCAAAACTAGTCTGTGTCAAATCAAAGTTTGTGGTTATTCTGGAAAACGTATAAAAATTTGGTATGGTAAGACATACCCCCCGGCAGAGGTTATAATTGTGACGAAAATTTTGGTCAACTGTTGTATGAATCTGATAAGCAAAAACAGTAAATGTCATACTGCTGGATTTTGTCTTCTCAAATTAAGGTCATCACCAAAGCTAACAACATCCTGAACGGCATCAGCAGCTCCTCTGTCTGCACCGAGGTCATTCAGTCTGCCCAGGGCATGGAGTACCTGCTGGGTGAGGAATCACAAACTACACGCACTCATGCACACACACCACTTTAAACAAGCAAGGACTTACTGTATAGTGGGAACAAGAAGCTGTTAAAGAACACTGTGTGTGGCCTTACACCCTCTGAAGGACAGAGAGGACAAGATTAAAAGGAGCTCTGGTGTGATGGCTTATCTCCGCCTGGTCTGACAAGGTCCTGCTCCCTTATTGTGTTTCTCTGCTTTTAATGAGCTGTGAGTGGCAAACATGTCACAGCGAGGGACTCGACACAGTGTGCCTCTTGAAAATGGAACAAAAAGAGCACCAAAACATGTGATTTGTGTATTTTCTCTGTCAGGTGTGGTGGAAGTGTATCGCGTCACCAGGCGCGTGGAGCTGGGCATCAAGGCGACAGCCGTGTGCTCCGAGAAGCTGCAGCAGCTGCTGAAGGACATAAGCCGTGTTTGGAACAACCTCATGGGCTTCATGTCGCTGGCCAAGCTCGCTGTAAGATGCTCAAAAAAATTTAAATATGCCAGAGTACAGGACACATTAAATATAGAGATTTATGTACACAGCTGCTTTTACTGCCTTCTATTATCAGCCAGACATGTTTACACTCTTCAAGTGCAGGTACACAAAAGCACATTATAATAGAGCGTTGTGGCTCAATTTGCAATAAAAAAGGCTGCCAATAACATAATGAAATGTTAGTGAATCCAGTATTGTCGGTCCATTAGGTTAAAATCAATGATTAATTGATTTGGTTGCAATTTAGCTGGAGTCTTTTGGTAGGCCGGTGTTCGGTTCAACAGGGGTTGATGAGGACTGTATAGATTTATTCATCCGGCTGTCTGTTGGTGAAACAGAGAGGAGGACTGTCCTCATCCACCAGCAGAGGAGGAATATGTTTTTTTTTTATATATGGCAGGAGATATTACTCACATTTGAGGAAGGATAGAGAAAACAAAATGGAAGTAATGTGTAATTGAAGCATCCAGGTAGCTTTTTTCTTAAAAGAAAAATATGTAAAAATTGCTATTGTTTGTTTTTACTCCACATAGTTGAAGTCGAGCAGAGTCTTTATAAAAAGTTGATGATGCTTGGAGATGTTTACTATAAGCAGACTTTTTCTCACTGCTGTTATTATAAGAATAGAAATGACTACATTTTGCCCTGCAGCAATAAGTAAAATTATTTTGTGTGTGTGTTTTGTCCGTGTGTGTCTGTGTAGCCTGATGAAAGCTCCCTAGATTTCTCCTCCTGTATTCTGAGGCATGGCATCAAGAATGCCAAGGAGCTGGCTTGCGGAGTTTGTCTGCTCAACGTCGACGCTCGCAGCAAGGTTTGTGCACACACATACACACACACACACACACACAGATACAGAATAACTGAGCGGAAACATTTTTACATAAATGTTGTGCTCATCCACAGTGGATAGAAACTGACATTTCTTTGACTTTGAAACATTTTGCAGAACAAAGAAGAAAGCGCTATTGGACGTCTGTTTAAACGAGTATGAGACAGTCAACTGTCAACCACATCTCATTCCCCTCTTTCCCCCTGGGGCCCTCAGCCTTTTTCTTACCGACGAGCCCGGCGGGGGGCCAAAGTGACAGGTCTCCACTGCTCCTCTCTCACAGGCAAACAACAGTTGTCTGCCTAGTCAAAATCACGTTTGCTAAGCCCCGCCCCTCTCAGTTGCTATGCCTGTCAAGCTTTTTGTTGTCGAACAGCACATAATGCTGTTTACAATGATTTACCACTCAAAATTCATAGTAATGTTTGAAATAATGGGTCTCTGATTTCAGACAGCGGCTTCTCATTTCTAGCCGAGTTTCTCTGCTGACGCACATGATGTGTGTGATGTCCCAGACAAAAAGCCAGACTTGTAAATAAACGAACAGAAGTGTTCTTGTATTGCAGTTTAGAGCTAGTTAGGCCACGTATTGTAAGTATGATAAGGAAAAATTAAAAATCAGACTTTTGTTCTAACATACTTTTGGCTTACATACTTGTTTGTTACATACTTTTAGGACGAGGACTAATTTAACCGATGTGTTTCGCTAACGTAACTCTATATTGAGTGACATTAGAGCAGACAAACAGTTGAATCCATTCTTTATTACTTTTACTCTTGTCACCAGATGTTGCTCTAATTAGAGCCCCATGTGCACCAATTCAACTTGGAGAAACCCAATGCTTGACAGGCCTGATGTGCCTAGTTACGGTTGCAAAGCCTTGATTGGACAATCACTGTTCGGAGGAGGGTTTAGCAAACGGATCAATTGAGGTCGTTGTTGTCCCCCAGCTTTTATACTAAAGGATGACTAAAAAAAGTGTCTGAGGATAATGATCTGCACTCTTGAAATAAGTGAGAGAGAAGAGTTGTCACTTTGGCACCTCGGGGTGGGTTTTTGCTCTCTGGGATTGGTTCTTCAAGGTCACAAAGGTCGTCACTTTGTCTTGGAAAGGGTTTCATTTTCTATTCTCGCCTCTATCTGGAGGTAACTGCTCACTTCTCCACTTTCAGCTAACAACCACTGGTGTTTCTGATAACTGTTCACTTAATAACTCCGACTGGGGCACTGTGTGCAGAATTGCTGTGTGTCTACCTCCTTGCCTACGGTGGCTGTGATTTTCATCGACGTGGGCCATTAATGGTATCCTCGGACCCTGCGGTTTAGAGGGCAGGATGGTGGCGCTGATTGTTTCTCGCGTTCCCTCTGCTGCTCAGCCAGAGCCAGATGGATGGTCCGGGCAAGATGTGGCTGACTGAGAGGCATCTAGGACGCGAGCAGATGTGGCTTACACATTAGTCATAAGCAGGAAGTACAGCTGATAATAGACCTGCACACACAAACACGCTCTCTCTCACCTCTCACTCTTGTGTGCACAGAGGCAGGCTGAAAATTAATGCAGTTTTATTTTGCCTCTGTGCCACTAGCATGAGATTAATAACCCATCTTTTAATTACATTTTTGGCAGAGCCACACTGGTAAGAATGCATAAAAGCCAAGTGTAGAATAGCATCCCCTCAGAGTATAATGAAGTGAAAGAACGGCTTTGGCTACAGCAGACAGCACTGATTGTTGCATTGTCCTTTAGTGAAGAGGTACTGATTTGTTTTTCAGCCAAAGGTAGTGAAGGGTGGAGATGTTGATGTGGCATCAAAGAAATGTGAAAAATGCTTGACAGCAGATGAGCTTAATGGCTCCTGCTTAATTCGTGCTGTGAATTTTAATCTTAAATAGATTCTGTAGAATTTTTATCCCATTTGTTGACGCAAATTGAGCCAAAAATCTTGTTTTCAAATTCAGTCAGAGCTGGAATTGTCAACAAACGTCCTCAGTCTCCCCTTGTTGCTGTTGGACCAATAATTATGGGATGCTGCAGTTGTCTCTTTTCTTTTTCTTCATCGGGTCAGGAGGCAGGGATGGGCAACCGGCAGCAGCTTCATCTTATCTCAGTTTGTCAGTCAAAGGCAGCAGCAGTTTTAAGTTTCATCATAAGTGATACTTTTCAGCTAATGATGCTCCAGCGCTTCTGCTAAATGATAAATGCTAATTTGAGCAATTACAGGGAGAAGCACTGGGAAGGATTTTAAGTTGAATAATTTAGCATTTTTGGCTATTTATATTAATGCAGGTTTCTGAAGTGCCTCAAGGATTTGGATTGATTATTCTGTGGAGCTTTTACTTGAGGATGTATGACAGCAGTGCTTCCACCAGTTTGGATCCACACTGCGTCCTCAGACGTTCCCATCTCCTCAAAATTTTAGTTTGTAAATCAGTTTTTTTTGGTTGCCCATTTCTGTCACAGTTAATCACAGTTATTGTGCCTCAGGTTAGCAGGGTTCCTACACAAAGTCAGGGAAATTACTCGGGTAATAAAAGGCCTAAGACGTCTGGAAATTGACAAAATGCCTGTCTACAAACATTCAAAAGCAAAGAACACTAATCTTTGTAGATTTCCTCACTATTTTTCCCTCTAAAGAATATTTCTTAGCTACTGACTAATCCGGCGGCTGATTTATGTGTCGTTGTCTCAAGCGCCGGTGCTATTACTTCAGTGGAACTCAACACATTTACACAATGAGGATAGTCTGTATGAATGTGGAAGTTATTCAGTCTGAAAGCACTAGTCTGAAATTGGTTATGACACAGGCTTTAGGAAAAAATAATTTTCACACATCGCTTCCATCCAAACTCAACAGTCTGGATGTGACAGTGCTGTGTAGAATAACATCAGCTAATCAAACCCATCAGGAATGACTCAATAACTCACCATGATGTCTTCCAGTGTAATCAGAAGAAATGCACAGTTTAATAAAAATTGGGAACACATGGTACTGTAAAAGTTGAATTTATGTTAGGAAACAGCTACCAAGGTAGCAAGAGATAAGCAGGGTGGCGGCTCACCATCAGACCACATAGGCAGAACGCTCTGCCTTTAGCTGTTCCTAGTCAGTCATTTGTCGACAAGCCACTCAGAATACGATTAGAAACACAAGGGTTTAACATAAATTTATGAAAGTAAAATTGATTTCCTAGATCAGAAGCTCAATTTGTTGATGGAGCTGATAACAGCAGCACAGCCAAGAAAAGATGTCTAGCCATCTGCTAAAACTGGACTAAACTTTGTTGAAAAGATTTGTTGATTATAATCTTTATTTTAATGGAATTCGATGCCCATATTTTCAACATATAACTGGCTCTAAAGGATCTGTTGGACAGTTTTCTTGGCAAAAATTACAAATGAAATCCTTTACATACGTCACAGTGTTATATTCAGGTTTACAAGTGAAGTGCCAACCCGATAATTGCGGCTTATCAACTTCTGCCTACAGTAATACCCGGACCAGGGCTATAAAAAATAGTGGCTTAGCTGTGATAAACTGCACTGATCTGCACTGACTGAAATTTTCAATCAATATTTTAGATCAATCAAGGCAAAAGTCTCTTGATTTCTGAGATAGAAAATGTGTAGGAGCCCTGAGGGTAATAACTTGGATTCCTTCATGTTTTCACCCTCAAATATACTGGGAAAAGGGAACTCTGTCCTGGTGAAACAGCTGATCTGAATGTTTGCTTGCTGCTCATTCTGTGCACACTTTTCTTTGCTCTGGGCATTGCATGATTATGCCTCAACATGCTGACTCTTCTTGTGCTTACAGGCACTGACTAAAGACAATGACAGGACCTTAAGGGTAATTATGCCTCATTTATAGTATAAATGAGTATTATGTATTATGAAAATGTCAGGAAGTATAGAAAAGATATTAGATTTAGGGTAGATTTTAATATTATCTAACTGGTTGCGGCTCAGTCTGAATCCCTAACCTTTACATGCAACTACAAAGGTCAGGCGAATAACTAGAGTCATGGTTTTATCCGACCAGCTCCAGCTTGAAAGCATGAATACTCATTCTTGTTTCAGAGTAGAGTTACCAGTGGCCGCCTGTCTCAAAGGCTTAATCATGTACTGCATCTGTCTAGTTACAACAGAGTAAATTGGCCTACATTCACTGCCACACAGGTGAAGTCTAAGAAAGAGTTGGAATGTGAAAAAGTGAAGGGGAAAGTGCAGGTTTGAGAGGTTTTAAAGGGGGAGGTATTAGTATTACAGTGTGTCTTTGTATGACCACCCTTTCATTTTGCATCCTCTCCCTCCAACGTTTCCAGCTTTGGCAGTCGTAAGTGCAGGTTTGTGGAAACAAGTAGGCCAGGGAACAAAAGAGCTCCGAAAGGAAATCGCTCTGCTTGTGAAATGTGAGTGTGTGGGGAAAAAGCAAAGTGGGAATGCGTCATTCAGCTTGCGTGAGAAAGCCCTTCATCCAGCGGAGCATCTGTGCTGCAGACTGCATTCGGGCAGGTGGAGATGTATCTGACTTGAATGGCATGTTTCAGTGGTGTTTTATTTGTATGCAGTTGTTGCTTTCTGCATGCGTCTCCCCTCTCCTTCTGTGTGGGAGGCTATGATTCACTGCACATGACTCATTCCTCTCTCCAGCCTCAGCTCTCAGTATTTCACCAGGGATGCAAACTCTTAAACTGCACATCACACACATTAGCTTCTCCTGATTGCACACACAGTGCTACAGCTGGGCCCAGTGAACATGCGCACACACATCACAGCACTCAAGTGAGGGTCAGATCACCACATTTCATTTTCTGAACATGTGGAAAATTCATTAAGGTTCAAACAATAAGTTCAAAAACATTTGAGCTTTTCAGGCACAAATGTTGCAAATCACATTATGAAGCAACAGGTTTGGATGAAAACATGTTTTGCCACTGTAAAGATTGTCTGTAGCAAGACAAAAAGGACTTGATCCATATCTGCGGGTACAAAGCATCGACAATAATAGAAGTGGCATCATGTCCTGCAACCTTACCCTTCGTGAAACAAGGGCACATCAGCATGTAGTTTAAACTGCTCAGCAGAACTTCCTATCCAGTTTTCAGATGTAAGTTGACCAGATATTGGATATATTCAGACTCTTAACCCTGTGTTTTTAGGTAAATAAAACAGGTTCTTGGGTCAACTGTGTAGTGGGCAAAGACAGCATAAAACCACCTCGCAGCATCCACAACTGTTGTGAAAATATTCTGGGTTATTTTCCATTTATCCATTTTATTTATCCATTTTTTCCAGTGAAATTTTTCTTTTTCTCCATTTCTTTTGCTATAAAACTTGCAGACGTAGCATAATATCATTAGACATACAGCCTCAAGGCAATGCTTGCATGAGATTGCATCAAGGTGTCTTTTAATGTTTTGAAAGACGTAATCCGTAACTTCAGGTTAAAACACATCTTTTTTTTGGATTAGATATTAGAATCATGTTTCATAATGAAACACTACACCAATGCAATTCTGTGTGCAGCTGCAACCTCACTGCTTAAAAACACACACACTTCAGCTGTGGGAAACTGAATCTCGAATTCGTTTACGGTGTGTAAACAGAAAGACTTACAGTGTCTCAGGATTCTGTGTGTCCCTCTCAGTGTCATGCAGTGTTCATTTATGTATTCCACCACAGTCACAGAAATACCAAAGGGACTGTGTTGCACCCAGAAATCTCAATAACAGCTTATGTGTGTCGCAGTATGTGGCTTTGTGGCTCAGGCATCACTTCTATAGATATAGATTTGCATTTTTCAGTTTTACATATTTGAGGTTATGTATTATTTATATGCAATCTATTATTTTAGCCTTCCTTTCTTTGCGTAAGTACTCACATACAATTTTATGTAGGCCATTTTAAACAAATGAGAAAGTTGTGTCTTTCCTTGCAGGTATTGCATACCTGAAAATCCATATGTATTGAAATCCTTTTCTTGCCAGACGCTGATTTGCTCACATGTAACTTGGCTGGAATATACAGCAGGGTCACGTACATAAAAGCTGAACTGTTTATCACAGTGCTGCTCTTTAAAAAAAATTTATATATATTATTATTATTAATTAAAATGTGAATTATGCTGTAAATGAACATTGGTGCCATGTTTTTAGTATTCAAACCTTAAACCGTAGGATGATGCACACAAAGAACATGCATCGATGGATTGTAAGTGGCTGATCAGTCATAGTGGTGTGTCCGTAATGGTAAAGGGATTAGAAAGTGTCTCATTCCTGGTCCATATCCTGCATATCCATCCCTCTTCCTCCTCATGTGTGCACAGATGGGTTTATTGTCTGTGATTCAGGTGTGTAATATTTCACCCTTTCACTTTGACAGGCATTCAACTCGGAGACGGACAACTTCAAGCTGCTGTATGGGGGCCACCAGTACCACGCCAGCTGTGCCAATTTCTGGATTAACTGTGTGGAGCCCAAACCCCCGGGCCTCATACTGCCTGACCTGCTCTGAGCCTTGGCTGCGGCTGCCATAGCAACGGGGCACGGGCTAATCAACATCAGATAGGTGGAACAATGACGTGTTTTGCACTGTACGGGCTCTCACCTTGGACTGAGAGCGAGAGAAGGACGTTTAAAGTCACTGGATCCCTCTGTATTTATTTGTTTCCTATTCTGCACAGTTTTGGTGAACTCATTCATTCAAGGCTTTTCTCTAAATAATGACCATCTACGGTGTTATCTTTTTGTTAACTATAGTAAACTATAATATATTACCTAAAAGGTATAGGTCAGCTGTGTAGGTCATATATTTAAATCAGTTGCTAATGATGCTTTTAAGATGATTTCCACGGATTTTCACTGCAGAAAATGTCGATATTACAAAATAATCTCATCTCATACTTAAATTATTAGGTGTGCAATACCATTTAAAAACACTGGCAGAGGAAGTGTGTAAAGTTTTTAATGTCACTTGTTGCTTTGCTTCTGTTCGAGAGAAATTGTATTCATGAATCCCTTTGTTCCCCCTGAACCAGAGCTGTTGAATCATAAGCCTATTATTGTACTTGAATTACATTTGCTGGTCGGGTCTGTTTGATGAAACTCTGTGGCTGTAATGGTTTTAATATCTTTCTAAAATCTTTCACATTCAAACCATTCAATCTAAGGCAGATGTCTACCTTTTTATGAATTGTGTTGAGTTAACTGCTTTGAATGTTTTTTGCACTGTTGAGATTTCAGCACCTCTTGGGGTATTTAAATTGTGTATTTTATAAGGGGAAAGAGCTGTGATTTGGGGACTGGAAGGGTACCATGTTAACGGTGTTTTTGTTCTGTCTTGATGTCGTGTGCAACTAGAGCTGCAAATCCAGAATAAGTTGACTGCGATTCTGAACTAAAATTGCAGCAGCACTTTTTGTATATTGCAGTGTCATGCTACATGCAGCATTGTAATTATGACTAACTGACTAACTGTATGGTGAATGTGATGTAAATAAATATGCATACAGTTTATTTGAAGTGTCACAGGTTATTATATTGGTGAGACATTAAAGGATAAATTCACAGTTGTTCACAGGGCCGTCTTTAAACAATTCTCACATTTGTGTTACATTTGTATTTATATTACTGTACTAATACTAAACCTAACTAGCTTTACCCTGAAATACACAGACAATGCCACTCATTTATTTTAATGTCTTCCACACAAACCTGTAGATTTAGCTGTAGTCTTGTAGCATTTTGTATGTAGCCATCATGTGCATATCCTAGACCTTTTTTACAGGTTTCTCATTTTAAAATGAATCAGCTGGAAACTTTAGAAACTCAGCTGGAGACTTTTTTTAACCAATTCACCAGTTTCACCAGTTTCACCGTTATCATCAGCTTAATAACGCAAGATATCTACGGCTGTCAAAAATCTGCAAACAACATAACTTAGTTACAGACTGAAAATGAGACTTTTACAGATCAAACAAACAAGATATAACATGATAATCAGTGACCTTTAGGTGCTGGTAGCTGGATTTTGTTTCCTTTAGACGGATCCAGGTGTTTCCCTCTCGTTATGCTAAGCTAAGCTATTTACTGTACAGCAGTGAGTGGTATTGATCTTCTCTAACTCTAGGCATCATCTGACTCTCTTTGTGTTGTAAGAAGTATTAGTGTCGATATTCTGCATTCATTTATCCTGAATTTGAAAAAAGCATGAGCGTATTACAGCTTTGAAATGAGTCGCTCATTTAATTCACGTGGCCTCTGATCTTATTCTGCCTGCATTCCCAGGAAACTTCCTCTTCCAAATGCACGTTTTCCCTCTATCATTTTACTCAATAATGTACTTTCTCCCCGGCCAGAGAGGCCCCATCTCCATCACTTTACGACAAAATGGAATAAATTCTCCTTCGACAAGCCTGCTGGGCCATCGCTGGCGGTTGAGCTCAGCCAATCAAATGAGATGTCTGGGGGCTCTGTGAAACCAGTCTCATTATCGTTCTCACACTTGTGTTCAGGTGTGTTCTCCAACATCCATTTTATCTTTCACTGTTCCCTAATTCATTTCCTGCAGAAAATGAATTCCTCTCCTCTCACTGTGAACACCGGGATTACAGAAAATTACAAGTGCTGAAATCAATTACTGAATAAGGCCGTGTAATTTGAAAATGCAGAGCGCCTCTCTCATCCCTGTGCCTGTCATTTTCATGCCTATTGTCTGCAATGCCGTATTGAAATGATCACTCTGGGAGATTGAAGGGATACTGTGTTGTATTGACTGCTGCTCTTTGGTATTTCATGGCCATAGTCTATCACAATATGGATTAAAAACAGCTGCTTCTGCACAGTAAGCTCAGCTGATTGCTTTCACCTGTGTGAATAGAGTTGTGTCTTACTTTACTTTCTTCCAATAATATTTTCATTTATCCATCGAGGCTCCAAAAAGCTAGTTTAAGAGCAAAAACTGCTGTTTTAAGAGTTTAAAGGATTAAATTGTGATAGTAGTGGATAAGGGCTTAAAACTATTAATAGCCTCTTCTGTCCATGATAAGTAATTTAACACTAATTCTGGATTGTCTGATAATGACATTGGAGAGTTTAACAGCTATTCAACTATTCACTGTTAGCCTGGCATCGCTAGATTAATTCGCAAATGTGTATTAGTCTGGAACCTCTCAGTTCATTTTCGATTTCCAAGGGGCGTTATCGACGGGCGCAGACAACCATCAGAGCGACAAAATGCCCTCCTGTCGTAAACAAATCTATTTCTTAATAACATAAAGGTAAAGTGTTTGTTCTTCTTTTGGAGCACCACTGCAGCCCCCAAATGACCATAAAATTGAATCAACAACTTGTGTTAGTTATTAAGTTTACCTTAATAAACTGGCAACAGAGCGTATCTGAGATAAGGTGACATTTATCAATAGGTTCTTTTTAAATGATAAAACAGGCGGTATTCTGTGGTTTTTAATCTTTAAAAACAGGTCATAAAGGTACTTTCTAAAAAAGCTGGGCATTGTCGTTTTTTACAAGCGTTTCTCAAACAGGAGTAAATAGCGGATTTGTGGGGGACTATTTTTAGCGGTGGATTAATACACATTTTGAGCAACATCTCTCCCAGTGCAGAGGAATGAGATGTATCAGGCTTTAGCCACACAACCTGTATGATCAACTCATTGTTGGTTTTGGTCTTTTCGTGGGATTAGTAATCCTGAGTTATCCTTTAACGCTTGTTCTCTCTTTCATAGAAACCCTGGTCCACCATCAGTTAAAATAAAGCCCTGACAGGCGACACTTGAGTGGATTTATGATGCCTCAGTTTCACCATTAATGACCTGGACAACAAATATGAGTCATTTTCACTGTTGAGATGTTCAGGACAAATTGAAATACAGCTCGGTGGCTCACAGTCCTTTGCCTCAGTGTCCGCTCTATCAATAAGTTTAGACAGCTGAGGCTTTAAAGGCGACGGACGGCTGAGTCACTGTTACACCACAGAGACGACACGCTCTTTCAGCTGCTCACTGAGGAAGAATGAGTTGTTTCACTACAGGCCAAACTGCATCAGCCAAGGTCTCCTGTACTGCGCTTCAGACAACCCTCAGTCCGACTGAGACTTTCTTATTCTCTCTTACTCCCATACACTATTACACTCAGGTATGGATTCTTTATTTTACTGCTTCAAGTCTACATATTGTCATTATCTTTACATGAAGCACTAAAAGCATTTAAAAACTGCCCTCTGGGACTTTTATTAATGTTTCCGTCATGTGCTGTTGGCAGCCATATAAGCAGCATTTTCCATGTGGCAGTTCCCTTTATGTTTGCAACGGTTCTGTGGTGCATACTTTGAATCACATCCAACCATTAAAGCATATGTTGCTGTGTGGCTAAATCAGGTTGTCAAATTATAACTATAATGAGGGTGGCGAGCCTGAAATTGAAGCAGCAGTGAAAGCAGCATGTTTATATTAATAACTGGCCTTGTGTGTATGGCCTTGTTAAAATGGAAATGCAAGATTTTCACCTATTGATATGGGAGTAGCACTGTAGCTCATGCCGATTATAGTGAATTATTAAAGGCTGTATAATTTGAAGCCAAGAGAAGCCATGATTCAGTAAATCATTGCCGCTACAACAGATGTTCCTATTTGGTCTTTGTGGTTTAAATAAAGCCTTCCCAGACAGATAAGCAACACTGAAATAATAGCAGGGTCAAAGCCAGAATTTTGGATTTTTACATTTATTTATAGATGTTTTTTGACCAGCCACCAAAAAAAAAAAAAAAAAAACAGAAATTTTTGTTTTTCACAAATGTATAAATTAATTTAACTGTTGAGTTGTATTGTCTGTACATTTTTACATTTTATCCCTCTCCACACTGCCAGAATATAATTATGGGGTGGAGAAATACTAAATCCTTTCATTACAATTTATAAATTTAATTTGATATTTAATAATTCAGAATCAGCCTTGAAAACCCACTATGTGTAATTTGTGTGCGAATGTAGAACATAAACTACTCATCAATCTGGTAAAACTAAAACGTAGATGTAAAAAAAAATACTGAGAATATATCCTCAATGGCCTGAAGATTATAAATTGATTGACAGAAAATTGATAACTCATTGATTCACTCAAAACCACAAGAGAGCAACCTCACAGTGGCACACCAAAGTCTGGGGGATTCATTCTCTTTTAAAACCATGAATGTGAAAATTTCATGTTAATCCATCTAATAGTTGTTGAGATATTTCAGTCTGAACTAAAGTGGTTGACCAACCGACCTTGCCATCCCTAGAGCGACGCTGCTAGCACGGCAACTATGCAAAATATAAGGTGGTTCCAGCTTCTCAAATATTAGGATTTAATGCTTTATTCTGCTTTATATCAGTGTGAACTGGATGTTATTTCCTCCGCCAAGGAGGTTATGTTTTTTGGTGCCGTTTTGTTTCTGTGTTTGTCAGCAGGATTACGGAAAAACTAACGGTGTGATTTTCATGGAAGTTCGTGGAAGGGTGTAGCATGGGCCAAGGAAGAATCCATTACATTTTGGAGTGGATCCAGATCCCACTCACGAACAAGCAATAATAGTGGCTCCAACTCACAAAATTCATCTAGACATATACAGTATACAATCTGCACTTTCAGATTTGCATATCATAGAACACTGGACTATTACCGAGGGCCCTCCTAGTTGGGCTTTGAACAAAACAAGAAAACAAAACGAGCAATTTGAATGTGTCGCCTTGGGCTTGAGGAAATTGTGACACTCAGTTCTGACATTTGATAAACTAAACATTAATTGACTAAGCAAAAAAAAACAGAGCAATATGTTGCAGCTCACCAGTGTGATGCATCCTGCCGAGCTGCTGTCATCTGAATGTCATCTCCCCAAACTTCATCAGCGCTGTTCGTTCTGCACGGCCTGCACCACTGGAGCCTGGACTGCCTCCAATTGCTCAGGATGATGCAAATGGCTCTGCTTACTGCTTTAATGATATATGATATCCTCCTGCTGCTGGTGAGGAATGTGTTTACTTTTAGCACTTGACTATGCCCTGGAAACCTCAAGCATGTACTCACATTAACACGGTGGAGATGGGGGAGGGGGCAGGAGAAGAAAAAAGATGATTTTTTTTTTTTTCTGTGAGAAAACAGTGTGTGCAGTGTATAATTTGGGCCCATCACTTGCGCCTCTCCGCGGTGGTCGGCCTGTCATCAGACGAGCCTCGTCTCTCTGGGTAATGGAATTCATTGTGGAGACCACTTTGGAGGTCCCTCAGAAGTGTGGGCACAAGACAAATAGCGCTCATCAATATCTGCCTGCTGCTCTGTGGCCACAGCAAATGAAAATGAATGAAAGAACATTTCTTTTATATCTGAAGACATCTCTTGGGGAAAACAGCTGCGCAGAATGAACATCAAGGGACCTTCGGAGGAGGAAACGCTGTGGTCTGTTTATGTGAAATATCTCAGACGTCGTAGAAAAAAAAAATGTGGCTGCTTTTAAGTGAATGTAGCTACATTCTGATTTCGGTAAAGCCTGAAATATTGTGCATTACAGAGTAAATCAAATGTGAACACAAAAAATGACATGAGCTTTTTTTTAACTTTTATTTTAATATGACTTAATATGTCTTGGGGCATGAAATACTTGGCTCCAGACAAGAACATTTTTCTCCTGCTAACAATTATTCACCCCTGAACTTTTCTTCTTTTTTAAAATTGTAATATCACACTTAATCTATTATTGAAAAAGCATTGTTGCACTTATCTCTGTGGGTTGAAAATGTCAACTCTGTTGCACTCGACACCACATCCAACAATCACTGCTGCCTGTGGTCTGTTACATGTCTGACCACACCCAACAGTGACATTATACTGCACCATAGTGTAGGGGTGAAACCACAATACAAAACTAACACGATACATTCACTGTCCACGATAACGATGGTATCACAGCATGGGTGATTCTGCGACACATTATACATTATAATTATTAGAATTGTGAACAACTTTGATATACATTTACCTCTGGTCCCAGCTTCTAAAATGTGAGAATTCAATGCTTCTTTCTTTGTTGTACATCATTGTAAATATCTTTATATCTTCTGTACTGTTCGTTGGACAAAATAGGCAATTTGAAGACGTCAATTTAAATGCCACACACTGGCTGCCCCTCGAAGCATTGCATCATCTGACATGTGTAAATTGGCTTTTCTACCACATGGATATAAACAATTCTGGATTTAATATTCTTAAAAACTCGGCTTTGCAAGTGTTTTATGAGGAGGGGAAGTCTTTTATGTGATAATGTTGTAGTAAGTCATGATGATGGTGTGTATTGTGCTTTACTTCGGTATCAATTTTTCGTCTCACCCCAACAACTATTTAGTGCTAAACACTACATCTTTTGAGCGTGGACAGCAAAGTTAACATTACAACCAGCAGATGACAGCAGAAGTAGGACTTTCAGCCTGTGTGAAATTGCTCTTTAGAAGAGCGCCAAACAACAAAAGTAGGCTGTTTTACACAGAGAAATTAAATGTGTCTGATCTTTTTGCAACCTTACCCAAATATGGACACAGTGGGATAAACAGTGGGATAGAAAATATTCTTCCAAGCATCTATAATAGAGCTACCAGTTCCCTTGAGGCGGCACTTTTTTTTTTTTCTTCTTTTAAATACAGCATCAAATAGCACTACAATAACATAGTGTGGTCACAGGATGGAACAGTCAACCCTGTGGTACACAGGAACTTTCCCTAAACCTTGACTTGTAGCTTACGTCTTCTAGATTTTTACCTTAAAAAGGTAGATATAATAACATCTTTAAATGTTCAGTTAAAGTAAGCCATTTTTTCCCTCACTATCAGTACATTCGAATAAAATAATTTGCTATATATTTTTTCTGTACACTTATCTTAAATGCTACCATAAATTCAGAGCATGCTGCTGCCCTTCACACTAAAGACTACTGCAAAACTGGCACAATACCACCACATGACATCACGTCAGGAAAAGGACTTAAGTCACATTGGTGTCAGAGCTGCAGAGTCTTCACAGAGCGCTCGTCCTCCACCGGAACTGGAAAGACAGACCAGGAGATAGACAGCACCGACTTCCACACTCTGAGCGTTTCATCTTCTTTTGGTTTCTGACATCATTGTGGTCCCAATCGATCCGTTGGTCCTAAGGATTTGGGGCTCGAAGTCGCCTCGCCTCCACTCAAAGACTAAATGGAGGCAACTGGTTGGACAAACAGCATCGCCATCAGCAACCGGTGTCTGGTTAGACTCCCTCCTGTCCAAACGCAGCAGTATTCATTAAATAAGCTTCACACAGATGTACACTCACACGCATCTCACTTCGCCTGTCCTGAACACGCAGGAACCTGCAGTCCAGGAGGGCAAGAGGGCTCATCTTCACTTTCCTCCTCGATCCCTCACTGTGGACGGTTGGCACAGCCTCTCTCACAGGCCCCAGTACGGAGCCAGGCTCCTGCGGTCCCTCTCGTAAACATCCGGTATGACCCCGTAGGGCGTCTGCACCATCTTAACAGAGTTCCTGCCAAACAACTTCCTCTCATACTCGATGAGCTGGCGCCAGAAGCCGCCATTGGGCCTGATGACGGGGCGGCGGGCTTTGACCCAGGCGTGGGCCTCGGCCAGAGACACGCGGTGATACTTCATGAGGTACGCCAGACACAGAGAGGCGGAGCGGCTCACCCCCGCTGCACAGTGCACCAGCACCGCCCCTCGCTTCCGTCCCACGCTGTGGATCTTATCAGCCACCGTGTCGAAGTACAAGGAGATGGGGGAGTGGGGCATATCCGCCAGAGGGACCTTTACATACTCCATGTGAGGCCAGTTGAAGTTGGGAAGCTCGATGGTGGCGTTGACCACACAGGTGATGCCTTTGGACAGCAGCAGGCTGCGGTTGGATGCCACGTTCCCTCTGCTGAGGAAGAGGTTGGGGGTGATTTGCGCAATGCCCCCCAGCAGGCTGCCGTTCTCAGGCAGCAGCCTCGGCACCACAGTGGGCACCATGGAGCTACGGTGGTGGTGGTGGTGGTGGAAGAAGCCTTGGCTGCGGGAACCCATTGAGAAATCAAGAGGGCTTCAAGAGAGAATATCTTTTAAAATAGCTAAATCTTCAGGAGCTCACAGTCATAGTGCAGTGGGACCAGCCAGACAGTTCCTGTAACACACAAACAGATTTCACTTGCAATCTAAATTAAACATTTTTTTCTATTTCACTGTAGGCTGAGCACTCAGGCTGACAAACATACAAACACTTCACAAGGACGAGTAACATCACTGCTGTTTGCAAAGACTCCAAAATAAAAGTGCTACAATCTTTTTTTTTTTTTTTACCCCTTTTTTGGATGGCATTGTGCTGAGCAGTTGTTTCCGAGAAATGCTGTTCTGCAGTCTGAGTCTGTCTAAACAGACTAAACCATTAAAGATCAGTCACAATAGATGACTAATTCAAAAACATGCTGCTGTGAGGCGATGACCCACTGATCCGCAGTGTTCACTTTACAATTACAATGTTTTTTCACGAATCCACAGACACATGAAAAGTGTGTATATCTCAGCTAGAGGCCAGTCTACCTCTACTGTATGTTTCTCCACATTCAGGTGGAGTGGCCTTCGTGCTGCACACTGAGACGTGCCCCCCTCTGCCATGTGAGCACAGACCCCCTGGAGGCATACACTCACCTCATCTCATGTTCATCCATCCACAGCCCTCACATACAGATTACATCGCTCGTCTCTGGCTACTGCTGCTATTAATGTGGTTTTGCATGGCACCAAATGGCAGGATGGAAAGTAATCATCAAAGCGTGCTGATAATACACTTCATTTAAGCACAACATTTTCTTAAATGTCTTAATCTAATTCCATTTTCTTTTTCCAAAAAGGCTGATTTTCTGTTTATGAACAATAACATGAACAGAAAAATGCACGACAGATTGTGAATAAAAAAGAGGGAACTGTAATGTGACATTTCTGGCTGCACTGTATATGACGGAAATAGCCTCTGTGTTAATACTTAAGTTATCAGCAGAGCCCACAGCTCCAGGCGCTCCTGCACACACTGTTGCACTTGTCGTGCGTCATCCACACCGTGAGCACCAGTCTGGCCGGCAGGTCTTTTTCTTTCATTCTCTGCTACAGTCTGGTTAACAAGACACACGGGTCAACTGCTTTAAACTGGAATTTAACCTGCAGAAAAAAAAAACAGCTGACACCTGCTGTCACCTGCAAAGAGACTGCAGAGACAGATTGGGATTCTTCTTATCAATTTGTAATCAAAAACAGGAGTGGAAGGACATGAATTTAAATACATCTGCATGACTGGTAAATGGTTTATATGGTTTATATGCAACTGGAGATAAAGGGCCACAAGTAGATGCTGCTTTGCGTTTGAAGGCTCACAAGACAAATAGGTTGGGAAGCATTGCTTTAAATGTTTAAATTTTACAACACAAAAGACCAAAGTAAAAATGCCAGCTGTCAAATATTTTATTCTTCCCTACAAGATATTCTCTATCTACATGGAACATAAAAAAACATGTTGTTATAAGGTTGTAGCCTCAGTTTTTAATGATTTTATTGCATACGGTTCACATGTAAATAGAAAAGCAGGTATCCAGCTCAAATATAAATGCTGTTTTTACACATTAATCTTCATCTCACGAAAGGTTTGGAGCTTCCTGGCTTCATCGCCACCTTCCAACTGCCAAAAATAAAGAAATTCAGCTATCTCCTCTACCCCCTCTCCCTTCCTATCGATCACACTTTTGCCACCTCAGCATGGTCTGCCTCCAAAAAAAAAAACAGGATCAAAGGCTAAAACAACACTCTCCTCCTTGCCCGTTCAGCCAATCACCCTGCACTTTGCCTCTGAAATGGTTGCCATGATCGCGCTGTGGTGCAGCTGATTCCACCTTCCTCCACACTGGTCGTCACTGGCGATGAGACAACAGATACAGTGATCCAGACTCTAGAAGACGAATATTACCATCAAACCACATCAGGAGGGGGTCAGAGAAACATCAGAGCAGCACTGAAGCATCACATACTGCACAATAACTTAGTAGGAGAAAATATTCCCCACTCGGTTAAGCTCTGTTGCACATTGTTGATATTTTCATGTAAGCATTTGTTGTACTTAACTCGAACTGAAATAATTTAGCGTCTTTCAGCTCATAGTTTTGGTTTAGTCTTACCACTCCCCCTGGCTTGTTTTCAGCAAAAAAAAAAAAAAAAAAAAAACTCTGATAAACCCATTTTACACAACAGTGGGTTTACGGCATGTTGTGTTCCCCCAAGTGGCCAAAGAGTTCTATTAATGCAGGTTTAAAGTATGTTATGTAGTATTGAAGAAATTAGTCAATTTAGAACTTCAAATCGACTTACAACAATCGATATAGCGGCGTGTCACTTCTCTAATCCCATCTACAAAACTCAGATCAATGCAATCAATGAGACCAACACCAGACTTATCTAAATTGCTGAACAAAACAAAAGTCTGGGATGTGGGCAGTGATTCTGAGTTTATTATAACTGTGACATCTTGCTAAAACTGAAAAAGTGAACTACGAACAAAAGACATTTTCTGTTTCTGTGGGATGAACAGTTGATGAATTAATTCATGGAGATCGACAACATTTCTACTATCAGGTGAGAAAAGTACAAACTCTGTTGCTACGGCAACCTAATGACCACAGTATAAGACAGTATAGCAGCCAAATCAACGGACAAATGAGGACGACAGGAGAACCAAATAATCCCCGGCCCTCTCCAAAGTGCTGATGTACCACAGCGCCGGGCTTTGCAAAGATTTGCTCCATGCACATGGTTATTTATACCCCGGGCAGGGCAGGAGTGAGGTTGCAGAGAGCGGAGGAGGGAGAATTATGCAGAGGCTGTCGCCACAGAAAGCTCTACTGTAATGCTGGAGATAGTGGGGATACTGCAGCTCAATCATTTGCTGTGAGGATTATTTCTCCCCAAAATTACTTGAGACAGTGGAGCACCTTTCAGTGTGCACATCCTGACCCATCCTGAGGCAAATCAACCCCTGCATTTATTTGTTCTTCTTGTCTGGATGTTTTAAAAAAAAAAAACTACCCCTCTCTCCATCATTCAGGGAGGGTCTCTCAATAGGTGGTCTCCCCCCCCCACACCCCCCACAAGTCTTCTTACGCACATCTCTGTTACTCTCTCTCTGTGGGGAAATTCCTCAGGGGTCCGTTTCCACCTCCACCAACACAAATTGGAAACGTGACCCACCTGCAGGAAAACCAGAGGCAACCTCACTCTCACGACACTCAACGACAACCAGCTGCACTTGGACTTGGTTAACATCAAATTCCTGACTGACGCTCCGTCTCACCACGGAATAAAATGAATGAAAACACTGAAATGGCTGGGAAAGGTGTGCGCAGACACAATGCTCTCACTTCTGTCCCTCAATCAAAGGCAATCCATATATTCAGTCTGAGTGAATCTCTCAAAGTGGCTCTGCTGCGAGGCTAGATAAAAATCAGGAGAAAATGAGGATGCCGCTGTAAAACCCACAAACGACAAGAACACCTTAATGTCGAATTCCTCTCGAGGACGGGGTTCGGCTTTTGGCACCTTCCTGCAACAGCAGCAACTGGGTGCCGCTCACTCTGTCCGCAATGTTACACTTCGCATGAACAGCCGGCGACAAGGCCACATGCCATGGAGTGAGAGATGGGGAGTGTACATTCGTGGCTGACAATGCACACACAAATGATTCCTCTTTCCTTTCAGTTTTTCCAGATACATCACATGAAGAAGCCTGCTTTGTGTAGTCGCAGAGTTCAATTTTGCTGAAGTATTGCTGCATCCATCACTACAGCAGACGGATGAGACAGATAAATGGAGTGACTGTACTTTACTCTACTTTTAAACAATGAAAGAAATGACACGCTGTTCAAAATCTAATGAGACAGACTCATCATTACCCATAATTGACGCTACAAGCAGCGAATATCAAATTGTCAACTACATTTCAAATTAATCTGCAACTATTTTGTCATTTTTCAATCAAACAAATGCTTAGATGTGAGATTCGCTGTTTTTCTTTGACATCTCTGATAAAAAACGGATTATCTTGAGTTTTAAACTGATGAAAGAATTAATTTACAGATGACACCCTGAGCCCCTTTTGACTATTTTCTGGATTTTTATAGAAAAAAAATGATCAATTAATTCAGAATATCAGGCAGATTATTCCATAATGAAAATAATTGTTAGTTGCAGCCCTAATATAAAAAAAATTGTTTATTCTAAGGGAGTTTCAAGTGATGATCAGACAGAACTATACATCCCTAAAGTCATATGTCACCCAGTCTTAAACTATAGATCGTCCTCAGGAAAAATGAATGCTGTTGTTTTAGAAACTTTAAATATTTCGGGTGTGTGGAAACGCGCAGCTTTAAGTGAATGACTCCACAAGTTGAATCATTTATGACTGCTCCTCTCCCTGCGCGCGCGCGCGCCTCGTCCTCGTGCGCGTGGCCGCAGATGTGCGTGCGTTAACAAGTTCAGGTGTCGGAAACTGATCGTAGTTAAAGTGTCAAACGTAAAAAAAATAGTTTAATGTCACGAAATTCCCCAGCGTGTTGTGTGGAGGCATCGCAGGAGGCAGGTGCGTCTCTCCAGGCTCACGCGCCTCACACCACGAACCCCAACCTGCAGATAAACGCCCGCAAAACATATTTTATTTGCTTGAATCCGAGTGAAAACCCCGTCTTCTGTTAGGTGGAGATGTCGCAGGTGGACTGCAAAAAAACTCTACTCACCGGTCGACTCTCAGTCGGGCAGAGATGGAGGTTTGTTTTTTTCTTCAGAGCGCCGTCACCGCCCGCAGCAGCAGTCCGGCGGGCACGGCTCCGCCGCCGGTCAGTCCGAGCGCACACACGGCCCGCGGGAGGGCGAGAGGCCGGCTGGTGGGAGGCGGACCGCGGCGCACGACCACATAATGCGAGAGGCGACGGAAATGCGAGCCATCACATCGGAGCATCCGCCTGGTTGTCCCCGCTGGAAGGAGCGGCGTGCACGGCGGCGCTGCCTCCGTATGAGGAGAGATCAGTGCCGCGCAGAGGCGGAGGCACGGGGGGGGGGGGGGGGGGGGGGTGCACGTCCACTTGTGCACGTCCACTTACACCAACCAGTGTTTTCAGTTGGATGATGCAAGTTTTAATTATTTTTTTCTCAGCTGAGCACTAACTACTCTGTGTAAGCTTTTCAAGTACATGGGATCACAATAAATAGCACACACATTCTGAGGTGCATCCCATAGAAAAGCAGAGGGATGCAGATGTGCAGGCCCCCTGCGATTTATCAGCAGTTGGAGGGCCAGGCCTGCATTTGCAAAACCAACCAAAGCAGGTCGTTGCCATCTGTCTTGTCGGGCTGAAACATGGTGTTGGAAAACACTTCTGATAAAGCGTGAATCTCATCTTTGCGCAAAGGTGAGATTTACGCTCCATCTGAAGTGTTTGAAACTAGTGAACTAGTTGGTTTTGCAAATACACGTTTTTCCTGTCTCTGACAAAAAGGAGTGCACAGCCGCCTCCCTAAGCTTTTCAATGGGAAGCATTCAAACGGTGCTACAAAATGCTTTCAACGTATCAGCATCATAACATGTGACAGCTGATGGGCACTGTCACATTATACTTTATAAACTGAAAATTCACTTCATTTTGTACAATGATACACTATCAAACTGAAGCATCACTTTCATACACTGTTTCCAGTTTGTGATCGCTCTGGCATCTCATCTTTCTGGTGGAATAAGTGTGGGGAAATTTCACTGAATGTAAGGCAGATGTGACCACACCTTAACACCTGTGGCACACTTCAGTGCACAGCACATGCAGTCTCACATCGAAGGAAAGCACAAGTTGAAACAAAAACAGGTGGCACCAGATTTCATTTGTGTCCAGCTGTGAGCAGCTTCTTTATTTAACACAATATGCACAAAGTAAGCACATTTAAATGCATACTGACACCTTTCAATATAGTATAAATAAAATCTGGTTACATATAACATATAACCTTTTACATAGAATCTGTAGAATATTCTGCTTTTTTTCCTCCCGCTCCCTGGCATCAATTACTCCTCATACAGAAATGGTGGGAGGATCAAGCACCTCCCCAGAGCACAATGCAATCTCACTATTGGTGAGATGCAACTACAGAACAAACAAACCTCTTGTCTGCTAGTAGAATCATCAAAGCCTGTCTGAAATGCAATTTTTGAGGGCTTTTAAAATTCTGACTCTTTCTAAACAAAAGACTATTTCTTTTCCTTAAATTGTTCTCGATGCCTTTTCTCAGGGGTTACTGGAGCATTAATTCTAAAAGAAAGCACATCAGCAGGGCTGTAGACAATATTTTAGAAATACTGAGGTCATGAGTCCAAATTCCTCCAGCCAAAACCCACCCACTTAGATAATTTTTAATTAGTGACCAACCAAATTGTAAAAAAAAAGTAGTAGTATTTTAAGAAATCATAAAATTCCAAAATATATTTATTCATTTACTGTTGTTATATCTTCTGTAAATTAACAACCTTCTTACATTATGGTCTAAGTGTTGTTTCAAAGCCTTCTCTGCCCTGACGGGTCTGTAACTGTGGTGGATTACACCAAACCCCTTTGAATTAATTTAGTTTTTTAACTTCACACAGTCCAAACACATCCAAACCAGGCCTAATCTCAGAATGTAAACCCCCAAATTCTCACAGTATCTATACAGTATCTACAGTATATGACCATGCATCACAGGCTGCACCATGCAGTTCAGCGTGTGCTGACATGGTGTTTAACGTTAAGACACTAAACCTCACTGCCACTGATGTGTTATATTTGTTAATAGAACCTAAAGGTTTTTTCCTAAGCTTAACACTTGTTGTACACAGACAGCTGTACCCTACAAGTGACTGAGGAGGAACACCTGATACATTAGCTTCAACCTACAGCATAAACTGTTTATTTGAAGGCCTGCAGAGACCTGTGTGATCATGTTACAGGTGTTGAACTTAAACCCAGAGAGCAAACTCAGAGTTGGAGATGCAATAAACAATGTGGGATGACTCTCCACAGTGGCTCGGGCAATATGTTTCCATTTCAGTATGCTGCTGGCTTGAAATGTAATTGTATTCACTTGTTTAACACACACACACACACAAATGCACATATTACCAATTTAAATGTTACCCTGGCACGGTGGGCTACAGGCGTATATATGGAAAACAAATATACTGTCTGTTATTTAGGTCTGTTATTTCAAATCTCATTATGCTCTAGCCTGGAGGAAACCGCTTGATATCCTCGCAGAGCTTGAGACTTGAACTTTGTGACCATCTACAGTATATGGCCGCAACTCTGAGACCTTCAAGACTGCAGGGGTTTCTGAGCAGCCCTTGGTTAATATATCCCTGTACCAAACCATAATTAGACATGCAATCCAAAGTCAATCCTATTTCAAAGGGCTCCTGGGGGAGATATTACGCTATCCATAAACCCATGGCCCCTGCCTCAGAGTCCCCCCTAATTACATTCCAAAGTGAATCAACTGGAAACAAACAGCAGCAGTATACCAGGCGTAGCAACCTAAAAATCTGGTGCAAGGGTGACTTTTTTCTGCACAATGAGGAAGAAAAGAAAGTTGATTTTTGACCCTGTACTTGAAATGCTATGTATCTTCTTACAGCACAAAGGAGCGATAAGAGCTCGTGTTGATTGAAATTCACCTGATGAATGTTTAAAGAGACGAGGGAATGATGACACAAAATGTCTGTGCACGGAATGAGCAAGAAGTAAAAAAAAAAAAAGGGAAAAAAAGGCGTGCTGGATGTTTAAAAAGTGGTAACCTTGAATTAGAACAGTGCAAAGCGAGATAAAGATGGATAGAGAGATAGAGGGAGAAAGATAGAGCTGCAGGCAGGAGAGAGGAGTTCATACTGAAATGTCAGATGAGTCAGAGGCATTCTGGGAAGACGCTCCTGTTTAATATGGCTCCACAGTCTGCCACGAAGGCTGAAAATTTACAATGACACCATCACCGTAATAACACGCACCTGCAGCCACGTTCTGAAGGAGCTGTCTGCTCCGAATGAGCGGGTAGTGACATTGATTAACCCTGACCGCCTGTAACACAAGATAACTGATGGGCTTGACAGTGCAGAGGATGCCACGGCGATTTAACCATAAAATCCTTCGCACATCTCTCAAATGTATGGACACATGAAAAACCCTGTGCCGTTCAGCTGTGGCTACTTGTTTGCACTTTCTGAGAGCCAGCAGAGATCTGTCAATCCAAAATAGTTCAATTATGAGCCCAGTGGTGCCATTGAGGGCTGCTAAAAACCATTCAGGGAGAATGCTGGAGATTAGCACATTTCAAAGTCCCGGTGTGACAAGTGAAGCAGAAAAACACGCGCGGCGTCTGAAAATGTTGGCACAAGCTGAGAGTCCAGCCTGAGCAGTGTGTGATCAAAAGCTTCAGCTGGGTATCTGTGTCGTCTGCTAATAAGTTGATGAATGAATATCCCTGAGAAAGTAAACCAAAGTGTGTGAAGGCGCACTGTCAATCTCCAAGATGATCCCGGCCGGCTTGTAACACTAGAGATGTTTATTTCGGTCTGTGCTGATGTGTGTGACCGACGGGGTCGAGGGGTGGTAAGATGAGGAGAATGGAAAGTGCTTTGTGGTCAGCGGTGAAGATGGGAGACCTGTCGTGCGGCAGCGAGCGGCGCGGTGGTGGTCTAAATAAAGTCGCTGCTGATCCCACAGGTGCCCCCATCGCTCCAGCTGTGACGGCGGCAAACAGACATGGGATCTAAGTGTTTGCTGTGGCAACGTGTGAGAGCAGCGAGGTGGCTGTGCGCGGCGTGGAGCCTCCCCTGTCGCTCTGATCAGTTCGGCTCTGACATCAAACAAACACGTTTTCCTGCTGTGCAAAAGGAGCAAGACCTGAGCAGCATCACACGGACACACATCCTGCTACCCTCCATCCAACGCAGGCAGAAGAAGATACAGCGGAGGTTATCGCATCTTGTTGCAATATTACGTCTTATTGAGTGCTGGATGGCATTCACCGGCTCCCTTTCTTCCATGAAAGGGAGCCAGTGAGAGAAAGCACGTACACAGATGGTTGGAGGGGTTGAGGGTTGGGGGGGGGGGCTACAGCAGGCTTCAATTCTGTGCGCCGCTCTGGTTAGTCACGACTCCTCTGCCCAGCAAATGAGCACGAGCAACAGTGCGAAAATGTGTGCGTCTCCACGGAGCTGCCCCCTGCCCCCCCTCCTCCTCCCAGACCTCAGTGTGCCACAGACCTGGTTGCCAAGGTAACCTCTTGTGTTGATGGGTTCACCTCTGTGTTAATCACTACCCAGCAATAATGGCCAGAGCAGGGCGGGTGGCTTTAGAGAGTGTGTGTGTGTGTGGGTGTGTGTGTGTGTGTGTGTGTGTGTGTGTGCGCTGGAGTTTGTCCTTTTAAAGAGGGTTACAACAACACAGAGCAAAGATGTGGGAGACATCTTTTTCCCTTTTTCTCTGAATAGCAGCAAAGTTGAAAATCAATAAGACACCGGCAGAGGAGAAGCTCTAAAACCAGTGGATTCAGTTTTCTTTTTAATTCCCAAAACATGGCAGCCTACTTTCGCTGATCTAATAAACAAAAATAGCTCCAACATTATGTGAGAATGTGTCTATCTTAATACTGTAACCAAGCAAACCACTAAATAGAGATTATTGACAGTAACACAATTACCACATATCTTAGTGGAGATCAAATCATTTCTTCTGTTTCTTTTTTGCCTTGATTCATCTCTGTGTTCTGTGGGATAAAAAAATAATCAAATGATGGAAAATAATTAATCCTGATGCAGATTATCATTAATTTATGTGATTGTGATTATCATTCTGTAAAACGTGTTAAGAGATTTTCAAAGATACAAGTTTGCAAACTGTCAGATTGTGTCTGTTTGAGTCTTTCTCTCAGTATGTGATGTTTAGAAGATCAACACCAATATACCAGTTTCCTCCTGAAGGAAGTCAGCGACAATTTACCTTTGCAGGGAGCCTGAGACCAGCAGAGAGCAGGAGGCAAAGAGTCCGTCTGAGAACAGTGTGTGGGTGGGTTGAGAAATGCTGCATCTCTGCACACATGCAGAGCGTTGACACTAACATCTGCTCCATCTGCTGCTCCTGCCACTACAGCACAGACTCCACAGTGACAGAGAGAGGGCCACGCCACAACATGTGCCGGGTGAAACAGGTGAGGAGTCTGCTCAGCTTGACTGGAAATATAAGAAGTATTCTGTATGGTGAGTAAATATGTGACAAGTGCGGTGCTAAAAAAAAAGGCTATTTCGTGACTTGATCATGCTTTGGCTTTTATTTCACCGCTCTTGATGAATTTGCTGACTCGTTGCACTCGATTTTGAAAAACAGCTCCTGTCGTCTGCTGTTGTTGTTTTCATTCACATCCCTCTTCTTGAGTCAGACACACAAAGAAGGGAAGCGCATGTCCTTGGATGAAATAAATAAAGCTGTTGAGACTAATATAACACTTAGCTCAGCTTGACCCAAACCTCTGCATCAGGAGCTGAACTAAATGGGGGAAAAAAACACTTGAGCAAGAGCTGGTGCAAACTGAGTTACATTATGCAGCATGTAATAAACTAAAATACACATAATCTGAATAAAATAACATTTACTTTGGACAATGATAGGGTAGATCTAGATAAAAAGCAATGATCCCCTCCCAAAGAGGCTTAACCACCTCTGATTAAGCCCAGCTTCAGTCCATAATTAAATCCCCTCTTACTGAGGCCAGCCAAAGAAGTGGCAATATCAATTTTCATAAAAATAAGATAAAAGCATTTTTGATTTTTTTTATCTCAAAATTTCCAGTTCTTTTATGTGCCTTTGTTATTCACTGCCTTGTTTCTAATTTTATATAGTTTTTGTAGTATGCCAAATGTGCATAGCGTGTGCACAGAAACCTCCACTCTACTATAAATGGGCTGCAACACATAACCAAACAATATGTAGCTGCTGTATATTCCTGTATTCTCGGAAAAACTCTAGTACCTTCATCGTCAGTGATATTGACGACTTCTCAGTCAGTGTGGAGTTTGTTCTTAATGAAGAGTCTCACTTTTGAATCCAGAAAGTTTAGGTCACATTTGTTCATTTGCTTTCACCGCAGATCGAACACCAACTGCCACTATTTGCAGCCATATACTTTAAACAGAAAATAAAGGGGAGAGGGGATGGATCAAAGCCTGGTTTGTTGAGGCTGGTTGGAATCGAGTCTCGGGTAAAGTGTGACATGAGGAAAACTGTATCCTGCGAAATGAGCAGAAGTGAAAGGAGAAATTTACTCTGCCGCTTCTCGTTTGTTGTGGAACCTTGATTTGATAAGACACATGGAGGCGTAAAAAAAAAAAAAGGCTTTCACATCTTCTTAAATCCAGATCCAATCGCTGCATTTCAGTATTTCAGTTGAGACGTTCCTCCACGGTCGTCGCGCCCTTATCATCAAAGGTTGAATCTGCCGTTATAATCAGGCTGTTAGCTGAGGCTCAGATAAGCCTGTCAGAGGCCGGTGGCCTCCTACCTGCGTTAGATTTGTCACACCACGCTCACACGTCCACAGATGGAAACAGAAAGGATTTGGTCACTGTGGAGCATTGTTAAAAACTGCTGACAAGACAAATCAGCTCAGCATTGATCAGGCTGAACCTTATGACTCTACACTGAGACCTGAACTTCCCTCCATATTATCCATCACCTGGAAACATGTAGTGGTCATTCAGAGACGGGATTCCATGAAAATGTACTTTCTACAGGAAAACACAAATTTGCAACTTATTTAGTTTAAAGCTGCTGTTAGAGCGAGAGAGGATCAATATATTGTGAGTCCATAACGTTGTTTGTCTGGTGTCAAGATTGATTAATTCCCACTGACTCTCCTGCTCGCTCTTATCAGCTAAAATGAGATCATTTGTGTGGTTTTTGCAAGATGCTCTGCAAACCAAGTCTGCCTGATAAACATTTGATAACAATTTATTTTCTAGGTTTGATATTTTCCAATACTTCTCTTAAAAGTAAGTAAACTATTTGTTCTGGAAATAATTACAGGACAATTGGGACAAAGATGCTTCAGTTATTAGAGTTAAAAAAAATCTTTATTTAAGTTTATAGGCAGAAATAACTGCTCCATTTAAACTCCAGTAAACTATTTTTTTGCATGTTCTGTTGAGCAGTGACTAAATTATTTTCTGGTTCGACTATAAATTAATTGGAAATAATTAATTAGAAGGGTACCAGCTAAACACTGTCTCCATTTCCCCTATAATTAGTGTGAAACCACAGCGTTCTCTCCACAAACTTTCCTATGAATTTAGTTTCATATCAGTTAATTTCAATTAAAGTACATGAAAAAATGAGACCTGTAATATAAAAGTGTTATCAAACAAGAGGGGCCAACTGAGCCAGAAAGTTAAAATATCAAGATACACACCAAACTGTTTTTTCATAAACATTTTATGACAGGAGAAATAAATACACCCTCATTTTAATATGAGCCCCTGTTCTTCTGACAGAGAATTATACAAATATATTTGCCATTTTAATACACTTTACACTCAAAAACACACACAGATCTTACAAATGTTACAAAATTTCAAAGGAGCAGCAACAATCTGAACCTCTTACAAAACAAAGGGTTACGATGTTACAAGATTAGACAAAAAAGAACCACTAACCACAATCCAATCTTATCTGTGGCCAAATCAAACGCTCCTAGGCCTTAGTGATGTAGCCCTCCTTGATAAGGAAATCATAGATTTTGCGTGTCTTGTTGACGTCGATCTTGATCAGTGCTCGGGCCTGGGCTAGCCGCAGGCCGCCCTGCCGTCTGCACTCATTCAACAAGGCCTGCTTATATTCCAGGTAGGCCCCGGGCACCAGCCGCACCACCTGGCATAACTACAAGCACAAAACCAATACAAGGGTTAGTAAAAACAAACACAATTTAAGGCAGGCTCAGTATGTTTTAAACAAAGTGTTTGTCAGGGCTTTTATAAATCCCACCTGACCTATTTTTACATTTGTTTTTCAGAAGTGGGAATTTTCCATGCAAAACTATCTGTACTAACTTCTGTGACCCTAGTAAAACCAGCAGAATACATAATAAGCCTCTGTTAACATTTCGCAAATTAGTTATTTGTGCAGAGATGGAGAGAGATGGAGAGAGATGGAGAGAGATGCACCTTGCAAACTAAAATACACATAAACTTCAAAATACACATAAACTTCAGCTCCAGCCATGTGCGACTGTTTGGTAGATGCATGTGTCTGAAGCAGTAAATCTGGCCCAGTTTCTGCAGAGATACGTTTTTCACCCCAATCTTGATTGTGGCCAGTCAGAGCAGGTACAAATACTTTTGCTTTTAGACATAGTTGGATGAGACATCAGACAACCTACTTCATTTGAAGAGAGAGCCATACCTCTTTCTCTCGCTCGTTGAGTTTCTCCGTCCCCGGCAGCCCAGTCAGGTTGAGAGGAGGGGCGCTCCGCCTACCTGTTGCTGTGGAGCCCAAATTCAACAACAGTCAAACAAACATGCAGCAACCCAGTGTTGGTATTCACTTCAAATAACATAATAGTAGGCTGACAACATGCAGTTAATTCCTTTGCTCGGAAGAGACGGGGGAACAAATATTTACGGTGTGCAAATTGTGTAAATATAGCCGTGTGGGAGTGTGCGTCCCATTTGTGCTCTCGAGGTTAAGGAAAGGCAGCTAATTTAAAAAGGAAAAACAGCAAGATAAATATGCATGTAGGGGTCTGTTTTTCGAGTATATTCATGGAGGAGCGTCTGCATAAATGTGACTGTGCCTGGGGCCATGCCAAGATGGCAGAGAGGAGGGAGAACAGAGGAAAAGGTGGAGAGAAGCGTCGTACCTGAAACTGTTATTGTTGTGACAGCTGGAGTGATGCCAGCATCTCTGTAATCAAAAAGAAAAGTGTTAGCATCTTTACAAGCTTATTTATACACACAAACACACACGTCCCACTTACACACTGCATTTCTGGGCTTTGTTCACTATTCTCACTCCAGGATTGTCATCCAAAAACAGATGAATCATCGCATTCAAGATTTGGAGGTAGAATAATTAGAAGAACTTGGATGCCACCCAAAGAAAAGGCATTTGAAGAAAAAAACAAGAGCAGTGGCACATTAAAAAGACTAAAAATAAAGAAGAGACTGAGGTTGAAGTGGGATGCACAGTAATATAAACGTCTGCTCTATTCATCTCAGCACGCCGGGGGCTGAGTGTGATGACAGAGGTCAGCGTCTCCGGGGAGCGCGACTTCGCCCGCCTTTCTATTACACACTGGGTAACAAGCAGAAAGTTTGGAGTCTCACATTGCAGCCTGTTTGCTGAGCCACTGTTGGCAGGCTCTGCCATCCTGGATGTACTGAAGCACGTCACACAACATGGTCCGCTTCCTCCGCTCGTCCTCCCGCATTCGCTTCACCCGCTCATACACCTTGGCACCTGAGATTGGTTATAAAGAGAGGGAAAGGATTCAAAGATAAAATTAAAATGGTATGCTGTGTCAAATGTAGTCCAGTGCCTGGGTTCAGGGTGGTGACTAACTCTGAAAGTGATGATGGGCAGTTTTCAGGTGAGACATCATTGTTTTGAATGAATTAGTGCTGCTTAATTTACTGAAATAATTCATTATGTAAAGGGGATATTCATGTCTTTTATTTATTCTGCCAGCAATTCTCTGATATTATTCCAAGAGTAGCTGATATAGCACATCAATAAAATATTCAGTTGAGCTTTCCTTTGTGTGCCATGCATAAACAAACTAGCCAAACACTATAATTCCAAAAAATGATCCAAAGACCTGCTACACTGTGCTGCTGCAAATAATAATTAAAACAATTTAGTGCCAAACTCAAAATATATACTTCAGCGTAGCTCAAATCTGAATATAAATACATTTCCCCGCTGAGGCATGCAACTTTAAAATTAAGTTTTGTTGAACAGAGATGTGAAAAGGTCAAACTAGACTCACTGCAGAAAGACTTGATCCCTGCTTTTCTGTACTCCTGCAGCCTTCGGATCTCTCTCCTCAGCTCAAACTCCACTAAAGGGAAAAAGAGATTAAGGCAAACCTTACCATACTGTTTCAAAGCGAGTTACCTGAACTCTGTCTCACACAGCCGAAGCTGAGAGGTGCTTTCACACCAGTAGTTCGGTTCATTTGGTCCAGACCAAGAAAAAAAATTATACATAGCAACAGGCAGCTGTTTTTGGCAAAAGCTCTAAAAACCCTCTGTACACTACCTGCTCAGCACCAAATGGCAGAGTAACACAGTTAGCAAGTGGCCATATTTTAACCCGACTGAAGGTTTTGGAGCGACATGTTAGAAATCGCTCTACACCATCATCACAACTTCCAAATGAGGGAATATCTTTTGGAAAAATGGTGTTCATCCCTCCAGTAGAGTTTCAGAAACTTGGAGAACGTATGTCAAGGAGTATTGAAGCTGTTCTGGAGGCAAAACCTTACTAAAAGACTTCATGTTGTTGTTTTTTTTACATCCTTTGAGGCCAAGATCATCTAGCAATGTTGAGGCAGTTTGGCAGGAATTGGTTAAATGGATTCTCTGTGTTTGTGACTGTTGCACACAGTCACAAACACTCGGAGCCTATCCATGCGTACTCAGCCAAATACTAACGTGCGTGGCTTTCGATGAATTTGTCATGTTCAATCGGTCCAACCACTCTGGCAAATCGTCTCATGACATCATACAGCTCCTGCACCTCCTTTGGGTAGCATCGCTCCAGCACTGAAAGAGGGAGAGGAGAGAAGTGAGTGGGCAGTGGATACAAATAAATACAACACAGAAGTATGAAAGAGAAATCCAAACCCATAGATACTTTTACACATCAATAGTTTGTGATTTTATCTTTCTGTTTATCTGATTTCCCTCAAACTGCATTCTCTACTTCACCAGAGAACAGCCGTTAACATGTAGCTCAGCACTGAACTCTCAACACTCCTGGTATGTTTGCACACTATGCACTGTACATTTAACAATTTGAACAGAGTCGTACTCATTCTGTGAGCTCAGTTGTATATACTGTTTTTGCAGTGATTAAGCTGACTATTATTTGCTATCTGCTAGTTTTATCTGTCGGTCAGCCCTCGACTGCTTCCTGGGTTGGATACGACGCAGGAGAAGCTGACTGCAATAACGGCGATGCTGGAGAAGACAACATCCCATTATCCCACGCTACTTCATGACGTCACCAAACTCCGTCTTTTGTTATTGTTTTGATTGAGAGACTTGTAACGGCAGAAAGTTACATAGTGTGCGTTTAAATCAAAGTATTGGACAAAATGAAATTTTGACCTAAAGATGGCGCTAGAGGTAATGCAAAGGGATCCCCAAAGTTATTTCCATTCAAACTGAGGGGGGACAGGAACGTGTGTACCAAATTTCATGGCAATCCATCCAATATTTTAATTTCAGCCGAGCTGGCTGGCATGGCTAAACAACGAGTAAGCCATCTCCAACAAACCCTCTAACCATCAACCAAAATCTGATTTCTTCCTGAACAATTGTTGAACATTGGTACAGAATGACATCTCGCTGCTCTTAACTCTGCCGGGCTTACGGGTGATGGTTTACCTTGAGATGTAATCAACAATGTTTTTACAACTTATCCAACATGGAAAGTGGCGCAAGTGGCCTACGTCGTTCTGTGCGTTTATACTGTGGTGTGTCTGCGTCGCTCTGCAGTCTCAAAGCATCGACCGTGTTGCTGAGTAACAGACAAGTGTCAAAGCCAGAGAGGGAAGCTGTTGTGGGGGTGTGAGAGAAGTGGTTGTGTGTGTGTGTGTGTGTGTGTGTGTGTGTGCGTGCGTGTCAGTCAAGTTCCTTCATCAGGCGCCTGAATGTGAGTGCTAATTAGCAGCTGCCATTGCAGGCTAAACACATGAAGTCATGCTTTAAACAAAACAGTGGACACAGAACAATGTTGTCCACATCTCTAAGGAGACATCAACACTGGACTTCTATGTGGTTTCACACAAACAGCGTCTGCAAACAAGGGCAACAGTACACAAAAAAAAAAAAAAAAAAACACGGACTTGAATCATTTAATGTAACAAGCCCCTTACAGGACTTCAGACAGACTGCTGCCCCAAAACAAAACAACAGCACTGGTCAATCTGCCTCCAGTAGTTACTGAGACATGATACTGTGAGCCTCCCTGCCTCGGATACTGCTTCCATTATTGCATGTGACACACACGAACACAAATACACACACAGTAGAGACACACAATCTTTGACAGTCTCCATGACAACCAGTCTGCAGCTCTACAGCTACTCTGAGTTCCCTTTTGTCTTGAAAGACTGGAGAGATAAGGGAGCGGAGGGGAAAAAAAGGGAGGAGGGCTAGCTGGAGGCTGGAGGATACATAAATAAAACATAAGGGGAGAAACTCTTCAACTCCCAGACCACAGCCAATTTCACAGAGCAACACGTGGAGATATAACGATGGGCTGGGTGGTCGGACATGGTTAAAAAAAAAAAAAAAGAGGGTTTAATTGGAAAAATCCATTCATAGCAGCCCCTCGGCATCGGTCTGACCTCTAACGCAAAAACCCAAGAGGTGCAAAGAATGACATTACAGTGCTTGCTGAAATCCAACCTGTGACAGGTGGATCAATAAATGAAGCCCCCCGTATTTCAGTCATTATGGCAGCAGCGCTCATTGCAAGAGGATCTATTCGCAGTGAAGCAATTATGCCGTGGCACACAGCCCTTGTAGACTATTTGCAGCCTTGATCGTAAATATGAGCTCTGTCAGTTGCCACACTTCGGCTGCCCGAGGGTCCACAGAGGTTAACGGTGGTTATTACACTGGAGTTGTTTGCATGCATCCATAGAAACCCTCAGCGGCGATTTGGCTGGTAGATATCAGATGCCTCGATCAGTTGCTATGAATACTGTCGCAGCCGAGCCTGTGTGAGTTTCACAAGAGGACTTACTCTGGAATTTCCGCAGGTTGATCAGCCCGTGATCCCGGATTACCCTGAAAGAAATGGAAATTTTGATTTATTACTATGCAAATTAATATTCTGATTGCTGTGTCTCTGCAAAATTAAACCTGGCATTTACTCATATGCAATTATCTTGGCTGTTACAGTCTATAAAGTCATTAAAGCATTTGAAAACCAAATATATACATATGTCTTGTACACAGCGGCTAGGTGAAATTTGTTCAACAATTGAGCGTGAGGCTAAAGTCAAAATGCTTGAAAGGTCTGTAATGGGCCCCCTCAGAGTGCACTGAGCTTTAGGGGTCACGGTTCAGGTTCATGTCAGGAGCCTGGAAGCCTCTTTGCCAAGCTACAAGTTAACAGAGAACACATGCCTCCCCAGCCTGACATGCCATTCCACCATGCTCCGAGAGCACAAACTCATTGAAGTTGATTTAGTGACGGATGCATTACAGCAAAGACTGACTGTGTATGTCAAATAATGACAGCTAACCGGCTAAAGGTGGAGGAGATTCTCTAGAGAGGGTGACAAATGACTAACACCTTCAAAAAGAGAAAAAAGCTAATTCTTTACTTCATAGAAAATGAACAAACCAAATAAGGCGCACACTAATATATCAGATAGATTCTTCCTTTATGAAGGTTAAAATGTTCAGTCTTTGTTGTTGTTTTAGAGAGATGTTTAACTGTATGATAATTTTGAAAGATAGTTTAAGGTGCTGTTGAACTGTATTGGTTTTTATATACATGTACTTCCATTATTTAGTCTACCCCCGCTGATATAAATGTGCTGGACAAAATAATAGAAAACATTTGTCAGTATAACTCTCTCGAAAACAGTTTCAACAAACATTTGAAATGAACATTTTAACCTTCATGAAGGCAAGACTATTGTATTTAGCTAGTTGTACCTAATAAAGTGGCAACTGAGTGTATATTATCACATAAAGACAAAAAAGCAGAAAATCCTCACAGGTGAGAAGGTGGAACTAGAAAATATTTGGCATTTTTGCTTGCAAAATGACAAACTATTAGTTGACTATCAAAATAGATGCCTATTAGATTACTTGAGATCAAATTATTGTTTAATCAACTAATTGTTTTTATTTTTATTTAGAGTCTTATAGTCAGACATTACTCTTTTTTCCGAAATCCAACGGCACAAAATGTGCAACATACATGTTCTATGGGCTTTTAAACAATTTTTAGTCTCATGCACTGAGGACTCTGTCTTTACCAGCCTTAAACTGGGCAAAATGTCAAACAGTTTGGCCTGCATAGCGTTCACAAGGGGACAGACACATTTTCTTCATTTCTAAGAGTATTCAAGAATAGAGTTTCCTGCAGCTCTTGATTTGCACCTGATTGACTCCCTGTGGCTTGTAATGACAGCCTGAAATAACACTTAAATATTCAATTATAATCACTCTGCTGACTCGGTAACAATCCCAGTCCCCCAGGACTTGTATCTTTAAAGTGCTTTTAACAAAATATTGTTAAAAGTTAGATTATAAATTATAAATATATTAGTGTTATGAATTAATTAACATTAAGAAGATAGAGACAAGGGGTTTAAAGTTGTTTGCCTTCTCCATTTTAATTCAGTCTGAAATTAATTTATTCATCTTGAAAGCATAAAAAAGTACCAGTGGCGAATGAGGCTCCAAAAAAGGTCAAAATAGAAGCTTGTAATGCCATCTACTGACAGAGAGGGGTCATTACTTTAAGCTGAATAAATAAACACTGTAACCATCTTTTAGTGAATTAAAAAAGGTTAAAAACCTACTTTTTCCTCCGCTGTCTCTCCTTTAGTCTTGAATGATATATATCAACAACTGAAAGCTTGAGTGCTGAAAGAGAACAATACACACGACAAAATTAAGTGTATATCATAATGTCAATATTGTAGTTCACACTATTATCAATTATTAGTTGTCAATGAACAAAAATAAAAATAAACATTAAGATTCTACCCACCACGTAGGATGTCTGAGTCATCATCCACAAAGTCGATGTCTTTCAAATCCCATTCTGCATAGTTGTCAAACTCCTAACAAGACAATGAAAAATGATTTTTATAATCTGCTGGTTTGATCTAAATTCACACGTAGCCCAGAGAAGTGCTTATTTTGGAAAACAATTTATGAGTAAATCAAATGATGTGATGAGTCACTCACTGTGAGACCACAATAAAGGCATGAGTCACTGTTTCAATAAAATACAATAATGAGCCATCTAGTGGCCATTTCAATTGTTTATTCATGTGTTTAGCACACAGATGATTAAGTACAGAACACACGCATTCCCTCACCTCCATGAAGTCTGCTCTGGCAGGCATGTATCCAGCCATATCTCGAGACAGCACAGAGTCAAATGTGGGCCGAGGGGGATCATCAGTGGCTGTAATATCAGAGAAATACAGTATATGTACTCTAAAATTTGAACATACAACACCTTTTAATTTTAATATTCGGTCCTAAGAGTCCTAAGAAAATATTAGAAATGTAACATGTTTGCCAACTGCTGCGTGAACAGAACTGTGAAATGTTTGTCAAACACAGCGACAGATGGAGACCTGAAGCCCGCTAGGAACTGAGACAAGTTCCTGAGACAAGTTCCTGACTCACCAACTGCTTCTGTCCAACTGCTTTGTGGCTTTCAGGCTTGAAGTGACATTTCACTTAAGTTTGTCTTATATAAATCTTTCTTCTAGCTACTCTTGAGGCTCATAATCAATGCTACTATCATTTTCAAAACTTAATCCGAATACTGTTTTTATATTAATAGCAGACAGCGTTCATGGCTTGGAGGTGGCGACACACAACTAAACCAACTTAACTTGTAGGGAGATGTGAGATTTTGTTGTGTCCTATTCTTCCTGTAACATTAGTGAAGAAAAGATGAAGATGGCAGATAAGGTGAATACTGACGTTTGAAAGGAATGGCTCCCTCTGCAAAGCGAGAGTTTTTTGTTTTCCGGAGGCCGAGCAAAGTGGAGGAGAAGAGCGGGTTGTTGATGAAATTCTTCATATAGTGGCTCTCGCACTCCTCTTTGGTTTTAGTGCGCATCTGATATGCCACATCCTGCCTGTAGAAGAAAAATGGCACAAATAAAAACTGTTAGTGTGCAACAATAGCTTACAGAAAGTTTGCCAAGATATATGAATAAATCCACCGGGTTGTAAATATTCTAAACATATGCACTGTGGTTGGCCTAACGTATTTGAATATTCTGAATAATAACAAAAGCAATGCTCTAAAGATTTAAAGTACTTTTGTTCATGATGAAAAGAGGATTCAACGTAAGTCATGACAGACTGGAACCAATTAGGCCAGGATATGTCAACTCGCTGTGTACGAAATCTATGATGGAAATAGCCAAAGAAGGAGCCATCTTGTTTCTTTCTCATCTCTGGTGACAGTTGCACAAGCGCAGTTTTGATCGGGCAGCTGCGAGCAGAGATCATGGATGTAGACTAAGAACTTGTGGTATATTATAACATAAGAAGTTCTTATACGAATAAGAAGTTCTTATACTACATCCCTGGCGGAGAGTGTAACTTTAGCCAGAGCAAGCAAAATGTCAGCAATTTGGCAATATTCTACACTGCATAAGCATATCTCTAATTACATCAAATACATAATAATAATATACAGTATGAGTCTTAAAACTGTCTTAGGCTGCATATCTAAAACAAAATGAGGGAGGAACATAAAATCCAGGAAAACGCGGGTTGTTAAGTAATTGTTTAATGTTTTTATTTTTGCAACCATCTGACCAAGAGACTGACTTGCAAGCTACAGGTCACAGCTATAAACAAACTGACGAAGCACTCACCAGTTTCCGAAGCCACAGTCCATGACCGCTTCCAACAGAGACATCTCCTCCAGCGCCGTCCATCCAGGCTCCAGTACGGGGAAGTCTGACGTCTGTATTAAGAGTGAAGAGGATAAATGGTCAGTGTGTGTGTGAGAGAAACACAACATACATGCTGACAATTTTAATCTTACTCACCATGATTTCATATTTGTGATCACTCTCGTGCTTCTTGTGTTCAAATCCTCTGGTGAAACACTGAAATAACAATTTAACATCAGTCAGACTGAGTGGTCTGGGAATAAACAAGCGCTCTAATAACATCTGTGTGCACGTGTCACGTACTGACCTGGAGGCAGAGTAGAAAAGGTGAGGGGCCACATTCTGCACACTTGATGTATGGCTCAGCTAGATAAGATGAGCAACCTCTGCATGGGGGTTTATCAAAAGGATCATCTGAAATGGCCGAAACACAAGGTTAGTGTTTACTCGATGATGACTTACAGGACACACTACAGCATGAACATTAGTCAAGTAAGTGTGCAAATGAGTCACTTAGAAAACCACACAGGGATATTGGTACAGTGGCCTCTCAGAGCAGCCTCAAGTTAAAAACAACAAATAATAATGTTCGGCTGTAAACAAACCAACCGACAGACTCAAAGCTGCTACAGTAACGTTACATCTAAACATCTCGGGTTTACAGCAGAGCGTGTGAGAAAGCTATCCAACAAGAAAAAACCACACGATAAGCGTTTTTATTTTTATTTTTATTTATTAAAAAAGGAGACAAACATGCGGGGACGTGAATGTAGCTGCGTGCTAACGGCAGCACTGGTAGCAGGAGGGGAGATAATGCGTCTGACCGGCGATGAGTTCAGAAAGGAGCGGGATGTTTAGGATAACATTACATTTCACTATATAATACTGTTGATACTCACTTCCAAAAGAGGCCAAACGGTCCATAAGACAATGTTTTAACAGAACTAATACGAGAATAGGTTTTTTGTTCTTCTTCTCTTCTTCTTCTCGTCGGCTTCTTCTTCTTCTTCTTTAAGGTTTAAAGGTAGCTGCCGTCCTTAGTGCTGCGTTACTGCCACCTGGTGGAGGAAGTTCACTCCTGCAGTGTCCGGTTTGTCCAAACGTCCTCTGCCTTGGACCGTATTCCTGCTTCCTGTTATCTTTTTCACATCTTCCATCAAGGCCTTTTCTATCTGATACATGTTTCCCAGTGGTGGAAAGTAACTGAGTACATTTAATCAAGTGCTCAAAGTGCACCAGTATTAAGAAGTCACAGGGGCATTTGTCTGATGAAGGAATACTTTTACTTCTTAAAGTACATTCTGCTGGTAAAACTTTTGCACTTATAGTGTAATAAGATTTTGAATGTAGGACTTTAATTTGGGATGGAGTATTTTTTTCACTGTTGTATTGTTGCTTTTATGTAAGTAATGGATCTGAGTGCTTCTTCCCCCACTGATATTTCCTAAGACTAACAAGCACGTGCTCTACAGTTTCTGGTACCTGACAATGTTCACAAAGACCTGTTGGACACTTCCCTATAAAGTGAAGTGTGCCATTCAGGATCATAAAAGACCCCTCCCACAGATTCTTCAGCCTGCTGCCATCTGGAAAAAGGTAAAAAATTCCCTGTGTATTGCATTACATGTTTGTACCTTTTCTTGTATCTTGTTTTAAACCTGCTTCATATGTTGCACCATTTATACCATTTATATGTTTGCAGCATTTATACTTATTTTCACCATATCCAGGTTTTATCAAAACTGTGGCCATTTTCTGACAAGCCCAGCAGTATATTTATGTTTGTGCTGTACATGTAAGAGAATCACTTAATAATAAAAACTCACAAACTATCTAATCACCTAGTCCATGTATTGTGCTTTTTCTCATCAGGATAAAGCAGTTTGTTGATATTGCCTCAGTCCCAGTGTGAGGCTCCTCTTATTAAAATAGGATTAGATTAAATGCCCTTATATCACCATAAATACAAAAATTGGAAATTTAGAAAAAATAACCAAAGAAATGTTTCATTGAATTGTGTGAACTTTATTATTTCCATCATACTTTCATACTATGAATAAAGTGACTGTGGTAATTCTCCATTCTACCACAGGGTGTTGATCTTACACCACTTGTGTTGAGAATACAATGAATGCCTTGCAAGTCTTTGTCTTTCTCTGAGCACCCACCACCACCTGAGCCTTGTACAGGCCAGTATTTATTAGCTTGGATAATGGACAGACAGATGATAGATATGGGACTGCACTACATTACATCCCCATGCACTGTGGCTGTTTTTCTTCTCTCCATAAAATCCACCCCAGTACAGAGTGACTTCCAGGAGAGCTGCTTGCCCTGAAAATGGCTTAAAAACATTTCACTCTAATGCAATAAATATCTATGATTCCTCATATTTTCCAGTGCCTGTGTCCAGCTTTGGCCCCTGAATCAAATACAACTCCTGCTACTCAAGGACACCCCCGGTGACTTCACATCAGGGGACCTGGCCAAACAAATATCCCCAAACCTTGATACATAAAACTGCAACTCTGCATGCCTCAGAACCACTAAAAGTAAGTGAGAAAGTATGTTTCTTTTGCGATTTTGGTGAAATAACCCTTTGATTCAGTACAGATGTGACTTTAGCCACTTGCTGGAAATAGTTGCATTTCACCTGACAAGTGCTGGCACCAGAGTAATGGTAATGTTAAACTATGCCTATCAGTTTACAACCAAAGGTGCAACATCTGACATTTAGGGAGGAACTTTATCCCTCTGACATTTATATTTGAGTACATTTGATGCCAAAAACGTGTAACATACCCTTTACTGTAGTGGTTACAAATCTACTCAGCAAATTCTCTTAGTAAGAGCTGTAAACCCATAAAGGGGATGTAGTGTGGCTACCAAACTGCACAGTGGGTTCAATCTGAGTGTTCTCCTTCCCTCACGTTACCCCGAGCCATCTTTGTGAGAACGATCCACAGTGACAATTGCTTTCAGTTGCAGCGTAGCCTGCGCCTCGTCTCCTGACCCTCTTGGGTTGCCTTAGACCTCTTGGGAGAGACTCAGTCAGCATGAGAGCTCTGAGCAACACAGATCCATGAGTAATAACAAAGCGGCCTCGCAACAGACTGTGCACAATAAAGGGACAGTTGTACTTTCCCTCTCGGTGGAATTTCCAGCTTACTGCCAGAACAGTTTGTTTAACAATCCTGTGAGAGCGTTATGATTTATTTATCTTTAAAAGAGGAACTTCTCTTTTCTATGTGACAGTTGGCAGTATAAATGGTGTGTGGATGAAGATGTTCTCTTTAAGCCACATTTTATCCTGAACTACTCTCACTGAGCCTCAACTGTATTTAAACATTGGACACTACATGGCCAAAAGTATATGGTCAAGTTTTTACATGCAAAAATCCATAAAGGAAACCATTTCTTTATGGATTTTTATGGGTATTTTAGGTTTTTGTGCTTTGTACACAGGGACATTGTCATATTGAAACAAAAAAGGATCTTCACCGAGCTGGAATAAATTATTTTTGTATTCTGTAGCATTAATATCTCCATGAATTGGACCTTAGGACTCTAAGCTAAATCATGAAGAACAGCCCCAAACCAGAAGTACACAAAAGTATGTGGAGAGGGGTGTCCAGTTACATTTGGCCATTTATTGATTGATGATGATGAGGACATAGTGTGGACTAATACAATTACTTGGACGATGGCGTCCTTGTGCACCAGTGGTTTAAGACACATACTATTTGACCTTTATGACCTTTTGTTTCCATGTGTCCACTCACTCTCTACTCTCAACAATATAATAAAGCTAAAAATGTCCCAAAATAGTACAGCATCAACCATAAGACTTAAATAAAACAACATTCTCACGCCAAGCCAATTTGAAATGCCAGGGTCAGCATATGTGGGAGCATACTGTATAAAATCACATCTTGGCAGTGAATGCAGCAGAATTCATTATCCACATAGAGACTAACAAAGAAAATAATATCAGCCTCACAGAGTGACATGTGTGCTTCCCTACAACGGCCCCTGCTGCAGCATCACTGCCTGTGGGCAGACAACCTGCTGTCGTCTCCAGCCACATGCCACCCCCGCCTACCCAGACTGCCTTTCTCTCACTCCTCTCTCTCCGCTGCCTATGCCTTCACACCCAGAGTAAAAGCCTCGAAAGACCAGGCAAACCCCCATCCTGCAGGCCTCACACTGCTTACATGGATCAAAGACTGAGAACCCTGGGGTTTCTCTGTTATAGACGTGTGCCAGATTATACACCGGCCAAACGAACGCACACCCCCACCCCATTACATCTTTAAAAACTCCCCCAGTCTCTGCCCACTCCTTTGCCTCTTACCAAAGCACTTCCCAGCTGCTGTGATTTGAATATGAGGGCCCCTCTGAAGAAAAGAGGGCATCTGGCACACGCCTTAGAGGCTAAGAAAAAGGAGTTAAACTGCTCCTGTCATGGAAATGTTCTGAAACAAGATTAAGCCTCTTTAAAAAGGCAAAGAGGTAAAATGGACACAAGCCCCTTAAATAAGTTCAGACAAAAGACAACATGTGGAGACACCTGGGTAATGTCGATATCCTCACAATGAGTGGTTGCTTGGAGTGGACATACACGTTGAGAGCTTTGCTTTACAAATTGGATTCGTGAGTAAAGGTCAGCACAGAAAATCATCTTTCTTTAGTTTGAAATTAAGGACACGTCAGCAGTAATTGCGTAATCACTCTAAAGGATGCTTTCAGCTCAGATTTATTAGGCTACCTGCTTCCATCTGGGCACTACTGCTAATTAACATACAGTTGCTGTGTTCACAGGAAAAAAGGTCCAGTTTTACTGTCGTCACTGTATTGAATGGAATTAATTAATTTCACATCGAGAAAAACAAGTTTAAGTTTTTACAGTTTGTGTCCAGGGAAAGAATTTCATTGGGCGTATTGATTTATATTTTAAAGGCACTCTGCCACTCGCTTGTTAATACACTGAATAGATAACAATGAAATGGGTTTCAAGTGAAGGTAATTCACGATGAAGTCAATAAAAATGCCTGATGTTAAATGTTAACTTGTACCTCAATAAATAAGACAAATATCTCATGAAAATTTTGGTCTAATCTAGAAAAAGTATATTGATTTGGAGTTGTAGGAACCATCTTGGTGAATGGGGTAAACAAAAATTCTGATGTCCTGTAATGAAATGTAATCGATGCAATGTTTTTATATGTGATTTAAGTGTAAGGAAAGTTATAAGAACTTTTGTTATTAGCTACTCGTCTTTTAACATTGTCCTCCTCTTTCATTCAGTCCTACACATCTACATAGCGTTTGATACGTGATGGGGATGCAATGTCTCGCACATGGGTACTTTGGTCTGGATTCCATTTATAAAGCGGTGTTCCAACTCCTATTTGGCACTTAATAATACTAAGGTGCAAAAAGAAAAAAATAAATAAAAAAGCAGGCATGAATGCCTAATGCTAGATGTAATTAAACCCAATGAATATATACCAAAAGATTCTATTGAGTTGCATTATGGGACTCATAGGATCCAGAGTTTTTGGCGCTCGACCCAAAATAGAGGCTAAAAGTCAGGATAATTGGTCTCTCCTGCATTCATTTGGACTACTTCTTTTTTTAATCTGTCTTTTGAAGATCCCCCAACTTTATGGAAGCGCAAAACTAAATCGCTGGAGTACCTCTTTAATATGTGGCGTGTGCCCCGGCTTAGTTCAGGGAATGAAATTAAACCCATGGCTTTTCACTTCCTAAAGCTGAAAACTGCATGAAGTTACACTTTATTACCGCTCAGATTTTGCTGTTAATAATAAACTAATCTTTGCTGTGTGAGAAGACTTTTATGATACCAAACCCTAATGCGACCAAAGAGCCTCACAGAGAAGTTTACATGCTATCAGTGAACCTTATCCTCACAGGGAGATGGCCAGTGCTTGCAGGACATCCTCACGTGAAAGTAATTCAGGACTGAAACACGTGTCTTTTAAACAGAGAGCTCATGTGTGGATGAAACTCTAGATAAGAATCACATTTTTGTCATTGTGGGAGCAGCTGTTAAACTTAATTTTCCTGTTGTACGTGTTTTCTTACATCTCAGCTTTGTGTAAAGTTGAGAGTTTTGAGTGGGATTCAAACAGCTTTTGACAAGCACTTGACTCGGCTGCTTCATATACGAGCTGAGGCCGTGAGGTGTTAAAGAAATTAAAAATTACTCTGCATTAAGTGTCATATAAATATCAATAATGATCCAGAGTGACCTGACTTCCTTCAGTATCTACAATGCACTCAAGCAGTGTTAGATGTGAATAAATTAATGAAAACAGATGACTCCCACACAAATGTGTCATCGGTTTATTTTTGCTGAGCGAGAGGTTCCCCCACATATGTTCCTCCTCCCCGTGAGCTCGGTGGACATCCTCTCCCCACGGCCAAGGTAACACCGAGGAATCAGCGCAGTGAGAGTTCAGGGAGGTCAACAAGTGGGTGTGGAATGCAAGTGTTTCCCACGCGGCGTTCCCTCGAAACACATGCGCTGAGAAAACATGCGTCAGGCCTCGGCACAGCAAACTGGAATTCGATGAGGTCTGCTCGGAAGTTTTAGGTGGAGGACCACAGTGTCCGAGGAGCCATAGGGTTAATTTAAACACTCTGGGAAGCAGGATAACACTGGTGCTCAGGTAAAAGTACAGTTAAACGTTCTGCATTCAAAATCCCACTTCATTATCCCACGTATTATTGAAATTGATGCAGCAGAGCCAGAGATATCATCTTTTTTATTTCATGCATTCTTCTTCTTCTTCAACACCCACAGTGCAACTCACCAATCGACAGTCCAGATTGTTTTATTTTCGAACTTGCAGTCTTTAGACCCAACCGACTCTGACTTAAGTCACATCCCTTGAGGTAATTTATTATGCTTTTTGCAGCTCCCTCTGGAGACATAAAAGGCTTTCAACTTTTTTCACATATGCAGTAGTCCTCCCCAAGACCTGTAAACAGACTTTGATGCGCAAAATCAGCTCAGTTCCCCTTTAAATACATAGTGTTCAGTTCAGTGGTTCAGTCTACTTCTAGGGGTCGAGCCCCCTGCTTAGGTTCACAAGATAAATCTTAGGGGTTGAAACATAAATGGGATAGCTACACAAATTTATATCCATTTTTGAAATATCCTTTAATCTTTTTGTTGTGTAGTGTTGTTCCGTCTTTGCCTTAAACACTTGCTTAAATGAAGCCATTTGAGAGAATATTTTTTTCTCAGGCTGAATTTAATAACTTTGGTGATCCTCTGACTTTTCGATTAGTGCCACCATCAGGTCATAGTTTCACTCTGTCCAAGGCTTTGCTTTATGACTTGATTTGCATTGTCAATGTGAGCATGTTAGAATGCTGATGTTTTATTGAAAGGCATCGCAATCCAAAAAGGTTTGGAACCACTGGTTTAATCCTTAACAATGTGTTGTATTTTAAACACGGATCATGTGTTTTTAACGTAAATTCTTAAACTGAAGTGTAATTGGTAACTAGATGTCACATAAATATAGTGGATGTAGTGGAGTAGAAGTATAAACTAAAGTACAGTACTTGAGTTAGTTTCGATCTCTGCTGGACAAATTACGACGAGGCCAGAGTGGGGGTGAGACAATGTTGGGAGAGTAGAGAGAAGAGATTTCTGTGGGGCTGAAATGCGGAAATGTTGGCACACACACACACACACACACACACACACAATGTACCCCACTGAGGCCGAGCTGTGGATGGAAAAAGAGCTCCCCATGTGAACCGCACCGTGTTTCCTATGTACCTCTTACGGCAGAGCGGATCTACCACAACACTGTCAGAACACATCAGCTGCTGGAGCCTTGATGGTTTCCACACACGGGCTCTCCCAGTGGCGCCCTGGAGAGACACCACAGGCCTGTTGCTTTAGTCCTGCTCCCAGCAGCCCATTCTGCCTGCCTGGGTCTCAGTACATTGCAGAGGGCTCCCTAACACAATATACCCCTCTGCTTAATCTGGGGGAAGAATGATGACGTGCATTATGCATTATCTATGGTGGCGTTTGGGAGAATGGACAGAAATAACAGCGTGGGGTCACGCGGGACAATGTAAAAAGTTTTTTTATGAAAGGCTGATCTGCTGTAGCTGGAGCATAAACGGCCTTCAGCCCTCAAGCTACAGCTTCTATGAGAAGAATAATATCCTCAGAGCGTGGCTGGATGACCTCATTGGATACTATAGAGAGCTTCACATTAATCTGTAGTGTCTTCTTTCTACTAGGTGGCTAAATATGTGTCACGTCATCACTATATTCTCTTCTCACAGTGGTATTCAGCCTGTCAACAGGGTGAAAGTATTCCTGGTCGTCACCTGCTCTGTGGAAGTGAATGTGCGTTGAAGTAGGCAATGAGTGGCTGTCAGGGTCAGAGCAGGAATGCAACGACAACAGCATGAGAGAGACACACAGAAAGAGACGGAGAGATAAAGACACATGGATGGTGCTTGGACACCGCCGGACTTCCCACACAGACACCAGTTCAGGGTTACGACCTGTCCGCTTTGCCACTTTCTACCACACAGCAGTAATGTATATCTCTAGCCTCAGCCTGGGTGTCCGCTGTGGGTTTTCTGTGGGATCAGACCACTGGAAGGGATTAGCCAGCTGTTGGGTGGGGGAATTTGATGGTTTTTTCCCCAGTTGACGGTTCACGAGAGCACAAAGTGTGCTATTAACAATCTGCTCATGGTCAGTGGATGCAGTGTAAATGACATTAAACAGCACAGTGACACAGATGACATGCTGTTGCCAACTTGCTGACATCACAGACAGGAGCAAATGGGATACATTTACTAGTTACTCCCAAAGGCACACATAAGTGAGAAGGTGTGACAAGTCAGATGAGACCTCAGTGATAAGTGACTGAAATATAATAGGAATGTTTTAGAAATACGTTTAAATAAATTAAATAAGAACCTGAATTTTTGTACTGATTATTATAGAAAATGTGCCAAATGCTGTGTTGTTACAGAGCCTTTTTGTGTGTGTTTTATAGGGTTACAACTAATGGTTTTCTTTTTGGTACAAGTATAAAATAATAGTGAAAAATTTGAAAGAAAATAGCCTATCCAAAAGAAAAAAGCAGAAAATCCTTAAATTTGAGAAGCCGTAAACAGAGAGTGTTTGAGATTTGGCTTGACTTTACCCTGAACATCCAGTTTTCCACTTTTATTTACCCATAAGTGGCTCTAAAGTTGGAAAAATCATCTTCTTCCACACTGTCTGGCAGACTCATTTGTGTATTCTGTGTCAGCTTGTTGCAACTCTTCATTGAAGCTATATGATGTTACACAGCGTAAATATTCAAAGCCAAGGGCCCATGTTTTTCATCACTAAACCATTCCTTAAAATGGAAATACTCCAGATGTTTTGTACATCATTTTACACACATGTGTAATATATTTGGTGTCTTTGTAAACTTTGGGATCTACAGAAGAATTTAAAATAAACTTCTGTGTGTTGAAGCAGCTATAATTTATATTTTTATAACAACATGTATCAAATGACAATGTGAACACAATGTGAAAGGTGTAATAATGATGAACCTACAGAGACTTATCACCTGAATCTGCAGCTCCCCTCGGCTTTACGGAGCTTTATAGTGAATTTCAGCATTTTCTGCCACAGTAGGCAGCTGTTTTCAGAGAAAAAACTCTAAGAAATCAACTGTACACTACCTGCTCAGCACCAAACACCACACAAACACAGGTAGGGACTACTTGGTGAACATAGAGGAGCATTTAACAGCTAAAAAGACAGACGTTTTCTCGGAGTTGGTGGAGATTCATCATGTGGAAACAGATGTTACCATACAACAATGTTTGGCTGCGCAACATGAATTTGTTTTGTCAGAATTGTTATTCATTAATTCTGTGTTTGTTTTATCTGTTTAATTTGTTATTCTTCTGTGTGTGTTTGTATGTGGTGGTGAATTGCAGAATAAAGAGGCAAATGTATAAGAAACAGGTGAGCCTTGATTTCATCATGTTTGTTGCGTGAGGAGCAGAGGGTTGCAGAGCCTGTCAGATTTGGATTCAACGTGTCTGATCTCGCATTGCCGGCGTGAAAATATTAACACATGCAAACACAATTAAGCTGTTTTACTCCACCTGTGGAATGAAAAGTTTGCTCCAAAGGATAGGAGTGGTTTGTGCACAGGCTGATGTAACTTTAAGTTAAGATTGTAATTGATCAAAGGTGTGGTGAGAAACATCTTGAAACTATGTCAGACAAATAAGAAAATTCCTTTACACTCCAACTATTTAACATATCAGCCAATATAATCCAGTATCACAATAAAACATGTTTGGGATGGGCCCCATGGTCTCACAACTGCTTGAAAAAGTTGAATGAATACAGAGCCATTGTTTGCAAGCTTGGGAACAGGGCTCCCATGAGACAGGACATGACTGAAACCAGGGACTGGGATCAGGGCATTTGGGTTTGAACTGGCATGTGGTTCTCATTGCTGCATTATAGTGAGTGATCATTGTGTACTGGTGCTTTAACTGGCCTCGGCCTTGCACGTGAGCCGATCAAAACCACATGTTCCAGTGTGATTGTGTCTGTGGGCTCGTAAAGATGGAGCGCTGGCTGCAGAGCTGCCCCCGGCTCACACAGCCACACAGAGCCCTCTTTGCATGTTAAAAACATTTTTTTTCCCCACTCACTTGGCTGATGCAACGTAGTACAACTTCCACATGGAGTGTATTTTCCCTGACTAAGGGGTTTGGTAGCTGATTTATAGTGTAGTACTGTTGTTTAAATGAATCTAGAGGAATGGGGCTTTGTTTTTCTAATAGCCCTTTTTGAGTTGTTACTCCGACAGCAATCAGAAAAAAATGAAAGTTATTAAAAGTAAATAACGGTCCAGGCTATGAGCAAAAGTGACTGTTTAGAGGTGCTAAAAGATGCTTTGCAGAGCCATTATTAGTTTAGGAAAATGACATGAACTTCTTTCTCACCTCATATTTCCACAAAGCTCCTGTTTTAAGAATAGTACACATACAGTCTGCATCTGGTTTACATTTCCTTGACTTGCTGTGTGTAGTGCATATAGATGTTTTTGTGTAATCATTGCTTGCTGTAAAAATGCAAAATGCACCTGAAAATTAGCTGATGTCAGATGACAAAATGCCCTAAATAATAAGACAAAGATTTATAAAGTGACAGACTGACTGAGGGGTTTATTCTCTGGCAGGGACTTTTCTTCCAGAGGCTGTCAGGTGATTGACAGGAAGCTCAGTGTAACATAATGTGTGCACTGACATGAAAACGCAAAAACTCAGGTTCCATGAAATAGTGCTGTCACAGAAATGGACAAAATTACATTAAGCCTTCATGTCTGACTGTGATGGATTATATACCGTTGGTCAGGCAATTTTGAAATCTGTCGACGAAGTTTTCACTTATAGAAAATAAATTAAATAAATTGTGAGGAAAACAGCGTAAACAAATCTCATATCTCTGGGTTTTACTGACTGTGTACAGTCTTACACAGGAATAACTAATTTGAGAGGAGAAACCCAGATCAGATTCCCAACCTTTTTTGTCAACCTTACCCCCCATTTGATATTAACTATATCAAAGTTCATACAGTATTGTCACAGTAAATTTTACATTAAGTTGAACTATCAAAGTAAATGTAGGATGGTTAGGTCAGTTTTGTATTTGCACTACTGCCTGGAGTGGTAGACAAGCTGGACATTTCAACCATTTATCCATTAGTTTTAGCAAACTATTTCAACTATTTATTCATTTTCTCTTTCTCCTGCTTGTTGTCTTGACAACATGCACTCTCAATCGCAACAAGTGGTGTTCAACCATCGCAGCTGACTCAATATGTGGATTTTTGTTTTTAATCAAATTATAGTTTCTTACTTTCAAATTAGCTGAGCTACTCCGCAATCCTTCCACATACCCCCTGGCAACTGCAGGAGTACCCCGTAGCGTTCCCCTACTTAGGAATCACTGACCTAAATGACTGATTTCAGAACTTGCTATATACAGCAATGGTGTAAGGGCTGTATAATGTGTTGGATAACGATAGTGGAGTTGCAAAAAAGTGTCCGACTGTCTTCACTGGCAGAAGTGTCCACAGTGGTGTTACTGGTTTGGGTTCTTTGTAGCCAGCCGCAGCCTCACACTGTGCCTCTGTGCCTTATCTCCAGCAGCCAGGCTGCTGATTACAGGGAGACTGTACTGGCATGCACATGCATCCTGCTCTGTGTCAGAGACAGCATGGCCGTGCATCTGCGTCCTCAGCACCGCAGATATGCTCAAAGTCATTATTATGCCACTCACTGCAATAGGATAGGGGGCATATTCTTGCAGCAGTATTGTTCGATGTATACTTGGAAACTGATGGCAACAGGTCATGTGAACAAAATGGTGTTTGAGCACTTAAGAGCTGCCATAGGGGATACTGACTCTCGTCTTTTGCCCGCAGCTTATATAATCAGCAGAATCATTGTTGCTTTAGTTCTTGATTGCAAGAAGAGAAAAATAATAGTCTCAAACATCTGAGCAGGAATGACTGCGTTTCAGGAGCAGTTTGTAACGATAAGGCATTGGGATTCGAAAGGTTTAAAGTGTCAGTGAGTCAGTGATTTTCACTTTGGGGTCAGTGTGTCAGTTGTGAATGGGACTGCTATTTCTGAACGTCTGCAGCTGTGGCAGAAAAAAAGCTGCTAGAAGGTGAGTCCATCTTTTGTGTCAGCTGTATCTGTTTCGGGGGAATATGACACCAGAGACAGACGGGTAAATAAGAGGTATGAATCTGACCTATGAACTCTCTGGCTGACGGTAAAGAAGCTCGATCATGGAGGAGCACTGCTCAAAGACATCAGCTGCATGGCCAAAAAGCTCACACACAGGTGTCTGCTGGTCGGCTGGAGAAAATGTCAGACTAGACTGTGCAGTATGTTTCTCTCCCAGACAGATTACCAGAACAAAAGAGTAAATACATAAATACAATAAATGTCAAGGGGGAAAAAAATGTGTACAAATACAATGCATTAACATTAAACACGATGGAAGCTCTGCTGTTATCAAGAGCCTCCAGCCACCTCCAGGCTTTCTGTTTGTCTCATCAGCAGGTTTGGCTCAGTTGTTGATCCTCAGAAACAGAGCTCATGAAGCTGCATTTTTTATACCCTGACAGTAAAAAGACAGCATAAGCCTTTTATTCAGATTCTTGCTCTCTTTTCAGGCTCGCGGAAACCAAATTTAATTGGATCCTGAATTAATCACAAACAATCAGCTCCTTGAAATTGAGCTGAAGCTCTTTGGCACACGAATTACATCATTTGGTGTTCAATCTGATGATGAAGGTTTTGTTTGTTTAACCAGAAAAAAAAAGCTGATGTGGATGAGGAAAGGGAGGGGAGTAGTTCATTTCAACTGGCTGATGTTACTGATTAAACAAGCATAATTTGTGACAGCATGGATTAGTTTCATCCCAGATGATTAAAGAAGGTAATGGCTAGTTACATTTAGTATTCAACACAAGTCAGATATTAAGGAACCCAGTGGGAGATACTTAAAATGCATATCTGCAAATGAATGAAAATGCCATGGTAATATCAGAGGTTGCGTGTTTTTTAAGAAATGCTGGTGAGAGAGGAAAGGTGAGAATGTGTAGAACATTTCAGTCACACATTTAGGCGGTTTCTTAAATTTGAAGACGGTTGTCTGCAGCAGATGCAGCGAGATGAGAAAAATGTGGCAGCACCTGTCTCTGCTGCAGTACAGGGAGTCATGACCCCTAGACCACCAAGAACTGCAAACACTGCAGTAGCAGAAGTGCAGGCGTATTTCCTACAAGTGCATTCTATTACTTCTTCATGTTTTATTGTTAAAAATGTCCTCATTCCAAACAAAATTAGCCCAAAAAATATGGATTGTTTTGCTATTACAGCACCTGGAGAGTTTTTTTTAAATACATTTCACGAAACACTAAAAGTACAAAATCTAATCAGTAATCATCAGTAAAGAAAACTGCATGATAAGACCCTGTGACACTGAGCCAACCACGTAAACTCCTTTTCCTGTTTTGCAACAACTTAACAGCTTTCTAACAACTCAACCATGTGCTGGAGTGATTGAGGAACTCTCGAGCGTTTCCTCTCTCCACTGCAACAAAACCTGAAATCCATCACTCACTTCCTGTTTGTACTCCAGATCTGTTAAAGTGTCCTGTATATGCCAAAGGACTTCCCTTCCAACCCTCTGAAAAGCACTGAATCTTTTAACGGTCTGCTTATCTGCTCAGCACACAGTGACACAAATATGGGCTCAAGATTCATCGGTGCACACACACACAAACACGTGCACATCCTGACAGTAAAGCTTCTTGAGAATCTAGAACTGATCATCAATTAATGATAATGCAGTGAAAGATAGTGCTCTTTGTAATAAAGATAGAAATAAAACATTATTTATGGAGTTCAAGGTTTATGGGTTAGTGCATTATAATGCAACTATTTTGTGTATGTGGCTTTTTTGGGTGTATTAACATTATTATGGAAAGCATGATAACCATTTTAATCAGAACTTATTAGTTGCTAGATGCTATGAATTAATATAAGTAAAGTAAAAATGATTACTTGGTGAAGAACCTCTGATCAAACCTACGCCCTTGTGCACTATTTTCTGTTATACTGTGTATTGAACTTTTCTTTTTTGCGCTTGTCATTCTTTCCCACCATCTGACTGCCAGCTCCAGTATCTGGCGACATTGATATATTACCACTGTGTTGACAGAGCTCCCCCGGTTTCGGCTGCTAGGTTGTCTCTTGTTTACTTCTCCTCTTCTGCCTCTCAGTGATCATTTGCTATCATTGGGACCCCGTCGTTTTGGGCCACCAGGAAAGGCCGCAGGCGTACCAGGACCACCAGCGGCACCTCCACCACCACATCAAACTCACTCTGGCAAACTCCCCGCAAGAACAAAGACAGAAAGAAAGTGTGCCAAAAGTTAGTGTGTGGTATAAAAGTGCTGATCTTGTGTGTTAATCGGGGGGGAAGAAGTGCTGAGGCAGCTCATAAAGCCTAATATTTCAAATCAGCCTCAGGATGCACTACAGCAGGTTATAAATACTAAAGTCGGTGAGATGATGTAACTAAAGTGCTATGCCTGACTTTAAAGTTTTGAGACACTCGTACAGGCAGACCCAGCTGGTCCTCTACCGCTGCTGATAGCAAGGTAACACTCCCTCTGGGCTTTGATGGCACAATGGTTAATTCATGAAGAGGCCACGACTCCCACTGATGCTTTAACGCTCAAGTTAAATGTATCAGAGGAGAAAAAGCAACTCCCTTACTACATGACTACATGCCAAAATGTGTCCACCTCAATTATTTAACACTGGAGATCGGTGACATAAGTGCAGAGCAAAAAAGCATTTTGATAGAAAAACAAGGCAGGCTGACAGCTGCAAACATGAAGGTAGTGGGGCTCTGTGTGAAAGCTTGTCTTTAATACTTGTCCACACTTTCCGCTGTTGTCTATGACCGGCGATGTTTTTCAGCGCTGCACTTTGCCTGAGTGCATGTGAAGTGGTGCTCCACACAGAGAGGTGACCGTGCAGCTTCAGGTCTTCATAAGCTTCACAGAGAGATTACCAAAATATACATTCAGATGGGACATGGTTAAACCGCAAATCACTGGATTATTTACTATCCAATTTATATTCTGAAATTACATGCTGCTTGTGATCACTTTGTACCTGCATTTTAGCAAAATGATAATGGTATGTTGTATTATGTGCATTGTACGTACTTTTGCTGCACTTTGGAAGCCAAATCAATAATAAAGTAAATCTAATCTAATATAATATAACAGAATTGTATTTATTTTTAGCCTGTATATGTTGTTTGTATTTATTGTTGTAACAAAATTTAAATGCTGCACTCTCTTGTGTATCTGTTGAAAAATAGATGTTTTACCTGGTTAAATAAAAGAAAAATGACAAATGAAAGTAAACCAATCAAACTCACAGACACAAATGAAAAATGATTAATGGAGCTTTAAGTAAGAAGCCTGTTTATGCTGCATGACGTGACTTTCTGTACTGGGAGAAATGGTGTAACACGGATTAAACGTATAGCAGATAGCAATGTTTCAATGTGCTTACATGAACCTGCAACTCCACATTTTAACTAAGATTACCCGGAATCGAGTGGATTCCAAAATTGCAGGTGGGGATTATTGCATTATCTCCTCAATCCCAATCCTGCAGTTCAATATTTCACCTGCAGATTACAGGGACACACGGCCCATGGCAATCTCTCTGTGAAATGTATTTGTCAGCAGAGGTCAGCGGCCGCTGGACTGCCATTACGTAAATCTTATTCACATCTGACACATGAAGTAAATCTCTTTAGAGAGAATCAATACTGTCCTGACTGAAGCAGATGAAGATGTGAGGTTCTTAAGAAGACATATGGCTGTTTCCTCTGATGAAAGACTTTTTCCTTATGCTGTCAAAACAGCAGCACACCAGCAGCAGGGAGAAACCCCCCTACAAGAATAGGCATCCAGCTGGGGTCAAAGGTCAGGACCCTCCCTGCCAGTCAGAGGAGAGGAGTGATAACAGAGGACTGTGTCCATCTGCAGGCTGAAATCAAACCAACAGCTAGGGTTTCGACTCTTCATCTTCCCTCCATGGTTCCTGATTGCTGCTTCCGCCAATCTAAGATTATCTTCCTGCAGAAGACATTTCCATGCATTAACTATGTTCCTGTCAGTCTGTTTTGATGACAGTGACAGAAGACGGCTTGAATGACGGCAGTGGACTGAGTCACCTCTTCTACCTATCATCCGTCTTTATTTAATCTGTCACCACAAAGCTCATAAAGACAGTTCACGACCTTCCAACCTCAGCTCCTTCATCCCCAGCTGTCTCAAAAAAGCTCAGCGGACTGAGATTTATACCTACTCAAGGCCATTACAAAGTACCACCTTTGACATATTACTTGTTTGATCAGTGATTTACTAAGTATGTGAGGTCAGCCATCTTCCACCATTTAGAGAGACTTACAGTAGATTCCTTCATTCTGAGGATGTTTCTTTCTCCCGGATGACTGTGAATGCGTTTTGAAACTGTTTCAAACTGTGGTTGTCACAAGAGATTTAAACTCCAATTATTTCTGCATGAAAGACAGTTATAGCGGGACAGTTTATGTAGATGCTGAGTCTGAACTTTGTGTGAATTTAGTACTATTTTAAACATCCACTGTTTTGTATGATCCTAATTTATTTTCTAATTCTAAATTGACTGTTTGTTGAATTGGTAAAAAATATATTAACAAATGTATGTAAATATAAAAACAAAAAAACTTTTCTTGAGTGGTGTGAGGACTTCCTGAGGTTTTGAGATTTCTGCCTCCACCCAGTTTGTGGTTCTCATGGTATTTATAAAATCTCTGTTCTCTGGATTATCAAGAGTTATCAGGACAATGTTTTTGGAAAAACAAGTAAATTCAATCTCAGACGCATATCTCAAAACCTGCGTAAATAAATCCAAAACTACCGGCATTGGATAGATACCAAGTGAGCTATGCCCTTTTTTTTATATTTTTGCTTTTTTTCCTTGTGTCATTTGGTTGAACTGACCCTTATTTAAGGCCTCCAGCTACACAAGATTCACTGTTGCAGGAGAAAGACTCTGAGATGTCAATGACCTCATCCTCATGTTTTCTTTCCAGACTAAAGATAACCATCTCTGAGTCACTCATAAGCATGTTTCAAAGATCCCACGCCAGCCAGACAGTGTTAGCTGTGCCCTCCTTCACATGTACGTCCTGTGATTGTGACACTGTTACAGACGTATATGACTTGATAAGACAGTGCTAATATTACCCGAGCAGTGCGTAGCTGCATCTAAAAGAACATGATGGAAGCGTGAGACATCCTTGCTGACGTTTTCTTCAGGGGACTGGCAGCGATACATACTGTACAGCCTCGGTGACTGAGATAACACATCATTATCTATTTTCAGTTGGCTTTACTGAGTCTAACCTGTTATTATGTATGCAGTGTGGAGATGTGGATGAAAGGGGTTATAGACAGGAAAGTGACAAAGACACAATTTTCATCCTTTGGGCGCAGAATGAAAAAAAAATCCCCTTCAGTGTTGATCACCTCATTTCCATATTTAGTGCTGATTATTGTAGATTTACATCCTGGATTGTAACCTTCTGAAACCATGCAGGTAGTTTAACGTTTATGCACTTTTAAGTTTTGAGAAAAAGGTATTTTGCAAAATAGGCTTATTCGCTTTCTTGCTGAGAGTTAGATTAAAGAGATTAAAATCACAATGTGTTGTTTTCACTCTTCACTCTTCAAAATCCAAAAATGGAAAATCTTTAGAGGTGCTTGAAGACAGATTTTTTTTTTTTTACCATAGGATAGAGCCATGCTAGCTGCCAATCTTCTCACCAAACTTCAGCAAGAGAGCAAATAAGCGTATTTTCTAAAATGGGGAAACAATCCTTATGGTATCTGCTTCTGAGATTTCTGACAACATCCAAAATACAATTGAAGTGAATGTAACTGTGTTTGTATTGCTCACAGATGTGAAAATAACATTAAAAGAATTCAACAGCAATATATCACATCAAAAATAATGTCTCGGAAAATGTCAAGACCATGGCAAAGAAAACCAAAATCTGCATTACTACAAGAAGTAACTGAGAAAATATCTTTTTTTTTTTGTAAAGTTGCTGAATTGACCCTTTAAAATGTTTGGAAAGCAGTCTGTACTGTTCAAATTTGAACAGCTTGCTGATTTTAACCGAAGCAGGCAAAGAGTCCAGTGTGTTAAATGGCAACCTGAGTTCAGCTTGAAATTGGACACCAGGCATTACACTGTTGTCTCCTGACACACTCACCAAATCTCACAACTTCATCACCTCCCCCTCTCTTCATGGGAGTTTCGCAGAACCCTTGTTTTGTCTAATTTGACTTCAAAAATCTGCGATAAAGAGTGGGAGGGGACCTTGCAGTCTCACCTCCATTGTTTCTGGGCAGCCGAGCATTCTTTGAAAGGGGAAGTTTACTGATGTTGTGTAAGTAAATGGTTCCAGTGGTTTATCATTGGTGGTCCATGATGCAGGCTGAAAGTCCCTGACTGTTGAACATAGTTTAATGTTTTACTCCTCACCTGGCTGTAAAAGTCTGCGTCTATATAAATGGAATGTGTGAATCATGCCAAGCAGCTTCGACAATAACACAAAGGACGCTGGAGTCACCACAGTATATTAAAAAAGCAGGAATGTTAAGTGCAGTCCAAACTGGAGGATGAAAGCCAACCATGAAGCCAGTTTGCAATGTGCACACAAACTATATTAAGTCTCACAGGATTTCTGAAGTGTCCTTGAGCAAAACAAACACAATCCTGGCCGCTGCGCTGTAGCTGACCCTGCACTTTAATCCCTCTGATGTATGTCCCTTTAGATGGATCAATTGTGTTTACACCTTACATACAGTATCTACTGTGCTTAGGAATTTTGGACATTTTGCTATTTGCCATGAAGCAAATTCAAGAAGAGAAGGACGCCATAGTGATACTGAACTATAGTATCAAAAACAGAAACACTCATGTGACTGATGGTTTCACAAAATGATGAATTTCCTGAATAAATATCCAGAAAACAATGATGTTGGTTTTAAAGCTGCACTTTACAATATTTTTATATTAATAATTGATAAAATGACCATGTGTTACAGGAAAGGAGTTTCTTAAAGTTTCTTAAAGTTTCAGAAAATTATTACCCAACTTTGCAACTTCCCCTCAGCTCAATGAAGCATTTCAGCATCTCATTGTTTTGGTTTTACTCCGCACAACTTTACTGTTTTGGTTCACTCTCACGGCTCTCATCAGTCCCGTTTACGGCTGGAGCTGGTTGCTGTTTTTAACGTTAAAAAGCTCTGATCGGACGCAGTTAGAAAGTAGCTGGTGAACATAGAGGTGCAATGCTGCTTAAGAGCCAGATATTTCCCTCAGGAGTCGGTAGAGACCAAAAACAGAGCTAAAAGGAGAGAATATTGGACCAGAAACATGACTCAGAATAAATTCTAATGTTGCTACATGTTTCCTGGATGATCAACTTTATATGGTGATAATATGTCCGTGTTGTATTTTTTGCTTGTTCTGCTGCCACAAGTGACCAAAAAATTAATTAATACTGCTTTAAGCTGCTTACATCCCTCTATTAGCAGTGTGCATGGATTATCTGTATCAATAAAACAAAACTACATTCATTTGAGAGAAGAAAAAGTAAAATCTCAACATATAAACCATGGTTTACTCCTAATGAAATGACTCTTCTCCTCTACAATAGGTGTCAAATTCCAGCAACATTCCTCAGACTGCTTCACAACAGAGGTCTCGGCTGCAGTAAAGTTGCACCATCCTGTAACAACAAGTCTTAAATGTACATTGTGTTTATAGAGAAAACAAAGCAGGACCTCCTAAGAAACCAGTCACTGCTTAGTCAGGATGTGGTGGACGTCGCCCTGGTGAAGTGTCACATATAGCTAATCTACTCCATGTGCCTGAAACCCGACACACTGGCCGAGAGCGGAGGCACAACAGGATGGACGACCTTGTCAGTGACGGAGGGCTCCCTGGTGACCCATCAATACAGAACAGTGCTGCCTAATGATCATATTCTTCATCTTCCATCACCCAACCTCCCCAAGACCTGCAGCCTGGCCCGCTTGACCACGAAGGCTACAGCCAGGGGCCATAAAGCAAGAGACCACAGGGGCCACACTCCAGGCATCCAGAGATTGCATGTTTGAAAGCCCTAAAAACCTTTTTTCTCAGTCAGTTTCTTACTATGAGCAAGTGATTGGGCAGGGTTCAGTTGGAAAAGGGTAACGTTATGTATTTCTATGCACCAACATTTTTTTGAACAAATGAGTTTTGCAACATTTAAATTTTATGTTACTTCAAACAAACCACATCTACACAGTCATGATGAAGCGTTTGAGTGTTTAACTCTCAATAACTAAATATTAAAAAAATTTAAGATAGTTTTTATTTCAAACTTTAACTTGATAAATGAGCAACTGACACTTGCTCATTTATCCATGAATATATAATGTTAAATAAATTATTATATTTAAGACTATTTAAAATTTAAGACTAAGTTTTCAGGGGCTTTCGTTTGTTCCGTTTGTTTAAACTTTATTGTTGTATGTTTTAAGAAGAAAATGGAACGATTATAATGTTAGACGATAAGTCAGTTAAGTTAATTTCAGCAGCTTTTTTTGGCGAAAATATTGTAATTTTCAACGCCCTTTAGACCTTGCATTAAAATGCATTTTGGGTGATCGGATTGCAATTTACAGTCACTTTAGCAGCTCCGTGAAGCTTCGTGGTAACATGCTCACATTGACATTGTGATGGTGCAAGCATGATTTTTTACCATGTTCACTATCTTAGTTTAGCAAGTGTGCATTCAGCAATGAAATTTTAACCTGCCAATGAAGGGGATCACCAAAATCATTGCAAGGGGGACAGGAATGTCTCTACCCAAGTCCAAGGCAATCCATCCATCCAGTAGTTTTTAAGACATTTTTCCCTGAGCCACAAATGTCAACTTGCTGGTGGTACTAGAGGAAAAGTCAGGGCATCACCAAAGTCAGTAGGATTCAACTTCTGGAGACCATGAATGTCTGAACCAAATTTCATAGCAATCCATCCAATAGTTGTTGAGATATTTCAGCCTGGACCAAAGTGGTGGACTGGCCGAATGACCAAAATCTCTTGTAACTATGCTTGGCAATTTATTCATACAAAGAAAGTACACACAAAAATTAATTCAGAAAATTTTCTGAGAAATTTGTTTGACAGTATTTCTGCTTTAGGGGACCTTCTTCTCCCTACAGTATGTCTCCATGCTAAAGAGAGAGCATGTGGTTAGAGCAAGCATGTGTTAACCATCATGTTAGACATTTTCTGCCCTTCACAGAGTGACACAAATTTGGACAGACATTGTCCCCGAACAATGGATTCGCATGAAAGTACAAGATTAGTTTTAAGATTTTAGGGTGGTGTAGGATCAAAATATTCCCCCCAAAAGCAGTTATCAACCGATTGTGTTCTGCACTCTCTCTTGCCCAACCATTACTTAAATTTCCCAGCTGAATTAAAATAATGCTTGCCAATACAGCTGGGAAAATTAGCAATAATCACAACTCTGAGCATGACAGTGAAGTTTCAGCTGCTCAATCAAGACAATAGTTTTGGATCCCGCAAACCCACAAGAATGTACCGCAGATCCCTCTCTCAGCATGTCTCTTCCCACGTGTCTGAGACGTGTCTTAATCAGAAACAGGCAGACTGGATCAGGTCCCACATGTCGAAGACTGGATTATAAAAGCTGTGAACAATTAACATGCATGAGGGTCTGCCCTGCCTCAGTGAGAAAGGAATGGTATCTGCTTATGTTAATTTCTCAGGATTAATTTAAGAAGCTTTTAAGGGCACTTCAGCGGGAGTGATTTTTAAAGTGGAGTGACTCTTTTCCTGCCTTGTCGAGCAAACCAAAACTGTTCCTTTCATTACTGAAACAACTGTCCATCTAATACTTTAGAACTCCTGTATGCATAAATAGTGAGTTAAGTGTGAGCAACAACATTTTTGGATATACAGGGACGAGTGTGTGTCTCCGTGTCTGTGTTTCTGTGGTGTTGGCTCAGAGCTGGGCTGGCGCCATGTTTGGCCCCATGGCTGTGGCTCCAGATGTGATCTGTCTCTCTCTCTGTAGGACTGCTCAACACACCCCAAGGAGGGAGATGAGGAAAACTGTTCTGCAGGATTGAGAGGGAGGAGGTACCGCTGCAGGGAAATTGAAACTTGACCTCCTCCTCTTGTGCCCTGTTGTCCTCAACGCTCCCCGCGCCGCCCTGTGTGACACATAACTCGCTCTCCGAAGACTGACATTCAAGGGACTGTGTGAAAATTATTTGGGTAGGGAGGTGGGCTGAACTAGACGTTTTACTTTTTTTTTTTAAAGCAAGGCCCTGCCCAGTGTTGTAAACATTTTCTTTGGCTCCTACTCTTGAATAACACAGTTCCTCCCAAATAATTTAAGTGTTACATTTAACTAAAAGAGGCAAAGAAAAAAGAAATTAAGCTTTTTATTTAGATACTCAACTCAATCAGGTGACTGAGGGCGTTCACACTTTTCGGTTCATCCAGTTAGATTTGACACGACCTCTGTGAGCCGAACATTTCATTGCTGTCAGTTTTCATCGCAGTGTTCAATCAACGTGAGCCACCTCCACCCCATTCACCTCCAGTTTCATCAGAACCAGCTCTTCAAAAGGTCCTCATCACCAGTGTCTAGACTCCATCAGGGGGATATTCCCGTACGGCTTATTTAGGAACTATCCACGTAAAAAGTGATGACGTCATAATGGGGTCTAATTGCCGAAGACTCCTCACATATCTAACTAACCCCTGATTTAATTTAAGATTGTTTACTCTACTTAATATCTCAACGGAACAATAATATAACTACCAGTGCACACATTATAGAAGGGGAAATTGGAAACATTACTAATTTCGTGAACAACAATGACAAAAAGTATTTGTTGACGACCTTTTTTCATGATGAAAACAAGAATTAGGACAAAATGCCTTTCACCTTTTTGTCAAAGAATAAACTAAACACTAAGCTGACGTATTACTGTTTTAATGCAAATTCAACAACCTGCATGCATCTGCAGGATCAAACACTGTATGCCCCTGATTACTAAAACAATATCCTCCCCCAACAAAAGTAAAATTACAATACACTGTGACCCCATTTCCCTCCCTTATAATTTTCATACAGCTCCCCAAACAGAGCCAATGAAATCATCTCATCTGATTGATACAGTGATGTGTGCAGTAATCAAACAAAGTTGAGCAGATCCCTGTGGTCCGCTTCAGCCTCCACCAGTGGACGCCTGCCAGTCCTGCTGTAAATCAATCTCAGTGGAAGAATTCCTTCAACGCATTAACTCTCCTTTCTTGTTAGGGGCCAAATATTGTTGATTTACATATGCAATTAGCAGTGCTGAAGGGGCAAATTTCAGCCTGACCGAATAATGCAATTAGAGCCAATTGTTTAAGCACGCCCGCCCAATTCAATTACTCGCGTGCAGCTGACAATTACTGTCTGGCTGGTTGAGATGCACGACTAATGAATGACATCAGGACATGATTCCACCTTGCATTACTGCACGCCTGAGCTTCTGCAGACACAGTCGTCAAAATAACAGCGGCTTCATTTTAAGAATTAACTAATTCATTTGAAAATGTTATGAAATCTTTTCATGTCAGCAACACATTTTCAGTGATTAATGAGTTAAATGTTTCTAAGGTGACTTTGTAATTTGCCCCCTTGAACAGGATCTTGTAAATGAGAACAGAAGCAACAAAGATTTAATCTAATGTTACATCCAAAGGGCGTTTATTAACAGCTTTTTTTTTTCTTCTTACAGTTTTACATTGGAAGAAGGAAATAATTTGCCACATGAGTTTTCTTGCTCACACCCATGTTATAAAGGAGGTAATAAAAAGTGTGAATACATAGAAGAGGCAGAAACCTCCACGGAGCACACTGAGCTCATTGTTTTTCATCTTTTGCACAAAGTTCAGAAAGTTCAGCTGCCCCACAGCTTCAAACAGCCTGAAATCACAGAGAGATGTGATTTTATTAAAAGTAGGGAGGATCTGTTTGTATGAACTGCTCAGATTTAATAAAGTATGTAAATAATTCCTGTATCTTCCATATTACAAACCTGAAATGTACAGTATGTTTGACATATTCAACTGAATTTTGAAGGTTATCTGTCATTTTTATAAAGAATGGATGAGATCAGCATCTTACTAAACCTGCAACAGTGTACACTTTATAACACAATTTATACTTCATATAAACATTAGTTGTTTATCTCAAGGGCTTTGATGCTGGGCTCTGTATGTCACGTCAACTCCATGCAGAAGTTTTTATTAGTATCTATTTTTTTACTAGATTATTTATTTGGCTGGTGGGCCTCAGTAATCAATACCCAGGGAACTCCACCAATTTTACACATCAAAGCCTGTTTACAGGTCTTGGGAAGGACTACTGCACATGTGAAAAAAAGTTTTGTGTCTCCAAAGGGAGCTGCGTGAAGTCTGATAAACTGCCTCAGGTGATGTCATTTGAGTCAGCGTTGCTTGGGGCTGAAGTTTGAAAATGAAAACAAATCTGAGGGTGTGGAGTTAGAAAGAAGTGAGCCTACAGACCTCTGTAGCCCGCTCCTCATCTCTGCTTGAGGCCTGCAGCTCAAGTCCACATTGGTTGCTACTAGCATGACACACCCGAAACTCTAACCAAACGCGGCATTCAAATTGTATTGTGGGTAATGTATATGCCTGGTTTTGAGAATGAAGAAAAAAGCGTGGAAAAAAAATCGCAAAAATGACTCCTATGCGTGAATGTTTGTCCTGTGTTGCACTAGAGAAATAAATAACAGGTTATCCACCCATGATAAACAGTGGCCTCGCTGAATGAAAGGATTGTTGTTGTTGTTGCCTTAGAAAAAAAAATAGGTCATTCACACACCCATTTCTGTTCAACTCCACCTACTAAATCTATTCTACAGGTTAAAGATGTTTAATTAAAACTGTGTTTGAATTCAAGGGGTACTTGTTTCATTTAAATATAATTGGTGATATTATGTATCTGTGTTGTTCAAATAACCTGGTGCTGAACTAAGCACAGTAGGTGCAATTTGCATGATTCTTTTCATGTGGGGGCAGAATTAGATGATAAGAGAGTTCATATTTATTGGTATTTATATGAGCCTTTTATTTATATTGTTATCTACAGTAAATTTGTGAAAAACAATGTCAAAATATTTGATGTTAAAGGTCCAGATTTGGCCCAAGGGGTGCTATTTTCCTCACTACTTTGCATCTTAAAATATTGTCATATCATACTTAATAATATAATAATAGAAAATCTGATACTCTGCATAATGCGTTTATTTGGGTTTAACTCTGAATGCACAAGTTGTAATAGAGTATTTTAACATTGTATCACTGATACCTTTACTTAAGTAAAACATCAGAATACAGAATACTCCACCACTGATACTGGGCTGTCTGTCACTGCATTCAGGGAAAAAAAAAAAGTGTCTATTCAAACAGCAGCACAAATGGCCATATTTGTGAGCCCTTTTTTTTTTTAAGTGTCACCTTTTCAAACCTGAGGAGCAATCTTGTTGCCAATAAATGTCAGCTTTGTGTCTAGACAGCTTGGCCCGGCAACAAAACATCAATTGTTTCCAATTGGCAGAATTTCCTTCCCTCAGCCGTGGCTCCGGCCAATCAGAGGCCAGCTTGGTGGAACAGAGCACGCTCACCGTGGCAACCGCTCCACTCTACCTCCGCTCGCTGACACTCCTCACACACCGTCCTCCCTGTCTTCGTCAGATGGCCAAAATAACACCCACCCGTGAACCGAAACTGGCCATTGCTGCGGCTCGGGATGAGTTAAATCCTCACCCAGCAGAGGAAGGGGGATTGTGAGTGTTGTACATCCGCTATCCTGCCTTTTGGAAGACCCTTTTCCCCCATAAACCGGGACTCAAGAGTCAATATTTCACATTAGGGGGTGAGGTTATCTCAGGGGTTGAGGGTGTTGACTACAAATGAGTAAGACATGAGACAATCCGAAAGCGGAGGCTTGCGCAAAGGCAGCGTCCTCTGCCTATAGCAGATGCTTGTGGGTGAAGCAGTGATATTTGAGCCACAGCACAGATGTGGGAACACAAGCTCAAGACAAGTGTGGGTGGTGCTGCGTGTTTTCAATGCAGCTGGGTCAAAAGACAAACCACACTTATTTGAGTAAGCCTTCCCTGACCGCGCGTTAGCAAACACACGTTTGTACACAGGAACAAATATACACAGAGATACTAAACATGCAGACCCCCTGTGGAGAGACCTGCTTGACACAGAGCTGAATGTATTTACTCCCTTACTTCTTTGAAACGACAGCGTTGCCATAGGGGGCTCAGAGAGACTGGGAAGTCATGTTTAGAGGATAATCTCGGCCGGACCATCTGGTCAAGATTTTCTCTCTTTTCTCTGGATTTCTCTTTTTCCCATGAAAAGATGAAAAAAAAAAAGTATTTTGGTGGTCTTGAAATGCAACTCAAAAGTCAGGTGGATTTGATTTACTTCGTCAAATGGATAACTGAACTGCATTTGTAGCAGAAAGGGCAGCTTGTGCAGCATCCCAAGCCAGTGGTGAACTATATAATCTATATTTATACAATTACTGATCACTTCCAGTTGCTTCTGCCCATCTGGAGGCTTCAGCAATCCCATTGCCCTCCCAGTATAATCGCTGTTGACACAGGAAATTTAATCTAGATATCTTGGTGATGATGAAAGTGGTTGTAATAGGATTAAACTGGGCTTGACAGGAGTGTGACATCGCTACTGCAGGGCATTACTCCATGAGTACAACACTGAGTTATACTGTTGGTAGGACACAACCTGCTGCGTATTTGTCACATTTCCAGGACTGAAGAAAATGTACTATTCGAGTCATAAAATAAATAGGAAACACATATTTACGTTTTCCCAAATTTGTTTGAAACTTGTTGTTACATTATCGTTGTGTGATTATGATTGATTTGAAAAGTTTGCAACACATTACTTCACAATAGTAATGCATTTTGTATTTAACTATTGATGTAACTTCCTTGTCTCTTCCCTTTTTTGTCTTAGTATGCTTTATAGTTACTACTGATGTTTGCATATATTAATTAGTACTTTACTTTGTGCATACAAGCAGTATTGTAGTTTTTTAAAGTTACTACGAATCTGTTTTGTACTTCTGCTTGTGTAACACTTCAATTTACCATATATGCCTGATTGTTCTTGTAACAAGATAATAATAAATAACAACACAAATATGAACTTTCTTTATTATCAAAGTGTAAAACCTCATTTGCTGCTTTGCTGTTATGATAGCATATCAGCAAAATGAAGTCCTCAAAAATGAAGTTCTTAAAAATTCTCCACCTGTGGACAAAGCCAAACACAACATGTCTTGCTCTGCCAGCAAACATCACTGTTATTATGGAAAATCAATGCAAAAATCCACCACATGCACATATCTAAAGACAGCTGAGTTATTGACATTACAGTACATGAGGTTAATTGCCTTATCAGACTAATGCCCCATGTGTGGGGTAAGAGGTTTAGGGTGAATGGATGTGTAAGACAACAGCTGCATCATGGTTCAAAAATAAAAAGTGCAATTTTTAGCTGGCCGATACCTGCTAGTTATCTTACACAACTGTACATTTGAACTCCATAAAATGGGAGATAGAAATAGGCCAAAAAAAAAAACATAAAATGCCTATTTTAGTCTGGACTGCAGGATCTTAAAGTCTTTTGCTCTGCTCATGTATCTGCCATGTGGCCTTTTACCATACGGCCAGATTATGGGTTGCATGGTTAGAGCCACAGAAAGCCATTACTTAGGGGCTGAAGGCAGGAGTTAAGATTATCTGCAGGACTTCAGGCCAAAGAGATTTGTTTCCACAAACACAACACTGTGTTTAGTAGTGAGAGGATTCTGGGGTGGCAATGGTTAATTCCAAGATTAAGCTAATTTCATTCTGGTTGATGAGCATTTTAGTTGAATTTTCTGGGTAAATTGTGCTGTTTTTCCTATCAACCCTGTTTGACTGTGAATGTGATACTTCACAATAATGGGACTAATAATTGTTTCAGTCAGTATCAGTCGTTAAAAAGCACAGGAAACCAAGAGAAATATGTATAGATCTCTAAAAGCTGGCCTATCTAAACTAGTTAATATATTGATGTGTTAATATAATGCTATTTGAACTATTAAAAAACAAATGAATGAAATCATATTAATATGAATACAGATATATCTATTTGCGTGGAATATTTAGTTCCAGACAATGATGTAATTATTATTATGAATTTCTTTGAAAATATTTGTTAAACCAACAAAACTCATATTTTTTTTTTTATCACTGGTGGTGAACACATAATTGACATAACACCACCTTTTTCTGACAAACTTGTTAGCAAACAGTTGCTTATTTACACATCCAGCAGTTACGAAGCAACATTATCATTCAGTTGGAGTCGTGTTTGTGTGCACTTGATGAATTCACCCTCGTTTTAACTCTGTTCTTGGTCCCCACCAACTCCTGGGATTATATCTTTATCTGCTAAATGCAGATTTAAATTAAATACTATAAATACTATATAGGTGCTTTAAGAAAAACTGCATTAAAAATATCTTGTGCTATCTTTGACAAGAATGGCTACTTAATTCTATAGACTAGAGTATTTGAGTTAAACTCACTGTTGAACATATCTTTAAATTGCAGAGAGTCATTACAGGAAACACAACTTCATCTGGTGATGGTTTAGTGAGAAAAAAGCCACATGTGTAAACCTAAGTGAAGACTTCAGATTGATACACAATACTTACAAAAGGGACAGCACGTAATGAGGAAGTTTGCAAGCGATCACCTAGTTTACAATACCAAATAATGCCAAATAACCTGAAATTAGATCTTTAGGTGCATTTACTTCTAAAGAAGACTCTGCCAGTCACTCTTTCCCACTGTCAATGTCATAATGATACCTAAAACCATCAAAATGAGTATTAATTTTGCTCTAGTTTAAGTTGAATCATAAACAGAGGGGTTTCCTTTTTGCTTTGGATATATTTGTAATTAATAATTGGAAAATAATGTTGAGGAAACCAAGCCGTGGGACACACTGTACAGTCAGAGTGATGTTCTTATACTGAGGTTTTGATGTGGATGTCCAGGAGGTTCACACGCTGCTGGGGAGATTTGTCATCATGACGAATCAACGGTCACTGAAGAGCCCTTTCAGGTTCACAGACCCAAACCGCAAACACACTGCACACATGACTATGAAAGTTAAACATTTGGCTGTTTTATCTGAGAAGGTGCTTATTAAAATGTCAAACAATGGGAGTGAGTTTTACTCTCAGATGTACAGCAAATAGCTTTAAAAAAAGAATTTCCCACACTGCATGGAGGTAATCTATTGTGATGGGTGACACTAAAATGTCGGCAATGGAAGGGGTAAATGTTTTGACCTCTGTCCTGCTTTTTTCTCACAAATAATTCTTGCAACATGCACGATTGGGCCATATTTGTTAAAGTTTTTAGCTTTGCTTGATGTAACAGTTTGTTAAATTGCACAATGCACTCAATGAGAGAAGCTGGACATCAGGAATTCAAATATCAAATAAAGATATTGATTCTAGATACATGAAATTCTTAAATCCTTTACATTTTCCTGTAGTGTGTAATCTTGTGAATCAGAATCCATTGGCAGTGGAAGTTACTGAAACCAGTGACATGTTGGACAACTAAAACATGTTGAAATTTAGGGGAAAAACTGCAACACAGCAGCTGGAGTCTTCTGTTTGCTTGCATCAAGAGGTTTTTAGCAAGTGTGTCTCAATAAGAATATTGATAGAATATTATTTCATATTCTCTTTGTTAGGATTGTGGCTTTGACTATTGATGCTGGATTCACTCTGCGCCTGAAATCCTGTTTAGTAGAACTATATAGTAGGCTATTTGTAGCACATTGATTATGATCAATCAGAGATTTCACTGATGCGTATGGGTGAACATATGGCCTGTGAACGCCTCCAGGTTCCTTCCCCCAGGTCCAGTGTGTTATTCCAGTAATCCAGGCTAGTAATTGATCCAAGCCCAGCAGCATCGTGCCACTGGCAGGTAGCCACGGAGGGTCTGTCCGACCTTTGGCCCCAGGTCACTGCTTCTGGTCTTACTCGACTGGCTTTAAAAAGAGATGAAAACTATCAATCACTCGCTGGATGGATGCACATCAGAGGGAATGCATAAATCAATACGCAGGAGAGGCTGTCTTTTTCTTTACAAATAGTAAATCATCCAGCTGTATTTTGCTGGGTTTTCAGATTCTGTGCAGTGCAGCTGGTGCGTCAGAGGAAGCAGGCCAGATCAGTTTGGTCAGACAATCTTATCATAAACAGTTGTGGGCAACTACAACTCTGTGTCATCTAGTCTGAGATCCAAGAGAAAGGTGCTAGGGAACACTTTGATGGTAGTCTGGCAACCAGACGAATCTGCAAGCTCATGTTTTATTTGCTCTGGCAGATACGTCTGGCCCCCCTGTCATTCATAAAGATTTCCACCGGTCCTGGAATTCGTCGGGCCGATCACAAACCGTTTATCAAATATGGGGCGGGTTTGATACGATGATTGACAGACGAGCGGCGTTGAAGTATTTTCTGGAAATCGAAAATAAACCCGTGGTTCATCCAGGCTACTTTGATGGAAGAATTAAGAAAAAACAAGCCTCCGGTATCTATAATATCTGCAGTCGACGAGACTTTAATAAATTGAAACATGAAGCCTCACATAGAAAATAATGTCTACTGCACAGTGAGAGTATCAAGCAAACCTCTCATTAAATTAGATGACTCCTATGTGGTTAGGGTCTCTACTGAGTGTTTCAGATGTTTTTGTAATGATTTATGTGTGAATTGTGTGTTATTTACATACTCAGCTCATTTCACAATATTGACAAATGATGTACAATCATTTTACACCTTTGCAGCTGTCCCAGTTTGTTGCAGATAAGTGGAATTATATCAATGACTCACAGCTAATGCCTTTTGGTTTTGGGGGGATGGGAGGGTGGAGCTGCCTGTGAGTAATATAAGATTAGATTTTGGATAATCCAAGACAGAACGTGCAAGAAGGTCAAATACACTTGACAAGGTGATTTTTATTCTCCTTTCAGGTAAGGTGAATAAGAAAGGAGGTTAGGGAAAGAGGGGGTAACAACTTTGTGTTTAAGCTGGAAATAAATTGTACTGAAACTATTTACTACTACTAATAATTACAGGGTACAGTAATATTGCTACACTGCAATGATGGGTAAACAAGGTAAGAGTGTTGATATTGTAATGAAATTAAGTATTGTATCATACTTAAAAAGTACTAATTTAAGTTTAATTTATTTCTAAATCCCTCCTAAAGGAACATTCACTGTACTTCTCCCCTTGTACCTATGTGTAAGTACCCATTACTACCCTACATATACAAAGTATTTAAACTGTTTTTGAAACACCATAACTTAATAACTTCTTAACTCAAGGTTCACTTAATAGCTTCTTCCAGAGCTTCCAGCCACCTCTCACAGTCGGCCTCCGTGGATTAGATTTCTTTTTTTGTCAAACTAATGTTTCCAAGGTCTAGAATGAACCTTCCTGCTCAACCAGTGAGCTCCTTATCAGATGATTTGTCCAACTCGTGAGTGAACTCCCGCTGTGCCGCTCAGATGTTTCCCACTCCTGGGAGTTTTTTTTTTTTTTCACTGCTGTAGGACACCGATTCACCAACTCACTCCCATACCACCTCCTGCACTGTGAGGCAGAATTGTTTAACTTCAGTATGAGGGACGACAGCATGGCACCGCTTCATAAACCACAGCTCCTCTTTGATGTGTTGTTTTTTTATGGGCGAGGACAGCCTCATGGGTTGGGCCTTTCCCCGCCTTCACCACCTCCTCCTCCTCCTCCTCCTCCTCCTTTAACCCAGCTGGCATCTGACTTTGAGCATACGTTGACCAAAGGTTGGGTGAGCTCACCAAGCGGGAACGACGCTGATGTGTGCGCAGTGTGTACGAGAACGTGACTGCACCTACAAATCATTTACCAAGCAAGTGGAGGGTCATTTGAAAGAAAGCAAAGCCAAAGGGCAGCACCGTGCACCGAGTTGCACGTGACTCCGCTCTGCATGGGAAACATGGAGCTTGCTAACATGTAATTAGCTGTTACTATTTTCATTCTGCATCGCCCTGAAGCGGCACAGGGCTGTTGGTTGTACACACTGTGCCAGGAAAGTCTGAGGCTGTCAGTATGGCTTTTGAGTCTATTCAGCTTCAGCTATTAACTTTCTGTATTGGTCTGAGGGGAGACAGAGGGGACTGTCCTGACCAGAGGACCCCTCCCTGAAATGAATGAATGATTCCGCTCACCGTGGAGAAACTTAAAAACAGCTATCCTGAATGAAAAATAAGCCCACTCAAGGAGCATTTGTTTTCAAGGATATTGGCAATATCCTCAAAAAGGAAGACATTGTAGAGGAGCAAAGAAAAGTCATGCTGTATTCCTAAAACAGATGTTGTTTTCACTTTAAAGGGATGAAAAAGTAGACTGAGAGAGTTGAGATTATACGTTTTAGAAAGGCTTTGGCCAGCTATTGTACAGTAAGTGGAAAACAGGACTGTCCTCCTGAGGGACCTCTCAGTGACTTTGACGTTAAAAGCTCATTTTCCTCTTCCCTAAATCCTGCTGCACTGAACATCGTCCAAACTGCAAGCTAATGCATACTCCTGGCACCGCTTCAAAGCAGGACTGGTGTCTGCCTCACTTCCTCTGCCCCCTTTCCTCTGCTCCTTTGCTTCTCTCCATCCCGAGCAACGTTGGAAGAAAGACTACAACAAAAAAGGCAGGACAGAAACTGCTTTCACCTCTAACCCAGATCACTTAGTAGGTGATGAAATGGAAATAAGACAAATTGGCTACTGTGGATTCATCAGATATTACATCCAGAATAGAAGCAGTGCCTGTTTTTGCTCAAACTTTGCACATCTGAAAGGAAAGCTGTACTAACACATTTTCCCTTAAAAAAACATGTTTTTTGCCTCATTAAAGGGAAAGTCCACCAACTTTAGGTATTCACAGGGTCAACTCAGTTCCTAGTAACAGAGCAGGGAAGCGCCGAAACCAAATTATGTTCAGTCTAATCGGTTTAGGACCGCGGCCTGTTATATTGCTTTGAATCTTAGTTTGTGTGTCACTATGTCTAATACCCAAGTGGATCCGAGCGGACCTACTATCTGCTTTGATGTGTTTTTTAAGGTGAGGCGGAGACAGTATGAACTGTAAAGTGCAGGAAAAATGGCATGCAAAGCTTTTCTATTGCTGTTAATGGCTGCCTGTTAAGTGCTACTGCTAGTGTTGGTGTTCTCTCCCTATTAAAGTCTAAGTGACTGCATTTTGGGTTGGGTGTAATTATGGTGGGGCGTATTCAGATCAGGTCTAACTCTGTTCCAAGTCCCTTTTAGAGTTGAAAATGTATTTATTTTGCTGGGTTTGGGTTGTCTTTGGGTCCATTTCAGATTTTGTGTCAGAATCTATTTACTTTAAGTTTTTAACGTAAAGCTTGTTACAAATTTGGGGTGCTGAATTGGAAAGATGTTAATTTATCAACCTGGGAGAGAGATCAGACTGCATTATGGCTACACTGTGAAACTGACTCTACGAGAGATATATTTTGTCTTTTGTTTGATTTGTACCTATTTTATTGATTCCTTGTTTGCAGTTGGAAGAGCTCATTGACTTTAATTTGTATAGATGCCGGCATCCTGTGATTGGTGTTTTTTTCCCCAGATCATATTTACAAATATTAGGGCTGGGACGATGCACTTTTCTTTCAATTTGATTCTTCCGTGATACTTGGGTGTCGATTCGATAAGTATTGCGATTCTACAAGTTTTGCAATTCGATATTACGATTTATTGCGATTTTTGTTTAGTTTAACAACACTAGACCAACGGAAAAAGTTGAATCATAAACTTCTAGAGATTGTATATCATCACGTGTCAGTTACACTTTCTGAATTTTATTTCAGCAGCATCATTGCTATACTGCATAGAAATGTGGGGGAAAAATAACAATAGAATGAATAAAAAATACATACCTTTTGAAGTAAACTTAAACTGCTGCATTTAGCTGTCTCTGCTCATCAAGCAGGTGCCATAAAATAAAATAAGATGCTGACTACCCAAAATAACACAGTATATGATTCTAGTTCCTTTTGGCATGTGAGGGTGTCTCTGTGGACAGGTGAAGTTCTGTGTGTGTTCACCTGTTGTGCTGTTGCTGGTTCAGTGAATGACACAAAGGATGAGAGTGAGGCAGCAGTGTTAGAGTCTCTATGTGGTTTGCATTACAGTCTGTAGCTACTTTGGGGACAGCACTGATCCATAATCTGCAATAACTGGGGGTTTAGTATTGGAGAAGGCGCATGCGTCAGCGTTGTGTTTGTTTGTCATATATCGATTCAGGCATTTAAGAATCGTTTACAAAATCGTTACAAAGATAATCGCGATACTTAAGTAAATCAATTTTTCTCCACAACCCCTAACAAATATGGCGATGAAGCTGATGAACATTTCAAAAAGTGAAACAGATACAAGGGATCAACAGTGTGCTGATTTGTTTTTTCTTCAGAGTTTAAACTGTACAAAATACCAATAGGTAAAACAACTATAATATATGGTATTTTATTTTTCAATTAAGAAATTGACAAGCACTCATCAATCAACATATTAAAACATTTGTGCCATCTGTGCAAACTCACATGATGGCTCCTTAAAATAAATACTTTTAAGAGGAAATAATACAGACAGTATATGTGAGGCTCAAACCACAAGTACAAACAAATTATCCAAATGTCCAAGAGACGAAAGGGTCTGAAAATTCCCAAAGTCAACCCCGACTCTCCAACGAAAAGTGTTGTATAAAACAGCTAAGTATTTTTAAAAATACAGAATCTTACAAAAAAGTTTTATCTTCTCACGTCTTTAAATCACTGTAAAATATCAGCTGGTATTATGACAAGAAATCAGGATTTTTTTTCCATGTATAATAATAAAAAGACAGAATGTGCTTCTGCATTTTTACATTAGTATTCACATACATCATGAGTGTACTGTATCATCAAAGTCCTCCACCTTTCTGGTGGTGCTGTGATGGAGAAAGGTGTATTACCCAGGGCCGGGTCCCTCCAAACGCTCCTCGTCGCCACATTGTGTGCCGAGCTGAAGATAGACACCCGTGACCATGGTAACAACGAAGGTGTAGTCAGTTCCGAGACACCCACATATTTGCAGAGACCGTGTCATTAACCATCTTTTCGAACAGTACACTGTCCATGCCCAGGCAATGTAAAGCAATACACTTCACAGCCGAGCGTTCATTGTCTTTATAGGTTATATTACCAACAGCGTTCACATTTTCTGTATATAAACCAAAACAAAAAAACTTAAAAAACATATTCTTTTTGACAACTTGTCAACTTTCAAAAAGGTCCAAAAAAGAGACAAAATAGCCATCAATGGGAGAGGATTTCAAGAATACAGGTTACAGTACAAAAATGTGGTCCAGGTGGTAGCACATGAAGCATGCATGTGTTTATGTTGCCCTGCTCACCCCTAAAACCCTCATGCGAAGACATACTGTATAAAAAGGCCACATGGCTTTTCCTTCACTATTAAATGCGCGTGTATTCCGACAACTGGCCTGTTTGTCTGTTCTGCTCATCCAAAGACCGACGAAAGGTGCTTTTTTTTTCCTAGACACGGAGCCTCTTAGGGTCACTATGAAGTGTGTGTTTGGTACATCTGCACGCTCCTGAAGCTATTTACGACTGGTTCAAACTACTGACAAACACAAGTCACACACAGGTCCTGTGATGGGAGCAGTTAACTGGAAGAGACAGATATGTAACTTCAATGTTGTCGGGTAAAAAACTTGTCAACTTTAAAAAACAAAACAAAAACAGCCTTGGTTGAGCTTCAGAGTTGCATTTCTTTCTTGACAACAAACTATATATGAATAGTTTGACATCTTATTAGTTTTTTTGCTGAGAGTACGAGGAGAAGACTGATAACACTCTCATATCAGCGTAGCATAAAGACTAGAAACTGGAGGCTGTACCTTCATCTTCACATCTAACTCTTGGCCAGAAAGAGAAAAGGTGTGTTTCGCAAAATATGAAACAATTCTTTAAAATATGAAGCTACATCAATCAGCCAGTTAGTTTAGCTTAGCATAAAGACTGGGGACAAAAAAAATTATCTTCTCATTCACCGCAACCAAAATGTCAAACTATGCCTTTAAAACATGAAAATCACCATTATTGAAGCTGCAAGTTTCTCACTTGAAAACATCGATTTGATGTTTGCGTGTACACAAACCTCACAAGTAGTCTCTTACTGTGTAGGGCTCTGTGTTTGTTAAGGGATCAGTGGGAGTATACTGTATGAGCATGTAAACAAAAGGCAGTTGGGCTTGAGCTTGAGTCTGCTGAGCTCCTTCTTCTTTAGATCACCACAACGGTGACGTCTCTAACCAGCTTCTAACTTTCTCTCTACTCTAAGTGCAGAGGCTTAGCGAAGCCCTTCACCCCTATTTTATTATCTTTTCCATAATCTTTTAACATCTGTACTGCAGAAATAACAACAAAAATATAACTTAAGATAAACTCTCTAGGCACTGTTTGATTTCCAAGGCTTTTCGTTGTAGACTGTGATAAAAGGTCAGCAAACAGATAAAAAAATGAATAAAAAGAAACAGAGAGTGATGGTTCTGCGGACCAAACACTTTCACCTCTGTGATGTATCAAGGTCCTCCGAGTCAGCTCACACAGCCATACAGACTCGCTCCAAGCTCTGTGGTGGACAGGCTGCAAGGGCAGAAAGTATCTAAAGGGTAAGTGAGTAGAAGTTTTCAAGGTTAAGTGTCAGATCCAGTCTTTAACCTATCTTTCTCCTTTATAAAAAAGAAGACAAAGGTCGGATCTTAAGCCATTATCTTCTGGGGAATCTCTATAGAAGCCTTGATGAAGATGCAGTTGTCTCGGACGTAGTTCCTCTTCTTGATCTCCTCGTGAGAGATGAACTTGGGGTAGCCGAAGCCGAGGGTGCTCTCGTCCAGCGAGTTGCGGCTGCTGCTGGGTTTCTGGAAGTTCTTCCAGTTGGGGTCGGGGTTGAAGGTCTCGGTGATGTGTTGGGGTTTGGAAAGCGACGGGTCGCTCTGGTCCAGGATGGAAAATGTCACCTTGTAGGAGAAGGGCCACTCCAGAAGGCTGTCGTACTCTCCTGGCAACACGCGGATGTAGACGGAGAGGTGGGAGCCCTCGCCGCTGCCGTTACCGTTCAGGAAGGCCGACACCTGCAGCTTGTAGCCGTAGCGGTGAGTGTAGAAGGGCGGGCTGAAGAACTCGTGGTTGCTTCGGAGTTTGGCCTCCTGGAGTTTGCGAGAGTAGTCGCTGAGCTTCCAGATGAGAACGCCGTCGTGACTGACGGACAGCTCCTCCATCTCTCTCCGCAGCTCCAGGATCTCCTGCCGCTGACGCCCCACCAGGTTACACATCATAGTCAGGTGAGACTTAGTGGTGTCTTCCAGGTGACGACCGATGGCCAGTTTAGGGCACTGCAAAGGAGACAGTAAAAGGTTTAATTATGTAGAAGCTGCTGCACAGTAAGTGAGTACATATAGATTTTACACTTACAGAGCTATATAAAGTAATGCAACGCTACTATCTGTATCTGCTTATTTGGAGCAGCTAGATTGCTTAATGTTTAATTGTTTTCTACGGCCATTTATACTTCTTATATGTTTATGTATACATTTAACTGCCCAAAAAATATAAAAATACAACATAATAATTTATCCATGTACCTGTAGAATTGCTAACTTCTATTTATAACTCTGCCATACACCGAACATGATAAAGTGGACACTTGCACTATTATATTTAATGGTCACTCTGCTGTTGTGGAGACATGCTTTTGCTTTCCATCAGGCCGTCTGTAGATGTTATACATCTAACTTTCCTTTGTAATTTTTAACAGAGCAAGGAGCCGACAACACAGAGTATGATGCTCTTCCTCGAGCATGTCCGCATTTTCTCAAATTGACGTCAGTTTCAAAAATAGACAGAAATGCGCAGTCAGAATATAGAAGTGTTGCTCTCATTAAAATAGACCCTACAGGCACAGTACTACATGTTCGTAAAGAGACAAATCATTACTTTGGACCCAGTGAGCAAGGATATGAAGGAGATATAATGAAAACAAGCATGTAAACAACAAAGACAAACAAGCTCGGCACATGATTAGCATATATCAGCAGTGGTGTTAACAGAAAGGTTCCTCCAGATGTCGAAATAATCTTTTACGGTTAAATGATGCAGGTCAGTCTTACCCTGTGTTTGCAGCCGGCATCTTTAAAGGGGCAGAGGACGAGTGCACTGCCACAGTTGTCCTTCACATGGTTAGCCAGATCCTCTCGGGCGATGTTGGGTGTGCCGCACTGGTTTGGGCATTGGACAGGAAACCGAGGACAGTGGTACTGGTGGTTCTGCAGAGCAGTCAGGGACAGCGTTAATATGTGAATGGTTGACTGACGGCATGAGTGATAAGAATACATACTGTACAGTGGGGTCGCAAATGAATGGTTGCACAGGGAAAAATTAAAGTTTGAAAAATACATGTGGTACAAAAAATGAGGCTGCAAAAACAGACCAGGAAAACATAAGATAGAATACCACTAATGATGCAGCCTGAAGCCACAAAAAATACTGGGACCATGCTGCCTATAACACATAAAAAGCCCAGCAAATCAATGTGTCAATAAAACACTAAATGGTAAAAAAACAGACTAAAGTCATTCTTTGCTTTTCTTGCTGCTTTTTCTTTTCTTAAATTACAGTAAACTGACTATCTTCGGGTTATATATTGTTGGTCGGACAAAAGAAGCAATTTTAAGAGGTCTGGGAGGTTTCAATGGGCAATTTTATTCCAAGGCGACATCTTCACGTCTTGTTTTGTCCGACCAACAGTCAAAAATGTACACAATTTCAATTTACAATAACATAAAAACAGAGAAAAGCAGAATAGATTTATATTTTAGGGCCTGAAGCTTATTTTGGACATTTTTGCTTGAAAAAATACTTATAGCCTCAGGCCAGATGTGTACAGAGGCAGGTGCTTGCACATAAAAGCAAAACAGCAGCACACACTAACATCCAGCTGCCACAGGACAGAGACACCATGAATGGCAGCACCCTACAGGTACAGCGGGTTTTCTCTGTCCTGTAATCTTTGTGTGAAACTGACCTGGATTGTGTCGAAGACAAACTCCTTGCCGCAGTACTTGCAGGGTTGTGTGCGTTTCGGACACTCGGCCATGCCGTGTTGGGACAGCAGGCGACGCATCATCCTCGCCCCGCATTTGTTCTCACAGTAAACACTCTCCTGAGGACACACACCCTGGTGGTTCTGGGATAGAAAGGAAACACGTGATCACAATCTAGGACAGGGTTATAAAGTCAACACATGCTACAAATACTGTAGAGACAGTAGGTGTTACAGCTTATAAACTACTCAAATGCAGTTTATAAACTTTATAGACTCGTCTATGGTGAATATGATTCCATACAGTAAGAAAGTATTGAAAAACTGTGAAAAACTACTGAACTTTGGACAGTATTGCTGACACAATTAGTGGATTAATCAATTTTCTGACAGAAAATGAATCAGAAACCATAGATGAATCATTAAAGTCATTTTTCTTGCAAAACCACCAAACATTCTTTTGTTGCAGCATTTACTGCTTTTCTTTTGCTTTATATTACTGAATTGAATATATTTGGGTTTAGGAGACACTCAGTATACTAGATATATTGTATAAGTAGTTACTCAAGTATACACAGTTAGTAAACATGACTGTGTAATTCCAATGTGAGCGCCAAAAAGTGGATTAATGCCCCTGTAACTGTGTGCAGAAGGAAAAGCATGTGGGCCAGGGTAAACAGAGAGGAGGGCAGCATGGTAGAAATGACAGAGGTGTTTCACTGAGTAAAACACATTCAGTATGAAAGACCCAGTCAAAGCGTCTTTCCATCTGCCAACAGACGTGTTATTTCAAAACAGACCAACACTCTCTGAAGGCAGTGACACACGAGCGCCGGGCTGTCCCGCTGCTTTTCACAGAGATGTCTTTCATATAGGGATGGAAATTATGTGGCGTCACTCAGGGTTGTTAACGTCAAGCTTCTGCTGAATTTCAACAGGAAAAAAAAAAAGAAATGTAAACAGGTTTGCAGCTGGTGTTTACCTCGTAGGCTTCACCGGTGAACTCGCTGCCACAAAACTCGCACTTGACTTTGCGCTTGGGGCAGTCGTGCTGCAGGTGGTCGGGCAAGTCGCGGCGCGTCAGCTTGACAGAGCAGCGATTGGGACAGGGTATCACATTGAAGGCGCAGGTGGAGAAGTGGCCCTGAGGGAGAAACAACGACAAACAGGAAATGTGTCATCAGATTCACACACACATACACACCCACATGTTGGGCCTTCCGCCAGGCCGCTGCCAGAAAACAACAAGGGTGGAGGGGAGGCAGGAGGGCAACAGGTATCAGGAAGAGATAGGAAGGGCAGCAGAGATGAAAAAATAAAAAATGATGGAGGGGAAAAATATGAAGGGAATACGAGAGAGGATATCAAAGCTTCTCACCTGCAGCTGCTTCATCTGGCCGGTCCAGCGGCAGCCCTCCTCACTGTGGATGCAGCGGATGGGCAGCGCCAGGATCTGCTGCTCCAGCTCTGGGTCTGGGTAGATCTGAAGAAGATAAGCAAGGTCAGGTCAGTGTGGCAGTGGCAGCCATGCATAAGGCGTTAAAGGAGCTGACCAGGTCATGAAGGACAATCAGACTGTAATATGCCACTTTCTTAAAGGCAAAAATGTGTATAACATGGGTCTGAATGTCTGGTGAATTTTTTTGATAAACTTGATAAAGGATTAAGTTTTCCTTTGTGGGTTAGGAAAATTCTCCTACATCCTAAATAAACCATGTAAAAACCCATTAAATTACCTGAAAAATGTAAAACCATAAAGCTGGCAGGCTTTTTTTCTCTAAGCACATAAAATGTAGACATTTTGGAGAAACATGGTTTTAGCAGGACGGCGATACTTGGCTACACAAATACACTGGAAAGTCAAACTGTTGTGATCGTGTTAGAATACTGCAGCAATGAGTCGACCCAGCCGCTGCAGTGATAATGAGTTAGTTTATTGGTTTATGGGACCTTTGAGAGAGAGATGGAGAGGAGAGGGAGAGTTTTATTTTTCCTCGGTCACTGAGCGATGGGGATGAGTCAGTTTTCTGCCCAAACACCCCAAATCCTCCCGTACAGTACGCTGTCCTAAGGATTTACAGCTCTGCTCTGCATCTCCATCCCCCATGCTGTCACACGCGCAGAGCACTGGTCAAACAAGAAAAGCCACTTCCTCAGAATGTCACAACAGCCCTCTAAACAAATAAGAGCTCAGTAACAGCCCAGCTGCGCTCACGTGTCTCTGCACCGAAACAAGGGAGCCATCGCCTTCAAATTAAAAGTCAATTTGAAAAATCATCTACAATAAAACACTTCCACTTATCTCACTCATTGTTTCTCGCTGCTGTGTTAGGAGAGGTCTAAATAAGTCATTGAAGTATAATCTTAACCTGTAAATGTGCTCTACAGAAACACAGATATATCTAACATTAAAACAGATTGCCAGAATCCACTTCTACAGTGGAAGCAGACGGGTTTTTTTGCTGCCATAATCACATTCTTTCAGGAGAGGCAAAGAGGGAAAAATCCCTTAAAGCAAACTGAAACACTCTCTCATTGTTCCAGTCCTGGAATCTGCAGGGAGACGACCATAATGACCTTTTAATAACTTAGTCCCAGTCAGATCGGGGGGGTTAAGCTCTTTGGAGCTCTAACTTGGGGGTTTATTCTGTCTGCTTTAGCCATTGTTAGTCCCACACTACTACTACTACTACAGCAGCACAATCCTTTAATGACTGCCACACTCTTCTGTTGGAGCCAGGTTGTGTTTGTGCACGTTTTCCAACGGACAGTGTGCAGCGAGCATTGCAATAACCCTGACAGTAGACCACCAGGACGGGGTAATTTGCAGGCGACTGGGAGCCTGTGAGGGTAAATAACAACGTCTGACAGGTGTGCCATGAGCACATCCTTCCCGTGGGGAGTCCCTGCTATTACAGGCGCCTTCATCGCCCTCAGCGCAGCGTGCAGACCTGCACAGCTGCCCACGCTGATCCTGCTGCAGCTCTGGGTTAATGGCTTGATGGCTAATTCAGGCTAATGCTAACTAACTGCATGGGAGAATTACATACAGCAGTCTGCACTGAATCGATGCCAAAAGCTGCTCAGAAACAGGGGTAACCATTTACTGTTCGCCGGTTAGTTTCTCATGCATGGTTCAGAATTAAGCCCTTTTCCTTGTGTTGCATTTTCACTTTACAACAGGGATATCACGTGCGAGAGAGACATCATCTGACTCTGAATACAGTTAGTCACTATCTTCCCCCCCCCAGGGCACAATCTGATTAACCGCCTTTAAAAAACAAAAGAGAAAAAGAGTTCAGTTGAAATTTAGATACAGTTCTCTTTTTTCTGGACTGGGAGAGATTTATTGCGGATCAACTGAACGGTCTGCTTTCACCACTGTAATAAAACGACATCCAACCTCTGACTCTGGGTTAAGGATTATTGCTTGTATGTCATCCAGAAGATTTACTAGTACAATGTTTTTTTTTTTTATTGTAACATTTTAAAGTCAAAGTCACCATCCTAAAATAGTTTTTCTCTTAAAGTCTGGCAATTTGCATCTCATATTCCAGCTATATCTAGATCTAATGTAGCAGGATTATTTATATCACTATCTGATCTGCTAGTCTCCTCTCTGATTTGCATTTTTCCTGGAGCAGTACACACAACTTTATTTACATTTTTGCAGCGTCATTTATGCCAAATCTGTAACATCTTTAAATCAATTTTATGAGAAAATAAATTAACAATGTTTTTAACCTGTTCTGGTTTTATTTTTTGTATGTTCCTCTGTTTTATTTTCTGTTGTACTGTACTTGTATTAGTTTTGGGTATTGTTATTATTTTTAGCAGTTACATATTCTTCAGTTCAGGATGAGGAGTGATGAGTGTTATGAAAGTGTTGTACCTTGGCATAGTCCAATGGCAGCTGATCCTCAGGACACTTGAAGACGCCCTCACTGCAACAACAGAGCAGAAAGGTTTTGTTATTATTGGATTCACTCAGAATGAAAGATGACTGCAGACAAAAACTGTTTACAAGCAAATTAAGAAGGACAAATCAGCCATTTTTAAATCACATTCAGTGTTGAGTGAGATTACTAACTCTGACCCTGACTGAGGAGAGCCAGAGCTAAAAGGCACTTCTCTGACAGTCTGTGAGAACAGTGCTGCATTGCCCCTAGTTTTATTCTGTCTCTTCAAACACTCTTAATATGAGAACTTCTCTGACTCATCACACTGTATGACGTACAAACACACGCTGCACAATAAAGTCAGATCTAAGAGAAACTGGCTGTGAGGACATTGGCTCTTTCATCTTTTCCCCTTCAGAGGATTCGTCTGCAAAGATTTTTATTACTACAGAGGACAAAACTACAAGTTGGAGCCTGATAGGTTTATTCATAATACATAAAGGGATGATTGATGATCCACTTCCCAGTTTAATTTTTGCTCTAGTCTAGATAACAATGTGTTGGTTTCAACAGTCTTGTTTTCTGAGTATAAAGCAGTGTAAACCTGGCCTTCCTTCTGAGGCTCTTCTTCAGGAAAAAATGGCGATTTTCTGGTTTGGTAGTGCGAGAGGGAGAAGAATTTTTGTTCTTTTCTTCCTCTTGCAGTTTAACCCCAAAATAAGACTTGAACTCTCGTTTTACTACAGGCCCCTGCGCAGTTTTTGTGGCGCCACAGAGGAGCCCTCAATGACCTGTTTTAGGGCCAGATGAGCGAGTGCCACAGCTCATTAAGGCAGCCCTCTCACAACGTCCCTACCCTGATGTCATCATGAAATATTCACACGTGTAAATAATGGAGGCAGCAGCCACTAGGGGTGTTTTGCTACACAGAATCTAAGCTTGAAGCTGCACAGCAAACCCATCCAGACACTCAGAAGTAAAAAAAAAAAAAAAAGGCAATCGGTGGCTGATCTCTTGAGAGGGCAGCGGTGTCACGACTGTCTCGGGCACCCCTGCTGTTTCTGGATCAGAGAAGCCTGCATAGACTGTCTTTATTTCCAGGGCTACTATTTTGATTATTGTTTAAGTAATTTTCAAGCAAAGATGCCAAACACTCATTTGTTCCACTTTCACCGATGTGGGGATCTTCACAGATGTGGAGAATATATTGCGTATTATTTGTGAAAATAATCTGCACTGATAATGAAATTAATCTTTCTTAAATATAGATATTTTTGTTTTCCACATGAAATCTACTGAAATTACAGACAACAGAGATACACAGAAATGTGTTTTGTTCAAAAGTCACATGCCCTGAAGCTTGATCTGACCTCTCGTGCAAAGAGGCCTCTCATAACCCCCGACCATGCCTAAATTACCTTTAAACTAATTAAGGGACAACAGTGTGCAAACAGTAAGTGTTTGCCCCTTGGTGCTTTAATTTGGTTGGCTGCGGTGTCACCTGACCGTGGCTCCCAGAGGCACAGGGACATGTGACAGGACGGGAGTGCACGTGCTCTTCGCCCCATCCACCCAGCTGCTATGAAACCAGGGAGTGTGCTGAAGGGGGGGATGGGAGCAGAGGTTAGGCCTGTGAGGGAAGGAGGGTTGATGAAAGGGGGGGGGTGGAGGAGGGAGCTTAATGCATGACGAGACAGCAGTAATTCTCCTCCATTAGGGTCACTGTGTCAGCAGGGAGCTGGAGACCAATTAACAACCCACATTGGGCTGTAAAATAGGGTCAATCGATTAGAGGCAAGGAGGGCCCAGTCAGCATCTCCTGTGTAGTGTGAAGTAATTTACAGTACTCATTGCTATCACCCAGGAATCATCTCACGCCGTGGAGGGAGAAGTATAGAGAGCACTGTTGTCCCACAGCCACGCAGCGAGAGGAGATGGGAAGCGACAGGCTCTGAGCTCCGGACAGGGGACAGCCAGGGGCCCCCCGTCCAGCTCGGGCCCCGAATCTGACGCACAGAGAGGCAGACAGGCGAAAAGAGCCTAGTCACAGACTGTCAGGATCATTCCTCCCCTGGTCGCAGAGATGCTCCCGCAGCCACACATTCATGTGTTCGGCCCCGCTGCTGATAATACCGCTCGACTCTCTTGGTCGCTCGTGAGTGGAACTCGCTGCCGCTTTGTGACAGCACATTAGCAGTGAAAGGTGGGGCCGATGTGCAACACAGCTCCAGTTCAATTCCATCCATCTACTCTGACTAACAATTTCTCTGAATACTGAGGGCTTTCACACAGAGACAAGAGAGCGGTATGACAAAACATAGCTGAACTTCACAGATAGGGCTGTAAGGAAAGTAATGATTAATGTATCGCTTTCCGATGGTCTTGTTTTATCTGACCAATAGTCCAAAACACAAAGCTACATATAAAAGAAGAGAAGCTGAATGTGTCCAATGAAATCTTAGTCTTTCGCTTGTCAGTTGTTTGATGAGACGAATAATAGGTTATCAGAATTCTTTTGAATTAATTTTGCTGTTGTTCATTGATTGATTGACTAATCTCTTCCAATCTAACCATAAATTTGAGGCCAACATCGATTGAACCACTTAAACAATTAGTTGATTAATACATTACCACTGAAGTCATTTATTAGGCAAAAATTCAAAATGTTTGCTGGTCCCAGCTTGTCAAATGTGAATATTTTGGGCCGTTGGTCAGACAAAACAAGCAATCTGAAGATGTCACCTTGGGCCTTCGAATAATTGTAAAAATAATAAAGAGGTTAGTCAGTAGCCATTAATCGTTAGTTGCAGTCATTAAAGGATAAACGTAACTGTTACACAAAGCCCAAAGGGAAAACTCCTTTGTGTACTTCCTTGCAAGTGCGAACTTGCTCCTCAAAAACAGCCTCTTTTAAAACAAGTTTCACACAAGGGTTTGTCTGCCACAGATCTCGGACCACAGTTCACACCCTCGTCAATGAACATCCAGGGTGAGAGGCGGATAAACAAGTGTTTCAGCGTCGCGTCGGGATGTCACAGGGGAGCAGCTTAAGACTGGACAGCATACCGTATAATACAATCACCTCATTAAAGTTTCATTGCCTCCTTCTGTCCGCTCATACTGTGAGAGCAGTAGAGGCTCTACAGCTGCTCTGCTGCAGAGATGATCGTGTTTAAATCACCTCAAATTTACTGTCAGGCGGGGATGCACACATTATCACATTGCATTAGCCTGTAGGAAAACACATTCGCCCCTCTGCAGGTGAAATGCACCCCCCAGTCAAACCCATCATCGCCTAGGACCTTCAAATCCCTCTCCCCTCTCACGGCCCCCCCTCTCTTCCCCCCCGGCCTCAAATCTTCTTTTCAGGCGCAAATTAAACAGCCGTCCATTCATCCAGCTGATACCACGAGGACAGCCGTCACAACATGCTTCGTCACTCTGCGCACGGCTCCTGACAGGCAGACGGTGAGACGCACAAATCCCTCAGGTTTAATCTCACCGGTTCAGAGCGGAGGGGTGTTTTTTTTTCCAAGCGACAGCGACCAGCCTGCAGGCCACACAGAGGGGACATGTTGGTGACAGGCCGCCGCCACACAAACCAGGACCACAGAGTAACCTTGAAACCTGCTCTATATCAACTAACAGAGAGACTCCTAAACAAACCTCCCTGTGTTTGCCATTGTAGCGGGCAGGGCTGAGGAGACACACTAAACAAACTAAATCAAAAGCATGAGGCCTTTGGAGAGGACAAGTCTGTGGCACATTAACACTCTAAACAGACCTCTGTCACATGAAGTAGTTTCTCATTGACTCAGATAGCATCGGGAGCCATGACTGAACTTCCCGCTTATCTCTGGCTGGAGCTCACTACTCACTTTGATGTTCATCATCATGCTAAACCCTTTTTGTCTTTACAAGTTATGACCAGGATTATCTTTTATATACACAAACAAAACCTTAAATTCCACCAACGCCCTCTATGCACGTTTTTGGTCTCACGGCAGAAACCAAGCTCTCTGCTTCTCCTCTCAGGAAGTTGGGAGAAAACAGGAATTTTGTTTTATTTGTTTATTGTTCCTGTAATCTCCAAATCCATCCGGTTTTGAGTTTGTGTGAATAAGACTAATAAGATATTTTGGGGTTTTGGACTGTTTTGGACAATATGGCATTTAAAAAAAGACAATTTAATTACATTCCCTTGACTGCTGCAAGCTGAATAATGTAATCAACCTAAATGTAGTATGGAAACAGATCTTTGAGACCAGTGTAACCGATTCCACACTATACTAATATATAAAGTACTGTATAAACACTATTGTAATACTTACAGTATACTGAATGTAGAAGTACATAATATGCATTTAGTAGAAAAGAAATCATGGTACTCAGCAGTTTGTAATGACATTAAAAGTACGTGTGACTCTGGACAGCTATTGGACTTTAATTATGGAAACTTCACAAAGACACATTTAATTGTTTATTTTTATGTTTTCCCAGCTGTCTCTGGAGCTGTCTCACCACAACCCACAATTTGTTTTAGCTCTTTCATTTCTGCTGCTCAAGCAATTTGGAACAACAGTGTACATCCACTCCAGAATAAAACTAATTTAGTATGTGCACTGTCATCTTTCTGTATAGTTAACTTTGTCTGTTGCACATTATGAACACACGAAATGCTCAAAAGTTTGAATTAGTCTTTCGTATGGAATTCAGACACAGCTTAGGGGAGTAACAACCCCTTTGTAGCAGCCCCTACAGGCTGTGCTACTTCTCAAACCAAGTGACAATCCATCCTTGAAACAACTCGCTCTCACTACCTTGACTACAAAGCTTCACAAGGTGTTTGGCCTGCAGAAGCTCTTTCTCTCATCCTCATGACTATGTGGATTAACGCCCTAATGTGAGCAGTCGACGCTGACTAAAGTGACTAAATTAGTTCGAGTGATGGGGGCTGAGGCTGGGTTGTGCCACCTGTGACACCTGATACACAGAGAGCACAGAGCTCCGTTCGCCCACGGCCGATCTGGCTTTCAGCCGAGCTCTCCGCGGCCCTCTCGTTTGTCTGAAAAGGGAGGAGCAGCTCCTACTTTCACAGAGTGTGATGACACACCATCCCACAGGTGGATCGACTGCTCCTTCACAGGCTTTCTGTGTGGGACATCCACACAGAATGATGCTGTGACAGCTTCTTGTGTGGGATTTAATACCTACAACATAAGCTGTCCGTACCTGTGGTTTGCTAGAGATTATATTGTGCATAAGCCCTCTCTGACGCTTGTGGTGACATTCTCTTTTGCCACTTCTAACCATGAAGGCAATGCCTTGGGCAAAACAAGATCTAGGAATATTCTGATGGGCACTTTTAACGGTTTTCTGATTAATCGTTTATAAAATTGTTCTAACTTTGTTTAGGAACCAATAACTCATCTTTTGTTTTTTTTTTTGACTGTTAGTCGGACAAAAAAGGCAATTTGAAAGCGTCACCTTGGGAAATCTGAAAGAAAAAATCAATTACTTGAGAAAACAATTTGTAGATTGATCGATAATGAAAACAATAATTAGTTGCAGACAAAGTGAAGAGTTCTAAACCTTTTAGGCAATTCAAAATTGGAACTAGTTGTCATTGCTATCACCTATTAATTTACACTAACTTTAGAAACTGTCCCTGTAAACAAAGTACGTTAAAGTCTTGCAGGATTTTGAATAGCTTATTATTGTCCTTCCAGCACATAGCAAAGCCTTTTAGCCAGTTAAGTGGTGGATACTTAAATCCTTAGGAGAGACTGAAAAGAGCATCTTCTTTTGTTTTATGGGACTGGTACAACCTGCTGTCCTCAAAAAATTTTATAGACTTTATAGAGATCATCTGTGCGCTTAATCTTGTTCCAATCTGCTCCTTGCTTTGTAAAGTACAAATTTTGACATTCATTTCTGACCATATTTCACCAAACACAGGGGTTATCTGATGAATATTAGTCCAGCGTGATTTAATATTACAGTAATTTGGGCGCTTTTTTTCACAATCGGCTAATAGAGCTATCCAAGTCAGTAAATTTGAATGAAACACACTCATTCCTCATATGAATTCTCCAAAAAAAGCACAGAGGACAGAGATGGATTCTTAAATGATGTGTTAAGTCTAGTCTGGTGCAAACAGGACATTATTCCCTTAAATAGTTTTTTACAGTAAGGTTTTGTGAAAGATTTCAGGAATCTGTTTGTTGAGTTTAGTGGAACCTTGTCCAGAATATGACACCTGTAAAATCCCATCTGACTTCCTTTACTCATCACTAATAGACACTGGCAGCTGTTTCACATGAAGTAACAATGGCTGACAGTCTGCAGGTCATGGTCTTCAACAAAAAAGAAATAAATTTCATCTGACTCTGTGTCAGACGACCCTAAAAAGACAGGCGGAAAATTAAACCGCTTCCAATGATGATTACACATATTCACAGAAATCCAGCAGAGCTAAACTTTTAAGCGTAGTTTAAAATCTCTATTTTATGCTTCCTTATCCAGACGAATGCTATTTTTTATTGTGTTGCTTTGCCAAAGCAGGAAAAAAATGATGCAAGTGGAGGAAAGGCACTACTACGAGAGTGTATGCGTGTGTGGGTGGATGTCTGGCCTCTTTCCCTGGCTTCATCTCCAGCACCCCATGTAACACACTCACTGGGACCAAATGTGGACCAAGATAGAAAAAAACATTGTAAAAGGATGGTTTTATTATGAGCTACACTGACACTACCTACAAAACATGAACAAAAGAAAGCGGGTTTTGATGCCACTGGGATTTTGTTTCCTCTCCTTTGTAATCTTCCTACACAGAGATCATTTTTACAAACACTGTAGATCCTGACTGTTAGGACACCTCAGGCCATCCTTGCTCATGCCATCATCGCTTATGTAATGATATTCGTTTCCCCTTGCAGTTCACCTCACTGTGCTGACATTTGTGAGCACAAGCCATCTGTGAGCGAGTTCACACAGCTATAAAGCGTCCAAAGGTTAACAAATTCTCGGTTTGTTTTTCTTAAATGTCAGCTTTGCAGTAGCACCCAGCAGCAGAAAAAGAGTAATATTACTGTGTGCCGTATGTTGTTTAAGGACTCTGATGGAGTTTATTTATATTTCATCTTGACCACAACCCAAAATCTTTGGGCTTTTTTTCATAATTGTTGAAGAGATAATGTAAATATTTGGAATAGAAGACTGCTCATTTGTCACATTGTACAGTACCTGGACAAATCCCAGATAATAAGGTTGAATATTTCTTTAAAATACTTTTGGCTGCTGGTACAAAAGCCATCTCACAGACTCCTACAACACAGAAACACTGGACTGCAGTTGTCAATGAAATAAGCTGAATACTGTATTAAGATATCAACATTATGCTAAATACTGGAAAGAATTGATCATAACATGGTACATATATATGCTTATAAGATGTAACACATATTGAAAGATCCTGTTCCTGTACTGTGTTCGATGTCAACAAACTAATTTTACTTGAAACATAAAAATAAAGAAAAAAACATAACAAAAAAAAAAACTAAATTACAACCCAAAAACATGACATACAACAAAATGTTAATAGAGGAACTACTGACTAACATATGTAACAGTTAATGGTGTAATAAACTTGTTAACATAATGCATTTCCCATAAGGTTACTTTTATACATGAGGGCTTAGTAGAATAATTACACCTTTATGTTTTTATGTTTTTGGTTTATGTGCCTTCCTGAAAGCAGACCTACATTTCCTGGACAGAAATATTTGCTTGTGTGATATTAAATGTGGCTCTGCGAAGCTGCTGAGGGGAAATCAGACAGTTTGAATTTGTGAGCAATTAAGACGATGACTCATCAAATTGCCAGAGGTGCAGTTTAGACGCCACTGCCATGATAGCAAACCATAAAGGAAAGAGCCACCTGCCAGGGGACAAGCTGGCTCCAAAAACAGACTAAGAGGAAGGAAGGAAGGAAGGATGGATAAATGAATGAATGAATAGATGGAGGGAGGGTCAGAGGGAGGAGGAGCAGCCATCTGCAGGCTGAGCGCAGGCCTGTGAGATGCCATAATCCATCCTTAAGTGTGTGAAGAGGGGAGACAGCATTTGCAAGTATTTATAATCCCCTCACACTGTCTCCTTCCATCAGTGTGATCGGGCTTTGACATGGAGTCGTCATCAGGGAGGGGAGGGCTATAACGTGAAAGGCTCATCCAGCTCTCCTTAGTTTGTTTTCTGTTGACTTTATGAATTTATAATCTTTGTCTAGGACTTCCCCCTAACTGGCACCTGGGATATACCGTTTTGCTGTTTTGAGATGGGAAGATTGATACCACGGTGATGTCCGTCTGTAAAACATGAAGCCAGTGCAAGCAACTAGTTAGCTTAGCTTAGCATAATGACTGGAAACAGGGGGAAAGAGTGGCTTGACTCGGCCCAAAGGATCGTAAAGAAACAGTCCTGCAGATATGGATTTCAGTCTCAGTCATGCAGTTTTATACCTATACAGATTGTTTTCTACTGCGCTTGGCAGGCAATCTGATAAATAAAACTGCAAATGTAATGGAATGCTGTAGGATCTTTTGTTTTCCTGGTCGATTTCATCCGCTAGATTATACGCTGCATGCAGGAGGTACAGGAAAATCAATCCACTTTCATTAACTGCTGCTGATCTGGGTGCAGGGTGGGGGGTGGGGGGGTGTGGAGAGAGAGAAGACGGTCCCATCAATTGTAGCGGGAGCTGAGCTCATGCATGCATGAGTGCAGTCACCCTCACCCACGCAGTACACAGCAAAAAAAAAAAAAAAGAAAGAAAAAGGGGACCACCGTAACGGAGGCGTACGCACACACCCACGAGGGCCTGCACTGCGTACATGAAAGGAAAGGAGGGCTTGAAAGGAGATGCTTTACGTTTGATCTGGTTGAAGGGCGGTTTGTGGAGGACTGCGCCCGGAGATCAATGAAAGTCCTGAGCTTTAACATGTCGTGCATGTGAGAAGGACCCACTGGTCTGTTAAAATAGTGCTAAAAGCTGCTGTCAAGGTTGCAGTCGGTGTGAAATACCCCACTCTCCATTTTACTACCCACTGTCACACATTTGCGAAAATTCAAATGCTGCGAAAAGAACAAGAGAGTGATCAACTGTTTTTCACCAATTTAACCCAAATGGAAGCAGTTACATGCTATAAATGTCTCCAGACACGTGTGAATTTTAGCTGTTTTAATCACAGATGGCTGGTCTAATTTTAGCTCAGCATCAGAGGGCAGATTTCTGCTCAAAAGGGCGATCTGCAGCGACGGCGGCTGGCTTCGAGGAGCTGCAGCGCTGCCACACTAATCCTGTGGAATGCCTGCAGTGGACGGAGGGGCTCTGAGATTGCCAAGTCATTGCCTGGCCTATTAAAAGGAGAGCCGCCTGCCAACTGTATGCATATGGCATTGGAAAAGCAGCACTAGACACAGTCGCCTCATTTTTCCTTCAAACAGCATTAATGAATCAGCTATTGGAGTCACGATCATCAAGAAGCACAGCATGAAATCGCAGCACTAATACAGATTAAGTGTGGAAGCAGCAATGCGCTTCAGGCTATTGTATAAACTGCCTATCAAAATAAGAGAAAATGGATGTTATGCATTTTCAATCAGTATGATATTCTGCAATAATAAGGCTTGTCATTCCGAAAACAAACTTGATAATGTGCAGGTGTTTAGTTTGCGGTAATTTCTGCTATCCTCAGCTCCGCATTTACACAGTTCTTTGCCACTGATTTTCATAACCATACCTGCACATGATGTTCATTAAAACAATTAAAGCAATGGTTCGTTTTGGGAAACTTGCTTATTCACTCTCTCACTACTTGCTGAGAGTTAGATTAAAGATTGATACCACTCTCATATAGAATATGGAAAAGCTCAAATAACAAAATCCACCAACCAGCACCTATATAGTTCACTAATTAACCACTTAACATCTTGCTTGTCTAATCTGTACAGAAACCTGTTTCCAGTCTTTATGCTTAACTAACCAGCTGCTGGCTGTAACGTAAGCTTCATATTTAGTAGACAGATATGGAAGCGGTATTGATCTTGTCTCCTTCTCGGCAAGACAACATATTTCCCAAAATATCTAACTATTCCTTTAAGTTTAGGACGTATTTTATATGTTTTTATAAACTTCCAACTGAGGTAACGTAATGTTGATGGCCAAAATATCTGACAGATGGTTGACAGGGAGGTTAGGAGGTTAATCCCCTGTAAATCCAGAGATAAGCATATTCTGTATCATAAAGCATTTTACTATAAACACACTTTCTCTGATTAGTTGGGACAGTAGCAGATAAGTCAGTCCTTGACATAAACAGGAGAATCACACAAGATTTGAGGTTTCTTTACAAGCATCCAGAGTGGAGGTGCAGTCTTGCAATATGAAACCTCCATCAGTCAAGACAAGATCAAGCTTTAATGGAGTCTTTCTTCTCTCCTGCCTCACAGTCATAAAGATAAAGAAAAAAAAAATCCTGACACAAAATCCCACAAAGCGTTTGTGTTAAAAAGCCATTAAAATTCAAAAAAGGGTTTTACATCCAGAGGTTTCATGCTCCCTTTAAGATGCTGTGTATGAGGTCATCCCATAGTAGGATCATTCACAAGCCGTTGCCTAAATTAAGCGGTGTGGATTTCAGCGTGAATTAAGTGTCAAAATGCCTTTTTTGTCAAGACGGTCTTAACGCCTGTGGAAGAATGAAGAGGAATATGCCACTGGCTTGTTAGCTGGTCCTGACGGCTCATTATTCCTGGGTAACGACCTCGTTTTGCTCTCCTTGGGGTTTGTTTTACGAGTTTCAAAACTGCCAAGATCTGTTTCACCCAGCCCAGAAGCCAAAAGGGACAGTTTCTCTTTAAAGAGAATTAACTCCGCTCTTGGCCACCAGAGGCTAGACATCAATCAGTGGCCACTTAGAGGTTAAGTTTCACGATTTAGCAGCACCTATAGACACATGAGCTCATGGCACCAGAGGAGGGAAGGATGAACTGCTGCTTTGCATGCTCTCACCATGAATCACATTTTACAGCAATTCGTAGGCAGAGCACTTCAGTTCACTCGTTTATGGAGTCTTCTCTCAATGCCAAAGCCAATAGCAGACAAAGAAGAGAGTTATTTTTAATACACGCAGATCTACTGAATTCCCCAAGGGAAAAGAGCCTCAGAGAAACACAGCTCTCTTCAATTAAAACTATTCTTTTATTGCAGAGTGAATGTCTCTCCTTTGAAAATATGTGGAGCAAAAGTGAGTTGTAAACAAGCTGATAGGGAACATAATATCTGCAACCAGACTGAAGTTTAACAGAAGCAGACCACAATGACTTCTTATATCAGGTCCAAGAAGAAGATGGCTGATGAGGAGATTATCTAACCTCATTTCTGCATCACCTCCACTGCGACCAAAAACAGCAGGTGGGCAGTGCAGATAATCCCTCCAACCAGTAACATCTTATGGACAACAGATCCTTTAATTAACGTGAACCTGTTCACCCCGTGCACTGAAAAAGGGTATGAAATACAGAAATCTGCAATCATGCCAACAATTTAAGATTTACTTTACTTCACCAAATAATTCTTGCTTATTAGATGCTTAAAAAATGGATTAAAATGATCCTGTTTCCAAAGTAACTGTTACACCTTTTAATTGTGTTATATCATGTGCTGTATTTGTAAGTTTCCAACCATCTGAGTGGAAGCGCCAGACATTCAAAATGTCGAAATGTCGCAAAAAAAAAAAAGATTTTACGCTTGGCTGAGGTAGAAAAGTTGGTGTACTGATAAAAGTGCAATGGAACCACACTTAGCAAATAAATCATGATAAACATGAAGCATGTCACTTAAACGTCCACTGAAACTTCCACTGAACAGACGAAAACATTTGTGCGGCGTGATGAGTAACGTTCCTCAAATAAATACATGAAACAAACAGAAACGTTACAGTATATTTCCATCATGTTTTCCACAAGGTTTTCCATCATTTGAGGCTTGACTGGCGCTCTTTTAATTGCGTCGTCTTGTCTTCTTCTTCTTCTGCGGTTTTATTGCACCCTGTGGTTTTCTTTTGCTGATTCTCTGGAAATTTGATTCGAATTTTCGCTACATTTACATGGAAACTCGACTTGTACTCTGTATGTAACTTGAGTAAAAGGATCATCCACCATTGTTACTTGTCAGTAGGTCACTGCCAATATGATGCCCTGGTTTGGTGCTTTGAACACAAACTGTATCAAACTGCTAGTAACAACAGAAAGACCAGCTCTGCAGTCATTTACCAGCTGTCTTTTCTTTCCTGTCCTTCATAGATAAGTACTCCACACACACACCTCTTGAGCTGACCTACTATGTGTGCGCGAGATAGCAGGTGTGGGTAAACCATTATCAGCTTTGCTGTGTGAGGGAGTTATTTTAGTCCGATCCCACAAGAACAGCATTGGAAAAATGCACAATGCCCTCGGTGACATCCATTAATTAGCTCTAGGCGGAGGAGTCCAATTCTAAAGAATCATTAAGAGTTAAAACCTGAAAATGTTTTTTATGTGCCAACACAATGACTCAACCTCAATGATTGTTTTGGAATATTGTGAAACAGATAAGCACATTGGTTTTTCTATCACGAGAACTCTGCCAGGAGGTGTCTGATGTCACAATGAATTGAAGACGGTGCAGAATGTAGATAGGATAATGATTTGGATTTTCCCTTGTCAAAGTCCGTGACCTGCCTCGCTGTGATTCACCATCACCACAGCCGAGTGCGGAAGCACAGCCATGAGTCTGATGTGTCATGAGTCACTTGCGTTCCTCTCAGGCAGAAAAACAAACTTTTTTCCCTCTCAGACTCGTCTTAACTTTCTTCCTAGATGCTGGGTACCTTCAAAAAGTAGTCAAATTGATGCCTCACCTCCCTCTCAGATATCCAAAAAGAAAACAGCGTTATATAATGTGAATTTCAGCTTACAGCTCATTTGCATTTCCATTGAAGTGCGAGCGGAAAAGCTCCTTTTCCTGATTTGTCAGTCTGTGAGGTGTGCACATCACTGGCAGTGACAATTTTAGGTCCTGTGCTTTTGTGTCCATGGTAACTGGGAGGGAAGGTGAGGGCTTTTTAGGTGTGTATGTGTGTGTGAGTGTGAGTGTGTGTGTGTGAGGGACACAGAGGGAGCAGTTGGCAGACAGTGAGCACACACATGCACTAATTCACCAAAAATAAACAATCAGTGCTCGCTGCTCCTATTATCAGCTCCTATAAGCACATCTCAGACATGCTCTGGCTGCTGTTTTCCCTTATCAGTCTCAATCTGTGATGAGTAAGTGTAAATAACAATACAGAAAAGCGGCCTGTACATGCCCTCCTATGACTGACTGGGAGCCAGCTCCTTGCTGCGCCTCCTGCAGTTGTCCACTTCTCTGCTTTGTGGATGCAATTTCTTTGTTCAGCGAGGCGAGGTGCTGACGTCAAATCGCCTCCTTTGTTTCAAAACGCCTCAGCTGCATTGTTCGTCGCGCATGAATTCTTCAACCTGCCCCTGTTGCTGGGAGCAACAATGAGATAAATGACAAGATTTTTCAATCAGCGCATAAAAGAGCAGAGGGGGAGCAAAGAAGAAAATACAAAGAGGAATTAGCAACAAATAGAGATGTCACCCATTTCTCACAAGAATAAGCCACTTCAGCAAAGAGGACATTGTTTTTGGAAATTTAATTTTTTGATTTTTTTGTCAGCTAAATTGTCAGCTGTTTATTTCTTTACAGTTACATTCTGCAACAAGTTGGTTAAATAAGCAGAGGTGTTCCCGAAGAGCTGCAATTGACCAGAGGTTTCTGCACTGTATTGTTTTTTTGAATCAACTGAGAATATTTTCTGGTTTTCTTTGTCTTCTATGATTATAATCTCAATTTCTTTTGGTTTTGGTTTGTTGGCCAGACAAAAGAAGCAATTTGAAGATGTCAATTTAGACTTTGGGAAATTGTGATGGGCATTTTATTTTATTTTATTTTTACTATTTTTTGACATTTCGACCAAATGATTAATGGATTAATCAAGAAAGTCATCTGCAGATGAATCTATGAATAATATAATCATTAGTTAACGTGCGAGGTGTTCCACAGGCAGCCAATCCTGTGCCGTTTCCGTGATCGGGGAGCTGAGAAAGTCTAGAAAACAAGCGCTCCTCCATCCTGAACGAGTTCAATGATCCATCTGGACGTGCACCTGACAGAGAGACATCCTGCGTGGCCCTTTCATGGGATCAATAGTTGGCTTGTGCAGAGGGAGGAAGAAGGAGGTTCAGAGCATTAATGCTGTGTTGACATATCTGAAAATGAACTCCGAGCTAGAGCCTGAGACACAACACAAGGGAGTTAGTGTACTTGACAGAGTCATTGAGCTGTTTGGTTAAAGGACCACCCCAGTAAACAGACCAGCTGATGAGAGGAAGATGGAAGAGTCTTGGCAGGAAGGAAACCTTCTCATCGCTGGGAAAAAAAAAAAGGGCGGAAAGGCTGAGGGGCAACTGGGCAATGACCTTAACAATGATGGGGCCCCTGTGGATAAATGGCTATAATTCAGAGTGTGTTCGCTTCAAGTGAAGGGCTTAACTGCTCTACCGACACCTGTTCAGCTCTACAGAGGAGCCTTTCACTGCGGACAGGTGCCTCGGCAGCGAGCCGCCCACTTCCTCTCGCTCTCTGCTCCGCTCCCAGCTGCTCTCCTTTCAGGCCTCACACACAGATTCCTCACATGCCGGCCAGTCAGCTCAGCAACCACTGCTGCAGGGGTCACTCAGCTGCCTGCTACGATGAAGACAACTCCCAAAAACTAACAAGGCCTCTGCCAGAGCATCGCAGGAGCATCTCGCATTAAGTCGGCATGGGAAAAACTGCGGAAACACTGCAGGATCACCGTGTTTATGACAAACTAGAATATGCTATATACATTGTATTAAAGCACACTATGGTAGATGTCAGACAAGTTCCCTAAAAGGGTGTGTGTAATAACATGACACTGCTTCTGTTAAAAACCATCAGTCTGACTCAAATTCAAGAGAAATAAACCCAAAAACTTGCTGCATTAGTCATTTCCTGACTTCACGGTCTATATTCATTTCAAAATTGGGAAATTGCATTTTGTCTGTTAATCGACTAATCGGCCCTTATTGTGATGCTTGATGGCGTCTGACTCTGCAGTCTTCAGATGTGAGTTCATTTAACACCCCGCTTTGGAAATTCGGCGCAAATCAGAAAAACAAAATGTATCCTGCTGGAATAATTTCTGTGGGAGTTTGAACATGTGTGTGTTACTCACTGGGTCTGTCGGCTTTCTGGCTGGTTCAGTGACCTGTGCACTAGACTAACAGATTGGGGGTGGGGTGGTGGGGGTGTGGGGGCAGAGCGTAGATGAAGCCAGACTGAGCACTGAAATGGTTTTGAGCTGAAAACTGTGCCTCATACCTTAAAATATCTTCAGTTTAACACCCAGACTACAAACCTTCATTACAAACTTCTCTCAGGTTTTGTGGTGCAGCAGCGGGAACAGGCAGCGAGCACGTATGTGTTACGATACACATACCTTTATCTAAACACATAGCATGCATACCCGGCACGTGTACGCACTAGCCATGCTTTTCAGATGTGGGCCAACTGGCTGCAGTCCAGCAGCAGCAGGGCTGGGTTTGGCGGCTCGGCCCCAGCATGCTCACTGTGTGAGGGGCAAGGTGCTTTGCTGCATAGCTGGAATGTTTTCCGTCTTTGTTTGGACCAAAAGGCTGGAGATTCATTTTAAAAAGGACCTCTTATTGAGGAGGGCAAGTTGAGGCATGTCTATAACTGGCTCTTATAGGGCGGTTGCATATACGCTGCTGCTGCTGCTGATTTAGTTTAATTGAGTAGTCATTTGATTTGGGGATATTAATATAAATCAAATTAATACCCAGCAGGAGTAAAGTTTACCCTCACATCACAACCAACACATAAACCTGTGAGAAGATTACCTTCACATAAATCTCACATCTTTAAAGAACAATTCCTATTAACCTTTGGCCATTGGTAATAACAACATTGCACTCCCCAAGTGCTGCGATGTAGGAACACAGTGGCATCTCTGAAGAGGTTTGATGGGGCTAAGAAACGCAATCAGTCAAACAATCAGACAGGTGTTTTCCCCTGGATAGTTGAACTTATTTGGAAGACGTAACGCAGGTCAATGGCTTCAACAACATTCACATTGGAGAAGTTGGAGTCAGACTCTTTCTTTGAAAGAAAACATAAGCAGTCAAGCTCAATTTTATACACTGTGCAGTTTGGTTGATACAACCTCATTTGGTCTGGTATGACCAGTAACTTTTAGTGGCTAATAATAGCTAATGTTATCAAATTTTTACATAGATACTGACCTCTCGTGTTGTTTTTTTAGCGATGTAGTCGTGTTCCAAGATCTCAGGATCTAACTTGGTGAGTATGTCATGAAAAGCAGTAGAAAGCTACAGAAATAGTTTTGGAAGCTGTAATAAACTATTAATTGCCTTTAAGTTAACCTCATTTGAAAATTTTAATGTGTGAATCAAGTCTCAAATCCTCATCCTGAAGAGCCAAAGTAGTAGCCAAACCTACTAAACAAATGCAGATGTTCTCTGCTAAGTTTCACATTTTTTGTCTTAATTTTGACAGAAAACAACAAAAGCCCAAAGATATAATATTCCATTCACAAAGTGATCTACCCAACAGCAACCAAACCACCTTCAACGATGAGTTCAACTCTTCATGGAACATGAAGTCAAACAGTAATTGCAGTAATTGGAAGCTGTTCCCTGCGAGTGATTCAGGTGTGTGGAAGTTGAGTCACGGCCTAAAGATTTTCTATAAACCACAAATTGACTTTGTCTAAACTTTCACATCGTTCTCGACCACAGAGCAGTGGAAAGACAGTGTGTGGTCACTGATTTGGACAGGCAGCCACGGTTCATGCAGAAGTCCAATAGAGCTCTTTATAAGCACTCAGAAATTAACAAGTTGGAGCATTTAGGATGTATTCTTGGCTAAGCTGCATCCGGATGAACTCTCAAGGATGTTTTGCTTGTGAGTCAAATAAAATCAGACACTTTCACGAGTCTTTCAAAAGTGATGAATTATGCTCGAACTGGCTGTCACAAATAAACTCCCTCGCCGCAGACAGATGATTTGACCTGAAGGTGACGCGTGGAGAGCTGCCCTGTCACAACGAGAGGCTAAACATCTCATTGAGGAAATCCACCTAAGATCTTTTAAGGGCCCCTCCATCTTCTGAGAGTTTCATACCGACACAAGTGTCCGCTCTCGTTTCTTTACATTCACGCAAACAGCTGTCACAACACGAGTCTCATAATAACATCTTTTCTGTGTTGGGGGACCTCTGCAGCTGTGTGAACTGGTCAGGGCACTTTCTCCCAGCAATGGCATCATCACAGCTGCATCTCTAAAGCCTCTCAGCTTCCTCCCCTGGAGAATCGCCACAATTACCTTATCCTGAAACAGGCCGGCTAACATCTATCTGTCTGTCGGTCTCTGTGGAAACGATTCAGAGCAAATTCAAGAATGACAAGAGTAGGGGTGTTAAGTTCCTCTGCAAATGTCTTTTTCTCCATCAGAGCCACAACTTGTTCTTAAAAAAAAAAAAGCAAATTATTATTCTGCTGCACTTTGTTTTCTTCACTTCACACCGCAGTTGGAAAGTGGATCAGGGCATGTAAACAAAAGTCAAATGCCATTCGTTATGGTGTTAGTTAGAAAAACTGATTTATTTGACTGTCTGTAATAATTTACTGGTGTTTATACAAAGTGAGAGTACACTTGTTTTAAACCAGTTTGTGGGTCACAACTTCAGTTTTAGTTCATTTTTTCATGCAAGACTTTCTAAACATGGGTAATTACTGGCTATCAGATGTCAACATCCATTTCCTTAGACCATTAAAACACAGTGATTTAGGGTAGTTTCCTGTTGTTTGTTTAGATAACATTCTCAGGCTTTCATTTTCAGCTTGGTGGTTACTTTAATGTAAATCCAAGTTCAAATGTTATTGTTCATACTAGAGATTACACAAAATTAAGCGACTTTTTAGATAACTGACGATTAGTTTCAGTCATTTCTTAAGCAGTATATTTGGGTTTTATCTTATATATTACAATCAAATGATTAATCGATAGGATAGTATATTAGGAATATACAATGATTGGCAGATTAATGTCAGCTGCTGCTGTAGTTCATAATGACTAAACTGAACCAAACTCCACAAGTCAAAGTCCACAATTTGAATAAACTCTTCAGACAGGCTTCTCGTTCAGGGAGTAATATGAAGTAAACAGCCGTGTTAAACTTTAAAGATCAGCGACTTCTCATGAAATCATTAGTTTCAAAGTCCATGATTGTGATGATGTGTAAAGTTCAGGAACATTCACTAACTAGTCACTCTGCTAGAATAATAAGGAGTGGGCGGCACAACTTCTCTTGTCTCATGACTACGCAGGTACTTCCCATCATGGAAGTGCAGGTACATTTAGGCAGAGTATAGAGTACTGACTGTTCTTTTCCCAGACAAATGCTGCGGTCGTTCTTTTCCCTGCACGTGTCTCTCTTCTCCCAGTGAGCGGCTCCTTCTATGCACTGATGTGTTAAAATTTACTGGGCTGTTTCTAGCTCTGTCACCCTGAGAACGTCAGCTGACAGCAGCCTCAGTGCACAGCTCTGAGAGGCCCTCACAGACCCCAAAGTGCAGAGTGAAGGCTGCAGGGCTTTCAGTCAGCTAAACACAACATCTCTCTGTGTGCAGCTCACTGACCACTGTTGTCGCAAGAGAAGGATGGGACAGCAGAGTCCCCCCGAACTCTCCGGATCTGGACCCAGGATGCCTGTGCAGCCTTCGGACACCTGCGGGGGACTGTGAATGTCTCTGTGATGGGACTGAGGGACGGGGATGGTAATGAACACACAGTCATTCATCAGCCATCCATGGCACTGCTCCCATTCAGATACAGATACCCACTGAGACACAAAGCCCCAGCTGCCTCAAGTGGCAGACTTACACACAACATTGGGCATCAATGCAACACAGCTCCATTTAGCCCTTAAAGAAACGCCCTGTCACAGCGGCCAAAGTGCCTCTCTATACATCCCTCTGCACGGTTGCACGCACAATGGACAGAAGTGGATTCATCATGTGTTTAAAGGAAAGAAATAACCTAGATTACCACATGTTGACATATTGGCGTGTTTCAGGTCTGCCGTTTGACTTTTCTTGGTACACTTTGTGTTTGTGAGTTCTAACTGATGGTTTTATTAATGGTTAATAAATCCCTTCCTGAAGGTTTATAGATCAGTTAGAAGCCAGCCAGCAAAACAACTTTTGGGTTGCTGTAAAGGAATAGTTTGACATTTTGGGGACTACACTTCTTAGCTTTCTTGCCTAGAGTTAGATGAGAAGACAGATACCATTCTCATGTCTGTACAGTGAATGTGAAGCTACAGCCAAAAGGTGCTGGTAGGTGAAGTTTGTTACCTTTGGACAGAGCCAGGCGAGCTGTTTCAAGTCTTTATGCAAAGCTAAACTAAACTAAGTGGCTGCTAGATGTAGCGTCATATTCACCGTAGACACATGAGAGTGGGATCTGTCTTCTCATCTAACTCTAACAACAAGATAAGTACCAGCCAGAAGGATTTTACACAACCTGGCGACCCAAAAGTCGTCTTATTACACATCTATAACTGATCTGTAAAGCTTTTGCAAATGGTTTATTGATCTAATGCTGAAATGACTCATTAATTAATAGATTAGTTGGTCAGCAGAAAATAGCTCTGCAACAATTTTGATGATTGTTTAAGTTGATTATCTTACAACAATACCTTATCCCAGCTATTCTAATTTGAGTATTAGAGGATTGTCTCTAAAATTAGACATATGAAGAGGTCACTTTTGACTTTTTGAGACCACAACGTGAATGTCATTTTTAAAATCAGTTAACAGATTGGTTGAAAATCACCAACAGTTAAAACCCTTAAGAGGTGACTTCTCATAAATTGGTATCGATTTTTCTTCCACTTAACTCTGCACACATATTCAAATAAGACAGACAGTTGCTAGTGGAAGAAGAGTAAAAAAGGGAAGAGGCGTTCGGCTGTAGTACTTATAATGCTGGTGATTGTGCATCAGGGCATTCAGAACAGCGTGGGAGAACACCGCAGAAAAAGTGAGTATCACCTACATCAATGGGGAGAGAAAAAGCAGCACTACACACAGAGGATGTGTCAAAGTTAAAATGAATCAGGGGCCATTCCAGAAAACACTCCCCTGGCTTTTGGACAGTGAATAATCGAGCCGTGAAAAATTCTCATATTAGCCCACTTTGGAGTTCCTCGTGACTCTGGGTAAGTCAGCAGTTGCAGCACTCCACGACTGCGTGGAGGCCTGTAGGAAGATGCTCCCGAGCCAAACAAACCAATTACACCCCTGTCAAGACCGCGGCACAGCACTGCATCATCCCCACAGAGACACCACTGTCACATTGCACGGCATTACTGAGGCTCAGTAGACCCAGGACTGATGAGCCATGAGGCCCCGGCATGTGTGGCACGGCCATAAGCCCTACCATTAAGTGTTGATTCTCCTTTATTAAAGAGGCAGTGTTGCTAAAACAAAGGCCTGCCCCGGTCAGCACGCACTGAATTGCTGAAGCATGTGACTCATGTTTGATTGCAGTGAGTGTTAAGGCTGCAGGGCTGGGCTGCTTTCACCCCGTGACTCTCCCTTGGAGCTGGGGCAGCCTCCAGGACTGCTGTTGCTGCGCTCGAGTATTTACACATTCCTCCCAGGGCGGAAACACAGCCCATTTGCATCACATGCTAACATGCCTGTGGACACAGAGGCACACACCAGCTCTCCTCCGAGCCGCGACACGGTGAAGTAAGAACAATCCATCTGTGTCCCCAAGTGCCTCTCAGGGACACTCCACTTTATTTTGACATCCTTTTGAAGTGAAAATACAGGATTAACCGTGTTTTAAAAACTCTGAGAAGCAGGTCACACTTTAGCATTTATAAGCACTATATAAACTACTAATACATGGTTTATAACACACTATAATGTAGCTGTAAGCAGATATAAGTGTTTATTGATGTACTTATCAACAACTTTAACTCCTCCTGTGAAGCCCTCATAAGTGGAGGCTGATGTATAAACAGATAATGAATAAAAAATATAGTAAACAAAGTTGGAATAATATGAAATATGTCTTCATGGGAGAAGTTATAATTGTTGACACTAGTACAACACATTAATAAATACTTAACAATGTAATTCTATCTGATTACACCTATATTATAAAGTGTGTATAAAGACATTTGATGTTACTACAACTATTAACAATTACATTAATAAACACTTACATCTGCTTACAACTACTTTAGTGAGTTATAAACCATTTATTAGTTGTTTTATATACTGCTTATATACAGTATGCTAAATCCGGGAAGTGAAAGTAAAGTGTTTCTGATAAGGTAATATTTGAATTAATGACGACTGTTCCTTGAGAAAGAATGATTAACACTGAATCAATGCCACAGAGCAGCATTGTTGGGTTGCTTGTTGCAACAGCGCAGCGGGCTCTGGAGACGGTGACAGAGCTGTCAGCGTTACAGTGGGCAGACTTGGCTGGCAAGCCCGGACTAGAAGTTTTACAGCCCTCAGTAATCACAGGAGAAGGATCAACCTAGTTGCACAATGGGCGAAAAAAATTAGCTAACTACTGTCTGTCAGCCTCAATAAACTTGAACTCTCCTAACAAAAGATGCACACGCGCGATGGCCAAGAGAGCTGAAATTGGCCTCAACTGGCACACTTTGTTAATTAAAGAGGTGAATATGCAGCCGCTCGCCCCTGCTGTGGCTTTGTTTCTGTGTGTCAGAGTTAGTGAGGGTGGAAGTGTATCATCTGCTGTTGATATAAATGTTTATTCAAGCTTTATTCTAACTGAGAACTGGACCTGAAAATACAACAACTTGTTTTAGACATCGAAACACCACATTCTGATGTAAAATCTGATATAAGACAATGAGGCTGATATACGATAATAAGGAGCCCTTTATTAAAAAGTTATGTAACTAATGGCCTTGTTAAAATAAATAATTTACTAAGGCTTTTTAGATAAGTTATAAGCCATTATAGGAACAACTTTTGTGTTGCCGTGAATCCAAATCTCATTGGTGTTTTTTCCTTTCCTTTGCATTTGGTTATAATGCTGTTATTAATGTTAATAAGTCATTCATAAATGTTGTTATCATCAGGTCTGCAGTTATAAACTTCAGTAAGTCATTAATGAAGCGTTTTAGTCATCAAATCTACAGTTGTAAGTGTTGATAAGTTGTAAATGAATGGATTTCAGTCCATATTGTCTGCAGCCATTTTTTAGAACTCAGCAGCTAAAGAATCTCACCAGTCGAAGGGAGTTTTCGCAACCTGATGACTCAAAAGTTAATAACTTATCTGTATCTATAAAACATTAGTAAATTATTAATGAAGCATTAATAAAACCACTAGGTCCAAGCTGTAGCTCCTTTATGAATGGTGCCTTATTAGAAAGAGATATTTTTGAACTTCTTGCAGGTGTACAGATGGCTGAGGAATCATATTCATATCTGCACGCACATCCCGAGCAAACAGACACATTTACTCAACAAAAACTTTCAGAAGTTGGGAAACTTTTGGTAAATTCAGTCAGTCTGTGGGAGTAAGAAAAAAAAGAGTGAAAACTGGAGGACGAAGACAGAGGCGGACAGGATGAGGCAGACAAAGCGTCGGGCCAAACTCATTGATCAGCAGCGAACACTGGTCCTCCCTCGCTCTCTTTGTTCATCTAAGTGCAACCAGATGCAATTTGCTACCATTTAGTGAGCCAGAGGAGGCTTCCTGATGACTCAAGGTGCAAACTGGGAACCCACGACAAAGTTGCTGATGTATTCAGAGCGTGAATTCACATCTCCACCTCTCTCCTGTCAACTAGTTGACTGTTTTTGTGTCAGAAGGAGGCTGTGAAAAGCATAAAAAGTTGAAACAAAACATCGAAAGATTAGATTTCAAAGAGGTTTTATTTGCTTGGGAGTTTCCCTTAGGGCGAGTTGAAGTTTCATCAAGTAAAACTGAAGACATTTTAAGATATTTTCAGTGCTGGTTACAGTTGAAAAACAGTAAGACCAATTTTGTAACTGAAATAAAACTATAGAGCAGTCAGATTTGATTACCCACTAGAAACCACGGCATTTTTATGGGCTGTAAAACTGATTTTAACAATTAAAACGCCAAATTTAACTATATTTGAAGGCTTAAACTTCTCCACAGAGAGCGCCTCAAACTAGAATGAGCAACCAGCAAGTTTTTGTTTGCTCTTCCCCTGTTTATCTTTCCAAACACATCATTAAAGGTCTGATTTGATTCACACGACATGTCAACATTGATGTTGTCTGCAACACACGGGCTGCTCTTTTATAACAGCTAAATATAATTCAACGTTTGTAAAAACAACAGTGCAGTGGCTGTGTGTGTGAATAAAGAATATCCATATTCATTCACAACATATGTTTTGCTTGTGTCACACATACAACTAAGCCCAGCCTGCATTTGCTTCCAATAAACCATTTTTCTGAAATTTTATAGATAAAATAACTAATGAATTAATCAAGAAAATAAAATCTATAATGAAAATAATCATTAGCTGCAGTTCTAGTTTGTACTGTAGTCACTTTTCACTTCACCCAGATCACTCAATCTGTTTTCTTCCTTCCCTAACATTAAAACACAAGGATCAAGGGGCAGTGCAGTCTACCTAAAGATAAAACAAAGACTTTCTTTCTACAAGACCCCCAACACACACACACACACACACACACACACACATCCTCAACCCATGCAGACTCAGCCACCCTGGGGCAAAAGCACAGACAGGATGGAGAGACAGGGGCCCTCTGCAGGACACAAACACCACAACATGAAAGATATTAACACTAAATTACTTTACCCTAAAGATTTAATTAGTAAAAAAAGAACAAAATCTGCAAAGGTGCAAACTAACGAATGATTTGCATCAGTGCAAGACTCATTTTTTTAAATAACTCACGGATGACGGGGCCAAAACAAAACCCATCTTCTCTGAGCTTTGTCAGAACAATGACAACCTGTCCCTAAAAAACCTGAACGACTGATCCGAAAAAAAAAAACCCCTGGACCCTCAGTCATGTTTTAGACGTTGACACAGTGGCTCATGAACGCGTCAAATCCTCGCATATGTGCAGAATAAAAACACACCTGCACCTGAAAGGAGGGTGGGGGGGGGGGAGAGAGAGAGAGAGAGAGAGAGTCCAACCTAGGCGCTGTTTACCAGGCCCCGTGCACCGCCACAGTCGCCGTGAACTACACTCAGATGAATGCAAAACCCTGTTGAGGAAAGGTGAGGAGGACACACCTACACGTCCTTTATTTACTGTTGCACGACCGAAACTAGACGAGGCTGTGCACGGCAGTATCGCCTGCAGAGCCTGTGGATCACACACACACACACACACACACACACACACACACACGCCGTACCTCAGGAATTCTTGCAGACAGGTGTCACAGAACCGATGTCCACAGGTAGACACCTGGACCGGCTCGCGCATCGCCTTGCTGCAGAGCGGACACTGGAACCGTCTCTTTGGCTTTTCCAGAAACTTGTAATCAAACCCGGGCATCGCTACAGGTTCCGTGGGTGTTTCTCGGCCTTCAAGCTGCAAGTCTGAGGTGTGACTCGTCCTCTCTTGACGCTCCGGTGGACCCCCTCACCCAACCCCCCTCCCCCTCTGACCGCGGGGCTGTTCAGCTGCGCTGCCGTTCACGCCGATGAGGGGCTCATGTCACGTCCCTTCCGCCGCCGACCGATCGCGCTTCAAGGAGGCGAGTCCTCCCCGGCTTCTCCTCCTCCTCCTCCTCCTCCTCCTCCTGCAGCCCGGCGACTGATGCCAACAAAGGAGCGAGACCGCACAGTCCAGGGGAGGATGCACAGACGGTCCGGTTCGTCCCGAAAACGTGTGCGTGTGTGTGTGTGAGTGTGTGTGTGTGTGCAGGTTTCAGAGCTCAGGGTGAACGTGGCCGTGTGTGGCCCTCTCCGCTGTGGATGCAGCACTGACACACCGAGCACAATGCACAACCCCTCCGTCTGTTTAGGTGCACCGAGTCCCGCCTCCTCCTCCACGCAGGAGGAGTCAAGAAGCAGAAACACTCGGTTTTCTTCACACCATTTTATCCCCCCCCCCCACATCGCTCTTTATGGATCTTTCACTGGGCTTTTGTCTGGCTGCAGTGGCCTCTAATGAAATGCATGGTTTGTTGTGCATGCCCATGTTTAAATGTTCATTATTTATTTGTTTTTTTTTTTTTTTTCCAGACACAAGCCTGCACGTATTAACAGCATGTACACACAAACTGGTCGTGACTTTAGAAATATTAAACATATAGAATCTTAATTAGTAAAGCCAGAGGTGAGGAGGGTTTTGTTGTTGAGGTTTAAGTCAAATAAATATAAAATGGACCTAATGCAGAAGCCTGCAGTTCAGTCAGAGGGGACAGGTGCCCTCTGGTGGCCGAGCAGAAATATAAAATAAAGAAATATATATTATATGTTTTCTCCCTGTATTTCATATAGAATTTTGTCTTTATACGTGATAAAAATAAAACCTGGCTGCTCTGTACTGTTTACACTCCTTAAAACTTAAACAAAACTGCACATCATTTTATGACAGAAGACATAAAGGACTACATCCACACACTCAGATCGTTTTTCACCTGCTGTATTGCCACCAGATTACATCATCATTACATCATCACACAGGACTACAATGGATCCATGTCCTCAGAGGTGTGAACACATCTTTAATCACAAGTGATTACTCCCAACACCTCATTATGTTTTTCAAAAATAAAGTGATCTGTTATCAGAATCCTGATTTAAAAAAAGCATATTAATCTACAATGTAACATAATACTTATAGTGATCAAACCACAGCTCTGTGAAAATGACACATGAAACTACATAATAATTAATGTGGTTAATGTGAGAAAGTTTTTTTTTTACATGACAAGAAAAGCTTTAACAGTTCAAAATGACATGGTAACTGATAATGACAGCACTCAAAAATACAATATGTACTCCAAATATTTCACTCCTTTCACACACTAAGTACCTTTACTCAAATACTGTACCTAGGCCGAGTATTTATGGCATTGGTATTTAACTGGCAGTTTAAGTTACTACTTATTTGCAGACTCAGATTACCAACGCAAAATATTATCAACTAATATTGTATGATATATAATTATAGATTAAGCTACCCGGCTGTACATAAAGTATTTCAAATTAGCTTCACTTTTAACAGTTTACACATTAATACATCAATAATTATAATCCAATAATATAATATATATATGTTTCTGAAATGGGCCATTCTGCATAATGAACACTTCTACTATTAGTATTTTAAGTATACTTTGATGCTAATTCTTGTGTATTTTCCCTCACAAATGTTTAATACAGGACTTTTACTTGTAACAGAGTATTTCTACAATGTAGTATTTTAGTAAAAGATCTGAATACTGTTTTGGCAGTTTTCTTTTCTTAACAGACTTTGGTTATCCTATTAATACAGTACACAATATATTTATCTCATTTCAAATATAAAACACGTTTCAGGAAGTTTCAGGAAGTTTAAGCAACATGAGATCTTCAAATAATACATTGGGTATGTGTGAAATCACTCCCTATTACTACCATAAAGTGCACTTTATTCACACTCCACCCTTTTCTGACCCCAAAGATTTCCATAATGGAACAAAAACAATAGTGTCCATAGTTAGTACCCTACTCACTGCTAACAATATCACAATGTGTCACATGTAATACATGTCGGTGAAGAAGCAAATGTAAATGTGAATACGTGTCGGAAATCTTTATCTACTGCTTACTATAGAGTAAACTATTGAGCGTCTTTTATATTGGGGAACAGTGAGTCATTAAGTCTTAAAGACGTTGTTCAGCTGAACCCAAAACAACACATCGTTATGTGGTTTGAACGCGGCTGTTGAGATACAAATGTATTGGAGGACTAATCCAATAAAGCACAATGTGAGCACTCACGATGGGATCAAGATGAATGTGTTTGGTTCATCTGACTGACGAGTTACTCAAGTGGCTTTCAGTCTTTTCGTCTCTGTGCGTTGTGTCATCTCATTCACCAGTGGCTTAAGAGAGCTCAAACCAGTTTGACTTTTACTGGCCTTTATCGTGCTAACCCTGCATGTGAGAGAGGACAATAGCTCACCACATGAAAGCTGCCTAATGACTTCCTGTAATCCAGCTTCAGTAAGAGTGTTGCAACAGTCCTTTAAAAAAAACCTGTTTTGAGATACACCTGCTGCAACACACAGGTTTCGACCTTTTTCTTTGCTCCACCGAATGAAACAAACATTCAATCCTGGGGGAGGGAAAAAAAACTAGATAGAGAGGAAGACCAAGTGAAAATGTGAGGCCGCAGCTGCAGTATGAAAGGGAATCTTTCAACTGCAGCACAGATGGGCCTCTGGGAGGAGTTATTCAGAGGAAGCTGTCCTTCACCTCAGGCCACCACCGGGCTTCATGACGAACGCTGAGTCGGTTGGTTTATAGAACAAAATCATCTCGGGACGGGTTCCTCAAGCAAAGCTGGAACAAGAGGGAGGAAGGGACAAGGGTAAAACGTCAGTAGAGCTGAAATTAATAGTCGATTAACCGATCAATTTATTGACAGAAAATTAATTGTCAACTATTTTGATAATCGTTTAGTCTTTCAGTCATTTTTCAGGTGGTTACATCCTCTTAATGATGAGGATTTGCTGCTTTTCTTCATCATATATGATAGTTAACTAAATATCTTTAGGTTTGGATTAATTTAAATTGATACGTATTAGAGTTCAAGAAGCCACCCTTGGCTCTGCAAAATTATAAAGGAAATTTTTCACTTTTTCCAGGGATAAACGTCACCACAACTGCTCTTGTTGTAACCGATGAATCAATTTGCCAATGATGAGGCTGAAAGTGGATGATGGTTAATTAAATATCAACAGAAGCTTGTCATGTTGTCCTAACAACATGACAACAGGATTCTCACAACAGAGTGTTGTGACTCCTTGGCAGGCAGAAGTCACAATTACAGTTTTTTGGACATTTCTGGACAAGAAACGTGTGTTTAAGCCACAGACTGTACAATTATTATACATTGTATTATCCGTGATGTTTTGGCAATATTGTTAATCCAACATTCATGCCAATAAAGCTAATTGACTTGAATTGTACAGTTACGCCTTCCATACCTGTACATTTCTCATGTTTTATTTTGTTTCAGTACATGAATTGTTTATACTCTGGCTTTTGAATAGGTGTGGTGAACAGTTTTAGTGTCTGATCATGTTTCTGATGATTTTTGCTCATCTTTAAGAATAAACATTTGGATATTGATATTGATATAAAGTCAACGCAGTAAGTAAATAAATAGAAGCTCCAAACTAAACTGTTTTCGGTGTTGTGTTTTCCAAAAACTTTCCCTCCCTGTCCATTCATGATACAGTGTACATCACACACTACTTTTTGATCCTGTAATATTTATAAAAAACTATATACTGTAAATAAAAACATGTATCAATACTGCCATTCAGATTGTTTGGAAGTATAATGCTTTTAAGTTTCTGGTCTGTATCACAGAGCTGGTTATTATGTAGTCCCTGCTAATGACTTCTGTGAGCGTTAGTCCATGTTGGTGTCCATGTCCTTGTCACATGGCACAGGTCAAAGAAGTATTTAAACAGCAGCCCTGCAGCCTGTAGTGAGGTACTTATTATAATGTGATGCAGTTTAATCTTCTCTAAATCTGCAGCTATTTTCAATTTAGAGTGTAGAGGGATGATTTAATCCCACCTTCACTGTTCTTCAGTTTTCATTAGAATCGGTGGTTTTTGCACTGTCACTGTTGGGAGAAAGAGGTACACATTGCTGTTTTGTGGTCCTCTCACTAAGAGGTCTATGGCCCTGGTCATTCAGTTCAGTTTAAAATCAATAGCAACAATTACTGAATTATTACTTTTGGCAGGCTGATATAGAGGTTTTGATCAAGTTTACAGAGTACAGCTGAAAGGAAGTAGTTTGTTAATGTAAACAGAGTGAATTTGATTGGAAATGCTTCAAGATTTACTGACTGTATGAAACAGAGCTATAGTCATGTCTTTAGACAGTGAGCTTTCAAACTTACAAAAGAGGCCTTTTGCAATTCTGCATGAAAAAAAAACACATATCTGTCGACGTTATCAAGAGAAGCTTGTCTCAAGTTCAGCCTGTCTTTCATCTGGGGATTAGTACTCTCTCAGTTAGATTTCACCACGTCCCAACATCTCAGTGTTTGTTAACAAAGGGCTAATAAGCGAAATATTACGTTTCACTGCCAGCAGAGTGTTTCCATGACAACAGGCCACTGATGTCACCGTGAATGGGTGACTCTCGTCAAGCTGCACCGCCTTCGGTATCCCAGAATCCTCTTCTTTTCTTCCGAGGCGGCCGCGGGCCCCCTTTCCCCAGGTGTACACCTCCCCTTCTGTAAAAAAGCAGCAGAAGAAGGAGTCGGTCACCGTTTCTCCAAATTCACTGCAGAAACCTCAGGATGCATTAATCCACACAAATCTTTAACTGACAGCTCTGCCTCTCCTGCAGTGGCAGCATAATGGCTCTATCTGAAGGAAGTCAAAGCTGAACAAAGACTTCCTTCAACAAAGAAAACCTACAGGCATGGCTGGCACTGCTGGCTTTCTCCCCAGGGAGCCAATCGCTGGCATAATATGACATTTTACCATTTTACCCTCAGCTTTAAGAAGAAAACACACACACACACACACACATCTGGTGCTTACAGTATCTGTTAACCCACATGTTTAGAGAACCATACTGATGGGTTTGTATGTTTAGCCTATAAGCTAAAACCCTTGTATAGTTTACATTACTGTTAACCGTTTTTCCAAACCGTACCATTTGTTCCATGTAACCATTAGTTCTAAACTTTCAATTCATTTCAGTTTGACATGAAAATAAACTTGCAAGGACTTGAAACTTGTTTGAGTAACATAATCCGTTACAGTGAACATTTAATCAGCTTTAGTTTTGAGTTAAAGTTACACTGCTGATGTGTGGTCACATAGCTGCTCGCAGGGACTGTTTAAAACTGGGTGACTCTCATTAAAATTCACAGCCCTCAGTATCCCAGAATCCTCCTCTTTTCTTCCAAAGCAGCTCCACCACAGATATCTAAGCAATGTTGTCTCCACTCAGAGCCGAGATGAACCCTGTTCTGTTTACTTGTGTAACTCCTACTCAAACATATCTCAAAACATCTAAATGAAGGATTAACTATGAGGGAAAATAAAGAGTTTGAAAATGATTCCTTTGTGCACAAGTGCTTGATGGAAACTCTGCTATCTCAAATCAGGAGAAGAACACTATTTTTCAATGCAAACTATTTTAATGCAAAACCATAAAATTCACATCATCTTTTTTAGATCATATGTGTGTGATTAGTATTTATCTCCCAGGTATAATTACCAGACAACCTGGCTCATGTATAAATTGCTTTTCAACAGCTGACTGTTGAGTTTCAGACATCAGAGTTTTCTTGAATAGACCAACAAGAAGAGTTTTAAATCAGTCCCTGCATGCAACAGCATAACCATGCAGTGACAAGAAAACCACCACTTTTAAAGATCCTGCACACCCATGTTACATACACACAGGTTATTTCACCTAATTTGGCTCTACATTTACACCTTATCATTCTTATTAGTTCAAGACCTCATGTATGCCCAGGTCCATCTCCAACCTGAGCAGAGATCTCATTAGCCAAAAACAACTGAACACACCTGTGGAGGTGTGTAGGTCCTTTGAAAACAGAGAAGGTCAAAACATCACATATGATCCCTTCTACTCACCAGATCCAATAGCTAAGGTGAAAGCGTCACCACAGGCAGCCATGGTGATGCCCTGCAGCCCAGGCACCGGGTAGGGCACGCGGCTGCTGCGACGGGAACTACACCCCATCTGGCCATGCTGGTTGCTGCCAAAGGTAAAACACTGACCCCTTTCTGGATAAGGAAAACGTGGGTAAAAGTTTAAAAATCAACATGAGACTATGTCTGATTATTGGCAACCTCATTTTACGCAAGAGGTGTTAAAAAAAAGATTGCGGAGCTATTTTTCGCATATTTGTTTAGCTTTAGCTAACATGTTGGAAGTCATCTTTCCCAGCAGCTTTAATCTGGTGCTGCAAGAACTCAAAAACTGGTTTGGCCAGTGCTAAATGAAACATTATCTTATTTCCTACCATTATGGAGGTTATTACTCAGAGATGCATCTTTCTAAACAAGTCTGATTCAAAAATGTGATTTAATGGAAATACCTGTAACAGCAACAGAATGTGCTGTCCCAATGTCAATGTAAACAATCTTCTCACTGTTGAGTGGGGCTGATTGGACAGGAGTGTAAGAATAGACTTCTTCCACCTGATTCGAGGAATTTGGTTCCTCTCCAGCAGTTATTTTATCCAACCCGAGCTTGTTGAACCTGACCACAACAAAACAACAAAATCAAGGTACTTATAACAGAGAAATTGATAAAAACTGCAGGTATTCTATTCTTTCAAACCAATCATTCAATATACGATGTATGTTTACCACAAAACTCTTTTATATTTTTTATTCCTTTTTCCTTGTCTGCTGCAAATAGCTGCCGAGCTGCAGGTATCTGAACAATGCTGCTTCTGACCTGAAATGAACACTGTTGTGTTTACTGTTGCTTCTCCAACTCATACACAGCTCTACATCAGGTCCAAAACCTCTCTGAGACAGAGGGATTAAGTGAAAAGCGTTTGTCATTTTAGGAGAATGCTGCCTTACAGGTTGTGCAACAGGAAAGTATCTCTGTGATTCATAGCATCGTCTTTAATCTTTCAGCACCGCATGCATATAAATAAGTTGTTAACATAAGCCTATGGGAGGTACAATTTTATTTGGTGTAAAACACAGAAGATCACTTGCACAAAATCCATCAAAATGTATCCTAAATGGAAAACATGCAGTGGCTATGTCTTCTCATTAAATGTGTAATGAGATGTTTGTCTGTCAGTCAGTGACATGTTTACTGAGACTAATGGTCATCATTTTGGGTGGGAATATATAGAATAATTACCTGTTGCTTCCACATGCCATAATGCTGTACTGGGTGCTGATAATCATGGAACAGTCAACTCCACACACCACCCTCTGGGCCTCAAATTCCACAGGTAAACACACCTGCTGTGGAGAGTTGTGGGTGTCTTGGGTGCCTAGCCCGAGGCGACCTTCCACAAAAGAAAAACAGAAATAAGGACAGATACCCAAGAATCAAGCTGTGTGCTGAGATGCTGCTGTCATAAATCAATCACATACAAACAAACACCAAAAGATGAGCACTCAAGATATATTGAGTAAGTTTGAAAACAACCGGTTTATTTCCGATACCATTGTCTCCTCTTCCCCAGGCAAATACTTCTCTTTCATTGGTCACAGCGAGCGCGTGGGAAGCACCGCACGACACCTGAACCAGCTCATATCCGAGGAGCGCCTCAACTATCTTGGGCTGAGTACAAAAACAGAGATAGAGAGAAAAAAAAGAAGCCTTGGATGTTTATATTACTGTCTTTAATTTTAATGTTAGGTGGGTTCTTCTACAAGCCCTTAGGGTTTTTTTTTTCATCCCACCTGTGCATCTTTTCTTTTCTTTTATACATTTTTTTGCAGCCTTGGTTTTATTTGTTATTATATGCACAAATAAAAACAGAAACTATTGTGTATCTAATAAATTGGCAACTGAGTGTACATTTAATATGAGTGTGAAATTTAAATATTTTAAATGGTGGACATGTACCTGTGTTACGTCATTGAAGTTACCGTGTCCTAGACAGCCATTGCTCCCACTTCCAAATGTCATGATAATGCCCCTGTCTGCAAATTGAAAATAAAAAGAAGGGATTAAAGTCAATATTAGTTGATGAGTTTAGGTGTTCTCTTATGTAGACCAACAGAGTGATTCTAATCCCTATCTACGAAATGCTAATCTGCATTACAACAGTGAAAAGTGATGAAATAGAGGCAACTGAGCTGAGAGGAAGGGTCTTTAATCCTGTGTTATCTGCTTTGCAAAGCGGGATGCACTGTAGACAGCCTTCTAGGGCACACTGACTAAAGGAGTACCACAGTTTGAGCTCAAGAAAAACTGCTAGGCAAGCATGCAGACGTTTATTTTACAAGTGCATCCACACTATCTGATCAAGTCTGGAAAAAACTGACTGTATCCACACTTTCACATGTAAGTTCAGATGCTGTCTCAGTGTTTTACAGCCCCATGTGCCGTGTGTGAAGGCAGAAAGCAGAGAATAAACATTGATTTCCTTTAGCAGAGCTCTCTGCATGGCTGACTGGGCATATATGTGATGTTTCTGATTTGTATACAAAGTGGAGCGGCCCACCAACCTGTCATGCAGGTGGTAAAGAGATCACCACAGGACACAGACTTGATGGTGACTCCGGACTGACCCTCAAGGAAACGTGAAATGAACTGAGGCTGCATCTGTTCCACCACACCGGGAAGGCTGGCCTCACCAGACCCCACAGATGGAGCCTGTGACAATAAATGATTATTAGACTGTGATGAGCACAGACATGATTAGTCTTAATGGGGGCAAAAGAGTGAGAACGTTAAAAATCCCCCCTCTGAAACACAATTAGGGAACATCAATCTGTGACGTTCGATGCCTTCCAGCAGTTTTTTTATTATTAAGTACCAATGTTCCCCAGCCAGCCTCATTTAACTCTACATTTCCTAGAGTTTCCTAGGATCCAGAAAATCTAATTAAATCCAATAACATGCTACTTTCAGCAGTGGCTGTGTGCACTGTGGACTACTGAAGCAACTGATGGTGTAGAATTTGCTATCTCTGCATCGTCAATAGTGGATTTTCCCCTCTAAAGTGGTCTACAAAGAAGCTATCTGAGGGGCTGACACCAAAACCAGATTTGTACCGCTGGTATTTTTGAGGGTTGAAAAAATGAACTGCATTAGAGCTGTTGTTAAAATATATTAGTCTGACAATTGCTAAACTGTAATTGTCTAGTTATCTGTGAGAATAATAGAATCAACATTTTGACCCAGGCATGCAGAGTAGATCACAGCTGTTTTTTTTATAAAATATGACTTGAGGAAATTATTGAAGTGGCTTTTTAAACAAGTCAAAAAGTTTTAAATTGAATGGTTAACACAGACCTCCCATGTAATCAGGCGGCCTGACCTGGTCACCCCCATCTTCTGAGTGCGGCCCAGAGACACTTGGAGCACTTCAGTGTTGAGCATTGGCAGGCGGAGAGGTGATGAGATTCCACTTCCCCATGTATACACTGAAGACAGCGGGAGGGAATGCACCTTCCCTGATCCTAAACCGACTGATCCGTCTGTTTAAGGCCCAAGGAATAACAATCAAATTTGTATGTCAAGTACTATGATCAACCTGGTACAGCTAGTTCTGTTGTCAAATAATGCTATTATGTGTCTGACCTCTGGACCTGTTGGTAGAAACTCTCCCTCCTGCTCTACCTTGAGGACCAGTTTGCACAGTAGACAGTGGTTTCTCAATCCTGGAAAATGCCAGAATATAAAAGATGAAAGAGCTCATTACACAAATATAGGGAATCTTAATCTCTAATCATGTTAAATGTCTGTCTAGTCATTAGTCATGCATTTAAGCACTACCTGCGCATTTTGACATTGCCTATGTCTGTGAAAAGGTTAAGCAGGGGCCTGATGCAAATGGGAAGAGCCATTATTTCATTGAGTTGAGGCCGTTTGGATGGATCCAGATTGAGCATGTTGAGGATGAGCTGCCGGAGCTCTGGGCTGTACCGGTCTGAAATTGGAGCAAATGTTCCGCTCATGATCTTCAAAACGAGGGCGGGTAGATTCTGAAAGCAAAATTAAACAGTGTTATTGAGTAAAATAACATAATGCATTATATATATGTGAAAAATCCCCAAACCCCCACATTCACATTTTCACACAGAATTTGTAGTAAAGGCAGGTTGGAATGAAAGCAAATTTTATATGAAATTATTGATCTGTGTTAAAAATCAAAATGCCCAGCAATCTGATTTTGAGTTAAACATGAGGTAACCTGGGGTCTTCAAGTTAAATCTTAAAAACTGTAAGAATCCATCTCCAGTGGTGTACATGGTGTAGCTCTGATGGTTGTAAGGTTTCATTGCCTTTGTACACAGCAATCTTTTTGCATTACACACTGAATTACAGTGAATCACTTCAAAAGTGAACAAAAATATGTGTATTTGAATCACTGCATCCAAGTAAGCAAGGGATTTTTGTAAAGAAAATGATTTATGTACAGCAGCCTCAAAAGCTCTCTTAAGGCTCGCCAGCTCGTAGAGCACACAGCCCAAAGCCCAGATGTCACTCTTCTGGTTATACGGCTTTCCCTCACACAGCTCTGGGGAGATGTAGCATGGGGTCCCGACCACCTGCACAGTGAAAGGAGGAGGCACTGATTTGTGAAGATATTAGGAGTCAACATATCAGGATATGTATTTTACTGAAGTAATTACAGCTCATACCCAAAACCAAACCAACTCACCGTGTAAGCTTTGCTCTTGCTGACAAGGATTTTGGAGATGCCAAAATCACCAATTTTGACGATCATCTGGTGCTTGTCAAGAAGAATATTCTGTGTCTTAAGGTCTCTGTGCAAGATAAGTTTGTTGTGGACGTGGTACAGGGCAAGTAATATCTGTACAAAGAAGTGAAGGATGGTGTCCTCGTCCAGCAGAGAGTTACAGCGTTTCTGTATGTAATCAGCCAAAGTTCCACCTGCACAAAGAAAACATTGGGAAGAGAATAAACAATAAGGATGATTTCTGTTCATTAAAACCATAATAACTTAATAAGTTACTGGGTTGAGTGAATAGCAGTGAGATGATGATGTAAAAGGCAATAAATAATGGATTTAACAGGCTTTAAGAACACAGCAGGGGATCTAGTTGCACAAGTCAAATAAAAAAAAAAGGGAAAGTAGATCCACAAAATAATCATCTTGTGTCAATAAATATTTTCAATCGTATCTGCTACAATGAATTGTGCCTTGTGCAATTCCTACTTCAAGATCAAAACTTAAACTAAAACTAAACTCTACCTCCCATCAATGATTTGCATATTAAACATTTTTTAGCAAAGCCAGGCATGCAACAAGAAATGTTATTATGTTTCCTGCTAAACTTTAATTTAGTTTAGTTTTGTAGAGATAAAAACGGATATTAAATCACAGACAACTATAACAATGTAAAGGATTACATAGTAAAGTCCAAGAGTTACTTAAACCAAACTTAACTATTACAACAATAGTAGGATGGTGATAACAACACATTTTTTTACATTATACCTTGTAACATTACAGAAAAGTTACTCGATCACATTGTTCCTCAAAACACCACCACACAAACTGATATGAGATGTTCTCATCTGGCTTCCCCAGGCCTGACATGGGAAAGAGAAAAGGGTATGGAGCCCTACAGCACTAAACCATGGGAAAAGTGAAGCGTGAAGTGACAATGAACAAAAGGGGGTCAGGTAATAAGATATTACAGTAAGCTTACCTGGTGCATACTCCATAGCTATCATGAGGGCCTTGTCTTCCAGGAAGTTCTCATAGTACTCTATAATATTTGGATGGTTAAGCAGTTTCAGGACCTGACACTCGTTCTGAGCTGCCAGGCGTTCGTCTCGTGACATCTGCTCCACTGGGATCTCCTTCAGGATGACAAAGGCCCCGTCGCTGCGCCTGCGGCACAGGTGAACAATTCTGACAGAGGAGGCAAAGGCAAAAAAGTTAGATGTAAGCTATATTTAGTTACATAAAAAAACATAGTAGGATGGTCTGGTAGTTAAGATCTGGAGTGCAAGTGTTACTAAACATTAACACTAGTTTTGTTTTTGACAAACAAGCATTTTGTCTAATTTGAGGGAAATGTAAAGAAAAGTTGATGAGTATGACAGTGAATCAGCAGGGTAAAGTACTTGTGTCCTTTACATATGGCACTTATTTCCCTACACATATTATCATTGGTACTTTTAGGAACTACTGTACTGTATTTTAATGTTGTTTGTAACCTAACAAATCCATACAAAAAAAGGGGGAAATAATGTGTAAGGACCCACAAACATTGGTGCTTCAATCTGATTATTATGTGTGAGGCTGGTGTGTGTTTCCCTCTGGAAGACCAAAACCCAGTCCCTACACATTTAACTTTAGCACAGATAGAGATATACATACAGATTTCCATCATGTTCTGCATGTTACAGTAAGTTAATAATGCTGTTAGACAAAAAAGCTTATAAAAATGGCTAACATATGTGTCCACCTCTGCTGAATATTTCATTTTTAAATAGTTATAAATACATCTGCTAAAGTTTAGGATAAATCCAGTTCCAGTAACAACGTTGTCTTTCAAATGTGAAGTATAGCCACTAGTAATTCAAAGTGATGTGAATGCAATAAGTAACTTATCTAACCTTAAACCTTTAAGTCCTTAAAACAAGCCAAGCTAAAACCTTTAAAGAAAGCGTTGCAAAGAAAACTGCACGCTGAAGTTTGTTAAGACATGAGAAACCCATTAGATTGATCACAGAGCTGTCCTCAAAATGCTTTTAATTATCCTTTTTTTTATAAACCCTCCTCAAGGCCCCGTTACTTTTCTAAACATGTCTTCTTTTGAGGGCGGCGCACATTTGACGCATACCGTTACATTTTCGGGGAAAAACGTTTTTTTTTACGGACTTCTAGCTTTCTAAATTCACGCCTTGACAACGCCGTATTCTCAAATATAACGCCACAGCAGGAATGACACACGTGTGTAAAGAAGTGTATGTAAACCCAGAGTTTTACCCGAAAGCTCCTCTGCCGACAACTTTGATTTTCTCATATTTCTCCATCGCTGCTCCCAAACGTTTCCGCCGTCTCCAGGCAACCCGACCCCGGAACTACAGGAAGCAGCGAGGGACCAAAACCAAAAATAAAAGCGAAGGAAAAACTCTCATGCCAGATAAAAATTAAAAAAAAGACTCTCACAGAAGTTACAGTAATGACCATTTGGTGACACTTATTTTAGTAAATGCTTGGAGGAGATAAAAAGAGATTCAGCCATGATTTATTTTCAGAATGTCTACTTATTCATCCTGTGTCTTTAAGCAAATGAGACAATGGTGTGAAGAGCAAATCCTAACAGAAATGTACTATAACGTTTCAGGTCATTGTAGCAGCCTGAAACAAGGACAGGACAGGACGAAAATAATATATAATATGTCAATAGGCCTACTGAAGGCCCTTTTTTTTAGCTTGTAATAACAGGAAAAACACAGGTGTCACTGGTAACATTACTGATGCTCAGTTCTTTAAGTATTTCGTACAGTGAGAAGTCGAAATGTCTGAATGAAAAAGGCCTATCAAAATATAGTTATTGTTTCCTGTCCCCATCTTTTCTTCACTCTTTTTTAAGGACCTGAATTGTTACAGTAAATTCCGATTTTCTAACTTTACTTGGCATATTTCTATAGTCAGTCATTTAGACTAGGCTCTAAATATTTCTTTGACCAGCAGAAAATGTATAGTTGTGCAGCCACAGATAATACTGAACAAAGCATAGAAATCGGAAAAGACTAATAGTGAGTAATCTGTCTTAATTTTCTAATTTCTCTAAAAACAATCTAGTTTAATGACATCTTTAATGAATGTCTTCTTGGTTTTTATAGTCATGCTACAGGAAAGATCACATCCAACAAAAGTGATTCAATATTGTAGGTTACAAACCAAATTACTGCTTTTGTTAAAGTACCTTTGATGTGATTTTATTTGCATTGACATGTCAGAAATTTCTTCTGTGAAAAGGGAAACAAGTTAAGTGAAGTGAAAACTGAAATGGAGACAGTGAGGCAGTGAGAGAAACAGTGAGACGGATGTGATTAGTGTAGCGTCTTGAGCATGGACTTCAGATACTGTAGTCTTACATCCAGACGCCTGGTGATTATAAAGCGCCTTCCCCTTGTCTGAGATAAGCAGGAAGGAGGCTGCATGAGCACTGTTTCCCCTCTTTGCCACGATGGGGATAATAAACGCTTTGTGCTGTGACAAAGCCTGCTCTGTGTTGTGCTGAAGTACATACCTCCACTATTATCATCAATCTGAAATAATGATATATCACCACAAACAGTGATCTTCGTGTAATTGAACCTTTTCTCTACAATTTGCAGTTTTTCAAATGAAGTTAGGCGAGGGAAGATAGGTGAGCAGTTGATTTAACAAACAATGATTTGCTCTTTCTCAGGGATATAATATCTCAACAAAGGAGCACATAAAGGAGAATGCAGTATATATGCCACTCCTCAGACCAGCTTAGTGACATATTTGGCCTTGTGCTGCTGTCTTCTGTCAGCAGGATATCTGTCTCCAGACGCAACAGTCAGTGTCCAGGAATGCACTGTGTAGGACAGTGAAACCCATGCTAAACCCCAGGTATTAACCTGTGCATGAGGAGCCATTTATCTTTGGAGATTTCTCAAGAAATGACAGGAAGCTGTGGGTCAGGTTGTTTCATCACAGAGATGCTTTAACCTCTTTCTTTGGTGATGAGAGTTCTCACTATAGGATCTGCAAGTTAAAACATGACAAATTTGGGGTTAAGAAATGCAGTATGGATATAATAGATGCATCTTATGTCAATAAAGTATTCAAAACACATAAATTATCATTAACCAAGAATTTTCTATACCCTATAATGAAACTGAATCCTCCTCTGACCAAGACCGGCCTCTTTTTGTTTGGCTATTTACGATGCACGCGATGAAAATCAATTAAACCCTAGATTTTCTCTCTATTGGCTGCTTGCAGACCCTCCACAGTAGCCGTTTCTCAACAAGCCCTCAGGGGAAAGAAAAATCACCCGAAGATCAATATGGTTCAGTGGTGAGCCAGGCACAAAGATTCCCGTCTCAACCATATCACTGATACTGAGATACCTTCCAGACAGTTCGCTGTCGTCTGTGTGCAACAGCAGCAGCAGCAGCAGCTACTTCTGTATGAAATCTTTTGCATCTGCTTTCAGAATTCCTGAGCTGTTTCTTTGGAAATCTGGAGCTGTGAGTAATCATGGGTTTCTGTGTTAAAACTATAGAGCAAAAGGCCTCTTATTCTCTCACACTACAGCAAAATAACCATGGTGAGACAACCAGGAAACACAAGAAATGGTATTAAGTTACATTTCTCTCTCTAACCGCAGGGTGTTTTGTTACAGAGAGCCCTGCACTCAATGGATATAAGTAGATTAATTATAAGGTTCATGTTTCATGTTTGAAGTTTCATACTTTAGAAAAAGAAAAGGGAGCATTAGACATATTGATTGAACACACATTCAGTCTTGCCTCTCTGTTTTCTCTCTCTTTCTCAGACACATATATACACATATAATTAAATTCATTTGGAATTATTACTGGAGAGCAATGCAACTTGACATGAAAGGAACTGCAATCTTATTAATCACGGGGAATTTTCTAGCACATCTCAACAATCACTTCCTTGAGGTTTTTGGAGGGAGATGCCCCCAAGTGGTTTGATGAAAAACTGGGAGCCACTAAGCTGAAAAACAGATTCTGCCTGCATGAGATGCTTGTTCTTCACATTAGGTTTTGCTGCCATCTGGTGGTGTCTGCTTATACTTTAGCCTAAACCCTGTATGGTGTTCTCTCTCTCTTTCTAGCTGCAGGGGGCAGACTCATGTTCTGTTAACACTGTTCTTAGGGCATATTTGCCTTTATTTGACAGTCTAGGTTGCACAGAGAGTTGAGGGGTAACAGGAAACAGGGGGAGAGAGGGGGTTGGGTGACATGCAACAAAGGTCCCTGGCCAGAATCTCACCGCAACTACTCCTCAACGCCAAAGATAAAAGCACATATATTTATGATATAATAAAACATTTTAAAAGACATACATTAATACAATTGGTGCAGAAAAAATGCTAAAACCAACTGTGCTGCTATAATAAAATAATGAAGTAACTGAGACACAGTGGAAATGCAGAGAATAAATTGCAACAAAGAAGTTATTGACTCAATGTTTCAGTTTTCAGTTTGTTTCAGTTTCAGTTTGGCTCCATAACAGATACTGTCATGTTTCATTTACAGGAAAGTTTTTTCATTTATTTGTAATTTTATTATAGTGCATGAAATTAATTAATAAATGTGTAATAGTTGACAGAATGCAGCATATGAGCAAAGACATGTCATTTCAAAGTAAAGACGAAGACGAACATGCATAAATAATGAGTAAGAAAGAACAGGAACATAAATAAGAATGAAAAACAAAGAAGTGTACAGATAGGATTAAAGAAATACTTCAGGTGTGAATGAACTGGAAAACCTTGTAGCAAGTAAAGAAAAGTAAACTCCTCGTGTGTGGGTTTATATTTCACAAAGACATCTGTTGTGCAGATGGTAATGTGTGTCAGTGTGAAGGGTCTTTTCCTGATGAGTTTTACTCAGCTCACTTCCTTTTCCTCACTGGGCTGCAGAGGGGCCAGCTGTGGGGAATGAGAGCCACGCTGTGTTTATGGAAAGAGTTATGGCTGAGGACGGAGGGCGTCACTGTTAGGCTGCCAGATTTATATTGTTGTGCTCCAAACATAACAGAAATGTGTATATTATCATCTATCTATCTATATTTACACTTCCTGCTAACATTGCTGCCAATTTACCTAAATAAATAATAAATAAGACATAATTATAATAAGACAAAAAAGTTTGACATTTTTATACTATTTTAAGTTTGTTGGGCTGTACTATTCCTAGGTCAGAATAAAGACCTTTGCAACAGTTTATATCAGAGGAGATAATTTAAACATGGACTACTTTCTCACGATCTCACACAGTTAAAAATTATTTGATTTAGCTATCGTCCTCATCTGAGGGAAGCATCCCGGATACTTGCTTGTCAAACAAACGGATCAGAAAGTCAGCTCAAACGTCTGACTACACTCACAGAATAACCTGGTTTAAAGGGAACATATAATTGTGTATCATCAGCATAAACATGGGAATTTATGGCATGTTTGTGAAATATGTGGCCCAGTTGCAGCATGCAAATAGAATATTACAGAGGACGTGAAATGTGCCTATATAAGCTCCACCTCAACATCAAAATGTCCCTTATTCGTTCATAACAATACAGTAATATTAAGTTAATATAACACACAAAATTCTTGCAAATGAGTACTTTTATTTTGATAGTTACTTATAAGAGCCTACATCTTTACTTTTCCTTTGGTAAAATTTAAAATGCAATACTTTTACTTGTATTCTAACTAATTTACTAGAGTATTCTAACATTATAATTTTTGCAAACGTTACTTAATTAAGGGATCTGAACGCAACAATGTACATTATTAGCTCCTCTACAGTCTTTTAGGCCAGTGACAGACACACCCTTCGCTGGACATTATTATTAGAGCTGGTATTGTTTATATTGTACAGCAGAGGGAAGGTTCGTGTGTTGCATGCGATACAAAGGGTCTGGAGCCATAAGTTATTACCATGCAGACACTTAATATAATTCTAACTTCTGCTCGACGTGCTCACCCAAAATCACGTTTCTGCAGCCCTCCTCTGTGATTTCGTTCCCTGCGTAACGTGATCGCAGTCTCGCCCCTCCTTGTTTCTATGGTTAAAGTGAGCAGCACCGCCCCCCCCCCCCCCCACCGACACTCCCCCCTTAATGCTGCACAGACAGGCGAGACCCGAGCAGCGTTACGTTACAGGGCAGACAAACACTGTCGCACTGGAAGTAGCTGCCACGAGGATCCCCTCCAAGCCCTCCTCTTAAAGCTCACGCTGAAAACGTGAGGAGAAGAAGAAGAAGAAGAAGAAGAAGGACAACAACAACAACAACAACAACAACATCAGAGAGGATCATCTCCTGCAGACCCCTGTCCTGGAGTGAACTCCCATCACATACTGTGCATATCGTTGACAGGAGCGTGAAAAAGCCAACAGGAGGAAAACAGGACTAAGGGAGGCAGCCACAGAGAATAAGAGCGAGCACCCAGAGGCAGAGGGAGAGCAGGGGCTGTGGAGCAGAGGATGGACGCCCTGATTCCTGTGCTGAAGAGTCACCCGGGCCCATCAGTGCTGGTGTTCTCTCTGCTTTTCAGGGTGGTCCACCGGTTGCTGCAAAGGCTGCCTGTGCCCAAAGTGGTGAAGGAGAATGAGTTCCGCTTCTGGAAGTGGAGGAACCTCTCCGTCTCAATGGTGCACTCCCTGCTGACTGGGGCATGGGCCCTGACCTGGTAAGTCTCCACCAAAACATCGGCCTATGCAACCGTCCACACTGGAACACCATTGTCTATTCACAGTCCACATGATGTGTTATGTGTGGAGGGTGTGTGTGTGTGTGTGTGTGTGTGTGCAGCAGTGACAGTCTGTGGCAGTCAGGACAAGAAGGGCATGTTCAGACAGGGTGAGGGACGGGGGAGACAATGGCATTTTTCAAGTGGGGAGGGAAATGCCACTGTACACTATGAGCCACACAAAGTTCTTCTTGCTGTCTGCTTGTACTGGTGAATTTGTGCGCGACTCAGAGGTTTGTAAGGAAACAAATCCTTTCAACCTTGCAGTCAGGCACCAAACAACAGCCCACAGATATGTCAACTGGAAAAACCTGATGGTTAAATGATCATGAGAAACTATTTTTTGGGGCGGGGACCGTGCTTGTGACTCATCTGTTAACGTGGGCCCAGGGACACATTTACTAAGCTGTCTGGACTGTTTCTTAACTATTGCTGTATTACCTTTGTGGCTGTACGAATCAGCAATGAAAGTGTAAGTGAAAAAAAGCAAGTTACCGTATTCAAAAGTAGGATTTTGTGCACTCGAAGTAGCGCCAAGAAAACACGTGAAACAGTACACTGCAGTAAATCTGTCATGGTGTGTTTATACAGGGAGGGGACAAACCTTTGCTGTTTGAGGTGTGCCCCTTTTGCCAAACAGCAGTGAGAAGTGACAAAGAAGAATGCAAAATCAGAGTCTATTGTAGAGAAAAATAGTGGTAGAATTGTAGAAATAATGTTTTGAAAAAACGATATAGACACAGATAGAAACTAGATAGTAAATAATATTAAACTTAAGTATTTCTACAACTACTAAAAGGGGGGAGGATTTATTGGTCGGGGTCAAAAAGCCAAAACACCTGATATTAATGCTTAGTCAGACTTTTCTCTCCAGGAGTGATCCCATGTATGTCTGAGTGAGACGAATACCCACCTATCTGTAACATGTATCCCTCTCCAGTGTGGCGGTTTGGCCCGAGACGTTGAGCAACCTCCACTCGTACCACACCCCTCTGTCCTACCTGCTCGTCTGTGTCTCAACAGGTCAGTGAAAGTGCCGTTGATCAAGCATAACAAGTAAAACAACTGCAGAGTTTTTGGTTTGTAAATGAAGATGCATATTACTATTTTTGGTAGTCAACGAAATTGTGTAGTGGTGTCTTCATATGTTGTTTGTTTCCACTGACAGTTCAAAACTTAAAGATATTAGATATGTTTCATATATGACAAAGAAAAGAATGAAATCTTCACATTTAAGAAGCAGAAAGCAGCTATTGTTTGGAACTTTTGCTTAAAAAATGACAAAAATGATTGTTATTCAATTATAAATATGTAATTTGACTATCAAAAGAGTTGGAAATTTTCTGGCAATCGACTCATTGATTAATCGACTAATTGTTGCAGCTTTAGTTTAATGCATGAGCGGGAAAAGTTGGCGTGGTGTTGACTGACCACATTTTCTCATCCCTGCTTAAACCAAATTGAACCTTCGTGTCCTGGTTGCACAAAACTGCCACCTTTCCAGTTGCTGTTTTTTAGAGAAAGACATAGACATGCCGCTCTCACCTGATTCTCAGAACAGAGAAATGGGCGTCTCCTCTAAATCACCATGGACACCAAAGGTAATCCCCTAAGGACTCGGTGGTCTGGTTGAGCTGTGCTGTATGTAGTTGGGTCTTATGTGCATCTTTGTGTTACCATGAAGCCATGAATCTGTGGAGATCTGCCCTAACAACCACAAACAGCTATTAGCTCCATTGAGGCCAACCACGTCAGATACTGGAGGTCATGTTCCTTAACATAGGGGCTGGTTGTGTGTCTCACTGGCCACAGTGTGCCAGTCATACAGAGGTACAAAAGGACTCTAAGTCACTTGAATACCTCCAGCTAAATGAGGCCTCCACAGTTTAATAACTGTGGTTATGTTGGGAAATGTTTGGTTGGAATATTCTAAAAATAATGAAGGGAGACATTTGACTTTGCTGTCAGATTAGTTCAACAAACATAGGCTGTTAAGGATTAACAACAAGTGACAACAAGGGAAATCTTGCATTGTAATGTCAGATATATTCAACATTCGATCTTAAGGTGCATGCTTTAAGTAGTCAGTGGTAGTTTTCTACACTTTGTTTGAATATTCATGTATTGATACTAATGCTAAATGCAATATAAAGTAAATGTTTGCACATCTACTTGACTAATAAGACACTAACACTTAAAAACCCTGTGAATTCAAAGCTGCGGTTATTTTGGACAAAACAGGTTCTCATGTTGGGAACATGTTGAAAATCCTCATATCTAAGAGATTATTTCATCCATGTGTTTTCTCTTAAAGCTGACATTCTCAATTCTTTATGATTAATTACTTGTTATTACATCCATTTTTATGTTGCGGTGAGGTGAAACATTAAAACAACACCCACTCACTGTGGCTTGAAACCACAGATTTGTCCGGTTGACAGAGCCATCTAACCTCAGCACCTCAGTGACACTTACTTTACCTGCCTAGTTTATGTCATTGCCACTTCAATGAGGTGAACCACCTTTACTGTACAAACACAACAATAGCTTCTCCATCATCTTAGCTTTCCTGTCAACATGTGGTTTGAACGGACATAGAGTTGTGCATGCAGATTTAACGTGAAAGATGTTTTTACAAGCAAAACGTGTTATCTGATTAACCCTAGAGGACATTTTCTCTTCCCTCTTAGGATACTTTGTGCAAGATGCAGGTGATATCATTCTGACAGGACATGCAAGAGGATCATGGGAATTCTTGCTCCATCATGCTCTGGTAAGACAGTGTGTCTGTGGCAGTGTTTTCATTTTAACTCTGATTTAATTTTAAATCAGGGTTACATTTCTGGTCCAGATAAGATATCGGAGTCACTTTGCTAAGCTCAGTAACTCATCAAAAAGAAGGGGAAGAAAGTGTTACTCTGAGTTAAACTCTTTCTTAAAACATAATAATGTTGCAAATTTGGTCATGTAGTAAATGCCCTGTGTTGTACATTAAGGCTTAAAGATTTGTTGCATATGCTGTTGTTGATTGTTACTGAATACTGTTTCATTATTAAACAAATATTTACTGAACAAACAGATCCAGAGTAAGGAAAATAATTACAGGGAAACAGCAGACTGTTTTTGCAGCCTGAGTTGAGCTGAATGCTGCATGTTGCCACTCAACTGAAGATCAGTGTAACTCATGAGATCAGTTGGCAGACTTGTGTTATCTTATTTGCATCGTAGTTATTACGAGTCTTTCTGTTGAGTGTTAATCCATGAATCATCGCGTTTTTTTTCATTTCCCTTTGAGTAACTTTAAGGTTGATAATATCATGAACATGTGAAGTGTATTGTTTATCTATTACCCCACTTGTGGTAGGATTATAGAATAACAAAGCTCTGTTTTCTGCTATGTACTGAGGTTTACACTCTCAAAGAACTACTAGCAAGAGTACCAGCTTTCAGTTTTATTAAAGCATTACCATGTATGTATATACACATATATACTTTATAAGGGCTTTAGTTTGTGGTACTCAACTACGTTCAAAAAATAAGCCGTCAACTTGCTGTCAACAGTTCACTAGTTTATTCTTAAGAAACAGTCCTGTTGAGAGTGAGGCTTGTGGATAATCCAGAGCAACCTCAACATTTTTAAATATAATTTTTCAATGTGAGCGCCAGAAATTAAATTCTTTTCACCACACATTGTCAACACCTGGGTCCTGATTTTCATACCCGGATAAGTGAGTTATCTTGATTTGATTGTTCTTCAAAGCTGACTTTAATTCTTTAAACCTAAATCTGCAACAAGGGCAGATTTATTCACAGTGAGCTGTATCAAGACCGCTACATTTTACGGACTAATTTTCAGATACAAATGACTCATTTTCTTGGTAAAATGAAGATTTTTGATATTTGATTTTAGATGAAAACGTGCAGATTAAGGTCAGTGTGATAAAATAGAGATTAGATGATAAAATACACAACAACAACAACAACAACAACAACAACAAACAAGGTACACTCAAAGAACTGATCCAAATTTAGTTTGGGATACTTGCAAAGAGACATATTAAACAAGATGTTTAATAGGCTAGTGGAGCCAGAAAACATTGCTGTTCCACTAACATTGATGAAATGTTCTTGAATATACAGACTGTACTTGGATTGATCAATCAATTAGTTGTAAAGTCTATAAACTGTAGATTATTTCAATCATATTGCTTACTGAACTCACTTTACTGAAAATTGGCCACAACATTATATCTGCTTCATGAGAAACTTTCAGGGAGCTTCATGTCAAACTTTATTTGTATAGCAATTTTCTTAACAAAGTTAGAAAGTGCTTTAGGGGGAAGAGCAAAAAAACCAGACAAACAATGAAACCATAAAACACAGGAGATTAGCTGTTAACTGTAAAAACACTGTTTGTCTCTCTCCGCCTCCTCCTCAGGTGATTTCGTGTTTCCTGTACGCCCTCTACACGCAGCTGTATGTAGCCGGCGCTGTGATAGCTCTCTTCGTAGAGGTCAACAGTGTCACCCTGCACCTGAGGCTGATGCTGAAGCTGGCGGGAGCTCAGTCCACCCCCATGTACCACAACAACAAACTCCTCAACATCTTCACCTACATCCCGTTCCGTCTGGGCACCCAGTTTTACCTCACCTGGTACATCGTCCACAATTACTCCTGGATGGACAACGGTGGATACTTTCTCATCTCAATGATGGTGATGAATATTATGATCCTGATTTATTTCTACCGCCTGCTCCGTGCTGACTTCTTCTCCCGGAGAGGGACCTCTGTGGCACAGAACGGGGTGCACAACAACAACTCCAAGAAGTTTCTCAGTGATTGACTGCGAAATGTTTTTGGGACCATATTGTGTTTTTATTACACATTTTGTCTTTCTCAAACAGCGACTGACACCATTCCTCATGACGGCAGGTTCTGTTGTTCTGTGTCACTGCCAAAGATCGAACCCCCAAAAAACAACTTTTGGTGGAAAAAAGGTACAGCCTTAAAGGTGCTCTGTTCCAGACATGGAAAGTCAGAAAGGTACCTTTTTTACTGGGAAAAGTTCAATGCAACACTGCTTTAATTGAAGCCAGTTTAAGTCTGGGTTTAACTCTGGTGACATTTCTCAAATCTCCTTAAACATATTTAAAATTTATTTTCAGCAGCATGCAACCTTAAAGGAGTAGGAAGACATTTTGGGAAATATGCTCAGTGGCTTTCTTGTCGAGAGTTGCATGAGAAGATTGATCCCACGCTCATGTCTGTACGGTAAACATGATGCTGCAATCTTCTCAAATCTCGGCAAGAAGGCGAACAAGTGCAGGCCTATTTCCCAAAAATATTCCTTTAGTCTGTCAAAAAACCTGTGTCAAAGTTCAACACATACATTTGAAATGTGCAGTTGCTTACAGTCTCAGCTATACGTTGCCAAATTTTTAACATTTGCATGGGGAACAGTATTTTTATTTAGGGAAAACCTAAACCTGATTTCCCTCCTGGGTGTATGAACAACCTGCCAGATGGGATTTCCTAACATTGGACTTTTGGGCAGCAGCAGACTCACATTTTAATAATATGTGTATATGCGTTATAGTTTAGTTTAGTTTTTTTCTGTCTCTATGAAGTCATTTGTGGCTGAAGAGATAGTGGGCTGTGACTGAACTAGTACATAACACAAAGTGTTGTCAATTCAACTAGTAACACACATGGATGCAGGACAATGTACAGTTCTCATATGAAATCTGTTGGTAAGTAACACAAGTGAGGCTGGAGCTGGATCTTCCTGCCATCTAACAGTCTGATAATTGAGCTCATCAGGAAGTAGGCACCATGAGAAACCCTTCACAATAAAAGCAGCACAATCAGTAATGGTATTGCATCACAAGCAGTTAGACTTGATGTGGAGTAACAGAGGAGTATCCCCACCGTGTGTACCTTATTTACAAAATAATACTTTTACTACAGTTTCCTTAGGTTTAGGATATTGAATCTTTCAAGTGCAAATGTGTTTTGTCTGCCTCTTATCTCCTCCTCAAAAAACAGATGTGTATTCATTTTTTTATATATTTCAAGTGGTAATACAAGATAACACCATGAGTGGACTTTAAATGCTAATTGCCTAATCATACCATGAAGTGCTGAACAACTTAAATAGTACATTTCATTTTCTATTTCAGCCAACACCAAGAAAGTCCAAACAGAAATGGACAGTTTAGGTGTGTCTGACATGTGCTTCAGTGCCTTTACCACGGTGCCTTTTCAAAGCACAGATAAAGAAAATATGTGAATATCAACGTATAGATATAGTGATATTTGTATGCTTTTGTAAAAGCTGAGAAGAAGTGAGATTTTTGAGGCAAACATAGTAAATTCATTTGAACGTGACCCCAATAATGTATCTTGTGCTAAAGTGACAACTGTTTTTTTAGGAGCCCTGTATTTTAGATGGCTGAGTGATAGTATGAATTAAAAAAAAACATTTAAAATCACAGGGGTGTTGATGGATATTTTTGTAATATGTACTTTACTGATGAGGGCTTTTATGTATTTTCTTTCTCTGTTTTACATTCATGTAGTCAGTCACATTCACATCTGAGAGATGTCTGGTAAAGCTGCAGTCAGATCCCTTATTGTCAGATTGTTAATTAAGTAAAAGTGTCAAAACCACAATGTAAAAATACTCCATTACAAGTGAAAGCTGTGCATTTAAAACTTTACTTATGTAAAAGAACAGAAGTATTATCAGCAAAATGTGCTTAATCAGAATCTGTTTTATTGCCAAGTAGGTTTTCACATACAAGGAATTTGCCTTTTTGGTGCAACAATAAACATAATAAGAGAAAAGAAAAAAAAACTAAAACTAAAAAAAGTACTACAAATACTACAAAAGTCAGGAGTCATACAATAAAATAGAAAAAAATACAATAACCAATATATATACATTGTGTAAAAACATGTAGAATATATCAAAAGCTAAATGTCCCCTGTGCCTGATATAGTATAGTATATGACATTATAAGATTGTTAATACTGATGCAACAATGTGTAAGCAGCATTTTACTGTTGTAGCTGGCTGAGGTGGAGCTAGTTTTAACTACTTTATACACAGTTCGGTAGTAGGCCTAACTCAAAATTATACTAAAGTATAGTACTTAAGTGACAGTACTTTTTTTCCATCTCTGCTGAAGATAAACCCTACAGTAAAACCTGTGCAGTCTGTACAAAATTAACTATTTGTCATATAATGTAACTATCATTTAGTAATTATAACAAAATTATACAATAATATCAAAGATATCAATCTGCTTCTTATTTATTACTTACTATTTAATGTTGCATATATTTTACACATTTTGTTCATGTCTTTATCTTGAGTATTAATATTTAATTCTTTTCCAGCATGTCTCTCAGACAGACGCATTTATTGTGTTTCTAGGCAGAGATCAGTCAGAAGAGGCTTAGAGCGCCCTCTGTTGTCCATATATTTAACTGCTGCACAGCAAACAGGGACATACAGACAAGTATGAAAATATTACAAATATTAGAAACAAAAAACATTTCGAAGTTATGTAGAGGAAACGACTCATTTTCCTCTTTTCTTTACACTTTTGCTTTACCCACAGAGCAAAAGAAGGAGGTAAGAAAGGGCAATGGAGAAGTATAAATAATTATACATAAATAAATAAGAAGAATACAAAAACTAAGTGAAAAAATAAACAAGACAAATGTTCAATTTGCTTTAAATTTTCATATATATACATCTATATAAATAGATAGATAGATATATAGACAGATAGTTTCTCATCTCCTCCAGCAGGGGACCGAGCAGAGAAAATGTGGGAGGAAAGAAAATAAATCCAGGGAACTGAGTCAGCAGCGGCGGCTCCAGTCTCCGACTCCTCCTCAACTTCCGTGGATCGACTTCAGCTCTGCTCACCGCAAACTCAACGCTTCAATACTCCGGCCCGAGCTCGAATGGGTTTACATTACAACAAGAAGCATCTGCGGAGGGACAAACTAAAAAGCAGCCGCAGCGCAGGGGAGAGAAGTTGAGCGGACCATCCTGTCGTTGAGGTAACTCCTCTGCAGACTCCTGCAGCTCAAACACAGTTTTTAAAAAGTTTAACTTGGTCATGTGTGTTGAACTCGCAGGGGTTTTTCTCAACATGCCACTTTACAGAGACAGTAAGAGACTTTACCTGGTGTTTGAATGTGAACTGGAGTTTTTACAGTTGCCTGGTTTCAGTATTGTGGTGGACCAAACCCAGTCTAGTAAATTAGGCTTCTTCTTCTTAAGCAGGAGCTTTGATGAACAAAAGGATTAAAACAGATCTGCACAGTGAGGGGATCAGCACTGATTACAGCTGTCTGGTCTGGCTCTGTTTGTGGACATGTACATACACAATGGATAACAAATATTTGCTCTCTGTGACTGACAGGAGGTAGATATACAGTCTATGTTCTGGTGGCCTGGGGCAATAAAACACATAAAAGATGGCAGAAGAAGAGAACATGAGCTCATTTATGACAAATCTGTTTGGGACTAACAATCCCTACTGCGATTGATCTCTCTGTTTTTTTTGGTAACTCATTCTTTTCAAATTATTTTTTACACTTTTGATAATAGTTAAATTGTCTACTTTTTCAATGAAAAACTATAAACATTCACTGTTACCTGTTGTTTTTTTCTGTTTTATTTCATTCATACATTCATACATCTTTGGGTTTGGACTGTTAGTTGGACAAAACAAGTTATTTGAAGATGTTTTAATCACTAAGAAAAATAATTATTAGTTGGAGCCTTAGTCTTGTTATGCAAAAAACAAATATACTCAATTTACAGGTATTCATATAATGATCATCATTAATTGTCGACTTTCTAATAAATTTACTGTTTTAACTCCAACATTTAGTTTTATGGATTTCATTACAAACTTCATTTAACATCTTGTAAGTTTTATTAGCAGTAGCAAACAGGAAAATTAAGCCATCAAACTTATGAAGAAACAGCTTTAAGTAGTTAAAATGTCAGATTGTTGAAGCTCTCTCTCTCTCTCTCTCTCTCCGTCCAGCTCACCGACCTCGAAGCTTCATGTCTGTCCGAATTTCAGCCATGAGCGTTCTTCCTCCTGTTCGCAGGGACCGCATCATCGCTCAGCTCCCTCAGGTAAAATCATGTACTACTATCGCCTAGTTGTCCACCTTAAAAAAAAGTGTACAGCCTCACAAATTCTTCTTCCTCTCTTGTAGTATTTCAGGAAAGAGGCAGCTCTCCACACTAAGGAGGATTTCAACAATAAAGTGAAGACTGCCTGCCAGGAGCAGCGCACCGGCACTGTGGGGTGAGCTCAGGAAGCAGGAGCCTGAGGATACTGGAGGGGGGGGGTTTGTGGTGCTAACTTACTTGTTTCTTCTTTGTTTTTGTTTTTCTCAGCAGATTTAAAATCTCTAAGGTCATTGTGGTGGGTGACCTGGCCGTGGGGAAAACCTGTCTGATTAATAGGTAAGCTCCAACGCGGTCACTTCATGTGTGAAAGCAGTGTGAGGTGCAGTTCTGGGAAATAACTAACCTGAACAGGAGAGACCTCCGAGAACTTGGACCTCCTGCAAGGAAGCACAATCCTCTACATTAGTTTTTTATTATTAAAAAGTGTAGAAATGTTAAATCTGCATTAAAATACACACTGTAAAAGACAATCACAGGATACATGTGTCAAGCTGTAGATGTAGCAGTTTGTGAAAAGATTACGAATATTTTTAGAAAATGCCATCATAATCTCAGTCCTTTTTAAAGGGCCAGTTCACCAAAATTAAAAACAAGACATATTATCTCACTTACAGTACCTCTGCTTGTATCTCGTCATGTAGTAGCCATTTTGTTTATGGTGCTCAAAGCATTAAAAGCTTTAAAACATCCACAGTTTCATTATAAATGTACCAAAGAAATAGTCCCTAAAATACTGCATGTATTTCTGTAATTTAGGTGAACAAACACTTAAAAAGATTGCTGGATCCACACAAGTGATTCATGTGTGATTTTATTAGATATCATGATTACTTACTAACAAATATATCAAAAATCCTTAATTGAGGTAATTACTGTCTTCCAGTTACAGTGCTGGTGACTGTGATATTACATTGCAGCTGTCTTTTCCCTGGACTTTCTGAAGACATTTGTTTTTATGTTTTCAGATTTTGCAAAGATGCTTTTGATAAAAACTACAAGGCAACGATCGGTGTTGACTTTGAGATGGAGCGGTTTGAGGTGCTGGGTGTTCCTTTCAGCCTGCAGCTGTAAGTCTTCATCATTATACATAAAACAAAGTCAGTAAACAGGGTCTGTCTGATGTGACGTCGCTCACCAGTCTGTCTCTGTATTACAGCTGGGACACTGCAGGCCAAGAGAGGTTCAAGTGCATTGCTTCTACGTACTACAGAGGAGCCCAGGGTGAGGGATTTGTGTGTTTTAGGGCAGCAAACGAATAAGAAATGTGCTAAAGACTCTCCTCTTGCCATGTACACATTGTTTCACAAAGAACAAAATATTAGGGGAGAAAGAGAAGCTGTGTATTCATTACTGGTGTGTCTCAACTGCTTTCAGTCAAGCTAAAACAACACTCTTAAAACTGCATTTTTATTGAGGTAATATTTTCTTTTCTTCCAGTTGTGATCATCGTGTTTGATGTAAATGATGTTGCCTCGTTGGGCCATGTGAGGTAAGCTTAGTTATTATGAGCAGATTGTTTGCACTCTGACAGTTTCTGTCCCAGCTGGAGGACTTTAAACTTGTCTTTTCCTGTCTGCAGGCAGTGGCTCGAAGACGCCCTGAAAGAGAACGACCCCACCGCTGTTCAGCTGTTCCTTGTTGGCACAAAGAAAGACCTGAGCGTACGTCTTTCATGCTGTTTAAAGTGGACATGCCTGTGACCATTTCTGTGTGTTCTACTGGAGTCAAATGTCATTAGTTTGGATTGGTGCCAGCAGCACAAAGCGTTTGTCTCCTGGCTCAAACCTCAGGAATGTAGTTTCCCCTTCCTTCACTAGACTGCAACACATTTCTGATAGAGGTTGAATTGAAAGATACAAAGACATTTTTAAGACCTAACTAACTGTACTTCAGCAGTGGTGGGAAGTTAGAAGCATCCTTCATTGGGGTTACGTGGGCTACTTTTCTCTTTCAAGAAGTTTGTAATTTTTTATTATTTGAAATCTTTCTTCTGTTTCTTTCACTTCATTGGGATTTTTGTTGAAACAGTAATGAGACTTTTTGCACCGTTGGTCAGCCAACAATTTGAAGGCCTCATGTTGGACTGCAGGACTGTAATATGCTTTTTTAACTTATTTTATTATTTATCAATCAAACAAGGAAATAATTGTGAGATCAATCGATAAAGAAAACAATAGTTAGATGCAGACCTTGTACAAAGCTTTGTTTAACTTGATTACATTATATCTAACTCGGTGGCCTCTGGTTTCTGGTTTCCAACAGTCTCCTGCTCAGTATTCTCGGATCGAACAAGATGCTCTCAAACTAGCACAAGAGATGAGTGCAGAGTACTGGGCTGTGTCGTCACTGACAGGTGGGTGTTTTAGTACAGGAAAATGAAAAGTACCAGTAACCCCACCATTGTTTTAGCTAACTTAAACCTGTGTGATCATTACATTATCTGCAAGAGTTCTGTGTTTCTATGTTAAGCAACATTGAGGATGTTGTTGAAAGAAAAAATGTAAAACAAAATTCTAAATCAAAAATTAAAATGAATTAACCTTGAGAGGATCTTGCTATTTTAAGAAGTCAAGCATACGTTTCAGCCCTCCTCCCCACCACATTTACATACAATCCCTTACCGATCTATATCTCTTCCATGCTGTAGGGGAAAATGTGAAAGAATTTTTCTTTCGAGTCGCATCGTTGGCATTTGAGACCAACGTTCTTGCTGAGTTGGAGAAAAGTGGATCGAGGCAAATTGGGGACGTTGTCAGTGAGTATCCAAACAATCTCTCTGTAATAATAAAAACCGTCACATAGTTTGACACCCAGCTGATCATTTGTTTCAGGAATTAACAGCACTTCGAACAACATGTACGCCACTTCAAAGAAGAAACAGCCGAACTGCTGTCAGTGAGGATGGAAGCAGGAGTTTAAAGTCAAAGGTGCAGATTGAAAATGAGTGGAAAAAGGACTGTGGCTGCTCTCTAGCTCATTTCTGTGGTCAAAGCGGGAGGAGGAACCCTGGAGTTTTACTTCCTGACATGTTTGAGTTCAGCTTTTCCTGGCCTAGAGAGAGTTTTCCTCTGTGGGATATGGATTCTTGTGGTGTTGCTCAGTTTAACTTGCCTTTGGTTACACAGTGACACAGCAATTACACAAGAATGACTGTTCTGGTACTGCAGAGATGCCAAAGAATGACTGTTGATATTTGTAACCTGGTGTATGTGTGGATGCTTTCCTTACTTAGGGCTTGAAATGAATATTCAGTCTTGCTGCTGTAGTTTGTTTAACACTTAAGATTTTTTTTTCACTTAATACCTTAAAGTCTGCTGTTTTAAATGACTTTTACTTGGTACTTGACCTCGGTTTCATAGTGTTTTAGATCATAGGTTCCTAAGCTTTCTATAAGAAGTAAGATTATGCAGTAAATCAGTATGGGAACCATTGTCATAGATGCAGAGTTGGATATTTTTATTTACAGTGTATGCTTCAAGTAGCCTCCTCTTTACTTTTTGTTTACAATCAAATCAATGACTGAATTTAGATTACAATTTTATATCCAAAACTGAAATACTGTGTAGAAAGATTTCATCATTTATTTTGTTTAAAATTTCTCATGGTACATTTTACATTAAATAAAAATATTGAAAAAGAAAAAGTGTTTTTAAAATAACAAACATGTATTTTTAGGAGTTTTTCAATAGTAATTTAGTTGAAATCACGGTATCTATCCATTCATCCATTCTCTATACTGAAATCACAGTAGCCTATCCTGTTATTTTTTTTAATGTCATATTAAACAGGAATTCCACTGTATTTCTCTAAAAAATACGACATGTCTATGCAAATAAAACTATTTCTTGATCATCCCAGTCAGCAAATATCACTACACCTGTTTACTTCTTTACTGTGGTTGTAATAAAAATGTTTTCTTGTTCAGTTGTTGAAGCTTTTGAAGTAATCAAGATACTTTTGGTCAATTTGGCCCTGGAGCTCTTCAGGGATGCAGTGAGAGAATTTGTAATTTTCTTTAATCCACTTTCCTCCTTCAGTGTTCTCGATGGCCACAGCTGCCACACCTGCAGGAAACAGAGTGTGAGATTCACATTAAAATGTTGAGGATCATCATTGAATTATGGCGTTGTAACGTAACCATCTTGCCTGACCTACAACGATGGCTCCCAGCCTCTCCAGCAGCTGGATCGCAGCCTTCATAGTGCCTCCAGTCTCTATCCATTGGTCCACTAGCAGCACCCTCATACCTGCAGGCAGGATAACCATGTCAATTACTTATGTCCACTAGATCTGTTCTTTTATTGTTTTCATTTTTACAATCTTTATTGAAGTGTTCACATGGTAAACAAAGTCATTCCTGAGTTTCTGCACAGAATACATAAAATAAATAAATATGTATTGATAATTTTTTTTCAATTATTTTAAAAAACTTTGTCAGGAATAAAGATAATATCTGATATGATGTCAAAATTAGTATTTCAGATCTCAGCATGTACGGGATCTTTATTTCACATTAACACTAGAGGGTGCTGTGCCACAGGGAATAAATGGACAAAGAGTAATGGAAACGTGGTTTAAATAATTTGGGTCATTTAAAATGAAAATTATTATGGATATTTAACTATTTCACATTTTTAGACAAAATTGACAAAATGATCAACAGATGAATTAATCATGAATGCCCTATTTGATTTATTTGATTTTTAATATATAATACAAAAGTATGTTATAGGCTGGTTAAGTCATCCTCAAATCTTCAATTTATATGTTTAAATTCTGCATATTATCTTAATTTTACATATGAATACAGCTGTGCATTAAATCTTTTCCTCCATGCTCACTACACCTAAAGCAGCTCTTTCAGCACAGAGTCATGGTGCCAGATAATGATCTAAGTAATGACTAAAACTATTGCTTTTGCATGGAAATGATCTCATTAAAAGACTGAATATTTACAATAGATTGGATTTAGACCAGAGGGAGATTTGTTTTCACAGCCAGTGCAACAAAGAAATCTAACCACAAATAACACATTCAAACTCAAGTGTTTTCTTTTGTTATATTTTAGCATGTGGCTCTCACAACCCTGAGGAGACACCAGCTGGGTAAACATTCACCTTCTCAATAACTCACATGGTTTAAAGGCAAAAATCAAAGGAGGATTAACCTGATTTTAGCACATCCAGTCTTACTTCCATAGTCTTTTCTCTGCCTGAGTAGTCAGTGTAGTTTTGGTTTTGGGTTGGGATACACAAGTGTCCTGCTTTGCGGACAGCCAGAAAACCTTTCCCGAGGGTGGTGGCAACAGACGCCCCTGAAAAAACACATCAAAACTGATTGATAAATCAGTTGATAAACCTTATTGAACTGGATGAAGAATGTTTTCACACATTGCCATGCCATGTGCCATGAGGCAGGAAAAAATCTAAATTTATCTTTGCCACAGGGGGTTAGGTTTCCTGACCCATGTAGTAGCAGAGGAACTAAAATAAGATTAGTGGTCAGACAACAAGTGATTGCTCTTAACCTACCATTTATTTCCAGTCGTAAAATGTATTGTTTTTTTTTACCAAGAATGAATCCCATTGCATCTATCCCGGCAACCAGGTCAATGGTGTCATTGTGGAATGGACTGAGAAGGTCTTTGACACAGTCTGCAAGAGCCTGAATCGAGTGCAAGACAAGACAGTAAATGCACAAAATGCAAAGTGTGCATATAAAATACACAGAAGGACGACAGTAGAAACAGTATCAATGGCTCAACAAACTGCTGAGTTACTAGAAATCATCCTTTAGTTTCCCTGTTATACCTGGGAGTTGCAGTAGAGTCTGGACGGGTCCAGCCAGGCAAATGTTGGTCCTTTTGTGTTGGGTGCCATCAGAGAAAGGTACCATCCTTTATGCCTGTCTGCAGGAATGGCCAACACGTCCATTTGTCTGCACTGTTAGAGGGAGAAACTGAGGTGAATGAACTGGACTGTGAATGAGAGAGAGAGAGAGTCGCCCATATCAGATTCCAGTGGGGGTGGGAAGGGGCTGTTAATAACACTGAACTTAGTTCCCTTAGTTCTCCCTGCAGTCGGTGCAGGATTGTGAATTCAAAATCAAGTGAGCTAATGTTTGATGAACCAAGTTTTTTGTTACCGAAGGCTTAGATAATAAATTTGATCTTTTTTCATTGCCGTTATTTGCATTCAGCACCTCCTTGTTTTATGGTAGTTCGGTGAAAGTTTCACCATTAAAGAACCATACCAACAATTTACATGATTTAACTGATTTACTACAAATATTGTACACTTTACATCACCGCTGACTATTGTCCAAGGTATACCAGAGAGCTTTAATTAATTTAATGCATTGTTGTCTTTGAACCAGTCATCCAGGACGATAGCCTTTGAGAAGCTTCCTTGAACTTCTGGATTAAAGTTACCAGATGCCCCCCAAGACAGATAGAGGAGTAGGGGATTAGCCAAATGGGCAAATGGCAGATTAATTCATTGTTTGATTGTTAAATATCCTGTCTAGGATTTTATGAGTTGTAGTCACCTTTTGTTGTCACTCAGACCTCATGATTAGTCCAGCCCACGACCTCTTGTTTTATTGGACCTTTGTTGTAATGGTATCAGACGCATGTCCAGGGAGTGGACTGGGGTGGAGATTTCATGACTGCTGTGAACTGTTTCTCCGCTGCGCAGTGAAATACTCATCATTACCATCTGATTTTTTCTGAATCTTAAGATTGTTTTCTTCGATTGGAACCTGAGGGAAGATTTCTTCAAAAAGATTCTTCCACAGCTCAAACAGTGAATCAATAAGAGGAATATTCTTGTGATTCGACCAGAAGTTTAATATTAGCTATGCGTAAAATACAGCCACCTTAACATGCAGTCAGTGTTTCAATGAAGGATTAAAAATGTTTTTTATATCTTTGATTGGTATTGACAATATCTTTTATACTCAACTACCCTCCAAAATAAGGCTATATGGATTTCTGTCATCAAAACTCTCAGGTGATGAAATGTTAACTAACACTATCAACGCTGGACTGGTGAAACTGACCAACGATCCTCTAAAAAAGTTAATGTTTCCCTCGTGCGTGCCTCAGGCTGTTATTGTATATGCTGCTCAGAGCTGCGGTCTCAGGCGTTTGCCTTCAGGTGTTTAAAATCACCAGAGGATCGGTGCCTAAATAAGCTCAGCTCGCGATCATGTTCACAGCTAGAACAACAAAATCCACCCTCTTACTGTATTCACAGCATATTTCCCAGTTCTCAGACTGGACACGTTATTACAGTTATTAAATAAACAGATCTGAAATTTCATCCCAGTTTTGTGCAACAGAGTTCAAGCTGAGAGTTCAGGTTCCTGCTCACAGTAACTGTACTTTCCCACAGTTGTGTCTGTCTGACACAACTTACAGTAAATGTAGCACTGCGATGCTCATATCTTTTCTATCACACTGTATGAGCTCACGGTGAAAAGTTTTGAAGTATCTTAATGAGAATTGCTTAAACCTGCAATAACAAATGTTTTGGCCACTTGGGGTCAGTGTAAACAAGCTGTACTATTACCACCTTCTAAGGTTAACTAAGCAAACAGTTGCTCATTTACACATCCAGCAATCACGGAGCCACATTAGCATTCATTTGGAGTCAAATATTCACTAATTTTAGCTCTGTTTTTGGTGCTAAATGATCGTTATGTTCACTATCGAGCTGTTAATGTTGTATGTCTCCAGTTTGGTGCTTCGCAGGTAGAGTACGGTGGTTTCTTTTAGCTTTTTTGACTAAATCAAAACAGTAGAGTTGTGGGCCGTTCAACCAAAACAATGAACTGTAAGACACAATAGAACTGAGGGGAGCTGCAGAGTCAGGTGACAGTTTTAAAAATGTTGATTACAAATACATTAAAGGGTCCAGTCACCCAAAACACGGAAAAGACTAAGCAGAGTTTTGAGAAATCGAACTCTAGAGACAAGTTTCAGCAAGAACTACCATTCACATATTTGGGTGGTTGCAGAAATCTCAAAACTTCAGCATATGCAACCAAAAGTATCTGCACAGGTAGATCCAACTATGGTGAGTGGGAAAATATGTTTATTTCCCCGTGATTTGGGTGGACTGAGACCACAGAAGTGACTCCTCAGCTCCTCCAGGGAGCGCTGTTCTGCATCTGGCCTTTCTGTGGCTGATAACAAATGAAAGAAGCCTTAGCCAGCAGGAATCAATACAATGCATATTTCACCAAGTGTCAGCTTTCAGTTTCACTGTGCAGTGTTAGTTGACTCTTTCCTGGGGAACAGCAGGATTATTAGCCTCATTTTCACGCCCCAAACGGTGCCCCCCTACAGTGACCGCTTTAATTCATGAGAAACTTTTTCCCCCTCCCTCAAGATTTGGTCGAATGTTGCCTCTGCTGATTTTACATCATTTCTCTCCGCCTTCCTACAATCCGATTTCAGTGCCTTGAGTAGGCTGGATCTCCGCCTCTCGAGCTCCCTGTAAGACCAACCATGTGACAAAACACTGGGCTGATTAGAAACCCAACCTGACAAGAGGTTTTTCTTTTCTTCAGTAATAGCCACTGTTCCCAGATACAGAGGACTTTGCTGTGCATCATTTTCTTAACTCACAAGGGATTTTAGAGGGAATTTGTCAAAACAATTTACATGTAAGCCCATATAGGTCAAACAGGCATTATTTCCTGACTGAGTTGATTATGTAAAGTGCAGCAACCCTGTAGATGCGGATACATTAATGATTGAATAGATGCATATGAATTTCCAACCAAAACTGCAACTGTCTACAAATAAAGAATAACTTTTCACACCTTCATGCCTACCACATAAAAGTGGAAAATCTGAAAGAATACTAATTCAATAATCCATCTTGCGTTTTTTTCCAGGCTTTTGAGTTCAGATAAGCTTAAACACATCAGACTTGAACAACCTTTCCAATTTTTGATGATCTGTACAGCAGAAAGTTTCAGCGTTTCATGGAGACATTTAAATAATTATAGTATGTACAATACAAAACAAAATGGGACTCACTTCAGTGACTAGAGAAAAATACCAGCTCTTAACTGTACAACCAAAGATATTTGGCATCCAAATAAGCCAGATATGACCAATGATTCAGGGTGATACTTTTATTAAATATAAATATGTTCTTCTAAATTTCCTCCCCACTACAGGGAAAAAACGTAATTGGAGGTATCTGACTGACAGGGAATTATATTTTGACCAGTGTGATGAATTATAGACACGGGAACAATGGCTTAATGGTAAGGGCAGTTGATCACGTTTTAACATCATGAATTCCTGTAGTTTTCAGTGATACACAACAACAAAGAAAGATGGGGGGGTGCAATATCACCAAGAGGCAATGTGAAGCCTCATTTTGGACTAATTCGGTCCATGCCAAGGGCTCAGGATACTTTGATGCCACACAGTCAATTGATCCCTCCATGTTTTTTTTTTTTTTTTTTTAACCAACCATCAGTTCAGCCTCAGTCTTGTGTGCTGGAGGCCCTTCAGTCAGCGGGGTTTGCGTGCGACAGCGCCAACCTTTCTCCACATTCCACAATGAAAGAGTTTTGTCCCTACATTGTGATTTAGGTCATCACCGATTCAGTGCCTGTTTTGTGGCGTTTGAAAGATGTCCAATCTCCTGGGTTGGCACAATCACCCCATGCCTGTTACCATGGAAAGCGGGGCGAGCTAGAACCTCCTCCATGCGTGTTCCCAAAGTAAATCTCCACTTTCTGGGGGCTGAGCTGAGGGGGTGGGGAGGTAACTTGCGGTCATCTCTCCGCAGTGAAAGATGCTGGAGGGTTCACGCGCCACACACCCACAAATTAACCCCCTCCTCTCCTCCTGCACGTTTCACTTCAGTGAGGCAACGCACTGGTGGGTAGGCCTACTCTCTCCCCGAGTGTCACCAGCGCTCTGCGACTGCGTAAAGACTTTCTCCCCAGGCTGGAAACCTAAAGAGGTTAAACCGGCAGACTCCTCCCAGCATCGCCATTCATCGTATTAATAATCACACCACTTGAGCTTCGCCTTAAAAGTGGGAGGGCTGCCCGAGAGCGCCAGAAAACCACGAGGAGCTGTCTCCGTTGCGCGTGGTGCTGAAAGTGCCTCGACGCATCATGTGGTCGGTCTTCTTTGTCTTTCTGTCTTATCTGGACAGAAACTTCGTGAAAGGTGACCTCCTGAGCCGCGCTCTGGACGCGGAGAAGGAGAGCAAGGAGATGTTCTCCATGCTCAACGGCACCTTCTGCGCAACAGTGTCCACCGTGCGGGAGAACTTCCTCTACCAGGTGTCAGACGGGGCCGAGGTGGTGCGCTCCGTCGTCAGCCCCGCCGGGAGACTCCTGCACTGCTCCGTCACGGCCAACCAGGTGCAGGTGAAGTCCTTCGTGCACGAGTGCAGGCTGGGACTGAGAGAGCAGCGAGCCGGGCGGCGGCCGGAGACGCGTTTTGCGCGCATGGATGAAGCCAAAGTGATGTGCCGGGAGTTTAAAGAGAGGTCGGAGCGCAGCGGCAGAGCGAAGAGGCACGCCGGTGATGACTCTGCGCTGCAGGACAAGGTTTTGAACAGACCCAAGAGAGGCTTCACATATCCCGGGACCCTGTGGTGTGGAGCTGGAAACATGGCGGATCATTACAACCAGCTGGGTAGGTTGCATGACTTCCATATCTTTAGGCAGATTAAGTTCATTGCGTGTGCATTGTGTGGGTGTGCGCCGCCGGTGTAATAATGCTGACCTCCCTGTTGCAGGTGAATTCGCAGATACCGACAGCTGCTGCCGTACCCACGACCACTGCCCGCATGTCATCCACGCCTTCTCCTCAAATTATGGCTACACTAATTTCAAGTTGCACTCCATCAGTCATTGTGACTGTGATAATACGTGAGTAAAAAATATATATATAAATATACAATACTATATAGCCTAATTCACAGTTAATTCGACCATTGTTAAGTTAAAAGCACCTCTGTGTTTAGGATACTGTTTTGAGATGAAAAGAGAACTACATACAGACTCAGGAGTTTTGAATAGTTTTGGTTACTGGGATGCAAATGACTACAGCATCTATTTTCATAAACATTATGAATCATTGTGCATCAGCCTTGTACAGCCTCAGGAGGTTTTAAAAGCATCATGCAGAACTGCATCAGAATTAATGCAGATATCGGAACTTGTGAAAATAAATCCAGTGAACTTCAGACATTAAGACAATAAATTGCTGTTTAGCCCAGAACCTTTCGTCCAGACTCTCTGGAAAATCAAGTCAAAATTTTCATCAACCATCCACTTCAAGAGTTTTGAAAGCACAATTAACAGCTTATAATTAAAAAAAATATCAGAATTCAATAAAAATAATAACCTGTTAAGCATTTAGCTTAAGTTGCAGCTTTTAAGTCTTTTCATGCAGTCATGAATTCTCCGTTAGAGATCTAACTGTAGAATGAAAGGCTATTGTTTTAATAAACAGCTTCTACAGCAGAAAAAGGAAGGTGTGTGTGTGTGTGTGTGTTCTTTTTTGGAGTTACTCTACTCTTTCGGTCTCTCTGTGTCTCTCTGCAGGATGAAAGACTGTCTGAGGAAAGTCAACGACACATCTTCCAGGGTAGTTGGCCAGGCGTTCTTCAATGTCATCGGTGTGCCTTGCTTTGAGTTTGCTTATGAAGAACAGTGTGCGGAGCGGCACTGGTACGGCATGTAAGTATCAGTGTACTCTGGCACAAGAACTTTTAAGTAGATTTGCAACATGTTGAGCAGTATTACTTTCTGAAATCACCACACACAACCTCACGACCCCTTCGTTCTCTTTCTCAGGTGCAAACGATATGAGAAGCTTCCCATTGCTGTGGTGAAAGAGGCAGTCCCGTATGACTTTGGCGGTATCGCCGTCATCGATCAGCTGACGGTGGCTCCTCTCAAGAGGAAGGATTCGAAGAAAAGCGAGAAAGAAGAGAAACCGGAGAGTACAACACAGTCTACTATGTCAGGCCCTGAAGAGCCTTCACTCAGAAACGTTGTCACCGCTGCTGAGGACTTCATCAAAGTCCTTGCTACCGTCTCCACCTCTCAAAGCTCCACCGCAGACTCTGATAAAGACGAGACACAGAGCTCGGAGAAGAAGAAGAGGAAGAACAGCGGGAAGAAGAAGAAAACCACCAAAAAGCAGAAAGGAAAAAGGAAGGGGAGGAAGAGAAAGCAGAAAGCAGAGGTAGGTGTTAAAATAGAGGAAGGAGGTGCAGTTTCGCCCTCTGGCGGCACAGCAGAAGAAGTCAACGCTCTTAGTAACTTCCTCAGCAAGTCACACAAACACGACCAGTCGAGTAGAAACACAAACCGAGTTGGTGACAGTGAATATGAGCTCAGAGGAAAAGAAGAGCCCTCCAATGAAGTCATGAAGGATGAACCAGCGGTGGATAAGGAGACTGTTCCCATGACGTCACCTACGACAGTCCAGAAGAAACCAGAGTCCACAGAATTAATCGCTCTTTCTACGTCAACAAGCACGACAACTGTTCTTCCACATAAAGCAAAATCCAGGAGGCTAAGACAGGGGAAGAGAAAGAAGATCAAGAAAAATCCTCTTCCTTCTACTGATAAGCTTTTAACAAACACAGCAGACAACTTAAAAGCCATTTCTGTCCCCACCATCATTACCATAACCCCAACGACACAGCCAGAGCAACAAAGCTTTGAGAGCGACACTGAAAAGCGACCTGTTGTCAGCACTGCCAGTCCCCCTATTGTAATCCTCAAAGTCAAAAGGAACAGGTCAAAGGAGAGAGGAGAGAGAGAGGGGAGGAAAAAAAGGAGGAAGGTTAGCTCGCCTTCTCCCATTGTGGCCGTTGCCCATGAAAATTCCTCTGCGGACAATCTGAAACTGATCCCTCTCACCGGGGCTCCCACCGTGCCATCGGTGCCGACCACAGAGCGGCAGGCTTCACACAGACTGGACATTCATGGAGGGAAGACGATCGCGCAAGTGAGGGCTCTGAACTCCTCCTTTAGTGTTTTGAAAAGGCAAAAGTCGAAAGAGAGAGGACTGAGAAGCAGGAGGAGGAAAACAACTGTGCCTCTTTCAAGTGAAAATCCACTTTTTCACAACAGCTCTGAAAATGTGCTTCCTATTCTTCCAACACCAGAGACGAGTGATGCACTGAACAGCCCTACAGCCACTGCTGCAATTAGTGGGCATACAGAAGAAACAGGAACTCACAATGAAAGGAGGCTTTTTAGTACTATCACAGCCCCTTCTATCATTACAAAAAGACACAGGCAGGCAATCAGGCAGCAGAGGAAACACAGAAAGAAAGCCGTGCCTGCCGCTCTCAGCGATGGAGTTTTTATCGCTATCCAAACTGAACAAACGCCAATAACATTTACACCCACGCCATCCAAAGTCGCCACTACTGATGAGCTCAACCTACAGAGATCTGAAAAGCCCTCCATGACCACCTCAACAGCTCCCGTCATGAGTCCACTTCAGCTGTCTATCGAGAGAGCAAAAGTACAATTTAGCCGGAAGAAAAGGAGGAAAGCAACACTGTCTGTTAGACAACAGTAAGCCATGTGGTGCGAGCAGAGCAGGATAGGCTTGAAAAAAAAGGCAACTTAAGTGGCTAGAATAGCTTCTTCCGATCAGATAAAGTTTCTTCATGATGAGTTTAATACTACATCAAATAGTATGCTGGTTCAGCATTTAAATCACAGAAATGGAAGATCATGTTTGATTATAATGTGAGAATCATGTTTTGTAATACTGTATTCTGCATGTGTATAATAAAATTTCGGAATGATTATGAATGTATCTGACAGTGCCTCCGTTTGTATCTTGTGATTAAATAAACAAAGGTAACATTCTTCTCTTCTAAATAATAATAGTTTGACATTTTGGAAAATACTTGTATTTGTTTTCTTGCTTGAGAAGATCGATATTACTTTACACTTTTTTTTACAAACTATCGTGTTAATCGGTGAGCTTTAGAGGTGGTGGTAGTTGGTGGATTTTGTTACTTTTTCACAGAGCCAGGCTATCTGTTCCCCCTGTTTCCAGTCTTTGAGCTAAGCTAAGCTAACGGCTGCTGGCAGTAGCCTCATATTCAGCAAACAAACATGAGACCATTAACAATCTTTTCATCCAACTCTCTGCAAGAATGTGAATAAGTTTATTTCCCACAATGTCAAACAACAATCCATAGATAGATAGATAGATAGATAGATAAAACAATATGATCTGTTTAAAATCATTTTGTGTGCACATTTCCTTGTTATCTCAGCTGGAACTATTTAATCAAAAGGATAAAATTGGAAATCTAAAACACTGAGGCTTAAAGTTAACCTGCTTAACCCAATTTTAATTTTTTTGTGAACCTTTCTTTTCATACTGCCTGCACAGAAACCATGCCAAGAAAACTCTGCGAGTTTACCTTGTTCTTTTGTTCATGGGGACTGGGGACTTTGGCCTTATAGTTGCCCCCCTGTGTGGTTTAAGGCCGGGTCACATTCTCCACACAGATTAGGTGCTCTCTTTGCACATTACGTTCACCTCTCACCCATGAGGGTTGTAACACCCAGTGCAGAGGCTGAAATCCTCCAGGTCAGCTGATCCTCACATGCTTGCCTAAGAGGAATTGATCTGGATGAGACTGAAAGGGTGAAATATCCATTTTAGATCTCCATCACTTCTGACACATGTCAAATGCACTTTGGCATGTTGAGGAAAGATTTTCCGTTGTACTGTACAGCATCACATTATCTAAACAGTGGGAACAATTTAACAATGCAGACTTTCATGCTACAACTCAAATTCCCAGATTTTTTGGAAGACACCCAAGCATTCAAATGGGCTTGGCATTCAGACACAATCATAAGCTGAAATGGCAGAGCAGCTAACACAGTTGGATGTGTGATAAAACCATTTCTCACAGTGAGGGAAGAAAAAGTGGCTGGAATTTTCCATTTCATCTGCAACTTTATGACCTTTAAGGTTTGGGTTCATTTATTCTTATTTTTATGTTTAAGTTTATAAACACAACATCTGCATACAAATTGAAACTCTAGGTTTGGATTTTAAAACTCAAATGACTATAATGCTATGCCAAATTACCCAGAATACCCAATATAAAGAATATTATTATTCCACACAGGTATGTAGAATTTTTATTTACAGAAGAAGTTAAAGGCTGAAAAAAAAATGTGTCTGCACGTAGCTTATGTTTTTTACTTTTGTCCATCCAAATCAGATTTACAGAGGTCAGCACACACACATAGTTATACAGTATTCACACACACACACACACGCACACGCACACACACACACACACACACACACACACACACACACACACACACAGGCTAATAGTTGCCTGCTCTGCAAGTGGAGAACTCCTGAACTTCCACAGCAATTCATTGTCTACACAATGTTTCATTAAATGTGTAACTGTATTTATTAAAAGATAAGTTTAATTTTACAGATGTATCCTCTTGTGTTTGTGTGAAGAAATCTGGAGTACAAACAAGCTGTGACAACAACAATGACATCATCACCTTTTAGGTTGATATGGTGAACTTGTTAGCAAATGGTTATATTTATAGATCTCAGATATATGAAGAGGCCAGCTTGTTTAGTGCCTTAACAATTAACATTAAGATATGAGGCAGTGAAAGGCAGTGAAAAGATGCCACACTGCAGAACTGAAAGCAGCAGGAAATTAAGGTATAACTATCATCAGATCATGGAGTTAAACGAAGGAGTTGATTTTGGATATTGTCCTCAGCTGAAGGAAATTTTACTTTAAAATGTACATTAAAAGCAGTTATTTATGTAAAGTACAGACTTTCTGGAAGCTATGAAGTAACTTACTGCGACTGTAACTGCAGTGAAGATGGGTTGACGCAGGAAGAGGTGCAGCTGTGGGGGTTTTGTTGCGCTGTGGTTGATACACGAGTAGCTTGGGAGTAGCAAGCAGGGTTGGTGGACACCTGTGCAGCATTAAAAACAGGATAAACATGTGGTTAAAAATGAAATCATTGAACTCGTTCCCAAATCTATGTGATAGGTGCAGCTGATGCCTCTTCCCCAGTGCATTGGCTGGATGCCCACTGGGCATGGGTTGTGTTAGGGTTTTGACCTCAGCCCGTCACTGTGGAGATCGCTTTGAAACATATGAGATTATGGGAGGCACGCTCTGGTCAGGCAGAAAAATAACACACAAAGGGATATACAATCCATAGTCTCATCCCCGATAATGAGAGGACATCACGGTCTGTAGCATCCTATTAGGGGAAGAATCCAATAATCCATTATATTCACCAACACAGAGGTGAATTTATTGATTTAGAGAAACTAACCTGTGGTGGTTAAATTGGCATGTGTGTCACTGATGAATGGGGGAAGGGATCTTCTGGAATAAGCAGCAAGATGGCTCATTAAATACAGACAATCCTGGTGCTTCAATTTGACTATGTAGGTTGTGTAGTTTTCTCTATAGTAAATCAAGTAAAACACAGGGCTACAAAGTGCTTCATGGTCACAAAATGAGCTACATTTTTTTTAAAGAATAAGAACAAATCAGGGCAAGGAAACATCAATAAAACATCTTTGAGATTAAATAAAGGGCTCTGAACGGATCCCTGGTAGTCGTCCTTAACTCAATTAAACTTCTCTGCTGACTGTGGGAAACAATCCTGGCTGCATATGTGAATACTTCAGGTGATGGTCAAAAATGCAACCCTGTCAAACAACATTATCAGTCACTCCAAAGGTTTGCTGAGTATTTACAGAATTATTGGGACTAATAAAGCCTAGTTTTTTTTTTGGTTTTGAAATTATAGTACAAGACAATGTTTCTGTGCAGATTTTCAATAAAACCTCAGGAAGCAGTAATAACTGTTGTTTTACATTGACTGGATCGGGTGTACATTAAAATGACAGACTCATCCCAAACCAGAAGTCGGTGTTAAACTGGTCAACATTACAGGTCACGGCAATATTAGCAAAAACATCTTTGTTTGTGTGTAATCCATGTAATTATAAAATGTCTAATTCTTGGAGTGTAAAATATGACATTGATTCACGTGCTGCATTTACAAAAACTTTCCATTACAAGACAGCAACTTGGCTTTTTCTGCTTCTATACAAGCTCAGTGTTTATTTCTGGCAGGGAACGATGGCAAAGACTACCCCCATTTCTTTGACACACATTTTCTGTTTGGGTGCGAGGAGCTGTCCAGTGCATGTGGCCAAAAACATCGAGCCAAGTGCTCTGCCAACATTTGTGTATGTATTCAAATGTAGGCTCTGTGTAAATGGATGTTCATTAACATCAGAAAGATGGTAGGTGGTGGTTGGCAGTCCCGAGCTAACCTTGGCTTTCCTCTGGACAGGAAACTGAGTAGCTCTCCACAGGCAGAACCACAGAAAGTGATGACAGTAGGTTTCTCTTTCAGCAGCACCTCCTCCATGGTCTGTTAAAAGTGTGAAAACGGTTTGCTAAAACAGCAGATGGTGATTTTAAGGGAACAGTATGCCAGGGTTAAAGAAATTACCTCTACAGTCTTTATACTCAACATCGCAGGTGTTGGATCATTTTTTTTACACATTTCATATAAAAGTATTGTCTCAACACAAAAGAAGGACCACAGTGGAAATAAGTCTTTGGGCTTTGCTGTGTTTTTATTCTTTTGATGATTTCTATATGTCTGGATTGGCATCACTTGTATTTTAATCATCAGAATTTCTATCTATTTCTATTGTCTTAATGCTGCTGAAAATTGTCAATATATTACTCCCTTCCTGTTACAACCATTGCATTTTTGAATATATTTGTTTCCTCTCATCCTCTACATTATTTGAGACTGTCTTAATGCAGAAGAAACATATAACTAGTGTTTGTTTTCCTTAATGCCAAGTAAATCAACAAATTCATATTAGACAACAGAGACTGACCAGAGGGTGTTTTTCACCTACTTTGTTCAATCTCAGCATCCAGTTCATGGTGTGTCTTTGCAAACAAGCTTGAGATGAGATCAATATTCTGGAGGCATGTAAATATTGTGCTTGTGACCTCTAGTGGACAAAGCCTGAAGGAGTGTTGGCCATGTTGTGCTGCTCAATGGGAATCCATACTCCGGTATGTCTGTGAAAAGTACATTGTTTGATTTGACTCATAACTGTGTTGATCTTGTTTTTAAACTTGATTTTTATAGCTATTGGAGAAATTAAAGTTGTATTGCAAATGTGTTAGTCAGCCCATTTACAAGCATACATCTCACTGCCACTATTTGTTGCTTAAAAGCCCAAATTACTCAAAATAATAAGACAGAAGCTTCTGACTTAATAACACTTCAAACATGCTTGTAAATGTGTACCTACATGTGTTACCCTGATAGCACAGTATAACCAAAGAGAGGTCTGTGGGTGAACTCACGGACCATCCAGAGCCTCCATGTAGGAGTCAGTGCTGTAATTTCAGACGGTGACACACACACACACACACACACACACACACCACTCACCGGCAATGATGCAAATACATTAGATTTTTGTTAAATCATACAAAAGGTGAGTTCAATCACAGTTAACATCCAACTTGCAGTGATTACTTGACTTATATGTCAAGTACACTTCTCATACTAAAATGTATCAATGAGCTATTTCAATGACATTTTGTGGACATCAAATAACATTTTCTGTGTTGTGTATGTTGTGTTCTGTATTGGAGTTTTTGCACAAATGTCACATTTTCCACCCGTCTTACTCTTAATAAGGACAGTTTCATATGCTTGATCTCATTTACTTTCATTCGATTCTAAGCTGCAAACATTTCTAATTTCAGTTTCTGATACAGCTTTCCAAAATCAACATTTCTGTTATATGCAATGTGTCAATACAAGTTGTGGAATAATTATTACTATTATATATAATAATAGTATATTTTGTCGTCCACATCATCGTAGGCCACAACGTCATGCAGAGTCAGTCTCTCATATCTAGTGAAAAGCTCTATGAAGAAGGCGTACAAGGCAAAAACATAAAACATCACCACCACAAGTGTCTGGATGCATCAATAACCAGAGTGCAATGAGTGTTTCATACAGTCAATAGATTGGAATTATTATTTTAGGTAATTCTTAATTGATTTAATGTATCATTAGTGTGTGAAGGCTTGTTTTGATGGTGTCATGCTGAGAAAATTCAGCTGTACGGTGTTAACAGAGACCAAACTGTATGTCGATAAGTGAGAGCCCTGCCCTATACACACCTCCAGCATAACTGCAGGTAATCTTTGTCAGCAAACATGAAAATGGACAAAGTCTGGTAGAAACTGTTTTTCAGCCACACAAGCTACAGTACATAGGCGCAAACAATCAGTACATTATATTGTTAGTGATAAAAAAACACTGGAACACCCAACCTTATCCCTACTGAAGGAACGACCTTTATCATGCTGCAGATGGCCGCCCACCCACAGCCCGCTTCTGCTCGAGGTTTCTACCTGTTAAAAGGGAGTTTGTCCTCGCCGCTGTCACCAAGTGCTGCTCATGGTGGGAATCATTCGGTCTCTGTAAATATTTTAAAAAGTACAGTAGACCTGCTCTATGTGGAAAGTGTCTTGAGATAACTTCTGTTATGATTTGGCACTATACAAATAAAATTGAATTGACTGTCTGTATGCAGTGATATATGGCCGAACTAAGTATTTGATGATAGTGAATGAATGCAAAAATGGATCTGATAAACATTTATAGAGGTCTAAATGTGCACACACGACAGCATCTTAGCTGCTTTCATGCACAGAAAAAATATTTATTAACTTTATTTTAAACAGTAAAAAAAAAAGGAAAGATTTTGAGACAAATTCCCTTCTTTATTATAATAAAGTTGAAGGGCAACAAATCATTTTATTCTGTAAATGCAAAATGACATTACATTCTTTTAAAATTTTTTTTTTAAATTAAGTTCATACATGTACATTGTATTTCATACACTTATCAGATGAAGATTGTGTCACATGGTGCAGAACTACAGCAACTGCTCCACAGGTCGCATCTGAACATCTCCAATCTGAAAGAAAAGGTATGTGAAGGTCATTATGGGTAAACTACTGATATATCATCAGTAAAAGAGTAAAGGTTGGAAACGTGTGATAAGTCAGTATAGAAAGCACTAAAATGTCTACATGGGAGAGAAAAATCACCTACCTGCACATGGGGTGGGGCACTCAGGACATATGTAACAGAATTTGCAACATCGATTGCATCCAAAGGCTGTAAGAGAAGTGAAAGGTGAAATAATATGGACTGCTTAAACAGAAACTTGTTATTCTGGTAATACTTTATTTTTACCTTAAATTTTGTGTATGAAGTAGCAGCTTTATCAGGATTGTTGCTGTAGAGCCGCGGAGTAAATTCAGTTTCCACTACACCGGGAGAGATACTCTGCAAAAAGAAAGGATCATCAGAAATGTATAAACTTTATGAAATACTATGGCAACAGTGAAGTAGTCTTATACCGTGGCTCTGATGTGGGAGTTCGCCTGACGCAGCTCCTGTCTCAGGCCCTCCGTCAGGGCTGTCACGGCGTACTTGGTGGAGCTGTAGAAATGTACATCGGCGCTGTGAACGACGCGATGTCCGCTCATGCTGCAACACAAGATATATGAGTTGTAGGAAAGGTTAACCAGGTCAGAACCATCATTTACCTACATGTATATATGAGATCGTCACCTTAAGCTTTTCTGACCTTATATGAACCAAACGATTAATCAAGGAAATAATCGCCAGATTAATCAGTAATGAAAATACTCATTAGCACTAGTTAGGTCCATAAATGGGTGATTTATTATTTTGCTGCTACATGTTGTAATCACATTGTGATGATAAAATTAGCTCTGTTGAATATTGTTGCCAATGGAAATCTGAATGGTGATGATGGCAATATTTAAAATTTAGTGTCAAAGAAACTTTGCAAGCACGACCATCATTGTACATCATGAGTAAATAAAACTGTACCTGTTTATGTTTATGATGTGTCCGTCGTCAACATTTCTTTCTTTCATCGACTGATACGCTTCACGTGTGCATATGGACAACGCAAGAACGTTCACCTGCAAGACACCAAGCAGAAAAGTTGAACGTAAAGAAAATGTTTGCCATTAATACTTTCCAGTAATCTGATGAGGGAAAACTGTTTCAATTGGCAACAGATTCTCCCAGATATTTTGCTTAACATTTTGGGATATTTTTAAATATTTTTTGGGGGATGTTTCATTAATAATTTTTCAGAAATGTTACTATTACTTTCCTGATATTTTAACCATATTTTCTGATATTTTAATCATGTTTTTCAGATATCTATATTCGCTTATACAGAAATATAATAATCTCTTGCAAACTTTACATTTGTGCCTTTTAGCCACTTTAAAAAACTTTAAAAGGGACAATTTCCTGCAATTTTGCTAATGTCCTAAGGTTAATGTATCTGATGAACCAAAGCTTTACTGATCTAAAATAATGTCATGTTTAACTCCTTTTGACTTGTCTTAGTAGGAAAAGCACAAGTGTTACTAATAACATTAGCAATAGCTCTGTTTTATTCAAGAGTCCCAGGAAGTCGTGACAATGTGAGTGAGCACGCACAACACCAGGACCCTGAAACTGAAGCAGCTAAATGGAATTCAGCCATCATTCATTTTATCATTTACACCAGTGAAAAGACTTATTAATAAGTTATTGATGTCAGTTTACAGAATATGGTTGGTTCATGGACAATCAATGCAGCTTGTTATATTTAAATAAGTATTTAAATATAAATGTTAATACTGCTGCTAGGCCAAAGTATTGTAGTTTAAACACATATATTTCATTTTAGTATATTCATATTTAATGTCTAAAATAAAAACACTAAGCGCTTACATCCAGCATGTTCTTCCAGCCGCTGGTTTTGCCACTTAACAGGGACTCTGGATGAGCCAGGCCAGCGTTGTTGATGCACACATCCACACCTTTGTACTGCGCCTTGATGGCCGAGAACATGGACAGAATCTCCTCCTCATTGTTCAAGTCACACTTGAAAGGCACCAGGACCCCACTGTGGCCTGCACTCTGACACTCGGCTGCCAGTGCCTGAAGCCAAAACCAAAGAGATGTGAGACGATCAGCTTCACAATTAACTTTGAGAAGAGAAAAAAAAGAAATTCTGGGGGAAAAAAAGTGAAAAACAAAGGTTGTTGAGGTGAGTTCACTGCTGTCGCCACTGAGCCCTTTCATCGATTGTGTTATTTAATCATCCCCTTGTTAGTACAGCTACACACCAAACCAGTCTGTAACGTTATTTTAATAATTTAAATACATCATGTTAAAATCTGCCAGGACTCAAAATAGGATTCTTGGCTACTTTAAAACAGTGACATGCTGCCATAACCTGCCAGGGCCACTAGGAGGATCCTGGCCTTGCTGAAATGTATGAAATGAAAAAGAAAAGTATCAATATTTAGTTTGTGACTGAGACATTTTATAGTGGTTGTTGTTGTTGTTGTTGTTGTTGTTTTTGCAGCCCACAAAACAGCTTTAAACGAGCTTTTATTAGCTGATAGCTGGAGTTGACTAACTGTGAGAAGGACATCAGGAACATAAAGTGCATTTTCATTGCAGACACTTTCACTTGCGTCGTTACTTTCACTTCGGCGCTTCCTTAAATAAGAAGTTTGACGTCAGCCGCCAAACCTCAGCTCCTCCGGTTGTGTCACACTTGTTTGTTTTGCCTGAAGTTCATTCATTTAATCAGCCCACAAAAAGAGATATTTTGCAGATATTAAGATTGAAGCTCAGAGCAAACCTGTATTTTCTCGACGTCCCTGGCACAGCCCATCACCTTCATGCCGTACCGGACCAGCTCCTTAGCTATGGCCGCCCCGATCCCCACCGAGGCTCCGGTCACCAGGGCCACTCTGCCCCTCCAGCGGTCCATCACAGCCGGTAACCTGCGGAAAAACCTCACGAAAGACGACAAGAGGGACACCGGGGACCGGCAGCGGAGAAGACCTCGAGCTCCCACAGCCAGGCGCTCCTGAACGCAGCACGGTGGAAGCTGGTTCAGTTCCGCCTACGTCGAATACGTCACTGTGCTGCATTCAGGACAACCGCGAACTGTAGGATTTCGTACGCATGTGCTTTCGAGGGTTAGATTCACTCAGTGATTGTCGCAAGTTTAACTATACTTCACATGAGATACTGAAACAGTCATTAAACACACAAGTTGATATGACTATTTGTTTAGCAGAGTGGGTTTTTAGAGTGAGGTGTCTGAGCTGAGAGATGTCTCTCCCATGTGTGTGTAATGTTTAGATAAGACTATGTCCAAGGTCAGGCTACTTTCATAGATGGGTGGCCCTTGGGAGTTGTTTTCCTAAAGTTCCAAAGAGATGAGATCAGTTTCAACATGAACTATATGTTCCACCTTCCCTTTTTGTAAAATAGCCATGTATGGTTATGAGGTTGGCTCTGAGCCTATCTTGCCACCACACATTAGCTATACCATGAATATGTAGGAATGTTTTAAAACAGGCCTTAAAAAGTATAGTTTGAGTGGAAAACGGGATAGATTCACATTGGCTTCGGATCCTCTCACAGGCAATCCATGGTGCTTGTTTTGATGCTGTACTTTTTGTAATAAACCTTTTTATACAACTAAGTCGGTGTCAGCGGAGATTCCTTCATCATCATCACATCATCGCTACAGAAGATACAACAAGAGCTTTTTCACTGAAAATAGCTTCCCGCTGCTGCCATAAACCTCGCAATGTATATATTTATTTCATTAAATATATTGATCATCTTTGGCACAAAAAAAAATCCATATGGATGAATAAAGTTCTATCTTGTCTTGTGTATATGTGTGCATATGTATGTGTGTTCTGATTCTGATTCTGATGAAAGAGGGGAATAATATCAGTAATAAGATACAGGTAAAGACACAAAGACAGATGGTCATTAAGGAAAGAAAATCAATTTTGCGCCTAAATGCAGTTCAGTGCAAGTTCACCATATCTGATCAGGTGGGGACATTTCTTACAAACTAATCATAACTGCATCATTCAAGCTGGGAGTTCTTAAGTCAACCTCTATTTCTAGTGAATAGCAGTCTTCAGATATCAGTGTTTGAATTGTTAGTAACATGAATCAGGAGTCATAAAACTAAAGCAAGCATTGTGGGCGGGATTGATAGGTGGGTCTACCTGTCTTATAACAGGCCTGTTGACCTGTTTCTGGCATCATCTTCCCAAAGATTCAGTGCAGACAGACTTGGACAGTACATTTACAATGCTGCTTGCACCTGTTTTATTTCTGTTTGCATCTTCCATGAAGACTGTTTTGGGGGCAGGTACGTTCTCTAAGAAATTGTCCTTAGCTACAGGCTTGTATTCGTTCTTGCTGTTTTTAATTTTCTATCCAATTACTTTTTTCAAACCTGTTCTTGTAGATTGGTGCTACCACTCTGAGGTTACATGCAATCACACCTGCACAGGTAAACCTCCAGACAAGCCACTTACATTAACATTTTAAATAAAAGAAGAAAATATGTTGGAGATTTTCTTTTTCATCCTCTTGCCTTCACAGGTCCAGACGTATGGGGAGTGGTTTCACTGCACTGCAATGGCAGAGCTCAGTCTCCAGTTAACATTGTTACAAGGAGAATGCTGCCAGATGAACGTCTCACCCCTTTTCACTTTATTGGCTATCAAGACACCTTTCATGGCCGCCTCATAAACAACGGTCATTCTGGTACAGTACTCTTTGTGATGATTGCAGTTTTATTAGAAAAAGAAGACTTAAAAAGACAACGAGTCAGTGTGCTTCTGGGTGATTTAAATCAGCTCCAAGTAAACTGGCTGTAAAATAGTTACAAGGCTTTTACATCAGTCGTAAACCACTGAGATAAAGATCTTACTGCATATGGTAGAGTAGGTGGCAAAATGGATGATAAAAAGTTTTGCTAAAAAATTACTCTTTTAAAATATTAAATGTGTAAAAGAGTAGATACTGGAGCCTGAAGAAGCTGCAAAACATTGAAAATTCTCAAATTTACTTTAGACAATCCAAAAAGGCCCCTCATAATCATGATGATCGTGATTTGTCTTTGCCAGATTTTTGAAATGATGACTTGAATGCTTTTCTAGTGCAACTGGATTTGCCCTCCAGTATAAGGATCAAAGGAGGAAATCTGGCTGAACTGTACAAGGCAGTTCAACTTCACCTGCATTGGGGCAAAGATGGAGGACCCGGGTCTGAACACACGATTGATGGAGAACAATTCCCAATGGAGGTATGAAATATGAATATGGAAGTTTGTAATAATCAACACGTGTGATAATGTCATTTTGTGTACTGTATTTCAATAAATGAAATACTAAATGATTTTATCACCTACAGATGCATATTGTCCACATAAAAGAAAAATACAGCTCTTTATCCCAGGCTCTAAGAGACAGCACAGGTGTGGCTGTTCTTGGATTTTTCTTTCAGGTAATTTCATTTGTTTATCTTGAAACAAAGTGGGGAGATCAGCTTAAGAATTGAAGTTTGATGTAAGTAAGATGAAAATAGGTGCAAAATTCGATATTGGGAAATCAAAGGTATGCCCATCGAAACATAGAAAATGTTTGGTAAAAAACTAAATTATATGTTCTCCTAACTGGATATTTGTTGTTCTGGACTGGTATCTTATTATAAAAAAGTAGACAAGGTGGGGAATTGGCTCAATAAGTGCAAAGATGTCATCTCATAGATGCCAGGTTTCATCCCAAAGTATGCACAGAATCAGTGATTTTTCAGTTTGACTTTAATCAACTGGCATCTGACTTTTAAAGCTGTTCCATAACTGGGACAGAAAATCAGTTTTAAACAATTGTGAAGGAAAGATGGAGGATTGTATCAGTATAATTGTTGCCAAGGTGGTAAATTAAATTTAAAAAGAGCTCCTGAATTCTAAGGTGCAGCTTTGATGAATAGAGGCAGTAGACTTATAATTGCGTTTATCTAGCGATGCCATCAACAGTTGACCCCATTTTGTTAAAATTAAAATTAAGAAATAAAGAAATGGTCCAAGAATTGCACCTTGAGGTACATGAAAAAATAGTTGAACTGGAATTTGTTGACAACAATTAATAAGCAACTTCACAGACTAAATTAATTTTTTTCGAAAATACATTTTCAAAACCTTTGTAGATCATAATAACAGGGATCAACCTTTAATAAGGCTATTGTTATAAATAAAAATATCTTCTATCATAATCTATTCTATTGTGTAACGTGAGCCCAGTGCGATTTAAGCACCAGCATCTGGTTGAACCAAATCGTCTGGTGTATGTTGCCCCAACCTTTACAAAAATGTGATTTAAGTAACTTGAACAATTCTTTCTTTCGTCTCAGGAGTCCAGGTCTGCAAATAAGAAATTTGATCCCCTTATAAATGCTCTGCCATATATCGCACAACCCAGTAAGTCATATCTACTGATATGGAAAAAAAGATAATTGTGTTTCATTATCTCCCAGTCATATTGTCCATAGGGTCCCAAATGTGTTGGGCTAAAGTGCAATTGTTATGAGATAACACAGTGTCATAAAACACCTTTTCTTATACCCTAATAATAATAAACCGATCAGAACAATTAAGTTGTCACTTTGAACCTGTCTTCTGTTTATTCATCGATATCCTGCTAACTTCATTGTCTTTTTAATATTTTATAAAACCAGACAACAGCACGACACTGTGGGGTGTGTCCTTGGAAATGTTCATTCCTTCTCAAAAGAATATGACCAAGTATTTTCGCTATGATGGCTCCCTTACTACACCTAAATGTGATGAAGCTGTCGTCTGGAGCCTGTTTGAAAACACCATTCCTCTCAGCAGGGTGCAGGTAATTATTTCTACGATATTGTATCATATACCCAGATGTGAAAGTAACTAATTACAGTTACTTAAGTACTGCACTTAAGTGTAACACTGGAGTGGTGATACTTTATGTCATGAAGTGGCTATTATGCATTTTTGCAGTCCAGGACCAATAGAGGGCTCCAGTGCTATTTGCATAGTGGGATTATGTAGAGTTGTGTGCAGAGTACCCCCATGTTTGTCATGTTGTAATGTTGCAATGTTGGTATCTGCAAATAATCCCAGCTCAACTGAAGGTGTAATCTCTGCATCTGATAGTTGATATCCAAAGATATCACACTTTACTTGAGCAATTTTGTTTTGGTAAACTTCTTTTCTTTTATTTCACTACATACAAATGTATCAGACAGTACTTTACAATGCAGATTCAAATGTTATTTTAAGCATGAGATGATCTCCCTATATCCCTGTTGTTGAGTGAAAATCTTGTATCTCCAAAATATACTTTTTCTGGAAGTATGATGAAACGCCTGGTTTCATTCTCTATTATTTCTCAAACTTTATCTGAAGAATTTTAGAGAATTTCTCAGCATGTAATCATTCAACTAATCAGAAAGCATGAAAAACCCAAACCAAATCCAAAACTGGATATACAAGGATCTAATGTGAATTTTTCTGGCGATTAAAGGGCAGTGGTGCATGTTGTTAACACAACATTGACGTATTATCACCTTATACAGTTGATATTGTTTTGTTTGTTATCTATTTACACATCCAGCAGACACAGAGCAATGTTATCATTCATTTGGAGTCATGTTTCTGCCCACCTGGTGAATACAAGTCCAACATTCATTCTCTTTTAGCTCTGTTTTTGGTCTCCACCAACTCCTGAGGGAAATATACGGCTCTTTAGCTAATAAATCTTCCACTATGTTCACCAGCTAGGCTCTAACTTTGCCTGTGTGCCGTTTTGTGTAACTTGCATAGCCTGCCTCCTCTACTACTGCATCCACCTTGTGTATTTTGCCATTTTACCTCCTTGCTGAGTACTTTTTCACCTGTCTGTTGTGATTTCATCTTTGTTACAGCTCGCTGCATTCTCCCAGCTTCAGTTTCCTAATGGGAAACAGATGGTCAAAACCTACAGACCAGTGCAGCCTTTGAATGGACGGCAGGTGTATTACTCGGGAGGACATGTTGCTGTGGTTAGCACTCTGTTACTCGTCATATCAGTGCTGGTATCCAATGCCCTCTCACTGCACACTACAGGATGAAAGCTCTGTTTAATTTTACCTTCATGAATAAATACTTCTGCCTATGTCCAATGATGATTGTCAAATGAATGACATATAATGTACTGTATATTTAAAAGTAAATCTACTGAATCTACTGTGTGCACTGATATTATGTCTAAGTACAAAGTCACCCTCATACCGTAAAAGCATGTGACTCAACCATTTTCTCTTTTTATTCTATATTGTATATCAAATATGAATTGTTTATTGAAGTTGTAGATATAGCATCTGTACACCTTTTACAGCAAACTGCACAGAAGTTCACTGACAATATTGATCCACCAATTGTTTTTTTTTTTTTTTTTTTGTTGCAAAGTTACTAAGTAGGACCCTGAACAACTTTCAGACTAATAGTTGATATTGTTTTATTGTCTCTTGTGATATGTTATCTGGATACATTCACTTGTTATACTGAAGTATTTCCTTCCTGTTCTGCAGTCATTTGAACTCTGAGCTGTCCCTCTTTGTCGCGGTTAAGCATCGTGCCAGTTAACTATCTAAATGATGAAACACATGTTGACGCCGTTGTGTGTATTAAAAACTCAGATTTTCACTGTTTCATCTCGGCTGTTCGTAGAACATTATACAATTAATGAAGAAAGTAATAAAGTATAGATTTGATTCCTGCTTTTCAAGAGTGTGTTGTTCTCTTCAGCTACAGAGATGTTGTGACATGAAGTTGTTCATCCTGTTATATATTTTTTTTCATGCCTGGATTACTATAATGCACATTCCACTGGCTCCAGCTGCACTGAAAAAATGCGACTTATATTCTTCAGCATAAATAACAGTTATGGAAATACATACATTAAATGCAAGTTTTTGGGTCTTAGAAACCTAATCAGCATTTATAGTAAAAAATTAAATTGGACCAACATATCAAGCTAATCTCAGGTTTCAACAAAAGTGAGTCCTGATAATTTCATCAAATTAAATTATTTAGAAACATTGTTAGTTTATTTTAACATACTTGCATGCATGCATTACATCAAATTCTCCAGAAAGCCTTTAAAATTGGAATCTAAGCTCATTTGATATGTGATTATGTAAAATAATATGTTAATCTAACTTTGAGTACGTGTAAGTTAACAGAAGTAAAAATTCGAAGTTGGATAAACTCAAAGCCTAAACTTGAAATTTTAGTGAAATGGCCTATCTCAAAATATTAGTTTTGTTGCCTTGAAAGTTTGAGTTTTCTCAGCTCTTTCTTTTTAACAGTGTAAAACACTGCTGCTCAAATTATAATTATAACTGGCAACAACAGACATGAACATATTAGTCCCGTTCTTGCCAACATTGGCTTCCTGTTAAGTTCTCAATCAGCTTCTGACTTTCAGTGATGGCGTCATGAAAACACTATTGCCTGCCAAAGATGGAAAAGTCTGTTTTTCTCTCGGCTTCTTGTCTCTTTCAAAGTTGCTTTTAGTCATTTCAGTTTTGGAACCTTTGTGATTTTCTTTTGTGGCTGTTTTGTGTTTTTGTTTTCACTGAAGGTTTCTATTGTCCACCTTTTCACATGTAAAGCTATTTATTTAAGTTTTATTTTGAAAATATTCTCCACTCCAGACTATAGCTGGATTATGTAAATGTTACATCCACTAATAGCCACTACGTGGCAGCACTGAACACCTCTGAATTGCTGTCAGTTTTCTCTACATTAAAATGAATGAATATCCTCAAATGTATTATTTATATCTATGGGAGTCCTGAGGAAGTTTCATCGCTCATTTGATGACTTGCTAACAAACTCACTGCCATGATGTAATGATAAAAGTTAGATGTTTGACTGGACAGAAACAGGAGTGGCTTCTTGTGGTATGTGTGTGCACATACATTTGATAGCTCCAGAGCTGTCCAAGATTATATCTATTCAAACATGGTTAATTTTAAAACATTTAATTACATTTTATGATTGAATAAACAATTGCAATACTCAGAAAAACTTTAAATGCAGGAACCATTTCAAAGGAAAGGTACATTCACAGCTTACTTCTCTGTCTGAGATCAGCCATCATAGGTACAACATAATTCAATCAGTCCTAAGGAGTTACCTGGGGAGATAATACCTTCTGGTGTCATTAGATGCCCCGCATGTTTTTGGCACTCTGACGCTATCTATATCACCCTAAGTACTCGAGGAGATCACTTTGGATATAATCCCATGTTGCACAGGAATAGATGTCTGATGCAAGCACATCCTCTAGTGCAACAGTGTTGAGATAATCTGCAGGATGCACAGTCATGCTCGCCTGCTGCAGGGGTTCATTACTTGTTTTCTTGAACAAGACACATATGGACTCATTGCCACAAAAAAAAACAACCTTTATGTGTGAGTGCATGTGTTGTTTGAGAGGAAAAGGCTTTTAAAATCCGATTTCTTGAAGCAAACAAAACTTTCTGTCAATTCCTGCATTTGCGACCTGTTTTTTTTCATCTGCTACATTACTGTCTGCTTGTCTTTTCTTCTTTTCTTTTCTCACAAGGACATCTTTTCTCGGTTTGTGTTCACCGCCCATCCCCCACTTCCTCTTATTTCACTTGGTGTGACTCTGAGGTTTAGGTTGTCGTGACAACGGAGGACACAGGCCCATCTCTATTCTATTTGCGAAGTTTCTGTTGTTGCAAGCATATTGCACATTTGCTGCTGGGATAGGGAAGAGCCTTGCACCACAATCCCCCACCCACACCTTGTCTGAAACATGCAGGCGTGAATGAGTTCTCAGAAATATAAACGAGATATGAATCTCTTCCTGTAATCTATTTAGAAGATTCTGGACTTGTACAGCTGTAAAATATGCCACATTTGAGGACAGTGCTGAGGGGCACCTTAGTCCCTTTGCAAATATAATCATTTAACAGCTCTGACATCTCCAAAATTAGCTCACTCAATCTATAAATCTGCTAATAATCTTTGATTTACTTTGATCTTTTATCAATATGTTGCTATTTCAAATATAAGCCTCAATTCTGTAGCAGTAAAGAGTATTGTGTCTTGAGATAATTGGTACACATCCACATAAATTATTACTGGGATCAATATCTGTCTGTTTCAGTCTTTTTTAAAAGCAGGTGTCGCCTCATAACTGTATGTCCTTAAAAGGGATGAGCTCATGCTTGGCAGCAGTAGTGCAGTCTGCAGGGCGTAGGCTTTGAATTTGCATGTGTGTGGGTGTGTGGGTGTGTGTGCAGATGTAGAAAGTAACTAAGTACGCTTAAAATTTAAAGTTAAATTCTGAGGTACTGTTACTTTGAGTATTTCTAAATTGCAAAACTTTTATTTCCCAATGTATTGCATTTATCTAATAGCTACAGTTGCTTTACTGCGTAATATTTTACATTAAAAATATATATAATACACTGGAATATAATGTACTGTTAGACTCACTACATAAAAGTACATGAAGTAGTTGGACCTACAACTACCTGGAGCAGCTGTAGGATCATACATACAATAAATAAATAAAAAATCCAAAATAAAAATCTTTCAAAAACATGAAAATATTTATATATTTCACAACAAATTATTCTTTACTTTAACTAAAGGGACATGTTCACATCCTTAAGTACATGTTTCATGTACTATTCCCACCACTGTGTGTGTGCGTGCATGCACGAGCATGTGCACATCTGCACACACTTCCCTGCATGTATAGTTTGTGTGTGTGTGCGTACGTGTGTGTGTGTGTGTGTGTGGTGTGTGTGTGTGACTGTTAGAGCTTTTCCTGTCTTAACCACGTGGCTCAGACAGGGTTAATAAAAAGATCACGTTCACTTCTGGGTTTTCTTTCTTCTGAGGAGTCCAACCGCTGGTAAGACCCTGACAGCAAGTGACTTTATTTCAAAATCTGATGATCGCTGCTTTTATTTGTTGTATCTTTCCATTAAAATGCACTAAAATATACAGGAGTTACTGCTTTATGTCTCATTAACATCCTATATCATCAACAGTTTTTTGCAACATTACTGTTAAATGTTGTGGGTGAAACTAATAACAAACAGTTTTCATGTTTTCTCAGTTATAAAATGTTGTTTAAGAATGTTTTTGTGTCAAATTGGATTTTTGAAAACTTGACTTTACTCAACCCATCATGTCTTCGGTGGAGCGACCAGAAGCTACTGATGTACAGTGTTGTCACCCATAAAGTAGAAAGCACTACTAAACTTCACTACACAGTGTAGTGTTTCCTACTTTATGGATGAGTATACTGTTGGCTGCAGAGAACTGTACAAGAAAAAACCAACGGACTTTGTGTGAAAGATTTTATGACTTGAAGGCCCACCATGAAAACCTGATGAATTTCTCTGATGCTTTTGTCATTTCATTTTGTATTGTGTTCATTTATTACAAATTGAAAGGTTAAATGTGTTTATAAAAATCTGTAAAAATAGAAAATTAAATATTATATAATTTTGAATAATACAAACAAGTAGCTGAGATCTATAGTATATAAGAAAGTCGGTAAGCATTGTACAAATTCAATATAGTTTATTTTCAGTTTCTGCTTTACAGTTCTTGTACTGATAACATGATTACAACATTAACCATTTCTTTATACACACTTTTGGTTGTTGTTCTTTTTTTTACATGAAAATTGCTGCCATATTTGTTCTAATTCCACCATATGAAAAACATAGGAGCCAATTATAGAAAATATATAAACAGGGTATAAGGCAAATATAGACATACTATATTAATACACTGGTCTGCAAAAAACTGAGACTAAAAGTGTATTCTTAAGGCTAAAATAAACTATCAACAAACCATCAGCAATGATTAAAATTATTGTTCATATTGTAATGTGTGTGTGGATATATATATATATATATATATATATATATATATTAATTTATTTATCATTTAAATATATCTATGATTTTTTTATTTTTTGTATTTGTTTTTCACCAAATGATTTGTAATTTGTGTTACAATTTTTCAATAAATGAATTCTCTGACAATTATACGACAAGATGTTTTATCAATTTCCAGCATCCTTATCAATACCGGTAATACTGGTAGTAATTGTTGATTATTTGCATAGAACCTAAGTGATCCGTAATCTAAAGCAGGTGCAGTGTTGTAGTATAATATGAAACATTTAAAAATAATTTATTTGACACATAAAATGTCCATTTAACTATTTTTCATAAAACCTCAGACTTGGCATTTGTAGCAAACATTAAAGCGTGGCAGTTTCTTCTAATCCCAGGGTAATGGCTGCAGGAAGTTTGATGGAACCAGACCTTTTCGCCCATGCAGATCCCCCTTAAATTAAGATAATAACGTCAAAATCAGCGTTAAGAATTAAGTAACAATCATTAATTGTAAAGTTGACACTTACGTAATAAAATCCGTCTTGATCCATGTCGTCTAATACATATATGATGTCTCCTGAGCGAAAGCCAAGTTCAACCTTTGAGAGACAAAAAGAGTAAAAAACATTTTTATGTTTTTAAAAATCACCACAAACCACTTTGTTGTATTTGAATCAATAGATAAGAAAATGGTTAAATACATAATATGGTTCATGTTTTATTATAGTGCTTACTTCACTGTCCATGTTGGGTGAACTTTCCCATGGATCATAATCAAATAAGGCCACCATTCGTCGAACAATCACTTCTTGAGTGATACTTTCTACGTCGCTCAGATCTGGCGTTGAGCACATATCTGTGGGCCCAAATACACAAACACTCCTTTGTAATCATACAGCTTTAATGCTAGAATAGAGAATCGATTTGCACACAGGTTAGTGACATCAAACCTCAAAGAAATAGTTAAAAGAAAACAGCTAAAAACAGTGGAAAACAGCCTCTCACCCCTACAGCGTGTTACATCATATCACCCCCTCATTACTGTTCAGTGTGTTACAACACAGTGTCCTGAAACAGAAGGTTGATACCTGTGTGGTCCACAGGGAGAAATCCCTGCTGCATGAGTAGGTGCTTCAGGTACTCATCATCCACTGAGATTTCAGACACCATGTTACTTGGCACATAACCAGAGAGACCCCCGGACTCCCCGTGATAGAAACCATCAGAGTCTTTGTCTCCAAACACCTAATAAATGCAAAGACAGTTAGATTAATTACTTTATTTTAGGTTTTGGAAGAAGAAAACAATGCATGTGTGTATTTGCATATCACAGTAGTACACAGATTCAGTGAAAAGGCGGCAAATCACATCAATCAGGTGGAAATGGTGTCAGGAAATAAAGAAAAAAAGCTTGTATCTTCGTACACACTCAGCTGCCCTGAATGTAGCACAAACAGGAAACAGCATCATGTTCTTTCAAAGAAGCTTTTCAACCGATGAAGTGAGGAAATACACCCTATACATATGAGTTACACATGCCAGCACACCGCAAAAAAAGACTGTACACCATCCTACCTGCATGACTTTTACACAAAGTTGCAAAAGTAAAAGACATCACATGGTGTTTACCTTGATTATCTGGCCTGGTACAAAAGGCAGCTCCTCTGCAGCCGTCTCCTGGTTTGGAGACATTGCAGCAGGGTTGTATGGGTAAAGTGCCACAAAGAGTCGGACGGTGGGTATGGACACCTGGCTCGCAGTCTCAAGTTCCCATTCTATGAGGTCCTCCGGAGTAACAACCCTCACTTCATCTGGGTATATCAAAACATCCAATTCCAGTCCTGTCTCCATTTAGAGCAGCGTGAGCGCTCGACTGTCCACAGGCAGATGGACAGCAGACCTCTTCTTACCCTTATCCTAATTTGAAGTAACTAAGCTAAGCAGAAGGAACAGTAATCCTCTTTGAAGCAAGTGGAGATATTCATTAGTTCAGCACTGCCTGTTGCAGTGTAAGACTGTGCAATACAAACTAATGGTTTTTAAAAAGTTGCAAAAGAAACCACTAATATGTTATCTTATCTTTGGATAATAGCATGTAGTTGTTTTAAGCTGCTTCTAATGTACATCTGCCAGCTGAGAGATCTCCTAGTGTTTATCAAATATTACTAAACACTTCATAATAAATACATTTCTGATGGTTTATGGTCAATTCTAATCAAAAAGCCCATTTTGATTGTATTGTATATGTATTAAAACTCAACTTTCTTCTATAGTTCAAGCCATATCGGTGCAATATTCATATTAATTGAAACATCAAGCCATGTTTAAATGTGAAATATTTTTCTTTGGCCTGACACATCCTGCTGCCTTGACCCAGTTTACACTCACTGACAGTCAACACTTCCTTTCTTGACCTCTGGCCAGGTCAGTAGGTGATAATCTCCTCCTGCAGAGGAAGGTTTAACAATTCTCTGTGTGTTTGTTTGTGTGAGAGAGAAAAAGCGAGAAAGGTTTATATTAAATGTTTCTAATTATATATTATTTGAATTTACATAAACCCCTCTGCCTTCATGTTTTTTTTTTCAATCTCTAAACAGTATTAGTATTCATGCTCCTTGTTCACTCTCTACATACAGTCTCATCTAAAATAAAAAAATGTATGTTTACCAATGCAGAAATGTTGTAAAATGTGAAATGTTGGTTAAAAAAAAAACACTGAAAGTTTCATTTTGTGTGTGTACGAGTGTGTGCGTGTGTGTCCCTCATTAGTTGTTTATTAGGTTTGTGTATTTGTGCTTGTCAGCTTACTCTTACAGGGAAAAATAAAGTTGATTTGAATTGTCCCCTGTTGCACTGGGTCAGTGTGCCATAAACTGCTGACCTGAGTCAACAGTTTCATTCCTGCAGGTTTCAAAAAACAGTCTTGTGGTTTCAGCTCCTTTTGAACAAAATCTTTTACTTTGAAAGGACTCAATGCAGGAAGACGCCTCATCCTCAAATACATCAATTTCCACATTTGGCCAGAAGAGGGAGCTGTGAACATTTGTCTCTTCATCTGCTTCATGTAGCTCATATTTGGATAAATAATTTACACACACTGTAATACATTCAAGTGACTCTAAGTGTTGAGCTGAATTTAAAGATGCTATGATATAAAACTGCTGCCTTTGATAAGCATGTTCTGATCAGTATGCTCGTAAAAAAGCTGTACAAAACCAACCTCACCAGCAGAGTTTGCCCTTTGCTTCGCTCACATTTGGCCTTGACAGGAAATGCTGTGATCTCCGATTACAGTTCAGGGACGACCTGTGAGCAGCCCTGCAAAAATGATTGTGTCAGTGTCATGATTTAAAAAAAAAGACAAAGTCAAAATGTGGGACACAGTGATGTTGGTTAAGAGAACATAATGCAGAGAACATAAGACAAAGTCTAACCAGGATATCAGTATCTGTGTGGCATAAAGCCAACAATCATCTGGTCCCTAAATTCAATCCAGCCCCCAGACCAAACCTTGTTTTACCTTAAAACATGTTTTTTGGAGGGAAGGAAAAAGTCAAAGGTAAACTTTTTGTCAAACAGGGGAAAACAAAAGGTGATTTTCACCTTAAAAGTTCTGTTTAAACTCAATTCAAATCTTAACGCTGATTGATCTAATTTGAAACACAGTGAAAATGTCACTGTATTTTATGACTTGTCTTGTTACTCTGCAAACAAATGATATTCAAATTCTGATTCATACTCGTTTAGTAGAATACAAACTCTTTGCTGACAACTGAAATAACATGAATTAAGACATCAAACATCACATGAATGACTCTCTTGCTTAAAAAACACAACAGAAAAAAATTACCAATTTTCAAAAACACAATAAAACTGCTAGATTTAGGCAACATTGTCATCCTCACTTTTATTATTTCAGGCTGATTTTCTCACGTAAGTGTCTTTGAATATCGTCCTTCTTTTATTGTCCAGCTGCCATAGTCCAGATGAGAGAAGATCTGAGTTGCTAAGAAAGGTGAAAACACTCTTTTCAGTAACCTTCAGTTATTACTGTGCACTTAAAGCAATGAGCCTTACAAGCAGCAGTGTGTGCTTTGCAAACCTTTTTCTTGCCCTGTGGTTGCCTCTCAGGCTACATACAGGCTTCCCTACCTTAATGATGAAGGTTGTTGGGGATGTATGCAGCCTGAGAGGAAGTCCTGCAGACAGTACTCAGGGCTCAAAAAGGCCCTGCCAACTTCATTTTCAGGTTAAAATCTATTCAACCAGTTTTTATATTTTAGTTAACCTTCTCCTAAAAAGACGGCAGTGTGGAAAATTAGTCTAGAACAAGACATTAGGCACAGTGCTTTTAGTGATCAGGTGACACAATAAGGGTGAACAACAGAGGGGCGCCCCCGAGACAAAACCTGCTTGAGGATTTCACAGGAGGAAAAATAAGTAAGAGGTGGAGGTGGAGGACCAGGACACACAACTAGAGAATGGATGGCTTGTTGGGACCATGGCTGGACTGGCCTTCATGTACACGGCCGGATTAACCTATTGACATCCTCTCTCAAACACCTCCTGTCCTTGTGGCCCCCCCGAGTTCCCATTAAGCGCGGTGTGCAGCTTCATTTGACTTAGGGTAATGACTTGTTAAGGATTTGGGACTTTTTACTGGACTTCATGGACTTTAAATCGGTGGTACTCACACACGAGCCGTAGAGGTCCACCTGCAAAGCGTCCATGCTGTCCTGTCATGGGTCCAGATGTGTGCATGAGTATCCGGGTATGTGTGCTTTATGTGTGAAACAGTGACTTTGAGCCACCTCTTTATATGACTCACTCCTCAGTGTTGGCCGTACAGACTGGAATCGAGAAGGTGGCCACCGTACTTTCACCCGCTGGCCCACCAGCAGCCCCCCACAGCGAAATGCTGTGTCATCATTAATCAGTGTGTGCAGGCCTCTGGCTCCGGCATGAAGCCACAGAGGACTCCGTTTCCCACAAGGCCTCGGGCCCAGCTGCTCCCATCCATCCACCGCCCATGGCCTGGCCCCTCTGGTTCCCATGTACGGAGTGTTACATCATTGGCACAGACACCCACCTTTCTGGGTGATGACGCAGCCCAGGGAGAGTGTGTGAGGAGGAGGAGGAGGAGGGGTGAGGGAGGGAGGGAGGGAGGGGAGAGAGGAGAGGGTGTCCCGTCTGCACGGAGCACAGACAGACAGCAGGGAACAGCTGCAGCGTGAGGTTCGAGTAGGATTTCACTGCACTGCGATTTCAAGTATCAGTCATTTCATCCCCAAAACCCAAGTCAGAGCAGCTCGACAAAGCAACCAAATATCATTTTAAAAAATGGTTGACCGCGAGCAGCTGGTGCAGAAAGCCAGGCTGGCTGAACAGGCTGAGAGATATGATGATATGGCAGCTGCTATGAAATCGGTAAGTCCATTCACTAAAGATCATGAGTATGACTTAGATGTATATGGATATTGTTGTACCGCTGCTGTCTTTGCGTAAAGGCTCGTCCCGAAATCTCGACTGTGTTGCCTGTGAGTCGGGTTTTTTTTTTTTCTTTACACTGGCTCTATTTTTTTTACTGCACTACAATTAGACATCATAGTAAAAAATAATAATAATAATAATAATAAAAAAAGAATGTTTAATATCTTCACTGCCTTGTCGCCAGTGCATCGACAGCTCAGGGTCTATCTTTATTTTTTATTTTTTCCTCTCTGAGTCCAACTCGTCCGCTCCTTGGGCGGTGCCTTTCTGTCGGCCGTGCCGTTCACTGAGGGGAAATCACAGTGAAGTGCACACAGGCCTGAGCTCCTTCAGGGGCTCGCATCTTACGGCCTGACGGCTCTGCTCTATTGCATTTGCTGCCCCCCCTCCACCGATTTTACCACCCCACCTCCCCTCCCTCCATTATGCCGAATTTATAAAAGCTGCTGCTCCTGGGAGCCATGTGAGGCTGCTCGGAAAAAGCCCATCAACTGCCCCCCCCCCCTCCTCTTCCTCTTCCTCCTATTTGTCACATTAGTTAAAATAATGCACATGATCAAAAATCTGCTCATTTTTTCCATACTAATTTAAAGGGCGTAGAGGCATTTTTTTGGAGCATGATTGGTTTGTACAAAATGCTCCAGAAACAGCCCCTGAAACTGCTCTTTCCTCTGAACAAACGTAGGAGGCAGTAGAATCTCTCTAGAATATTCTTTGTCATATTGCAGTGAGTCAATATGATCAGATTTGATTGTGGGCTTTGTTTTTCTCCTCTCTTGTTCACTTTATTCCTCATCCACGCTCAAGTCCTCAATCAGTGCATGTGCCGTTTCCTCGTCAGATTCCTCCTGATATCCAGCAGCAATTTGAAGCAATTTTGAGTTAATGAGCTCTGATTAAGTGGTGTAATATTTGATGCAAAGAGGATGACATGGGTGGCCTGCCTCGCTGGACTTTTCTCATTTCTTACTGGCCAGTGCTGAGGACAGAGCCTTTGTCTCCTTTTTTTTTTTTTTCTTCTCTGCCCCCTTAAGAAATTCTGGGAACTGGATTCACCAGTGGGTTAAAAAAAAAACTGCTGTGTCACAGCAGCTCGTACTGGACCCAATGGCACCCTGGGAGTCTTAGCCGGGCCTGCATGAGCTCACAGATAGATTAAAATCGTCATACGTGCTTTAAAGCGAGGAACATTTAGTCTTACGCTCCTCAGGGGAGACGGAGTGAGCCCCCGTGGATCGTTTGTCATCGAGGGTTTCTGGTTGCAGGAGGTGGGATGATGTGTGTGCAGGGAGGGATTCCTTTCCCTTTAAACAATCTGCCATGTCAGTGCGGTCCAAACTGGGCCCTTTTGCAGGGGTGTGTACTCTCACACTCTAATCTAAGGGAATCCCTTGCCATTGCAGCCAGCAATGACAAACGACAGCTCACCTTTGTGTTCTTCATGAGAAATGTATACGATTTATTCTCACTGTAACAGCCTTTTATACAGAATATGCTTGGGCCGCAACTAACGATTATTGATTTATCTACTGATTATTTTTCTAATCTGTAGATCTTAAAATGTCTTGATTTGTTTGACCAACAGTTCAAAACCCAAAGATATTTAGTTTACTGTCACCGGAGACCAATAAAACCAGAAAATGTTCACATTTGTGAAACTAGTGAATCCTTGCCTTAAAAAATATTTTGAGCGAAGGATCGATTTTCAAATTAGTCATATCAGTTTTCCTAAGAGCAACTAATTGATTGATGACAAATTATTTCAGCTTCAGATATGCATGTTGGGTTTTTAGCTCTAAATGAGGATCTCGGTAGTTGCAATGGAATATAATTAATGTCAGTGAAACCCTTGAAATCACGATATTTGTGTCAGTCTGATGCATTTGCAGCTAATTCTTTATTTATCAGTGTAACTGTAATCCAATTGACACAGTAGTAAGCTTCCCAAACATCAGTGCAATATATTTAGTGATGACCTATTTGTTTCCTTTAAAAAACAACGGAGTCATTTGATTAATAGTAATCCGCTCCATTTGACTGTAAATTTGACGCCTGCGTGCATAGGTTTCTGTTACAGTTTTGGCCAGGCAGAATGGGGGCCCCCCCATCTCTATAAGTTGAGCCCTGATCTCCATCCACTTAGGGTGTGTGACGTCGGCGATCCTGCGCCATCTTTGTGCTCCTCTGCTTGAGCAGCGAATGTCAAAACTGAGAAATGAGAAATGTTACCACATCAAGGAGGAGCTTTTCGGATAAAAAGCAGTTAAAAGGTTTTATGAAACCTAAGATACACATTTCTTTTATATATATAAAACAAAAGGTTGCTTCTTCCAATCAAATAACCCTGAGTAATATGGCCTTTTTATAGTAACATAGTCACTTTGACAACTACTCAACCATCACACTGATCCATCAAAATCTAAATTTAACAGTCTAACTCAGAGTGATGTCATGGCGTTTCAGACAGGTACTGTAAAAAGGTCAGTTTGAGCCAGAGAGAAGGTCACTGGGACATGTGAACCGCCTGTGCAGTGATGGTTTTCACTTACAGTGCAGCTGCCCTCGAGTGCTCCTGGGAACATTTTAGCCATCTCCGCCCCCCCCCCCCCCCCTTTCCTCTCCCAGCTCCCTGCTAAATTAATGGATTGGCATAGAAATTGGGAATTGTACCCATGACAAGCAAAATATCATCATCCGTGCTTTGACCTTTTCTGTTAGTCCAGATTCTTCCATGTAAAAAGACTGTGTTTTTGAATAATTAGGGCTGCAATTAACCATTATTGCATCATTGATTAATCTGTCGATCATTTTCTTGATTACTGTTTGGTTTGGAAAACTGCCCATTTAAATTTTCCAGAGCCCAAGGTGACTTCCTTCTTTGCCTTTATTACAGTAGTAGGTAGAGGAAAGGAAACAATGAAAGAGAGATGCAGCAAAGGTCCCTGGCCAGGTTCGATCTGGAGACGTTGCAGTTTGTGGATAGGGGGGTTAACCCCCAGGGACGCCTGCCAACGTGTATCTTAAAACCGCTTATTTTTTCTGACCAATATTCCAAAATCAAGAGATATTCAATTTACAATGATATAAAACAAAGAACAGCAGAAAATCCCCACTTTTGAGAAGCTGGGACCATAAAATATTTGGCATTTTTGCCAAAAGTAGTTGCCAACTCTGGTGATGGTGCTAGATTTTCTTGGATGATGTTCTCTCGCTCTCTCTTTTTTTTAATAATGTTTATGCAGTCTGGTGCCGTTAATCAAGGTTTTTGCTCTTAATCTGGTGATTAAATGGTCATTTTCTTCCTCCTTCCAGGTAACAGAGCTGAACGAGGCCCTGTCAAATGAGGAGAGGAACCTCCTGTCTGTGGCCTACAAGAACGTGGTCGGGGCCCGTCGCTCCTCCTGGAGGGTGATCTCCAGCATTGAGCAGAAGACCTCGGCCGACGGCAATGAGAAGAAGATTGAGATGGTCAGGGCCTACCGGGAGAAGATTGAGAAGGAGCTGGAGGCCGTGTGCCAGGATGTGCTCAACCTTCTGGACAACTTCCTGATCAAGAACTGCAGCGAGACGCAGCACGAGAGCAAAGTGTTCTACCTGAAGATGAAGGGCGACTACTACCGGTACCTGGCCGAGGTGGCCACGGGGGAGAAGAGGGCCACCGTGGTGGAGTCGTCGGAGAAGGCCTACAACGAGGCCCACGAGATTAGCAAGGAGCACATGCAGCCCACCCACCCCATCCGCCTGGGCTTAGCTCTCAACTACTCTGTGTTTTACTACGAGATCCAGAACGCCCCGGAGCAGGCCTGTCATCTGGCCAAGACCGCCTTCGACGACGCCATCGCCGAGCTCGACACCCTCAACGAGGACTCCTACAAAGACTCCACTCTCATCATGCAGCTGCTCCGAGACAACTTGACACTGTGGACAAGTGACCAGCAGGATGACGAGGGAGGGGAGGGCAACAATTAAAGAGAAACCACACTTCGAAAAAAAATATATGAAGGGCCGGTGGACTTTGGCAGCCGCTTTTGCCGATGATACTACCGCAGCAGCAGTTCTTTATTTTTCCATGTGTTAAAAGAAAAGAATCAAAAGAGAGGTGAGAGTGGAGGTTAAATCTTAGTTTAAATATATATAGAAATATATATACAGTTGAAAGGGGCCTCCGTCTTCTTGATTTTCTCTTTGACATTTGCCAAAACCACTGATATGTCAGTCAATCAGCCTGAAGTGGTTGTTGTTGGATTGAAATGGCAGCCTCACACTGGCATAGGAACTGATCTTGTTCTGTCAAGATAAGCTGCTTAGTTAGGTTTTTGCGTGATAGAGATGCATTTGAGTCACTTGAGAGAGAAAATGCTTGAATGGGAATGCCTCACAAAACTAGTTTGCATTGGTTCCAGTAGTAGTCTATATATGAGAAAGGGCCCTGAAAGCCATTGATGTTAAACTCACACTAACAACGAGAAAGAGAAGGTTTTAAAAAAAACTATTAATTTCCCCAAATTTTAAAGGTTAAATTACATGGGAGTGAAAATGAGGACTGAATAGAAAAATTGCCCCCCTTCCTTCTGTCTGAAGTGTATTTGGCATCTCACAGATTAGTCTGTTATGTCACTGGAACCATAGATTATTTTGGAGGTGAAGATTATTAAAGGCAGAGACTTAACAATATAAAACTTAAAAAAAAAAGACAAAAAATAAATAAAAGCAGCTTCAGAGTTTGTGGTTTACTTCTGTGTTTGTTTTATTAAATGCACTTGCCTACTATACTGTTTCTTCAGTGTAAGATGATGACAACAATAATATCGATTATTCAATATTGTGCATGCTGGTGATGTATTTATATACAGTAGCTTGACTTTATTAACTTATACTGTGGGTGTTAAGTATTCATATGATTGAGAAAAACAGGCTTTGTCTGATGTTGAGTTCTAATTTCTAATTTATTTCGTTTTGTTATGGTTTTTGATTTGCTATACCAAAATGGTGATCGTAAAAATTGACCTGTAATGGGCGTTGCTATAGTGACATGCAATATGTGTATTTAATTTGTTAATGAAAGAAAAAAAAAGGAAGATAAAAACCCACCAGTGATCACTTAACCTTACCAGCTGGTGTTTGTCACATTGAAGTATGATTATGATATATTTTGTTCTTTGAACAGTATTTAAGTACTTTTTTCTGTCATGCTATCCAGTTTTAATAATGGTGAAGTTTTCAGGCTCAATGTTTCTGTTATGAATCCACAAACATGGACCATATTTTATTTCTGACAGTATACTTTTTTGTTTGTTTGTTTTTATACATTTTAGCTGTTCCTGAGTGACAAAATATCTTGAATGTGAGTCATTATGTAGCAGTTGCACAAAAACCGAAATAATAGCTATGATAATAAAAAAGAATATGACAAAATTATACATGCACCATTTCCATGGTGGTCGAGTGTATTGTTGTATTGTCATAAGAACATTTTGTTTTTAAGAAAAACCATTTCATAGAAAAAATGTTTTAACGATTTGTTTTGTGCCCTGAGTACAGTACGCTTTCTTTTTGTGCCTGTATCCTTATTTAATATGCCTCATTTGCAAGTTAACCTTTACAGAAAAAAGGATTTATCTGCCAGTATTTGAAGTTCCCGCAAGCATGTGTGCAATATTTTCCCCTCACTTGTGTCGGACGGTACTGCTCTCTGTACAGCACATACATAAGAATATAACACCAATGCACAAATAGAGTCACAGGGAAAGCATAACAAATTCAATAGAATTGGTTATTGATTAGCAAATGTGAGAATTCACATCTTCAGAACAAACCTTCGACAGTAGGTAGCTGCTTAAGAGCACAGAAAGCTGCTGAACGGATTTATCTTCATAATGCTGCTACAGTAGTTCTATAGTTTATTACATTAATATATTCATACAGATGGTAGTTTTTGGGACTTTATTTTTTATCTCAGATGTGATGGCTTAAGAGAGAACCCAAAAGCCTTAAGGTCAGTCACACAACCTCGTTCATGAATGCCAATTATGTCACCATCATGAGTCAGCCTCCATGAGCTCACAATGTATGTCACAGCTGCTTTGATTTATTTTAAACGTAGTATAAAGTTGACGGTCTTGAAGCTTCGCCATACAAATAGCATGAATATCTGCACAACTGCTCACACAGCTAATGAATATTAGAATGGATTTGAGTCCTACACTTACATTTTTATATTTTTTTGTGTCAAAATGAGTGGAAACTGATTATTTCTCTCACTTTTTCGTTTTAATATGTCAGGAGACTTTCACTCATCGCCAAGAATACATGCATTGTGTTCCTTTTAAATTTATTTGTTTATTTTTTTTTCTGTGGTTTGTGTTTTTAATTTTAAGTTTTCATTATTTTGGATGTTGGTCCTTGTTTTTTGTGACATGAAACATACAAATACAAGAAATGGGGAGAAAAGAATTAGAACAATTAATCACAAGTTAGATACAAGAAAGAGCTGACCTACTGAAATTAGAAAAAGCGGGGCGGGGGTGGTAGCTGAAAATGGGATACAAACTGTATGTTCTGAGGAATTTTTGGTTGACCTCTGTTGCCCATTAAAGTTATTTGTTTATCGGCATTATTCTTTATTTTCACTTCTCTTTGTAATGTAGCCATTCACAGTCATACCAGAAACACCACAGCTCATTCCGTTTCATTCTGCAAGTCCATCACTGAACAGATTTCCAACATTTCTGTTGAGTTTTAGCGCCTACACATTGATACACAAGTCAATACGACCTTATATAACCCTTTGTGGGTCACATAACAGGTGTGTGTGGTATGAGTGTGTGCATCCATATCTGGATGGGTATGTGTGAATTGTATGTGCCTGCACCATTGCATATGTTGACTGTCTGTGGGTGAACGTATGAGATGGAGTCCGTATTAGCTGCAGTGCAGAGACAATGCCAGCTCACACAACTACAGTATGTCTTAAATGGGGTTCTTTTTAAGGCCACTTCGCTAATCATTAACTAAATTAGGGCATAGATCAAACAATATTACTTCAAAAGACAACAGGTTTTATGATCACAGCAGAGGAGCGCTGCAATAAAATAAAATCCTGCATCTCATGATGGACAATGAAGGGAGAATCTGCTTCTTGTAAGCTTCACAATTTACATGCAAGTAGTATTTTTACATCCGAAGCTCGAGTTTATCTGTGTAATTATGCATATCTGTGTGTTTCAAACTGGGAGTCGAGCCCTTACACTGAATGATAAGCTGAAGTGGCAAGTTGCTGGATCGCCCACCCTCAGACTGCAGCCTCTTGCTGCAGCTTGCTGCACTGAACCTTTCATGAGATGAAATTCTGTGCTTTGAACGGTCCCCCTCACCAGCCAATAGCTGGCAGGCTCACTCTCCGCAGCCACCAATCCCGTTCCTGTTGCTAGGGCTATAATAAGTATCCCACTATTAGCCCGGCTCCTTGCTGCACTGCTCAGACACCTATTGCATCCTGTAAAAAAAATGAAAGCTCAAAGCACACAGGAGGCATTAGGCATTAGGATTCAGCACCAACCTATCTTTCCTGTGTTTTAATGCACTGCTACACTTTCAGGGACATTGGTGTCATCATTATCAGTAAATGTTAGTGACATTATACATCCCAAAACACAATGGGGGCTGCTAATGGACATGCAACTGAATCTCCAGCAGCTACAAATTCAATTTAACACTTTTAATGACAAAATTAAAATAACTTAATACATATCCCTCATAGCATAATGTATAAATCCTGCTGTTTCCATTATACATACATATCTAATCAGACCAGTTTATTTAACTGATGTTATCTAGATCCCTGGAGAAGATTCTTTTTTAAAGGTCACATCTACAGGGTATGTACAGAAGCCGTGCTTCACTTCCACTTATACAATAACTGCTCTGTCTGATCATTTTCATCACATGAAGCATTGTTTCCCTGAGGGGAGGCCAGGATGACAAGGCACAAATGATCAACGAGCCATAATTATGTCACACAAAGACAAACGGCCTGTAAATCACTGGATTGAGTAATGCTTTAGTATCAGTGGACGTCCACGATGACGCCACTGTCAACAGCGTCTTGTTGAAAAGGTCCTGATGATATAAAATAATCTATGGTTTTGATGATGGATTAAAAATAAACTGTGGAAACCAGGTGTATCTTGAAGATGATACAGGTAGGTTATTTTTGTCCTCTCTGAATATCACGAGCTCTTTCAAGTATGTAGAAAGGTAGTTGTGTATACATCCCCTCCTTTTATCAATCAAGTACAGGAAAAACAGATTCAATGAAAGGATAATGGAGAGTAAAAAGCACACTGAATTTAATGAATAATTTGACATTCTGGGAAATATGCTTATTTTCTTTCTTGCTGAGACTTGAGATGAGAAGTTCAACACCACTCTCATGTCTGTCTGGTGATTAAGAAGCCACCTTCTAAAGTCAGATTGCTTAGCTTAGCATAAAGCAGGGGGGAAAAAACTTGCCTGCAGGCTGAGGCCGACAGTAACAAAATCCACCAACTAGTCCCTCCAGATTCTCTCCGGGAGCAGTGACTTTCTGGAGACCATTTGGAAATAATCCAGAACTCGACCCCCTTAAAACTATTACCTGTGTTTCTTTACCCTTGAGTTTTTGTACAGATTAAACAAACGAGACATAGCATGTCAAGTTAGATGGGTCAGAAGTGCTCGAGAAAGTGGTTTCAATCTCCTCATCTCACTCTCGGCAAAAAAGAAAATAGGTGTGTTTTCTAAAATGTCACAGTGTTCGATTAAGCAGCTAAAACGGTTTGAATCATTAGAGAGCAATGTCAGCCGTTCCACCACGTTTGTCTAGACTGAAATAGTTTGACAAATATTGGATGGAGTGCCATGAAATTGTGTGCAACCATTCATGGTCCTCAGAGGATGAAACCCACTGACTTTGGTGACTTTTCCTCTAGCGCCACCAGCTGGTAGACATTTTTGGTCTAGAGTGAAATACCTAGGCAATTGTTGGATACATTCTGTTCAGTGCTAATTAACAAACGCACTAAACTAAGATGGTGAGCATGGTTAACATTATGCATGCTGACATTAGCATTTACTGTGGCTGTAAACTCTCTGTTTCAGTCCAGTAAAGGCCTTCACAACCCTTTTTTGGTTATTTTAGACTTGTTAACACCAGATTACCTGTTTTCTCAAGTCCTTGGTTTATTCAGAAGACATGAGGTCAGTGATTTCTGTCGAAAGGTCACCACAAGGTCTCCGCTTTGTTGCAGTCTATTGATTTCCTTTGTTAACCCCACACTGAAAGCAGCATTTCTTGCTGTCTACAAATTCCTGCGTTTAACCTCCTGTGGCTCAGGCTTCATACTGTCGTCGTTGAGCCATTCATCATCAACCAAACCACATGGTTGTCATGGCTAGTTTTGTGGCTCTGGGGCAAAAGTGACAGCTGTATGGACTGGACACTGGATGGCAGCAGCTGGCGAAGAAACCGCCTGAGGTTTGACTCACAAGTAATTAAAACCTGAGACGTTCCCATAAGGAATATTTTGTCTAGTTTCAAAACGGGATGGATAAAGATCGATGGCTTTGTGAGTTTGGAAGCCTGGAGGTGAAACTCGGCAGCTCATGACCAATCAGGTGTTCACAATAAAGCTTTAGATTAACGCTTTATTCAACCACTATTCTTCAGAGCTGATACCAAATATGAGGAGATTATATTTCTGAGCACACATACTGATAAAACAGACGAACGTGTCGGATTTTGAAAAGTTTATGATCTTACTCAACGTGATCTGCACCTCAAAGATGCAAAGAGGATAATAGCAGCACAGCTCCAGAAATATCAACCCATTAGAGGGAAGGAAGGAGAGAGAAAAGAGCGATGGAGAGAAAGAAGGGACCGATGTAAAAGCAGAGAACAGAGACAGATCTATAAATAGGTCTCCCTGCAGCCTGTGAGTAGACAGTGAGTAGACCAGAGATATCAATGTGACAGCCTCTCCACTATAGAGACTCTCTGTCTCTATGGATGGTGAGAGTTCAAATCTTCGGTTAAGAGAGTCTGATTCATCAGTTTCACCCCCAACTGAGCTAACACATGACATGACATGAAATTACATGGATAACACAATTAATCAACCCTGATATCTGCTGTTTTCTTAGAGTTCATTCCGCCGTGTTAGTTATGTTAGTTATGATAGGACAAAGAGCGCTGCTGACTCTTTCGGGCACAAAGACAGCTGTTATGCATGACTGCTGCAAAATGAATTATTCAAGCTAACATTTAGACTTTATATTATTTATCAAAAAGTGCCACAGTGTTCAGCTGAAGGTTTTAAGAGACTATTTTAGGGAGCACTTGTCCCAAAACATTGCAGGATACATTGCATCTGATAGGTGGTGGGACAGTGTTATCACATGATTTTTTGGAGAGCTTCGTCCCCAAATGAATGCTCTCCATCTGGCTGCAACAACACTGCTGCCATTTAGATAGTTTAGAACTTTGCTATTTGTCATTTTTGATGATCAAACAGATTCCACCCAATACTGAAAGTGATTATTCATAACTACAGAGGCCTGTGTGATGAACAGAAGTTTGTAAAAGGTGAGTCTAAAATTAAGTCCTGCCCCCTCCTCCTCCTGTCTCACAGTTGCGTCACTCTGCATGTTCTTCCAAGGCCTCCCATTGCAGGAGAGTCACAGTCACACCACATTCCCTGACAAAATAACATCATCATTGTGAAAATAACATAATTATACAAGTATGCTTAACTCTTATTTGGGGTGTTTATTGCAAATCTTGGAATTCATGATTATTTACTTTACTGTACATACCACTGTATTCTCAAATATACACTTGAATCTTGAAATATTTTATCAATTCCATCTAAAAAATGTTTGTCCCAAAACACTTAATAAAGCAAGCACAGAATTTCCACTGTGAGAGATAAAGATATTTATATTAAAGTTTACAGAAAATGTTTTTGTAAAGGCTAGAAGTTCTGTGACATGCCATTTAAGAAAATAATATGTAAAGACGCTATCACCTGAACACCCGTGACTGTACACGTTAAGTGAAGTAATGATGAAGAACACTGAGCAGACATAACGATGTCCAAAAGTCCATGAAGTGTCCAAAGCCTCCCTGGATAGTCATACAGTGGGAGGATCCTCTACAATCAGCTCACTGTCAGAGGAGGTGACCTTTTTATGTGACCTCTGACAGAGCGCTGACCTGGTGGTGGTGGTGGTGGGCCGGGGGGACGAGGAGGCCACACACAGTAAAACAGTTAACACCTAATGTGCTAAATTTAGCTGCATCTGTGTTAGAAAGTTGGCAGGTTTTCCTCAGGTCTTGTTCATGTCATGCTTGTCATGGATGTTTTTACACAGGGAAAAACGATGAAAGTGAGAACGAAATCACGTCACTTGTCTCGCGGGCTGTCGTGTGAATCTGCACATTATATGTAATATCTATTTTGGAAGTCTTAACTCCCACCTCAGACAGGCTCACAATGTGATAATTAACTGTTAATGAATAAAATGTAATATGAAGACTTTTGGTATTTGGCATCTGTTAATGCTGGATTTGATAGAAGACGTGCAGTCGGTTGCCTTCTGCATATCATTATTAAGCTGTTTTGAATGTTTCTTGCCTTTCTCTCTCTGTATTTCCAGTGTATCCCCTCCTGAAAGAGCCCTGCTAGTGCTGCTGCTCCTCCGTGTGAGGAGTCTGTGTTTTCTTTTTCCTTAACATTGCTTTGTTTTACAGTTAGCTCCTCAGGTGCCGACTGGTCGACAAATTAAACCTTCCAGTATTTGTCGATCTGCCTGATGTCTGAGCTGGTGACTCCGTGGTGATTTATGTGGGTACAGGGGATTCCCAACAGTGCAGGGAAGAAGAAGAAGAAGAAGAAAAAAAAGAAAAAAATCCATTCCTCCACTTTGCAGCCTTGAGGGGGATGTACAGTTGAGTCGACAACGGGCCAGTGGGGTCAGTTGTGGTGAATCACAGGCAGTGAGAGAGAGAGAAGCGGGGCTGGTAGACGTGGAGCCGGCTGAGGCTGAAAGGGTGAAACGTGGCGTGGTGACAGGACTACAGGGTGAACAGTGAGAGCCAAGGGTCAGTGTTTAGCTAAATATCTGAGGCTGAACTGCAGCTGGCTCTCGATGTGGAAACTGGAGGGAGTCTGGGTGTGGAACCAGATGCTGAAGCAAAGTTTCCTGTGTCCATCCGCAAAACAATGACACCACAGTTACAGCCCGAACATAAAGACCTTATTATGTATTTGAAAATACAGAAATTACATTAGAATAGAATCGAATAAAACGTCGCATTACTACTCAGGCAGTGAGCTCAGGAAAAAGAGCAGTCATACAGTGAAGTTACTACTCTGTATGAGCGCAGTATTGTGCTGTTGCATGGCAACAGTTTCCACAGAAATCTTTGCTCAGAAGCACTCCTCTTTGGTCTTCACATAACTGCAACGGCAGAAAAATGGGCTGACTGCAGGAATACAAATGGTCTCATGAACCATTTTAGCCTACAGAGGCTCAAGAGTTGTTTTCATTTTATTTTGACAGATTTCCAGAGCAGCTGACACAGAAAATGCAACATGAGAGTTGATGTAGTTTATTCTATTTCATTTCTAAACCATTTCTAGGCTGTGTTGCATCCGAGGCTATAGGCAACTCAAGGATGTGGGATGTTTATCTGGGTTAGAATATGTGCTGCTACAGCTTCCACACAACATGTCTTCAACTGATCAGATAATAGTAATAATTTAATGTCAATCCTGAATGATATATATCAAACTTTGTGCAAAAACCAAGCTTTCCTCTCTATATTGCTATGACATTATCCATACCACTAAAGAGCTAGCCTTGCTCTGTTCGAATGTAACAAAATCTGTCCATCAGCACCTCTAAGTGCTAACACTTCATATTTATTGTACAGACATGAGAGTGGTGTCAGTCTTCCCTCAGCGAGAGAGCAAATAAGCGTTTTATTTTAAAATGTCAAACTATTCCTTTAAAGTTGTCATTATCACATATTAATTGTCTTGATTGCCTCTCTTTATGGCACCGTTTCAAACAGTTTTTCCCTGTTAAATGTTTCATCAGTACGTTTACACTGGCCTGTCGTCTGTTGAGCATTCTCGTCTCTACTCAGTGCTCGTTGCCATCGTCTCTTTCCCGCATCGTACTGTTCTGTCTCAGACCATCAGAGGTATAGTTCCACCTACTACACACACCTCCAGAGAAACCTTCTGGCCCACACTTTGTTTGGACCTGTAGGTTTAACTTAAGTAAAGCCTGCCTCTCCAAAACCAATGGTGTACCCACGGCTCGGAGTGATAAACCTGAATCTTGTGCTGATCAGGACACTTCATGGACAGCCATGCTGTGATGGTGACTGGCAGTGGCACTCAGGGATTTTTACATTTTGCAGCATCATGCCTCCTCCTTTATCCTCAGAACTGAAACATTTATTTTTGCAGCACAATTAACGGAGAGATAAAAAAGCAGTGTTGGGATACAATTTGCATTTGGATAAAATATCTGAAGGGTAACTGAAAGATGCTTTTTAGAGATGGGGTTTGCAATAGAATCCCAGAAACAGAAGGTCTGAGAACATTGGATTGAAAATTCCCTAATTGGGATTATGCCCAGTGTTACCTGAACCAAGAATGTGAGCCTATGTTGCAAGATGTTTATATGTCAGAATTTCCTCATAAATACAATGAGGATAATTTAACGGTGTTTTATTTTTGGTTGCTATTTTTGAACATGTTTCAATTACTGTAATGTAGAAATCGGATCAGTTTCCCTGGAGCTGGAAGTGTCTTATTCAAGGGCACTTCAGCTGGGTGGATTATTGCTCTCAACACAGCTCAAACTCAAGGCCTCCTGGTTTATGTTTGATCTCTTTACTTGCAACACAATGCTGCGCTCTACTGGTCTGGCGACTGAACAGCATTCAATAGTGAAACTGGATTAAAAAATAAAATCAGTCCACAATTTGAGTGTCTGAGTGTGTGTTTAGAGATGTAAAATCATCTTTAACTAGAATACATGACAATGGGGAGTGTATTTATGTATGAAGAAAGATATGAATTTTAAGAAATTTCTAAATATTGTCACAAGGTATTGTCACCATAACCAAACTGCTATGGTCCTGTATGAAGTAGAAATAGCATTTTTCTGCTATCATCCAAAGTCATTGTTTAAAATGAGAACTTTTATTATTTTCAACAGCTGTAGGAAAATGTAAAAATATCTTCTTTATGGAGCATATTTACATTTTTAACAACAATCCAAAATAAATAAATCATATTGGATTCATCAATAATGCCATCTGTATTTAGTGAACCATCCATCTCTTTAATATTCAATATGTCACAAAATTATTATTCACTAAAGTGAGAAACAGTTTTAAGCATGTAAGCACAGCGGGAAGCAAAAGCAAAAATTAGGAGAGAATTAGGAAAGAAAGAAACACAAAGAAAGGTACAAAACAAATAATTTTCTGCATGCTCTCTTCTTTTTGAATCTGTGTGCGGGTGTCAAATTAATCCGCAACCTCTGTAAATGTGTCGTCTTCATACAAGTCCTCCAGCTCTCCGTCCCTGCTCCCCTCGTTGCTGACTTTCCTGCGGGCGACAAGCGCTCGATCATGTTGTTGAAGGTACTGAGCGAGATTGCAGATGAGGAGGCGGGGGAGGGGGGTAACACTAGACTAAAATGTCATATAGTACGTGTCCTCCACAGCACAGCTCATCACTCTTTATCCACATCAACCTCGAGAGGACACAAGAGAGACAGCAAAGCCAACACAAAGCACCCGGCAACAACAGCTTCTGTCCATTTATTTTGGGTACAGCTCGTTGTTGATGGCTCTGAGTTGTCTTGTCACTCGTAAATCCTCTTAAGGTTGAACAAACAACTGATGACCTGTGCTGTGTGTGAAGCGCGTGAGCTCAAGCTAAATGCTTTTATAAAATTTACCTCAAGGAAGGATGAAGCTGAGGTGAAGACCCCAATAAGCCCCAAGAACCTCTGCAAGAAGGAGATGTAATGTAAGAGGGCAGAATTTATACTCACAGTCAATGATAAAACACAGATCCTTTTGGAGCAGGACTGTGGCAGTTTGAAGGACAGACATTTGGGAAAATGAGCTTATTCGCTTTTTTGCTGAGAGTTAGACGAGAAAATTGATACCACTCATGTCTGTACTCTAACTACATAGCTGCAACCTGCAACCTGTTATCTTAGCTTAGCATAAAGACTGTAAACAGAGGGATTAACACCCACAGATCAACACTTAACACTATTTAGCCTCGTTTGTTTAATCCATACATGAGAGCAGAGGCAACAATTTGTGGTTTTATAGGGGTTATGTGCCGCACTAAAAACCACAAACTATTGTTTTTACACTTTGGTTTTTGATCTTCTCATCTAACACTTAGCAGGAAAGTGAATAAGCAAATTTCCCAAAGTGTCGATTCCTTTAAGCTTCCATCGGGAAATCTGCCATTTGTCCTGCAATAATTTGTATTGTAGTGCCCCCATACGGATGATTGGTTTCCTGTGTTTACACTGGAGATTATATGGAGACCCAAAATGTTCAACATTAAATACATAAATAAGATATTATAAAACAAATAATTTCATAGTAAATCAACAAAATATGTGGTATAGGTTTTTGAAATTCAAGCATTTTTTATTTAGAATTGTCTTTTTTGTAACAAGTGTCTTTATTTTGTACTGTACTGTTCTCTGTACTATACTGTTTTATTTTAAGTTTTGGTATGTCAGTTGAGACAAGTTGTGTGATTAGACAGTTATTGTATTAAAAAAATTGGATGAAATAACATTTGCAAATAATTAGCTGAGTTTTTAAATATTTATTTTCAATTTCATAGTTACATGAGATATTTTGTCTGTGTTTATTCACATGATTATTTATTTAATAATGACTTATTTATTTAATATTTAACAGTGTGGGTCTCCATACAGGAACACAATGCCACAAACATCATCCCTCTAAGAAGACCAAATAAAAACCTTTTGATCTTCTTCTTTAAGCCAACTGTAGAGCCAAACTACACCTTTCAAACTGAAAAATATTAAACATCATCCAATTTAAGCCACTCTATTATTTAAGTGTAATATAAATATAATTTTGTCTGTCAGACCTGCTGTTGTCTTAGATATCCCCGTTTACATATCACGTGTCAGATGGACAGACATCTGCACAGATTTCACTGTGTGGGAACCTGCAGTGCTGTAGCACTGGCGGTGGTGCCTAGGAATGTGTGGAGGAGGATGTAGCTGCAGCTCCACATCTCTTCACGTGGAAGTGTAATTAGCTATGCCAGCGGCCCCCCACAGACAAGACTGGCTTGTTAATGGAAAAGAAAAGCAGCGCAGCCATTACTGCTGCCACCGGGGCATCCATTTAGCTTATCAGGAGAGAACAAATGCTTTTATCTGCTCGAGTGTGCTGCTAATTTGAAGACCAAAACAAAAAAAAATACAGTGTAAGAGCTGATCAGGATTCATCAAGATTAATGGTCTAGATATGATGGCAGATCTAATATATTCAATATGTGAGAGACAAACTGCATATATAAAGTATGTAACCGATCTATTTTTATCCAAGCATCTGCTCGCTGCTTTGTTCAGTTAGAGGCCTAATCGCAGAGCTGGCGGTTTGGCAGAGCGCAGCAGGCAGGATTTGCAGGGTAGGTTACTTACGTAAGAAGACCTCCAGGGGCAGACATGGACCTCTCCGCCCGCCTGCCCTGACACTCAAAAGGATTACTGAAAGACCGCTTCCTCAGCATTGACTTCACCAGAATCTGCAGTGGACATTGGAGAGAGTTTCAGTGAAAACACAAAACACTTTCATATTGCCGGTTAAGTCTCCAGACCAAATATATACTTTTAAATGGCAAATTTATATATATATATATATATATATATATATATATAATATGAATTCCCATTTCCCAATTAATTTTCTGGTAAACTGTAAACCTGAGTGGTTACACTGTCATTTAAATATTTCTTCATAATAAGCACTATGTCTCTACCCATATCTTGAGATTTCATATTAATGAAGACCACTTTACGAGATGCATTTAGGGAATGCACTGCCCCTTATGTCTAAAAGACTACAGAGTAAATTTTTATTTTTTTTTAAAACCTACAAGCAATAAGCTGAAAGAGGTTAATGTAAGAATTGCAACTGAGATATTTCAATTTAAATACTGCTAAATAGTGACCAGAAAGGGAGTGAAGTACGACGAACCATAGTGGAAAGGCTGGGGATGAGTTTGACGCTGTTCTGCACCTCCTCCTCAGTGACCTCCACCGCCGTGCAGTGCTCCTCCTCCAGAGGAAGAGGATTTGAGCCGTTCTCTGTCACCCACGGATGGAGCTGTAACAACACACATAAATACACCATCATTATAAAAAAAACACAAATTGCAAGTGAATACATGGTTGTTTATATTATATTAATGGAAGTAATTTTTCTTTTCCAGTCACCTTAATTTCAGGGATGGTGATTCTTGTTTCAGGGTTTTTATCCAGCATCCTTTCAATGAGCTCCTTCAATTCCTGACTTATGTGGGGACTGTAATAAAAAGTTACAGTTTTACAGATAAATAGGTTTTTGATAGTGGTTCCCACGGTGTGTGGGCACATTTTCCCTTCTGGCACACAAAGAGGAAAAAAGTGGAATCTACCTTTCTCTCAAATTAAGAAAAATATTTTAAAAAGCTAGTCTGTGAAGAATATTGTAATATTAACATCTACTGTAACAGCTTTACAAAGTGTGATTACAATTTTTTCTTTTGTACAAAAAAGCAAAGTCACTTGCTGCCAGAAGCTGTCATCTGCCCTCTGGAGAAATGCTTCCGCTACAGCAGTCTTAAGAGTCTGTGGTGCGAGCTGATACTGATATTATGATCTAGCCACATGCAAGCTTTTAAATAACAAGCCAGAAAAAATGTAATTATCTTAATGTTTGCTTACGTCTCTGGAAACTCCACGGGCTTGTTTTTGATCTTGTTGTGCAGAGCGATGATATATTCATCATAAAAAGGGCACTGGAATAGGACAAAATTAAATGATTAAAATGCTGCTGGCTTTTTATTCTACATGCTTTTTGCTGTTAACTTGCTTACCTTCCCAAACACAAAACAGTACAGTGTGACTCCCATCGCCCACACGTCTACTGCCTGGTAAACAAACACAGTAATTATCAGGGACGTGTCATTACTGAAAAGCTCTCAGAAGGCAGTTGGACATAATTTCTTGATAATTTTTCACAGTTATGTGCAGTCTGGTATGATGAGTCACATCCAAAACTTAATGTACTCCTGTGATTAGCCTTGTGTGTTTCCCAGTTGACCAACAGAAGAAGTTTTGTCTCACCTTTCCGCTGAAGCTCTGCTCGTATTCGGTCATCATCTCGGGGGCCATGAAGGCCGGAGTCCCCGCCGTGCTCGACAGCATGGCGTCCGTCCCCTCAAACTCGTTGCTCACTCCAAAGTCTGCGAGCTTGACGTGACCGTCGTCCCCCAACAACAGGTTGGAGGGTTTGATGTCCCGGTGGATGATCTTGTGGTAGTGCACTGGACAATGCAGAGAAGACAACATGTTGATTGTCTGCTCATCAGCTAAGAAAGATGAGCTCTGTAGTCATTTTAGAACAACTAGAAGGAACTTTGGGGTATTTTGGTGATGACTCTAATGAAAAAAAGCCACTGTGTAAAATAAGTATTTAAAAAAAAAAAAAGTTATGGGTACATTCAATGTTTTTACTCTCTATTATACATTGTTAATTCAATTCTGTAAACTTACAGTACTCTATTCCAAGGACGACATCTGTGAAGTAAAAGCGAGCCTGCTCCTCTGTGAAAGGGTCGTCTGTGGGCACCTCCATCACCGGGCTGACCGACATGAGAGATGGCACGAATATGTAAATATGTGTATTATACCTAATGGGCCGATTAAAATACCCAAACTATCACAGTTTGGGAATGTGACAGAACACGTAAGTGCACGAAAACATACCCTTTTGTCATCAGTTCGAAGGCTTGAGGACAAATAATCAGAATTGAATGACTCCACTTTCAGTTTATATTGACACATAAGTGGCTAAATTCAATTACTGCAAAAGGGATGAATGAATGCCTACCCATATGAAGTCCATCTTCTTCAGGATCATCAAGCACCTGAAAGACGAGTTTTTAGTTTGTATTATAGGAATAATCATTGTAGTACTTTTATGGGTTATGAAGGCCCTATATCACCCATGGTACACCAAAAAACATCCCTTTCTTTCTTTGTGTGATTTGTTTCTTCATAAAAAAATACTACCTACCTATATACCATGTTTTCTAAACACGTCCCTCCCTACAGTAGACCTACCTACATCCACCACACATCCTATTTCTTACAGAAACATGCCAAACTACAGAGGAAAACCACAGTCCCAAAGTGCTTTCATGGGACCCTCAAACTGCAAAAACTTGAACCTGCTGTAAGATTGCAGGATGTGTACAGCAGGTGAGGACTGAGTCATCTAACTGACCTCCACTAGTTTAACAACATTATGATGGTCCAGTTTCTTCAGGATGGCGATCTCCGTGTACACTTTCTCCAGAGGAAACGCTGCTTTAGGGAACGGATCCTGCTGCGATCCTTGAGGAGGCATGCGGCCTAAAAATTACACACAGAGACAAAAACACATCACCATCAGCACTACAACTCATTAGACATTTAAATGTTATTACAGATGGAGATTTTCACTCACGGAAAAATCCACACTGCTTCATCAGCCTCTTCTTTGAAACAACTTTCATTGCCTAAATAAATAAGATAAAGCAAATGATGGTAATGACAAACTGACATGTAAACACATTGAGCATAAATGCACATTTTACAAGCTTCAACTTACATAGTACTGCTCAGAATCTTCATTATAAGCTAATCTGACCACTCCATATGAACCCTAGGGTGTAAAAATAGCAAAGGTAAACAGCTTCATAAATCCTTCACTTGTGTTTCACCTTGCCCATATGTAAAGCACTGATGGATTACCTTTCCAATCTCTTTGTTCAACTTATATTGGTTGAGCTGGACAAAATCCTGCAGAATATAAAAAGAGAGTTTAATCAGTGAAGGAGCTCATTCCTAACATACTGAATTAAGTAAAAAAAATCCAACTCTGAGTATCATTTTTGTCAAGTTCAAGTCTCACATCGGCATCTGTGATGGACACACGTTTGGTCTCGATGGTGCGCTGTCGGGGTATGCGGCTCCCCTTCTCCTGCAGTGACATCTTCCTGTCTGAGAGTCGGGCTCTGTGAGAGCTGATGGCCCTCGGAGGACCGGACCTGTGGCCATTAAGCGGGGTCACGTGGTTGGATGTCACGTTCATGGCTGCCACCAAGTCGGCCAGCTCGCCGTTGTGCTCCGAGTCCAGCTCTGGTCCGGAGTTACTGTCGGCACTCATGGTGGTTAATCGTCTTTCACTCACAGCTGAACGTCCCAGAGACCCCGAGGATGCATCACTGCACTGAAAGGTGTGGAAGCAGAACAAGTACTGCAAAAGTCAAAAATCAGAAATATAAAATATAAATTTAGGATAACAAATACTTACACAATATGTCAAATATATATAGCCATTCTTCCAGTATAGAAAATGTGAGTTTCACCATAAAAGCATCATGACTTTCTGCACGCTGGTGCCCCATTGTATGCAGACCACCACTGTACTGCATGCTGATGCAGAGCTTCTTAACAGCCTACACTCACACTCACATTTTGGACCTTGGAGCTTCATTGAATGCATCCACAAGGAAGAATTTCTCAAAAAACTCCCTTCCTACAATTGTATTACAGATATGTAACAGACAAATTAAATATTTCAATGAATGTGAAAATGAATCAACCATTCATATTTTGATAGGTTAAATTTCAGCTCTCTGCAAGTTGATCTTCAAAACATACTGGCATGAATAGAAATTAAGTATGCTCTAGGGAGTCTTACTAACCTTAGAAATCAATTAATTACTTTGTTTTACCACTTTAATTACTGTGCAATTATGTGTTTACATTCCTTTTTAGATATTATCTCATTTACCAGCAATAATAGTACAAGTTTACTTACAGATTTCTCAATTCAGAAGTGCTTTGCTCGTTTATACTAAACATTTGTAGCTTTACTTGAATTATAGGCTTGAACCTGAGTCTCAATTAGAGTTACTATGTTTGCTGACCACATTACCTTTAAATAGTAAAGTCTAATGGTGTTAGAAGAAGTCACTTGCTGCACCCTAATCATGAATATGTGTGTCAATTATTGTGTTTTGTATCTAAGCTGCAGCTTGAAACCTAAAAACAATCAGACCATTTGTCCCGAGTTTTTTTTTTTAACTGATGGCACACGCCTCAGATAAGCATTAAGGGGAACATTAGAAAAAAAAAAACACAGGAAATGAGAAGTCTCATCCTCAGACAACAGCCTAGCAGCAGATAAGAGTCAACTCCTTATGAGCACGTCTCACTGTTGCCTGAAATACAATACCGAGAACTGAAAAGCTTCTTATGTAACAAGGTAGAAAGCTTTAACAGGCGAGTAATTCAGAATACTCATGCAAAACACAAGACTGTCACAGCATGTGCACATATTTAAAAAAAAAAAACATATCAATACCTTTGCAACATGTAAAAAATAAAAAACGATAAACAAAAGTGACTGGTATGCAGCAAAAGTCTACTACACATTTGAATCTCCTTTAATATGTGACACCAATAATACACATTGTAAGATAAAATATGAGGTAAATTATTTACTTTACTCACACAGTGGAGGTGTCCTGTGTTGAAGGCTGTTGTGGTTCATCTGCATATTGTCCTGCTCCTCTCAGGGGGGGAAACGCCTCTGTGTCTCAGTCTAGGACTTTCACTGCCGAGCAGGGAGGGAGCGCTCGTCTTAAGGATTAACTGGGGCTACATATAGCTGAGGAGGAATTATTTTGAGGCAGGCCGGCAGCGCAGCACTCACCTGCGTACTGTAGTAGGCTGTGGTGACAGGCTCAACCCTGGTCAGCAGAGGACAGAGCTGGACATCAGGAGATGTCAATAACACACAGTTTAGTTAGTCTGTACAACCATACCACCCACTCTGCATTGTTTTTAATAGAATGCATACAATAGCAATATTCTTTCCTTTTAATTTAATGACTGAACTGTATTTCATATATTATTCTGATATAGGACATTAGTATAGAAAATACATGATTGTTTGTTTTTTTTACAACAGGTAAGTGGTGAAAGAAGTTCTCATATATTTTACTGAAGTAGCCTAATAGTAGCAATGCAGCTCTGTAGAAGTGATACATTCAAAATTTCACTAGATTATTATTATTATACAGTATATATCATATTATTGGAATATTATTACTGATTTTAATGTTACAGCTGATAGAGGTGGATCACATTTTAACTACTTTATATACTGTTGGAAATTGTAATATATAAAAAAAGTAACATATTTTATAAATTGATCATGTTTTTTTTGTTTTTATTTTTGTATAATCTTACTCTGCAAAATAACTACAGCTGTCAGATAAATGTAGAGGAATAAAAACACAGTACAATATTTTCCTCTGAAATATGGTGGAGTAGAAGTATAAAGCAGCATTTAATTTAAATACCACTTAATGTAAGCCACTTAGTTACTTTCCACTACTGCAAGGCTAATAATAATTGGTATACTCTGTATATACTGGTATAATATTATATATATTTCACTATGCATTGCAGACATTTTTCTTTGCAAACTATTTTAAAACAGAGAGCATGCCATCTCTTGATTACGGTGTTATTGTGATTTCATACCTGCTTTGTTTTTGTAGTTTCAAATACTAATTTAAAAAGCTTTTGAAGAAATAATGTACTTATGTTTTTCTTATTACGACTGGCTCGTTTAACAGCTCTATTATAGTTCCTGACAGATTTTGCTTACCTGCGCCTGAGACTGACGCTTTCAATTAACCTGCAGGAACATAAATTAAATACGAAAACAACCTTTGGTGTCGATATACTGGTTGTCACTGATCAATTTAAGAAAAAATTACAAAATGACATGTATCTCTGGACTGTGCAGGTCTGCGAGTTCAGCACACCACAATGCAAACATTAAATGAGGGCTTCATGTTGCCTCGGAATTCTGAGTATTCAGAGTATAAATGGTAGCCTATAATAAAAGACAGATAAACTCTGTGAAGGAGAAATAATACAACATAAGACTTTATGGTTACAGCGTACTGTATTGCTGCAGATCTTGACATTGTGGTAATACCATTAACTGATATTACTAAATGCAAACGCAACAAAAAGCTAATGTAAATTAGGCTAATTCACCAAGACAGCTGCAGACTGTTACCATGTTTATTTTCTTAAAGTCGTCATGTCTCGAAAACACTGTAAACATGAAAACTAACACGTCCCTTGTTAAGGATCGTTCATGTTATACAGTAGCAGCTATAATTTTCGTATAGGGGTATGGCCTATAGTCGCATAGTTTTCCGGCAGTCCGTGAATGCACCATCACAGCTCACGTGGCGCCCCAGCAGGGAGCCTCAGGGACAAACAGGCACCAAACTTTGATGAAGCAAAGAGCATCCAGCGTGCAGGCTCATCATGTCTCTGTCGACCAGAGAGCTGCGAGAGCTGCTGCAAGATGAGGACAAAATAAATCACATCATCAGGTGCAGTGAGAAGGTGAGTATCTGCAGGGGGAAGAAAAAACAAGTCGGGTTTCACCGTTTCTTGAACTTCATGTGGTCGTGTCCAGTTTCAGAGAGTGCAGAGGGCTGCGGAGAAGATGCAGGTTTCAAATCATAAACTGGCAAAGGTCGGTCTTTCTCATAAACCTGCATTTAGAGACGCTAAGTTGCTACTTGCAATGAAGTACAGGGAACTGGGAAAACTTAGAAGCATCATCCAGGCCAAACAAGAACAACTTGGTGAGTTTTTAAACCTATTCTGTATTTAACTCTCATTTATTTATTTATTTTTTATTTTGCTGAAAATTACATTTTGTTTTGCAGCACAAAAATACAGTGTTCATTATGCTCAGTGGTGCCTCCTGAAGAAGATCAACCATGCAGAGGAGGAGTGTGAGGTAGGTATTCACTTCTGTTTTGATACAAGTTTGATTTGCACAGGTATATGTGCCTGTGGTACTAATTTACTTAAATAAAGAGGGTCAAAATACAACGTATATTCAATAACCTTGTTAATAATTTGCTTCAGTACACAGAAGATAATGAGATGGTGCTTAAGAAATCATCCAAAAGATTGTCTCATTGCAGCTGCAGTGCCCCTTCTGCAAATAACCTTTACTTAATGATGAGTTAGTCTGATAAAAATGAGACTGGAGGTCATAACCCATTCTCAGTACAAAGACTTCAGAGGTTTGTTTAGTATTTCCATGAGCAGAGAAGTTACACTTTTTTTGTTTGTCACATACTAACTTATATTAAATGGGAGTGCTGATTTTGGGTGCTAGATTCTGCATACAGTCTTACACTCTCTGCAGCAAGCCACCACCCGTCTTATGAAAAAGGCCTGGAGGATAAAACAGCATTCAGGTGGTGACTGAAGAGGGTGTTACAAGAACAGAAATGTCAGATCTGTGGGAGAAACAGCTGGTTGACAGGAGAGATATGCAGACAAATAATACACGTCAGCTTTGTTTTTCTCACTTAAGGAAGCCAATACGCTCAGAATTTCCATCTGGTGTCGAAGCAAAGCAGAGGTCCATCGTGCGTGTTTAAAAAAAATAATATATTTCCCCTAACAGCTGCTGTTTCAGAGGTTTGCGGAGGGGAAAACGCCACTGGCAGATTTCTTGGACTTCTTTCTCAGCTCGCGGAAACTCCAACACATCAGATTGGTCCTGGTGAAAAAACTCCAGGAAATTGTTGAAGTCAGATCAACACAAAGTCCAAGTGAGATTCACCCTGACACTGAGCAGATCCATAACGCCTGCCTCCCAGTCTGCAGTCTCACCACAGCTGTCGTCCTACCTGCCTGCTGCCACCCGCCGTTCCTGCTGCCCTTTGGTACCCACGTGAACGCTGCCCAGTTTCTGCAGCATTTACCGCTTTGTCATGATTACAGTGAGTCCCTGCGTCCAGGACTGCATGGACGAGGTCCCAAATGGCCAGCAAGACCCGTCCGTCTTCAGCCACTGAAGGTGCAGCGGAGGAGGCATCAACAACCACCACAATGAGATACACGTTTTGCAAAGTGAAAATAGTTACTGGGTCACCAAGTAACTAAGTAGTTTCCATAGCATCAAGTATTGAAAACTGACCGGTATCAAAAATTGGAATTAAATGCTTTTACAGATTTAGACTTTAATTTATTATTTATTTTTTGAAAATATGTTTCCTGTATTAAGCCATGACGTAACTAATATTTGATTTTTTTATTTAGGTTCTTGAATGGTTGTTTGTGTTAAGACAACATTAATAAACACTGATGGAAAGACACGTTTGGCATATTTGGTAAGATAGAAAAACAGAAAAGCACTAGGTATAGACAATGCATGGTTATACATGTATCAAGTATAGAGGAAGTAGGAGATTATTTATTTTTCACCATGGCATATTACATTGTAGAGAGGTAAGACCTGCAGTTGCATGTCAAACAGCCGCTCTTAGCTACACTAAGTCATGAGAAAGTACACACTGAGAGCTTCAGATGTTTATATAATGATTTATACTAAATTTAGATAAATCTGTCAATCTTTGTAGAATCGAAGTCTGCTAATATAGACTTGCACTTTTGACTTGGATTTTCCTCATTAGAGCCTCTTTGAGTGAGGAAAACGATCCAAATCTGAGCTCAGTGTCGTATCTTCCAGCTGTCCAATCATCACAGTTCAAATACTTTATACTGCTGACAAATATTAAAATAATATTCAGGAAAGGTCAGAATGTCAAACTTTCAGAGGTGCCCCTTGACAGTTGTCCACTACAACAGAAATCCTGAGGTGCAATAAGGACTAAGCCAAAACCAATTCAAGACAATTCAAAGACTGATATATTCATATATTAATAATAATATGAGGTTCAATCCACTACAGCAACAATTCTGTGATGAAATACTCTAATTTATTACCTATTTTTTACGTTGCCTTGGCAACTTGACATGGGCGATTTCTTATATTTCCTGAAAGTCTTCCAACACCCCACAGACACAGGCTCTGAATTTATTACCATTTAGTATATCAAAGAAACAAAAACACATCTAGAAATATCTGTAACAGCAGCACTGAACACATCTCTCATTCAAAAATGAGTTCTGCCAGATGACAACAAACAACAACACACATCTTAAACAGCTGATTGCACAAAAGTGAAAACATGAGTGTCATCATGTCGGGTAAGAACATATTTGTGTTTCCTTGAGATAGTGAACAGAACAAACTGTTGGTTCAGTGAACTTGAACTGCTCACCGACACTCGATACCTCTGATCGGTTGTGTGCAGAGACTCCTGCCAAGGTCAGCAAAGGACCACGGACAACACTTTATTTACTTTAAGCTCCCAGTTACACCTGTTCCTCCTAATATTTACCAGTATATCTGTTGATAAAGGCCATGGGTAATCTTGTAAAACTCATCACTTGTTCAATATCTTTGTGTTCACCCCTCCATCAACTTGCCTAAACACTTATGAGGGTTAGCCAGAGTGCCATATGGCCCAGTACAGCTTGCCATACTAATTCAACCATGGAGAAACCTCACTGGCACTACAGGAGATGATTAGCAAGGTGGAGCACGTTCAAAGGCTTTTGTTAGCCCACAGACTTCAGTTACATCTTTGTCAGCAGCCTCTTTTGTCCCACAAGACTCAAATTGGGCAATTTTCTTGTCTGTCAGCTGGTTGTTTTGTGCTTTTCACCTCTTTCACCTCCACATCTCTGCATTGTTTGATGGAGAACCTGGTTATTTTTGCACATAAATATGTAAAATATTTAGATTTCAAATGGCTCCCAAATGATGACAATTATTCAAATGCCATGACAAAGCCAACTTAAAGTATCTATTCCATTTAATTACTGTAAACAACAAGCATCATTGGATCATGTTCTAAAAATATGGCAGCACATATATGCCACAACATATTCTTAATGTAAACACAGCTGTTATAAAAAGCCTGAGTCATGCTTGAAAAGTTTTAATTTCATTGGCTGTCCTTATTGAATTGTATCTCACAGTTAGGGGGTGTTTTATTTTTGGATTGTTTCCCTGAATGGTAACATATAAAGGGGATTATACAGTAGAGTATCTATAACAGCATCCGGTAGTAGAGCAGGTATGGAATAACACTTGGTGGGGCTCGTCGTGTACGAGTGTGGGTCAATGTTGGTTGACCTAGTTTGAAAATAGTTTTTTTTCGAACAGACAAAAACCAGTAATAGATATTTTTGCTTTATTCAATTCATACTGTATTTTTTTGTGGATTATGTCCTGTCTCTGCTTGATGCACATATTATTACATATTATATAGATTTTCCAATATCTGTATAATATGTAACATTCATAGATTGCATAGTTTTAAATACATTTGTGGAATTGTTAGCATTTAACTCATTAATGTGGTTCATTCCTAATAGCGTTGAAATGATAAATTGATTAATCAACTAGTTGACCGACAGAAAATTAGCAAAATAGCCAAATATTCTCCAGTTCCAGGCTTATATGATACTAAAGCAAATTTCTTTACATTGTCTGTTACTCGGCTAAAACAAGATTTCTTGAAAAATTGTGATGGCTTTTTTTCACAATTTCTGACATTTTAAAGTACACAATAATAATAATTTATCTATAATGTAAACAATTTAATTGCAACCCTAATACCTAAAAATTCATATGAAACGTGTGTATTTTCACAAGATCATAAAAACAGAAACATTTCACCAAAACCAGACATGAAATACAAAACCCAACCAAAATAATCTAGAAAACCAATAAGTTACTGTGCGTAGCAGACAACACTGTAAGTAATATTCTCAGCAGACATTTTTACTTGTCATAGTTTGAAAAGCACAATACCAAGACCCTGGAACTGATGCAGCTAAATGGAATTCAGCCATCATTCATTTTATTATTTACACCTGTGCTTTTCCTGCTCTGACATGTCAAAATGTCTTTTATGAAAAAAAAAAGCCTATTAAAAACATTAGAAAAGATCTCTTCTAATAATGTTTGCAAGTCACAAAAATTCAACATTTATCATCCCTGCAGTTACTCTTTTGAGTACGGCCTCTTTAATAAGACGCACATGCCGTTTTATCCCTGAGGAATAAACAGGTCCAGACCAGCAGCAGTCATCATAACCACACAGTCCTGGCTTTGCCACAACAATAACAACACTCCGGTGCCAAACCAGCTGTCAGACAGGTAACAGCGGAAACTACTGGGACTGAAATCTCATCACAGCTCTCTTAATCTGCTCGTAGCTCACAAACATCACAATGTTCCAGGAACCCAGACGAAGAAACGATGGCATAAATCTGTAACAAAAAACAAAAGACAAAAAAAATTGTCAACTTTGTCAAACATTTAACTTTTGTGTTAATGATTCTGACATTCTTTCATAACTATGCTACATACCCCTTATAGAAAGCTGTGGGTCCCTCTTTCATCAGCATGGTTAAGGCACAGTTAATTGCACCGCCGTACTGCCCAGGCACTGAATTCATGAAGCGTGTTTTTACCACATCCACCGGAGACGCTACAATGGTGGTGCAGAAACCTGCTGCGAAGGCTGCTGTGAAGTGACACGGCATGTTGTCTGTTGGAAACAAAATATTTCAGTTATTGGCCACAAATAAGACCATGTTGACCTAATGTGAAGTGTTTTCCACTCGCCTGTCATCAGGTCGTACTTCAGGATGAGCTCTTTGATGATGTCATAGGTCACCAGCTCGGAGCAGTTTACGATGGCATTGCGAGTTATATTTGGCAGACAACCTGAAAAAGACAGTTTGACATTTTAAACAATAAAATTCAACCTGAAGAACCATAAAAAAGTATTTCAGTGAATTAGCTTTGCTCTCCTATAACATTGTTATTGTTAGTGTTTCACTAAAATTTTGGTCAAAGTATGTATGTTTTAGCGTCAACCCGAGCCCTTCTCCTGACGTAAGTTTCTGCATGATGACATTACTACATATAAACTACCTAGTCCACCTAATGTGCCTCTTTGTGACCTTTTTTGAGAATTGTGTGTTAACGTTCTGTCACACTGTAAGTAGCATGCAAGCAGGTTAATATATATTTCACAGCGGGAGGTTGTCGGCTCCGCAGTGCTCCCTCTCCAGTTCATCCTAGAGCGGAATCACCAGCTTGAGGTTTAATGAATAAATACATAATAAATAAACATGGCAAATAAAGGTTTAATAATAATAAAAAAGCACCATCTTCCACCTCCAAGCTAAAATCTTCGAAGCTAACACTTTTGTCCCTATCCATGCTTACACTGTCAGTGAAAGGCGTGTGTCTTTTGGGGGTTTGGGGGCTCTAACCATGGATCCATTACTTTTTGCGCATGGCTTAAAAAACACGGAAAAGAATGCAGATGGAGGGAGTTGACCTTTAAAAAAAATAAAAAATCACACTTGATGCAGCAGGACCAGAGACATCCTCTTTTTCATTGCTCACATTATTTAATTTCTAAAACTTAAGCTTTACCCATTTTAACGTACCTTTCCAGAGCCCTTTGACACCCTCATCCCTGGCAATAGTCCTGTAGGCATCAATCGTGCTGCTGTACCTCTTCACGGAGACGCTGTCGGGCAGGCGACCCTGAGCCTGGAACCTGACTTTGACCACATCGGTGGGCTGAGCGAGGGCCACCGCCATCGCCCCTGTAGTGCAGCCCGCGAGCAGCCGAGTCCCAATTCCTGCATCTGTGATACAAGCAAGTTAACACGTAATTAGAGACTGAACTGGGGTGCAGTTTTTGAAGAAATTTGGCTGTGGAGTTAGTCAGAAATATCTGTTAGGCTTTTTACATATTCCTGACAATAAAAATATTAAGCAATTAACAAGAAAAAACAGTATGCTACATCCTTTCCCTCAATTCTGAAGCTTTATTTTAAGCATTCACACTATGAAACAACCGGGGTGAATGGTGTAAGACTGAGGACACATGTGTCTGAGGACACAAAATGCAAAGCTTATAAACAAACTATTGAACTGGTTTAACTAGTTATCTGTAGACATGCGCTGAATGAGGATGGAAACCTGGTCTGCAGAATGGTTGATGTCTCTGCAGCTAAAAACATTCAACTTAATGATGTTGCAATGATGGGAAGGGAACAGGTGAGGCCTCCAGCATAAACAGATCTGTTTTCTGAAAAAGGAATCTGCCCTGCACCCCACAGCCTGGAGCTGTTCTGTAAAATGAGATCAGAGAACGCAGCTCTTTGTATTTTGAGCAAAATGTCAGACATTCTATGCATTGAAATTGTCTGTTTTGCAGTTATATGATTGGGGTTATTTTTATTTATCCTACAATGTAAGTAATATAAGTTTGTACATTTTGGGGCAGTGTTTTAACATAGCTCGCCCTCAATAAGCTCAGTATAATTTGACCTAACTGGTTGTTGTTGGAGCAAACCATGGCTCTATTTTATGAACATATTTATTTCATCCAAATTGTTTTTTTTTTTGTTTTATTTGCACGACATTCAAGATACTGTAGTGACCCAATCTGACACACATGCATCCAAACACAAATTGGTCGGGGGGTGCCAGACTACCAAGTTCCAGCTTCCCAAATGTGAAATTTTGCTTTAATTTCATGTCATTTGGGCTATTAAAAGATTCACAGTCATTTAATGTTTTATAGACCAAACTCTTTATATGTACTGGAAGATGAACATGGAAAATTAAAATGTAACATTCTGCTTGACTGATTTCAATCTCTCCACTGCTTGACTGTCTGTTGAAACATTGTGGCACATACTTTCTGACCCCCTTGTGTAGACCTGCTTCATGGTGTCATACAGGCCGATGCGGACTGAAGCGAAGCTCATCTGTCTCTGCAGCCCTGCCACCAGGCCACTGTACAGACTCCTCGGGCCCTCGGTCTTCACCATGGTGAAGATGGTGCCAAACACACCTCTGTATTTTGCCCTCTGGCTGTCCAGTGAGGCCTTGGATTCACCTTGAATCTAGAGCAGCATGCGACAAAATTTGTTAATTCCCTCAGGGGTCAGTGATGATGTTTTTAAACAGAAGTTGTTCAACAGTCTGCTGGGAGAAAAAAAAATGCCTTTAGGGTTTTATATGTGTTTATATGCCTATTTTCAAGTGTTGCATCCCTGGTTTGACATGTAGCAACATGCATACTTCAGTGGCAAGGTTTCAGCCTCCAACAATACAAACAAATAAATACCACTGAGGACATGTCTTATTTCTAGGATTTGGGGGTTAAACTGACCTGAGGAGGTGCTTTTTTTTCTTTTGTTAGGCCAACAAATAAATTGAAATTTAGTATTTTTGCACCTGAATTGTGTACAGTGCTTTGACAGAGATAACATTTACAGAAACTTAACTAAAGAATTCAATGAATATATGAAGCATGAAGAAAAAAATTATAGATGTTTTAAGTGGCTATTCACAAATATCACGAGGGGCTTGATTGGGTGTTTAATGACCTCAGTATGTATACATTTTGGCAACAAGCAGAGTCTCCTCACCACAAGTACAGTTTCTTACCTGCAGTCTGACTTTGGCTGTGTCCAGGGGGAAAGTGACCAGGTCGGCCACACAGCCAGCTGTTCCAGCTGAAAAGATCTTGACAGCGGCTGTTGGGGCCAGATCCACAGTTCCTCCACCAACCATGATTAATGCTTGAGCTCAGAGGATCAATAAAGCCTGATTAACAAAAAACAATGAGCCCATAAATGAGAAAGAGACAAAGCAGCTTCTGTCCCGTGTCCGCATTAAAGGATTATATCCTGGAATTTAGATATTTGAGCAAGCAAATCATGACAGATCCACGCAGGCTATCTGCTGCAGCCAACCTCAAGTTTCAGGTATTGAAAAGTTTGTATTTTGAAAGCCAAGTCTTCTTCTAGTGCCATTAGTCACAAAAAAGCTCCAAACTATCATGCCACTTTAAAATATTAAGTTTTAACAGAGAAAAAACACCAACAACAGCTGGTCTCAAACAGCCGCACAGCAGCACAAACACCCGGCACTATCTGACTGGCTGAAGTCCAGCCTCCCCTGCACAGTTCAAGCTGCAGCTGCAACGCCCTGCAAGAAAACCAGACATGCTGCTGTTGCGCCAACTACGGAGTGCCAAAAGGTTCTCAAATCACCATGGAAATCCCAGACAAACTAGGGTACTAGGGTAGAAGTTTGAAAGACACATAGTGTCTGAAAATATGCTATCAAGTTGCATTATGGAAACTGTAGTATACAGTGTTTTTGACCCCTATTAGATAATAAAATAAAAATGATTCCTAAAGTCTAGTTTTACTCTATGCAGAGATTCTTCAATTAAGTTAATTTACAGTCACACATGACATGAAACCCATATAAATTGAATTTAGATACACTTTATAGTTTAGTTAACTGCAGCCATTATTTAAAAATGTGTTGTAAACGTGCAAACTTTTGACTTCAAAAGTTTCATATTTTTGAGCAATTTGGCCTTCCATACAGAAGTGTGTAACGCCAGTGAAGCATGGTTTCAAACAACCAGGACATTAATCTTAATGCATCCTGAGGCCTGTTCCAAAAAACAGGTTCTGGTGTCAAACACAGTTATAAATATTGACAAAATAGAAAAAAGGGGTCAAGAGTTTAAAACAGTAAACAGTTAATATTTATTTATAAAAATACAAAATGTTACATTTAATTTACATGATCTTTTCATGGTCTGAAACCATGGAGCAGGACAAATTTCATTAAAAATGTTCAGCAAACAAAACCACCACATACTATTGATTGTCATCAAAGTGAGCTGCAAATATTTTTGCTATTCTCTCAGTCTCTTTCTTCTTGGATGATGGCGACATGTTGCAGCGCTGCAGAGGACCTCTCCGATGTGATGTGTGAATGCTGTGAACTGGAGAGTTTCGCCCCTGGAAATATTAAAAAACACACCTGCAGTGTGAGTGCTGAAGCAATAAAACTATGAGACTGAGAATACTATTTTCTATTGCACTTGATAAACAGGACTTATGTTCAATAATAAAATTATTACAAGGCGTGACTCAAAGCAAACAAGCAAAATAACTATTCAGGATATTTTATTGTGTTTGAGGTGCGTGGTAACATAATTCAAACAAAGCAAGCCTTTCTTTGATTAATGTTTGTGTTAATGGACTTAAACAGGCGTGTCGTGTGTCCATCTGGAATTCACAGAGAACAATCAGCAAAAAACGACTCGCTTGAACCGGTTCTTTAAGAAATCATTCCTGCAAATAGAGACACATCACCTGCCACTTCAAACTCCAATCCCTATAGTTCACGACTGTTATCTCCACACCCTCCTTGAAACTGGATCTTTCAACACTGGTGACGCAGAAATACCTTTCCATCTGTGCAGCGGACTGTGAGTCACCCAGCTGAACAACCTCTACTCTGTCGAAATATACAGTGCATAAAATGTAGAGTAGAGTCTGCTGACCTGGAACTGTTAATGATGCAACAATTTGGCTAAAGCTGACTGATGAATTCACGTTTGCAACCAAGGCAAACTAACAAATCAAGCTTATCAGTTGATGAAGTTAAAATTTTGAGGAAGTCTGGTCTCAAAGCATACAAAAGGAACGACACACACACACACACACACACACACACACACACACAAAGTTTAATCCCTGATGTTAATAAAATATGTTAGTTTTTGATTTTTAATACATTTGCCAAAAAATAAAAATAAATTAACTTTGTCTTTATGTGTTATTGTGTGTAAAATGAATTGCCAAAAAAAGTGAATAAATTGAATCCTTTTAAAAAATTAATTATAATACAATATAATCAAGTGAATGGGAACAACATCTGTGTTCATGTGGCATATATTCTGGTGTACAGAATGAAAGACATTCAAGAGATCACACAAAACATAACATTGAGCATAACTTCAATAATAATTGGCCTATTAACAGTATGTTGGGAACTTTCCAAGTTACTTTGTCATTTTATTTTTGTGTTGACAGATTTGTATTGCATATAAAATATTGTTTTTATTTGGTCATGTAAAGTCATTTTTATGTAAGTATTGTGTTTTTTAATTCACTAAACTAAGTACCTAACTAGCTACCCATCTTACGAAGTTTATCTCACGATGTTACATTTAAAAAACAAAACCACTTGTTTCCAGTCAGCTGTTATTGTGTAACAATTTCTGGTCGGCATAGACGCCTGAGGCTGACAGTTAAAGATGGTGTTAACACTCAGGGCAGAGAGGAGTGTTTTGCTCTTGCAGTAAAACAGCCACCGCAGACTTTTGGTTACATCACAGCAGTGTCCCTAAATAGAGCGTACTGGAGGCAACAGATGGGACAAACACATTCTTCTATTGATCTTAAGACTGTTCAAACTACTTTGTCAACTCCCTTCCCAAAGTTAAAGGCTGCACACAATGTACTAAGAAATTGTGACTGAAAAAATGTGCGTGCATTAACACAGCAACAGAGACTGAATGAGGGCAGATAGACAACACGTTTTCCATTACAGTGTAAAGAATGGAACAATGAACTCCAGATATACTCACGGTCCTATAACAGTGTGTACAGGATCTATTTGAAATATTTGTACAAGTCACATTGTATATCAGTGGGTGGGCCTCAACCGGTTGATGCTGCACAAATGAGAGTTAAATTACGCTGAACTTAAGTCGGTACACAGAGTCACTATTCTTGACTGGCCTTTGTTCAGCACACATCATGTGAAGCGTAAAGTGACACCCTGTCAACAGACTATATATATGTGTGTGTGTGTGTGTGTGTGTGTGTGTGTGTGTGTGTATGTATGTATGTATGTGTGTGTGTGTGTGTGTGTGTGTGTGTATTCTACTTTGTTTATGTTTTATTTAACCCTCTAAAAATGGGAACAAGTAACACATTCTTCCAATAGGAACATATGTGATTAAAAAAAATGCTAAAACTAAGAGGTTATAATTAATATCAAGATACTGAGGAACTCAGTGAGAGGGGAGTGAAAAGTAAAGGGGGAGAGAGAGCGAGGGAGTGTGAATGCCAGAGGTAGAGTTGGTGACAAATACTCACCGGGTCACTGGACAACTGGGAGAAAGAAGGAGCTAATCGTATGGCTCTCATAGATGCCTCCAGTTGGTTAGAGGGGAGGAAGAAATTAGGGACCTCCACAGGGACTGAGCTTAAGGTAGAATGTTAAAGAAATAAATACAGTATGATGTTATCCTACAGGTGAATGCAATCACTGAGGATCAAGTTTCAAACTTTACTTTACACAAAGAACCAGTGACAGGGGGTTGCTTCCTGCGTCTGTTCATGTGATTATAACTGCACATCGAAGACACAAAAATGCAAATGCAAATCTAATTTTGTCATGAATCTTTGATCTTACATGACCCTCGAAAGGAAATAATAACAGCAAAAACTACACATAATACACACGAACAACTACAGATCAAGGATACAGTTGGAGTGGAGTGTCTTGATTGTCCAGGGAGCATGAAGTATCATGGGTATCTGTGGCGTGCTGTGTGGTGGGTGATGAACCTTTGTCACTTGACCCCTGGTTGGGGCTGTTGAGCTCTTTTGCTTGTCTCTCATCTAAAGCTTTCAGTGTCCTTTCATCATCTCTGTCTGTGTCTGAAGCATCCCCTGCTGATCCATTAAAACTCTCACTTTGTTGGTGATCACTTTCCTCTCGTCTGGCGCAGTTGTGTTTCTCACTACAGTCGTGAGTTTGGAGATTTACCATCTGCAGCTTCTCGTCCTCGTCTTGGCTCGGATCTGGCTCCTCTGATGCCTCCAGGCTCTCCAGAGAAACCAGGTCAGGGTCTGACAGGATGCTGGTCCAAGGACTGGTTTTGTCTGTTAAAGAGGTCACCTCATTCAGAGGCCTCGGCTTCACTACAACTTCCTCGTAATCTTCATCATCTTCTTCATCATCATCAGCTTCCTCGTCCTGTCTGCAACCTGTCCTGTCTTCATCCTCATCCGTTTGTTCTTCGTTTTCATCCTCGGACACAGTGACCTCGTAGTTTTGTCGATCCTTTTCCTCCTCAGACTCTGACTCTGTATGGTCTTCAGACATCCTTGACAGAGACGAGAGCTGAGGAAACGCATCTTCGTGGGAAGAATTTGAAGCTGTGTGTGGACTGGAGATACTCTCAGGGATAGTTTGAGGGTTGTTGTCTCCAACAGGGGAAGTTGTTGATCTGCTCTGTGGGTTAGAGGGAATCGTTTCTAGCTGGTGTCCTCGTAGACCTGGATGAGGAGGACAGAGAAGATTTTAGCAACAATTTGTATTAGCAACTTTTTATAGACAAAACAATACATTTATTCATTGAGAAAATTATCAGCAGATTAATTGATAATGAAAATAGTTGTTAGTTGCAACCCTTAAGCATCGTATAATAACATGATATAAATAGTAAAGTAACTGTTACAGTGGGAGCAATGCAGCTTTGACTTTATTCCATTAGTTGACATTTCAGCACCACTGGCCCATTAGAAGACAGTGATGACTCCATTTATGGTTAAAGTGTGCAAGCTAAACAGTAGACTGTGTCTGCAATGAACTCTGGGTCAACTGCCAGGGTTGGGTAAACTGGGACAAAGTTAACCTGCCAAAAAATGTCTTTAAATGGTAAAATGACAATTGAAAATTTATAAAAAACAATGTACTATCTATCATACCACTTTTAAATACAAAAATTATGTATTCACTTAAGACTATTGATGGAAAAATTTTCCTGCATTTGCCACTTATTGGCTGGTTAAGTGGACCCCCTTTAGCATGGGAAAGAGCTCACCACTGATGATATTGTTGACTTGTCCAACTAACTGGTTGGACTTGAGAAGGAGCTGACGTGTGTCTGTCTCCGTGTCCGGCTGTTCTTTATGCTTGGTGTGACAGTCTTGCTCACTCATGGGTGGGAATGTGGGAGTTGAAAGCTTGCGGCTAAAGTATCTCTGAATGTTGTCGAGCTCACTTAGTTTTTTCCTGTAAAAACATATGACAAACAAGAGTCATGGTCAAGGCTTTAAAAAAAGCAACTAGGCAAAGATGTGGGACTGTCTATCTGAAGAAAGATACCTGAGTGCTGAAAACAGGAACGAGCTGGAGGGATTGATGTCACCTGCACTGCTGCTACAGACAGAATGAGTTACTGTTTGCTCTTGCAGACTCTGATGGTAAAGACGTACTTTGTCCATGTGCTCAAAATGGCGGTCACTCTCACTGGACCTGAACAGTTGTAAAAACAATGAATAAATACAATGGTTGAATGTGAAAGCTTGTTCAGCATGTGAGCATACATTTTAAATAATGACTGAATGAAAATGTTCAATTGTTGTGCAAACCTTTCAGAGAACAGCCTTTCTGTGCGGTCAGGTGATGAGATCTTTTGCTCGGGGTATCGGCTGATGTGGGAGGGGAAGCTGCTGTATGTGGCTGTGGTTTGGTAACTTAGAGGGGGTGACTGAAATAAAGCCTGTTAATAAAACACATTCACTATTATTAATCTTGTGTGATTAAAAAAAGAAAAATTATAAAAAAGGTATGTAAAAAGACTTTCTCTCACCGATGAGTTTTTGGCAGCTTCTTCATTCACAGATTTTCTCTGTTCTCTGAGGTCTTGAACCCCCTTTAGTGGAGTGATGGACACTTTGAGCTGGCCGTGACACTGACCACTGAAGTCTGTGATGTTATACCAACCACACACTGACTGGAACCCACACAGTAAGGGGGACAGGTCTACAGAGGCAAATCCAATCACTCTCTCCATTTCTACGGAAGTAAAACAACCCAAGGATGAATTAATACATCAAACAGATCAATGGGATATATAGCATGAAGTGAAACTGCTTCCGGTACCTCCTTTGTGCCAGACTTTGAACACGAGAGATTGTTGTGGATCAACCAGAAGCTGCTTTGAAAGCCTGTAAATTTGACAGAAAATATATATTTGATAAGTGATTGTTTCAGTGTACTATAGATATAATCAAAGATTAAAGTTAATCTTTGTGATATAACTCGACCTGCACTCGTGTTGGTGGTCCCACACAGGACAGTCAGTGTCGGCTATGACAGCTGTGGACGCTGGTTCAGCAGAGTCGGCAGTGACGTACGAAACACAGCAGCTTGGTGTCCCTCCGCTGCGCTCTGCTAGAGGGCAGCCTGCCAGAGAGACATAGCACACACATCACTATTGATTGTGCTGTATCTTAAACATAGGATAGAGGAAAAAAGATTTCACAAGCTCACCTTTCAAACTCAGGTGCATTGCCCGGTCCACCGCAACAGTCACGGGGAAAGATTCATCAGTGCTTATTTCTGTGTGCTGCACAGATGTGATGTCTGGAGTTGTTCTAGAGGATTTATTCTTGTGTCTGCCTTGCGTATGTGATTTTCTGGGTGTAGGGGGCGAGGGGGTTCGATCTGCTGCTTCCACCTCTTCTGATAAGAGCTCCCCCTGGCTATCTGAGTCCACCTGAGCGTCAACTCCAGCAGAAACCTCCACAGGGACGAAACCTGTTGTCAGGGTGATGTGCACTCTGAGAGCAGCCCCTTGAAGATCTGCTGCTGAGCGTCTGAACAGCGGATACACTCCTGTAAAACCACAAAACTGAGATTACTCTCAGAAATACAGCCAATAATACTCTGTTAAATTATAACACAATTAATCATTTCTTACCACTGAGAGTAAACTTCTGCTTGGGCGTCTTAGCAAGAGAGGACAGATCGACAAATGCTGAACCCACCAGTCGGTCTGTGTCTCGGGGCCTTCTGGTTTTGTCTTTTTTGAAGGCAACCCACACCTGAACCTCCAGTCTCTCCTCTCGAAGATACCACATCAAGGGCTGAGTGCTCCTCAGCTCCACAGTTCTGCTTCCCTGGAAAGTCACCGTGGCCTGGCCTTCCTCCCCACCCTTCTCAACAGAGGGGTGTTTCATCTGGGAGCAGAAGGCGTTCTGGTCGTAGAACTTGTACCTGAAGTAGCAGTAGGTGGAGCGCTCAAGCTCACTGTGGCCTGGCAGAAACAAGCAGTGGACAGGGATCCACGCTCTAGGCATCGACAAAGTCAAAGAGATTTTTCTCACGCTGTCTCCCCAGGCTTCTTCATCATCTTGCATTTCATTCTGGGCTATATCCCAGCCCACACCCTGAGCAGCTTTAATGACTCTCTCCCTGTCTGAGTGGTGGGCGAAGTTGACGGAGATCTCGAGGCCCCCGACCAAGATGTGCTGTTGCTGAGAAGAACTTGTTTCCTGAGGCAGATAAACTCCAAACCAGCCAGAAATACCTTTATGTTTGGAAAAAGAAACATAATGAGTGTGTGTTCATAAGAAAATCTGACCCAGCAGTCATAAAGAGTGCAGCATACCTGTTCTTTTATGGATGAGATCAATCAGTGGTACTTTCACTGCTCCCAACATCACATCCTTCGGCTTATGAGTGAGCGCTGCTGCAACACATCACACAAAACGAATGAATAACTTAGGCAGATACTACAGACTAACATTAACGCTAAACACAGATTTTTTAGAACAAACTAAAAAATAAATTGTGGACCCACATGATGATGAAAACTAGAGGTAAAACTTATTCAACTTCATCCATATGTACTACTTCAGATCTGTTAACAATATCAAACTAATAATGTGGCTTAATTTAATGTTCATTTGAAGTTTCCTGTAAATGTTTGTATTAAATGATAAGCCAGATAAAAGTAGGAACACCATAATGTATATATCTGTAACATTTTTATCAATATGTAATTGTGTTAAATAAAACAAAATAAGCTTTCTTAAACCTTTGCGACTGTCTCTGTTCCAGACAGTGAAGATAGCAGACGCTTCCTCCAGCTGCTCAGCCAGGCTGCAGGTTTCTCCACTGCTCCTCTGAACCAGCAGATCACAAGACACCTCCATGTGGTGGTCCAACTCTGGGCAGAAGGTCCTGGCAGCTATGCGGGTGCATCTCCTCTCACTCTCAGGAAGGAAGGAGAGCTGGACTGTGACGTATGTGTTCACTCCCACACCGACAAAATAGCTGAATCTTTCATCTTGTTCTGATAAAACCCTGAAACAGAGAGTAGAAGCACAACTACAAACTGAAGACATTGGGGCAGTATCTATAAATATGTATAAGAAAGAAATGAGCAAATACTTTCTGTGTGCAGTGAAGTTTTGATATCTCTGCTGCTGAAACACTCAATTAATTTGTTGATCTCAAAAGTTACAGTTGAAAAGCTCAACAACAGCAACAGTCTTTTTTAATGTTATTAGTGTCAGCAGTAGAGCTCAAACTCGGGAAATTATACATGAAGTACACAAACTGATGGCATGAACTGATACCACCATCTTAAAGAGGAACTAAATCCCACGTTTAAGCCTGAACAACTGCCCTTCACATATAAAAAAAAGCATTCAAACCCAGAACCTCCCTACTTGTCATCCTGTTTCACACCCAAGCAAACACATCTTTCTAGACAAAGACAAAGTTTTATGGTTGATAACAATGCTAAGGGGAGTTTCCATTTTTGAGAAAAAAAAAAAAAACTAAATTAACAATTTACATATCTAATATCCCAAAAAGCGTCCAGTTTTATCTATATGTGTATGCATATCTATGTGTGAATTCCACTTTGAACCCCTGACTCTGTTTACTATCACATGAACAAAATAAAAAGACAGAAAGCTCCAAGAGGACAAGAATGGTGCTGTACCTTGCTGCAGCCTGCAGACCCGATGCTCTGTGCACTTGAACGACGAGCGTCACAACACGAGAAGCAGCTCCTTTACCAGTCTGCCCTTCAGGTCTCACTGGTCGGTGCTTGTACCGAATGCACACATCCAGGAGGCCTAAGAAACAAGACACATCAACACTTAAGATACTAAATGTATCAATACAGTATTATATTGCCATTCCTCTGTGTGTCTGTGTACCTGAGGGCTGAGGCTGATGTCCTGTGGGACTATCCGTCCTGGGAATCAGGGGCAGGGAGAACATTTGGGCCTCATTAGGATGCTGTCTCTGCATGGTGACCATGGCACACAGTTTGGACAACGGAAGCATTCCTTTGGCCACAAGCTGGTCTCGGACATTTGGATAATAATATCTGCAGAGACACAAAAATCCTTTATATGAAACAAGTAAATATTAAGTTAAGATTCTAAGCTATAAAAGTACAATCAAAGTTAAAATCGCTGATAACTTTGACAAAGATGTAACAGCATTTTTTTCCCAACAGGACAAGACAACCACAAACCTGCACCACACTTCAAACTGGACACCCCCTCCGCTGCTTAGGCCTTGACTTGAAAGAGAGCTGAGTAGCAATCTCTGAACAGGCACTCCTTCAGGAACTAAAAGGACATGAGTCTCAGTGTGGCCAAACATCGGGTCGGGGACACACAGAGTTGTGGTAGTACGAAACAGCTTCAGATTTACGCCTGTTGGAGTTGAGATGCAGGTCAGGGTGATGCAGAGGGAAGAAAAATGTAAGTCTTAAGTTGAAGGATTTATGCACTAAAATGGCCTTACTGGTCTCTATGAGGTTTTGGTCCATTTTTGCAGCAGGGTCACGCTCCTGCCAGGGGAAACTGTACTGGATGTAGCAGTCAGCCTCACCCCATACTGTGGACTGCAGAGGTGTCAGCCCATTTACCTTCTCCACTCTTATCACAAACAGATGCTCCCTCATAGTTTCTTCTTGTGTTGCATTCGCCTGAGGGAGAAACACTATGGTGAAAGGAGGTCAAAGGGACTTGACATTTAGTCAGGACAGTCAGTGTGTATCCTTGTCCATGCCCGCTCATAAAGGAAACAAGGAACACATGCACGTGGTTGAAAGACATTTTAGGTGAGAAACCTGCACACACATACAGCATGTGTTGTTGTATAAAATAAGTAACGTAACCTTTTCAGAGGGTATTAGTATGGACGAATGATTCTTGATTTCGGTGGTTAACGTATGATCCTAAATAATCCACATTCATGAGTCAAACAAAAACAGGCAAACAGGCATCACACATACTCCAATCTTTGGATCTAAACCTATTTAACTTATTAGTATTAATTTGAATAGTGCAGATTTAATATTTTACAGTTTCAGCAACAGTCTTGGAAGGTGCTGTGTACCTGCAGTTATCTGTTTTACAAGAGCACACACACAAAAAAACATGGTGCAAGCCTTATGCAGCCAAAATTACCACTGACCTTTGTTTGTGAAGCTGGCTGGTGATCAAGCAGATGAACTGGTCTTACGAGATGAGATAAAGAGTCGTATTCTTCATCTCTTGAGCGCTGCAGGGCAACTATCTGCTCTGATTGACCCAGAGCTAAAACAACCCTGAGGTTTCCTTTACAATTACCTGAGAACACATCAATGACTGGCATGTAGCAGTCCACCCCTAAAACAGGGTACTGCGCCCGGAGAAGAAGGTGGGCGATCTTTGGATCCCTGGAGGGGAGAAAAAAAAAAAGAGAGAGGATGGTTGCACATGCAGCCTCACTATGACAGGTATGTTTTATACCACATTTACAAGTGTGTAGAGTAATTTGTGGTGGAAAATTCCTAAAGTTTGTGGGATAAAAGACCTTTATAACATATTCTATTTGAAGGAGAGGTACCACAGCGCCTCCCAGAGGGCAGACTAAATATAAGAGGATAAATGATCCCCATAAACTTTGTTAGCCTTTCGCCTGCTCTGAACTGTGACATCACAGTTGTGTTTGTAATTTCTAGGGTTGCAAATAATGATAAATATTATCATTAATTAATCTGCTGATTATTATATTTATATTAATCATTTGGTTTATAAAATGTCAGAAAATATTACATTTTGTATTTACAAACAAATATTCACATTTGCGAGGTTGGAACCAGTAAATTTTCTGTACTTTTGCAAAAAAGAACAACTTAAATGATTAATCGATTATCAAAACAGTTGCAGATAAATTTTCGGTCAAACAAATAACTGATTAATTGACAACTTGTTTCAGCTCTAATTTTATCATAACAGTTTCCAATACCACTCACCATTCACTCCACACACATAACAAAAACTGTGTTGTTTTTCTTTTCCTGAACTATGTTCAAAATAATTGTTGTTTTCCACAACTTGCCTAAATGACATGTAGAACTGGTGAAGAGGTAATTTAACGAGGCCGAGGAGTCGATCCTGCCCTGAACTTCCTGTCTTCTGCCACACCTCGATTACCATCACATTATTCTTCATCCGCTCCAGGAGCTTAGTTGTCAAGGCCACAGGAGTCACCTGAGACAAAGGATGGAGAAAAGGTCATGTGGGTCAGTAGGATTCTGCATTTATTGTAGCCCCCTTTGTACCCTGATCTAAACTTTTCGATATGGTTGGAAGACTTAATCTCCTGGGCTAACCTGAACAAAGTTGAAAGAGGGATTTGCTTTTCCCCAGCTGATGACAGATCTCGCCGTCTCATCGCACCAAAAGAGTTTACAGTTCAAGTACATGTTTGGAGCCTGCATAGGCCCACAGTTGAAGTTCTTTCCATCTGGTACCATGAGTAAGGTGTGAAGCAAGACCTCAGGGTCCTCCTCTACCTGCTGCCATGAGCTATGAGGAGAAGTGTGGAGGCCGAAATGGGCAGAGGATTCTTTCGAGGGTTTCTGAGGACTCCAAACGTTTGGCCTGGAATCTTCAAAGGAGCCAGCTGGTAACTCCTCCCTGCCATGTTGAGATCTGGAGCTGGTCTCTCTCTGTGGACTGGGTGCAGTTTTTGAAGGCGATGTGTCTCTCCATGCCAGCTTGCTTTTGCTTTTTTCAGAGGAGAAATCTTTATTGTCTGTAGCAAGTTCTAGTGACACCTGAGAAATAACCAAAATAATTATTATATGACAGTCACTTGGGTGACAAATATCAAGCTTGCAAACATTTCCTGGGTAAAAAAAAAAAAAAAGGACATTACCCTGAGAGGTCCAATCTCTTGTGTTTCACAGTTTCCTTCCACGCTCTGCACAGGTAAGATGACAGACTGACTCAGCTGCTTGCTCTGCAGCAGACAGCGCAGTGGGTGAACCGCCATGCCAACGGGAACAGGCTGCAACAAAAGAGAACAAGGTCATCCTCAGCACTTCATACCTTTAAGTACTTTATAATGATGAGTTTTCATATCTGTCTGTGCTTCTAGGCATTTATAGAAACAGGAAGCTGTGTTTTTTTTCAACTGAACTTTATTGTGCACATTATAATTTGTTATCACCAGAACAACTGACATTACAACAACTCAATTCAGGCAGACCCAAATGTAAATCTTAGGGTACATCTTTATTAAAGAATACAGTAGATACCTTACAGTCACTCACTTACTCTTAAACCAAACAATATTACCGATTTTGAAGAGTAATGTTTAGCACAAACATACTTACTTTCTTTTGGTCGTTCTTTCGTGAGTAGATCTTGAAACACAGATCGGTTCCCCACCATTGTTTAACTGTTGCTGTACTGAATTGGACAGGAAACACAGAGTGCTGGTGGAACTTCACCGCTAAAAAATACAGAAAAGTGTCAGATACAGTCACAAACATGTACCAAAGACAAAAATAGCGTTTCTAACTCAGGTGAGGTATACAACAGCAGATTCTAACAGGTCATACCTCCTCCTGTGACTTTACTGGCAACAGCTCTGGTCACCTCCCTATCTCCACCCTTACTATGATCATGTCGACTAGAAGAGGAAGCCATCGGGAACATGTACTCGATAAAATACGTGCTAATGAAACAGAGAGGAGATATCACAGGCTTGTTACTCACAATGACAGTGTTTTAAAATGAAATCAAAATAATGTCACGTGTTTTGCCTACCACTTCTTGCTGGTTAATGGTCGAGGAGGTTTTCCTTTACTAGAGGTCTTTCTGGGCGTGGTGGTTGTACTGCCTGTAGGTACAGTCAGGGAGTCGATGCTCACTCTCGCCAGCCGGATCAAACTCAGCAAAGTCAACTGCTCAGCACTCAGGCCAGGAGGAACATCACCAGCATCTGCAGTCCGCAGAGACTCTGCATTTGGACTGGACACAGTCAAAATTTGGTGAACAACTGTCTCAAATGTACAAAAAGTGGTATGGTTATAATATAGCCTATTCTCATACTATATGTTTTGTCTGTGCTATATGCTGGTACTTTGTGTTTATCCCATATATTCTGTGTAATTGGTTTATAAACCTGGTCAATTTCCATCTTATTTATAGATTTTGTTCAATTAGAGTACTTTTTTTTTCTACCTTTGAAAGTGGAAGGATAAAAATAAAAAACTGGATGACACACCGACCCAATCTTCTGTAAGGAGCTTTTTACGGTTTACTGTCTAAGCAGCATGGCTTAAGGAGCGTGAAAGGCCCTTACCTTCCATTAATCTTAGGTCCAGACTGTGTCAGCTGTTTTGGCTGATTTTGACTTGCGGACTCTTTTCCTTGACCCTCCGCCTCAGTGTCATTTGGTCTGATATCTGACATCTGAAAGACAAGAACGACTTCAGATAACCCTCTGCTAGAAAATCAAGTAAACTGATACAGATATTACACATAAAACACTTGCTTTTCCCAGACAAAAATCAGAAAATCGTCTACTTACAGGAGTTTTGTAGAACAAATTTTCCAGTAAGCTCTGATCATATTGTGGATCATTGAGCTCACTATCCCCACACACACTGCTATGGCCAGACAGAGACTCAGGGGACAAGCCCTCTCCATCCCAGAGGGGCAGAGGCGATGTGTTAAAGCTAAAAGGAAATAAAAAAATAAAAAATCTTGGGGAAAAACTGCTTCGACTGATTTTCTGTCAACATTAGAAGTAAATGTGCACATAAAGAAGGTACCTGCCAAGGAGCAAATCGACAGCTCTGTTATCCATGTCAGCAGGACAGTCTAAGCTGCAGTCTGAGATTACAGCAACATCATCAGACTGCTTGAGAGTTGAATCAGCATGGAGAATATTTTGAAGAAACATCCCAGAAGGAGAAGGGAAGGGCCTGCAGAAACAGGAATAAAGTATTATAGTCTGTGCATTATAAGGTGATAAAAAATATATATTTTTCTTTTGAAACACTAACTTGGATGGCGGCAGGACGTTATCCTTTGGGAGAGGCAGCGGTGTGTCTTTAAGAGCCGGGGAAGAATCCATGTTACATTTCAATGCTGATACCACCATGGCATTTCTAAGCTTGTTTCCACGATCTAGAATCACTTAGATAAGAGAAAAGGATGGGCATTTGTTCAGAAACAGTTATATTTTTGCATTTGTGGTTATGTACATCTGATGTGTAGTCAACCAACCTGAGAGGATATCATTGGTTGCTTGGCCACAAAGCTCCTGACTTGAAGGATTCACAGCCATTTGACTGTTCTGGGATCGGTTTGTTCTCGGCATCTGATTCTCCAGTGACTCTTCTATGCCTTTGTCTTTCTCAGCATTTTGGAAAAATAAGTGGTCTTTTCCTCTGAAAATATTAAAGCAATATATACAGTTATATTATTATGCTCAGATTTAAACTTTCTACCAGTGTGCTCTTACATCAAGACGCTGGCTTTTGATTATGAACAATAACAACTTCAAACCTTGGTGTGTTTCCACTGCTGCTACCAGCTGATTCTTTCCCGCTGCCAGCTGAGAGCGATCTGGGCCGCAAGGGCACCGTCAGAGTGGTGACTTGCGGGCCTTCAATGCTGATATCTGTGGTGGGACCTGAGCTGCTGCTGTCATAGGCTTCTGTCAGAGGCTCCAAGTTAAGGGAAACCTGAGGGGTACAAGAAAAAGCGAAGATGTGTCCTCAGTGTGCCATTACTTGAATTCCTATGAGTGTTTAGGTTATTTACTACAGCAGGTTCAAAATTAAAACACCTAAGCGGTGTTCAATAACATTTTTGCTATCCGTCTAACTTTATTTGGGTGGTTTCAATGATTTGTTTGTCAATGCTACAATTTTAAATGATGATAAGGGCCAGAACTGGGGGGTGACAGATGTTGGCAAGTCTTAAATTACTGAAAACTCCCCAAACACTTAACAGAGTCAATCATGGATACAAAAAATTGAATAGGCTTCAGAGGTTTTGAAATGCATAATACATGCAATGTTTTAGGTTCTCGTGCCTTTAAATGCTACTTTTGCCCCTACACAGTAAGGTCACATTGAGCTATTAAACAACACCCCTGTAGCTGGTAGACACTTGTCTTGCTTAAAAGCACTTCAGCTGGGCCAAAAAAGACAACAACAACCCACGTAGTTCCACCCACGTAGTTGTTGTATGTGGTATGAAAACGCAATTGCCTTATACACTTGTGTTAAATATACAGTCATACAGTCAGTATACAATGCTAAACCTATACCAAACATCACTTGCAGGTGCTATTCCACAAATGCAATTGGCAGGTAAATGTGATTCAAGTTTCCACTCACCTGTAACTCTCCCAGCTTCTCAGATGTCGGAGATATGAGGGTGTAAAATCCACTAATGGGTTGTGACAGAGAGAGACGAGAGATGCCTGCCACCTGAGCCCGTGCTATTGGCAAATGATCCGGTTTTGTCAGAACTTCCAGCACCAGAGAGCCCATATCTGTTCATCAGTAACAGGTCAGTGGTTCATTTTTTAAACACATATGTGCAGCATAGCTATATCAAGCTTATGAAAACCCTCTGAGTTACCTGTGAGATATGAGGTGAACTGCTTCGGCCCACAGCGGATGGGGAAGCGAGCTGTGGTCTTGATGTTCTTCTGTGACAGCTGTGTTCCATCTCTCGGAAAGAAGTGCGTACCGTTGGATGACTCTCCCCACCAGCGCAGCCTGACAAACGTTGCAGGCGGAGGCTTGTGAATTGTCCATAACACCCGGCTTATCGTCACCCGCAGGAAGCATCTTAGCTGGCCCTCGACCAGAGGAGGGAGGCTGGTGGAGGGGGACACATCGCTGGGGACTGCAAAGAAGTACTTTTGATTACAGCAAAGTCAAGACAAGTGTAAACACTGTAAATACTGACGTCAAAGGTCAACATATAATGGGACCAGTAAGAGGGGTGTTTGCTGCAACAAAATAAGTTGCAAAAGTCTTTGTTTTTTTTACATATATGAAGAGTTGTATGTTATATGTAGCAGTGAAACACATCAACTTGCTTCATTTACATGTCATTTTGCAGGCATTTGCCATTTTGTGATATGCTGATATCTGAAAATATTTTTAATATTGTTAGAAGAATTTCAACAATATCGCCCAGCCACAAATGTGCAGAAAGTTTAAAAACTTTACAAGCATTGGTGGAAAGGAACTTAATTTACTCACTTACTGTACCTAAGTACAGGTTTGAAGTAATTTGAGAATTTCTACTTTCTGCTACTTTATACTTCAACTCAACACAATTCAGAAGGAAATATTGTACTTTTTACTCCACTACATTTATTTGATACCTTCATTTACTAGTCACTTTGCAGATTCACATTAATAATACAAAAAAGAATCAACAAATATTGATTTGATGTGATGCAAATTCACAAGCTACCAAGCAGTTTATAAGGTAATAAAAAATAGCCCCACCTTTATCAGAAGCAACATTAAAGTGATTTACATATTAGTGCATCAACAATGATAATCTAATAATATATGTGTGAGTACTTACTTTTGGTACTTTAGTAAGTATTTTGATGTTAATACTTTGTACTTTTAATGCAGGACTTTTCCTTGTAAGAGATTATCTCTACACTGTAGTATTGCTTCTTGTACTTAAGTAAAAGATCTGAATACTTCTTCCGCCACTGGTTACAAGTCAATAAACACATGCGGCATATTAACAACACTGACAACACATGCAACAACAAGCATATTAACTCAACATAACCTCAGCTGGCTTCAACACAGGACGCCATCCTGAGTCTGACAGCTACTTAACTTAGCTGTGTTGTTAGCAGGTGGCTCGGCTAACAACAGTTTACCTTTCCGTCTGCCGCCTCCAGCTCTGCCGGACCTCTGTTTCCTGCTCTTCATGCCTCCGCTCGGTAAATGTCGGGGGAGAAAGACAGCCTGGCCGAGGCAGGAGCTGACCCGGTGGCGGGCATGATGTTTAGCTGACTAATAATCCGTTTAACACGGAGAGAGACAGAGACAGACGGACTAACGGCGGCGGCGCGCAAAACTGTTTCCGAGCAACGAAGTCCGAACGTCCCGCCTCCGCTGCCGCTGCTTTGCACCGAGGCATTCTGGGAAATTGAGTTTATTTTGTTGTGGAGGTCAAAAGTCATTGGTTTCAATACATTGATGATGGAAAGTAACTTATCACGTTTACGCGAGTAAGTACACTTTTGGTGTATTGTACTTAACTTGAGTATTCCCATTTTATGTCACTCCTATTTCTACTCCTCTACAGTTCAGGGTAGGACATTTTGTAGTTTTTGCTGTACTACATTTAGCCTATTCAATACCTTTTGTTACTAGTTACTACTGCAGATTCAGATTTATAATAGAAAATTTAATCAACAAAAAATGATGACGTATTATTATGGATAAATATAAGACTTAGTTGATCCCTTGGTGAAATGCAAAAGCTACCCAGCAGTATAGGCTCTAATCTTAGATCTAAATTATTATAATACAAATTATTGCAGCCAATCATTAATAATTGATTCAACTAAATCTTGTAGAAATTATTTTTCAGTCATAACTTAATTGTTGATATAATAGGGCACATTAAATGGTTTAAACAAATATTATGTATAATTTAAGATACAATCACACCCATTTATTTCAACAGTTTTAAATTCAGTTTCAGTTCTAAATAGTGAAACACAGGCGCTTGTTTATTTGCTCATAAAAAACATTTTAATAGAGTGAGAAAAACCTTACAGGAACTCCATGCAGCCTTCTCTCACATCACCAGAAGAGGGAGGCACTGATCTTTCCATCACTGTTACAAAGCTGATCAGGGAGTGGGTAGTGATTTTCTTTCTTTTTGAACATGAGATAAAAAGAGGGTTGCTGTATTTCTGCTTAACTTTTTTTTTGGTTTTTTTTGCATTTTTGCTGGGGAGCTTCTTTCTCAGTCAGCATTGTATTAAACTAATTTATCCATCAGTTCAAGTAATCAAGCAAGTTATTTCATAAAGTCTGCATCCACATGTGCAGAATTACTGTATGTACTTGTACTGTATGTGTTGAGGTAGACACATGGTCTACTCATGTATGCTTTAGGTAGTTTGGACTATGCCCTTGCGTAGCAACAAGTCCCTCACAGACATGTTTGTTGTGGTGATCATAGTAACAGTGAGGGCCACTGAGGGTGTATAGGAAGAGTGCAGAATACATCTCTGTGAATTCTGGGAAAAGTTATGCTTCAGTCTGTAAGATGGGCTTGTGAAAAGGTAACTTTAAACCTGTCTCTCTTTCTCTCATGGATTCCCTGGTTTATTATGTTTCTGTTTTGGATGTATAAAAAAGCATCTTAACTGCCTCAAGTCAAACTTGAAAAACATAGATTTACGCTTGCATAGGACATAAAATTAAACCTTATCTTAGCTACAATATGTGTTTCTGTAAATATGGCCAAAGTAGTTGCAAACTTGTGATCTCAGATACGTAATGTTTTGAGTCCAAATGTAGGTATAAACACCAAGCAGAGGTATTATTTCTCTGTCTTATTTTTCACTTTCACAGATTCACAAAAGGTCACAAATAAGCCCTTAAGTGTAGTAAGATTAATTATGACCTACTAAGACACAGATATCTGAGCTATCTGAGTGGTATGCAGACAGTGTTGGTTGTGTGAGTTCAGACACGATGTCTGAAACAGGCTCCCAATCACTTGGCGTGCAAAGCATGATTAATGACGCTCCTAAGCTAAATAAGAGGCTGACAGATCTGGTTCATCTGTTCCATTAGACAGTTACATCAAACCAAATCAAAAGGGTCTCCCACAGTCAGCGATGACCACATCGTTCAGTCAGCTGGGAATAAACAGGCACACTCACAATGACTGGTTTCTTTGACTCATAGCACCAGTCTAAACTGCAGTCCTGAGGTCTGAAATGACCCATTATAGAAGAACCAAAAAAAAAAAGATTGATAATCTCCAGTGTATCAACCAAATGTGGAAAGCACCCTTTTAACACAGATATTACCCTTTAAGTCTTGTTATAAAATCCCCTCTGTACAACAATGCCACATGCTCTGTATCTGCTTGTTCCAGCACTTCATGGAAGAAATTATCACATTTAATTTATTGACTTGAATATTAAAATCCATTTATTTTTGGCTGCAACATTACATCAAATATAAATTTCTACATGCCTTGTGCATGATTTTATAGACATTTCACAGTGATTCGGCTAGGCACATTGGGTATCTTTGTAAACATCTGCATCTAGAAGTTGGACATAAAGTCCTGCACAAACTTGTCGCTGTTTTGATATGTAAAGACAAGCCCTAGAGTGGGCCCAGTGTAGGAAAGGGGCTGCATAAGATGTCAGTTTTTAAGCAAGCAGGAGGCAAACAGTCTCGCACAGTTAACTGAAACCAGCACAGTGTGTGACGGCAGAGGCCTCTCTCCATCTGCAGGAACTGGCCAGTAGGAGAAAAAGAGCATTTGGCCTCTGGGGGCTGATTGCCAACTGGCCCACTCCTCTTCCCCCCCCCCGCCTCTCAACCTTGTGCTATCCATGTCCCATGTCCACTGCAGCACTGTACGCTACAGGCTCCCTGGGGCCCGGGGCTCCAATCACAGATGCAGGCTGGCCCATAACTGCTCTCACCCCCCCTCCCCCCACCCCTCCCACCCCCTGCATGTGTGCTCACTTTTCTGGCTCGCTCCTTCTCTCTGCCTGCAAGTGTGCCTCTCAATTGTAGAGGCTGGCTCTTGTACTCCAAGGGGCCCAGCTATCGCTCCACCCCTCTCACTCTTCAGGATTCAGGCTGCAGCGATGCTGGAACTCTTGGCCATACTCATGGATCCATTTGTTTGCCACTGGAACATACACAAAGATGCAAACTATGTTTTAATATTAGCATAAATTTGAATTTCCTTGCACCCTTTGGATAATTGTGTTTGAAAAGTACAGCCGTAACATTAATTTCTGATAATGTATATGGTTGCTAAAAACACCACAGCCACTAGATTCTTTTGCAGCTGCTTTGTAATGATTAATATATGTTAGTTGGGTCCCTAACACACGTTTCAGCGTTGCGAGTTCAGTGGTCTGGGCCAACCGGCAGCAGATGTTCAGCTTCCAAGATGAGCCCTCAGTGTCTGAACTGCACTCTGTAACTTCTCTCAATGTATAATGCAGCACAGATGTGGCCTAGCTATTGTACGTTAGCTCCTGTATAACAGGAAAGCTTAACACTAAATAACTGTTGTCAGAAACAGACCACGATAATGATGCAAAAAAAAACTAATCTGTTTAAAAGAGAACAAGGAGTCTGATAAATTGCCGTGACTTGTTATTTTCCATATTCCATCACTTTTTGGCTCCTCTGAAAAGCATCATCACATCATACTGGATCTGCTTACCCCATTTGTCCCCAATGAGCACCGGGCAGCCAGCATGCAGCGTGTCCACGTTTCCTTGACCATTTCTATGGAGATTCCACCAGAAGATGGCAGCTTTCTGTGAGATTAAAAACAACATAAATCACATTTGATAACTTGGAAAAATTGTTTGGTCCAAATTAAGATTACAACCAACAATTATTTTCACTATTGATTAATCTCACAATTGTTTTCTTGGCTATTAATCTTTTGTTCTATAAAATATCAGAAAGTACTGAAAAATGACCATCACAATTTCCTAAAGCCAAAGGTGATTTTAGCAAATCTCTTGTTTTGTTTGACCAAAACTTATGCAGTTTACTATAATTTAAGACACAGAATATAAGTAAATTTTCACCACTGAAAAGCTGTAGAACTAAGTTATGTTCAGGCAGAGCTGAATTTCAAGTGACATTATTTTATTTTTAAGTGTGAAGGAAATCTTAGAGCTTGTTCACTCGAGACAGAAGAAGTTCAAACAAGGGAACTATTTAGTCATTCACAGTAAGTACTGTATTTTACTGGTAATTTTATTGGTTTACTGGGTTCAGTTATTTTCTGCATAAACAGCTAGGAAGTAAGATCTCTATAAAATGAAAGGTGAAAGATTAAACCCCAGGGATGGCCTGGTTAACTTTCCACTGCAGCTCATTTATCAACTGAAAACCTGCTTCAACCTCTACTGAGGCTCAACTATACAATAACAGTATTGTGGTAAAATCTCATGGCTGTTGTTGCACTGATCTGACCTTTTAGCATTTTGACAGCTGCACTGGAGAATGTGAGCGAGGTGCAGAGTGAGGTGAAAATAATCTAGCTTGAGGCGAAAATGACATGAAGACAAAAGAGGCTGCTTTTAGCTCATCTAAGACATTCACAGTGTTTACCTCCACGACAGGAACACTGAAGTTGGCGTAGATGAAGGCTGTGGACCCACCTGCCTCGACAGAGCTGAGCTGTGGAAAAGGACATTCCTTCAGAGCTGTGTCTTGTGTTTATGTGCTCATGTTATGAAAAGCCACTCTGTCTGCTGCCTGAGAAAAAGCCATTCTTTTTTTTATGACAATCCAATTTTACTCAAATTTTCACATTGGATTCTTAATGATAACAATAACAATAATAATATATGTTTTTAAAACAGTTAAAAAGCACTTAACAGATTAGTTACAAGATGAACATGGATTAAATGAAATGAACAATAAAAAGACAAATAAGAAATTTAGAGGCAAAGATTTGGAAGTTGGCTGTATAATGAAGGTCAGAGACAAAAATTAGAGGCTTGGTTTAAGTTTGTTGCATGACAGAACATCTATAAAAGTATAATGTAATTAGTGAGGTCAGTTCTTGTCTGAATTTCAGAGGCAGGTTGTTCCAATGTCTTGCAGCACTCATGGCAACCGCCTGACCTCTGTGTTTTTAATTAAGACTTTGGAAAAGCAGGAACAGGAACTTTCCCAGGAACCTCTGGGCCCAACTGGGTCATAAGATGGTTAGAGTAAGGCTTCACTCACATATATCATAAAGGTTGCCACTCGGTTCCCAGTTTTCAGCTTGAACACGGGACTTGAAGGTGACTGGAAAGTTAGAAAGTTGATATATCATTATTAAGGCAAGCACAGACAACATGCAATGTCTATAGCAATATAATCACTCGTTAAAATTTGTTACACAAGTTTAACAAACCACTTACTGTAGCATGGTCAAAGTGAGGCTCATAATGGCCACCAATCCCATAATTCACTACTTGGAGGTACTCGCCATATGGATGGTTCACATTCAGACCTGTGACCGTGGAGATTTTCTGGTCCAGCTTCCCAACAATGGACTGTGCTGAGCCTTTCAACCATGCACTGGAAATAAGACATATTGATAAATAACAAATTAAAGTTGGAAAAGTAGTAACATCATTTGCATGCTGTTTTGTGTTTTAAGTTGCAAATGTATAACTACTAAACATTTTTCATTGACAAAGCAGTAAAGGAAGACTAGCCTGCTCCAAGAACTAGTTTGAATTAAATTACTGACGATAAAGAGTCATAAACAAGTGTTATATATGTAACCTCTTGCTGATGCGATACTCTGCTGTTGCTTGTTTCTCTCCAGCTGCCACCACAGATCGTCTCAGCTTGACAGCAAAGACAGAAAACAGCAGTTTATGTTTGTGATTGTTAGAGCAGCCAAGCTGTGATGTCCAGCTGCGATCCCTGGCAAAATGTGAGTAATAGTGTGAAAACAGGCTCCAATGACGTGTCCAAAAGAAAAAAAAAAAACTGAGAGATGATAAGTAGAAGACAAATGACTTAAAAATGTGTTCAGATACCTTTCTTCCCCTACAGGTATCAATTTTAAGTTTAATCTTGTCTTTACCTTGTCAAAGTGCAACTTAAAGTCAGAGCCTGGAAGGGAGTCCGGGAAAGTCCAGATGTTTGGTCTACCCTTCTTTAAACTGAGCAGCTGATTTATTTGGACTGCAGAATCGTCACACTGCGTTCGGCGTATTTCATACACGTTTTCCAATTTGCAACGGGTACATAAACTAGTACAATCTTCTATGCAGAAAACTGGTAACACAGTATTTCTGACTAATTCTGCAGATCAAACTCCTGAGACATATTACTTAATTCAACTCAACCACTAAAAGGCTTACAAAAAACATTTCTAAAGAGGGAAAATTATAAAAATCACCATGAAAGCAATGCAATGACAGATCGGTTAACTCCAAACAACAGATCTGTGTTACTGAAACAGCCAAATATGGCTCTGGGCCCCAGCATGAAGAAAGTGTAAACCATGCTCATGGTTAACAAACGCTGATTATTGCTCCAAACGAATACCATACCCCGGGCCTGTTTTCAATAAACCCACAAGCTGACATAATGATGAAATAAGTGCAGGGGTTTCCATCTGAGCAAAGGATGGAAAACTCATTGAACAATGCCAAAACCTCACAGAAACTATAGGGCACCAATTGAGTTAGCCCACCAAATAGTCCCTGAAGAACCAGAGTCAGCAAACTGTGAGCAGCTCTGAGGACAATGGACTGCAGCTTTCCATTAAATGAGGAAAACTGAGATTTCAGATAGATACTGAGGCTGAATGATAGTGGGCTGAATATTTACCAGTGGAGCTCAGCAATATATTTTGGACAGTCTCAGGCGCTCAGCCAAGTTTTCATAGTAACATATCCCTCATTCCTTTAAGCCTTGCTAAATGTTTGGAAGCAGACCAAGTCTTCCTCCAAAAGGTACACGGCTGGCTTAGACTCCAGCAGCCAGCAAGCCACAGCAGAGGAGAATATCAAGTAATATATGCATATTTACAAAAAATATTTTTTGATAGGTACCTTTACTCTTAAAACAAAAATGTCAATGCACTCATTGTAACAAGGTATAATCAGTAAAAACTACTTAAAGTTTTAAAAGAAAAAGTACTCAATATGCAAAATGGTCCCATTCAGAGGATTATACTATTATACAGTACAGAAGTAAAAGTTGCATAAAATGGAAACACTTGAGTAAAAGTACCTCAAACGTGTATTTCATTACAGAACTTGAGTAAATGTACTTAGTTACTTTCCACCAACGTTTTAAACAATTAAATGTTGCACTGCCTCCAAGGAGCACAAACTCTCAGTGATGAAGTTGAGCCAAACAGTACCAATGTGAATATGCAGCTGTTATTGGATGCTCAGAGTCAGAAGGCAAGATAACATACAACATATTGCCTGTGATGAAAATGTGGTGGATGACCAGGATCAAAACATTAGTAAATGACACCTTGTCAGTATTGTTCTCATCTCAGTCAGCAGAGCTTTAGTGTCCCTGCCAATGCACACCAGTGTTTGCACTTGCATATACACTGTGTGCCATCCTGAAGGCAGTCTGTAAAAGATGGACTTGAGGGGGTCCACTTTAGGACAGAGGCCACAATAAATATTTGAGATTGCACTACAAGTGAAATGACAAATTTATAGTCCTGCTCAAAGGATGCCAATCTCATTACACTTTTAATTTCAGAGTAATGGAAAGCTAACATCTCGGCATCTGTCCCGGAGGCCAGAGGAAAGTAAAATTGTCCTGGGAAACATCCTGAAATAACAGTGATACAAGCAAAGCCAACAACAACAGACGGTAGTTTCCTGATGGAAAGCCACAAAGACACAATATATCCTTAACGTCAGGACATGAACAAATAAAAAAATAATATCCTTGGAATTGGTTAATTGTATAAAATATCACTTTGAAAAGACTTGGTTCTTCAATGTGAGACTAAGGTACAAGTTGTTCACATGACTATAGCAAAATGTTTTTTTTAATTTATTTTCTACCATGGTTTGTGTATTTGTTGATTTCAACAAACTTCAGCAGACTCTCTTGACCTCTTGCTGTTGCCGAGGAAAAGACTTTGCAGCTTTACTTCCCATGTGGAATAAATAGCACAGCTTCTCTGTTCAGAAAACTCTACAAAACAAGAGATTACAAAACCATTTGAAGACCTAATTGGATTAACTAAAACATGCATAGTCTTGATGATAAAAACAGGGCCCTTTTTCTTAATTCCTTAAAAGATGACATAATGGAGACATGTTTTGATGAGGAAAATGCACGCCGCTGGCACTTACTCCTGGCTGGGCGAGCCCCTTGATGTCCTCCACCTCTGTGTCTGTGATGAAGTCATGGTACAGGACCACATACGGCTGCAGGCTCAGCACTTCACGTCTTACTGGCAGCAGTAGCAGCGCAGGATTGCCATTGGTGAAGTAGTCGCAGAACAGTCTGGGGTTTTCAAAATGCATTGGCTGCTAGGAGAAACAGGCATCTGAAGTCCATCAACAGGATCGAAACAAAGGATTGTTTTTCTTTTTCACCCACAAACACTTACTCTTAGCATTGTTCTCTCCCCACATACTGCAACTTCAAAAGCAAATATGACTTTAGTTGGCCAAGTTAACTTCTGGATAAATGTTGTAAGAATCTTGTCAAATCTGTGACAAACTATTTGCAACTTTTTCAAATGACAGTGAAAAAGAGAGTTATTTTTGTGTTAGTTTTAAAAGTTTTTTTTGGCCATGCTTGCTGTGGGGCTCTAGGAAAGGCAATGTTGGTCGATCCACCACTTTGGTTCAGTCTCAACAGCTATTGGATGAATTGGTATCGAATCTTTGTACAGACATAGATGTGCTATTGAATTTATTCACATTTGGTTGGTATTTTACATTAATTGTGATGAATACCTGAGAGCCTTGGGTCTGGCAGAGTCTCTCGTAAGTGTCCCTGGTCCTTAAATGATTGGAGGTGGGTCTCCTCAGCCCATCGCCCCTGATTGATTTGATTGGACTCGACACCAGAAGCTTCTCGTATTTCTCAACATTCCGCAAAACTCGTCCATTCATTGGATCTGAGAAGAAACATGTTTCATAAGCCTGTTTATTAATTACAGTACATCCTTCAATTCACAGAGGTAAAGAGGGTTTTCCAGGCACTGTTTATGCACCACATTCAGAATAGGGACAAGTTGAATGAAAAGAATCACCGTGATGCAGTAACTCCTGAGACAGACTGAGAGCATAGGAGACGTTTCCTGTCTGAAACAATGAGAAGAATTTAGGGCGCCGCAATCCGTCATCTCACCAATGTGCATTTCCCAAGTGTCCTTCTACCTACTTTAAAGTGAGAGAAGGCCAGGTGATCCAGAGCATCCTCTAAAGTCCCTTCATTTTCAGGGCTCCACTCGCCTCCTGTTCCCCTGAACAGACGCACCGACTCCTCCAGCCAATGCACTGAGTGGTAGTAGTCTTCCTGCTCGTAGGCCACCTGTGTAAAATAACACCATGGTTACTTTAAATTACTACTATTTGGCAATTTAAATAGAATTTGTCTCTGGTAATCAGCCTGTCATTCCAAAGGCGGCTGAGTGTCGGCACGCCCGGCTGTCTTCTGGCACTGGACTAGAAGACCAAATGTCAGCCAGCTCTGCTCCATTTACTGTATATGCATGGTTGCAAGATTTGGCTCAATCAAATCTAGTGAGCAGCCGTCTAGATTTGGCCAGAATCAGACCAGTTCCTTTAGCCAATTCCAACACGTCATTCAGATGTTATTATTTTGTCACCCTGGCATGCTGGATTTCGGCTGCCTTTGGGCCAAACGTTTTTGGTGACTTCATCTCCCACTGACAGAATGCAGAAATGTGATGTGAAATTGTGAAATACAGCAGATAACCAACACAGACAATATGAGACTCTAGCCTTTTAATTTTGGACCTTTTTAGAGATGCCTGTGATTATTTCTGTAATAGTTCAGTCTCCATTTTCTCCCCATTTTGACTCTGATTTCTTGGCCTCATTCAGGGCTGAAACTCATCAGTTGATCTACCGGTTCTAATCGTTTAGTCTATAAAAAGGCTCATTACAATTCCAGGAGCCCAAAGTCGTTTCTTCAAAACAAAACATAGTTAATTTACTATTGTATAAGACATCAAATCCTCACATTTCAGAAACTGGATCATAGCTGCATTATATTTTGACATTTTTGCTTAAATGACTGAAACGATTCATCGACTATCAAAATTGTTGGCTATTAAGTTTCTTTGATCAACAACAATTAGCAACAATTAAACAATGAATCATATAATTGTTGCAGATCTAGTCTCTTTGGACCATATACTACAACTAAAGTCATATATACTACTTTCCACTGTCATGAATTTTCTTTGCAGCATGTCTGCAGCATGTTTCAGAGACTACACCTGCCTGACTTCTCAATCAGGCACATTGTGGATAGAGCTACATGTCTGTTGACCAAAGACCACCTTGAGCATTTACATCAAGAAAGTCATGAACACTGGCTACAGTCTATCTCTTGGTCTCAAACACCCTCTGTAGCTGATTTGACTTGATTAAGTAGGTGCTTACTACAGGCCTGACAGCACCCCCCTAGAAACAGGGTGACATGTGGCTGCTCCCATCACAGAATATATCCACAACCCCTCCAGACAGCTCGCAAACAAAAATTCCAGTGCACCATTTCACCCCACAGCACACACACACACTGGGTGTAAACCTGCAAGTCAACACTCAACTCCAAAAGTCACACACACACCGACCTATGTATCAGTTCTACCTCAGGTTTACACCCAGTTCACAACATTACACCCCATAATTTGGGAGCTGTTAGTCTCCACATCAATGGCCTAAAGAGCCAATAAAATCTTAAAAATAGTGAATATTCTGCATATCCCAGTGTTGCACGAGGGAGAAATCAAGTGGTATTCAATTCAAACTGCTTTAAAATTCCTCCAAATGAAACTGGCAAGCTACAAACGTCTGTTAATGAACCCTGCTGGTTTTTAAGAGCCATATAAAAGCACGTGCCGGCAGATCTTGTACTGACAACACCCTAACTAATGCTAAACTAAGCATCTCTGTTTACAGATTGTTCCAGATAATCTCAGCCTCAGTGCAAGTGAAGGCAAGCTCTGCTCTTTGCTCTAAACGCCTCTTAACTTCAGCTGCGTGAGATAATGTATTTTCCATACAAGACGATGCCTCTCCCACACATTGCCCTGCCCCTTACACATCACCACTGTACATAAACAGTGGAATTTATTGTGGGGAAACCTTTTTTTTTCTTTCATACTTGTATAATAATATATTCATCTTCACATGAAACGGATTCCCAGGCACGCAATAGGAAGAATTCCACTTTTTTCCAGGCTGACTGTCTGGATTCCCACCACACAATGACTGACAGGTTTGGAATAAAACTATTTTGCAGACCTTTGGAATTTGATGTTAATCAGGAAGGGAAATTTTCACAGCAACATCTTCCAAATATCTCTCCATTTCACTACTTTACATGAACACTTGTAGCTTATTTAAGTCAAAAAAGTGGCCACGAAGGAAGGCAGACTTGTTTCAACACACTCTCATCACGTTTCCTTCATATATTTTAGGCACCCAGCAGGACCACAAGGCCCTGCAGAGAGTGGTGCGATCAGCGGAGAGTACCACAGGAGGTGCACTCCCCAGCCTACAAGACATTTACACCAGGTAGTGCAGCACCCAGGCAGGTAGAATCATAAAGGATTCGAGCCATCCAAACAATGGCCTCTTTGAACTGCTACGGTCAGGGAAGCGCTACCACAGTCATAGGGCCAGAACAGAAGGCTAAAGAGGAGCTACTTCCCCCAGGTCATCCGAATCCTGAGCCAGGACACTGCCAGGGCTCCTGTTAGACTACATCCTGATGTTTGACCTCCACCCTTCCCCTGCATCCCTTAATATTTGCATATATTAATATTTGTTGTATGTATTGTATTTTTGCTGTTTTATTGTTTTATTATGCCAATAATAGTACTGGAGGGGTACAACAAAGATTTTCACTGCACAATGTAGAGGTATGTTGAGTATGTGACAAATAAAAACTTGAAACTTGAAACTCTACGAGTTGTTAGCGGTTCCACCAAAAAGACATTTTCCCTCTAAAGTTCTCAGATGGTTTCATTTAAGTAACTGTTTCTCGCCAATAATTCACAGAAAAGCAAAAATTAGAAAAAAAGTCCAAAAAACGAAACATTTGCAAAGCAGATGTTTAGTTATTTCCGCTTTCCTTTCTCATCAATCATCTCACAACCCCTCAGATTAATTTTGTGACACTTTGGCGGGGCCCAACCTCTCTAATCTGAGAACTTCTTCCACCAGAGGAAATAGAGTAAAAACAACGGGACTAAGCCATAAAGGAAAATAATGGATTGTGTACCTTTCCAACCAGAAAGCAGTCATCACCAGACAGTGGGACGGACACTGTGGGCAGGTAGATATCGATAGGCTGGCCATTAGTGACTCTCTGGAAACGACCCCTAACAAGGCTCGCAACCTGGAGAGCATACACATCCTGCAGCCTCATCAGCCCTTTGGCGGCCCCCTGGAGGTCCTCCAGTTTGGGCAGATCCGCCTCTTCCTTCTCGTAACTGGACCTGAGGGCTGGACAGCAGAGGGCCAAAAGGTGAACTCGGGGGGTGGGGGCTGGGTGGTGACAGCAGAGAAGATGGGGGTGTTTAATTATCACCACCAGATGTGTCTTTAAAGCAGGCAGTGAGCAAACCTTGTGTGTTCTCCTGGGCTTCGTTGCTGTAGACTACATTCAGCCACTCTGAATGCAGCCGCTTGATCAGAGTGAAAGCCACCAGCGGGTTCGCCAACGCAGTCGCCGGGCCTTTGTAAAGTTCAGTGTGCAGGTCAGACACTTTGGCATAAAAGCTGTGGGGAAGACATGGACTGTGGTCACAAAAAGAGAGAGGAGTGCAAGTGCTCAGTCAGTTTCACATGCAGTGAGTGAGTCCTGGGAACATTAAGGTGCTCTTGAAGAAGAAAAAATGGTCATAGAAAAGAAAACATTATTCAGGCACTCTTAGATAGACCAGGGCTTTATGTGGTCGGGTTTATTGGTTTGACCAGTTTCAACCTTACAGGGTCTTCATCGGAGTGGAAATAGTAAAGGAGTGTCATTGGATAATATAGGTTTTCCATTTGAAGGATGAAAAGCAACATCTGCTACCTTTAATACTTCAATAATCATAATATATTTTTAAAACATTAACAAAGCTGATGCATGAAATAACTCATTTTCCAACCTCACACCACAAAAATCCACCACAACTAAGCTACTGTTTAAAATGTCATGGTCAAAAGGGCTCCTCCATAAAATTAGATTATTGCACATTTCCACAAAGAGAACTGAAATTGTCATCCTGTTTCTGACATAATGGAGGTTTCTGACTGGAAGTACAGCTGATAAAACCTTCTGTTTTCTTCATTATTGATGTAACTGCTTTCTTGTTAAGAAACACCCTAAAACAGAACTCATTATTGCCACCAGTTTTGACAGTGAAGTGTAATTAGGCCTCATGTAATGCCTGTATTATTTCATCCAAATGAGGTTCATTTAAATGCAGGATTCCCAGATGTGGGTCTGAAAATGTGACCATATCCCAGTTAAACCTCCACATGTGCTCTCGTCATCAAGCCTAAAAACCTTCCAGTATTATTCACCGTCTGTGGGGGAGACAGGATTTGTCACAGGATGATATCATCACCACAGACTTGTATCTCTGCTATGAGGAGAAACTGTGAATTGGAGCGGATTTGTCCTTTAACCATTCACAGAAAGTTTAGAGGTGCAGAGTTTCCCAGGCTCCTGCAGCCCCGAAACCCTGAACTCACTGAATGATTTCATTTCTAACGTTTGCATAAAGAAGGTGCATCCCATCCTCAGAAATCGTCCACCTCCTCCAGAGCGTGTCATCATGCATGTGGCTCACCGTCTGATGTCCTCCAGCCTCTCTAGCTCGTGGTCAATGTAAGTTCTCAAGTAATCGATCAGCTTCCGTTCAACGCTGATCGCCTGCTTGACGTTCAGCAGCGACGTGTACATTTCACCGACGCACAGGGGGATCACGGCGGCAGTCAGCAGACCCCAGCCGAAGCAAAGCCACGCAGGATACTTCATGTCCAGCGCAGGAAACACACAGTTATCCCCTCTCTTCCCCCGCAGCCTCAGAGCTCCCCTCTCTCTCTCTCTCTCTCTCTCTGTCTGTCTGTCCTGATCTGCTCTGAGGATCTTCAGGATTTGCAAACCTGCCTCTGGAGTCCACGCAGGGATCTCCCTCATCTGCTCTGAGATCAGTTTACGGGACAGACCTGCGGCCCGCACCCCACGGCTCTATGTGCACTCTAACAACAGGTATACATACAACTTTATGGGGTTGGTTCTGATTAAACGAGCTGCAGGTTCAGTCTGAGCTTTCATTCATGCAAATAAGTGATGGAAAGGTTGAGTGTGTGTGGATGCTGACTTCGGGGTCGCAGCGACACCTGCAGGTGAAGGCTGCGTACAGCGACCACACTGCACGTTTTAAAGCTGTACAGCAAAGACGTTTTAGCATTTGAGTGAGTTCATTGGTGGGGTGAATCTTAAAAAAAAAAAAGCAGAGTAAAGCCCTAAACTGTTGCTTTATAGTGTTTTTAAATGGTGACATTTAAAAAACAAGTGGCATTGAGATGAGATGTGATGTAAAGGAACAAACAAACCAGTATATGAGGAATTTACAGCTGGCCACTTTAATATTTTCCCCAAAACAAAGGCTTGATCATTTAATAATGAACTTTATAATAGGACTGCACAAAGATGCACAACGAAATAAGTAAATTATGCAGTCTGTACATATCTGTTCAGTATAGCTTCCTTCTTATGGGCAAATATAAAATATCTAAAATCTTCCTCTTACGCATGCAATGGAGAGCACTGTAAATACATATTCACCTCTGGAATATCACAATATCTGCTAAGTCTTCCTACCTACCAACTTCCTTGACAATCGAGCCAAACTATCTTCCTCTTACGCATACTTAAATGACACATATTCACAGGAATAATTCACATATTTGGTGTGAGGAGACAGTGGCTTGCACGTTGTCACATATATTATTTATTATTACTGATATATTATTATCTGATATTTACATGAGATATATAACATACAGTACGTTTCTGTAATCCTTACTGTGAACCTGCTATAACTGGACATTATATATTTGGATTTGCATCTTTACCATGGTTTATGGTTGATATTATCACTACAGTTAAACCATTTCATTTTTTGGCATTGCGAATATCCGGAATTGCACCTTACAGTTGATTACTTTACATTTATGTTATATTTCTTTCATTTGTACATTTGGTTTTTGCACCTTACTGATAATCTTTAATGTATGATCTTTACCGTAACTGTTACTTTTGCATTGTGCATAGCACCTTACAGTTAAATACATTTTTATCTATGATACTTACCGTTAACCTGTTACATTTAATTTGGGTAAGCACCTTACTGAACTTCTATTCTTATATATTGTTTATATAGCACTCTGTATATTTGCACTATTTCCCACTTTGTACTGCAACTGCTGTACAATAATTTCCCTTGGGATAAATAAGGTGCAAACTTGTTTTATTTTATCTCTTGTATTACCACCAGTAAATATCTTTAGAAAAACAAAACATGAGATCTGTAGCACAGTTTTGACAAATTTTGACCAGCGTCCAACATAGCAACTACAAGTATTTGCATTCAAACAAGCACAATGATTTGTACATTCAAATATCAATGTACTAATGTGCAAGAAGGGTTTGAAAGACAACATCCATGTTATTTTTTAAAATGTTATTAGCTTTTAAATATCTGTAATATAGTCTAAACACAGTGGGCTAGAGAGGGCCGAAAGCATAAGTTTTCTGCGACTCAGTCACACAGTTAATCATAAATCCTATTGAGAGGATGCCAGACTTCATGTAAGATGCCTTAAATTCACTCACAGAGTTGAGTAATCTGTATTGATGCTGCTGGCACAGATTTATACTGCTTAGTTTATGTTTAACAGCAGTAGATCAATAAAACTAAAACAATGCCAATGTATCCATGAAACAAAAGAGTCATGAGTGCTTTCACAGGGCAGCAGAGGATACCAGAGCTTTAATCGATTCATGATTCATTCTTCTGCAGTGATTCGATTTAACTGTTCTGTTATTAACAAATTATTTAATTGTCTGTAAATTTTAGGATCGGAGTAGGCTGATGTAATATATATGTTAACTCCATTTATGTATGAAGACATTATGCATTGTGTTCCAGAGCCCTGTCCAAACTAAATGACCCAGTTCAAGAAGCAGACCAGTTGTCCCTCAGCTTGCCCCTGACACAGGGTTTGACTTTTCTTGAGCAGCAGAAGAATGTTTTCCCAATGTAGCCCCTGATACTCTGATCTCTAAAGCCATAGATGAGCGGGCTGAGAACACGTGGAATCAGCATGAAACAGAAGTAATTAAAAAAGGCGATGTCTTCTGGTAGCCAGTTGGCACGCAGCACTATGAGATTTTCAGTGATGGGGCTAGTGAAGGCCAACATGCACAGCAGCAGCTGAAAGCCGTGCAGCAGCACAGTGTGCTTGGCTTTGCTCACAGACACATTATCTTGTCTCAGCTTCCTGGTTTCCAGCAGGATTCTCACATACGTAAAGAGGATGATAACAGCCACTACTGCAAAACAGAGAATATTAGTAGCAGCTTTAAACAATGTCTGGATTGGAGATGAGTTGACAACAGATGGTTTGCAAAGAACAGGGGTGGAGAGCACATCAACAGCAGGATCATTTTCCTTTATGGAGTGATCAATGAGAGGTAAGATACAGCTGAGGAGCCACAGGGACAGAATAATGATCCAGATGCGATCTGAGCGCCAGGCGGCCGGGCGCTGCAGGGGATAGAGGATGGCAACATAACGCTCCAGTGACATGGTTGCCAGGATTAACGGTGTGTTCTGGAAAGTGGCAGTGGAAACGAACATCAGAGGAACACAGAAGACAATAGCAAATTTCACCTTGCCCATGACAAAGAGGAAGAGCAGTACAGAAGACAAGAGCTGGAGGGTGTCATTGATCAGCATGTAGGCAAACAGGATGTAACGCGAGGTGTCCAGGAACTGCCTGTGAGATGCAAAGATGTGCAGCATGATAACAATGCAGCAGAGGAAGACGCAGAAGAAGGGGATAACCACACACACCTTGATGATCACAGACAGGCTTTTGTAGGAAGTTGCATTACCTGGAAATTCAGTCGTCAGATTCTGCATTTTGCAATGTGGACCTAAGAGTTATCTGTTAAAGAGAAAATAAGTCCATATAATTACAAATAAAATCCTCAAAATTACAACATTTTAGTAAGATTTGAATAAGAATAGCTGAATGTTTATATCTTAAGATAAAAGGACAGTATATAAATTCCTGATAATTGAGAGAAAAACCTCAACTTTGTAAGAAGAAAATATAGTACATATAGTACATGTATTCAACTATTTGCACTGTAAATGAATACACATCCATCATTCATAGTAAAAGAGCCCTCTACTCACCTAAAAATGTCTTCATCAGCCAGAAGAGTGGGACAAGCTTTAGATTTCTGTTCTTCTTATCATAAAACATTTCTTTAATTTACAACATCTCTGGGATGTTCCTCCCCTTATTTGAATTGTTTTGCCTCCCTCAGATTTGTTTGAGTCAGGCCTGATTCCTCCAGAGAGACGTTAAATTATACTATCATCATAAATCATTAGGTTTTTTTCCAACACCAGATTTCAGAGGCTGTGCTGCCATAACCACGTGTCTTTCATTTAATTTGTTATGAGTTAATTATCATTTTATTTTTTAAACTTTTTTCCTTGTAATTTTTTTTTTATTATTTTGCTTGAGTTACACATGCAATGGAGAGCACTGTAAATACATATTCACTTCTGGGATATCACAATATCTGCTAAGTCTTCCTACCTACCAACTTCCTTGACAATCGAGCCAAACTATCTTCCTCTTACGCATACTTAAATGACACATATTCACAGGAATAATTCACATATTTGGTGTGAGGAGACAGTGGCTTGCACGTTGTCACATATATTATTTATTATTACTGATATATTATTATCTGATATTTACATAAAATATGTAACATACAGTACGTTTCTGTAATCCTTACTGTGAACCTGCTATATTTGGACATTACATATTTGGATTTGCATCTTTACCATGGTTTATGGTTGATATTATGATCACTACAGTTAAACCATTTCATTTTTTGGCATTGCGAATATCTGGAATTGCACCTTACAGTTGACTACTTTACATTTATGTTATATTTCTTTCATTTGTACATTTGGTTTTTGCACCTTACTGATAATCTTTAATGTATGATCTTTACCGTAACTGTTACTTTTGCATTGTGCATAGCACCTTACAGTTAAATACATTTTTATCTATGATACTTACCGTTAACCTGTTACATTTAATTTGGGTTGGCACCTTACTGAACTTTTATTCTTATATATTGTTTATATAGCACTCTGTATATTTGCACTATTTCCCACTTTGTACTGCAACTGCTGTACAATAATTTCCCTTGGGATAAATAAGGTGCAAACTTGTCTTATTTTATCTCTTGTATTACCACCAGTAAATATCTTTAGAAAAACAAAACATGAGATCTGTAGCACAGTTTTGACAAATTTTGACCAGCGTCCAACATAGCAACCACAAGTATTTGCATTCAAACAAGCACAATGATTTGTACATTCAAATATCAATGTACTAATGTGCAAGAAGGGTTTGAAAGACAACATCCATGTCATTTTTTAAAATGTTATTAGCTTTTAAATATCTGTAATATAGTCTAAACACAGTGGGCTAGAGAGGGCCGAAAGCATAAGTTTTCTGCGACTCAGTCACACAGTTAATCATAAATCCTATTGAGAGGATGCCAGACTTCATATAAGGTGCCTTAAATTCACTCACAGAGTTGAGTAATCTGTACTGATGCTGCTGGCACAGATTTATACTGCCTAGTTTATGTTTAACAGCACTAGATCAATAAAACTAAAACGATGCCAATGTATCCATGAAACAAAAGAGTCATGAGTGCTTTCACAGGGCAGCAGAGGATACCAGAGCTTTAATTAATTCATGATTAATTTTTCTGCAGTGATTCGATTTAACTGTTCTCTTATTAACAAATTATTTAATTGTCTGTAAATTTTAGGATCGGAGTAGGCCGATGTAATATATATGTTTACTCCATTTATGTATGAAGAGATAATGCAATTTGATACCTATTTCATGACCATACCAACTGAAATGTTGAATTATGACAACGTGCTCTAGAATTATTTATTAATATATCTAGTCAAGTCAAGACAAGTTGATTTTATTTGTATAGCGTCAAATCATAACAAAAGTTATCTCAAGACACTTATACACATATCACAATTTTTCAGTACTTTACCAGCATTATATAACAAGAATTTCTGATGATATAATTCATTAAATGAACATGACCTGCACACAGATAATTGGCATAAGAATTATTCATTCATTTAAGGTCATTTAAGTGTTTGCAAAAAGTGTGTAACGTCTTCCAACAGCTTGCAATTGGATACAAAACAGTTAATTAAATGTAAGGCCTTATTTTGAGTAAACTGATCTCACTGCTTTTTAAGACTATTCAAGACCTGCAAATAACCTGTTTAAACATCACAAATACATCTTTTGACATTTATGCATTGTGTTTCAGAGCTCTGTCCAAACTAAATGACCCAGTTCAAGAAGCAGACCAGTTGTCCCTCAGCTTGCCCCTGACACAGGGTTTGACTTTTCTTGAGCAGCAGAAGAATGTTTTCCCAATGTAGCCCCTGATACTCTGATCTCTAAAGCCGTAAATGAGCGGGCTGAGAACACGTGGAATCAGGATGAAACAGAAGTAATTAAAAAAAGCGATGTCTTCTGGTAGCCAGTTGGCACGCAGCACTATGAGAGTTTCAGTGATGGGGCTAGTGAAGGCCAACATGCACAGCAGCAGCTGAAAGCCGTGCAGCAGCACAGTGTGCTTGGCTTTGCTCACAGACACATTATCTTGTCTCAGCTTCCTGGTTTCCAGCAGGATTCTCACATACGTAAAGAGGATGATAACAGCCACTACTGCAAAGAAGAGAATGCTAATAGCAGCTTTAAACAATGTCTGGATTGGAGATGAGTTGACAACAGAAGTTTTGCAAAGAACAGGGGTGGAGAGCACATCAACAGCAGGATCATTTTCCTTTATGGAGTGATCAATGAGAGGTAAGATACAGCTGAGGAGCCACAGGGACAGAATAATGATCCAGATGCGATCTGAGCGCCAGGCGGCCGGGCGCTGCAGGGGATAGAGGATGGCAACATAACGCTCCAGTGACATGGTTGCCAGGATTAACGGTGTGTTCTGGAAAGTGGCAGTGGAAACGAACAGCAGAGGAACACAGAAGACAATAGCAAATTTCACCTTGCCCATGACAAAGAGGAAGAGCAGTACAGAGGACAAGAGCTGGAGGGTGTCATTGATCAGCATGTAGGCAAATAGGATGTAACGTGAGTTGTCCAGGAACTGCCTGTGAGATGCAAAGATGTGCAGCATGATAACAATGCAGCAGAGGAAGACGCAGAAGAAGGGGATAACCACACACACCTTGATGATCACAGACAGGCTTTTGTAGGAAGTTGCATTACCTGGAAATTCAGTCGTCAGATTCTGCATTTTGCAATGTGGACCTAAGAGTTATCTGTTAAAGAGAAAATAAGTTAAAGGGCCATATAATTACAAAAAAAAAATCCTCAAAAATACAACATTTTAGTAAGATTAGAATAAGAATAGCTGAATGATTATATCTTAAGATAAAAGGACAGTATATAAATTCCTGATAATTGAGAGAAAAACCTCAACTTTGTAAGAAGAAAATATAGTACATATAGTACATGTATTCAACTATTTGCACTGTAAATGAATACACATCCATCATTCATAGTAAAAGAGCCCTCTACTCACCTAAACATGTCTTCATCAGCCAGAAGAGTGGGACAAGCTTTAGATTTCTGTTCTTCTTATCATAAAACATTTCTTTAATTTACAACATCTCTGGGATGTTCCTCCCCTTATTTGAATTGTTTTGCCTCCCTCAGATTTGTTTGAGTCAGGCCTGATTCCTCCAGAGAGACGTTAAATTATACTATCATCATAAATCATTAGGTTTTTTTCCAACACCAGATTTCAGAGGCTGTGCTGCCATAACCACGTGTCTTTCATTTAATTTGTTATGAGTTAATTATTATTTTATTTTTTAAACTTTTTTCCTTGTAATTTTTTTTTTATTATTTTGCTTGAGTTACACATGCAATGGAGAGCACTGTAAATACATATTCACTTCTGGGATATCACAATATCTGCTAAGTCTTCCTACCTACCAACTTCCTTGACAATCGAGCCAAACTATCTTCCTCTTACGCATACTTAAATGACACATATTCACAGGAATAATTCACATATTTGGTGTGAGGAGACAGTGGCTTGCACGTTGTCACATATATTATTTATTATTACTGATATATTATTATCTGATATTTACATAAAATATGTAACATACAGTACGTTTCTGTAATCCTTACTGTGAACCTGCTATAACTGGACATTATATATTTGGATTTGCATCTTTACCATGGTTTATGGTTGATATTATCACTAAAGTTAAACCATTTCATTTTTTGGCATTGCGAATATCTGGAATTGCACCTTACAGTTGACTACTTTACATTTATGTTATATTTCTTTCATTTGTACATTTGGTTTTTGCACCTTACTGATAATCTTTAATGTATGATCTTTACCGTAACTGTTACTTTTGCATTGTGCATAGCACCTTACAGTTAAATACATTCTTATCTATGATACTTACCGTTAACCTGTTACATTTAATTTGGGTTGGCACCTTACTGAACTTTTATTCTTATATATTGTTTATATAGCACTCTGTATATTTGCACTATTTCCCACTTTGTACTGCAACTGCTGTACAATAATTTCCCTTGGGATAAATAAGGTGCAAACTTGTCTTATTTTATCTCTTGTATTACCACCAGTAAATATCTTTAGAAAAACAAAACATGAGATCTGTAGCACAGTTTTGACAAATTTTGACCAGCGTCCAACATAGCAACCACAAGTATTTGCATTCAAACAAGCACAATGATTTGTACATTCAAATATCAATGTACTAATGTGCAAGAAGGGTTTGAAAGACAACATCCATGTCATTTTTTAAAATGTTATTAGCTTTTAAATATCTGTAATATAGTCTAAACACAGTGGGCTAGAGAGGGCCGAAAGCATAAGTTTTCTGCGACTCAGTCACACAGTTAATCATAAATCCTATTGAGAGGATGCCAGACTTCATATAAGGTGCCTTAAATTCACTCACAGAGTTGAGTAATCTGTACTGATGCTGCTGGCACAGATTTATACTGCCTAGTTTATGTTTAACAGCACTAGATCAATAAAACTAAAACGATGCCAATGTATCCATGAAACAAAAGAGTCATGAGTGCTTTCACAGGGCAGCAGAGGATACCAGAGCTTTAATTAATTCATGATTAATTTTTCTGCAGTGATTCGATTTAACTGTTCTCTTATTAACAAATTATTTAATTGTCTGTAAATTTTAGGATCGGAGTAGGCCGATGTAATATATATGTTTACTCCATTTATGTATGAAGAGATAATGCAATTTGATACCTATTTCATGACCATACCAACTGAAATGTTGAATTATGACAACGTGCTCTAGAATTATTTATTAATATATCTAGTCAAGTCAAGACAAGTTGATTTTATTTGTATAGCGTCAAATCATAACAAAAGTTATCTCAAGACACTTATACACATATCACAATTTTTCAGTACTTTACCAGCATTATATAACAAGAATTTCTGATGATATAATTCATTAAATGAACATGACCTGCACACAGATAATTGGCATAAGAATTATTCATTCATTTAAGGTCATTTAAGTGTTTGCAAAAAGTGTGTAACGTCTTCCAACAGCTTGCAATTGGATACAAAACAGTTAATTAAATGTAAGGCCTTATTTTGAGTAAACTGATCTCACTGCTTTTTAAGACTATTCAAGACCTGCAAATAACCTGTTTAAACATCACAAATACATCTTTTGACATTTATGCATTGTGTTTCAGAGCTCTGTCCAAACTAAATGACCCAGTTCAAGAAGCAGACCAGTTGTCCCTCAGCTTGCCCCTGACACAGGGTTTGACTTTTCTTGAGCAGCAGAAGAATGTTTTCCCAATGTAGCCCCTGATACTCTGATCTCTAAAGCCGTAGATGAGCGGGCTGAGAACACGTGGAATCAGGATGAAACAGAAGTAATTAAAAAAAGCGATGTCTTCTGGTAGCCAGTTGGCACGCAGCACTATGAGAGTTTCAGTGATGGGGCTAGTGAAGGCCAACATGCACAGCAGCAGCTGAAAGCCGTGCAGCAGCACAGTGTGCTTGGCTTTGCTCACAGACACATTATCTTGTCTCAGCTTCCTGGTTTCCAGCAGGATTCTCACATACGTAAAGAGGATGATAACAGCCACTACTGCAAAGAAGAGAATGCTAATAGCAGCTTTAAACAATGTCTGGATTGGAGATGAGTTGACAACAGAAGTTTTGCAAAGAACAGGGGTGGAGAGCACATCAACAGCAGGATCATTTTCCTTTATGGAGTGATCAATGAGAGGTAAGATACAGCTGAGGAGCCACAGGGACAGAATAATGATCCAGATGCGATCTGAGCGCCAGGCGGCCGGGCGCTGCAGGGGATAGAGGATGGCAACATAACGCTCCAGTGACATGGTTGCCAGGATTAACGGTGTGTTCTGGAAAGTGGCAGTGGAAACGAACAGCAGAGGAACACAGAAGACAATAGCAAATTTCACCTTGCCCATGACAAAGAGGAAGAGCAGTACAGAAGACAAGAGCTGGAGGGTGTCATTGATCAGCATGTAGGCAAATAGGATGTAACGTGAGTTGTCCAGGAACTGCCTGTGAGATGCAAAGATGTGCAGCATGATAACAATGCAGCAGAGGAAGACGCAGAAGAAGGGGATAACCACACACACCTTGATGATCACAGACAGGCTTTTGTAGGAAGTTGCATTACCTGGAAATTCAGTCGTCAGATTCTGCATTTTGCAATGTGGACCTAAGAGTTATCTGTTAAAGAGAAGATAAGTTAAAGGTCCATATAATTACAAAAAAAAATCCTCAAAAATACAACATTTTAGTAAGATTAGAATAAGAATAGCTGAATGATTATATCTTAAGATAAAAGGACAGTATATAAATTCCTGATAATTGAGAGAAAAACCTCAACTTTGTAAGAAGAAAATATAGTACATATAGTACATGTATTCAACTATTTGCACTGTAAATGAATACACATCCATCATTCATAGTAAAAGAGCCCTCTACTCACCTAAAAATGTCTTCATCAGCCAGAAGAGTGGGACAAGCTTTAGATTTCTGTTCTTCTTATCATAAAACATGTCTTTAATTTACAACATCTCTGGGATGTTCCTCCCCTTATCTGAATTGTTTTGCCTCCCTCATATTTGTTTGAGTCAGGCCTGATTCCTCCAGAGAGACGTTAAATTATACTATCATCATAAATCATTAGGTTTTTTTCCAACACCAGATTTCAGAGGCTGTGCTGCCATAACCATGTGCCTTTCGTATTATTTGTTATGAGTTAATTATTATTTTATTTTTTTAACTTTTTTTTCATTATAATTTTTTTAAATGATTTTGCTTGAGTTACACATGCAATGGAGAGCACTGTAAATACATATTCACTTCTGGGATATCACAGTGTCTGCTAAGTCTTCCTACCTACTAACTTCCTTGACAATCGAGCCAAACTATTCTACCAATGGTGGCAGTAGTGGCTCCAGGCCAGTATATACATGATGAAATAACCAATTTTGATGGAAGTGGCTACTACAAAAAGAGGTCACAAGTGAACTTTGTCAATTCAGCATTTTCAAACATGTAAGACCCTCTCGAAGCAAAGTGATAAACCAAAGCAAAACCTTTTTGAAATCTTATTGTTTTGGCTAGTATAGTAAATTGGCCCCATGGCTTTAAGGTGACTCACTGCTCATTTTCCATTTATTCCAAATTAATAACCACAATTGAAAAAATACACAGAAAAAATAAAAATGCATAATTTATATATCCAAGCCATAAAGAGTGACACAGTATTTACTATAACAGTATGTCAAACATTTTTACTGTTTGTGCTACAAACAGACAGAACTCAAGTGCTACAACTTTGAGGTATATGTACCTTACTTGAGCATTTTTATTTTATGATACTTGTACTCATGCTACTTTACAACATTTGTCTGACATTTATTTAAATTGCAGATTTAGATTTTACACACAAAACATCTGAAGAGGTTATGAAATCTAATTTTTTTTATTGATTGAAGAAGCCAAAATTATATAAAGAAGTTCAAAGTTAATTCCACATTGACCAGCTCTATAATTCTGACAGTAGACAGTAACGCGTCAATCAGTCTGATGTTAAGTAAATAAAATATATTATTTCATGTATTAAGTATAATTACTTTTGATGGATGTCTTATAAGAACTTACTCCCTTGATGTATCCATTGATGTAGATGGGGAGCCAATTAAACACACAACACAGCACATTTAAAACATCATCAATCATTTTTGGCCACTTAACATGACCCTTTCATATAGACTAATACTGGTACAATACATGTGGATACTGTGCAGCAGACTCTGAGGAGGAGAACATCTGTGAAATGAATCGCACTGAAGTGGTTATAATCTTTGGACACTGCATATAACTGCAGCACAGACTGGACAACCACATTGGTTGCTGCAAAATGTCCCTTTAATTATAAATAAATCTATTTTGCTGATGCAGCGCAGTTTCAGAGTTCACTTCACACTTCACTGGGCCTTTTCCAGCTGGCCCGGGAGCCCTCATATTGATTTTTGGCACTGTGGTGATTTTGCTGAGTAGGACACTTTCAAATGAGCTGGGTCAGTTGCTCCAGCTGTGTCCTGTACAATGCAGTTTATGAACTGTTGAGCAAAGTGTTTTGGCAGCATCCCTCAACGCTTTTTACTTTAGTTTAGATTTAGTGTGACTATGGAAGTTGCTGTGGATGACAGTCTGTGAGCTGCAGATGTCGCTGTCAGTGAAGTGAAGTTGACTTACATCCATCTGCGGTCCACCACTGCAGGGTTACCAAAAGAGCATGGGCCTAATTAAAGAACTGTCTGTGGCGTGGAGGTTCCTAGTTTTTTTTGGTCATGGGTATCACTATTACTGTATTGTAGTTCACTGTTAATCCAATGCAAGTTAGACAGTATCACAAAAATAAACACTGACTTATTTTAAGACCACCCTCTGAACTAAGAGCCACCATCTCCATGGTAACAGTCAGTGAAGCCTGCCAACCACTGGCACCAAATGACAAAAAAAAGGGGCAAGGCTCATAATTTGTGGTTTGCTAACAACCTGCTGGAAGTTCACAGCAGTGAGGACAAGTCAGGCACAGGCTGACGAGTTAACAGAAGTATTGAATCACCGCTGAACTGTATCAGTAAAATGTCTTTACATCTGTTGAGTGTTTTCTGCTGGAGTGAAAGGAGCTGGGCGGTTTTGTGAAACTGGCCTCAGGAGATAATAAAGAGTGTACAGCATCAACTGTCAGCATTTAATATGTTGAATAAGTTATAAACTAGACTTGCTCAAATTACTATCAATAAATAGCAGTTGATATGGACTCAGCAATGTTGGTTAAGGCTGAATAACATTCAGACACATAAACAACAGGGTTAAAGAGTCAGGGTTAAAGGACATTGCACTTGAGAAGCCTGTTGTTGACGCAAATTATTATCTTTTTTGACAGTTTTCCAGTGTCACACTCTAACAAAAGTCAGTAATCACACTAGAAAGCTAACGTGCATGTGCAACACCAGTAATGTTTTGTAGAAGAGGACGGAGCCCATAAAGACATGTCGTTTAAATGATGTGCAGCACCAGAGTGAGATACTGTGCGATATCTCCAGAGCACGGGGGGAGAGCAGGTCTTGTATAACAGACTGGCTGATCATTAACGTTAAGCTCCGGAGTCTAATTGTGCAACCTGATGTTTTCATATGTTTGGCGAACAAATTGACTCTCTTGAGAGCAGCTCACTGGGGATCATCAGCTCTTTACGCAAGTTCTGCGTCAGGAACAAGGACTGCGGGGATAAGACCATGATCTGCGTCCAAAACAAACTTTCTGCCCCTGAACCCCAGCGGATGCCACCTCAGCAAATAACTTATTTGCAGGCTGTCAGACAAAATGAATGCTATTGCCAAACTTTTGGCAACAAGAGTTTTAGTGAAACATTAAATGACACAGAGAAGTGACAAATACAACTAGGCTAAGCTATTTTCATTCCAATAATGAAAAACAAGCTGAGAAGAGACATTTTGTAAGGGTGCAACACAATTTAAATACTGTGTGTATTAAAATTTTCATGCTTTTACTTACAGAATGTCTGGTAAAACATTTGTTTGTTATTTTTGGTAGAAAATGACTACATAGAAATCCATTATAGCGTCATGAAACTGTTCATGGGGCCACCTAAATTTAAAGACCATCCTTTATCCAACAGGTGTTCTTCACTTCTGTGTGTGCTTGTTTTGTTCCTGTTTAGGATAATGTGGCGATAGTCTGAGGATATTTGTCCGTACTTTGCTTAAAATGTTAAATTAGATACAAAACATGCAAACAAAGCTCTTGACCTTAATACAAAGGAGCGTTTATGTTCTCACCATGTCTGTAAGTTTCCTCTGGGTGCTCCGGTTTCTTCCTATAGTACAAAGACATGCAGGTTTGGTGGATCAGCGACTAATCTGCCCGTAGGTCTGATTGTGTGCGCAGTTATTGCATTATTAATTACACCTGTGCTTTTCCAGCTATTACATGTCAAAATGTCTGCTGTGAAAAGGGCCTGTAGGTACTGGCACAGAACAGGCAGAAACCCACAAGCAAGACACAAGGGGGTACGAGTAGCCTATTTAATTTCAAGATTTCCTGCTACAATAATAAGTGCAAATTGTAATTTACACAGGGATAAAAGGGAGATGCTGCATTTAACATGATTTAAAAACGTGCATACAACTAGATGGAAGGAAAAAAATCTAAAAATGTTTGTTGCATTTTATCTTAAATACATTTGCCAAGAGCACATTTAATGAAAACGTACATCATAAATCATATATATGAAACACAACAAATCTTAAGATTGTTTCTTTTATAAAATGCATAGTTTCCTTAAGCACCCTATCAACATGTGTGAAGCAATAAATAATAATAATAATAAATAATAAACATTGATAATGCATATAATCAAGAAGTAAAACTGACTTAATATCAATAATGTAACAGAAAATATGATGCAGCATGCAACAACAAAAAAAAAAAAAAAAAAGGAAAAGTGATGCAGTGCATAATAACCAGGGTTTGGAACTGTTTCAACATAAATGCATTACGACTTTAAGTGTGCTGGTGTCCCACCACATGTAGCTGGTGCCCTTTTTTCCATTTTTTTGCCACTGGCCTCAAACAGCCTGAGACCGCCACTGGGGACTATGCATCGCAAAAGCCACAATTCCTCCACATTTTATGTGTAAAACTGGCAATATATTTCAGACATAATAAAAAACTCCACATCTGCATTGTCTACAGTATGTGGCAGATCTTCAACTGTATTACATAAGTATGGTTTGTATCATCAGCTCTTTTGATTTTTAGCTGAAGAGTAAAGGGAGCTCCAAGTGGTGTCAGTGTTTATGCCACAAAATGGCCGGAGCCATTTTCCTGCCAGTGAATGAAGAAAATACTTTTGTTATAGGTATTATTAGGCTATAGCATTGTTATTAATGATAATACCTTGTGGCCTATTATTTATATGTGATATGTAAAATATGCCAGAGTCGCTTTTCATTTCATGCATGAAAGTGCAAACTTTAACATGCGAATAATTAGCCCATTTCCAACAAAAACTTTCAAACAAAAGACAATTTTCAGATTAGGGTCTTAATTTCTCTAAAATGACATTTTGTCCTGAAACCAACTGGTCCTCTTTCTCTCTCTCTCTCTCTCTCTCTCTCTCTCTCTCACACACACACACACACACAAAGGAGACAGAGAAACATGCACGTCATTTCTGTCTCTGTGAGCTTTTTCAAATAAAGCCAAATACGTACATTTACAGGCAGAGTCAACAGATCAATGCCTTTTACGCAATGAAATGGTGCTGGGGCCTTACAAATACCCACAGGACATGACAGTTAGTCATCGTCTAGCAGACTGAGTGCTGAAATATTGCAAGCAGCAGATTATTTCTCTGATTTTACAAAGACAAGGCAACAGTGAGTGGACAGTAGATTAGTGTGAACGGCAGGAAAACCTACTCAGAAGCTACTTTTACGTGCATCATATCAAATACATTCTTCAGCAGATCAGATCTGCAAAATGCAAGCTGTTGGTCAGTGTTCGGTGTGTGCCAGCCGTGCTGCTGGAGGACTTCTGCGAAATCAGACAGACTTTTCACTGCTGCGGCCCAATAAGAGTGTGCTTAGGAGAGGAGCAGCCCGTACCTGTTTCCTGAGGTAGGTTATGAATAATAGGCGATGCCATATAGTATGCAGTTTGAACAAAGCGTAGATTTCTGCCATCAACTGCTGTCTATTGAAGCTTTATTGGTAATTGTGACTACCAGAAAGTGGCCTGCATTGCTATTTAGTTAGTGTAAAAAATGTGTACGATGTCAAATGTAATGCAATAGTAATGTAAATCATAGTCACAATGTACCATGCGTGTAAAAGGCAATGACAATAAGTTTCAGCTGCTTATTGATATTTTTCAGGAGGTTAGATGAATTGTTTACAATAATTAATGGCAGACTCAAACCATAAGATTATAACTCACAGCACTATGAAACTCTGAGCTTAAACACCATTGATCATTGTGACTGTATTAATGTGCCTTTATTCTGCCCTCATTTTTCTACAGCAGTTCTGAGACTGTCCTATTCAGCAGCAGGAAGCCTGGAGTCCAGAAGCTGGCGGAATGGACAGATACTGCGCACATGAGCAAAGCATCTTTAAGTGTTGGCCGTGGGCTTTGTTCTGTCCCTTTCACACAGGTGGGTCAGTCTCCTGCCAGAGATAATATAATATAGTATGTGCACAAGTCCAATGAACTGCAACTGCACAAATCTTGCGTGCCTTCGGAAAAAAGTTTGTTGTTGTTGTTCATGAAGAAATTGAAGGAACTAAATGTTCTCGTTTGTAGCAGGTGGACCACCTCTCTCATGACTCCCTGATCAGAAGAGCAGCCTCAGTGGTTACAGGCAGTTCAAGTACCTTCCTCTCCCAGACCACCTTGGCTCTCATAGATGCCCTTACAGACTATTCAAAGGTAGGTTTTCGTCTTATGTGAAAGATGTATCCACATCTCATGATTGCCAACCTCAGTGTGAGAGCTGAATTCATCACTGGGGAGAAAATATTCTCACGCTACATTAAACAGTAGCATGAGAAGGCGCATCACCAAAATACAGTGTTAATTAACACTCACATGGTGAGGATGATAGCTCTAAGAACTGGAACTAGCTCCAGAGATTGTCATGATTTTTGCATTGGATAACAGGTTTGAACAAATCCAGACTTTGTGTTGGAGTCATTGGAGTAAAACACTGAATCTGTTATAAGCATTTAATGGAAAAAAGTAACACTTGTGTAATCAGTTGTCAGCAATCGAGCATTATTGAGGTCGACAAAAACGACTGTAATGTCATTATTTTAAAAATTTCCCTCTACTGTCCCTGACTCTCTGTCCTCCCTCTGTTTGCTGACAGGCTGTACACACACGCATTGCTGTCCAAAGACGCTATTTAGCCTCATTGGGAAAACTGACCCCAGCAGAGAAGGATTCGCTCCTGGAGGTGATCAATATCCAGCGTGCAGAGGTTTGTTTGTGTTGTCCACTTTTGATGAAAATTGTTGAAAACAAACCTAAATGTACTCTAGCATTTAGTTTACTGTTAAAATCAGCTTGTACTCTGCAAAAACCATAACAAAGGATCAATGTATCATATTGAGTTTGTCTCATCTCTTTGTCCTAACAGGTTAGTGACAGACTCAGTGTATGTAAACATTTTGAGTCAACCTGGATCAATGCTGTCAACTTGTGTAAAATGGCAGCTGAGGCAGCACACACTTCAGGTGAATAAAATGTGCACCAGATTAACGCTGTCTCACTTGGAGTTTAATGTAATGCTGAAATACTGTTGCATTCATAATGTTGGAATAATGAAGGGATTCAAATCTTATTTATCTGTGTTCTGTGTTAGAAAGTGCACAAATCAGATGCTATCACTCAGTGGAGCTTTATTTAAAACAAAATGGATTTAGTGGACAGGAGTGCTTTCTACTTTACATCTAATGTCTGAACCTAAGATGGTGTTATGTCAACCCTTGAACTTTCTCAGCAATTTGACAAAATGTGTGCTTGCGTCTGTGTGTTTCCAGGAGCCGAGCAGGCGTCCATCACAGTGAGGACAAACATTCATGTGGCCCAGGTGCAGGTGGAGGAGGCACGGAAACTGTCGGTGGGTGCAGATAAGAAGTTGGCCGAGACTAAAGTAGAAGAGATCCAACGGATGGCAGAATATGCTGCCTTTCTAGAGGATGGTGAGGAGCATGAGGTGCATGAGGCTTATCTACGAGAGGACTGAGGCAAATAGACAGAGATATTGGAAAACAGTAAAAATAAGTGTGTGATTTCACCTCTGAAAACTCTTTAACATTTTATTTCCCTATTATGTCTCTTTTCCTTTCTGAGCCTGTAAGATGTTTACATGTTTGCATTCAAGCAAAGAAAATCAAAATTTGGAAAGGGAATGAAATAATTGGTAATTTTTAACTATTGCATGAATTATTATTTAAGACTATTTATTCAATTAGAGAATGTCAACTCTTCTGTAAATGATTATTGAATCTCCAGTTTTTTTTATAAAACTGTCACTGACAGCATCATTGTTTTTTCACTGTTCACATAAAAGCAAAAAAATAAAATGAATCTATGACTATTTGATTTAATATATGTGTTGATGGGTCCTTATTTGTTGCGATGTTTAAATGAGTGGGATAGGGCTTAGCAGATACTACTAACCACTGTTGCTTTACAACAAGAAGGGTTTGAAGCCATATCATGTTTGCCTTTGAAAGGTTGCCTAAAAAAAATGATTTGAGTGGGAGCAGCATTATCTGCAGATATTTCTGGTACATAAAAAAGAACGCCGAGTCGCTGCTCAGACGGACCTTCGTTCAGTGAAATAGGAGTCCAGCAATGACAGAGAGAGGCGGACTAGTCTTAGTCCGGTGAAAGAGAGAAACTTGAATTCAGAAAGTGTATGGCTGTATTTTCCTGTTTAATAAGGAAAATGGGTAGCAAGCAAGTCACTCGCACACATCTCCCACATGAAACTAATTGGAAAATTTTAACATATCTTCAACTGCAAATCTAATACATTTTGATTAATCAAAAGAAATTCCTTATTATGGCCTTACTACAACAAGACATTTTTTTATTTAAATGAAAAGCCACACTCAGGTTTTAAATGTCAGTTACATCTATAAAGGGCATTAATTGAGATGCAACAGCTGCCGTTAATAGAGCTGCTGATTTAGGTAAAATGTATTTTATACTGCATTTTTATCAACTGCTATATATGTAAGTGTTTCTGAGAGAGAAATTGTTACCCCTCGCGTATGTATAGATAACAGTCAAATTCAAAATTTCACTATGTTTTCCAAGGCAGAAAGAGTGATTATGAATACATTTATAGTTATGTCATTGTCTCTGATATAAAAAGGTAATTAACACTTAACACCTGCGACATACAGTATAATTTTTTCAGATCTACAATGTAATTATTTCTATATATGGTGCATAACTACAGTACATACTGATACATACATGTAAATACAAGAGAACAACATGTGAAGTTAGGGAATAAGGGAGTAACCTTGTCGATACAGACAAATAATTCCACCTCAAATGAAGCCTTGTTTTCAAACAGTATTTCTTTTGTACAAACCAAAGAAGGCATAGGTTTTAAGCTCAACAAAAAACTTTTCATCCCTGAGGCCATAAATGAGAGGACTCAGACATCTTGGAACAAGACTAAACATTACGTAGTTAAAGTACCTGACTTGAAAAAATAACAAGAAATCAGTCTGAAGTACAGCAGCTTCTATGAATGGGCACCACAGCTGGATGAGACAGAGGAGCAGCTGGAAAGCATGAAGAATTACTGTTCTGAGGCCTTTCCATGATGACTTTTTATCCTCTCCTGATGCAGATTTGGCCACAATCATTATTTTAGCATAGGATATTACAATGATGATGCACATAATCAAGAAGTAAAACTGACTTATAGCTGACCAAAGATGATTCTGCCATGTGTGAACGAAGAATATCACTATGGAGCATAATTTGAATTGTGTATAGAAGCTGTGGGAGACTGATGCAAATAAAATGGAGAAAAAAACAATGCAGGGTATAAAGCTGAGGCCGTGAATGATGAGGATGCAGTGTATAGTGTTGCGGGGGGAGCACAGCTCTCCATGACGCAGGGGCATGCAAATGGCCACATAGCGCTCCAGGGTCATTGCTGTCAGAGTAACTGGTGTGACTGTACGATAGAGAAGTGCCACAACAGTGATAATGATACATAACCCAACTTGCATTGTAAAGCCAAAATAGCTCAATATCAGAAGGATATCAGACAAGATTAATAACAAGCTGTCAGACAATAATGTGAAAGCAAATAAGATGTAGCGTGTAGTTGTGTGGAAGCACTCCTTTTTAAAAAAGGTCACAATGAGCAACAAGTTAATGCAAAGGAAAATCATTACCAGGATCTGCACAATGATGACTTCGTCATTGATCTGTAGACCACCAACCAATGAGCTGTTATCAGCCATATATTGTCTAAGCAAACACACACATTTTTGAAGTAATGCCAAAAGTCAAGTGTGAAGTGCTAAGATGCTGGTGTAAATACAGCAGTTTACCAAAGCATCCATGTTGTTTCAAAGACAAATGTCTTCTGCTGAGCTCTCTGCAGCCTTCTGAGAGAGGGCTGTGCATAATGACTTTAAAGACTAAAGTAACGTCAAATAATTTTTTTCTCATCAGTGTCGTCATCCTGACTCACTGCTAGTCCCCCTCATTATCTATCTATTGTCAGTGCTGCAGAAAAAGTGAAGTGACCTCACAAGTTTGGCTCCTTTTAATGAGTTTCTAATAGAGTATTATTATTCAATATCTACTTTTGATCTGTAGTTCAAGGAGAGATAGGAACAGGACACGTTTTTACCAAAGGCCTAAAAAAAAATCCTATACTTAAAAATTCAAATGTTTAAAAATAAGAAACAATTAGATGTATATTTGATCAATTTTTATGTTGATAATCATATTGCCATTTCTGTTATTTTAATTCAGTTTTCTCAATCTTGTGTCACTGAATAGCTTTTAGACTTGGTCTTGTTCAGGGCTAAACAGCAGAATGTTCTCCGTCGCCCTTCCCTTGTGCTCCCATGTCAGAGAAAAAGGCTGCAAAAGTGTCGTCTTCGACGCCCTTATGGTAGATAAAACTTGAGTGCCCTCTACCACTTCCCAGTGTGAAAGAAAACAGAATAAAGTGCTTTATAGGGTGCCCATCCTGTGGAGAAAACCTGATGCAGTGCTTAATAACCAGGGTTTGGAAATGTTTCAACATAAATACATTAGGACTTTCTTCATCCTGGTGCCCCACCACATGTAGCTGGTGCCCTTTGTTTTCTTTTTTTTGCCACTGGCCTCAAACAGCCCGAGACCACCACTGGGGACTATACATCGCAAGAGCCACAATTCCTCCACATTTTATGTGGATATACACAACTTCAAAGCCTTAAGCTGGCACTATACGTTTGACATAATAAAATACTCCACATCTGCGTTATCTACAGTCTATGGCAGATCTTCAACTTTATTACGTACGTATCATCAGCTCTTTTGATTTTTAGCTGAAGAATAAAGGGAGCTCCAAGTGTTGCATTTTATTTGTTTATTTATTTATTATTAACAAGACCCCTGATCAATTTGTAGCATATTTAGCCTTTTACAGTTGCTGTTGCTCTGTTCAAGAGCATATCTTATTAAGTAATGGTGCCCAGATTAATCAACCAGCAATAGTTATAGGCTGATTTTCAGTAAAAATATGCAACTGGGAGATTGGGATTAATGCTTCCTTGTTGCCAATCTTAAAAATTGATTGATGATGCTTAATGCTTTTGCTAATTTAATGGTCTGCCTATAAAGAACGCAGAGAGTCGCTGTTCAGACAGACTCTGGTTCAGTGAAACAAGAGGCCAGCAATGACAGAGAGAGGCGGGGGGGGGGGGGGGGGGGGGGGACAACTAATAGAGACAACTTATTTTCACATCCAATTTGACCAAACCAGAGTTGGTGATTGTTAGATCAGTGGGGAGACTAACCAAGACAGTTTAGTTGTGGTTTACGATTAGTTAAGCTTATTAAGATAGTCTTAGTCCGGTGAAAGAGAGAAACTTGAATTCAGAAAGTGTACGGTTGTATTTTTCTGTTTAATAAGGAAAATGGGTAGCAAACAAGTCACTCGCACATATCTCTCACATGAAACTAATTGAACAATTTTAACATATCTTCAATTGCAAATCTAATACATTTTGATTAATCAAAAGAAATTCCTTATTATGGTCTTACTACAACAAGACATTTTTTTATTTAAATGAAAAGCCACACTCAGGTTTTAAATGTCAGTTACATCTGTAAAGGGCATTAATTGAGATGCAACAGCTGCCGTTAATAGAGCTGCTGATTTAGGTAAAATGTATTTTATACTGCATTTTTATCAACTGCTATATATGTAAGTGTTTCTGAGAGAGAAATTGTTACCCCTCGCGTATGTATAGATAACAGTCAAATTCAAAATTTCACTATGTTTTCCAAGGCAGAAAGAGTGATTATGAATACATTTATAGTTATGTCATTGTCTCTGATATAAAAAGGTAATTAACACTTAACACCTGCGACATACAGTATAATTTTTTCAGAACTACAATGTAATTATTTCTATATATGGTGCATAACTACAGTACATACTGATACATACATGTAAATACAAGAGAACAACATGTGAAGTTAGGGAATAAGGGAGTAACATTGTCGATACAGACAAATAATTCCACCTCAAATGAAGCCTTGTTTTCAAACAGTATTTCCTTTGTACAAACCAAAGAAGGCATAGGTTTTAAGCTCAACAAAAAACTTTTCATCCCTGAGGCCATAAATGAGAGGACTCAGACATCTTGGAACAAGACTAAACATTACGTAGTTAAAGTACCTGACTTGAACAAATAACAAGAAATCAGTCTGAAGTACAGCAGCTTCTATGAATGGGCACCACAGCTGGATGAGACAGAGGAGCAGCTGGAAAGCATGAAGAATTACTGTTCTGAGGCCTTTCCATGATGACTTTTTATCCTCTCCTGATGCAGATTTGGCCACAATCATTATTTTAGCATAGGATATTACAATGATGATGCACATAATCAAGAAGTAAAACTGACTTATAGCTGACCAAAGATGATTCTGCCATGTGTGAACGAAGAATATCACTATGGAGCATATTTTGAATTGTGTATAGAAGCTGTGGGAGACTGATGCAAATAAAATGGAGAAAAAAACAATGCAGGGTATAAAGCTGAGGCCGTGAATGATGAGGATGCAGTGTATAGTGTTGCGGGGGGAGCACAGCTCTCCATGACGCAGGGGCATGCAAATGGCCACATAGCGCTCCAGGGTCATTGCTGTCAGAGTAACTGGTGTGACTGTACGATAGAGAAGTGCCACAACAGTGATAATGATACATAACCCAACTTGCATTGTAAAGCCAAAATAGGTCAATATCAGAAGGATATCAGACAAGATTAATAACAAGCTGTCAGACAATAATGTGAAAGCAAATAAGATGTAGCGTGTAGTTGTGTGGAAGCACTCCTTTTTAAAAAAGGTCACAATGAGCAACAAGTTAATGCAAAGGAAAATCATTACCAGGATCTGCACAATGATGACTCGGTCATTGATCTGTCGGCGCAAAAACTCGCCACCAACCAATGAGCTGTTATCAGCCATATATTGTCTAAGCAAACACACGTTTCTGAGGTAATGCCAAAAGTCAAATCAAGTTTCATGTTGTAATGCATCTATCAATAGAAAATTAGATTCTATATACAAAATGATAAAGTTCAATTCAGCGTCAAGCTTTACTGAAGTGCTAAGATGCTGGTGTAAATACAGCAGTTTACCAAAGCATCCATGTTGTTTCAAAGACAAATGTCTTCTGCTGAGCTCTCTGCAGCCTTCTGAGAGAGGGCTGTGCATGATGACTTTAAAGACTAAAGTAACATCAAATAATTTTTTTCTCATCAGTGTCGTCATCCCGACTCACTGCTAGTCCCCCTCATTATCTATCTATTGTCAGTGCTGCAGAAAAAGTGAAGTGACCTCACAAGTTTGGCTCCTTTTAATGAGTTTCTAATAGAGTATTATTATTCAATATCTACTTTTGATCTGTAGTTCAAGGAGTGATAGGAACAGGACACGTTTTTACCAAAGGCCTAAAAAAAAATCCTATACTTAAAAATTCAAATGTTTAAAAATAAGAAACAATTAGATGTATATTTGATCAATTTCTATGTTGATAATCATATTGCCATTTCTGTTATTTTAATTCAGTTTTCTCAATCTTGTGTCACTGAATAGCTTTTAGACTTGGTCTTGTTCAGGGCTAAACAGCAGAATGTTCTCCGTCGCCCTTCCCTTGTGCTCCCATGTCAGAGAAAAAGGCTGCAAAAGTGTCGTCTTCGACGCCCTTATGGTAGATAAAACTTGAGTGCCCTCTACCACTTCCCAGTGTGAAAGAAAACAGAATAAAGTGCTTTATAGGGTGCCCATCCTGTGGAGAAAACCTGATGCAGTGCTTAATAACCAGGGTTTGGAAATGTTTCAACATAAATACATTAGGACTTTCTTCATCCTGGTGCCCCACCACATGTAGCTGGTGCCCTTTGTTTTCTTTTTTTTGCCACTGGCCTCAAACAGCCCGAGACCACCACTGGGGACTATACATCGCAAGAGCCACAATTCCTCCACATTTTATGTGGATATACACAACTTCAAAGCTTTAAGCTGGCACTATACATTTGACATAATAAAATACTCCACATCTGCGTTGTCTACAGTCTATGGCAGATCTTCAACTTTATTACGTACGTATCATCAGCTCTTTTGATTTTTAGCTGAAGAATAAAGGGAGCTCCAAGTGTTGCATTTTATTTGTTTATTTATTTATTATTAACAAGACCCCTGATCAATTTGTAGCATATTTAGCCTTTTACAGTTGCTGTTGCTCTGTTCAAGAGCATATCTTATTAAGTAATGGTGCCCAGATTAATCAACCAGCAATAGTTATAGGCTGATTTTCAGTAAAAATATGCAACTGGGAGATTGGGATTAATGCTTCCTTGTTGCCAATCTTAAAAATTGATTGATGATGCTTAATGCTTTTGCTAATTTAATGGTCTGCCTATAAAGAACGCAGAGAGTCGCTGTTCAGACAGACTCTCGTTCAGTGAAACAAGAGGCCAGCAATGACAGAGAGAGGCGGGGGGGACAACTAATAGAGACAACTTATTTTCACATCTAATTTGACCAAACCAGAGTTGGTGATTGTTAGATCAGTGGGGAGACTAACCAAGACAGTTTTGATGTGGTTTACGATTAGTTAAGCTTATTAAGATAGTCTTAGTCCGGTGAAAGAGAGAAACTTGAATTCAGAAAGTGTACGGTTGTATTTTTCTGTTTAATAAGGAAAATGGGTAGCAAACAAGTCACTCGCACACATCTCCCACATGAAACTAATTGAACAATTTTAACATATCTTCAACTGCAAATCTAATACATTTTGATTAATCAAAAGAAATTCCTTATTATGGCCTTACTACAACAAGACATTTTTTTATTTAAATGAAAAGCCACACTCAGGTTGTAAATGTCAGTTACATCTATAAAGGGCATTAATTGAGATGCAACAGCTGCCGTTAATAGAGCTGCTGATTTAGGTAAAACGTATTTTATATGTAATTGTTTCTGAAAGAGAGATTGTTACCTCTTGCGTATGTATAGATAACAGTCAAATTCAAAATTTCACTATGTTTTCCAAAGCAGAAAGAGTGATTATGAATACATTTATATTTATGTCATTGTCTCTGATATGAAAAGGTAATTAAAACTTACGGTCTAGAACGTACAGTGTCATTTTTCCAAATCTACAATGTAATTATTTCTATATATGGTGCACAACTACAGTACATACAGATACATACATGTAAATACAAGAGAACAACATGTGAAGTTAGGGAATAAGGGAGTAACATTGTCGATACATAGAAAGAATTCCACCTCAAATGAAGCCTTGTTTTCAAACAGTATTTCCTTTGTACAAACCAAAGAAGGCATAGGTTTTAAGCTCAACAAAAAACTTTTCATCCCTGAGGCCATAAATGAGAGGACTCAGACATCTTGGAACAAGACTAAACATTACGTAGTTAAAGTACCTGACTTGAACAAATAACAAGAAATCAGTCTGAAGTACAGCAGTTTCTATGAATGGGCACCACAGCTGGATGAGACAGAGGAGCAGCTGGAAAGCATGAAGAATTACTGTTCTGATGCCTTTCCATGATGACTTTTTATCCTCTCCTGATGCAGATTTGGCCACAATCATTATTTTAGCATAGGATATTCCAATGATGATGCACATAATCAAGAAGTAAAACTGACTTATAGCTGACCAAAGATGATTCTGCCATGTGTGAACGAAGAATATGTTTATGGAGCATATTTTGAATTGTGTATAGAAGCTGAGGGAGACTGATGCAAATAAAATGGAGAAAAAAACAATGCAGGGTATAAAGCTGAGGCCGTGAATGATGAGGATGCAGTGTATAGTGTTGCGGGGGGAGCACAGCTCTCCATGACGCAGGGGCATGCAAATGGCCACATAGCGCTCCAGGGTCATTGCTGTCAGAGTAACTGGTGTGACTGTACGATAGAGAAGTGCCACAACAGTGATAATGATACATAACCCAACTTGCATTGTAAAGCCAAAATAGCTCAATATCAGAAGGATATCAGACAAGATTAATAACAAGCTGTCAGACAATAATGTAACAGCAAATAAGATGTAGCGTGTAGTTGTGTGGAAGCACTCCTTTTTAAAAAAGGTCACAATGAGCAACAAGTTAATGCAAAGGAAAATCATTACCAGGATCTGCACAATGATGACTTGGTCATTGATCTGTCGGCGCAAAGACCCGCCACCAACCAATGAGCTGTTATCAGCCATATATTGTCTAAGCAAACACACGTTTCTGAGGTAATGCCAAAAGTCAAATCAAGTTTCATGTTGTAATGCATCTATCAATAGAAAATTAGATTCTATATACAAAATGATAAAGTTCAATTCAGCGTCAAGCTTTACTGAAGTGCTAAGATGCTGGTGTAAATACAGCAGTTTACCAAAGCATCCATGTTGTTTCAAAGACAAATGTCTTCTGCTGAGCTCTCTGCAGCCTTCTGAGAGAGGGCTGTGCATGATGACTTTAAAGACTAAAGTAACATCAAATAATTTTTTTCTCATCAGTGTCGTCATCCTGACTCACTGCTAGTCCCCCTCATTATCTATCTATTGTCAGTGCTGCAGAAAAAGTGAAGTGACCTCACAAGTTTGGCTCCTTTTAATGAGTTTCTAATAGAGTATTATTATTCAATATCTACTTTTGATCTGTAGTTCAAGGAGTGATAGGAACAGGACACGTTTTTACCAAAGGCCTAAAAAAAAATCCTATACTTAAAAATTCAAATGTTTAAAAATAAGAAACAATTAGATGTATATTTGATCAATTTCTATGTTGATAATCATATTGCCATTTCTGTTATTTTAATTCAGTTTTCTCAATCTTGTGTCACTGAATAGCTTTTAGACTTGGTCTTGTTCAGGGCTAAACAGCAGAATGTTCTCCGTCGCCCTTCCCTTGTGCTCCCATGTCAGAGAAAAAGGCTGCAAAAGTGTCGTCTTCGACGCCCTTATGGTAGATAAAACTTGAGTGCCCTCTACCACTTCCCAGCGTGAAAGAAAACAGAATAAAGTGCTTTATAGGGTGCCCATCCTGTGGAGAAAACCTGATGCAGTGCTTAATAACCAGGGTTTGGAAATGTTTCAACATAAATACATTAGGACTTTCTTCATCCTGGTGCCCCACCACATGTAGCTGGTGCCCTTTGTTTTCTTTTTTTTGCCACTGGCCTCAAACAACCCGAGACCACCACTGGGGACTATACATCGCAAGAGCCACAATTCCTCCACATTTTATGTGGATATACACAACTTCAAAGCTTTAAGCTGGCACTATACATTTGACATAATAAAATACTCCACATCTGCGTTGTCTACAGTCTATGGCAGATCTTCAACTGTATTACGTACGTATCATCAGCTCTTTTGATTTTTAGCTGAAGAATAAAGGGAGCTCCAAGTGTTGCATTTTATTTGTTTATTTATTTATTATTAACAAGACCCCTGATCAATTTGTAGCATATTTAGCCTTTTACAGTTGCTGTTGCTCTGTTCAAGAGCATATCTTATTAAGTAATGGTGCCCAGATTAATCAACCAGCAATAGTTATAGGCAGATTTTCAGTAAAAATATGCAACTGGGAGATTGGGATTAATGCTTCCTTGTTGCCAATCTTAAAAATTGATTGATGATGCTTAATGCTTTTGCTAATTTAATGGTCTGCCTATAAAGAACGCAGAGAGTCGCTGTTCAGACAGACTCTCGTTCAGTGAAACAAGAGGCCAGCAATGACAGAGAGAGGCGGGGGGGGGGGGGGGGACAACTAATAGAGACAACTTATTTTCACATCCAATTTGACCAAACCAGAGTTGGTGATTGTTAGATCAGTGGGGAGACTAACCAAGACAGTTTAGTTGTGGTTTACGATTAGTTAAGCTTATTAAGATAGTCTTAGTGCGGTGAAAGAGAGAAACTTGAATTCAGAAAGTGTACGGTTGTATTTTTCTGTTTAATAAGGAAAATGGGTAGCAAACAAGTCATTCGCACACATCTCCCACATGAAACTAATTGAACAATTTGAACATATCTTCAATTGCAAATCTAATACATTTTGATTAATCAAAAGAAATTCCTTATTATGGCCTTACTACAACAAGACATTTTTTTATTTAAATGAAAAGCCACACTCAGGTTGTAAATGTCAGTTACATCTGTAAAGGGCATTAATTGAGATGCAACAGCTGCCGTTAATAGAGCTGCTGATTTAAGTAAAACGTATTTTATACTGCATTTTTATCAACTGCTATATATGTAAGTGTTTCTGAGAGAGAAATTGTTACCCCTCGCGTATGTATAGATAACAGTCAAATTCAAAATTTCACTATGTTTTCCAAGGCAGAAAGAGTGATTATGAATACATTTATAGTTATGTCATTGTCTCTGATATAAAAAGGTAATTAACACTTAACACCTGCGACATACAGTATAATTTTTTCAGATCTACAATGTAATTATTTCTATATATGGTGCATAACTACAGTACATACTGATACATACATGTAAATACAAGAGAACAACATGTGAAGTTAGGGAATAAGGGAGTAACCTTGTCGATACAGACAAATAATTCCACCTCAAATGAAGCCTTGTTTTCAAACAGTATTTCCTTTGTACAAACCAAAGAAGGCATAGGTTTTAAGCTCAACAAAAAACTTTTCATCCCTGAGGCCATAAATGAGAGGACTCAGACATCTTGGAACAAGACTAAACATTACGTAGTTAAAGTACCTGACTTGAACAAATAACAAGAAATCAGTCTGAAGTACAGCAGCTTCTATGAATGGGCACCACAGCTGGATGAGACAGAGGAGCAGCTGGAAAGCATGAAGAATTACTGTTCTGAGGCCTTTCCATGATGACTTTTTATCCTCTCCTGATGCAGATTTGGCCACAATCATTATTTTAGCATAGGATATTACAATGATGATGCACATAATCAAGAAGTAAAACTGACTTATAGCTGACCAAAGATGATTCTGCCATGTGTGAACGAAGAATATCTCTATGGAGCATAATTTGAATTGTGTATAGAAGCTAAGGGAGACTGATGCAAATAAAATGGAGAAAAAAACAATGCAGGGTATAAAGCTGAGGCCGTGAATGATGAGGATGCAGTGTATAGTGTTGCGGGGGGAGCACAGCTCTCCATGACGCAGGGGCATGCAAATGGCCACATAGCGCTCCAGGGTCATTGCTGTCAGAGTAACTGGTGTGACTGTACGATAGAGAAGTGCCACAACAGTGATAATGATACATAACCCAACTTGTATTGTAAAGCCAAAATAGCTCAATATCAGAAGGATATCAGACAAGATTAATAACAAGCTGTCAGACAATAATGTGAAAGCAAATAAGATGTAGCGTGTAGTTGTGTGGAAGCACTCCTTTTTAAAAAAGGTCACAATGAGCAACAAGTTAATGCAAAGGAAAATCATTACCAGGATCTGCACAATGATGACTCGGTCATTGATCTGTCGGCGCAAAAACTCGCCACCAACCAATGAGCTGTTATCAGCCATATATTGTCTAAGCAAACACACGTTTCTGAGGTAATGCCAAAAGTCAAATCAAGTTTCATGTTGTAATGCATCTATCAATAGAAAATTAGATTCTATATACAAAATGATAAAGTTCAATTCAGCGTCAAGCTTTACTGAAGTGCTAAGATGCTGGTGTAAATACAGCAGTTTACCAAAGCATCCATGTTGTTTCAAAGACAAATGTCTTCTGCTGAGCTCTCTGCAGCCTTCTGAGAGAGGGCTGTGCATAATGACTTTAAAGACTAAAGTAACATCAAATAATTTTTTTCTCATCAGTGTCGTCATCCTGACTCACTGCTAGTCCCCCTCATTATCTATCTATTGTCAGTGCTGCAGAAAAAGTGAAGTGACCTCACAAGTTTGGCTCCTTTTAATGAGTTTCTAATAGAGTATTATTATTCAATATCTACTTTTGATCTGTAGTTCAAGGAGTGATAGGAACAGGACACGTTTTTACCAAAGGCCTAAAAAAAAATCCTATACTTAAAAATTCAAATGTTTAAAAATAAGAAACAATTAGATGTATATTTGATCAATTTCTATGTTGATAATCATATTGCCATTTCTGTTATTTTAATTCAGTTTTCTCAATCTTGTGTCACTGAATAGCTTTTAGACTTGGTCTTGTTCAGGGCTAAACAGCAGAATGTTCTCCGTCGCCCTTCCCTTGTGCTCCCATGTCAGAGAAAAAGGCTGCAAAAGTGTCGTCTTCGACGCCCTTATGGTAGATAAAACTTGAGTGCCCTCTACCACTTCCCAGTGTGAAAGAAAACAGAATAAAGTGCCTTATAGGGTGCCCATGATGTGGAGAAAACCTGATGCAGTGCATAATAACCAGGGTTTGGAAATGTTTCAACATAAATACATTAGGACTTTCTTCATCCTGGTGCCCCACCACATGTAGCTGGTGCCCTTTGTTTTAATTTTTTTGCCACTGGCCTCAAACAGCCCGAGACCACCACTGGGGACTATACATCGCAAGAGCCACAATTCCTCCACATTTTATGCGGATATACACAACTTCAAAGCTTTAAGCTGGCACTATACATTTGACATAATAAAATACTCCACATCTGCGTTATCTACAGTATATGGCAGATCTTCAATTGTATTACATACGTATGGTTTGTATCATCAGCTCTTTCTGATTTTTAGCGGAAGAATAAAGGGAGCTCCAAGTGTTGCATTTTATTCAGACAATGCATCTTAGGGTGTCAGTTTTTACGACAAGCTGTGTTGTTATAGAAGAAGAATGCACAACGCAGAGCCTAATCATTATGAACAAGCCACAAATAGCACAGAAATCCTATAAAATAAAAATAAGGCAGGCCTTATCTAGACTAAATATACAGAATCTAGTAGCCATGGTCCCTGATTCAGCTCACTGGGCCCCTATGTCTAGCCTTGCAGGTAGAAGGCCGACAATGCAGTGAACCATGTCACTTCTTTAGGCAGAGCTCAATCGAGACCATGGGTGTAGGCCCGGTCACCAGGCACTCGCTTGCCAGTGAGTTCCCCTCTCAGGTTTCACTCCAGGAGGGGGCCCTGCTCTCCCTGATCAGGCTGAGGTAGCTTTCTGCCGAAAATGCCACTCCATAATGGTTCTTGTTGGGATCTTAGTCTGGCCCATCACCTGAGCCTAAATTACCTTGGGGGACCTAACATGACTCTGCCCTATGCAACAGATGATGATCTCCAAATATAACAGCATTTCATCCTCATGGCGCGGTTTACGATTAGTTAAGCTTATTAAGATAGTCTTAGTCTGGTAAAAAGTAGAAACTTGAATTCAGAAAGTGTACGGTTGTATTTTTCTGTTTAATAAGGGAAGTGGGTAGCAAACAAGTCACTCACACACATCTCCCACATGAAACTAATTGGAACATTTTGACATATCTCCAACTGCTAATCTGACACATTTTGACTGATCAGAAGAAGGTCATTTTTTTGGCCTCACTACAACAAGACATTTTTTTATTTAAATGAAAAGCCACACTCAGGTTGTAAATGTCAGTTACATCTGCAAAGGGCATTAATTGAGATGCAACAGCTGCCATTAATAGAGCTGCTGATTTAGGTAAAATGTATTTTATATGTAAGTGTTTCTGAGAGAGAAATTGTTACACCTTGCGTATGTAAAGATAACAGTCAAATTCAAAATTTCACTATGTTTTCCAAAGCAGCAAGAGCGATGATAAATACATTTATAGTTATGTAATTGTCTCTTATATGAAAAGGTAATAAACACTAACAGCCCGCGACATACAGTATAATTTTTTAAAATTCACAATGTAATTATTTCTATATATGGGGCACAACTACAGTACATACTGATACATACATGTAAATACAAGAGAACAAGATGAAAAGTTATTGAATAAGGGAGTAACATTGTCGATACATAGAAAGTATTCCACCTCAAATGAAGCCTTGTTTTCAAACAATATTTCTTTTGTACAAACCAAAGAAGGCATAGGTTTTCAGCTCAACAAAAAACTTTTCATCCCTGAGGCCATAAATGAGAGGACTCAGACATCTTGGAATAAGACTAAACATTACGTAGTTAGAGTACCTGAGTTGAAGATATAACAAGAAATCAGTGTAAAGAACAGCAGCTTCTATGAATGGGCACCACATCTGGATGAGACAGAGGAGCAGCTGGAAAGCATGAAGAATGACTGTTTTGAGGCCTTTCCATGATGACTTTTTATCCTCTCCTGATGCAGATTTGGCCACAATCATTATTTTAGCATAGGATATTACAATGATGATGCACATAATCAAGAAGTAAAACTGACTTATAGCTGACCTAAGATGATTCTGCCATGTGTGAACGAAGAATATCTCTATGGAGCATATTTCGAATTGTGTATAGAAGCTGACGGAGACTGATGCAAATAAAATGGAGAAAAAAACAATGCAGGGTATAAAGCTGAGGCCGTGAATGATGAGGATGCAGTGTATAGTGTTGCGGGGGGAGCACAGCTCTCCATGACGCAGGGGCATGCAAATGGCCACATAGCGCTCCAGGGTCATTGCTGTCAGAGTAACTGGTGTGACTGTAAGATAGAGAGTTGCCAAAACAGAGATAATGATACATAACCCAACTTGCATTGTAAGGCGCAAATAGGTCAATATCAGAAGGATATCAGTCAAGATTAATAACAAGCTGTCAGACAATAATGTAACAGCAAATAAGATGTAGCGTGTAGTTGTGTGGAAGCACTCCTTTTTAAAAAAGGTCAAAATGAGCAACAAGTTAATGTAAAGGAAAATCATTACCAGGATCTGCACAATGATGACTCGGTCATCGATCTGTAGGCCACCAACCAATGAGCTGTTATCAGCCATATATTGTCTAAGCAAACACACACATTTTTGAGAAAATGCCAAAAGTCAAATCAAGTTTCATGTTGTAATGCATCTATCAATAGAAAATTAGATTCTATATACAAAATGATAAAGTTCAATTCAGCGTCAAGCTTTACTGAAGTGCTAAGATGCTGGTGTAAATACAGCAGTTTACCAAAGCATCCATGTTGTTTCAAAGACAAATGTCTTCTGCTGAGCTCTCTGCAGCCTTCTGAGAGAGGGCTGTGCATAATGACTTTAAAGACTAAAGTAACATCAAATAATTTTTTTCTCATCAGTGTCGTCATCCTGACTCACTGCTAGTCCCCCTCATTATCTATCTATTGTCAGTGCTGCAGAAAAAGTGAAGTGACCTCACAAGTTTGGCTCCTTTTAATGAGTTTCTAATAGAGTATTATTATTCAATATCTACTTTTGATCTGTAGCTCAAGGAGAGATAGGAACAGGACACGTTTTTACCAAAGGCCTAAAAAAAATCCTATACTTAAAAATTCAAATGTTTAAAAATAAGAAACAATTAGATGTATATTTGATCAATTTCTATGTTGATAATCATTTTGCCATTTCTGTTATTTTATTTCAGTTTTCTCAATCTTGTGTCACTGAATAGCTTTTAGACTTGGTCTTGTTCAGGGCTAAACAGCAGAATGTTCTCCGTCGCCCTTCCCTTGTGCTCCCATGTCAGAGAAAAAGGCTGCAAAAGTGTCGTCTTCGACGCCCTTATGGTAGATAAAACTTGAGTGCCCTCTACCACTTCCCAGTGTGAAAGAAAACAGGATAAAGTGCTTTATAGGGTGCCCATCCTGTGGAGAAAACCTGATGCAGTGCATAATAACCAGGGTTTGGAACTGTTTCAACATAAATACATTAGGACTTTCTTCATCCTGGTGCCCCACCACATGTAGCTGGTGCCCTTTGTTTTCTTTTTTTTGCCACTGGCCTCAAACAACCCGAGACCACCACTGGGGACTATGCATCGCAAGAGCCACAATTCCTCCACATTTTATGTGGATATACACAACTTCAAAGCTTTAAGCTGGCACTATACGTTTGACATAATAAAATACTCTACATCTGTGTTGTCTTCAGTATATGGCAGATCTTCAACTGTATTACGTACGTATCATCAGCTCTTTTGATTTTTAGCTGAAGAATAAAGGGAGCTCCAAGTGTTGCATTTTATTTGTTTATTTATTTATTATTAACAAGACCCCTGATCAATTTGTAGCATATTTAGCCTTTTACAGTTGCTGTTGCTCTGTTCAAGAGCATATCTTATTAAGTAATGGTGCCCAGATTAATCAACCAGCAATAGTTATAGGCTGATTTTCAGTAAAAATATGCAACTGGGAGATTGGGATTAATGCTTCCTTGTTGCCAATCTTAAAAATTGATTGATGATGCTTAATGCTTTTGCTAATTTAATGGTCTGCCTATAAAGAACGCAGAGAGTCGCTGTTCAGACAGACTCTCGTTCAGTGAAACAAGAGGCCAGCAATGACAGAGAGAGGCGGGGGGGACAACTAATAGAGACAACTTATTTTCACATCCAATTTGACCAAACCAGGGTTGGTGATTGTTAGATCAGTGGGGAGACTAACCAAGACAGTTTAGTTGTGGTTTACGATTAGTTAAGCTTATTAAGATAGTCTTAGTGCGGTGAAAGAGAGAAACTTGAATTCAGAAAGTGTACGGTTGTATTTTTCTGTTTAATAAGGAAAATGGGTAGCAAACAAGTCATTCGCACACATCTCCCACATGAAACTAATTGAACAATTTGAACATATCTTCAATTGCAAATCTAATACATTTTGATTAATCAAAAGAAATTCCTTATTATGGTCTTACTACAACAAGACATTTTTTTATTTAAATGAAAAGCCACACTCAGGTTGTAAATGTCAGTTACATCTGTAAAGGGCATTAATTGAGATGCAACAGCTGCCGTTAATAGAGCTGCTGATTTAGGTAAAATGTATTTTATACTGCATTTTTATCAACTGCTATATATGTAAGTGTTTCTGAGAGAGAAATTGTTACCCCTCGCGTATGTATAGATAACAGTCAAATTCAAAATTTCACTATGTTTTCCAAGGCAGAAAGAGTGATTATGAATACATTTATAGTTATGTCATTGTCTCTGATATAAAAAGGTAATTAACACTTAACACCTGCGACATACAGTATAATTTTTTCAGATCTACAATGTAATTATTTCTATATATGGTGCATAACTACAGTACATACTGATACATACATGTAAATACAAGAGAACAACATGTGAAGTTAGGGAATAAGGGAGTAACCTTGTCGATACAGACAAATAATTCCACCTCAAATGAAGCCTTGTTTTCAAACAGTATTTCTTTTGTACAAACCAAAGAAGGCATAGGTTTTAAGCTCAACAAAAAACTTTTCATCCCTGAGGCCATAAATGAGAGGACTCAGACATCTTGGAACAAGACTAAACATTACGTAGTTAAAGTACCTGACTTGAAAAAATAACAAGAAATCAGTTTGAAGTACAGCAGCTTCTATGAATGGGCACCACAGCTGGATGAGACAGAGGAGCAGCTGGAAAGCATGAAGAATTACTGTTCTGAGGCCTTTCCATGATGACTTTTTATCCTCTCCTGATGCAGATTTGGCCACAATCATTATTTTAGCATAGGATATTACAATGATGATGCACATAATCAAGAAGTAAAACTGACTTATAGCTGACCAAAGATGATTCTGCCATGTGTGAACGAAGAATATCTCTATGGAGCATATTTTGAATTGTGTATAGAAGCTAAGGGAGACTGATGCAAATAAAATGGAGAAAAAAACAATGCAGGGTATAAAGCTGAGGCCGTGAATGATGAGGATGCAGTGTATAGTGTTGCGGGGGGAGCACAGCTCTCCATGACGCAGGGGCATGCAAATGGCCACATAGCGCTCCAGGGTCATTGCTGTCAGAGTAACTGGTGTGACTGTACGATAGAGAAGTGCCACAACAATGATAATGATACATAACCCAACTTGCATTGTAAAGCCAAAATACATCAATATCAGAAGGATATCAGACAAGATTAATAACAAGCTGTCAGACAATAATGTGAAAGCAAATAAGATGTAGCGTGTAGTTGTGTGGAAGCACTCCTTTTTAAAAAAGGTCACAATGAGCAACAAGTTAATGCAAAGGAAAATCATTACCAGGATCTGCACAATGATGACTTGGTCATTGATCTGTCTGCGCAAAGACCCGCCACCAACCAATGAGCTGTTATCAGCCATATATTGTCTAAGCAAACACACGTTTCTGAGGTAATGCCAAAAGTCAAATCAAGTTTCATGTTGTAATGCATCTATCAATAGAAAATTAGATTCTATATACAAAATGATAAAGTTCAATTCAGCGTCAAGCTTTACTGAAGTGCTAAGATGCTGGTGTAAATACAGCAGTTTACCAAAGCATCCATGTTGTTTCAAAGACAAATGTCTTCTGCTGAGCTCTCTGCAGCCTTCTGAGAGAGGGTTGTGCATAATGACTTTAAAGACTAAAGTAACATCAAATAATTTTTTTCTCATCAGTGTCGTCATCCCGACTCACTGCTAGTCCCCCTCATTATCTATCAATTGTCAGTGCTGCAGAAAAAGTGAAGTGACCTCACAAGTTTGGCTCCTTTTAATGAGTTTCTAATAGAGTATTATTATTCAATATCTACTTTTGATCTGTAGTTCAAGGAGAGATAGGAACAGGACACGTTTTTACCAAAGGCCTAAAAAAAAATCCTATACTTAAAAATTCAAATGTTTAAAAATAAGAAACAATTAGATGTATATTTGATCAATTTCTATGTTGATAATCATATTGCCATTTCTGTTATTTTATTTCAGTTTTCTCAATCTTGTGTCACTGAATAGCTTTTAGACTTGGTCTTGTTCAGGGCTAAACAGCAGAATGTTCTCCGTCGCCCTTCCCTTGTGCTCCCATGTCAGAGAAAAAGGCTGCAAAAGTGTCGTCTTCGACGCCCTTATGGTAGATAAAACTTGAGTGCCCTCTACCACTTCCCAGTGTGAAAGAAAACAGAATAAAGTGCCTTATAGGGTGCCCATGATGTGGAGAAAACCTGATGCAGTGCATAATAACCAGGGTTTGGAAATGTTTCAACATAAATACATTAGGACTTTCTTCATCCTGGTGCCCCACCACATGTAGCTGGTGCCCTTTGTTTTAATTTTTTTGCCACTGGCCTCAAACAGCCCGAGACCACCACTGGGGACTATACATCGCAAGAGCCACAATTCCTCCACATTTTATGTGGATATACACAACTTCAAAGCTTTAAGCTGGCACTATACATTTGACATAATAAAATACTCCACATCTGCGTTATCTACAGTATATGGCAGATCTTCAATTGTATTACATACGTATGGTTTGTATCATCAGCTCTTTCTGATTTTTAGCGGAAGAATAAAGGGAGCTCCAAGTGTTGCATTTTATTCAGACAATGCATCTTAGGGTGTCAGTTTTTATGACAAGCTGTGTTGTTATAGAAGAAGAATGCACAACGCAGAGCCTAATCATTATGAACAAGCCACAAATAGCACAGAAATCCTATAAAATAAAAATAAGGCAGGCCTTATCTAGACTAAATATACAGAATCTAGTAGCCATGGTCCCTGATTCAGCTCACTGGGCCCCTATGTCTAGCCTTGCAGGTAGAAGGCCGACAATGCAGTGAACCATGTCACATCTTTAGGCAGAGCTCAATCGAGACCATGGGTGTAGGCCCGGTCACCAGGCACTCGCTTGCCAGTGAGTTCCCCTCTCAGGTTTCACTCCAGGAGGGGGCCCTGCTCTCCCTGATCAGGCTGAGGTAGCTTTCTGCCGAAAATGCCACTCCATAATGGTTCTTGTTGGGATCTTAGTCTGGCCCATCACCTGAGCCTAAATTACCTTGGGGGACCTAACATGACTCTGCCCTATGCAACAGATGATGATCTCCAAATATAACAGCATTTCATCCTCATGGCGCGGTTTACGATTAGTTAAGCTTATTAAGATAGTCTTAGTCTGGTAAAAAGTAGAAACTTGAATTCAGAAAGTGTACGGTTGTATTTTTCTGTTTAATAAGGGAAGTGGGTAGCAAACAAGTCACTCACACACATCTCCCACATGAAACTAATTGGAACATTTTAACATATCTCCAACTGCTAATCTGACACATTTTGACTGATCAGAAGAAGGTCATTTTTTTGGCCTCACTACAACAAGACATTTTTTTATTTAAATGAAAAGCCACACTCAGGTTGTAAATGTCAGTTACATCTGCAAAGGGCATTAATTGAGAGGCAACAGCTGCCATTAATAGAGCTGCTGATTTAGGTAAAATGTATTTTATATGTAAGTGTTTCTGAAAGAGAAATTGTTACACCTTGCGTATGTAAAGATAACAGTCAAATTCAAAATTTCACTATGTTTTCCAAAGCAGCAAGAGCGATGATAAATACATTTATAGTTATGTAATTGTCTCTTATATGAAAAGGTAATAAACACTAACAGCCCGCGACATACAGTATAATTTTTTAAAATTTACAATGTAATTATTTCTATATATGGTGCACAACTACAGTACATACTGATACATACATGTAAATACAAGAGAACAAGATGAAAAGTTATTGAATAAGGGAGTAACATTGTCGATACATAGAAAGTATTCCACCTCAAATGAAGCCTTGTTTTCAAACAATATTTCTTTTATACAAACCAAAGAAGGCATAGGTTTTCAGCTCAACAAAAAACTTTTCATCCCTGAGGCCATAAATGAGAGGACTCAGACATCTTGGAATAAGACTAAACATTACGTAGTTAGAGTACCTGAGTTGAAGATATAACAAGAAATCAGTGTAAAGAACAGCAGCTTCTATGAATGGGCACCACATCTGGATGAGACAGAGGAGCAGCTGGAAAGCATGAAGAATGACTGTTTTGAGGCCTTTCCATGATGACTTTTTATCCTCTCCTGATGCAGATTTGGCCACAATCATTATTTTAGCATAGGATATTACAATGATGATGCACATAATCAAGAAGTAAAACTGACTTATAGCTGACCTAAGATGATTCTGCCATGTGTGAACGAAGAATATCTCTATGGAGCATATTTCGAATTGTGTATAGAAGCTGACGGAGACTGATGCAAATAAAATGGAGAAAAAAACAATGCAGGGTATAAAGCTGAGGCCGTGAATGATGAGGATGCAGTGTATAGTGTTGCGGGGGGAGCACAGCTCTCCATGACGCAGGGGCATGCAAATGGCCACATAGCGCTCCAGGGTCATTGCTGTCAGAGTAACTGGTGTGACTGTAAGATAGAGAGTTGCCAAAACAGAGATAATGATACATAACCCAACTTGCATTGTAAGGCGCAAATAGGTCAATATCAGAAGGATATCAGTCAAGATTAATAACAAGCTGTCAGACAATAATGTAACAGCAAATAAGATGTAGCGTGTAGTTGTGTGGAAGCACTCCTTTTTAAAAAAGGTCAAAATGAGCAACAAGTTAATGTAAAGGAAAATCATTACCAGGATCTGCACAATGATGACTCGGTCATCGATCTGTAGGCCACCAACCAATGAGCTGTTATCAGCCATATATTGTCTAAGCAAACACACACATTTTTGAGAAAATGCCAAAAGTCAAATCAAGTTTCATGTTGTAATGCATCTATCAATAGAAAATTAGATTCTATATACAAAATGATAAAGTTCAATTCAGCGTCAAGCTTTACTGAAGTGCTAAGATGCTGGTGTAAATACAGCAGTTTACCAAAGCATCCATGTTGTTTCAAAGACAAATGTCTTCTGCTGAGCTCTCTGCAGCCTTCTGAGAGAGGGCTGTGCATGATGACTTTAAAGACTAAAGTAACATCAAATAATTTTTTTCTCATCAGTGTCGTCATCCCGACTCACTGCTAGTCCCCCTCATTATCTATCTATTGTCAGTGCTGCAGAAAAAGTGAAGTGACCTCACAAGTTTGGCTCCTTTTAATGAGTTTCTAATAGAGTATTATTATTCAATATCTACTTTTGATCTGTAGCTCAAGGAGAGATAGGAACAGGACACGTTTTTACCAAAGGCCTAAAAAAAATCCTATACTTAAAAATTCAAATGTTTAAAAATAAGAAACAATTAGATGTATATTTGATCAATTTATATGTTGATAATCATTTTGCCATTTCTGTTATTTTATTTCAGTTTTCTCAATCTTGTGTCACTGAATAGCTTTTAGACTTGGTCTTGTTCAGGGCTAAACAGCAGAATGTTCTTCGTCGCCCTTCCCTTGTGCTCCCATGTCAGAGAAAAAGGCTGCAAAAGTGTCGTCTTCGACGCCCTTATGGTAGATAAAACTTGAGTGCCCTCTACCACTTCCCAATGTGAAAGAAAACAGGATAAAGTGCTTTATAGGGTGCCCATCCTGTGGAGAAAACCTGATGCAGTGCATAATAACCAGGGTTTGGAACTGTTTCAACATAAATACATTAGGACTTTCTTCATCCTGGTGCCCCACCACATGTAGCTGGTGCCCTTTGTTTTCTTTTTTTTGCCACTGGCCTCAAACAGCCCGAGACCACCACTGGGGACTATGCATCGCAAGAGCCACAATTCCTCCACATTTTATGTGGATATACACAACTTCAAAGCTTTAAGCTGGCACTATACGTTTGACATAATAAAATACTCTACATCTGTGTTGTCTTCAGTATATGGCAGATCTTCAACTGTATTACGTACGTATCATCAGCTCTTTTGATTTTTAGCTGAAGAATAAAGGGAGCTCCAAGTGTTGCATTTTATTTGTTTATTTATTTATTATTAACAAGACCCCTGATCAATTTGTAGCATATTTAGCCTTTTACAGTTGCTGTTGCTCTGTTCAAGAGCATATCTTATTAAGTAATGGTGCCCAGATTAATCAACCAGCAATAGTTATAGGCTGATTTTCAGTAAAAATATGCAACTGGGAGATTGGGATTAATGCTTCCTTGTTGCCAATCTTAAAAATTGATTGATGATGCTTAATGCTTTTGCTAATTTAATGGTCTGCTTACAAAGAACGCAGAGAGTCGCTGTTCAGACAGACTCTTGTTCAGTGAAACAAGAGGCCAGCAATGACAGAGAGAGGCGGGGGGGACAACTAATAGAGACAACTTATTTTCACATCTAATTTGACCAAACCAGAGTTGGTGATTGTTAGATCAGTGGGGAGACTAACCAAGACAGTTTTGATGTGGTTTACGATTAGTTAAGCTTATTAAGATAGTCTTAGTGCGGTGAAAGAGAGAAACTTGAATTCAGAAAGTGTACGGTTGTATTTTTCTGTTTAATAAGGAAAATGGGTAGCAAACAAGTCACTCGCACACATCTCCCACATGAAACTAATTGAACAATTTTAACATATCTTCAACTGCAAATCTAATACATTTTGATTAATCAAAAGAAATTCCTTATTATGGCCTTACTACAACAAGACATTTTTTTATTTAAATGAAAAGCCACACTCAGGTTGTAAATGTCAGTTACATCTATAAAGGGCATTAATTGAGATGCAACAGCTGCCGTTAATAGAGCTGCTGATTTAGGTAAAACGTATTTTATATGTAATTGTTTCTGAAAGAGAGATTGTTACCTCTTGCGTATGTAAAGATAACAGTCAAATTCAAAATTTCACTATGTTTTCCAAAGCAGAAAGAGTGATTATGAATACATTTATATTTATGTCATTGTCTCTGATATGAAAAGGTAATTAAAACTTACGGTCTAGAACGTACAGTGTCATTTTTCCAAATCTACAATGTAATTATTTCTATATATGGTGCACAACTACAGTACATACAGATACATACATGTAAATACAAGAGAACAACATGTGAAGTTAGGGAATAAGGGAGTAACATTGTCGATACATAGAAAGAATTCCACCTCAAATGAAGCCTTGTTTTCAAACAGTATTTCCTTTGTACAAACCAAAGAAGGCATAGGTTTTCAGCTCAACAAAAAACTTTTCATCCCTGAGGCCATAAATGAGAGGACTCAGACATCTTGGAACAAGATTAAACATTACGTAGTTAAAGTACCTGACTTGAACAAATAACAAGAAATCAGTCTGAAGTACAGCAGTTTCTATGAATGGGCACCACAGCTGGATGAGACAGAGGAGCAGCTGGAAAGCATGAAGAATTACTGTTCTGATGCCTTTCCATGATGACTTTTTATCCTCTCCTGATGCAGATTTGGCCACAATCATTATTTTAGCATAGGATATTACAATGATGATGCACATAATCAAGAAGTAAAACTGACTTATAGCTGACCAAAGATGATTCTGCCATGTGTGAACGAAGAATATGTTTATGGAGCATATTTTGAATTGTGTATAGAAGCTGAGGGAGACTGATGCAAATAAAATGGAGAAAAAAACAATGCAGGGTATAAAGCTGAGGCCGTGAATGATGAGGATGCAGTGTATAGTGTTGCGGGGGGAGCACAGCTCTCCATGGCGCAGGGGCATGCAAATGGCCACATAGCGCTCCAGGGTCATTGCTGTCAGAGTAACTGGTGTGACTGTAAGATAGAGAAGTGACACAACAGAGATAATGATACATAACCCAACTTGCATTGTAAAGCCAAAATAGCTCAATATCAGAAGGATATCAGACAAGATTAATAACAAGCTGTCAGACAATAATGTAACAGCAAATAAGATGTAGCGTGTAGTTGTGTGGAAGCACTCCTTTTTAAAAAAGGTCACAATGAGCAACAAGTTAATGCAAAGGAAAATCATTACCAGGATCTGCACAATGATGACTTGGTCATTGATCTGTCGGCGCAAAGACCCGCCACCAACCAATGAGCTGTTATCAGCCATATATTGTCTAAGCAAACACACGTTTCTGAGGTAATGCCAAAAGTCAAATCAAGTTTCATGTTGTAATGCATCTATCAATAGAAAATTAGATTCTATATACAAAATGATAAAGTTCAATTCAGCGTCAAGCTTTACTGAAGTGCTAAGATGCTGGTGTAAATACAGCAGTTTACCAAAGCATCCATGTTGTTTCAAAGACAAATGTCTTCTGCTGAGCTCTCTGCAGCCTTCTGAAAGAGGGCTGTGCATGATGACTTTAAAGACTAAAGTAACATCAAATAATTTTTTTCTCATCAGTGTCGTCATCCTGACTCACTGCTAGTCCCCCTCATTATCTATCTATTGTCAGTGCTGCAGAAAAAGTGAAGTGACCTCACAAGTTTGGCTCCTTTCAATGAGTTTCTAATAGAGTATTATTATTCAATATCTACTTTTGATCTGTAGTTCAAGGAGTGATAGGAACAGGACACGTTTTTACCAAAGGCCTAAAAAAAAATCCTATACTTAAAAATTCAAATGTTTAAAAATAAGAAACAATTAGATGTATATTTGATCAATTTATATGTTGATAATCATATTGCCATTTCTGTTATTTTAATTCAGTTTTCTCAATCTTGTGTCACTGAATAGCTTTTAGACTTGGTCTTGTTCAGGGCTAAACAGCAGAATGTTCTCCGTCGCCCTTCCCTTGTGCTCCCATGTCAGAGAAAAAGGCTGCAAAAGTGTCGTCTTCGACGCCCTTATGGTAGATAAAACTTGAGTGCCCTCTACCACTTCCCAATGTGAAAGAAAACAGAATAAAGTGCTTTATAGGGTGCCCATCCTGTGGAGAAAACCTGATGCAGTGCTTAATAACCAGGGTTTGGAAATGTTTCAACATAAATACATTAGGACTTTCTTCATCCTGGTGCCCCACCACATGTAGCTGGTGCCCTTTGTTTTCTTTTTTTTGCCACTGGCCTCAAACAGCCCGAGACCACCACTGGGGACTATACATCGCAAGAGCCACAATTCCTCCACATTTTATGTGGATATACACAACTTCAAAGCTTTAAGCTGGCACTATACATTTGACATAATAAAATACTCCACATCTGCGTTGTCTACAGTCTATGGCAGATCTTCAACTTTATTACGTACGTATCATCAGCTCTTTTGATTTTTAGCTGAAGAATAAAGGGAGCTCCAAGTGTTGCATTTTATTTGTTTATTTATTTATTATTAACAAGACCCCTGATCAATTTGTAGCATATTTAGCCTTTTACAGTTGCTGTTGCTCTGTTCAAGAGCATATCTTATTAAGTAATGGTGCCCAGATTAATCAACCAGCAATAGTTATAGGCTGATTTTCAGTAAAAATATGCAACTGGGAGATTGGGATTAATGCTTCCTTGTTGCCAATCTTAAAAATTGATTGATGATGCTTAATGCTTTTGCTAATTTAATGGTCTGCCTATAAAGAACGCAGAGAGTCGCTGTTCAGACAGACTCTCGTTCAGTGAAACAAGAGGCCAGCAATGACAGAGAGAGGCGGGGGGGACAACTAATAGAGACAACTTATTTTCACATCCAATTTGACCAAACCAGAGTTGGTGATTGTTAGATCAGTGGGGAGACTAACCAAGACAGTTTAGTTGTGGTTTACGATTAGTTAAGCTTATTAAGATAGTCTTAGTGCGGTGAAAGAGAGAAACTTGAATTCAGAAAGTGTACGGTTGTATTTTTCTGTTTAATAAGGAAAATGGGTAGCAAACAAGTCATTCGCACACATCTCCCACATGAAACTAATTGAACAATTTTAACATATCTTCAACTGCAAATCTAATACATTTTGATTAATCAAAAGAAATTCCTTATTATGGTCTTACTACAACAAGACATTTTTTTATTTAAATGAAAAGCCACACTCAGGTTGTAAATGTCAGTTACATCTATAAAGGGCATTAATTGAGATGCAACAGCTGCCGTTAATAGAGCTGCTGATTTAGGTAAAATGTATTTTATACTGCATTTTTATCAACTGCTATATATGTAAGTGTTTCTGAGAGAGAAATTGTTACCCCTCGCGTATGTATAGATAACAGTCAAATTCAAAATTTCACTATGTTTTCCAAGGCAGAAAGAGTGATTATGAATACATTTATAGTTATGTCATTGTCTCTGATATAAAAAGGTAATTAACACTTAACACCTGCGACATACAGTATAATTTTTTCAGATCTACAATGTAATTATTTCTATATATGGTGCATAACTACAGTACATACTGATACATACATGTAAATACAAGAGAACAACATGTGAAGTTAGGGAATAAGGGAGTAACCTTGTCGATACAGACAAATAATTCCACCTCAAATGAAGCCTTGTTTTCAAACAGTATTTCTTTTGTACAAACCAAAGAAGGCATAGGTTTTAAGCTCAACAAAAAACTTTTCATCCCTGAGGCCATAAATGAGAGGACTCAGACATCTTGGAACAAGACTAAACATTACGTAGTTAAAGTACCTGACTTGAAAAAATAACAAGAAATCAGTCTGAAGTACAGCAGCTTCTATGAATGGGCACCACATCTGGATGAGACAGAGGAGCAGCTGGAAAGCATGAAGAATTACTGTTCTGAGGCCTTTCCATGATGACTTTTTATCCTCTCCTGATGCAGATTTGGCCACAATCATTATTTTAGCATAGGATATTACAATGATGATGCACATAATCAAGAAGTAAAACTGACTTATAGCTGACCAAAGATGATTCTGCCATGTGTGAACGAAGAATATCACTATGGAGCATAATTTGAATTGTGTATAGAAGCTGTGGGAGACTGATGCAAATAAAATGGAGAAAAAAACAATGCAGGGTATAAAGCTGAGGCCGTGAATGATGAGGATGCAGTGTATAGTGTTGCGGGGGGAGCACAGCTCTCCATGACGCAGGGGCATGCAAATGGCCACATAGCGCTCCAGGGTCATTGCTGTCAGAGTAACTGGTGTGACTGTACGATAGAGAAGTGCCACAACAGTGATAATGATACATAACCCAACTTGCATTGTAAAGCCAAAATAGGTCAATATCAGAAGGATATCAGACAAGATTAATAACAAGCTGTCAGACAATAATGTGAAAGCAAATAAGATGTAGCGTGTAGTTGTGTGGAAGCACTCCTTTTTAAAAAAGGTCACAATGAGCAACAAGTTAATGCAAAGGAAAATCATTACCAGGATCTGCACAATGATGACTTCGTCATTGATCTGTCGGCGCAAAAACTCGCCACCAACCAATGAGCTGTTATCAGCCATATATTGTCTAAGCAAACACACACATTTTTGAGGAAATGCCAAAAGTCAAATCAAGTTTCATGTTGTAATGCATCTATCAATAGAAAATTAGATTCTATATACAAAATGATAAAGTTCAATTCAGCGTCAAGCTTTACTGAAGTGCTAAGATGCTGGTGTAAATACAGCAGTTTACCAAAGCATCCATGTTGTTTCAAAGACAAATGTCTTCTGCTGAGCTCTCTGCAGCCTTCTGAGAGAGGGCTGTGCATAATGACTTTAAAGACTAAAGTAACATCAAATAATTTTTTTCTCACCAGTGTCGTCATCCTGACTCACTGCTAGTCCCCCTCATTATCTATCTATTGTCAGTGCTGCAGAAAAAGTGAAGTGACCTCACAAGTTTGGCTCCTTTTAATGAGTTTCTAATAGAGTATTATTATTCAATATCTACTTTTGATCTGTAGCTCAAGGAGTGATAGGAACAGGACACGTTTTTACCAAAGGCCTAAAAAAAAATCCTATACTTAAAAATTCAAATGTTTAAAAATAAGAAACAATTAGATGTATATTTGATCAATTTCTATGTTGATAATCATATTGCCATTTCTGTTATTTTATTTCAGTTTTCTCAATCTTGTGTCACTGAATAGCTTTTAGACTTGGTCTTGTTCAGGGCTAAACAGCAGAATGTTCTCCGTCGCCCTTCCCTTGTGCTCCCATGTCAGAGAAAAAGGCTGCAAAAGTGTCGTCTTCGACGCCCTTATGGTAGATAAAACTTGAGTGCCCTCTACCACTTCCCAATGTGAAAGAAAACAGAATAAAGTGCTTTATAGGGTGCCCATCCTGTGGAGAAAACCTGATGCAGTGCTTAATAACCAGGGTTTGGAACTGTTTGAACATAAATACATTAGGACTTTCTTCATTCTGGTGCCCCACCACATGTAGCTGGTGCCCTTTGTTTTCTTTTTTTTGCCACTGGCCTCAAACAGCCCGAGACCACCACTGGGGACTATACATCGCAAGAGCCACAATTCCTCCACATTTTATGTGGATATACACAACTTCAAAGCTTTGAGCTGGCACTATACGTTTGACATAATAAAATACTCCACATCTGCGTTGTCTACAGTCTATGGCAGATCTTCAACTTTATTACGTACGTATCATCAGCTCTTTTGATTTTTAGCTGAAGAATAAAGGGAGCTCCAAGTGTTGCATTTTATTTGTTTATTTATTTATTATTAACAAGACCCCTGATCAATTTGTAGCATATTTAGCCTTTTACAGTTGCTGTTGCTCTGTTCAAGAGCATATCTTATTAAGTAATGGTGCCCAGATTAATCAACCAGCAATAGTTATAGGCAGATTTTCAGTAAAAATATGCAACTGGGAGATTGGGATTAATGCTTCCTTGTTGCCAATCTTAAAAATTGATTGATGATGCTTAATGCTTTTGCTAATTTAATGGTCTGCCTATAAAGAACGCAGAGAGTCGCTGTTCAGACAGACTCTCGTTCAGTGAAACAAGAGGCCAGCAATGACAGAGAGAGGCGGGGGGGGGGGGGGGGGGGGGGGGGACAACTAATAGAGACAACTTATTTTCACATCCAATTTGACCAAACTAGAGTTGGTGATTGTTAGATCAGTGGGGAGACTAACCAAGACAGTTTAGTTGTGGTTTACGATTAGTTAAGCTTATTAAGATAGTCTTAGTGCGGTGAAAGAGAGAAACTTGAATTCAGAAAGTGTACGGTTGTATTTTTCTGTTTAATAAGGAAAATGGGTAGCAAACAAGTCATTCGCACACATCTCCCACATGAAACTAATTGAACAATTTTAACATATCTTCAACTGCAAATCTAATACATTTTGATTAATCAAAAGAAATTCCTTATTATGGCCTTACTACAACAAGACATTTTTTTATTTAAATGAAAAGCCACACTCAGGTTTTAAATGTCAGTTACATCTATAAAGGGCATTAATTGAGATGCAACAGCTGCCGTTAATAGAGCTGCTGATTTAGGTAAAACGTATTTTATATGTAATTGTTTCTGAAAGAGAGATTGTTACCTCTTGCGTATGTAAAGATAACAGTCAAATTCAAAATTTCACTATGTTTTCCAAAGCAGAAAGAGTGATTATGAATACATTTATATTTATGTCATTGTCTCTGATATGAAAAGGTAATTAAAACTTACGGTCTAGAACGTACAGTGTCATTTTTCCAAATCTACAATGTAATTATTTCTATATATGGTGCACAACTACAGTACATACAGATACATACATGTAAATACAAGAGAACAACATGTGAAGTTAGGGAATAAGGGAGTAACATTGTCGATACATAGAAAGAATTCCATCTCAAATGAAGCCTTGTTTTCAAACAATATTTCTTTTGTACAAACCAAAGAAGGCATAGGTTTTCAGCTCAACAAAAAACTTTTCATCCCTGAGGCCATAAATGAGAGGACTCAGACATCTTGGAACAAGATTAAACATTACGTAGTTAAAGTACCTGACTTGAACAAATAACAAGAAATCAGTCTGAAGTACAGCAGTTTCTATGAATGCGCACCACAGCTGGATGAGACAGAGGAGCAGCTGGAAAGCATGAAGAATTACTGTTCTGAGGCCTTTCCATGATGACTTTTTATCCTCTCCTGATGCAGATTTGGCCACAATCATTATTTTAGCATAGGATATTCCAATGATGATGCACATAATCAAGAAGTAAAACTGACTTATAGCTGACCTAAGATGATTCTGCCATGTGTGAACGAAGAATATGTTTATGGAGCATATTTTGAATTGTGTATAGAAGCTGAGGGAGACTGATGCAAATAAAATGGAGAAAAAAACAATGCAGGGTATAAAGCTGAGGCCGTGAATGATGAGGATGCAGTGTATAGTGTTGCGGGGGGAGCACAGCTCTCCATGACGCAGGGGCATGCAAATGGCCACATAGCGCTCCAGGGTCATTGCTGTCAGAGTAACTGGTGTGACTGTAAGATAGAGAGTTGCCAAAACAGAGATAATGATACATAACCCAACTTGTATTGTAAAGCCAAAATAGCTCAATATCAGAAGGATATCAGACAAGATTAATAACAAGCTGTCAGACAATAATGTGAAAGCAAATAAGATGTAGCGTGTAGTTGTGTGGAAGCACTCCTTTTTAAAAAAGGTCACAATGAGCAACAAGTTAATGCAAAGGAAAATCATTACCAGGATCTGCACAATGATGACTTGGTCATTGATCTGTCTGCGCAAAGACCCGCCACCAACCAATGAGCTGTTATCAGCCATATATTGTCTAAGCAAACAAACACGCTTTTGAAGTAATGCCAAAAGTCAAGTGTGAAGTGCTAAGATGCTGGTGTAAATACAGCAGTTTACCAAAGCATCCATGTTGTTTCAAAGACAAATGTCTTCTGCTGAGCTCTCTGCAGCCTTCTGAGAGAGGGCTGTGCATGATGACTTTAAAGACTACAACATCCAAAAGTAACATCAAATAATTTTTTTCTCACCAGTGTCGTCATCCTGACTCACTGCTAGTCCCCCTCATTATCTATCTATTGTTAGTGCTGCAGAAAAAGTGAAGTGACCTCACAAGTTTGGCTCCTTTTAATGAGTTTCTAATAGAGTATTATTATTCAATATCTACTTTTGATCTGTAGTTCAAGGAGTGATAGGAACAGGACACGTTTTTACCAAAGGCCTAAAAAAAATCCTATACTTAAAAATGCAAATGTTTTTCAAAATGAAACAACAAGATGAATATATGCCTAATTTCTTTCTTATTTCAGTTTTCTCATTCTTTTGTCACTGAATAGCTTTTACACTTGGTCTTGTTCAGGGCTAACCAGCAGAATGTTCTCCGTCGCCCTTCTCTTGCGCTCCCTTATCAGAGAAAAAGGCTGCAAAAGTGAATGAAATAATTGGTAATTTTTTACTCTTGCATGAATTATTAATTAAGGCTATTTATTCAATGAGAAAATGTCAACTCTTCTTGATATGATTATTGAGTCTCCAGTACAGTTGTATGGCAGGGGGGTTTATTCAACACTGGATCACAAAGTTGTTCATTTTAAGTTTTATTGTAACAAACAAAAAACTTTTTTTAAATATAAAACAGTTGTTTGCATTGTTGTTTTTTTATTGCTCACATAATAGCAAAAAAAAAAAAAAAAATCTATATATCTATGAGTATTTATTTGTTGCCTTGTCACGTAATCCTAAACGAGTGCGATAGGGCTTCGTGGCAACTACTGACCACCGTCACTTCACAGCAAGATGGGTTTGAAGCTATATTTGCCTTTAAAAGGTTGCTTAAAGATGAATGACCTGAGTGATGGCAGCATTTTTTGCAGATATTTATTGATACATAAAGCATGACCTATGACAAACTGTGCCCTATTTAGAGTCAGTGTTTGGTTTGTCCGTTGTGGGCTACTGTAGAACGTTGTGGTGCAACATAGCGACTCTGTGGGAGAGGACACTCTCCGTATGTTGACATGAAAGGCTCATTCTAAGCTATTCAAAACGCAACAATTCTTAGTTCCAGGTATTTATACACTAATGAAAACAGAGAAATTGTATTGCGTGTTTTACACGATCTGATTGGTTCTCCTGATCGGCTTTTATAGAGACCACTTATCAAACTATTTAAAAAAAATATCAATAGGAGCACCTTTACCTACCACACTATCTTCGGTTCCTTTGTCACCAGAGAGGTGGTAATCCATGATCCTATTTTCGAAGGTCAGGATGAAAAGTTGTGTCCACTGGGTTGCTTCTTTTCCGGAGTTGCCCACTGGAAATGCAGATCCATAGAAGTCTTTGAATCCCTCTTAGTCTGACCTGTCTCCTAGGACCAGATTGCCATGGTAGTGTTTACACAAGATATTGCCCCCAACAGCAAAGCTCCAAGTGTCACACTCAAACAGCCCCCATCCTTCAAATCCTCAGAATGGTTTTATTATTTTGATTTAGGATAATATGATGGAAATATGATTAAGGACTAAAGCCCTTGGGTTGAGGGCTTTTGAGTTACCCCACACCTGCATGAGGTTCCTCATCCTGGGCAAGTCCAGAAAAAAAGGGAAATCACCTGCCATAACTAGTTGACATTCTAAGTTCCTATATTCTTGTTTTAGCAGCTTTGGGTCAGCGGGCCAAGGCCCGATTTGACTCACCGGGCCCCTATGTCTAGCCTTGTAGGTGATGGGCCCACAAGGTTGTGAACCATGTCACTTCTTTAGGCAGAGCTCGATCGAGACCATGGGTGTAGACCAGGGTAGTTACATTAGAAAATGTTAGTATACTAACAAGCTAAGATAATTGATAATTATTGGACTGTCAGGCTTGTAGTGAGTAGGTTGAGAAGCAGGCCGGGGTGCAGGTTGAGAAGCAGGCCTTTGAGAAAGAACCTACTCAGTCAGCATAGGTAATTACTCATCTTCTACAGCTCACATTACCTGTGTTGTATCGCAGGGTTCCATTTTAGGTCCAGTTTATTTTCTATCTACATGCCTCCACTTGGCCAAATCATCCAACATCACAATGTCTCCTTTCATTGCTATGCAGATGGCACACAGATATACTTCCCTCTGAGACCTACTGACCCCAAAAGGCTAGCTGCTGTTGTAGATTGTCTTAATGATCTCAACTGTTGGATGGCACAACATCTTTTCAGCTCAATAACTCAAATTCATATTATTCAATCCCCCAAACCCTATCAATTTAATCAAGAATGTACTCCATCTGTGGCCTGCATGCTCATTATGGTTTTGATGGTGATGACTAGTGTTGTTGTAGTTGTGCTTTCTTGTTGTTATTGCTGTTATAGTGACACCATTTATCACTTCCACAGACGCCAGGCTAGAGATATTGGAACTACATGTGATTTGAGTTCTCTAATGTACTAACTCAGATAGCAATTATAAATTGTTAAAAAGTTCACATTTTAATATTTTGATTTTTTTTTTTACTTGGCCCTGGTCTTTATACAACTATGTCACTTTTTTGGGAATAAAGAAGGTCGCAATGAGCTACATGGGATTAATACTGTTTTGTTTTCAGGACAGACATGATGATATACTGTGCTTTATGTTTTGAATGTTAAACTAATTATATTTATATCTTATATATCTTGGACAACCTTTTTGTGTTTTAAAGAGTAACAGATTGTCCCTTAATTTACGCTCACAAATTATTGAGTCGAAGAAAGAAATTGAGTTCAAACTGCGTTTATTTGGACAATAGACACGAGCAAAACAAGCTTCCAATTTAGCCATATTATCTAAACAACTTATCTCAGCATTAAAGTAAAAGTTACAAAACTATTTCTGTATCTGACTTTGTCTGTGCACTCAGTTACTAGCAGCAGCTAACATAGAGGTATCATGGGAATATGATGCAATCATGGTTTGTTTTTTTCCATGTGGATTTAAACTCCACACAGAACAGCAATGCTAATGAGCCGATCATCACTATTCTCTTATGGCAAATAAACTCCTGTGAAACTCATTAAAGATGACGGTTAATTGGTTCATTAATTATTCAAACGATCCTGTTGATGTTTTCTCTGGGTGAAGATGGATGACACAACAGGCAAAAAAAGTTCATAGTTATCTAATACCATGACTGTTTGTACAAAATTTCATGGCAATGCATAGTTTAGGTATTTCAGTCTGGACCATAGTGGTGGACCGACAAACCAACAAACCCACAGACAGACCGACATTGCCATTCTTTGAGCCCTGCCGCTAGCATGGCTAAACATCATGTAAAATAGTCATATTTTACTATAACCTGACCTATATTGGTTATATATCTAATATTTAACATCATTGCTAAACTATCAAATAAAAATAAAAGAAGAAAATGCATTATTTTTGCTGCATGACATTTACAGTACATGTAAAGAGGTGTCCTTGAGGTCCTGGTGGCCTACTGGTTCAGACACATACCATGTAATTGCAAATTTGCTGGTTTGTAATACCCCCTGTCTCCTACACTTGTAGGCCCAATTCATTTCTGTTTCCCTTCATCCTGTTTTCCCCCAATATATTGTACTAAAAAAACCGTCACATGTTGTGTGTGCTTGTTTTGTTGACAGTGTGACAGGACACTCCAAGAGTAATTTACTGAGAAATAATACAATGGATTCAACAAGCAAGAAGATATAATTGTATTGGCATAAGAACATTCACATCATCAGACTGTGTTTGAAAGGCTTTTTTGTGTGGAACTATATAACACATATGACCAACAAGGACTAACATATGTTACAATAAAACATGGAGGGTGGGGGTGTCGTTGTGTAATGGGACTGAAGCCCAAGGTCACCGGAGCCTAAGTCCCAGTCGACTGGGCCAAAATTTTTAGTTTTATCAATGTTCAATTGTTCAAAAAAAACTTCTCATATGACTCCAAAAATCTTGGAGTCAGAGTTCTGGGCAACAAAACTTTAATGTCGACATTAAAGGAGAGATGTTCAAAGTGCACACCAGTTACACTTGAAGAGAGCTCTGACCTATGTTGGCCTGTGCCTCTAGTTTTATACTCATGAGCCCACACTTGCCCACACCTATTGTTCAGCCTCAAAACAGTGTATTAACCCATCATTTTTTCACCATTATATCAGTTCTTTTTTGCATGTGCCACCACCAGCCTGTGACTGGTTCATACTGGTTCATACCGGTTCACCCCTGCAGGTGCACTTGGGTTCATGGCTAAGTCAGTGAGGATCACAAAACATGTTCATGCAAGTGCAGTGAGAATCACATTAGATATGTTTTTATGGATTCTTTTTTAACATCTACTTCTCATTATTGTACTTCTTAACTAACACACATCATAAAAACAGGTTGCCTAAATGAAAGAAATGAAGGGTTGTAAAAACCTACAGGAAGCTTAGTCATTTTTGGCATTTAACTGAGGCCCTTTCTCACTGGAGAGAGGCTCAAGGACACAGTAGCAGGACTGACACTTACGGGTGTGGAGGTACAGCCTGAGAGCTTTAGGTTAAAGGAAAGGAAAGTTTTGCATTTTATCTTCTTCAGCACATCACATGTTTTAATGAAAAATTAAACACAATTTGTGTCAGTAAAACAGAGAAAGAAAGAAGAGCCTACTGCAAATTTTCAAAAGGCGTGACAATGTGTCAGCAGCCGTACATGAAATGTTAACAAAGAGAAGAGTCATCCCTTTCTTATCTAATGAAAATATTTTGAGATTTGTTCTTGACAAAACAACAGAGAACATAGTATTTCAGTCCAAGAAAAAACTTTTCATCCCTGAGGCCATAAATGACAGGACTCAGACATCTTGGAGCAAGATTGAATGTTATATAATTAAAGTACCTTACATTAATATATAACGTAAAATCAATATTAAACACAGCAGTTTCTATGAATGGGCACCACAGCTGGATGAGACAGAGGAGCAGCTGGAAAGCATGAAGAATTACTGTTCTGAGTCCTTTCCATGTTGACTTTATATTCTCTCCCGATGCAGCTTTGGCCACTTTCACTATTTCAATGTAAGAGAAAATTATGATGGCAGACATTATTAAGAAGTAGCACTGATATACAGCTAATTTAACACGATCCTGCCATTGGAGGAAGACAAACATATCCATTTGGCATATGCTGTATTGGGTATACAAGTTATGGGAGGCTAATGCAAAGAAGATGGAGAGAACAACAATGCAGGGTACAGAGCTGAGGCTGTGAATGATGAAGATGCAGTGCAGAGAGCTGCGTGTAGAGCACAGCTCTCCATGGCGCAGAGGCATGCAAATGGCCACATAGCGCTCCAGGGTCATGGCTGTCAGAGTAACTGGTGTGACAAACGTGCATAGCACCAAAAGAATATAGATAATGACACACAATCCAATTTGTATAGTGAAACGAAAATAGTTCAAGAGGAACAGGATATCAGACAGGATTAATATCAAACTATCAGACAGTAGTGTAACAGCAAATAAGATGTAGCGCATGGTTGTGTAGAAATAGTCCTTTGAAAAAAAGGTTACAATGAGCAAACAGTTGATGCAAAGGAAAATCACCACCAGAAGCTGCACTATAATGACCCTGAGGTTAATCTGACGCTGCAGGGACTCACCACCAGTCACTGAGTTGTTATCTGCCATACTGTATACATATCAGATGTTTTTAGGCACTACCAAAAGTCAAATGATTTACTTTCTAACAATAAGATGACAAAACCTATTACATTAAGATTCAAGTCCAATGTCAAGCTTTTTTTAAATTGTAAAATGTTGGTTTAAATAGAGCAATTTACCAAACTCTCCCTGCAATAATGTGGCATTGTGGCACCACAGTTTCAAAGGCAAATGTCTTCCACTGAGCTCTGCATAGCCTTCTTAAAGAGGACAGTATATGAAGACTTTATAGGAGTGACTAGAACATCTAAAAATAACACCAAATGAGACTTTGCTCACCATAGTGTCGTCACTGCCCCTTAACTTCCTTAATCACTCATTGGCTATCTATAGTTAGATGTTAGATATGTTGAATGAACTCCATAGCTCTTCCAAATGTGTTTTCAAATTATTATAGAAGATTATTATCAAGTATTCAAGTTATCAGGTTGCTGGATGTGTGTGTAGCACCTCTGACTTTCATGCAGACCGGAGTTTGTCACAGACTTCTTTCCCTAAACCTAACCAAGACTTATTTTATCTCGCCAAATTTAAAAAACAAAAAAGTCCCACAATGCCAAAAGTTAGCTATATATTTAAATATAGAATTATAAAAGTAATTAAAGGATTGACTATTTAAATCACAATGCAGTGAATTATGAAATGAATATGTTCTGGTCATCCACTACCACTTTTATTTATCAGATGCGCAGAAGTAGATTTTTTTAAGTTCCAGAAAACTTATAATACACCCTATGTTGTTGGCCGGATGTTTCAAGCAAAACATAAATTAATAAAATTGAATAAATATTTAGTATGTCATCTTGAAATGTTTGTCATGCTTTAAGTTCATCTGAAGTTAATATAGGGCTTCAGCATTGTAACTCACTGACTTAACCTTACTCTTCATCAGCCCTAAATATCCACCCACCTCTGATTTCTTTTGTATTTTTATACAAATTTATAGCAAGGGCCCAACTGGTCGACTCTATCTCAACATCGGCCTGGAAAGTTTATAAGAACTTGTATTTTCAAGACAGTTCTCACTGCAACAAGTAAATTATATCTTTTGTAAATGTTAGTACAATCACATAACTTTGAGTATAGCAAAGAGTGTTGTAAAAAGCACATGATTGGTGTGTTGGTTTGATGCAGATATGAAGTCAAATTAAATTATAAACAATGAAGGGATGAAAAGTAGGTCACTTTAATGTATTCTTAGCAATAGACAATGTGATAAGATATTCATTGCTCAGGAATAGAAAATGCCAACATCCCCTGAAACATCTATGATTTGTTTTAGAATTTGTATGGCTGTTGCATCCATTGAATCATTTCAATTAAATTTATTTGTAAAATAATCACATAAATAAAGCCAGAGACACTTATTAAACATGTTATTTTAGCAGCGTGAAATAATGATTTTAATTTATCAATCAAAATTCATTTTACGGTTTCCTATACAAGCCACAGAGAGCATAGCCTTTCAGTACACTGAAAAACAGTTCATCCCTGAGGCCATAAATAAGAGGACTCAGACATCTTGGAACAAGATTAAACATTACATAGTTAGAGTACCTGAGTTGAAGATATAACAAGAAATCAGTCTGAAGTACAGCAGCTTCTATGAATGGGCACCACATCTGGATGAGACAGAGCAGCAGCTGGAAAGCATGAAGAATGACTGTTCTGAGTCCTTTCCTTATTGAATTTTTATTCTCTCCTGAAGCAGATTTGGCCACATTTATTATTTTAATATAGGAGAATACAATAGTAACAAACATGATTAAGAAGTAAAACTGACTTATAGCTGACCTAAGATGACCTTGCCAATTGTGAAAGATGAATATTTCCACAGAGCATATTCTGCCTTGAGCATAGAAGCTGTGGGTCGCAGATGCAAAGAAGATGGAGAGAACAACAATGCAGGGTACAGAGCTGAGGCTGTGAATGATGAGGATGCAGTGCAGAGCACTGCGTGTGGAGCACAGCTCTCCATGGCGCAGGGGCATGCAAATGGCCACATAGCGCTCCAGGGTCATTGCTGTCAGAGTAACTGGTGTGACAAACGTGTACAGAGACAAAACCAAATATATAATGACACACAACCACATTTGAATGGTAACACGAAAATTGCTCAGAATGAGCAGGATATTAGTCAAAACTAAAAACATACAATCAGACAGTAGTGTAATAGCAAATAAGATATAGCGCATGGATGTGTAGAAGAATTCCTTCATAAAAAATGTTTTGATTAGCAGAAAGTTAATGCAAAGGAAAACTGACACCAAAACCTGAACTAAAATGACCTGATCATTGATTTTGGACATTGAGGATCCCCCACCAGTCAGTGAGATATTGGCTGCCATATATTCCTCTGCGTTTTAGCGTTTTAGACACTGCCACAATTAAACACACAATTAAAGTTAAGAACTCATCTATGACTAAACTGCCTGTCAGTATAATTTAAAATATTTGATTAAACCAGACGCTCAGAACCGTGGCACAAAGATCAAATCATCTCAATCTGAACAACTTCACAGCTGCAAATGGTGGAATTTTAGTTGATTAACACATATACAATACACATCAATATAATATCACATGTACCTACAATACATTTGACAAAAACACAGGTCAAATGGCATAAAACCCTCATATTACCAAACCATCTCTGCAGTAACGTGGCCTTGGGGCACACACTTACAAAGATGAATGTCTTCTGTTGAGCTCTGCACAGCCCTCTGAGAGAAGATCATGTATGAAAACTTTATAGGGTTAACTATAACACAAGGGAAACATCAAAGCAAACTTTGCTCACCACAATGTTGTCTTCACTAATTAAAGCTCACAAAACACCTCATAGTCATTATAGTTATTCACTTTGTGTGTTGGAGAGATGTTTTCCCACAGAAACTATAACCCGTAACACACACCTACTGTACACATCAGGATTGTTCAAGTCAAAGGGCAAATTTTACGGCCGGGTTATTCAGGACATGCCCGACAATGTTGTAAGGCAAAAATGTTAGATAGAAGTTCCAAACTGCCACACAGGAAAGTGGGGTGAAAATCTGTCCGTCATAGATGGGGGGGCAAGATGCAATAATAGTTTAAACTAGAAAAGGAAATTTCTGAAGAAATTGCGGCGTGAATGCTGACTGCTGAAAGGCTGACACTAAACTGGATTGCTGTAGTTGAGCACAAAAAGTGGAATAATATCAACAATGTATGAAAGATGTGGAATAGTTGAATGTTTGTCGAAAGGCTGGTGCTAAACTGGATTGCTGGCTTGAACTAGCTTGAAGCAGCTGGAGGGAGTATGAATTAGTTGTTAATTAGATGTACAACATTTTGTGGTTTGAATAAAGTTTACACCTGAAAGTCTGGGTGAGCAGATTAGACTTGAAAAATGCCTGAAAAAGTCTAAAAATGTCAAAATCCTGTGTGTGTGTGTGTGTGTGTGTGTGTGTGTGTGTGAGTGTGAAACTGCACTGATCAGCTGTGTGTCACGGTCAGTGGTTGCCATGGTGATAACCACAGCACTTTTCCCCTCTGTCGCCCTCCTCAACTTTCTGGTCTCAGTTGACAACGAGTATATGCAGCTCTTGGCTGGTACACCTGTCACTTAAGGGATCGTAGAGCCAAAAGTGTAGGTCCGATTGCTACCTTAGCCACATTTCTGCGACTGTAACAAATTTCCCTACGTTCTGATGTAAAATCACGTATGAGGAGTGAAAATTGTGGTACTGGGAGCAATTGATTGTGTAAAAAGTATGAATGATATGGAAGAGTTGAATTTATGCCAGAAAGTCCAAAGTGGTGTGAACGTTTTAATGTTGGAATGACGTTTCTACGTGAAAGTATGAAGGATGTGGAAGACTTTGAAGATGAGTGGTTTTGAATGTTTTGCTCATTGACTTTCATTATAACTAATTATTAAACAAAGTTGAATATTTTTAAAAGTATTAATGGGATTTGAATGTTGAATAATACCTTGAATGTACGAAAAATGTGGAACTTGAATGAATGAATGGAGTTTGTAGCTGAAATTATGAATGAGTAGAGAAGAGTTGAATAGGCATGAAAATCTGGAAATTTTGAACATTCCGCCCATTAATTTGAATGGAGCAAATTTCCCAGAAAATGTTGAATATTTCGGAAAGTATGAATGTTATGAAAAAGTTGAATACAAGCAATAATGTCCTAATTGAGCTGAACGTTTTGATGTTTGAATTAAGTTTCTACGTTGAAAATGTGGAAGGACAAGACTCGCAAAAAAAGTGGTCTGAAGAATAATAATTAGAAAATTTCACATTTTTTGGAGTGGGCCGGCGGGGTGAGGATGCTCACTGAACCCCGTATCATTTCAGATAACCGAGCTTTACGTGCAATAAATTCCAAAAACGAGTGTGGAGCTTGTAATTATGAGAAGGAATTAAGTCGGTCATTCAATTACACACCCCCTGGTGATAAGTCATGTTTCATGTTTGCTTCATGAACAGTTAAAAAGAAAACCAGACCAGGCCAATTTGGGCAAAAAGCACCGTAATAAGCGGTACAGATGACCACATTGTGGCAATCATCCTTTTAAATAGTCTTCCAGCGCAAAAAAAAAGTTCTACTGAAACCCTTGTTCCACTTCACATGCAGCTTTCTGTAAAGAGGATGAGCTGAGGAGAAACCTTTTAAACTTTAACATTATTAAGTGGATTGGTATTGGCCAGATGTGACAATCCATATTAAAACAGTATTTAAGCCTGTTTATTTTCACTGGTATTGTGGGAGGAATGATTGACTACGTGATTACTACGCTTTATAAACTTCATATGTTTTCAAACTTATGCATTGACTCAGTCAGCAGTTCTTTCCAACGCCAACTCACACTGTCTCGCTGCTGCTGGTTGCTGTTGAGAGAGAAGTCCAAATCCTGGCCCAAGTCAAAGTATTGGACCCATTGAGATTTTGACCTGCTGTTGGCGCTAGAGGAAAATTCAGGTGATCACCAAAGTGACGACAATTCATCCTGAGGGGGACATGATTGTGTGCACCAAATTTCATGGCAATCCATTCAAAAGTTGTTGAGACATTTAACTCAAAGCCACAAATCTCAACATCATGATGGCGCTAGAAAAAACGTCAGGGGATCATGAATGTCTGTACAATAATTCATGGCAATCCATCCCACAGTTGTTGAGATATATCAGTCTGGACCAAATGGTGGACCGACTGACAGGCAAGCATAGCTAAAAATGAGACCCAGGTTGGACTTTAAGTGCAATAATTGCAGGAATTCAACAATTGGGAGGGTTAGGATTATAAATTATAGAACAAGGCCCGCTCAAATGACATAGCCTACTTTACACAAACATTTCTTTAATTTCATTTGTAATAATTTGTCAAGTGAAAACATTCTGTTCATCCTGACATTTGCTCAATGTAAAATAGACATATCGACAGGCAAATGTTATGTCGGGCAGCATATCACATCATGACACTTAAAATGTACAACCAATTAACATTGTTCAAATGCAAAAGCATTTCTTAATGTTTGGTGTGTGATTTTTCCTGTTCAATACTACTACTACCACTTACAAAGAATACATCACCAATAATGTATCTAGTTTCCTAGGGCAGTCTAATTGTATTTCTGTGGGAAAACTTATTTGGAGGAACCCAACTACTAAGGTCACTAAACATCTCTCCAGCCCATGTGTGTAACTATAGTTACTACAGTCTTTGAAGTGTGTTAGCAGTGGCTGGTGATGACGACAGTGGTGAGTAAACCTGGTATTCCCCTTGTATTATAGTTGCCCATATAAAGTTTTCATACACAGTCCTCTCTTAAGAGGCTGCACAGAGCTCAGCACAAGACACTCTTCTATTATGCCACAATTCCACGTTACTGCAGGGATGGTTTGGTAAACTTATAGATGTTATGCCTTTTGAGCTGTTGATGTGTTTCTCTTCCTTGTACATATAGTATATGTCATTTGCTAAAGGTGTGTATTGTTGTTGATTTGTTCAATGCAAATTCTACCAGTTGCAGCTGTGAGATCCTTCATGTTGAACTTATTTGACCTTTCACCACAGAAAGTCGGGCTTCAGAATTTAAAACCTTGTTTATTTGGTTACACCAGAGAAATATATGGCTAACAACAGCTCATTGTATGGTGGTGAATCCGTAAATCACGAATTATTTCACCCGGTAATTTTACTTCAGGTGTTGGTAGCACTATTCCTTTGCATCAACTTTATGCTGATCACAACCTTTTTTATGAAAGATTTCTTCTATACAACCATGCGCTACATCTTATTTGCTACTACATTACTCTCTGATTGTCTGATCTTGGTTTTATCAAATATTTTGGTCGTAACTGGGTATTTTGAGTTGACCATGCAAATGTGGTTGTGTGTCATTATCCTCATTTTGTCATTAGTGTATATTTTGGTCACACCAATTACTGTGATGGCAATGACCCTGGAGCGCTATGTGGCCATTTGCATGCCCCTGCGGCATGGAGAGCTGTGCTCCACACGCAGCTCTCTGCACTGCATCCTCATCATTCACGGCCTCAGCTCTGTACCCTGCATTGTTTTTTTCTCCATCTTTTTTGCGTCAGCCTCCCTTGACTTAGACAAACAATACAGGGTATGCTCTATGGAGATTTTCACTTTGAACAGTTTGCAGAATCATCTTAGGTCAGCTATAAATCAGTTTTACTTCTTGGTCATGTGTATTGCTATTGTATTCTCCTATGTTAAAATAATGAAAGTGGCCAAAGCTGCATCAGGAGATAATAAAAAGTCAATAAGGAAAGGGCTCAGAACAGTAATTATTCATGCTTTCCAGCTGTTCCTCTGTGTCATCCAGCTCTGGTGCCCATTCATAGAAGATGCTGTACTTCAGATTAATTTGATGTTATATATTAATGTCAGGTATTTTAATTACATTACTTTTTATCTTGCTTCAAGATGCCTGAGTCCTCTCATTTATGGCCTCAGGGATGAAAAGTTTTTTCTTGTACTGAAATACTATGCTCTCTGTGGCTTTCAAGCCAGAACAAATTCCTTAATTTGACAAATTAGAACCCTAATGTTGCTTCAGAAAATGTTTATATAATATATGCTATGTTGCAGGTTATGTGAATTAATAAGTGAAATAGTATTTTTGTCCAATCAGTTTCATTGGCCCGAGACTGTGTTTACATTGCTGTAATGAATACGCTTTTCAACTACCCCAACGTTATATTGAATCCACATAATCTACATATTTTGGGCAAACTGAATGATTCCTCATGCAGCTTATGTCCTATAAAGGTCCCTGGTACCTTCATCCACATTACAGGACATGTGTTCTTGAAGTCTTTTGTATAGTTGTTGACACATTGTAAATATTTTTTGTAATTTTACTTTGTAATGCCCCTTTTGCTTTTGTGTCCCTTTTTAAAATTAAATGTTTATTATATATGTTTTTACTTGTATGGTTTGCTTTTTGTATATGGTCCAATTAAATGTTGATTGCAAAAGTAGTATGATGGTGTTTACAATTGAAGTTGTGGCTGGATACTCTCTTTTCTCAAATTCTGGCATCTCTGTTTGTTTGAGATGACTGGATTCTTTGCTCTTTGCTTCCATGTATGCCATGTTGATTATATGTGACTCTTGTACAATTAAAATTTAGTCTATAATAACATGAGATGAATTGTTACTATATCCTCCTACAATATGCACAAAACACTGACCCTCTTCAGCACAGACTCTTAAAGGCCCGAATACTGACATTGTTAAGTGGACTGGTATTGGACAGATTTGACAATCCATATTAAATCAGTTTTTTAGCCACTGTCATTATATAATTCAATGATTCTCCAATTACAGGAAACCTCCAGCTCAATTTGGAGCACCACAGTGATCCTTTGTGCACAATATTGCTTAATCTATGATTGTTTGTCTGCAGTTATTATTTCCATCAGAGCACAGCAGTTGTGTCATTGTTCTCTGGTGTTCTCCAGTTATTTGTAGAGTTGAGCTCATGTCACTACATAGGCCTAAATAGTAAAATCACGGCTTCCATTTAAAGTTGAGATCCATCCATCCATCTGTTATCTAGACCGCTTATCCTTAAAGGTTTGGAACCAATCCCAGCTGACATTGGGTGAGAGGCGGGGGACGCCCTGGACTTGTCACCAGTCAATCACAAGGCTTAAAGTTAAGATGTTATGTGTAATTATATCGTCACGAATCCTTACACTCAGAAGAATTACCCAGTTCAGTTTCATGCAGTGAGGTACAAAGATTTTAAATTGGGAAAAATAGGACCACTGGTATTGGATCAGTACTCAGTATTGGCCAAGACCCTGAGTATAAGTATCAGAATTGGCATCGGGAGAGAAAAGAGTCAGACGTCATTGTATGAAATCAACACTACCATCCATCCATTCATCATCTACACCAATTTATCCTTTGCAGGGTCTGGGAGGGGCTACGGCTTTTGGAATAGATGGCATTGGGCGAGAGTTGGCAATATAGAGATGCAATATAGAGGCATTGATCCAACCTGCAAGAGGAAACCCATACAGGCACATGGAAAATGCCCATAAAAAAACTGGCTGTGGCCTTCTGCTGTGAGTTAACACTGCTGACCACTGCATCACTAAAAACCATCAAGCAAAGTGGTGAATAAGTTGGAAATTAGTTCAAGTCTGAGGCCCCGGTACTCGAAAATGTCAGATGTCTTGCTTTGTTGAGGGTAAAATGGACAAATCAAAGGGGGATTTTTGCTGGCTCAGCATTAATACAAGCATTGACGTTGTGGTGAAGACGGACATCAGGTCAAACATCTCGATTTTCCAGTTCATCTATTGCCATAGCCCCACCAATGGTCATGAGCTCAGAGTGACCAGAAAAAAGGGAAACATATATACATATATTGTAAAGGAAATTCCCTCAAGGACAGGGTTGGGAGTTTGGACTTCCAAAAGGACTTAGCATCATATATATGGGGCATGGGTTGGTAATACTCTACATCAGCCCTTGTAAAGACCAAGAGGTTATCATGGTCTTTAAAAAGTCAACGGGAAAAAGGCTCAATATGTGCATGTCCCACTAGTCTCTCAGGCATCAAGAAATACCTGCATCTGGCCGAAGCTTACAGCACACATTAAATTAGGGATTCCTCCGAAATGAGAGCACTGAATTGAAATTCCTATCACACAGTGGACTCAGATTCTATAGCACCTAACAATCAGCTTCAGTGAGTTTTTTCTGATACAGGAATAGAAATAATTGGCCAGTTTGCATTGCCCCTCTGTTTGTAATCTGAATCCACATGGAGAAAAACAACCCATGACTACAGAGTGCCACCATCAGTGCACTATCCCCTCATAAAATGTCTGTGTTTAATGATAGATAGATAGATAGATTACTGCGACCACGTACACTAATGCACACACACACATACACATACATATGTTTATTTCTTTACAGAGCTAATTCTGTCACTTTAGAACTATTCAATTGAGCACTGATCACTGAACACTATGAATGTCTTCCAGGACAGACTCTGTGCCATTTTCCCCTTATTTAAACTATTATTGCATCTTGCCCCCCCTCTATGACGGACAGATTTTCACCCCACTTTCCTGTGTGGCAGTTTGGAACTTCTATCTAACATTTTTGCCTTACAACATTGTCAGGCATGTCCTGAATAACCCGGCCATAAAATTTGCCCTTCGACTTGAACAATCCTGATGTGTACAGTAGGTGTGTGTTACGGGTTATAGTTTCTGTGGGAAAACATCTCTCCAACACACAAAGTGAATAACTATAATGACTATGACCTATGAGGTGTTTTGTGAGCTTTAATTAGTGAAGACAACATTGTGGTGAGCAAAGTTTGCTTTGATGTTTCCCTTGTGTTATAGTTAACCCTATAAAGTTTTCATACATGATCTTCTCTCAGAGGGCTGTGCAGAGCTCAACAGAAGACATTCATCTTTGTAACTGCGTGCCCCAAGGCCACGTTACTGCAGAGATGGTTTGGTAATATGAGGGTTTTATGCCATTTGACCTGTGTTTTTGTCAAATGTATTGTAGATACATGTGATATTATATTGATGTGTATTGTATCTGTGTTAAACAACTAAAATTCCACCATTTGCAGCTGTGAAGTTGTTAAGATTGAGATGATTTGATCTTTGTGCCACGGTTCTGAGCGTCTGGTTTATTCAAATATTTTAAATTATACTGACAGGCAGTTTAGTCATAGACGAGTTCTTGACTTTAATTGTGTGTTTAATTGTGGCAGTGTCTAAAACACAGAGAAATATATGGCAGCCAATATCTCACTGACTAGTGGGGTATCCTCAATGTCCAAAATCATTTTAGTTCAGGTTTTGGTGTCAGTTTTCCTTTGCATTAACTTTCTGCTACTCAAAACGTTTTTTATGAAGGAATTCTTCTACACATCCATGCGCTATATCTTATTTGCTATTACACTACTGTCTGATTGTATGTTTTTGCTTTTCACTAATATATCGCTCATTTTGAACAATTTTCAAGTTACCATTCAAATGTGGTTGTGTCTCATCATATATATGGTTTTGTCTCTGTACACGTTTGTCACACCAGTTACTCTGACAGCAATGACCCTGGAGCGCTATGTGGCCATTTGCATGCCCCTGCGGCATACAGAGCTGTGCTCCACACGCAGTGCTCTGCACTGCATCCTCATCATTCACAGCCTCAGCTTTGTACCCTGCGTTGTTGTTCTCTCCATCTTCTTTGCATCTGCGACCCACAGCTTCTATGCTCAAGGCAGAATATGCTCTGTGGAAATATTCATCTTTCACAATTGGCAAGGTCATCTTAGGTCAGCTATAAGTCAGTTTTACTTCTTAATCATGTTTGTTACTATTGTATTCTCCTATATTAAAATAATAAATGTGGCCAAATCTGCTTCAGGAGAGAATAAAAATTCAATAAGGAAAGGACTCAGAACAGTCATTCTTCATGCTTTCCAGCTGCTGCTCTGTCTCATCCAGATGTGGTGCCCATTCATAGAAGCTGCTGTACTTCAGACTGATTTCTTGTTATATCTTCATCTCAGGTACTCTAACTATGTAATGTTTAGTCTTGTTCCAAGATGTCTGAGTCCTCTTATTTATGGCCTCAGGGATGAACTGTTTTTCAGTGTACTGAAAGGCTATGCTCTCTGTGGCTTGTATAGGAAACCGTAAAATGAATTTTGATTGATAAATTAAAATCATTATGTCACGCTGCTAATATAACATGTTTAATAGGTGTCTCATGCTCTATTTATGTGATTATTTTACAAATAAATTTAATTGAAATGATTCAATGGATGCAACAGCCATACAAATTCTAAAACAAATCATAGATGTTTCAGGGGATGTTGGCATTTTCTATTCCTGAGCAATGAATATCTTATCACTTTGTCTATTGCTAAGAATACATTAAAGTGACTTACTTTTCATCCCTTCATTGTTTATAATTTAATTTGACTTCATAGCTGCATCAAACCAACACACCAATCATGTGCTTTTTACAACACTCTTTGCTATACTCAAAGTTATGTGATTGTACTAACATTTACAAAAGATATAATTTACTTGTTGAAAAATACAAGTTCTTATGAACTTTCCAGGCCGATGCTGAGATAGAGTCGACCGGTTGGGCCCTTGCTATAAATTTATATAAAAATACAAAAGAAATCAGAGGTGGGTGGATATTTAGGGCTGATGAAGAGTAAGGTTAAGTCAGTGACCCCTGACCCCACGCGTCACGCATTAAAGTGGACTGGAGACCAGGCCTTCCATAGATGCAGCTCCCCCACTCCTCTCTGTGCTGGAGGGAGTTTTCTAGCAGAATTTGAAGGTGCAGTTACACTTTATTACCAGGCTGAAAAGCAGAGTTTCACTGCCCTCTCTGGTTGTAATTTTCAAGCCTGCTTTACCTCTGACCACACCTGACTTTTTGCACCTGTAACCACACCCATCAGTGCTGTCATGGTGTCCTAGAGTAAAACTGTACACAGGGTTGCCAACTTTGGGCACCTGGCTGGAGCTGATTTTAATGCCATGGGCTTAATCATGCGCATGTGCACATATCTGGACTCCACTCAGTTATTAATTTAAAACAAATCAAATCATTTTCCTAAACCTAACAAAGCAGAATAGGTGCCTAAACCTAAACATACTGCAACTAAAAACTTAAAATAATAAAATAAAAAAATGAAGGCAATAAGTCAAGTCAGACTTAAAGTAAAAAGTCAACATTGACTTTTGTTTTCACATGGGACACGAACTCTGGTCGTCCTCCCTACACAGACTTTGTCGCTCTTTACACTACATCATTTGACTTCCTAAAGGCTTTCTGGCAGAAAGCAAGGCTTGCCTGCTTGAACGCCTTCTGGGCTCCCGGCTGTGAGCTTGAGCAGCTGTCTAATCAACACGGAGATAAGCATGGTGCACCAATCAAAAGTGTATTTTAAGACACTATACTAGAATCTCGGTTTACAGTACGTAACCAATGTTCGCTTGGTTTAACCATTACTACACCAGAAAGACTGACCATCACAGTGTTTAGGCGTAAGAATTGTTTGGGCAGCGTGAGAGGGTGAGACCAAAGGGGAAAGTGTGTGTCACATGCCAGAACCATTAAAGTTGGCATCTCTGCTGTACATCACTGCATGGCCGTTTTCACACATGAACTCCGGACATGGTCCACAGAATCAGGTCAGGACAATTTGCCCTGACACAAGTAGCACACAACAGGAGATTGTCTGTGTCAGATGCAATCTCAATTACTGAAAATACTCAGCCGGCAGGACATGACAATGACTATGACATAAATATGCTGCGGTTGTAGTTCAGCAATCTTAAGATTTTCCGCGGAAATGAAGTGGCTTTTATTTTGCGAGAAATCACAGGAAGTCCTTCCTCCTATTAGCACTTTGGACATTTGGGTTCTAGATAATTTCAGCGTTTCAGTGTATGTGTGAAAGGGATTTCAGTTTTGTTGTCTTTTTCTCAACCCAATGATTTGAGCCACTGTGCGCTGGAGGTCACAGCCAGAAGGACTATAAACCCCGCAAGGAACCTACATGAAATCCCAAGGCAAAAAAACAACAAAAAATCAACAAAAAAACGACAAATACGACACTATGAACAAAAAAAGACAAAAAACGACACTATAAACAACAAAAATGACACTATAAACAACAAATCAACAAAATAACAACAAAAACGACAAAAAACGACAAATACAGTCCTTGGAGAATCCTTGAATTTTATAATGACAGTGGCTAAAAAACTGTTTTAATATGGATTGTCACATCTGGCCAATACCAGTCCACTTAATAATGTCAGTATTCGGGCCTTTAATTGTCTGGCTGAAGAGGGTCAGTGTTTTGTGCATAGTGTAGGAGGATATAGTAACAATTCATCTCATGTTATTATAGACTAAATTTTAATTGTACAAGAGTCACATATAATCAACATGGCATACATGGAAGCAAAGAGCAAAGAATCCAGTCATCTCAAACAAACAGAGATGCAAGAATTTGAGAAAAGAGAGTATCCAGCCACAACTGGGGCTTCAATTGTAAACACCATCATATTAGTTTTGCAATTAACATTTAATTGGACCATATACAAAAAGTAAACCATACAAGTAAAAACATATATAATAAACATTTAAATTTTAAAAAGGGACACATAAAAGCATTACAAAGTAAAATTACAAAAAATATTTACAATGTGTCAACAACTAAACACAAAGACTTCAAGAACACATGTCCTGTAATGTGGATGAAGGTACCAGGGATCTTTATAGGACATAAGCTGCATGAGGAATCATTCAGTTTGCCCAAACTGTGTAGATTATGTGGATTCAATATAACATTGGGGTAGTTGAACAGTGTATTCATTACAGCAATGTAAACACAGTCACCAATGAAACTGATTGGACAAAAATACTATTTCACTTATTAATTCACATAACCTGCAACATAGCATATATTATATGAACATTTTCTGAAGCAACATTAGAGTTCTAATTTGTCAAATTAAGGAATTTGTTCTGGCTTGAAAGCCACAGAGAACATAGTATTTCAGTACAAGAAAAAACTTTTCATCTCTGAGGCCATAAATGAGAGGACTCAGGCATCTTGGAGCAAGATAAAAAGTAATGTAATTAAAATACCTGACATTAATATATAACATCAAATTAATCTGAAGTACAGCAGCTTCTATGAATGGGCACCAGAGCTGGATGACACAGAGGAACAGCTGGAAAGCATGAAGAATTACTGTTCTGAGCCCTTTCCTTATTGACTTTTTATCATCACCTGATGCAGCTTTGGCCACATTTATTATTTTAATATAGGAGAATACAATAGCAATACACATGACCAAGAAGTAAAACTGACTTATAGCTGACCTAAGATGACCTTGCCAAGTGTGAAGGATGAACATTTCCACAGAGCATATTCTGTCTTGAGCATAGAAGCTGTGGGTCGCAGATGCAAAGAAGATGGAGAGAGAAACAATACAGGGTACAAAGCTGAGGCTGTGAATGATTAGGATGCAGTGCAGAGCACTGCGTGTGGAGCACAGCTCTGTATGCCGCAGGGGCATGCAAATGGCCACATAGCGCTCCAGGGTCATTGCTGTCAGAGTAACTGGTGTGACAAACGCGTACAGAGACAAAACAATATATATGATGAGACACAACCACATTTGAATGGTAACACGAAAATAGTTCAGAATGAGCAATATATTAGTGAAAAGCAAAAACATACAATCAGACAGTAGTGTAATAGCAAATAAGATATAGCGCATGGATGTGTAGAAGAATTCCTTCATAAAAAACGTTTTGATTAGCAGAAAGTTAATGCAAAGGAAAACTGACACCAAAACCTGAACTAAAATGACCCGATCATTGATTTTGGAAATTGAGGATCCCCCACCAGTCAGTGAGATATTGGCTGCCATGTATTTCTCTGCGTTTTAGCGTTTTAGACACTGCCACAATTAAACACACAATTAAAGTTAAGAACTCATCTATGACTAAACTGCCTGTCAGTATAATTTAAAATATTTGAATAAACCAGACGCTCAGAACCGTGGCACAAAGATCAAATCATCTCAATCTTAACAACTTCACAGCTGCAAATGGTGGAATTTTAGTTGATTAACACAGATACAATACACATCAATATAATATCACATGTATCTACAATACATTTGACAAAAACACAGGTAAAATGGCATAAAACCCTCATATTACCAAACCATCTCTGCAGTAACGTGGCCTTGGGGCACACACTTACAAAGATGAAGATGAATGTCTTCTGTTGAGCTCTGCACAGCCCTCTGAGAGAAGATCATGTATGAAAACTTTATAGGGTTAACTATAACACAAGGGAAACATCAAAGCAAGCTTTGCTCACCACAATGTTGTCTTCACTAATTAAAGCTCACAAAACACCTCATAGGTCATAGTCATTATAGTTATTCACTTTGTGTGTTGGAGAGATGTTTTCCCACAGAAACTATAACCCGTAACACACACCTACTGTACACATCAGGATTGTTCAAGTCGAAGGGCAAATTTTACGGCCGGGTTATTCAGGACATGCCCGACAATGTTGTAAGGCAAAAATGTTAGATAGAAGTTCCAAACTGCCACACAGGAAAGTGGGGTGAAAATCTGTCCGTCATAGAGGGGGGGCAAGATGCAATAATAGTTTAAACTAGAAAAGGAAATTTCTGAAGAAATTGCGGCGTGAATGCTGACTGCTGAAAGGCTGACACTAAACTGGATTGCTGTAGTTGAGCACAAAAAGTGGAATAATATCAATGTATGAAAGATGTGGAATAGTTGAATGTTTGTCAAAAGGCTGGCGCTAAACTGGATTGCTGGCTTGAACTAGCTTGAAGCAGCTGGAGGGAGTATGATTTAGTTGTTAATTAGATGTACAACATTTTGTGGTTTGAATAAAGTTTACACCTGAAAGTCTGGGTGAGCAGATTAGACTTGAAAAATGCTTGAAAAAATCGTTGTCAAATCCTGTGTGTGTGTGTGTGTTTGTCACATCCACCAACTGCTGTTAACTGCTGTCTCAGTCCTTGATAAGACTGGTTATTTTATGGAGGTTAACATAAGAGTAAGATATCTAACCCAATCTCATTGCTCATGTTGCTTCAAAAAGTCAAAAAATGGCAAACTCCTGTGTGTGTGTGTGTGTGTGTGTAAAGCAGCCCTAGTTAGGAGATTTCCTTCAACTGTGCATCCCCAGTAGTCCTATACTTTATTAAAATCAGTTTAAGGGTCCACAATTTGAGCCCTGAGATTTATTACTGCAAGTTAATGCACAGTAACATCCACCAACTGCTGTTAACACTGTAAACAACAAAAACGAAACTATAAACAAAAAACGACAAAAACGACACTATAAACAACAAAAAACGACAAAAAACAACAAAAATGACACTATAAACAACAAAAAACGACAAAAAAACAAAAAAACGATACTATAAAAAACAAAAAATGACAAAAAACAACAAAAACGACACTGTAAACAACAAAAACAAAACTGTAAACAACAAACAACAAAAAACAACAAAAACAACACTATAAACAACAAAAAACGACAAAAAACAACAAAAACGACACTATAAACAACAAAAACGACACTATAAACAACAAAAACGACACTATAAACAACAAAAAATGACAAAAAAAGACAAATCGGCGAAAATAAACAAAAAACGACACTATAAATAACAAAAACACAACAATAAAAACAAAAACGACAAAAAACGACACTATAAACAACGAAAACGACAAAAAACGACAACAAAACGACAACAAACGTGGCTCAGTGGTAGAGCAGGGTCGTCCAATAACCCAAGGTTCGAGGTTTGATCCCCGCTCTCCCCCCCGAAGATTGGTGGACTGACAGCTGGTGGGGTGGCAGCCCACCTACTTGCCACGGCCGAGGTGCCCTTGAGCAAGGCACCGCACCCCCAATTGCTCCCCGGGCGCTGTGAACTGCTGCCCACCGCTCCAGTGTGAATATGGCACCTGTCTCTTTGTGTGACCCTGTGCATATGCATGTGTGTGTTCGTACAGGTGCCACTGGATGGGTTAAATGCGGAGAAATAATTTCACTTGCGTGATTAATAAAGTAAAATAAAAAAAAAAAAAAAAAAAAAAACGACACTATAAACAACAAAAATGACACTATAGAGGACAAAAACGACAAAAAAACAACAAAAAAACAACAAATATGTGATGTGAAAGATGTGGAATAGTTGAATGTTTGTTAAAAGGCTGACGCTAAACTGGACTGCTGGATTGAATTTGGTTGAAGTAGCTGGAGGGAGTATGAATTAGTAAGAAAAGTGTGAAAGAGTCTAAATATTATGAATGGGAGATAAAAGTTGAATAAAAGTGAGTATGTATAAAATATCTTAAAGATTTTTTGGTTTGAATAGAGTTTACACCTGAAAGTATGAATAAGCAGATTAGACTTGAAAAATGATTGAAAAAGTCTAAAAATGTCAAAATGCTGTGTGTGTGTGTGTGTGTGTGTTTCTCACATCCACCAACTGCTGTTAACTGCTGTCTAAGTCCTTGATAAGACTGGTTATTTTATGGAGGTTAACATAAGAGTAAGATATCTAACCCATCTCATTGCTCATGTTGCTTGAAAAAGTCAAAAAATGGCAAACTCCTGTGTGTGTGTGTGTGTTTGTGTGTGTGTGTAAAGCAGCCCTAGTTAGGAGATTTCCTTCAACTGTGCATCCCCAGTAGTCCTATACTTTATTAAAATCAGTTAAAGGGTCCACAATTTGAGCCCTGAGATTTATTACTGCAAGTTAATGCACAGTAACATCCACCAACTGCTGTTAACTGTCGTCTCAGTCCTTGGAGAATCCTTGAATTTTATGACACAACTGGGGCTTCAATTGTGAACACCATCATACTACTTTTGCAATCAACATTTAATTGGACCATATACAAAAAGCAAACCATACAAGTAAAAACATATATAATAAACATTTCATTTTAAAAAGGGACACATAAAAGCAAAAGGGGCGTTACAAAGTAAAATTACAAAAAATATTTACAATGTGTCAACAACTATACAAAAGACTTCAAAAACACATGTCCTGTAATGTGGATGAAGGTACCAGGGATCTTTATAGGACATAAGCTGCATGAGGAATCATTCAGTTTGCCCAAAATATGTAGATTATGTGGATTCAATATAACGTTGGGGTAGTTAAACAGGGTTTTCATCACAGCAATTTAAACACAGTCACGGGCCAATGAAACTGATTGGACAAAAATACTATTTCAATTATTAATTCACATAACCTGCAACAAAGCATATATTATATAAACATATTCTGAAGCAACATTAGAGTTCTAATTTGTCAAATTAAGGAATTTGTTCTGGCTTGAAAGCCACAGAGAGCATAGTATTTCAGTACAAGAAAAAACTTTTCATCCCTGAGGCCATAAATGAGAGGACTCAGGCATCTTGGAGCAAGATAAAAAGTAATGTAATTAAAATACCTGACATTAACATATAACATCAAATTAATCTTAAGTACAGCAGCTTCTATGAATGGGCACCAGAGCTGGATGACACAGAGGAACAGCTGGAAAGCATGAAGAATGACTGTTCTGAGCCCTTTCCTTATTGACTTTTTATTCTCTCCTGAAGCAGATTTGGCCACATTTATTATTTTAATATAGGAGAATACAATAGCAATACACATGACCAAGAAGTAAAACTGACTTATACCTGACCTAAGATGACCTTGCCAAGTGTGAAGGATGAACATTTCAACAGAGCATATTCTGCCTTGAGCATAGAAGCTGTGGGTTGCAGATGCAAAGAAGATGGAGAGAGAAACAATGCAGGGTACAAAGCTGAGGCTGTGAATGATGAGGATGCAGTGCAGAGCACTGCGTGTGGAGCACAGCTCTGTATGCCGCAGGGGCATGCAAATGGCCACATAGCGCTCCAGGGTCATTGCTGTCAGAGTAACTGGTGTGACAAACGCGTACAGAGACAAAACAATATATATAATGACACACAACCACATTTGAATGGTAACACGAAAATAGCTTAGAATGAGCAGGATATTAGTCAAAACTAAAAACATACAATCAGACAGTAGTGTAATAGCAAATAAGATATAGCGCATGGATGTGTAGAAGAATTCCTTCATAAAAAACGTTTTGATTAGCAGAAAGTTAATGCAAAGGAAAACTGACACCAAAACCTGAACTAAAATGACCTGATCATTGATTTTGGAAATTGAGGATCCCCCACCAGTCAGTGAGATATTGGCTGCCATATATTTCTCTGCGTTTTAGACACTGCCACAATTAAACACACAATTAAAGTCAAGAACTCATCTATGACTAAACTACCTGTCAGTATAATTTAAAACATTTGATTAAACCAGACGCTCAGAACCGTGGCACAAAGATCAAATCATCTCAATCTTAACAATTTCACAGCTGCAAATGGTGGAATTTTAGTTGTTTAACACAGATACAATACACATCAATATAATATCACATGTACCTACAATACATTTGACAAAAACACAGGTCAAATGGCATAAAACCCTCATATTACCAAACCATCTCTGCAGTAACGTGGCCTTGGGGCACGCAGTTACAAAGATGAATGTCTTCTGTTGAGCTCTGCACAGCCCTCTGAGAGAAGATCATGTATGAAAACTTTATAGGGTTAACTATAACACAAGGGAAACATCAAAGCAAACTTTGCTCACCACAATGTTGTCTTCACTAATTAAAGCTCACAAAACACCTCATAGGTCATAGTCATTATAGTTATTCACTTTGTGTGTTGGAGAGATGTTTTCCCACAGAAACTATAACCCGTAACACACACCTACTGTACACATCAGGATTGTTCAAGTCGAAGGGCAAATATTATGGCCGGGTTATTCAGGACATGCCTGACAATGTTGTAAGGCAAAAATGTTAGATAGAAGTTCCAAACTGTCACACAGGAAAGTGGGGTGAAAATCTGTCCGTCATAGAGGGGGGGCAAGATGCAATAATAGTATAAATAAGGGGAAAATGGCACCGAGTCTGTCCTGGAAGACATTCATAGTGTTCAGTGATCAGTGCCAAGTTGTATAGTTCTAAAGTGACAGAATTAGCTCTGTAAAGAAATAAACATATGTATGTGTATGTGTGTGTGTGCATTAGTGTACGTGGTCGCAGCTTTTGCGAATTGCAGCTGGTTTCACTCAAATTATGGAACGATATTAGTGTCTTGCGTCTCTTCTAAGCAACGAGCAGCATTAAACACAGACATTTTATGAGGGATAGTGCACTGATGGTGGCACTCTGTAGTCATGGGTTGTTTTTCTCCATGTGGATTCAGATTACAAACAGAGTGGCAATGCAAACTGGCCAATTATTTCTATTCCTGTATCAGAAAAAACTCACTGAAGCTGATTGTTAGGTGCTATAGAATCTGAGTCCACTGTGTGATAGGAATTTCAATTCAGTGCTCTCATTTCGGAGGAATCCCTAATTTAATGTGTGCTGTAAGCTTCGGCCAGATGCAGGTATTTCTTGATGCCTGAGAGACTAGTGGGACATGCACATATTGAACCTTTTTCACGTTGACTTTTTAAAGACCATGATAACGTCTTGGTCTTTACAAGGGCTGATATAGAGTATTACCAACCCATGCAGTCCTAGCACAGAATCCTATTGTAGGATTAACCATTGCTTTTCCCTATATATATGATGCTAAGTCCTTTTGGAAGTCCAAACTCCCAGCCCTGTCCTTGAGGGAATTTCCTTTACAATATATGTATATATGTATCCCTTTTTTTCTGGTCACTCAGAGCTCATGACCATTGGTGGGGCTATGGCAATAGATGAACTGGAAAATCGAGATGTTTGACCTGATGTCCGTCTTCACCACAACGTCAATGCTTGTATTAATGCTGAGCCAGCAAAAATCCCCCTTTGATTTGTCCATTTTACCCTCACCAAAGCAAGACATCTGACATTTTTGAGTACCAGGGCCTCAGACTTGAACTTATTTCCAACTTATTCACCACTTTGCTTGATGGTTTTTAGTGATGTTTGTGCAGTGGTCAGCAGTGTGAACTCACAGCAGAAGGCCACAGCCAGTTTTTTTATGTGCAGTTTCCATGTGCCTGTATGGGTTTCCTCTTGCAGGTTGGATCAATGCCTCTATATTGCCTCTCTATATTGCCAACTCTCACCCAATGCCATCTATTCAATAAGCCCCAGCCCCTCCCAGACCCTGCAAAGGATAAATTGGTGTAGATGATGAATCGATGGATGGTAGTGTTGATTTCATACAATGACATCTGACTCTTTTCTCTCCCGATGCCAATTCTGATACTTATACTTGGCCAATACTGAGTACTGATCCAATACCAGTGGTCCTATTTTTTTCCAATTTAAAATCTTTGTACCTCACTGCATGAAACTGAACTGGGTAATTCTTCTGAGTGTAAGGATTCGTGACGATATAATTACACATAACATCTTAACTTTAAGCCTTGTGATTGACTGGTGACAAGTCCAGGGCGTCCCCCGCCTCTCACCCAATGTCAGCTGGGATTGGTTCCAAAACTCTAAGGATAAGCGGTCTAGATAACAGATGGATGGATGGATCTCAACTTTAAATGGAAGCTGTGATTTTACTATTTAGGCCTATGTAGTGACATGAGCTCAGCTTTACAAATAACTGGAGAACACCAGAGAACAATGACACAACTGCTGTGCTCTGATGGAAATAATAACTGCAGACAAACAATCATAGATTAAGCAATAATGTGCACAAAGAATCACTGTGGTGCTCCAAATTCAGGAACTGCTGTTCACTGTGATTGGATTAATGGAGAATCATTGAATTTTATAATGACAGTGGCGAAAAAACTGTTTTAATATGGATTGTCACATCTGGCCAATACCAGTCCACTTAATGTCAGTATTCGGGCCTTTAAGAGTCAATGCTGAAGAGGGTCAGTGTTTTGTGCATAATGTAGGAGGACATAGTAACAATTCATCTCATGGCATTATAGACTACATTTTAATTGTACAAGAGTCACATATAATCAACATGGCATACATGGAAGCAAAGAGCAAAGAATCCAGTCATCTCAAACAAACAGAGATGCAAGAATTTGAGAAAAGAAAGTATCCAGCCACAACTTCAATTGTAAACACCATCATACTACTTTTGCAATCAACATTTAATTGGACCATAGCAAACCATACAAGTAAAAACATATATAATAAACATTTAAATTTAAAAAGGGACACATAAAAGAAAAAGGGGCATTACAAAGTAAAATTACAAAAAATATTTACAATGTGATGTAATGTGGATGAAGGTACCAGGGACCTTTATAGGACATTGGTTGCATGAGGAATCATTCAGTTTGCCCAAAAGATGTAGATTATGTGGAGTGAATATAACATTATGGTAGTTGAACAGTGTTTACATCACAGCAGTGTAAACACAGTCACGGTCCAATTGAAACTGATTGGACAAAAATACTATTTCATTTATTAATTCTCATAACCTGCAATATAGCATATATTATATAAACATATTCTGAAGCAACATTAGGGTTCTAATTTGTCAAATGAAGGAATTATTTCTTGGCAAAGCTACAGAGAGCATAGTATTTCAGTACAAGAAAAAACTTTTCATCCCTGAGGCCATAAATGAGAGGACTCAGGCATCTTGGAGCAAGATAAAAAGCAATATAATTAAAATACCTGACATTAATATTTAACATCAAATTAATCTGAAGTACAGCATCTTCTATGAATGGGCACCAGAGTTGGATGACACAGAGGAACAGCTGGAAAGCATGAAGAATTACTGTTCTGAGCCCTTTCCTTGTTGACTTTTTATCATCACCTGATGCAGCTTTGGCCACTTTCATTATTTTAACATAGGAGAATACAATAGCAATACACATGACCAAGAAGTAAAACTGATTTATAGCTGACCTAAGATGATTCTGCAAATTGTTCAAAATGAAAATCTCCACAGAGCATATCCTGTATTGTTTGTATAAGTTAAGGGAGGCTGATGCAAAAAAGATGGAGAAAAAAACAATGCAGGGTACAGAGCTGAGGCCGTGAATGATGAGGATGCAGTGCAGAGAGCTGCGTGTGGAGCACAGCTCTGTATGCCGCAGGGGCATGCAAATGGCCACATAGCGCTCCAGGGTCATTGCCATCAGAGTAATTGGTGTGACTAAAGCGTACACAAATGAGAAAATGACGATAATGAGACACAACCACATTTGCATTGTCAACTGAAAATAGTCAATTATAACCAAAATATTTGATAAAATCAAGATCAGACAATCAGAGAGTAATGTAGTAGCAAATAAGATGTAGCGCATGGTTCTATAGAAGAAATCTTTCATAAAAAAGGTTGTGATCAGCATAAAGTTGATGCAAAGGAATAGTGCTACCAAAAGCTGAAGTAAAATTATCTGGTAATAAAATTTTTGCCATAAGGATTCACCACCATACAATGAGCTGTTGTTAGCCATATATTTCTCTGGTGTAACCAAATAAACAAGGTTTTAAATTCTGAAGCCCGACTTTCTGTGGTGAAAGGTCAAATAAGTTCAACATGAAGGATCTCACAGCTGCAACTGGTAGAATTTGCATTGAACAAATCAAAAACAATACACACCTTTAGCAAATGACATATACTATATGTACGAGGAAATTAAGAGAAACACATCAACAGCTCAAAAGGCATAACATCTATAAGTTTACCAAACCGTCCCTGCAGTAACGTGGAATTGCATCATAATAGAAGAGTGTCTTGTGCTGAGCTCTGTGCAGCCTCTTAAGAGAGGACTGTGTATGAAAACTTTATATGGGCAACTATAATACAAGGGGAATACCAGATTTACTCACCACTGTCGTCATCACCAGCCACCGCTAACACACTTCAAAGACTGTAGTAACTATAGTTACACACATGGGCTGGAGAGATGTTTAGTGACCTTAGTAGTTGGGTTCCTCCAAATAATTTTTCCCACAGAAATACAATTAGACTGCCGTAGGAAACTAAATACCTTATCGGTGATGTATTCTTTGTAAGTGGTAATAGTAGTATTGGAGACGAAAAATCACACTCCAAACATTAAGCAATGCTTTTGCATTTGAACAATGTTAATTGGTTGTACATTTTAAGTGTCATGATGTGATATGCTGCCCGACATAACATTTGCCTGTAGATATGTCTATTTTACATTGAGCAAATGTCAGGATGAACAGAATGTTTTCACGTGACAAACTATTACAAATTACATTAAAAAAATGTTTGTGTAAAGTAGGCTATGTCATTTGAGCGGGCCTTGGCCGATAATTTATAATCCTAACCCTCCCAATTGTTGAATTCCTGCAATTATTGCATTTAAAGTCCTTCCTGGGTCTCATTTTTAGCTATACTTGTGGCATGACTCCAGGAATGGCAATGTCGGTTTCTCGGGCTGTCAGTCGGTCCACCATTTGGTCCAGACTAATATATCTCAGTAACTGTGGGATGGATTTCCATGAATTATTTTACAGACATTCATGATCCCCTGACGTTTTGTCTAGCGTGTAACGGGTGGTGTAAAGACCCAAATGCAGCACACAGGACCCAGGGATCGGTACGTGGAGAACTTTAATTTCACGTTCAGCAGGTAAAATAGGAAGCACACAGAATGGACGTCGGGCAAGCGGCGGCTTGCAACGGAGTCTCTTAGCCCCCTCTTTAGCTGAACTGTAGCTACAGCAGACAGAGTCACTCCGAAACCGGAACAGAAGGCAGGTGCGTTTACCGGGGTTCAGGCAGAGCGGAGAGGTCCAAGTCAGGCAGGGTCAGCAACAAAAAAACAAGCAGGTCGGTCCAGGGAATAATGCTGGAAAGGCTGACATGAGCAAAGAACAATCTGGCACTGAGTGTGTGAAAGGGAGGAGTATAAATAGGGACTTGATTAGTGATTGCCGGCAGGTGATTTGGCAGGTAAGAGGAGTGAGGCAGATGAGGAGGGAGTGGCTGACAGGTAGAGTGGAAGGTCTCTGGAGGGTGTGGCTGAACTGTGACATAGCAGCATCATGATGTTGAGATTTGTGGCTTTGAGTTAAATGTCTCAACAACTTTTAACTGGATTGCCATGAAATTTGGTGCACACAATCATGTCCCCCTCAGGATGAATTGTCGTCACTTTGGTGATCACCTGAATTTTCCTCTCACACCAACAGCAGGTCAAAATCTCAATGGGTCCAATACTGTGACTTGGGCCAGGATTTGGACTTATCTCTCAACAGCAACCAGCAGCAGTGAGACAGTGTGAGTTGGTGTTGGAAAGAACTGCTGACTGAGTCAATGCATAAGATTCAAAACATATGAAGTGTATAAAGCGTAGTAATCACGTAGTCAATCATTCCTCCCACAATACCAGTAAAATGAAAAACAGGTTAAAAAACTGTTTTAATATGGATTGTCACATCTTGCCAATACCAGTCCACTTAATAATGTCAGTATTCGAGCCTTTAAGAGTCTGTGCTGAAGAGGGTCAGTGTTTTGTGCATATTGTAGGAGGATATAGTAATAATTCATCTCATGTTATTATAGACTAAATTTTAATTGTAAAAGAGTCGCATATAATCAACATGGCATACATGGAAGTAAAGAGCAAAGAATCCAGTCATCTCAAACAAACAGAGATGCAAGAATTTGAGAAAAGAGAGTATCCAGCCACAACTTCAATTGTAAACACCATCATACTATTTTTGCAATCAACATTTAATTGGACCATATACAACAAGCAAACCATACAAGTTAAAACATATATAATAAGCATTTAAATTTAAAAAGGGACACATAAAAGCAAAAGGGGCATTACAAAATAAAATTACAAAAAATATTTAAAATGTATCAACAACTATACACAAAAACTTCAAGAACACATATCCTGCAATGTGGATGAAGGCACCAGGGACCTTTATAGGACATAAGCTGCATGAGGAATCATTCAGTTTGCCCAAAATATGTAGATTATGTGGATTGAATATGACGCTGGGGTAGTTGAACAGTGTATTCATCACAGTAATGTAAAAACAGTCACCAATGAAACTGATTGACAGAAACTGATAGCATATATTATATAAACATATTCTGAAGCAGCATTAGGGTTCTAATTTGTCAAATTAAGTTATTATTTCTGGACAAAGCCACAGAGAGCATAGTATTTCAGTACAAGAAAAAACTTTTCATCCCTGAGGCCATAAATGAGAGGACTCAGGCATCTTGGAGCAAGATAAAAAGTAATGTAATTAAAATACCTGACATTAATATATAACATCAAATTAATCTGAAGTACAGCATCTTCTATGAATGGGCACCAGAGTTGGATGACACAGAGGAACAGCTGGAAAGCATGAAGAATTACTGTTCTGAGCCCTTTCCTTATTGACTTTTTATTATGTCCTGATGCAGCTTTGGCTACGGTCATTATTTTAACATAGGAGAATACAATAGCAATACACATGACCAAGAAGTAAAACTGATTTATAGCTGACCTAAGATGATTCTGCAAATTGTTCAAAATGAAAATCTCCACAGAGCATACCCTGTATTGTTTGTATAAGTTAAGGGAGGCTGACGCAAAAAAAATGGAGAAAAAAACAATGCAGGGTACAGAGCTGAGGCCGTGAATGATGAGGATGCAGTGCAGAGAGCTGCGTGTGGAGCACAGCTCTCCATGCCGCAGGGGCATGCAAATGGCCACATAGCGCTCCAGGGTCATTGCCATCAGAGTAATTGGTGTGACCAAAATATACACTAATGACAAAATGACGATAATGAGACACAACCACATTTGCATGGTCAACTGAAAATAGTCAATTATAACCAAAATATTTGATAAAATCAAGATCAGACAATCAGAGAGTAATGTAGTAGCAAATAAGATGTAGCGCATGGTTCTATAGAAGAAATCTTTCATAAAAAAGGTTGTGATCAGCATAAAGTTGATGCAAAGGAATAGTGCTACCAAAACCTGAAGTAAATTTACCTGGTAATAGAATTTTTGCCTTAAGGACTCAGCACCATACAATGAGCTGTTGTTAGCCATATATTTCTCTGTTGTAACCAAATAAACAAGGTTTTAAATTCTGAAGCCCGACTTTTTGTGGTGAAAGGTCAAATAAGTTCAACATGAAGGATCTCACAGCTGCAACTGGTAGAATTTGCATTGAACAAATCAAAAACAATACACACCTTTAGCAAATGATATATACTATGTGTACAAGGAAATTGAGAGAAACACATCAACAGCTCAAAATGCAAAACATCTATAAGTTTACCAAACCGTCCCTGCAGTAACGTGGAATTGCATCATAATAGAAGAGTGTCTTGTGTTGAGCTCTGTGCAGCCTCTTAAGAGAGGACTGTGTATGAAAACTTTATATGGGCAACTATAATACAAGGGGAATACCAGATTTACTCACCACTGTCGTCATCACCAGCCACTGCTAACACACTTCAAAGACTGTAGTAACTATAGTTACACACATGGGCTGGAGAGATGTTTAGTGACCTTAGTAGTTGGGTTCCTCCAAATAAGTTTTCCCACAGAAATACAATTAGACTGCCCTAGGAAACTAGATACCTTATTGGTGATGTATTCTTTGTAAGTGGTAGTAGTAGTATTGAACAGGAAAAAAATCACACACCAAGCATTAAGAAATGCTTTTGCATTTGAACAATGTTAATTGGTTGTACATTTTAAGTGTCATGATGTGATATGCTGCCCGACATAACATTTGCCTGTAGATATGTCTATTTTACATTGAGCAAATGTCAGGTTGAACAGAATGTTTTCATGTGACAAACTATTACAAATTACATTAAAAAAATGTTTGTGTAAAGTAGGCTATGTCATTTGAGCGGGCCTTGGCCGATAATTTATAATCCTAACCCTCCCAATTGTTGAATTCCTGCAATTATTGCACTTAAAGTCCAACCTGGGTCTCATTTTTAGCTATACTTGTGGCATGACTCCAGGAATGGCAATGTTGGTTTCTCGGCCTGTCAGTCGGTCCACCATTTGGTCCAGACTGATATATCTCAATAACTGTGTGATGAATTGCCATGAATTATTTTACAGACATTCATGATCCCCTGACGTTTTGTCTAGCGTGTAACGGGTGGTGTAAAGACCCAAATGCAGCACACAGGACACAGGGATCGGTACGTGGAGAACTTTAATTTCACGTTCAGCAGGTACAATAGGAAGCACACAGAATGGACGTCGGGCAAGCGGCGGCTTGCAACGGAGTCTCTTAGCCCAGTCTTTAGCTGAACTGTAGCAACAGGAGACCGGAACAGAAGGCAGGTGCGTTTACCGGGGTTCAGGCAGAGCGGAGAGGTCCAAGACAGGCAGGGTCGGCAACAGGAAGACAATCCGGGGGTAAGGCCGGTCTGTTTGCGGGGTTCAGACAGAGCGGAGAGGTCCAAGGCAGTAATCGTCGTGTATGTCCATTTCCATTTCCCCCTCTTCAGCATCCGTGGGCGAGTTCTCCTCTCCCGAAGAAGACTCCTCCCCATCCTTGGAAGTCACAGGTGGGAGAGGAGGCGTAGGGTCAGGGTGGGTGGTCTCTGATGGCCTAGAGGCTTTGGAGGGCTAGTCAGGATTGCAGCGGTGGAACTCCCTGATGAGGGGAGCGTCCAGATCGTGTCGAGCAGGAACCCAGGATCTTTCTTCCGGACCATAGCCCTCCCAGTCGACCAGGTATTGCAGCCCTGTCCCACGGCGGCTGGAACGAAGCAAGCAGCGGACTATGTACACGAGACCTCCATCAATAAGGCGTGGTGGTGGAGGCCAAGCAGCAGGAACCAGTGGACTTTCACGAACCAGTTTCACCTTGGAAACGTGAAACGATGGGTGGACCTGCATGGATCGGGGCAGTTTGAGCCTTACTGCTGCTGGGCTGATGACCTTCTCGATCTCGAATGGGTCGATGAACCTGGGTGCCAACTTTTTGGATTCTACCCGCAAGAGTAGGTCTTGGGTGGACAGCCATACTTTCTGGCCCACCTGGTAGGTAGGGGCTTCAGTGCGTCGCCGATTGGCCGCTGTGGAGTAAATGTGTGGAGGCTAAGGCAACCAGGGCCAGTTTCTTGGGCTGCTGCCGAACAGCGTGTCTCGGCAGCAGTGTGGGCCATCATCGCCTCGTGCTGCTAGAGGATCCCCTCGATCCTCTCGAAGCGGGACTGCGATGACGGGGTGTGCGCTGGGTCCATGATTGGCCAGATTGTACTGTAACGGGTGGTGTAAAGACCCAAATGCAGCACACAGGACCCAGGGATCGGTACGTGGAGAACTTTAATTTCACGTTCAGCAGGTACAATAGGAAGCACACAGAAAGGACGTCGGGCAAGCGGCAGCTTGCAACAGAGTCTCTTAGCCCAGTCTTTAGCTGAACTGTAGCAACAGCAGACAGAGTCACTCCAAAACCGGAACAGAAGGCAGGTGCGTTTACCGGGGTTCAGGCAGAGAGGAGAGGTCCAAGGCAGGCAGGGTCGGCAACAGAAAAAACAAGCAGGTCGGTCCAGGGAATAACGCTGGAAAGGCTGACATGAGCAAAGAACAATCTAGCACTGAGTGTGTGAAAGGGAGGAGTATAAATAGGGACTTGATTAGTGATTGCCGGCAGGTGAGTGGGCAGGTAAGAGGAGTGAGGCAGATGAGGAGGGAGTGGCTGACAGGTAGAGTGGAAGGTCTCTGGAGGGTGTGGCTGAACTGTGACATAGCTGCATCACGATGTTGAGATTTGTGGCTTTGAGTTAAATGTCTCAACAACTTTTGAATGGATTGCCATGAAATTTGGTGCACACAATCATGTCCCCCTCAGGATGAATTGTCGTCACTTTGGTGATCACCTAAGTTTTCATCTAGCGCCAACAGCAGGTCAAAATCTCAATGGGTCCAATACTGTGACTTGGGCCAGGATTTGGACTTCTCTCTCAACAGCAACCAGCAGCAGCGAGACAGTGTGAGTTGGCGTTGGAAAGAACTGCTGACTGAGTCAATGCATAAGTTTCAAAACATATGAAGTTTATAAAGCGTAGTAATCACGTAGTCAATCATTCCTCCCACAATACCAGTACACCCGGTTACCATTCGGCAATTCTCTGGCTCCGTGCAATTTTTCAAAGTTTATGGAAACAACACTCCACCATGAGAGCAAAGCTGTCCCCAGCCACTGTGGATGTGCTGACCTCTCTGCTGTCACACATCACACCCCACACACTGTGAGTGATGGGTCTGCTGGGCTTGATGCCCGCAAACCACCTGGTTATCCCCTTCGGACTCCAGCGCACGATGGATCCAATGTTAGGCTGTATCACTGGACTCCTTTTCAACACACGGCGGACATGGTGTCAACCATGGCACAGCCGGTGCCTCCCCGCCTTATTACGCTTCGCAGTTATGGGGTTAAGGCAGTGGGACCCTGATGTCACTGTGGGCATTAACTACATCAGCTTGTAGAGGGCGAAGCCTATAAAATATAGAATGTTACTTACGTATTGTAACTCCAGATTCTGTGAGTGTAGGCATAGCCCTCTAAGACTTAGGCACCCTTCTTCCCGGCAATAGCCAAAGAAAATGTTGGCTTTTGGGAGCTGAGTTCAGATCCTGATGGTGTTATATACTGTTCATACTAAGAGAGGCAACTGTACAGTGTACATTGGCAGGAAAGAAAAATCTTCAAGACTGCGACAACGTGAGGGACAAACCCAATAGCGACAGCTCTTAGAGGGCAGTACCAATATTTATAAAATTAGTTATTAATAACGTTATAGCTACATTCTTCCGTTGTTAGGCTTAGGTTAATTGAAATGTTTAATTTCACTCTGGCCAACAGGAAGACAGCAGAGGCCCAAAAACAGGTGTCAGGCCACCACCACCACCTCTCACACAGGCCGAAGAGCTGGCCCTCACCCACAACAGTGGGCAGCCTTTTGCTGAGGGCATCCCTGGCAGCAGCCCATCACCCCCCAGGACACAAGTGCCATAATAAAAGGTAGGTTTATCATTCATCCTTTTGCCAGTATTTGGAGGGATGGGCTCCCTTAATTCAACCCCCAGTACATCTGACACATTTTGGAACACTGATGTTGGCATTTAACCTTGTTCTTATTGCAACAGGTACTGATGGAGTGACTGTCACAGCAGAGTTCTGTGTGATTGTAAGTAACTGAATATCCCACAGATTTTGTGTGATAGTTTTGAGGAGCCTACATCAAACATTGCTGTTCTTCTTCCCCACAGGAGGATGATGAAGAGACTATACTCGCTGCCACTGCTACAGAGCATTCAGTTAGGCCTACAGAGGAATACATATTGAATATCATGTATGACAATTTCTGATTTGTCCTACATGAAAACTTGCATGTACTTGTGCTATAACAGCATGCCTGAGGAGGAGGGTCCATCGACCGCCACAGCACAATTGAGAAAATAAATAAATAAAAATGATTTTTTTTTTGTTAATAGCAGACTGGTGGGAGATAATGGTGGATTAATTGACATACTGCATCTCAGAATGCTCCTCCATCTTGGCCATCAACGGGGGGAATGGGATGGTTTTCCTCAAGGTCATTATTTTGTCAGGCTGGGTGTCACACTCCTCTCATTTGATCAATATTAAAAAAAAAAACAGGCTAAAAAACTGTTTTAATATGGAATATCACATCTGGCCAATACCAATCCACTTAGTAATGTCAGTATTCGGGCCTTTAAGAGTCTGTGCTGAAGAGGGTCAGTGTTTTGTGCATATTGTAGGAGGATATAGTAACAACTCATCTAATGTTATTATAGACTAAATTTTAATTGTAAAAGAGTCGCATATAATCAACATGGCATACATGGAAGCAAAGAGCAAAGAATCCAGTCATCTCAAACAAACAGAGATGCAAGAATTTGAGAAAAGAGAGTATCCAGCCACAACTCAGGCTTCAATTGTAAACACCTTCATACTATTTTTGCAATCAACATTTAATTGGACCATATACAACAAGCACACCATACAAGTAAAAACATATATAATAAACATTTCATTTTAAAAAGGGACACATAAAAGCAAAAGGGGCATTACAAAGTAAAATTACAAAATATATTTAAAATGTATCAACAACTGTACACAAAGACTTCAAGAACACATGTCCTGTAATGTGGATGAAGGTACCAGGGACCTTTATACGAAATAAGCTGCATGAGGAATCATTCAGTTTGCCAAAAATATGTAGATTATGTGGATTGAATATGACGCTGGGGTAGTTGAACAGTGTATATATCACAGCAATGTAAACACAGTCACCAATGAAACTGATTGACTGAAACTGATAGCATTTATTATATAAACATATTCTGAAGCAACAATAGGGTTCTAATTTGTCAAATGAAGGAATTATTTCTTGGCAAAGCCACAGAGAGCATAGTATTTCAGTACAAGAAAAAACTTTTCATCCCTGAGGCCATAAATGAGAGGACTCAGGCATCTTGGAGCAAGATAAAAAGTAATGTAATTAAAATACCTGACATTAATATTTAACATCAAATTAATCTGAAGTACAGCATCTTCTATGAATGGGCACCATAGCTGGATGACACAGAGAAACAGCTGGAAAGCATGAAGAATTACTGTTCTGAGCCCTTTCCATGTTGACTTTTTATTATCTCCTGATGCAGCTTTGGCCACTTTCATTATTTTAACATAGGAGAATACAATAGCAATACACATGACCAAGAAGTAAAACTGATTTATAGCTGACCTAAGATGATTCTGAAAACTGTTCAAAATGAAAATCTCCACAGAGCATACCCTGTATTGTTTGTATAAGTCAAGGGAGGCTGATGCAAAAAAGATGGAGAAAAAAACAATGCAGGGTACAGAGCTGAGGCCGTGAATGATGAGGATGCAGTGCAGAGAGCTGCGTGTGGAGCACAGCTCTGTATGCCGCAGGGGCATGCAAATGGCCACATAGCGCTCCAGGGTCATTGCCATCAGAGTAATTGGTGTGACCAAAATGTACACTAATGACAAAATCACGATAATGACACACAACCACATTTGCATGGTCAACTGAAAATAGTCAATTATAACCAAAATATTTGATAAAATCAAGATCAGACAATCAGAGAGTAATGTAGTAGCAAATAAGATGTAGCGCATGGTTGTATAGAAGAAATCTTTCATAAAAAAGGTTGTGATCAGCATAAAGTTGATGCAAAGGAATAGTGCTACCAAAAGCTGAAGTAAAATTATCTGGTAATAAAATTTTTGCCATAAGGATTCACCACCATACAATGAGCTGTTGTTAGCCATATATTTTTCTGGTGTAACCAAATAAACAAGGTTTTAAATTCTGAAGCCCGACTTTCTGTGGTGAAAGGTCAAATAAGTTCAACATGAAGGATCTCACAGATGCAACTGGAAGAATTTGCATTGAACAAATCAAAAACAATACACACCTTTAGCAAATGACATATACTATATGTACAAGGAAATTAAGAGAAACACATCAACAGCTCAAAAGGCATAACATCTATAAGTTTACCAAACCATCCCTGCAGTAACGTGGAATTACATCATAATAGAAGAGTGTCTTGTGCTGAGCTCTGTGCAGCCTCTTAAGAGAGGACTGTGTATGAAAACTTTATATGGGCAACTATAATACAAGGGGAATACCAGATTTACTCACCACTGTCGTCATCACCAGCCACTGCTAACACACTTCAAAGACTGTAGTAACTATAGTTACACACATGGGCTGGAGAGATGTTTAGTGACCTTAGTAGTTGGGTTCCTCCAAATAAGTTTTCCCACAGAAATACAATTAGACTGCCCTAGGAAACTAGATACATTATTGGTGATGTATTCTTTGTAAGTGGTAGTAGTAGTATTGGAGACGAAAAATCACACACCAAACATTAAGCAATGCTTTTGCATTTGAACAATGTTAATTGGTTGTACATTTTAAGTGTCATGATGTGATATGCTGCCCGACATAACATTTGCCTGTAGATGTCTATTTTACATTGAGCAAATGTCAGGATGAACAGAATGTTTTCACGTGACAAATTATTACGAATCACATTAAAAAAATGTTTGTGTAAAGTAGGCTATGTCATTTGAGCGTGTCTTGGCCTATAATTTATAATCCTAACCCTCCCTATTATTGTGTTCCTGCAATTATTGCACTTAAAGTCCAACCTGGGTCTCATTTTTAGCTATGCTTGTGGCATGACTCCAGGAATGGCAATGTCAGTCTCTCGGGCTGTCAGTCGGTCCACCATTTGGTCCAGACTGATTTATCTCAATAACTTTGGGATGAATTGCCATGAATTATTGTACAGACATTCATGATCCCCTGACGTTTTGTCTAGCTGCATCATGATTGTAAACACTATCATACTATTTTTGCAATCAACATTTAATTGGACCATATACAACAAGCAAACCATACAAGTAAAAACATATATAATAAACATTTCATTTTAAAAAGGGACACATAAAAGCAAAAGGGGCATTACAAAGTAAAATTACAAAATATATTTAAAATGTATCAACCACTATACACAAAGACTTCAAGAACACATGTCGTGTAATGTGGATGAAGGTACCAGGGACCTTTATAGGACATAAGCTGCATGAGGAATCATTCAGTTTGCCAAAAAAATTTAGATTATGTGGATTGAATATGACGCTGGGGTAGTTAAACAGTGTATTCATCACAGCAATGTAAACACAGTCACCAATGAAACTGATTGACTGAATCTGGTAGCATATATTATATAAACATATTCTGAAGCAACATTAGGGTTCTAATTTGTCAAATGAAGTTATTATTTCTTGACAAAGCCACAGAGAGCATAGTATTTCAGTACAAGAAAAAACTTTTCATCCCTGAGGCCATAAATGAGAGGACTCAGGCATCTTGGAGCAAGATAAAAAGTAATGTAATTAAAATACCTGACATTAATATATAACATCAAATTAATCTGAAGTACAGCATCTTCTATGAATGGGCACCAGAGTTGGATGACACAGAGGAACAGCTGGAAAGCATGAAGAATTACTGTTCTGAGCCCTTTCCTTGTTGACGTTTTATTATCTCCTGATGCAGCTTTGGCCACTTTCATTATTTTAACATAGGAGAATACAATAGCAATACACATGACCAAGAAGTAAAACTGATTTATAGCTGACCTAAGATGATTCTGCAAATTGTTCAAAATGAAAATCTCCACAGAGCATACCCTGTAATCTTTGTATAAGTTAAGGGAGGCTGACGCAAAAAAGATGGAGAAAAAAACAATGCAGGGTACAAAGCTGAGGCCATGAATGATGAGGATGCAGTGCAGAGAGCTGCGTGTGGAGCACAGCTCTCCATGCTGCAGGGGCATGCAAATGGCCACATAGCGCTCCAGGGTCATTGCCATCACAGTAATTGGTGTGACTAAAGTGTACACAAATGACAAAATGACGATAATGAGACACAACCACATTTGCATGGTCAACTGAAAATACCCAGTTACGACCAAAATATTTGATAAAATCAAGATCAGATTATCAGAGAGTAATGTAGTAGCAAATAAGATGTAGCGCATGGTTGTATAGAAGAAATCTTTCATAAAAAAGGTTGTGATCAGCATAAAGTTGATGCAAAGGAATAGTGCTACCAGAACCTGAAGTAAAATTACCGGATGAAATAATCCTTGATTTACGGATTCACCACCATACAATGAGCTGTTGTTAGCCATATATTTCTCTGGTGTAACCAAATAAACAAGGTTTTAAATTCTGAAGCCCGACTTTCTGTGGTCAAAGGTCAAATAAGTTCAACATGAAGGATCTCACAGCTGCAACTGGTAGAATTTGCATTGAACAAATCAAAAACAATACACACCTTTAGCAAATGACATATACTATATGTACAATGAAATTGAGAGAAACACATCAACAGCTCAAAAGGCATAACATCTATAAGTTTACCAAACCATCCCTGCAGTAACGTGGAATTGCATCATAATAGAAGAGTGTCTTGTGCTGAGCTCTGTGCAGCCTCTTAAGAGAGGACTGTGTATGAAAACTTTATATGGGCAACTATAGTACAAGGGGAATACCAGATTTACTCACCACTGTCGTCATCACCAGCCACTGCTAACACACTTCAAAGACTGTAGTAACTATAGTTACACACATGGGCTGGAGAGATGTTTAGTGACCTTAGTAGTTTGGTTCCTCCAAATAATTTTTCCCACAGAAATACAATTAGACTGCCCTAGGAAACTAGATACCTTATCGGTGATGTATTCTTTGTAAGTGGTAATAGTAGTATTGGAGACGAAAAATCACACTCCAAACATTGAGCAATGCTTTTGCATTCTAACAATGTTAATTGGTTGTACATTTTAAGTGTCATGATGTGATATGCTGCCCGACATAACATTTGCCTATAGATATGTCTATTTTACATTGAGCAAATGTCAGGATGAACAGAATGTTTTCACGTGACAAACTATTACAAATTACATTAAAAAAATGTTTGTGTAAAGTAGGCTATGTCATTTGAGCGGGCCTTGGCCGATAATTTATAATCCTAACCCTTCCAATTGTTGAATTCCTGCAATTATTGCACTTAATGTCCAACCTGGGTCTCATTTTTAGCTATGCTTGTGGCATGACTCCAGGAATGGCAATGTCGGTTTCTCGGGCTGTCAGTCGGTCCACCATTTGGTCCAGACTAATATATCTCAATAACTGTGGGATGGATTTCCATGAATTATTTTACAGACATTCATGATCCCCTGACGTTTTGTCTAGCGTGTAACGGGTGGTGTAAGGACCCAAATGCAGCACACAGGACCCAGGGATCGGTACGTGGAGAACTTTAATTTCACGTTCAGCAGGTAAAATAGGAAGCACACAGAATGGACGTCGGGCAAGCGGCGGCTTGCAACGGAGTCTCTTAGCCCAGTCTTTAGCTGAACTGTAGCTACAGCAGACAGAGTCACTCCGAAACCGGAACAGAAGGCAGGTGCGTTTACCGGGGTTCAGGCAGAGCGGAGAGGTCCAAGGCAGGCAGGGTCGGCCACAGGAAGACATTCCGAGGGTAAGGCGGGTCGGTTTACCAGGATTCAGGCAGAGGGGAAAAGTCGGTTACCAATGTCATAGTTTCTTTCGGCCGGAGAGAGCCGCCTCGAGAAGAAGGCGCAGGGATGTAACTTCTGGTCCTCCGCCGCCTGCTGGGATAGGATAGCTCCTACCCCAACATCGGAGGCATCCACCTCCACAACAAACTGTCTTTCAGGGTCAGGGACTTGAAGGATGGGGGGATAAGTAAACCGGATCTTAAGGGTCTGGAAGGCCTCCTCCGCGGAGTGGGACCACAGGAATGGCACTTTGGATGAGGTTAGGGCTGTCAGTGGGGTGGTCACGGTGCTATAGCCTCGGATGAACCTCCGGTAGAAGTTGGCAAACCCGAGGAAACGTTGCAGCTGTTTGCGGGAGTCTGGGACGGACGTCCTTTGGCAGGGTCCATTTGCACCGAACCCTGTCCCACTAAAAAGGACACCGAAGAGTAGTGAAACTCACACTTCTCAGCCTTAACAGGGAGGTCTCTAGGAGGCGTTGTAGGACTGCTTGGACATGGTGGATGTGCTCCTCTTGTGACTGAGAAAAAAAAAAATCAGGATATCGTCCAGATATACGAACACATATCTGTTCACCATCTCCCTCAGTACATCGTTAACCAAAGCCTAGAAGACCGCTGGGGTGTTGGTGAGGTCGAAGGGCATTACCAGATATTCATAGTGTCCAGTGGGGGTGTTGAACGCGGTCTTCCACTCATCACCCTTCCAGATTCGGACCAAGTGGTAAGCATTGCGCAGGTCGAGCTTAGTGAAGATGGTGGCTCCCCGCAGCAACTCGAAGGCAGAGGAGATGAGTGGGAGTGGGTAGCGGTTCTTAACGGTGATACCATTAAGATGAGAAACCGGATGGTCTCGTGATGGTTCCCCGACAGGAGCATGCGAACTGGCGTGGTCTGGTGAGTCACTGTCCCCAGTAAGTGACCATCCAGGGCGCGGGTACTCGGTTGATACCCAACTGAAGAGCGAGGTTCTCATCCATGATGTTGTCATCGGCACCCGAGTCGATGAGGGTGGCAAGGGTGGGAGCTGCGCGTGGAACATGGGTCATTGTTTGGAGGACAGTCTAGCGGTTCGGCTCACCAGTATGTCCCCCACTACTGATGAGCCATGCCTTTTACTGGGCACCGGGATATAAAGTGACCAGCCTGGCCACAGTATAGGCAGAGATTTCCCCGGTGGCGGCGTGAGGCTGGTGCGCCCCACCTGCATAGGCTCAGCGCACCGGGTTAGAGGCCCTGGGGTGCTGCGGGATTCCGCTGGAGGAACTCGAGCACGGGTGGAGAGACGGGGATTCGACTCACCCTTGCGTTGCTCCAGTCTCCTCGCCTGGATGCGCCTATCCAATCGGGAGGTGAGTTCCACTAACCCATCCAGGGAAGATGGTAAGTCGAATGATACCAGCTCATCTTTGATATATTCTGCGAGTCCTGCCAAGAAGGCATCACACTGTGCTGCAGAATTCCAGTTACACAGGCAACAGTCCGGTTTCCCTGATGCAGGCCCATGAGTCCCCCGGTAGCATCCGGGCCCAGGGAAACCACCCCGAACACTGTACCAAGCTCCGCCGAGAAGTTCGGGAAGGAGGAGCAGGCTGGAGTGAGTCTTCCCCACTCTGCGGTGCCCCACAGTCGTGCTCTGCCAGTTAGGTGGTTAAGAGTGAATGCTACTTTAGCCTCCTCCGAGGCAAATGTGTTTGGCTGCAGGGAAAACAGGATGGAGCAGTTGGTGATGAATGGGTTGCATCCCTCCGGTTCTCCAGCGTAGAGCTCCGGAGTCCCCACCTGGGGCTCAGATGCAGGTGTCGGGGCTGACGCGGGCGGTGGAGAGGCAGGCGGGGGAGCGGAGACAGCTGGCTGAGTCAGGGCTGCGGTGAGGTATTGCATCTGAGTGGCTAATGCAACCAGGGCCAGTTTGTGGGCTGCTGCCGAACAGCGTGTCTTGGCAGCAGTGTAGGCCATCATCGCCTCGTGCTGCTGGAGAATCCCCTCGATCCTCTCAAAGTGGGAATGCGATGACGGGGTGTGCGCTGGGTCCATGATTGGCCAGATTGTATTGTAACGGGTGGTGTAAAGACCCAAATGCAGCACACAGGACCCAGGGATCGGTACGTGGAGAACTTTTATTTCACGTTAAGCAGGTACAATAGGAAGCACACAGAAAGGATGTCGGGCAAGGCAGAGGGGAAAAGTCCAAGGCAGGCAGGGTCGGCAACAGGAAAACAAGCAGGTCGGTCCAGGGAATAACGCTGGAAAGGCTGACATGAGCAAAGAACAATCTGGCACTGAGTGTGTGAAAAGGAGGAGTATAAATAGGGACTTGATTAGTGATTGCCGGCAGGTGAGTGGGCAGGTAAGAGGAGTGAGGCAGATGAGGAGGGAGTGGCTGACAGGTAGAGTGGAAGGTGTCTGGAGGGTGTGGCTGAACTGTGACATAGCAGCATCATGATGTTGAGATTTGTGGCTTTGAGTTAAATGTCTCAACAACTTTTGAATGGATTGCCATGAAATTTGGTGCACACAATCATGTCCCCCTCAGGATGAATTGTCGTCACTTTGGTGATCACCTGAATTTTCCTCTCACACCAACAGCAGGTCAAAATCTCAATGGGTCCAATACTTTGACTTGGGCCAGGATTTGGACTTCTCTCTCAACAGCAACCAGCAGCAGCGAGACAGTGTGAGTTGGTGTTGGAAAGAACTGCTGACTGAGTCAATGCATAAGTTTCAAAACATATGAAGTTTATAAAGCGTAGTAATCACGTAGTCAATCATTCCTCCCACAATACCAGTAAAAATAAACAGGCCAAAAAAATTGTTTTAATATGGATTGTCACATCTGGCCAATACCAATCCACTTAACAATGTCAGTATTCGGGCCTTTAAGAGTCTGTGCTGAAGAGGGTCAGTGTTGTGTGCATATTGTAGAAGGATATAGTAACAATTCATCTCATGTTATTATAGACTAAATTTTAATTGTAAATGAGTCGCATATAATCAACATGGCATACATGGAAGCAAAGAGCAAAGAATCCAGTCATCTCAAACAAACAGAGATGCAAGAATTTGAGAAAAGAGAATATCCAGCCACAACTTCAATTGTAAACACTATCATACTATTTTTGCAATCAACATTTAATTGGACCATATACAACAAGCAAACCATACAAGTAAAAACATATATAATAAACATTTCATTTTAAAAAGGGACACATAAAAGCAAAAGGGGCATTACAAAGTAAAATTACAAAATATATTTAAAATGTATCAACCACTATACACAAAGACTTCAAGAACACATGTCGTGTAATGTGGATGAAGGTACCAGGGACCTTTATAGGACATAAGCTGCATGAGGAATCATTCAGTTTGCCAAAAAAATTTAGATTATGTGGATTGAATATGACGCTGGGGTAGTTAAACAGTGTATTCATCACAGCAATGTAAACACAGTCACCAATGAAACTGATTGACTGAATCTGGTAGCATATATTATATAAACATATTCTGAAGCAACATTAGGGTTCTAATTTGTCAAATGAAGGAATTATTTCTGGACAAAGCCACAGAGAGCATAGTATTTCAGTACAAGAAAAAACTTTTCATCCCTGAGGCCATAAATGAGAGGACTCAGGCATCTTGGAGCAAGATAAAAAGTAATGTAATTAAAATACCTGACATTAATATATAACATCAAATTAATCTGAAGTACAGCATCTTCTATGAATGGGCACCAGAGTTGGATGACACAGAGGAACAGCTGGAAAGCATGAAGAATTACTGTTCTGAGCCCTTTCCTTGTTGACGTTTTATTATCTCCTGATGCAGCTCTGGCCACTTTCATTATTTTAACATAGGAGAATACAATAGCAATACACATGACCAAGAAGTAAAACTGATTTATAGCTGACCTAAGATGATTCTGCAAATTGTTCAAAATGAAAATCTCCACAGAGCATACCCTGTAATCTTTGTATAAGTTAAGGGAGGCTGACGCAAAAAAGATGGAGAAAAAAACAATGCAGGGTACAAAGCTGAGGCCATGAATGATGAGGATGCAGTGCAGAGAGCTGCGTGTGGAGCACAGCTCTCCATGCTGCAGGGGCATGCAAATGGCCACATAGCGCTCCAGGGTCATTGCCATCACAGTAATTGGTGTGACCAAAATATACACTAATGACAAAATGACGATAATGAGACACAACCACATTTGCATGGTCAACTTAAAATGCCCAGTTACGACCAAAATATTTGATAAAATCAAGATCAGACAATCAGAGAGTAATGTAGTAGCAAATAAGATGTAGCGCATGGTTGTATAGAAGAAATCTTTCATAAAAAAGGTTGTGATCAGCATAAAGTTGATGCAAAGGAATAGTGCTACCAGAACCTGAAGTAAAATTACCTGATGAAATAATCCTTGATTTACGGATTCACCACCATACAATGAGCTGTTGTTAGCCATATATTTCTCTGGTGTAACCAAATAAACAAGGTTTTAAATTCTGAAGCCCGACTTTTTGTGGTGAAAGGTCAAATAAGTTCAACATGAAGGATCTCACAGCTGCAACTGGTAGAATTTGCATTGAACAAATCAACAACAATACACACCTTCAGCAAATGACATATACTATATATACAAGGAAATTGAGAGAAACACATAAACAGCTCAAAAGGCATAACATCTATAAGTTTACCAAACCATCCCTGCAGTAACGTGGAATTGCATCATGATAGAAGAGTGTCTTGTGCTGAGCTCTGTGCAGCCTCTTAAGAGAGGACTGTGTATGAAAACTTTATATGGGCAACTATAATACAAGGGGAATACCAGGTTTACTCACCACTGTCGTCATCACCAGCCACTGCTAACACACTTCAAAGACTGTAGTAACTATAGTTACACACATGGGCTGGAGAGATGTTTAGTGACCTTAGTAGTTGGGTTCCTCCAGATAAGTTTTCCCACAGAAATACAATTAGACTGCCTTAGGAAACTAGGTACATTATTGGTTATGTATTCTTTGTAAGTGGTAGTAGTATTGAACAGGAAAAATCACACACCAAACATTAAGAAATGCTTTTGCATTTGAACAATGTTAATTGGTTGTACATTTTAAGTGTCATGATGTGATATGCTGCCCGACATAACATTTGCCTATAGATATGTCTATTTTACATTGAGGAAATGTCAGGATGAACAGAATGTTTTCACGTGACAAACTATTACAAATTACATTAAAAAAATGTTTGTGTAAAGTAGGCTATGTCATTTGAGCGGGCCTTGGCCGATAATTTATAATCCTAACCCTCCCAATTGTTGAATTCCTGCAATTATTGCACTTAAAGTCCAACCTGGGTCTCATTTTTAGCTATACTTGTGGCATGACTCCAGGAATGGCAATGTTGGTTTCTCGGCCTGTCAGACGGTCCACCATTTGGTCCAGACTGATATATCTCAATAACTGTGTGATGGATTGCCATGAATTATTTTACAGACATTCATGATCCCCTGACGTTTTGTCTAGCGTGTAACGGGTGGTGTAAAGACCCAAATGCAGCACACAGGACCCAGGGATCAGTACGTGGAGAACTTTAATTTCACGTTCAGCAGGTACAATAGGAAGCACACAGAATGGACGTCTGGCAAGCGGCGGCTTGCAACGGAGTCTCTTAGCCCAGTCTTTAGCTGAACTGTAGCAACAGCGGAGAGGTCCAAGGCAGTAATCGTCGTGTATGTCCATTTCCATTTCCCCCTCTTCAGCATCCGTGTGCGAGTTCTCCTCTCCCGAAGAAGACTCCTCCCCATCCTCGGAAGTCACAGGTGGGAGAGGGGGCGTAGGGTCAGGGTGGGTGGTCTCTGATGGCCTAGAGGCTTTGGAGGGCTGGTCAGGATTGCAGCGGTGGAACTCCCTGATGAGGGGAGCGTCCAGATCGTGTCGAGCAGGAACCCAGGATCTTTCTTCCGGACCATAGCCCTCCCAGTCGACCAGGTATTGCAGCCCTGTCCCACGGCGGCGGGAACGAAGCAAGCAGCGGACTGTGTAAATGAGACCTCCATCAATAAGGCGTGGTGGTGGAGGCCAAGCAGCAGGAACCAGTGGACTTTCACGAACCAGTTTCACCTTGGAAACGTGAAACGATGGGTGGACCCGCATGGATCGGGGCAGTTTGAGCCTTACTGCTGCTGGGCCGATGACCTTCTCGATCTCGAATGGGCCGATGAACCTGGGTGCCAACTTTTTGGATTCTACCCGCAAGAGTAGGTCTTGGGTGGACAGCCATACTTTCTGGCCCACCTGGTAGGTAGGGGCTTCAGTGCATCGCTGATTGGCCGCTGTGGAGTACCGGTCGGCAGAGCGGAGGAGAACTGTTCTAGCTTCTCCCCAGGTGCGGCGGCAGTGGCGGACAAAGGCCTGGACCGAAGGACAGGAAATCTTCTCCAATGCCAGAAACAATGGTGATTGGAATCCGTAGGCACACTGGAATGGGGATAATCCAGTGGCCGAGCTGATCAGGGAGTTGTGGGCATATTCAACCCACATGAGTTGCTGAGGACCAAGACGAAGGGTGCTTGGAGACTAGGTATCGTAGGGCAGTCTCCATTTCCTGGTTCTTGCGCTCCGTCTGGCCGTTAGATTGAGGATGGAAACCAGACGAAAGACTGACTGTGGCCCCAATGAGTGTGCAGAAATCCCTCCAGAAAACCAACGTGAACTGAGGTCCTCTGTCGGAGACTACGTCAGTAGGAAGACTGTGGAGCCGGAACACGTGGAGGAGCACTAATTCAGCCATCTCTTTAGCCGAGGGGAGCTTGGGCAATGGAATAAAGTGAGCCATTTTGCTGAACCGATCTACCACTGTCAGGATGGCAGTGTGTTTGTTGGACAGTGGTAGACCGGTAACGAAGTCCAGAGAGATCTGGAACCAAGGACGATGAGGCACGGGTAGGGGTTTCAGGAAACCAGCCGGAGCTTGGTGGGATGGCTTGTGTTGGCTGCAGACGGGACAAGCGTTAACGAACTCTCTGGTGTCCTCTTCCATAGTAGCCCACCAGAACCTCTGTTGCAGGACCCCCTTGGTACGCTGGATCCCAGGGTGACAGGTGAGTCGGGAGCTATGGGCCCACTGGAGAACCTCGGACATCATGTTCCGAGGGACGAACAGGCGGTCCTGGGGCAGGAGCTAGGACCGGGCTGGTCCTCCAGGGCAGCCTTGACCTTCTCCTCAATTTCCCATGTCAGAGAAGCAACCAAGATGGGGCCCGACAGAATGGTGTCCTGGCTGAGGGTGGATTCTTCCCTCTCCATAAACTGGCGGGGCAGAGCATCAGGCTTACCGTTGCGGGAACCTGGCCGGTAGAAGAGGGAGAAGTTGAATCGGGTAAAGAACAGAGACCACCTGGCCTGTCGAGAGTTTAGTCTCTTGGCGGACTGGATGTATTCCAGGTTCTTGTAGTCTGTCCAAACAATAAAGGGCAGACTGGTCCCCTCCAGCCAGTGGCACCATTCCTCCAAGGCCAACTTAACTGCCAGCAGCTCTCGGTTACCAATGTCTTAGTTTCTTTCAGCCGGAGAGAGCCGCCTCGAGAAGAAGGCGCAGGGATGTAACTTCTGGTCCTCCGCCGCCTGCTGGGATAGGATAGCTCCTACACCAACATCGGAGGCATCCACCTCCACAACAAACTGTCTTTCAGGGTCAGGGACTTGAAGGATGGGGGCAGAAGTAAACCGGATCTTAAGGGTCTGGATGGCCTCCTCTGCGGAGGGGGACCACAGGAATGGCACTTTGGATGAGGTTAGGGCTGTCAGTGGGGTGGTCACGGTGCTATAGCCTCGGATGAACCTCCAGTAGAAGTTGGCAAACCCGAGGAAATGTTGCAGCTGTTTGCAGGAGTCCGGGACGGACCAGGATGTGACCGCTAATACCTTGGCAGGGTCCATTTGCACCGAACCCTTTCCCCCTAAAAAGGAGACCGAAGAGGAGTGAAACTCACACTTCTCAGCCATAACAAACAGGGAGTTCTCTAGGAGGCATTGTAGGACTGCTTGGACATGGTGGATGTGCTCCTTTTGTGACTGGGAAAAAAAAAAAATCAGGATATCGTCCAGATAGACGAACACATATCTGTTCACCATCTCCCTCAGTACATCGTTAACCAAAGCCTAGAAGACCGCGGGGGTGCTGGTGAGGTCGAAGGGCATTACCAGATATTCATAGTGTCCAGTGGGGGTGTTGAACGCCGTCTTCCACTCATCACCCTCCCGGATTCGGACCAAGTGGTAAGCATTGCGCAGGTCGAGCTTAGTGAAGATGGTGGCTCCCCGCAGCAACTCGAAGGCAGAGGAGATGAGTGGGAGTGGGTAGCGGTTCTAAACAGTGATACCGTTAACGGTGATACCGTTAAGACCCCTGTAGTCGATGCACGGCCTCAGTGACTTGTCCTTCTTCTCCACAAAAAAGAACCCGGCACCAGCAGGTGACGAGGAGGGTCGGATGATCCCAGCGGCCAGAGCGGAGTTGATGTACTCCTCCATAGTCTCTCTTTCAGGTGCCGATAAGGAGTACAGGTGGCCCCTGGGTGGAGTGTTGCCCGGGTGCAGGTTGATGGCACAGTCGCAGGGGCGGTGTGGAGGCAGAGATGTGGCCTTGGATTTACTGAATACCTCCCGGTAGTCCTGGTATTCATTCCGCACGCCCAACAGGTCCGAAGCAGAACTGGAGCAGTCTGACCACAGTGGCGCAGCTGCTTGTTTCAGGCAGATCCGGTAGCAAGATGGGCTACAATCCAGGATGACTCCAGTAGACCAGTCTATATGGGGGTTATGGCGGCGGAGCCAGGGGTATCCTAGCACCAAGGGAAGCTGGGGCGACCACAGGATGAGAAACCGGATGGTCTTGTGATGGTTCCCCGACAGGAGCATGCGAACCAGCGTGGTCTGGTGAGTCACTGTCCCCAGTTAGTGACCATCCAGGATGGGGTACTCGGTTGACACCCAACTGAAGAGCGAGGTTCTCGTCCATGATGTTGTCATCGGCACCCGAGTCGATGAGGGTGGTGAGGGTCTGCGCCCCGTCCCTGAGCAGGAGCTGCGCGTGGAACATGGGTCGTTGTTTGGAGGACAGTCTAGCGGTTCGGCTCACCAGTATGTCCCCCACTACTGATGAGCCATGCCTTTTACTGGGCACCGGGATATAAAGTGACCAGCCTGGCCACAGTATAGGCAGAGATTTCCCTGGTGGCGGCGCTCGCGTTCCTCGGGCGTGAGGCTGGTGCGCCCCACCTGCATAGGCTCAGCGCACCGGGTTAGAGGCCCTGGGGTGCTGCGGGATTCCGCTGGAGGAACTCGAGCACGGGTGGAGAGACGGGGATTCGACTCAACCTTGCGTCGCTCCAGTCTCCTCGCCTGGATGCGCCTATCCAATCGGGAGGTGAGTTCCACTAACCCATCCAGGGAAGATGGTAAGTCAAATGATACCAGCTCATCTTTGATATATTCTGCGAGTCCTGCCAAGAAGGCATCACACTGTGCTGCAGAATTCCAGTTACACAGGCATGCTTTCGTGCGAAACACAATGGCATAATCAGCAACAGTCCAGTTTCCCTGATGCAGGCCCATGAGTCCCCCGGTAGCATCCAGTCCCAGGGAAACCACCCGGAAAACACTTTACGTAGTTCCGCCAAGAAGTTCGGGAACGAAGAGCAGGCTGGAGTGCGTCTTTCCCACTCTGCGGTGCCCCACAGTCGTGCTCTGCCAGTTAGGTGGTTAATAGTGAACGCCACTTTAGCCTCCTTTGAGGCAAATGTGTTGGGCTGCAGGGAAAACAGGATGGAGCAGTTGGTGATGAATGGGTTTCATCCCTCCGGTTCTCCAGCGTAGAGCTCCGGAGTCCCCACCTGGGGCTCAGATGCTGGTGTCGGGGCTGGCGCCGGCGGTGGCGAGGCAGGCGGGGGAGTGGAGACAGCCGGCTGAGTCAGGGTTGCGGTGAGTTGTTGCATCTGAGTGGCTAATGCAACCAGGGCCAGTTCGTGGGCTGCTGCCGAACAGCGTGTCTCGGCAGCAGTGTGGGCCATCATCGCCTCGTGCTGCTAGAGGATCCCCTCGATCCTCTCGAAGCGGGACTGCGATGACGGGGTGTGCGTTGGGTCCATTATTGGCCAGATTGTACTGCAACGGGTGGTGTAAAGACCCAAATGCAGCACACAGGACCCAGGGATCGGTACGTGGAGAACTTTAATTTCACGTTCAGCAGGTACAATAGGAAGCACACAGAAAGGACGTCGGGCAAGCGGCAGCTTGCAACAGAGTCTCTTAGCCCAGTCTTTAGCTGAACTGTAGCAACAGCAGACAGAGTCACTCCAAAACCGGAACAGAAGGCAAGTGCGTTTACCGGGGTTCAGGCAGAGAGGAGAGGTCCAAGGCAGGCAGGGTCGGCAACAGAAAAAACAAGCAGGTCGGTCCGGGGAATAACGCTGGAAAGGCTGACATGAGCAAAGAACAATCTGGCACTGAGTGTGTGAAAGGGAGGAGTATAAATAGGGACTTGATTAGTGATTGCCGGCAGGTGAGTGGGCAGGTAAGAGGAGTGAGGCAGATGAGGAGGGAGTGGCTGACAGGTAGAGTGGAAGGTCTCTGGAGGGTGTGGCTGAACTGTGACATAGCTGCATCATGCTGTTGAGATTTGTGGCTTTGAGTTAAATGTCTCAACAACTTTTAACTGGATTGCCATGAAATTTGGTGCACACAATCATGTCCCCCTCAGGATGAATTGTCGTCACTTTGGTGATCACCTGAATTTTCCTCTAGCACCAACAGCAGGTCAAAATCTCAATGGGTCCAATACTTTGACTTGGGCCAGGATTTGGACTTCTCTCTCAACAGCAACCAGCAGCAGTGAGACAGTGTGAGTTGGCGTGGGAAAGAACTGCTGACTGAGTCAATGCATAAGTTTCAAAACATATGAAGTTTATAAAGCGTAGTAATCTCGTAGTCAATCATTCCTCCCACAATACCAGTAAAAATAAACAGGCCAAAAAAATTGTTTTAATATGGATTGTCACATCTGGCCAATACCAATCCACTTAACAATGTCAGTATTCGGGCCTTTAAGAGTCTGTGCTGAAGAGGGTCAGTGTTTTGTGCATATTGTAGAAGGATATAGTAACAATTCATCTCATGTTATTATAGACTAAATTTTAATTGTAAATGAGTTGCATATAATCAACATGGCATACATGGAAGCAAAGAGCAAAGAATCCAGTCATCTCAAACAAACAGAGATGCAAGAATTTGAGAAAAGAGAATATCCAGCCACAACTTCAATTGTAAACACTATCATACTATTTTTGCAATCAACATTTAATTGGACCATATACAACAAGCAAACCATACAAGTAAAAACATATATAATAAACATTTAATTTTAAAAAGGGACACATAAAAGCAAAAGGGGCATTAGAAAATAAAATTACAAAATATATTTAAAATGTATCAACCACTATACACAAAGACTTCAAGAACACATGTCGTGTAATGTGGATGAAGGTACCAGGGACCTTTATAGGACATAAGCTGCATGAGGAATCATTCAGTTTGCCAAAAAAATTTAGATTATGTGGATTGAATATGACCCTGGGGTAGTTAAACAGTGTATTCATCACAGCAATGTAAACACAGTCACCAATGAAACTGATTGACTGAATCTGGTAGCATATATTATATAAACATATTCTGAAGCAACATTAGGGTTCTAATTTGTCAGATGAAGGAATTATTTCTGGACAAAGCCACAGAGAGCATAGTATTTCAGTACAAGAAAAAACTTTTCATCCCTGAGGCCATAAATGAGAGGACTCAGGCATCTTGGAGCAAGATAAAAAGTAATGTAATTAAAATACCTGACATTAATATATAACATCAAATTAATCTGAAGTACAGCATCTTCTATGAATGGGCACCAGAGTTGGATGACACAGAGGAACAGCTGGAAAGCATGAAGAATTACTGTTCTGAGCCCTTTCCTTGTTGACGTTTTATTATCTCCTGATGCAGCTCTGGCCACTTTCATTATTTTAACATAGGAGAATACAATAGCAATACACATGACCAAGAAGTAAAACTGATTTATAGCTGACCTAAGATGATTCTGCAAATTGTTCAAAATGAAAATCTCCACAGAGCATACCCTGTAATCTTTGTATAAGTTAAGGGAGGCTGACGCAAAAAAGATGGAGAAAAAAACAATGCAGGGTACAAAGCTGAGGCCGTGAATGATGAGGATGCAGTGCAGGGAGCTGCGTGTGGAGCACAGCTCTGTATGCCGCAGGGGCATGCAAATGGCCACATAGCGCTCCAGGGTCATTGCCATCACAGTAATTGGTGTGACCAAAATATACACTAATGACAAAATGACGATAATGAGACACAACCACATTTGCATGGTCAACTCAAAATACCCAGTTACGACCAAAATATTTGATAAAATCAAGATCAGACAATCAGAGAGTAATGTAGTAGCAAATAAAATGTAGCGCATGGTTGTATAGAAGAAATCTTTCATAAAAAAGGTTGTGATCAGCATAAAGTTGATGCAAAGGAATAGTGCTACCAGAACCTGAAGTAAAATTACCGGATGAAATAATCCTTGATTTACGGATTCACCACCATACAATGAGCTGTTGTTAGCCATATATTTCTCTGGTGTAACCAAATAAACAAGGTTTTAAATTCTGAAGCCCGACTTTCTGTGGTCAAAGGTCAGATAAGTTCAACATGAAGGCTCTCACAGCTGCAACTGGTAGAATTTGCATTGAACAAATCAAAAAAAATACACACCTTCAGCAAATGACGTATACTATATGTACAATGAAATTAAGAGAAACACATCAACAGCTCAAAAGGCATAACATCTATAAGTTTACCAAACCATCCCTGCAGTAACGTGGAATTGCATCATGATAGAAGAGTGTCTTGTGCTGAGCTCTGTGCAGCCTCTTAAGAGAGGACTGTGTATGAAAACTTTATATGGGCAACTATAGTACAAGGGGAATACCAGGTTTACTCACCACTGTCGTCATCACCAGCCACTGCTAACACACTTCAAAGACTGTAGTAACTATAGTTACACACATGGGCTGGAGAGATGTTTAGTGACCTTAGTAGTTGGGTTCCTCCAAATAAGTTTTCCCACAGAAATACAATTAGACTGCCCCAGGAAACTAGATACACTATTGGTGATGTATTCTTTGTAAGTGGTAGTAGTAGTATTGAACAGGAAAAATCACACACCAAACATTAAGAAATGCTTTTGCATTTGATCAATGTTAATTGGTTGTACTTTTTAAGTGTCATGATGTGATATGCTGCCCGACATAACATTTGCCTATAGATATGTCTATTTTACATTGAGCAAATGTCAGGATGAACAGAATGTTTTCACGTGACAAACTATTACAAATTACATTAAAAAAATGTGTGTGTAAAGTAGGCTATGTCATTTGAGCGGGCCTTGGCCGATAATTTATAATCCTAACCCTCCCAATTGTTGAATTCCTGCAATTATTGCACTTAAAGTCCAACCTGGGTCTCATTTTTAGCTATGCTTGTGGCATGACTCCAGGAATGGCAATGTTGGTTTCTCGGGCTGTCAGTCGATCCACCATTTGGTCCAGACTGATATATCTCAATAACTGTGGGAGGGATTTCCATTTATTATTTTACAGACATTTATGATCCCCATGACGTTTTGTCTAGCGTGTAACAGGTGGTGTAAAGACCCAAATGCAGCACACAGGACCCAGGGATCGGTACGTGGATTACTTTAATTTCACGTTCAGCAGGTACAATAGGAAGCACACAGAATGGACGTCTGGCAAGCGGTGGCTTGCAACAGAGTCTCTTAGCCCCCTCTTTAGCTGAACTGTAGCAACAGCAGACAGAGTCACTCCGAAACTGGAACAGAAGGCAAGTGCGTTTACCGGGGTTCAGGCAGAGCGGAGAGGTCCAAGGCAGGCAGGGTCAGCAACAGGAAAACAAGCAGGTCAGTCCAGGGAATAACGCTGGAAAGGCTGACATGAGCAAAGAACAATCTGGCACTGAGTGTGTGAAAGGGAGGAGTATAAATAGGGACTTGATTAGTGATTGCCGGCAGGTGATTTGGCAGGTAAGAGGAGTGAGGCAGATGAGGAGGGAGTGGCTGACAGGTAGAGTGGAAGGTGTCTGGAGGGTGTGGCTGAACTGTGACATAGCTGCATCATGCTGTTGAGATTTGTGGCTTTGAGTTAAATGTCTCAACAACTTTTAACTGGATTGCCATGAAATTTGGTGCACACAATCATGTCCCCCTCAGGATGAATTGTCGTCACTTTGGTGATCACCTGAATTTTCCTCTCACACCAACAGCAGGTCAAAATCTCAATGGGTCCAATACTGTGACTTGGGCCAGGATTTGGACTTCTCTCTCAACAGCAACCAGCAGCAGTGAGACAGTGTGAGTTGGCGTTGGAAAGAACTGCTGACTGAGTCAATGCATAAGTTTCAAAACATATGAAGTTTATAAAGCGTAGTAATCACGTAGTCAATCATTCCTCCCACAATGGCAATCCATCTTGCCAATACCAGTCCACTTAATAATGTCAGTATTCGAGCCTTTAAGAGTCTGTGCTGAAGAGGGTCAGTGTTTTGTGCATATTGTAGGAGGATATAGTAATAATTCATCTCATGTTATTATAGACTAAATTTTAATTGTAAAAGAGTCGCATATAATCATCATGGCATACATGGAAGCAAAGAGCAAAGAATCCAGTCATCACAAAACAAACAGAGATGCAAGAATTTGAGAAAAGAGAGTATCCAGCCACAACTTCAATTGTAAACACCATCATACTATTTTTGCAATCAACATTTAATTGGACCATATACAACAAGCAAACCATACAAGTAAAAACATATATAATAAGCATTTAAATTTAAAAAGGGACACATAAAAGCAAAAGGGGCATTACAAAGTAAAATTACAAAATATATTTAAAATGTATCAACAACTATACACAAAGACTTCAAGAACACATGTCCTGTAATGTGGATGAAGGTACCAGGGACCTTTATAGGACATAAGCTGCATGAGGAATCATTCAGTTTGCCCAAAATATGTAGATTATGTGGATTGAATATGACGCTGGGGTAGTTAAACAGTGTATTCATGACAGCAATGTAAACACAGTCACCAATGAAACTGATTGACTGAAACTGATAGCATATATTATATAAACATATTCTGAAGCAACATTAGGGTTCTAATTTGTCAAATGAAGTTATTATTTCTCGGCAAAGCCACAGAGAGCATAGTATTTCAGTACAAGAAAAAACTTTTCATCCCTGAGGCCATAAATGAGAGGACTCAGGCATCTTGAAGCAAGATAAAAAGTAATATAATTAAAATACCTGATATTAATGAATAACATGAAATTAATCTGAAGCACAGCATCTTCTATGAATGGGCACCAGAGCTGGATGACACAGAGGAACAGCTGGAAAGCATGAAGAATTACTGTTCTGAGCCCTTTCCTTGTTGACTTTTTATTATCTCCTGATGCAGCTTTGGCCACTTTCATTATTTTAACATAGCAGAATACAATAGCAATACACATGACCAAGAAGTAAAACTGATTTATAGCTGACCTAAGATGATTCTGTAAACTGTTCAAAGTGAAAATCCCCACAGAGCATACCCTGAATTGTTTGTATAAGTTAAGGGAGGCTGATGCAAAAAAGATGGAGAAAAAAACAATGCAGGGTACAGAGCTGAGGCCGTGAATGATGAGGATGCAGTGCAGAGAGCTGCGTGTGGAGCACAGCTCTCCATGCCGCAGGGGCATGGAAATGGCCACATAGCGCTCCAGGGTCATTGCCATCAGAGTAATTGGTGTGACTAAAGTGTACACAAATGATAAGATGAGGATAATGAGACACAACCACATTTGCATGGTCAACTGAAGATAGTCAAATATAACCAAAATATTTGATAAAATCAAGATCAGACAATCAGAGAGTAATGTATTAGCAAATAAGATGTAGCGCATGGTTGTATAGAAGAAATCTTTCATAAAAACGATTGTGATCAGCATAAAGTTGATGCAAAGGAATAGTGCTACCAAAACCTGAAGTAAAATTACCTGGTAATAGAATTTTTGCCTTAAGGATTCAGCACCATACAATGAGCTGTTGTTAGCCATATATTTCTCTGTTGTAACCAAATAAACAAGGTTTTAAATTCTGAAGCCCGACTTTCTGTGGTGAAAGGTCAGAAAAGTTCAACATGAAGGATCTCACATCTGCAACTGGTAGAATTTGCATTGAACAAATCAAAAACAATACACACCTTTAGCAAATGACATATACTATATGTACAAGGAAATTAAGAGAAACACATCAACAGCTCAAAAGGAATAACATCTATAAGTTTACCAAACCATCCCTGCGGTAACATGGAATTGTGGCATAATAGAAGAGTGTCTTGTGCTGAGCTCTGTGCAGCCTCTTAAGAGAGGACTGTGTATGAAAACTTTATATGGGCAACTATAATACAAGGGGAATACCAGATTTACTCACCACTGTCGTCATCACCAGCCACTGCTAATACACTTCAAAGACTGTAGTAACTATAGTTACACACATGGGCTGGAGAGATGTTTAGTGACCTTAGTAGTTGGGTTCCTCCAAATAAGTTTTCCCACAGAAATACAATTAGACTGCCCTAGGAAACTAGGTACATTATTGGTGATGTATTCTTTGTAAGTGGTAGTAGTAGTATTGAACAGGAAAAAATCACACACCAAGCATTAAGAAATGCTTTTGCATTTGAACAATGTTAATTGGTTGTACAAGTGTCATGATGTGATATGCTGCCCGACATAACATTTGCCTGTAGATGTCTATTTTACATTGAGCAAATGTCTGGATGAACAGAACGTTTTCACGTGACAAATTATTACGAATCACATTAAACAAATGTTTGTGTAAAGTAGGCTATGTCATTTGAGCGGGCCTTGGCCTATAATTTATAATCCTAACCCTCCCTATTATTGTGTTCCTGCAATTATTGCACTTAAAGTCCAACCTGGGTCTCATTTTTAGCTATGCTTGTGGCATGACTCCAGGAATGGCAATGTCAGTCTCTCGGGCTGTAAGTCGGTCCACCATTTGGTCCAGACTGATTTATCTCAATAACTGTGGGATGAATTGCCATGAATTATTGTACAGACATTCATGATCCCCTGACTTTTTGTCTAGCTGCATCATGATGTTGAGATTTGTGGCTTTGAGTTAAATGTCTCAACAACTTTTGAATGGATTGCCATGAAATTTGGTGCACACAATCATGTCCCCCTCAGGATGAATTGTCGTCACTTTGGTGATCACCTGAATTTTCCTCTCACGCCAACAGCAGGTCAAAATCTCAATGGGTCCAATACTGTGACTTGGGCCAGGATTTGGACTTCTTTCTCAACAGCAACCAGCAGCAGCGAGACAGTGTGAGTTGGCGTTGGAAAGAACTGCTGACTGAGTCAATGCATAAGTTTCAAAACATATGAAGTTTATAAAGCGTAGTAATCACGTAGTCAATCATTCCTCCCACAATACCAATAAAAAAAAAAAACAGGCCAAAAACCTGATTTAATTTGGATTGTCACATCTGGCCAATACCAATCCACTTAATAATGTCAGTATTCGGGCCTTTAAGAAACTGTGCTGAAGAGGGTCAGTGTTTTGTGCATATTGTAGGAGGATATAGTAACAATTCATCTCATGTTATTATAGACTAAATTTTAATTGTACAAGACTCGCATATAATCAACATGACACATATGGAAGCAAAGAGCAAAGAATCCAGTCATCTCAAACAAACAGAGATGCAAGAATTTGAGAAAAGAAAGTATCCAGCCACAACTCGGGCTTCAATTGTAAACACCTTCATACTATTTTTGCAATCAACATTTAATTGGACCATATACAACAAGCACACCATACAAGTAAAAACATATATAATAAACATTTTAATTTAAAAAGGGACACAAAAGCAAAAGGGGCATTAGAAAGTAAAATTACAAAAAAATATTTAAAATGTATCAACAACTATACACAAAGACTTCAAGAACATATGTCGTGTAATGTGGATGAAGGTACCAGGGACCTTTATAGGACATAAGCTGCATGAGGAATCATTCAGTTTGCCCAAAATATGTAGATTATGTTGATTGAATATGACGCTGGGGTAGTTGAACAGTGTATTCATCACAGCAATGTAAACACAGTCACCAATGAAACTGACTGACTGAAACTGATAGCATATATTATATAAACATATTCTGAAGCAACATTAGGGTATTATGGTGAACATATCTGTTCACCATCTCCCTCAGTACATCGTTAACCAAAGCCTAGAAGACCGCTGGGGTGTTGGTGAGGTCGAAGGGCATTACCAGATATTCATAGTGTCCAGTGGGGGTGTTGAACGCGGTCTTCCACTCATCACCCTTCCGGATTCGGACCAAGTGGTAAGCATTGCGCAGGTCGAGCTTAGTGAAGATGGTGGCTCCCCGCAGCAACTCGAAGGCAGAGGAGATGAGTGGGAGTGGGTAGCGGTTCTTAACGGTGATACCATTAAGATGAGAAACCGGATGGTCTCGTGATGGTTCCCCGACAGGAGCATGCGAACTGGCGTGGTCTGGTGAGTCACTGTCCCCAGTAAGTGACCATCCAGGGCGCGGGTACTCGGTTGATACCCAACTGAAGAGCGAGGTTCTCATCCATGATGTTGTCATCGGCACCCGAGTCGATGAGGGTGGCAAGGGTGGGAGCTGCGCGTGGAACATGGGTCGTTGTTTGGAGGACAGTCTAGCGGTTCGGCTCACCAGTATGTCCCCCACTACTGATGAGCCATGCCTTTTACTGGGCACCAGGATATAAAGTGACCAGCCTGGCCACAGTATAGGCAGAGATTTCCCCGGCGGCGGCGTGAGGCTGGTGCGCCCCACTTGCATAGGCTCAGCGCACCGGGTTAGAGGCCCTGGGGTGCTGCGGGATTCCGCTGGAGGAACTCGAGCACGGGTGGAGAGACGGGGATTCGACTCACCCTTGCGTTGCTCCAGTCTCCTCGCCTGGATGCGCCTATCCAATCGGGAGGTGAGTTCCACTAACCCATCCAGGGAAGATGGTAAGTCGAATGATACCAGCTCATCTTTGATATATTCTGCGAGTCCTGCCAAGAAGGCATCACACTGTGCTGCAGAATTCCAGTTACACAGGCAACAGTCCGGTTTCCCTGATGCAGGCCCATGAGTCCCCCGGTAGCATCCGGGCCCAGGGAAACCACCCCGAACACTGTACCAAGCTCCGCCGAGAAGTTCGGGAAGGAGGAGCAGGCTGGAGTGAGTCTTCCCCACTCTGCGGTGCCCCACAGTCGTGCTCTGCCAGTTAGGTGGTTAAGAGTGAATGCTACTTTAGCCTCCTCCGAGGCAAATGTGTTTGGCTGCAGGGAAAACAGGATGGAGCAGTTGGTGATGAATGGGTTGCATCCCTCCGGTTCTCCAGCGTAGAGCTCCGGAGTCCCCACCTGGGGCTCAGATGCAGGTGTCGGGGCTGACGCGGGCGGTGGAGAGGCAGGCGGGGGAGCGGAGACAGCTGGCTGAGTCAGGGCTGCGGTGAGGTATTGCATCTGAGTGGCTAATGCAACCAGGGCCAGTTTGTGGGCTGCTGCCGAACAGCGTGTCTTGGCAGCAGTGTAGGCCATCATCGCCTCGTGCTGCTGGAGAATCCCCTCGATCCTCTCAAAGTGGGAATGCGATGACGGGGTGTGCGCTGGGTCCATGATTGGCCAGATTGTATTGTAACGGGTGGTGTAAAGACCCAAATGCAGCACACAGGACCCAGGGATCGGTACGTGGAGAACTTTTATTTCACGTTAAGCAGGTACAATAGGAAGCACACAGAAAGGATGTCGGGCAAGGCAGAGGGGAAAAGTCCAAGGCAGGCAGGGTCGGCAACAGGAAAACAAGCAGGTCGGTCCAGGGAATAACGCTGGAAAGGCTGACATGAGCAAAGAACAATCTGGCACTGAGTGTGTGAAAAGGAGGAGTATAAATAGGGACTTGATTAGTGATTGCCGGCAGGTGAGTGGGCAGGTAAGAGGAGTGAGGCAGATGAGGAGGGAGTGGCTGACAGGTAGAGTGGAAGGTCTCTGGAGGGTGTGGCTGAACTGTGACATAGCAGCATCATGATGTTGAGATTTGTGGCTTTGAGTTAAATGTCTCAACAACTTTTGAATGGATTGCCATGAAATTTGGTGCACACAATCATGTCCCCCTCAGGATGAATTGTCGTCACTTTGGTGATCACCTGAATTTTCCTCTCACACCAACAGCAGGTCAAAATCTCAATGGGTCCAATACTTTGACTTGGGCCAGGATTTGGACTTCTCTCTCAACAGCAACCAGCAGCAGCGAGACAGTGTGAGTTGGTGTTGGAAAGAACTGCTGACTGAGTCAATGCATAAGTTTCAAAACATATGAAGTTTATAAAGCGTAGTAATCACGTAGTCAATCATTCCTCCCACAATACCAGTAAAAATAAACAGGCCAAAAAAATTGTTTTAATATGGATTGTCACATCTGGCCAATACCAATCCACTTAACAATGTCAGTATTCGGGCCTTTAAGAGTCTGTGCTGAAGAGGGTCAGTGTTGTGTGCATATTGTAGAAGGATATAGTAACAATTCATCTCATGTTATTATAGACTAAATTTTAATTGTAAATGAGTCGCATATAATCAACATGGCATACATGGAAGCAAAGAGCAAAGAATCCAGTCATCTCAAACAAACAGAGATGCAAGAATTTGAGAAAAGAGAATATCCAGCCACAACTTCAATTGTAAACACTATCATACTATTTTTGCAATCAACATTTAATTGGACCATATACAACAAGCAAACCATACAAGTAAAAACATATATAATAAACATTTCATTTTAAAAAGGGACACATAAAAGCAAAAGGGGCATTACAAAGTAAAATTACAAAATATATTTAAAATGTATCAACCACTATACACAAAGACTTCAAGAACACATGTCGTGTAATGTGGATGAAGGTACCAGGGACCTTTATAGGACATAAGCTGCATGAGGAATCATTCAGTTTGCCAAAAAAATTTAGATTATGTGGATTGAATATGACGCTGGGGTAGTTAAACAGTGTATTCATCACAGCAATGTAAACACAGTCACCAATGAAACTGATTGACTGAATCTGGTAGCATATATTATATAAACATATTCTGAAGCAACATTAGGGTTCTAATTTGTCAAATGAAGGAATTATTTCTGGACAAAGCCACAGAGAGCATAGTATTTCAGTACAAGAAAAAACTTTTCATCCCTGAGGCCATAAATGAGAGGACTCAGGCATCTTGGAGCAAGATAAAAAGTAATGTAATTAAAATACCTGACATTAATATATAACATCAAATTAATCTGAAGTACAGCATCTTCTATGAATGGGCACCAGAGTTGGATGACACAGAGGAACAGCTGGAAAGCATGAAGAATTACTGTTCTGAGCCCTTTCCTTGTTGACGTTTTATTATCTCCTGATGCAGCTCTGGCCACTTTCATTATTTTAACATAGGAGAATACAATAGCAATACACATGACCAAGAAGTAAAACTGATTTATAGCTGACCTAAGATGATTCTGCAAATTGTTCAAAATGAAAATCTCCACAGAGCATACCCTGTAATCTTTGTATAAGTTAAGGGAGGCTGACGCAAAAAAGATGGAGAAAAAAACAATGCAGGGTACAAAGCTGAGGCCATGAATGATGAGGATGCAGTGCAGAGAGCTGCGTGTGGAGCACAGCTCTCCATGCTGCAGGGGCATGCAAATGGCCACATAGCGCTCCAGGGTCATTGCCATCACAGTAATTGGTGTGACCAAAATATACACTAATGACAAAATGACGATAATGAGACACAACCACATTTGCATGGTCAACTTAAAATGCCCAGTTACGACCAAAATATTTGATAAAATCAAGATCAGACAATCAGAGAGTAATGTAGTAGCAAATAAGATGTAGCGCATGGTTGTATAGAAGAAATCTTTCATAAAAAAGGTTGTGATCAGCATAAAGTTGATGCAAAGGAATAGTGCTACCAGAACCTGAAGTAAAATTACCTGATGAAATAATCCTTGATTTACGGATTCACCACCATACAATGAGCTGTTGTTAGCCATATATTTCTCTGGTGTAACCAAATAAACAAGGTTTTAAATTCTGAAGCCCGACTTTTTGTGGTGAAAGGTCAAATAAGTTCAACATGAAGGATCTCACAGCTGCAACTGGTAGAATTTGCATTGAACAAATCAACAACAATACACACCTTCAGCAAATGACATATACTATATATACAAGGAAATTGAGAGAAACACATAAACAGCTCAAAAGGCATAACATCTATAAGTTTACCAAACCATCCCTGCAGTAACGTGGAATTGCATCATGATAGAAGAGTGTCTTGTGCTGAGCTCTGTGCAGCCTCTTAAGAGAGGACTGTGTATGAAAACTTTATATGGGCAACTATAATACAAGGGGAATACCAGGTTTACTCACCACTGTCGTCATCACCAGCCACTGCTAACACACTTCAAAGACTGTAGTAACTATAGTTACACACATGGGCTGGAGAGATGTTTAGTGACCTTAGTAGTTGGGTTCCTCCAGATAAGTTTTCCCACAGAAATACAATTAGACTGCCTTAGGAAACTAGGTACATTATTGGTTATGTATTCTTTGTAAGTGGTAGTAGTATTGAACAGGAAAAATCACACACCAAACATTAAGAAATGCTTTTGCATTTGAACAATGTTAATTGGTTGTACATTTTAAGTGTCATGATGTGATATGCTGCCCGACATAACATTTGCCTATAGATATGTCTATTTTACATTGAGGAAATGTCAGGATGAACAGAATGTTTTCACGTGACAAACTATTACAAATTACATTAAAAAAATGTTTGTGTAAAGTAGGCTATGTCATTTGAGCGGGCCTTGGCCGATAATTTATAATCCTAACCCTCCCAATTGTTGAATTCCTGCAATTATTGCACTTAAAGTCCAACCTGGGTCTCATTTTTAGCTATACTTGTGGCATGACTCCAGGAATGGCAATGTTGGTTTCTCGGCCTGTCAGACGGTCCACCATTTGGTCCAGACTGATATATCTCAATAACTGTGTGATGGATTGCCATGAATTATTTTACAGACATTCATGATCCCCTGACGTTTTGTCTAGCGTGTAACGGGTGGTGTAAAGACCCAAATGCAGCACACAGGACCCAGGGATCAGTACGTGGAGAACTTTAATTTCACGTTCAGCAGGTACAATAGGAAGCACACAGAATGGACGTCTGGCAAGCGGCGGCTTGCAACGGAGTCTCTTAGCCCAGTCTTTAGCTGAACTGTAGCAACAGCGGAGAGGTCCAAGGCAGTAATCGTCGTGTATGTCCATTTCCATTTCCCCCTCTTCAGCATCCGTGTGCGAGTTCTCCTCTCCCGAAGAAGACTCCTCCCCATCCTCGGAAGTCACAGGTGGGAGAGGGGGCGTAGGGTCAGGGTGGGTGGTCTCTGATGGCCTAGAGGCTTTGGAGGGCTGGTCAGGATTGCAGCGGTGGAACTCCCTGATGAGGGGAGCGTCCAGATCGTGTCGAGCAGGAACCCAGGATCTTTCTTCCGGACCATAGCCCTCCCAGTCGACCAGGTATTGCAGCCCTGTCCCACGGCGGCGGGAACGAAGCAAGCAGCGGACTGTGTAAATGAGACCTCCATCAATAAGGCGTGGTGGTGGAGGCCAAGCAGCAGGAACCAGTGGACTTTCACGAACCAGTTTCACCTTGGAAACGTGAAACGATGGGTGGACCCGCATGGATCGGGGCAGTTTGAGCCTTACTGCTGCTGGGCCGATGACCTTCTCGATCTCGAATGGGCCGATGAACCTGGGTGCCAACTTTTTGGATTCTACCCGCAAGAGTAGGTCTTGGGTGGACAGCCATACTTTCTGGCCCACCTGGTAGGTAGGGGCTTCAGTGCATCGCTGATTGGCCGCTGTGGAGTACCGGTCGGCAGAGCGGAGGAGAACTGTTCTAGCTTCTCCCCAGGTGCGGCGGCAGTGGCGGACAAAGGCCTGGACCGAAGGACAGGAAATCTTCTCCAATGCCAGAAACAATGGTGATTGGAATCCGTAGGCACACTGGAATGGGGATAATCCAGTGGCCGAGCTGATCAGGGAGTTGTGGGCATATTCAACCCACATGAGTTGCTGAGGACCAAGACGAAGGGTGCTTGGAGACTAGGTATCGTAGGGCAGTCTCCATTTCCTGGTTCTTGCGCTCCGTCTGGCCGTTAGATTGAGGATGGAAACCAGATGAAAGACTGACTGTGGCCCCAATGAGTGTGCAGAAATCCCTCCAGAAAACCAACGTGAACTGAGGTCCTCTGTCGGAGACTACGTCAGTAGGAAGACTGTGGAGCCGGAACACGTGGAGGAGCACTAATTCAGCCATCTCTTTAGCCGAGGGGAGCTTGGGCAATGGAATAAAGTGAGCCATTTTGCTGAACCGATCTACCACTGTCAGGATGGCAGTGTGTTTGTTGGACAGTGGTAGACCGGTAACGAAGTCCAGAGAGATCTGGAACCAAGGACGATGAGGCACGGGTAGGGGTTTCAGGAAACCAGCCGGAGCTTGGTGGGATGGCTTGTGTTGGCTGCAGACGGGACAAGCGTTAACGAACTCTCTGGTGTCCTCTTCCATAGTAGCCCACCAGAACCTCTGTTGCAGGACCCCCTTGGTACGCTGGATCCCAGGGTGACAGGTGAGTCGGGAGCTATGGGCCCACTGGAGAACCTCGGACATCATGTTCCGAGGGACGAACAGGCGGTCCTGGGGCAGGAGCTAGGACCGGGCTGGTCCTCCAGGGCAGCCTTGACCTTCTCCTCAATTTCCCATGTCAGAGAAGCAACCAAGATGGGGCCCGACAGAATGGTGTCCTGGCTGAGGGTGGATTCTTCCCTCTCCATAAACTGGCGGGGCAGAGCATCAGGCTTACCGTTGCGGGAACCTGGCCGGTAGAAGAGGGAGAAGTTGAATCGGGTAAAGAACAGAGACCACCTGGCCTGTCGAGAGTTTAGTCTCTTGGCGGACTGGATGTATTCCAGGTTCTTGTAGTCTGTCCAAACAATAAAGGGCAGACTGGTCCCCTCCAGCCAGTGGCACCATTCCTCCAAGGCCAACTTAACTGCCAGCAGCTCTCGGTTACCAATGTCTTAGTTTCTTTCAGCCGGAGAGAGCCGCCTCGAGAAGAAGGCGCAGGGATGTAACTTCTGGTCCTCCGCCGCCTGCTGGGATAGGATAGCTCCTACACCAACATCGGAGGCATCCACCTCCACAACAAACTGTCTTTCAGGGTCAGGGACTTGAAGGATGGGGGCAGAAGTAAACCGGATCTTAAGGGTCTGGATGGCCTCCTCTGCGGAGGGGGACCACAGGAATGGCACTTTGGATGAGGTTAGGGCTGTCAGTGGGGTGGTCACGGTGCTATAGCCTCGGATGAACCTCCAGTAGAAGTTGGCAAACCCGAGGAAATGTTGCAGCTGTTTGCAGGAGTCCGGGACGGACCAGGATGTGACCGCTAATACCTTGGCAGGGTCCATTTGCACCGAACCCTTTCCCCCTAAAAAGGAGACCGAAGAGGAGTGAAACTCACACTTCTCAGCCATAACAAACAGGGAGTTCTCTAGGAGGCATTGTAGGACTGCTTGGACATGGTGGATGTGCTCCTTTTGTGACTGGGAAAAAAAAAAAATCAGGATATCGTCCAGATAGACGAACACATATCTGTTCACCATCTCCCTCAGTACATCGTTAACCAAAGCCTAGAAGACCGCGGGGGTGCTGGTGAGGTCGAAGGGCATTACCAGATATTCATAGTGTCCAGTGGGGGTGTTGAACGCCGTCTTCCACTCATCACCCTCCCGGATTCGGACCAAGTGGTAAGCATTGCGCAGGTCGAGCTTAGTGAAGATGGTGGCTCCCCGCAGCAACTCGAAGGCAGAGGAGATGAGTGGGAGTGGGTAGCGGTTCTAAACAGTGATACCGTTAACGGTGATACCGTTAAGACCCCTGTAGTCGATGCACGGCCTCAGTGACTTGTCCTTCTTCTCCACAAAAAAGAACCCGGCACCAGCAGGTGACGAGGAGGGTCGGATGATCCCAGCGGCCAGAGCGGAGTTGATGTACTCCTCCATAGTCTCTCTTTCAGGTGCCGATAAGGAGTACAGGTGGCCCCTGGGTGGAGTGTTGCCCGGGTGCAGGTTGATGGCACAGTCGCAGGGGCGGTGTGGAGGCAGAGATGTGGCCTTGGATTTACTGAATACCTCCCGGTAGTCCTGGTATTCATTCCGCACGCCCAACAGGTCCGAAGCAGAACTGGAGCAGTCTGACCGCAGTGGCGCAGCTGCTTGTTTCAGGCAGATCCGGTAGCAAGATGGGCTACAATCCAGGATGACTCCAGTAGACCAGTCTATATGGGGGTTATGGCGGCGGAGCCAGGGGTATCCTAGCACCAAGGGAAGCTGGGGCGACCACAGGATGAGAAACCGGATGGTCTTGTGATGGTTCCCCGACAGGAGCATGCGAACCAGCGTGGTCTGGTGAGTCACTGTCCCCAGTTAGTGACCATCCAGGATGGGGTACTCGGTTGACACCCAACTGAAGAGCGAGGTTCTCGTCCATGATGTTGTCATCGGCACCCGAGTCGATGAGGGTGGTGAGGGTCTGCGCCCCGTCCCTGAGCAGGAGCTGCGCGTGGAACATGGGTCGTTGTTTGGAGGACAGTCTAGCGGTTCGGCTCACCAGTATGTCCCCCACTACTGATGAGCCATGCCTTTTACTGGGCACCGGGATATAAAGTGACCAGCCTGGCCACAGTATAGGCAGAGATTTCCCTGGTGGCGGCGCTCGCGTTCCTCGGGCGTGAGGCTGGTGCGCCCCACCTGCATAGGCTCAGCGCACCGGGTTAGAGGCCCTGGGGTGCTGCGGGATTCCGCTGGAGGAACTCGAGCACGGGTGGAGAGACGGGGATTCGACTCAACCTTGCGTCGCTCCAGTCTCCTCGCCTGGATGCGCCTATCCAATCGGGAGGTGAGTTCCACTAACCCATCCAGGGAAGATGGTAAGTCAAATGATACCAGCTCATCTTTGATATATTCTGCGAGTCCTGCCAAGAAGGCATCACACTGTGCTGCAGAATTCCAGTTACACAGGCATGCTTTCGTGCGAAACTCAATGGCATAATCAGCAACAGTCCAGTTTCCCTGATGCAGGCCCATGAGTCCCCCGGTAGCATCCAGTCCCAGGGAAACCACCCGGAAAACACTTTACGTAGTTCCGCCAAGAAGTTCGGGAACGAAGAGCAGGCTGGAGTGCGTCTTTCCCACTCTGCGGTGCCCCACAGTCGTGCTCTGCCAGTTAGGTGGTTAATAGTGAACGCCACTTTAGCCTCCTTTGAGGCAAATGTGTTGGGCTGCAGGGAAAACAGGATGGAGCAGTTGGTGATGAATGGGTTTCATCCCTCCGGTTCTCCAGCGTAGAGCTCCGGAGTCCCCACCTGGGGCTCAGATGCTGGTGTCGGGGCTGGCGCCGGCGGTGGCGAGGCAGGCGGGGGAGTGGAGACAGCCGGCTGAGTCAGGGTTGCGGTGAGTTGTTGCATCTGAGTGGCTAATGCAACCAGGGCCAGTTCGTGGGCTGCTGCCGAACAGCGTGTCTCGGCAGCAGTGTGGGCCATCATCGCCTCGTGCTGCTAGAGGATCCCCTCGATCCTCTCGAAGCGGGACTGCGATGACGGGGTGTGCGTTGGGTCCATTATTGGCCAGATTGTACTGCAACGGGTGGTGTAAAGACCCAAATGCAGCACACAGGACCCAGGGATCGGTACGTGGAGAACTTTAATTTCACGTTCAGCAGGTACAATAGGAAGCACACAGAAAGGACGTCGGGCAAGCGGCAGCTTGCAACAGAGTCTCTTAGCCCAGTCTTTAGCTGAACTGTAGCAACAGCAGACAGAGTCACTCCAAAACCGGAACAGAAGGCAAGTGCGTTTACCGGGGTTCAGGCAGAGAGGAGAGGTCCAAGGCAGGCAGGGTCGGCAACAGAAAAAACAAGCAGGTCGGTCCGGGGAATAACGCTGGAAAGGCTGACATGAGCAAAGAACAATCTGGCACTGAGTGTGTGAAAGGGAGGAGTATAAATAGGGACTTGATTAGTGATTGCCGGCAGGTGAGTGGGCAGGTAAGAGGAGTGAGGCAGATGAGGAGGGAGTGGCTGACAGGTAGAGTGGAAGGTCTCTGGAGGGTGTGGCTGAACTGTGACATAGCTGCATCATGCTGTTGAGATTTGTGGCTTTGAGTTAAATGTCTCAACAACTTTTAACTGGATTGCCATGAAATTTGGTGCACACAATCATGTCCCCCTCAGGATGAATTGTCGTCACTTTGGTGATCACCTGAATTTTCCTCTAGCGCCAACAGCAGGTCAAAATCTCAATGGGTCCAATACTTTGACTTGGGCCAGGATTTGGACTTCTCTCTCAACAGCAACCAGCAGCAGTGAGACAGTGTGAGTTGGCGTGGGAAAGAACTGCTGACTGAGTCAATGCATAAGTTTCAAAACATATGAAGTTTATAAAGCGTAGTAATCTCGTAGTCAATCATTCCTCCCACAATACCAGTAAAAATAAACAGGCCAAAAAAATTGTTTTAATATGGATTGTCACATCTGGCCAATACCAATCCACTTAACAATGTCAGTATTCGGGCCTTTAAGAGTCTGTGCTGAAGAGGGTCAGTGTTTTGTGCATATTGTAGAAGGATATAGTAACAATTCATCTCATGTTATTATAGACTAAATTTTAATTGTAAATGAGTCGCATATAATCAACATGGCATACATGGAAGCAAAGAGCAAAGAATCCAGTCATCTCAAACAAACAGAGATGCAAGAATTTGAGAAAAGAGAATATCCAGCCACAACTTCAATTGTAAACACTATCATACTATTTTTGCAATCAACATTTAATTGGACCATATACAACAAGCAAACCATACAAGTAAAAACATATATAATAAACATTTCATTTTAAAAAGGGACACATAAAAGCAAAAGGGGCATTACAAAGTAAAATTACAAAATATATTTAAAATGTATCAACCACTATACACAAAGACTTCAAGAACACATGTCGTGTAATGTGGATGAAGGTACCAGGGACCTTTATAGGACATAAGCTGCATGAGGAATCATTCAGTTTGCCAAAAAAATTTAGATTATGTGGATTGAATATGACCCTGGGGTAGTTAAACAGTGTATTCATCACAGCAATGTAAACACAGTCACCAATGAAACTGATTGACTGAATCTGGTAGCATATATTATATAAACATATTCTGAAGCAACATTAGGGTTCTAATTTGTCAGATGAAGGAATTATTTCTGGACAAAGCCACAGAGAGCATAGTATTTCAGTACAAGAAAAAACTTTTCATCCCTGAGGCCATAAATGAGAGGACTCAGGCATCTTGGAGCAAGATAAAAAGTAATGTAATTAAAATACCTGACATTAATATATAACATCAAATTAATCTGAAGTACAGCATCTTCTATGAATGGGCACCAGAGTTGGATGACACAGAGGAACAGCTGGAAAGCATGAAGAATTACTGTTCTGAGCCCTTTCCTTGTTGACGTTTTATTATCTCCTGATGCAGCTCTGGCCACTTTCATTATTTTAACATAGGAGAATACAATAGCAATACACATGACCAAGAAGTAAAACTGATTTATAGCTGACCTAAGATGATTCTGCAAATTGTTCAAAATGAAAATCTCCACAGAGCATACCCTGTAATCTTTGTATAAGTTAAGGGAGGCTGACGCAAAAAAGATGGAGAAAAAAACAATGCAGGGTACAAAGCTGAGGCCGTGAATGATGAGGATGCAGTGCAGGGAGCTGCGTGTGGAGCACAGCTCTGTATGCCGCAGGGGCATGCAAATGGCCACATAGCGCTCCAGGGTCATTGCCATCACAGTAATTGGTGTGACCAAAATATACACTAATGACAAAATGACGATAATGAGACACAACCACATTTGCATGGTCAACTCAAAATACCCAGTTACGACCAAAATATTTGATAAAATCAAGATCAGACAATCAGAGAGTAATGTAGTAGCAAATAAAATGTAGCGCATGGTTGTATAGAAGAAATCTTTCATAAAAAAGGTTGTGATCAGCATAAAGTTGATGCAAAGGAATAGTGCTACCAGAACCTGAAGTAAAATTACCGGATGAAATAATCCTTGATTTACGGATTCACCACCATACAATGAGCTGTTGTTAGCCATATATTTCTCTGGTGTAACCAAATAAACAAGGTTTTAAATTCTGAAGCCCGACTTTCTGTGGTCAAAGGTCAGATAAGTTCAACATGAAGGCTCTCACAGCTGCAACTGGTAGAATTTGCATTGAACAAATCAAAAAAAATACACACCTTCAGCAAATGACGTATACTATATGTACAATGAAATTAAGAGAAACACATCAACAGCTCAAAAGGCATAACATCTATAAGTTTACCAAACCATCCCTGCAGTAACGTGGAATTGCATCATGATAGAAGAGTGTCTTGTGCTGAGCTCTGTGCAGCCTCTTAAGAGAGGACTGTGTATGAAAACTTTATATGGGCAACTATAGTACAAGGGGAATACCAGATTTACTCACCACTGTCGTCATCACCAGCCACTGCTAACACACTTAAAAGACTGTAGTAACTATAGTTACACACATGGGCTGGAGAGATGTTTAGTGACCTTAGTAGTTGGGTTCCTCCAAATAAGTTTTCCCACAGAAATACAATTAGACTGCCCCAGGAAACTAGATACACTATTGGTGATGTATTCTTTGTAAGTGGTAGTAGTAGTATTGAACAGGAAAAATCACACACCAAACATTAAGAAATGCTTTTGCATTTGATCAATGTTAATTGGTTGTACTTTTTAAGTGTCATGATGTGATATGCTGCCCGACATAACATTTGCCTATAGATATGTCTATTTTACATTGAGCAAATGTCAGGATGAACAGAATGTTTTCACGTGACAAACTATTACAAATTACATTAAAAAAATGTGTGTGTAAAGTAGGCTATGTCATTTGAGCGGGCCTTGGCCGATAATTTATAATCCTAACCCTCCCAATTGTTGAATTCCTGCAATTATTGCACTTAAAGTCCAACCTGGGTCTCATTTTTAGCTATGCTTGTGGCATGACTCCAGGAATGGCAATGTTGGTTTCTCGGGCTGTCAGTCGATCCACCATTTGGTCCAGACTGATATATCTCAATAACTGTGGGAGGGATTTCCATTTATTATTTTACAGACATTTATGATCCCCATGACGTTTTGTCTAGCGTGTAACAGGTGGTGTAAAGACCCAAATGCAGCACACAGGACCCAGGGATCGGTACGTGGATTACTTTAATTTCACGTTCAGCAGGTACAATAGGAAGCACACAGAATGGACGTCTGGCAAGCGGTGGCTTGCAACAGAGTCTCTTAGCCCCCTCTTTAGCTGAACTGTAGCAACAGCAGACAGAGTCACTCCGAAACTGGAACAGAAGGCAGGTGCGTTTACCGGGGTTCAGGCAGAGCGGAGAGGTCCAAGGCAGGCAGGGTCAGCAACAGGAAAACAAGCAGGTCAGTCCAGGGAATAACGCTGGAAAGGCTGACATGAGCAAAGAACAATCTGGCACTGAGTGTGTGAAAGGGAGGAGTATAAATAGGGACTTGATTAGTGATTGCCGGCAGGTGATTTGGCAGGTAAGAGGAGTGAGGCAGATGAGGAGGGAGTGGCTGACAGGTAGAGTGGAAGGTGTCTGGAGGGTGTGGCTGAACTGTGACATAGCTGCATCATGCTGTTGAGATTTGTGGCTTTGAGTTAAATGTCTCAACAACTTTTAACTGGATTGCCATGAAATTTGGTGCACACAATCATGTCCCCCTCAGGATGAATTGTCGTCACTTTGGTGATCACCTGAATTTTCCTCTCACACCAACAGCAGGTCAAAATCTCAATGGGTCCAATACTGTGACTTGGGCCAGGATTTGGACTTCTTTCTCAACAGCAACCAGCAGCAGTGAGACAGTGTGAGTTGGCGTTGGAAAGAACTGCTGACTGAGTCAATGCATAAGTTTCAAAACATATGAAGTTTATAAAGCGTAGTAATCACGTAGTCAATCATTCCTCCCACAATGGCAATCCATCTTGCCAATACCAGTCCACTTAATAATGTCAGTATTCGAGCCTTTAAGAGTCTGTGCTGAAGAGGGTCAGTGTTTTGTGCATATTGTAGGAGGATATAGTAATAATTCATCTCATGTTATTATAGACTAAATTTTAATTGTAAAAGAGTCGCATATAATCATCATGGCATACATGGAAGCAAAGAGCAAAGAATCCAGTCATCACAAAACAAACAGAGATGCAAGAATTTGAGAAAAGAGAGTATCCAGCCACAACTTCAATTGTAAACACCATCATACTATTTTTGCAATCAACATTTAATTGGACCATATACAACAAGCAAACCATACAAGTAAAAACATATATAATAAGCATTTAAATTTAAAAAGGGACACATAAAAGCAAAAGGGGCATTACAAAGTAAAATTACAAAATATATTTAAAATGTATCAACAACTATACACAAAGACTTCAAGAACACATGTCCTGTAATGTGGATGAAGGTACCAGGGACCTTTATAGGACATAAGCTGCATGAGGAATCATTCAGTTTGCCCAAAATATGTAGATTATGTGGATTGAATATGACGCTGGGGTAGTTAAACAGTGTATTCATGACAGCAATGTAAACACAGTCACCAATGAAACTGATTGACTGAAACTGATAGCATATATTATATAAACATATTCTGAAGCAACATTAGGGTTCTAATTTGTCAAATGAAGTTATTATTTCTCGGCAAAGCCACAGAGAGCATAGTATTTCAGTACAAGAAAAAACTTTTCATCCCTGAGGCCATAAATGAGAGGACTCAGGCATCTTGAAGCAAGATAAAAAGTAATATAATTAAAATACCTGATATTAATGAATAACATGAAATTAATCTGAAGCACAGCATCTTCTATGAATGGGCACCAGAGCTGGATGACACAGAGGAACAGCTGGAAAGCATGAAGAATTACTGTTCTGAGCCCTTTCCTTGTTGACTTTTTATTATCTCCTGATGCAGCTTTGGCCACTTTCATTATTTTAACATAGCAGAATACAATAGCAATACACATGACCAAGAAGTAAAACTGATTTATAGCTGACCTAAGATGATTCTGTAAACTGTTCAAAGTGAAAATCCCCACAGAGCATACCCTGAATTGTTTGTATAAGTTAAGGGAGGCTGATGCAAAAAAGATGGAGAAAAAAACAATGCAGGGTACAGAGCTGAGGCCGTGAATGATGAGGATGCAGTGCAGAGAGCTGCGTGTGGAGCACAGCTCTCCATGCCGCAGGGGCATGCAAATGGCCACATAGCGCTCCAAGGTCATTGCCATCACAGTAATTGGTGTGACCAAAATATACACTAATGATAAGATGAGGATAATGAGACACAACCACATTTGCATGGTCAACTGAAGATAGTCAAATATAACCAAAATATTTGATAAAATCAAGATCAGACAATCAGAGAGTAATGTATTAGCAAATAAGATGTAGCGCATGGTTGTATAGAAGAAATCTTTCATAAAAACGATTGTGATCAGCATAAAGTTGATGCAAAGGAATAGTGCTACCAAAACCTGAAGTAAAATTACCTGGTAATAGAATTTTTGCCTTAAGGATTCAGCACCATACAATGAGCTGTTGTTAGCCATATATTTCTCTGTTGTAACCAAATAAACAAGGTTTTAAATTCTGAAGCCCGACTTTCTGTGGTGAAAGGTCAGAAAAGTTCAACATGAAGGATCTCACATCTGCAACTGGTAGAATTTGCATTGAACAAATCAAAAACAATACACACCTTTAGCAAATGACATATACTATATGTACAAGGAAATTAAGAGAAACACATCAACAGCTCAAAAGGAATAACATCTATAAGTTTACCAAACCATCCCTGCGGTAACATGGAATTGTGGCATAATAGAAGAGTGTCTTGTGCTGAGCTCTGTGCAGCCTCTTAAGAGAGGACTGTGTATGAAAACTTTATATGGGCAACTATAATACAAGGGGAATACCAGATTTACTCACCACTGTCGTCATCACCAGCCACTGCTAATACACTTCAAAGACTGTAGTAACTATAGTTACACACATGGGCTGGAGAGATGTTTAGTGACCTTAGTAGTTGGGTTCCTCCAAATAAGTTTTCCCACAGAAATACAATTAGACTGCCCTAGGAAACTAGGTACATTATTGGTGATGTATTCTTTGTAAGTGGTAGTAGTAGTATTGAACAGGAAAAAATCACACACCAAGCATTAAGAAATGCTTTTGCATTTGAACAATGTTAATTGGTTGTACAAGTGTCATGATGTGATATGCTGCCCGACATAACATTTGCCTGTAGATGTCTATTTTACATTGAGCAAATGTCTGGATGAACAGAACGTTTTCACGTGACAAATTATTACGAATCACATTAAACAAATGTTTGTGTAAAGTAGGCTATGTCATTTGAGCGGGCCTTGGCCTATAATTTATAATCCTAACCCTCCCTATTATTGTGTTCCTGCAATTATTGCACTTAAAGTCCAACCTGGGTCTCATTTTTAGCTATGCTTGCCTGTCAGTCGGTCCACCATTTGGTCCAGACTGATTTATCTCAATAACTGTGGGATGAATTGCCATGAATTATTGTACAGACATTCATGATCCCCTGACTTTTTGTCTAGCTGCATCATGATGTTGAGATTTGTGGCTTTGAGTTAAATGTCTCAACAACTTTTGAATGGATTGCCATGAAATTTGGTGCACACAATCATGTCCCCCTCAGGATGAATTGTCGTCACTTTGGTGATCACCTGAATTTTCCTCTCACGCCAACAGCAGGTCAAAATCTCAATGGGTCCAATACTGTGACTTGGGCCAGGATTTGGACTTCTTTCTCAACAGCAACCAGCAGCAGCGAGACAGTGTGAGTTGGCGTTGGAAAGAACTGCTGACTGAGTCAATGCATAAGTTTCAAAACATATGAAGTTTATAAAGCGTAGTAATCACGTAGTCAATCATTCCTCCCACAATACCAATAAAAAAAAAAAACAGGCCAAAAACCTGATTTAATTTGGATTGTCACATCTGGCCAATACCAATCCACTTAATAATGTCAGTATTCGGGCCTTTAAGAAACTGTGCTGAAGAGGGTCAGTGTTTTGTGCATATTGTAGGAGGATATAGTAACAATTCATCTCATGTTATTATAGACTAAATTTTAATTGTACAAGACTCGCATATAATCAACATGACACATATGGAAGCAAAGAGCAAAGAATCCAGTCATCTCAAACAAACAGAGATGCAAGAATTTGAGAAAAGAAAGTATCCAGCCACAACTCGGGCTTCAATTGTAAACACCTTCATACTATTTTTGCAATCAACATTTAATTGGACCATATACAACAAGCACACCATACAAGTAAAAACATATATAATAAACATTTTAATTTAAAAAGGGACACAAAAGCAAAAGGGGCATTAGAAAGTAAAATTACAAAAAAATATTTAAAATGTATCAACAACTATACACAAAGACTTCAAGAACATATGTCCTGTAATGTGGATGAAGGTACCAGGGACCTTTATAGGACATAAGCTGCATGAGGAATCATTCAGTTTGCCCAAAATATGTAGATTATGTTGATTGAATATGACGCTGGGGTAGTTGAACAGTGTATTCATCACAGCAATGTAAACACAGTCACCAATGAAACTGACTGACTGAAACTGATAGCATATATTATATAAACATATTCTGAAGCAACATTAGGGTATTATGGTGAACATATCTGTTCACCATCTCCCTCAGTACATCGTTAACCAAAGCCTAGAAGACCGCTGGGGTGTTGGTGAGGTCGAAGGGCATTACCAGATATTCATAGTGTCCAGTGGGGGTGTTGAACGCGGTCTTCCACTCATCACCCTTCCGGATTCGGACCAAGTGGTAAGCATTGCGCAGGTCGAGCTTAGTGAAGATGGTGGCTCCCCGCAGCAACTCGAAGGCAGAGGAGATGAGTGGGAGTGGGTAGCGGTTCTTAACGGTGATACCATTAAGATGAGAAACCGGATGGTCTCGTGATGGTTCCCCGACAGGAGCATGCGAACTGGCGTGGTCTGGTGAGTCACTGTCCCCAGTAAGTGACCATCCAGGGCGCGGGTACTCGGTTGATACCCAACTGAAGAGCGACGTCCTCGTCCATGATGTTGTCATCGGCACCCGAGTCGATGAGGGTGGCAAGGGTGGGAGCTGCGCGTGGAACATGGGTCGTTGTTTGGAGGACAGTCTAGCGGTTCGGCTCACCAGTATGTCCCCCACTACTGATGAGCCATGCCTTTTACTGGGCACCGGGATATAAAGTGACCAGCCTGGCCACAGTATAGGCAGAGATTTCCCCGGCGGCGGCGTGAGGCTGGTGTGCCCCACCTGCATAGGCTCAGCACACCGGGTTAGAGGCCCTGGGGTGCTGCGGGATTCCGCTGGAGGAACTCGAGCACGGGTGGAGAGACGGGGATTCGACTCACCCTTGCGTTGCTCCAGTCTCCTCGCCTGGATGCGCCTATCCAATCGGGAGGTGAGTTCCACTAACCCATCCAGGGAAGATGGTAAGTCGAATGATACCAGCTCATCTTTGATATATTCTGCGAGTCCTGCCAAGAAGGCATCACACTGTGCTGCAGAATTCCAGTTACACAGGCATGCTTTCGTGCGAAACTCAATGGCATAATCAGCAACAGTCCGGTTTCCCTGATGCAGGCCCATGAGTCCCCCGGTAGCATCCGGGGCCAGGGAAACAACCCCGAACACTTTACCTAGCCCCGCCGAGAAGTTCGGGAAGGAGGAGCAGGCTGGAGTGAGTCTTTCCCACTCTGCGGTGCCCCACAGTCGTGCTCTGCCAGTTAGGTGGTTAATAGTGAACGCTACTTTAGCCTCCTCCGAGGCAAATGTGTTTGGCTGCAGGGAAAACAAGATGGAGCAGTTGGTGATGAATGGGTTGCATCCCTCCGGTTCTCCAACGTAGCGCTCCGGAGTCCCCAACTGGGGCTCAGATGCAGGTGTCGGGGCTGGCGCCGGCGGTGGCGAGGCAGGCGGGGGAGCGGAGACAGCTGGCTGAGTCAGGGCTGCTGTGATTTGTTGCATCTGAGTGGCTAATGCAACCAGGGCCAGTTCGTGGGCTGCTGCCGAAGGGCGTGTCTTGGCAGCAGTGTGGGCCATCATTGCCTCGTGCTGCTGGAGGATCCCCTCGATCCTCTCGAAGCGGGACTGCGATATTATACTTTTATTTATGCGATATTATACGATACTATTTTTGCAATCAACATTTATTTGGACCATATACAACAAGCAAACCATACAAGTAAAAACATATATAATGAACATTTAATTTTAAACAGGGACACATAAAAGCAAAAGGGGCATTACAAAGTAAAATTACAAAAAATATTTAAAATATACCAAAACTATACACAACAACATCAAGAACACATGTCCTGCAATGTGAATGAAGGTACCAGGGACCTTTAAAGGACATAAGCTGCATGAGGAATCATTCAGTTTGCACAAAATATGTAGATTATGTGGATTGAATATGACGCTGGGGTAGTTGAACAGTGTATTCATCACAGCAATGTAAACACAGTCACCAATGAAACTGATTGACTGAAACTGATAGCATATATTATATAAACATATTCTGAAGCAACATTAGGGTTCTAATTTGTCAAATGATGGAATTATTTCTTGACAAAGCCACAGAGAGCATAGTATTTCAGTACAAGAAAAAACTTTTCATCCCTGAGGCCATAAATGAGAGGACTCAGGCATCTTGAAGCAAGATAAAAAGTAATGTAATTAAAATACCTGACATTAATAAAAGATATGAAATTAATCTGAAGTACAGCATCTTCTATGAATGGACACCAGAGCTGGATGACACAGAGGAACAGCTGGAAAGCATGAAGAATTACTGTTCTGAGCCCTTTCCTTATTGACTTTTTATTACCTCCTGATGCAGCTTTGGCCACTTTCATTATTTTAACATAGGAGAATACAATAGCAATACACATGACCAAGAAGTAAAACTGACTTATAGCTGACCTAAGATGATTCTGCAAACTGTTCAAAGTGAAAATCTCCACAGAGCATACCCTGTATTGTTTGTATAAGTTAAGGGAGGCTGACGCAAAAAAAATGGAGAAAAAAACAATGCAGGGTACAGAGCTGAGGCCATGAATGATGAGGATGCAGTGCAGAGAGCTGCGTGTGGAGCACAGCTCTCCATGCCGCAGGGGCATGCAAATGGCCACATAGCGCTCCAGCGTCATTGCCATCAGAGTAATTGGTGTGACCAAAATGTACACTAATGACAAAATGACGATAATGAGACACAACCACATTTGCATGGTCAACTCAAAATAGTCAGTTACAACCAAAATATTTGATAAAATCATGATCAGACAATCAGAGAGTAATGTATTAGCAAATAAGATGTAGCGCATGGTTGTATAGAAGAAATCTTTCATAAAAAAGGTTGTGATCAGCATAAAGTTGATGCAAAGGAATAGTGCTACCAAAACCTGAAGTAAAATGATCTGGTAATAAAATTCTTGCCATAAGGATTCAACACCATACAATGAGCTGCTGTTAGCCATATATTTCTCTGGTGTGACCTAATAAACAAGGTTTTAAATTCTGAAGCCCGACTTTCTGTGGTGAAAGTTCAAATAAGTTCAACATGAAGGATCTCACAGCTGCAACTGGTAGAATTTGCATTGAACAAATCAAAAACAATACACACCTTTAGCAAATGACATATACTATGTGTACAAGGAAATTGAGAGAAACACATCAACAGCTCAAAAGGCATAACATCTATAAGTTTACCAAACCGTCCCTGCAGTAACGTGGAATTGCATCATAATAGAAGAGTGTCTTGTGCTGAGCTCTGTGCAGCCTCTTAAGAGAGGACTGTGTATGAAAACTTTATATGGGCAACTATAATACAAGGGGAATACCAGATTTACTCACCACTGTCGTCATCACCAGCCACTGCTAACACACTTCAAAGACTGTAGTAACTATAGTTACACACATGGGCTGGAGAGATGTTTAGTGACCTTAGTAGTTGGGTTCCTCCAAATAAGTTTTCCCACAGAAATACAATTAGACTGTCCTACGAAACTAGATACATTATTGGTGATGTATTCTTTGTAAGTGGTAGTAGTATTGAACAGGAAAAATCACACACCAAACATTAAGAAATGCTTTTGCATTTGAACAATGTTAATTGGTTGTACATTTTAAGTGTCATGATGTGATATGCTGCCTGACATAACATTTGCCTGTAGATATGTCTATTTTACATTGAGCAAATGTCAGGATGAACAGAATGTTTTCACGTGACAAATTATTACAAATTACATTAAAAAATTGATTTTGTAAAGTGTTGTGTATTGTCATTTGAGCGGGCCTTGGCCTATAATTTATAATCCTAACCCTCCCTATTATTGAATTCCTGCAATTATTGCACTTAAAGTCCAACCCAGTCAGTCGGTCCACCATTTGGTCCAGACTGATATATCTCAATAACTGTGGGATGGATTGCCATGAGTTATTGTACAGACATTCATGATCCCCTGACTTTTTGTCTAGCACCATCATGATGTTGAGATTTGTGGCTTTGAGTTAAATGTCTCAACAACTTTTGAATGGATTGCCATGAAATTTGGTGCACGCAATCATGTCCCTCTCAGGATGAATTTTCGGTGATCACATGAATTTTACTCTAGCGCCAACAGCAGGTCAAAATCTCAATGGGTCCAATACTGTGACTTGGGCCAGGATTTGGACTTCTCTCTCAACAGCAACCAGCAGCAGCGAGACAGTGTGAGTTGGCGTTGGAAAGAACTGCTGACTGAGTCAATGCATAAGTTTCAAAACATATGAAGTTTATAAAGCGTAGTAATCACGTAGTCAATCATTCCTCCCACAATACCAGTAAAAAAAACAGGCTAAAAAACTGTTTTAATATGGAATGTCACATCTGGCCAATACCAATCCACTTAATAATGTTAAAGTTTAAAAGGTTTCTCCTCAGCTCATCCTCTTTACAGAAAGCTGCATGTGAAGTGGAACAAGGGTTTCAGTAGAACTTTTTTTTTTGCGCTGGAAGACTATTTAAAAGGATGATTGCCACAAATGCGGTCATCTGTACTGCTTATTACGGTGCTTTTGGCCCAAATTGGCCTGGTCTGGTTTTTTTTTAACTGTTCATGAAGCAAACATGAAACATGAATTAGGGGGTGTGTAATTGATTGACCGACTTAATTCCTTCTCATAATTACAAACTTACAAGTCAATTACAAGTCAATCATTCCTCCCACAATACTGTGATGGAAATCTTGGAGCTGGTTCACTCTAACAAGAAGTTTCAGGAGACCTGGATGTCTTACACAGGAATATTTATTGAAGCTCGATGGAGGAGAAAAGGGAATCACAGCGTACTGCTACCCAAGTCTGAAGATGGTGTCCTGAAGCTCAGTATTTAACCCTCCCCAGAACTGATAAGTTCCGCTATATCCAAATAGAGTTATTCATAACTCAGTTTGTCATGTGTGAGGACTCCATTAAATATTAGATCCAAACCAGGAAAGACGTCAACCATTGCTGTCCTACCAACATCAATGCCTCTCTACAGTCTCTCTTATCCAGCGTCAACAACCAGGCACCAGCCTGTTACGTCTAACCCTGAAAACAGAAGATATCTAGCAGACCTTGGTCTACCAGATGCTAGAGCCAACTCGGCCTTGTCTGGCACACAGAATGAGACAGGCGAACAGAGAGAGGCAGTTGACCTGACCTGTGAAGCACTGTCTTAAGTTACCTTTAACCTACAAGAGGGAAGTATAACATATAAGAAGGAAAAGAAGAATTCCTTCACAGTTCCCCCCTTTTTTTTTGATCGTAAGATCAACACTACCTACCATTATTCTTACCATTACCTTAACAACAAATCAGGAACACCTTCAGAGTTGAATCGCACTCGCTTACAATAACAATATTGAAAGTTCAATAGAACAAGTAAACATGTGAATACAAATCATACATGGACCATCAACCAATAACAATCTTCTTTTTTCAAGAGTGTCATATAGACAAACCACTCAGATTAAAGTTTACTAACTCTTACTGTGTATGCAAATACTTTATAAACTAATTCTTATTGTATCCAAAACATTCAAACATAAGGATTATCCTTACTGATTTTCAATGACTTACACATTACACATGTTACAGAGTGAAACATTTGTCATCCTCTACTTTCCCCCATACATGATCATTAACTCATATGTCTACAGAACATTATGAATGTAAATCAAACCTACTTTAAAACCTTAGTGTAACCTTAAGGTAAAACTAGAAACTTGGATCACTATCAACAAGCCACAGATTTTTTTCTAATCTTTAGTACAGTAAATGGCAAACTCAATGCATATTTTGCATTTGTTACTCCATAGTAAATATTATTAAGTCAAATAGAAACACACTGTAATTACTTAACGCATTATGAGATCAACACTACCTCAAAACATTTCTCTTCATATGAGCTATGAGCTCCACTCTATACAGCCCAACAGAGGCCTCTCTGAAGAACACTCTCACGTGATTAAAGATCTCTGAAACACTGTGAAGTGCTTTAAGATCTCTGACAGAGGTCACAGGTGTCATGCACCTACAAACAATAGGCCAAAATCCCACTTTTATATGTTGACAAAATGGAACAATCCAAGATCCAAATCAATTTAAAATTGTGAAGGGTCATTTTAAAGTTGATTATAAAACATAGCAAAATAATCAATTAGTCATTCTTTGACTCACTTATAGGGTATCAAAATAAAACGAAACACTCAAATCTAAACCCATAAAATATCTGCGACAGATTCACATTTCAACTCTTTACCTAGATATGTAGATGGTTTAGTGATTGTGACTCTCATCATAGCACAATATATGACGTGATTAAAGTAACTCAGAACACTTTAAAGAAATACAAGATATTACTTTAGAGTCCTTACTTTTCCAGTTTACATTTTAAAACTGTGAGCTGGTCAGATTTATTGGTATACATTCTTCTTACCATGCTGGTCACTATCTATGATTTAAGAAAATCAATCTCTGGTGACAAAACTCATTAAAGATTATGGATACCTCAAACCCAAAACAATAAAATGTATAGAATAAATGAATGTAATGTATGGCAAACAGTCTCTAGTCGAAACAATGTACAACCTTTCACTCCTTTGTGCAGACCTTCCGTTGAGGTCTGGCGCTTTTAACCTTCACACCCAGAGGAAAATACCAAACAGAAATTATTTAAATTATAACAATCAATGATACGTGGAAATACAATACATAAACATTACAGTTCAGATTACTTATTAGAATGAAAGGTGTTTTTTTTCCTCTCTTTACCCTTTACCTGCACCCTGGTTGTGTTGTCACAACAGCCCTCTGGTTTTCACTGTTTGAATCAGAATCATCTGGATGTTATACGAGGAAAGGATGAAAGGTAGTTTAGAGGAATCTCAATTCTTTCAGACTTCACATTGTTTTTAATCATAATGTTAACAGGTACAAACTATTAGCAGTATAATCACACTTGTTACTAACATAAGGATGAAATGATCAAGTACATTTACTTCACGCAATTCTGCTATGCCTTGTATCGGCCTGGATTAAATCAGCTACAGTGTATCATGTGAACACTTTTCATAGATGGAAGAAAAAGAAGTTACTTTCATTTTGGCACTTCAAGACAACTATAAGTCCCTACATTTTCAAACTTCGTCTGTGCGTAAGCTCTGTAGGGTCAGATCAGATTCAATGTAAAAACATATTGATTCTTACATTATCCGTGAACATCTAGCACCTGGAAGGTATTGAAAAATCCTTAATTTATCTCAGGTTCCTAGAGGGATAGTAGAGTTATCGTTCTACATTTGCAGAGGTCAGAGACAAGACATCTGCCCCGGAACGGGCTCAACTCAAACATCTACCTTTAGCATAGGAGCAACACTTTTATTTCACAATTACCTGGTCCTGTAATTGATGATCAGTTAGTCTATTCAAAGTTATTTCAATCATATGTCGAAGAGAACCTCTGGATTAAGTGAAAACTCAGTAAACACCAAAGATATTGACACCTGGAGGTCAATCATATTGATTAACCTATAACATCACAAATTTTTTTATATCTTTCTGTGATTCTGAAAGTAGAGATGAGTGGTCACCTAGAAAATAACAACCGTGGTTAGTTTCATAAAATGGATTACCAAAATCATACCAGTCAAACCTTTCTCAATCTTCTTAAGTATTGTAAAGCACTTTGAGTGGTCAATAGACTAGAAAAGCGCTATAAAAATGCAGTCCATCTACCATTTACCATTTAGTGAATGGAATTGGATTCAGCATTGGCAAATGAGATTAAGATAGTGATTGTTAACATACTCAACAATTAATTCAATTACTTCCATGCGCATAGTCCATCATTATGCTGATGTTGTTTATTGCTATTCTAGGTTACTAAACACTGTTTGTTGTTTTGTTCTGTATTGATGCTTCCCTTTTAGTTGCTATCGTGTTTATGGATAAAAAGTAAGGTAGCATGGATGAACTCATCATCTTCATCATGCTCAATGATTTTACAACTTTTTAACTCACCATGAACCCTTTGATAATTAACTTTCCATAGTTTACAATCATGGTACCATCTCAATTGCTTTTAAGTGAAACACCATAGTCCTGTAGTTCCACAATGGGTTAGCAGGAGTGTACCTCACTCTCATCAAACTTGGCAAAAGCTCTCAACCAAACTTGTATCATGTGTTGCCTGCAACCATTTACCTGTAGAATAGAATAGTAGATATGCAACATAACAGTCATTCATCATACATCTGTCAGTATAACAATGGGGTCCATCTCTTTCGTCCGGATAAGAGCTGGGAGAACATGTCTTCTCATACTTTCTCACCATAACATTGTCTTTCTTCTTTGTTTGTTCGTTAGAACAGTCTAGTAGGTCTTTTTTTGTATGTTTGTGTGGTGAGAAGTCTTACTTCGCTGCTAAGCACTGAGGTGCTCGTCGATTATTTTCCATTTGCGTTCAATTGACTCAGAAAACACTGGCCAAAGCGCTCACTCGTTTTCTGGAACACCTTGCACGGTCCTCAGCCTGGGCCCGCTCAGCAGAAGAAGAGGAGGAATCACCCCTTCACTCGCCATGGCTTTTCACGTTGCTAGCCGTTTGGGAAGCCGTTCTGCACCTTGAAGCATGGATCAATTCTGCTCTGCCCTCGACCTTAAGCGCTGTCCTGATATCAGCAGCACCTGGAACAGACCTTTCCACCTAGGACACAAAGATACCTCATCCAAAGATTTGATTAGTACCAACTCACCCACCTGAAACAGATGAATAGGCTCCGCTGATAGTTCTTTATTGGAGTTAGTTTAAAACATACAAATTAAACTTTCTTAACATTTCTGTTAGTCTTTTAACATATTCCTATGCTCATCAGTCCACAGAAGAGTAGCTTTGTACATCTTATTAGATCATTCTTTTCAATTAAGTTTTTTTATGACTTTTTCCCCATTTAGTTATTTTGCAGTCACTCTGAGATTCTCCTAGACGTGAGATTGTCTTAGTTCATTGATATTATTCATTATTTTATTTATCAAGTTTCTTAACTTTTTTATCCTTGTTTAAAGCCTATTAATCTTTACCCTGTGGTTTCCAATATTGTATCCTCTTCCAATGGGAATGCTGTATCACACCATCTCCCCCCCATGCTCCCACAAGGAGTCTCTTCTCACCCGGGAGTCGATTACGAGCAATCCTTGGGGGAGGTAGACTTCTGGATTTTGGGCGAACCCTCACCAGCTGCGCACTGATCAACTTGTGTAGCAGGTGGACGGAGGACAGGATGAGTTAGGATCCCAGGAACAAACCCAGATTGTCGTGGCAATTCCGCAATACCACTCTAACAAAGAGGAACGAGATAAAGATCTCTTTACAATATTGTCACACTTTACTTTCAGAGTGTCATTGGCTCAATTGCATCAATCTAAAATTGACATTTTAGACCTGTTGTCATTATTGTTTTGGCAATCTCTCATTCATAGTTCATTAAAGTCCTAGTATTGTTACTAGACTCTTTGATATCTTTGCCACTAACTCTGTCACTGTTTATTCCTTGAAAAGATTATTTTCCCAATGGTCATGCTTCAATCATCTCTGAAAGAAGTATATAAGTTGAAAACATTTTATTCCTTTAATAGATTATCCACTATAGTGTATGGAGATTTATTATAGTTATTCATTTACCCATTTTTCTTTCAAACAACTTTTATTGTTATTTTTTCCAAACTTTTGCTTTATCCCCCCTTTTTCTACATGTGTGAGGCCACATGAAACTTAGGCTAACACATCAAAGAAAATCTTGGAGATGAGTTAAGCACAACTTTGTTTAATAGCATTGAATGCTAAAGCATTACCTTTAAGATATTTCTCATTTATTAACGGAATCAGTGTCACCTGTGTGTGCAGCGCTTTTTTGCAATATGCAATTGTAAAGACAAGAAAGTGTGTTGGTTTGGTTTACTAGACGATATCATAAAACCAAATTCATGGGTGACACCAAAATATCTTGAATCGCTGTACATGGTGGCAGTCTGGCTCTCAGCTAGTTCAAGGTTCAAGTTTATTGTCATATACTTGATAAAAATGCAAACTTCATTATCAGTAATGAAATTGTTGGCCTCGGAGCCAACTCAACATTACCTAAAGAATAGTAAAGTACAGTAAAAAGAATAACATTCATGCCCATCTTAAATAGTTGTGGGGCAAACACCCTAATGTAATGCCAAGAGTTAAGACCAAGACAGATATGCTATGCAGTACTGATATAGATTGAAATGGCTAGTAGAAGATAATGTAATCAGTAGTTATCCTTCTTCTTAACGTACAAAGTGTTTTAAGCATAGATGATATGCCATTTAAATAAAGTGTACTATCATAATTATTCTCAAAATAATGATTATTATTTGTTAGGCTGCTGTAATAATGCTTAAATACAGGCGTGTGTTATTGCCTACAACCTAGCTCATTAACCAAATGTTCAAGGAGGCAAAGTATGTGCCTCCACTACACCGGTTTCAGTAGTGACCGCATAGCCTGAAAAATAGTCTCATTCCTGAATCTTCACAAAAGAAACAAATCAACATTTGGTACAGGGTTTGCTTCAAATCTGGCCTAGGTGATCTAACAGTATCAACTAGCGTTTCACAGTCGTATAATTATCTTTTGCACTTATCTTAAGTCAATCAATGTGACTAACGTAGCTGGATGTAAAGGCGGGCTCTTTGAACAAAAATGTCAGCATTAAACAGAATGGTCACATTGTAACCGGATTTGGAGTCACTGTCTTGTGTTGGTGGCAGAAGTGTTCAGATGTTTAAAACAGCATGAAATTAAAACTTTACAAGAGCCCATGTCAATGAGGCTGATTTCCCATTTAGAATAGTTTTAGCTGTAACAGTTCATAAGTATCCTGGCATCTCCTGAATTACAGGAGGCAGCTTAGAAAAATAGAAAGCCATCAGGCGATAATGAGAGCCATGTGTGTGAACCAAGATTCCCATGATGAAGCTGTCTTTTTTTTTGTACATGTAAACAAAAGGCAGTTCATTGTCTGGCACGCCCAAAGCTGATGCTGACGTGAGAGCCGTCTTCAGTCTCTGAATGCTGATGTCATGTTATCAGTTCATTGAAGAGTTTAGGTGCAGAGTTCAGAGTGGCAGCACAAAGCGACAAAGTTTATTGCAGAGTATCCATGAGTCCTGTACTTGCAGTAACTGGTCATGCCTAAGAAGGAACACATCTTCTTTCATGTGTGGAGGAGGCACTGCAGACTGCAGCATAACTCTGTCTGTTTAGAGGAGCTGACCATTATCCAAAATGTACTCCAGTTAGGTGACCATGCTGACAGCTTAGCAAGCGATATCACCTCTTTCTGCCAAACATTTCAGGAGGGGAATAGAATCTGTTTTCATGCTTTCTCAAAAGCGACATGCTTCCACCAGGTCAACAAGGCCATCAAGGTCTCTCTTTATCTCTGATGCCTATATTGTAGGTGAGTCAGAATTAATTCTGACAATCAGAAAAAGAATACTGAACACAAATGCACCACTATGTAAAATTTAAACTCATGAGGTAATGAGGCCGAATTAGAATTGACATCAGTCAAAATTGGAACAATTGCATTAACAGCTTTTCAGATCTTGAACAAAGCGCCATTCTCCAGGTTTGTTAGCTTTAAGGATATGAATGTAGGTGGTTTTCTGGCTAGAGGCAGGTGTTAGAACACCTTGCTCTAGAAAAGAGTCAACAAAAGGTTAAATGCATTTAATTTGTCTCTTGAAGTCGGTGATGTTGCTTAATGCGCGGCAAAACTACATTCAGTTCCAAAATCTATTTATGTTGAAGAGATTAAGTTATAAATTCACTATTGTTTCAAACAAAGTCCACAATAAACTCTCAAGAGATGCAACAGTTTTAATTTAAGAGTACATGAAAAATGTTCAAATTAAATTTGAATCTTCTCTGATGCATGCAGAACTAACAATCGCTCTGTGTCTGAAATGGAATGTAAACAACCCAAAGAAGCAGCAAGGGATGTGTGTTCCTGTGTGTGTGCTATCAGACAGTCTAAGTTCCACATCACAAGGTTAACAGTGTGTGGGACTGACTGAAAAAACAACAAAATGTTACTGCATAGCAAAATAGAGCAGCTCCAGATGTTGCCAGAGCTGGTGCTGTTTGAGCCAAAGTTTGACCCTGACACAAAGTGAACAAAGATGACAGCAGATTAAATCCAACTGGTCAAAATACATTAAATTACTTAAAATTACTTTAAATAATTTCATTAGGAATCTCTAGATATGAACAATCAGAAATGATCTAAAATTCAAGAATCAAAGCACACAAAGCATCTCTGCTAATACAAACTCACTAAAGAACTTAAGAACGACCATAACAGCTAAATTGAACTGAGATTTGCTATCAGTCTGGCCTCTCTTTTTCTTAAATATTTAACTGCAGCAGTGTGGACACATGTCACAGTCTTCCTCCTGTATAAAAACATTGTAGCTCTGAGACAACAACACAGTCATAGCTGTTGAAACTGGTTTTGGGTTTTTCCAAAATTATGTCAGCATCTTTTTCAAAATTAAATTCACAGCAAAAATGATAAATGAGCAAAATGAGGAACGCTACGTTTAGCTTCCTTTTTAACTGAATGGAGTCGGCTTCATTGACCGTGATGAAAACTTTACCAACTGCAGGAAGAACAATATACTGTCAATCAACATTGCAACTCAGGTGAATTTGAAACTTTTATTTTTTGTAGCTTGCAACACAGAAGTAGTACTGATTCCTGTCTGACATTACTACTTAGTTTTATGATTTCTGTACGGATCTAACATGGTATGAGAGGAGCTTGGTACTGTGGCATAGTCATTGGATTCTGTACCCAATAAATAAGCATTAAGGGAACACATGATTCCATCCTTCTTGTCTATGTTTTACCTCTTATCTACCATTCATGCAGGTATGCATAAGGAAAACTTAGCTTATAGTGTGATGTGGGATCTTTGTGATTCTGTGATTGCCTCTGCTTGCTCGTTAATGACAGATTTACCTCCTTTCTTTACATCTTAGTTTTAATTCATCTGTAAATTAGGATCCAGGCAGTTCACAGCTGCCCCCGATCTCCCATTGTTATTTTATTATTCAGAGGAAATCTGCCCTCTTATGCATAAAATATACATAAAAAAGCGTTTTACATCTTACACCTACACCTACTCAGGCATTGTGCTGTGTGAAATACATGTTTGAGGTTTAACGGTAAGACAGTTCAGCTGATGAACTGTCATTTATTTCTCATTCATTTTCCTCCTCAAAATGTCCGTCCTGGACTCACTGCGCAGCAACTGTAACTTTTAATTATCTTTTTTTTACGTTTTACGTAAATTAACTACGGATTCTCTTTTTTTTTCTAGCCTCTGCTCTGGACTGATTATTGATCATAATTACAGCATGCACACTATAGCATTAAACACTTAATACATCAATACATTGCTATTAACTGTTGCAGCATCAGAGTCTCCATACTTATGTTATTTACTTATTTTACTTCAGAGGGGTGATTGAGATTGAGTGCAACCCCGAAAGTTAACACCTTGTGTACACAATAATATTTGGCGCCTCGGCCTCTGTGCCAGCAGCAAAACAGAGCCTCTCATTTCCCGACGGACACAGACTCACCACAGGTCTTGATTAACCGAAATAAACCCCTCTGTGATTACCACGGAACGATTTCACAGGCTTAACCTCACTGTGGGTCTTATCTGTGTCGGGCACAACCATCAGTTGCCCCGGAAGAAAACCACCAATTTGTGGTGCTGTGGAGTAAATTCCTCGCCACAGTCTTTTCTCTCTAAATCCACCTCCTACTACAAACTAACACATTTTAGTTTTGTAGTTCTGTGGGGCAACCTCCCTGCACAGTCTTTCTGAAGTACACCAATTTTAGCTCAATTGATTTCTGCATTTCTGCCTTTTTTTTTTTTTTCAAAATTTGTCAATTTTGGCTTAAGCCCCTACTGAGAGAGGGGGAACTATTTGTCCTCAGACCCTGAACTCTCTTTTTAGGCAGGCATTACACATTAAAAATGCAGAAAATACACATAGATTCTTTATGATTCCGTCAAACACAGACATGGTAAGGCAAAATAAAGAAATGCACTTAGCAGTCTTTGTTTTATTGGAATCCTGTTCGTGACGCCAATTGTGATGGAAATCATAGAGCTGGTTCACTCAAACAAGAAGTTTCAGGAGACCTGGATGTCTTACACAGGATTATCTACTGAAGCTCGATCGAGGAGAAAAGGGAAACACCACGTGTGAATCACAGCGTATTGCTACCCAAGTCTGAAGATGGTGTCCTGAAGCTCAGTATTTAACCCTCCCCAGATCTGAAAAGTTCCGTTATATCCAAATAGAGTTATTCCTAACTCAGTCTGTCATGTGTGATGACTCTATTGGATATCAGATCCAAACAAGGAAAGACGTCAACCATTGCTGTCCTACCAACAGCATAGCCTCTCTACAGTCTCTCTTATCCAGCGTCAACAACCAGGCACCAGCCTGTTACGTCTAACACTGAAAACAGAAGATATTTAGCAGACCTTGGTCTACCAGCTACCAGATGCCAGAGCCAACTCGGCCTTGTCTGGCACACAGAATGAGACAGGCGAACAGAGAGAGGCAGTTGAACTGTCCAGTGAAGCACTGTCTTAAGTTACCTTTAACCTACAAGAGGGAAGTTTAACATATAAGAAGGAAAATTCCTTCACAAATACCAGTAAAAAAACAGGCTAAAAAACTGTTTTAATATGGATTGTCACATCTGGCCAGTACCAATCCACTTAATAATGTCAGTATTCGAGCCTTTAAGAGTCTGTGCTGAAGAGGGTCAGTGTTTTGTGCATATTGTAGGAGGATATAGTAACAATTCATCTCATGTTATTATAGACTAAATTTTAATTGTAAAAGAGTTGCATATAATCAACATGGCATACATGGAAGCAAAGAGCAAAGAATCCAGTCATCTCAAACAAACAGAGATGCAAGAATTTGAGACAAGAGAGTATCTAGCCACAACTGGGGCTTCAATTGTAAACCGTATCATACTATTTTTTCAATGAACATTTAATTGGACCATATTCAACAAGCAAACCATACAAGTAAAAACATATATAATAAACATTTCATTTTAAAAAGGGACACATAAAACCAAAAGGGGCATTAGAAAATAAAATTACAAAAAATATTTAAAATGTATCAACAACTATACACAAAAACTTCAAGAACACATGTCGTGTAATGTGGATGAAGGTACCAGGGACCTTTATAGGACATAAGCTGCATGAGGAATCATTCAGTTTGCCCAAACTGTGTAGATTATGTGGATTGAATATGACGCTGGGGTAGTTGAACAGTGTATTCATCACAGCAATGTAAACACAGTCACCAATGAAACTGATTGACTGAATCTGGTAGCATATATTATATAAACATATTCTGAAGCAACATTAGGGTTCTAATTTGTCAAATGAAGTTATTATTTCTTGACAAAGCTACAGAGAGCATAGTATTTCAGTACAAGAAAAAACTTTTCATCCCTGAGGCCATAAATGAGAGGACTCAGGCATCTTGAAGCAAGATAAAAAGCAATGTAATTAAAATACCTGACATTAATATATAACATCAAATTAATCTGAAGTACAGCATCTTCTATGAATGGGCACCAGAGCTGGATGACACAGAGGAACAGCTGGAAAGCATGAAGAATTACTGTTCTGAGCCCTTTCCTTATTGACTTTTTATTACCTCCTGATGCAGCTTTGGCCGCTTTCATTATTTTAACATAGGAGAATACAATAACAATACACATGACCAAGAAGTAAAACTGATTTATAGCTGACCTAAGATGATTCTGCAAACTGTTCAAAGTGAAAATCTCCATAGAGCATACCCTGTATTGTTTGTATAAGTTAAGGGAGGCTGACGCAAAAAAGATGGAGAAAAAAAGAACGCAGGGTACAGAGCTAATGCCATGAATGATGAGGATGCAGTGCAGAGAGCTGCGTGTGGAGCACAGCTCTCCATGCCGCAGGGGCATGCAAATGGCCACATAGCGCTCCAGGGTCATTGCCATCAGAGTAATTGGTGTGACCAAAATGTACACTAATGACAAAATGATGATAATGACACACAACCATATTTGCATGGTCAACTGAAAATGGTTAGAGATGACCAAGAGATTTGATAAAATCAAGATCAGACAATCAGAGATTAATGTATTAGCAAATAAGATGTAGCGCATGGTTGTATAGAAGAAATCTTTCATAAAAAAGGTTGTGATCAGCATAAAGTTGATGCAAAGGAATAGTGCTACCAAAACCTGAAGTAAAATTATCTGGTAATAAAATTGTTGCCTTAAGGATTCAGCACCATACAATGAACTGTTGTTAGCCATATATTTCTCTGGTGTAACCAAATAAAGAAGGTTTTAAATTCTGAAGCCCGACTTTCTGTGGTGAAAGTTCAAATAAGTTCAACATGAAGGATCTCACAGCTGCAACTGGTAGAATTTGCATTGAACAAATCAAAAACAATACACACCTTTAGCAAATGACATATACTATATGTACAAGGAAATTGAGAGAAACACATCAACAGCTCAAAAGGCATAACATCTATAAATTTACCAAACTGTCCCTGCAGTAACGTGGAATTGCATCATAATAGAAGAGTGTCTTGTGCTGAGCTCTGTGCAGCCTCTTAAGAGAGGACTGTGTATGAAAACTTTATATGGGCAACTATAATACAAGGGGAATACCAGATTTACTCACCACTGTCGTCATCACCAGCCACTGCTAACACACTTCAAAGGCTCTAGTAACTATAGTTACACACATGGGCTGGAGAGATGTTTAGTGACCTTAGTAGTTGGGTTCCTCCAAGTAAGTTTTCCCACAGAAATACAATTAGACTGCCTTAGGAAACTAGATACATTGGTTATGTATTCTTTGTAAGTGGTAGTAGTAGTATTGAACAGGAAAAATCACACACCAAACATTAAGCAATGCTTTTGCATTTGAACAATGTTAATTGGTTGTACATTTTAAGTGTCATGATGTGATATGCTGCCCGACATAACATTTGCCTGTAGATATGTCTATTTTACATTGAGCAAATGTCAGGATGAACAAAATGTTTTCACGTGACAAATTATAACAAATAACATTAAAAAAATGACTTTGTAAAGTGTTGTGTATTGTAATTTGAGCGGCCTTGGCCTATAATTTATAATCCTAACCCTCCCAAATGTTGAATTCCTGCAATTATTGCACTTAAAGTCCAACCCAGTCAGTCGGTCCACCATTTGGTCCAGACTGATATATCTCAATAACTGTGGGATGGATTGCCATGAGTTATTGTACAGACATTCATGATCCCCTGACTTTTTGTCTAGCGCCATCATGATGTTGAGATTTTTGGCTTTGAGTTAAATGTCTCAACAACTTTTGAATGGATTGCCATGAAATTTGGTGCACGCAATCATGTCCCCCTCAGGATGAATTTTCGGTGATCACATGAATTTTACTCTAGCGCCAACAGCAGGTCAAAATCTCAATGGGTCCAATACTGTGACTTGGGCCAGGATTTGGACTTCTCTCTCAACAGCAACGAACAGCAGCGAGACAGTGTGAGTTGGCGTTGGAAAGAACTGCTGACTGAGTCAATGCATAAGTTTCAAAACATATGAAGTTTATAAAGCGTAGTAATCACGTAGTCAATCATTCCTCCCACAATACCAGTAAAAAAAAACAGGCTAAACAACTGTTTTAATATGGAATGTCACATCTGGCCAATACCAATCCACTTAATAATGTTAAAGTTTAAAAGGTTTCTCCTCAGCTCATCCTCTTTACAGAAAGCTGCATGTGAAGTGGAACAAGGGTTTCAGTAGAACTTTTTTTTTGCGCTGGAAGACTATTTAAAAGGATGATTGCCAGAAATGCGGTCATCTGTACTGCTTATTACGGTGCTTTTGGCCCAAATTGGCCTGGTCTGGTTTTTTTTTAACTGTTGATGAAGCAAACATGATACATGAATTAGGGGGTGTGTAATTGATTGACCGACTTAATTCCTTCTCATAATTACAAGCTTACAAGTCAATTACAAGTCAATCATTCCTCCCACAATACCATTTTCCCAATGGTCATGCTTCAATCATCTCTGAAAGAAGTATATAAGTTGAAAACATTTCATTCCTTTAATAGATTATCCACTATAGTGTATGGAGATTTATTATAGTTATTCATTTACCCATTTTTCTTTCAAACAACTTTTATTGTTATTTTTTCCAAACTTTTGCTTTATCCCCCCTTTTTCTACATGTGTGAGGCCGCATGAAACTTAGGCTAACACATCAAAGAAAATCTTGGAGATGAGTTAAGCACAACTTTGTTTAATAGCATTGAATGCTAAAGCATTACCTTTAAGATATTTCTCATTTATTAACGGAATCAGTGTCACCTGTGTGTGCAGCGCTTTTTTGCAATATGCAATTGTAAAGACAAGAAAGTGTGTTGGTTTGGTTTACTAGACGATATCATAAAACCAAATTCATGGGTGACACCAAAATATCTTGAATCGCTGTACATGGTGGCAGTCTGGCTCTCAGCTAGTTCAAGGTTCAAGTTTATTGTCATATACTTGATAAAAATGCAAACTTCATTATCAGTAATGAAATTGTTGGCCTCGGAGCCAACTCAACATTACCTAAAGAATAGTAAAGTACAGTAAAAAGAATAACATTCATGCCCATCTTAAATAGTTGTGGGGCAAACACCCTAATGTAATGCCAAGAGTTAAGACCAAGACAGATATGCTATGCAGTACTGATATAGATTGAAATGGCTAGTAGAAGATAATGTAATCAGTAGTTATCCTTCTTCTTAACGTACAAAGTGTTTTAAGCATAGATGATATGCCATTTAAATAAAGTGTACTATCATAATTATTCTCAAAATAATGATTATTATTTGTTAGGCTGCTGTAATAATGCTTAAATACAGGCGTGTGTTATTGCCTACAACCTAGCTCATTAACCAAATGTTCAAGGAGGCAAAGTATGTGCCTCCACTACACCGGTTTCAGTAGTGACCGCATAGCCTGAAAAATAGTCTCATTCCTGAATCTTCACAAAAGAAACAAATCAACATTTAGTACAGGGTTTGCTTCAAATCTGGCCTAGGTGATCTAACAGTATCAACTAGCGTTTCACAGTCGTATAATTATCTTTTGCACTTATCTTAAGTCAATCAATGTGACTAACGTAGCTGGATGTAAAGGCGGGCTCTTTGAACAAAAATGTCAGCATTAAACAGAATGGTCACATTGTAACCGGATTTGGAGTCACTGTCTTGTGTTGGTGGCAGAAGTGTTCAGATGTTTAAAACAGCATGAAATTAAAACTTTACAAGAGCCCATGTCAATGAGGCTGATTTCCCATTTAGAATAGTTTTAGCTGTAACAGTTCATAAGTATCCTGGCATCTCCTGAATTACAGGAGGCAGCTTAGAAAAATAGAAAGCCATCAGGCGATAATGAGAGCCATGTGTGTGAACCAAGATTCCCATGATGAAGCTGTCTTTTTTTTTGTACATGTAAACAAAAGGCAGTTCATTGTCTGGCACGCCCAAAGCTGATGCTGACGTGAGAGCCGTCTTCAGTCTCTGAATGCTGATGTCATGTTATCAGTTCATTGAAGAGTTTAGGTGCAGAGTTCAGAGTGGCAGCACAAAGCGACAAAGTTTATTGCAGAGTATCCATGAGTCCTGTACTTGCAGTAACTGGTCATGCCTAAGAAGGAACACATCTTCTTTCATGTGTGGAGGAGGCACTGCAGACTGCAGCATAACTCTGTCTGTTTAGAGGAGCTGACCATTATCCAAAATGTACTCCAGTTAGGTGACCATGCTGACAGCTTAGCAAGCGATATCACCTCTTTCTGCCAAACATTTCAGGAGGGGAATAGAATCTGTTTTCATGCTTTCTCAAAAGCGACATGCTTCCACCAGGTCAACAAGGCCATCAAGGTCTCTCTTTATCTCTGATGCCTATATTGTAGGTGAGTCAGAATTAATTCTGACAATCAGAAAAAGAATACTGAACACAAATGCACCACTATGTAAAATTTAAACTCATGAGGTAATGAGGCCAAATTAGAATTGACATCAGTCAAAATTGGAACAATTGCATTAACAGCTTTTCAGATCTTGAACAAAGCGCCATTCTCCAGGTTTGTTAGCTTTAAGGATATAAATGTAGGTGGTTTTCTGGCTAGAGGCAGGTGTTAGAACACCTTGCTCTAGAAAAGAGTCAACAAAAGGTTAAATGCCTTTAATTTGTCTCTTGAAGTCGGTGATGTTGCTTAATGCGCGGCAAAACTACATTCAGTTCCAAAATCTATTTATGTTGAAGAGATTAAGTTACAAATTCACTATTGTTTCAAACAAAGTCCATAATAAACTCTCAAGAGACGCAACAGTTTTAATTTAAGAGTACATGAAAAATGTTCAAATTAAATTTGAATCTTCTCTGATGCATGCAGAACTAACAATCGCTCTGTGTCTGAAATGGAATGTAAACAACCCAAAGAAGCAGCAAGGGATGTGTGTTCCTGTGTGTGTGCTATCAGACAGTCTAAGTTCCACATCACAAGGTTAACAGTGTGTGGGACTGACTGAAAAAACAACAAAATGTTACTGCATAGCAAAATAGAGCAGCTCCAGATGTTGCCAGAGCTGGTGCTGTTTGAGCCAAAGTTTGACCCTGACACAAAGTGAACAAAGATGACAGCAGATTAAATCCAACTGGTCAAAATACATTTAATTACTTAAAATTACTTTAAATAATTTCATTAGGAATCTCTAGATATGAACAATCAGAAATTATCTAAAATTCAAGAATCAAAGCACACAAAGCATCTCTGCTAATACAAACTCACTAAAGAACTTAAGAACGACCATAACAGCTAAATCGAACTGAGATTTGCTATCAGTCTGGCCTCTCTTTTTCTTAAATATTTAACTGCAGCAGTGTGGACACATGTCACAGTCTTCCTCCTGTATAAAAACATTGTAGCTCTGAGACAACAACACAGTCATAGCTGTTAAAACTGGTTTTGGGTTTTTCCAAAATTAAATTCACAGCAAAAATGATAAATGAGCAAAATGAGGAACGCTACGTTTAGCTTCCTTTTTAACTGAATGGAGTCGGCTTCATTGACCGTGATGAAAACTTTACCAACTGCAGGAAGAACAATATACTGTCAATCAACATTGCAACTCAGGTGAATTTGACACTTTTATTTTTTGTAGCTTGCAACACAGAAGTAGTACTGATTCCTGTCTGACATTACTACTTAGTTTTATGATTTCTGTACGGATCTAACATGGTATGAGAGGAGCTTGGTACTGTGGCATAGTCATTGGATTCTGTACCCAATAAATAAGCATTAAGGGAACACATGATTCCATCCTTCTTGTCTATGTTTTACCTCTTATCTACCATTCATGCAGGTATGCATAAGGAAAACTTAGCTTATAGTGTGATGTGGGATCTTTGTGATTCTGTGATTGCCTCTGTTTGCTCGTTAATGACAGATTTACCTCCTTTCTTTACATCTTAGTTTTAATTCATCTGTAAATTAGGATCCAGGCAGTTCACAGCTGCCCCCGATCTCCCATTGTTATTTTATTATTCAGAGGAAATCTGCCCTCTTATGCATAAAATATACATAAAAAAGCGTTTTACATCTTACACCTACACCTACTCAGGCATTGTGCTGTGTGAAATACATGTTTGAGGTTTAACGGTAAGACAGTTCAGCTGATGAACTGTCATTTATTTCTCATTCATTTTCCTCCTCAAAATGTCCGTCCTGGACTCACTGCGCAGCAACTGTAACTTTTAATTATCTTTTTTTTACGTTTTACGTAAATTAACTACGGATTCTCTTTTTTTTTCTAGCCTCTGCTCTGGACTGATTATTGATCATAATTACAGCATGCACACTATAGCATTAAACACTTAATACATCAATACATTGCTATTAACTGTTGCAGCATCAGAGTCTCCATACTTATGTTATTTACTTATTGTACTTCAGAGGGGTGATTGAGATTGAGTGCAACCCCGAAAGTTAACACCTTGTGTACACAATAATATTTGGCGCCTCGGCCTCTGTGCCAGCAGCAAAACAGAGCCTCTCATTTCCCGACGGACACAGACTCACCACAGGTCTTGATTAACCGAAATAAACCCCTCTGTGATTACCACGGAACGATTTCACGGGCTTAACCTCACTGTGGGTCTTATCTGTGTCGGGCACAACCATCAGTTGCCCCGGAAGAAAACCACCAATTTGTGGTGCTGTGGAGTAAATTCCTCGCCACAGTCTTTTCTCTCTAAATCCACCTCCTACTACAAACTAACACATTTTAGTTTTGTAGTTCTGTGGGGCAACCTCCCTGCACAGTCTTTCTGAAGTACACCAATTTTAGCTGAATTGATTTCTGCATTTCTGCCTTTTTTTTTTTTTTCAAAATTTGTCAATTTTGGCTTAAGCCCCTACTGAGAGAGGGGGAACTATTTGTCCTCAGACCCTGAACTCTCTTTTTAGGCAGGCATTACACATTAAAAATGCAGAAAATACACATAGATTCTTTATGATTCCGTCAAACACAGACATGGTAAGGCAAAATAAAGAAATGCACTTAGCAGTCTTTGTTTTATTGGAATCCTGTTCGTGACGCCAATTGTGATGGAAATCATAGAGCTGGTTCACTCAAACAAGAAGTTTCAGGAGACCTGGATGTCTTACACAGGATTATCTACTGAAGCTCGATCGAGGAGAAAAGGGAAACACCACGTGTGAATCACAGCGTATTGCTACCCAAGTCTGAAGATGGTGTCCTGAAGCTCAGTATTTAACCCTCCCCAGATCTGAAAAGTTCCGTTATATCCAAATAGAGTTATTCCTAACTCAGTCTGTCATGTGTGATGACTCTATTGGATATCAGATCCAAACAAGGAAAGACGTCAACCATTGCTGTCCTACCAACAGCATAGCCTCTCTACAGTCTCTCTTATCCAGCGTCAATAACCAGGCTCCAGCCTGTTGTGTCTAACACTGAAAACAGAAGATATCTAGCAGACCTTGGTCTACCAGCTACCAGATGCCAGAGCCAACTCGGCCTTGTCTGGCACACAGAATGAGACAGGCGAACAGAGACAGGCAGTTGACCTGACCTGTGAAGCACTGTCTTAAGTTACCTTTAACCTACAAGAGGGAAGTTTAACATATAAGAAGGAAAATTCCTTCATAAATACCAGTAAAAAAAACAGGCTAAAAAACTATTTTAATATGGATTGGCACATATGGCCAATACCAATCCACTATATAATGTCAGTATTCGAGCCTTTAAGAGTCTGTGCTGAAGAGGGTCAGTGTTTTGTGCATATTGTAGGAGGATATAGTAACAATTCATCTCATGTTATTATAGACTAAATTTTAATTGTAAAAGAGTTGCATATAATCAACATGGCATACATGGAAGCAAAGAGCAAAGAATCCAGTCATCTCAAACAAACAGAGATGCAAGAATTTGAGAAAAGAGAGTATCCAGCCACAACTGGGGCTTCAATTGTAAACAGTATCATACTATTTTTCAATCAACATTTAATTGGACCATATACAACAAGCAAACCATACAAGTAAAAACATATATAATAAACATTTCATTTTAAAAAGGGACACATAAAACCAAAAGGGGCATTATAAAGTAAAATTACAAAAAATATGTAAAATGTATCAACAACTATACACAAAAACTTCAAGAACACATGTCCTGTAATGTGGATGAAGGTACCAGGAACCTTCATAGGACATAAGCTGCATGAGGAATCATTCAGTTTGCCCAAAATATGTAGATTATGTGGATTGAATATGACGCTGGGGTAGTTGAACAGTGTATTCATCACAGCAATGTAAACACAGTCACCAATGAAACTGATTGACTGAATCTGGTAGCATATATTATATAAAGATATTCTGAAGCAACATTAGGGTTCTAATTTGTCAAATTAACTTATTATTTCTTGACAAAGCCACAGAGAACATAGTATTTCAGTACAAGAAAAAACTTTTCATCCCTGAGGCCATAAATGAGAGGACTCAGGCATCTTGAAGCAAGATAAAAAGCAATGTAATTAAAATACCTGACATTAATATATAACATCAAATTAATCTGAAGTACAGCATCTTCTATGAATGGGCACCAGAGTTGGATGACACAGAGGAACAGCTGGAAAGCATGAAGAATTACTGTTCTGAGCCCTTTCCTTGTTGACTTTTTATTATCTCCTGATGCAGCTTTGGCCACTTTCATTATTTTAACATAGGAGAATACAATAGCAATACACATGACCAAGAAGTAAAACTGACTTATAGCTGACCTAAGATGATTCTGCAAACTGTTCAAAGTGAAAATCTCCACAGAGCATACCCTGTATTGTTTGTATAAGTTAAGGGAGGCTGACGCAAAAAAGATGGAGAAAAAAACAATGCAGGGTACAGAGCTGAGGCCGTGAATGATGAGGATGCAGTGCAGAGAGCTGCGTGTGGAGCACAGCTCTGTATGCCGCAGGGGCATGCAAATGGCCACATAGCGCTCCAGGGTCATTGCCATCAGAGTAATTGGTGTGACCAAAATGTACACTAATGACAAAATGACGATAATGACACACAACCACATTTGCATGGTCAACTGAAAATGGTTAGAGATGACCAAAATATTTGATAAAATCAAGATCAGACAATCAGAGATTAATGTATTAGCAAATAAGATGTAGCGCATGGTTGTATAGAAGAAATCTTTCATAAAAAAGGTTGTGATCAGCATAAAGTTGATGCAAAGGAATAGTGCTAACAAAACCTGAAGTAAAATTACCTGGTAAAATAATTTTTGCTTTAAGGATTCAGCACCATACAATGAGATGTTGTTAGCCATATATTTCTCTGGTGTTACCAAATAAAGAAGGTTTTAAATTCTGAAGCCCGACTTTCTGTGGTGAAAGTTCAAATAAGTTCAACATGAAGGATCTCACAGCTGCAACTGGTAGAATTTGCATTGAACAAATTAAAAACAAAACACACCTTTAGCAAATGACATATACTATATGTACAAGGAAATTGAGAGAAACACATCAACAGCTCAACAGGCATAACATCTATAAGTTCACCAAACCGTCCCTGCAGTAGCGTGGAATTGATTCATAATAGAAGAGTGTCTTGTGCTGAGCTCTGTGCAGCCTCTTAAGAGAGGACTGTGTATGAAAACTCTATATGAGCAACTATAATACAAGGGGAATACCAGGTTTACTCACCACTGTCGTCATCACCAGCCACTGCTAACACACTTCAAAGACTGTAGTAACTATAGTTACACACATGGGCTGGAGAGATGCTTAGTGACCTTAGTCGTTGGGTTGCTCAAAATAAGTTTTCCCACAGAAATACAATTAGACTGCCCTAGGAAACTAGATACATTATTGGTGATGTATTCTTTGTAAGTGGTAGTAGTAGTATTGAACAGGAAAAATCACACACCAAGCATTAAGAAATGCTTTTGCATTTGAACAATGTTAATTGGTTGTACATTTTAAGTGTCATGATGTGATATGCTGCCCGACATAACATTTGCCTGTAGATATGTCTATTTTACATTGAGCAAATGTCAGGATGAACAGAATGTTTTCATGTGACAAATTATTACAAATTACATTTAAAAAAAATTTGTGTGTTTTTGTTTTCCCTATTCTTGAATTCTTGCAATTATTGCACTTAAAGTCCAACCTGGGTCTCATTTTTAGCTATGCTTGCGGCATGACTCCAGGAATGGCAATGTCAGTTTCTTGGCCTGTCAGTCATTCCACCATTTGGTCCAGACTGATATATCTCAATAACTGTGGGATGGATTGCCATGAATTATTGTACAGACATTCATGATCCCCTGACTTTTTGTCTAGCTGCATCATGATGTTGAGATTTTTGGCTTTGAGTTAAATGTCTCAACAACTTTTGAATGGATTGCCATGAAATTTGGTGCACACAATCATGTCCCCCTCAGGATGAATTGTCGTCACTTTGGTGATCACCTGAATTTTCCTCTCACGCCAACAGCAGGTCAAAATCTTAATGGGTCCAATACTTTGACTTGGGCCAGGATTTGGACTTCTTTCTCAACAGCAACAAGCAGCAGCAAGACAGTGTGAGTTGGCGTTGGAAAGAACTGCTGACTGAATCAATGCATAAGTTTCAAAACATATGAAGTTTATAAAGCGTAGTAATCACGTAGTCAATCATTCCTCCCACAATACCAATAAAAAAAAAACAGGCTAAAAAACTGTTTTAATATGGAATGACACATCTGGCCAATACCAATCCACTTAACAATGTCAGTATTCAAGCCTTTAAGAGTCTGTGCTGAAGAGGGTCAGTGTTTTGTGCATATTGTAGGAGGATATAGCAACAATTCATCTCATGTTATTATAGACTAAATTTTAATTTTAAAGAGTTGCATATAATCAACATGGCATACATGGAAGCAAAGAGCAAAGAATCCAGTCATCTCAAACAAACAGAGATGCAAGAATTTGAGAAAAGAGAGTATCCAGCCACAACTTCAATTGTAAACACTATCATACTATTTTTGCAATCAACATTTAATTGGACCATATACAACAAGCAAACCATACAAGTAAAAACATATATAATAAACATTTAATTTTAAAAAGGGACACATAAAACCAAAAGGGGCATTACAAAGTAAAATTACAAAAAATATTTACAATGTGTCAACAACTGTACACAAAGACTTCAAGAACACATGTCCTATAATGTGGATGAAGGTACCAGGGACCTTTATAGGACATAAGCTGCATGAGGCATCATTTAGTTTGCCCAAAAGATGTAGATTATGTGGATTGAATATGACGCTGGGGTAGTTGAACAGTGTATTCATCACAGCAATGTAAACACACTCACCAATGAAAGTGATTGACTGAATCTGGTAGCATATATTATATAAACATATTCTGAAGCAACATTAGGGTTCTAATTTGTCAAATGGACTTATTATTTCTTGACAAAGCCACAGAGAGCATAGTATTTCAGTACAAGAAAAAACTTTTCATCCCTGAGGCCATAAATGAGAGGACTCAGGCATCTTGGAGCAAGATAAAAAGTAATGTAATTAAAATACCTGACATTAATATATAACATCAAATTAATCTGAAGTACAGCATCTTCTATGAATGGGCACCAGAGTTGGATGACACAGAGGAACAGCTGGAAAGCATGAAGAATTACTGTTCTGAGCCCTTTCCTTATTGACTTTTTATTATCTCCTGATGCAGCTTTGGCCACTGTCATTATTTTAACATAGGAGAATACAATAGCAATACACATGACCAAGAAGTAAAACTGATTTATAGCTGACCTAAGATGATTCTGCAAATTGTTCAAAATGAAAATCTCCACAGAGCATACCCTGTATTGTTTGTATAAGTTAAGGGAGGCTGACGCAAAAAAGATGGAGAAAAAAACAACGCAGGGTACAGAGCTGAGGCAGTGAATGATGAGGATGCAGTGCAGAGAGCTGCGTGTGGAGCACAGCTCTGTATGCCGCAGGGGCATGCAAATGGCCACATAGCGCTCCAGGGTCATTGCCATCAGAGTAATTGGTGTGACTAAAGTGTACACAAATGACAAAATGACGATAATGAGACACAACCACATTTGCATGGTCAACTGAAAATTGTTAGAGATGACCAAGAGATTTGTTAAAATCAAGATCAGACAATCAGAGAGTAATGTATTAGCAAATAAGATGTAGCGCATGGTTGTATAGAAGAAATCTTTCATAAAAAAGGTTGTGATCAGCATAAAGTTGATGCAAAGGAATAGTGCTACAAAAACCTGAACTAAAATTACCTGGTGAAATAATTTTTGTCTTAAGGATTCAGCACCATACAATGAGCTGTTGTTAGCCATATATTTCTCTGTTGTAACCAAATAAACAAGGTTTTAAATTCTGAAGCCCGACTTTCTGTGGTGATAGGTCAGATAAGTTCAAAATGAAGGATCTCACAGCTGCAACTGGTAGAATTTGCATTGAACAAAACAAAAACAATACACACCTTTAGCAAATGACATATACTATATGTACAAGGAAATTGAGAGAAACACATCAACAGCTCAAAAGGCATAACATCTATAAGTTTACCAAACTGTCCCTGCAGTAACGTGGAATTGTGGCATAATAGAAGAGTGTCTTGTGCTGAGCTCTGTGCAGCCTCTTAAGAGAGGACTGTGTATGAAAACTTTATATGGGCAACTATAATACAAGGGGAATACCAGGTTTACTCACCACTGTCGTCATCACCAGCCACTGCTAACACTCTTCAAAGACTGTAGTAACTATAGTTACACACATGGGCTGGAAAGATGTTTAGTGACCTTAGTAGTTGGGTTCCTCCAAATAAGTTTTCCCACAGAAATACAATTAGACTGCCCTAGGAAACTAGATACACTATTGGTGATGTATTCTTTGTAAGTGGTAGTAGTAGTATTGAACAGGAAAAATCACACACCAAGCATTAAGAAATGCTTTTGCATTTGAACAATGTTAATTGGTTGTACATTTTAAGTGTCATGATGTGATATGCTGCCTGACATAACATTTGCCTGTAGATATGTCTATTTTACATTGAGCAAATGTCAGGATGAACAGAATGTTTTCACGTGACAAATTTTTTCAAATCACGTTAAACAAATGTTTGTGTAAAGTAGGCTATGTCATTTGAGCGGGCCTTGGCCAATAATTTATAATCCTAACCCTCCCAATTGTTGAATTCCTGAAATTATTGCACTTAAAGTCCAACCTGGGTTTCATTTTTAGCTATGCTTGCCTGTCAGTCACATCTGGCCAATACCCGTCCACTTAATAATGTCAGTATTCGAGCCTTTAAGAGTCTGTGCTGAAGAGGGTCAGTGTTTTGTGCATATTGTAGGAGGATATAGTAACAATTCATCTCATGTTATTATAGACTAAATTTTAATTGTAAATGAGTTGCATATAATCAACATGGCATACATGGAAGCAAAGAGCAAAGAATCCAGTCATCTCAAACAAACAAACAGAGATGCAAGAATTTGAGAAAAGAGAGTATCCAGCCACAACTTCAATTGTAAACACTATCATACTATTTTTGCAATCACCATTTAATTGGACCATATACAACAAGCAAACCATACAAGTAACAACATATGTAATAAACATTTAATTTTAAAAAGGGACACATAAAACCAAAGGGGGCATTACAAAGTAAAATTACAAAAAATATTTAAAATGTATCAACAACTATACAAAAGACTTCAAGAACACATGTCCTGTAATGTGGATGAAGGTACCAGGGACCTTTAAAGGACATAAGCTGCATGAGGAATCATTCAGTTTGCCCAAAAGATGTAGATTATGTGGATTGAATATGACGCTGGGGTAGTTGAACAGTGTATTCATCACAGCAATGTAAACACAGTCACCAATGAAACTGATTGACTGAATCTGGTAGCATATATTATATAAACATATTCTGAAGCAACATTAGGGTTCTAATTTGTCAAATGAACTTATTATTTCTTGACAAAGCCACAGAGAGCATAGTATTTCAGTACAAGAAAAAACTTTTCATCCCTGAGGCCATAAATGAGAGGACTCAGGCATCTTGGAGCAAGATAAAAAGTAATGTAATTAAAATACCTGACATTAATATACAACATCAAATTAATCTGAAGTACAGCATCTTCTATGAATGGGCACCAGAGTTGGATGACACAGAGGAACAGCTGGAAAGCATGAAGAATTACTGTTCTGAGCCCTTTCCTTATTGACTTTTTATTATCTCCTGATGCAGCTTTGGCCACTGTCATTATTTTAACATAGGAGAATACAATAGCAATACACATGACCAAGAAGTAAAACTGATTTATAGCTGACCTAAGATGATTCTGCAAACTGTTCAAAATGAAAATCTCCACAGAGCATACCCTGTATTCTTTGTATAAGTTAAGGGAGGCTGACGCAAAAAAGACGGAGAAAAAAACAACGCAGGGTACAGAGCTGAGGCCGTGAATGATGAGGATGCAGTGCAGAGAGCTGCGTGTGGAGCACAGCTCTGTATGCCGCAGGGGCATGCAAATGGCCACATAGCGCTCCAGGGTCATTGCCATCAGAGTAATTGGTGTGACTAAAGTGTACACAAATGACAAAATTACGATAATGACACACAACCACATTTGCATGGTCAACTGAAAATAGTCAATTATAACCAAAATATTTGATAAAATCAAGATCAGACAATCGGAGAGTAATGTAATAGCAAATAAGATGTAGCGCATGGTTGTATAGAAGAAATCTTTCATAAAAAAGATTGTGATCAGCATAAAGTTGATGCAAAGGAATAGTGCTACCAACACCTGAAGTAAAATTACCTGGTAATAGAATTTTTGCCTTAAGGATTCACCACCATACAATGAGCTGTTGTTAGCCATATATTTCTCTGTTGTAACCAAATAAACAAGGTTTTAAATTCTGAAGCCCGACTTTCTGTGGTGAAAGTTCAAATAAGTTCAACATGAAGGATCTCACAGCTGCAACTGGTAGAATTTGCATTGAACAAATCAAAAACAATACACACCTTTAGCAAATGACATATACTATATGTACAAGGAAATTAAGAGAAACACATCAACAGCTCAAAAGGCATAACATCTATAAGTTTACCAAACCGTCCCTGCAGTAACGTGGAATTGCATCATAATAGAAGAGTGTCTTGTGCTGAGCTCTGTGCAGCCTCTTAAGAGAGGACTGTGTATGAAAACTTTATATGGGCAACTATAATACAAGGGGAATACCAGATTTACTCACCACTGTCGTCATCACCAGCCACTGCTAACACACTTCAAAGACTGTAGTAACTACAGTTACACACATGGGCTGGAGAGATGTTTAGTGACCTTAGTAGTTGGGTTCCTCCAAATAAGTTTTCCCACAGAAATACAATTAGACCGCCCTAGGAAACTAGATACACTATTGGTGATGTATTCTTTGTAAGTGGTAGTAGTAGTATTGAACAGGAAAAATCACACACCAAACATTAAGAAATGCTTTTGCATTTGATCAATGTTAATTGGTTGTACATTTTAAGTGTCATGATGTGATATGCTGCCCGACATAACATTTGCCTATAGATATGTCTATTTTACATTGAGCAAATGTCAGGATGAACCGAATGTTTTCACGTGACAAATTTTTACAAATCACATTAAAAAAAATGTTTGTGTAAAGTAGGCTATGTTATTTGAGCGGGCCTTGGCCGATAATTTATAATCCTAACCCTCCCTATTATTGATTTCCTGAAATTATTGCACTTAAAGTCCAACCTGGGTCTCATTTTTAGCTATACTTGTGGCATGACTCCAGGAATGGCAATGTCAGTCTCTCGGGCTGTCAGTCGGTCCACCATTTGGTTCAGACTGATATATCTCAGTAACTGTGGGATGGATTGCCATGAATTATTGTACAGACATTCATGATCCCCTGACGTTTTGTCTAGCTGCATCATGATGTTGAGATTTTTGGCTTTGAGTTAAATGTCTCAACAACTTTTGAATGGATTGCCATGAAATTTGGTGCACACAATCATGTCCCCCTCACGATGAATTGTCGTCACTTTGGAGATCACCTGAATTTTCCTCTCACGCCAACAGCAGGTCAAAATCTCAATGGGTCCAATACTTTGACTTGGGCCAGGATTTGGACTTCTCTCTCAACAGCAACCAGCAGCAGCGAGACAGTGTGAGTTGGCGTTGGAAAGAGCTGTTGACTGAGTCAATGCATAAGTTTCAAAACATATGAAGTTTATAAAGCGTAGTAATCACGTAGTCAATCATTCCTCCCACAATACCAGTAAAAAAAACAGGCTAAAAAACTGATTTAATTTGGATTGTCACATCTGGCCAATACCAATCCACTTAATAATGTCAGTATTCGAGCCTTTAAGAGTCTGTGCTGAAGAGGGTCAGTGTTTTGTGCATATTGTAGGACGATATAGTAACAATTCATCTCATGTTATTATAGACTAAATTTTAATTTTAAAGAGTTGCATATAATCAACATGGCATACATGGAAGCAAAGAGCAAAGAAGAATGAGAATCAGAATCAGAATCAGAATTGGGTTTATTGCCAAGTAGGTTTTCACATACGAGGAATTTGCTGTGGTGTATTGGTGCGTAACAAGTACAGACAATTACAGACAAGTACAGACAAGAGAAGTCATCTCAAAAATCCAGTCATCTCAAACAAACAGAGATGCAAGAATTTGAGAAAAGAGAGTATCCAGCCACAACTGGGGCTTCAATTGTAAACACTATCATACTATTTTTTTCAATCAACATTTAATTGGACCATATACAACAAGCAAACCATACAAGTAAAAACATATATAATAAACATTTCATTTTAAAAAGGGACACATAAAACCAAAAGGGGCATTATAAAGTAAAATTACAAAAAATATTCAAAATGTACCAACAACTATACACAACAACTTCAAGAACATATGTCCTGTAATGTGGATGAAGGTACCAGGGACCTTCATAGGACATAAGCTGCATGAGGAATCATTCAGTTTGCCCAAAAGATGTAGATTATGTGGATTGAATATGACGCTGGGGTAGTTGAACAGTGTATTCATCACAGCAATGTAAACACAGTCACCAATGAAACTGATTGACTGAATCTGCTAGCATATATTATATAAACATATTCTGAAGCAACATTAGGGTTCTAATTTGTCAAATGAAGGAATTATTTCTTGACAAAGCCACAGAGAGCATAGTATTTCAGTACAAGAAAAAACTTTTCATCCCTGAGGCCATAAATGAGAGGACTCAGGCATCTTGGAGCAAGATAAAAAGTAATGTAATTAAAATACCTGACATTAATATATAATATCAAATTAATCTGAAGTACAGCATCTTCTATGAATGGACACCAGAGCTGGATGACACAGAGGAACAGCTGGAAAGCATGAAGAATTACTGTTCTGAGCCCTTTCCTTATTGACTTTTTATTATCTCCTGATGCAGCATTGGCCACTTTCATTATTTTAACATAGGAGAATACAATAGCAATACACATGACCAAGAAGTAAAACTGACTTATAGCTGACCTAAGATGATTCTGCAAATTGTTCAAAATGAACATCTCCACAGAGCATACCCTGTATTGTTTGTATAAGTTAAGGGAGGCTGACGCAAAAAAGATGGAGAAAAAAACAATGCAGGGTACAGAGCTGAGGCCGTGAATGATGAGGATGCAGTGCAGAGAGCTGCGTGTGGAGCACAGCTCTCCATGCCGCAGGGGCATGCAAATGGCCACATAGCGCTCCAGGGTCATTGCCATCAGAGTAATTGGTGTGACCAAAATGTACACTAATGACAAAATGACGATAATGACACACAACCACATTTGCATGGTCAACTGAATATTGCTAGAGATGACCAAGATATTTGTTAAAATCAAGATCAGACAATCAGAGAGTAATGTAGTAGCAAATAAGATGTAGCGCATGGTTGTATAGAAGAAATCTTTCATAAAAAAGGTTGTGATCAGCATAAAGTTGATGCAAAGGAATAGTGCTACAAAAACCTGAACTAAAATTACCAGGTAAAACAATTTTTCCCTTAAGGATTCACCACTATACAATGAGCTGTTGTTAGCCATATATTTCTCTGTTGTAACCAAATAAACAAGGTTTTAAATTCTGAAGCCCGACTTTCTGTGGTTAAAGGTCAAATAAGTTCAACATGAAGGATCTCACAGCTGCAACTGGTAGAATTTGCATTGAACAAATCAAAAACAATACACACCTTTAGCAAATGACATATACTATATGTACAATTAAATTGAGAGAAACACATCAACAGCTCAAAAGGCATAACATCTATAAGTTTACCAAACCGTCCCTGCAGTAACGTGGAATTGTGGCATAATAGAAGAGTGTCTTGTGCTGAGCTCTGTGCAGCCTCTTAAGAGAGGACTGTGTATGAAAACTTTATATGGGCAACTATAATACAAGGGGAATACCAGATTTACTCACCACTGTCGTCATCACCAGCCACTGCTAACACACTTCAAAGACTGTAGTAACTATAGTTACACACATGGGCTGGAGAGATGTTTAGTGACCTTAGTAGTTGGGTTCCTCCAAATAAGTTTTCCCACAGAAATACAATTAGACTGCCCTAGGAAACTAGATACACTATTGGTGATGTATTCTTTGTAAGTGGTAGTAGTATTGAACAGGAAAAATCACACACCAAACATTAAGAAATGCTTTTGCATTTGAACAATGTTAATTGGTTGTACATTTTAAGTGTCATGATGTGATATGCTGCCCGACATAACATTTACCTGTAGATGTCTATTTTACATTGAGCAAATGTCAGGATGAACAGAATGTTTTCACGTGACAAATTTTTACAAATCACATTAAACAAATGTTTGTGTAAAGTAGGCTATGTCATTTGAGCGGGCCTTGGCCTATAATTTATAATCCTAACCCTCCCTATTATTGATTTCCTGAAATTATTGCACTTAAAGTCCAACCTGGGTCTCATTTTTAGCTATGATTGCCTGTCAGTCGGTCCACCATTTGGTTCAGACTGATATATCTCAATAACTGTGGGATGGATTGCCATGAATTATTGTACAGACATTCATGATCCCCTGACTTTTTGTCTAGCGCCATCATGATGTTGAGATTTTTGGCTTTGAGTTAAATGTCTCAACAACTTTTGAATGGATTGCCATGAAATTTGGTGCACACAATCATGTCCCCCTCAGGATGATTTGTCGTCACTTTGGTGATCACCTGAATTTTCCTCTCACGCCAACAGCAGGTCAAAATCTCAATGGGTCCAATACCGTGACTTGGGCCAGGATTTGGACTTCTTTCTCAACAGCAACCAGCAGCAGCGAGACAGTGTGAGTTGGCGTTGGAAAGAACTGCTGACTGAGTCAATGCATAAGTTTCAAAACATATGAAGTTTATAAAGCGTAGTAATCACTTAGTCAATCATTCCTCCCACAATACCAGTAAAAAAAACAGGCTAAAAAACTGATTTAATTTGGATTGTCACATCTGGCCAATACCAATCCACTTAATAATGTCAGTATTCGAGCCTTTAAGAGTCTGTGCTGAAGAGGGTCAGTGTTTTGTGCATATTGTAGGAGGATATAGTAACAATTCATCTCATGTTATTATAGACTAAATTTTAATTTTAAAGAGTTGCATATAATCAACATGGCATACATGGAAGCAAAGAGCAAAGAAGAATGAGAATCAGAATCAAAATCAGAATTGGGTTTATTGCCAAGTAGGTTTTCACATACGAGGAATTTGCTGTGGTGTATTGGTGCGTAACAAGTACAGACAATTACAGACAAGTACAGACAAGAGAAGTCATCTCAAGAATCCAGTCATCTCAAACAAACAGAGATGCAAGAATTTGAGAAAAGAGAGTATCCAGCCACAACTGGGGCTTCAATTGTAAGCACCATCATACTATTTTTTTCAATCAACATTTAATTGGACCATATACAACAAGCAAACCATACAAGTAAAAACATATATAATAAACATTTCATTTTAAAAAGGGACACATAAAACCAAAAGGGGCATTATAAAGTAAAATTACAAAAAATATTCAAAATGTACCAACAACTATACACAACAACTTCAAGAACATATGTCCTGTAATGTGGATGAAGGTACCAGGGACCTTCATAGGACATAAGCTGCATGAGGAATCATTCAGTTTGCCCAAAATATGTAGATTATCTGGATTGAATATGACGCTGGGGTAGTTGAACAGTGTATTCATCACATCAATGTAAACACAGTCACCAATGAAACTGATTGACTGAATCTGGTAGGATATATTATATAAACATATTCTGAAGCAACATTAGGGTTCTGATTTGTCAAATTAACTTATTATTTCTTGACAAAGCCACAGAGAGCATAGTATTTCAGTACAAGAAAAAACTTTTCATCCCTGAGGCCATAAATGAGAGGACTCAGGCATCTTGGAGCAAGATAAAAAGCAATGTAATTAAAATACCTGACATTAATATATAACATCAAATTAATCTGAAGTACAGCATCTTCTATGAATGGACACCAGAGCTGGATGACACAGAGGAACAGCTGGAAAGCATGAAAAATTACTGTTCTGAGCCCTTTCCTTATTGACTTTTTATTATCTCCTGATGCAGCATTGGCCACTTTCATTATTTTAACATAGGAGAATACAATAGCAATACACATGACCAAGAAGTAAAACTGACTTATAGCTGACCTAAGATGATTCTGCAAATTTTTCAAAATGAACATCTCCACAGAGCATACCCTGTATTGTTTGTATAAGTTAAGGGAGGCTGACGCAAAAAAGATGGAGAAAAAAACAATGCAGGGTACAGAGCTGAGGCCGTGAATGATGAGGATGCAGTGCAGAGAGCTGCGTGTGGAGCACAGCTCTGTATGCCGCAGGGGCATGCAAATGGCCACATAGCGCTCCAGGGTCATTGCCATCAGAGTAATTGGTGTGACTAAAGTGTACACAAATGACAAAATGACGATAATGAGACACAACCACATTTGCATTGTCAACTGAATATTGTTAGAGATGACCAAGATATTTGATAAAATCAAGATCAGACAATCAGAGAGTAATGTAGTAGCAAATAAGATGTAGCGCATGGTTGTATAGAAGAAATCTTTCATAAAAAAGGTTGTGATCAGCATAAAGTTGATGCAAAGGAATAGTGCTACCAAAACCTGAAGTAAAATTACCTGGTAAAATATTTTTTGCCTCAAGGATTCAGCACCATACAATGAGATGTTGTTAGCCATATATTTCTCTGTTGTAACCAAATAAACAAGGTTTTAAATTCTGAAGCCCGACTTTCTGTGGTTAAAGGTCAAATAAGTTCAACATGAAGGATCTCACAGCTGCAACTGGTAGAATTTGCATTGAACAAAACAAAAACAATACACACCTTTAGCAAATGACGTATACTATATGTACAATTAAATTGAGAGAAACACATCAACAGCTCAAAAGGCATAACATCTATAAGTTTACCAAACTGTCCCTGCAGTAACGTGGAATTGTGGCATAATAGAAGAGTGTCTTGTGCTGAGCTCTGTGCAGCCTCTTAAGAGAGGACTGTGTATGAAAACTTTATATGGGCAACTATAGTACAAGGGGAATACCAGGTTTACTCACCACTGTCGTCATCACCAGCCACTGCTAACACACTTCAAAGACTGTAGTAACTACAGTTACACACATGGGCTGGAGAGATGTTTAGTGACCTTAGTAGTTGGGTTCCTCCAAATAAGTTTTCCCACAGAAATACAATTAGACTGCCCTAGGAAACTACATACACTATTGGTGATGTATTCTTTGTAAGTGGTAGTAGTATTGAACAGGAAAAATCACACACCAAACATTAAGAAATGCTTTTGCATTTGATCAATGTTAATTGGTTGTACATTTTAAGTGTCATGATGTGATATGCTGCCCGACATAACATTTGCCTGTAGATATGTCTATTTTACATTGAGCAAATGTCAGGTTGAACAGAATGTTTTCACGTGACAAATTTTTACAAATCACATTAAACAAATGTTTGTGTAAAGTAGGCTATGTCATTTGAGCGGGCTTTGGCCTATAATTTATAATCTTAACCCTCCCTATTATTGATTTCCTGAAATTATTGCACTTAAAGTCCAACCTGGATCTCATTTTTAGCTATGCTTGTGGCATGACTCCAGGAATGGCAATGTCAGTCTCTCCGGGCTGTCAGTCAGTCCACCATTTGGTCCAGACTGATATATCTCAATAACTGTGGGATGGATTGCCATGAATTATTGTACAGACATTCATGATCCCCTGACTTTTTGTCTAGCGCCATCATGATGTTGAGATTTTTGGCTTTGAGTTAAATGTCTCAACAACTTTTGAATGGATTGCCATGAAATTTGGTGCACACAATCATGTCCCCCTCAGGATGAATTGTCGTCACTTTGGTGATCACCTGAATTTTCCTCTCACGCCAACAGCAGGTCAAAATCTCAATGGGTCCAATACCGTGACTTGGGCCAGGATTTGGACTTCTCTCTCAACAGCAACCAGCAGCAGCGAGACAGTGTGAGTTGGCGTTGGAAAGAACTGCTGACTGAGTCAATGCATAAGTTTCAAAACATATGAAGTTTATAAAGCGTAGTAATCACGTAGTCAATCATTCCTCCCACAATACCAGTAAAAAAAACAGGCTAAAACACTGATTTAATTTGGATTGTCACATCTGGCCAATACCAATCCGCTTAATAATGTCAGTATTCGAGCCTTTAAGAGTCTGTGCTGAAGAGGGTCAGTGTTTTGTGCATATTGTAGGACGATATAGTAACAATTCATCTCATGTTATTATAGACTAAATTTTAATTTTAAAGAGTTGCATATAATCAACATGGAATACATGGAAGCAAAGAGCAAAGAAGAATGAGAATCAGAATCAGAATTGGGTTTATTGCCAAGTAGGTTTTCACATACGAGGAATTTGCTGTGGTGTATTGGTGCGTAACAAGTACAGACAATTACAGACAAGTACAGACAAGAGAAGTCATCTCAAGAATCCAGTCATCTCAAACAAACAGAGATGCAAGAATTTGAGAAAAGAGAGTATCCAGCCACAACTGGGGCTTCAATTGTAAGCACCATCATACTATTTTTTTCAATCAACATTTAATTGGACCATATACAAAAAGCAAACCATACAAGTAAAAACATATATAATAAACATTTCATTTTAAAAAGGGACACATAAAACCAAAAGGGGCATTATAAAGTAAAATTACAAAAAATATTCAAAATGTACCAACAACTATACACAACAACTTCAAGAACACATGTCCTGTAATGTGGATGAAGGTACCAGGGATCTTCATAGGACATAAGCTGCATGAGGAATCATTCAGTTTGCCCAAAAGATGTAGATTATGTGGATTGAATATGACGCTGGGGTAGTTGAACAGTGTATTCATCACAGCAATGTAAACACAGTCACCAATGAAACTGATTGACTGAATCTGGTAGCATATATTATATAAACATATTCTGAAGCAACATTAGGTTTCTAATTTGTCAAATGAACTCATTATTTCTTGACAAAGCCACAGAGAGCATAGTATTTCAGTACAAGAAAAAACTTTTCATCCCTGAGGCCATAAATGAGAGGACTCAGGCATCTTGGAGCAAGATAAAAAGTAATGTAATTAAAATACCTGACATTAATATATAATATCAAATTAATCTGAAGTACAGCATCTTCTATGAATGGACACCAGAGCTGGATGACACAGAGGAACAGCTGGAAAGCATGAAGAATTACTGTTCTGAGCCCTTTCCTTATTGACTTTTTATTATCTCCTGATGCAGCATTGGCCACTTTCATTATTTTAACATAGGAGAATACAATAGCAATACACATGACCAAGAAGTAAAACTGACTTATAGCTGACCTAAGATGATTCTGCAAATTGTTCAAAATGAACATCTCCACAGAGCATACCCTGTATTCTTTGTATAAGTTAAGGGAGGCTGACGCAAAAAAGATGGAGAAAAAAACAATGCAGGGTACAGAGCTGAGGCCGTGAATGATGAGGATGCAGTGCAGAGAGCTGCGTGTGGAGCACAGCTCTGTATGCCGCAGGGGCATGCAAATGGCCACATAGCGCTCCAGGGTCATTGCCATCAGAGTAATTGGTGTGACCAAAATGTACACTAATGACAAAATGACGATAATGACACACAACCACATTTGCATGGTCAACTGAATATTGTCAGAGATGACCAAGATATTTGTTAAAATCAAGATCAGACAATCAGAGAGTAATGTAGTAGCAAATAAGATGTAGCGCATGGTTGTATAGAAGAAATCTTTCATAAAAAAGGTTGTGATCAGCATAAAGTTGATGCAAAGGAATAGTGCTACCAAAACCTGAACTAAAATTACCTGGTAAAACAATTTTTCCCTTAAGGATTCACCACCATACAATGAGCTGTTGTTAGCCATATATTTCTCTGTTGTAACCAAATAAACAAGGTTTTAAATTCTGAAGCCCGACTTTTTGTGGTGAAAGGTCAAATAAGTTCAACATGAAGGATCTCACAGCTGCAACTGGTAGAATTTGCATTGAACAAATCAAAAACAATACACACCTTTAGCAAATGACATATACTATATGTACAAGGAAATTGAGAGAAACACATCAACAGCTCAAAAGGCATAACATCTATAAGTTTACCAAACCGTCCCTGCAGTAACGTGGAATTGCATCATAATAGAAGAGTGTCTTGTGCTGAGCTCTGTGCAGCCTCTTAAGAGAGGACTGTGTATGAAAACTTTATATGGGCAACTATAGTACAAGGGGAATACCAGGTTTACTCACCACTGTCGTCATCACCAGCCACTGCTAACACACTTCAAAGACTGTAGTAACTACAGTTACACACATGGGCTGGAGAGATGTTTAGTGACCTTAGTAGTTGGGTTCCTCCAAATAAGTTTTCCCACAGAAATACAATTAGACTGCCCTAGGAAACTAGATACATTATTGGTGATGTATTCTTTGTAAGTGGTAGTAGTAGTATTGAACAGGAAAAATCACACACCAAACATTAAGAAATGCTTTTGCATTTGAACAATGTTAATTGGTTGTACATTTTAAGTGTCATGATGTGATATGCTGCCCGACATAACATTTGCCTGTAGATATGTCTATTTTACATTGAGCAAATGTCAGGATGAACAGAATGTTTTCACGTGACAAACTATTACAAATGACAATAATAAAATGTTTGTGTAAACTAGGCTATGTCATTTGAGCGTGTCTTGGCCTATAATTTATAATCCTAACCCTCCCTATTATTGATTTCCTGCAATTATTGCACTTAAAGTCCAACCTGGGTCTCATTTTTAGCTATGCTTGTGTGGCGACACGAGGCATATGGATGCAAATGAATTTAAAAAAAAAATCATTTAACACCAAAAATTGGGAAAAGACCGACAACGCCACCTGGGGAATTTCACCCCAGGAAATAATTTAGTAGAGCACCAGGCACACAGGTAAGTATACTCTTTTGGAGGCAAGAGACGCAGTTCACCGAAACTTAGGAAATACAATTTTATTTTAAATAGTTTTAAAAATGATTTAAAATTTCATTCATCCCAAAGAAAGTTAACAGAAAATCAATTAAGGGGCTGGAGCTGAATGGATGGACAAGGCTAGGTGCAAGGGGGGGGGGAACCCACCAAATTAAGAAAAACAAACTAAACCACCCAACATATGTGACCCACACACTCAAAGTGAGGAACCTGCTTCCCAAGACACGGCAGACAAAAGGGGGGGATACCACCACCTGAGCACCAGCACCGCCACCACCAGCCTCCAGTAACTAAAAAAGAAAGAAACAATTATAATGCAAAATTATAATAAGCTAAACACCCATTACACACACACACGGGACCAAGCCCTGGTTAAAACACAGGCAGCGTGGAGAAAACAATGTTTCTGAGGGAGGTAAAGCTTCAGCAGAGTCAACGCAGCAAAGACAAAGCTTTCCCGAAGACGAAGTCTTGTTGGAAACAAAGCATCGGAGGCGAAGTTTCACTGGAAACAAAGCATCGGAGGCGAAGTTTCACTGGAAACAAAACAGCAGCGACCCCAGTCAGCTGGTCACAGCAACTCCTAATTGCAGGAAAAAAATGCTGTTAACATTACTCGAAAGTACTGTGGTTGCTTGTGTATACTAAAACACACATACCTGTTTCAGGACACACATGCACAGGAGGAGGGAGGAAGAGGACACTGGCTGTAGCTGGCATTTACCTGCGACCACACTAGTATTAGCCATCAGACCGCATCAACACCACCAAGAAAGAGGGACACTTACCAAACAAATATGCAGCTGCACAGAAGGGAGCATGGAGCAGCACGCATACAGTTGCCCTACAACCACACAAAATGCTGTGAGACACAGAAAAACCCAAGCGTCCAAATGTGCTGAAGCAGCGGACAGCCATACCTGTTGAGCCAGCCAACCTTGGCTCAAGAATGATGCCCCACTGACAGAGGTGCAAGAGGAAGAACCAGCAGAGGAGGATGGCCTTTATACTGGCCCACCTAATGACAGCCACCTGGCGCTAATTACAAGCCAGGGCAGTAATTAACAGATGCCACCTCTATACTGCTACATTCTACCCCGGCTTCTTGGATCGTCGCCCCGACGATCGACAAAGTACAGCTAGTACAACAAGCTAACTCCAAGGCCTAAATAGTGCAACAACTGCATTAGACACAGGGCCAGGAGGATTAACACCTCCTCGCTCAGCCCCCCCTGCAGGCCGTGGGAGGTGGTGGACGTTAGGGTGATAACCTGCAGTTGCCCTAATGGTCCGACGGACAGCAGCTTCTTCTAAAGAAGGGAGAAAAGAAGAGGCACCTATCACCGGCTCTGCAGACGAAGATGGCACAATAGGGACTAAGTCACATGATGATACCAGCTGCCGAGGAGTGGTTTGAGTCACTGCTTCAGCCTGAACAGGAGTGGGCAACGGGTTCTCAAATCCCGAGACCAACCAACCACCATCGAAAGACAGCTCATCCTCTGACTGAGATTGCGCCGGAGGAGGCGGAGAGGGAACGGTGGCAGCACCACCTGGAGAACTGACCCCTAACACAGCCTTCAGCAGAGATCGATGGACCTGTCTGGCTCTGGTTGGGTCATCCTTAGGGGCGATGGTGTAAACTGATCCCCCTTCCCTCGGTGCCCTTAAGACACGATACATGACTGAGGCCCACTGATCCTGGATCTTGTGGCGCCCCCGTATACCAAGGTCTCGCAACCATACCAACTGGCCCTCCTTCAAGGAAACACCTCGGACATGTTGATCATGGTTTTTCTTACGGCGCTCTGCAGCAGCCCTCAACCGGTCACGAGCTCTCTCAAACGCCATCTGCAAGCGAGTCTGGTGCTCCTGAACCCACTCATGCACATAGCCACCAACAGGATCCTGGACTCTGCCTAGCAGGAAATCAATGGGGAGTCTTGGCTCCTGACCAAACATCAGAAGGAAAGGAGACTCACCAGTTGTCTGATGCGGGGTGGTATTATAGGCATAAAGGACCTGGGGCAGACAGGAACTCCAGTCCCGCTTTCGGGACACAGGCAATGTACGCAGCAGGTCGTGGAGGGTTCTATTGAAGCGCTCACATTGTCCATTCCCAGAAGGATGGTATGGCGTGGTGCGAGACTTCTCAATACCATAGAGGCCACACAGCTGCTGAATGAGGGAGCTCTCAAAACTTCGCCCCTGGTCTGAGTGTATCCGGGCTGGAACACCGAATCTCAAGAACCACTCAGAAACCAGGACTTGAGCTACAGTGGCAGCTCGCTGATCGCGGGTAGGGACAGCCCAGGTGTATTTACTAAAAACGTCAGTCATGACAAGAACGTTTTCCATCCCATTATGGCTGGGCTCCAGAATAGTGAAATCAATGGCCAGAATCTCATTAGGCCGAGAAGCCAAAAGGTGTCCCATGTAACTACGAGTGGCTGGTTGACTCACCTTGGCCACCTGACACCTCTCACATGTCTGACACCACTGCATTACCTCAGCAGACATCCCTGGCCAGTAGCACCGCTGCCGTAAAAGCTCCAGGGTCCTCTCAACCCCCTGATGACCATGCCCCTGGTGGACTTCAGTCAGCACCTCTGTTTTTAACGCCACTGGCAACAACACCTGAAACACCACCTCGGCCCCCTCTGGCCTGAAAACCTGGCGATACAACACGCCACTCCTCTCAACCAGCCGATCCCACTGCCGAAGTAAGACCAAGGCTGCCTGCGATACCTGCTTCCGCTCCTCTCTATCTGGACGCCGTTTACGTGTCCAGAAAACCAACACTTCCCGAATAACGGGATCAGTGTGCTGGAGCGTGGCAAGGTCAGATGGAGGATGATGGGGCAAGGCTGCCACAGTGGCTTGTGTTGCCTCTACCTTCTCCACCTGCAGGGCCTGCTGCAAGGGTTGAGGGAGTAGTGTGCCACGAACCATGGTTTGCATATCCTGTGCCTCAGGGGGATGCCGACGAGACAAAGCATCAGCATTCTTATTGCTGCGGCCCGAGCGGTACTTTATTTCAAAGTCAAAGGAAGCAAGTTGGGCTGCCCAACGTTGTTCGGTGGCCCCGAGCTTGGCAGATGACAAGTGGCTCAAGGGGTTGTTGTCAGTATAAACGACACATTTGTGGCCCAACAGATACTCCCTGAACTTGTCAGTCATGGCCCACTTGAGTGCCAAAAACTCCAACTTCATGGAGCTATAGTTGTGCATGTTGCGCTCCGTGGGCCTCAACCCACGGCTCGCATAGGCTATGGGCCTAACCTTACCATCCTGTTCTTGTGACAGGATGGCTCCAAGACCACCATAGCTGGCATCCACCTCCAAAATAAATGGGAGGGTGAAGTCAGCATAGGCTAGCACAGGCGCAGAGATGAGTCTGGCCTTCAATGCCTCAAAGCTATGGTGACACTCTGCCGTCCAGTGACTAGAGACTACAGCCTCTACCCGCTTGGACTTGTGACTTGCCAGCTCTGCCACCAGCTTATGCAGGGGTGCAGCCAACTTTGCAAAACCCTCTACAAAGCGGCGGTAATAGCTGGCAAAACCAAGAAAGGAGCGCAGCTCGGAGAGAGTGGTAGGAGATTGCCAGCGGGAGACTGCTTCAACCTTGCTGGGATCTGTGGAGACACCTTGGTCGGAAATGACATGTCCCAAATAACGCACTTCCTGCTGGAAGAAGGCGCACTTATTGAGTTTCACCTTTAGCCCTTCGTGCTGCAAACGCCCCAGCACCACACCCAACCTCTCCAGATGTTGTTCAATGGTAGAGGAAAAGACCACAATGTCATCCAGGTAGAGCAGCAGAGACTGGCACTGCTGGTCACCAAAGATCCGCTGCATCAACCTCTGGAAGGTGCTGGGAGCATTGCAAAGCCCGAAGGGCATGCGGTTCCACTCAAAAAGACCAAAAGGGGTACAAAAAGCCGTCTTAAGACGGTCAGACTCTGCCATGGGGACCTGATTGTACCCACTAGCAAGGTCCATGGTGGAGAACCAACGAGCTCCGGTCAAGGCATCTAAGGACTCGTCAATGCGGGGCAATGGAAAGGCGTCCTTCCTAGTTTTTCTGTTAAGGAGCCTGTAGTCCACGCACATACGAAGACTGCCATCCTTCTTCTTAACCAGCACAATTGGAGAAGCATAGGGACTGCTGCTCTCCCTAATCACCTGTGCACTAAGCAGCTGATTAATGTGGTCTTTAACAACCTCATACTCGGACGGGGGAATCCGGCGATACCGCTGCCGCACAGGGACCTCATCTAAGAGTGGGATCTCGTGGGAAATCAGGTCAGTACAACCTAGGTCCCCATCATGGGCTGAAAAGACTGACGCAAACTGACCCAAAAGCGCTCTCACCTCGCCCTGTGCTTCTACTGGCAAATGACCCAACTCCAAGCCTGCTAGCTGATCCTGCACTGGTGGTGCAACAGACTGGGAAGCCACTGTAGCCACCACAGGTAGCACCTCAGTGACACCGGCAGGTAAACTTACCACCCGTACCTCCTCTAAGGTCCCAACAACAGCATGGGGGTAGAGCAGCACATCTAAGGATCCTACATTGACAATGGGGATGTAGGCTGTGCCCCATACCACTGGCACCAGGGCAGGAGAAGCCAAAAGGCCAGCAGGCAGGCCAGAGTCTAGGGGCTGAAACAGCACCGTAGTGCCAGAGTACTGCTCTGAGCATGTGGCCGCGACGATCTTCATCACGCCACCTGGGATACGACAAGCCTTTTTACCACGGACCTTGACCCTCCCGGCGCCCTGATCAATCACAAAACTGGCTTTGTGACACTTTTGGAAGGCCTGCATGACAAGCTTAGGAGCCTCAGACACCACTGGCAGATCAAACAAAGCCAAGCCATGCTGCCCAAAGAGTTCCCCATAGCACCTACGGATGACATTCATCCCCAGAACCCCGGGAGCCTGTGACGGCACACCACCAGGGGGGTCCTTGACCACCAAAATCCCACAAGCTGGCAATAGTTTACCACAGAGCTCCACCTCCAACTCTAAGTAACCTATATACGGGATGGCCAGGCCATTGGCTGCTCTGAGCTGCAGCCAATGACAAGATTTGAGCCGCTCTTGGCCCCAAGGCTCAAACTGCTGCCGAAAGAGAGACTCTGTGATAGTTGACACCATAGACCCTGTATCTACCAGGCATGAGACTGCAACCCCTCCCATGCTCACACTTACATGAGGACAAGATGACATGAGCTTTGACACTTCCACATCACCTGAACCTGAGCCAGTAACTGCCCCCTCCGAACTGTAACTCTGCAGCTCGGCGGGTGCTCGTTTTCCCGGCCCACGCAGCTGAGAGGCTGGCAAAGGGGGCTGGGTGCGAGTAGGCACGTGAGCACCATCACACTCCCTAGCAATGTGACCTGGTTGCTGACATCGCCTACAGATTATACGACCACGAAATGCTGTTCGGCCATACTGCTTAGAACTCTGCAAACGGGAGATGCTCTGAGTCAGTTGGTTCAACTGCTCCTGCTGCAACTTGAGCATTTCCCTCATCTCCTGCAACTCAGAGGCTTGAGAAGAACTAACACCTACTTGGCCACTGCCCTGGACCACACACTGCGCACCAAAGACAGAAGGGACTGAATGACTGCGACCCCTACCCCCTCCAGGTGAGCCTTCTCGTTCCCACCTGATCGCCTCACTCCTGGCCTCCAGTAAGGTAGCAGTAGGCTGCCGGCGCACAAACTGCTTCAACTCACGGCGCAAGGAACTATTCAAAACGTGCTCAACAAACTGGTCTCTCAAAAGGGCACCGGCATCTGACATGTCAGTGGGGGCGCACTGCTGCACCTTCTCCATGAGGCCCATCAAAACGAGGGAGAACTCATGAAGAGTTTCTCCCTCTTGCTGCCTCCTAGAGAAGAAGGCCTGCTGCAGTGCGACATACGACTCGGCGCAACCATATAGCTCCTCTAAAATGGAAAGTATTTTAGCAGGATCTTCCCTCTCAGCGGCGGAGCGATACTTTATCTCATCCTTGGCCTCTCCTTCTAGGTGATCAAACAGGAAAAACGCCTGGTCGGACTGGGATAAACGCCGAGCCCTCATACTCGCCTGCACCTCCTCCACCCACTCACCCAACCCTATACCTGTCCTTCCCCTAAAGACGGGACACCTCCTATCTCTGGGCACAAAAATAAGTCTCTCTGCTACAGAGGGACTAGAAGTGGAAAGGGCAACGGGTGGTGCCGAAGAGGTAGACGGTAAAAAACTAGGGCCAGCCTGTCCCTGACGGAACCGCTCATTATCTGCTTTTAGCTGTACAATCAGCTCTCTAAGTTCCTGTATTTCATCCTCCATAATTACTACGAACCCACTACACTACAAGTGATGCAAAGGCACCACAAAAGTCAAACCAGTAGTGGGAATCCACAAGGAGCCACTGCTGCTTTGTCTCCGATACTCCACTCTGCATGCACAAACAAAAAAACAAAATTAGGCCTCACAACACAAATAAAATGAACAGAAAATAAAAGGGAACACGTCTCAGCCGTTTGAAAAAGAGTAACCCTGCCGACAACGCCAGATTGTGGCGACACGAGGCATATGGATGCAAATGAATTTAAAAAAAAATCATTTAACACCAAAAATTGGGAAAAGACCGACAACGCCACCTGGGGAATTTCACCCCAGGAAATAATTTAGTAGAGCACCAGGCACACAGGTAAGTATACTCTTTTGGAGGCAAGAGACGCAGTTCACCGAAACTTAGGAAATACAATTTTATTTTAAATAGTTTTAAAAATGATTTAAAATTTCATTCATCCCAAAGAAAGTTAACAGAAAATCAATTAAGGGGCTGGAGCTGAATGGATGGACAAGGCTAGGTGCAAGGGGGGGGGAACCCACCAAATTAAGAAAAACAAACTAAACCACCCAACATATGTGACCCACACACTCAAAGTGAGGAACCTGCTTCCCAAGACACGGCAGACAAAAAGGGGGGGATACCACCACCTGAGCACCAGCACCGCCACCACCAGCCTCCAGTAACTAAAAAGAAAGAAACAATTATAATGCAAAATTATAATAAGCTAAACACCCATTACACACACACACGGGACCAAGCCCTGGTTAAAACACAGGCAGCGTGGAGAAAACAATGTTTCTGAGGGAGGTAAAGCTTCAGCAGAGTCAACGCAGCAAAGACAAAGCTTTCCCGAAGACGAAGTCTTGTTGGAAACAAAGCATCGGAGGCGAAGTTTCACTGGAAACAAAGCATCGGAGGCGAAGTTTCACTGGAAACAAAACAGCAGCGACCCCAGTCAGCTGGTCACAGCAACTCCTAATTGCAGGAAAAAAATGCTGTTAACATTACTCGAAAGTACTGTGGTTGCTTGTGTATACTAAAACACACATACCTGTTTCAGGACACACAAGCACAGGAGGAGGGAGGAAGAGGACACTGGCTGTAGCTGGCATTTACCTGCGACCACACTAGTATTAGCCATCAGACCGCATCAACACCACCAAGAAAGAGGGACACTTACCAAACAAATATGCAGCTGCACAGAAGGGAGCATGGAGCAGCACGCATACAGTTGCCCTACAACCACACAAAATGCTGTGAGACACAGAAAAACCCAAGCGTCCAAATGTGCTGAAGCAGCGGACAGCCATACCTGTTGAGCCAGCCAACCTTGGCTCAAGAATGATGCCCCACTGACAGAGGTGCAAGAGGAAGAACCAGCAGAGGAGGATGGCCTTTATACTGGCCCACCTAATGACAGCCACCTGGCGCTAATTACAAGCCAGGGCAGTAATTAACAGATGCCACCTCTATACTGCTACACTTGCCTGTCAGTCGGTCCACCATTTGGTCCAGACTGATATATCTCAATAACTGTGGGATGGATTGCCATGAATTATTGTACAGACATTCATGATCCCCTGACTTTTTGTCTAGCGCCATCATGATGTTGAGATTTTTGGCTTTGAGTTAAATGTCTCAACAACTTTTGAATGGATTGCCATGAAATTTGGTGCACACAATCATGTCCCCCTCAGGATGATTTGTCGTCACTTTGGTGATCACCTGAATTTTCCTCTCACGCCAACAGCAGGTCAAAATCTCAATGGGTCCAATACCGTGACTTGGGCCAGGATTTGGACTTCTTTCTCAACAGCAACCAGTAGCAGCGAGACAGTGTGAGTTGGCGTTGGAAAGAACTGCTGACTGAGTCAATGCATGAGTTTCAAAACATATGAAGTTTATAAAGCGTAGTAATCACGTAGTCAATCATTCCTCCCACAATACCAGTAAAAAAAACAGGCTAAAAAACTGATTTAATTTGGATTGTCACATCTGGCCAATACCAATCCACTTAATAATGTCAGTATTCGAGCCTTTAAGAGTCTGTGCTGAAGAGGGTCAGTGTTTTGTGCATATTGTAGGAGGATATAGTAACAATTCATCTCATGTTATTATAGACTAAATTTTAATTTTAAAGAGTTGCATATAATCAACATGGCATACATGGAAGCAAAGAGCAAAGAAGAATGAGAATCAGAATCAGAATCAGAATTGGGTTTATTGCCAAGTAGGTTTTCACATACGAGGAATTTGCTGTGGTGTATTGGTGCGTAACAAGTACAGACAATTACAGACAAGTACAGACAAGAGAAGTCATCTCAAGAATCCAGTCATCTCAAACAAACAGAGATGCAAGAATTTGAGAAAAGAGAGTATCCAGCCACAACTGGGGCTTCAATTGTAAGCACCATCATACTATTTTTTTCAATCAACATTTAATTGGACCATATACAACAAGCAAACCATACAAGTAAAAACATATATAATAAACATTTCATTTTAAAAAGGGACACATAAAACCAAAAGGGGCATTATAAAGTAAAATTACAAAAAATATTCAAAATGTACCAACAACTATACACAACAACTTCAAGAACATATGTCCTGTAATGTGGATGAAGGTACCAGGGACCTTCATAGGACATAAGCTGCATGAGGAATCATTCAGTTTGCCCAAAATATGTAGATTATCTGGATTGAATATGACGCTGGGGTAGTTGAACAGTGTATTCATCACATCAATGTAAACACAGTCACCAATGAAACTGATTGACTGAATCTGGTAGCATATATTATATAAACATATTCTGAAGCAACATTAGGGTTCTAATTTGTCAAATGAAGTTATTATTTCTTGACAAAGCCACAGAGAGCATAGTATTTCAGTACAAGAAAAAACTTTTCATCCCTGAGGCCATAAATGAGAGGACTCAGGCATCTTGGAGCAAGATAAAAAGCAATGTAATTAAAATACCTGACATTAATATATAACATCAAATTAATTTGAAGTACAGCATCTTCTATGAATGGACACCAGAGCTGGATGACACAGAGGAACAGCTGGAAAGCATGAAAAATTACTGTTCTGAGCCCTTTCCTTATTGACTTTTTATTATCTCCTGATGCAGCATTGGCCACTTTCATTATTTTAATATAGGAGAATACAATAGCAATACACATGACCAAGAAGTAAAACTGACTTATAGCTGACCTAAGATGATTCTGCAAATTTTTCAAAATGAACATCTCCACAGAGCATACCCTGTATTGTTTGTATAAGTTAAGGGAGGCTGACGCAAAAAAGATGGAGAAAAAAACAATGCAGGGTACAGAGCTGAGGCCGTGAATGATGAGGATGCAGTGCAGAGAGCTGCGTGTGGAGCACAGCTCTGTATGCCGCAGGGGCATGCAAATGGCCACATAGCGCTCCAGGGTCATTGCCATCAGAGTAATTGGTGTGACTAAAGTGTACACAAATGACAAAATGACGATAATGAGACACAACCACATTTGCATGGTCAACTGAATATTGTTAGAGATGACCAAGATATTTGATAAAATCAAGATCAGACAATCAGAGAGTAATGTAGTAGCAAATAAGATGTAGCGCATGGTTGTATAGAAGAAATCTTTCATAAAAAAGGTTGTGATCAGCATAAAGTTGATGCAAAGGAATAGTGCCACCAACACCTGAAGTAAAATTATCTGGTAAAATATTTTTTGCCTCAAGGATTCAGCACCATACAATGAGATGTTGTTAGCCATATATTTCTCTGTTGTAACCAAATAAACAAGGTTTTAAATTCTGAAGCCCGACTTTCTGTGGTGAAAGGTGAAATAAGTTCAACATGAAGGATCTCACAGCTGCAACTGGTAGAATTTGCATTGAACAAATCAAAAACAATACACACCTTTAGCAAATGACATATACTATATGTACAATTAAATTGAGAGAAACACATCAACAGCTCAAAAGGCATAACATCTATAAGTTTACCAAACCGTCCCTGCAGTAACGTGGAATTACATCATAATAGAAGAGTGTCTTGTGCTGAGCTCTGTGCAGCCTCTTAAGAGAGGACTGTGTATGAAAACTTTATATGGGCAACTATAGTACAAGGGGAATACCAGGTTTACTCACCACTGTCGTCATCACCAGCCACTGCTAACACACTTCAAAGACTGTAGTAACTACAGTTACACACATGGGCTGGAGAGATGTTTAGTGACCTTAGTAGTTTGGTTCCTCCAAATAAGTTTTCCCACAGAAATACAATTAGACTGTCCTAGGAAACTAGATACATTATTGGTGATGTATTCTTTGTAAGTGGTAGTAGTAGTATTGAACAGGAAAAATCACACACCAAACATTAAGAAATGCTTTTGCATTTGAACAATGTTAATTGGTTGTACATTTTAAGTGTCATGATGTGATATGCTGCCCGACATAACATTTGCCTGTAGATATGTCTATTTTACATTGAGCAAATGTCAGGATGAACAGAATGTTTTCACGTGACAAACTATTACAAATGACAATAATAAAATGTTTGTGTAAAGTAGGCTATGTCATTTGAGCGTGTCTTGGCCTATAATTTATAATCCTAACCCTCCCTATTATTGATTTCCTGCAATTATTGCACTTAAAGTCCAACCTGGGTCTCATTTTTAGCTATGCTTGTGGCATGACTCCAGGAATGGCAATGTCAGTCTCTCGGGCTGTCAGTCAGTCCACCATTTGGTCCAGACTGATATATCTCAATAACTGTGGGATGGATTGCCATGAATTATTGTACAGACATTCATGATCCCCTGACGTTTTGTCTAGCTGCATCATGATGTTGAGATTTGTGGCTTTGAGTTAAATGTCTCAACAACTTTTGAATGGATTGCCATGAAATTTAGTGCACACAATCATGTCCCCCTCAGGATGAATTGTCGTCACTTTGGTGATCACCTTGATTTTCCTCTAGCGCCAACAGCAGGTCAAAATCTCAATGGGTCCAATACTTTGACTTGGGCCAGGATTTGGACTTCTTTCTCAACAGCAACCAGCAGCAGCGAGACAGTGTGAGTTGGCGTTGGAAAGAACTGCTGACTGAGTCAATGCATAAGTTTCTAAACATATGAAGTTTATAAAGCGTAGTAAACAAGTAGTCAATCATTCCTCCCACAATACCAGTACACCCGTTTACAATTTTTCAAAGTTTATGGAAACAACACTCCACTGTGAGACCAAAGCTGTCCCCAGTCACTGTGGATGTGCTGACCTCTCTGCTGTCACACATCACACCCCACACACTGTGAGTGATGCGTCTGCTTGGCTTGATGCCCGCAAACCACGTGGTTATCCCCTTCGGACTCCAGTGCAGGATGGATCGAATGTTAGGCTGTATCACTGGACTCCTTTTCCACACACGGCGGACATGGTGTCAACCATGGCACAGCCGGTGCCTCCCCGCCTTATTACGCTTCGCAGTTGTGGGGTTAAGGCAGCGGGACCTTGATGTCACTGTGGGCATTAACTACATCAGCTTGTAGTTGAACTCCAGATTCTGTGAGTGTAGGCATAGTCCTCTAAGACTTAGGCACCCTCCTCCCCGGCAATAGCCAAAGAAAATGTTGGCTTTTGGGAGCTGAGTTCAGATCCTGATGGTGTTATATACTGTTCATACTGAGAGAGGCAACTGTACAGTGTACAGTGGCAGGAAAGAAAAATCTTCAAGACTGCGACAACGTGAGGGACAAACCCAATAGCGACAGCTCTTAGAGGGCAGTACCAATATTTATAAAATTAGTTATTAATAACGTTATAGCTACATTCTTCCAGTGTTAGGTTTAGGTTAATTGAAATGTTGAATTTCACTCTGGCCAACAGGAAGACAGCAGAGGCCCAAAAACAGGTGTCAGGCCACCACCACCACCTCTCACACAGGCCGAAGAGCTGGCCCTCACCCACAACAGTGGGCAGCCTATTGCTGAGGGCATCCCTGGCAGCAGCCCATCACCCCCCAGGACACAAGTGCCATAATAAAAGGTAGGTTTATCATTCATCCTTTTGCCAGTATTTGGAGGGATGGGCTCCCTTAATTCAACCCCCAGTACATCTGACACATTTTGGAACACTGATGTTGGCATTTAACCTTGTTCTTATTGCAACAGGTACTGATGGAGTGACTGTCACAGCAGAGTTCTGTGTGATTGTAAGTAACTGAATATCCCACAGATTTTGTGTGATAGTTTTGAGGAGCCTACATCAAACATTGTTGTTCTTCTTCCCCACAGGAGGATGATGAAGAGACTATACTCGCTGCCACTGCTACAGAGCATTCAGTTAGGCCTACAGAGGAATACATCTTGAATATCATGTATGACAATTTCTGATTTGTCCTACATGAAAACTTGCATGTACTTGTGCTATAACAGCATGCCTGAGGAGGAGGGTCCATCGACCGCCACAGCACAATTGAGAAAATAAATAAATAATTTCTTTTTTTTTTGTTAATAGCAGACTGGTGGGAGGTAATGGTGGATTAATTGACATACTGCATCTCAGAATGCTCCTCCATCTTGGCCATCAACGGGGGGAATGGGATGGTTTTCCTCAAGGTCATTATTTTGTCAGGCTGGGTGTCACACTCCTCTCATTTGATCAATATTATGGAGCATGACACATGTTACGTGCCTTCTCTGGGGTGACCCTGAGCCTACACAGACACTGGAGCCTGGCCTTGAGAATGCCAAGGGTCATTTCAACCCTGGCTCTAGTCATGCAGTGAGCCAGGTTACAGCATTGTTGTGGTCCAGGGTCAGGGTCAAGGTAAGGGGTCATCAGATAAGGCTACCTTCTTCTGACGTAAAAATCTCTGAATAAGTCGAGCCTTCATGTCAATGACATCATTCAGTAAAGGACACGCCATGTCCTGCCATCGAGGATGTGAGCTTCATTGTCATAGTAACTGACTCAGAGTTGAGCTGAACTGGCTTTGTGAAACCAAAAACCCAGACTTTTCCCTAATCTCAGGCTTAACAAACCGCTTTCTGAAACAGGGGCCTGAAGTGCTGGTTTGATGAAACTTAGTACAACTTCACTGGACTATTTCTGTATCTGACTTTGTCTGTGCACTCAGTTACTAGCAGCAGCTTACACAGGGGTATCATAAGGGAATTTGATGAGGTATCATAAGGGAATTTGATGAGGTATCATAAGGGAATTTGATGGTGATAGTGGCACTCTGCAGTCATGGTTTGTTTTTCTCCATGTGGATTTAGACTCCAGAACAGAACAGCAATGCTAATGAGCCGATCATCACTATTCTCTTATGGCAAATAAACTCCTGTGAAACTCATTAGAGGTGATGGTTAATTGGTTCATTAATTATTTAAACTGTCCTCTGTTGATTTTGGTCTGAGTGAAGATGGATGACATAACAGTTAAAAAAAAGTTAAGTTACAAAGTTATTAAGATTATTGAGTTGTCAGAATTCAGTGTTGTTATTTATTTAAAGTGTAAGACAAAATTGTATTTAAATGTCAATTTTCCTGGAAAGTGGTGGACTGACCGACTAACAGGCCGACATTGCGATCCTTAGAGCCACTGATATGGGATCATGGCTCACAATTACAAAGACAAATGTTTTCTGTGGAGCTCTGTGCAAAGTTCTGAGAGAAACTTTACAGTTTGGAGGAGAAAACAAGGGGAACAGCAACAAATTTAGTTTCGCACCACAATGTTGTCATCACTGCGCGCCACCAGTGCTGCTCACACTGTATTCAATAAGATACAATGAGTGTTGGAAAAAGTTTTTGTAAATAGTTGGACTTTTGTAATCAGTTTTAAGTTTAAGGTTTTTCTTGGTTTCTTGTGCCCAAGACCATTATAACTCAGTCATCTACAATGTGGATGTGTCTATGAGAAATTCACAAGTATTAAACATTTCATAAACACTCTCATTGAAATTAATGAGGAAAGAGTGCTATTGTTGATGTGAACACAGCTTAAATGTACCCACTTAGGAGGCCATGATAAGGAATCTTACATAAGGTGTGGCAACTCTACATTTAAGTATAAATGTAATAAATGCATTTGTATTAGGAGTGTCTGTATGCATGACATGCTGCATACTGATCTGTGTGTACTGACATGAGCATATACTCAATCACACACACACATCAAGTAGAAAATATTTTTATTTTATTTTTTATCTTTATAACTTTTTATAACTTTTACGCTTTGCAGCACAGCCGCTGACACTGTGTGGCCTGTACAGTCATCAACTTCTGATAGTTAACTTGAAATCTCATGAGGGGATATTACACTGATAGTCTGAAGTCTTGGCTTGTTTTTCATCATACGGTTTTCTTGAATGTAATGATGATGATAATTAGCCAGTTACCTGTATTCCTTTGTGTAATGACAAACTCCAGTGAAACTAATTAAAAGTGATAGTTAATGGCATCATTAATTATTTAAAGACTGCTCTGTTGATGTTGGCTTGGCTGATGAATACATCTGTAATGGTTTTTAACAGTTCAACATTGTTAACAAAACTTTAAACAAAATATTTGCATTTAATGTTGTCTGGATGGATGTTTAAAATTTGTTCCAGTGTTTTATTTAGAGTTTTACTAACACGTTAACTTTTATGTGAGGTGAGTGAGGTGAAGTCAGTTTTGGTGGCTTACACCAAATGATAATACGTGATAAATACATGATAATCTTTAAAACATCACACATATCTTTATTTGACCCGTGACGTAAATGGTTATACTTCACTGGTATAATGCTAGAAATGGATGATGATTCTACATAGTACACTGTACTTCACATCGACTCATGCATCAGTGAAATACTTCCCACACCCTTCAAGTACCACACCCCACTTGAAGGGTTTATGTCAGCAGTGTTGCTTTTGGTTGATGCTACTGTGCTGCTGTGTGGGAAAACAAACAGCAGCCAGCTGGGGTCACTGTACACAAACACACAACACAAAACTAGACATTTTTGTAAGAACTCTGCAATCCTCAGAGGCTTTTACACACTGGGCGCTACAGTAAACACACAAGGGTTCAAGAAGGTAAAAAAAAAAACCTGCCTTGACCGTCACAAGGATGATTGCAAGTTTCCAAAGATTTCTTAAATTAATTAAATGCAGCACGTGAAAATACAATATTTAGTTTTTAATTAATTACAGCCAATTAGAAAACAGTTGATAGGGCCAGTTAAAGATTTTAGGAGCCAGCTGTTTTATGACCTATTGACCCTACAGAGCTCTGTAGGTTGTTGAACCTTACACACCGTGCAAACATAACATAACATGTCATATTTTCTGGAGTACAATCATTAAGCTGTTGTTGCTGTAGAGAAATAGAAATAATTAAATTGCGATGTTCTTAGTCATCACTCATGCAGTGCAACCAGAGATTGTGAATGGAGTACTGCTGTTGTGTGGTAATGCATAGGGGCAGTAGGTATGACAGACCATATTGAGTTGTAAAAAGTATCAATCAGTAAATAATCAATGGGGATAAATTAATCTTGAATCATGTTTTAGTTACATCTTACCTTTCACTTAAAACTAACTAAAATTCCTTATGTGCTGTAATTCTGCACCATGATTGCAAAACGAATTAGGATGCAACAAGCACCAAACATAACTTCCTCCTTCAATCCATCACATCAGCAGTCACTGTAAATCCTTCATCATTATTTTAGCCTCCTCTTTCAATGATTTCCCTTCAATTTACTCCAATTACTCTTTAATCCTGTTTCATTTTTGTGCTCATATGCACATTTTCCTGGCTCTTCACTCTGTGGTCACAGGGAGATTGTAAAGGCCATCTAAGAGTCTCATATTTGCACAGTGCTGTTTCATCATTACATGCCTGGAATGTAAAATGCAAAGAAGAATAACTATGCTTGTGAGGAAATTCAGCTGATTAAATACACCAAACCAAATTGTAGGCCGCTGCATGTTAAATCTTAACCTAATTTGTTAAAATCTACTTTTATTTCTCTTTGGTGTGATGTCCTGAACAACACAATTACACAGGCAAAGAAAAAAAATTGAAAGATCTAACTTTCTTCAAAAATGTCTTCGTTTGCCATTGAACATACCAATGCATTGGTTGTACACTATGCAATGATAACTGTGACTTTATAAAACCCTCCGGACATGACAGGTTGTTGTTGAGCAGACAAACTGATTTTGCACGTCAAATACATATAATATTTATTATATCTGATTATATATTATACTATATTTATTAAATTATATACTATACTATACTATACTATATTCATACTATACTTTATCTTTGATATCCTATGCTATATTAAATTATGTTTGTTATTTTTTTATAACATAATGTACTACTCCCATAACCCAACACTATGTATAATTATCATATAAATATCATATAATATAGTATTCTGTGTAGGCTGTTATAGTACATGGTAACTTATTACACTTACATATACTATACTTTGCTGACTACTAAGCACACTACTGTCACTTTGCTTGAAATGGTATTGTACTATTAGTCACCTTGTAATTCGGGTTAAATTGCTCTTGTATAGTTTATATTTTTATACTCATTTTTATTTATATACTTCTGATTATTTCCTTTAAAATTTTTTCTATTTTTCTGTACTCATTTGTGTCCTTTGTGTTGCTGCACCACCCGAATATCCCCTGTGGAGATCAGTGAAGGCTCATCTCCTCTCAAGCACGGCTGAGCGCAGGATAACTTTGCTGTTTTCACCGCGAGAGGGCAGCAGTGTTCAGCCTGTGACCGCTGCACAGGGGGGAACCAACCTTTGCTCGGTGACGACGAACATTTTATAGTGGTGGACCAACATGGCCGCGCTGAGGAGGATAACAACCTACATCAGTCTCCTCAGGTACGAGGTGTATTATAGTTAGGTAATGTAAAACTGGCAAAGTTTGTTGTTTAATTTATACGCGCTGTACTAAACTAATCGTCTCTTAAAAATGAGGCGCGGTTGTCGACTTTAATGCGGGGAAAGGAGAATGTTTTGCTTCGTGACAGCAACGACAACCGGAAGTTATCAGAATACACGTTAAACTTGTTTTTTCTTGGCCTAAAATTAGCATTTGCGTTTTTTTCTGAATTGTGCTGTAATGTTATGGTGCAAAAGTGACTCAGGTAAAAAAAAAAAAAAAAAGTATGCGATAAGATAGTATGCGATGATAAATATACTTTCAAACTTACTCCAGGTTTGCTCCTTCAATCGACTCTTTCACTTTTGGTTGCTAGTTAGCTACGTTGGCGAGCCTATAAACAATATCAGGAAGGATGAAGAACTTAATTGTAAAAAAAAAATCCTGTTTTAAGCAGAAATTGGTTGTTTCTTTTGTCCAGGAGTTCTGCTCGTGTCCTGTTCAGCAGCAGAAATCCTGCAGTGAATAAACCGAGAAAATGGACACATATTCTGTACACGAGTGTAGCGTCGTTAGCCGTCGGCGGAGGGCTGTGCGCGACGCCTTTCAGACAGGTGAGTGGCACCCACTCATATAAAATATACAGCAGTCATCTACAGTATATGACTAACACTTTGTCCCATCTGTCCCTCTGTGTCCCTGCCGCAGGTTGAAGACTTCTCTCATGACTCTCTTATCAGACGAGCAGCTTCTCTGGTGACGGACAGTTCAAGCACTTTTCTCTCTCAGACCACCTTGGCTCTCACAGATGCCATCACAGAGTACTCTAAAGTAAGTTTAGATCTTGTGGTTAGGATTTTTCCTATATCCTAGGCTTGCCAGGTTCAGTTCCAGCAGGATAGTGTAGTTATGTTTAGTGCATGAGTCACCATAATTTAAAGTAGATAACAGGTGATATAGAAATAAAGACACTTTTCGTTATTGGCAGCCACATATTCTCTCATTGCTCCACACAATGTGCTGAGGTTTACACAGTGTGATGCAACGTGACAACACTGAGCTGCACCCAGCTGAAATTATGGAGAATGTAAAGGATGTTTTGTTATATATGCAATTAGGAATATTATGTATGAAGAGTAGCACTGGTGAGTTTTTTTGAGCTGTTGCAGAAGGTGTATGTACTGATTCATATTCCAATTTCTTAATTCACACATCGAACAGTAGTTAAATGAGTGAGCTGAGGAATTGGAAAAAAAAAACGGACACTTTTTTTTTTTTTGCCTCAGTCTATATTGAAATAGGCCAGGGATAAAGGCAGAGCAGCTTGGGGGTGTAAGGTATACAGTTGTCCATGTCTACATACAGCAATACATGCAGACAGTTTTGGTTTGATCTTGAGTTCAAGATCTATGTGACTTCTGTTGCCACTCCAATACAGCAGGGGTGAATGGCATTTCATTTGTGGTACTCAAAGTATCAAAATCCATTTCGTACGTGAAGCACTGTCCAGTCCAGTTGTCTGGATAATCTACAGACCTGTTTTTGACAGAATTTATCCACAGTTATAGTTTTAAAAATGTCAATATTCCAGAAAAATCCAACTTTTTAATGTAAACTGTGTCTGTCCTCCCTCTGTTTTCTAACAGGCTGTGCACACACTCATTGCTCTCCAAAGGCGATATTTAGCCTCACTGGGAAAGCTGACTCCAGCAGAAGAGGATGCAATCTGGCAGGTGATCATTGGCCAGCGTGCACAGGTTAGTTTATGTTGTCCTCTTCAGTGAAAAGTACTTCAAAACAAACCTGAGTGTAGCATTCATTTTTTCTGTTTTATTGATTGCTACACCATTAATATTACAGCAGCCCTGCAAACTGTACAAAACAAACGGTTGTAGAGCTGACTGAGTCTGACTTAGGTTTTGTAATTCTCGCTGTCCTGACAGGTTAGTGACAAACAAGATGAATGCAAGCGTTTCGAGTCAACCTGGGTCAACGCCATCAAGCTGTGTGAAATGACAGCTGAGGCAGCATACACCTCAGGTGTGTAAAAGAAAATGTCTGAGTGTTGTTATATGGCTGTGTGATTGAATGGTTGGGATATCATGGTTGAAGTGTTGAGGCAGGTTTTTCTCAGGGCTCCTGTGATGATGAATAAAAGTGTAATGATGAATCCTCGTCTCAAACCTCTGTATGTTGTTGTTTGTGGCTGTTTTATTCAGCTGCTGTCAGTGTTACACTTTGGACAGTGTATGGATCATTTACCATCACTCAGTAGAGCTTTGTGTAGAGCAAAATGGAGATGATGGACAGGAGTGCCTTCTTAATGACCACACCTAATGTCTGAACCTGAGGTGGTGTTATGTCAACCTTTTGAACTTTTTTTTCAGCAATTTGACAGAGTTTGTGTTTGCATCTCTGTGTGTCCAGGAGCTGAACATGCGTACACCACAATGAAGTCAAACATTGTGACGGCCCAGTCGCAGGTGGACGAAGCACAGAAACTGTCGTTGGATGCGGATAAAAAGTTGGCCGAAACTAAAGTCATGGAGGTTGAAAGGATGGCACAATATAATGCCTCCTTATATAATAATGAGGAAGAAGAGGAGGTGCCTGATGCTTATCTAAGAGAAGACTGAAACAAATACCCAGAGATATCAGAAAACAGAAAAAAAAAAGCATTTATAAAAAAAAAAAAAGAATGCTTTATTCCCTTTCAAATTAAATGATAACTTTTCATCATTCCTACAATGTTTTCTTTTTGAGTCTGTAACATGTTTGGCTCTGTGATTTGTCTTGTATAATTTGTAGTAGATTTGATGTGCTCACATCTGCACATTGACTACATTGCTGAAAAAAGTGAAGCACACAAAAAAAATTGTTCAGCTCCTCCTTGTTAAATGTATGGTCATTTAAGACAGTTTATTTGAACAATGATAATCAACTGCTTCTGCAGCATAGAGGATTATGTTTTCTCTGCACTGTTGATTGTATTGTGATCTAACCAGCATCAGATTATTTTTGTGTTTTGTCAAAATTCATTGTTATAAAGAGAAGTCAGTATAAAAACATAAAACTGTTTATTTTGGTCTCCACTTCTTGCAGTTGTATTAGAAAATAAAACATAAAGCATTTAATTCCCTTTTTACTAGATGAATATTTTGCTTACTGAAGCGACTAGTGGATTAGATTCAGTTTTGTGTGGCCAGGGTGTGTTTTATTGTATCACCGCGTTGATCCTGTATGACTGAAAAACATTTAACCAGTGCTAAAAATGGAGAGAAAACAATGTGTCCGCTTCATACGGTTTCCAAAAGATGAAGTGGAGTCCTCAGTGTTTGCCAGATTTATTATGACTTAATTGTTGGTGTGAATGGATGTGATATGTGCGAGGTGTCTGGGCCAACTATGTGAACAGAATGTTCCCTGTGGTCATCTTGAGAAATATTCTGTTTGCTAAAGTGACCAGAAGCCACTTTGTAAACAACATAAAACCCAGAGTCACCACACAATTGGCTGACCAACACTGACATTGTGAGATTCAACCAATCAGCTGGTGGTACCACATTTTTTACATGTTACTCTGTAGTAATGTATCAATATGCTATTCACACAAATTTAAATCTGCAGATGAATGAAATTCTTACAGATTCCCACTCATGTACCTCTGAGAACATCTTCAAGGTAGGGTTGCTTTACTTGTTATTTGTATTTCTCTTTCTCACTCAACAACTCCTTCACTGCAAATTACCCATGTCCTGACTCTCTGCTATAGAGCTTTTAGGCCATTTCTCAACTCCCACGCCCTGTCATCACTTACTCCATCTAGAGCGTCACCTCTTTCCACACTGTCACCAAACAGAAAACAAACTTCTGGTCAACATGAAAGCTGCTTCAGTGTTGATGCTTTTATGAGACATTTTTAAAATTGAAAACAAGAATAATTTCATAATTGGGTAATTTTGTGTCAAAATGATTCCAATTTTTCTAACTCAGATGTAGGCTAAGATGTGGGCAGGTGGATGCAAACTAACCTCATTTGCATGTATATACTGTAGGACTTCAAAGCTTTTCACCTTAGACCAGTCTCCTGGAGCAACACATGATTTAGAATTTCAGTCAGATGGCAAATCAATAGGTTATTGTGTGAGGTTGGAACAAAGACTTATGCTATAGAACTGCTCTGCTTTTTTAGAGGTTGGCTTCACAATTTTTCGAGTCTGCCCTAAAACAATAGTCAGTTCTGCATATGTTCATTGAAACAGGTTTTGCTTTCTGTATCTGTTCTTCCTGTTCATTCTGGCCATGAAGAAATTTCTTCTTAATATGCTTCCAATGTAAGTGATGGGGAACAAAATCCACGCTCTTCATTCTGACAAATTTAAAAGTCACTTGACTTTTGACTCATGTACATTAGGGATCTTTTAATGGCCAATATGAACATGAGGAGTGACTACAGCAAGCAAAACCTGTTTCAATATTCATATTGATGCCTGACTTTTGTTTTATGACAGACTTGAAAAGTTGTGAAACTATCCTATCATTCCAGCAGATGGCGATCTAAATCAATTTAATGTTTCATGCTGCAGTTGAATACACTGTGTTTGTGCTTTCATTTTTCTAGTCAATTGAAAATAATTTATTTGAGCCACTATTTCACATTCTACTTACTTTTTAATACAATAGATATGACCTACACTATTTTCTGTGGTGTTAGTGGTTGTGATTAAACAGGAACCCCATATTGGTAGAGAATGCTTAATGTTAATATACTGCATATCCTGGTGCATATACCTACGTTGTCTCTAACCAGTGTGTGCACGTACAGTACAGTACAACACACAAACACTCATTTCTGTCACCACTTATGTGCATGCCTTCAGAGTATATTAAATACTGGGGAAAGTTAAACTACACTTTAAAAATATACACCTAAGCTGTGAGTATATTACCAAATCTACTCATTATAGCTTCAGTATCCTCCAGTAACATGAATATCCTCTATAATAGTCTTTACTGTCTGCACGTATGCCTTCCAAAGGTCAGTGTGTACTGCAGAGGGTCATTTCAGAGGGAGCTCATTATGGGGAAGACCTATGTGGAGCTGCAAACACAAGTGTGTAGCGTCAGCAGTGAGGTGACCTCTCCCTGCTGTAGATGGTCAAGCCTTGGCAGGGGATGGGACCATGAGAGTGGCTACAGAGGGGGGTTGGAGGGTGGGAGGTGGGAGGTTTTGAGGTGTGCAAGGACCGGCTCACCATTGTGACTAGTGAGGAATGTTGTGTTTAACAAAGGCTGTTTTCACAGACTGTAAAACCAAATGTCCCAGACAGTCTGTGTGGATGTGCACCCACTGGTCACAGGGGAGGTGGTGCCAGTGCAGCCTTGCCTGCCTGGAAGAAAATGGAATAGTGCTTAGTGAGAAGTATTTTTGCAGTGTAAAACCTCAATGAGGTAACCACAATTACAAAGGTCATGGGCCATAAATGCTCATAAACTATTTAGTGCTACTGAGGGGTTTTGAGCATTTATGCAGCATTTATGCAGCATTTATGCAGCACAAGTTATGCCAGTGGTGGGAAATAACCCTCACCAAAACGGTTTCACCCAAATTGGTGATATCATTAACACATTATATGTTTTGTGGAAGAAAATAAGATGTGATTAATCATCTCATAAATACACGAGCCTCCTCACTGTACTGACTTTACTGTTCCAATGCAAAGTGGCCCATGAGGGGAGATTGATTGGTGAAAAGGGCAGCACTTTCACCTGGGGATTTATAGCTCTTTGAGGATATAAATAAACCACCAGAGGGTATAAAGGCAGGGGGTATAGTGTGGTGACACATCATGGGTCATGCTTTAATCACAGTGAAGCTGAGCTTTAGCGCAAGGAGAGGGAGCGGGTTACATTTTGCAGGAGATGGAGGCTTCCCGGAGAGTTCACGTCCCCTGATGAGGACTCAGAGCTAATACGGGCTATGAAGATGTCACTCACAGAGTGAAATCTGTTGCTCAACATGAGGGAATCACGTTGAAACGAGCATTTGTGCTTATCTGCAGTGATGATGTCCGCCTAAAACTGCTGAGGGAGCGTGTTTATCAGTTCAAGCTACGATGCATGATAATAACACGTGCTGCAACGCCGGATTCCTGAATGTGTAAAAGCTGTAATTATCTCAAAGAAAAGAACAATGCAAGAGAGTGTTTCATTACCACGTTGTTTCAGCACAGAGTAGTCACATTGTGCCTGTGTTTAAGCTGGAGAGAACACACTTTTTTAACTTTTTCAGAAACAAATCAGTGAAGCACTTTAGTTGCATGTGACTGCTTTGTCCTTCAGTAGCTGATCTCCTGGGGTGTATATTAACTTTCACATTCACTTCCTTGTTTTTCCACCACAGTTTCAGAATTCCTTATAGCATTGGTTAAACAGTGTCTCCAAAATATGTGCCTCAATAATCTCCACTACAACAATCATTGATTATCATCATCATGTTGGCAGTCATTTTAACATGTAGATGTACTATTTCTGCAGAATTAGGCCTGGTAAGTGGTACAAAAATGTAAGTATTTCTTCTTTGTGGCTGTCAATTTCTTCAAACATTTAATGTGCAAAATACACTGTGGTAAAGGTGAGTCTTAATAGGCTCAAAAATGCTATATTCAAAATATAGCATTTTTTGTGTGTTACCCGTATTTTGACTGATTGAATCTGTTATAGGAATCCGAGAGCCCTTTCCCGAGAGCCTTTACAGAACTGTAAAGTGAAAACAACATTTATATCATCTTACAATTTGAAACGTCCATCTATAAATAGGCTGGGCCTGGTGGTTCGGGAGACTACAGTGTAACCAGCTGCAGGTCTGATCTCCACAACACCCATGGGACCTGCCAAAAACAGATAAAGTTTCAGCATCTCCTTGAGCAAGACAATACGCCTTTTTCTATTCAGTCCCTGCTGTGAAGGAGATAATCATGCTTAAAAAGTAAACAAAAATTAAAGGGTTTCATTGCAGTTTAGTGTGCATGTAGTGCCTGTTTTCACATGTGTGCTCTACAACAAGGGATCCCCTACTGATCTAAACTGATTTTACTTTTATTTCATTTATTTTATGAGAAAGAAAGAGAGAGAATGATGTATATATTAAACAGTTATCCATGTATTCATGTCTATCCAGGGTCAAATTAACCTTTTAGGGGCCCCTGCTGTTTCTTCTACTCTCTATAAATTGTGAAAGCGTTAGTTAGAAATTAGTGAATATTTTGTGGTAACTTGATTACGCACATGTTTTTTAGGAATATGCATAAAGGAAGTGCAATATAAACTGAAATTACATGTCTAAATGTTGTAAAACTAGATCTGAACTCGGGGCCCCTCTACAAGGAAGGGCCTCAAAATGATGTAACAAAGCCGGTGTCAACTTGGGGCCCTTATCGTGACAGTTTACTGCTGCAAACAGTATTAACTTAAGAAATGCCTAATTAATCAAATTACCAAAAACTAATATCCACATGGTAACCCTGGAGACTTGGGGGGCCCCTGAGGTTTTGGGGCCTCATGGCAGCTGCTCACTGGTAATCCAGCCGTGGTCCTATCCAACAGCAGAAGTCCTCTCTAATGTTTAAAGTGTGTTTTCAAGTCTAGAAGTATAAAACTAATACTATCAGTGAATGGGGTGTAGCTAAGTACATTTACGGTTGTCCATGTCATGCAACTTTATACTTCCAATACAATTCAGAAGAAAATACTGTATTGTACGTTTGATTCCATGGAATTCATTTGACAACTATTAGACACTTTGCAGATCAAGATTTTACATACAAAACATATGATGCAGCATTTTTAAAAGATTCAGTGTAAAATTCAGATCAGCGTCACCTTGACCACATGACTGCATCATCATTAATATTCTAATGCTATAATATGAACTATTATAACACTCACAGGGGTCATTTCTGTACATTGGGACTTCTATTTTCGATACTTTAAGTATATTTTGCAAGTATATTTTCAACGCAGGACTCGTCACAGGGTAGTTTTGCAGTGTGTTTTCGTTTTGTTTACAACATTGAAGAGGGGATTTAAAAAGAAAAAGTACTTTATAGTTTTTTTTTATAAGTAGGCTACTACATGCAGAAATACCACTGCTCCGATCAGTACCACCGAGTTACCACAGATAATTCCATCTCCGTGTTTCTGTCTCCATCATCACCTCTCAGGTGTCCTCAGGACAAATCAAAGTGAGTGATTTGCGGTGCGTTGCGTTGCGTTGCGTGCGTGCGTGCGCGCGCCGGGTCCGCGCGCCCCCGTGTGTCCGCTGTCCCGCAGAAAGTGGTACAGCCCACGCGGAGCCGTCGCCATGGAGAGCAGCGCCCCGTGAGTGAGCGCGAGCCAGCCAGAGAGAGCGAGCGGGCGAGGAGCAGGAGGAGGAGGACGGAGCCGAGCCGAGCCGAGCCGAGCCGCGCCGCAGCGCACTCACACCCAGGAGTCATGGAGAAAAGATCACCGCCCGGGAGGACTTTCCCATGCGACGGACCGCGACTTTTCACCTCACTTCTCACCTTCCTCGGACTTACCTGTGAGTTAACGGTTTTTTTTTTTTCTCTTTGTCGCCCGCTCTCCGGGGCTAACTGAGAGAAGTTGCGGCGGACTCTCTCCCGTTAAAGTCGCCGATAAAAAAACAAACAAACAAACAAACAAAACAAAACAAAAAAAAAACCCGGGCTGCTCCTCGCTGTGAGCCGTTCAAAGCCACATAGCCTCGTTCCAGCTAACGGTTTCTTGTCGGTGTCCGTTACCGGGACGTCACGTCGGTAGGAAAGCGGCGGCGGTTGTTCGCCGTTAGCTGCACCTCGTTTGAACTGCACTCCGTTAACGTCACTAACAATAGTTTGTGGAGGAACCGGCTCGGCTCGGCTCGGCTCGGGACGGGGGAGAAGTTTAGGCGCAGCGCTGATTTCGCGGTAACTACGCGCACATTTTTCCAGCTAACGTTACTCCCGGTGTGTCCCATCACGACTCGCGTTAGTCGGGGTGTGTGCGGGGAAACACCGGCGGGTTTTTTTTTTTTTTCCCCCTCTCCCACTCGGACACAAACTCAGTGAGGAGCAGCAGGGGGATCGTCGGGCACAAAGATAGAAGCGAAATTGAGTAATTCCGCGTGTCACAAATGAGGAGCTCTTATTGGGAAAAGTTTGCCAAGTGGCCGGACTCGGATGTGGGGGGAGAAACGTTATGCGATACGGGAGAGGAGAGGCAGCGCAGACTTCTCCGCTTTGGGCGTGAGGGGTGGCAGGGGAAATGAAGACATATTTCAAGGGGAGGCACTGCAGTCGCAGAGTCTCTGGAAGTATTGACCTGCAGTTGGGCTTCATGCCAGCCGGAGCACCTTCCAGCCGCTACACCGTCCCGAGCAGTGCAGCCGGAGAGCTTTGCTGTGTCCCAGTCCTGAGCTGGGATTACACCACAAAGACGGGGCTGCTAAGACAATAGAAGAGACAAACTCAGATGGATACTGGAGTAAATACTGCCCAGGAATGCACCATTTGTTATTTTCCTGAATGCAAAGGCAATAAAAGCTCAGATATGCCATGGTGGCAGATTTCTACCTGCCCTGCAATGCTAACTGTAATAAGTGATATACTCCTATATCAGAATAACTTGTAATACCTTTAGTATGGGGCTGCAACTAATGATTATTTTTTATGATAAATCAATCAATTAATTGATAATCTCTTGGTGTATAAAACATCAGGAAATGTTGAAAAATGTCCATCCCAGATTTCCAGAGCCCAAGGAGATGTCTTAAATTACTTGTTTTGTCTGACCAACAGTCCAGAACCTAAAGATATTCAGTTTACAATTATTGACGATTAAGAAAACCACCAAATATTCACATTTGAGAAGATGAAACACGAGAATTACTTTAGCTTTTCTTTTCTTCTATAAAATGACTCCAAACCATTATTTGATTAATAATGAAACACGTAATGTAACCAAACATTTTTGATAAGCGTCACTAAATATAGATTTTGAATGAATTATAACCAAGACATGTACTGAGCAGTATGTTTTTACAGTTAAAAATAAACTTCTTTGTGCTCATTAGTGGACCAACGATGTAACACTGTTTCTAAGTGACCTTAAACATATCTTTGGCATTTCTGTACTGCAGTATCTTGTTACGTATCAGCCGACACATTTTCAAATACCGATATATCTGCGATAAGGCACTAGTGGCTGATATATTGGCGTGGTAGATTCATCGGTCAAGTTCTAGTTTGTAGTGTCTCACCAGCTGCCACCAATGTCATCTCTGACACACACACACACACACTTGCCGCACATACTTTTATAGAGTCCTCTTCATACCATACTTTTTCTGTCTGCACCCACAAAACACTGGTTCATAAATCAACACAGGGAACTGATAAACAACACTGTTGCAAACTAAGCTGATTAGCCTCCAAATGTACTGTTTGGTGCCATGTGTATGCAGGTTTTTCAGTCCAACTAGTCACCTTGACAACCAAATTAGCTGATTATTAACACAGAGGACAAACTAGCCAGCGAAAGGTTAGTTTTGGTGTGGTGTTTGGAAGAGAAATGTGTGCAGGTTTTTGACTCTCACTAACATATGGTTGGAGCCCATGTGGCCTAGGCCTACTGTTGTGTGTTTAGCAGAGCACAAGTGGGCAGGGGGACATCGTGACAAAAACGGTGTTTATGCCAGTTTCCTTCACTGTGTCATTTTCAGATTCCCTGTAGTGTAGACGGGGGTTGTGAGGAGGGGATTTATTCAAGGCGTGGCTACAGGCTGTGAGGTCTGTAATTGAAGACCGTAGTTTTGAGGTTTCTTCTCTTGGGGCCACATGATTCATAATCTAAATAAATAATGTAGTAATGGAGCCACCTAAATTACAGACTCAAAACAGAAATAGATTTATAAAAGCAGTGCACTGACTGAGTAGATTTGGTCCATATACAGCTTAATGTGCTTCAGTGGTTATTAATTGACAGGAAGATGTGGCCAAAGAAGTGCGTTGTCATTGAAAGTATGTTTCAAATGGCTACAGTTTTGTCACCACATGTCACAGGGCAGATCAGGTCATGGTCATTTTTGACCTTTTTGTTTGGGGGTGGTGGTTTGATAACTTATTGCTATTGTTAGTCTGAACATTAAATTTGTGTTACAGATGTAGAGATACGCTTACGTGCCAACTTTCCTGGCTTTTCTGGGAAACCTTTTTCTTTGAAACTTTTTTTCATGATAAGAAACCTTCTGTCACAATGAATTTTACTCAATTCACTTGTACTTTAACCATTTTTCCAGTCAGTCTTCTCCAAACGATGATGGTTAACTTTAAGCATGACTTAGTAAAATAGACCCACTAGATCCACTGACTAAATATGTCTGCAGATGCCAACATTTCCCTGAAGCCTGGTGTTAATTATCCACACTAGTTGTTTGGTATTCAGATTATATGCAAGAAAGGGCATTAAAGTGAGTTTTATTAGTTGAATGCACATCTGTGGGTAGCAGCTGTAGTGTTCATCTCCTCTCATTCAGTCTTAAATCTCAGCTGTGAAGCAGCAGACTGAAAACGCCTAATCACATTAAATGCGTGCAGTGTTTTCTTTTTGAAGGAGGGCCATCAGCAGATGAGTTGGCCGCTTTATTGTGGGACATGCAGGCTGTGTTTGGGGTTCAGGGAGCAGGCTGTGGTCACCAGCCTCTGTTGACTCCACCCTTTGCTTCCTCTTCCCCGACAGATGTGACTGTCAGAGGCTTTGTATGGCAAGCTGCTCCCTGGTGGTCCATTAGTAAATTCAGAGCTGTAACCCCCAGTTCTAGCTTATCCCTGGACTTGATTACTCTCAGCCCACTGCTTTCACAAGTCCATTTAGGACTGCCTGCACTAACCTGAATTACCCTAACTAAAGACACTGTATATTTTATAATAGGGGCTCTGAAGATGGCACCAGTTCCCATTAATTCCAATGAAACTTACTTACTTATTCAACACATACTCCAAACAAATCTTCTCTCTTCTGATATTCTATATTTTTCTTATTTTCAACAAAAGACAAAACCAACATTTAGCGGATTCTACTAAGACAAACAAGTATTGTCTGTGTAGACCAAGCCTGATATGGCTCATTCCTACATTGTTGTCCAAAAAACATTAAAAACACATCAGTGAGCCACACCATTGCACTGGTTGACAATACCTACATTACCATGAACGTGGCCACTGTAGGTTATTTTGAGTCAATTCCACATACACGATGCTGGAGCCATGAATACTAGCCAGCTCACCAACAAATGCACTGCACATTGACTGCTGTTTGAGTAACGTTTGCTATAAACACAACGCCCAACTGTTTTAGGAAATATCTTACCTTTTTTTTTTTTTTTTTTTTTTTTAAAAAAGGGTTTTAAAGATTTCCATCTTCTGGAGGAATGATTGGGCTTGGGACTCAGTGCCACAACATTGAAAGGCAGATTAACTAATTGTTGAATTGGGTCTTTCCAGGGGATTTAATGATAATAACACAAATATAGAATCACGCCAGCCTCAACCTTTAACCCAACCGTCTGGGTTTTGCGATCAAATCGCAGTGCTTCTGGTGGCATTAATTATTTTGTGTCTACTTTCTTCCCAGCCCAACATTGGGAGTTACCAGTCATTAGGACCACAGTGCATGGGTAATTAGCCATACAAAATAAGGAGGAAAAGGGGAAACATGCAAAAAATACATTGAAAAGGCTTATATTAGGGATGCTGTGTGTTAGCTAGGATGTGTTGTCTACTGAATAAATCTTGGATAGGCGGGAATTGACTGTTTCAGTTACTGAGTCATAGGAAACTGCGCTGTAAAAATGGCTTCCAAATATTTCCATGGCTAATTACCTACTGTGAATGAACAGAGGGAAACCCTTTAAACCGTTTTTTGCCTGCTGTTTTCAGAAGTCAGGTTTTTTTCCCCTGAAAGAACAGATCACAGTATGTGACTGACTGAGGTTGGGGTCACTCGGATACACTGTGGCTTCACAGTTCATATTAAAGAGGTATACATGCAGGATGTGCACAGTCAGCAGTTGAATCCCCCTGGAGGAGGAGCGGCCGGGGTTATGGGAAACAGGTGTGGCTGCTTTTCACCACTCAGTCTTATTTGTTTCACTCATTCAGCCGTCAGGTGGCTATGATGTTTGTAATGAGCACACAGCCAGTTGTATGCACAGACACACCCCTTACCACCCAAGTGGGAGATTATTAACACCCACCAGTAAAATACTGGGAAGTGCTGATTGTAGTCAGTAGTGTTGTCTTATTTGCTTGTACACAAGGAATGGGGACATACAGATACTGTAGCTAACAGAAGGAATCTCTTGTTTTTCCGACAATGTTTTCACATCCCCTGCAGCTTGGATCCTTCAGTATTACCCTCACCTGTATCCTTATTCTAAGCTCTCCAGCACTGCGATTATTCAGTGTCCACACCTGTGATATGTGTTAGAAAGAAAATAGACATTTGGCTCAATATATCTGGACAATTTCTGCAAAGTCAGTCAACCACAGTTCTGGCTTTTGTTAAAGACCTCCTCCAAAGCTGAACGTTGACCCAGTCTTAGATCCATCTGTTGTTTTATATTTTAACAGCAAACCTACAGTTGAATTTAGCAGTGAAAACACAGAAAGTATTGGACTTGCTATCTCAGCATCACAGGTCCAAAAACATGAGTGAGCGGGAAATGTTTGCTGCATGCATTATTTACAATAATGGACTTGTGCATGAGTGACAGTCCAAAACAGTTTCCTCTAGTACTAAGGGGAACAGTTTTAACATTCCTGCAATTGAGTCTGGAACACTGACATCGTTTGAAGCAGACTGCCTGTGATAAAATTGATCTTATATGACACCGTTGGATTTTACATGAAGTTTTTACTATTTTATCAGAACTTTAGTCCAAGTTTTCTAGGTTTCTGCACCCACCCACTGCCCTCATTGTGTGTGAGATAACATCAGACACCGAAACTGAGGGAAAGAAAGAGCTCTCCTCTACCTCAGAGTTCCCTGATTTGGCTTGCTGAGCAGCCCTGGTCCGTGGTGCAGATATATTGCAGTAATGGCTTGAATAGGATTTTGTACAACTATATCCCTGCTGATTTTCAGCCAAATTATTCTGTATTTCCCTTTCCTCCCTGCTACACCCCCTGTGCCCACATTACTCCCTTATACTTAAGTTTCACACTTCTGTTAGTTGCTGGTGCTCTCTTCATTTTCAAATAGACTGCAAACATGAATACATTTCCCCTCTTTGATTAAAGCTGTAGCAAATAAAACCAAATAGACTGCAGGTTTTGTTACGGTTAAAATTAGTGAAGGAAGGTAGAACATGTACTGTCTTTCAATAGCCAAGCTGCTCTGTCACACAGGGGAAGAGTCATAGATTACTGCTCACTGCTGACAAACGTGATGGTTCAATGTGGTTGCTATTTTTTGCCTCTACTTGGATTGCGAAAAGGATCATAACAAAACTAGTGGCCAGTTCTATTTAGGGCTTGAAAACAATGTAAGATATTGCACAGATTGCATTACATCTTAAAAAAGAGGCATCACAGTTTAAAGGTTTACTTGCTGTTAGACAGATAATAAATCGGGTAGGCTACTACTGCCTTTTATGTACTAAAAATATTTTACCGCTTCATATTATGGTAACACTATGTCAAACCAGACATGTAACCTGAGTCCCAGAGAAAATACACATGGATGTTTTTAGTCTTTTGGCATATTGAATCTCTATGGACTTAACAGTTGTAGGAGAGGAGTGTTTAGTGCATTGCAATGAGGGGTGTTTTCTATATTCACCCAGATATTGAAGTTTAGACATAGTTGTACAGGATGTAAGACAAAATAATGACTACAAAACAGTTGACTAAATATTTTGCCTTGTAATGTACATATTTGTGTCTTTCTGTGAGTGTGTAGACTTTTTTTTTTTTTTTTTCACAAATTATCCCAAGCGACCTAGACACCTAAATCTCCTTGTTCTCACTGTTCAAAGTGGGTGGTAAGTGTGAGTCCAGAGTACCGCTATAATCTGTTGCAGAAACAGGGTGAGAGTATGTGCCGGGAAAAGTGGGTGTGCCGGGAAAAGTAACTCCCTCCGACCAGGATAATGCTGCTGAAATGCCACACTGACCAAACTACTTACTGTTTTTATTGACCACTGGATGCTCATAGTACAGAGGCAGATTTTTGTTGGACTGCTTCACTTCCTCCCCTGTTGTGAAGTGGTGATTGCTGACGTGCAGGGATGCTGATTGCTCAAGAAAGTCCAAAGCAGCATCTACCATCAATGTATTGCTATACTTAATTTCTAGACACCATCTTAACAGAGAGAGCTACATCAAAAAGTATTATTGAACAAAGACTAATTAAAAAAATACCTTTTATTGTATAACAAAACATCTTTACTCCCTGCTAACTCAGTGCTACTAACTGATATGGTGAAAAATCCATGTGAATTTGCTATTTGAGCAACATATTAATTGAGATATTTGAATTATAGATTAAATAACAAATAATGACTCACAGTGCTCCGAGCAAATAACTTCCAGGTCCTATTAGAGGACATAAATAAGATGAGATACTTGCTGGGCAGATCTAGCACTTAAAACAAACCGTGACCATTTTCTTGTATCAATAAAAAAGGCTGTAAATATGTTCAAATGTCAAATTTTACTTTGGGGTTGTTTGCTTTTAGGCTGTCATGCACCTTACTGAATAAAACAGTATGATAATTACGCTATATATAATGTATATATGTATTGTTCATCTCTGTTTACATTCCCAGATATTACTACTCCAGTGTGTGAAGCCTACATGTGACAGTAATTGACATCATGTTGATCCCTTAGCTAAGAATAAAACCTGTATGTTGTTGCTCATTGTTGGCAGAAACAGGCGTCATACAAGAAATCTAAAATTGGACAATCATGGGAATCATTTTAAAGAAAAACAGTCTAATTCCCTCTGGGGTCCCTGTGGCATGTGGGAAACTATGTTTCCATTATGTTAGATCAGCCTAATGAAAGTACAGTAGCCCGTTTAGACCCACTCAAGGGCAGTGGAGTCTGTGATTAGTACAGAACCCATTCTCTCTTCTCTGCAAAGCTCCACCCACCACCACCAACCTAATCTATTTCTGACCTAATGAATGAAAATTGAGCTTTGTTTTCAGGAAATTACAGTATTTTTTAATAGTGAAAGGACATTGACATGTAAATGCAGTGAAAACAACATGTGTAAAAACAATGGATAAATCTGACTGAAGCTGTCTGTATTATCCATTGCTGGGTTTACACTTGAGCATTGTTGAGGAGACTGCTTTGGGGAAAATGATTTTCTTCTTTTCACCCAGTTGTTTGGGAGCACAGTCATATGGGACATGTTGGTAGTGTCTTTTTACAGTAGGGATGGCAGTCTACGGATGTAACTGCAGTGAGTCAAAGTTGACCAAATGCCAGTTTTGAAGATATGAATCCAACATACAAGTTATCTATTAATATCACAGAGGCTAATGTGGAGGGTTGAAACTCCAATTATCACTTGGTAGCCTGTCTATGCTGTCTTTGTTGTGAATAATTTACTCAAATCAATTAAACAGATACTAGGCCAACCATGAAACACCACTTGTTCTGAAAGTGTTAGACGCTTCAATTGTCTCTGTGTGATGTCTGGCTAATTGTTTTATATAGTAAATGTCTAAACATTCATTCATGGCTGTCAACTTCTGAGACAAGATAAAGGTTTTCTGAGAACACTCAGCTATCTTAGAAAAGGACACGAGCAGTACAGATGCGCTTGATGAGCTTGCAGAGTCTGACAAACAACATTTCTACCCCAGTCCAATTTCCAACACTACTGTGGAGTGATGGTGAGTGCAGTGCAGTCTCTATTAGCATCAGCATGTCAAAGTTAGGGGTGTCATACACTTAAGCTCTAATTGAGAAAGGCTTCCATTGTAGCCTTTTTCCTTAAAAAGAAAACCTCCAAAATTAAGTTATTTATTCACACAGCAGATTGAAAAATGCCTTTCCTTGCCTTCTGAGACTTTTCCAATTGTCTTTTCTGTTCCAAAAGTGTACTTTGTTATACGTTTTCTGCCTGAATTGAAAAATAACATTTCTGCCCATCTTTGCATCCAAAGAACTGTGAGCACATACTGAAATACCTCAACCCCCACAGCAAACAATAACAAATCCCACACAATAAGGCAGGATGCTGTAGGAGTGTTTGTGTCTCTCTGATACACAGTGGCAGACATTGTCCTTCACAAGTCCTGCTGCATAGCTGTAGTTGACTCTGATGAGAGGTTGTAACCTATCCCGACACTTTGTATGTCAACATTATTGATCTTTTTCTTTTAAGCATGGATCTTTAATCAAATTTGACCTGGATGAGAAGGGCAAAGAAGTCCACATTGCTATGGGGGAGCAATGAGAAAAAGGTTTTGAAGAGGACAGTGACATGTGAAAAGAGGCCCGCCTGCCCCTTTTTAAAGGCCTGTCAGCCTGTGTTTGTCTCCACCATGAATTAGCCCACTGAAAAAGCCTCACACCCTCACAGGATACAATGCAAGGAAGGAAGGGGGTAGATTAGAGCTGGTGTTGGGACTAATGTTTTCTTCACACTGCACAAATATTTCTTACGATAAAGACATGCTATAAAACAGGCAATTCACCACTTGGCCTATCCTGTTTCTTACTGAGTGAGACAGAGTTATAGGCCTGACAGAAATAAAGCAAAGGTCTGGGGGCCTGTGTTAGGCATATAGGCATTGTCTGATGTTTTTTTTTTTTTTCTGGTCACCTCTTCAGAGAGTAACAATACCAAACAAATGGCTCCACACTGCCTATTGACTTCTTTGAGTTTGCAGTGTTTAAAGGCACAGATGACAACCAGAAAAGTGGAAGATTTATTAATGAGGTTCCCAAGTGCTATTGCAGATTCCAAACTGTTACAATTTCTGTTCGTTTTCCTCAAATTTGTGTTCTGCACAAAAGTGATGGGGATATCCGTTTGAATTACCTTTCTTATGTTTCTTCCATTTAAAAAAAAAAAAAAAAAAAACTTAGATGGCTTGGATTGGATCGGTACAGTTGCTGTTGCTTTAGCCTATTGAGTCATTATTGAATAATTATTTTATGACTATATCTAATTGCCAAATATGAATCCATATTCATAGAGTCATTTTGGTGCTGTTTTGTGTGAGGTTGGCAGAGTTTTCCAATGCAGTTTTCAGATGTGGGTTAATGAACATTTTTGAAACGTGACCTTGAGAATCAGATGGAAGTTTAATAGTCAGCTAATGTTGCCATTGGCCTATACTAGACTAAGGGGACTTGAGTGCCTGGAAGAAGTATGAATTAGTGCGCTCATTAAACAGCAGTGAAACACTGCCCTTCAGCCTGTGTCCACTTCCTACAAACACTTGAAAATGACTGAAGCAGTGAAGAGGGTGAGGACTAGGCTAAGCCTTGAGCAGCCCAGCTTGCTTGTAACACCTTGGAGAGAGTGACAACGGTAACCAAACCCACCTTTCACCAGTTCAGGCTGTATTTCTTTTAGATATGGGGCACGTAACCATTTTCCCACTTTGGTCAGACCACCGGACAGGGTGGGATCAGCTTTGCAGCAGTGGTGAGGGAGTATAATGACATTACGAAGAATCGAGATCGAAATCTTTATTTGCCATTGAACTGGCATGCAGCTGTACACACACACACACACAATGAATTTGTTTTTACAACCCATACATACAGGCCCCCCAGTTATTTTAGATATAGATAGATATATATATATATATATATATATATATATATATATATATATATATATATATATATATATATATATAAAATAACTGCGCACTAATTATATATATATATATATATATATATATATATATATATATATATATATATATATATATATAGGGGACCCATAATATGCGTGGAGAGGACATAGGGTGAAGGTGCCGCCATTCATTAGCGCGCCTGGGAGCAGTTGGGGAGGGGGGTTGGTGCCTTGCTCAAGGGCACCTCAGCAGTGCTCTGGAGGTGGACTGGAGCCTCTCCAACCACCAGTCCACACTCCATGTTTTTGTTTTTGTCTGGGCTGGGACTTGAACCAGCGACCTTCTGATTCCGAACCCAAGTCCCCTACCTACGGAGCCACTGCCGCCTGGGTGTGCTGACTTAAAGTTTTACCTCCAAATAAAGTTGCCGATAATACATCTAAACTGTTGGCTAGTTTACAACCTAATCAATTGTTTGACTGCTGATTTTTGCAATTAAAAAAATCTGCCGTGTCAGTGTTGCCACTGTCACCCAGTTGTGCGCATTGGGCTGCTGCACATGAGAAACTGTGATGTTTGAAGCTGCACCCGAACTGCGACAAACAACACCGGCTCCGGATTCCAGCCTTAGCCCCGAAAGCGGGGGGTGCGACTGGGGTGCGTTCCTGATTACACAAAGGATATTTAATAAATATATCTATTATTACAAGCTTCAGTCTTAAGAAGAAAAAAAAAGCAATTAATCACGATTACATTTTTTTAAATCAATCGACAGCCCTACTTTTGAACTTTGTTGGAGCAGTGTTGCAGCATTCCAAAAACTGTAGTTAATTTAGTGAGAACATAAACAATGTGTGTCATCATAAACAGTATATATAAAGGGTACAAAAAGGTTTAAAAAAAAGACTCAAGATTGTTGAAGAAAACTGAATGAAATGTTTTACGTCATCAGTAACCCCATGGCCCAAATACTGCTGCGGAAGTGAACTCAAAATTAAATGCAGACACTCGAAGTATGCAAAACACCCACCACCCTGTATTTGTAGTGCATACATGTGTTTGTATCAGTAGTTTTGCCCTGATTCAAAAGCCTAGCCTACTTTGTCAGACAAATCGTGTCAATGTCATGTAATTTTACTTTGTAAAAATGATTGACCAAGCCTAGTTACATTTTTATGTCCTTACAAAGTTCACGCTGTTGTTAAAGTCTTTTCTTCTGTCCATCTCACTTCCTCTCAATAACTGCCCTATTTCTTGCTTTGTGTCCTTATTCATCCTCGCCACACTCTATTCATTTCTGAATACTGAGCACTCAGAGTTTCCTCTTGCTTTAGTCCTAAACCACACTCCCTCCTGCACAGATCTCATGTCTGCATTCTTCTCCTGTGAGGTCTTCAGATCAGTCCCTCATGAGTGCTGTTTGACATGATAATCTATGCATGGAGTTTGTCTACACGAACATGACATATTGTCTATTTTGTTGCTGCTTGTTAAATGTTTCTGGCCTTGGATCCCTCTTGTCTCTCACGGTTCAGACATGCAGTGTAGGCTTCATTGTGAGGATCTCTAGCCAGGAGACGGCCTCCTCTGCGGAGGTCAGGGCTGAAGCTAGGTCAGGTCTGAGTAGGTGGAGATTTTGGCTCATCAAGTGGCCAACGTGGAATGTTTGAGCCGGTTGCCAGGCAAAGAGGAAGGTTTTGATTTACCATTGCGTCCTTCGAGCAGCTTGTCGCAATTAGTGATGTCAGGAGGGAAAGAAACAAATATGAAGCATTTCTTCAAAGGGCAAGCATATCCTTCCCATGAGTTCATTCTTTCCCTGGATTTCTCAAGGAAAAAGGGGCAAAAGTGCAGATAATATTTCTTTGGTCAAATTAGGTTTTACAGGCCAGGGTTCTTCCTGTTCTGTGGTGCAGGGTGTCACATGTTGAGTTGACTAAATTAGTTGCAAAGTATCAAAACAGTGACACTGCACAAAGATGGCCAACAAAATATATTTTTTCATGTTTATCGTATTAGAATTCTGAACCTTTATTTGTTTACTGGATAAGATGGACAACCAGTAATGAAACTAGTGACAGTCCTGCACTTTGCCTTAGCTCTACACTGGTACGCCTATTTCCTTGATGAAACAGCATGACAGATTTGTTTAACACACTGCTTACATTTCATTTGCCTGCAGTATTATAGATAATATTTCGTGGTGCTCTAGTTTGTGAGCCCTGGCTGTGTTCTTCATGGTCTCAGCTCGTGGTGCCAAGTTTCCCCACTCTCCTCCTGGCTGTAGGTATCCCATGCAGAGGCCATCTGTCTCTCCTCCCCTAATGGTAAGGGTGGAGTCCTCTTTAAGCACTTCCCTCCTTTCTCTCCCTCCTTTCCTACTTACTCCCAAATGCTCACTGTAAAACAAACAGAACATAGCATGGATGGAGTCTAGTTTCTTTGTATGCTTTGACAGGCTTGAAAACTGACACACTGAGATAGACAAACTACGTACGGTAGCAGTTGGGATGTCGTGTCAGGTAGCTGCAGTATGTAGAGCATGTTAGGGAGAATTCTGGTCTGAGACACGTGTCTGCATGCATCAACGCAATGTCACGCATGCCAAGCATGTTAGTTTACTACTCAGACAACTAGTGCTGCAGGAGGATTTTTATCAGCCTGCCATCTATATTCTTGTAGCAGTTATAGATATATATTTGCAAATATTTATCTCGCTGTCAAGCTTCTGTCATGGCAATATAAAATTGTCACGCAAGACAACTGATTGAAGCAGCTGTCGTGTCAGCTCAGATGACCATAGAGTGGAGAATGCAAAACGCACACAGCTCTGACCCTGATTCTCCCCCCACCAGTGCACCCAGAGGACTCTAGCAGACGCAATGCAAACACAGGGTAACGCATGCACTGCAATGCACATTGTAGCAGTGTGGGCTTTTTTTAGACCAGGTCATTATGGGTAAGATGGGAAAGTGCGGAAAAGTTGTAAATGGATCCCTAAATTATCTTGGAGAAATGGAATAATAATCTAATGACTTTCCCAAGTGTCTTTTCAAGTGACTGACAAATAAGGCAGGCTGAGTTAACTACTTCAGGTTAATAGGTTAAAAGTCTCAACACAGTGCAGAAGCATGCTAGATTAGTTTACACATTAAGGCAGGAAACACAAGGAAATATGTTGCAAATGTGGGTCAGCAGAGAAAAAAACAAACAAGAAAGCCCAAGCATTATAGCCACCATGAAACTTCACAACACAATGCAACATACATTTAGGACTCAGCAGCCATTCAAACAAATGCCTCACTCTTACACACATGGTCACACTCTTATTCCTTATTTTGGAGGAGAGAAACTGTGTGTGTGTGTGTGTGTGTGTGTGTGTGTGTGTGTGTGTGTGTGTGTGTGTAATCACTAAAATTACAGGGGACGTAATGGAGCACGGGGAGCCTCAGCCTCCTTTGGCTTTATTCCTCACAAACCAAGATAGCATTGCTGTGGCTTACCACTCACATTCATGCCAAAGACTCAAAATACCAGCCAGTGGACCACTTTTATAAGCTTTACTCCATACACATCCGAGACTACGTACAAAGTGGAAATTTATGGCTCCCAAATATAGCTTACTCCAACTGCAACCATGTCAAGAAAACTGAGACGTACTGTTTGAATATTTTGAATGAAATCAACTTTTTACATTTTATCTATAAAACATTTTCACAAGGTTTAATGTGGATCTACTCGACAATTCGCTTTTGAATTTGCACAGCCACCTAAAAATTTTAAAGCATACGTGTTTCAGTGTACAATACGTACAATCAGTGACTCATTTGTGTGAGCCTAGGACGGATTTGGTTTTCCATTCAGATCTTATAGTCATAGCCTGTAATTTAGGATTTATTTCCGGTTAGTTTTCCAAGATTTGCATTTATTCCCACTGTGATGGTTGTTTTTTGTTTTTTTGCTACAAAACAGTAGCACGTCTGTCAACTGTGACATGCAGATTACTGTCCATACAGTTTGCACATCATGAACACCAAATCACACTCTCTTCAGTGCTGATTTGCTGTGACCACTCAGGTATTTGTTGTCACATGCAATGGTTGGGCTATATGTTCAAATTTTCTAACCGGCCACCATCAGCCCAACAACCAGCAATTGCTGATTCATTCGCGCAGGTGTGCGCAACCTTATCACATGCTCATTTTGTTTTTACTGGCTTTCAGGACTTACAACATTCAAATGCAGAATAATGTGTAAAACTAAGTTTACATGTTGCATTAGTTTGAAGTAACTCATTAAAAAAAAAAAAAAACTGTGGTGGGCTTTGAGTAAGATTAAGGCCCCATAAAAAGAGGGGATAAAACCATCAAATTGCTTGTTTTGTTTAATCTCCTTCCAGAGTTTGTTTTTTTCTTTCTTTCCTGCTTAAAAGGTGCTCTGGTGATTAGCAAGAGGGACAGTCTGAGTGTCCTGCGGTGAAAGTGTGTTGCTTATTAAGAGGCAAAGCAAAGCACTCAAGATCAAGTCTGGTCTTTTTTTTTTTTTTTTTTTTTTCAGCCTCAGGACAAACATGTCTGGCTGTTAGTGTGACTATGGGAAGACTAGTAAGAGAATTAATACATGATACAGTGTAGTGGGGCTTGTAGAAAACTAATCAAGAATTTAATTTAAAAATGAGCCTCACTGCTGCTTGGATATATGGATCGAAATTTGAGGTGGCAACAAGAAAGCTATTATAATGACTATAACAAATACTACATATACAGATAATGAATATCTATAATAATGTTGGCCTATAGTGGATGGCAGCAACACCACATGTGCAATTACTATTACTATTACTATTACTTTTTATGTAATATCACATAGATGTGCAGTGCCATGTAGGTATATGCTTATGTCCTGTTTCCCAGTGTAAAGTTGATCAGTACTCAAGAAAAGCAGGGAATTTTCTCCACATTTTTCAATATGGATCTCTGTATCTCTAATATGGATTGACACATCCCAGCTACTGTACTTTAAATTCTAATCTTGTCTGGTGATTGCACATCTCCTCCTGTGGTGTTGTAGCTGTCACAGTGGACAAGGAGAAACTTGAGTTTGACAAATTGAATCTAGATTTGAATTCACAGACAATTTTCTTCCACCGCTAGACACCAGAACAAAAACTGTAATCTCTGAATCCAATGCAGTGACAGCGTGATGAGGAATGTATTTTTTACTATTTAATTAAAAGTTCCAACAATGATGTGTTGCAGTTGTTTATCTGAATCTAATCTCCATCCTTTTCCCTCGGCAGGTGTGAGCTGTAACCAGGTTGTCGCTCCTGAGAGAGTGAATGCAGTGCTGGGGAAGAACATCACACTGGGCTGCAGAATAGAGGTGGGCTCCAACCTCAGTCTCACGCAGAGCTCCTGGGAACGTCGTCTTCCTTCAGGCACCATTACTTTGGCAGTGTTCAACCCCGATTTGGGAATCTCCATCTCTCAAGATTACGCCAAACGCATCTCGTTTGTTTCCCCCTCCGTACGAGATGCTACCATTACCATTGAAGGAGCTGGCTTTGCAGATATTGGGTCCTACACCTGCAAAGTGGCAACATTTCCTCTGGGCAATACACAAGCATCAACCTTTGTTAATGTATTAGGTAAAGTAGAGCTCCATCATTTCCTTTTCCATTGTGTTGAGTGCTTCTTCATGCTGTTCCTAAATCTCACTTGTCAAAGCAGGACATTGTTGGTCGTGATTAAGCAAAGCATAGGTGACCATTAAGTGTTTGCCCTGGAGGAATAAACTACTCCCTGAAGCTACCTAGCGTTTTAAATTACTACCTGGACAGAGGTCATGTAAACTTAAATCCCTATAGTAATCTGCAGCTGTGTAGAAGCTGCTGTGTCGTGGTCCTACTCATATCACTCACCCAGTGTCACTCAATGTGAAAAGCTGCTATGTCAAGTTTAAATTCATTTCACTGAGTCTCCTTAAACAAACAAAAAACCCAAATTGCACATACTAAGATTTGTAATATGCAGACTCTCTCCTCATGTAGCAACTATGTAAACAGATTGCAGAAAGTTCAAAAAGTCCCAACTATATGCAACTAGTTGCATGCGACAACAAGTTAATTGCAGGGTGTGATACAGAGTGACTCTCATGACATTTAGTTGCATTTAACCAAGCTGCATGAAAAGGTTTCATATGTTGCACTGGTCCTGAAACTACAATATGCAGCCATGTCCCTTGAGGCAGTGAATATTGTTGTTAGTTCTGCCCTCTTTACCCTTTGTCACTAATTATGAAATCGTACCTCAGACTGAGTAATTTGCATTTGTAAAGCTCACAGGCACCAAAGGAGCAGATGACAGACTTGGCAATCTGCGGTGTAAAAAATATATAATAAAAGATACTTTTGGGTATCTGCTCATTTAGCTTCACCATAATTTTCTCTTTTTTTACTGAGTTCTTCTGTTGTTGCTGTTATGACATCTGTATGTTGAGGTGATTTGCCTTTCCTTGATAACCCCAACGAAAAAACAAAACATTGCCACAGTATATAATGAATACCCAAACATTCAGTAAGAAATGTACAACATTATATCAAACACACACTATACCAAGATCTTTTTTTATTTATTACTACTTATATAAATGTAGAAAAATTAAATGATACATTTTTAATGGGGTTTCTCATTACCATTGTCTTGTTTTCCCAAAATATTGCATACATACTGTATACTGGTGTGTACATACATATTCCACACTGTATGGACACTTCTCTGAGGAGCATGAACGTTGAACTTTCTCTGTGGTCAGCGTATGTTTCAAGCCCTAAATGGGTGGTTTGATTGCACTCAGGCAGAGCTGAGAGTACGAGATTGCACTGTAGGCAGTAGTTTCTTCCTCCAGAGACTGAAGGAGACTCTGATGACTAATGAGTGGTACATTAAGTGCTGCTGTGACAGCCACAGTGTCTGGGACCTCACAGAGTTCAACTACACCTTGCTCTCCTCTTTGAGCAGCTTCTCAGGCATGTTGTTGTTTTTGGCTCACACAAACACATACATCCACACCCATACACAAATACATGCTTGGGCCTACTTTACAATTCAGAAGTAATTAGGGTGTAATTATGGAGGAAATGTATGTTCTTAGCAATTTGATACATGTCGTGTGGGCATTAGGTTATCCCATAGGGTATTTTTCACAATTACAAAAACCTTTAGTCAGCGATGAAGAGTGGCTTCTTCATCTCTGCCTTGTTTTGGTTTGACCAAAAGGACAAGGTGGCTGTATCAACAACTGCATAGTTTAAATCACGTCAGTGTATACACAATATTCATGTTGAACCAGAGATTAACATATTCTTCTAATAAACAGAATATTGTACTGCCTGTGATGTATTTGTTTGAGTTAAAAGTCAAAGTTACCAGTTTTGATTCATGTTTATACTTTGAGGTTTATGAGAGAACACTTGACTTCATTTTAATTCCTTTCAAATTAGCTAAAGTAAAGCGATGAAAAGGCTCAAACCATAAATAATAGACCTAAGTCACGATACACATTATAATGATTAACAGGTGGAGTGGACATTTCAAAAGCACACTCTCGATACAAACCGTGTCTTGTGTTTAATCAGTATCATGAGACATTCAACACACAATATTTGTTTTGGCCCAATACTTTCTCGCTGTCTTTTTAATCCTTGTGTCTGCAACTTGTCATAGAAAAGGTCCATGCATTTAAGGAACAGTTCAGCAGGAACTGTGCTACAGTACTTGAGCCAACAGTTCCCACCAGTAAGCAATAGGAAGGAACCAGAGGAGGAAAATATGACACATAAAGTAAATGAATTAGAATGACCCTTTGTTTGAAAGTGCTGACAGGTCAGCAGGAAATCTAATGAAACTTAAAAACAAAACATACACACATTAAGTTGGCAAGGCAGATTTGATTGATAAGCAGTACTGCTGCAAATCATTCTTTAACCTTGTAAGCTCCAAGCATGTGAGTTTTATCCTCCAGCCATGAACTGCATTCTTTTCTGTTTAAAGTTGTGTCTGTTCATTCATGTGGCCAATACTGCAGCTCTTTTTTTGCTGAGTCATAAAAATGAGAAATCACCCTCACAGAGAGATGGTTAAAGTTGCTTACTCATTGAAGCCAAAATCTGTAGAGTGTCATAGTTTTTCTGTGGTGACAAATGTTTCATTTCTCCTTTCAGTCTGTTTTAATAATACTGGATCTCCTCTAGTTATTATGAAGTATTTGTCATAAAGCTATATTTTCTTTGCCTTTCCTATATGTCCTATATCTTCTCTGTTTAATATCAGCTGATGAGGCCAGCCTTAGCTAACAGCTTACTTATAAATAATTTCATTGATCTTACCTGCTTTCCATGTGTGGCTTCATCTGCACAACGAATTACGGTTGTTTTACTTCACAAACTGGCTTTTGGTGCTTGACGGCATTTCATCTTTGTCTTAAAAGTACCAACTTTTTGGCATTACAGCATCTGGAATATAATAAAACAAAAATGATGGTTGTTGATTTCAGAGCTGCTATAGATCATCATGCCAATTTGACTGCTTTGAATGGTAAAAATGGCAATTTATAGGTTGACGCTAAATCATGTTATCTCTGTAAAAATGTCCAGACGTGATACATGACTACTGAACATCTAGTTAATTCCTTTACTTCTAGGGGTTCCCACTCTGACGTCAGTGTTCAGTGAGGATGCGTGGATCAGTGTGTATGTGGGCGGGAAAGGGCCAATGCAGCCAGTTTGCTGAAGGGAAATCTTTACCCTTTCCCCTAAAGCATTTCCACTCATCCAAAATGTTCCCCTCCCTTCCTGACAGCAACTCCAAATTAACACGTCTGTCTGATTTAGTTATTCTGGAGCTTCAGCCAGCTCGCCTCCTAACATAGAGCTGCTACTGTTTATAGTCAGAGGTCCGTAAGGAGGGGCAGCAAGAAGTGAGTGAAGAATGTGAGGTGGATGGCGTCCCCACCCCTGCACTGGGTACAGGAGACGCCAGGTTATTTTTGGAAAAAGGGGGTGCCAGGAGTTATTTGAATTTGTTGTTGGACCTCCTGCTCTGCAGGGGGAGGAGTAGGGTGGCAGATGTCTTAAAGGTGATGGCCTTGTCTTGTGGATTAGGCTGGTGTGTGCTCCCACGACACACCCACGTGCCGTCTTTTAAAGCTGTCACCATTGCAGTAAGTGGAACAGCTGTTAGTGTTGTTTTAAGAGGCACAAAGACGGAGGAGGTGCTGCACTGCAGAAAAAAAAAGAAGTGAACATAAGATGGAAATTCTAGCATTGGTACATGGAAGTATAATCTTGTGTAACCTATGTAGCCAGTTTGCTTCACTATCCCTCCATTGTGTCCTCTCCCTCAGAAGACATTTTTTATTTCAACCGCCTGTTTTCCTCTTTTTGTCTTGCCGAACTTTTCCCAGTGTCATTTCTGACAGTTTGTGATTATTAAACAGGGCCACGTACGTGTTTTTAGGCCAGTGCAGCATATGATAAACAGTTTTACTGGTTTGCACAGAGGGTTGTGTTATTCTGGTCACGTCTCTCTTGCATGGATCTGTTTTGCCTCTGTTAGGAAAATCCTTGTTACATGTAAACCTCCAGTTATTCTCAGGAAGCCAGTATAACATTACCCCAGCTCTAAAGGACTGAGAAGTGTCTAATAACTTTGCTCCTCCTCTTCCAGTACAACACAAACACACCACAGTGTTGACTGTCAGTAGCCTCTGATTCTCTGAGGGTGTTTTACCCAAATTCATATGCATACTTCAGGCACTGATAAGCTTTGCTTTAAGTCTCAACTGAAATGCCTCAATATGATTGAATAGCTTGGTTCATACATTTTTAATATGTAAAAATGGAAGAAGTCAATCTGCTCTGTTTGGCAGTTAACTATACTAAAGCCACTTCCTTCTGTCCATATACTATATGATGGATATTATTTATTCATATACATACACAAAAAGATCAATATTCATTGTGTAATCTTTTCTCCATTCTGTCATTTCCTCTCCTCTTCCCTCTCTTTTACTCAGTCGAGCCAAAGGTTTATGTGTCCGCCGGCCCCACAGCTCTGCTGGATGGTGGGAACGAGTCACTGGTGGCCACCTGCATAGCAGAGCGTGGCCGTCCCGCTGCTGAGGTCTTCTGGGAGACGGAGCTGTATGGACGAAGTGAGAAGCAGAGTCAGGATGAGCCCAACGGCACCAGCACCACACATGTGCGCTACATGTGGCAACCGCAGAGCTACGCCCAGGGGAAGACGCTCACCTGTGTGGTGCGCCACCCGGCCCTGCAGACAGAGTTCCGCATACCCTTCATACTAAATGTTCAGTGTAAGTGCAGAATTATAAGACGACCTTAATTCCTGTGCTGTCTTTTCTTACATCTGACAGGATTAGTCTGATGATGTTCTGTACTTTTGCTATTGTCAATAAATCTAATGAAAAGACCCAAACCAACGATGAATTGATCCTACCACTTTTACTAAGTATTGCCGGTGTAGCCAAGGCCTGATGTAGTTGTCCATTGTTGTCCGAAAACCTATTGACTAATTGTTTATCCTCCTTTTAAAATTTCTACTGTAAAATGCATCAGGAAAAACACATTTCAAGTCCAAATTGGCAGTTTGCCAGATACAGAGGAAGATGTTTCGCTCAAATAATTGTACTTTTCCTAATGTAATAAAATGGAAAGAGAGCAATGAAGAGAGCACTTAAAAATGCTGCGCATCCTTGGGAGGCAACTGAGAGTTCCAGTTTTTTGGACTCAAAACCTGGAAGAAAGATGTCCATGTGTTTTGCACAGTAATTGCCACAGTGAGCCACATCATTGCACTTGGATGACGAACATGAGCGCTGTAGTTTACTTTGAGTCAATCGATAAATACTCATAAATCTGCAGTCACCAACAAATGCACTATTTACTCCCGTTTCAGTAATGTTTGCTTATCCACCTCGGATTGAGTTAAATACTATGGCTGTTCAATTAATTGTGTGAAGTTATGTAGTTTATTGAAATTTTTGTTATTATCATCAAACATTTTAATTTGATTTTGAATGCCCATTGTTGTTAGTCAAAAACAGAGCAAAATGATTTTGTTCCTGAAATTACCTTGATGAATAATTATGATCATTATATATAGCAAAGTAATGATCATTATAGCTCTAACTGTGCAGCCCTAACAGGTACAGTATATCTTATCAGTATTAACCCATGCTGATAGCTTGATTTATGAATGGCCTGCACACTAACTTTCCTTCTTGGCCCATAAAGGGGCCATTTAAGAGCTATCTTAATGTTATAATCATTGATGCATACTTCCTTGGCGAGTACTAAGGGTTAGTCTGTGTTTGGACTGTGTGAGTGCAGGCTAATGAAGGTATTTTATGAAATATTGATTAGGCCTCAGCAGCAACACAAGTAGCAGGAGGCTGCTGGGGGCAGCGGATGGAGATGCAGAAAAAAAACAAGTTTAATACAGGAAGAAAGAGGCTTTCCAGCTCAATAAATCATGTCAAATGCAGAGGCAAGGGATTTTAAGTGCAAAAGAAGCACAATTTCAACGTTGAACTGCGTGAAAAGGGTCAGTGGACACGATGAGCCAGGGCATCTTTCTGCGTGCTGTAATGAGTTCCTCATTTGTCCTCCAGAGAAATCAAAATGAAAAATTGGATATCTAAGTCAGTGTTTGCCATGTTTTATTACAGTGGCATGTGCTGGGCTTCATTTAAGCATCCTCCTGCCTTCCTTTGTTTTTTTTTCTTTCGTCATGGTGAGGCAGTAGAGTTTATTATTAGCTGCAGTACATCCACTGAGTGAGTTTGTCATTTTCTAACTTTCCATCCCAGGGTCATTTGTTTGTTCTCTTGGCTCTGGTTCACCAGCAGATGCTGTACCCTGCTACAGTCCTGCACAGCCTTTGTTTTTGTCAGCTTTCGCTACTGTGCTTATAATGCATGCTTTGTTCCTTCTGGAAAAGCTCATTTGTCATCAAGCTGCTGGGATCACAATGACTGATTATTGAGTCCTAGTCCTTTACACTTTGAAATTAAAATAAAATAGAGGCCTTAATAAAAAGTATATTTAAAAAAATGTTTTTGTGAATAATGAAAATGATTAACATCATAACCTTTTCTTTTACAGTTGCACCAATGGTATCGATAATCGGAATTGATAAAAATTGGTATGTGGGTCAAGAGAATGTGAAGTTCACCTGTGGTGCCAAAGCCAACCCACCTGCACGTCAGTTCACATGGATCAGGTCAGTATTCCCAAAAACTGCCTCTCTATTTTTATCCTAATCCATGAATTGCAGTGATGCCAGTATTTTGTGGACATTGCTACATTGTCTCCTCAAAACACCACCATACGGGGATTTGTAATAACCCCAAACAAAATACAGAAACATACATTCATACTGTGGTGAGGGTAAGCAGCAACCTCTGTGGCTGAATGCTGAAACAAATGCAGAATGCATTAAGATGCAGTGTCTCTAATTGCAGCTCAGTGCTGGCCTCAAAAAACCTCACTGTATTGAAGTGAACTTCTCATCGGAGATGCATGGTCATTTTTTCCAAGGTCTCAGTAGGTAATTGTGTTCTTCTAAGGGTCGGGTTTTGCAAGAAAATAACTAATATGACCACGTCGGAAGGGAAGGCAAAAGTGTATTTAGCTGTTCTGAACGGCCACATTCGAAGGCTGAGTGAAAAGTCATGAAGAGGGTCGAGATGCAATAATCATTTACATATGGGATAATGGTGGATATTTGCAGACAGTCTTTCCTGGAAGGCTTTCAAGGTGTTGCACTTGCACAGGGAAACTGTCAAAGTGACAGAAGCTGTTTAAAGAATGAAAAAATAGAGCTTGAGACGAAGATTTAGGTGCAGTAAAAGTCTAAACCTGGTACTTTTCACTGAAGCCTAATTCAGGGGCTGCGTCCTTCAAAGGGTCTCAGGTCCTTCTTGGTGTCTTTGTCTTTCCCCTGACAGTCCGCCTTTTAGCACAGAATATGTCAAAACAGGCTGACATATTTGGTCGAAGTTTCTTGCAAATGTGGCTGCCTTCTCTGTCCCATATTCAACAGACACAGCTTTGGTATCCTTTGCAGCCCTCAGTAGTGTTGGAGTGAAGTTGGTTGTTAAAAGGGCCTTCAGACAGGTCCTTGTCAACTCATAACAAGGATCTGGACCACTGAAAAAGCCATTGTAGAATGTAAATAATAGAAGCCAGGCACTGTTTGTGTTTTTTAGGTGGGACAAGTTAATCATTCGTCATGTGTTAAAGTAAAATCTCACTCACAGTTAACTGGGGTATAATGAAACTTGGCTGAATTTAACACTGGTTTCGCACTTTGTTGGCTCTAACAACATTTTGACAAAACTGAATGTTGCTTAAAGGAGTGATGAGTTTTTATTTTGTAAATGTGTGTTTGTTTTGTTGATCAATAATTTAGTGACAAACAGGCAAAAGGAACATGTTTGTTGAGTAACTAATGTTGTATCAGCTGCTGTTTGGCCCAGTTGCATAGATCTAAACTAGGTTTAAACAAACTTATATTAAGCAGTGAAGTGAAGAAGCTTCTGTCTATAAATTACCTCTAGCATAACTTTGGAGACCGGACACTGGAGCTGTTGAATGCCCCGCTGCACCCAGCGGGAAGACTCCCTGCTATAAATAAAAGATTCCAAATGGCTCATGCATCAACAACACTGGCCTATTGGCAGCTCTTTGTCATCATCTTGCTTTGAAAACAAGAAATATGTTCTCATTTGAGCTGACAGTACCAGAAATGTCTAGACAGCCAAGCCTCTTTATTTTCTTTTTTTTCCTTTTCTTTTTTTGCCCTGACGTTGAAACCCTGTGTTCATGAAGAAAGCTTTTCCCCTCAACTGATGCAAGCGCAGTCAGCTCAAATTATCGCAGTCATGTGATCATATAATAGTTGCAACAGGCCTTCGAACGGTAGAGTCAACACAGCCAGCAGAACAGTGACATCACTGCAAGTCATGGAGAGGTTTTCAATTATACTTTGAAAATTATGTCTCTGAAACATACAGTTATAAGATAACGTATGAACTTTGAGTCCTTGTATGCAGGTCTGTGTATGATGTAGTGAAACAGTGAGATTTATGTAATGTTTAATTTTTGCACAGGTTGGATGGATTGATGCCTGAAGGTGTTGAGATCTCAAACAATAGCTTTGCTTTCTCTCGCCGATTGGAGCGCAATGACTCTGGAGTGTACCGCTGTGAAGTACTAAACGACATCGGTCTCCGCAGTCAAGACGTAAACCTCTGGGTACAAGGTACGTTTGGACTTTTTCACTCTCTAAGTGTCTCAAAGTGCAACTTTGAAAGAGGAATCGGTGCCTTTCTGATGTAAGATTACCCTCTCAATACGACCAACCCTCACTTCAACACTTCTAGCAGAGCTAAACCTCCATATAAGTGTCCCTGCCCAGATCCACTTTCACACATTCCTGGCAACAGAGAAGCACGGAGTGCAGATAAAGAGTATCAGTACCAAACATTTTCATTGTTGTGGTTTTGGCAACATTAGATTTCTCAGATAAAGAAGAGGGTGTTTACCCCTGCTGGTTCAGCAAAGTATGCACCTATGTAGCCTTTTACTTTGTTTTGTTTGAGGTCAGGTTTCACAGCAGGACATAATGAATTGTGTTCACAGATTTGCAGTACACAAAAGTATGTGTGTACTACATAAAAAAATGTTATTCAACAGTATATTATACTCTTAAAGCTGTTCTGTATGAAATGTGATCAGGTTATTTAGTTTAATTTTACCCCTTCACAGATTAAAACTAATAGCCAGAGAGGGGACTTCCCTGGATCATCAAAAGGGGTTTCCCTGCATTTGGATTTGTTAAATGCGGTTGATTCATTGACATAAATCCATGTCAGAAAAGTCAAAGGGTACTAAACTACTCCCGTCTGCTTCCTCTGCCTGTCCATGGTTTGTTACATGAGTTCATCATTGTAAAGTCAGGGCGTGGATCCTGAGAACTCTGCATCTCTTTTTATTTTCATTTCTGCTCTGCTCCTTTTAATCCTCTTCCAAACAAAGCAACTGCTGCTTTTGGACACGTACTCCGCTAACACACACACACAATCCCTTTCATTTCTCACTGTCAAGAGGAAAGAGCTGGAGAAGCCCCAAAAAAAGGCTGTCAGTCTCCATCTGTGTACAGGCCTGGTTTGGAGTCCTGCTCCAAACGAAAGCACAGCTGACATCCTGTCCAGGACAGACTTGCACTGAGCAATTATCTTGCTTCTCTTGTCAAATATTAAGTCTTGGGCATGTGGCCTCTCACTTCCCTCCCCTGTGGAGATAGCCAGGTTGAGCTCAGCCATATTCCCTCCCCCTCCATGGCTGCTTGGTGTAGCTGTTTCACATTCCCAGTTGTCTGTCAGCCTTGTGGTTGTTGGCTGCTCTTCTCTCAGATGATCAGCTACATGGTTGCAGATGCTCATAACCTACGTGAGGTTAAAATGTCACGCTGCAGGGTGGGATTGATAATTGACAAAGGAGATGATTGCCAGTATAATAGTTCAATGACCTTGATTGGTCCCCACTATCCTCTCTCATGCTTTTACTTTACCCCTGATCCTTCAGGCTCACACAGAGTGTATAATTGCAGGTAATTAGATTCTTACTCAGTTACACAAATTGTGGAAATCATTACAGCTCTACAGGGACTCCGGTTTTGATAACTAGTACCTAAAAACCTCCCGGAGATGCAGACCTCCTATTAGTGCGAGTCATATTGCTTTGTAGTCAGGCCTTTGATGTGCCTGTGCAGGGATCGACTAGTGGTATCAGGCTGCTCTTAGCCCCAGAGGCTGGAGGTCAAAATGGAGACACTTATCCTGACCTTGAGCTCCACACAGCCCTTTTCCACCCGACTCTGGCTGCTATCACAAACGCCACCGGAGGACAAATCAGATGCAGGAACCTCGCATCGATCACAGAGCGTTTCATCTTCTCACATGACTTCCCCACAGCAGGGTTTAGTAAGAAAGGGGGGAGAGCCAATCACGCTCACTCAGATGCTCATGAGTGCATGTCCTCTGTCCTCCTATCCCTCTCCGTCTTTGTCTCATGCACACACACAATGATGTGGAGCACTTAACCTCTTTCTGCCTCTCTCATTTCCCCCTTTTTGCTCTGCAGCACAGCTTTCAACAGATTCTTTAGTCTCAGGAGAGGCATGTCTCCGCTCCGACACTGCACTGTGTTGTAATAAATTAATCTAAAATCCATTCACACTTGCTTTGCCTGTCGTTACAGAACATAAAGTGAGGTCTTTCTCCCTTTTTATTTTTATGACTGCTCACTCCATCTGCCATCCTTCATCTCTATTTAAATCTTTTCATCACATGTTCACTCTGCAGATCCTCCCCCCACCACGGCCGCTCCCAGCACAACCGCATCCCTCCTCCACGACACCTCCGGAACCGGCACTGCTGCAGACCAGCAGAAAGCCCTCTTCACGTCCCCAACCCTGGCCTCCTTACCTGACAGCAGCCTGGGTACTATAGTTGGTGGTGCTGTAGGTGGAGTTTTATTCCTGATTCTCTTGCTGATCCTTGGCGGGGCCTGCTTCATGCGACAGCGCAGGACCTTCAGAGGAGACTACTACACCAAACAGTACCTGGGACCCTCCGACATGCAGAAGGAGTCTCAGCTGGATGTTCTGCAGCCGCATGAGCTGCAGGAGGTCTACGGGGACAAAACGAGCAAAGGCAGCCAGGAGCTGAAACCCAAACTGGGTGGAGACATCATTTACCCCGACTACACCCCTGAACGCAAAGATAGAGATGACTGGGTCGACAGGGGGGATGGCCACAGAGGCCTCAAGGAGGGCAACTACTACCCGGATAACTACAACACCCAAAACATGCACCCCTGCGGGCCTCCTGTGCACAGCCCCATAGTGAACAACGGCTCCCCCTACCTCCCGGAGGACTGCTATGACAATGGTACAGACAGCGACTATGTGTCCCACATGGACGGATCTGTGATCTCACGCAGGGAGTGGTATGTTTGAGCGAAGGAGCAAACGGACAAATGACTGACTGAGAATAATTTAACAAGTGACAGATATAAATATCATTAAAGGTTTTGTCATTTCAGTTAAAAGGATGAATACAATTTCTCAGCTCAGTTTCACAATGAGCTCTTTGAACAATACTGCTCTGCCTTGATTGTAACCACTTAACCTTAAGGACGCGTATGTGGATTGTATTACACTTTTGTAGCATTTCAAGGAGCTACAAATAAGCTGGAACGCCTCAGTGATATTATCTGTGTGGGCTTGAGAGGCTTTGGCATACGGTGAAGTTTCAACTGATGTGAATGAGGTTTTGTATTCTGCTTGTTTGTGTTTGCACCTGTCTTTAGCACAGGTCACAGGTCAGGTGTTCAGACCCTTGTTAGTGAAGTATTTATATCCCTGACTGACGGAGCTCTGCTCTCATAAAACCTCAAAACTTCTGTGGCATTTTGAAAGTGGTCTATTGTTTGCTTACAGCGTTTTCTTACAGATGAAATGTTTATCATGGCTGCAACCAGTATTTAAAGCAAATTATATTGCATGATGTTTTTAAAAACAAAATGTATCAAGTTAAAGGGAAAGTTTGTCAGTCACATGATTAAAAGGGAGAATTACACAGGCATTGTACTGAGGGAAAAGCAAACTTGACTGACGCTAGTACATTACAAAAAAAAAAAAAAAACACTGCCCCGTGTAAAACTCTGGTTAAGTTCTTCAGTGGCTTTTGCAAACTTTGACTATCGTCTGTAAATTATTCATGAAATAGGAAGCCTGTCACCTGACCGTGAAGATGACAACAACAACAGAGTAAAAGAGGTCCCTCCCTGTGGAAGTACTGTTACTTTCAGCTTCAGTTCGGCTTATTTATTTACAGATATCTCTGTTCCTAAAGTTGTTATCCTTAAGATTTTCCATGGTTACCGTAGTAACAAGTGTGGTTTAATACTGCAGCAAACACTCTTTGAACAGCTAAATAGTCAGAAACACAAGAAGTGTTTACAGTGCAACCAAACAAACTTTGTTTTAACATTGTTAATAAAGAAGTCAGTCAATAATAATTGCAACTGCAATCTGATCTCATGGTGCACGCGGTGTAAGTAGTTTTTCACACAACAGCAGGGCACCGTAAAATTTGTTACCTTGCTGAGGAGTTGGATGTATGCAGCCTGTCACCAGCAGCTCTTCATCTAACAGCTCATTGTTTCTGCTCCTTCTTCTTCCCTTAGTTGCTTGTGAAAATTAAAAATGATTCGCTGACATAAAAATGGCTAAAGTGACAAATACTTTATGTTTCCTGTGGGTGCTTCAGAATAAAAGCCACCCTGTTTCTTGCCAGTTGAACGTCTTTAATGTGAAACGGTGGCAGTAGAAAATGTTCGGTTTGCTTCTGTAGTAACTTGATACAGCTTTGACAAAGTGTAAAAGAATGCACAAAGTAAACAGTGAGGCTGATACCAGTAAAATGAAATTGTGCTGGATTACATGTAAGCATTGTTTCCTCTGAATCCCTCTATTTAGAAAGGCGGTCTGAATCTAATGTGGGAATGGCAGACTCCGCCACTGCCAAAACAACTACAGTGAGATAATTACTGAGTGTAAATACATGAAATGGCTATTGCAGGAAAAAATGCCCCAAAATTGAATTTGATTTCATGAAAATCTTAACGATTATAACTTTAACCAAATACACTATTATCATCATTACTGGAATGTGTTAATCCAGTTATTTTCTTTCAATGAAAAAGCACTCCATTATTACAGTTGTCAGTAAACATCAAAGGAAGCCAACCAAGCCTCGACTTTCTCACTTAGCCATGATAACAGGCTGCATCACTGTCTTTTCCATTTTCCCTCCTCTGTATCCTCTGATTTTTGTCTGCCTGCCTAACACCAATTGGTCATTATAGTTTTTATTTTAAACGTGGGATCAAAGCAATGTGTTATGAATACCAGATGTGACTATCACAGCTGTCATCATCTGACGTTATGTGGCTCCATAAACCACCGGCAGTTTCACTGCTCCTGCTCGACACTCCGCGGTGGTGATTCACGATGGTAAATAAGCAGAATACTTGTTGAAAAGGAGGTCGAAGAGCACAGAAAAGGGGGCACTAATAAAGTGATCCTTAGCTTTCGTGTGTATGTGTTTTTGAAGTACGATTGTGCGAATACCTCACAGCACAGTTGGCAACATTGCGAGTGGCTGACATCACTACCGATCACAGAACAGGCAATAATGTTGGGGTTTGGCTCTTCAGCAGCTCCTTTGAGGATACACAGCGATCATGGAAACTAGAAATTTAATCCATGAGTGAAGAAATCGGTTTAAGCACCATCTAGGTTAGAGCTGTCTGTGTAATGGTTCCCCAGTGGATGTATATATTTTTTTTCTTTCCCTACAAACAACAAACCCAGTGACATTAAGTTGAAACAAAAGAGTTGACATCATCAGTGATCTCATCTCTCACTGCTTGATTTGACCTTACACTTTTCCACTTAGTGCTTCTTTTTTTTTCCTTTTTTTGTTTCCTCGGGAACGATACATGGATCAAAGTGGCCTCTGCAAAGCCTCTCATGAAAGGGAAAACTTACCCTTTTTGGACGGATCCCTGTTTAGTCAATCAGGGTGTTTGTTGCTAGAAGAAGGAACCATATATGTGTATTACAGTCAGATCAGGACGAAGGGTTGGGTATATTTTTTTGGTCTCCTTCTATCTTATTGGGATTTTATAGATTTTGGGCGCACATTTCCTCCCTCTCTTTTCTCTTTTTTTTTTTTTTTCTTTTTTTTTAACCCTTCTCCACCCTCACTTTCCCATGCCAGGGCTTTGGTCGAAAGTTTAGACGTCTGAGAATAAACTACTTTAATCTCGCTCTCACTCTCATCGTCGCACACACGCACCCAGCCACCACACATCTGCCACTGCAGCCCACATTCAAAGAGCAGTCCTCACCTCAAACCGTGAGCTTTTTAATTAACTTCGTTTTTTGTCATTGCACTTGGCAACTAAAGTGCTCGTAGTCGGTGATATATAGCACATCCGTGTCTGCATGCACACATTTTTTTTTATACGGCTGATTCATAGCTGTCAGCTTGGTTCTTATTTGGTAAAGTTGCTCCATGCAAACTGCTGTTTCTGCTCCAAAAAATATGTTTTTTGTTTTTTTCAGTTTCTGCTGCTTCAAGACTGTTTTGACTAATGAACTCAAGTGATGAATGTTTTTGAAAAGCTTTGGTTACTCACCAACTGGTTGCATGTAAATTAAGTTATTTGCTACCTACTATGTTCATAGTTTCTCATCAATAATTTTCATATACATGTACACAATGCTATTAGGTTATTGTAGGATTAGCTCTTCCCTCAGTTTGATTTATATGTTCATGTACAGTTTGTTCTGGACTCCCCTACTGAATAGTTGGTGCCTTAGTTGGGCTGAGCAATGCACAGAAACTTTGAAAAATGACAATTACTGAAAGCGTTAATATAAAGGATATTAACACTAGAGAGGAGGGCTGACCGGTCCGTTAATGTCTTCCATCTTGATATTTAAGATTTGCTGTTATCAAAACATCAGAATAGACAAAAGGTTGATTGTCATGCCTTATACACTTTGAAAGGACACATGTAACAAGTTAGTTACTGAGAAAAAATTGTAATAAGTAAAGTTTCACTGGGAATTTAGGCAAGCCAGATTCATAGAAAATATTATTGTCCTGTAAATATGCTGGCTGTTTTTTATTTTTGTTTGTTTGTTTTTGTTTTTTTTATTGAAAATAAATCGTATTTTTTTGTATGAGGTCTGTAATTTTCACAGAGTATTAGTTAATCTTACGTGCGTTCGAGGAGCTCTTGTCTCATGATAACATAGAGGGCGATGCTGTTTTCACTGCATTTTATATTTGTTCTCGAGAGTTTCTGACCAATTATTTTGTATGTTGTTCTTTGAATGATTGATGTCTCACAGGAATCAGAGACGAAAGTGCGGTAGATTGTATTTTCTTCCTTTGTTTGCAATAAAAGGCCATCATTATTGCACTCAAATGTGTCCTGGGATTCTGCTTTCAGAGAGGAGGTTTTTTATTTTCCTTTATTAAGTTCTTTAACTTACATCAGCTTTTTTTAAATCAATACGGTGTTAATATAGTATTTAATTTGCCCATATCCATCGAGAGCCTCATATACAGTGGGAGGGGTTCCTCTTTGCTGTTGCTTTCTCTTTATTTTCACGACGTTTCCTCTTACTACATGACATCATTGTGCAAAAATATTCAATGTTACAGTTGAGACTGAAAGTTCATACTTGACCTTGGAAACAGTAGTTAACAAAACAGTCTCACCACAAGGTCTGTTTAACACAGTAGCTGTTGTGGAGCTTTAAATCGCATCATACAATCTTTTTGTGATGGAGTTTTCCAAGTTGTCATGGTTTCGTGGGTGTTTTAACTCAGGACAGCTACTAAATGGACCTTGAGGTGAGAGTGTTTGGTCATCTGTTGTTTCCAAGGTTGAGAATGAACTTTTAGGCACCACGTTTAAGCAACAACACCGACGAGATGCCTGTAAAAGTGGTCCAAAAAAAAATAGACATTTGACCCTTTGAAATAAACAATTACCATGAAAACTGGACGAACTGAGGAAGATCGAGGGATACAGTTGAAAGCTCCAGAACGGTTACTAATGGACCCGAGGTGAGATTGTTTTGTCAGGATTACAATGGCAGATGAAATCATTAGTCTACTAATCAGTTGTTTGACAAAAATTCATAACTCAACTTTCACTTGCTAGAGTTCGTCCAGAGCTTTCAACCGTACCTCGTGACAACCACAATAGATAACCTGCTTTATCATGTGACCAGAGGTTCATACTTGGGTCACGATCGCAACTGACAACTGAGCAAATTCCTTCTGCTGATGAAGGCCACAACATGTTTAGAGTCCCACGGGCTCGACTGAACAGACTGCAGAACTCTTTTGTTCCTCAGTCTGTCAAACTGTTAAATCACAGTTTGGGTTCTAAGCAGGCCTCAGTGTTCCTGTGTGGACTAAGCACTCAAGGTAAAAGGTAATGATTAAATGAATTACACTGCAGCCACTTACTCGTAATGTCTAATGTAATATATGTTGTAGTTTTGCTTTATTTGGTTAAATGTTGTCATTTGTTATTCATTTTTGAAACAGTGGATGTCTTGGGACGCAAGACAAATTTCAGAAGAGTATTCTGACAATAGAGTGAAATCAAATCAAATAACATGTGGATGAAAGCTCTGGGAAGAAGTCTAGTAAGTGGGTTTTACTGTAAGTAAATACTTTTAAATTACTTTTTGGCGTTTAGCCTATATTGAATAGCAACAGTTAAAATACAGACAAGAAACATGGGAGAGAGACAGGTTTGACATGTAGCACAGGTCTGTGGCCGCAGTTGAACCAGATTAGGCCGAACACTCATAACTCTGATGCATTTATTTCAAGTAATATTGATCAACGTTTCACTGAACCGCCTCACATACATATTTTTAATCATCTTGCTTTCTTCATTTGACCGTGTTTGACCCTTTTGTGCTGTTTGTTTTGTTTTTGTTTTCTTAGTTTTCTATGTGAATTTCCCCTCTGGTGATTAATTAAGTCTTATCTATTTTGTATAATTGTTTTAATTAAATTTTGTGTCTTCCACCACAGGGTTTGCCTGCAATCTCTTACTAAACAAAGGAATTAATTTTATCATTTTCTTTCTTATATAACGTAACATACAAAGTATATCATGGGCTGATGTCCAGCTAAAGTCTTAAATTATCAAAACAAATGCCAATTATTTGGTAGTTCCAAATTATTTTTTGTTTGTTTGTTTTATATCGCTGTAATTTGAATATCTTTAGGTTTTGGACAATCAAACTAAATACCTCACCATGGAAACTTGTGTCCTGATTTTTGACATTTATAGACTAAATTATTAATCAGTTAATCAGGAAAAAACTGATAGATTAATGATGAAAACAATAATTAGTTGCAGCCCTTTTCAGATAGATAGATAGATAGAAAGACAGATAGATAGATGCTTCTCCTCCCCCATACAAAGTCAAGATGTTTCAGTCTTTCAGGTGAGAAGTCATCAGTCTCTGTCACCTTCAGCCTCTGCCACTGTCCACACCTGTGATGGTAACTAACTGACCCATTTCACACAACTCTCCATCCTGTCTAACTCAGCACCCTCTTCATCACCGGTTCACAGAGTGAAGCGAGTGAGGCTGCTGGGTTTTTGTCACGCCTGCATCGACTGGACGACTGCTGACCACCCACAACTCCCGTCTGTCACCCACCAGTCCTCATAAAGTAAGACGTGTCTCCTTAAATATTGTGAATTTATCACGCTGAAATTATGCCCTCAAAACATTTACAAAGGAATTTACAATGGCATTCCTAATCCAGACCCTCCCCACTCTAAGTGCCTGTCTTTAATCCCCAGTGTTAACCTGGCTTTGGAGGTGACACAAACACTATCAGTGTGTGTTGTTTAGCGGAGTGACAATCGTCCCCTCTGGTCCAGATTAAGAGCTGGAGGAGAAACCAGATACTTAATCTTCTGTGGCATGTTGGACAGAAATCTCCCATCTTGGACTTCACTTTCATCACTTCAGCGTCCGCGTCGCCCCGGCCCAAAAGCACTCACTCTATTATCCTGGTGTTGCCTGACTGGGATAACCCACGGCCTAATCCATCACTGCTACCATCTGCATGTTTGTGCAGGCAGTGTGGGTAAATAACGCTGTGTTGGTGGGCTTGGGTTACCTCTCCTTTTTCTTTTCTTACATTTCTGGCAGATGGCTGCGAGGGGCATTTTTTCACACTTAATGAATCCGTCAGCAAATGTGTTTAGTTTTGTTACCTCGTAAAACAGCAGCGGGTCCTTTCAACATTCTTAAAAGACCCCACCCAAAGAAGTTAAAGTCAAGATGGGCTTCAGCATCAAACTTTAACCTTTAGAAACAATTCTTGTAAAAATGCCTGTTTTCTTCTCCGTGCCAGTGTATCAGAGCGTTGTTTGTTACCTTTCATGATTTATTAATTCAGACTGAAGAAAAAGAGAGGTGGCCTCTTGTATTTCGTGCTCCTACCCTCCTCCTCCTCTCCAAAAACACTGATTGTTAGCTAATGAACACGAACACAGCACCGGGAGCTCACATCAAAGGCCACAGCTGACTGAGCTGAACAGACAAATTGTTTGAGCTCACGGGTTTGGAAATAATGAAATGCTGCAGAGGGTGGGAGAGTGCTGAGCAGTTACAACAAAAATTCTGTCACATGGCCGGCAGTCCCGCTGGCCCTCTTCTAGCTGTGAAGCGTGTGAGGCTTCAGAGCGGCAGCAACCTGTGGCTGAGACGGTGGCGGCAAGTACCGGCAAAAAACTACAGATCTCTGCTCTGTTTCAGTCATAAGCAGTTGGTGTTGTATAGTGTGAGGAAGATTTCTTTATTCATTGATTGTTTTGGGTTTTTTTTAGATTGAAAGTTTATTGTATTGTCTGTTGACAAAACAATCTCACTGCAGGGTTCATTTAGTAACCATTTTTGAGCTTTCGATCGTATCACACAGTCTTCCCCAGCAGATGGAGTTTGGCCACTTGTCATGGTTATTGTAGATGTTAAAATTTATTTTTTATCTGAGCACCTTAAGGACTTATCATCTGCTTAAAGCTGCTATAATCAATGTTTTTATGTTAACAGCAGATACGTTCAATGTAAAACGAGTCATTCTGCAGTTCCCTTCAGCTTTACGAACCAAGTTAGGGTCTTGCTGGTAAACATAGTGAAACATTTAGCAGCTATAGAGCCAGATATTTCTCTCAGGGGTTGGTGGAGACCAAAAACAGAGCTAAAAGAGAGTGAATAATCGACTTACATTCCTCAGGTGGCCAGAAACACGACTCCAAATGATCTAATGTTGCTCCGTATCTGCTGGATGTGTAAATAACCGACTTTTAGCTAAAATTTCATGACGACAAATGGACAAACTCCATCTACTGAGGAACATTGTGTTCGACCTTGTATTGAGTCTTTGTCAACAGATCAAGTCTTGGGCCATGCTTTGGTTTTTGTTTTTGTTTTTCAATGCTATATTTATGTTTTTCCAAACAAAGACTAACATAAACATGAAGGAGTGTTTTAAAGAGCCACAGTCACTCACTAACAACATAACATAACAAAGTACAAACAATACAAACAAAAACAAATAGACAAATAAACCGTCAATTCTTCTTTCAAGGTTTGGAAAAAAAAAACATGTAGAGTGAGGCTGGAAAAAGCCTGTGGCCTCTAGTCTGTCTGTCTACAGACGGCTACTGTTTCACTCTGCCTTTTGTGATTTACAGGCCACAAGTGTAGGTTTTCATTGTGATGTACAATGGAGACTTTAAAAGATGCAGTATATCACCAACATGGCAGTCATATGCAAGCAGTCTCAATTATCTGCTTTGTGTTGCAGGGTAGATCAATGAAAAACCTTTTTACCTTCACAGAATTCAAAGAATTACCATATTTTTTCTGATAAAAAATCTCACATGAGCAAAAGAGGAATGACTCCTATATGATTTGTGACACATTTATAAACACTTCTTCGTGCATCACCTTCAAGCAGTAAATGTGACCTGTTTGCAGTATAGATGTGAACTTGCGACAGAGACGAGAGGTTGGGCACCACGACAAAACCCCCTTTGTGCAGCGACTCCTCTGAGGCCGAGAGCAAAGACAATGAAGGTTTTCATCGATGAGCCACATTGTTACTCTAGATTGTACTGAGGGCCATTCACAAGATCAGATCCTGGGAGCTGTATTCCCTGCTTGCTCTTTCTGAAGCGCTCTGAGGCTGCGTTTCTCTCTGCTGACTCAGAAAGTTTTCCAGAGACAGTTTAAAGAAAAGTACTGAGAGAAGCATATCTTATTGCACAATATGAAATTAAACTGGGATGATGGAGTGGTTTTCTCTGGTCCCCAATAAATAAGGTATAAACACACAGATTGGGTAGTGTGGATGGTAAGAAAATATCCAAAGGATCAGTCTTCTTTTTGGCAGACTGACCATCTCTGCCGCCCACTGCTGTAACAGGCACCTTTAAAGACAAAAACATGCATATGTTGGAGTGCAAGGGGCAGACAGCTACATGGTTTTACGTAAATTTTTCTTATGGATCAGCCTCTAATTGGGCTCATGGCATGCCACAGGCTCTGATCAGAATGGGTGGGCAGCCATCTTACCAGGCTCTGACACAGAAACCCCCACATCCCCCTGCATTGTTCTGCAGTGCTGGAGCAGATATAATCTTCAGTGAATTTTAATCCCTGCAAAACAATGCAACATTCCCTGGGAAATGTCCGTAGGGTATATAAAAGGAAACAACAACATACAACCGAATGGAGCTGACTAAAATACAGCCAGGACTGGACCTGCAACTTCATGTATGTTAGAAAATATATATTGGTGCCTGGAAGAAGTTTACATTCTGCAAGTAACAAGACTCAGAGTCTACAAACACTCAGGCAGCTCTGAGGCTGTGCTCAGGCACAGCAGTGCTTTGAGTTGATTACTATTGTCAGCATGCGAACATATAAACACTAACATTGCTTACAGGCTGATGCAAGTGTAATGTTTACAATGTCCACCATCTTGATTTAGCATGTTAGCATGCCATTATATGTGAATTGGCACTAAACAAAAAGCTGAGGCTGATGGGAATGTGATTAGTTGTGTAGAAGTTTAGTCATAATTGGACAAATTTAAACTCTGACCTGATGGTGCTAGGGGTGAAGTCAATAGATGAAAGTTACACAATTATTCCTCTGGGAATCATGAATATCTGTTCCAAATTTCAGGGCAACCATCCAATAGTTGTAAAGATATTTCAATAAAAACAAGAAATGTCAACCTAATGGTGGCACTAGAGGAAAAGTCCTATCCCCTGGGAACCATGAATGTCCGTACAAGACTTTGTGCCAGTCCATTTAGCAAATTTTGAGATATTTCATTGTGATGAAATATTGACCTGTTGGTGGCGCTAGAGGAAAATTCAGGGAATTACCAAAGTCATTGGTGATCCCCAAGGACCTGTAGCATCTCTGTAGTAAATTTATATTATTTAAAGATTTAATATATTTGGGATTCCTCCCCTAGGCACCTTGAACAAAATTACATAAGATATTTCAGTCTGGACCAAAGCGGTGGACCAACTTGTCTCCGTAGAGCCTAAAAAAGACTTCAAATTGACATAAGAATTCCACCATCTATCACATTCAGGGACGTCTGTGCGTCTGCCTGCATGTCTGCTGTTCTCTGCATCTGCTGTTGTTATTTTTAGTGTTAAAGCTCTGTTTCCTTCACCTGCCTGTGTCTGTCAGTCTGCGACTTCTACAAGGCCCAAGAAGCGGACTCTAATCTGACTGACCGGACACCCGCCGCTCCCTCTGCATGCTTCCCGTGAACAGCTGGAGCTGGTCGTGTGGATGCAGTCTGACAGCCCAACCAGCCGGACCGGCCGCCCGCTCTCCGCTCTGCTACCACCAACTGTGCGCACGTGACGGCGCTCGTCATGTCACTGCTGCCTGCCTCAGTGTCAGGGCTCAGCAGCCAGCAGACCACCAGTGGAGGCTGTTGTTGTTAGTTCCAAGTCCTCGGAGCAGATGAGTGGTCATAAAACCTCACCTCACATTAAGCCCCACGCAAGCTCAGCTTATTATGAGTCAGTCAGGTAGTTTGGGTTTTATATTGTTCTATCGTCTGTTTATCTCTGATTTGTGTTCGCTGCCTTTATTTTCCAGCCTCCTTCTTCAGTCTTTTATCTAACCGGGAGACCTCTCCTGACTGGGACAGATGAGCCTGTCACACTCAGCTGTTTGGCTGGATGATGTATCACCAGGGCTCGGGCTTACAGTCAGGACATGTGCTTTTTTGTTACAACAACATCAGCGCGGCCTTAACATATCTGATTTATAGCTCTGATTTACTGCAGGGGCAGAGAGAGTATTCACGTATCTAAAGCAGAGAGAGGCCTACATCCTCTCTTGTTTACTGTGGTACGCTACATGAAAGGTACAGAGTACATAACAAAACACTGTAAGTACGCATGTTTAATATGAAAATCTCCACACATATTCATCATATTTCTATGGTAACATACAGTATACTTACACAACAAATGTATGTTATGAACAGGACCATGGAAAGCTTTTACATGTTCCTTTTTACCAGGTGCAACTTTTTAATGTAACCTTTCATGTAGCTTACAACTGTATTTCATATTATTCATGTATTTGATGAATTATTATCTTTGCACTCTTTGAGATGTACTGATTGAGTTTTAATTGTGTTCAATTGAACCCGGGGCAGGTTTGATGGTTATTTACACCTGTCATCATAGAGCTAACTGGCCAACCCAGGCAACTGACCCCGTGGCCCCTGACCCTCAAGGGGCCCAAAGGGTCTAGGATCACCATGTGGTGTTTGTTGTAAGTTGATAAATTGCTCATTTGTTTTGTTAACACTTTATGCACCATGAAAACCACAATGTCAACAAAAATTCCAGTTTCTTTTAAGTGAGACCTGCATTATTATATAATCTCGAGGCCCTATGTTGCAGAGGGTTAAAATGTAGTTTTAAAGCCTTTATAATTTCACTTTATCTAGGGTAATAACAGTACCTTATTGGTTTATATGTATATATACAGTATGTATATAATTGGCTGTCTTTTTTTGTTGTTGTCCCATATCCATCTTATTTAATGTGTGTTGCTGGAGTTTTGACTTCTGTCAGGCATATTCCTAATTACACGTTGGCTTAATAAAGTTACCACATACAAATTACTAACTAATAGGTACAAAAGGCACAGAAAGTGTGAGAAATGGTAGGTCAATAAGGACCTGCAGCTTATTTTTGCACTGGGGCCCCATAGAGAGTTAATCCGGCTCTAAGCCTATTGAAATGTGGGTTTAAGCATTTTTAAACATGTTGACCTGACAATATATTTCAATAAATCTGTGGTTTGGGGTCAGTATGCAGATGTCAATCTTTTCATTGATTATAATTAATCACACAACCAAAACTAACTGAATTAAGAGTGTAACTGAGTGTATAATGGACTGAAAAACAACAATCACCCATCATTGTCAAAGATCAGTATAAAAGGTAAAGAATATACAGTATTTATCTACAGTCCCATCTTTGTCTTGAACTTGTTTTCTCTTCTTGCCCTAGTTTCTTGATTAACCACTTGACTTCCTAATCATGTATGCCCTCATCTAAAACAGAGACACTTTTGACTTAATTAAACACAGCCACGATCACATACAGAAGCAGGGATGACAAAAGCAAATATAGACAAAAGGAGGAGAGGGATTCCATTGTTCCACCACAACACAGGCGTGTGTTGCGGGAGAGGTGAGGATGAGGTGAAGCGCAACTCATGTCAAATCGAATAAATTACTTCCAACAAGGAGGTTCGGGCGGCTGCGGGAGGCCCATTTAGGAGCTTTTAAAGTCAAACAGCGTGAAGTCTTAATTACTGAGACTTAATACTGGCCAGAACTGCGCTCACGCTGCGACGGTCAGGAGTTGGAGGCTGCTGCCCCCGCGGCTACAGAGGAAGGAGAGAAGACCGAAAACTGAAGACAAAACAGGACATTTCCACCGTCTCTGCCAGCAGGAGGGGAAAAAAGGTGGATTAAATCCCTTTTAATATCTGGATTGTTAGATAAAAGCAGCTATGGCCTCATCCTGTTCTCCACTTGGTGTCAGGATGAGATGTATTTCCAACAAATTACACTTTTTTTCCACCTATCCCTCCTGTCAGAGTGAACCTTCAGGCACACTCGGGTTTATTGGCAGTAATGATCCTAGGTTACTCCCTGCTGACCAATCACATGTTAATGCTTGCTGTTCAGATGAAGGGGGAGGGGTTGGTTACTTGGAAACTCTGGTACTTGGAAAAGTACCAGAGATGGTGTAAGCTCCGGTTCCATTAGTTAGAAAGTATGATGGTGTGAATGAGAATAAGGATGTTGACCTTTGACCTTTACTTCCTCCTGAGATGTCAGGCTACAGATGAGTTTTACTGCCTCAGCTTCACTTTACTGTTTGGTGGCAAAATTAATTAAACAACCCATTGGTACTGTTAGTATAATCTTTCAGACAAGTGTCTGACAACTACGCAATTCTTAAAGATCTTATTCTTACTTATTCTGCTTTCTATTTTAATAAACTATTTAATTCAGCAAAGATTCATTTTTATGCAGATGATACAATACAGTCACCAACTTCATAAACCAAACTACTACTGACTTCAAACATAATTCAGTTATCATTTTCCAATTAAAATAAACCTTAAATGCTCAAAAGCAAGGTCTATAACCTTCTCTGGGAATCACACCCATTCAGTACAAAAGGTAGGTAACTCATTAAATACTAGATGGAATTGAATAAGAGAAAGTCTCTTCATACAAAAGCCAAAACCCAATTAAAGTTTTATTATCATTCTATGAAATACTTTTCTCAACCCTTTGTCAGCAAGAAAAAACGAAATCTTTAAATCACTCCACATTTTATCTTTTTCAGATTACAGTGAATGTGTATGTATGTTGGGCTGATTGTTTTTCAGAACCGCACCTGCCATTGAGGACAGTATGTCCTCTGTAGTTTTCTAGGAATATGGGGGGTTTAGCAACCTAGATAATTACATGCTCACAATTAAAATAAATAAAGCTCAGGGTTTCCTTTAACAGAATTTCATTCCTGGCAGTTTGCAGCATGTAACTAAAGCATTTAAAGAAAATAAAATTAAACAATTACCTGAATACATAAAATTTGGCAAATCCAAATTCATTATTATCTGAGGGGATTGGGAATGTGTTGGGGGGATTTGGGCTCTTGACCTCAGTATATCTAAAATCCTGGCTATGGCCCTGCTACTGCACTGACTTGATCTTGTCTACCATTCAGCTCTGTTTTATTTTAACTATTTGATCGCAAATTCATCATTGTAATTTACAATATATGTGTTAACTGAAAGAACCTCGCTAAAAACACAAAGGAAGGTTCAAGTGTATGTTTTCATTTTAAAAGCGATTCTTGTCTACCTTCTGACTGTGTTTATTATCTCTTTGCTGCAGTTTTCGTCACATCTCTCTTGTAAAATAGATAAAGTATCTCAAGAGACACGCTGGTTAAATAAAAGTTTACTAAATAACACCTAAGAATTTGCGTGTTATTTGTTATTTTGGCATTTTGTCTATTTGTTATTACTATTTATTATTAGAACTGTTTTATTAGAAACGTTTTATTGCAACTAAACTAAATGTCACCTGATTTGAACTCATTCACATCATTCATGCCTCTTTTCTTTCCTAATTAGCTGAATATCCGGGTGTCTCCTGTGGTGATATCAGAACAAATGTCACGGGGCATTGTTATTTTGGCCAAAGTACGTGTTTGTTCTTGTATGAAAATCTCCCCGGGCTGTGTTACCTTTAGAGGTCATGCATTGGCCCTTCAGCAGCCGTGAGGATCAGGGGTCTGGTAGCCGTGACGATACACTTTCATTTCAGCCAGCAAGTAATCCCACAATGCAATAAAACTGTCTGGCCCCTGCGTCTGGCTCCAGTCGGACCAACTTTACTCACAAAAATGCCCCCTCCCCCTTACCCCCAACTTCAACGTTATTAAGTGGAATGTAAATCTCAAAATAGAAGTTTAGAGCTCTTTTTTCTTTTTTTCCCAAATCTGAGATGTCATTAAACAGCTATTTGCCAGGAGAGGCTCAGTAATTACATAGGGGGAGAGTCGTATGTGTTATAATAAGGGAGTGCATCGCAACCAAACCAAGACACCAGCGGGGACAGAGGTCACTGCAGTCTGGTCAGGCTGTGTTTACGTTGGCGAAGGAGTTGCAGCTGCGTGCAGGACGTGTGTCTCTGGGTTTAGACATTATCTCACAGTTGGTTTTGGTCAACTTTTCAAAACAAACAAGTGGCCTCTGCACTGTCCTCTACTGTCTTACACACTGTTCGTAAGATGAATAGCGGCCCGAGTGGATAATAATTGTTAGTTTTAGTCAGAGGAAAGTATCACTCATCACTCTTTGGGCTTTATTTTGGGGGAGGCACATTGACATGTCATCACGTTTTGAGTTGATATGAAAAACTTGTTAGCAATCAGTTCCTTATTTACAGATCCAGCAGTTTCAGAGAAACTGTAGCTATCATTTGGAGTCGTGTTTCCAGTACTCCCAAGTACAATATTCACTCTCTTTTATCTCTGTTTTTGGTCTCTACCAATTCCTGAGAGAAATATCTGGTAAACGCTCCACTATGTTCACCAGAGAGTTCGTAACTGCGCCTGTGGCTGAGCAGGAAGCATACAAAGTGGGTTTTTAGAGGGTTTTTTTGCTGGAAACTGGGGGACTAAAACAGATTCATTAATATTCACAAACAAATGTCAAGTTACGTAACTCGTAAGCACAATGCACAAATAAATTTGTATTTGTGAATCTGTATCTGTATCTGTGCCTCTAATTCATCACTGCAAGCAACACCTTTCACATTGTTACTTCATACATTGTTATGATAAACGTATAGTTTATTCGCTTTAAAGCATAAATCTAGTGATATTCCAGATTTTATATATATATATATATATATAGTAATTTTTAAATAGATTTTCCAAATTGTCAACAAATCCCATGAGGAGACCAAAATTGACTCAGTAAAGAAAGCCTGATATATCTTATTCCTCGGTGTCATATCCCTCCGTTGTTAAAAACACATCAATGAGCCACACTGTTCCACTGGGTGACGTGTTCCTTCAATATGATTAACATGGCCACTGTAGTTTATTTTGAGTCAGTCCCACAAACACCATCCTACAACCGATGTAAATACTCACTAGAGCAGTAAACGTGTATAAACCTCCTAAAAGATCTGCCGCAAACGCACTATTTGCTCACATTTGAGTTATATTTACTAACAAAACTAAGTCTTTAGCCATGCTTGCAGCTCTGTGAGGCTGTACATATAGTGGAGCTTTGCACAACATGCCAACATGTTGACAGTGACAGATGACAGCCTGCTGATGTTTATCATGTTCACAATTTTAGTTTAACATGTTAACATGTAAACATTAACTGATTAACAACAGTAAGCTCATTTTGAAGAAGCAATTCATGAAAAGTGTTGGCAAATATAACTTTTCATCCCTAAAAATTAAAATCAACTTGAATCCCTATTGGAATGTGTGCAGCTGTGATAGGTTGTCTCAAAAGTCAATGCTGCCACACAATACAGAAAATGTGAAACCTATTGATGACTTCAGTTTCCTTAATACAGATCCATTTCATACACTGTGGCCTGAGTCACTGAAACCTGACCTTCACATATTAACCTTACTTCCTGTATCACATATTCACTCTGCATGTGAGTTTTTAGCTCAAAATGACCTACCTTCCTCTCAACCTGACATGAACCAAATCTAATTATAAGCAAGACGAGAGGGTCTTGTAAGGTAAACTGATGTATCAGACCATGTCAAATACTGGGTTTAACTGTGGAGCATAAGGTTTTAGTGGCTGTAATCATACTTTTCTGAAGGGATGGCAAAACTTGTTTTTGGAGTTATTCAACTAAATCTATTCAGAACATGGGCCTGTATTACGTTTCCTATTCTTCTATTCAAACAGAAATCAGGTGAGTCCATCTAATGTTTCTGGACTTCAGTGCTTTTTAGAGTTTCGTACATCTATATGATTGTTAATCTGCATTTTTTCCCCCACAAAACTGGGTTTAGCAAGTGAAAAAGAGAAAAAAAAAACTTTTAAAAAAATGTCTTAATTATAGGAATATGTTGATGGGAATCTATACTATCTACTTTACAACTTTGCCCATTAAAAGAATCAATTAGATTCTGATCAGTCAGTCCAGATAGTTTGGATTTATGGCCTCAGGCTTTTCAGACTTTTAAAATGTGGTTAAGAGGTTGTCAGACTGATCCTTGACAAATGCCTCTCACACCCACCGGGCGTCACCACCAGCATAATCACTTAACATTAAGAAGCAAATGCTGAGTCAGTGTAGGTAAAACGAAGGTCAGGCTGTTTGTTACTGGCAGAGGCAGAGAGAACGGTCACTCAGGGACACTGAGGACACCCCCATGGCTGAAAAGTCTCATTTGAAACTATTGATAACTCCTGGCAGATACGATTTCTCCTGTTAGAGGCTGAAAGTGTGGGAATGTCCCTTTAGATGCTGTTGTCATTGTGTTGAAACTTGTGTTAATATGGACAGAACTACAGTACAGAGTGCTGCAGGAATGCACTGGTTGAGCGGTCATTGCGTACACAAGAGGCGCCACAGGGGTTTCTGAGGGCCTCCCTCTGTGTGTTTGTGTGTGTGTGTGTTTATGTGTGTATGTGTGTGTGTGTGTTTGTGTGTGTGTGTGTGTTTGTGTGTGTGTGTGTGTTTGTGTGTGGGTCATTGCTGCTGGTTAATAGGCTTCAACTCACCTCAGGAGCCAAATCTATTATCATAAACAAGTTCTTTTAAATATACATACTACATGCTTGGTTGATTTAGGGTTAATTAGATTTTAACTGATCAATGACAATAACAATACAAAACATTTTTTTTTTATCAAAGGGACACTTTCATCGCTGAGCAATGGTGGAAGAAGTACTCAGATCTTTTACTAAAGTAAAAGTTACAATGCAACACTGCAGAAATACTAATAATGACTTTATTAGTGCATTCAAAAATGTTACTTGAGTAGTTCGTATTAGCAACAAATGTACGTAAAATACCAAAAGTAAAAGTACTCAAAATGCAGAATTAGCCATTTCAGAATAATGTGTATTATATCATTGGATTATAATTATTGGTGCATTCATATTTAAATCACTTATATAATCACAATATTGAAGCTGGTAAAGGCAGGGTACATTTTAATTACTTTATATACTGCTGGATTAATCTATACATCAGAATTTATTGATTATATTTTGTATCAATAATATGAATCTCTAAAAAGTAAGCTGTCAAATAAAGAAGTACAACATTGAAGAAGAAAGTACAATATTTGCGTCAAATGTGGAGGCCAGCACTTTTCATGGCAGGTCCACTACCATCAGTGTATAAATGAGATGCAAACTGTAAAAAGACTAAGGTTGAAAAAGTGCTTCATAGGTGCAGTCCATGTACCAACTCTTGGGCAGGATGGAGAATACAGGGTTAACAGTGTTGCTGCTGAAAACTGTTATCAATTATCAGTTGTGCCCGTAGATGGCAGCCATGAGTTTAGTTCAGCTGGAATCCAAACACAGCCCTGTTGCGCAGAGTTTGCATCAAGCACTTTTTGTCTTTGCATTTGTAACCTGAACCTGTACATGTGGAGTGGACTGGTATCAACTATAAAAGCAGACCCAGCAGTCAGAGTAGAGACTCCACATCGACTAATGGAGAGAGGAAACATAATCATCTCCATCACAGCGGTCTGAATGTGTGTGAGTGTCGCCTCCCTCCTCTCCTGAACAGCCATGAGATGGAAAGATGAATGAAGGTATCAAAGCTAAGAAGGAACATTTAGGCATGATTCAGGTCTATAAAACTGTATTGATTTGCTGCTGGCCTTCCTGCACAGTCCCTGCCCAGCCGGTGCCAGAGTAATTTGTCCCCCAGGTCTAAGGTTGCATGTGAATTTTCTGTTGTGTCAGCTGAGTTTAGTGCAGTGCATGCCTGAGAGGAGGTGAACTCTCATTATCCCACACTGCTTTAATTAAGAGCCTGCTGTCAACGAAAGCAACATCTTTAACTCATTTATTACCTCCTGCAGTAGGCATCTCCAAACGGCAATAGTCAATATTTCATCTTCCACAGTAGAGCGTGTGTAACTTTGTCACGAATACATCTGCAGCTGACAAATTCAGAATAGTAAGTGAGGATTTTACTTAACAAAAGACAGCATGGAGGCTTAAATGCTCAACTGTGACAATCAGATGCATATGTGTGTTTCCTTGTGTCCCTCACAGTGTAAATATAGGGATGTATTGTGATTCCACACCTCACGATTGACTTCCAGGGCTAAAGTTCAGTGCCAACGCAGGAAATGTGTCCTTTATGTAGCGTGGCAGAAAGTAAGTATGTGGATGGGCCTGGAGGACCCTTGAAGATTGGCAGATTTAAAAATCAAATGAATGATGCTCCAGGTCCTCTTCATTACTGGTATTCATTGTTTGTAGCACATTGCACACATTGGCTTGAAGCACTTTGCACTTCATGAATTTGTATAAATTCCAGGAAATAATTGCATAGATTTTTGGCGTCCATGTTATTGTCGAACCCCCTTCAAAGCAACCGCTGATTGACCTTTTGCGCACAGCCAACACTGGAAGTGGTTAGTGAGGTGTGGCCCTTTCGGTTCTGCAACAACAAAACATCAGCTTTGTAGTTTGTGCATCACAATGGGGTAAGCAGGACAACAAAATGTTAGCGTTACTCCCCTAATCTTTCGTGTATCATGACAGAAAAATGACTACAAACTTCATATGCAAGAGGTCTTCGTTTTGGGCCTCATGAAGACTCTTTTGGTATAAATGGCACCATTTCCTTGGATGGCCTCCAGTAACTCACCTCCTCTCCCGATAGGAGAGGCACAGGTTGCATTAGCACAGACTCACAGCCTGTTGGTTGAAGAGCCCTGTGGCGGGGGAAGCCAGGACGGGTGCCAGGTCTGGATGGGTGCACGGGTCCAGCCATGCCCAGCACGTCCCAAACAACCGGTGCGCGAACCAGAGCCATCTGCTGTCCATTTCACTTACATTCTCACTTGATGCTCTGCCAGCAGCTCACTTTTTCACCCCTGGAACGAGACTAATCCTCCCGTCCTCACATGAGCCACCAAAGCTCCGGGTTCAGCTGGCAGGACAACATGGTTACTCTTCTGATTTTTGCCTGAGAAAACAAACAGGCTATACTTCCCTGAAACACATTTCAAACACATTTATCACAAACCCTCTTCCAAGCTCCATTCCCTACTTACTGTAATGACCAGATCAGCCTCTCCACTCTTCATGAGTGTGTTTGAGAAATTTCCATCAACTAAATAACCATTAAGCACTCAGCAGTCTGGCCTCAACTGTTGAAGTACATAAATGGCTCATGACCTGAACATCAGATGCATCATCTTCAAGACTACAGTATCCCTGTTTGAGTCATTTCCACCAACTAAATAACCATTAAGCACTAAGCGTCCAAGCCTCCTCAACCGTTAAAGCATAAAAGAAAAGGAAGAGATTGATCAGAGAAGTTATGACTCACACAGGAAAAAATACAAAGCAGCTGCAGTAGGAGTTTTGTCTGTCATTTGACTGCTTTCTAGAAAGGGAGCATTTATTACATTTTTACTCACTCAGTTTTCTTGCAGTTGCATAAAACCTTCTGTTTTATACTGCATCACGAGAAGTGCAAGCGTGAATGTGTTTAATGACCTTTCAGACACTTCTTGACAGTTGTAAGAAATTAGAAGCAGTGTTTCAGTATGAGTCAACTTCAAACACACAACAAAGTGCTCATAGAAAACAAGAATCCAACTTATCACAGTGTATGTGTGTGTGTGTGTGTGTGTGAAATTTCAAGTTTCCATTCTTCTCTTTGGGTAATGTCATACTGTTGAGTGATGCATTTGAAAAGCATTAAAAGTAATGGTACTTTAGAAGGTTGTCAACAACATGTCATAAACATTCATGAGACAATTATAATTCATTATGGATGTATAATGTTTTATAGGAGCTGATAAAATGCATCAGTAACCATTATATGCTCTTAAAAACAAGGTCAGGATGTTTTGTGAGTGAGTTCAAGTTGTGACTGTTCTTACATGCATTATAGATAGGCTGTTAAATATAGTAGACGTTGAAGTGTTGGCTCTCATTCTACATTAAAGGCGTTCTTTTTTTCCAGCTGCAAGTGTGCAGCTGCTTTTCTGTGGTCAGCACCTCCTCACTGGTGTGCACTTCACAGCACTTGCTTTCCTGCAGAAAGTATTACCAGTCAATAACACTGATCAAACCTTTTGTAAATCAAATTTCACATACATTAGACGCTAAAATGACTAATAAGGCAGTAGATGATAAAAGTGAAATAAAATAAATAAAAAATAAATATTCACCCATTTGCCCATCCATAAAAGAAAAATAAAAGAGACAAAAACAAAAGTAACTTACATTTTCTCAAGTACTTCACTGAAGTACACTTTAGGTTTTACCGACCAGTTAGTAAAATGCAGTGCATTCTTAAAGATTAAACAACCCAACAGCAAATAAAGTTGTTAAAATGAGCTCCTCCTTCACAAGCTTGTTAATGCATCATCAATAGTAGGCTGATAATCCAATAAAAGATGTATTCTCTTAAAGGGGTTACTTTTGGCTGATAATACCTCTGTACTTTCACGTAAATGTTAAATATAATTTTGAATTGGTATTTTTACTTCACATAAGGGTCTCAGTAGTTCTTCTGCTACTCCATAAAACATTCTATGCAAAAGTCTGCCTTAAAAAGATACGTTCTAATGGAATAGTTTGACATTGTGGGAAATGCGTGTTTCTGCTTCATACTGATCGTTAGGTGAGAAGATCGACGCCACACTAACATCAGCAGATGATTAGCTTAGCTTAGCATAAAGACTGGAAACAGGGGGGAACAGCTAGCCTGGCTCTGTCTAAAACTTGTTGTTTTTACACTTTTTATACACATTAAACAAACGAGATGGTCTATGTTATCATCTCAGCACTTCTTCTGCCACTGTGTAACACTTTCTAGGCCAAAGCTTGGCAAAAAAGTTTTATAGTTATGTTTAAAAAGTTGTCTCCTTCAGCAGGTTGTTTTAACGCCTTGAAGCATAAAAGCCAAAAGCTCCTTCACCAAGAAAATTTTTAGTTATTTTACCTAATTCATATTTATTTTCCAGACCAGAGGAGTGAACGTGCTCTGAAATAAGAGCCCTTTCCAACCAGACTCTGTGTCCTTTCTCTGTGCTGCAGACCACACATGTCTTTTTCAAACCTAATTGTACTTCAAGAAACAGTATTTAGCCCAGAGTGAGCTGCGTGCTGATGGCACTGATACATTCATTTTTTTATTTCTCTTTGCACACGAATGCCGGCAGTGTGACAGGCCAATACTGGCATGTGACTCAGATTGATAGTGGCATATCAATCAAGTTTTGTGTCAGTGTGGAATTTGTTCATGTGACTTTGTGTGCACGTCTGTTAGTGTGTGTGTGGGAATGCTGGAGGGCTTGGTGATAATTCAGCCGTAAATGAGTAACAGCAGGAAGATATGGTGCAGATGATCAGTGATTTTCCCCCTCTGAAGAAAGTGATGATGAGGTTCCACAGAGTTAAGTAGGTTACCACACATCCCTCGGTTTGCTGCTGCTTTACTGCACACACATTATTACTGGCTGATCACCAAATACCTTTTTCCATCTGAATTTCCACGTGTGTCCGCAGTGAAAGTGATAAAGAGAAAGCCAGCGAGATTGAAAAGGATGCCAGTTGTACATCTGTGAAATCTATAAGTACCTTGTCTGTGAAATGTTAACAATTCATTGTCAGTAGAATACATTAGCTCGCAGACAGAAGGGCACATCCGGAAAAGACTGAAGGTTTCCAGACTCCCTTTTTCCAAACGCCACTCCACCTCCGCTTACCTTTAGGGAATAACCACTTCAGGTAATTTAATTAGCTGGAAAAACAACCACCAGCTCCATGTTCATGTGATTACACCGGGGTTTAAGAGATAGACTCGACTGCGTGTCAAGTGTTTGCCCTTGAAATCAAATGTTGCATGTAATTTTGGTAATAGAACTGTGTTTTACCTTCCGGAGATATGATCACAGTCAGAGTCAAGACTGGAAATAATAAGAGCTTTAATCTTGCTCAGATCATGCCGACAAAACCTCTCTCATCTATGTATGTGGTTCAGAAGCTGATTTTTATTATTTGTAAAACATCCTAATTTTCCTTCATCTGCTTTTAAATCTGATTTGTATAACAAACTAACTCAGGAGAAACAACAAGAAACAAAGATATGATACTATGGCTTGATTAACACATACAAATTTCATAAAACCCTTTGAAGGACTTTGAAATGGAGGTTAAGGTGAAGTACCTTTAAGAGATTAAACAGCTAAATTTGATCCTGAAAAGACAAAAGATAGGCCCTGAATGTTGCTTATGCTCCATCCTCTTCTCTAACATAAATGATTCAGGTGTATTTGAGGGCATTGGCACCATGCAAACAAAGACAGGACTCAGGCTTTAAATTCTGCATTTTCAGGGAGGTGCATGGATGGAAAGGCATTTTTTGTGAATGTGTAGTGTAAGACCTACTGCAGATTGACTCTACAAACAGTACGTTTGTATGTGTGTAAAGTGGACAGAAAAAAAGAGGATGACACAGTTATTTTCTTTGTTGTAAAACCCACTTTCACATGCTTCGAAACGTCTCACTACGGCTGCCAGTTTCATATCAGTTGATTCAAAAAGCCGTTACAGACCACACGCAATTAAAATGTGTGTTTTTCTGTCTTTTTTTTTTTTGGGTCAGGTCATTTCATTCACTCATCATATCCTGTGGTCTTGCTGACTCAACACCAAAGTTGATCAACTTTAACAGAAATTAAAGATGGCAACCTCACATATCCCGGCCTGAAATGCTGAGCAATACTGAGTTCCTGCAACACTTACGTACCTTTCACACCCACATTTGTTTCTGTTTGCAGTTTTCCTTGCAGGGTGACAAATTGTGCTCAGCAAATAAGTCTGACTAAAAAAAAAACACACAACCTAGAAGTGAATCAGAAGAGCATTATGCCATAAAACAATACCCAGAAGAGAGTTATTTCCCAGACTGCAGGGCATGAGCAGCAGCGAGCTGTCTCGCAGACAGGCAGTCTCTGAAGGCCCGCGCAGGGACGGGATGGTATGAATGATGCATGGCTTCACCACTTCCCAAGGCGCTCTGCTATATGAGGTGGCTGAGTAACTGAACAGACACATAGTGCATGGCGACTCTGAGAAAAAAAGACTCTGGGCATCGGAGAAGAGAAAACTGAGGGACATGCAAATCTGCAGCAACTCTGGGCTTCTGTGTAGAAGCCCAGTTATTGTTTCAAAAAGCAAAAGGGAGAAGTGGTTCTGCATACATACTAAAGTGTGTGTGTGTGTGTGTGAGTGTGTGTGTGTGTGTGTGTGTGTGTGCGTGTGTGTGTGTGAGGATGTACACATCCAGTATGTGGGTGTATGAGTGGCAGCAAACTCAGACAAAGGCACATACACAGTGTAACACAGCTAGGTGTGTGCCTCTAACCATAAACCACAGAACACACACATTCAAACACACACACACACACACACACACACACACTTTAAATACTCTTATGCTTTATGTACAGTCAGTTGATCCAACCCAATTTCACTCAATGACACCATCATGGGATGCTCAGGGCTGTTGATTTTGGGTCTTGTCCTAAATGTTGCTCACTGCTTGGAAATTCAGGGTAAGTCTGCAGGGTTACAATCCGTCTGTGACTGTCAGCTGTTTATAGGCTTATTTTACTGGCCCTTAAGGTCTTGTTTAACCTGTGGCATTTGCACTAAACAGTGTTCCTGTGATTTTCCTAACTGATTAGTCCAATTATAAATGCACTCAGGCAATAAAGCCACATGCTGGATGCATCTTGAATGTACTAAATAATAACTATTTCTTACTGAAGGCATGTTGGTATTGTCACTCTGGCAGGCTGTTCATTATTATTGATCAGTGGTGTCACCTAAAACCACATTTGTTTCTTTACAGCCTTTTAAAGTTAATATATGAGGGTTGTTAAGGTTTTTTTTTTCTTTGTGTAAGGGGAAAACCCTCTACAGGTTACACTTCTTTAAAGATCCTACTGTAGCTTTAGGTTCAGATTAAAGTCTTTGTTTCTGCAGAGTCACTGGGACTTCCAGCTGGAGATGAAAGTTTAAAACGTGTGAAAAAGTTCTGTTTTGTCGAAAGTCTTATTTGTTTACCACATCCCCAGTCTGTGTGGCACGGGTGAATGGTTGCTGTTTGGTGAGAAAAAGAAGCCCCTGAGGCTCAGGAAATATGATGCAGTCCATGAATACCTGATTTCTTTCTCAGTTATTACTTAGTTTGTATCCTTAAGGTGTGCCTTTTCCATGCTTGGCTGACATTTATTCTGGCAATAACCTGCAAGGGCAAATGAATTATGAACCCACAAGGCATAATTGAACCCATACAGCATATTTATTTCTCTCCCTCTGTGTCCTTTCCTCTTTAAAGGCTTTGGAGGCTCTCCACATTGTTTCCATTTGCTGTGTTGTATAGTAAGACCAACAGCATTTCAGCTTTAACAGTGTTTGATGCAAACAGTTTGGTTTAGACTGCAGCAGCTGGCTGTATATTCAATGGTTTTCCATGGAGCAAGCTGTCATCATTTTACTCATCATGTATATATGTATAAAGCGGAATAGAAGTTCTGGCTGACAGAGCAAACTGTGTCCTGAAGTGCACTTTGATAAAGTCGGCAGAGGAATCAGGATGATATGGACTTTGTATGCATTGGAGTCTGCACACTGTCCCTTCTGCAAGTGCTAAAACCTGTCAGCTTCTATTAAATGTCCTTTCCTCTGAAACCTCCCCTAATCATGGCTGATTTCTCAAGTGTGGAGGGAAGAGGTCGTCGGTGTCTGGGTATGGATCAGGGCGTAACTTTTGGACTGTTTTCATTTCATTAACATAATGGAGTCCTCTATTAAATATACACTGAGGGGACAAGGCCACATTTGTCAAGTGTCATTGTATGCACAATGTCCAAGTCCTGTCTTCTGTCTTCCTTTTGAGTATTAGAGAGTACTGCATCTTAAACTTCCAGTTTCATATAATTCTTTCGGTTGAAGTTTTGTTTTGGCTGAAATATATAATAATATATAACAAATATTGAATGAATTACCGTGAAATTTGATGTTCATGGTCCCCAGAGGATGAATCCCAATGACTTTGATGATCAGTGAAATATCTCAACATATAGATGGATTGGTGCAAAATGTTGCACGCATATTTATGGTCCCCAAAGCTTGTATCCTGATGACTTTGGTCATGCCCTGACTTTTTCTCTAGTGTCCATGAGGTTGACACTTGAGGTGGGTGATTTTTTTCATCTAGCGCCACCATCAGGTCAATATTGTAAACTCTGGTTTATATTTCAGACGGAAACTGACAAATGCAGAACGGAGGAAAAATAAATGGGCGCAGATGAAGAATGGATGTATTTTAATTCTGGGTAAAATTATCACCTGTAGGTTCATGGCCAAATATCTGCAAAACTAGGAACATTCCCATCATCCTCAGCTGTACTTTGAGTTTAGTGCTAACTATCAAATGTTAAACTAAGATGGAAAACATGGTGAGCATTACACCTGCTGAACATCAGCATGTTAGTATTGTCATTGTGAGACATTAACATTTAGCTCAAACAGTGGCTGTAGAATCTTAGTCTTGTTTATATTGATTAGTCATTGGCCGATCATTTAGAACCAGTGACCCGGTTAGTTTGCCTCATCCATCACAGTGTCACTTCACCAGTGAAAGACAATGGGATGTGTGGAAACCCCTTTCATAGGCACAACAGTGGACATCTATCAGTCTGCTGTCTGTCCTCTCAGGAAAAAAGGAACAATCACATTTTCCCCCTCAAGACATTTCTGCCTTGCACGTGTTTGCAATTTTAGGGCGGTTCAGGTGAACTTATGACCTGTCATTATTACTGAACATTGTGTTGTTCTGTGTCTCAGGTCCGGGTGAAGAGTTGCTCCTTGAGGTCACACACAACGTCACAGCAGTCCTGGGAGAGGACGTTTACCTGAGCTGTAGCTATCTGGGCGAGCGTGAGATCCAGATCGCCGGATGGAAACGCCAGATTAACCCTAAAGTTAACTCTAAAGCTAAATTCAGGCGACTGGCTGGATTTTTTAACGGCAAGCCGTTTAACCGCACTGACTTTTCAAACCCAGTTTCTCAAACCAACCTCACAGTTAAGATGAGTGTGTCCAGTGTGGAAGATGAGGGAGAATACATCTGTGAGTTTCAATCAGAGGATGAGGATTATTCTGACAGTGTATTCCTCACTGTAGTAGGTAAGCCAAGACAGTAATGTATGCCATATTTTTTTATTCATTCACCATTATTTGTGAGTTTAAGATAAAAATCTTTGACCCAAGACATGACTACATACTTTAATGACATGTTTACTTGTTCATTCATTCACAGCTCATCCTGAAATCCAGATCCTGGTGAATGCAGAGACCATAAACGGCTCTCACCACCAGTCGGTGTCATGCTCTGCCGTCGGTGGCAGACCTGTGCCTCAAATCAGCTGGCTGGTCAATGGCCTTCCTCCCTCCGATTACCCTTTTACTGTGAACGTGAGTGAAACTGTTCACTCAAACGGCACCTCCACCCTGAGCAGCATCCTCCAATTCCCCACCCACCTGCAGGACGAGGACAGTGTGACCTGCGTGGTCCAACACCCGACACTCCCAAACCCCAAACTCACCACAGTGGGGGTGGAAACATACAGTAAGCACGCACTCACAGCTGAGCGTGTCAGTATTGCTGTGTTTGTACATCTGTGTTACCAGGAGGTGACATATTGTTTTGCATCACCAACCAGAGTTTTGTAATCATGCATTTATGACTCAGCATTTCACAACACAATAACTTTCTCCTGCTGATTTTTCACACTGGCCGTTCCTTCTCACTCTGCTCCACATACACAGTGACAGACCATAAATCACATTGCACAGTGCAATGCATTCATGTGGGAATGCACTCTTTCACTGGCATCGAGCACATGGAATACCATAATGCAGCAACAACCCAGTAACTAATTAATAACAATATTATACCAAAGTGCAGCGTGCTATTTGGTGGCTGCATTTCTGCAGTGACATTTTATTAAGCGAAAACTTTTTACTAACATAGGCCTACTGAACGGTGAAAAAACAAGTTCTTGGACACCATAAAGTATTAATGATAGGTGCAAGATTAAAGAATCTTGAGTGAGAAGGAACTACAAATCCAGCACACTTTTTTTATTTTAGTTCCGTTTTGTTCCATAGACTTTTATTAGGTCAAATTAAAGCTGCTATAATCAATATTTTTATATTAACAATGGATCCAATGACTACGTCAATAAAAGACAGACAAAGTTGGTGACTAGCTGGTGAACATAGTGGAGCATTTAGCAGCTTAACTGCCAGATATTTCCCCCAGGACCTGGTAGAGAGATAGATACAAGAGAGTGAATATTGGATTTAGATTCATCATGGCCACAAACACAACTCCAAATGAATGCTAATGTTGCTCTGTAGATACTGAATGTGTAAGCAACTGTTTACTTTACTAAGTTCGCCATCAACTCAAGAGATGATGATAAGTTAATGTTGTGTTCACAACTTGTTTCTGCTGCCCCCTAGGGGGACAAAAAATCTAATAATGCAGATTTTAAATGCCAAACTATTTATATGAATTTACAGATATCTTTTTTTTTTACTTGGCACTTCCTAAAATGACTTACTTTCTTAATCCGCATCATCCTGGGTGGGACATAAGGCCGCAAAACTTTAAAGCAAAACTTCAGTACCTACAACCCTGGCTGGCAAGAAACAGCATTTAAAAAAGATACAGAAACACACAACAGTTTGGTTTGTTGTCACCTCAGTATCTCAGTAACTGACCATGCAATTTGCAAGTTCACACCCCATGTGTATGCCCTGGTTCCCACTGTAAATGCCCTGCCTCTAGCACACATAAGACAAAATAGGTGGCCCAGACAAACCAAGTAAATACTATTGTGCAGTGCAGCATAAAGCTGATTGTTACAACCATTTCAAGCAGGGCAGAGTGTCCAGATCCCTGCATGGAAATAGTAAATGTTCATGCGACAGACTGTATAGTAACAATCCCATTAGCATGAGCCAGGCCAGCCAGCACATTTGTCCATGATGCATTCACACTCGACTGAAGTACTGCAGCTTAGGTACTTTTCTAACTGCAGTGGTTAAATCCACACATAACTGTAGGTGCCAAAGCCAAAGTGCTTTAACTCACTTTAATCATACATACCCTTCCCCAGGACCCGAGCTATTACGAGGTGTAAGCTCACCGGTCTTACTCATTAGGGATGGCTGGCTATTGTATGACACCACAACTTTTATGTATTTGATAATAGACTCTGATCTCTGCTGATTCCCTGTATTAAAGCCTGCGGTTCTCTCAGCGTTGGTTGGACAGCAGCTGGGCCAGACATCTGCTCTCAGCTGCAGCCCGGCCAACAGATGGGACAGGTGATAAGCCAAGTCAGCACTCTCCAAAACCCAAGCAGAAGCCCCTTACGGCCTGTGTTTAGCTAACATTCATCTCATCCGGCCACGGCTTCCTATTTAACCAAAACACCCCGAGCCTCAACTTGCTATCTGACTTTTTAATTTGCTGGAAAAAACATTAGACATTGTGAAGGAATAACTCTTCTCGCCTTTCTTCCTGCTCTGCAGCGCGGCCAAATGTGACCATTAAAGCAGAGATGGTACAACAAGGAGGAAGTGAGTTCTGGGTGGTCTCTTGCATTTCATCTGGAGGGAGACCCGACACAGACATCTCCTTGGATTTGAACACCGATGAAGAGCTGCAGAGAGACAGCAACACAGACTCAGACATAAAAACAACCTCAGTCCTTCTCCCTGCAGTGGCGTATGAGGGGCACAGTGTCACCTGTGTGTTTGATCACCCCAAATTCACACACAAAGTGTCACGAGCCATGACACTGCCATCGTTTTGTGAGTATTGTCAGTGTTTCACATTTGAAAAACTCTGCTGATGCTCATGAGAGAGAAGACACAGAAACCAGAGATGTGCTTTCTATTCTGCAGATTTGTCTGGAGTTCAGTTGTTGTACTCAAAGCGGGGAAGCAACAGTGATAGCTTCCAAGACACTGAATCTTTAGAGCTGCAGGAAGGACAGAGTGACACCGTCATCCGCCTGCAGGTCACTGGGAATGTGCCACGTTACAATGTTACCTGCGAAAAGTAAGAAATGTATGGTGTTTAAAGGAGCACTCCATCAATTTTACACACGAAGTTCAGTCTACTTGTTGTGGAAACAACTACTGTCTCTTTGGTTGAGCCTGCAGGTAAAGAAACAGATAACATCTGTACCACTTATTTTCCTCATGTACATATAGACTGAAACTACCTACATATCCTGTAAAGGATGTGGTAAGATGTTGGTGGCACCAAACCACAAGTGACAGACGGCAGGAACCAGATTTTTAGACACGTTTCCTGATCGAAATTATAATTTATTCCATTTATTATATTTATTATATGAACCTGTAATATTTTAATTTTGGTAAACTGAAGCATTCATTTCTCTTTGTATATTTGCTTGTGCTTCCTTGTAGAGATGGTGGGCCCTTGCCTGAGGGTGTGGAGCTGGTTGGCAGCAGCCTCACAGTTCAGGGTGCTGTGGAGCTTCAGCATGCTGGCCTGTACGAGTGTTTCTTCTCCTACCACCATCTTCAAGCAACTCTGAAGGTTAATGTCACTGTTAAACCTCAAGTTACACAGCCTGGTAGGTAAAACTCTTTGAATATATTTCTTAAAAGACTTCCATGAATACATTTTTTAATGTTCTGCACTGTCTTGACTATGAAATACTGAAGTGGGACCTTCTCTCCGCGTCCTTCCTCTCAGTTCCTCCCACAATACGAGTTGATTTGCAGACTGAAGATGGACACAGGGTGATTGAGTGCTCAGCAGCTGATGCTGTTCCTGCAGCCAACATGTCCTGGCTTCTACCAGAGGGTGTGTCTGGAGTCTCTTGGTTCAATTTCACTTCTCATAATGGAAGCCACTCTGTCAGGGGAGTTTTACTCCTCCCTGCCTGCTCGCCTCGGGAGCTCACTGCAGTGTGTGTGATAAATCACCCTGCGTTTGAGGAGCCAGAGAACAGAAGCGTAACACTCCCTCTTTGCGGTATGTTCAACAAATCAAGCGATGGATAATTTTGTCTGAGTAGCGGACATATTTGACCATGCAAGGGCACCATAGATTTAATCTTTTTCCAAAAAAAAAAAAAACACTCCCCCCTCTCACTTCCTGTGGTTTAACTTCTCTTTCCCATGCAGCTCGCCCTGACATCACCATCAACTCCGGCACTGAGAAGAAAAATGGTAAAGAGTACACAAAGGTTGACTGCTCTGTGGACAGTGTTGCCCCTGCAGCAACCATAACCTGGCGTGTTGGAAACAGTGACAACAGCACCAGTTATCTGTTAGAGACTGAAGTCAAGGCTGATGGTTTGGTGACTGCCCGCAGCTCGGTGCACCTCTTGTCTTCTCTGTATTCTGGTCAGAATTTGACCTGCATGGTGGAGCATCCAAGCCTCGAAGCACCAGAAAATAGAATAATACACATTCCTGTGTACAGTACGTTATTTCTTTCTTTGAGATATTTCTCTTTGTGACACACACAAAGTCCCACTGCTGCTCATCCCCTTCCTGTCACCCCTTGTTTCTTTTTTTCAGAAGCCCATCTGCTAAGTGTGTCTGCGGTGAGACAGCAGGACTCTCCGCTCTGGCTGGCAGTGTGTGAGTGCAGAGGGGAGGGTGTTGGTACGAACCTCGCCTGGGTCCTTCCCAAAAATGCCAAAGGCAGTCAGAGGCTGCAGTCAGAGTATGAAGGCCGCGTCCTGAAAGCCAAGCTGACTTATCAGTTTCCTCTGGCCCTTCACGAGGGGCAGGACCTGACCTGTGTGTATCATTTCGAACATGGAGCCACTGAGAAGAAGACCATTCATATCCCCAGATACCGTGAGTTTATCAGACACAACACAAATGTGGACACACTTCAGTTGTTCCAAATGTAGAAATACACATTAGTGCATTTCGGAGATCCAAACACACGAGGTTCATCTTCAACGTTCAACTGACTTTTCTGCAGACATCTCCTCAGTGAGAGTCTTAAACCACACAACTCCTCTGCAAAGCCGCTATGGTGGTGAACCTGTCAGACACAGAGTGGCTCTCCAGGAAAATCATCGCAACCAGAGAGTACTGCTCCGAGTCGAAGGCAACGTGCCAGAGTACAACCTCAACTGTGCAAGGTGGTGTATCCGCTATTATCAGTTATCATCACGAGGAAGCACCTGTGCACACAGTGTATCGTACAAACCGCCACGTTCTTCCCATTTAAAGGAGCTAATACAAAGTTTGGAGATATTCTTTATATTTTTTTTATTGTCAACAAATCCTATCCCCAATTGTCCCCACTAACAAGTATTGGCTGTGTAGCCAAAGCCTGACGTATCTTTTTCCTCTGTACCATAGTCCCACTATTAAAACATGGGTACTGTATTTTATTATGAGTCAATCCCACACACACATCTTGCTGCCATAAATACTCACTAGAGCACCAAATGTGTGTTAATCCGCAGCTGAAAATAGCCCCCAACTAATGCACATTTACTCCTGTTATGTATGTGAGTAACATTTGCTAAAAACCACAGTGCCCAGCTGTTTTCGGAAATTACTACACAAATGAAACTTCATATTTGTGGTGCAATTTTGAATGTTCACGTCTTTTGTAGGAACAGATGGGCTTGGAATTTAGTGCCACAGTCCGATTAGGGAGGTTAGAAACTAACTCATCACAGTTTTTGGTGTTTTCAAGTAATTTGTTGACAATATGATTCATTTAAAAAGAATTCCAGCCTTCTCCTTCTCCAGTTAAAAGTCTCTTGTGTTTCAGGAGTGATGGCTCATTTGTCCCAATGGAAGGGGTCGCATTGGTCTTCCAGTCAGAGCTCACAGAGCGGGATGAAGGCCTGTACACCTGCCAGGCGTCTTTCTATCATCACACAGCCACAGTTTACATTCAAGTGGAGGTCATGAGCGAGGACAAACTGTTTGGTGAGTACCATGTTGTTTTTTCCTTCTATAGTCAGAGAACTGAGTGGCATGTTTACTCATGCTGAGGTATGTTATCAGACTTTCATCTAGTATCTGTGGCTTTGACAACTGTGTGAATGTATGTGTTTCAGCGCTGGTGGCCATGGTCTGCATCTCTTCGGCCTCTGGCCTCATGCTCATCCTCATCGTCACTCTCTGGGTGTGCTGGTGAGTTAAACGCCTCAACAGGTGACAGGTTGCAGCTCGGCAGGTGATGTGTTGACGGGCAAATGAGGGCAGCACGTCTGGTGCCATAAAATATGAGACAAACAGGATGTGCGGATCGTTAAACTAACTCACCAAAACCATGGCTGTCATGATTATAATCACAAACAGGAAGCATGTGGCTGAAGCAGACAGGTGCTTCTACCACACAGCACTGCTTGTAGACAGGTAGAAAATGTTTGTAGAGAGATTTATTTTCCAGTTTCCTGCTCTGGCTTTTAGCAGTGTTACTTCTGGCTTTGTCTGCAGTAGACTGCTGTTAGTTGGCTCATTATCATTAATGCCACATTGCAAAAACAAAGGTAAAAGGTTCAAAAAGTCCACATCTTAGGAAGTTATTAGTATAATGAAATTCGAGCTACCATTCATCAAAGAAAAAAAAATCCCCAAATCCATCACTTAATCTTATTGCTGCTGGAAAGAATCAGTGAGTCACTCGTCTTTTACGACTGATGTGGGATAACTGTCACGATCCTCAAACTGTTTATGGTTTCTGCCTGCAGAAGTTTGCACATTTCCACATTCACTGCCAAATCTAACTTCTCCCAAGAATGTTTGTCAGGATCAGATCAGGTCTCGCTGCGAGTTACGCTGCACTGTGTGGCACAACAGTGGTTCAGAAGCTATTTCAACAGGCCTCCCTCTCGGGCCTGAGCATTTGGCCAAGGTGCCATTGGCTGACAGAGCCTCGGTCCCACTGTCCCTCGCCCCGGTGGGAGGGTTCTGTCAGGCTAATTCGGGAAGGTCAGTCACACAGCGTCCAACGGTGTACACAAGAAAACATGACTCCCCGGGAGTAAAGCTATTTTGGGACTAACTTCAACGCCCCCCCCCCACACCCTCTCCTCCTGCACTGGGGACACTTTTTGACGGCAGCAGGTCTTCATTGAGTTGATGTCACTGAGGTCATAATGTACAAAGTGAGCTGCTGCTTCTGACATCAGAGGTCAGTGAGGAGGACTGGGGTCACCACTCAGCTCCGTTGATATCCCTGTCGCATAATGCGTTGGGCACCTGCAGTTTGCCCATTTCAACTGACTCAGTGTCAGATTAAGTCACAGTGCCCTCTAATGGTGCTGTCCAGCTCTACAAATTCCTCAAATACAGGATTAGTCACATGATTCACACTATCTTTTTTGTTTTGTTTTACAGCAAAGGATACGACAGGACACGATATCAGGTGGGACAGAATTCACTTAACGTGCAAGTTTATTTTTCTTTAGAAATATGCTGTAAATTGATATTGTTTGTCGGTTTTTTATACTGCAAATCTGAAACCAAAATGAATACAGTCTCAACCTGTTTCCTCCTTCTCTGCTGCTTCTCTCTATCTATAACCCAGAAGCCGGAGTCTCTCTCGGCCTTGACCTCTCTGATGCAAGAGCCTGGCTCTCCTGAGGTGAAGAAGCCAGCAGTGATTGAAAAAGACAGTAAGGAACTCTCTCATCTGGTCAGTTACTCCATAGTCATTGACGTCAAGAGTACGGTGTGAAGATAAAATGTGCTTTGCCGGGATTTGAATTACACATTCAGCTTTACATTGTGCACAAACAAGATATGAAGGCTTACTGGAACTGCAGCATTGTTTATGATTTCAACATATTTTTATATGGGTTCAGCATTACAAGTGAGAGGATCCTCTGTTTATGTACTGAAATATTTGCTCTTTTTCAAGTTAAATAGTTTTGATTGATTGGCATTAGTACTTTTGCACTTTTTCGTCTTACTTGAATTCTGTACTGTTTATATGCACATTGTATTTTCTGGTGTTTTTCAATAAAATCATCCAAATATGTTTTTTCCAATTTGCTTTTTTGTTTAATTCGTTACCATATGACTGCACTACAACAAACACATTTCCTCAGCTGTGACTTTATCTTCACGCCATCTACCCTTGTGATATCTTTGGTCGACTATATTTGTGAAGGACCATCTGTTGTGGCAACAGGAGTAATTCTATAAATAATACAGCATAGGATCCAGATGCAGACAGACTCATCTTCAGCTCATCCGCCCACATTAGGTTGCAGTGTTGTTAACTTACACCCTCTTGTGGCAAGTGATTACACACACAACTGAGTGAATCAGGCTTTATATACGAGCATTCAGCCTGTGGTCGCTATGCAAACAAATCAGTTACACTCAGGTTTCCTTTAAAGTTTCACTCAGAATCCCTCTAATCTATCTGTTTCTGAAGACTATTTAAAATTAGTGTATTCAAGTTTTAGTGCCACACAACCACTGTACTTTACTACAAAATGAATACAATCATGGGTGTGAATACTGTTTATCATACACTCACAAGACAGATTCATTTTAAAAATGTGTTTATTTTTTAATTTTTGCAGACTTTTCTGTATTTTTCAATAGCAAAATCTTCACATTTACATAACTTGTTTTTCTTATAAAATGTACTTAATTGGTGGCCTGTATATATGTGTGTAAGTTTTCATTCCAACAAAACACCACACAGGGTTAGTTCACTGTTCATCTTAAAGCAGAGACAATGGAAGTTGGATGTTGATGCCATATGATCACAGAGAACTGTACTACATGAAAAATCATGTACAAATAAGACAATGAGGTTTCAAAATGTAGCAACCAAAAACAATACATTTAGATAAAAATGTACAACTACTGCTTTGAAAAACAGTAGACCCAAGCTGCACGTACACAAACATACAGCTTCAAAAGAAAAAAAAAAGTGAGGAGCATGTCACAATGTTGTTTGAATGAAGTCCTCTCAGATAAATTCATCTTTTCTTGTAGACACAAGGCCTCAACTGCAGTCCGAATTTCTTTACATTTTCTGGAGAACCTCCCGTCTTTATGAGTTCAAAGGCGTAGAAATGAGTGTTTTCTGTGTTCTAAAGAAAAAACAAAACACCAAATATTCTTTATATACAATCAGTCACTGGGAAGATATCTTGTATACAGGCTAACTTTAGTGACTTAGCATCATTTAGTCAAACTCTTTTAAACTGAGCTGTTTAAATGACGTCCATCTACCTTTAATACATTTACTCTCTTTGTTGCCACCAAAAATATTATTTTCTACCTGAGGTTTCCTGCACATGCTATCAATTATAAAACATGCAGCTGCCTGCCACTAACATCCTCTCTAAACAAACTGACGTCTTAAAAAGGAAAAAGAAATGATACCTGTACTGAGAATAAATGTTGATATGTTTTCGTATGTTTAATTAAGATTGTAAAGCTGTGTGTAAAAAGTAGATGCCAGATTAAACACTTGCTTTGTTGCCTCACCTTGGACACCATCTTGAATCCCAGATTTGCCAGTCCAGTCAAGAAGCTCCGCACGTTCTCGAACCTACTCGCCACTTCTGCTATTTTAAGGACACCCCTACAATAATTGTGAAAAATAGTTAGAAGACATATAGCATATACACACACAACTTACATGCCTTGACTGATTCAATATTACATGTTTTACCCCATCTTTAGGACACGATTGGCCTCTGCTAGAAAATCTGCCAGGTTGGTTCCCATCAGAGAAAGGCAGAACACAGCGATGTCCACAGAGCCATCACGAAGCGGGACCTGCACACAGAGAATGTGTTTTATTTTCTAACAATCACACAGACTGTACATGAATTAGCACACAGACGATCCACAGAGTACACACTCACGTTGGCCATGTCACAGACCGTGACAAGCTCGCAGGCAGCTGCCAAGTCGAAGCTGTGCACTTTGTTCTTCACACTGCGCGCTATTTTACAGTCACCACAGCCAAAGTCTGCAACCACTAAAGAGGGAGGTCTGAAACAAATGATACACAATGATGTGTTTACAATCGCAGGGTATTAAACTGAAAGGAACGGCTCACCTTTTAAATGAACCGAACCAAAGCTGATTTAAAGTTCACAGGACTACAAACACCCAAAACTGTTTATCTTCTCCCAAACTGCTGACATTAATAAAGCCACATTATGTAAGGCACTTACTGTATACTGCAGATACATGATGTTTTGGATCATTTTTACTATTTCCGAGGTGTAAAGAGATAATCCTGTTAATGGCTTCATAAAAAGCTGATGATAACAAAATGTGTCACAAGGGTGTACCAATGTATCTTATAATGTTGTATTGATCAATACAAGGATCTAACCTGGTGAACCAAATAAATCACCACAGTTGCTGTTCAAAATGTGTTGAATCATGCCGATGTTGAGCTGAAATGATACAGAATCTCATGTCTTTGTCACAGTTGAGTTGTAAAGTACTGCTGCTCTTTCTCTGAGATACTGTATGAAGCTTAGAAAGAATCTAATTCAGGAAATTACACTGATTATAATATCTCACTTATGCTGAATGTAGGAGATGATCGCATCCACTGGATTGGCGGGCCACCTCTGGACCTGTGCTGTGTATCCTCTGTGGTAGAGCCCGAAGGACTGCGGATCCTGTTCGAACATACGCTTCGCCTCGCTGCTGGACGTGCTGTACAACACTTCATTAATGTAGCGGAAACGAGCTGACTCCAAGCGCTCCTCCATGCGGGACCTGAGGGAGGCCGAGCGGTCCTGTTTCACCTCTTCTGCTGGTGCCGCTGGCTCGGCCTTCGTCTCTGCTGGACTCTTCCGTTGGTTCGTTTCCTGGCTGTGGAGAATTTTCCGTAGCTTCTCTCTTTTCCGGCTTTGTTCTTTGCTCAACTCAGGTTTCAGTCTTTTCATGGGTAACTGCTGCTGGTCGTCTTTGATCTCCACTTTAGGTTCACCTGCTTTCGGTTTTGAACCACTAACAGAAGATTCGGTTGCACCTTTTTTAACTTTTCCACCCTTTTCCTCTCTGAGTGTCTGTGTTTCTGTCATACAGGATATGTCAATGTCCTCTTCCGTCTTTTTTCTCTTCTGTGGTTTACGTTCCTTTGGCTTGGCTGGTGTCTGACTGATTTTTTCACTGTTGTTGTTGCTGCTGTATGAATCTGTTTTGACTTCTTCCCCTGGATTGTGTTTCGCTGCAGACTCTGCTTTATTTACTTCGTCTTGAGGCTTATTCTGGCTGTATTTATTTTTACTTTTCCTCTTGTTTTTCATTTTGTTTTTCCACTGTTGTCTACTCAGTTTCTCTGTGTCCTCCGGTGTGTTTACGTTCACTTTCGCTGATTTTGTAATTTCTCCATCCATTGTCTTGCCCACAGATGTGGTTTTTCCCTTCGGGGCCCCTTTGGGAAGATATAAAACATTTTAATTATCTCACTCTAATACCTGAATGAAATGCAAGCTTTTAACCTATTAATTACTCACCAAATTTGTTGTCTTTCTTCCTCTTTTTTGTTTCAAGCTTTTCCTCAACAGTCTGATCTAAGTCACCGTTCTCTTGCTGCTCTCCTGTCGTCTCCGCTTGCTTTCGCTTTTTCCTTCGTTTCTTCTTTTTCTTACTATGTGATGGGGCCTTTTCTGTCTCACTGTCACTGTCCTCCTGATGGCCGTCGCTCTTCCACTCTGGTACCGATCCCAGAGTCTGCAGCGTCCGCAGCAGGCTCTTCTTTCCAACAACCTTGGACTGATCAGAGGATAAAATCAGATAATATAATTAGCCTTTTAACTGAAATGTGCAGCGTAATGTTGGGCTGGGCAATAAATAATGTATCAAGATGCAAGCATAATTTAAGAATTTAAGTACAGAAGTATTACAACAAAATGTACTTAAAGTATCAAAAGTTAAAGTATTCATAATGTAGAATGGCTACAGTCAGTGTTATACTATTATAATATTGGATCATTATTATTGATTTATTAATATGTAAGTGGAACTTCAATGTCGTTGTTGGTCAAAGTGCAGCTAATTTCACTAATTCATATACTTTTGGCATTTAAATCTATAATAATGCATCATGTGTTCTTTGTATGTAAAATCTTAAAGTGAAAGTAACTATAACTTTTATATAAATGTAGTGAAGTGAAATGTATAGTATTTCTCTCTGAAATGAACTGAAGAACTGTAGAAGTATTAACTAGCATACAATGGAAATACTTCAGTATAGAACCTCGAAATTGTACCTAAGTACAGTACTGAGTAACTGTACTTAGTTACCCTCCACCAGTGAAACCAGCTTTAAAACATCCTCCATTACAGGTGTTGTGTGGACCCTGGCTGCAGCTGCAGCAGGTCACTGACCTGAGAGCACATTTACCTTGACATTTGTGCTGCTGGTCGCCTTCTGGGTGGTTTTGAGGACAGTTTTATTCACGACTTGAGCGTCTTGTTCGTCGTTCCAGTCTTCATCCTCATTAAACATGTTTCCCCGAGGACTGTAAGGAACAAGTACACCTGTAAAAAAACCACTGCTGAAGATGAGAAACAGCCTGACAGAGTCACTTCTTCTCCATGAACGAGCTAACTCTGCTAACTCACTTACTCACCGGTTCGTCTCTGAAGCAGCAAAGCGACTTGATTCTCTCGTCAAACGGCTTCTTTCGCTTAACAAAGTGTTTGTATAAAAATGTTTTCTTTAATGATCACGTAACTACATTCAACAGCTGCAGAAAGTTATTCTCAAAACCGAAAAGCCACGTTGGTTTGACTCATGTGCGTGAAGGAAGCAAAACAGAACTACAGGCGCGTGTGGATGACGTAGGCACACCAGAGACTTCTGGGACATGAAGTTTTTCGTGGTAATGTTGGTAAAAAAAATCACAAATATAAATTTAACGTAAATTTACTGCTATTATTCAGGATTTATACCGTACAAAATTTTATTTTACACCTTATATAAACATACTTAGATAATTTACCACACAGGAGGTTTTATAGACCCACACACTTCAAATGTTTTCCGTTTGTTTTTCTGTTTTTCTGTTTTATTTAAAGTTTAGGCAGTTCTTAAACCGTGTTACAATATTTTATTTCAGCTTTGTTTTTTTCCATAACTGGAATGACACTATAAACCTAAACTTAAAACTAGAAACTTAGAAAAAAAGATTTCCAGCCTAGGGCAGTGGTTAATATTAGCTAAGTAAGTTTACTCAAGTACTATACTTAAGTACAAACTGTAGGTATTTGAACTTACTTTTTATGCCACTCTCTACTCCACTACATTTCAAAGGGACATACTGTACTTTTTACACCACTAGAATTATCTGACAGCTTTAGTTACTAGATACTTTACAAATGAAGGTTTTTGCACACAAAACAAAGATCATATAAAATATGACGTTTTGTTACAAATTAAACTACCCAACAGTATATACAAGTACAGCTGAAACTACTAATTGATTTATCGATTAGTCAATTGACAGCAAATTAATTTGCAACCTCTTATAATGTATTTATGTATTTCTACTTTCACTATATCTCACTTCCTCCACCACTAGCCTGGGGTTTGTACATTTCAAAATAATAAGCATCATATCATATCACAGGACATAACACCCTAACATAATCTAAAACGTGCTGGGACATGCACACGTCTGCACCCTGCTCTTTAAAACTCATGACCCGAGGCAGTGAATATTTGGACTTCCTGCAGTTCTCGCTGCCGCCTGAAGGGGGCGCGACGCTCTCTTCCTCCACTCAACGCACGCACGGTACGTTACGTTACGTTACGTTACGTCAAGTCACGTTACGTACGGCGGCGGTGAGGGTGTGGACGTCCCACAGCGTTCAATCCACCGGAGACAACACAGCGCTGCTAATAACTCTCCCCAACTGCATTACACCGCAACAGGCCAACATATCCGGTGAGTCCGTCGCCACGGAGGCTGATTTATCGTCACTTTGAGGTGTTTAAACCACGAAGTTGTGCGTTGAGAAACGGCCCGCGGCGGCAGTTACTGCCGTTGGTTAGCCCGTTAGCCCGTCGGTCTCGTTTCGTCGACCGGAGGATGAAGGCTAACGAGTGGAGCCGATCCAGATCCAATCCCACGGCGGTCGCCAGCTCGGTAACTAACTTGAAGGAGCCGTTTCGCGGTGTTCGCTCGGTAACGGTGCGGTGCAGGCTGTGGGTGGTTAACGGGGGGCTCGATACTGTGACACCGGACTGTTTCAATGTTTATTAAACTACATGGAGCAAGCCCACTACATCACAGAGGCAGCTTTAAAGTCCTGTTTCAGTTAATCTGAGGATTAATGGCATGTTAAATGTAACTGCAGCAGTAGTTGTGTTATCATGTAAACATTTTGCATTATCACCTTTGATGCTGAAGTCAAACATTGTGATCCCAGTTCTTTGTACAACTGTAATGTCACATTTGTTGACACTGTTATTATCTGTTGTCCCCAGTAATTACTTGCAATTATGCCTTTTATTTAGCCATCAAGCAATTTAATCATAGTTCAGGCTGTGTGAGTTATGAATACTGCACTCTCTCCCTCCATTTTGGTTATTAAATTGTTGTTTTACTGTTTAATAATCAAATTAAAGCTGCAAATAATGTATTACATTATTTTTCATTATCAATTAATCTGCTTATTATTTTCTTGATTAATCATTTGGTCATTAAAATGTCAGAAAATGGGGGGAAATCTTAATTTAAGAGCTCAATGTGATTTTCAAATAGCTTGTTTTTCTGATCAATAGTCTAAAATCCAAAGCTGTTCAGTTTAGTATCACCAAAAAGCAGAAAAGCATCAGAATTGAGAAGCTCATGTTTGATATTTTTGCTTGATAGATGAACTTGATCTATCAAAATAGTTGCACATACATGTTCTGCCAATCAACTTATTGATCACTCAAATAATCATTGTAGCATTCATTTAAATATTAAGGAAGTACAGAATTAAGCATGACATTGGATAGGAGTATTTATCTACCCTGGTGTACAGGGTGCTTGTCACGGCCAAGTGTGGTGAGTCACATTGCCATAGACTGCATACCCACCCAGTATTACTAAGGTGGATAAGATTACTCATCTCTAGGTTTCTTGGTTGCTTGGCTTTCTTCTTTTAGGTTTGTACAGCAGGATCATATGAGAGAGGATTTACCTGTCTGGAACAGAGGTCAGACTGATTGAAAAATGTGTTAACAGAGGATCTTCCCCTTTTCTGTCCCATTTTTCAGGCGTTGTGTGAGTGCTGCTGAGCCTCCCTGATTGTGTCCCTCATTGTCCCAAATGAGGGACTGATGCTGGCCAGGACCCTGCTGAACCCGTCGGGTCGCCTGTCTCCTCTGTCCCAGTTTAGTTCTGCATCTGTTCCCACGGGTGCCCCTTAAGAGAAGAAGAACACACCAGACAAAATGGATGATATCTTTACGCAGTGCCGGGAAGGCAACGCAGTGGCCGTTCGCTTATGGTTGGACAATACAGAGAATGACCTCAATCAAGGGTGAGCCAAGGTTTATTTGTTTGTGTATTTTCTTGTCAGTGGTATCCAGAATTCAAAAATCAATCAAATCAAATTTTCTTTTGAAACTAAATATCAATGCAGACTGAACAATTATCATAAACAGCCACTAGCTTTTCAGCCAGTGAATACTTTTGCACAATTGTACTTTATCAGCCTGAGACTTGCCACAACATGATGTGGTGCTAGATAACTTGAATCAAATATCATTTCCACTGTGGTGTCATTGCTTACTTTAAGTGTTGCATTCTCAAACCCAGTTTCTGGTGCAGGCTGAGAGCCCGCCTTTTCAGTCCCGAGCGAGATCGTGGCCTGTGATTGAACCCATTTCCTTGTGGGCACATGTTTATGTCCAGAATGCCAGCGGAATAATTCAAAGCCTGATGTTGGACAGGAAACCTGCTGTGATGGTAGAGTTAGTCACGCTTGTAGTTGTTGCTACAATTAAATTCAGGCCTCACAGAGAAAACCTGGACATACATACAGGGAATACTGCAGTCTACTGTAAGATTTGACATGTTTATTATACAAGATATCTGTCTGATAGTTACAGAGTGTCAGTCCAGAGCTGCTTCTGTATCCTCAGCTGACTCAGTAAAGAAAAACTTGGCAGGGTTTGCCAGTCAAGTAGTGATGGCCACCCGGGAAGCTTCTCTTTTGGATCTTTCTGTCCTAGATTTAGACTACCAGTATTTGTTTTCAGAGCAAGCAAAGAGATTATGAATTCATCCATTTAACTATGAATTTATCCATTTAACTTTGTACCTTAGAGCTGCTCTGTATGTCTTTTTTCCTCAGTTTTTAGAACATTTATGGTAAGAAGATTGAGCAGATTAAAAATTAGCTGGATTGTTTTTTTAAACTAACAATGAATCACTTGCAAAGGGCATTACTGTAAAGTTTCAGAAGTTTCAAAGAAACCAGTAGTTGGTTTTGTTTAAGAGGTGTGACTCAGACAACATCCAGAGGTTAACAAGTTTGTCTAACTGATTAATCATGTGATTAATCATAACATAGACAGGAAATGAAAACGTTGAATTGTTGTGTTGCCTTCTGAGGCACAGAAATGTCTCGAGGTACATTTTAATTTGAGCTGAAAAGAGCAAATTGTTGTCATTTAGTCAGTGTTGTGTTTCTTGTTTGAGGCATTGTTGCTGTAAAGATAAAAGAGGGATTCTACCTTTTGTTATAATAATACAAGGAAGTCAGCACGCAAGATGCCAAATTTTCTTTTTTGTAGCTTTTTTGTGACCTTTTTTTAAGCTTATAATGAGAAGAAATGAGAAGTCTGCATTGACTTCGTGTTTTCTCTTTTTTTTCCTCCTTTTATTTGTTTCAATCTTCCCATTGTTGTAAGACTGTATGATTACATTGAGCCTGTGTGGATACATGCACCCCATACATGTGACTCGTCCATTAACTGATTGCATGTCAAGTTCCCTTTTCCGGTTGATATATGTCCCCCAGTGGGTGAAACTCCCTAATTCTTGCCTTTTCATTTCCCTACAGAACTTCTAATTCTTCTCTTGCTATATTTCAGTGAACCCACTACACATCAACCTATCCGACCCTCACGTTGATATTTTTCTGTGCTCCTGGATGACAGTATGTTTACACTGATGTAACTCCCAGACAAAGAGTAGTTGTGGAATGCTGAATCTCCTTACAAGGAATAACACAGAGGCCTCGAGGGAACCATCTACCTCCTACCAAAACTCAGAGAGGGGGAGGAGGAGATTATTGTAGTGAGGCAGGACTGGAAGAGTTATGTGTGACGAAACAGAGAATCTTTGTGCGTGTGTGTGTGTGTGTGTGGTTGGCCAAAGAGTGAGTTTTTCAACAGAGAAATGCACAGTAAGCCTGAGCGGAGCCTATCTCCTTCCCTTCCTCCACTTATGTGTTTCCGGTATTCGTCTCCCAGCGGGATTATATAGCTCCGCTCATTTCCCCTCAAGATTTCCTCCAAGTTTAGAAGAGTTAATTGCAAAGTTTACATTCTCCTAAGTGTTCACCATATAGTCATCCTCTCTGGGCTTCTCTGTATATGTGTTGGTGCATAATATTAGTACAAGTTATAGTTTTGTGTTAAAAATGAGCACAGAGGGTAATCTGTGGTTTTGAACCATTTTAGGAACATTTGGTTTTTGAATTCAAGTTACATGTCGGTTCTTTGATTAGTCCAAGTCTATAAAATGTCAGATAACAGTGAAAAATGTCCCATATGCTTTCCAAAAGCCCAAAGTGTGATGTCTTTATATTCCTTGTGTTGTCCAAACATCAAACCAAAACTCAGATATTCAGTTTATTATCAATTATCACAAAGAAAAGCAGGAAGTCGTCACATTTTAAAGTTTCAATGTGGAGAATGTTTGGCATTTTTGATTATAAAAATAACAAAATGATTATCAAAATAGTTGCAGATTGATTCTGTGATGATCTACTATCGCTTCAGCTCTAATTCAGAAGAATAATCTGAAACTATTTTTAACAGTTGGTTTATTGTGTTTGTTGTGTGTTCCAGCCTCTCTAATGTACTGACTTGCTGCTTGTGTTACCTTTTATAATAAACTGAATACAGTGTCTTTGGGTTTAAGACTAAACAAACCGCGTCAGCTTGGGCTCGAGGAAATTGTGATGGGCATTTTTCATTATTATCAGTGTTTCATAGAACAAATGATTAATTGAGAAAATATTTGGCATATTAATTGATAATAAAGAATTCATGTTTGTTGCAGCCCTAGTTGTATGAAAATAGTGTTTATTACAAATTTAAGGATTATGAGGCCTGTGTCCAACCTCCATTCCTCACAGTGCCCCCCATTTGTGTTGTGTTTGGTCTCAAATGGAGGACTGAGTTCAGCTGTTGTGTTTTATTTGGCCTACGAGTGTATATTCGTGGCTTTGATACATATCTGTTTTTAGCCTCTTCAAAATGTATATCCAGAAGAAGCACTGTACATGTGTGAATAACAAGTTGAGCAGAACACTTCCCTTTTCACTCATGATTGTTAAGGACAGCACTTCATTTTTATCGATTTTACCATGTAGTTCAGGTTGAGCCTCCTTGTTTGGGAAGGAGGTAGATTTACAGTGTGAATTTTATATATAACCTCTTTGGTGGAGGCAGCAGTATGAGCCTGTTGCTCTGCAGTGGTTACTATTGCACAGGTAGTAATGGTTTCAGAAGTTGCATTGACTTTTCGTGAAGTGACAGAATAAAGAAAATACATCCTACAAAATGTAGTTTTACCATTGTAAAAACATTGTTGCACCAACCACTTGAATGACTGCAAAAGTGACAGTCCTACTACTACATACATGTAAAGTTTTGGGAAACTTGGTTATTCTGCTTCTTTGGATGTTTTTTCCCCTCATCTGAGGCTTGTTATATGACCTGGTGGGGATGTCGGGGTAGAGACATACTGGGTGCAGACAGGGGCTCTTCCTCTGGCTTTTCCGACTGCCAAACTGAGTCCTGTTGGCAGGTGGAAGTGCCTGAAATAAATTACCGCAGTCAGTATGGAGGGGGTGAGGAGGAGAAACCCTGGCACTGAAGTGCCTTTGGGTTACAGGGATGAAGCTAGCATTAAGGGAAAATCTATCCTATAAAAAGGGCTCCTGAATAAAAATACACATACAGAAACCAGAGGCCTGTGTCTCACTTGATGCGTAAGTAGTACATTTTCAGCAGTTTAGGTGGATTGGGGGGTTAATTACCAATTGATAAAAGACTTAAATCATTAATCAACTATAAAACTATCGGGGCAACACGATAGCTGAGTGGTTAGGGCGCATACCACACAGAGGCGCAGATGTCCTTAGCAGCGAGTCCCCGACTTCCGGCCGACCGGACAATTTGCAGCATGTCATTCCCCTACTCTCTTTCCCCACATTTCCTGTCTCTTTCCACTGTCCCTGTCAAATGAAGCCAAAAATGCCCTGAAGAACATCATCTTTTAACTATCTAGTTATTTCTGAATAGTAAATCTAAGATCAAATAGATGGCAGAATGATAAGTCTGTTTATGTGTGTACTTTTGCTCCTAAAGAATAGAGCCTTTAACTTCGTAACTCTACCTCCTCCCCTAAATAGACTCCAGCTTCACACAGAAAACTAATAAAATCAAAGGAGTGAGTCTGTGGGGAGTTTTTCTCTCATACATTTAGGCTAATTAGTTTGTAGGATTTGGCCTTTTGGTCTGAGAGGAAATTGCTCACAGAGCAGATCTAGTGTGAGTGCAGCAGGTCACCCAGATGCACAGATAGATGTGTGTTGCTGGACTGAGGGTGTATTTGGGTCTTTCAGTGCTGTTTTTCAAGCCAGTGAATTGATGGCGGGAGTGGGGGCAGAGGGTTCAGATTCCTGCAGAATCATAATACTCCCTCAGTTCTCAGATCACATTATTATGCTGTCTGCCTACTCATAATTTCAGAGCGAGCGCATAACTTTATTATCTGGAGGATTGTGCTGTGTCTTGGCCCAAGCAGTAAAGCACACGTGGAAAATGAACGTGTATGGAAAGTGGAATATATCTTCAATACAGTCCAGCTGTTTTAGTGGAACTAAGAGGGAGAGGATGGATTTGAATAAGAAGACAAGGGAGTGAAGAGATTCTGGTGAGGAAGGAAACTTTGTATGAAAGGAGGAGGAGGAGGTGGTGACCACAACCAGGCGGGGAGGGCAGAGAAATGAAGAATGACACAATCGCACACAACAGCTGGAGTGTATGTGTGTGCTGCACTGCTGTAGGAAGTCTCACTGGGCCTTATAAGGACTACAGCAAATGTTTGGCCTGCTGTTTTTTTTGTTTCACCCTGCTCCTGATTGACTCTCTGTCACTTAGCTCTTACCGTATCTTAATCTCTCTGTCTTTATCTCCCCTTTCTCCGAGGAGGTACGCCATCAGTCACTCTGCCGTGTAATCGAGGCCACTGTCCTACATGTGTTGCTGTCTGTGCCACAGAGAGAAAGAGGAATGATGAATGCCAGAGGCTTCTTAACTGTTGTCTGAGTTGCATCTGCTTCCCCTTTTTAGAGGAAGAAATGACAGAAACACAAATGAACAAATTCCTCATTATGCGCTCTGAAAGATGAACATCACAGTACAGAATAGCCTAAAACAACTCAGTGCTGTAGTTTCATATAAGTGCACTCAGTCGTCAGTTTCTCAGGTACAAGTTGCTAAAACAAGTGTAGTCTAATACAACAATCCTGCAGTAAATTCTGCCTTCATGAAGGTTATAACGTTCATTTTGTGTTGAAACTGTTTAAGAGAGGTGTTGAGGCAACTTTATGATCATTTTGGTGGCTGTAGTTTGCAGTGCTGTTTAGTTGAATTGTGTTTTTTACTGAGGTATGTTTCCAAAATTTAGTCTACCAAACGGATATAAATAGGGTGGAGAAAATATGGAACACTTCTCAGCGTAACGCAGCATAATTCATCAGCACTTTTACTGTAATTGCCATAATCAAAAGTAGCTAATTGAACTGATATGTATTTTTATGCTGACCACCCAGTTTTTCTCTGGAATGCATGCTTGTTGTCTTTTCTTGAAAAGTGATATGATTGTCAAAGCAAAACACAAACACAGCCCCAGCTTGTACCACTTGGCCTTCTGCCAAGTATACCAAAGTTGTTTGCAGGGAAAAACTCAACGTGCATAGCCGAGGGGTTAAGGTTGCTGGTATACCTTTTTTTTTTTCTTTATTCTTTTTTCTCTCCCTCATGCTTTTCTTGCCTGTCCGGCAGTTATTATAAGTCCTTGTTGTACTGAAGGTTTTTGTAAAACCTGTGCTGAATATATACGCTCCTCTGTCACTGTAGAGATGACCACGGCTTCAGCCCTCTCCACTGGGCATGCAGGGAGGGCCGCTCCAGCGTGGTGGACATGCTCATCATGAGAGGGGCTCGCATTAACGTCATGAACCGTGGAGACGACACACCTCTGCACCTAGCCGCCAGCCATGGACATCGCGAAATCGTGGGAAAGGTGGGTTTCATGTAAACACTGCATGCACACACTGTTGATGGGGGGAAAAAAAGCTTCCTTCCTAGTTTCCTCTGGTCATCCTGTAACTCACAGTAAAACATTTTCTGATGATTATCAAAATATAAGCTGAGTGACAGAATTAATCTTGTATTGTGCCAAACGTTAAACATGTCCTCCCTAGAAATCAAGTAATAGGTTGATGCCAGAGCTCTGAAACTGATATTCTCACTTTTGCACACGTTAAAATCTCACTGGCCAAAATGATGACGTATCTCTTCAAGTTTGCCTCATGAACACAGCATATTATGAAACCTAGAATGATTTCATCTAAACAGCAATTATAAATACTAAGGTCCTGTCTGTTCTTGCAGTTCCTCCATCAGCAGTTTCAAACTTAAGGGAGTGCTTAGCAATTTTCAGTGTCGAGGGAAAATGTAATGCTTCAATGGCTGCAAGTATGAATAAACCTTCTTACTACTGCAGTTGGTCAGGGTAGAACAAGCAATTTATGATGTGAAATATGGTTATTAATCTTTTTATTTGTTAAGAGACAGTCAAATTGCCCATTAGCTCATTTTCCAGGATATTCAATAGGACAATAGGACAAATACATTAGCTGCAGGTTGAATCTATGGCTGACGGCCATTTTTTGGCCAATTTTATTCACCAAAATAAGTTCAAATAATTGACCATTTAAAGGAACAACGTGTGCACAATAAATAGCTGCAATGCAAACAGTAACACAGGGATTCCTTCGCTGATAGTGTGTGTCTGCACAAGCTCCTACGCAGCATATAGAAACTTACCTGCAGGACTCCACCGTGGCCTTTAAGAACCATCACATTGGTATCCTCTATGTCCTGTTGAAAGGCTTTGTAATCCCACTGGTTTACTTTTAGAGATGCAACATGCAGTGCAGTGTGTGTATAGATCCATGTGGCTGCAAAATTATTGTAGTAGATTTTGTTAAACAGAAGGTCTGGTTGGTGATGTAGAAAAGCATTCATTTCATTTAGTCTCTGAAGAAATACAAAAACGTCTTGTATCTAATTGTACTTTACACATTATAATGGGACTGTGTGGCTCTTGCTCCAGGGTGTCTGATTTAGAATTGCTGCCAGGCAGCTATTGAGTTTAATATTAGGCATGTCTCAATACCTCTGGTATGTGTCCACTGGCAAGACAAACTTCTATGATTTTTGTTGGCAGCACTAACACTCATCCCTGTATACAGCCCAAACAAGATCTGACCAGCCTTGTGTTGCGTATAATCCTTTGTTTCTGCTTCTCTTTTAGCTGATCCAGTGCAAAGCAGACACTAATTCAGCCAATGAACACGGGAACACACCACTGCATTATGCCTGCTTCTGGGGCCAAGACCAAGTGGCTGAGGTTAGTGTGCCCCCTGGTGGTGTTAAAGATGAGACTTACCCGTTTTCATGCGTAGTTCCTATCATTTTTAACTATTAAAATGTCGCTGACACTAATCTATCCTTTTTCTCAGGACCTTGTGACTAATGGGGCTCAAGTGAGCATCTGTAACAGATATGGGGAAACTCCCCTAGACAAAGCCAAACCTCACCTGCGTGAACTACTCAGAGGTATCCTGACTCTTTATTAGCACTTCCCTCATTCCAACAGGTTCAAATGCATTTTTAATTGTTTATGTTATGTGTAATTTTCTCATTGCATATTATCCTTCTACCACATAGACAAAGCCGAGAAAATGGGACAGAACTTGACCAAAATCCCCTTCAAGGACACCTTCTGGAAAGGCACCACCAGAACTCGACCCCGTGAGTCCCCCCCCCCCCCCCCCCCCCCCCCCACACACACACACACACACACACACACACACACACACACACACAAACCAATTTATTAGCTGACCACTTTCCACCATTTGGGTTGGTCAGGGTGCTGCATTAAAGGGGAAAATGTTCCATGCTGGCCTCGCAACCAGTCTTAATGTGGTATTTCCATGTGGTGTTTCCATCGCTTTGCATAGCGTTGTGCCAAATCTCACATGAATAATGTGGCTTTTGTCTGAGCTTTAACTTGTCACTTACGTTTGTATCCATCTTGTATTTCTAGGCAATGGCACTTTGAACAAACATGCAGGCATCGACTACAAACAGCTCTCTCTCCTGGCTAAAATAAATGAGAACCAGTCTGGAGAGGTACTTTCTATTCTTGTTTTCACTCCCTTTTTTTGTTTTGTAGAATTGCTGATAATCAGTTAAAGGTACATGTCATTCACTTTACTTTTCTGTATTTATTTCTCATTGGTAGCTGTGGCAAGGTCGCTGGCAAGGGAATGAAGTTGTTGTTAAGGTGCTAAAGGTTCGTGACTGGACCACAAGGAAAAGCAGAGACTTCAATGAGGAGTATCCCAAACTCAGGTTATTATTTGATCCTGACTTTTCTGCAGCCTCTTTGTTCCCGTGCTGTTGTCCTCACTCATTTGTCTGTGTTGAACCAAACTTTATGTATTTCTTTTTGGGGTTGCTGCATTTCACACAAGCCGTCTGTTTATGTTTATGTCAAACCCTCCTGTGGGTTTGCCTCTTTTTGTCTGTCTGTCTGTCTGTCTGTCTGTCTGTCTGTCTGTCTGTCTGTCTGTCTCTCCTGTCCCTCCCTCTTGGGCTCCATCCCAGGATATTTTCTCACCCGAATGTCCTACCCATGTTGGGAGCATGTCAGTCTCCTCCTGCCCCTCACCCCATCATCATCACACACTGGATGCCTTATGGCTCCCTCTACAACGTGCTGCATGAAGGCACCAGTGAGTACTTTTACTCTGGTCACAAAGTCCGTACTTGTCACCATTTTCTGTGTTTTTGCAAGGATTTGGGATTTATTGCACTTAAGCATTTGCCATTATGTTGCCGTCACTTTTTGTACAGTAGCAATTTCACTGTCGTCCTGTTATGTGGTAAAAGTAAGAGTAGCGGAAACCTGTTATGATTTGTCACTCATCCTGCTGTCAGACTTTGTGGTGGACCAAACGCAGGCGGTGAAGTTTGCGCTGGACATTGCTTGTGGAATGGGCTTCTTACACACACTTGAACCCATGATCCCTCGCCACTATCTGAACAGCAAGAGTGTTATGGTAAGAAGAAGTTGTGGTTTCAGCATAACTTTCAGGATCATAAATATATCATATTGTCATATACGATAACTTACCTATCAAAGGAAATTGTGTTGCCTAAAAAACACAGAAAACTACAGAAGGGAAGGGATGTCTGTTATACTTTAAAATGACATCTCAGTCAATGTTCCTTGTCTCCACAGATAGATGAAGATATGACAGCCAGGATCAGCATGGCAGACGTCAAGTTCTCCTTCCAGTGTCCTGGCAGGATGTACTCGCCTGCATGGGTAGCCCCCGAGGGTAGGCATCACTCATGCAGCACAGATCCAAATTGACAGCTGAAGCCACTCAAGCTTGAGCGTGAATGATGGATGCAGGGAACTTTAGACTGTCTCAAAGCTAAATGCAATCTACAGCTAATTTCCCCTTGAGATACAGTGAAATCGGAGCAACATAAACTGATTACAGAATCTGAAAATAACCAGGGAACTTTTGCAGCAGTGATGCAAACAGCAATCCACAGAAAAGGTTTCAAGTTTACTGACCTGTGTATGCAGAATGTGAACTTTAATCCTGAATATAATGCATATTGTAACAGAAGAAGCTACATGTCCATCTTGAGCTATGAATAAACAATTACTTTTTGTTTAGAGTATCGCTTATTGGAAGTGATGGAAATAATAGTTTTGCTGGAAAGGGAGCTGGAGATTTAATTTGGATACTAAGACACTGAGGTCTGTCAATCACTGGTATTGCTGGGACATTTTAATGATATTTCTCTTTCATAGTCTGATTTTGAGTGTATTATGGGATCTTAAATCATGACATACATAACTAAGTTAACAAAATGACTATTCCCTGGTCGTCAATCAATATTTGACTACACATAAAAAATAACTGCATAATTGAACCATGCATTGCAACCTACTCTTTTTATACAAAAGTCTAAAGTATAAATAATAAACCATATTAATGTAGAAATGATTCATTACGATCCAGCCTAAAACTTGCATATCAGATGTAATCAATACATCTGATATGCAAACTTGTGTTCAGCTGTGCTTGAATAGAAGCACTTTATGTAGAAGTTGTGAGTTGTTGTGTAGTTCAGTGTATTTGCTCTGTGTAACCCTCACTTCGCTTTCACCGATGTGATTTCCAGCCCTGCAGAAGAAGCCAGAAGAGATCAACCGTCGGTCAGCAGACATGTGGAGCTTTGCTATTCTGCTGTGGGAGTTGGTGACCAGAGAAGTGCCGTATGCTGACCTGTCCAACATGGAAATTGGCATGAAGGTTAGCAGAGCTATCTTTCACTCATTAGATTACCAACTGAGTAGCAAACGCTTGCAGGGAAAATAAACTATTAACCATAACTTTGATGCATTCAATAACATATTTTCTCTTGTACCAAACATCTCTCTCTTTGTTTTGACTCTCAGGTTGCCTTGGAGGGTTTGAGGCCCACTATCCCCCCTGGCATTTCGCCCCACATTTGCAAGCTCATGAAGATATGCATGAACGAAGACCCAGCAAAGAGGCCTAAATTTGACATGATTGTGCCAATTCTGGAAAAAATGCAGGACAAGTGAAACACCCCTCTGCCCTCCTGCACTGAACCGGATATCTTCCCCAAAATATCACTCTGATATGGTGGTGTGGTGCTTACCAGTATTGCCTTAAACTCTTACTCTGCATTCAACGCCACTGTAGCTTCTGCTTCTGAGTTTAATTCAGCGGCAGTCACTTCTTTTATATTGTTTTGTTTTTCAATGTGATATCCAGTTTTTATTTGTGTCTTCATCTTTGCCACCAATCCGCTGATACTGTGTTTGCAGGAGCTTAATAGTGAGTGTTGATCTTCTAACCTGTAATCACGTGGACTGAATACAATCCTCTAGACTGAATAACTTGTGGAGGTCAGCATGACTTTCTGCTGCATTGCTTCAGGTGATTTAAGGCCTTATTTTGTATCTGGAGTGGGCTCCCTATTAAAAAGTCACCCTGAGACGAAACTTCTCCTTTATAATGGTGGCTCCTAACAAAACAAATATTAACTCAAAGCTTGTCTTGTGGTGGGAAAATTGTTGTTAGCAACAAACTATATGCAACTGGGCAAGCATGCCAAATGTGTGAAACTAAGCATTTAAACATGTAAGATTAAGACAATGTATATGAACGAGTGGTGCCCATGAGAGTACTTTGCAGTGTTGTACCACTCAGCTTGGCTGTGTAGCGATGTGTAGAGCCTCACCTGTCTTGAGCATTGGCCCCTGTACAACCTGCTGACAATGATGTAAAACTGACCATAGAAACTAATGCTGTTCATTGCAATTTTGGGAAGATTACTTTCAAAATGCATTGCAAGATTGCAGATTTTCTCTTGTTAATTGTAATAATGTAATGTAATTAACTGGATTACTCAAATGTATTAGTGTAATCTATTGTTTTCATTATTATTACTTCAAAATCTCAACGCAACATTTTAATTATGAATTGAATTCTGTTGTACTTTTCAACAAAGAGTCAGTCTCTGTTTCAACATGTCAAAGTGTCTGTGCTTATCTCAAATGTTATTTTCCTGTTGAATACTGGAAATCTATGTAATACAAAATGTAATACCTTGTTTTCCTTGTAGTGTCAGGAATGAATACTGAAACTCAGACTGTAATTTATTCATAGATGTCATAGGTACAGTTATAATGTGTTTTGTTGTCGAGCGTGGGGACTGCCTTTCCTGACAAGTTTATGGCTACATCAGAAGCTGCTGCCATCAGAAGGTAACTGGGACATTAAGGGATGGTATTAACATCCTACAACCTGTCATATTGTTTCTCTCATTTTTATTATTTTGGTCCTCTAGATGACTTATGACTTTATATCAATCTCATGGGTTGTTTTCTTCTACCTGCATCGTTTCTGTGCCTCCACCAGCTTGCTTGTTTGTGCTTGATCACAAGTTGAAGCCAAAATCAAGAATGACTTATACAAATGTATGTATTTATATATAAGTATATTAAAAAGGACAAATATGGGCAACTTGAATGTGTGAATTTATAATGGGAATTGGACATTATTGGGTAATTTCGAAAAAGTGTAAACTTTTCAAATAAATAATTCTATGAAATGTGAAACATAAGTGGCACGTGTTTTATAGGAAAAAAATCATTTATAGAAAATATATTTAATAGCTAAAACTGGTGATACTGCAGTTACTGACTAATCGCAATATGCAATAATGATAATAATGGAATAATAACTTTATTATGTAGGTAACTCATTGTGGCCTTACATCCTAAAGGGGACAAAGATTATTAAGTATAAGTTATTTGATTTGAATATTTTCCAGCATCTTATTGTCATTTAAAAAAAATAAGTTAAATGTTCAGTGAAGTATTCAGTAACTTGTAATATTTGATAAAGTAAATATCTTACTTTTCCCTGATTACTTTTCAGGCAATGGGCATTTCAAAAAAGGCAATGAGCAGTCTGCCAAGCAGCCGCCACACCTCAGGTACACAAACACTGGTGTTTTGTTTGCAGTTCAAATATTGAAACAACATATTTTCCTGACCTTTGTGTGTTGTAGACATACCCATGATAAATCTAAAAAATGTTAGTCCTAGTTGGTTTGATTTTCATATCTTAATTTTATTATGCTTAATATTTCATACATAAATGTGTTTTTTATTTCTTATTTTCAATTTTTGTAAGTGAGTTTAAGTTACTCTTTTCGATACTTTGGTCCTTTTGATTTATTTAATTTTCCTTTGCTGAATGTCTATAAAAAATGTATTTTTGTAAAATATTTTGGTTCCACTTCCTGGTGAGTTCCCCTTTACGAAGGGTTTATAAGCTGAAATCAATGGCATTATTAATAGTTAATAAATAATTTAGTAATGATAATATAGATACGTTATAAGACATTATCAAAAGGCTCCCAGGTTGTGAAAAATCTCTCTAGCCAGTGAGTAACTAATAGTTCCTCGCTTTCTATGTAAGCAGTTACAAATGTAAAGTCAATGTAAGTCATTAATAAAAGCTTCTTATAAAAATTCAACAAGTCTGCAGTTTTAAATGTAAATGACTAGTTTCTGGTGTGTTTGCCCTCCAGCTGTTTTCCAGAAGGTCAGAGGTCAAATGGCCCATTGGAGTTTTCTTCCCCACAACATGCAGATCCAAAAACCATTAATAAATAATTTACTAACCATTATTAAAGCTGCTAGTTACAACTTATAAACACTTTATAAAGGATGATACCCAACATACAGTATATAGATGTTCCCTTTTGGTACCAGGAGTTCCATGATATGATGATTTAAGTTTTAAGTTCTTTATTTGTCATATGCACAACAATTACAGACAAACAGTCCTTGGTAATGCAATTTTTGTTCTCATGCAAAATGTGCAAAAGGAAAAAGAGAAATTAGAAAAAGACAATTTAAAACAAAGACATAAATAGCACAAAAGTTAAAATTAAGGACTAAAATATAATAGTGAGGTTGACTAGTGTACAGTAGTGATAAAATGAATAAACTGTAAAGTAAACAGGTTGTGCAGTAATGCAGCAAATGCATGTGTGTCGTGGTAATGCACAGGTTTAATAGCTTGTAAACTCAAATAAATACATATGTTTACTGCAATGTTTACTGTTTGTGTGCAGGTATAAACAACATTAACATATACATACTGTATATATATACACACACACACATATACACATGCACACAAGTAGTATAAAGGTTGAGTGTACCAACGTGATACTAATAATAATACGACAGTGCACGATGTGTTATACGTGCCTCGCAGCACCGGATCAACGTGACCATAAGCAGCGGCGCGGCTCCGCGGTGACGTCGCACGGTCTCTCCTCTCCGCGGTGACGTCGCTCCGTGACGCAGGTCCGCCCTCCATCACCGGTCGAGCCCACCGACAGCAAACACGACGCGAGCCTCCGCGACCCCACGGAAATATGTAGCCAGGCCAGCGCGGTTCAGCACACATCCACGACGCGGCGGGGTTTCGGCCGGAGCTGGTGAGTGACGACGGTCGGCTTGATGTTTGATGAATCCGTGTCAGCGGTTGTTTTCCCCCCGTCGGGAGACGCTGGGACGTTGGCCGCGGAGCTAACATTAGCCTAGCCAAGATGACGGCGGTGATGGTGGCGGATGGATCCCGTTATTTCCAGCTGCGGCGGTGGCACCCGATTAATGTCGCTGTGTTTCGCTACGCGCTGCGCTTTTAGATGCGGCTTTTTCCCCTCCGCAGTCAGGTGGCTGGGTGTAAAATGGTGCACTGAGCTCCGCCGGGATTTTACATCAGAGGAGAAAAAGGTCGCGTTGGCAAATGGAAGGTGGAGCAGCTGAAGTGCGTTTTATGTTCGTGGCACGAATCCGACGGTGAAAGTAACCGCAGTGACGGGCAGCCCGGATAGCCCAACAAGAAACACACTTCACCCTCCAGATTGAAACGCCTCTTGTAGATTTAATGTAAATTTAACTTTTGAGCGATAGTGACATAGTTTACTCTTCTCTGTGCATTTGTAGCCAGTTGCCACATTATATTTTATCTCTCTCTAATGTGAAACTCTTAAATTAAGCTCTCCATTATTAATCGACAGCCTGCTAATAACTGAATGCTATTAAATCTCAACCCCTTTCTCTCTCTTTCTCTCTCTGTCTCGTCAGAGCAGTTACCATGGGAGGCCATGATGATGAAGAGATGCCATATGTTATAAACAAACAAAAACAAGACGAAGAGCTGAAGAACAAGCTGAATGACAGCAGCCACTGGTGCGAACAGGAGTCCACCGGCAACAATGCCAAGTGGGTCAAAGAAGGCCGGAACCAGCTGCGGAAAGTAGCCGAGAACCAGCAGGACCAGGACCACAACTGCAATATCAGCCAGAATGGGAACAAGGAAGGCTTCCCTCATCAGACCACCACTCAGGAAGAACAGCAGGGAAACGAGGAGCAGAGCAGGTCTCCCAAAATAGCGATGAGCCCTGGTCTCAGTCAGGAGGAGTCCAAAAACATCCTTAATGAGCCGCTGCTCATCGACACTCTGGAGTCTACCGAAGAGAAAGATAAAGAGAGAGAAGAAGATGGCAAAGAGAAGGAAATTACATCCGAGGAAGACGAAGATACATCAGTAGTGACAGAAGAAGAGAGTAATGTGGAGTCTCAGGTGGAGGGCGGTGTTGTGGGGAGAAATGCCTGCCTCCTCTTCTCCAACATGAACGGGACACCAAATGATGAAGAGTCCAGCTGGCCTCCGCTGTCTCAGGACAACACAGCCGACAGCACTCCCAACGGCAACAAAGGTAAACAGAAGTACATGGAGTTGATGTTCAGGCCTCACATTTATGGTGTAATACAACATTAGACATGATCACGAGAGCAGTTGGATGTCACACCTTGCACTGACAACAACAAAAAATAGATATAATGTAGTTGTAAACAGATATTAGTGTTTATTATTAATGTACTTGTCAACAACTATAACTATTGTGAGGAACTACATTATAGTGTACTATAAAGCATTTATTAAATCTTTGCGTACTGCTTATAAATGCGAAATAAGTGGGCCTAAAGTAAAATGTCACTGATAAAAGCAAGTATGTTTGGACGTTTTACTTTTTCTGTTGCAAATCTCATTTTCTTTTTCTTTATTTTGCGTGGTACATGGTGTGAAAGGGTTGTTTTTATTTCTATCAGACTTTCAATTTGTGTTGGACTTGGTGTGCAAAGGCCTGTTGTATGCATAATTTCTTTTCTAATCATTTACTGATCCCAGAAAGAGCCCAAGGCTTTCTGGTTCACTCTGATAAGATTCAAAGAAATGAAAGCTAAATCAGCAATATATTGTAACTAATATATTGTCATTATTGATCTATATGGTGGCATGGAGTGAAACACTAAAATATTTGCATTGGAGACAATTTCCACGCTCTGCTTTTGGTGCAGTGAGGCTTGAGTGAGTGAGTGATTTTGGTCGGTGATGCCAGTGCAGTCTCATTTTATCAGTATCAGCATTCATTAATATTATAGTGGTATATAGTATCGTATAGTAGTTTAATAAAGCAAGGTATAATGTGTAAAAGTAGTATAGTAGTAATTTAATCTTATCAGTATTCAGTTATGTTGTTTAAGTCCCCAGGTCTGTTAATGTCATGTTCACTTTATACCAACAACAATGAGGTGAACACTAGATGCTTTGTCACCTTTTGTGTGAACAAGCAGAATTTATGAAGTGTATCTTCAAAAATGTTGTTCAGTCTATTATTCTTTTTCATTAGTAAGCTGATTAAAGGAACAAGTAAAACAACTAAAAGATAGAAGCTACAAAAGATAACTTTAGTTGTTTATAAATAAGATGGCCATGGTGAGTCATTATCCCAATGTCTTTGTTTTTGTTTCGTCCTTGTTTGTTCTATTCCCTTCCTACAAGGACAGAGCGTTCATTTTTTATTTTTTAAACCAGACATTAAACATTTTCCTCTTCTCGTGTTTCTCCTTTGCCTTGTGCCTTTCAGAGTCCTTTTGGGATTCCAGTGCTTTTGAGACAGACACAGACCTGCCTTCAGGATGGATGAGGGTCCGAGATACATCTGGCACATACTACTGGCACATCCCCACCGGCACCACCCAGTGGGAGCCTCCTTCACCCCTGGGTAAAGTTGGCGACTCCATGATGTCCTCGACTATGTCCCTGGAGACTACACCCTGTGAGGAGGCTGAGGTGAGGTCTAATGCACATTTTGCTTGAATAAAGGCAGTGTGAGTCCGTAGACTTTAATATCTAATATCTTCTGTTGAATTTTCCAGGAATCCTGGGCTCAACTTTCCAGCACAGATGAAGGAGCTGGTGAAGGGGAACTGTGGAAGGTAAGTCGTGGCAAGAATGTAATTGAGTTTACTCAAAATACATGTGATGATTTTGTACATATTTTCACATTTTGGTAACGACAAATAGTTTTTTAGCATATTTAGCTCATGGTGAAGACTATATAAAACATCAACCTATAAAACAGGTTTTCACTGCAGTTTCTTTTTACTTATATACACACAACAAAATGTCTTTAAACCCCAATTTTTTATAAGAACAAGTAACTGTCTGTCATGTTAACATCAATTTTTTTAACAACATTGTTAACTGTTTTTCTTCTTATCTGTGTCTTCAGGAGGAGGCAGAAGTTGCATCTGATCAAAGTCTGAAGGAGTTTGAAGGGGCAACTTTACGCTATGCATCCATCAACCTGAAGTATGCGTTGTTAAGGCTTTTTGATTATTTGTATTTTGTATATTGTCACCTGTCCTTGTTCTCTTTCTGTTGCTTATCTTTATCTCTTTCTCCCTCTGTCGTTGCAGTTACAATTGCTCCCAGTCTGAGGAAGAAGAGAAGCTTGCTCCACTCTGCACAGATCTAGAAACGAAGGTAAATCAGTGTTTCATAGTTTTTTTTTCCAGTATATTGAGAGTAAATTAGGGTCTCAAAATCAGATTGAGTATGAATAATATTGTCATTGCTCTTGGACAAAAGACTGGGATAAGAAATAGTCCATGAGGGACTGCACTGTAGCTGAAAAATGCACTGAAACATTTAGGATGGGTCAAATGCAGAGGATGACATTGTTCCACAAGGATTAATAAAATATAACTGAATTGTGCTTCAGCCTCCCCTTGCAGTCCAGTTTTGTGCTAATGTGCTTGCATATTTGTCCTCTCAGTGTTTCGCGGTGCGTTCCCTGGGATGGGTAGAGATGTCTGAGGAGGACATGGCACCCGGCAAGAGCAGTGTTGCTGTCAACAACTGCATCAGGCAGCTCTCTTATCACAAACACAATCTTCATGACACTGCCGGCATATGGGGAGAGGTGAGAGGATTTTACTGAGTTGCACAAACACTGAACTGACAATTCCTGTAATGTCCACTTCACTATAGATAGATTTGAATTTGAATTTTATAGTATTATGCTGTATTGTATTTGGTGATTATTGCCAACCACCATTAAAAATGTCTTGTTGAAAGTGATTGAGCTACATCTACATCATTGGGAAGATTGAATGTATTTTTTAAAAACGTGTCCATGGCTAACTAGATATGGAATTGAATATAAATTGATTACCTCAAATTGTGCATGCGTAGATATCTTACCTTAACAGGAGCTCATAAATGACTCTGATAGGTGAAATGTTTTGAAGCCAGGCTGCTGATACTGAGAGTTTGTGTGTTGTGACAGGGTAAAGACATGCTGATGGTCCTGGAGAATGACACTATGAACCTGATCGACCCACTGGGCCAGACTCTGCTTCACACTCAGCCGATTGGCAGCATCCGCGTTTGGGGTGTTGGCAGAGACAATGGCCGGTCAGTATCCTCAGTACAAAGCCACAATGAAAATGCACATGATATACACTTCTAACTTCTTAAATTTGCATTAAACAAACCAAGCTTCCAAAACACTTTTTATTATTGGCCGGTTATACTTTTTTGAATTTCGTAATCTATGATCCTAGACCATATTTTTCTCAGTGTAAACATGTTTCTAGTGAGTTCACTTAAAAAAAATAAAAAAAACATCATCAACTTTTGTTTGCAGCTAGCTGAACTGTCAGGATATTCCTATAAAATGTTTTAGCCTCAGTCAATGTTTGTTAAATATCCGTCCTGACTTGTGTTAGTACAGACAGGCTTTTCTCACTGGTTTGAAAGTTCTGCCATTATTCTGTTTGAGTCTGCTTTTAGTGGTTTATTCCCCTTTAAAATAATGTACAGGCTCCTGTAGTCATGACTCATTCATGACTCAGAGGCTCTGCATTCCCTAAGAAAGTCATTGCAAGCACTCGTACTTTCTGTGTAACTCTTTTTATTGCACGCTCCTGCCCTCTGCTGGATTGTTAAGAACATTGCAGACAAAGATAACAATGACTGTTTCTGCCTGCTCCCTGCTTCACTGGATTCTAACAATCGTGTTTTTTCTTTCATGCTGCATTTTCCAACATGAACAGGGAAAGGTATACATTAATGATTACTATCTTAAAAGCTTTATAAAATTATTGTTTGGTGCTGTTGGTATTTTCAATAGTGTGTGTCTGTGTGTGTGTGTGTGTGTGTGTGTGTGTGTGTATTTGTTCAATATGCCTCACAATTTTATGCTGTATTAATGATTAATTGTGTGAATGTGACCTTTTCCATCTGATTTCACCTGCAGGGATTTCGCTTATGTGGCTCGAGACAACCTGACCCAAGTTCTGAAGTGTCATGTCTTCCGCTGTGACTCACCTGCCAAGAACATAGCCACCAGCTTACATGAGATGTGTTCAAAGGTCAGCCACTATTGGATTTAATTTGTTTCATTATGAATTCAGTGCAGTTTCTTGGGTCATTATCAACCATTAATGTCTTTTTTTAAATTATATTTTCTTCTTTCCTTAATTTGACTTCAGATAATGATGGATAGAAAGGCGACCAAGCCAGGGGTGAGCAGGCTCAACTCTGACCCGAGTAACCCTGGGGTCATCCCTGTTGAAGGTAAAGTGTGGTACCTTTAGGGCCGAACACTTTGAATAGCCTCATAATTTAAAGTGTGGAAACAGATCACGTAATGCTTCCTCCTTTCTCAACAGAGTTTCCTGCTCCGAAAAATGAACTCTTCCAGCACTTCCATGTTTATTACCTTGGTTGTGAGACTGTGGCTAAGCCAGTTGGTAAGAAAACACCTTCAAATATATAATGGCTGATATAAACACTTCAGCTGTTAGTTCCTTGAAATGTTAACTATGCTTTCTGTGTCCTGATCATGATTTTTATTAGGTAATGTTGATGTATTGTGTCTTATGCTCTGTACTCTCAGGTATGGATATAATCAATGACGCTCTAGAGGCAGCAGTTAATGGCAAAGATAAAACTGACTGGACTCCTGTTTCTGTTAATGTCGCACCGGCCACCCTCACAATACTTTCAAAACAGGTAACAAGCTGAACATGCCATGGACTCAGGGAGGGGGATATGGTGTTTACTCAGCAATATGTTTATGTGTAAAATATTCATGCATTACTTTTAGAATGCACTGTTCACATTACTTACTCTCACTCAGCTTTGACTGCACACCTTTAAAACTGTAAAGTTAGAGTGGATATGTATCAGCTGTAATTGACCTGGTCCTGATATTGTTAGTTATAGTGTGAGATTAGTTTAGCATGTCTTTTATGTTTCAAAGTACATATGTTGAAAAAAAAAAAGAACATAGCATTTCTTTTACAATTTTATTGTTAAACATTAATTCAATTTGTTTGTTTTTAAGGTCTGGGAATATAACATGGAACACTGCATATTGTGAAAATGTTTTTTTAAAAAAACGATACCACATTAAGTATTTAAATAAAACTTTGTGTAATTTTTTCTCTGTCATTTTTATTTTTAACCCAGAATGAGGAGGTGCTGTCAGAGTGCAGGGTGCGTTTCCTGTCTTTCATGGGAGTGGGAAAGGACGTCCACACCTTCGCTTTCATCATGGCGGAGGGTCCCCGAGATTTCACATGTCACATGTTTTGGTGCGAACCAAACGCTGCCAGTCTGAGTGAGGCTGTACAGGCTGCCTGCATGGTGAGTTGTAAACAAACAGGAGAGTACAGGTGGAGAGACGTAGAGATGAGATGGAGAAAAATGTTATTTGTGTTTTAATTCTGTCAAGACTTCTTTGACTTTGTGTCTCAAAGTTAAAAGCCAATTTATGCCGTGTGTGTTTTCTTTTTATAGCTTCGCTACCAGAAATGTTTGGATGCTCGTCCGCCCAGCCTAGCCTCCTGCCTGCCCACTCCTCCTGCTGACTCTGTGGCTCGACGGGTCAAGAAGGGGGTGCAGAGTCTGCTGGGCAGCTTTAAGAGCTACAGGTCAGGCCCTCAATCCCCTTGAGTTGGAGTGAAGATGATCCACAGTCCATTAAACACAAGGTCCATCACCACAGCCCCTTCTCAATCTCACTCCTCCTCCTCCTCCTCCTCCTCCTCTCCTCATTCTGCCACAGTGTCGCCTTATGACAGTTTCACTTAGTCACTCTAGTCACTAGTCTAGTGTGTGGGGTAGTTTGTGGGGAAAATGTGTGTCTGAAAAGATTGCATTTATTTCCTTTTTTGGCTTTTACTTTATACAACAATTTTAAACTCCCATCTCCAAACAGATGAACCCCTGGCGTATATATTTTCTTTGCTGGGATTCTTTCTGTGAGTCTTAACTATTTTTGTGTTTTAACAGAAACAATGCTATGAATGTTGGATATGGATGTTATATATTTGACATGCAGACGCTAGAATTTGCTTGATAAAGAGGTCGCTAGATTCTCTCACACAAATGGTCTTGTTCAATTTTCCTCCTCGGTGCAATTATCATCTCTACTGCTCCTCCTTTTCTACTGTTTAAAGAAGGTACTGTAACACAGTCGTCGTCAGTTGGTGTCAAGTATCCTAATATTGGTTTTCTAAAACATCATTGCACCTCTTTCTCTACCACAGCTAGGTTGTAATACAAGCGCTGTTGGCGTCTCGGTGGTGTGCCACGTAGTTATATGTCCCGACCCTCCCAAACAATGTATTTTAGTCTTCCAAAGAACTGTATGGTCATCTGTCACATAGTGAGCAACCACTGATTTGAGTGTAGTGTGTTTCTCATACATTCTGCATGAACATTTGCAAGTTCAGTGCTAGTGTGCAATAATCAGATGTTCCTGTATGGTGTGGTGATACGATGGCTGCCATGGGATTTATTTGTTCACTTTAATGAGAGAGTCTGGCTAGATTGAGTGTGAGGCTAATGGAACAACAGAGCCATGTTTAAAATCATTACCTTGTGCTAGAAACGATAGTAATAAAAAAGACAAACTCTGGGTTTTCACACAGCCGTTTACCACCAACAACTACTGAATCGTACTGTAGAAACTCGCCACAAGCTGCATGTTTTGATAGCTTAGAGTTCTTGCTGCTTGCAGCGGTTTAGTGCTTAAGACCCATCAATGTATCCTGTAAATTCCTTCTCTGTGTTTCTGTATGGTAAGAGGAGGCTGGAGTTGATGTGTTGTTTCGTGTTTCATGGCATGTCACTCTAGTTAGTGTCAGTGTTTATCATAATAGCAGTAGAAAGTTAGACTTCCTGTCAGTTCCTTCAGACTGAAATATGAGAGCAGGTTAATGTTTGTATTTACAGTTTGTGTATATGGGAAACCTAGAGATGATTTCTCCAGTGGTTTACATTTTACATTTTTATTTTTTCCTTTGCCACATTTTGACATGTGGTGCCCGACCACTCCAGTTAATATATTTTTTATTGTTTCCACACACTACAATGTACACGTACACAATTAAGATCGTTCTCACATTAGCTTGTTGAATTTACTTTTTTATAAAGAACACACTAATTAGCCAAGTTGTATTTTATCTTTGTGTCTGTCAGTGATCAATACTGTATGTAGCACAATAGTAATAGTCATCTCTAATATTAAAGATGCAGTTTGTAAGATTTTGTTGGTAAGTTTGACCTCTGCAGGGCATTTGTTTGGCCACGTTGTCTGAGACATTGGTAGCTACTTACTAGATATCCTCAGGCTAACACACTCCACTACATACAAATACAAAGTCTTATAAATAAAAAATTATTTTAGAGCAAATGTATCACTCAGTTAAATTATAACAAAATCTTGTGAAAAGGAATGCAAAGACATGCATAACAAATATAACTTTGTGTTTAATAAAACTAAAAAATACATCTTTCTTGATGGATACCATTATCCCCACTTTATCATATAAGTGATATTAACATTAATAAGTGAGACTTTGTGTTAAATTTGAGTCTAACTGGTGAGTAATGATACATCTCTGGTCTAAAACCTTTAAATAATTGAATCAAGTCTCATTTACCTGCTATCATCATTGGATAGTTTACTACTTCAGAAATGTTTAATGTTTTACTTTCTAAATGTTTTATTTTCCAAAAAACATGCATCATTATATTATTTGTATATTTTGCAAAAAGCAGAAACTTTTCGTACTGGAAAGATACAGAGCAACAAAATATAATCCATGTTTGAAACAAGTGAATTAGAAATCAGTGCGTTGTGATGAATGGCCTTTCTCAAACTTTCATTCATAGATTCCTATAGATGTTTTTAACATTTTATTTAACACTAAAAGTCTTACGAACTGCTTCTTTATATGTGTAAGATATAACACTAATGAAAATTAGACTACATTGACTCATATTACTGCCTCGTCACTCATGTGTCACTTGGAACTATTTTCCTTTTTCTCCTTCAAAGTGTGCTGTGTCCAGTCAGTGGCAATACTAAAGCCAGATGAGTTTAAGAACATTAGCAGATTAATTTATTTCTGTTCATGTAAATTAGGTGTATAAAATGTATGTATATAAAAGTCACTGCACAATAAACGTGAACATATCATAACTGTTTATCTTGTGGTCTTTCAATATAATTTTGGTGAAGCCAAGTGGGTCTGAAGAGATAAGCAACCAAAGGGCAAGTCTGGATCCCACAGCCTGAAAATGTCTCCTTTGGTTTCTGCTTGTGGAGGCGCAGATATTTTTTTCATTTTCTATTAATGGCTTTATCTGTCATTTGCAGCTTTTCCATTAAAATGTAAAAGAAGCCACACACAACCTGTCTGTCTGTTTTGCATATGCATTAAACCTGCCGACACTGGTTTTACCATATGTATTGACATAGACCAGCCACACGGTGCATGAACAAAAAATGCAATACGCAACCCCCCTCAAGTCTCCTGTTCAGTTCATATCAGCACTGCTGCCCCCACCTGGTGAGTTCAAAAGGATGGGTGGGGCTGGTTATTGTTTCCCTAAGAGATGGCTTTTTGAGATGAAAGGTGCACATCAAGTGGAATCCTCGGCAGCCGCAGACTGGTAATAATTGGCTTCACCATCTCCACACAAATATCAGAACTGTGCTGCTAGCGGGATCCCGGAGCAGTGGGACAGATCAAGGCTCTGGCTATAATCGCTTCCTTTTGAAGAGCTGGACTGGGGCCTCTGTGCTGGGTGACTTATTGACTACTGTTTGTACAGATTAAACATATCGAGGTCCACTGCCATTGTCTGTCCTGTTGCATCGTGTGTGTTAAACATCAGTGCTGTGTTTCAGAACAAAAACGACGCTTCTGTAATACGCTGCAAATGTTGCTCAGGTTTACACCACAGGAGTCGACTTCAGTAATGTGCGTGGGAATTTCTACCGTCTCACATTATAGCTAAACCCCCTATAGTAAGATGGTAAACGTGGTCATTAACACCAAACAACAGCATGTTTTGTCATTTTGAGCCTGTTGGTGTGTATTTAGCTCAGAGCACAGCTGTGTAGTACAGCCATAGAGAGCCACTAGTGTGGCTGTAGACTGTAAAGCTGTGTCCCAAATCCATACGACAAACTAATTCTACGCAGGTATTATAGTCAGAATTAGGGAAGTAGGAAGAGAATGAGCTTATCACAGCTGGAAAACATTCAGACTAATTGCTGATGGTGATGAAACAGTCACAGGAATACCTCCGAAGACAAAATTAAACTTCTGAATTTGTGGAAAAACATTTAGCTGTCTCTTATTTGCATTCTAAATCTTCATTCATCAGTTCTTAAAGAGCTGATAGTACCATATTACCCCACTAGAGCACTACGCTCACAGAACGCAGGGTTACTTGTGGTTCCTACAGTCTCTAAAAGAAGAATGGGAGCCAGAGCCTTCAGTTATCGAGCTCCTCTTCTGTGGAACCAGCTCCCAGTTTGAGTCCGGGAGGGAGACACCCTCTCCTCATTTAAAAGTATGCTTAAAACGTTCCTCTTTGATAAATCTTATAGTGAGGGCTGGCTCAGGTGAGCCCTGAACCATCCCCTAGTTATGCTGCTATAGGCCTAGGCTGCCGGGTGGTTTCCCATAATGCACTGAGCTTCTCTCTCCTCCTCTCCCTCTCCATCCGTACACATTCTTATCCCGTTAATGCATGTTATTAACTCCACTTCTTCCCCGTAGTTTTGTGCTCTCTCGCCTTCTCACTTTCTGCCTTTGGAGCTGTAGAGTCTGGATCTGTGACTGCAGGCGGTCTACTGCCCCCATGTTCCTGCTCCACACTCACTGCTGCAGGTATTATTATTAGTCTTATTATTATGTTGTCTTTTCTCCTGCTCTCTCTCCCCTCTCCACTTCTCTCTTCCCCTTTCAACCCAATCGATGCGGATGGCCGCCCACCCAGAGCCCGGTTCTGCTCGAGGTTTCTACTTGTTAAAAGGGAGTTTTTCTTTGACACTGTCACCAAGTGCTGCTCATTGTGGGAATTGTTGGGTCTCTAAATAATATTTTAAAGAGTACAGTGTAGAACTACTCTAGGTGAAAAGTGTCTTGAGATAACTAAAATTGACTTGACTTAAAGTCGCAGTCTGATTGCCTTTGCACAGTGTACAAATTGCATAATTTGCTGTTAGTATGAAACAGTTTAACATGTAGATTCCTTGTATATTAACAGCAAAAACAACATACTATAAAGAAAAATATATGGCATGAACTGCGACACAGCCAGCACAATCGGTTTTTACTATCCACTGATGTGCTTATGTGTTTTGTTACCACGGTTTAGAGGGTGTTTATTGAACTTTATGGTCATTTTGGGGGCTGTAGTTTGTGGTGCTGTTGAATTGTGTTGGTTTTATACTGAGATGTGTTTCTAATATGTTGTCCACCTCATTTATATCAATAGGAGGAGACAAAACATTCAACAAAAACAAGATTATAACGTATGTGAAGGTAGGATTTATTGCAGGATTATTATTATTAATATATTATTATTACTATTAGTAGGTGTAATCTGCAACCTAATGTACTTTATATTCTGTGTGATGTAATGCTTCTTTCACCGTTTATTCCTTATACAACACACTGTAGTTGTGTAAAGCCTTGTTTGTATAGCTTGGATTATGAATGGAAATACAGTGGTGGCATGTTTACAGCCACCCATGCTCTAAATCCCTTTGTTGCCTCTGTATTCAGATGCTTGTTATTGTGCTGCACCGTGTGTCCGTGTATCTCTGAAGCCAGATTTATGCACTCCGTGTTTGCCGGGTGTCAATCACAATTTACATTGGTCGGGCCATGGAGAAACTAATCACAATTATAATTATTCCTATAGCCTAATTATGCATATGGCATTTGTTTAATGGAGATTTATTTTGAGTAATGAATGTGTAGTCTTGTGGAACATTGCTTTTCCTCTCAGTGTGGATGAGAGGACTTGCTTCTCCTCTGCTGGGCTCTTCAATCTAATCACCAATCTCAGGCTAGATAAAAGGAGCCGGTGCAAGCGCCGTCTTCAACCTGGTATCAAGGTCTGAGAGAGACGATGGAAATCCCTGTAGGGTACAGCCTTTTCTGGCTGATTCATATTGCAAGAATACACCTCTTTGAACAAGGATTCTCATAACCTCTGCAGCCTTTATTTCAACAGTGCTCACCCATTACGATTTCCGCTCTCTTTTTTGTTTTGTTTTGCCCACTTCTGCAGAGATCTGTGCTTCCTGGTAATCGGGGGCGACACCACCGAGTGCTGAGCTTTGGTCAGGGCCACAGCAAATCAAACACGGCCACAGGAGATGTACGGAGGCACGCAGCTGGATCAACTACAAAGAAAAACCAAAGGAGAGGATAATACTTTCTATGCTGCCACAGTAGGGAGTGTTATAAGAAAGCAATTCCTGCTTCCACAGTTCTATAAAATCCTTCACAATATGAGATACATTAAAAAACATGAAATGACAGGTGATAGAGAATAGACGACAGACAATACAGATACAAGGCGCCAATGTTCGTATCATCTCTATTAATGCCCTGAAGCATTAATTTGGGGATTAAGCGGCCTAATCTCAAAATGTTCAGTAATTCATTCTCTCCCAAATAACAGTGATTGCTTTGCCAGTGGGAGCAGCCAGCAGCCCACCGGTGTTGGAATAATCGTTTCTCCAGTGGTCCTCCAGCGATTCTAGCTGCTCATCATCAGTTCAGCACACACACCGATCCGAGAGGAAGGACTGTCTTCACTGACTCTGTTGTACTGTACTGTTGTACTGACAACCTAGACCATAACCTAAAGCATACATGTGCCCCAAAACACATCTTGTATTTTAAGGCCGGTCAATTATAAATTCACTTATTAAGCAGTGCACAGTGAGAGCATTATATTAGAAGTATTTAGCTTCTTTTACTTGAGTGAAAGTACCATTCCACAGTGTAAAAAATATGCAATTTCAGGTCCAAAGTCCTTTGCCTATGAATATTCATTCTGCAGTTGTGTGATACGAGACATTTAATTGAATATTTCAGAGAGAAAAGAGAGATGCATGTCGGTGAAAACTCTACCCGTTTGACAAATATTCCATTGATCTTCCCACTTGTTACCTTTTAAATTCATCTTTTTAGAGTTTTCATGAACTTGTTAGTAAGAAATGTGTGAATGGAAACACCCCTGAGTCTGCCGCCAAGAGCTCAATATGACTCACTGACAAGTCTTTTTGTTCCAAGACAAATATACTTCCCTGGCACACCTTGGCCGCCTCTCTCCCACCTCCAATCAGTCATTTCTATAAAAAAATTGTCAAATTCCATAATAGAGTAATTGCTATGAAGAATAGCAACTGTCACACTGGAAATTAATGGTCCTTATATTTGGTGCACCGCCTTGTCACTGGAATCTTTATTCATTAAACTTGGGATGACAGACAGCAACCAATTCATATTCATACTGTGTGATGTTTGGGGTTTGTCAGGCGGTAATGTTCAATGATCGGAGTTAGAGGAAAATGACATGTCTCATTATACATAAGGATTCAACACGCCGACAGTGTTACAGAGGTTGTTACAGACGCAACATTTTGAATGTCACCTCATTCCCAGATAGTCAAATAAAAAAAACATTTCACATTGATCTTCTGAGCTATAAAGGAGTCGCTCCACATTTTGGGAAATACAGAAATGCGCTTTTTTGCCGAGCATTAGATGAAAGATTGTATGATATATGTACCCTATATGTGAAGCATATATTCCTTAGAGTGGAAACAGGAGGAAACAGCTAGCCTGGCTCTGACTGAAGGAATACAAAATCTGCCCTCCAGCGCAACTATAGCTCCCTAATTAACATGTTGAATGTTGTTTTTTTAATCTTAATTAAAAAACAAATTATCTTAGTATACAATCTTAATTTTGTGGTGAAGTCACTGCACCAGGACAAGAAACAGTACGGCACATAATCCCCTGAAAAACCACAAATATTATTATTTTTTTTTGTATGGATTAAACAAACAACATCCAAAGTGTTAATTAGTGAGCTTTAAGATAAATTTATGATAGATGCAGGTATGACATAATCCCTTAACACTGAAGTATAAATAAAGCTTTCGAGGTGCTTGTAGATGAATTCTGTTGTTACAGAGCAGGGAAGCTGTTTTCCCGTTTCTACTCTTTAAGTTAAACTAACTGCCTGCTGCCTTTAGCTTTAATTAAACGGACAGATATGAGTGTGGTATCAATCTTCTTATCTTACTCTAGGCAATAAAGCAAATACGTGTGTTTCCCAAAATGTCAAAACATTCCTTTAACTCTCTGTAAAACTCTCTGTCTTGCTGCAGTCAAACTGAGCTCATGCAGATATAAAACAGTTTATTGTCTTACAGGTGTAATGATTAACAGTGAGAATAATTTATTTGCAAACAAGTCTGTCTAAGAAGACAACAACTTTTCAGCCTGGTCTCCTGTGAGTCTCTCCACAGACCCCGCCAATCTGACGGGCCAAACCCTCCCAAGGCATACTGCAGAAAATTGCATCGTTACTTTGCAAATTTGTTCAAGCAATCAACTCAATCTCACTTGGGGTACCAATCTGACAACAGGAATGATTAGAATCCTAGGCGGCTCGCCGCTTGTCACTTGGGACCGAGATGAGAGCGGAATTACAATGAAGCCTGAAATTGCACGCTATTGTTACCTCCCCGTGTTCCTGTCCTCTTTCTCCATCCACCCTTTTCCTCATGCCCACGTCTGTCCCCTCTATTCTATCCTTTGGAGATGTGGTAACAAGGTGTGACTGTTGGAGACTAAGCCAAAGGGCAATTGTCTAGAATGGGAGACTAGAAATAGCTCCTGTCCCATCTTTTATTACAGAGCACACCTGCCATCACCAGAGTGTAAAAACCCCTGATTTAGGAGATGAAATATGCAAAGTTTGAGTGGAAATGCGATGGAGGATTAGACTTGATGGCCTTTAATGTAGAAGTGGTGGACAGGGAGTGCTTTAGAAGAGGAATAAATACTTCATCATAGCACATCTTTGCAAGGAATTTTGACAAGAGAGGCGGCTTAGTCGAGTTCCCTTTAGGTTTGGACAAAATACATTAAAATGACCTCAGGAATTGTGGCGAAATGCAGAGGGCAGAGGCATGCGGCTCTCAACTTGCTTTATATTTATCAGTTTCTCCTCACATGTTGCCTTCGAGAAGAAGGTTGGTGGGGTGAAATGACCTGACGGCAGCCGAGGGGAGGAGAAGCAGGCTGTTGATTCTCATTTCACCGTTTCCATCTCCCAGCAGGATTGTCTGAGACATAGATAAATACTGCCAGCACTGCGATTTATAAGCTGTGCAGCAGACACAATTTCACCCATTACCTGACTGACTCAAAAGCCCAACACGCTTGAGTCCCCTGCATACAGAGTGCCATGATTTCAACTGCTTTTGCCTTTCTTCCCTCCCCTCGTCGCCTTTCAACTAACTCTCTCTTGTCAACACACCACAGGGGGACAAGGGAAATCTCAAACTCTGAATACTTATTTTTTCAGACTATAACGGTGCTTTGTGGAAAAATGTGTGTGTTTCATTTGTTGGGTTTCTCAATCTGGCCAAGTCTTCTGTTTGCTGTGACCGTGTGTTCAATCTCAAATCACATAATTTCAATGGCTATACATAATTGTAATTATAGTATATGTGTTAGTTTGATTATCTAGTCAATGTCAAAGGGTCTAAAAATGAGGCTACAAAAATGACATTTTACTAACGTTACAATACTATCCAGTATTCAAAGTGAGAATGCAGACGGTCATGCTCACATTCATGTCAAATTCTATTTAATCTGGAAGCAATATAGCCACATCTTACAAAAAGACAATGTAATGAGATAGAGGGATGGGAAGGAAAAGGTCATGCAGATACAAAATTATTATTTTATTAATTAGACTTGTACATACAGTTATTAATGTGAACCAGATCTCAAAAATCACATTGAATTTATTTACATAAAATGTATAAAAATGTATACTGCTTGTCTATCTATCTTTAAAATCACTAAAGACAAAGGTCACCCTGGAGCACTGCCTGCACACCTTCAAAGGATAAGGCTGTACTTGTACTGGTAAAATGACTTGTTAAACTTTGTTCATATGTGTGTGTGGATGCGGCAGCAGGAATTGGCCTTTGGGTCTAGATCTTAAGTCTATTTAATTACCTCTAAACCTAAAGGCTGTAGCAGCTTCTACTGTAATAGGCCACAGCCTAGCTCACTTATGGCTGGAAATGGCCCTGGCTTTGGGGATAAAGGTGATAATTCGTTGTCCATCAGAATCTCCACTGCACTTCCTCTATTCTCTTCTGCTTTGGCGTCCGCCATCTGCCGCCTGACAGGCACGTATTAGATAAGACCAGCCCTCTAGATAGCAATCAATCAAAACGACAAATGACAACATGTGACTGTGACAGTAGACGAAGTGTGATATGGCTCATTCCTCTCTGTCAGAGAGCTCCATTGTTGTCTGAAACTATGAGCCACACTGTTGCACTAGATGACGTGTTCCTTTATTATGATGAACATGGGCACTGTAGTTTATTTTGAGTCGATCGCACACAACGTCCTGCTGCTGTAATTCACCAGAGCACCAAATGTGTATTCATCCTCAGCTGAAAATAGTCCTCATGTGCTCTGTTTACTCCTACAGTGGCCAGTCGTTTTGGATTATTTATTTAAAAATGAAAGTAATAAATATATGTTTGTGACTTATTTTCCAAATATTTATTTTGATTTACGATTACACCTGCGGCTGAGTGCCACTGAAATGGAAGGGAGAATTTGAAAAGTATTGCGAAATGGACTGATAGATTTCGTGTTTTTTCTGTTCATTTGTTATTGTTGATTCGATTGTTGAATAAGGAACATATAGAGTAACAACAGCTTTACTCTTTGGGCACTGTTTGCTCCTAATACAGTTTGGAAACTTCAGCTCAAGACGGCAGCGTATTTATGTCTACATAAACACATTGGCTCCCATTTACCCAGTGTAGCCTTAACAGAAACCACTGGAATACAAGTTTTATTATTGCTCAAATGAAACACTGGAGTGGAAATAAACATTATAATTCATTTAAATCCTATTTGGTGAAGTACTTTTACTTTAACAATGGCTTACCGTTAGTATCATTTTAAATTTATAAAAAGGGTTTAGAGACAATGTTTGACATTAAATCTCTAGAACCAAAAGCGGCAAACAGGCTCTTCTCTGAGCATGATACTATTTTGTTTTTAGTCGTATTAAATACCACAGGCTTTCCTTCCAATTCTCATTCAAAGTTAAATTACTCCTTCAAGGCCTGCCAGTAATATGGGTTAATTGTTCTGGATGGCTGGATCACTTCCAAGCAGTTCATCCAATTTCCATTTAAATTGAGCTATCGGAGCGTGACATGGGTGACGCTTGGCTCGGCACTGTTGCAGACAGGCGACAGTGGCGCACCGCTGGTTGGGATGCATAGAAACCTGTTTACAGGTCATACTGGAGACTCTCAAGTGGCCCGCAGCAAATGAAATGCAAGCACACACCTTGCTGGTTCCTTCAATAGGGAGCAGAGCAGAGCAGAGAAAAAGCCTCTTATAGTCAAACCGGTCAAGTGTAGATACATTGCTGCATAGTCAGTCTCCGGTTGGCTGTGGCTCCTATTGTGACCTGACAGTCTGAACAATAGAGGAGGACGTGCTGCTCCTGATTTCTTTCTTTTTCCTCTGCTCTCTAGTGACTCCTGCCTTTTGAATAAGAGCTGCACTGCCCTCTCTTCTCCTTTGTTTAGCTTTTAAAAATGAAATGTTCTTGTTGCTGACCCTGCAGGATTCACCTCACAACATTTCTCAAACTATTGGACAGGTTCACCGCCAACCGCACACCCCACTGTTCTTAATTTTAGCTGTTGATTTAAGGCTTGAGTTTCCTTCTCGCTCATAACGTGGACTAATGAGCCCTGATTATTTCCTCCCACTGCTATTGTCATGTTTTGATTTTTTTCACTCTGGGTATAAAATCAAGGCGGTGCATTTCATTTCAACAAGTCATGCTGATGAACATTAAAAACAAACTTTCTTTTGAATATAAGAGGCAGAATTCATCAAATACACCACAGGACTTTTGTGTTGCTTCACTGTTGTTTCCTTTTGTACTTGAAGTCACACCCGCCCCCTTCTGATTGCACATTTACATGAGAGGTACAGTAGTGGTGTCTCAAATCACAGTGACAGTTTAACCCTCCACTTTCCCTTGGAACTCAGTGTTAACGGCTACACAGAGCATTTTTGTGAAAAACATCAAGAAACGGGATGAACAGTAGAGGGTGCTAATGCAACAGTTAATTGGATGCAATCTGCAGTTTGCAGAACAACTCAAGGAAAATATGTTTATAAGTGGTTAGGGAGATATTGCAACTCTCTTTTTGGAGAGCCACTGCAAACTGAAGTCAACTCCAAAACAAGAAACGCAGAAGACCATTAATCAGTCAATCATTCCTCAGCTGTTACAACTAGATGATAATCTGCTTTTTTAATGCCAAAAAAAAAAAAAGAACACCATAATAGCCCACAAACACACACACACACACACTCCCCTTTATGAAGCAATATCTAGCCTCTCATTGAGATTACATTTGAGTCACTGCGATAAATATTTGATTTTGCACCCTGCAGTCTTTGAAAACCCAGAAGGTCGTTTAACAAAATGTAACTTCTGATGGTTTTATCAGAATCCTCACTTTAAAAAAAAAAGATCCCTTTTCTAATTTGCACCCTTTTCCAAATAAAGATGGTAGCCAGAAATGACTTAGATAGTCTTGCTGAGTTTGTTTGGTATATGTTGATGTTGAACTTTCCAATATCTAATATTTTCATACAAAATAAAGTGAAATAATTAAATACTGTGTTTTACATAAAGAACAAGGACAGTCATTTCTTTCGCAACTTGAGAGACAAGTAAAACATTTTTTAATACATTTTTCCATTTTTCTGAGTCTTGAACAGTCTGAATTAATACCTTCATAGAATTGGTAACTGTTGTTAAATGACCTTCTGGGTTTGTTAAAGATTGGCAAGTATTTATTTATTAGAAAATCTGATGCTTAGCTCTGTCTCTGTCAAATCTTTTTATTAAGTTTTTCTCAAAAATTAAAAAGAGGGTTAAAGGTTTGAATGAAAATGTTCTCAATAATAGTCCCTCCCTTGTCCACATGTCTAGCTTTGTGACTTCAATGCAATAGTAATGCATGAGAGGCACAAACTGTGGTTATGTCTAACCCAGCCTCCTGCTTCACTCTCCCTCCACACATCACAGAGGCTGTGGATCAGCTTGGATGGCTTGCATCAGTCATACCCCCACAGCCACGCCAGCCCAACTTCTCATAAAATCCACACCATTCTGTATCATCGATTCGTTCCCTTCTAGAAATGGGCCCCATGTCATACGTATTGTTTCTAGATTGAAAAGTAGTTGGCCAACATCTGCTGTAAATCATAAACTCCCATTAACCAGAAGGATCCATTCTGCCACCAGACACCATCTCTCTCTCTTTATCTTTGTCCTGGGTCAAACCATTGTCTTGGTTTCATTTTGTGTTTTTTTTTTTTTTTTTCTGCAACCTTAGCCGGCCAGACCCTTCATCACTGCCTCCACCATCAGAGGGAGGACTCTGGTTTGTGAACACAATGATGTCAGGTACAACATTAAAACGTTTAACCAAGTGGAGGGGCACCGTCACCTCACACGCTCACACTATCAGTCAGGTCAGGATGAGAAAATGGAGGTCACATAACACACAAACACATATTATTCCAAGACACTAAATGACACTGAGAAGGAGGGAGGGTCAAATCCACTTAAGCTCATATTTGACCTATTTCATCTCTGTATGGTTTTCCTTTAATTGAGTTAAAGGGTCAGTTCACCCAAAATAAATAAAAACTTTTTTGTCTCTTACCCCTATAGTGGTATCCAGCCTTGAAGAGTGTTGAGAACTGAAGAGCTGGAAAACAAATCACTTTAACAAACAATTGCTTTTTTCAGAAAGCAGGCAAAAAATATATATCAAAAGACAGAAATCACATTATAAAAGATAACTGGTGTATGAGATGTAGGATAACCATGTTATATTAGGAAATATCTATCTAGCAGCAAATAAACTAAAGCAACCTTAAAGGATTAGTTCGATATTTTGGGAAATACTTTTAGTTAAATATGAAGCTAAAGTGAGCAGCTTAGTTTAGCTTAGCATAAAGACTGGAAACAAGGGGAAACAGCCTGACTGTGTCACCTCTGAAGCTCAGTAAATAACATGTGATATCTTGTTTGTTTAATCCGTAAAAAAAAATATGTTTTACTAGGGGTTAAGCGGCGGACTATTTCTTGGCTGAGAAATGTCTCTTCTGGTTGCCTGGCAACTGGTCCTGGCCAAGATATAGTCAGGCACGAAACCCCCGTACACTTGTACAGATTAAACAAACAAGAAACAACGTGTTAATTGGGGAGCTTTAGAGGCGCTGGTAGGCGGATTTTGCTACCAGATTTTTGCGCTAAACTAAAATAAATTAAGCTGAGCTTACCTGCTGCTGTCTGCAGTCTCATACTGTCCAGACATTAGAGAGCATCAACCTTCTCATCTAACTCTCATCTAAATCTAAGAGCATTTCCCAAAATGTTGAACTATTACTTTAAAATGGAAACTATCCACATGGCTCGATATCATCAGCTGTAAGTGATTTTCTTTTATCTTTTGTGATTTTGGTGAACTGACCATGGTGAACTATTTAATCTGTTCCATTTTTGTTGTGACACAAATACACACAATGTACAAATGTAATTGTGTGAAAATACCAAAAAATCTGACACCATTACAGAGATGTTTTGTATTTTCTACACACTATAATGTATGTTTGTCTTCGATTTCACCCACCACGAGTCAGCCGGTGCAAGGCTAATTTTGAACCAGACTCAGGTCTCCCACATTAGTAGTTCCCCTTGAGCTGCCCTTGACTTGAACGCACTGAGCCCGAGGCGCTGGGCTGAAGGCTGGGCTCCCCCCCAGGCTCCCCTCCCCCAAGGACACTCTGCAGGTTGCCTGCCTGTCTGCCTGCGAAAAAATACATGTCCAGATACTGCTATTGTTCTACGCTCTGATCTTCACACAGGTTGCTAAAACAAAGCCCTCTTATTAATATTTATAGCCTCTCTGATGGGACGGGATCAATGGAAAGAGGAGAAAGAGAAGAGAGAGTGTGCCTGAATAATCATCATCCATCTACTTCCAGCCCTTCCTCTCTTCTCTCCATCTCTCTGAAGTAGAAGTGATGTTTTAGAGAGGAATTCAGTGTGGTGAGCGAGAGATGGAAATTTGTTGCGATAGGAGAGAAGAATAGCTGTATCTGTGTTTGCACATAGGTGTTTAATTTCATCTTTGTGCCAAACTGGCTGCCACCTTGACAGATGTGTTATTCACTTATTTTTACGGCAGTTTTTCTTTACATTTATAGCTAGAGAAAGCAATACAGCACACACTGTATCCCCGTTGGCCGTCATAGAGTACATCTTTCTGTTAACTTTCATTTGCCGAAATGTCTTCTCTTTTTCCCAGCTGAAGATGTGTGGGAGAGTGTTAGAGTGGATTTGTAACAGACTCCTGGTGTCTTCATTGGCAGGCCCAGCATGGTGGATCTCCAAGATGAAAGTCTGACAGCCTGAGACAGTCTGCTCTGAGTCTTCAGTAGGTGGGCACGCTGCCCGATGCTCAGTAAGCGAATTAGGTGGGCAGTGTGCCCAACACTGCCCCTCTTGACTGACAGTGGCCCCGTCGAGCGGTCTTTAACTGCACAAGGAGAAAGTTATTAATCAGATGTGTTTGCTTCCTCCAGCTTTTCCTGCAGAGGAGGCGGAGGGGGAGGCCTGGCTTGGTGATGAATGCCCTCACTTCTACGTGTTTCAAAAGTACAGTTTATCCATGAGGAATGGAGCAGCTTGTACATGGGCTGAGGGGAAATTGCCTTTTCCTTTGACCTGCAGCCAAGGGTGAGGAAGTGAATGGAAAGCGATATGAGAGTGTCTGCCCTCTGAGGTGATGAATACGGTGCAAATTAGAGGAAGAGGCCTTTCAATCTCCACGCTTTGGCTTTTCCCATTCTTACCACTCTAAATTGTTTTCTGTCTTTTGCTCCACAGCCCATTTGGGCCTCCCTCATTTTTTCTTAATCTTTCTTTCCCCTTTTCTTCTTTTTTTTATAAATCTTCTCCACCTCCAGCCCCTCCACGCTGTACTGCAGCAGGGTTCTGGGGGTGTGCGGGTTGACAGGTTTAGCTCTGGGAGGTCGAGAGGGCAAGGGCGGCATTTGCAGATTGTGAGACAGAAAGCTGAGACAGCACGGCCTTCAGTGAGAACACAGTGTGCAGCAGGAATCGCGAGGCCATGCGGAGTCACAGGGAACCGTGACCTTGAGCCGTGAGCAGAGATGAAATCAACACAAATCCATCGACTCTGGACATGAGCTCGCAGGCCCCAGTGCCTTGCGTATTTGTGCACTCATTGGCATATGGTGTTTTGCTCAAAATGGATTAGACAGAGCCCCTCATGAATTATTGTGAAAGCCCTGGATATTGCAGTGCGCCACAGAGAGATAAACAAATTAGTGTTTTTATCATGTCTGCCTTTAATTGATATTCATGAATGCAATATTTCATATGCAACAAAAGTTTGGTCCAATGCTAAACATTTACATTTTGATTATTAATTACTATTATAACAATCCAGTGAATAAGTAGTCTTGTTTGTGTGTGTGTGTTTGTGATTAATTTGAGCACATGAGATCCATAATCTCTTGTTTTATCCTGCAGCTATGATGTATGTGTGTCTGGCTTATATAAACGCTCAGAATAATTCTGCAAACCCAAAAACTACACAAAGTATCCAACACAAAGCCTGTGGGACATGAATCTTTGAATCATACGTGAGTCGAATAACAACACTGTACTGTCTAAGAGGAGACTGATGGACTGCCATTAAAAAACATGATTCCAACTGGACTCAATCTCTATTTGGAACGAGTCCTGCTGGACTGATAATACCAGCATGGGAAAATAGCCTTGTTGTGCCTTTTTTTCAATTTCAACCTCTTTAAAGTTAAAATTATTCCACTTAGAACTCAATGTTTCTGAGAAACTACTTGAACTGTGTTAATTCAATATTTGCATGTGTTAAACGATCCTTCACATTATGTGAAATTTAGCAAAAGCTCCTTTAAGGTGCATCCAAAAACGCAACATTTTCAATCCCACACAGAGTCTTTGGCAGGTAAAACTTTACATTGGCTGATGGTTAACACCCACAGAACTCCATTTTAAATTCTAGTCAGAATGCCAGGTTTCACACTAATATATCAGGTTGAATTGTGCATTTATAAAAACTTTGTAAAAGATACAGAATTTTCTGTACATTTCATTTAAATGACTGAATGTCTGACAGAACGTACAATGGTATCAAACAGTTTGAAGAATGATGTCAGCTATATTTTGGTCAAACTCATGTCATTCAATGTTTTGCCAATATTAAGTGTTACCTATATCTAGAGAAACACTGTTTTAATACAGCCAATATTGGCTGAATGCTTTTTATTATTATTATTTGAATTCTCAACTTCTGCTTAACTTCTACTTAAAAATGCAGCAAAATGAAACACACACAGACCTCACATCGAGTAGGACACATACAACTTAATACATAAAACATATAATGAAAACACATACAACTTACAATAAAAAATGTACTAGGGAACATACAGTATACTAATAAAAACAAGTCTTCTTACAGTCGAGTTCAAACCATTTTGAGTTGGTTTTGAGAGGAATTTGTTTTGTTTTTTTTTACCTTGGGTTGCATCAGTTCCTAGTGTTGTCTGCAATGAATAAAATGTGAGATGTTTATATATATATTTATTTTCTTGAATGTGTCTTTTAAATTCAGAGTTCAGGAGTGTTCAAAATTGGGACTGTGTTTCTTTAAAGTCACATTTAAGGAAAACAGTTGCACTCAAATGGTTAAAACATTCGTAGTTTGGATCTTTTTAAGGTGAATAATGGTTACACATGTATGAACTCTGTTCTGGATTTCTGCAGGTGTTGTGAGTCCCAATTAGAAAATCAGAAAACTCCGTCTGAGCCTCACCAGCCACCATACATCACAGTTATCCAGTGGGTGCTAGTGTGCTCAGTGTGTGGCTCCACTGCTGAGTAGTTTCTCATTAATAGTGACATTTTGCAACAACACAGTCTTATTTAGATATAATGAGAGGCTATATAAAGATACAGACTTAATTTGATTTCAATGATTGGAAAAACATCAAACAGCACCTGAGTATGGAACAGATTGTTTTCCCCTCTACAAAGAAGCCTGTGGAGAGGCTTTCAGCCAGATTGTCCTCCAAAAGTAAGTTTGACTTTTAAACTATCTTTGGAAAGTTTCACTGACACACCTGTGCATGCTTAGTTGCCTGAGGTTCAGCTGTGGCGTGTATGAGGTTAAGTGGAACATTAAAAATCTTTTCTGTCTTAACTCTTAATGAGGTTTTATTGTCCAACTGGCCAGACTTCTCCTGTTTGGGGAAAGATTGCTGTGCCAATTTCTGCTTCAAGTATCTCCTTTTTGTTCAAATCTTTAAATGAAGGTTGAACACGACCTCAAACTCACCCTGACCAGCATCTACGTGCTTACAATGCATCTCACACACCCACTAGATGTCATAATTGTTTAAAAGAAATGTGTGGATCCAGATCATTTTTTAAATGAAACGCCTCCTCATGTCATGCGGCTTAATCTCTTAATTTCTATTTCTGCAACTATTTATTAAAGCCGTTCCCCAGTTTGATCATTGTAGGGAATGTATCACTATTTAGGTGTTCTGGAGGTATGTTGCAGTCTGTTTTAACAAGAGGGCAGAGCCACACAGCCTGTGGTTGCTCACATATGCAGAGGCCACACTGAGATTGTACACCATCATCAGTCTTGAGCTTGAACCACGGGTGAACCAGCGGTAATGACCGATTCATTGTCTTGTAGAGCAGCTTCCAGTCATCACAGAATTAGTGTTTTTCATGCTGGGATATTGTGTGGGACAGTGTTTTTTCTTCCTCTGTCTGCTATTCTCTAACTACACTGGTAGCAGTGAGAAACGATGTGCAGTCAGGCTCTCTGCTGGGTGACTACTTCCCTGGGAAATGTCGCTCATTTTCTGAATTGCTTATGAATATGTGCAAGGAAAGATTGGAGGCTGATGAGGATTTATGGTCAGCAGTGGGAAGCAGTGATTTTCCCAGACTGTGCACATACAGTAGAGGTAAATTTATAAATGCAGCAGATTTTGACTTTGCCAAACACTTTTGTGATGAGTCCAAAGAGCTTTCTGTGATTTTTATCACTTTCTTAGTAATACTGTCTCTGTTCCAGAGGGACGAAATGCACTGTAAATAGTTTTTTACAGCTCTGCGGTCCTTTTTAAAGGAACAGTATCATTTGGAAAAACGCTTATTTGCGAGAGTTAGATGAGAAAATCAATACCAGTCTCTTATCTGTCCGGTAAATATAAGGCTTAGATTACCATAAAGACTGCGTTACTGTTAATTAGTAAGCCTTAGAGGTGGCTGTAGGTGTATTTTGGACAGAGCCCTGTTTGTAGTCCTTATGCAAAGCTGAACTATCCAGCTGCTGACTGTAGCTTCATATGTAAGAGATAGATATGAGAATGGTATTGATCTTCTCATCTTACTCTCGGCAAAAAAGCAGATATATTTCCCAAAATGTCACACTATTCCTTTTAGTAATAGTGTAATTTTTAGTGTAATTTTATTGATTTCTGCTTCGTATAGAAGAAAAAAAAGACAAAACAAAGGAAATGGTGGACATTCAGTTGTGCTGACATATGTGCAAATAATCCCGCTCTGGGACGCGTTCCATACATCACCAAAATGAATTTTGTCTCATCATTTGCTGAGACTTCCGACCATTCATCTATGTGAGTTATGGCCCCTCTTTGGAAGTGGATCCGTGCTACCTCAACCTTCACCTCGCTTGTATGTCTTAAACCTACTGTGTTGTGCTTTTGGATTTGCCTGTCTGAGCGTGTAGTGTAGTGACACATCCGCTGGGACAGCAGACATGAGGTTAAAGCAATTCACCATGGAAGAAACTGGAGCCTGCTTTGGCACCGGAGAAGAATGGGCAGAGACAAGCATGGATACCAGATGGCGGTGAATCTGTAATTACAATTCTCTGGTGCAAAATGAGGCACTGGTGGAATGAAATCTTGTGCAGCTTCAAATATCCTGCATGCAAAAGTCTTTGTTTGCTTGGCGGAAGGTTCGGCAGTCGTCCTACAGTAGTTTCTTTGAGGCGCAAGTTTCTTGTTTTCAGTGTCTGCAGTTCAGATGTTGAGGAAAGGCCGTTTAGCACCATCGGACTGCAGCAATGTGGTGTTGGTGTCTGCCAGTGTCTTTGTGGAATGGTAATTACCAGCCTAATCAAAAACAGAATGGAGATGGACAAAGACAGTTAAACTGAATTTAAATAGGATGAGACTATAATGGCTCCCAAATGGAGAGCAGGGTCTGTGCTCGCCCCAGAGGGACTCACCTATGATTTAGCCCCCTTACTTCTGTATGTGACGGGGTGGCATTGTGGCATCGCCCGCCCTCCCCTGTGACCCCGAATGCTCCCTCTTCCGTAGGAGGCTGCATAATTGTCTAATTAAATGGAGAGACAACAGCCCCAGCATACCTCATTAAAGGCATCGCTCCACCAGCTCCCGCCTTTCCATTTCTTTTAAAGGACCCTCCTCATCCTGGCAGGAAAGGTCAAACAAAGAAAAGTGTTGGAGATGGTTGCCTGTCCCTCTGGCATCCCTCCTATAGAGTCTAATTAAACAGTCATTTTATGACTATATTGAATAAAAGCTGCTCCAAATTTCTTTCTATCATTTTTGAGTGTCTAAGAGAATGTTGACAACTTGTTGGATCAGTTTGATTGATAATATGACCCATAAACAAGCACACAAACATGGCGTCACAGCCAAGAAGCAGCAGCCTACAGAGGAAGAGAAAGGCAGCATTTTTTATAAGGTCTTGTTTTTGCCATGATAAAATACAGTATGGTATGTCTGGGAAAGTGGTGTGCTGCTACTCTGCAAATAAAGTGAATGCAGTCCTCTTTTTTTGTATTAATGAGACATGCACCATTGAATAATTTCAACAGATAAATGAGCCAGTTTTGAGCTGCTTATAAATGAGGCTAGTTGAGCAAAAGGTTCCCATGTGACTTCTGTCAGTGCTTAGAATATAGTGAAATAATTAACTCAGAGATTACACCATCTCAGATGAATTATAAAATAATTCAGGCATACACGTATTTATACTATGCGGTTTTTATTTTTTTATAAAGACTTTACAGCTTATTTAGCATTTTTATATATGAATATTAGTATTTATTAAGTGTATCATCAGAGTGCATAGTCACTTAGTGTAATTTTGTTCGTACTAATAAATAAAGTGTACTTGTTTATTGGCACATAAATAAGAGGTTGCATGCTGTAATTTGTTTAAGAAAGAACCCATCTAGAAAATTATAGTAATAAACATTTCACATACATAAGCTGCATTTGATGGTTTGGCATAGTCAGCAGTTGTAGGACTACACTCCCGTCTCGAAATACATGTAAATCTATGTGTAATTCTGTTGTGCAAGAGTGTGAGAGAGCATAAAGACATGTGCTTCAGTATAAATATTGTTAGTGTCTTCATGGTTGTGGTTACAAATGTGCCCCTGCCAGAATTATACATCTTTCTCGTTCCAGCTGATGCTAAATGTAACCTTTCGAAGTCCAATTATTTATGAAGTCTTCAAACGTCTCCCTGCTTCCTTTCCCTTTTGTTTCCACCCACATACATATATCATAAATATTTCAGAGGATGGATGTTGGGGGTTAACATATGTCCCATCTGAAATGTCAGTGGCCCCTCCAGTGGCCAGCATGCTGTTGACAGAGCACCAAACCATTTTGTTTGGGATGCAGGACTCTATTATGGGTGTTGTTTAATCTCCTGGCCCGACATGAGCATGGCTGCCCTGCATATGTACTCGCACAGGATCAGTTTGTTCATCCTGGTGTCTCGCATGCCTGAGACAAGGAAATAAACCAATTTTTGGCAGTCCTGGATGCAGAGTGGCTCTTCTAACCTGTCATAGGAATCAAATACCCTGACATCCAATCTACTCATAATCTTGGACTCCATAGATTTTGTGTCAAGGTCTAAAAGTGGCTGCTTGAATTTTGCTTTTGGGTCTTCAGGGAGCACAAATAATCTTCTCGTTTGGAGTGACAGCTTGAAACTGTGTTAACCACACTTGAGTTGCTTTATAAAGTGCTTTCGCTGTCTGGAGGGATGTGGCTGTGGTCAAAGACAGTCTGAGGATAACAATCAGGTGTCTTTCACAAGGCATCTCTGAGATAGACACGCAGCACTTTTAGCTCGATGCAGTGTTATTATTAGTTGAACCCTGGCTTCACTTTCCTACTTAGAAAGTAAGATTTTGCTGCAGTAGCAAATATACAAACTTTCTGCAATGAGTTCTGTCATGACAGACTTTATAATTGACTTCCACTAAAAGCCTTATTCAATACAACCATTTTTCTAACATTCCTATACTTGTCCAGAAAATGAATTGAGCTCTGTGAGCCCCAGGTAAATTGGCTAAATCCATATTAGTGGCTCCACAACCTCTTTGAAACCGCTAATAAGAATCCTGTGTTATAGGCTGAACACTAAACGGCTAAACTAAGATTTAAGGCTGACTTAAAGTGAATAATTTTGTTTATGTATTTACCCCTGATGTTGATGGATGATTGGGGCTATGCTGCTTTAGTCCATGAATAATTCATCACAAGGAGAATGTGTTTCAGAAGTTGGCTCCTTGGCAACAATAATGACTTAGGAAGTTGTTGGGGATAGTGTTATCTAATTAAAACAGGACGCAGCAGTCACTTCAGATGATGCCACGACGCTAATCAGCTGAGCGCAGTGTTACCTGGTCACTGCAGAGACCAGCTCGTGTCAAACAAACATTGGTTTAGTAGATTAAAGAGGTTGTAATTAATTACACTGGAAAAAAGGCCATTTATATAAAGCATCTACTGTGACAGCTTTTTGGCCTGATTTTATTATCCACTTCACAGGAGGATAATAACATTTCTAAACTTTAGAAACATGGCTTGTGCTTTGCATTGATGGGATGCCCTGTGGACCCGGGTGAAGTTATATTTAGTAGAACTGAAACATTTAGTCAATTAAACCAGGAAAAGAAATCTTAAAGTAAAACTATTTTGGTAATTGATTAATTAATTTTTAAACAAAAACGGCAGTGAATTAGCTGGAAGTGTGAGAATTTGCTACTTTTTAGCTTTTTATGTGATTGTAAATTGAATATCTTTGGGTTCCGGATTGTCTCTCATTTCAATTTTTTATTTGTTTAATTGTTTTTCATTTCATAGACTAAAGAATTAAACCATTAATTGAGATAATGATAATGAAAAGCATGAACCGTCTTTAAAACATACTCTCTTTGTTGTTAACATGCATACCCGAATCATATAGAGGTCACAAGGGAAAGCTATGGGAGATAGTTCTGTGCAATATAAGTCAACAATATCACTTTAGATAGAGTCTGGGACATGCATAGAAATGTGGTCACTGGCCCTTTACCCTTTTAACCTGCAGCTGGACAGGATGCAGATAGATGCATGAAGGCCAATAGAGGGAGCCCAATAGCTATTTGTCCTCAAGCTGCGACAGGGCAAGGGGGAACCACTGCAGTTTGTTTACATGCAAAATGGTTAAATTAATTAATAAAAGGCAAATTAACGGTACTCTTCACCAAGTTAGATGCAAGTAGAAAGCCAGTTCTTAAAAAGATTCATGGTATATCTCAGGCTTTCTGACACACACTAACAAGAATCTGTTTGCTGGCCTTTGCGAGGGGGAACTGAAAACCAGGTGGAGAGCTTTGAAACGCAGAGTCTGTCCCAGCAGATTGGTGCTGAGGGGGGTTTGGAGTCCGAGACAGCTGTGGTCCGTCACTTTTTCGAGGTGTTTAAGCTTTCAGAGCCTTCCAGAGGTTTCCAGGCTGCTATAGGAACCTGTCAGATGGTTTGCTTCAGCTCCACAAAAATAGACGAAGGGTCTCATGGGGAGAGGAGGCTTTTCCATTACTACAGTCTTCATAACCGTTGCGGCAGTGGTTACCCCATGACGGCGTCATGCTCTGCTGATGTCTCCAGTACACAATAAGGTGGCTCTTTACACATCCTGAAGATTAATGAGATTATACATTGATTGTGATAGATATGGAGATGCTGAGACTCAAATATTTGATCTATATCAAGGGAAACAGGATTTGAAAGCAGACAGTTACAATGTATATTTCACTGATATTGCAAAATCCTTACAATGAAATGTTGAAGGAAACAATGCTCCTTCTAAATATTAGTTTTGTAGTGATTTTCCTGGCCTGGGATGATTGATGGACTTAATATATTTAATTAAGTCAAGGATTTATATTTCTCTTGTAATGAGTCGCTGTGTTCAGCCCTGCTCTGAGGCCGCACAGGTCTGCTGTTACACTCCAGACAGTGCAGTCGTTTCAGTTTGAAGGGCTCAGGAATATTACTTCAATAAATATTTGATGAAACAGGAAGTTCTATCGATTCATTACACCGCGAGTAATATGTGTATGTGTTCATTAGGGAGCCTCTGAGTATCCGTGTTTAATATTCTTTGTTTACAGTGGAGGGTCACATATGGGGAAACACATGAATATGGAGCAGGTAGCCTCCGCTCATCTCTGAGCTTTGCACAGATGCTCGCCCTGCATTCTGCACACACACACACACACACACACACACACATACTGTGTATACACAGACTGAGAATCTGAAACATGTATATATACACACACATGCACTCCCTTTCTTTAATTAAAACAATTAAAGTGGGTTTGGTGACATGCATACATGTCCATGATTGACAAAGAGATTTCACTGTAATCTTTTACTGCTTCCTGGTAAAATAAAACCTTGTTGTTTCTCTTACAGGATGGAAACCTGGTTACAATTTCACCCCCTGAATCATAACAAAAGGCAGCTTCTGTGGGGAAAAACAGCAAAGAGCAACACTGAAGGAGGTGTCGAACACACGGGAGGTAAGTGTCTTTCTGTGGGTGCTTTTCTGCATCCCTGAGTGTCTGTGTATTTGTGTGTACAGCTGTGGCTTGAAAGCGAAGAAGGGGGGTGATCTGTACCAGGAGAGAGGAATGGGTTCTGCCCCGCAGCATTTGGCACAAAGGGCCTACTCCTATTATGCATGCTGGCGGTATCTGTGGGAGATAAGGTTTGGTCCTGGGAGATAAGGTCAGGTCCTGCTAATGAAACGCATGCTAAAGATTTGCACGGAAAGCCTCCCCTCTCGACTTCCCATTTTTATTTTGAAGCATTTCATTCTCTCCAAGATATTACTTCATTATCAACCACCTCTGCCTGTCTCTGCATTTATATGAACAGACAGACTCGCACCATTTCATCACATCAGAGCATTCACCTGCAACCTTCAACATTTGCATTAATAAAAGTCAAAATGACCCAGGGACTTATAAAAGTGATACTTGGTTAATGAGGACAGATATTGTGAAATATAGCAGCAGTGCCAGTAAGGTGCCCTGCTGGATCATAGCTGGTTCTTTGTTTATGTGCCTGTGCTTTGAGTGTAGCTGGGAGGCATGGCAAGTGGAATTTGCTCAGGTGATGGTTTTAGTATGAGGGGATGCAGAGGGAGAGCTCTCTCCTCCCTGCTGACTCTCCCAGCCATCTCTGGCATTAAGTCAGCCCAGCTCCGTAGCAGACGACAGCATGACAGCTGTTTCCTATGACTAGGGGAAAAACACATTGATTCACTTCCTCAGTTGGCCTCATTTGGGAAGAGATGGAGTGTGGCCAAAATACTCTCCATCGGCGCTGAGACGTGGACAGTAGAAAAAGGTCAGCAGCGGAGAGGAGAACGGAAGGGAAGCGCGGCTTTAAATGACACGACCAATATTTCAGCTGTAAATGGGCTTTAACCTTTTCCCATTGTGGGAGATGAACCTTGATGCCATTTAGTAATTCTTCTGCCCTGCAAAGGCAAAATGCTCGAACTACATATTTGGTCAATGTTGAGTTTAAACCTGAATCTGACTTAGCCTATTCACTGGGCCAGTTTAATAGGCACAGTTAAGTAAAATGAATGCAGTCTGATGCAACGGCCCTGCAATTAATCCTGCCTTCATGAAGTTTATAATGTTCAGCTTCTCTTGTTAGACAGGTGTTGATTCAACTTTTGGAGGCTCCTGTTTGTGAATTGCAATGCATTATAGTGCAGGTTTTTCTATTATTTACTCTATTCTATACTATACTATAATATTGATATAAATGGGTAGGACATAAAACAACATAATATAACATAATATAACACCACAAACTACAGCCTATTGAACAGTTATTGAAATTCACATGATTTGGTGTGATTCAGCTACTTTAAAATTACATATTTAAAATGTATTAGCTTGTCAATTAGTGTATCATATTGATTTCTATATAGTCTACATATTAATAGAGGACGGACAATAAGACACTTAATAATTCAACATATTAACAAAATAATAATTCCTATAAACTATGGATCAATCAAAAAAAAGTTTTCTTTTCTTGAACAAACTAAAATGGACAAGAAAGCTGTATGATAATGCATTTCCCCCTTGTGTTCTGTGAAGATTATCCAAAGGCAGAATCCGCTTTTGTAGATATTATGTAGGTTCTATGGCAATGGTTTTTTGGTGAAATAATCAGCGTATAAAGGCACAAAAGTAGGGCATTATAACTTTTTTTATCTGTTGTTTCTGTAGTTTCCCAGTTGTGCCTGAAAGCATTAAATTATCTTTTTCTCAACTTCACTGCTTCTGTGTTTACTTACTCCATTGTTTCCAGGACATAATTGTAGAGATTGTGGCTTTAGCAAAGAAAAAAAAAATGGAAATATAAAAAACAAAGCAATATCAAGTATAATAGGCAACCAACTTCTGAAGCATTGTCACAAAAATATGAATATTGTACGAGACGTGCTTTAGAAGTAAGTCAGGCCATTTATATGCTGTTGTTTTTCTTTGGATACAAGAAAATAGTGAACATTTTATCATGATAAGTGCAAGTGGAACCAGAAAGCAGCCTCATAACTACTCTGCGTTTCAGGCAGAAATGCTCTGTCCTTGCATTCAGACATTAGCATTTATCGTGCTGTCGGTGGTATTGATTTGTCAAGTGAACTCTCATGCTGACAACCACATTCCTTTTGTACAGTAAGTGCTGCAAAGGCTCTTGAAAAGCCTCAGTGCTGTGCCGGTCTTATACCTTAATGCAATCTCGCAGTTAATATGAAAAGTCATTGTAGGGATGCAATAGATACAGGAGATATTTTATTTTCGTTGAAGGGGAAATTTGTTGTCATAGCTTTTACATGTAACATGAAATTATTTGATTCACCATTTTATCCCTACTGCTGTGTTCTCATCTTCTATGTAAATATTATTTTCTGGCGAGGATATAACAAATCCATCAAAACAAAATGCTTGTATCATGTCATGCAGTTTAAATCAGTGGTACAAGAGATCACAGTTGTACGATCAATAGTTCTCTCATGCTACTTCAAACATCGATCCTCTCCTTTGAGATTTAATTAGTTCCTGAATATGCTCAGTGTAACATGAATATTGTGGTACAGCTATCGAACACTGGGATGATCTATACTGCATTTGTTCAGGGATCAATTATGAATGTTGTAATTTGCTATTGATGTAATTGATTCATTTGTCCAATTATGCTGGAGACAGTCGTCAGCCCTTTTTACCCATCAGCGGGGCGTCCTCAGGAGTAACAATAGGCCGACTCCTCTCTCTGCCTACGCCGGATTTACATCCTCCACTGCTTGGATGTATATTACTAATCTGAATGTTCATTGCATGTAGGAGGAACATATTCATTACGTTCATTAAATTGCAGATTTTTTGTAAATCAAAGGTTCCGAAAAAAAACGGTAAGCACTCACATGCATCCTGGTCTGATTTTTTTGCAATATTTTTATGACTACAGTATTTCAGTATTTAAAGTTTTGGATTTTTCTCAATTCATGTTTTTATTGATGTCTTTTAGGTTTCAGGAAAATTACGTTTTTGAATCATTATCCGATTTTTCCATAATTGCGTCCAGTGGGACCTGTATTCATGTCCTATGGAAATTCATAGGGAACTTTCCTCTTCAATCAGTTACTTTTGTCAGACATATAAAGAATTTACTGTGGACCACATCTCAACTGACACTCACATTTCCACTCACCTACAGTATACACACAGCAAGACATTTTTACATTTGATGCATGTTGTGTATTATTAATAGCATGCAGTAGAACATTTGCCTTCTCTGTCTGATGAAATTTTTGCAGCTTTTTTGGAGGAAGTTTTGGCCACATTTATTCATCACAGACAACACTGTATTGATTCTGCTCAAACCTCTCTAAAACATTCTCAGACAGTTCAGGGATCTCCCCCTCTTCATCAGCATTCATCACCTAATACCCACAGAGTCACTTAAGTGTTTTCTCCATACATACTGTATGCTATACTGTATACGTACAGTATACATCTTGACAATCAGACATTGAAAAGATCTTATTCATTGGCATAAACTGTATGTGGTTCCATTAGTTAACAATGCCTCCAATGTCAACAAAGATGAAAAATGTTAACACAATTTAAATTAGAATTTATTTGAACAACCACCAAAGGACTGTAAAATTGAATGCAAATTTACTAGTTTAATTACAGCTAGTTAAAGTACTCCCCCAACACTGTATGCCAGCTCACTGAACCAGCATCCAGTTCTCCCATAGCTAATTAAATCACACTGATAGGAAAACAATGCAAAATTAGAAACAAATTAAACAGAACCAAATGAATAAATTAAATAAAACAAGGCAGATAAATTTCAGGTAGAACCTGTACCTCAGTGGTCACGTTAACTGCATGAATAGCTGCAGTGATACCTAATGGAAACAAAAACAAACTGTATTCTCAAGGATTTATGTGCTTTTTATTTTAGAATAAATGGACACTTGCTGAGCCTCCAACAATTTAAATTTAAATTCAGAACTTTAAGTAATTATTGCTGTTGTAGAAATCTGGATTTCTTACATCTCTTGTCAAACATCTTGCCAAGCTACTCAGAGCATGATCCAATTAGTTCATTTTCTTGCGAACATTATATTTATTTTTGATAAACCACATCTGTCTGCCTCCTACAGGGCAGACAGCTGCTCGCTGCACCATAAAAGGCTCATTCTGCTCCAGGTACATCTGCACCTTCACTACGAGTTGTAAACTACATAAATACATGCACTGTGGTTTACTGTTGGGCAGAGCTGACTGCTTTCAAACATGTCCTGTTTGATGAACGGGTTTTACCATCAGAGCGCACTCACAATGTCCTTCCTCCTGCCCACTCCAGTGTTCATTTTATACCCTCTCTAACTTACCGTTGTTTTCACTGGGTTTCTTCGTGTTCGTGAATTCTCTATTGAACAGCTCCATCATTCTTTTGTTGTTTTTTGTAACCTCTTTCATACCGAGTTTTCTTCTCCACAGTCCTAAAATTGAGGAGATTGACACCTGCCTAGTCTTCCTCTACTGGGCAGTTTGGAGGTGAAGTTCATTATTAAGGGCTCTCTCTGTAGATGGCAGCTACTGGGGAAAGGAAACTCATTCACTTAATCTTGGTCGATGCCTTTAAATATAGTTTAAAATCTGGCATTTCTCCAGACAGAATGTTACATAATGTTCATCAGTTGTATTCAAGTACTTAAAGTTTGCAAGCAAAATCTCAGGGTGAGATGTTATTGTTCTTTCCAGCTGTGAGAGGTAATTGAAATGATGTTTTTTAAAATAACAAAGATGGCAGAACTGTTGTCTGGTAGCTTTGAAACAGCCATTGCTGTAAAAACTAAAATGCCAGGTTTTGTGATGGTTGTGAAAGCTGATAATCAGTGCTGTTGATTTTGAAGCATAAAGGCAAAATGGAAATGTAAAATGGACCACATCCAGAGCACTGACTATATTTTAAACAGAATTTCTTGGCAGTGGACGGTTGTAACATTACAACATTTCCCAATAGCAGAGTTGAGACAGCTTCTGTCAGTACGACGGATGCAGCTTTAAAGATGCTGAAAACATATTTTTCTCAACCAGCTTGTTACTATTAGTGATGGGGTCCTACATGAGCGCACAATTATCTGCCAAAGTTTTATTGATTTCCCATGAGATATGTATGTCTGTGCTGTTTGTCTGCGCTCTCACTGGTTTGTAAAGGGCAGGAGCATGGAGAATGGATGGAACAAGGTGATGAAGCGTAGTTCTGTGCACCAATCAGGATTCAGCAACATGTGACAGCGGCGGAGTTGTTTGCTTATGTTGTCAGACCACTGTCGATCAGATGCGATCAAACCACACAATTAGGTGTTGGAAGTTATGTATAAAGTTTATGTATGGTAAACATCTAATTGTGCCAGTAGCAACACAAAGTTGTCTGGCAAAAATGGTAAATCAAGCTCAACTATTCTTGGTGGATTACTTTGTAACATGAACGCTGTATTTCTACTGTTTACCCTCTAATTGTTGTGAAGAAAGATAAGAATAGTTGCAGCCGTGACAACTTTCCAGAGTTATCACGGCTGATGAGCCTTTAAACATGTTAATCTGTTACTCCAATCCTGGATCGTATTTCACTGTCTCACCTGTACCTTAAACTTTATTTTACCAATGTTTTAACCAAGGGATGTTTTTTGGTTCAAAAACCTGGGGGGGTCACAAGATAAATCTTGGGGGATTGCAAGATGATCAACAGTATTAAAAAAAAAATTCTATTTTATTTCTTTTGTAAAATCTTTCTCTTTTACTTCCTCAAGCCTCTGAATTGATTTTAAAAAAAGGCAATTTGATAAAGCTGCGTAAACTGCATACTGTTACTCAGAGACATATGCAACCTGTAACAAGACATAATGATAAGGCATTGCTTCACAATAAAAGGTCACAAGCCAAAAAAGTTAGACGCTCAATATATGCAGTCTGAGTATGTGGAGAATGACCAGTGTGATGTATTACGTCCACATGGACATGAGCACCCAGTAATACTTGTTTGTTTGTCCATTTTCAGCTTGTAGGCCTCCAGCAAACTGTAAACACATTGCACACACTTGATGGGTATTTTATGTTCCCACAAACACTCCCTCTGACAGTAATTGCACTGAAATGTCACTCCTATTATCACTGGATTGATCATGTCTGAGTTACTTTTGCTTTAGAGAGACTGCACAATTGTTGTAATTTCAGCTGCTAAAAACCCATCTTTCTTAAGCTTCCCCTCTTGTTGAGTTGCACTTTATGCTGCAGATTGGTGCTTATAGCGGCGAGTGCTTCGCGGGCTGGCGTCCACACAAAGCCCCCGACAGGGTCTTTGATGTTTGCCTCAGTGGATCAAAGATGTTAGAGCGTGGACCTGCCAGGTGCACCGCTCTTTCATCTCACTTACTTATCTGTCTGTTGCTTCCCATTCTCTGTAAAGGGACAGAACAATGTGTCCCACTGAGGCACACTCCATACTGCACACCAATAAGACTTACTCCAACTCAGATACTCCAATCAGCAGGCAGCAAATGATTTTTAACTGTGGTATGTAGCGTGTAAAAAAAGCAGATAGTGTTTTCATGGTTTTGTTGTGCTCCCTTTTTTATCACTCTGAATGCCATACATATTAGTAACAATAGCTGAAGCAACAGTCCAGAGATGTGAGCAATATCTACAAGCTCCATCTTAATCCTTTGACCTCAAAGGAGAAAAGAAAAGGCCGGGGTGTCTTGAAACTCATAAATATTTGAATGTCTGCCTTTGATTGCCTCTTTCTGCAACAGCAGGTGGAAATGTTAGTGTTTTGTGGCTTTCGCACGCAGCCAGAATCCCCCCCTCTGACTGTCCATAAAAAAATATGACACTGCCAAGTTCGCTCCCAGTTTCGGTGCCAGACGTATTTATGTATTTAGCATTTTTAACTCACCACTGTAACCAGCCACCTTTTGATCCTCCCATTAACCTGCGGTCGTTTGCATAAAACCTGGCCACTCCCACTTCCCCCTGTTTGCTTTTCGAACACGGGAACTCCCGAGGGACGCCTCTAAGTGCTTCCACAGAGAGTTTCCACATTATTGATTACAAATGAGATAATAAAAGCCAGCATCATTTCATAGGCTCTGGGGGTAAAGATAACTTGTCTCCATTTACATATCATGTTGCAATTTATGCCTTTGTACACAAGTCGGCCTGTCTCACTGTCGTTCTCTCCTCCACACATGACTTATAGATCACGTATAGATGGATCCCTGGTTTCTTCAGCTTAGATTATTGATGCCTTGATCTCAGTGTAAGCGGATGACGTCCTCATGCATAATCAGACTATTGATTCCCCCCCCCCCCCTTCCTGGCAAATTGATCGGGAAACTAATTGTGCCCTTTTCTCTCTCAGCAGCATCTCACCATGGAATCATTTCTCCTTTTCCAAATTACCAATCTTGTTAAAGAGAATATAAGCAGTCTAACAATTTAGCAGGCAAAAGAGGCCATTTAAATTGCAATTAATGTCACACTTTTCAGTTTAAGTGTGCCTGCCTGGAGTTGTGGCTATTGTAATTGGGTAAGTAAACATTAGTGGATTTTGCATTTGCGCCCCCCAAAAATAAATAAGACAGTGAGCTGTTAAGTGCGCTTGCACTATGTTTGAAGTCTCTTTGCTTTGTTGCAGTATTTTCCACAGAGTGGCGAAGTAATCCTCTTGGAGTGACAAATTGTCTCATCTTTGAGGCACAATCTTGATAATCCATTCTGTGGACAGCAGGAGCAGATTTCTTTTCTGGCTGGTGAACTCGTTTGCAAACAGTTGCTTATTTACACATTCAGCTGATACGGAGCAACATTAGCATTCAGTTGAAGTTGTGTTTGTGTCACCTGATGAATGTAAGTCCAGTATTTACTCTCCTTTTACCCCTTTTTTCGGTCAACCCTTACTCCTGAGGGCAATATCTGTCTCTTTAGCTGCCAAATACACTGCTATGCTTATAACAAATTTCACCTGTTTGGTGTTGGTTTTTATTGCCCAAAAGAGCTGCTTGCTGCAGCTGAAAATGACGCTATGAGATCGATGAGAGTGAATCAGAACCGTTGATTAACATGCAAGTTGTCATTTGATCCATTGTATGAAAATACTGATTATGGTAACTGAGTTTAGGGAAGGATTGTGGTCATGGTTTAAAAGAAACCGATTGACTGTCAGTAAAAAACAGGAAACAATCGGCGGTCTCCTGTGTCAAAGTTGGACATTTTGTTGTATAACACTGCCACATGATTTTCTATAATGTCTGTGGCTGTTAGAGGACTTTAATGTAAACATATGTCGTTTTGGGGAATTTCCAGAGCCGACTGATGCCGGCGTTTTCCTTGGAAGTACAATCTCCAGTTCCCTCTTGGGAACCACAACACTGGGCTTCCAACTAGTTTAGACTGTGAAGCTGACAGGCTTTAAGAAAATATATGCAGCGTTGACAATGATTGATGGCTGTCTTATGTGTAAGATATCTCAATAATACTAAAAAAGACAAGAAAATGAGGTGTGTTGCAAGCCATTTGTTCCTGGGGACAGGCCAGCTGCTGTGTCCCATCACTGCCCATGAAGCCCCTTCGCCTTGAACAAACAGATCCAGAGCTCATTTCAACACAGCAGAGGATGATGGAGAGGGGCCTGTCTGTATTTTGTCAGGCCTTTGATGGAGTCATTGACTGTGAGAGGTCTCAGGGATGAGGAGCATGGATTCAGATGGAGACTCGGAGCCCAGAGGAGAAGAGGGCAGAACAAAGAAGACCCATCCTCACCCGAGGTACACAATACCTCACAACTGTGGCCACTTTGATCACAGCTACAGAAGACTGCAGATGGGTTGCGAATCATATAAATGATCCCGTATTAAGCAGCATAATGATGCATGGATAAACAGATTCATGATTATACAACACAGTGTCAACACAGATGTTTGCCTATGTGGTAGTCTGAATAAAATAAAATAACACTGGATGTATACAGCAGGAAGTGGATCTAATATCTGAGCTCAGGTATCCAAGGTAACAAATCCCAGTGCAGGGACATTTCTAAGCTGGGGTCATGCAGGAGGATTGCCAGTCACATTCTGGAAAAGGGCAAATCAGACCGCTCCTTTCACCCAACACCACGCTATTTCATATAAGTGCAGGTGGTTTAACAGTTCAAGGTACAGGTATGCAACGGTTAGAGGATCAGAGGTAGTTTTTTCTTCTAGTTTTATTAATCTATAGGGGGTTAGTCATTTTACTAAAGAATATTTTTACTTTAAATATTGTACTTTGATAAAACAAAGAGCAACCAAAATATATATAAATGTATAATTTATAAATGGGAGCCCGTTTTATTTAGTCTCTTGCACACGCACGAGGACGCACGCGTGCACCTATCTTGACTCCACAGGGCACCTTCAAGGAAAATCTATATCATAATTTTAACATATAATTAAGTAAAATTACAGGAAAGTAACTCTTTTTTTAGTACAATGACTTGATAGTTATTCTAAGCCTTCTGCAAATACATATTCAAGCACTAATAGTCATAATCTGAAAAGAAACCTAAGGACCTCAGTATGCTTCTAACAAAGTGCTTGTCTTGATTGTCTTAACAGCGTCTGAACCCCCCTTTCTGGCTGGACTTGGGGGGCTGCGCTGTGCACTTTCTGAGAAGGAGAATTATGCCCACTTATCGCCCCGATTGGCCAGGTCACCAGAGTGTGGGAGGTAGACATGATTCTCTCTCAAGCGTTCTTTTTTTTCATTCTTCACACACCTTCTTTTGTCTACTTTTGTGTATATAACCAAATGCAACACCTTGAATAACTTTGAAAGTGTGAAGCTTCCACAGGAGGCTGTGGCAGAAGGCTTTTTGCCTTGCATTTGCGTGTGGTGATTCGCAACAGGTACAACAACCTATTTAAACATACTGAACCCTTAACCGTGTGTTACTGTAGCAGTCAGCAATGGGATTCATCGTACTGCTGTACATTTTTTGTTCAGTTCTTAATGCAAATGGATACATTTTCATTATTTTCAGCATATTTCTCACATAATTTCTCATCATGGATCTGACCTTTGGAGACTGTTATTTAAGCATTCAATATTTGTTTACAGACTTTGGAAGACAAAATGCATTTCATTGTCCTAGTTAGGAGTGGGCAGCAGAGTGTTGACCATATTGAGTGCAAAAGCTGGTAGAACTAAATAAACTGACTTTCAAAGTAATGTGGAGATAAACTGCACAATCCACCAGAGCTCTGCTTTATCTCGACAGGTCCTGTTGGGATTAATAGCCCCTTGTCCTCAATACATCAGAAATATACAGGATCACTAGATTTTAGCTGTTCAGAGAGCCAAAAACATGCCAAATGATAAGAACTTAAAATGGAAATGCAACTTATTTAGCTTGAATAAACAGCCTATTTTTATGCTTCATAAAACAACCATTTGACCCACGATTAAAAACTTCTCTAAGAGCAGAATTTGTGCCCAACATATTACAACTAAAGCATGAAAATGTCTTTTAAATTGATTTCTTCTCACTTACCGCATTTCATAACATTTTCTGGATGTTTTATTTAATGCTTATTTTGTGATGAAATTCACAAAATGTTATTATAGTGTGCCCTGAAAGAAATAAAAAGTAAACATAATCTTTTGCTGCTCAATTCTTATCTAACAACATAGTAAAGAGAAATTATACATGAATCAACCGAAGGCACAAAGCGAAATAACTGACAATTTGACAAACAAAACACAGACAGATAATAGTACAAACATGTAGAGCGATAATTGTAAACAGATGCAGCATAATGGTGAAGCAGGAACAGAAATAACTGAAGGTTAAAAACTTTGCATAAAAATGTGCAGTGCGTGCTCTGTGAGCAAGGTGAATCAAAGCTGGAAAACATCCGTCACTGTAAGCAGAATCATCCTGGCTAAGTGTTTCATCAACATATTTGTCAGAAGAAAGAAGTCTGGTTTCTGAGTCTGATGAGCGATCTTCAGTGAGCTTGAATGGAAAGTACATTGTATATAAGGCTTATATGTTATGGTAGGTACTAGTCACTGTGGGAACATCTAGTTGAAGCAGTTTCTCTGACATTTTTCAGTTTGTTTAATACTGCGGCCGTATTCAGAAAGTATACACACAGTAGAGGTCACAAAGGACTCAACTTTGTATTGGGTGATAAGTAAAGTTGGTTGTTTAGTCGTCCGAGAAACAGAATATTCAGCTATATTATAGCAACTGGAGATTATCATGAATATGATTGTTTTGAATACTGATCATTTTGAGAGCATTACGTTTGACAGCTGTTCACAGTTTGGTCTTTGGAGGTAGACATGTGAAACTGGCATCTGGAGTTTAATATTGTTAATGTAACACCTGGCCAATAACAGCTACGCTTTTTTAATGTTTGCAGTTACAATAAACAGAATCTTGCATGCTTCCATCTCATCTAAACACATTATAACTAATTATATATATATTATTTGGTATATTGTGTGAAACTGAGATGCTTTTCCGCTTGTGGCACATCTGTTTTTCTCAAGTATCAAGTGTCAGTTCAGCGATTCTTTAATCCACAAATCAAAGGTCGGAGGGATTTACATCTCTCCGGTGGGGTAACATTGCTGTGCAGTAAATGCCTATGAAATCCATATAAAGACCTTAAAATAATAGCTGTTTGTATTGACTTCAAACTAATTTAATAGTGAAAACGAAGAAAATTAAAGATTGATTTATTTTTCTACTGTAGCAGGTTAGACTAGTTTAGTAGAATACACACTTAACAGCCTGACGGTCCTCCCAAATGTTGAAAGTTATAAAGGGACAGATGTCTTAAATTCTTAACGATACATAACCGACACCATATGGGCTTGCTGTAAAAGGGGAAGAAGTTTAAAGCGTGTTTTCCAGCAAAGCTGACCCTCAGATGTCAGTCAACCGCAGAATCACTTTGAGAAATGATGCTTAGACACTGTTTCCACAAGTTTGGCCAATTAAGTTTTTATATAAAGTTTTATCCTCTCTTGAAAAATGGAAAAATTAGAATCAGCCAGTTATGCAGTCTATATTAAATGTCATGACTGAGTGTCTCAAACAAATTGAAGATAAAAGATAATAATGAATAACAATAATGGCCTAAACACTGAGTTAGTGTATATGGTGCTTGGCATCTGTTTCAGTCTATGTTGTTATCCTGAGAAATTGGAATGGAGAGCTGTGTCTTTCCTAATAAACTACAGTCTTTGTATAAAATATTAACTGCACTTAATAAGGGCCCATTTGTTTACAGTTGCATGAGTCATCAGCTTAAAGTTTGGATGGCTTAGAAATTGTATATATTTCTGGAGCATATTAAAGTCCTGACTGTGCTACAGTGTGCCCAGTGTGCCTCTTTATGAAGTGATTATAATGCCTGTGCAAGCAGCATCACAATGGGGAAGTCATAACAAATAATAGCTACATACAGTCGCTCAGTTCCAGCTCAGCAATTAAGTGCTCAAAGTTTTTCTTAACTTGTGTTATGATCCCCTTTCCTTCATCTCACGTTGCTCTTTTCATCATTTATTTCGGCTTTAAAATAAACAGGAAATTTATGATTTTTCTGGTCTAATCGAAGACCTCTGCTTAACACTGGGATGCAGTTGAGGTTCTTAGTCTTGGCACTGAACCACTTGTCAATAGTGCTATTTGAGAAATAGATGGTGGTGCTGAGAGTTGGCCAGATCAGAACGCTGGTATTAACCCCAGTTTCAAAGGGCTGAAGAGGGTATTTTGGAGCTCAGGAAGCTACAGGGAAATACTCAAAACTGACCTGCAGCCAGTTTGCATCTTTCACTGACAATTAGAGGAGTATTTCTGGTTCATCTTCCTGTGAGCCAATGGGTGAGTGAGAGTTTGTAATCATCCATTTCAATTATTGGGCATGTGACATGGGTATTTACATTGCCAGGGTGGCTCCAATGCTCTGATGGAGCCACCATCTGGACCTGCTCCCCGACTTCACCACTAGGAAAAGAGGATGCAATGCATTTAATAAATCATTATATGTTATAAGCATATGTGAATAAAATATGTATTAAGTAAAGTAAGTAAAGTTTTGGTAATATATTCTGTCTATTTGACTTATTTGGTAAATACATTAGAAAAAATGTTTAAGACCAATAAATGCAGACATATAAGGGCAATACAAGTGTGACACAGAATATGTTTCTCACTTGTTTTCTGGCTCGAGTTCCCCTGTTAACCTTTCACACTCCATAAGGTGCTGTAACATTTGGCTCTCATTCTGATGTTTTCAGTCTGTCTGCAAGCATGGCCATTTTAATGACTTTGTGCTTAATCCGTGCGAATGTTCGGCAAACTATTCCCCGACTAGAAAAGGTCACATGAATTTAGTGTTATTGGAAAGGGTTCAAGGCTTTAAGAAATATCACTTCCCTTAGTTGCTCTTCTGTTCATTTCTTCTGGCCAAGAATGTGCCGTTCTTCTCTCCAGACCTTCGCTGACTCACTGAATACAGCCACAGAAGTTTTGTGATCATATTAATCAAGCTGTTGGGGTGTTCTTTGCTTGGTTTCTGCTTTATAGATCACAAAAAATGTGGGAAGCTGTTCACATTCAACTCAAAGCACTCTAGGGCCTTACTTTCAGATGAAGCGGCTGCATTTTTATCTTGAGACAGTTTCAGAGAGTATAACTGAGAGACAATTCTGTATTAGCAACTGAGTACAGTGAATTATTTCAGTCATTTTGGAACATAAATATACATTTAAATTTGTGCACTGATAAAATGAGCAGCTCCTTTACAGCCTTTAACAGAACCTTTCCCAACAGTATGTCATGTGGCTTGCTTCATATGTTTATAAGATATGTAGTTTTTTGAAAAACTATCTAATATTGTTGTTTATTCAATATTTATGCTTAAAGCATTTAATTAACCCTGTTTCCCATAAGCCCTTGACGTTTGTGGGCTAAATGTCTCGGTCGCTTTCTGTAAACAGCAGGACAGAGACGACTGAACGCTGTACAAGTCATTAGACAGCAGAAATTACAACTACGAAGTTGAAAAATTACTTTAGAAGAGGGCGTTGGATGTGGACAAAACCAAGTTACGATGATGTACCCGCGCTGCCATGTTTGTAGTTTTTTCATGGGAGCTCTGGCAGACTTACTGTTTCTCCGTTTCCAGTGTTTCCAGTGTTTGTGCTAAGCTAAGCTGTAGCCTCACAATGCATAGAGGACATAAACATGTATTCTGCCATGAAAATGAGACAAAAATGTCACTGACAAAATTAAAACTGAAATGTCTTTAGTTTTTGTTGCCTAAAACTGGACTAAAATGAACAATAATCAAATAGTAATATAGACTAAAAGTAATGCACATTTTTGTCAAGAAACTAAATCAGGTTCCAAAGTTAACACTGATTAAAAGTGATGATATTTTAGCTTTTGCGAGGCTTGAGGCATTACACGGAAAGAGATGGGCTTAATGAGGTGCAGCCCTAAGGCAGTGGTTGTGATAAACAAGGCCGTGCTGCCTGTAGCCTGCGTAACAGCAGATAAAGGCACTTTACTGTCCCCGCTTGCTCTTACCATCCCATAATGCATCTGTGTGATCAATGGGACCCTTGGCTCTGCTCTTATCCCTCTGCCTTCCACAGTAATCAGCAGTGTGATGTGATCAGAGACACCCGCCTGTCCTGTCCTCGTCTCATGTCGAACAGGACCAAAGTATTCCCTCTTTCTTTTCTGACAGTCCTGTGATGGCAGGGCAGAGACGTGGGCTTTGTCCCAGCGTGATATTTATCTTTGAAATTGAGGAGTTAGACCTACAAGCGTTCACTTCATGCGCCTCCTACCCTCTGGCTTTCCTCGTCTTTCAAATGAGGAGGATGAAAGATTAAGTGCCTCAACTCTGTTGGCCTCAGGATTTTAACGCCAGATCGCATTTGGATATCAAGTTATTTCAATATGCACAAGTATGAGCTCTTACTTAGAAAGATAGCCTTAAAGACACAGCACATGAACAAAGGCATAAAATAGATGGCAAACAAACACTGCCACTGAACACTAATCATCATTACTATATGTCAAACCCTTCACCGTGACTCCCAATCACTTTCAGTGCTTTGGTAACAGCCTCTGCAGACTGCATTACGAACTGCAGACATATAAAATAGGCAGCGTTTGGGTTTTCTGCAGAAGAAGAGTAGGAACCCTGTCTCAAAAACAGCTCTTAAAAATGCTGTCAATCACAGCAGTGTGCTGGACTTGACAGAGCTTCCTCTGACAAAGTCACCGGGGAGCGTTTGTCTGCCGTTCACAGACAGTTCAAGGTTAATTGATGTACATCATAAAATATTGATAACAAAATGATCACTTGCCGCTCAGAGTGTGCCGAATCTCGTGTTATGCATGTTAACCAAGCTTTTGGTGAATATATATTGCATTTGAAAAGGCCGTGCAATGAGGAAAAAACTGCGCGGCCCCCTCAAGTTAGTCATTTGCACATTTTGGAAGTGGGTTAATGAGTGCTGGTTAATGGGAAAACTTTCCTCTTCCCTTAAGAACCACAACGTAATTATTTGATTTATGAGTGGCTGGAGGAGGAAAGCAGCAACCGATCACTCTCACCACCTCAGAGGGCTTCAGCTTGGGCTTTGACAGACTAGCTACCTCTGTGTCCTCAGTCCTCCATCACATCATTACAGCACCACCCTGCAGAAACAGACAACATGTAAAAGATTTGTTGAATACCCGGCCATCATTCGGAGCAGACAGTGAAATTAAATCGAAAACAAATAATTGTCCAGAGGTTTCAGTAAAACAAATCAGAACTGTATTCTGAGCGTTATACTTAATTTGCACGACAGGGATTCTTTGTTATTTAGGCATGTAAACCACAGGACTGTATTGATACAATAGGAATAGAGAATACTATTAATCACCCCATGTTGAGAGGCATTATGATTAGCTTTGTTTTTGTGCTTGTTGGGAGTTGTTCGAAGGGTAATCTTCTTGGTACTGTAATCCAGCTTTTGGAGCAGACAGAAATTCCTCTTGGTTCATTCTTGTGCTGACAGTGTCTGCAACAGTGATGGGGATTAGCTGATGCCACAAGTCCAGAAAACGCAACCGAGGACCAAAGGAAAACAGCTCCTTTTATCCGGCAACACATTTTGAATTAGTATTTGTAGAAGAAAATGTATAATATTCAACTTCTAGACAAGAAATGTGGTGTATGAGGGCACAATTTGTGTGTGTTCTTCTTTAATAAGGCTGAGTGAATGTGTTGCATGTCTGGAGGCATAATTACACACAGAGGTAAAAGGTTGTGGTGCAGTTTGTCAGTGAGAGTGGCTCTGTGCCTCGTGTTGGTGAATGACCGCATGCTGTGATCACTTACTGGAATGAAAAAGAGGTGCTGTGTGCAGACAGAAAGAAAGAAAGAAAAAAGATCCTTCCTGTGCAGATCAAATGGTTTGTCCTAAGTGCTGTTTAATGAGAGGCTGCCAATCAAACAAATGGAATAACTGCTCTAGTTTAATTACAATTATTCATTGCTAATTCTGTGAAGGATACATTGTTTTTTACCCCCTCCCTGTAAGAATTGATTTCCAATCATGTCCAGATGTTCACATAAATCAAGGCAATAAACCAAAAACATGCTAAATGAATACACCTCTTTTTCTACAGCTTAAATACATTGGATAACGACCTTTGTAAAAACATAAAAAAATTTTTTTTGTTATTTTGCTTTTAGGTAATCCTTGAATATCTAACACTAAATCTACAGCGAGACAATAAGCATCAGACAAAGCTGTAGTTTATGATTTATTAGTCAAAAGAACTGCAACTACAAGTTTGGTGCTACAATGATGAGTTTCAGCCTGGTTTAAACAAAAGCCAGTGATGTTTAGCAGCTGCCTTTCTCTCTGCCGGTGTAAAGTTATACTTCTTCATTTTGGACAAGGTCAAACAGAGAGAGTTGCTCTTGAACCAAAGTCCCAGCTTGGGAGTCCTAGAACTGCAGGGCCTCAAGCCTCTGAGAGACAAAGACCTCTGACTTTCATACTATCTGACTGCCAGCTCTGTCCCATCAGTGTCTATAACCTTGGAAGGAGATTGAAAGGTATTGGTTGTTTATCCTTGTTTTTGCAAAAACATAATCCTTCAGTGACAAAGTGTAATTTATGATCATATTTAGTTGGAATCATGCAAGGTCGGACAGACAGCCGACTATATAGGGCTCATAACAAAACACACCAGTCAAGCTTAACTGTTTATGTCAATTTAAAGCCCTTATACTTTATTTTACCTTTACTGTGGAGAAAGGACAGGGCAGAAAATGATGATAATGCAATAAATGCTTTTTAAAGACGTGTAGAAGTTTATTGCATCATTCAAACTTTATGACATCTTTGTGATGGCACAAGTTATTTGATGAAAGTGTTTGAAGAAAAATTGACAATCCCAGTGGAAACTGGTGATATACAGTATGTTGCTTTAAAGGGGTACTCCACTGATTTAGTATTACACTTCCACAAAGTTGGGGAGTTAGGAGAGACAGCTTTAAAAAGGACTTTTACTTCCTAGTATGGGTCAAGATCCAAAAATATCTTATTCTTCCCACTCGGTAGCGTCTTACATTAGACCTTGTCTGCTTGGTAATTGCCCTTGTCTTTCTCCACGACCTTAGCTTATAATGCAGGCTGTTTTTTAAAAAAAAACTGAAAAAAGCCTAAATGTAGGTAATTTTCTTCAGACTTTAGGGACCGAACTGAGCCACAGAGGACATTATACAACTGTTTTCATAGGCTGAGTAAAACTGATCTTCATGTGTCCCTTTAAGCTCATTCATCCTGTGCTTCCTGGTCTGATTTTTGCTGAGCAGCAGGCCTTATTTTTGGATACTACGACAGGGGGGGCGCCGAATCAGAAATGTTTAAATTCTGCATACAGTGGCTTTAATCAAAAACATAATCGTGCTACATGATAATACGCTAACATCTGCTCTTTTGCTTGGACCTACCTGGACTGTGAGTCCAAACTCTGTCCAAAATAAGCTTTTTTTTCCCCTGCAGATTCGTATTTGTCCTGACTTTCCTCCAGCTTCAAAGTGACACCCCGTGGTTTTGTGTTTTCTTCTGTCAGACACTGTCCAGGATTGCCCTGAGTTTCTGTTTGCCCTCTGCCTTAGAAGGTGCTACACCGCTGACCCTCATGCAGCTTTCTGTCACAGCATGAGTGAAGAACATTTTTGCAATCTTTCCTCTTCCTTTTTTCTTCCTTTCAACGGTTGTTCGTACCCCTTTCTAATACCACCCCTGTTTTTTCTTTTCTTATTTAGCTCAGACAACCTGAGATTCTGTCTGCCTGGAGCATCAACTAATCTTGGGCCAGACAGAGAGATGTTGTCTCCACAAACTCAAGTATAGGTCTCATTCAAAGTTTCCCAAAAATGAATGAATCTGTTGTTCGAATGTGGCAACAGTTTACACACAATGTCATAATGGCATTTAAGATGAGCCCAATTAATGGTATTTTTCAGGTAAATATAATTTTTATTTCATCAAGTTATTAGAACTCACTAACCAAGCTTTTTTGGAAATCACAGCTAAATTAATGTAATTTGGTATAGATCGTAGATCAAGCAACAGTGTCCCAGAGTTATGCACTAATTGGCTTGTATAATTGATAAAAAAAACAACAGTTATGAAAATGTGGATGGAAATTCAATGGCAACATTTTTGTTGCAACTTTCACCTTGGTTTCTGAGACAATTAGGAGAAAATGTACTCATTAATAAACTGATTCTGTGTAAGTATACCAAACCTACATGCACCTGTACATGTGTAAAATGTATGTTCATCTGATTTTGGTCATTATTTATGTGTATAAATACCCCAACAATATATGAAAACACCTACACATTACACTAATGTGACATCTCCATTTCAAAACTATAATAAGCTACTGTAACAACTTTCCACAAGATGTTGGAACCAATACTCCAAATAACGTAGTTCCAGAAAGTTTGATCAAAAACAGTTACAGGTTGTATGTTAAGTCCAACCCAAGTTCAAAACATTTTCAGGTGCATGGAGCCATGTTTATATCTATCTGTCTTTGTCTCTCGTTCTCTTTGGCAAGCTGTTTTTCTGCACTAGGAGGTACTTCCAAACTGGGACGGACGAAAGACTGAAACAGTTGGTTCAGTCCCAATCCATGCAGTAAAGGGGAATGGACCATAAATCTCTGTCTTTCTCTTTCTGACTCCCTCCCTAGGTCTTCATCTCTTTGCCTTTTCTGTCTCCTCCTCCCTTTCTCTCTGTCTCTCACCCTTTCTCTGGCCTGACTCCAGATGAGTTAGTGCTCCAGGCACTCAGTCTCAGGTTGTTTGAGCTTCACAAAAAATAGGGAGTTATTGGAGAGGGGGTGGACGGCCAAAGGAAAAAAAAAACAAAAGCACAAGCTGTGAGAAGAATACGTGAGAGATCCCAAATATTTTCTTCGATCACGCTGTGACAGGGAGCTTCATGAAGGTCTGCGGTGTAGGATCTTCTAAGACGAAGGGCAAACAGTAACCTAAGGCAGCATCTGACACTATAAATGCAAACCCACAGGGTGTCCATTTGAAGGCGGAGGACTGTGAGAGTGAATACAATTCAGGGATTCTCAAACAAGAAGTTATTTGGTGGAGTCTATACTGAGTCTATATCTCAAACATGCCCCGAACTGTGTTGCAGTGTATTAGTATGTGAACTGTGAATCAAGACTCTGAATTCAGGCACAGTATTGACATTTTAAAGGTTCGACCTTTCACAACTGCTCATGGACTTCTGAGCACAGGGAAGACTGTGCTTCCACTAGCTCCATGTGAGTTCACTGTCTGCTGTGAACTGGAGAGTTCTGCATTATTATTATTTGTACAATTTGTCATCTACTGAGTTGTTATTTTTTAGCACTAAAAAGGCTCTAAAACAGAGGTGTTGTAGGAACTGAGTCACATAGAAGTCACTTTCAGTTATGTTTACTTTAAATGTTACAGACTGAATTGTTTTCTTACTTATAATAAAGTGAGAAATATCAAAATGCAATTTATATTTAACGATTAAGATTACCTTTTCATTGTGTAGCTTTATCAAGCTTGAGGATAAGTCGTTGGTGGCCAAGTGTGGGAAAATGCAACATTTCCTGCAGCAGCTTCACAGTACTAAAATACCAGGGACATCTCCACGCCTCATTACTTAGATTTTTGGTTTTGGTCACATTTGATTTTGATTCATTTAGCAGAAATATCTGAAAAGGGGGGGATTTAGCTTGAGAATATATTACAGCCCCTGAACAGCTGGAAGATGTTCAACTGTGAAGCAGTTGCAGGAAGCGCTGAGGAAATGTTTGCCAAAGTGTGTGCTCCTATTTGTAAAATTAATTTTAAGAAAAAAATAAAATTACGTAGGTGTACTAATAACAAAAGTTGGAACCATTGCAACTTACGCTGTAGCTAGAAGTAGTAATTTGAGGAACAAGCATAAGAGAATTTGAAACTTTGTCCACAAATGTTTGGATACATCCTCGACAATTCAGCAATTGGAAAAGAGTTATACCGACATTCAAATCAGCACTTCATTTTAAAACATGCAGTCAGTCGCTTCGAGGGCTTTAGAGGGGAGTTATTCAGGGCCATCTGACAACCAGCTTTATATAAGTCAGCTCATTATCCATTATCTATGTATCAAGTATAGCTCTGCATTTTAGCACATGATACAGTTCTCCAGTTTCAAACTTGATGTCGATCTGAATAATGTGAGTTCCTTAAATGATAGCCAACAGTCCAATTCTACTTGTGCACTTTCTCTTCTTCTTCATTAAAACTAGAGCTACAAACACTGAGGGAAAATAATGGGAATAGACTGTGAGACTGTTTTTCTCATTCATTCATATTTGTTGATGATTTGCAGTGTCATCCACCAAGACCGAGATTAAATACAAATTTAATAACCTTGTTGCACCATAATAGAGGATCAGGGATATACTGGATCTCTGTCATCTTTAGAGAACTTTTGCTCACCAACTCTTATAATCACCCTTGTAAAACCCTTGATCTGAGCTCTGGTGGGTGATTAAAGACTTGGGCGATAAAACTGAGCTATTTGTGGAGCAGCGAGATAGGGAGAGAGGGCGTGTGTCTTGTTTCCAGTGCTACAGTGTGGACATGCCTAATCAGGATTAGGGTAGCCAACAAAACAATACAGAAAAAGAGACCAACTTCCCCTCTGAGTCTGTAGCAAATGTGAACATCCAGTCAGTGGAGACATAACTACTGCAAGTTTCAGGGAAAGTATCACTGAAAGCCCACTCACTCATGCAGACTGTTGTTGCCCCAGGAGCTGTAGTTATTGCATATTTATTAAACAAATAATTAACATGAATGTGTGAGTGTGTGTGTGTGTGTGTGTGCCACTGTGCCTTTTCATTACACCGCTGCGTCTCTGCTCCCTGGCAGCGATCCAAGGTGTTCCAGACACCGATCAGGCCTGGGAGTGGGATGGCGGTCGGAGGAGGAAGGGGGGGGGGGGAAGGTGGATTTATTAGCCACAATTAAGATCAAGCTATTGTATAAGGCTCCTGTGGACAATATCAAAGGGCTTGCTGAGCAGAGCAAGCAGTCCGGTTTCATTAAAAAGGGCCTTGGCGGTGTCTGAGGGAGACAAAGGTGACACCCGTCAGAAGACAGGGATTTCTTAAATGAGTCTTGGCCTCCAACTCCTCCAACACTTCTGTCTCTTCAGTCAGGTGGTCGTTGCAGGGTGCGAGGCCTGCAGCCTCTCTGCCTCCCTGTGGATGAACTCAGTCTTTTGTGCTGCACAGAGACTGCAGAGCTGCACCCAGTCATGGATCTGTCTCATGATGGGATATGAATATGTATGCGGGTTAACTGATGTGCTAGACTCTAATTGCGATGGGAGGGAAAGAGCCTGAAGTGCAATGCTTCATGGGAGCTGCTTCTTGTCATAGCATATAGCATATCATTCCATTTAAAATAAGGGAAAGACACTTAAGGCGGCCTTTCTCTTTGTCCAGTTGTTTATCTCAGTTTTTGATCATGCATTTTCTTCACCTTCGTCATCCGATTGAAATGCATTTCTGATAGAACAGACTAATTTTGCCAGCATTGATCTAATTATATTTATTGTAGCTTTTGTTGTCCCTGAATTTATGCCTTCTTGCCTCTGCCAATTAGGTTTTAACCAAATGTGATTATGAAGAATAAATGCTAAGGTTCAGCTCCACTAGAGGGTGGCACATCAGTTTACCTAAGGCAAGGCTTTCAAACTTGGGGGAGAAAAACCGAATGAAGCTAATTTTAAGGGATGTGCTTTTGATTTTGAGGGTTTGCATAAGCACAGTGGAGCATTTCAGATTAAAACCCCCAAAGTGTGGCAACCATGAAATCGTTTTAATTAGGCCAGCCGACAATGCGTTGGTTTCTCCAAACACACTGGACCCTAATGGTGATGAAAACAAAGCAATCACTTTTACAGTCATTTAAACTCTAAGAAAAGCAACTGAGAAAGGCTACTTAGCAGTTTAGAAATAACCCAGCAGTTAGTTTTAAGAGTGAAATACCTTTCCCTCTATTCCCATTTTTAAATTAAAGTTGATTTAAAAAAAAAAAAAGTTAAAGGACATCTTCAGAATAAAAGACCTCAGTAGCAGAAGGCTGGTGGTTAAACAACAGACATCTCGTGAAGGTCAGGTTGTTACTGATGTTTGGACAGAGTGACAGCTGCCACTTTTTGAACAAAGGTCAATCCATCAGATCACACCAGGTCCCAGCTCTTAGATATCACCAGTTATAACTGCAGGCATACACACACATTGATATTCATCTTGCACATCAAATGTTTCGAGCCTTTTTGTCTCAGAAATGTTAATTAAGTCAATGTATGTGTGAGTAGTTTTAGTAAAAATCTTCAGTTAAGAAAATAAGGCTCTTTAAATGGTATTTTTTAATTGAAATCAAAGTAACACAAAGCATGTCTGACATCTCTAACACATCTTTACTTGAACTACTAAACTCTAAGTCCAAAGCTGACATTATTCCATTGAAGTGAAAAATGAACTAATTGCAGTTTAATTCCCCACATTTGTGCACATAATGTATGACAACATTAAAATTCAGAAATCCAATTTCTATTTTCATCTCAATATTTGCAAACCACATAATTTCTGTCAACATGAAAAAGGAAATTCTGTTGACACATTGTGTGTATCTCCATGTGTCAATACATATTTCCCCCTCATAGCAAGGACGATGTCAGTATTAATCACAGAAATTAATAATGTAATGTCACCAAAGTATGAAAAGCACTGTGAGGCCTTCTGAATAACTACAGCTCTTTGGGACACTTTACTTTCTGGGTTCAATGTCAGTATGGTCAAAAATAAATCAGATTTGAGATCAATAATGTCATTAATGGATGATTTTGACTGATTTGAATTTTTCACTTTACACACAAAGCCTAAAGCACTATTTGTGTTTATGGAAGTCCAAAACTGACATTATTTTACTGAAGTTATTATGGATACACTATATACATATTAACAATCATTTACGATTACACTGAATGAATGTAAAATAAATTTTCAACTTTAAAATGTATCATTACTGTCAGAATAAAAGTGAAATAGAAATGTTCATTGATGTTTTTATGTACTCAGTAATTGCCATACATTACATTTAAAGCAAAAATCTGTTTTTTGTTTCATTTTTTTAATGAGGTTGGACTTTTTTGTGAAAAATAAATATAAATATTTTTGTAAATTCGCTTGTGCTGTACATAATATGTAAAACTAAAAAACTGCTGTACAAATGATGACAAGGACATTATCACGCAGTTTTTTCCCCCCTAATGGTGATAGCATGTAAAACCACTGGACCACTGCTTTTGAGCAAATATTGAGGAATATTAAGTAGCAACTTGTTTCCTTATATTTGCAATAAAAAATGTTGCCATGACAGCGTTTTAATAAACATTACATTATTAAAACCATCTCTTATGTTTTTTTCTGGCTAATTCCAGTGACTAGTCATTTGTGTTTGCCCAGAGGGTTAGGGTTAGGTTTTAGTCACACCAGGGAATAATGCGAAAGCAATAAAGCTAAAGTGTTTGTTCTTCAGTGACTCCTGAGATCTTGCCCAAATGCACTGCACAATTTAATTGAAATCATCCTTCCATTGTTCAAGACGACAGTTTTAATTTACAAAGATAAGCAAGCTTGGCCTTGACCTTGCTCTGCGCTGACATGGATCGCTGCCCCTGCACTTTCCAAGGTGCCTTCAATCAACTCAGGGTTTTCTTTGGCCCATACTTCTCATTTTTTGGTGATATGGAAGTGCTTCTTATTTTCCTTCTTGGCTCGGTTTTTCCTTTGACATCTGCAGCGTGAGAAAGAGAAAACCTATGTAAACAGTACTTCAGTCAACAGTCAACACCTCCCTCTGTTCCGACTGACCAGCGATATTGATTACATAATGCTTTGTTGACTCGGCTGCTTCCCTCCCTTTGTTGCCATCATCAGACGGTGTGCACAAAGCCAGTCACTCTCGCCATTCACCGTGAAAGAGAAAAAGTCCACGAGTGCAATTATGAGGAGAGCAATGGCAGTGGCAACCATGATGGCTTTTTTCACTGGGACTCATGGCTTCGAGACTCTTAAATCCTGCTTTTAAGCGCCTTTAGTGGAGTGTGAAATACAGTGCACTCAACTCGATTATATATGGGTTCCATTTGCAAGCAAGGCTGTGTGGTTTTCTAATGTATAGACGTGGAAACTACAGTCGTCTGGTGGAGTCACATTCACACACTTTCCTCCTGTAATTGATATTAATTACTTGTCAGCTGCCTTGCATTCAATTCTCCATGCCTGACAGCTTTGTGGACTAACTGGAAACTTCACTGCCAAAGCTGCACTGTAGGTGACTGAGTGACTTACTGGTAGTTGATTCATTTTCTAACACATGCTAAAAAATTCAGTACCCAGATAGCGATCAATAACGTATGTATTGGTGTACATTTCTCCAGGTAGAGCTTTAAACTATTCTGCTAGATGGACACCAGGATAATAATACATGTACGGTATAACCTCTCAGATTTATTTTAATAGACAGCACATTTGACTGATTGAATGACAACAGCTCCCTGGACACTTAATAAAGACAGCACAGGCATAAAATGGCATTAAAAAAAGGTTTTGATTAAATGTTTATTTTCCCCGGAGTCCTGTATGAGTGCCTGTATATATGAGAGACAGTGAGAGGGATAAGGAGGGAGAGAGAGAGGGAGATTTTCCAGCATAAAAACCCGTATTGCAGGCATAGAGGAGGGGTTCACTGTCAGGATGAGGGGTCCCTTGGTCTCGCCTCAGGCAAAAATGCTGCATTAAAGCTGGCCCACTCTCAGGGTCAGTATTAAACATCCCCTCTGTAAACATCCACCCGTCAGTGTGTTTTCACTGAAGTGCTGTTCTTGAAATGATGTTTTACTGCTCCTCACCACTGGCAGGTGAGGGGAGGGAAAGCAAGGGAGAGGCAAAAAAAAAAAATGGATAAGAAAAGATAAACAGCATTAGCATTACTGAAGTGAGCAGCTTTGGCGGAGAGGGACTTCTTTGAAGACTTACAGCCTAATCCTATCTGCTGAACAGCCATCTATGCCTCAGCTTTTGTTTCTCAGACTCTAAGACCTACTCCTGCAGGAGCAACAGAGAGAGGGTCAATGGATTCATCTTGTAGAGTGCAGAGGAATGTGAGGGTTTTAGCTGATAGCATTAAACAGAACATTTACTGCTGAATATGCTTTGTTTGCACAATGACCCTTGATAATAACAGTAATCCTGAGCATATTTTGCCGCCATGTACTGGAAAAATGCATAGTGGATACCAGGCACGCTGCATTTTCACTGTATGCTCTCTGCATTTTTCCTCTATGTCATTCCCAGATTCTTATTGAAATTCTTTCAACTTTATTTGATTTTCTGGAAATCCAGAGGTATAGCACCAGAGATTTGACTCATTAATTGAGATTAGACAATTACAAACAAACAAACAAACATGAAGCCAAAAATGATCATTTACATCATGATCTCACTTTCACACCATTGGCTTATCGGGACACTTGGGAGATTTGTGCAGAAAGAGAATCTGGAAGGTTAAGGGAAATTTATTGTTGGACTTAAAAAAAAAAAAAAAAAAGAAGCAATTAACAATTTGAGTTGGTTTAAAGGAAGTGGGAAGGGAACACATGAAAGGCCTCTTCCTCTCTCTGAACATCAAGTGCTCTGACACACTAACAGAGGCATGAAGGTCCATATGGAATAGGAGCTGAGTGAACATGGTAGGCCTTTGTGAAGGCTTTGGCACTACTTTAGCCACAGTAATAATAAGAAGCCACTCCTGTGGACTCGGTATGGTGCAGTGTTATGGACTTATGACACTGGCTCCATTTATACCTCTCCCATTCAATTACAATTCCATCTGGTCATTGCTGTTTCTGCTGCCACAGCAGTGAAGAGTGAATTCACTTTTGAGGACTTCAAAGCTGGTTTGAATGCTTAAACCCCCACCCCTATAGCAACTACAGCTCAAAGGACAGTGGGTACAGTGACTGCCAATTAGGAGTTCCAACGAGACCCATTAGATCCCAAAGAAAAATAGATGTTTCAAAGAGGGACACAGAAGAAAGAGCTGTTTTATGAAGGGTGCTAAAACATTTTATGCCACTGGACTATATTGCACTATATCTCTGCCTTTGGCGTAAGGTTTTGAAGGACAAACTATTATTTTAAAGGGAGTTACTCACCTGCGAGTTGTCAGATGTTGGAGCTGAGCGCCATTTGATGATACTTTCTAATAAACTCATCGAGAGTGCCCTTCAACAACGGTCATCACAATCATAACTGCAGAAGGTGAGAGTGAGAGAAATAAAGGGAAGAAACAGAGGCTGGATGTGCCCCAATCACACACATAAAAGATTTAACATTGCCCTGAGGTGTTTTTAGAGCGCTGTTGTACCTTAAAGGTGCATTAAGTAAGATTTTACTGGCCCATAGCACAAATGGCTATAATAAATCATCAGGGATTTGATAAAGTTGTCACTAGTGACTCAGCAGTTGTTTTACCCGCTGCTGGGATTTCTGGATGTCAGAAACTCACTTTTAGACTTAACCTACCTCCTCCTCCTTATACTTCCAACAGCTCAAAGATGATACTTTACAGAGGACAGGGCTAAGAGTCAGCAACTGGAAACATTTGAGCTTCAAACAATAAAAGAATATGACATCAGGATGAAATAAATAAAAATCATCAAATCAAACATCACGATTATCAAAATGTTTCAGTCCCTAATAATTTATGTTGTGCTTTCAAAAAACCAGTCTAAAAATAACCTCCTTCATTTATTATTCTTTGCAGCACATGATGCAAAAAGTCCAAAGACTTGCAATAAATGACCTTAAAACAGTGTCATGTCATATTAAAGGAGCCTGGCCACATGAGGAAAATTCCCTGCTTGGAACTGCATGTGCTCAAAACAATAAAGTAACTCTGAAAAACAAATAGCAGCAGCAAAAAATGTTTACTGTTACGGTACTGTGTCTCCAGCCTCTACATGTTCAATTCTACGCCACAGTAAAAACTTGCTGTTTTGGAAAATGGTCTGCAAAAATAGTAATTTGTAGTTAATAGTCTAAAACCAGAGTAAACCCCAGCACAGTCTTTTAATTTGCCTTTAACTAAACAGTTTGTACATTATGTCTCTTGGCTTCATTGTGACTTGGCAGAGTGACGGATGTCTTTGGCAGCTGTCACTGAACACAGATCAGCACTTCTGAATGCCAAACATTTTAGGGCTTTTTAAACAACATAAGATTTCATGAGCACATGAGCCCTTTGTAGTAACACCCTGCGTTCCAGCCTGAGAGAGTTTAGCAGTATACCAACTCGAGGGTAATGTGACACAGTTGTTAATGGAACAGAGAACCAACCCCTGTCGGCCCTTTTCACGTGGGTCATCTAACAGGTGAGATCGTGCTGACAATCCAGGAGAGCTTTCCGTCATACAAATTAATGGACACTTCCAATCTAATTTCACCCCATTCCTTCAGAGGTCCTATCCGTCATTCTGTTAGCCCCATGAACCGTTCCACACTCTGGCTTTTCAATCTGGTCGTTTTTCTGCTGAGGCACTTTTTCACTCAAACCAAGCTGTTTTTTGTTTTCTTTTAATAAAATACATTTATGGTGGACCAATCAACATTTTTCGTAATTAGACTCATAGTCCATCTGTTTGACGGATATCATCAGAAAATTATCATTTCCAACAATTTGGATAGTCGACTAATCATTTAAATCATTTGTCAAGCAAAAAAGCCAAAACTCTCGCTGGTTCCAGCTTCCCAAAATGTGAGGATTTTTATCCTTTTCTTTTATTTCATATAATTGTAAATCAATTATCTTTGGGTTTTGGACTGTTGGTCGGACAAAATAAGGGTTTTTAGGGACATTGCAATGGGCTCTGGGTAATTGAAATAAAAATGTTTGAGTATTTTATGGACTAAACAATTAAACATTAGATTAATTGTTAGTTGCAGCATTAATAGGAAATGTACTACATTACGGTCAAACAAAACACAATTTAACATGTTGGTAAAAACAGTGACTTGTGAAAACCTTGTGAGTCCTTACATCTTCTTTCTTAACTTGGAAAACCAACATGTTTTGAGATTCCTGATTCCTTCAAAAACAACATGCCTATCACAGAAGCAAGAAATATACAGTGTAAAAGTGTAATATACATATAAAATATATATAAATAAGCCACATACAGTAATAAGTCAAACAGACCATAAGCAGGAATGCTAACCAACCAATCACTCTGTGACTCTTTGTTTATATACAGTAAGCTGCTCATTAATAGACAGCTAGAGCATTATTGTAACATAACACACCCAAACTAAATGACTCTCATGTCATATTTAGTATTTATTAATTGTTTTTAACCATAAAGCATTGTCTGCTTGTAGATTTTCATGATTACAACAATATCACACACTGACCACTCTATCTGTGAGGCTACAAGAAAAAAAAAAAACAGGGAAAATATAAGTTGGCTACTTTTGTGTCTCTATTGAAAAAATGTGAAATGTGAAATAGTCTCATCTGAGATCTTCTGTAAAGTCTCCTGATATTTCCTATAAGAGCTGTTAGTCACTCATGACAGTGGACATTTCTTCCACCTCTGTCTGATGGTTTTCAGCTTAGTTTCCTGTCTTTACTTTTTACTCAGCAGTGCACAGTATAAATAGACTTGTCCATCTTCCATCACAAAAGCAATCACATGAAAACCATTGTCTTTCCTGTCAATAATCGGTTTGCAATTTGTTTCAACTTCACAAACGCCCAGGTTTTAATCCCTCTGTCTTGGAACTGACTTCCTATTTGACCCCTGAACCAGTGCGGCCAGTGCATCCTTGACTCAACCTTTATTGGATTCTGCCCAATTGACTGTCCGGTTTTTGACAGAAGTGTGGAAACATCATCACAATGTGTTGCCATTGAATTCCCATACTTTCTGCACTGGTCAATTCCATTTGACAGGTGATTGGTGTGTACCTGTGGCCTGATGATAGTGTCTGTGGACGAGGCTGCGGCTGGGGGCAGTGCCATTTGGTCAGAAGGTCATTTAGGGGTTACAGACCGCCCTCCTCATCTATTGATAATATCCTGGGAAGTAATTCTAGCCTTATCACTACCCAAAATGTCTGAAAGTGTGATTTTCCTTTTGATGCAAAATTGGTAAAGTTCACTTTCTTTCAAGAACACCTTCAATGTATGAGTGTTAGAAGATCTGTAATAACCAATTACAAGGTTCGAAGGTTTAGCAGCTTATGTCAGGATCTAAGGATACTATAAATATTATTATATAGAAATGTACCCATAATTAGGTGTTTTAAAGTAAGCATTGAGAAACATGTATCATACAGTGTTAGTAATAAATAATTACCTTATTTCTGTTTTCAGCTTGGGTTGGCTTGAACTGTGACAAGCATGTCGAAATTGATTTATTTCTAAAGAAAGTAGTTTATTGACTGAAAAAAAAAGTGTGTTGCAGAAGAAGCAGACTGCATGTCTCTTATCGGTCCAGAAGGAGTACATCCCGTGTTGATCAACAGAGGTGTTGTGATAAATGATATGTTATTAATGAGAGGCAGCACATTGTGAAAGAGATTACAGATGGATTTGCCGAAGGCGCCCACACACTCCCAACACTGTATATTTTAGAATGTTTTTAAGGTTAAAATGTATTTTTATGATAATGTGAAATTAAAGAAAATGTTGAATCCCTGCAGACTGTCAGCCCTGACTTTATTAGAGAGACAATGTTTCAGTCATGGACCTTCACAGGCATCAAATTCACAGGTGAAACAACATATTTTTACCCTAAAGCCACAGGCTGTACCAACCAATCCAAAACGGGGGACAAATCTCAAACACCTGAGACAATAACCACAACAATAATTCATAGCGAACGTTCTGAAAATGAGAGAAACAAAAAATTATACATGGAAGTGGGAAAAATGAGAGAGAAAAGAAACACAAACAGATTAGACTGGTTATGTAAAATAAGTGATTTCTTCTAAAGTTCTTACAAACCCAGCTAACCCAGATCCAATGCCATGTAAACTCAACAACAACAGATATCTTTTGTCAAAACAGTTGAAGCAACTTTTAGCATTAGCCATCTAACTTTAAGAGCTGCACTCGTAAAACAAAATAGCAACGACCACGATGTAAATCATTAGGTCAACTCAAGTTCTCCTCAAAGACAGACTCAGAGATTGATGGGAGTAATGTGTTGTTATGGTCATATTCTGCATCCAATTAGTACTGATCTATTGTTGCTGTGTGGTGTTTTAATGACCACAGTGGGCGGGAGATGATTGGCCCTAATATCATTTGTCTCCCTAATCATGTGTTTATCACAGCGAGGTCTGTGGAGGGTCTCTAGTGAGGCATGTACAAACCCTTGCACTACTCTTTGTCCCGGATGAACCTACAGCACCCAGTCGAAAGGAAAGTCATCATTAACATGCAGAGAGGTGAGGAGTATCCAACTGCAGGGGCAGGAAGCCCGGCATGAATCATCATTAAAAGATGACATGGCAAGGGGTCACATTTACCGGTTAGTACAGAGGTGGTTACAGCATAGACTGAGTGGATTGCCTGCTATAAGACAGGCACCATGCAGCTCAATAGAGATAAACTATTCTGCAAATAACTTCTGGGGGCCTCACTTTTGTGGTATTGAACCACTCCATTCACTGTTAATTGCCTCAGTGTAAGGTTAATTGGCTTGTATTGGAACCGGGAAATCCAATTGGTTTGTGATTCCATCTCCATCTTCTCATTGATCTCCTTGTTTTGATCACAAAATAATAGTTTTTACAAATAAGATCAAGAAAGACACAGAGGCTGTGGCAGCTGTGTTACTTGGCACAAACAAACCTTCTCATTGAAAAAGCTAAGCACGTTTTGTTGCCTTAGCACCTTGGTTTAAATTCACTGTTAATCTGTGAAGACCAATTTTAGGGTGTTAAAAGTTCCAACTGAAGATAAAGAGAAGTGAGTTGGCTGCAAAGTGGGCAAAAAGGAGCAGGGGTGGCTGGGATGGGAGTGGATGCTCTGAACTAGAAAATCACAGTTGCTCACCTCTGCAGCAGGATCCTGCTTTTCTTTCCCCACAGATGATAGGGGTTTGGTGATGTAGGTGAAAAACAGTAATACCAGAATCTGAAGAATATAATGTGAGACTCCTCAGTTGAGCTCACCCATGACCTGATTCACAGTGCCAAAGTACACTGCGAATGTAATCAAAGGAATTACATGAATTGCTAGCCATGGAGCATGGATTGTTTTCCACTTGTTTTTTGTCATAGTGATGGACAAAATAATGGTCTCCCAAGAAAAAACAGTCTAAAGCTTTTCTGTACCCTTACATTTAAAAAAAAAAAAAAAAAAAAAAAAAACACACACACACACAAAGAAAAAAACACAGGCTCTGCACCAAAATTGTGTATTTTAAGCAATTTGAAAAAAGTGGACGGTTGGACAGAGATGTCTATATATAAGAGCACAAGCATCACGGAGGCCATGACAGATGGATCCACGTGTGGAACAAAGGCGATATGAACTGATGGATGGAGAGATGAATGGACGGATAGATGAATGGAGGACTGGAGAAAAGTAGACAGGAATGATAAATGGGAAGAAGATGAATGTCTTTCACATACAAAGAATACTTGACCGTCAAAGCCTTTGAGACGACAACAAAATCTTTTCTGAGATATGGGGTCATGGTTACAGCATATGGACGGCTGAAATTCCAGTATGGTAATGTCTCAGGATGGATTATTGCACCGTTTGAGGGATTTTATTGTTGCTAATGTTCGGTGGTTTTCTGGTCCACTGCAGAGGGGCCAGGCCGGGCGTGCTGTGTGCAAGAAATGTCAATGACAATTAGCATAAGAAGAGGGAAGGGCAGGTCACTCGATGCATATTCCACAGCCCATTGGCTCAAGAGTATTAATAATAAAACAACACAATGAGGGACTCGCTTACTAGTTCACTGCAGATCCATTACAAATCAATTGTATTTTCTTGTGTGTGGGTGAAATATTTATTCTGTATACCTTGCTGTGCTACAATTAAAGATCTGTTGGGTGTCTATATATGCCTCTCCGCATCTCTCTGTGTATGAAAGACTCCAAACCACTGACCTCGAGGAGATGCTGAGAGTATTCAGAAACAGATCCCCCTTCCTATTCCCCTCTTTGCTCCCCCCCTCCCTTTATCCATCCCCCACTCTCTTTTCACCATCTCCCCCATCTCTCACTGCAGTGTTGTCGCAGTGAGTCTGTGTGTAGGAGAGGCATGTATGTGCATACTAACACGGGCCGTGCTGTGATTTCCCCCTATGCCAACACAGAGCGCCTGCTGCCTGCGCTTTGGATTCTTATAAATAAGGGAATAAGCATTGAGCTGTTATTAAAGTTGATGGAGACAGATGGCTGCTGTTGTTTACAAGTTTAACTAAATCACCAGCCGATCAGCTGTGACACCCCGTGGAAAGTTGAAGGGGCTGAAAAAGGAGGAACAGCATAGAAAGAGAGAGAGCTGGTAAACTGATGGCTGCAAAACATCTTTAGCAAACGACTGGTGAGATGATTCATCACTGCCTCTGTTACATCAGGAGTCCACAGTCATTAGCATCAACGTATCTCAGAGATTAATGCACCATTCATTTCTAGGTTTACCTTCCAGTCTATCTAAGCTCACACGGAGTAAGTGAGGTCAGGTATTTCCTCTCTTTTAAGACGCGAGGATCATGTCAGAGACAAAAGCATACATCTTCTCAGCGTGACAAGCGACACTTATAGATTCAAAGTAATTTAGATGTCCACTTTGAATGCTAATGTATACAACAGACGTTGTACTAATGTAGTGATTCATTATTTACCATTCAAAGTCCTCGGGGGTGACATCTTGTTCGGCCTGGTCATCTTTAAGAGTCTGTCAGTGGCAAAATTGTATATTGATTACAGTGTTTGGTGAAGACTTCATTGTCACCAGGACGGTTCCACAGAGAATATGCAGACTAGTCATGATCATAGGGAAAAAACACATCAGGTGTGTTCAAAGTGAGATAGTTTGTCCCGATCCAAAACTCATAATGAATTGATATTTCCCAGTCTGCTATTCTACTCTGTCAGAGGTGACATTGATATTCATACATCGCAGCAGGCTCTGTGTCAATTTCCAAGTCTTATTCAAATCTGTTCTGAATGGAGCACAAACCCCTCAGCAGTGCTGGCTGCGAGGATGATAGCCCGTCCTGTTTGAAGAGAAAATTACAAGAGCAACTCACCCGGGGATCTTTTCTCATTCTGCGTGATGTCAATGCACAAGACATCTTTGAGCAATTTCGACCAAATGAAGTATTTTCCTCCATCTCTTTGTTTTTTGTGTGCAGCATATAGATTGAGTAGATTCATGCAGCTCGACACGTGCATGAACTCACATGGGAGTGCCTGCGTGGTACACATACATACATAGACACAATGATATGCACTTGCAATATACTTTTAGGAAGATCCTATTACAATCTTTGACCCTGTGACCTTAACCTTCACCCTCACCGCTACACCTAAACTTAACCTTTACCCTCCATGAACTCATTTCTAAGTCAAACCCGTGCTGTTAAATCCCTGCAGCTTAAAAATATAACAGCTTTCCTTGTAATCAAAATATTTTGGCTTTCATTGAGCCATTTTGAGTCATAAAAGCTGGTGAAACCTACACATGCATGACCGACCAAACACACACACACACACACACACCCACCCATACACACACACACACACAGAAATGCAACATAAACACTGCGATTATTTTACACACTCTTTGACAACTCCCTAAAAATAGCCCAGGAGTTTTGTTAATGTGTGTAAGTGGTTTGACACCCCCCTGCTTGATCCATCAGCCCCTCTGACCTCAGCTGACCCCCCTCTCCCTGACCTTTAGAAAGGCCAGCTGTCCCCCTTTACAGGATGTGACTGAAGAGGCGGGTCTCCCAGACACCAATTGATTAGAGAAGCATTAATCAAGCTGAGGGATTATCCCTAGCATGGAAAAGGCTCCTTTTCTATAGTAAACCAATTATACTTTTTATGGGATGAGAAGGTTAACTGGCTGCGTGAGCAATCCGTTTAAACCATTGACACTGCAGGTCTGGAGAGGTGAAAAAGGAGGAGAAGAATGGAGGCGGAGGAGCTGGCTGTGCAGGACGGGAGGCCGAGGGCACGGAGGAGCGTAATATGGATTCATGGAGGAGTTTGAATTGAGAGAATAGAGTGAAAAGCATAAAATGATATTATTGGCCATTAAAGTTAATTGGGGAAGTTGCCGTAAAAGGTCCATGGAAGGCGAGGATGCATGATGCCGCCCTTGCTGCTCACATAAAGAAGTGTTTTCCCTTCATGCTGCATTGAGCATGCAGAAGAAGGAGGGAGGGCGGAGAAGGAGATTCTGATAAAGGTTCTGTTCTCCACTTTAATGGCTCCCATGACTTTAATAACCGCTGCCCTGATCTCAGACTTAATGACCCTTCTAGTTTTAGGGGGGCTAAATTAAACCAGTAAAGAGAAACATCCATTCATTACCACTCCCCCATAACTTACAGTCACATCAGTAACCTGATAACAATTAACCCATAAAGCCCTCCATTATAATGACAGATTCTAGTTTGTGGGGCCTAATCTATTGAAGCTCCACTAGTGTAGCATGAGTCACAAATAAAATTGTCAAAATTAATCATATCAATTCACACAATATTGCATCACTAAAGCAACTTTAATACAGTAATAATCATCTTATATTTGACACTACTTAGTTATTTGACTGATTTCAACCGATTTCTATTGATCCTGACGAGTCCTAAGACTTTGACCTCACTAACAGCCTGCTTATCTGCCATTAACAACTGCTTTTTAAACTTAATGAAGACAAGATGGACAAGACAAGTCTTTCCCTCATCCATCACAAGTACATTCAGAAGTTTATCAATTTGTCAAATCAAATCAAACCAGAAGTATAGAGTATATAGGCTGTTTTGGATTTTGATGTAAGTTTAGTAGGTTTCAAAACTTAGAAAGTGTAATGTGTACCAGAAGTTGACTCATGTTTCTTATCCTAGGCATACACCATTGACTCCTCTTGTAGATGAAAACAAAACAGGTTTTACTGTATCAAGCCATTGTTCTTAGTACAACTTGAACTTCATAAAGAGAAATATTATTTCATGAAAAATGTTGCCTTTCAGCTATGCAACCCTTCATCTCATGTAGACAGGACTACTGTTATTTACAGGCCATCCATAACCTCTTGAGTTATACTGTTGTGAAGAACTTTAAATAGTGAGGCTTCAGAATGCAATCAGTGGCATGTTTTTCTACCATTTGTGCTCAGTAACCCTGACACTGAATATCGTAATATGATAATGTTATTACTTTTTAGGCTGTAATGCCATTTTCTGATGCTATTGTAAAGACAGACAGCTTGTGTAGCTTAAGAGGAAAATGTCTGTTGTGCTGTTGTCATTGCAGTTTTTCTTTGCGCACTTCAGCTCTGCCGTCTTTTGAGGTTTGTGTGCTCCTTTTATGTGGAAAAGTAGGGCTTGATATCATGTTTCAGTAGAAGACTTTCAGTAGCTGAGACGTGGGCTACATTCTGCAGCTTTGCTTGTTCATGACTGATAGCCACTTTATTTAATGAAATATGTACAAAACAGAGGTTATGATTTATTTACACTTTTATCCATTTGTTCTTTTTTCTTTTTAAACCATGGCTGCTCTGCAGTTATTCTCTCTGTGTTTAGACAGACTATAAGCTTAAGGGACAGACTGAGGGAGCGATGTTCTTCTAACTTGAGAAATGGAATAGATCCAGTGAACAGTCTGTAGAGTATTGGCCTATATCTGTCTCTTTATTCTATCTTTAAGTGCAGTTTGCAGATGACAGATACCAACCTCGGGGGCTTCATCAGCTACAGTACGTCCATCAGATCAGCATGCTCCTCGTTAACTAAGAAATGTAAGCACCTCTTTTCAATTGGATGTCAAAATACTAAACGTTCAGACCTCCCCCTTTGCAAAATCATTTTTTTAAGTCAACAATTGATCCATAATACCTGCCACCATCATTTGGCATAGATACAGGTCATGCATTAATTCATATGTATTTATGCATTGACTTATATGTACTCCATCTCCATTTGAAACATTATACACTATAATCTGCTCTATATAATTTGAGAATAATAAATTAATCTAATTTAGATGTAAGATGTATTTGTGATGTAATTTTGACATTTACATTTACTTCGCCTTTACACAGGTGTGTGTGACTCTGGAGGAGCTTCGTCAAGTCTGAGAAGAAATAACCCCTGTGATGTCATCAGGGTTGACCCAGTTTCGGCTCAAGACTTCAAATTTTAAACAGTCTTTGTTACAAACCGAGTGAAGCTTTAAAGATGTGGGTATTATTTCAGATAGGGAAGGTCTAATGAAATATGCCATCAAGTTGAATTATTGGAAGCGAAGGATTCAACGTTGAAAGTCAGGATATAGCTGCATCTGCTTCCTTTAAATTTGATCACCCTTTTTTTAAAAATTTGTTTCTCAAGCTTCCCAACTTTAAGGATGATTTTTGGTTATTTATGAAGAAAGACTTTTTTTCACCGGCATTTGCATAGCAGAGATAGAAGAGATGTTGCCTCTTGTCAATCAAATACTATTTGATTCACACTAAGGAAATTAACATAAGTAACACAAGAGGGATTTAATTATTTTTTCTAAATATTCATTATTATGACAACACTATTACTGGTTTGTTGATTGCTCTTATTGTTTGCTGATCTAACATGAAAATCAACAACAGAACTGCACATATGGCCAAGTATCATTTGGTGGCTAATACCTCAAAATGTTTCGAGAAATCCCAACAGAAAATGTGTAACTTATCAAAACTCAGCGTCTGTACAGGTCAGCTACCTCAGGTCAGGTGTTCTATAATAAAATGCTGCATGAGACAAGAGTGAGGAAACAGGACACACAGGTCACAATAGAGGGATTGCCCACCTCCATTAACACTTCACATATCAAAAGTCTCCCTGTGGTTACATTCATCCCAGCAGAGATTGTCCTTAGTACAACCCAAATATCATTATTTATATATTTTCTATTATTAAAGATGCATAGAATTGAAATGCTGTACCACTTTCTCTCTCTGCACCAACTGCAAATTAACATTCTTCAGGAATAAAGGTGACTGCCTCTGATAAGACGGCTGTTTCCAGTGCAAATATAGTTGTCAAGTAAAGATAATTCTGATCCTGGTCCTGATCAGGGACTCTTTCTGCTGCTCTTAGACTCCCATTTTAATAGATTTCCCTTTGATCTCCTCTGATCCACTGCAGAAGAGTGCTGGTATTAAAAAGTCACCCGGCAGGTTACTGTAATGGCGCAGCAAATACAGATTCTCTCTTCCTCTGTTCAGTCCTCACGTATCTTTTCATGGTGATGTCTAGTTGTAAAGTGAACCATTCAGGTTCAAAGGCACTGGTTTTAATTTAAAAAAGTATCGTAGTTACTACTGTAATCTTTTCTTGACATGCAACATGTTTATACTTCACTGTTATTACACAAATTAAAGACATAACAATTGTATTGAGGACTTTTGACAATGTAAATGTGATGGTGCTTGTTTTATACTTCTAACTCTTGTGGAAAAGATGTAATATTTAGTGAATACGGAGTATGCACAGAGTTTATATTTGGCATCAAGGCTGTGACTATAATGAACTCTCCCACATGGGGAGCAGAGCCTACAGGTGGATGCACAGCAGTGAGTAGAGTGCGTCATGTGTGAGTGTAGCAGTGCAGCTCATGTTGTCTGCCTTAAGTGGCTCGCAGGCTTCACTCCATATAATGTAACCTCTGGTCATGTCCAGTATTAAGAGGCTGGTGGAATAACATCTAGCAGGTTATTTTTGCCGTAGTGAAGAGCCAGTTACTGCAAGATTGTGGATTAAAACCACTGAGATTGACAACACAGAGTTATAATTTATTTTTTGTCAGACAAATCGACTGTCCTTTCATATGAGAGGACTGATCTGCTGTAGAGAGTGAAACCGTAATTGCACTTTTTGTTCCAGAGGTAAGAAAACCTCATTCACAATCACACTGACATTTGTAATAATCATATCCAGCACTGGAACATAAACTTACTCAACAATGTTGTGCAGTTTGTTCAGTTCACCTCTTCAGGACTCAAGACTGGAGAGTTTTACTTCTTCAAGAATAAAAAAAAAAAGAAAGAAACTGTACATGTTCTGTCTATAAAGGGTAACTTAACTTCAAAGGTTAGCAACCAGTGCTGTGGATTCTTCTTAGATATTAAAACAGAATGTGTTCCTGATGTAAATCTAACATTTTACACTTACACATTACATTTTTGGATGTTTTAGGGGGTTAGTTAAATGTCTGAAAAGGTTATTCCTGTGCCGAAATGACTCTTTTTTCCTATAGTTTAAGACTTTGGAGGATGATACCATTCACTAGATAATTATTTAAACATCACCCATTCACTGCATGGTTGCAGCAAGGGCCTTACAGTGTTAACAACAGCGGAGACTACAGCAAAATATTATATTAGAAAAGAGCATTGGTGGATATTGTGGATACGGAAGAAACCAAGTTACAATGAAGCAAGTACTTGTGCTGCTGCACCGGTCATGGGATTTTTATGGGGGCTGTAGTGGCTGCAGAGTGATTTCTGTAACATATGGTTAGTATGGTCAATTATCTTAATTTCTGTCAATTTACTTGGTCTTCACTTGTCTAACTTTTTGTGCCAGTCTGGTTGAATGAGAGGCTTTTGCTTAAACGTTGATAAAATATGAATGACAACAAAACTATGTTGTTAGCTTTATGATAATCTGTGTAGCTATTTAAACATATATCTCAACACAGCAGCACGCTCAATCCATTTCACAGAATTAGTTAATGTTTACTCCTCCCTCTCCATTACTAATGATCAACATAGTATGATAACATCATCTTCACTGCCAGCCCGGCAGCAGGCACTTTCATGTCAGCAGTGCCATGGAAGTGCTCCTGCTGGAGGCCAGTCTAGCAGTGGGACATGAGCTGCACACACCGGCTGCCCCCCTACCTTGCTTTATTCTGGCTGACTGATCATCTGCATACATTACCCCACAGAGGGTCAAACTCCAACTGTCCCTCAGGACCCTCATTATTGCTGTTTAACAGCCTATTTTGAACCAGAAATGGGTAACAGCATGGAGGGAAATCTTTGTAACAAAAATCGGAAAAAAGCTGAGGCAATCTCCAACTGTTGGCTGTTTCAATCACCAGTGAATGCAAAGTAAAACAGCCACACTTTCAGCATAAGCAGCGCGGATCTTTTACGTATCTTCGCTCCCACAGAGGGTTGCGGGCAGATAGAGGAAGGTGCGAGGGGGAGGAGGGGTTGATGAAACATACATGCAGAGATCAGTATAACACATGAGCAGCAGTAAATGCTTGCCAAACAGTCTCACAGTCAGACTCAGATGGACAGCCCTTTTCTTAGAAAGATAAGGCCACTGACCTTGAGGTTGTGTGTGTGTGTGTGTGTGTTTACCTTCACTGCCGCCGTCACATGGTGCTGCAGGTTACTGTCAAGGTTTTAAGTGCCCATTGTCCTCCAGTATGCCTTTAGGCTCAAGAAGTACAGAAAGCAGGTGGGGGGGCTGAGAGGTAGCTGGCTGTTTAACTCTGGGCTTTGCTTGCCACCTGTCTAGACATCAGGAAAATAACATCCCCACTTTAAATCCATACTAGAGAGCCTGGAGGAGACACATTTTAGCACTTGTGTCTGACTGTTTATCTGTACACACGTCTGCCTCCGCTTACGACAAAATGTGCACTTTCAACTCTACGAGATAGAACACATTGCGAGACAAACGGTACATACAGTGTCCCTCTTCCTTACTTGGCACTGGCCTGTAGGCTTTGGTGCAGAAAAATCCATCTGTCCAGGTTGATGTGTCCAACCGTCGCAGCATTATTTTCAATCACAACTAGCAATTTAATGCAGAATCACTTCCCTGAGGTATGAGAGCCGTGCTCATACATAGATAAGTCATTATTTCAGTCATTCCAATTTGCTTGAGGATGTTGAATTGTTAGTGTGACTCAGTTGTCAGTAAAAAAAAAAAAAAAGGTTAATTCCACACCCTGTCAGCCTTAGACTTTCACAGGTCGACTCATACAGTAGCTATATTTATTCATTTCATTTCAAGAGCTGTCTTGGCAATTACTGCTGGCTCTTCAAAATGCTAGTGGATTTGAAATAATGATTGGCATGAGAAATGCTTTAGCCTGGTGCTGTACCTGATGGCTTAGTAATTAAAGAGGGCAGGAGATTATTGTATGGGACTGAAGAAGACATCAGGAGACAACTCTCTCATGTAACACTGCAAGAAACAATGAGTCCAGAAATGATTTGGTTTAGCTTGATCCTATTAATACCCACAGTTCTAACTCTGACTCATTAAAGCTCCCATGTGTAGATTGACTTTGTGAATACAGCATCTTTCAAACGATTTTGATCATATAAGCTTTTGTTTGTAGTGCAGTCTTTGTATTGCTTTCAGTCCATTCATCTCAGTGACCCTGGGATGGATCCATGGGGGTGTGCGTTGCTATCTTCCACAGTGTCTTCCACAGTCAGAAATTTAACAAATCCCATACATCTGGGCTTTAATAAAACAATTCTTGTAGCACCAACTTGTCAGATTCTTTTCATTTTAAATGTTTAACCTGGGCTGTGAATCTTTAAAAAATCTTTAACTAGAGAATATCTGTTGATTTTTGGTGCTACAATTCAAATATAAAAACAATCCTCTATGCCCCTTGAGTGTAGCATATACTATATATCATGGAAAAAGTCAGTAAATTCTATTTAATACCAAATCATTATTAGCATTGACAGTGGTTGTCTCACAAGATCTCTGCAGATATATGACTGGATAATTTATCCAGGGTCAGGTTTCCTATTACATTATTTATATGATATAATAATAGTATATAATAATCAGGGTTTCCAAACCAGCTATTTCACTTTAAGGGGGATAAAATAAAAAAAAAAACTGAAAGTAGGACATGTATAAATAATTGTATATGTAGTAAGTTTTTATTAAAATTATTGATCAAATAAGGGCTAACTGAATGTATGAATTCTGATAATTGTCATGCAATTGTTGTTTTTAAGTATTATTTATTTAGTTTCTTATACAACCTCCAACAGAAGTACGCTGTTTGCCCAATCTTATTTGCTCTATTTATCTCAGCTACACTGTTCTGTACTGCGAATATGCTTTATTCATAAATCACCATTTTAGAATTCAGATGAAGTTTTCTGTGTCGATGCTGAATCATTCAACAGAGAATCATGATGCCTTTAAGATTGATTTAACGTGCTCCTCCAATGGAATATTCTTTCATTCTTTGGAATCTTACCCCAAAGGAGAAATCTGCTGTCCAAAGTGATAAATAATTAATTTGAGCAATATCAATGATATTTATCCAAGATCTCATATTCAATATGAACAGGACAAGTGGAACTAATCAGCGGATACACGCTTGCCCACACAGTTTGTACTGAGTGCCTCGAGTCAAAATGCTCAGACTGTGTAAAGTCTCTGATGGAGAGTTCCACCACCTGTTTGGCCCCCATCTCTTCACTGCTCAGTGAGGCACAAGATGAAGCACTTTACATCTTAGTGATCCTCCTACTCCTGCTCATCACTCTTCATAATACCTTCCAACGCCCCCCTCTGTAATCTTCTAAGCAAAATGAGCAATGCCCCGATCTTTCTGCCACCCCCCCCAACAGCCGAGACACGCTTCGTTTCAATTCGACGGTGACAGTGATGAGACGAGAGACAGCCCTCCCCCATCCTCACCATGAGACAGTGAAACAACAGACACATGGGCTCTGCCACACTGCTCTGTTTAAACTACAGATTCACTTGCAGCGCCAGCAGATGGCTGAAAAGTCCGCCGCTGACTTAATGTGCTATTTAGTTTTCATTAAGTGAGGGGACACAAAGCGTGGAATGATCAATGTTTTTGGCTGGCAAATAGTCAATTTGTTTTTGGAGTTTTATATGCTTATAAAAAGCATCAGATTCAAGGTGAATTTGTATCTGCTGTAGTTTAATTATCATGTATTACTCGCATGGATGGATTACTGAACGGGCCAATCAGGACCATTAGCATTTCTGTCGGAAAGTCAAACAAATGACTACAAAGAGACACCAAATGACCACAAAGAGATGCAAAACATCCATAAAGAGAAACAAAGCAACCACAAAGAGACGCAGAATGACTACAAGCGCAAACCAACTACAAAGAGATCCAAACTGATCACAGACACAAAACAACCACAAAGGAGCCAAAACAATGACAAAGAGACACAAAACAACTACTGGCACAAAATGACTACAAAGAGACATAAAAAGACAACAGAATGGTATAAAACAACTACAGAGAAACAAAATGACTATAAAGGCCCGATTTACACTTTCCATTTTAAGTGTCTTTGTCCAGACTAAAATTCAACAGGAGACACAGCTCATACTAGCCCTGTTTTAATCTCTCTTCACTGGTTACCAGTACATTTTAGAGTTCATTCCAAAATTTGACTTTAAAGCACTTCATAGTTTAGCTCCCAGTTACATTACTGAATTGCTGCTCCCCTCTGAGCCAGAGCACAGCCTCAGATCAACAGGCCGGGCTCTGCAGGTCTTGCTCAAAACTAAACGTGATCGGGCTTTTGCAGTCAGGGCAAATTCCCTGCCCCAAGATCTGAGGCTGCAGAATCAGTGACATCTTTTAAATCACATCTCAGAACTTATCTTTTTTTTTAAAAAAAAAAAAAGCTTTTTATTAATACTAGCATAGCGTTTTGCTCCAACCATAACTATAAACAGACGTAAAACAAGTGTCTCTTTAAATATGTGGGTCTTGCTCTGATGCAGGAGGGGCGGAGGGCCTTTAACATGCCTGTGCCCAGGGGCCCATCTCATAGTCAGTTCATGAGTACGCACAATTTGCTGGAGTTTTTCACAGCTACTAAATAAGTGAAAAGTAATTTGATAGTCTTCGGTGCTAAATACTCTAACTTCCTATAGCAGAAGTGTCAATCAGAGAAAGTAAATAACTGACTAAATATAGCAGCTCACATTCAGCTCACATAGGCATCAATTCATAAATACATGGATACACTACACAAACATCACTTCTAGAAATCGACAATTCTCCTCCAGAGTCTAATATTTACCTACTCACGCTCCCGTCTATCTCCAAACTTTTAGCAGTGGTTGCAATATTAATGCCACTTTTTTATGACAGGTAATTTGAAATAATCCATTTAGAGTTGTAGAGAGCCCTGAGGATTTGCATTTTAATTATACATTTTGATTCGCTGGGGTTGATTACTTTCATTCTCTGGCAGCAGGTTAATTGTGTGAGCTCAGTTCCGCAACACTGTGGACTTGTGTCATTACTTGTGTGAATAATATAATGAGGTTCTGTTATCCAAGAGTGGCACGTACAATACTTTGGCACTTTTACCGTCACAGCACATTCAGTATCATGTGCTAAACATGCTCTTCATCATTCAATATTTTGAGGTGTTCATTAGCTGATTCCATGATCTTTGATGCTGTGAACTCCAGTGGTAAGAAATTGAAGTTTGCAGTGTTTTGGTGAGTGATGAACTGGTTGAACTGGTTGGAAAAATAGTCCAGCACACACAGCTGTTATGATTGCATTTCCCCTGCTGTTCTTCGTGGAGGTTTCTCAATGATTTGCATCGATTGACTCCCATGCTTGGCCAGTCAGCTCAGCTGTAACCCTGATCTGCACGGACCTGGTCCATTGGGAACCCTGCTTAGCTCAGTCTGCACAGGGAAGGGGAATTAGTGTGGGCTTTCAAAGGGGAGATGCTGGAGGGATCTGCTATGCATCGAAAATCATTGCTGCTAGCAGTTCCCAGTGGACAGGAGCAATGCTGATTTGTAGGGAATGGCATGGATGGATCATTTCATGAAGGTTTGTTTGGTCGTCTTCTTCCATTCAGCATGTCCTTTTTACGTTAATCAAATTGTGTGTGTCATCCTTGGTCACCTGGGAGACAATGATGGTTGTCCTATCAATTAAACATTGATTCTTTATATTTAGGGCATATTGCATCCTGTAATGTATCTAATCCAAGCTGAAAGCACATTTTAATTAATGTCAGGCTCAGAGTGAGAAATCTCAATCTCCAATAACAAGATATAAACTTAACAGTGAGAGTTATGATGTTTTTTCTTTTAAAGGTACTATGTGTAAGTTTCAGAAAGTCCTTGTTATTAGTTACACTGGTGGCCGTTTAGCGAACTACACTGAGCATCCTATCTTGTGCTCACACTCCATAGGCGTGAGTCACTCTCCCATTTGGCCGGATGGGCTTCACTAGATACTACATACTTTTCTTGTGCTTACATGGACTTCATGTTGGACTCCTTGTTGTGGTGGATGCTGGTGTAGTTACCACATGCACTCGGCCCGTCAGATCTGCTTGGGGTCCTGCGAGAAAAGAGATCTACAGAAAAAAAAATTTAAATCCCAAACTTTACATGTAATTATTTCATCTGTTCGTGTAGAGGGTGTAAGTTAGACGGCACATCATTTGGATTTTCCCAGAAAAATTGACCCGAGTCCTTTACATAGAACTCAGTCCCCACGCTGTTATAGGCAACTGAGAAAGTCGGGGAAGGTCTAATTATTTAAGTTAAGTTATAATCCTTTTACACCTTGGCAATACAAAGTGATTAATACATGTAAATTCTTACATATAGTACCTTCAAAAAGACTTTCTCCACTTTATTCTGGCAGCTGTTGAAGCCAGGATTCAGACATCTGCATGTATAAAACTGTAAATGATGCAAGGAAACACGGCAGCTGTGAAATGTGATTTCAATTACTCTGACTGGTCAAAGCATTTCCATATCAATAATTGCTTTTTGTCTAACAATGTATTCTGAAATGATAGTGTCCACAGGAAGAGGATGTTTCCCTCCATTGTGATGGAAGAAAACTCAATTTGATAAACAGTTAGCAGCAGCCATTGTTCGGTGATGTTATCATGTGCAAAATAGGAGTCCAGGCTGAGGAGAGACTTACAAATGAGGTTTGAAGATTTTTTTTTTTTTTCTCTTCCGTGGTTTATTATTCTCCAGCCAGATGAAGAAAATGGTTTGCTGCTGGCTATAGTTGTGGAATTCCATCTAGTTTTTCCAACATTTAAGCTCCACCCTCAGCTTGGGCATTTAAGAGGTACTGATAAGGAAACCGACATATTCACGGCACAAGAGAGAAAGGAAAATCCCATTAGCATCTCGCTGTCCTCCTACAATAAAACTTTTTCAAACCTCTTTATGAATTCAATCTTTGTTTGCTCCTTTTAATTGTCTATTGATATTTACCAATTTATATTCTGCTTTCCCTCCCATGTCTGCTTCAGCCCTGCTGTGCAGTTCAGAATCAGACATCTAAAATCTAACCTTTCCATCTCTGGCCATCAGACAAACTCTAAATGTCAGTGATGGATCTCTCTCTGAGATGCCGGGCAATCAGGGATACTTTTGATGTACCAGACACCTCTCATCTTCATTTGCTGTGATTTGAGATGGAGAGTCTGTTGCTGGTCTGTCCCATTGTGTGAGGGGTGCTGGTCTGTAAATGGGGGTAAAGGCAAGAGCCAGATGAGACCCCATCTGGACAGACCCCGCATCCTGCCAACTCTCACCCCAGTGGCTCAGGACGCTCCCCACTCATCAGCAGCCATCAAAGGGTGCCTGCCCACCAGCAAGCCCTGAGTGGGCTGCCAGCTCGACGAGTCCCTCGCCTCATTACTGACAAAAAGGAGCCAACGCAGGGAGCTCCTCAATCATTCAACCACCCGCCGGTCCCAGGGTAGCCACCTCTCATACAGATTGGACTGTGTAAATACAAGATTGGTAAACTTGTGGTTCTTTAGCAGATTTAGTGAAAGATTAAATAAACAGTGAAAAGCGTGATGTTCAGCAGAATCTCTCACAGCCCTGTGGTCTAGTGCTGGAGCTAGAGTATTATTATTACTATTAAAGTAGTGTTATAACAGGTCGTGACCATACTATATTTTAGTTCTGGTAAATAACCCAACAGTAATATAAGAAATAATACTAACACTGGGCTAAACCAGCCCATTCTCTTGGGAATGAATGGTTTTCCAATGGTTTTCTACCCATGGATACTGGGTAGTGTTAACCCTGTATTGCATCAGTGCTATATTGACCCATAGATGCCAAGCTGCTTCCTGTTTGCTGAAGTTTACTGAAGAGACAGCTTGGGGGCTCCCGAGCTCTCCTGATACGATCATGTACCAGAGTCACAGTAGACTCACTGCTGCAGTTTGGTTGATAAACATTTAGTGCACGTTAGTGTTAATAATTGTTTTGTATATTGATTAAATAGAATTGTTTGATTTAGTTAAACAATCCGTTAATTTCTTGTTTTTGTTACTGTCATCATACAAAATACATAATTGTGAGATTTTTGTTTATTTACTGGGAAAAAAAAAAGAATCAATGCAATAATCACTGTAAAACACTCATGTAGCCTACAACTTAATACTTGGAAAGATAATGAAGCATAAATTGCTTTATTTCCCCTCAATACGATCACATACTGTCAATGTGCCCTGTACTATTGTGGCCTAAAAGGTGCACACTGCCGGATACTTAAAAACCCCCAAATCTTGGAAGTTTGATTTACTTAGAGGTCTGACCCGTGATATACCGAGGCAACATACAGTAACCCTCAAACCTCCCACCACTCTGGTCAAGTTTTCATATAATTAAACACTGTGTAGGATTTTGAGGTAATCTCAATATGAAAAATCTTTCTGATGTCTAATCTTTGTTAGAAAATTTCCTTTTTTCTTGAGAGAGAGCAATATATCTACTGATGTAGGATTGGCCATTGGGGGTTAACAGAAAAAGACTGCTAACTATGTCTGCTGATTGAAGACAAAACTTTTCATGGGTGAATAATCAGACACAATTTATTTATTACAATGAGATCCCTCCAACAATCCTGAGAAGAAGAAGAAAGCGAAACGAGGCATATTCATCACAGTCGTATGAATAGAGAAGCATGTAAGGCATGACAGTGCTGCTCAGTGTGAGGTGTTGCATTAGTTTGCAAAGAGGCTTTCTTTGTGTGCATGCTTCATAACTCATTAATTTTCTACAAAGTTACATGATGGTAATTTGAGACATCAGAAATACCTCAACATCACTATTATCTCAAAGATGTATGACTCTTTTACAGGCAAAACCTGACCCTCGTCTTTGTTCTCCTCCTTTCTTTCCTTTTCTTCCATTTTCTTCCACAGTAGACAGAGAGTGATACTGACTGACTCATTCCGACCCTGGACACCCGAGATTGGGTGCAAGGCTTTGTTTCGGAGATGAAAAATACAAATGCATGTCAGGCCAGAATGAACAGCTGAAAGTAACCTGAGTGTGCCAACATCACAGCTTTTGTCCTCCTATTGAATTACGCATTTAAAACGTCCATCCATTATATATACCTGCTTATCTTACTAACCTATATCAGTCAAAGTCTATACAAGATAACCTTTACTATCAGATCAGTGATGCACAATAATAGTCATAAAGAAAACTGAAATAAACGCTCGAACAGTTTCTGTTCAGTGACATTAGTACAAAGATATCAGCCTCACCATCATCTGCTTTAGTGTAATTTCCCTCTTTAAAGTAATTCCACTGTCATGAAGTTACTGCTCTGTTTTTGGCCATAATTGGGCTTTGTCTCCTTTACTCCAAGCTCTTACCAAAATAGTTTGTGTTTTATTCATTCAACGAGGCAAAATGAAGTGTCTAAATGGAGTCATTAGAGTCCATTAAATCTGAAGTGTGATGCTTTGCGTTATGCCCATTATCTTTCTATCTTTGTCATTTTTTCTGTTCTCATGTCTGAGCTGATCTTGAGTGAAGAGCACGTTGTTCATCTGGATATGGTATTCTACAGCTGTATGGTATTGTTAGACTGAAAACTTGTATGTCTCTGCACAATTTAAATAGGGAAAGGGCAAAATCAGAATATGTGAGTTCAAGTATTTGTCATTTGGCCTCCAGGTAGAAATCTTCTTCTCTGGTTGCATATGCCCTGAGTCATGCTCCTCTGCCTTCCAGCCTTCAAGGTCTCGATTGATTGACAGGGTTTAGGTATAGTTCAAGGTATAACAAAAACATGCAATTATGTATGAACTTTCAGGGAAATAATCAGATTTATCAAGAACCCACAATTATGAAAAACTAATTATTTTCTACAGTGGCTCTAGTGGTATCTGTCCATGCAGATGCATGCTGTTCTTTGTCCAGGTTTGAGTTACCCATCACTGAGATTTATGTCTTCACCCTAATAGGGGTAATTGGATTTTTTTCTGGTACTTATTGTGAAGGAATTTTCCTTCTTGTATGTTAAACTTCCCTCTTGTAGGTTAAAGGTAACTTAAGACAGTGCTTCACAGGTCAGGTCAACTGCCTGTCTCTGTTCGCCTGTCTCATTCTGTGTGCCAGACAAGGCCGAGTTGGCTCTAGCATCTGGTAGACCAAGGTCTGCTAGATATCTTCTGTTTTCAGTGTTAGACACAACAGGCTGGTGCCTGGTTGTTGACGCTGGATAAGAGAGACTGTAGAGAGGCTATGCTGTTGCTAGGACAGCAATGGTTGACGTCTTTCCTTGTTTGGATCTGATATCCAATAGAGTCCTCACACATGACAGACTGAGTTAGGAATAACCATATTTGGATATAGCGGAACTTATCAGTTCTGGGGAAGGTTAAATACTGAGCTTCAGGACACCATCTTCAGATTTGGGTAGCAGTACGCTGTGATTCACACGTGGTGTTTCCCTTTTCTCCTCGATCGAGCTTCAATAAATATTCCTGTGTAAGACATCCCGGTCTCCTGAAACTTCTTGTTAGAGTGAACCAGCTCTAAGATTTCCCTCACACTTATAACAAACACAAAAAAAGATCTATGTGATAAAGTCCTGTACCTGCCGTAGTAATATCGACTGTTGACGGTTGGCAGCAAAGGAGGACGTCAGGTGACGTTATTGTAGAGTCCGCATAGGGAGGAGGTCGGGGTTGTTGGACGGGTCGACAAAGTGGTGGACTTTGCTGTTCACTTCCTGTGTTCTTCTGGCACTCAATGTTGGTTTCTTTTAACCACGACCACATGTTCCCTAGCTTTGAACAAAAACTTATTTTAACCCAGACTATGATTCCTTTTTGTAAGTAAACCTACTGTAGCCAGACTTTAACAATAAACGTATGTGATTTGAAAACGGTTTTCGGTAGGCACTGACAAATGATGCTGATAAGAAAATTCAAAACACCTTATTATGTAATTTAATTTGGACAATTTGTTGGTTTGTGTCACGCCAGACAATTTCCTCGGTAGAGAGTACCATTGACAATGTGTTCAGTTATTATCCAGTATAATGGGGATGTATATGGTTGGTGTTTGAATTTTATATATATACAATAATTTATCAGTGGTTTGGGTAATATAGACTTTTGTAAAAGTCGGTGGATGACCTGACTATTTAAAATTGTGCATTGCATGTAGGAGAACAGGGCAATGGTGAGGCCAACTATCTTTACCTCAAAATGTAGCTATCAGTCTGTCCCCTGGAGCTGAATCTGTGAGGATCTATTCTAGATACAGGCAGGGATGCTCAACCCTCCACCCCTGCAGCTTTTTTCTCCGAGGTTCTGGCTCAGCGCACGTTATTACTCTACAGGGGAGGAGGTGTTCATCAGCCACAGACTCCATTTTAGATAGTTGTCAGCTCTATGGAAGGATATGGCCCATATCATTGTTCAGTGTGTTCTACTGTATCTCTGTCACTATCAGTCACTGATGGGAAGAGCTGCTTAGCTGCTAAAACCAGGTAGAAGCTGTTGTGTGGAGAAGGCTGGATTCACCAAGGACAGTAAAAAGAAAAAACAGTTTCACAAGGAAGTTTGGCATAGTGGAAAATAGGCTTATTTTCGTTCTTGCCAAGAGTCAGATGAGGAGATTGATCCCACTCTCATGTTTGTACAGTAAATATGAAGACTTGAAACTGGGGGAGATAGCTCGCCTGACTCTGTCCAAAGGTGACCAAATCCACCCACTAGCACCTCTTAAGCTCACTAATGAACACGTTATATCTCAGTTGTTGAATCCCTACAAAAAGCAAAGTATAAAAATGACAATTCGCCATTTAAGGGAGTATATCTATTTGTTAAGATGGGACCAGTAACTTGGAGTCTCCGCTGGTTCCTTGGCAACTGTTCCTGGCCAATAAATAATTTGCCACATAACACCGTCTAAAATGGCAAGTTGTCATTTTTTTACACTGCCTCTGTACGGATTAAACAAACAAGATACAGTGTGTTAATTAATGTGCTTTAGAGGTGCAGGTAGGTGGATTTGTTACCGCTGGACGGAGCTGTTTCCTCTTGTTGTCACTCTTTGTGCTAAGCAAAGTTGTCCGACTGCTAGTGGTAGCCTCATATTCAGCGTACAAACATGAGAGTGGTATCGATCTTCTCGTCTAACTCTCATCAAAAAAGTGTAGAAGTGTATTTCCCAAAATGTCAAACTTTTCCTTTATCAAAGCTCAAATATAAATACCTGAAATGTTTACAGCAGTTATTTCCCATAGATCCACTGTCCTCTGGAATAGCTCTGATCAGTCAAGTTCAAACCCTTTATTCACTGTGAAGTCAGACTGTTGACGGGCGACCTAGGTGACTTTTCCATGGGCCGTTATCAATCACCTTCATCTAAAGTGAATTAATTCTAGATTAGTGAGTGAGGCTGTAATTAGATTTCATGAGCAGGGAGTTAAGAGGCTAAAGCAGAGCTTTGTGGTGCGGCAGTATGCTATGAAGGCTTTGTGAATTAGAGAGTAGATAAGCATGAGTGGGACCTTCAGTTCTTAGCATGGTGAAGATGGGTGAAGGAGGTTGTTGGGTGAAATTTGTATTGATTCCTCGGGGAGGAGGAAGAGAGCCAGGTGATAAACTTGGCCTACTTAAGTTGACAATCAATACAGATTTCAACCCTTCCTGAGGAAATAAGCATCAATTACCTGTAACGCAGCAGAAGAACTGCAGCGGATAATTACATCTCACACAACGGGTCAGTGGGTGGACTGACTGTGTCTCCTACCTGACAAGGTGGCTAATGCAATTCAGCATGCTCAGAAGGCAGCCAAATGCGCTTGTTGCTGCAGCCACGTATCATTGAGCCAGGTCGTTTTCCTTTCAATCAGCTTGACCTTTTCCTCTGTGACTTTAAGTGGCTTTGTGAGTTCACAGCGTCACTCCAACGGGGAGAGGAGCGTGAGCACAGTTTGTTTTTTGTGGATTGTGTACGCTGGGTTGATTAGGAAGTTTATGGCGTGTTGGCCTTGTTCAAGTAGCACTGCAGTCTGATGTTCTCCCCAGATGGTATTTGTGGAGAAATTAATGAGCTATCCATTGCTGTGATAAAATAACCCTTATCAGCAGAGTAGGAGTGAGAGTCCTCTGCTGAGACGTTGTCCGATTCAAGGACTGATTTATCTGAGGTACAAGAGGTGTAATAACGTAAGGTGTAGATATTGTACAACTACAGCAGGTAGTGAGATAATTAGTGAATGAACTGTGGGTCCAGCGATACTAACATTTCATTCCTTGATCATGTGGGTCTCTGATGTTATTTCCACATTTCCAATTGGTTCATCAGAATTCAAACAAAGGCAATCGAGGATTAACATTTATCTCCATCGTTAACAAGCAGACTTAATCTTTTGCTCTGCAGTTTCCCCCATTGATCCAGCGCTTCTTTGCTTTGTGCTTTTCTGAGATCATATAGATTTTTTCTCTTTAGGAACTTAGCATGAATGATGACAGAGAAAGAATGTTTAATTAAAACGGATATGTCCCCCCCCAAACAGCTCTAAGGTTGAAAAATCATCTTTCGCAACGTCAATTGACAGTATCACATATATGTTGTGCAGCAGCTTGTTCCAGCCTTTCATTTAAGTTATTTGATGTTTACACTGAGTGAAGTATTCCAACACAAGACTCAATGTTTTCTGTGAAAGCACCATTCCATCAAATTAAAATATTGTGGATGTCTTTTGCATCATTTTTGACACATTTCCCTAAAATTCAGCCTGACATATTTTGTATCTATATAATCTTAATAATGGCAGATCAGTGGTGTTCGATGAGGTAAAGGTATAATTTGCATCAAAATGTTTTGACTTAGTGAATTAAACATTAAAAATTAAAAAATTAAAAACTGTAAATGACCTTACAGTCTTTCACACACTCTTTCGTAACTTCATCACTTCAGATATTTAGTCTTTGTGAATTGTTTACCACCATGTTATTAGGCGTTTTGGTATTTTTATTTTTGTCTATCAAAGCGGAACTTGACCCGGACATCTCAGCACCTCACTGAGAGTGTGTACAATGTAAACAGAATTCGAGTGGACTCTTCAGAACCATTAGCTAAGGTTACACTGTAATTGCAGGCCTTTAATGCAGATGACTCCAGCCTCAGCGGCATAAACATGGCCTCGTGGGCTTTATCTAATTTTTTCTAAAAGCACCTGCCTGGCTTCTGTAAAACATTTTCAAGTGAGCTAATTAGCCTCTCTGACAACAGCATAATAGAGAAATAGACAAAAGGAATTCTTTTACAATACAGGTCCAATCCTGAAGCAAATTAAAGTGAGAGTGCACCACTTAAGCACCGCTGTTCACGCTTAAAACAGCTCCATCGAAGCCATCTGGCCAGTAACGGCTGCACCGTTGTTGCCACAGAAACCAGCGCCAACCACCACCTTCATATCTGAACTCTTCCCAGAAAAAACAGAGACAGCAACCTTCTGCATTATTGCCAAAAAGCACACCTCAGATCCGTTCCGTGACCACCAGTGCATGAGTGGAGGCAGCATTTCTCAGAAGAATTGCCAAATTAAAGAATTAAAAAAGGATAAGGTATCATTTGCCTGATCCAACAAGAACCGTTGAGGGCTTAAAGAGACCGAGTAGAGGAGACGGAGGAGAATGAGTAAGAAAGGAGGCCGCGCTGACAGAGAGAGTAAGACATGCAGAGGGAGAGAGACAGCAGGACATGAAAGAGGAGTTTGTAGCCCCGTGCAGCTTTCCCCTTCAGCCCCACCTGCTTTATACACTGAATCTTTTCATGTACAAGTGCCTGAGTCCTCCACTGAGAGCCGGACCCACAAAGAGCCCTCACAGCCTCGAGCCTGTGAAAAGGTGACACAATCAATAGCCTCTCTCCTCCCGGCTTCTTCATGCTGGTAATGTGGTTGTGGGTGGCTGTATGTCCCTCCCCCTCCCCCTTACAACTTAATGCAACTGTGAGCATATTCAAACAAAGTTAGGGGAGAAAAGGACAGCGAGCACATGGATTTACGTGGATTGTTTTGTCTGTATCTCGAGGAATCCATTTCGGAGAATTCACACTTCACAGAATCCCCAAAATTACAAAACATTCCAATAAATTGAAGAGGACACATATTACTTTTATCTGTTTGTATGGAGGCTCTGTTATTCTATGCTTTGTTTGTGAAGGACACTTTCTTATTGATGTGAGGAAAATCAACATGTCAGACTTTTCAGTAGTTCACAATTTGTATACTTTATACTCTGTTTCACATGAAACAGTTTTGTATTGTAATGTAAAGTCATGTTCTGAAGGCACTGACAAACACATATCTTCACAATTAATTTGTTGTACTTGGACTTGTTGATACCTTTAGTTAAAAATGAACCACTACAAATCAAAATCTTAAAAAGAAAATATTTAGCATCTTTTTAGTTGAACACATGGTTTCCTGTGGACCCGTTGGGTGCCTGTTAAAATACATCTGGTTAAAAATGTATTTCTTTTATATCTGTTCCCAGTTAGTGCAGTGTCAGTGTAACCATCTCAATAAGCTTTAACTTTATTCAAGGCACTGTGGATTATACAGATGGAAAATATCCTCACACTGTGAATAAGATCTTGCCCACAGGAACTGACTTTTTTTTGAGTGAAGTCGGGTCTGTTGCATCAAATGGTGCAACAACTGGTCCTCTTGTGTTTGTAGCTTGAGAATTATTGCACTACATGACTGATGAAACTGCATCCATTTAAAAGGTTGGATTGAATATGCATACCATCATGCCGCATTGAATAACCAGTGCAGGTTTGAATCTTTTCGGAGAGAGAATGAGAGTGGGTGTCTTCATTTCAGGGAGTGGAGCTTGGTGGTAAAGACAGAATCAAATATCACACATCTTTGACTCAATACCTCGATGTTGACAGTGTGATGCTATTTTGGGCTAAGCCTATTGATGCTTTCACACAATATCCAGGGTAGTGTTGTTGTGGTATCTGAGGAAAAAATAATAACAGTAATGTGGAAGAAGGAGAAGCAGGCAGACGCACTCACTTTTCATTTCACTTAAGTTCAGAAAAGTGCATCACAGAACTGTAATGTAACTTCAAGGTCAAAAAGACAACATCAAGTCAGGATTTACAGTAATAACCAAAATCCCTAACAATATAATGTCTCATATCATATCTCATATTGTACACCAAGATGGCAGGTATTTGGATGTGTTTGTATTGTGTATGGATAAAATCAAAATTATGTACATAAAATGTGTGACCTAAATGTCTGTTGAAGCTTTTTCTGAAGAACCTAAAAATGGCAGCAGACAAAGACATCACATCTGTGTGGACTGATGAGGAGAGTGAGACATTCCTCAAATTAATATTAAAAATATAATTTGAGGTCTAACTGACACACTTTTAATTAAGATTTTCAGGAAATTCAGTTTAAATTCTAGATACATTTGGATGGAAACTTTGTTTATAATGCACAAACTATATAATTGTGCAAACGGGAAAAAAAAAAAACAAGTTGTCAAACTTTAAATATATTTACATAGCTGCAGCTCTTCCATAAATTGATTTAAAATATTAAACGAGAGATTCTCATCATTTCAGTTTTAATTTTCTCAATGACAAAACTGTTCTATGGGACAGGGCTGCAAATAATCTGAAGTTGATACGGTCACACTGCGGCCCAGTGAATATCTCGCAGTGGGGACTAACTAATCCATACTCCTCAATGAAACCCCTTATAGGTCTAATAGGAATAATAAACTTTCTTACTATACGCTGACACCAGTCACTTAATGGAGTTACATCAGAATTAAGGACAGTTGTTACCGAGCTCTGGCACCGACAGAAGGGTTTGAGCCCCTGTACCTGTGCCAGCCAGAATAGATCAGTTCAGTAGAGCTCATTGTAAAATCAAGAATAGATTCCCCAACTGCAAAATTCCTATCTAATTCCTGGCTGCTCTTTGTACGCGTCTGACCACAGGCTATTTGTCTCTGCACCGTTCTGTTCTGCACAAAAGTCAAACTATGAATGAGATTACCTTATCTCCAGCCTCCAGCAAAAAAGCCAAATCTTTCCAGTTTTCCTCTTCCTCCCTGCATTCACTATGAATAGATAAGTTTCCTTATGCTCTAAGTCACAGTCACACATGATTTCACATTTCAAAAGTATCTATGTTCACTATAACTGTCCTCTAATCCACTAAATGATCATGTGTCATCTGGCTACTAAACATGCAAACTCATTCTGTCATTTCCTCTCAACATTACTCCTAACAATGTAGATGCTTTGTTTTTAATTGGGTGTTACTTTTAATTGGAAGAACTTGTTCAGATCATGGCAGGGCTCATAGTGGGTATAATTGTAAGCAACAAGGTATGATGGATGTGTGGTGGAGGAAGGCCAAGCACAGCTGGACTGTGCAAAAGAGATAATGTTTCTGTAACCTTGATTATTTTTATTTAGTATGTACATGCAGTGAATGCTAATTGAACTGCCAGGCCCTGCAAAGTGTGTTTTTATTGTTTAGAGCCTTGCAGGCATAGACATAAATGATGCATATGTGTGTGTGTGTGTGTGTGTGTGTGTGTGTGTGTGTGTGTGTTGTCCAATTTACAGCAGCATATGATTGGTACATACTAACATTGTTTCACTACAGAGTATGCAGCTCACATGGCTCTTTGCTGTTGATTTAAGTAAATAAAAATCTCTCCTGGCTTAAATTTAAAAGCAGATTATTATTATTATTATTGTTGTTGTTGTTGTTGTTATTAGTATTAGTATTAGTAGTAGTAGTAGTACTAGTAGTAGTAGTAGTAGTAGTAGTATTCATAAGTTAAGTCATAATGGTAAGATCCCATACATTTTGTACTAAAAATGTGGTATTGATACACACAAATATTTTACTAGCAGCAAGAGGGGAGATTGTGTTACGCAAAACTAGAACAAATTAAATCACTTCAGTGTATGAATAGAATTCATTCCCTAAGCAGATTACTCAAAAGAATGGTGTCTTGTTATAAAACATTATTGAAAAATAATCTTCAGATAAGAGATTTTAGACAGGGTTAAAAAACGATTGCCTTTTAGTCTTTGTTATTATGATAGTACTATTTATTATAGAGCATCTCATTGTATTTTTTCAGGGCTTGTCTTTTGTTTTATCTAAATTTAAATGTAATGTTATCTTGCATATAATGGATTTCATGCCATTCTAATTTGTTAAGTTAATGTCTATATGTATGAGTCTATGAGTGTAAATGTGGTGTAATAAACCTAACCAAGTTGTTTTTGTGCCTTCATCTAATCAAACCTTACCTATAGCCTCGTCACATCATAAAACAGATTTAATTTTTCTGACAGTGATTTGTAACAGTTTTGGAAGGTACTTCATCATCCTGACGATAGTGACATCAGATCAGGAAAAGTGTGTAGCTGTAGCAAGTGTAGCTGTTGCGTGCTGAATTACCAATGCCATTATGTAATTGTGGGTTGTGTGTAGGAAGTGTAGATTTGAATTGTCACTGTGTATATTTTTAAATATGTGGTAGCCAGTGGCAATCCAAATAAACCACAAACAAACTAATGAGATGTATATAGAGTGCCCTTTACTGAACAGCCACCCTGGCCATGTGGTGTGATTGACCTTATGTCCTTCACATGATCATATGTAAGGTCATGTAATATTGCTTTGTCAAGTGGATTTCAATCATTTACCATAATCTAATTGAGTGTGTGCACCGGCCTCAGTTCTAGTGATACACCTTCTCAAGCAGGATAGACGGAGGGTAACAGAAACTATCAAAAGGTGAGAGGTTATATAATGTTTAACCTGCTGAAGGGAATAGATGCGGTTTTGCTCTGATCAATCTGAGGGGGAAAACATTGCAGAAAATTGGAGAGAGAGGATAAAAATGTGTAACATCTATCTTTTAAGTTTGGTTTTGCTCGGGGCTGACTTGCTCTACAGAGTATGACTCAGCAGACAGAAATTCCTGCTCATTTAAGTATCTTATTCCCAAATCAGACATTCCAGCATCCATTAGATCCTAGCCTAGTCACAGGCAGCAACTCACTGACAGCATCAGCCCTTTGTCTCTGTTGATCTCCAGCCAACAAGGACAGCTATATTCACATGTGTGTGACCTCATGTTTGAACTGCACGTTTTCCCTCCCAGGATGCAATGGGTGGAAGCAAACCTATCATCCCCTCACCAACAATGCCCTTCCCCGGAGCCACTGACAACAGGTCGGGGAGCCCTCCCTCCAATTCTGAAAAGAAAAAGATGAGAGGAGATGAATGTCTTTAACAAATGTCAGTCTGCTGCCGTCCTGCCTGCTTCACTCCTCTCCCATAGTAAGCCCATGATCCTCCGTCCAGGAGAGATATTGGAAAAATACAAATGCAAATCCTTCACCTCCCAATTCCACCTAGGAGAGTCTCGGGCTGTGAGTTAATGAAAGGCAGAGAGAGAGAGAGACAGACAGACAGAACGAGCGAGAGAGAGAGAGAGTGATAGAAACACAACAAAGAAACAGTGAGACAGACAATATGTATGTGTGTGCAGGGGCTTATAGTTTGTATGTGTGACCCGTGAGGACATGGGGTTTGATTGACCATAACCTTTGTGTTGTGTGTGCGTTGTGTGTGTGGGTGTGTGTGTATGTTCCCCTAGCACAAATGCTAAATGCTGTTTGAATTGGTCCATCTGGGACCCTGATCCCACCAGGCTTCCATAACCAGCTCAGGTGTTCTATGAATGTGATTTATTTCCAAACAGGGGGACCCAAATGAAGATGAGGCGGGGACCACTGCGACTGTCTGGAGAGATGGAGAGAGACAGGGAAAAGCACAGGGAAAAAACGTAGTAAATAGTATAGGAAGCCGATCTGTGTTTGCTTGAGCGGAAAGCAAACTCATTGTTCTCTTTGGTAGCAACCAAACAGCATAAAATGATGTAGATCTATGACTGTGAAATGAGCAGAAGGAGATTTTTGGTTTCATTGATGGCATAAAATTAAGAAAAATGACAGAATTTGACAAAGTGTTGTCTTTACAGACTTGATTCTTTTCTACCTTTTATTTTCTATCATACTGTTTTACATAAATATACATCATGATATATAACATACTGTATAATATACATAATATAAGGGGAAATACCAATACCGAGCGCTTTGAACAACCCAACCATCCACCTCCATATAACTTTTCTGAGCTAGATGTATGTCACAGTTACAGTGGTAGTGAGAGCTTCACATACTGCAGCTTAAGAAAACGTACAGAACACAAGCAGGTTAAGAAAACGTAAGCACTTTGACAGCGCAAATGTCACTTTTAGGAAATAAAATACCTGAAACACAATCAAATACAGAACACAGCACAAATAAGTTTGCTTGTGCGGTGTCTATTTAATTGTGTTTCTGAAGTTACAGAACTACACACACTTCCTGGATCGAAATATCAAACAAAAAAAACAGAATCCATGCAGCAATTACAATTCCTTCACATATTTGGAAAGGCAAATAAGGATATCCGATATACCGTAGGAGACAGGGTTGCATATGGATGAATACCCAATGGTAATGCTCACTCTTTGATTATTCAATGAATGGCATTTCCATTACAAGCTTCAGCTGACATATATGTGTAAGGCAGCTTTCCAGGCTGTATGCTGATATAGGCTACAAAGTCAAAAAGCTATATGAGATTGTCAGAGGTTAGAACCTGTAACTCTTCCCTCTCTCTCTCTCTTTCTCTCTCTCTTTCTCTTTCTCTTTCTCTTTCTTTTGAAACCTGCAGCTCTCCCTCCTAACACCAATGACCTCCAGTTTCCATGGGGAATCAGGCCGGGCTGAAGGGGAAAATGAGAAAGAAAAGAGCAGGGATACAGCGGTGTGTGAGACACAGGGGCTTGTGCGAGTGTGTGGCTGGAATGTGAATGAGCGTGACACAGGCTGTGAGGAATGAGGATGTTTCACACAATGACTACAAATGTGCCCATTCATTATTGTTCTACTTCTTCCAATTTCTCAGTCAGTGCGGTTTGTATGTGGACCTGTTTACCTCTCTGATGCCTTCTCAGCACAGATGTGTCTGCAGTGCGATCAATGAGCTCCTCAGTCCGTACAACCTGACCTGTCAAACGTGCTGACGTTAACATGACATAAGTGCATGTTTGAGTGGCCAGGCGGTGTGTACTGTACTGCACATTTTGGCTGGGAAAGTTGCTGTTTAGTTGCAAAATCTAGCATGTGCTCCCTGCAGGCGTTGGGTTTACACCTGACCTTTAAACATCAACACCTCAGAGCTGCTGAATTTACACTTCACTCACCTCTGTCACATGTAATTAGATTGCTGTAATAATGTGATTAATGGTTTCTTGCTCAACATGAGTAATGGAAAATAAAGTATGTGAGAGTTTTATGATTAATTTGAATATACATTACAAATTCATATGTCCTGGATGGCCATTTAATTAAATGCCAGACTGTGTATATTTGGGCTCAGGTGAAAAGTCAAGTGTGTGAAAAAGGCAGCGGCCTGGTTTGAATCAAGATGGAAATTAATTCTCTCAGCTACGGTAAATGAGATGTACTCTATCACAGATATGACAGAGGAATTATGGGGAATGAATTCTGTGTCATCCTGATGATCCTCCTTTTATACAGTATAATGTGATCCAGAATGAAGAAGTTGAACTGTGTGAAATTCAGTCCTTCTCACTCGCTCTCCCTCATGTGCAGAACTATTGACCTTGGGACTGCCTGTAAAAGAGCTGACGGCAGACACGACTGTTTCACTTTCATTCATTTCCTGTCAGCCACTCAAGAGTGTTTCTTTCTTGTTTCTTTCGAGTCCAGTGATGTCAGCCAAACCACAAATTAAGCAAAGAAATGTTTGTGGAATATGCTGGTCTGAATTTCAAGGAATGTCAGTATAATCACAATGTGACACTTTCTAGTTCAGGTGGGGAGAACAGTTTGACCAAAAACTACATTAATGGCTACTAATAAACTGCATCAATTTAAATTTGCATTTAAAATATGAATATGGAAAAGATGAGTTTGTAAATGTTTCTGAGGCACGGTTCAAAACTGAAAGCTATGACCAAAACTGAATGTTTGAGTTTCGGTTCAGGTCAATCTCCATGATTTATATCCAGTCATTTAAATCAGGCAAAGACAATTAATTTAATCAAGGTATCTGGACTAAACAACTTTTGCATTCCCCAGCAAGCCATTGTTAAATTTTGAAAGGTGTCAGCATCAGTCAATCCCATAGATGTGTTTATGACCTACTTACCTGTCCTTTTTTATGCTCTCCTGACAAGCAGCCTCTTGCAGTTTTCCTATCAGAAGCAAAGACGGAAGTAGCCCCTAACTTTAACCAAGAACAGCTTACACAAAAACAAATCTTAATCATAGAGTTGGCAAATCAGAAAAAGTTCATATAAATCATTTTGTAACAATCGTGGGTTTTTGAAGGCATTTACATATGATGACTTGATATTTTTTAAGATCAACAAAACTTGTACTTTGTATCTAAGCTTACTGAATCATTAATAAGTCTGATTGAAATAGTAGATCAGTCTTTTTGATTGTTTTAACATGCTGCTGACTGTTATAAAGCATTTGTGAGGGAAGTTAAAACATCAGGTCCCTATTAGATTGGTTCACAGTAATGAAGTGCTGGGTGGGCAGGTCTGTGTCTTGCTGAGTTTAGATAAAGAGGCTGTGGAGCAGAGGATGTAATTAGCTATATTTACTGCCGCCAGCCCAAGGCCTGAAGCGCAGAAAGACTGACTGTGTCACAACTCAGTAATTACACCTGCCTCCTCATTACGTTCTTCTTACCACAAGCGAATCTGAGGGCGAACACAAAATACAGAAATGTGCAGAGGGACGGATGTTCGCTGCTGTGTCTTTGTGTCTGTTCAAAGAAGCAGGAAAATAATTCCAGTGAACAAAGTGCTAGAATCCCCTGCTGCCTTTGTCTATACTGCTTTATACAAAAAGATTAGTTGGAGTGATGTCCTCCAAGCAAAACAGCTAAATAAATTGTTTGTCCATGCACGACACCTAGACGCATTTTCTTTTCTCCAATATCGTCATGGTGACATCATTTGTCTCTGCCTTCCAAGACCATTACAAATCACTGTTAAAAAATAAAGGTATTTCATGTGACAATGCTATGGCTGCGGCTTAGATAGACACAAAAACAACTTTATTAGGTTTCCCCGAAACATCTTGGTAAAATGACTAGGCTACTACGATAAGGTTAGGGGGTTATCGTCAGGGTTAGAGTAATAAACACATGGTTGAAGTTCTGAAACGATCATGGTCATACTGGTCAGTTTGAAACAAGTAAAACAAACAGCGATCTCTCATGTTAAAGTCCAATATTTTGTTGACCCATCTATTCACCCCAGCCCATCCATACGCAGATTTTGTGGCTCTATAATAACGTCACCTGGCAGCCTACTTTGCTCCCGTCGTACTTCAGCTGCTAGAGGACTTTGTCAGTTGAACATAATATGTCATTTTGTGTAGTTTTGGTGTGGTGTTAAGCAACACAAATTGCTGTCGACTTTTTCAATATTCAACCATTTAACAATCTTTCCCTAACTTCAACCTTACTTTGAATTCCTAAACATAACTATGACAAATGTTATTAATGCTTTAGCTGCTATACGCAGATATCATAGAGCAAGAGCAGATATGGTAGAGAAAACAAATGAAAAACAATGTCAGTGCATATTTTCCTTTATACACATTTTGTGATTTTATAGATACTTTCAGACTTTACAGCAAAAATGTAATTCAGGTGTATTATGTTTCTCTCAGAACATTTTTTCTATGTTAAGTATATTTCTTGGAGAAAGGTTTGGATTTGGAGCCTGGGTTGTTTACGAGAATTGAAACAGTAGCAGCGTACAGTTTGGAACATACTGAGCACACACATGGACATTGGATAAGTGGATTATGCTGCAGGAGTTCTTGGAGAAGTTTCTAAGCATTTTGATTATTATTATTTCACTGTGGAATCTAATCTAACCCTAACTCACCAGAGACGAAACAAACTACAAGCTTTTTGCACAGCCACCTTTCAAGTCTACACTCACACATCTGTTGATGGTTAGGCTCTTATAGCTCCCTTCAGACTTTGTTTGTGGTGGGATGCAGATTTATTCATTTGTACAAAAAAAGAAGGAAGATGCTGGAAGGTGACCAGAAATGGGAGAAGGCGTCCACTGAATACTCTAGCTGAGACTCCACTGCAATATGTCAGTACATTACATGGCAAACCACCCGTTCTGGACTTCAGTATAAAAGGGATTGAAGATTGTGCCAAAGTCAGACAGGCCCCTGTTATGTTATTCTGTCTTTAAGTTGTTCTCTGAACATATCCGCAGATGGTACCAATTCTGACATTTTAACTCGTCCAACAGATAATATCCATCGATCTGTCTTTCTGCCTCTAAATAAACAATTTTTTGGCAAAGTTATGCTAATTATCCACCTAAGACAAAGGAGTACAGAGCTACAATGATGAATGGCTTTGTTGGAGCAGGTGGGCTTGCTCTTTTAAAGATAACCCTTTGTATGTAGAGGAGAATGTGTTATCCATTCAAATAGCCTTATCTAGATACGCAGGAGGTGTTCACAGCTCTGTACTGTTGTAATGAGGAGACAGAGAAAGATGAAATAATAAAATGAGACATGCAGCCCTTCATTACCATATAGATAACCAATACAGTACAAGTGAGTTTGCGATCAATACGTGGGTGTTTTTACTGCCATTTCTGAATAAGTGAGAAAAAGCAGAGAGAGTTGTTTTGCTTCTTTAAAGAAAAACAGAATTGTGTAAGACGACAGAAAACTAAGGACTGATAGGGAATATTTTAAGGTAGAAGTTCCACCAGTCTTCAAGCAGCCGACAGACGAATGCTCTGTGTTTTGCACTGCTAGTATGACCGTGTTGCATCAGCCAAGGCATTCACTCATTTTGAGAGGCCCTTTCAAAGGGGTGATTGGATAACCTTTCCTGTGCACACCTTGGGCTAAATTGTAGTGCATGTTTATAGGAGCAGATCTGCTGCTCAGACCAGTCCCCATAAAACACATAATCCTTTATACTGACACATCCGGTTGCAGAGAGCTTGTCAAACGTTTCTCCAATCCATAAAATGTGCTCAGAGGGGTTTTACACTGGAGTCAGCATGGATGTATGACTGCTATTTACAGTATGCTGACCTCCCAGAGAAACAGTCATACTGTAACAGCACAAAAGCATTTTTTTTATCCAACAACCTGTGATATGGATACTTATTTCACCTTCATGGGGCATTTTCCTTCTCAAAATTGATCCTTCATGTGCACACTGAACATTAGTGGAGAAACATTCAGCACAAAGAGTGGTTCTGTTTAATCCAGTAGTATATTAGAAATCAATTGTCAGGTTTCCACATTAATTCTACGATGCTACCTTTGTTAAAATAATGCACTGGAAAGGTTATGTGGTACTTTACATCCTTTTCATACATATTCCAATTATCTGTGATGGAAGGCACCTCCTGCCAAGCGAAAAGGTTCTGTTGCTTTATTGGGACTAATGTGATTGATTTGACTTCTTCGTTTCTTGGTCTGAGATGAAGTCACAATCAGCAATCACCTAGTTACACAAGGGGAGATGATTTTCAGGGGAAAGATGATGATAATCAGCAGAACTTTTTTCTTTCTTTCTTTCTTTTTTGCTAAGAAGTCCAGCATGTTGAATCATTAGAGAGACTGTGTTTAAGCTTTATTACTGATAAAATGTTAATATGTTATCATGATTAATCTATTTCAGCATTTATCTAAGAATTTGTTTTTTTTTCTAAATGGATGAAGTGATTTAAAGTATCGTGCTGAAGCACAAGCTGCACAAACTGAGGTAGAGAAAACAAACAGTCTTTTAAATGTAAGCATTTTAAAGCACAGAGACCTTCCAACTGAGGTTATTTATCCACCCAATCCACTATGTTGATTAGTAGACAATTGGATGCAGCTCAATTTACTTCTAATTAGGGTTCTAATGTGTGTTATTAAATACATCGCCATGTCCCAATTAGAAAACACTGGGGCTATACATCATTTTAATTGATATCCACCTCGAGCCACATGGGCTCACCATATTCCATCAGTGTTTCCAAAATGATCTTTGCTTGTAGGGAGGAGAAGTGAGAGTGGAAACCTTTTATTGGAGCGCACTCATTGACTTTATGGTGTGTGTGTGTGTGTGTGTGTGCATGCATGTGTACGTGTGTGTACTCTGCATGATTGTATATATCTGGACTTGTGCATAACAGCAGTGTGGCTCCTCATTATAAACCACACATCTCCCATGATACCAATACTTTCTGTTTATTGAGTGGTAATTTGTTAGAGGATGCAAACGCAATATGCCCCATGCATTTTGCTCAAGCAATCACACTTAATAAGCTATAGTTGAGTGCAGCCAGGTTCAGATTCAGGTTTGATCGGTGAAGGTAAACTAAAGTAAATTCATGAAACAGAAAATATATTTGAGTGCATTGGATTTCAGGGTGCTGCAATAGAAGAACAACCATGGAACAGGCGCACAAGATAAACAATATCAAAGCGGCTATAATCAATAGCTAAAAGGTGAGTGAATGTTGGACTTACATTCATCAGGTGGCTGATATTTACTCTCTTTACCTCTGATTTAACCTTCACCAACTCCTGAAGGAAATATCTGACTCTATAGCTGCTAAATGTTTCAGATTTAATGATCACAAAGAAATTTTAAAATGTTTCTTGTATTTATTTATTTATTTGAGTAACATTTTGCAATAAACTGTTCTAAATTTTCCAGCCACAAAGAAAGAACAGGCACGAGGAGGAATGCCTCTGATGCAAGATAACTGAGATGATATAAACTGCCTAAATGAGCATAAAGTACTTTGAAAAGCCATCAGCACCTTTGCACCTTTCTGGACCAAGTTAGATTGCATTGTCTGGTCATCAGGGTTGAGGCAGATAAAGCGACCATCAATCAATAACCATTTCTTATCCCCACCCTTCATCTTTTCTCTATCAAAGGGCAAAAGCTCTTTTCACAAGTGATTCTGCCACAGATAACCACCTGTTCAAGCCTTGACTGGTTCAATCTTCTCCTCCCCTCAGTGTCTGCCAGTATTACTGCTAACCTCCTGCGACTGTACATTATTGCTGCTGGCCTACCACTCAACCAGGAGGTGGGCTCAGGGATTATGTTTATTATGTACTCTCTGCTTCTCTCTTCTCTTCCTGCCTCTGTCTCTGTCCTGCAACTGTATACATCTGAATGAAGTTCAAGGTCTACCCAGGGTTCTTTTGCTTGTTGTGGGCCATATATTAGAGAGATGTGAGAATGCAAATGTGCTCAAGCTTAGCTGGAAATGTTATTTACTTGGAAGATCACAGTGAGGCAGAGCAAACATGTCACTTTTGTTTGAAGAACAGGGGCGGTGAAAAATACCAAATAAATCGTGTTTAGAATAACACGAGAGATGTTTAATTTCATCTCATCCTCGCCTGCCTATTGACTGCTAATGCCTTATGTCTGAAAAGTTTTTACCAAACCCACTAATTAGTCCGACAAAAATATTTAAACTCTCCAAGAGCAGAGATGCAGTCGGATCAAGCCTTCATTAGGTCATGAGGGAATCTCAGGTTTCTATGTTCATTATGTTTTATTTACTTAACAAGCTGCGCTTTGTTCATCATAATTAAGCCTTCATTGACCTTTCACCCCGCCTTAAAGTACGGTTTCCACGAGAGCCTCTTTCAGCATTCATGTGGCTCTCCACTCCTGGCCTTTTGCTTTTGTGTGAAAAATACAGGTAGAACACAAGAAATCAACTAACCTTCACTACACCAAGCTGGAGTTGCTGCATGACAAGTGAAGTCAAGGTACAAATATTTAAATTCATCATTTAAATATTCCTCTGCAAAGAAAAGGCCAATTGGCAAGGATGGATCTATTTTCTATTTTCTTCTGAACAAAACAACTCTGTGTAGGAAAGCATTTAAATGTTAACCTTGCCCTCTACCACAGACTTGCACATTTGATAAAGGTGACAAAATATAAAAATTACCATAAAGCATTCTTATTGAACCAAACAAAGGGAATGTTTCATGTTCTATATGCTCTATAGGTTATGAATGAACACATATATATTCCCTTGTTTGCAGACAAAGACATTTACAGTATATGTTATCCTACTTAATGAAGTTAATTTACAATTTGACCCCAGATGAGAAAATGGCTCTAAAACTCCAATAATGGAAAGACTTACTGTACATGCAATTGTCATAATATTGTTTTATCAGTTTGATATTTAATTACTTTTCCAAATTTCAAGTACGTTTTTCGAGCTGTTAAAAAGGCATGGTCTCCAAAGAGAACATTAGAGTTAAATATCAACTGCTGTCAAAATATTGGGTACATAATCAATATAATGACGGAGCAGTCAGCGGCCAAAATGAGCAGCACATGTATATTGTATTAATTGTACAAAATGAGCAGCCTGTAAAAACATGTGTCTGATTGAAACATCACATTCAAGTGACTTAGATATGAATCCCCTGGAATCTTCTTCCATTGACTATCAGTTAAACACTTATTCCCCCTGATTTCAACCTGCTGGATCAATAGTTGGTGTCTGGGGAGCATGTTGTCCCAGAGGAGCAGACACAGGGAGAAGTGGTATGCCTGTCTCCCACTGAACTATGAAGTAAAGCCCTGCTATCAATCTACATTCATCATGTGGCTCCCTCACATCAAGCCTTAACTCAATACTGTAAGATTGGAAAAAGAGCGCTCTGAACAGTTTTACTCATATCAAGATTATTTGCTTAGCAATATCAAACTGGATATCAGTCTCAATTTATCTCTGTATCCCATGGCAATATCTTACATGGTAATTTTCTTCTCACAGTGATGAGAAAGCAAATTGTAATTGAAAGTGAGAATAAATGTTTTAACAGGTAAATCCCCTGGTGAGATATGTTTGATAATATTTTCTGCTTTGACTTTTGGGACAGAGATGAAACCTGCTTTCTATAGATCCACATTCAGATGGCACATTAATCTATCCCTCTACAGTGTAGAGCGTCTCTCCCCCGTGGTCCTCCACACCGATGGAAATGGGAATTGGAGGTGCAGGGGCAGCGGGTGTATTACTTCGAAGCTGCGGCCCCCCGAGCTAAGAAGAGAGAGGGCTCATGCGTTAGATTACTAATGCCCTCAGCTTGTCAAAAAAAAAAAACGCACCTGCTTGCGGCTTGACGTTAATTTGTTTGGACATGGTTTATAATTTAATTCCATGGCAGAATTAACTTCCAATACAAGAAGCTATTTGCAGGGGAGATGGCGATCGGTAGGGTTTCCCTCTGTGCTGCCGTGGACTTCCCAGGTGAATGGTAAAACTTTGATGTTCGCCTATAAAATACCCAATGCCTATGGATTTTGTGCACTGCGGAAACCATAATAAAAATCCAATCTAGACTTTTGAGGAGAATCTATCACAATAGAATTGAGTACAATTCCCTCTCCCTTCATACGTTATGTTTTACTGCCTTTGCTGCTAATGATATGAAGACTGCAAAGTGCTTCATGATGAGACTTGGCTGTAACTTGTTCTAGCTAAAAAAATACTGTTTATGAACTAAATAGACATTTTCCACAGCAAGGTGAAAGCATGAGTGTAACATTAATGATGGCTCACCTCCATTTCAGTGGCCCAGTAAGCCAGCATGGACAATACTGGGGCCCTGGCACAACCAAAGTTAATGCGGCCATTATGAATGTTGTTTGCTACACTCATGTTTGCCGAGACAAATTATCTGCTAGAAGACAGGTTTGTGGAGGACAATCGATAAATGCTTGTCAGATATTATCGAGGCAAACAGTCACTTGTTTACAACGACCAGGGTAAATTATAATATTTTCTAAACAATTTTCTTAAAGAGTTTCTGTATCTGTCTTTGTGCCTTTAGAGGTCAAAACTGCAGCAACACTTTTAGTGTAAAGAACAATTTTATATTTTTAGGTGCACCAGAGGTTTCCATGTTCATTTTATAACCTTATGTTTTTTTCATTCACATTTTCTGTGCTTCTTTCAAGTTTCTAGGGATGGCAGTACCTCAACTGCGTGTTTAGTGCCAATCAGCAGATATTATCATGCTAACACAATAATAAACTAAGAAGGTGAACATGGTAAATATTACCTGCTAAACCTCAACATATTAGCATTTCCATTATGAGCATGTTAACATTTAGCTCAAAGCACTGCTGTGTACAGCCTCACAGAGCTGCTTAGCATGACTTGAAACTCTTAGTCTGCTTGATTTACATGTCTTCAACCCTCTCTAAGCCGTGATTCTAAAGAGCTTATTTATTACATTATCTCACGTGTATGTTGTGGGCTCCAGACTTACACAGGCAGGAGGAAGTAACACATAAACACGATGCTGTCGTGCTGTGATCAATTTTTGACAACTACTTTTCACTCTTTCTCAACGCAGCACTGGAATAGGAGGCTGGATCTTTTATTTGGAGTAGGGATGTTGAGGGGGGAAAAAAGTGTTTTTGTAATGCGATGCCAGATGCTGGCTGTCATGAGGTGAGATGACAGCGTCACAGTCATAAGTGGGCCAAGCAATTAGGACTGCAGGAAGAAGCGAGGGAGGCTGAAATCAGCTCAGAGGCCATGCGCTGTGACAGAAGATCATGTGAGCCCTGAGACTAGGACAGAGCAGAGCATCCATCCACCCCGTCATATAGGGGAGGAGTCCACCCTAGGACAGGATTCAAAGCACAACTACACACTGCTCAAAAAAGAGGGGCTGGTAGACGAAACCCTCTGACACATACTGTATTTCATGTCTTTATCCCATTGAGCACCAAGCCAACAGGCATTCAAAGAGCTCCTCTTATATCTGAGCTGTGTCCTTTCTACCGCTCAGGGATGCAGTGAAGGGCAGTAAGAGAAATTTGGTATAGCTCTTCCTGCAATATCTGTGACAAAGATAAAATAAGAGTCTTTAACAAAGGAGCAGTGCAATTATGTTACAGAGAACAGATGTGACATGCCCTTGGACAATGGTTGGCTGAGAGTGAAACTTTAATGACTTTAATGTTTAATGAAACTTCAACTTTAATGTTAAAGCAGATAAGCAAGGATCCATTTACCCCTTAAAATGCAGCAGAATGTCGTCATGATAACTATTGATTTTTTACAGAATTATTGTTTGCAAATTTGGATTTGAGTATCAGCTGCCATTATTTTGATAGCTATCTGAGTCAGGGTCGCAGTACTTATGGGACAAACCATGCAGACCCAACATCATTATACCCAAAGATCTCAGTACACCGACGTTTTAAAAAGGATACACAAATTTATTATTTAAGAGAACATTTAGTATTCAATAAGAATACAAATGTTGCACATATATTGTATACATTGAAACCACTTAATCTGAATTTAATCTGTTATTTTGCTTTACGTGATAAGGAGTACTGGCTAATATAGTACACCATGTTTGCATTCCAGTACAAGCATTGCATTGCATTACATGCAATGCAATGGTATATTCTTGTTTCTATGGCATGTGGGCTGATTCAGACCAGAAGGTTTGTAGTCTTGCATCATCTTGCTAAAGAGCAGAGCCTTTCCTACCATAGGAATATTCAAAAGATACAAGTATAAATCACAAGTATAAATCCGTGAGAAATATTCGTCCTTGGCTTCACTTTTCATGCAACATTTTTCAGCATTGCATTTTCAGAAGTGTAGTTTTTTTTCTTATAAGAAGAACCAAAAAATCAATTGGTTTGCCGTGACAGGGTTATAAATGTAGGCTACGTATACATATATTGAACACTTCCTACATTTAAAATATTCTTGACTTTTCTATTGTTGATTTGAGGGCTCTTTGAAATGCATTGGGGCGGTAGCTCAGTTACACCTCTGCTGGGGTCCATGTTTGCATAACTCATTTGGACAACACTGTCATTAGATGGAGCTTCGTTCAGCAGAGGCTGGGTATTGTAATGTGTTGTGATACAGTGTTTTACAATATGTTCAATCAGTTCTTTGGCAGTATCACAGTACTTTCTGGTGCATTATTGAAGCAGAAGTATTTCTTTCCTTTGCTGGAGACTAATTCTGTAGCTTTTTGTAAAAACCTGAAATAAGTTAAACGAATATGGTATACTGTACTGCAGAGGATTATCTTGTTATATATTCTGTATTGTAGAATTGCATGTATTGTAATGATACCATAATGTTGTTAATCAACCAGTAATTTAATTCCTTACTCTGAATTGCCAGTAGGCACATGTTCACATACAACAGAGTTTTCCTCACTGAAACTAGAAGCAACTTTGAGTATTTCCAATTTTGTCCAAAACATCACACTTTGGACATGTTTTAACAAGTATAAAGACCACCCCCTACTGTGAACTGAGGCGGTGAACAAAAGTGAGTCCAACTATATCAAATTGGCACTTTTCAGCTGACTGCACCAGCTTTGGTTTCTTGCTCCTTCTTGAGGTTACATTTTACGTATTTAGTGTCCATTTCTTTTTCCAAAGTCTGCCATGTCTGACTCCTCTATCTCACTGCCCAGAAGGTATTGCAACTCTTACTGATCACTTGTACTTGCAACATGTGTGGAGACAAGATTTTTTCTGACTGACCCGTCTTGTACGATTAATCACCATTTTATAAAAGCAGATATCAAAGAACTGTTTAGACCTGCGTACAGCATAACGATGAGGTACATCTGTGCAATGCTCTCATTATTCAATGTTTGTGTGTGTGTGTGTGTGTGTGTGTGTGTGTGTGTATTTTTGCATTGGAATAGCAGCATGATATTTCTGGCTGGGTAAGCTGAACATGTGGTAGGCTTCCTGGAAAGCTGACCTGTGACTGTCTGTCTACAAGTTAATGTTCAAGTCAAGCAATGCCCATCTGCAACTGCTTCTGTTTTCTCTCCATCTGTTCTTTGTACTTACACACACATATTTCATATTTCTTCAGTATTATTGCTGAAAGGTAGCTGGGCTGTAAAGCATTCATCATTTCATCAAGTACCTGTGAAACTTAGTATGCTGATGGCAGTTATGGTTGCTGGTGCATCATCTTCAAAGAACATAAGAGACTAGATGCTATGATCAGATCTGGGCTTAAAGTCCTGTTAGAAGTTTAATCTTGCACTCTCCCACTTACCAGCTGCCACACAACCAGCTCAATGCAATGTGGGAGACAGTGGTTGGCATAACTAGCAGACTAACTATCGCAGCTTTCCTCGATCTCATGAACAGATATTGTACACACAGTAATGTATTTAATCTGCCATCTATTAATATTTATACATGGTAAATACCTGGATTGTACATAGCTTTTCTCTTCAGCAGCATCTGTGTGCTTGAACAAAAAATGTGAATGAATGAATAAAAGATCATGGAGTATTATTCTCTTATTCAAGATTTATGCTTGACCTCATTGTGTGTCATTGCTTTCCTGGTTTTATATGATTAACAAGTTGCAGATGTAGGCGCTTATCCTGCATATCAAGTGTGGTTTCAGCAGCTGACTCCTCAGTTTTCTTCTCCATCCAGGCACACAGAGTGAATGTAAATGGATGTGAACTTTAGCTGCCTCTCAACATCACATTCTGACATATTGCAGGACCTTCGATGGCATGTCACTGACAAAAGAAATGACCATGACCATGCATGATCCAAAATGAATGCAACAATAACTGTAATGATAAAGACATATGATTCTAATCTATAATATGAATGGTGTCAATGTTTCTATATTAACAAAAAACCCATAGAGAATTATGAACCTACTCTGCAGGGCCCCTCAATTCTATAGAGCGTTTTATCTTCTTTTAGTTCATTGTTTTGGTTTTCCCAACCCCAAAAAGCAGTCAATGTTAACACCTAGCTAGTGAATATAATGGAACATTTAGCAGATAAAGAGCCAGATATTTCCCTCAGAGGTTACTAGAGACCAAAAATTTAAAAGAGCTTGAATAATATAATAGTAAATATTGGACTTTTTCTTCAGGTGGCCAGGAACACAACTCCAGATGAAAGCTATGTAGCCCTATAAAGACGTTATAAGGTGATAATGTTGTGTAAGGTTTGTGTTTTTAGCTTGTTCAGCTGCCTGTGGCCAAAAATATCAAGTAATGCTGCTTTAACTCCAGGAATGTTTGAAATTTGTCACCTTTGTTTCTCAAATAGTTTGAAGACATTTTATACCTATCATTTCACCCTTAACATGCAGCAATTTAGTAACATTTTGATATTTCAAGTTTAAATTAGCATATACAGAACATTTTCAATTTTTTTTGCCCATTTCTTTTTTTTCTAATTTATCACAAATATTCACCTTAATGATTTTCTCTGATCCAGGTTTTGGTGAACATTCAAAAATAAAGAATTAAAAGAAGAATCCATCCAGTGTTTGCAGAACTGTACCATTTCAGCTCTAGTTTACAGACCCTCATGGTTTATGGAGATTGATGGAGCTGGAATGCATATTGGGTTGTCGTGTTTCACAGAGTAATAGTAGAACACAGCAGAAAAACAACATTTGGTTGTTATAGTGTTTTTTTTTTTATTATAAACGCAGTGCATTTTGACTCAGCAGACCAAAGCAGTGTCCATGTTGGCAAGGTTTACACCTGTGCTGCTCATTGGTGAGACGTTGATAATAAACCACTTTACGTTAGCAGTATGCAGTTGTCCAATTCAATATTGACAGCCATTCGTCATGTTAACCTCAACACAAGGACCTTGAAACTAATAACCCTAAAATATAATGAAGCATAATTGTTATTAAACAACTGAATAGACAGCACTTATTATGCCTTTGACGCATTTAAATCAATTTAGACGCGAAACACCAACCCAGTTGGCACTCCTGCCTAACACACACCATATGCAACTTGCAGATGATGAGGTTACTAAAGGTCCGTGTGTGGGATTATGGGTTCGTGGGTAGAATTAGGGCTGATTGGCGTTGTCCATTCCCTCTGGACATGACCTCTTTCCCTTCTCTGGCCACACCAGACAGGCCTGTTAAGATGCATAGAGAGAAGAGGAGCAGTCTGGGTGTCTGCTCAATCCATTTCAAAAAGCCAGCCTCAGCAATGATTGACAGGGAGAGAGGTTACATCCGTATTTACCCTTATAGAAATACATGAGATTGTTAAAAAAATAAATAAGTACTGGAGTGCAAAATGGCTTGGCATTGAATGGCCAAACAGGGAGAATAAATGGGAAGCATAATGCATAAATTGATGGACTGATTCAAGAGGAAGATGGAATACATAAATGCATCAATATAGAAATTCAATTTTGAAGCCAAATAGAATCTTTTGTCCTACCAAGATTTTCCTTTGACAGATGTGAAAAAAGAAACTTCCTCTTAAGAGAGAGATTACTAACGGATATGCTTTAAGTCTGGAGATCTTTGAACGGCATTTGTCTACACTTTTCTTCCAAAGTGGTTGCATTTTCTAAATGATCAAAACACTTTAAGCCACAGACTGATTCACACTTAAATGAATGAACTTTTTGGATCACAGCCTAGACAGCTCCTGTTACCAGTCACCTATTTCTATTAGCCAAATCTGCATTCATGTTCATGCATCCACAACTTGTGGGTTACTGCATCAGTTTCTACATATTTAACACCACTTTATACCTAGACTAATCATAATGAACGAATGTGCCACTCTACTTATTCCAGACAATAATGATGCATCTCGTCTGAACTCAGCTTTCACTTTGTAACGCCGTTGTTGTCATGCGCCAACTGTGTTTTTCGCAGCTGTTTGAAATGTGTGAGACGAGTAAAGCAACTGAGAAGACAATAATTAATCGCCACACCCTTCTGTTTATATTCCAGTTTACCCGACGCTTTTGCGCAGAGGACGCTGCGCATGCATGAGGGACGCGCGTTCAGGTTGTCCAGTTGCGCAACACTTTTCATCACCAGGACTAAAGCGTGCACGTTTTAAGTTGCACACACCTCATCTGAAAAGAAAGATGAGCAGATCGATTCGTGACAAACTGATCAGTCGCTCCGGTTCAGAGTGAGCCAATCCAAAGTGAGGCTGTGCAGACTGCCAGGCCGCTAAACTCAACTGGATCCACACACTTGAAGGTGGTTGCTGACCCGCGATGGCAACTTCTCCTGATGCTTCCCTGCACTTCATGATATTGATATGATGAAGATGTTGTGAAGTCTCATATCTTCAAATATATTCACTGCAAAAGTTTCCTCAAAGCAATTCACAGATTTAAACATTGTACCAATTAGGTATGAGACAGTCAGGTGAGCTTGTCTGCAGTGTTTCATGGTGGGATTCATCTAGACGTGACTGATAATATCTGTAAACAAAGTGGAATAGAAACATCATTCTGTGGGAACACGACACTTATTTTCCAAAATTGCCTTTTCTTTCTGTGTTTTGTATGAGTGTTTGGGATACATACTTGAAAGAATTGAAACCATTCCTCAGTGTTGTCGTTTGAAAACCAATCATTTCAAGAGGCTGCTTGGTCACAGTCTGACAGGCACCGAGGGTGATGGCGGTGTCATTAGTTTCGCGCAGCTTTAGGACCCGGGGAGTCTGACGCGGCTGCTCCCTGCAGGAGAAGCATGGACAGATTTGTATGCGCCGGCTCTCCACCGCTGCACTAACTGCACTATACATGACGGCACAGGATATTCTTTTACCCCCCTCCTGAAGGATAAGCTTTATCACAGGACACTGCTTTGGTTCGAGTTTCCAACGCTTTGTGTCTAGAAAGAAGGATAACCAGCGTCAACTCACAAGTCGCTCGATCACCAGTTGTCGGCTGCACATTTCCACGGTTTCCCTCTCCGCAACGTGAGCAGCGACTAAAAGTTTTACGGACTCGCCGGCATGGATCACTTCTGCTTTTAAGGGGACAAACACGCGCAGCGGCCGTCGCATCGTTTTGGAGAGGTGAGTTGGATTACACTTGCGTGCGCGAAGAATGCTGCAAGTGCTGCGACAAGCGCGGCACTTCGGTGAGAAATGGTGCGCGACGCTCTTTCCGCCGGTGTTGGAGGCTTGCTGTGCAGTGGTGTCAGTATGATTCATGCACTGTCGGGCTGCAGTTGCTCAGACTACAGAGACACCAGCTCGCATCTTTACGCGCAGAGCATGGTGCCTTTACGCAGATCCGGGGAGGACAGACTGACTTCTGTCCTCACAGCGCACAAGACAAGACACAATACTTCTACAGCGAATCTTACACCTGATCTGAAACGTCTGAGCGCGCATCATATCATGGTGTGCCGTGAAAACAGTCGGTCCTTCCTCAGCTGCTGTGGTGTTGTGGTTTGACAGGTGTGTGTGTGTGTGTGTGTGTGTGTTGCCTGTCAGAGCAGCCTGTTGACAGACTGACTGACTGACAGGAGGCTCGTGCTGATCTGGCGGAGCTGTCCCCTCTCCGCGGTGCTGAAAGTTTCCCAACTGCCCCCGCGGCTCGTCGCATCGCAGAGAACAGGCAGGACAGGAGTAGGAGACGTGCAGATATGTTTCTTAGTAAGTGATTTAAAGGCTAAACGCTTCCAGGATATTTGTCTGTCAGAACTGAGTGATCCACGGACTCCGGGGGGGGGGGGGGGATGCATGCATGCAGCTCAGCCAGCACTGTGCTGGCAGGAGGCAGGACCTCAGCAGGGGGTTGCACAGGACAGTGAGGGACAATGAATCAATGCAGTTTGAATGAACACGGAATGAATTCCAGAAGCCTGAGTCCCTTCAGTGAAGAGCCTACGAGAGGCTGTATCTTTCTTTCATTTACAGTAAACAGTAACATTTTAGACATAAGTTATTGTGAGATTATGCATTTTTTTTTTTTTTTTCTGGTGCTTTGCTATGACGTTATAATAAACTTCTAACATACTCTTTGCACACAATGGTGAAATGTCCTGCTTGTCTATGTATTTTATATTTTCTATAACTTTCCTTTTGCCTATAAAGTAAATAAGTGTCCTTCACATGTGTTGTCCAACAGCTCAGGTGTAAAGGGTGCTGAATATTTGTCCCTGTCACCCACTGCGAGGAGCCTCCTCTCTGTGATTGTTAGTGTCACTAATCCGACGCTCTGCACTTCTCTGAGATTTACAACATGGCTGTGAGGATTTCTGTGGACAGGTGGAGTGCCGTCCCCGCTGCTGCTGTGGCATCGCTTTATATTTTTCTCTTCCTGCTCATCTTCTACACTGTGATGTAGTCAGTCCTGTGTGATATTGTGTGAGTCTTACTGGTCTTGGCAGCGTTTGCCACTGTGGTACTTTCCAGATTGATTCACTTTCCCAGAAAACTGCAGAGCCTTTTCTTTTTATCTTTTTGCTCTCTGGAAGAGATGGTGGGGGGCGGTTGGGAGGATTTTCAAATCAATGCTTTGCCTTCACTTTATATCACAGCCCCCATTTTTATCTATTTTGTCAGGAAGAACTTTACGTAAGCATTGTGTGATATAGAACTTCACTCAAGACTTTCTTTTTTATGACAAACCATAAATTATGATTGACAATAATAATATTAGATAATCCTAATGCACGGCCTTCTTTGTTATAAAGTGATTTATCAAGCTTAAACTATTTTCCTGCTGTAATACCATATTTTCATTAAGTTATCAATTATTCTTTTGAGCTAATTACGCATGTGTTAGATTACAAAGAACAAACATGCTTTTGGAGAATGACATTTTGCTCCTTTGGTACATTTTTATCTTTTCCTTTTCACTGTACATCTAGTATACACGTCAGTATGTTATCATTTCCTTCGTGAGGACCATATCCTGAATGTACACACTGGATCAAGATGGTGCTAATTAAGTCCAAAAACTGAAATCAGATACAATACAGACATGAATGAGAAATTAGGGGCATATTCATGGAGAATAATTTCAGAAATGAAAATTGCTTTATTTGCAGCTTATTCCTGCTTTTGTTTGTGGAATGGGTGACTTTACCCAATGTGAACTGCTGGTCACACATCTCTGGTTGTCTGGGTAAATCTCTCTAATCCAAAGAGGCGGACCAGATATGCCTTCATGGCAAATTTGGGGCTTATGGGCAGACTTGGTATTTTGTGTGTGGCAGCCAAAGCAGAACATTAATAGATTTCATCTAACAGGATTAGTGATATTTGGAAATTAGACAGGAGGCAGAAAAAATGAATAAGACATTAATACCCAGTGAGCAAAACCAACAACACTAATGTGTGAATGAATATTCTTTGAAAGGCACACAGACTTTTCTTTCATAAATCCCCGAGAACTGCATTGCAGAATTATGATTGTGTTTGCAATCTAATTTCCTGTTTGTAAAAAGACTAATTTGCACTTATTCATATTCACTGGTAGAGAAAATTGAAAGGGATCTAAATAATGCTACAAACTGGCACTCAAAATTGGAAATATTTCTAGTACAGAAAACATGTTTGCTAAAGAAACTGAAAAAAACCCAATAACAACCCTTTGTTAGGTGAAGAACACGATAGAGGAAGTTACCATCACTCTCCTTCATCATCCTTCTACCCTCAAGATGTTTAACTGCCCCGGGGCTCCTGACGATTGATTTCTGTTTTATTGTTTTTATTTCTCATTCCAACGCCAAAACGAATGAAATCACTGTCCTGCAAGGTTGCGTGATTGAAAAGCTCCAGTTCCCCGTTGTCTGTGGCTCATCCCCACAGAGCCCCGAGGCTGGGGTCCAACAGCAGAGGGATCCTGTTCCCTCTGACACCCGACCTCACATGCAAAAGGTCGAGCACTGCTAGCTGTCGGCAGGTCTCATCATTCCCTCATGACACGGCCATTATGGTGCCCTCTGGATGGCATGTCAGTCACCCATGGTGGCAAGTCAATTAGTCATGTCTAGAGGGAGTTAGGGTGTGTTTGCTGGTAGGATTTTGACATTCATCTGCAGGTGGGGACACACTGGAAGCGGATTACTTCAACAATTATTCATCGTGCAAATATTTGAATGATTCTTTACATCATGATTATGGAGTGTTTCTACTTTAGATCAGTGACTTCCTTTTTCATGCTGATTTGTTGTGCTGCAAAGACTCATGAATGCACTGAGGATTTCAGTAGAATAATATGCTATGAATTAAGAACTGACTTCTGACTTCATCAGCAACAACAACAAGGCAAGGAGAATAGGATGAATTCAGAGGAGAGTGGGAAATGGGATAGAAGAGATGGTGATCAAAGGAGTGGATTAAGATATCTTCGGTTGCCTCTCAAGGAGATTCAGTGTTTTGTAAATCAAACAGACAATCTGCAGCTCCACATGGAATTTAATGCTGTTAAGTACCTGGCAGATTCCTCTGCAAAAAAAAAAATCATCATAAATATAGTCTGTATGTTTGCGTGCATGCTCAGATAGCTAGCAGATAGTTCATGTATCACTCATTTTCAAGCACTTACTCAAGCTTTTGCCAGTTCTGGTCATGGCCGAATTAGATTTCAAACCATGGGGATACTGATATGGCTATGGTTTTATTTATGAGGGCTATCAATGATATTCTGCTGTCAGATATTATTGTTTGCTGGGCCAGTTGGGTTTGTATTTACTGTATGGACACACTGTCATGGAAGAGAAATTTGTTCTGTCCCCAAATCTGTTATGTCATACTGACGTACAGCTCCATAAAGTGTGAAATGGAAGAGATAGAAAATGTGGCTGAGCCCGTACTGTATGATTTGTCTCAGAATAACTGTGCATTAACTGCTCCACAGCTCACAGGAATACAACCCGTATAAAGTATGATCTTGATCAGTAGCAGTCGGCACTAAGACGCTCAGTCCCACGCTTCACTGTAACAAATATTTAAAAAAATGGGAGCCAATCCTTAGCTGCTTGCCACTTAGCATTAAAGGTAATGTATTGGGGGTAAGCCTTTGTGATAGACTGCTGTCCTATCCAGGGGCTTGTGTTGTACACCTGCGGTAAGCTGCTTCATGCCCCTGCATCGGGCGATAAGCTCCTGGCCTGTGAGCCACCTCAGCAGGAGCAAGGCTTACTTACGTTGAAAAGCTTACAGACAAACGTAAATGGGCAGAAAACTATTGTGTGGATGCAAAAATCCGCCTTCATTGTTCACTGTTGACCTAAAGATGCTGGGCAACACATAAGAGATTTTTCATTTTAGATTAAGAGGGTTAAAGTCGAGCTGAGATTAAAGTTAATTTCAATTCAAAACTGTAATCACAAAAAAAGATTCAATTTAAGTTTTCTGCTGTGATAATGCCCCCTGCATTAGTGTTCATAATTTGATTGATGCAATATCTGTATGGTTCCTCTGTGTCCTGATGCTATTTCAATGCTATTTCAACACCTGCTGACTCAGCAGATGTTGAAATAGCAAGCACAAAAGGCAAGTGGGAATCAATCTTGACGTTAACAAGCCAAACCGTCCAGCTTCCACTCATTTCTTTTTTCAGAGTGAAAGCTACTTTGCCCAGTTTCTACTTTCTGAGGAGAATACACACTTACCACAGTAAGTCCTCTCATACGTAAAAAACAATCAACATTTGTAGACTTATAAGACCTATGACGTTTCCCAGCAACACCGCCTCAAAAAATGTCGGTCAACCGTTGCCATGAGAAACGCCCACCTAGAAGCCTGAAGCTTAGATGGCTTATACTCTTCTGAAAAATAGCTGCAGTAGAATTCTTCAACTTTAATCTGAATAATATGAGTTTATATATGTTTGTTGCCTTAAAACATTGCCAGAAAACATGCACACCTTCGAATAACATGATAGATCAAAATGTCACAATAGGTGCAGTATCAAGATTTCATGCATAGCTTTGTTCCATATATTGAATATATTTTATTCTACCCACAGTTGCTGTGCTGATAACTCTTTATTACAGTCTGGACATCCCCTACATCAGTAGATAGGCACCCACTCTACCCAGCATGTGGTGGGATATCTGTGGTCTATTATTTTGTGTTTCTTCTTGCTGTAAGGTGCTGCATTATTTAGCAGTTTTTAAAGTCATAAAACAGCTTGGATCCCAGTGGGAGGCACTGAGCTGTACTGGTGTTTTTCATTCCTGAGGTTTTTAAAGTGTCTTTTGATTCGGGACTGTCCTGTACTTGGACAGAGTTTGAAATGTGGGAGTGAGGCAGCAAAGGGCTACTGAGGACCATATTTTTCAGTGAAGTGTCCTCCCCTTTATTCTTTTTCTGTCTCTGCCGCGTCCTCCTCCAGCTCTACCCTCTCTCTTTCAAGTTCTTCTGATATCACTGATCACTAGCTGACTAATTAGACTTATGTTGCTTGGGATCAGAGTCCCTCAATCACCAGTCTTGACATGTGCTGCATGTTACCTGTAACACATGAACAATGTGCCCTTTATGGTGACACACAAAGACGAGACTAGATAATTAATCCATCAAAAACACACAAAAAAAACACGCGGCAAGGTCACTTCTCCAGTGTGTCCGATGTTAGCCTGGAATCAGGATGGAGGCTGTTATTTGCATGCTCTTGTTTGTCTTATGCAGTATCTTTAAACATTGTGGCAAAGTTTGTGCGTGCTCAGCAGCGGCTCAATGTTTGATGTCAATACACAATTCCAAATGGGATGAGGAAAAGTACACAGTTTGCTGGTGTGCATTGTCTGTCTGTGTCTCAGATGTCGGCGCTTCTCTAATTTTGTGACAAAGTCAAATGTACTCTGTGTATGTGTGTGTGTGCACATTAATTTGTATGGTGTGTAAAAATCCACTTGCATACATTAATGTATCAGCAGTTAGAATGCATAAGCATCTACTTGTGTGTGTCTTTGCTACTCTTTGTAGTGTGTCCTGTAAAGTATATGCAGTCTGCGGGATCACTGGTAACCCACAACAGGGACCAAGTCATCAGTAAGGAGCACATCATCTTGTCTAGGCTCCTGGCAGAGACAAAGGAAGTAGACGTCCCGTTTGTGGCAGCTGAGAACAAAGCACAAAATGTGCAGGTTCTGCATTAAGCCAGATAGATAAACATATACATGGATTCATCCGTGTAATAGATATAGTGAAATCTCCTCTCTCCTAGTCCACTCAAAATCAATGGCCATTATGTTTCCTGGACTGGTGTGTGAAGAGCCTATTTCACCTCACGTGTGTACAAATGCTCTGTGCGATAGTTGCTTTGCTTAATGATGGGCTGGCATGGCCCCATGAACATCGTTTGTCCCATTTAATTACCTGGAGGTAGAGATTGTTATTCATGGTAAGGGACAGGGGAATAGCCCTCTGTACGCCCCCCTTCCCTGAGGCCTACTGCTCTTAGCATTGATGTGGGAGGATGTGCAGAAAACAGATGCTACCCCATGATTTCTGAGTGTTTGTACTAATGATGAGCTCCACTAGGCTATCTTTCAACCCTTTTAATGGTGGTTCAGCCTGATTTAAAGTCAGATTTTATGGATGGAGCAGTGCTTTCCAATCCTGCTCATCACCAAGGGCTATACTGAAGCTATTTTATACAGCGTGACCGTATTTCTTTACACTGCAATCTTTATGTGGAGTTGAAGGGCAAGTCTGCCTCGCTGCCTTATGTCAAGTCTGGCCCTGTTTGCTTAAAAAGCAAACTAGTAGTTTTACCCCATCGACTAAAGTTGTGTATACCCCACACATGACCATGTTCAAAAACATAGCACATTTTTTTAGACTTCTTGCCAGGCAGCAATTGATCACTTTTCATTGCACTGCAATATGAAAATTAACTTGCAAGAACTTCTGAGATGGGTAATCAATCACATGTTTTGCCCATATGGAATTCCATACACTTTGAAACTCCTGTTGTTGATGCGTACAAGGATGCCTAGACATTTCAGATATGAGAGTTGTCTGACATTGCACTGACAAGTTATGCTGTCCTAAAATCACACCCAGGAGACGAACAATGAGCAAATATACAGTTATTGAGGGTCATGAGTATTTTGTCATTTCTTGGATTTAAAAGGCTGACGTTTGACAGGTCGGTTCTTCAAGTTACAGTTTTGAAAATGCACTGAAAGTGTTCAAGAAAAGTCCTTTGTCACTGCCATATTATCACACAAAGATTAGGGACAACAATCTGCATAATCTTTTATGACCTTCTTAAAATAACATTTTTTAACCGTTTTTTACTTTACACAATCAAATACTTCTTAAAACTTGATCACCTTTACTTCGGACGTTCAACAATATCACTGAGATGCGCAAAGACATCACAAATATTTTAGGTTTCTTAGCATGGATATTGATATCATTGACTGGTTTGTTTCACCTCCTCGTCCCATGTGTGAGTCTCTATCCTGCCAGTATTTAAGTGTAAGACGGGATGTGTCCTGGAGGCTCGCTCTAATTCCCAGTGGTGTCCATCAGACCCCTGTCCCTCGAAGCTCTGACAGAAGGAGCTATTATTTTCTCATCGCCCTGGTGGCCCGTGTCCCCTGGGAGAGGCCACACCACGTGACTGACAGCTCCGTAAACACAGCCAGCCCCGGGGTGACTGAGTGAGAGCTCACCGCAGTGACGCCCTTGTCCCGCCTTTTCTCCCCCCCTCCCCGCCTCCTCCCCAGACTTCTCATCTCTGTGTGTCTCCCCCGTCGTGACCTGGTCCACCCTCAACCTTCCCACATTCCCTTCACCTGACGCCAAGGGTCAGAGGTCACTTGTGTTGAAGTGAGGTTATTTCTAACCTTTCTGCACCCTTTCCAGCAGCTGCCCAAGAAACAATCCCCAACACCTTCATACTTTTGTCATCCATTAGATTCAGCCAAACCTCTTTTTCTCCCCGTGATATTTTCAACATTTTTAGATGCACTCTATTAGTTCCTTTAATGCAGTATCATAACAACGTAGCAGAGATTGCAGGGGCTGGCTCGGCTCCTCTGTGTGTGTGTCAGTAGGTCTAACTCCTGTGTAACTAAGACAGATGACTGTGTCAAGGTTGTTTCCCCACAGGGCCGGGAGAATAGTTCTCCTCCCAAGCTGCTCTGCTTCCTCCACTTTGCGGGCTTCGTTGGGCCACCCTGCTTATTGTAATGACCTAATGTAGATTCAGGATCAGCAGCCAGGGGCATCCATCTACATCAGGGTGCAGGAGACAGGAATACCCTCTGAGTCTGTCTGGTGGTTTGTGTGTCTGTGTTTGTCTGTGTGTACATGTGCCCCTTCATGTCTGTGTATGGCAGTGAGTGTAGAGGGTCACTCTACACTTCTCTAATCTTGATGATAGAGAAACACTTATGTACGACTTCTCTTTATGGACAAACCCTTAATGGGATTACATTTTTATCTTAGTTACCTTAATTCAATTTTCATTTTTATAAATACCATGCACCCAAAGGATTAGTGAAGTACCTGCTCAGCCAGTGTGGATTTTTTGTGTATAGCGTCTTGTACATTTGATTTTTAACCAACTTGGAGATACTATGAGTCTGAAAAGCAAACATGGATGCATCATATCTGCAAAAGTGCATTATTCATGGTAAATGTCATAATCATGGGTATCATTTGCATTGTTCTATCTGACATGATGCGAATGTAGCTATAAACTCTTGTCCATTTTCATCTTTAGAAATATTAACTTTGTCTATTTCAGTTTTGCTGAGTTGTCAGTGTCAATTAATTGTTTTGATCGAGTATTTGCGTACTGTAACTGTAGAGCATAAATCATGAAATGCAATTATGAGTTATTTCTTTACCTGCTGACTCATCACCCATCATCTTGTCTTCCTTAACTTCCAGCAACTGATGCTAAACTAAACAATGTTGCACCTAACTTGTCTCAGGTTTTGATCTCATAAGTTTTTAGCTGTAGTGCTGTCGATCCAATATGAAGATATTAATTGGATTCACTGACCATTCAGTCCACAGACCAGTATGTTGTTCAGTTGTTTGGCATTTCTGAATATCCTATTTACAAAATAATGTTGGTTTATATCAGAGACACTGTTTTCAACAATATGCTTTGCTACTGTATGCTTGCTTCCACTGCTAACAATCTAATAGGCAACAGAAAGATTAATCAGTTGTCCAAATTTGAAATATGCTGTCCTTAAGTGGCAGGCTGGCTAGAATTGTCACTGCAGTATAAGCCAGCTGAAGTGCATGGGAACGATGTAAACTTGATGAACTTGAAGGTCTGACAGATGAGCATCTGTAACTCGAGCATTGTCATTGTATTATAAACATTTCATTGCATTAAAAGAGACAGATGTTATGACAGTCGATGAAGATTCACTATATTTCAAACACAAAGTGCCTTGTTGAGTATCCCATCCTGATACCCTGATATCTTATTAACTGAGGTGGAGATACAGTATTATTTCATTCTTTTGACACCTCTGTCCTCATATACTCTCAAATTATAAAACACAGTGGAGATTTCAGTGTGTGTGCAAGCATGCGTGTCTCTGTTTTTAGTACAGTATGGGCGTTACCCACTCTCGAGGGGAAGAGACTCACGGTAACGAGGGCAACGTCTGAGGAGGCTGTATTCCGCTCTCTCTAATTTATACCCACATCCTGACAACAAATAAACGTGTGTGCTTTTCTTTCAGATACACCCCCCTCCATTAATAACAGAGATGGCCCGATAGCCGTGCAATACTGTAATGAGCCACTTTATGTTAATATAGCTTCACGGAGCATGGGAGTGTAAAGTTAATTCCTGGAAGTGTGAAAGTCCTCTGCGATACAATGAATATTCAGTTTAGTATTCTCTCTGTCTGCCTGCCACAGTCAAGATAAATACAGAGGCAGGAATCTGAAAATGGCCTTTTTGTAAGCTTTCTGTAAACAAACACTAAGGCGGAGCTGTGTGGATGACAGGCTCTGTAATTGTCAATTTGACTTGGCTGGTAGTATCATTCTATGCAAGGAAGACAGGAAGGATTGGAAGTGGGAAAAGATATTTTGGCAAAAGAAATAGAGTGTTCAGTAGAAGGAAGGATGTTACCTTGAGCACATTCACATATAAAGATGCTGAAATATAAAACACAGAAGAAACTAAGTTTTTGCCCACTTTGACCCACAGTTTTAATTGGCTAAGGGAAAATGAGACTGTGATCCCTGCCTGTCAATGTGTGAATACTCTAATTAACTAGAACCTTGGAGCAATGTAATCTCTGGATTTTGGGGTATCATAATGTATTAACTTTAATTAAGCTTGTGAGCTATGCGAGCTAATTAGATGAATGTGCTTATTTGTAATCTGGATAATATGAATACATTTTACACAAGCACAAATCAGTCAGTCTTACTAATTACAGTGTGCGTGATGACTCTAATTGGTGATTGTGTGTCTGCCTGTGGATGATACACTATAACTGTTGCTCCTATTTGTGCGCCCGGCTTAGGCTAATGTGATGAAATCCTCATGGAGAGATGATGTGCTCTGCTGAAGGCTGACAGTCCCGAGGAGAAGGCCTCACCATGTCAGAGGCTTGTTGAACCACGTACATGTTCAGGACCACTGCTCCTGTCTGTCAGCACAGACACAGTACAAACCCACTGTGTTCTCATTATCTACCTGAGTTTTTTCTTTCTTTTCTACTCCGTGGCAATCGTTGCAGCTGCAGCTGTTTATCCCTGTACAGTTTTCATGTCTCATATCACACATTTGATCTTTGTCTGTTGTTTGCTGGAGCATGAAAGTCTACCAGTATGAGTGTTCAGGGCCAGTGGTTTGAATGTTGCAAGGAGAAAGAAGAGCTGTACCAATTTCACAGCTTTGGTTTAAACTCGTCCATCTCCTGAGATATGCACTTGAAGGCTTTTTTGAGACTAAGGCCTGTATTTGGCTGAAAGGTATATTTTGGACTGAAGTGAAAGATAAAAGTAAAAATCCTTCACTTTTACTCCTACTCACAAATACATGATATTTATCAAATTTCTTTTGAGTTTAAACTGCTCCACAGGTCTCTTAAGTAGGTGGAAGGGGTATTCCAGTGGTTTAGTATTGCACTTTGATAAAGTTGGTGTACTCACAAGAAACAGAATTGTTCAATTCACAGCAGCAGAGGCTGATATATCCAGCCTTTTTTAGTTATTACATGAATCAAGTTTCAAAAGCTCTTACACTACCCATAATGCAATACCAATCTTCATTTCACAAGTCCTCCAAATTAAATGACAAATTACATAATTTGTTAAGGCCCTCTAGAAACAAGATATAAAAGCGTTTTTCTGATCTAACGCCCCTATTGGCAAGATGACACCATTTGTCTGTCTTCCAAAAGTGTTACAAATCACTATTGAGAAAGAAATGTGTTTTATGATGTGACCGCATTATGATACGTTTGGTTAGGTTTAGGCAAAAAAATTACTTGGTTAGGTTTAGGGAAACATTGGTGGACCTTTTCCCCTTTAAGAGTATCATGTGTGAGCTGTAGATGCTTGCAGACCGTGGTGAGCACATACCTTCTGAGACGTTCTGAGATATTACAGAATGACTGTAAATTAAAGCAGTGGTCATTAAATGAACCAATATGTTTAATTCGGAATATGGTAGGTTTAACCTAAACCGAAACAGACATTTCATGGGATTTTAGGCCACGTCTTTGCATTTAACAGAGTTGCCAACAACAAGAATAAAGCTAGCATTGATTTAGTTTCCAGTCACTTTCCATCCATCTTCATTGTCTGCACTTCAATGTGGTATGAAATTCTCCTTGCTTCAGTTTATTTTCATATAGTTTCTATTTCAATCATTTTCCATCCTTATATATATATATATATTAGATTCGTATTCATTTCATTGTTAATTGCTCCTGGAGTTATTGAAGATTTCACAAATAAAATACCTTTTTGTGGGGTAAATCATTGTCTCTAATTGACTATTCCTGCTCTAAGCATACAAATGATTAATCATGTGATCATTTGAGAACTGCTTTTCCTACACTTTGCTGCAAGTAAGAGTAAGTCACTTGATAAATGTGTCTTATTCTTCTCTTTCAATGAATAGTTTTTGCTCCTAGTCAGGTGTAAATCTTAATCTGATAAATACGGGCCAAGAGTAGTATTGCAAAAATAGCTTTACAATGTTATAGTAGAGAGTGTTGTGCAGTAAAACGTAAAGAGAGTGAAGGATCTTTTATTCTACCTCTTTTTGCAGAATTAGCTGTCTTTCATCACAATGCTCTGATGACAACCATGTTTACCTGTAAAGACAAATGATACAATATAATTCACTACACAGGCAATAAGAGGTATGTCAGATTATAAACGAGCAACAGGACATGAACTGTGGAAGAAACATCATGAAAATGTGCCCATGGCCCAATTTGAAACAGACGCTAGCAGTCATGTTGTCTTCAGTCTGTCTGTGTGTTTCTATATTCTTTTTATTCAGCTTGAGGCGTTCTCTGACAGCTGTGCCAAAATGAGCGCCTCAAAGTTAGAAATAGGCTCATGTTAAGTCAAAAACAGCCTTACACAACCACCAATGTGACACTTCTTACAACACACAACATTAGGGACCTGCCAGCTGCAATCAAACATCACATTGAATAGATGAATAAGGAAAACAAGCTGTTACTATGATCTGTATACAGACTGTAAATGCAGTGGATGCCAAGATGTTATAGTTTGTCACATAAGCCCCTGTGGAAGCCTCACCTATTTATAAGTTATTACAGGGAGCAGGGTGAAATTCATAAGGGCATATGGGAGGGGGAGGGAGATTGCCAGCCACTGTCACTTACTGTGAATGAAACCTCTGCTACTCCTGTCCTCCAGAAAGTGCATCTGAAACACACTATTAACTTTCCCATTGCTGATGTCACTTTTTATTGCCCCATGGTTTCAGGTCTTTCCGAGTTGGCAGGCTATGCTGTGCTGCTTTCCAAAGCCAGATAGATGCTTGTGTCAGGGCACAGAAATACAGCAATGATGGAGATATTATTCTGAAGATTTAATTTGCCAGAGTGGGTTGGTAAAGTGCACCCTTATGGTGATTAATGCAAAAAGGCTACTGTGCTGTGCTTGGGGAAAATCCTCCTGTTTAGAAAAGTCTTTGAGTTTTTTATGAACACACATTTCAGCTGTGTATTGCGACAAAATGCAAATTTAAACACCTCTGCTGCATTTGTCTGTTGAAGAATTCAGCACTGAAAGTGGGTTATTATCTATGTTCATTAGCCTTGAAAATGAAATGTGAGGTTAGTACAATGTTTAGCCTGCCTAAGTCAAGTTTTTTTCAGTTTTTTCTGTGGATTTCCAAAATTATATCCCCACTGTTGTCTGGTGGTGTCTGTGCCTGTTTTATGGTGGCTGTGACCGATTTTAAAACCCAATATATTTAAAGAGGTCAATGAAGTAGTTATATGTAGGAACAAGGGAAGTGGTACCTTGAGACTGAAAAAGAAGTGTTTGTGTCTAAAGTCTCGGAAAATACCTACAAGCTCAGCTTCCTCCAGCTGATGGTGTAGGTAAGATTGAGTAATGAGGTGGACCAATTTATAGGATGAGGTTCATCAATTAAAACTACGCACAAAGACATATTGGTTTATGTCAGATAATCTAGTTAAGGGTGATTGATTACAACTATTGTTAATGAGATATTATGAATGACAAGAGGTGTATGATTGCACCATGAGGGCTTAAACCAGACAGCAAGGGACCTGGTGTTGCTTTGCATATGGCACAGGGTAAAACGTGTGCTGCTTTTGTGCGGGGCACAATAGTGAGTGCCATTTGAACATGCGCTTGCTGCATTGTGCATGTGCAATTAACATGGCATAATCTACCTGCTTACAAAGCAACTTTTGTAATTAGAGTTATGATAGCAGCATGATAATGACAACCATTCTACAGCAGATAATGACTGTTGTGCTCTTGGCAGTTATTACATTGTTTGTGCAGCAGACTTCTGACATATGGGACACAAAAAGACACAACAGCCAGGCTGACCGCCTTTGTTCCCGCTCAGGCAGAGACAATCACGGCAGACAAATTGCGCTGTGGGCCGTCCAAATGATGGCGACCCAGGAAAAATGGTTCAGACACATGGGAATGGGACCAAAATGTAAAAACCTCAGCTACGTGGAAGCTCATTGGCTGTGCACCTGAGCTTGGACACAGAACCTACAACTGTCAAGTGCTCTCTGACTGCAATAATACATTTCATAGGGAGCTGTTTTTCACTGGGAATAACCCTGTTTTAGTACATATCATATTACAGCTAAAAAATTGAACAAAACATGGGTAACATTCTGCTTTCAATTATGAAACCCACCATTCATAAGCTCAGGCTGCTCAAAAGAAATACAGTTTGATTGGTATTTTGTAAATGCCAGTTTTATTATTATTTATGGGAATAGCTTACTCTCGCCCAGCTTTAAAAAATATGTCTATATAATGTATCAGTGCTAAACAGTGCTAGATGTTTCTATGGTAATACTACTTTAAAAAAATCAAAGAACCATCCATCTGTCTCGTGAAAAAAATGGAATTGTCCTTTAAAGAGATGGCGGAGCATTTATTCAAATAAATTAAGAGTTGTCAGAGATGGCATCTTGGTAGGAGGCACTTAGGCCTGTGGCGTCCATGGCTGTGCAGTCAGTGGGGACAGGTCCATAGTGCAGACTGTGGACTAATCCATCACAGCCAGCGAGGGGGCTGGGGGCCAAGCGCTTGGCTTCTCCCTCCAGGAAATAATCAGCTTTTAATTTATCACAGATCACATTCATGAGAAGACGGATCGCTGTGAGGAGGCCTCATGTGACAGGGCCCATCTCCCCAGTCACGGTGGAGTGCTTTTGGCTTTTCTAATTTATTCTAATTTGGGTTTTTCTCATATCTCCATCATTTTGCCAGTTTTGGATGAAGAGACCCTTTACCCCTATTACATTTTAGCAATTTTAAAATCTATTCCAGAATATAAAACTTTCATTTCAAGTCCACACCAACCAGTTTCTGAAATAGTTTCACCATTAAAAACAATTCTAGCGACCAGCCTACACTACATGACATACGGTGACAATGAACAGAAAGTGGGACAGTGAAGTAGGGTCTTTCCCTGTGGAATGGTTGGAGCATATGCTATTATGTAAGTCAACTGCAGGGTGTCCTAATTGCTTCAGATTTGTTTCTGGTCCCTGTGTGTTGCCACAGTCTGTACCATGGCCCCCACAGGAGTGTGGATGATAAGTAACACGACTTGGAGGAGCACAAGCGATGTGATCTACGCTAAGGGGGAAGGACAGTTCAGCCACATGTCGTCCACCCACCGATCACTTTACAGATCCAAGGCAGGTTAATCCTTTTATTGTAATGAAGTGAGGGGGCATAATGTACTGTCAATGTGAGATGCTTAATCCAGTGTTGGCATTTTTATGAGGAAGGAGTAGCTATGGTGACATAGAGAACAGAGTGCTTGAGAGGCACAGGAACTATCAATCAAAACATGATGCTGACATAGCACAACACAACAACACACACTTGAGGAGATTTGCATTTGTGTCTACCCTTCAAGACAAACTCCCCTTATTCCTACTGCACTGCCATCCAGGTTATTGTATAACTTTGGAGTCAGTTGCACCAGTTTGTAGGTTTTAACTTGGCGAGTGTTAAAAGTGGAGACTCTTACTTAAAAAATGTGTTATTAATACATATTTACATCTGCTAACTGCCAGTTGGAACTGTTGTAGTTGCAGTAAACAGTATATGGGCCCTATCTTATGCCTTACTTCGTGTCCAGATTATACATCGTTTAACTAGCAAAAGTGATTTGGACACACTGTAAATGCAATGGCCCCTTGCGCTTTAGATCGTTTAAATAGTTAAAAACTATATGCAAACTCCAGTCTCAAACTCAACAAAACTCCACAGATTTTTGACAAGATATTGTATCTTGTATCTTATTGTAAAAGATTGTAATTGGTAAGTTTAATATATCGTCTGGCCTCCTACAACTGTTATAATATAGCTCATGATGCTACAGTGACTTCTGTTTTTATATAGTTACAGATGTTTTATAGTAATTGATTTACACATTATTAAGGTCTCTACCAGCCAAGACATTCCTTACGTTTTAATGGTGCAGCCCAATTTTGTAAATCAGTAGTTAAAAATTAAACTTTTTTACTGAGAGCTTAGGAAGGACTACTCACAAACCTAGTAATGGATTTACAGATAGCTAGTGCAACCCAGTCCTTATCCCATATAAATAACAATGCATCTAGGTCCTCAACAGATTTGTTTATTAAGTGGATATGTGGCATGAGATGAACAAATTTGCTACCTCAGTGAACTGTAGCCAGTGATTCATCAAACAGAGTGTGTAACCCACTCTCTTTTTGTTTGATCCCTCCACTGCTGTACCTGCAACTGTGCATGTGTTTTACAAGACTCTTTTAGAAATATGTAGAGGCATACATTAAAGCTGAACTCTGGAGTCGAAAACTTTGTTGTTGATACTGAACTTGAGTTGCACAAAACTTTTGACTCTCTTGTGGGTGGGTGAGTGCTAGCAGTGCAGAAAAATGCAATATTGCTTGTATAGAGCCTGTAAAGGGACTTTCTTCTTATTCAGCAAAGCACAGTAGAGTACAAATGGGCAACAAAGAAATCTCACTTATAATAGTCATACAAGCAGAGCACATTCCAGCTGTGCCCAGCTACAGCATGTTGAGAAGTCAGCCGCCAAAATCAAGTGGGTATTTTTGTCCTGGTAGTTGTCTGTAGGTTTAATGTTGATGTTGTGTCCCAAAAATAAACCTGCATTTTTTTTTTTTACTACCAGGATGTATCCCTCTGCTTTGTTTGTTAAAACAAACAGTAGTATCGGATTGCATTAGACTGCACAGGTGAACCCAATAAAGTGTAAATACTCTTAAGTATGTTTGCACTCACCGTATTTGTTTTCCTGTCCTCTTTGCTTTGTTCCCATACTTTTTCCTCCTAATCTTCCTTACCGCTGGTTTGTCATGTAAGAATGTGCAGTGTGCTTCAGAATAGCGGTGGGCAATATGGCTCTAAAATAATATTACGATATTTTTATATTTTTTGCGATAACAATATTCTTGATGATATGACAAAATACAGAAAAATATTTTACAGTTTTATGTCAGCATAATTTAACAGTTTGCCTTCAAATACCAGTAAAAACTAAATGAAATTGATCTTTCAATTCGAAGCTTCTACCGTTGCCATAGTAACCTGCGTTCCAGCAGCTCCCAGCGGTCCGGCTACGTCACGTAGCCGTTCCACCTGACCCGCTGCAGCGTCCTCAGCATGTCTGTTTAAAGGTTCTCAGAACTCTTTATTATGACGGAAACCTCAAAGAGAGCTGGGCAGGAAGTCAGACGACGGCATACAGCCATCAAGTCAGCTTTCACAACAAAACACCCTGTGCAGACTATCGAACGTAAAAACAGACAAAAATGAAAACAATTTAACTACGTTGCCTACTTACCCACGGCAGAAGCACCAAAAGCAAGGAGAAATGACCAAGGCAATAAAATCTGAGCAAGTCAACAAAACCAAGAGGGCTATGCTCCGCTTTTGAAAAAGTTGTGTTTGAAGCCGTGCGGGTTGCAGACGTTTATAGAGCCATGCCCGGTGGGATTAAGATGTTACGTAAGTAAATAATGACTCCAGGTTTGAGGAAAATTTGATCACAAGTGTTAGCTATTTCCCCTTTAGCCATGCTTGTTGTTGCTGTGCATAACGGCATGACGTCATTACGGTGACAAGTCGGACTGTCGGCCATTTTGACGATTTGAACTTTTTTTAATCGTATTAAAAATGATACTGGTTTAGTCTTGAACGATAGGATAGCAGAGCATGAGAGAGACACAGATTAAGCAGTGAGGAGTGGCAGTCTCAGTCTGAGGTAATATGAAGTCCATTCTTATTATCAGAGGCCTCCAACTAGCTTCCCCTTAAGTTACCTGCAAATCCTGCTTTTAAACACTTTACCTGAGCGTTGTCCAGGTTCAAGGATCCCGCACAAGAGCATTACATCTTATTAATGCAACAGGAAACTTCTGTCTCTGTCAAAGTTCTGCGTTTGTTTGTTTGTTCGTCAATGATATGTTATCCACAATTGTCTCATTTCGGTTGAGTTTAAGTGCTTGGGTCATGTGGAAGTGTCGCAATGAGAAACCGCAGGTTTTGAATGACATCGCATTGGTTCGGTAGGCATCCGAAAATCAATTTGTGGGCAGTGACTGTTCTGCTGATGGTTCCTGTCTTTTGTGGGAGTTGGTCCCTGAGCCAGCAGTAATGCTTCTTGTCACTGCCAGATTAATTGGCTTCAATCCATTCAGCAGTCATTGAGTCAGATAAAGAGAGACAATAAGGGCCTTTCATTCCTCTTGGACTGAATGGGTAGTGAACGCGGAGGAAGCCACTGAAACAAGTCTTGTTAAACATGCCCATTTCCTTTGATGGAAGCTGGCTTAATAATGAGTGCAGAGGAACAGTCATTGATTGCACTGTGATGCATATTCACATACGTGTTTGTGGTTTCTAGAGGGCATGGCTCAAATAAATCTTCCTTTATCTCTATTCCGTCCATTCATTAATCAAATGGAACAGGGTGATTAGTTGAATTACGAGTCCAGCTCCCCACCACTTGCTACTGGGTTGAGGAGGCCATCTCAAAGCCATGTATCCCACATTCCCAAACCAAAAACCCCTGGCAGCCATCTCCTGACTGGTAATTGGGTATTTATCAGATTGCCTGCAAGAGGATGATGCAGTGTTTATCTGAGACAATTATCAAGAAAAATAGGGGAACCTGTTCCGCTGCTCCTCCAGGATATTGGCGTGCTACTGGTTCAGGAGGCCATACAGATTGAAAGCGCTGGACCCTTTGAGTCAAACCGCAGGGACTTCTTTATCGGGTATTTAGCTGGGAATACACTTCCCATCATCACATGCAAATGGAGCAATTGTGCAAATAGAACACATAATTTTTTGGCTCTGCTGTGACACTGGAGGAATGAGAGGTGATGATAACACACCCTGCAACAATGAGCTCCCCATGGTTGAGATCTGACAGACAGTCTTTTCAGAGACTCTTCTAATTCTGAGAACAAGAAGCGCATATAAAGGGGTGCATGAGTGTCCACTGAGTACCGGAAGATAAGATTGGAGAAAAAGCTTTAACACCAAATTGGTATGCTTGTGCTTTCTTTCTCCCGCAAACCTATTACAGAAAAAGAGAGTCGAGAAAGGGGCAGGAAGAAAAGGATAGCATAGGAAAAAAAGGAGCTGCCAATAATAAGTGGCAAATAGCAGGTCCATTTGGTGTTGCATGTATTAAAAGGAATTGAAAGTTTGGAAGAATTTAATGGTCATTTTACACATGATTGGAAGGAGAACACAGTACAGTTGTAGGAGGAATGTGGTGTAGAGTCCAATGGTAACTTTGCTAAGTGAGCTTTTTTTTTTTTTTTCATTATCGCATGCAGTCACCTTTTTTACTGTGGCGAGCTAATGTTAAATGCTCTTCACCATCTCAAAAGATGCAAGGCTTGAATAGACTCATTCACCATACTGTAGTGCCTTGGAGTCTATGATAAAGCAAGTCTATCATATTTTAGCCGAAGCATATCCAATTGTAGGAGGATGTCATTGCTGGGAAAAAAGGTCTGCGAAGAGAAAATCATAGTGCATAGAAGTGCAGAGAGAGAGAGATGTGGAGAAAGAACAGGAGATGAAGTAGCCGAGTCTGCCTGGCCTGCTGGATGTAATCAAACAAGGGTGAACAGGTTGTTCCACAGATGGCTGCTCTGGAGAATCCTCCGATTTATTTCCATGCCACAGACGGTCCCTGTCACTATGCGCAGGTGATGTCAGCGCGGCGGCATTGTCTCGCACACACCACTAAACTCTGACGCTTTTGTCTCAACTGTCTGAAATCAATTTGACACAGAGGCATTTGTTGTGTGTGTGTTTGTGTGAACAAAGGGAGATACTGAGTTAGAGTTAAGCAACAGAGAAAGTCGATTTGCAATCTTCTTAACACTCTAAGACTGAACTCTTTTAGGATTATAAATTATGGCTTCAACTGCTGTACTATTACAACGTAAAGGAACTCAATAGAGAACTGTTCGTCATTTGCCACGAAAGCTACTTTGTATTCATAAATGCTTTAAAAATGTCATTAGAAATGGGATGCTTTATGTATTGTGGTCATGCTGTTGCAGTAATTGTTGTTTTCTCTGACATTTTATTGTAATTTGCACAATACATTGAATATCCATTTTACTTTTTGGAACCAAGTATACAGAGGAATATCCTAGCAACACGGCCAATATTTAACTGTTTTATTTTTATCTCTCTCCCCAGGTTGACGCCTAGTGATGCCAGGACAGTGAGCATCATAATGCGTGGCACGTGGTCAGGGGCCACGCCCCTCCTCGTAATGGTTCTGCTCAGGCTGGCCCAGGGCCAAGAGGTTCCTCTAGTCCCAGGTAAGACGTGTAATATTTCTCTGCAATGGCATGTCTTCTCATCAGTAGTGAAAACTTCATGGTCTGGTTCCATCATCATGGTATGTTAGTGTGTCTGTCACTCTGTGTGATTTTCTGACTATTATGTGCTTGACACCTTTGACCTAGCTTTAATAATTTATTATTGCCGTATAACTGATGGAGTTACATCAGTCATTTAGCACCAGAATTGGAACATTGTTCTTAGCACACATCAGCAATTATTCTCATGTAGTCTATTAACAAAATATCTTCTTCAACTCACCTTTTTCAAGAAACATGTATGAATTTGTCCATTATACAGTACAGTGAGTGAAACAGCTTGCAACTGCAACCATTTTTGTCTAGAAGATACCTATGCAGGGTGTACCCTGCTTCTTACGGTTCATAAATAAATATAAAATAGAATGAGTGCAGATAGAATTGAGTACATTTGAGGACATTTGTTACAAATAAACATTAGTATGTAATGGTTTCAGATTGTAAAAATCCACTATGTCATGTCAGTTTTCTCAGCATGTATAGGACTGGTTTCCAATCTCAGCCTTTTCTACCCTTTTGTTTTGAGCTATTGTCTGGCTTGGGTTGATGATGCACAAGGAATATCATATACCTTAAAATCTTTGAGGTGGTACCTACCCAACCCCACCAGCATGTCTGCCCCAGTCCCCCAGAATTGTATGAATTCCTTGATCTTGATTGGAAATATGAATGTGAAGGGGAATCATAAGATTTTAGGAAAACACAAGTGGTACCATCGAACTCTGACTGGACATCCACTCTACTACTTAATGATGTACTTTTAGTTACAAATGCCTAAACTATCCTTCATGTTGGTTATTGTTATCGACTGCTCTGGGTGTTTTTAATTTTTAGTTTAGCAGATGTTGCAGTTACTAAACTCTACTTCCTTCCTGCTTCCTGATCTGAGGAGAGTTTTGAATAGATATAGTATCTGGTCAAGTGTTTTGGGCCAGGTTTGACCAAGGCTTTGATTCTGAAATGTATTATTGACAAACTCTGTGGTTTCTGTCAAAATGTTACAAGTTCACAAGATCACCAGTGAATTTCAGATCTTCCCAACATCTCAAGTTAAGAAATACTGATGGAACACTTTTTGAGAATAAGAAGTCAAATGAAAAAGTACTCCCTGACTTAACTTTTGCAGTTTAGCCTGTAGTGAACAGTCCAAGTTGATCCTTGATCATGGAACTGTCTGTTGTGCTTCTTGTATTGATAAAAAAAAAAATTACATGTCATAAAATGACTATTGGTTTTCATGATTTTGTAGATTTTAATTAGATCAGATTATGCAAAAAGTGTGCACTCAACACAGTTTTTCAGTTTATTTTTGTCAGGTAAACATATTTTTTCTTGATTAATCTACACTGTTACATGTCTTGTACTTAGTTCTTTTTCAAGATTTAGATATTGTTGTTTTCACATTTCGTTTAGTTACACTTTTGAGGAAATGTATATCGAAAAGGTTTGTCTCTCATTTAAGATAAGAGGAAGTAAGGAGATAAGAAAATTACCTATAGACTTGTATTCTCACCACAATTGACAGTTATCTCAGTTGCACCATGTTGATTTCCACCCAGTTCTTCTCAGACAGAACAACAGGTCCATGCAATCCTGCTTAGCAGACCATTTCACACTCGCTGCTCTCTGTTATCTACTTATTCTGGCTCCTTCGCTTCTTTCTATTGCCTTTCACCTCTCATTCATTTTCCTTAGCCATGTTCATGCCACCATCTTCCTTCTCTCTGTATTTTCTTTTACCAACATGATCTGGGAAGCAATTTACTTGTCAAGCGGAGGGCAGTGTGTGGCTCCCTGTACTCTGATCTAATGGTGTGTGTGTGTGTGTGTGTGTGTGTGTGTGTGTGTGTGGGAGAGGGGGAGAGAGAGAGAGAGAGAGAGAGAGAGAGAGAGAGCAGTCACACCCTTGGAGCTGGATCTCTGACTGGCAGCTGTTAGAGCTACTGTTTAGGATTGAATTCAGCTGGTGGTGAATTGACACGTCTGCTTAACACTCTGATGAGTGCTATAACCGAGGACGTTTTTTTATCCCGCTTGCTACTCATAGTCTGCTCTAGTTATAGCTGAAAAGATACAAGATGATACCCACAAGAATTGTGCGTGCACAATAACGAATCTGTTAGTGTATTGGAGTTGGGAATAAAGATTTGAAAATAGACATTCTTTCTTATGTAAGGCACTTGATGCCTCAAGCAAGGTGTTCAGCATCAGTGACAATTCACCTAAACCAGAGAGGGATGTCAGATCTAAGTCACTGTACTTTCTGCAAATGTGTCAGCGTAGTAAAGAAACTGTCATAAATATATGTGGAAGTTGAATTCCGCCAGGACCGTGCGTCTTTCTTCCATTGTCTCTCAGTGAGAAAGGCATGTCAAGGTATCACTGCATACGTGCCGACTGACAGCTCTTTTAATTTAAATACCGACAGTTCCCAAAAGCAATGACTCGCTGTTCCCTTTTTTAAAAGGTATTTCCTGGCTTTTCTGAGGTACTTTATTAACCCTATCAGGTTCATGGTTATGAGCCACTATCCTGTGCATGCTTGCTGACTGTGGCAAACGTTTGAGATAATGGGATATCAGCCCTACTATTGTGCACCATATGATCTAGTAATTCAGTGCCAATGCAGTCAGTAGTGTGCACTACTTGTAGCAATATGTGGGCATATACAGCTATGTGAATGTGTTCTATATTCAGTTTAACTTAAGATTTCTGCTTTGCATCGAGGATTTTGTGTTGTCATTTTTCCTGAATTGTGGGGTTAGTGCTGGAGGTCAACCAATAGTGGATTTTTAAAGGCCAATATAAAAACATTAGTTTGGAGCACTAAAAAGCAAATAGCAGATTAATCGGCCAGTATCACCCATTCAGTTTTGGTAAACCTACAAGATTTTGCCTTTACAGAATAATTATACTATAGGAAACATGCAATATGTATGTATCTGTACATTTCATTTCAAGAATTTTGTTTACTTTAGACTACTGTTGTTTTTTTCCCTTGGTGAACCTGCCCTTTAATCTGATTCTTTAGACAACTACACTCCATAACACGAAGATATTGCATCTGTCATACCGACTCAGCTCAAACAAATTCAGTTTACTCATCTGTCTTCCTTTGTGCAAACTTAAAACAAACTCCTTTACCCCGACCATCTAATTTTATTTTATGCCTTGCTCGCAAATTAATTCCTTCTTTAAATCATTCAGTTTTCCAGATGTTTTTTCAGCTAAAGTGGAAACACAGAGCCATACTCATTGATCAACTGTTCCTCCTCCTACGTACTGTGACTCATATACAGTATATCATGTGGGAGAGCTGGGCCCTCTGTTATACTGCAGGTTCTACCTCTTCCCTTTACATTCAGTATTCAGCTTGCACACCACCCCGAGGGTGATTAAATATGTGGTTAATACAGCACCATGAGAGTATTGAATTACACAAGAGCCATGCTGACCTTTTTAAATTACCGAACCAATTGTGCAAGACGACAGAGAAAGTTTATAACAGGTACTGCCAAGATGGAGCCCGGAGGAGAATGGATCTGCTGCCGCTGTCCTGCTGACGCTCTCCTTATTAGTGTTCTGCACTATAAGCACCATATTTGACACTCACGCTTTCCTTTCATTTCGCTCACGTTGGGTCTCACTTAACGGCAAATTCTTTGTCTCTCCGTCTCTCAATCTTGTGTACAAACATCCATTAGAGCATTATTGCAGACAAGCTAAAACACGTACACCCCCTCACACAAACTAATTTGACATTTCATTTCACCGTTGATGAGACACGTATCACTCTTGACACACAGTGTAGCCTCACTCCATAAATCTTGATCACTGGCCTTTTTCTCAGATGCGTCCTAGTCAGCATATTGGCCTTGCTGATTTCTGAAGGTCGTTTCTGATGTGTGATCTAATTTGAAGCTAAAGCCAGAAAAATTAAGGAGTTTTCTTTGGCATCAGTCGCAGGACTCCGTGGAGTCACAGCCACTCTTCAGGGGGATGACTGTACTCATCTTCATCGAGAGAATTCAAAACCTTACTGGCAGCGATACAACAGTCTTTGCTTGGCAAGGGGCAGACTAAAGCTTTTTACCAATGAAAAAGTCAAAATAAAATATCCAGACGTTAAAAACAAAGTATTTTTCTCTCTTTGCCAACTTCCAAGAGTAATTCCTGATTGCTTTATACAGCACTTTGTAAAATGCCCTATAATTGTATTTAGGTGAAAAATCTTCATTTCACCACTGTGTTTTATTCTTCCCTCTCTAGGGAGATTGTACCGTCATTGCAGAAGGAAAAGGATTGAAGGCTTGGCATTTCATATAATGAAATTCTTGTGACAGACTGTTTTTTTTTTTGGAGTACAATACAATTTAGTGACACCATTCATTCCATTAAGACATATTAAAAAGCTTTGTCAAAAAAAAAAGCCCAAAAGCCTTGGTTAGGCCCTTTCTCTAAGCGCTGTCCGTACTGATTTCTCAAAGCTAACCAATCTTAGTCTTGTCAGTTGAAATTGCACATTTGCTTATCCCAGTTGTCACTCCATGCATTATATTCCTTTTCACTTTCTTTCCCTGCACTATAACAAATCCTTCTACTGTGCAGTCTGTGTTGTTTGTTGTGTGGTTTCAACACCACTAACTATGATATATGGTAGTATTTGTGTTCAGGGAGCAAAATGTTTGAGCTCATGTTTAATGGAATCAAAACAAGGCGTGTTGATGCAATTGTTTGCACTGGAACTAAACTCATTATCCGGGGCGTGTATGGACAAGGCTTGAATCAAATGTCAGGAAATCTCCTGTGCTTCTTGGTGAGTGAATGTGGACTTTGTCTGCACTGTAAACTAGTATGCACACTCAAGAATTGATGCAGGACTAATAACCCTGCTATTTGAAGGCCTTACTTTCTGGCCCCATTGAAGTTGTTTTCTATTTGCATTAGCAGCTGTTGTGCAGTTAAATTCAGTATTTTAATGCTACTACTGCCAACATGCACAGGACACAAGCTATTATTCGAGTGATTCCATTAGGAAATAGTAGCAATCTGTGTGCCATCTTTGTTTTTTGCAAAAACAGCGACTTTTTGCACAGATAACCATATTGTTTAAAGCATCTGACAATATTCCTCTGTCCTGGGGCACAGAGCCCAGTGCTTATCATCTCCCTGCCTCTCACTCCATCCGGCCTCCATTTAATTACAGAGCAGGGCAGAAGCCAGTGTTTCCTCATCACACTGCCACAGCCCTCAGGCCATCATTTAATGATGAAAAATCTGCTCCAGGAGGTTTGGACATTTGTTTTATTATTGTTCTCCTCCTTTTTATGTTCTGGCCTTTTCTGTTTTTGTCATGGACCTGTTTGTTTGTGTGTGTCAAGGGGTGTCTTTGTACACAGCCAGCTTTTTTCTCTTTTCTTTCATATTTTGCTCTCAGGCTTGAAATTTGATGTCCCGAATTTGAGCAAGCTATTTCTCTATTCCACACCTTCGGCTACAGCTTCACATGTATCCAGTGTGACTTCACCTTGAACCTCAACTCACTGCTATTAAGGCTGGATCTATAACAAAGTTAGTCCCAGGGGCGGGTGAGATTTAGGGAAGGTTGTGCTACACCTACACAATGCCACGCAGGGACCACAAGACAAAACACCACTCCTAAAAAACAAGACGTCAAGGTGAACTCTAATTAGACTGAAAAAAACTTTGATAGTAACAGATGCTTTGAGACTACCAAGTCATTGCTGGCAGTTTAAGCAAGATCAACAGAAATGGCTGAAGCTGTAATGTCATCATAAAATATGCTGACTATTTAGTAGTCATTACCACCTCTACATGCGTCGACAACCTCCTAGGCATTCTAACTAAAAGTTAGGAAACCTTGTTTGAGGCATTTCTTAATCTAATTCAGAACATCCTTCAAGCAGCAATATTAAGTTTTTCTATTGACTATTCATACAACATAACACACAGAGTAGTTTTAATAAGGATTTTATTGATAGAAAATACCTTTTGGATGCATTTGAATGTGGATGTGAATAAAAGACTATGAAATCGCTTCTCATCCTATATCATTGCTTTTAAATCAAATACAAGGCAATATGGGAACAGATAATACAATAACAGAATGGCTGCCTATTTTTCCACATGCATCCCCTTTATAGCGCTTCCCCCCCAGTGCTGTGTGTGTGTGTGTGTGTGTGTATACTTGAATGCATGTGTGATATGGTGTGCTGTGCATGCAGCAGAGTTTATTGATTTCCATAGAGACATGACACAGGCACCTCTGCATCTTTTCACCCTGTTCCTCAATCTGCCCCACACCCACTCCCTCACACACAGACACATCCAGCCTCCCCCCCCCCCCCCCCCCCCCCGCCACAACTCCCCATCCTCCGAGCCACAACATCCCTCTCACGGGGTTTGTGCTGTGGGGCTGCAGGAGAGTGTCATCTCACAAATGAATTTCTCCTCACATCCCTCTCTCCATTAAAGAACCTGTTTGTGCTCCTACAGCAGCGCGCAGCACTCCCCTGCAGCTGTTTGTGCTCTCAGTACAAGAAGTACTTGTTATTTATACCTGTGTTGTGTCTCTGGCTACCTGCATCTCATGCACACAAAAGTGAGACTGATTTTTTTTTTTTTGCCATATTTACTTTTTTGATGTACTTCTGTTCATATATGTTAATGAACAGTACGTTTTAGTTTTTGCCCTCAAGGCAATTGATTTCACTAAGATTTTGCCAAATCACGATGGTGGCTTTCCAGATTGCTGCTCTTCAGGCTACACAACCTGAGGGTCAGTAACTAGATTTCCAGTGGGCAAACCCAAACATCAATACTAACTTACCCTTTAAACACAATTAAATCATAGTGATTATTTTTATTTTCTTCTTTTTCTTGTTTTTTTTTTAACTGCTCTGATTGAGGTTTACCTCAAACTGTGATATTACCACTCCACTCCACCACACCTTCAAGAATTATTTATGCAACTAAACCGCCACTTTGCATGTCTTTGTTGTTTTATTCCTGTGGGTCCAGCATATTTCTATTCAGTCACATCTGAAATTGAAGTTTAAGGAGAGTGAAATGTTACACAGCAAGAAAAAACTGTCAATCCTCAGACACATGGGAGCCATGGCGTTGTGGTTTCCCATGTGATGAGGCGCTCAACAGGCATCCGTCTCTGCACACTGTTGATTTGGATTCTGTCCTCGATGTGTAGATTGGGTACACGGAGGAACTAGCAGACAAATTGAGCAACATCCATGATTGGAAATCTATCTGTCTACGTGCTTGGCAGGACAATGAACATCTCTGTTTGTCTCCCCAGAAATCACATACAGAGATTTCCAGACATATTTGTTGATTTTTGCTTTATGAACAAGGCAATTTTGGCTAATCAGTGTATGTTTGTGTGCACCCCTTATTTATGTCCATCTGTCTATGTACAGGGGAGTGGATTAGTTAGCACAGTATGAAAAGTTTCTAGATTGAGGGGAAAGAACAGTTGGATGCAAATCCCCCCAGAAAGCTGCCGCTCCATCTTGATGTTCCATTGAATTCGAGCTTTAAAGCCTCTGCAATACCACTGGGTATTCTATGCATGTAGCCTAAATGGCCTTTGTAAAGTGGTGAATTGTGAGCTCAATTTCCCATGCACGCTCATCTTTTCCCTTTCCCATTTGAGACAAGATATTGGAGATGATCCCCCTATTCTTGCAAGTGGACGTTTTTTAATGGAAGCTATTTCAGCCCCTTTCATTTGTCAATCAGTCTGAAGTGAGAGTCTCCAACGGTGGCTCAATGTGAGGCTGTAATTGTCAGCGTCCCCTTCTGCCCGATGCACAGCCCGGCGTTTTGCATGTGAAAGGATCCTGAAAGAAGACGTGAGCGCTGAATTAATACCCAAACCGCCTTTTGTCTCCATCACTTTGGCTTCTGCTGCCATGAGACACTGAGGCACAGACATGCAGACAATCGATGAGGAAGAGGAGAGGAGAGGAGGAAGGAGGGGTCTGGTAATTTTAAGTGAAAACTGCAACATCCAGCTCAGGAGGTTGGATCGACCTGTTGGTGCCTTCCTCAGTGTCCATCCATGATGAAGAGTATTAAAAATATTGGCCTAATCTTTTATCAAACTTTTCTTTTGTAAAAAATAATAATAATAAGGTAAAGATTGCCATTCACAAAGGCTTGTTGGAGGTGTTTAAGCTTAGATTCAATGTATATCATAGGATCCACACACTCTGATCCAGAGACAAACAGATTTTGATGAATGAACCTTGCTCAGATCTTTTGTTAGATATACATTTCCAACCAAATACAGCAGCTACCACTGAAAAAGAAATTCATGGGATTCCTTGTTTCAGTATATTCTGCCGCTTTCCCATTAATCTAATGCCTTGTTTACACATACAAACTCAAACACTAAAGATGCAACAGGATGGCATTCTGACTTTAACCATGATTAACATGCTGATGTCGCCCACTACTGTCAGTTTAACTAATAATTTTACTTCCAAAACCAGTTGGCTGCACCAATGCGTATGATGGGTGAATACTGTATGAAACTAGTATCTTATATTCAATATATCTAATTATTTTATCACTTTGTAGAGACCTGTCAGTCTTTTTCTGTGTTGATCAGTGTCCTGATCCAAAGTTGTAAAACAGTAAAACATGAAAACTTTCAAGGGGAGTGAATACTTTGTAATAGGCACTCTGTCTGTTTGTGTGGATGCACTGTAAAACACTGAGGAGGTAGACAGGCTGTATGCTGTGCTGTAGGGACTTCCCAACCCTGTGGTGTGTATGTGTATCTGTGTTTGCGATATGAAATATTAATGTGCATTGTGCTTCTAAAGCAGAAGGTCAGGTGCATGGAGAGAATATGGATAGAGAATAATCTTTAAAGTCAGGAACTGGATGTTGTAACTTCACTTCCATGTACAGTACTTTTCCCACATTTTTTGCTTGATAGGAAAGAATTACTCAATAATTGGGCGGCATTTTGCAATTCAACATCCTTTAAGATTTCTTACACCAAATGTTTGCCTGCATGTCAGCAGCAACATTCCAGCCACAGCTGCCTACTGTATCTGGTCCTGGTCTACCTTTCCATTCATAGAAATGATAACCAAGCTATGATTCTACAGACCAGCTGATAGTAGTCTGTCAGGCAGCCCTGTCATCTATTGTGTTTTTAGGAAATGAAACGTTGCTGTTTTATGAGTTTCCCTTATCTCGTCTTAATGTTGTTGTCCCACCTGTAGCCTCCTAATCTCCACAGGCACTCTTAGCCTAGTTCCAGCATACCGCTGTCTACTGCACAGGTAATGATTTGGATAAGAAATGTTAGGGAACGTTGGGAGATAGGAGTACTGTCTAGACTTCAGGAGTTTTCCTATTTTGATATAATAGTGAGTAAGCAGAAAGATTAAAAAAGAAAATAGGCCTATCTCAGCTCCAACATGAGTTATGGCTGTACGTTACCAAAACTTTTCGCTCAGCGTTTGCCATCCTCTATGACAACTATCTCTCCCTAAAGTCTCATATGGACATCACAACATCATACTTTCCTCTCCTGGATGTCATGAGGTAGATAGACCAGGTGGTCTTAGCACCAGCAACGCCTCTGTTTGATGGGTTATAAGAGATTTCCCTAGACAAAGTCCCCGCACTGATGATCATGTCCAGGTAATAAGCCTGATATATCGCCCCATTTCCCTAATGTTTACGACAGCCACATGCAGCTTTAATTAAGGAAAGAGGTGCTCCTGTTGCTCCGGAACAACCTCACCTGATCAATTATTTCCATTTAGAAACGCGCATATACACACACTTGATGATAAAAGTCAAATGGAAAATTACTTTGAAGCACCAAATTTTCCTAATGAAGGCTGAAATCAGGCAAGGAAACATGAGATTAGCTCGCTGTCAGCACTAAATGCCACCCAGGAAATGGTGTACACAAAGACGGTGGGAAATTAATTTGGAACAAAAAGCCGGTGGCGGATTTTCTACCCTTATCTCTCCATGTGAACTTCACAAGGAGCAGGATGACATTGGTTTTATTACCGCGGAGCATTGATGACGAGCTGGATGAGCGAAAGTGCTGACAAGAGGGAACGAGCGAGTGATCAGTCACTGGCTGGGTGCCCATCACGGGCGCTCAAGGATGCTGAGAGGACGTTGGCCTCTGTCATGTGATTGCCTGGACGAGGAGACCTATGGCGGGGCCAAGTATGGGGGGGGGTTAAACACATACAGCTGGGCCACAACATTCAAGAAAAGGGAAAAAGCCCTCATGCATTCAGTCCGACACATGCACACACGTATATATACACTCCCACACCTACACATACTGTACACACTGCACATTCAGCTCACATCTGTTTGTATAGACAGTTTGATGGTGATGATGATGGTGATGATGCTGGTAGAACCCTGGCTGCATTTAGGTGACTTATGTCAAGTGTCAGCTTTTCTGCTGTTTTTCTTCCTCCTCTTGAATCCATATGGTGCACTTCCCCCTCTTATATTAATGTCATGTATCAGACAGTAAGGGCGAGAGAGAACCGAGCTGCCGCTACCATCTTGCCATTCTTTGCTGAGTTTTATTACCTGTGTCTGTCACACCTTCAGGCTTTGGTGCACAAGTGCAGCTGTGTACTCAGCATTCGCTTTTATCAGCTCTGTGAAGTTGACTGCACGAGGCGTAGCTTGAAGGTTACAGTGCCCTGTGAGCAGCAGCTATTCAAAATGATATATTGATATATCCTTCACGCCCATTTTATTGGTATAACATTAGTATTAGTCACAGTTTTCTACGCCTGAATAGATTTGATGGTTAGTTAATTGCCACTGTTTCAGAATTCAGAAAAATGTTTACAAAGCTCTTGCAAGTTTGGAGATCTCTAGTAAAATGTTATCAAGAGCTATCTTCAGATCTTAATTCTGTAAAATATTAAGCTAAATCTGTCATGTTACAAGTCTTTAGAAACCAAATTTATAATCTTTTTAGTGCTAAATTACCTCTTTATGTTTCTCAGGAGTGTGAACTTTTCTGCGGTTGATCTGTTGATTGTCAGCTTGAGAATGCCTTTTATGAAGAGATCTCTTCAGTTCCAGTATGGACAGGAGGAACAATTACAGGCACTAATAACCCTGTTAATGTACATATGGGCATGTGATAATTGTTTTAAGGCAGACTCCAGAAAATGAATATCCATTAAGAACAAGCACTCTATTCATCTGAGCAGGGTTTACGACATGCATGTATAGACTTATATGACTGAGCTGAGTAGAGTGTGAAATATACCACTGTGGCAAAAAGGAGGATTTTATGAAAGAGGGAATTTGAGCAACTATTCATTGGGAGTCTTTTTAGCACATCTTGAGTTCCATATAATAACATTAATAAATGTATGCAATAACATCCCTTTTAGTTTAAGCTTGATTGTAGTCAACCACAAGTAAATAGGTTTAGAAGTTGTCAAATCATAGTAATTTAGGAAATAATAACACATCAGATTATAAATTTGACCTACTCATGTGTCATCAGTCAATAGGCTGTTGTGGCTCCCAACATGCTGATGCATAATAGCTGTGTGTAATGAGACAAAGGCTGCTTTGGTTGCATCAAAGGACGTTGCTGTGCCAGATGAAGGACAGAATGAGTCTGGTTTATGTCCAAACATGGTTAAATGTGGGTGTTTCAACATCCATCTGTGGCTAACCTTGGGAGTGGGCTCCTGCACGTGTGCATAATTTCACAGTGACTGAGCTGCATGATGAGTGAGATATACACTATAATGAGATGTATGACAATATGTATGCAGAGGATTACACATTTGGTGCAAAGACTGCTTATGCATATGCTGCCTTTTTGCATAAACAGACTTTTACTGGCTTCTTCAACAGAGTATTTTTGCACCTGGCCCCAGAGATTTGGCGAGGCTGTGATAGTCGCATTTTCCAATTGCATATGCATAAATTAACGTGAAAATGGACAGTATGGACAGTTATTAATGGTCAAAGACTTCTGTTGTGAAATCTTGTGAGCACTGTGACAGATTTGTGAGGATATAAAACTTGACAATGGCACAATACAGCCTCTTCAGTGTCTGTGGGATCATTTTCCTGCCATTCTGTATTCAGTATTTTGACTGAAATTAATTACCTCTAGTGCCCTTTATCACTATGACAGTGCAGAGAGATGTGAAGTTGACAGTGCTGACTTCATTATTTCTCATTTCCATATGAACAACAGCGCTGAAGAGGCCTTAAACCTGTCCACTTACCTCTGCTCTGCTCATAAAATGCACAACACCAACGTTCGTGCACACACAGAGGTACTCACATACTCTCCACTCCACTCGCCCATCCTAAAACCAGCACATTACCATAGATAACTGCCCTTCACAATCTCTGACAGGTCTTTTTCTTCTTTCTGTCTGTGATACAGTATCAGATTATCTAGATGAAGTGCTGGCGGGGACAGGGGGTGTGAGGGACAGTGTCGTTTGCCAGGGCCGCTCATTAATTGGCCACTGGAATCTACAGGACTTCGATTTATATGGATTGCAGCCAGGTGGCGGAGGGGATCCAGTGTGTCTTATCAAAAAGGCAGTGCTGCTCCAGGCCTTTGTGTGTCGGGTCATTAATCTTGCTGTCAGTGAACTGTCATTCGAAGTATCTTTTGCCTTGTCCTCACCCTTCTCTCTCTTCATCCTGACCGCCCGGGGTTCTAAGCACAGAGGAAAAGGTGGCCGGGCTCTCTGAGGCTTCCACCCATACACCACTCATCTAATCACTTGATCAGAGGTGCGTTTGATGATGAGTGCTGCGAGTGGAGGTGGGCTCGAGAGACCCAGGGGGTGGCTCATCTTTACCTGTTACTGATTTGAACCAAACTACACAGCGTACTGAACCTTTCTACTTTTACATGTTGCACAGTGGACTTTTTGTCCTTCTAAAGCCTCTATGTGCATTGCAAAGTATACTGTGGAAGGATGTTACATTTCTGAACAGCCACAGTAAAGCATTGCAAACATTTTAGCATTCTGAACAAGTGGACCTTTGTAGAAACTGTCCTCGGAGTGTGCTGACATGGCCATTCTGTGCATGTCTGAGGGAGAGGCCAAGGTGCTGAGCTCATGTTTCAGCAAGCAGCAACAGCAGTAAGCAAGGCATAGTAATGAGAATAGGACCACTAAACTCTCACTCAACAGTGCTAAAGTCACAGTCTAACTATGATCCACAAAAATTCCCATTTAAACAATGCCCTTTAATCTTTCATGCATGTGTTTTTGTTAACTTAACTCCTCCAAAGAGAGTGTCTTGTGCTTATCATACCAGAGAGATGAATTATAGAATTGAAAGAGAAACTTATTTATCAGCTGTGATGAAGTGTGATTTTCCTATGGAGTGAAATTAATAACAACACTGAAATGGTTTTCTTCTCCTTTATGCTCAAGCTACTTGAAACTCTGTAAAGTGCATATTACCACCTGTGGGATGAATATATGAATCAGATATTTCAATCTTTTATCCATCTTCTTTTGTTACTTTCAGTTACATTTCTGAAGAAACTTAAAGTGATACAGGAAAAGCATAGGCACAGAAGAAGGTTAATTCCTTAGATTTTTATACTAAATGACGAGAAGCCAGTCAGCACTGGCGGGCTTCTGAGCCTTATGTGACAGTGCTGTACATACTGCCAGATACCCTGTGAGAGTAACAATAACGAATGGCAGGAAACTCTCTTTTTAAAAGCACCAAATGTATCCAGCCTAGCAATTACAGACTTTAATGAGCCCTTTAATGACAGATTTAACACTTGTCTTATAATTTTATAGTAGCAATATGAATCGATTGAGAAATTTCCCTGCCATTTTGAAAAAAGCCTCCAACTGATCCCAGAGAAAAAGACACCGGCAGTCTATCCATTTAAAAGCACATAGATAGTCATTATAGTGTGTCAGTGTGTAAGGGCTTTACAGCACTGGTCAGCACTGATTACTCTGGGAGGGAGCTGCAGGGTTATGTCAAGGTGACTATGTCATTGTGTCATTCCTGGGCGCCCTCATGCAGAACATTGCTTATTTATACATGTGATTTCTCTATTCAATTGGTTTTGCTGCTCCCACGGCAACGATGAAGCCGAATTCCCAAAAGAAGCCTGACAATCAATAGTGAGGTAGCTGACGCAGCGCTCTGGGACTGGGTGTGAGTCAGGAGCTGACAGGGCTCACATCACTCCTGCGTGACATGTCCTCAGTGCATCTGACATGTGCCGTCAAACACCAACCCCTCTCCGCTATACCACATCAGCGCTATAGACGTCTGTAGTAAAGATTTACATTGGTTTCATTCCATTTCATTACTTTCTTTGTTGGGGTTGTGACATGTTAGCCAGGTCAGCTTTTTACGATCAGCTATCTACCCACTTTTACTACATGTACTGTATTTGTACCTGTCGTTTGGCTGGTGTATGTGGTGGTTGCTTCCACTACCAAAGTTTTCAGATGTCTTGACATTTCCAGATGTTTTTGCTCTTCTGCCATATGTTCAATGACAAACTAAGCGGCTTAGTATTGATTTACCATCAGTCATGTGGTTATGCTGGGTCCAGCACTGAGGAAAACTCTCTGGAAACAGAATGGATAGATAATGGATAGATAATGAGGAAATGGAACATGCCTCCTAATGTTATTCGAAATAGCATCAAAATAATGTTTCTCTGTGCAATTACGCATTTTCCTAAGATGGCTCTCTGCTCTTTCTTTTTCTAAATCTGTCTTTGCTTTATATATCTGAACTACTCTCCTCTCTTTGTGTTTTTACCCACGCAAGCAGTGTGGCTCCAGGGGTGGCGAGGTCCCACTGTTGGTCAGTCCACCACTTTGGTCCAGACTGAAATATCTCACATTCATGTCTCTCTCAGGATGAATTGTAAATGGAATTCGTCTCTGGTGCACAGGTGTCCAGATTACAGTGCAGTCATTGATTTTTCAACATCTCAGCAAATCTTTCAGTTTTTTATACATTTGATGAGTTAAGTTAATTTACCCGAGCATTTATGGCTCTGCTTGATCTGTTCTCTTCCGCTAACCAGCAGTACTGGAAGTCTGGAGCAAGAATTAAATGTATTCTCCACATTACTGGTGTCAAATTTTTACTTCAACTGTATTCAGTATTGTATGTAGTTCACCATTAGATGGTTTCAGTGCTAATGGACATGTAAAAGCATGCCCTGTAATGCTTTACTTGTGCTTTACTGTGACTATATGTTCTGGATAGTTTATCATTCCCATGCATATGCACTTAGGCCAATTGTACATCTCTGTCACTGCCTGATTTTTGGCCCATCTCAGTTTTTATTATATACCTTAACCTAAATTATATAGCCTTCTTTACCTGCTATAGCTGACAGCTCTTCCTTGACCTATAGTGCACCACTAGAATTGTCACACAAACTAATTTAGTAGTGACAATCCATCACCTAGAAAAGGCCCCATGGCTTTTAGTGTATTAACACACATTAACACTTCCCTCCATGCTGAGACAACCCCCACCACATCCCACCTGCCAGCCCTTCTCTGACCACTGATGAACGAACGGCATAAAAGACGTTTATTGTTCAATATTATTGACCTGCAGATTCAGAGTGATTTACCCGCCTTTTTATTGGGATTGTTTTTCTGTTTGTGTGGAGATTTTATGTTCAGTAGTACCCCTAGAAATGCCCCAGTGCTACTACACATCCAATAGCATCTGACTTGATTTATCTGTTTGAAGAAGGAATTGAAAGCTGGAGAGCTGTGACATTCCAGTCCATTCATCAATGTAAAGGCCAGTTTCCCCTTGAAACAGGGGTAATTCCAACAGAGCCCTAAGTGCACCACTGTGGTCATCAGGAAAAACTGAAAACGGTTCATCTGAGAGTAATGTCCTTTACACTTCAAGAATACAAAGACTCAGGCACTGTCCTTTCCTTCCAGGCAAAGCGAGATTTAACCTGCACACCACGTCTAGAGCCTTTACTTAAACATATCATCCGTTTTACCCTAAGGTGGAGGGCGCAGGGAGGGCTATATCTCTTTATACCCAATTAAGCTTGCCACGGGAGGTAGATAGTCCCGGCTGAAACCTCTTCTCCCTCTGTGCCCCATTAGAGCACTGAGAAGCCTGTAGAAGTCTGAGTCCCTGGTGGACAAAACCCCTGACCTAGAGCCAAGGAGAAGCACTCCAGCTCCACTCACCTAAATATACAGATGTGACAACAGAATACGAAGTTGCCTCCAGTTCAGGAGAGATAGAGGAGGCTGTACATGTGTGCTGGCATGGTTGTGTGTGTGCCAAGAGAGGTGAGAGGCCACTCTTTGTTTTTATTTTTAGTGAACAGAGTATGTCTGAGACAGAACCAGAAAACAAGGATGTGAAAATGTACACCTGAAAATTGAAAAAGCCTAAACACGACTAGAAATGCTCTCTCAGTAGACTTGCTTTGTCAGCCATTCCTAATGTGAGCATCTCCATGAGCATGTAGGGAAATCAACCTTGGAGTCGCTCCGGATATATATTTATTTGTTTATATTTCAATCACTTTGTCAGTGTGCTGCCCTGCACTGAAAAGCCATTCCCATAGCCATACACTTACCCAAATCATGACAAATGCTCCAGGATGCTTACCCAGTGGTTTTGCATCACTCATAATTCAATGTCCCCTGTCCTCCCACCCATCTGGGATCGGCTGGCCCCAACAGGGGAGACAGAGTCGGTGCTGCTGGAGTGCTCCAGCGGCACCGGCCCATCTGTCCCTGCCTGCAGGCTATTGTGCCGATCCTCAGCTGTCTCACAATCAATGACCATGCAGACGGAAGGGGAGAAATTCTCCTCCAACAGGCACTTCTATCCACCTCCAACTCGGACAAGTCTGCAGGTGTGGGCTCTTACTGTCTGGCAGGCTGTCTTTTATCTTTACATCCCTCTGTCTGTTGTCTGTTGCCCCAACAGCCCAAACCTACCACCACCAAACCCCCAACACACACACACACACACACACACCTTGCGGCAGACAAGGGAGCAGTGACACTATCTGTGTTGTGTTTGCAGTAGCGATTATTATCACAATGGCACACGGTATCGGTTAATCATGAGCATTACCAGCTACACCCTTTACTCCAGCTGCAAACTTTTCTTTTATTCTCCAGTTTAATTTCATATCAGTGATACCTCTATATAATTGTTAATCACTGATTAGGATAATGCTAGGATAATGATAACCATTCCTATCACTAAAACAACTGTGTTTTACTTTACTTTGTGTTTAACTTTACAGCAAAGGGCAAGGTTTTATAAACTTTTAATTTCTTGGAGTGACATTTTCAGACAGAAAATGAAGTGTGAGGTGCTAAATGTCAACCAGAAAAGCAGATCACAAGTTATACTTTGCATTCTTGTCTCAATTTATTTTGCTCCCCGGTTGAATGCTATGTGAGTGATGGATGATAGGGAAGGAGGCTGAGTTTCCAAAATAGGTCTGTTATCCTTTTAATGTCATCACAAGCTGCTAATTTATTGGGACTCACACACTTTACCATCCTAGCATGCACTGACGGTGGTTAGAGGAAATGTATCTAAATAGAGAGGGCTGTATTCCATCATGTGGTATACCATTAAGACGTTAGACTTGCCCCCCAATGGTTTACCACATGGTGCCAGGAGTGGTTGAGGGGATTCATATATCATCCTGCTAAGCCTGTCCAAGTTGTCAAAATAAAGCTGAATTAACTGTACTCTGAACCCCTGCTTACTTGGTTTTAACTCAAACTACTTTGGATCTTTCTTGAGACTGTCAAGTATACAATGAACCAAAGGATAACTGGGAGGAAAGAAATCTTTCAATGTATAGATCCAAACTTATATGTTCATCACTCGCGTTGAACATATAATCTCGGGGTAGCCTTCAAGGGTTGTTGGCTCTCACACATCAAGACGGTGACTGCAGCATTAATTCCGGCTTCTCAAGGCCAGAGACGTTCTCATAAAGAGGAAAATCTGGCGTAATTGGAAATCAGGCCTGCTGCTTGTGAGACTGCTCTGTTAACTACCTAAATAAATAGGATGGCCAGAGTCTGGTGTCACTGACTGCAAATAGGCCTGTTAGCAGGGGGGGGGGGACAAATGAAGAGAGTGAGCAACAGAAAAACATGAGTCAGAGGCTGACAAATTAAGACTCAGAGTCAGAAGCTAGACCGAGGCAGAGACTTTGGACACCTGTAATGCTTTTATGGCAATTAAGATGTAGTGCATTTAAGAAAATCCTATTAAAACCAACATATTGTGTTATTCTCTACATTGTGGTCTGTCTTTATGTGTGTGTGAAAGAGAGACAAAGGGGCAAAACAATGAGGGCAGGGCGGGTGTGTGGCTGAGAGTGAATTTGAAGCTTTATTACCAGCCTATATTGCAGCCCAAATTACAGATCTTGAAGCGGTTATTCCTGCCTCGAGATGTTACTTCAACCCCACGTTTGAGGCAAATCATCCTGTAATGATATTGCTTATTGTAAATGAGGGAAGTGATGGAAGGTAATGAATGAGGCGGGGGTACAATCTGATAAGGTGGCACCTAACTAAGTGGGTCTCTCCTTCTCAACCTTCAGCCAGCCGACCCTGCTGCATAGACCATTATTCAAACCATAACAAGCCGATTCATTTAGGCTGTCGGTGAGCAGAATTAGATTCCCGCTTGAGCGACCGTTGAGCAAAACATAAAGATGTTTTCCGCACCAAACATGCAGAATTTACATAATTTCAGCTCAGGTTTGGGGCAGCAATAATAAGTTATGATAAAACTGTCATTAGGGGCAGGAATGTGCAGGGAACAGGAGACGCACAATCCAAGATTAATATGGGAGCTCTCCGCGGTGCTGAAATGTCAGGGGACACAGAATAATGAGACCGGCTTTGTAGGGATAACATACCTGTATGGGCATATACTTGCCAGTGTATGTGTGTGTGTATCCTTTATATTTCAGTATGGATACATCTGTGAGTCTATGTTTAATAATCTGAAGGTCAAAATGTATTGTCTTTAATGTGCATCCTGCATGTTGCTCTCTAACACATTGCTTACTGCTTTTACAAAGAAGATGCAATGCATGAGGGCTATAGTTGTAGTAGATATATCAAAGGCTACTGTAACCTCTATTTTAGACTATCAGTTATTATTAAAATCAGCATTTTGTGTTTCTCAGTTGATGATAGTTGAAAAAAACACACATAACAAATGTAAACACCACTTTAAGTATCAAAAGCCTGTCAATAAGTGCACGTTGTACACACTACATGGCAAAAAGTGTGGACATCCAAACATTACACCAATATGTGATTGAACATTTCATGTTACCTGTTTCTGCTCTACCAGCCACAGCTTTTCTGGGAAGGCTTTCCACAAGATTTTTGAATGTGATTCATATCTTGCTGTAGCATTAAGATTTTTCTAAAAGACCCTTAAAATGTAGTTTCTAATATTAAGTATTTCTCTTTAGTATTAAATATCAATTGCTATTGCAAAGTATTATTTATGAAGACTTTAACTGTCAAAACTTAATCTGCTTCATCAGGACTGTGTGGGTGGGGTTTGATCAGATTTCATTAACAGTAGCCTGTCAACATGACCCAACAACCCCACAATTGTCATCGCAATTTGATTCACACATGAATTCTCAATGGCGCACATATGTCCGGGACATCCTTCTTTTTTGCCAACTGCTCAAATATCGGAAAGTGGGTTATTATTTTATATAGGACTCCATAATTCATAGAAATGCTGATTGAGAAAATAAGTTTAGGACCCAATCCTGTGTTTTCAATTTTGGGCTCATTGCTATCTCTTTGTTTACATTTTAATCCTGGATCATGCCTTTAACATGATGGCAAATATTCTAAAATATTTCAGCTTGTCAGTTTTAGGAATGATCATACCCAAACTGACACACACATTTCAAGTAATATATTTTCATACATACAGGTATTAACTGCTTATCTTCAACAGTCCTTTACTTAGCAGCACCTGTTCTTTAAATGGGTGTTAATGATCAGAGAAACTCTTTAATCAAACAAAATAGATACTACAATGCAGGAACAACTTCACAAGGACATGGCATCCAGGGTAATGTGCAATTTGTCACAGGCAATGGCTTTAAACAGTGCATTAGATGGAGATCAACTTGGATTTATTCATCTACAGACAAAGGCAGGAACTGTGGTGAATGGGATGTTTGGCCATTATGGATGCTTTAGAGAGCATTTGTTGTGTGGCCACTGCCATAATTCACAGAGATGCTCCTCCTTAAGAGGAATCAGTCGAAGCTTCTTTAACCTCAAGACATAGGTTTTTTAAATGAATGTGCTAACTTAATGGTCACTCGGTTGGTTTGTGTTATTTACTTTTGTTCTAACACGCAAGGAATACAATGTTTTGACACACTGTTATTTCACTAAAGGGCATGTTTCATTTATGTCCATAAAAATGTTATTTATTTAAAAACAAAAACTATATATATATAACGCTTTGAAATACTGCAATGTTTCCCTTTGATAATCCTACTGTTAAAGCTCTCCTTCTTCAGCAGTTAGCCAGATTTTTCTTGATAACGCTGAAGGGCAGTAGTTGAGCTCCAGTAACTAAGGAGTGGGTGGGAAACAGAAACAGAGTGTCACCATCACTGGGGGATTGGGGCAGCACCATAGCACAACTTAACAAAGATTAATCTCTGCCACTTTCTGGGCCCTGTGTGTTTATTTTTGGAGCGTGTCTTCGGAGGGGGAGCACTTACCATGGCCATTACTTTCATAACCTTTTTGTCATTAAACAACATGTGCCTTTTTGCACAAATGGACACAGGACATTAATAATCTCGACAACAGTGTTTAAGCAGGCTTTGTCCTTTTCAAGACTGTTCCCCGTTCCTAGCTGCTTTCTGTCTTGCCGCTGGTCTTGATGTGGTTGAACACGAGTACCACTGTGGCATTAATGTGCTGCCTCTAAAGCAAATCAAGTCTCTGGCTGTGTCAGGCCGATCTCTCTCCTGACACAGGGCTTTATTGAAAAAGCTATAGCCCTTGATAGAGAGAGTGTCAATTTCAAGACAAAGTCAAGATGGCAGTTGCACAGAATCCATATTTAATAGTGGCAAACGGAGCAAACACAATTGAGGAAAATCAATACTGCTTTCACGTTAGATCATACATCACCTTTCTCTGAACTACTGCTTACCTGTGTCCTTTTGTCTCCATGAAAGAGTCTGTGGATCTCTAACAATGAGTTGTAAACAAACACGTAATAGTTCCACTTCTCTTTGTGGTTTGTGGACAAAGAGCTTAGGCGAAGTGTTTACACATACAGTAAATGGTTGCGAAAACATGACATTAAATCTGTCAGTGTAGTGACAGAAGAAGAAAAGAATTATTTTTTTCTTGTCAGCTTTCAATGTTTTATCCTCTTCTTACACGTTATTACCACAACAAAGCAAGTTGACAATGTGCTTGGGCAGATTTGGTTCAGAAGTAAATTTAATAAACATCAAAAGGTGGTCAAACTGACAGGGAAAATGCAACTGTAAGGAAGTGTGTTATTATTTGTTTATGTAATGGAGTACATACAAGATGGAGGTAATATTGTCATGTTGAAGACTGATGCAACCAGTTTTAAATAAACATTTTTAACCATTTAATCATTTGAGACTGGACACTTTGGACAAGTTGGGCCTTGTTAAGCTGAAGTGTAAGGTTAGAAATTGTTAGGTACGGGCAAATTAAGCAATCATTTCCAGCATATTCTTGATCTATTGCATGAAGTCCAATTGAGGGTCATGATGGTGTAGTCTGGATTCCCTTTAACCCTGTTCATCAGCAGGCAGCTTGTTCACCAGATGGGCATGGGCGCTGACGGAGCAAGGGTGAAGGATGACTGGGAAAGGACGGTGGGAGGGCACACACATGATGACCTGTCAAGTTCTGTCACCTGTCTTTGGGTGCCTTTCTTTTCTCCATGACCCACCCCCTCCCCTCCCCTACTCCCGCTCTGCTTCAGAGCCCCACAGGTAGCATGCAATGTTTGGTGATGAAAGGCCTCAGTAATGGATCTTTTCTGTATCCAAGCCCAACTAAACTGGTGTGACAGCTCTTCTCTCTCCCCAGACCAGGCTTTATATTGTCTCTGTCTGGGAGTGAATACATTCTGAGTGAATGAATTTCATTACAGACTCTTTTGTGTGTGTGTGTGTGTGTGTGTGTGTGTGTGTGTGTGTGTTCTGTCACACATGCACCTTTGTAGACATGGATTAGGTTACATGTTTGGCCAGTTCCCAGGTGGGCTGCAGAATGTGTGCATGCAGTATATCTGTCCACATTGACCCCAAAAGAGTAGTGGTGATAGCAAACCCATGTTGAATGAGACAGAACAGGAAAAGGCTGTGTCAGAATTCACTTAGCAGGCAACAATGTACCAATGTAACAACCTCTGCACTGCTTTTTCTCACGTATTTGTAGATAGAAGCGACTTGTAGTGATGCCATTTGTGTGTATTTTCGGGGACCTTATGTTGAGACTCAAGCAGGAGAAAACCATTCCAATGCCAGCAGGGAGATGATTGACATGGGAGCCTTCCTAGTAATGTATAAAAATGTGCCTCTGATCGCTGTTCAGTCATGCAGTGGAGCATGCTGGAAAATACCAAGCCCGCCGCGAGCTCCAGGTCCCCCGTCGCCGGGCAATGTGTCCCCCCACCAACCCCAATGCTCAATCTGGTGTACAAGTGCCCATCCCCCCCCCCCCCCCCCCATCTATCTTCTACCCGCTCCTCCCACTCCTGCTCTCGCCTTGGCACACACACTCTGGTATGCACTGAAATTCAATCAGATGCTTAATTACATCTTAACATGGGTTCCTACCAGCTGGCTTTATTCCCCTGTTTCTGATTAAAGGGATTAGAAAAATGAAATTTAACAGTGGATTTGCATACTGCTCTAAAAGGGGCACTGGCATGTCTCTGTGGCTGTCTGGCCGGTGTTTGCCGCTCGCACTCCCTGCAGTCCATCAAATGAGGAAGAAAATACACAAGCATGTTCCTGCCTCAAGTTCTGCACTGCAGGCAGAACCAATTATGACAGATAGGAACTTGGCCATGTCTCCTCTTCCCATCTCACTCTCAATACTGGAGACGTGATACCCTCTGACACAGATATTCAGATGCAAAGATTATATCAAAAAGCAGCATAAAAGGGATACAGGAATGTGTTTCTGTGTATTTCATAGTGCATATTTCATGAATGTTGAGAATAAACCTTTTCTGTTGCTCATATCTGCCTGATGAATGGCATACAGAGAAACCGGGTGGCTTTAGGCTTTTTCCTAATGGGGCCAAGTAGGCCCGCTATCCAAGCTGTGCAAAGAAAATGGGTCCATTAATCACAGAGCCACCACCATCATCTCCATATGATTATTCTCCTCATGTGTTGGCTAACTCTTGGCTGCACAGGAATTATTGTGACATCCGGTGCTGTTCGCCGCTCTTTCATCCTTTTTTCCTCAAAATAACTCGCAGGCTTACTTTTCAACTTAATCCACCGTCTGTAGCTGAGTTAAATCTATCCTGAGAGGAGATCTAGTTACGCATTCAGTGTTTATTTTATGCAATTAAAAAGCGATTCTGTTGGAAGTTTGTATAAAAGGGATTAAAGGCTTATTGGTCTGTCAATTCACAGAGAGAGAAAGAGGAAACGGTGTAAAAGAGTGGGGAAATAAAACAGATGGGGGGGTCTAAAGGGAGATGAGGAGGGAGAAACTTGAGTATTTAATGTAAGCATTATGTCAGCATACAATATACTTTAGGTATGCATGTGTTTACTTTGACCAATTAGTGAACGCTTACCCAGTCCAGTCATTTTGGTACACATTTGGGAACAAACCAGACCAATCATTAACATTTTTCTATTGGTGAAGGACACTGTAATTAGTCCCAATGAAACAGCTTGAGGAGGATGTGCTCAAAGAAAGTATGAGCAGTCAGAGCTGTGAGGAGGCTGTGGCCTTGAGAGTTTCACAACACGGGACTCTACTGCCCTCTTTTGGAATTGACAAGAACATCACCTCTAACAATGTAAACTGGAGCTGAAAAATTAGAAGACATAAAATATTAAACCTCACGTTTTGTAAAGACAGAAGCACATAAAGACAATAAAGTGATATGTATCCTGTAGCCTGACATCAATACCAAGACAGTTGCATGAGTTAAAGATACATACATGAATACTTTATATACGCTGTGTAACCATTTTGAATAGGAATTAATCCAAATGTAACATTGGTTTCTTCTCCTTTTTCCTGATCTGCGTTCTTTTCATCATTCCTTTCCATTTAAAGAGTGGAGACACGTTTCTTCTGGACAGATTTAAAATAGTTTCAATTTGTGCTTCAACATTAGGTAATGTATGACATGCACAAAAGATGAGTAGCAGTCTCAGATCCTGGTTAAAGGTTTTGGTTTGTTTGCTGTTAAAGAGTGCCACCTCCTGGTCAGAGGGTGTATTTCATATATCCCTCCCATTCTCATTTGCCTCACACAGGTAATAAAGTTTGATTTACAAATAGTTATAGCTTCCATATTTTCATTTTATGCATGAGTGAATTCCCATACAATTTTATGATGCAAATGTCTTATGTGGACAAGTTTTGCAGCCCTTTAGAGATTTTTTTCTAGTGTATGCAATATTGTAGTAGTGGAACAAAAGCTTGAGCGACGCAGTTTTGTTTGAAGTATCCCTCTGTGCAACACAAAATTTAATAGGAAAGACACTTGCACACACTTGTGCATATGTGAATATACACACACTCACACATTAGGACATCTTCTGCTGAGGTTTTCAAAGTTGAGAAGTAAAATCAAGGCCAGAAAGAAATCAGTGAAAGCAATCTACTCTCTGTCTGTCTGCCTCTCTATAGCTCTCCAGAAGCAGAAGAATAATACACACCTTATACACACACCTTTTATTCAATTTCGTCAGCTGACTCGTGTTTCAAACTTGACATTTTTCAGTTACACTATACGGACCAGAGAAATAAAGCACTTCATATTTTTGTATTGAACACTTTGTTGAATGCGGCTTTCCTTGACCCTTCTTTACTCCCACTGCAACAAATCAAATCACTTTCCTGTCCATGGCACCACTACTTTTGATTATGTGTCTCACATGCTCCTCTCCTCTACCTGGTGGACACAAGAAAGTGCTCGTCCTTGAAGCTCTTAGAGGATAGAGGATTGTGTACATGTATATGATCTGTAAATAATTTATTCCATCCATCTGTGGGGTAAGTGATCTTGTAGATGGAGAGCGGCTGATTTACAGATCTAATCTAAAGGGCTCTAATTCAGGAGCCCAGCTGCTAGGTGTCACTTCAACACCTAAACCCTGATCTGTCTCGAGTGTCCCTGACCTCCCTGGGGTGGAATCAATGGCTGAGGTGGCTCACCTTAATATTGACTGGATTCAACAGTGCCACCTGCTGGGTGATCGTCATATTACAGCAACTGACCTCAACAGCACCCTCCGCACATCTGCTGTATATTTGGCAGCTCTTTTGAAGCTTGTATGACTCTGCTCTTAATGCTCTAACACCTTTTATATGACACCAGATGTTTCACCTGGTTCTCATCACACACTCCAGTGAACATAAACTGCAGCAGAAGGCTCTTTAGAGACACATTGAATCAGAGGCGCGGAGCATTAAAAGATGCAGATCCACAGTTATGACATTCCCATAATCATAGATGAGGCACATTTACACCGAGGGTTATGTGATTATCACCTATGTACTTGGTGGAAAGCCAGCCCCATCGTGTCTGAGTTCAGATGGTGTGTTCCCACAGAGGGTGCAGGTGTCTTCAGTGCAACCTCACTGAAGGGACCTCTGCAGCGATAATAGTGTGGACTTTTTTAGGCCCATATCAAAAATTATTTACTACTGAAGTGCTCCCGCCAGCTGTTTTGTGCGAGCAAAGGCACAATTTTGAAAGGGGATGAGCAAATTTACCCTTGCTGTGAGTGTGAACTCACTCTGTGCAAGTGTATTTACAAGAGAGAGACAGATAGAGATATGTATTAAACTGTACTGCCCAAAGCAAAATGCAAACTCAGTAATTTATTCAGAACATCTTCAGTTACTTTCTATCCCATATTTGAAGCATGTATAGTAGTAACAGGACAAATAGGAAAATATGAAAAATTAGGTACATTAAAATTTGTTTGAGACTAAGTTCATTGTGAATTTATGCAAAAGAAATTTATATCAAACACGAAGCATGTACTGAGAGAGAGTAAAAGAGAGAGAAAGAGGGGGAAGTGAGAAGGAGAGTCAAATGCTGAGTGTTGCAGGAGTGGTTATGGTCCAGATGGCCCTGCAGCAACAGCAGCTGTAAATTACAGTGTGTTGTGTGATCTGGACGATAGTGCTGCAGACTGGAATCTCACTGCAAGGTGAGACCGCTGACGGCAGCCATTACAGGGAATGAAACCAGGACTTTGGGGTGGAGGGTGGGGAGGCAAATGACATTAACCCTGTGTGTCTCTACAGAAGAGCAGATGCTAGTATTGGTACAGCAGTTCATTATCATAAAATCATATGATATAAACAATAATCTGCTTTACTCAGTCATTCTACCTTTCTCTTGAATGGCAATGTTAGGATAAATAATAATGTTTAAAAAACAGAAAAACTGTTATTATGTCATTATTTCACCAGAGTAGCAATAATGAGTACTTGTACTGGTCACCAAGCTTAATTTTGCTCCTTCACTTGCAATTTGAGAAAATTGACATACTTGCAACAAAAAAAACATAGAGTCTTACTGACTGCTGCAGTCGTAGACAACATTCATGAAACCATAAAAGATTAAATTATAGTCACACAAATAGACCAACCCATTCCAATGCACATATTCTTTCTCAGGGAACATGAGAAGTATGTGAGTGAACATAAACAAACAACACATGTCAGGTTAAAGCCATTTTCTTATTTAGGAGGAAATTTGTAGCTGCAGTAAATGTGTGCAAGGTTTTTCTTTCCCTCCATGTCTTTGCAAGTGATCACATGTATTTTTTCCTGCACACATTAACCTTCAGCAAGGTTTCTCCTGTGACTTCTCATCGATTGGAAAGTGGCATTGGAGGGGGGAGGCTATGTGTGTGCTTTGGAGAAGACCGATAAGGAGCTGGAGGTGTGGGTGGGACAGGGGTGTTGATTGAGTGGGCCATCGTAACCTGGACATGCAAGGAATCCTGGGTGTGGTCCTGTTTATCATCCTCCATACATGCTAACATAACTCATTCAGAAACAGCAGGGGCTCTGCAGCAGATGTATTAATATGTGTTTCCAAGAACACTACAGTGTAACTGCACTCCCCCAAAGAGCATGCACACACTCACAGATCCTGTGCTGAACTGTATTTACAACCTGTAGATTAGATGTCACTGAGCTGTGTGTCATGCAGTAATTCTTGGCTCAGGCCAACGCCCCATCTCTATAAATGTGGATGGATCCTGAGTTTCTCTCTCTGCATTCTTTAAGGTTGAGACCGTAATGAAATATGAATCGCTTGGAACTCTGGTATGTAGGTTGGAAAAAAAAAATCTGTCATCACACAGTGTCACTGTTCAACCAGAGTCCTGATGGCTAATTTATGCTCCATCTGCCTTCCTCCAAAGCACTATAATTTAGATTCTAATCAGATGCACTGAAAAAGACATACTGTGAGTTATTGTGTTTTAAAGTTACAAAAGCAAGTATTCAGATTTACTCTGCGTGATTTAATACATTTACAAAGTTATATGTATGTTAAATGTTAAACTCCATTAAGGTTACTGTAACAGAGTAGCAGCTGCTATAATTTTAATACCACTCCCAATAAAACTGAGCAGATATGCTGGAGGTTAAGATATTGACCAAAATGCTGACCATTGTGGGTGCTACTGTCTTACGTTTATTCCCTTTCTTGCAGACGGATGAGAAGATTGGTAACACTCTCATGTCAGCCAGCTGCCAGTTAGCTCTGCTTAGCGGCAGTAAACAGGGGAAACAGCGAGCCTGGCTCTGTCTAGATGTAACAAAATCTACCAGCACCTATAAAGCTCATTAATTCAAATCTTTGTTCTTAATTAAACTAACTGGCTGCCGTCTGTGGCTTCATACTTAAATCTTTTCATCCAACTCTCAGCAAGAAACCAAATTAGAATGTTTTTCAGCATTTAAAAAAACACTTTAAACTAAGTTTGCTGCAACAGATTAGTTACTGTAATAAACTACCACTATCAGTGAAATATTGAGCAGATAGCCTTTTGAACTTTTAATGTTAGATGTTTTGATGTGGCCTGCTGTGGGAGCTACTGCCTTGAGTATCATTGCTGGATTTTCCGATCAAAGACCAGTTTTCTAATTGAAACTTGTGACTCTACTGTAGTTCATTTTACTCGTAGTCCCCACGGGGCAGCGTTTTATTCACTTTTCCCTGCATGTGTGGGTGCATATGAGTGTTTAGAAAGTGGGTGCCAGTCTCCCCCGAATCTCTTGCTGTGCTCCAAGCTGTGTACTAATGTCCAGTCCTCCGTCTGTTCATCCCTGCTGGGTGTCTTTGTACCACCCATCAACCCTGCTGTCAAATCACTTTGGCAGAACTAAGAGGGGCCAGAATGCAAGCTTCATAAACACCATACTGACATGGGGGAGAGAGGAACAAAATACAAGGGGGATCTAATTTTTCTGTGTCTAAGCTAGATACATATTCTGTAACACTGCCATCTAACACTCTTCAATTGCATTTTTTCTGCGTCAGATTTCTGCTTGACAGTAAATATATATTAAACTCAATAGAGTGATATCTGTAGAGCTTTAGAGGAGAAAATTAGTACGATTGGGAAAGGAGAAAAACATTCTGCCACCACCTTGACCAGGGTTTATTACATAGAACTGGGCGTCAGTTGTTAAATCATTTTCATGCACAAGGTCAAACAGAGAATATCTCTTGACTTGTAGAAGTGATATGTGTGTATGTGTGTGTTTCTGCCTTCAGCGCCTGAAGCGATTCAACACTATTAGGCAGCAATTTCCAGCCAGAACAAATGACTTAGGGTTGCTCCACTTAAACATGAGTGCAGGGATATAATACTGATACTAAGCTTTTTAATACTTTTCTAAGCATAAGCATTTTATCATGCTTAGTCGGGGGCGTGGTGGTGGGGGGGGGTAGTCATTTGATCTGAGGTTTGGAGGATTGCAAGGGTGAGCAGTTCTTGCAGGCAGGGTGCTGCAAGTCTGTAGCTGCACTGAACAGTCAGGTGAAGGGGACATGGAGCCAGCTGTTGCTCGTACACAAAGGGTGTGGTTTGTGGCACTGTCTCTGGGGACTCGCACCATCTGAGGTCAAAGTGGGAGTCTTGCGATGTCGAGGAAGGAGGTCTTTGATGCGATTTTCAAAGGTTGATTGTGCACCAAACCTTACACTACACTACTACTACTTTTTAACATAATAAAGAAGTACAGTACGAGGCAGTGTTGTACCTGGTATTTGTCTCAGGTTAATTGTGCCTCATCCTTGCTTTCATCCCTTAAAAGCAGTTTTTGAGACACAGTATGGTTGAGGCTCAGTATGGGGCAGCTTATATGTGAGACAACTCATGCTTTATTGTTGACACAAACAACTGGGAGCATGCGGAGGGTGACAAGATAAGGCAGAGGTTTGACCCTGCAGGGCACTATAGCTGACAAGATGTGTGCAGGACCTGTGATCAGTGAATTCGGCCAAATGCAGTATGGAGATAAACAAAACCAAGGATGTGCCAGAGATCAACAGTGTTATGGAGTTATGTAGGCACTAGAGAAGGCTGTTCTATACCATACAGCATTCATATTTGCCCATTGACCTTTACATGGGTGGTTAAAATGACCTCAAGTTGAGTTCAGAAAGCACAAGTGAAAACTACATGTGCCTTGGCACTATTGTAATGCTAACCAGCTGTGAGATTACCTATAATTTTAATGTTAATTAGTAGAACTGCCAGAGCTGGTCACCATGTGTGATTATGTGAGTGAGTTTAAGTCGTTTGTTATACAGTTTGTATGTGACTTATTTGCGTGCTGTTTTAATTTTTTTGTTGTGCCCACACAGCTGTGGGGCTTTTTTCCCTTCTGAAGTTACATTATGATATATATTTTACACACAAACAGAATACAGCAGCCATGTCAGGCCAATAAATTAACTTTTGAATATATTATGCATTATGCATATTAGAAATACATATAAGACTTGACTGATTAATATACAACAACCTATCTAGATAGATAAATAATACAGTAGATATGTAGCATGCATGCAAACAGCGTTTGCGAGAAATTACTGAGTTAGAGCAATTTGAATTGTAAAGCAGTAGCAAATGGAAAATGCACTGCCACTAACATTTTACACGTGTCAGGTTCAGCTTTTCAGATTTAGATTTAGTAAAATATGACAGTTTCTTAGTGACATCAGCGTCACATGTTGATGCTTGCCTCTCTTTTGATCGTGCACAAAACAAAAGAACCTGACTTAAGTCTATAATAACTGTGCTGAGAGTTGACATAATAATCTTTTATCAGTGTATCTATTCTCTGTAACCTGACAAAGAAGATATTATATTATTTGTGTGTTTTAACTGGGCATATTATCCTCCTGTGGAACACCCTTTGGCTCTGTGTAAACATGAGGCTTATCCTTTTCCCAGGCTGCTTATTAACCAAGATACACTTCACCTTAAAAACATACACAACAGACAGTTTGTAAATGCTACCTTTGTTGTAACTTGCCACACCATTTATTCTCCCTGCATAGAATTTGTATTGTATTGTCCAGGTCTCTAAGCAGTTGGCATTAGCAGTGACATTTTGCAGGTAGTAGGAGTGTTAGATTGGCGTCCTGAGGGGTTGAAGTGGCCCATCCCTACTGCAGTGGTAATTATTCCAGAGGCCTAATCATTAGAGAGCTGTTTTAATCAGACTTCCATCAGTGGCTAATGTAACACGATTAATTACATCTCCAGGAGCATGGTCCTTAAGGGGCACTACATCAGGATTACATGACTGACGAATAGGAACACTTTTGTAGGGCATTGTCCACATTATTCAACAAAATAAGAAAATTAGGTGATCAGACTTGATTTGAGAGCAGTATACAGTGTGTAGACGGAGGCCCACATATTATATACTACATGTGGAAATAGCTTGTGACAAAGCATTCAGCAAACAAATCAGTACACAGATTTATGTTTGTTTCTATGTCAAACTGACCTCACACACTGTAAATTCCCGTTTATTTGGGTCAGATTGTGTTTGTTTAGGAGCACTTACACTTTACACTTGGTTATGGAATTTTACACAACGGTAATGAAGGGCATATGAGAGAGAGATGGGGGAGGGCGGGGGTGGGAGGTGTTGCTGACACCTTCAGTTTCCCACGTTAACCTGCACTCACCTGCCTCCTGACAGGCCGGGCAGGCGGAGGAAACGAGCGGTGTAACTCTAAACCCAGACTTGCTGAGCTTGTTTTTTTTACAAAAATAGGCTTTGTGGTCTGTTTGCTTGTGTGTAAGTGTGTGCATACTGTATATTGGTGCATTGTATACATTTTAAGCACAATATAAAATATGCAATTATGTAAGAGACTTTAAAGAAAAAAGTCTAGCAGGTGCAGGCTTGTTAACAGAACGTAAAATATGATAAATTGATTTCATATAGAATCTGTACCTAGGTCAGACTCTTTTACTTTTACTTTTAGTCCAATTTAGTGGCATTTAGTGGCAAACAAAGCTAATACAAGTTCATATATCAGGCTCATTATGCACCTACAGTGCATTCAAAGAAAACAATATATATAATGAACAGTAAGGGCATACATTAGGTATCAGCTGTATTGGCCATGTATGCGCACACATACAAGGAATTTGACTCCGGTTTTTCCATTGCTCTCAATGTACATACACAGAAATAGACAAATAAACAAAAAACAAGGACAAAAAAGCAGAATAAAGGTAAGCATAAACATTGAACTACTATGTACAAATATAAATATATAAACAAAAGTGTATATATAACATAAAACACAACAGCAATGACAGTGTATCACAGAGTAACACTTCCACTGTTTTGCTAAACTGATATTGTTTGGACATCTTTTCTAAACTGTGTTGCAGGTATTAATTTTCATCAATTACCGACATCCTGTCACACGCACATAAAAACCCGGTCAAACTGGTCTGCCTACTTGTCTACACAGGAGCATGTTGGGCAGGTCTTTTTGTTGGGCATGCGGTTACAACAGTTTTTTTTTTTTTATCTGGGAAAGCGTTAGAATACAATAATCCTGCTTTAGTAGCACACACACACACATTCATGCACAGGTTACAACCATTGAGCTTAGTCAGGCTGTGCGGGTTTCCACGATGCAAATACACTCATGAACGTGCACCATGGGCGTGCAAAAGCACAAGAGCCATTGCACTTGAGAAATTGCTATTCACACCCCCCACGCTTGTCTCACTCAGTCTCTCTCCTCCATATCTCCCTCGCTCGCTCCCTCCCTCCTTTGCTAGATGTACTCTCTCCTCATCTTTTTCCCTCCCTCTCTCAGTCGCTCTGTTGACAAAGTCAAGGCTGCTATGTACTGAACTATCTCTGTGATTTATTCCTTATTTTCATATCAACACTGCCTCGTGATCTGAGACGAGTGGTAGGTGGACGAAGAGAGAGAGAGAGGGAGGACACATGCGTTTACACACACTCCTGGACACACTCACTCATTCAGTCACTGCCTGGTGCGGGTGACAAGAGTCTGTTGCTGGATCAGTGATGTGTCACCATCAGTGTCAGCGGTCACTGTGAACTGAACTTCTGCTCTGCAAGAGGGGAAATTATTTGCTTCTTCCTGTGCTATCTCTGCTCATGGGAGCTGTTACTACTGGGCTCAGTTTGAAGCTTAGACCAGGATTGCAATAAATACCTCTCTAACTCCAAGAAGCACTGAAAAAGAGGAAGAGGAAGAGTACAGAGAGAGAAAAAAGACCAGATCAATATTTCAGAGTGAAGCTCCAGAAATCCAGGCTTACTTTGCCTGTCTACCAATGCTGGAATTACAGTCAGTCTGTGAAGCTATTGCCTTCAAAAGGATAATTCCAATCCCCTAGGAGGAAGAGGAGTTTCTGCGGTGAGTTTGTGACCCCTCTGGGGGGTTAGTGTCGTGGCCCAGGGCTAACGCTCCAAGCGAAGCCGAGCAGGAGGAGGACATGTTGTTGTTGCTTTGGATCTCTCCATACAGCTGTGTGAGATATGACTGAGTGTGGGACAGCTCTCCCCGCGGCCCTCGACTCTGTGCTGTAGCCCCGATGCAAGCTTCAGAGGCAGGCATGGCTGGCGGGCGGATGCCCCTGCTGCTGTTGGTGGTGCTGGCGGAGGTGCTGAGTGGAGTCTGTGTACCAGGGGATGGCTCTGGGAAGTACAAGGGAAGCTGGAGGTGGAAAGGTGACAGGAGCCGTGAGTAACTCCCCCCTGCTACACTTTATTCACTTTCCTTCTTCTTTACTTTCTTTCCTTCTCTGCCTCTTGCATTTTTTTTCAGACCATCAGGGTCAAACATCTTTCCTTCCTTGTACTTTGTTTTACTATTCTTTTTCATTCCCTGGACTCGTGAAGTAAGATCCAGGAAGCACTAAACATTGTGTGCCACTTTGATAACTCTGGTTGCTGTTTGAGTCCCAGCTAATATCTCTGTGGCACCTGGATATGAGAGTGAAATAAATCGTCTATATGAGGCCAGCGACCTTGGCCTGTGTTGCCAGTTTTAAGAGGTATCAATACGGACGTGACTGTGAAAGTGCCTCTCTGCTGTTGGATTTGCTGTGAGTTGCAATTCGTAGTTTATTATCCCCCTCCCTGCGCTCCTTTTTCTCTCAGCATCACTCTAATATTCCTGTATGAATATCTCTCAGGGTCTCATTCGTAGTCATTAATTGATCAGTGTTGAGTTGTAAAAAGCTACTCAGAGTGATGGGGCTGCCTATTTCCTCAGAGTAAAAGCTGGGTGTAGCTCTGAGTGAGTTCATTATACATGCTGACACATGAGTGCATGGATGTTGGGAGGAGAGAGGATGTTCAAATGAGCAGAGAGCTGCGGTTGATTCAGGACATAGCTGCCGTCCCCGGGCTTTTGGCTGTAGGCTAATGGGATTGTTTGGCATGCCACCATTGCTTGACGCTGAGTGATGAAGTGGGGAGTTTGTCCCTTTATGTCCGTCCCCTCTGTGGAGGTTAAAGGGAGATCGCTATCTTGATACTGTTCCAAGATTAAATGACTGGAATGGGATGGAAGAGGCACTAAGTCAACGTAAAGCAGGTCACTTGCCGTCCCAAGGAGACATGAGTTGGTCTCAGGGTGGCATGAAAGGCGATATCTTTTACAGGTTTAGATGGCAATGACACTGGAAGTCTTGAGTTTGGTGTTATATTTAGCTACATGATGATACATGTGCACAATTCTGTAAAGTGCAATAGTGGCCTCAAATGCCACAGTTTCTTATCAGCTCACTGTGGATAATGTTTAACTCAACACAGCTCAGTTTCAGTGAACAGTGAACTGGAAGGAAATTTAGGGATTTTGGTACACTATTTGCTGATAAAACAAATAATGGCTTCTACAGTAGTTTTAATCGCTAAGACTGTTTTTATATTTGGAAATATTCTATCTGTGTTTCTACAGGGCAGTAAGTTAGAAATGATATGTGAGCTACTTTTACAAAAAGCTGCAACCACTTTCACAAGCAAACTCTTTGTGCACTGTAGAATATACTGTGCAAAATAAAACTTTGATTTGTAGCTGTTGTTAAAATATAGTATAATGTAATGCTTACAGCTTGAGCTTTTAAACAATGGATCAAATGACTATGTGCATATAAAACAGGTTGTTATTAAGGACCACATTCTAATTGTATTGGTTTTTTTCCTGGTGCAGCAGGTAGCTGTTTTCAGCAGTGAAAATAGTGGAGCATTTAGCTGTGAAAGAGCCAGATATTTCCCTCAAGAGTTGGTGAAGGGCAGACCACAGCTAAAAGAAGGGTGAATATTGGATTAAAATCCGCCATGTGGCCAGAAAGACAACACAAAGTGAATGATAATGTAGCTCCATAACTGCTGGACGTGTAAATTAGCAACTGTTTGCTTCTGTAACATGTTTGCGCATCAAATCAAAAGGTGATAATATATCACTGTTGTGTTCACAGCTGGTTTCTGCTGACCCAAAATGGCCAACAAATCATTTAGTGCATATTTAAATGTTCCCACAATATTTGATGCATAGGAAAACTTTTTTTTGTCATCACTATAAACCAATGTATTGTATGCATTTAAACTTTTAATAGGAACATATTCTTATGTAACATCAAAATACAATGCTGGATGGAATTCATATTTTTGTATTGAATCCCAGCCCAGGTTGTGATAAAATCAATACAACGTTCATCTTAGTGTTTACTAATCTTGTCACCTTATCCAGCATATACAAAAAAATGCTTTATCTGATATAACCACTAAAATGTGAAAATGTTACCTATAAAAAGGTGTGTGGGTTTATCTCACTTGTCTTTTGGATACTGAATGTGGCATGCTGCAGTCTGCACACAAAAGTTCCATTTGGCAGCCCACAAAGAATACAGTGATATGCATGAGGGCAGCCTGCTGATATAAGTGATAATGTCACCAGCTATTATTTGCTACCTGAGACTAAATCTCTTCCAAGATTGTGTGAGGCAGAGCTCTGACAGAGCAAGATGTGTACTTTCATAGTTCATGTAGGCACACAATCTCTATCTCTCTGTCTCAACATCTAACACACACATACACACACACACACACACCCACACACACACACACACACACACACAGATACACACTGGCCAGTACGTGAACCCACAGTAGGACTTATACATTAAGCGGGATTTGAGTCTGTGCATGCATGTGCTTTCGATTCCGTGTGTGTATGTGCATGTGTGAGTGTGCGTACCTGATAAATAAAATATCACATTTTCTATTTTTAGCGACAAGTTGTCTCCTCGATTCCACACAGGTTAGATATGTCCCTCAGTGCAATCCTTTCCTTAATGTCTGAAACTGTGAAAAACATACAAAGCTATACTTTTCACATCTTCTTCTTCTGGGTTCTTTACAACAATTTGCTGAACAAGTTGAAAGACTACTCAGGAGTGGGTTAGTTGTTTTGCTGCAAGCAGAAGGACTGACCCTCATTCAACATGACATCATCATTCATAATTAATACAGTATATTTACAGTATTCATGCATAAATATGAGCTTTGGTCCAACTTGTACTTGCAGGTCCACAGAGCGGACCACCAGCTTCGTGCTGTTTGCTGATGTTTTGGTTCTCCTCGCTGACATAGCGTCATCTTTATGATGGATGAGGAAGATTACAGGATTTACGGCTGATTTACTCTGCTCTGGATGCTAATAGAAGCCACAGAAACAAGACTGACTGCCTCTCAGAATTCAGAGTACATGATGATTATTTATTTATTTCAGATATACCAGAGTTGGTATACAATTGAAAATCTGGATATCTTTGCTGCTTATTACAGCAAGAAAAAGTAAATAAAGATGTAGACAGATATAGATGTATTCCCATATTGTCTTGTATTACATTTGTGGTTTGTTTGACAAAAATATTATTGTCATGACAAATGATCTAGCTGGTTGAAAGTATGTTTTGCCCACATACAGTATAGATTTCGGCCTGGATAAGTCTATGGTTTCATTTGCCTGAATTGATGAGACCTCCCAGTGAGCATTTTTGTGCTTTGTGTTTGAAACTGTACCGACACTACCGTTGTAAATTTCAGTTTTAACAAGTAGCATGACTTATTTTCCATGGGAGTTGCATATGCAGGAATATGAACTCATGTATCCAATAGATGGCAACAGTGACATACAGCCTGGAGTGGAGTTGTAGAGAATGAAAGAGTGCTAATGAGCTGTGGACTGAATCCTGTGGTTTGGGTCAGAGGCCAGATGGAGTCCAGACAGTCTTAACCACAGGCACACTGTCATCAGAAATAACCCAAACCAGTAGAGCCTCTCAGGCATGTAAGACAATTATTGCACATGCCTGTATAAGGAATGTTTGACATCTATGGGAAGGATCCCATGAGCATCAGGTCCAAATCTTACTTTGTACTGTAAGATGTTTTCTTCCATGTCCATCACTTAGATTAATATTTAATCTTATATCTCATATCTAATTTTATAAACTCACTCAAAAAATGTTGATTAATTACTTATACTCACTCTCTAATACACTAATAGAGGTGTTAATGAGCACAAGGGCCCAGATGTTTGCTTTTTTCTGGTGTTGTTTTTTTTTTTGATCATTCTGTTCTTTTCCTCCTGTAAGCTGTTCTCTTCATCACACCTTTCCCATTTTTTCTTCTGTCCAAGGCTCCAGGACGTTCAGAAAACTTTAATTAGGTAACAATGAGCTGAAAATCTGCAAAACACAAAGCCAGAAACAAGGCTATGGAAGGTCGGTTAGTCGAGTGGTGTGGTGGGCTGAGAAAGGGGAGAAGGTGTCGATGTAATCAGGACAAGCTGTTGGGTCAAATAAGCTATAAGAAATATTTGTGTTACACTTTCACTGAAGGCAGCATCTAATAATGCATTATCTAAGCCTGTTTTGTGGTTATTTTATACTCACTTTTATCATGCACAGCAAGTCACTGTATTACATTTTTATGGGTATTGTGTTAAGAGACAAAGTCCTTGGGTGATTTTTGCATTCACATGAAGGAAAACAACCTTGTGTGCAGTGAATTATGAGAGGAATTGTCTTTTTACCAGAGAAAAGTGAAAAAACAGGTGGACACTCTGATCAGACATGGTCCATAAATATGAGGCTCTGACAGGTGTGGGCCAGAGTGAAAGCACAGGGATCCGGGATTCTGAGGATATGTAGGGTCAAGGGTCATTAAGTGCTGAGGCAGGTCTTTAGAGGTTAAAAATCAAATGGTACCACTCCTACCACTCCTTGATGTTTTATTTCTCCTTTTTCACGCCACTTTCACTTCATTCATGAACATTTTTACAGGCAAATGTTTGCACATACAAATGGCCTGGTTTCCACATCTGGATATGAGACGTATAAAATGACAAATAAAATGGGGAAAAAAAACATATGCTTTTACTTCTCATTTGTATTCTGTTTTAGTTCTGACACCCGTTAGTTTGACGGCATTACATTTGTAGACCTTTTAACCATTCTGGGCTTCCTGTCTGCTTTCATACTGAGAAACTGTATCCCATTTGCAATGGCATTTGCATAACAGCATGAGACCACATCCATAAACAATTAGAAATATGAATAGTGGAGATGATATTACGTGGCTGCCATTTTATTAATTAATTTATTTGTCCAGATTTGCTGCTACTCAAACAATGTGGCATGGCAGACCAAACGTAAGTTAGAAGTTAACTGTAAACAGTCTACATAATGACTTACAAACTAGTTAGGTGTAAAGACCAATGCATAACGGTATTGCCATTTGTTATAGCAAATGTAAGGATTACTTTTATGTATACAAAAAAATGTGTAAACTAAAATCAAATTTTAAACTAAAACATGACTTTTTATTCATGTATTGTTAGTTACCAAACAATGATATGATACTTTTTATGCTACCAAAGCAGATGCAGTTTGATAAATACCTGTACTTGTATTGAAGTAACAGAAATAAAAGCATCATTAAGTGTAAATACATACTGTAGTATCCACTCCCTCCAGTTTGATGATGTTCTCCGTGTGAAATAGTTGGCAGTGTTTACCAATAGGAAGCCAGTGAGGGATCATGTTTATCTGGTAAATCATACTGGTTGGTCAGAGTTTCCACACTCAAAGAGTTTTATCTGGACAGGATAATGTGAACTTTTGGGCGTGTTATTCCTACCTGGTGAAGCTTTTCATTGGAAAGTAGGAAAGACAAAAATGTATCAGAAGAAAAACATGGTTGTCTTCAGTTTCGCAAGACCAACAGTGTAATAAGCAATAACAAGAAATGCAGTACAAGAGAATTAGCTATGTGAGGTGGTAAACAGGTGAAAAGTGGAAATGCGGGTGAAAAAACAAGTGTATTCTTTATACAAATGACAACACACATAGTATGTTTGCCCTTCTGGTAGCACAAAAGGTAATCTTCAGGTTTCTGTAATTTTATGCAGCCTGCCATTGTTTAAAAGAAATATTAGAGACGCACATTTCTGCATACACATTAAGTATTCACAATGACAGAATGAGTTCAATTCAAAGTACATTTTGTCAGCTCTTTTATTACCATTTTCGCCGATTAGACAGCCTTTCTTTTGGTTTCCTGAAATACAACACTCAGACTTAAATGCATGCATATAGAACAGGCAGTCTGACTGGCTGACAGCAGCAACGTCTACCATCCAACCACAGCAAAGACGGGGCAAGCTGTTCACCATCCCAGACAAAATTCTTCCGGGACCTCTGTTTTCCCTTTACTTCACTGATGAAGTGGTAATTACAGGAGAGGCCTCACACCTCCAGAGTGCAGAGCATCTTTATGCTCAAAGCACTCTGTTGTTAAGGCCGTCTCAGACACATTTTGGTCATGTCATTGACCAGAGGCATCATGGCTGAGGGTTGCACAAGTAGAAGTTTATGAGCTACACAAGCAGAAATGGATGTTGCTGCTGCTGGTCAAATAGGAGCAGGGAAATTCCTGCTTTGTGACTGATGGACTGATGTACCGATTTGATGTGATCAAAGATGGTTATTCTATATAATTTCAATGGAAGACATTATCTAACTGGCAAGAAAAAACTTAAGAGTAGCAACTGCAACTTTAATTTTATTTGAAAGATTGTATGGTTCCCGTTTTTATACATTTTATACACAATCCTTGGGCTTATAGAACTTTTTTAAGCAACACTGAATAAACAAAAACATGTTTTCTCCCACAGAATGTTTTTGGAAATCAGCTTAATAACTATTCCAATTCCCCCTGTACGCATGGCTGCCATAGTGGCAGAACCACATCAGTGTGAGCACAATCCAGCTGTGTCAGTGGTTGGTCTTCCATGGTGGGAAATGAGACGGTCTTTGCATCAGCATCCCTCCGTCGCTGACACAGCATTTGCACACATCATTTCCTCACAACAATTCCCAGCACTGTCTACCAGCATCAGCATGGTCATAATGGAAATACATTTTCTCACAAAACACTGGTTAACTGTGAGCTTGTGTTTTGCATCTGTGTGGAGATATTCGAGCCATCTGTTTCCACAACACAGACGGAAAGGAGATTTTCTTTGGGTATGAAGTCTACGTCAATTGGCATCATTGAAGGGGATGCAGAATCCAAGGTTGAGTGTAGATTACACTCGTAATGCTAAATTGAGCTTCATTCTCACCATATGTGGCAGTCTCACATGTAAAATTACACTTTTATACAAGCACTTTTATTTGTATTCAACCTCCAGGTCGATGTGAAAGCCTTGTTTTTTTTTTCTGTTTTAACATTTTTAAAATAGCTGGAAATAACTGATCAGACATGATGGTATTGTCTTGCTGCAACATCGCTCAACTCTGCATTGCCAAGATAGAAATATATTGCTGACATTTATGAGTGCAGTCTGAATAGACGAACAATAGAGAATCACCCACAACTTAAGACTCAGTGAGAGGCCAGCCATGGCAGTGGCACTAATCAGCACTAATGAAGACTGGCAGTGGAGCCTCACACCATAAAACCTAAAATGAACCCCTCTAATTAATTTGCTAATTCAAAATCTGGAATAAAGCAAGGTCATTGTTATTATACTGAACAGTCTTTTTATATCTTCATTTTGAGAAGACTGGGTAAAAAAACGACTGGTGATTATCTAAAGTGCCATATATTTGATCATTTGGCCACTGTATTTCTTCTCAAGTTTTGAATTATGTTAGCACATTGTTGTATGTGCTTACTCCATTTTGCACTCTCTTCTATAATTCTGGAAACAGCTCTATGTAGCATTGAGAGTACAGCACAGTTGCTGGATGAAAGTGAATCAGCACTGAAATAGTCCCACACCACATGAAGGCACTATTGGACATATTACCACCAGATGTCTGACACCATGGCATTCGTTTCCCCCTCTGTAGCCCTCATGAATGCATGAATGTAGCAAAAATGTTGTTGGTGTCTCGTATGATTTACAGTGCTGTGGATTTACTGCAATAAAGCATGAACATTTGCAATCTGCATTTTATTGTAGGCAACCACTTTTTACAGTACATCCTCAACTTTCAAGGACAGAATGACTAATTTCTTTGGAATAAAAATGCAGTTTAAAAAAAAAATGTGTCCAAGCTTAACACAAACAGATGGTAATGTAATACCCTTCACTGTAGCACATCAGTCCATAACCTAGCTGTAATCCAGAAAGTCACCTGCCACTAATAAATCTGGCTGATTTTGTGTGGTGAAGGGGTGACAGAAGGGAGGGCTGTACGAAGCCCTGACAGGAGGTGTAGAGAGTTGCACTTTGTCTTTTGTTGCGTTTCTCGCCTTTTCGGGATTTACGATCTGCTTCTCACAGCCTCTGGCCCTCGGCATTCCCATGTGTCATGTGACACCACCACTTTGTAGCGAGCAAAAATCATATATTATTTCTTTGGGTATTATCAGCAGTTCTATCTATATTTCAGGAGTTACTGAGCTGAGAGGAAGCATCAAAGGAAATGTTTAAATGTTAAATTCTTCCCATGAAGATGAGCAGGACAACAGTCCAGTCAATAAGACAATAAGAGATAACAATAGTTGATGCAACTGCACTATGAATAATTGTAATAAGACAATTTTTTGGCCCCATATGAGGCCAGTCTTGATGTCATTTCCATATGAATTATGGGCGTGGATATCACAGCTGGTATCCATCCATTTCAATATACACACTTGCATATGACTCATTCTGCAGTCTATATGCCGAATGCAGAAATGTTGTGCCAACACGTTATGCTGTCTTCAGAGATGCAGACCAATTTATCTTATATTGATGATTATCGTAATGAAATATATATGAAAACAAGGATGAAAAATATGTTGAAAGATATATTTATATCTTTTAAAATTAATTGTGTAAATCTCTTTGACAAGATTTTGTACTGAAATGAGTTAGAGCAAACGCGTAATGAAATATTAGGAATTGTTTTATAACCTATAATTATGTCGTCATCTGAACACCCCAAGGCAGGATATCAGGTGGAAACAAGCTTTGATTTAGTGAGGTGACAGAAGGATTGCATGGAAAAACATTGTTTTTAAGGTATATTTGAGGTCAGATTGTCAGCAGCCATACACAGTATTGTTCAGTAGTAATTTTCTTACCTTTGAGGGGTGGTTGGATTGATACCTTTTTCTAAGATCCTCTGGACATTTTCAAAAAATTACACTTGACAGCTTTACAACTGTTTCTCTGAATTCGTTGGGGGGAAAATGTATGGCTTAACCTGTCAGAGAAAGCAGACAGTGGGTTCTCACATTGTAAATCCAGCCTTCATCCTTAAGAATTTTGACTCAAAACTGGCCTTAGGTGATACAGACTACATTTCCTCCAACCTAAGTCTTTTTTCACTCGGCAACCTAATGAATTTCATTTCTGTATAACCCATAATTTGTCTCTCATTTAGCACAATACAACTATCCTGCCAATGCCAAATGCATTCTTTTAACAACAGAGGAGACCAGGAATGGGTGTAATCTCAGCTGGTTTACCAACAACTTCTCTAACATTCCTTTCCAGTGACTTAGTGGGTGTTTGAAACACTGATCCCTGGGTTTTCTGGCCTAAAAAAATGATATCACATATTGTGCATGACTGTTTGACACACTTGAAAGGGGTCTGAGTATCCCTATCCAGTGTCACGTAGACCAAAATCAAAGCCATGCCACAGGCTCGCTGACATTTCATCCTTGTTCCCAGCTGTAAACTGTAACTTAGAACAGCAAAAGAAGACCGATGTTTGTCATGTTAGCCTGCAGATTTGGACTGTCTTTATGGTCCCCATGTGGTCTCACCAACAAGTTTCAAGTCTGTGGACATGAAGCAAAGAGCACTGAGATCCTGGCACAGCCTCTGCTACCTAAGCTGCTAGTATTGATCTGGCCGTCTACTGAGATTCTTAACTTTCTCTTCAGGAGTGCTGAGAAACTGGCTGCATGCCTGCAATGTTCTCACCACACATCTTCTCAGGGCCTCATTTCCAACTCCTCTAATCAGAACTAGACATATTGAGAGCATAAGTTGGTTTATCTGCACTCTCTCATTGGACTGTGAATTGTTGGTGTGTGCTCCAGTAAATTAGCATACACATGTTCCTCCCTGGCAAGCACCAATCAGTGGTGGAATGAGAGTGTGTGTGTAGACAGAGAGAGAGGGAGGCTGGGAAAGGGAGATAGCGCCTGTGGTTTGTTCAATTTGCTTGACTTCAGATCAGATGATGACTGAACTGTGACACAGGCAATCACAGAAAAATGAACAGAATCATTACCTTGAAGTCATTACTAAACTGCTGTGTGCAAAGTACCTTGTCTGCATGTTTCTAAACAACAACCAGAGAAGAGCTATGGAGCAATATTTTTTATAGTTTGAGCACTAGTTTCCTAGCCTGGCATCGATACTAACATACACACGTTTTATAGCCTGGCATCGCCAGACTAATTCGCAAATGCGTATTAGTCTGGAACCTCTCAGTTCATTTTTGATTTCCAAGGGGCGTTATCGGCGGGCGGAGACAACCAATCAGAGCGACGAAATGCCGTCCTGTCAGAAGTTCGGCAAACACACATTTCTTATCAACATAAAGTTTAAGTGCAGTTTTTTGTTCCTCTTTTAGAGAAATTTTACCGTCCAGTCCGTTTAATACTGCCGCTGTAGCCGGCCAGGGAACGGTAGCCGCCATCTTGGATATTTACAAAGATACATGAACGGTGCTCGTGTCTGTCTGTCAGTCATCATATTAAACCCGCCTCATACTAGATAAACGCTTGTGATTGGTTAGCCCGATAAAACGGCAGGGAAATCAGTTTGAATGGGAGAGGGGCCAGACGTATCTGCCAGAGTAAATGAAACATGAGCTCGCAGATTCGTCTGGTTCCCAGGCTACTAGTTTCCGGCTCCCCCATTAGAAAGTGATTATGAGTGGAATTCCTTAGAAACACTCTTATGTGAACCTGACAAGAAACCTCTAGGCTAGTTATTTGTTGGCTCTACATTTTTAGTTCTTTGGATGCTATTGTTGGTTGGTCAGTCCACCACTTGGATCCAGCCTGAAATAGTCTTGGTCTTTGGTACAGACATACATGTTCCTCTCAGTAATTGCAATAACTCTGGTGATCCCCTGACTTTTCATCTAGAACAATATTTCATTTTGTCCAATTCTTTGGTGTAAGACTAACTAGGCTACCTGCAAACCTAATGACATTCCCATCAGCCTCAGCTGGACTTTGGGTTTAGTGCTAATTAGTAAATGTTGGCACGCTAACACACTAAACCATGCAAACATTATACCTGCTAAACATCAGCATGTTATCAATGTCATTCTGAGCATGTTTCCCTGATGACTTAGATCAAAGTAAGCTACATGGAAGTAAAACCTCCCAGAGCTGCTGGCGTGCCGTAGACTCCTTGTCAAGTTGATACATGATTAAAGGTGCGTTTTGTGACACTGGAAGACCAAGACAGTAGTTTCTAGCACAATGAATTTACATGTAATGTGCGTTGAATTTAGAGTTGAGCCTACATGTTTAAAGCCAACTTCAATGTACAAAAGGTGATTCTATAGTAATCTGCATTACCTGTAACCACTTTTTTTCAACTATCAAAGTGTTTTCATTTAAAGTTTTTGTAGTATTTTTGCTGGTCATGTTTTTAGGTAGCCTAATACAGTTTCACAAGGCACAGTAAAAAATATTTCAACAGACCCAATGTATATACTGTATATTTGGCATAGTTAAATATGTGAGCCACATATAAAGAGAGTTGGCCTCTCTCTTAAAATAAATACATGGAGCCTAGAAATTAGGAAAATATGCCAATAATTACACATATGGGCACATTCTTCAACAGCAGCTGTATTGTCTTTTTAAAAGTAGAGGTCAGGAAAAAGCCATAGCATGAAGCAATAATTACTTGCTTGTGTGAAGCAACAATTTCCAAACCAAGATGCATTTAGTGTTTGCTCATTTGTTTTGATCATAACACAGCTTGACAGAAGAAAGAGATTAATAGGTGTGCCTAGTGTGAACTGAAAGCCGGGTGTCAACACATCAAAGACTGTGAAGGTTATACATCACTGGTGGATCTTTTCCTCTCGCTGGATCTCTAATTAAAAACCTGCAGAATTCCCCTTGGCTCACGTTAATGGCACAAACAGCCTTGAGGCATTTACCAGGCATATTGTCAGGCACGGTGGGCACAGGTGAACTGGGGATGATAAACAACTATCAAGTCTTTACATCTTTGTTCAACACGATTGGCATAATGTTACTCCAACCTAACCAGGGCAGTTAAATTTTAAATACATAAACAAGTTTTGGAGTCACGAGTCAAGCGGTTACGGTGACATTATCTGGTTGAAAACAGTTAACCACTACTTACGAATACATCTCATTTAAGTATAAAAGCTCAAGTTAAATTTTCCTTGTGCCTGGAAAGTCAGACTTTGTCAATGGAGCAGCTCCAGAAAATGTTGCTGGGAGGGATGACAGATTAGAGGCTTGGTTTTTGGTTTTTAGGTTTGGGAAAGAATTGTTCACATTAACATATTGATGGAATTTTCAAAGATTATACAAAAAACATATGTGAATTCAGTTTGAGGGTTTTTTTTCCCTTTCCCTTTGAATTTGTGTGTGTCTGCATGCGTGTGTGTTTGGAGCACATGTGGCCGATTAAGCGAATCAAAGTGCAGGGAAAGGTAGCATCATTGTAGTTCTCATTAATGTGCCAAAGCCTTGAAATGAGGTCTGAATTATCTGCTTCACTGCCCTCTAAACCTCATCTGCCATAGTCAGAAGCCTCCAGTATCTCTCATACATGATTTTTTCCCCTTCTTTTAATGTTGTCCTCTTTGTAAGGGGAAGTGAAAAAGGAAGGTGCATTTTTTTTTTCAGATATAGGATAAGAAAAAGAATCAGAAAGTACTATTAACTGTCATTACTCAGTCAAATCACGGCCCAATGCAAATAAATCTCATTGTATTTGAATGTATTGCAGGGTACAGTGATTGCAATAAACTGGTTTTATAGTGAGAAGTCATAGACGGTCACTTGTCTGTTGGCTGTGGCGGTGTTGATACTGACAAGCTGCTTATGAGTCATGACCATGAGCTGCTGATACACAACAAGCACTCAGAAACTTCACCTTGGCTGGCACTTTGAATCCTTGAAAGGCCTTATTTTTCTCACCTAAGAGAAGTCTCTCGCTCCCACTCTGTCTCTCTCCCTTCCTCCAATCCGTCTCTCTCTGGGCAGAAAAAGGATCCCAGTGTCATAGAAATGGACATGTAGGCTTGTGGCAGCTTGGAGGATGCTTGCCTCAGCTCCACTGGGATGTCAGAGCAAGTTCAGACTCCTTGCAGGCTTTGAACTTATTTGACATCAGTGTTGTTAAACAAAGCTGAGAAGCAAAGTTTCAAGTCTGCATTTTAATACGTGTTACGTAATCTAAAGGTGTGGGAATGAGATATCCATGGAAAATGTTTCACAAAAGCCCCGCTTTCAATTTAACATGCTCACCAGGGAAGAGACTGCCCTGACAGCAGCTGTGACGGTTACAGTGTGAGGTGCTAACTCACTGTGAGTCTGCTCGGCACTGAACAATTACACAGAAGTTCAGTGAAGTGACCATGCAATATTTAGCACCCTTCAAGCCAATCAGCACTATTTGTCCTGGAACGGTCTCTCTGTTTTCTCTGTGTGCTTGGTTGCTCATGCCCTCCAAGCAAATCTTTCAGTAAGTAAATTGGCACATATTTCTTCCTTGACATTTGCATTTTTATTTAACCGCAATCAACCAATCATGCATTCAGAGATGAGTCACATTCCAACTTCGAGAATTGACCCGCGTCTATTTACTGTGGGTTGTGTAACCAACGAAACAGTGTTTGGGAAGAGATACAATTTACACAACTGCAGTGTAACTGTCAACAACCGAATCCTGCTTGCATCCATTCATTCGTAAACTGGCAAGTCTGATCAAAATCTTTATCTCTTTGTCATTGCACTGATCTTTCCTCCAACTGGAGCAATGAGCAATGAATATGTGACTGTTAAGAACATCAGAGGCTTTTGTGGAAAATATCTGCAAAATCAGTTGATGGTAACATTTGCTAAAATTTGTTTTTCACTGCAGTTCACCCATGGGAAATAATATAGTCCTAATTATTGCAGTTTGTCACTGTCATTATCATGGCTAGAATTTTAAATAGCTGTTGAAAACATAATAGCAGTGTGTGAAGTTAAACTGGGGCTGGGACATAATCAAATCTCTCCCTCTTTTGCTCTTTCTTCCACTCATTCGTTCAGTAACTCATACACAAACTTTTGAAAAATACATAAAATGTGTCTATAATTTTCCAGTACGTAAGCCATACTCATTCTTACGGCATACTAATAATCAGTCTTTATGTTTTAACTAGTTAATAAATTGTATATTAATCCTTTACAGATTAGACTGTAGTCATTCTTTTTTTATTTATTTATTTTTTATTGCCTGGGTATGAGTAGGGCTTGGCAGTGTGACCTCAAATATATACAGTAATGATACATATCATGGCATATAAATGTTTCCCTCTTAGGTGATTTATAATATGGTACATGACTCTGGCATAGTAATTATTTAATGCCTGGAGTTAAAGGTATAATAAATTAGCTGTTAATATACTTTACAGTGGTTGTTGAGGCAGAGTTTCATACATGATGAAAGTTAAGAGCCAACTGGCCTGCAGAGCTGATGCCAAGTGTGTGTGTGTGTGTGTGTGTGTGTGTGTGTGTGTGTGTGTGTGTGCGTGGGTGTGTGTGTGTGTGTGCGTGAGTGAGTGTCATTTGCTCCACTTTCTCACGACAGCTGCGGCACAACTTAGTGATTTGTGACTTGGTTTTTTATACTGTGAATCCAGTCTTTTTCTTGACTTTAAAGAACAGTTTGACCTTCTGGGGAATGCGCTTAGTTGCTTTCTTGCTCGAGTTGGATGAAAGGATTGATACCACTCTCATGTCTATACTATTAAATATTAAGACACAGCAAACAGCTGGTTAGCTTGGCTTAGGATAAAGACTGGAAACAGGGGAAACAGCGAGCCTGGTCCTATCCAAAGGTCTTGTCGTCACTGTGAGTGAAATCAGGGGGCAGTGGTTCGCAGATTTTGTTAGTCTTTGTGATAAGCTAAACTAACCATCTAAACTAATGTTTTCCCAACCCTGATTTTTGTTATCATAACAACAACAATGGTGACATGATGTATGCATTATGGTTTTCTTTTTAAAGCAATGCTAGGATTGTTTATTGTTATGTGAGCTGTTATTAAGTTTAAGATATCATCTCTTTATTCACACAGTATGTTATTCATCTCTAGTCTCGAATCTCAAGGGCTTTGTGGTTGCTGCCTCTTAAGAATTTTTTTTTTTTTGAGAGTTATTTTTAGAGTTACACACAAAAAGTGCTTCTCCACTTTGACTTTGTCCTTTGCTTTTTCTCTGCAGCAGTGTGTGCTCACTGCGTGTTTATGTATTATCTCAAGGCCTGATTAAAACTCCATTAGTCATGCAGAAAACAATGAAAGTGTAATCAAAATGGAAATTAGTGTAATGGTGCTGTGGAAACCGATGAAGCGGACACACTTCTGCTGAAAAATACTTTTTTAAAAGACTTTTTTTTTAAACAGTTTGTCTTCTTTTGTCTGTCTTCAATAATGGTGAAGACTATTGAATCCAGGTCCAAAATGATGAAGATACCCTGAAGATGGTGTCATGGTTTATGTATTCAGGAGCAGGGACCTCATTTAAATGTTTAACTTGCAGTATGAAGGCTACAAATGAAAGAACTGAAATCTTGTTGGCCTTTGCCTCACAATTAGCATTCTTGTTGGCTGGTCATATTTTCTCTCTGACAAAAAGTAAACATAATGTTAGGGGAGAACATTTTCCAAGAAACCGATTTAATCATTGAAATTGCTTGAGGTCATGTTACAGAAATATGCCGCCTCTCTGATCAGGCTGTGTGAAGGAACTTGTCCTACAGCAAACAATCAGTCAGTGCTGTTAACAAGCCCCAGAGTCAGACTCCACACACTCATCATTTTAAGCCCATCCATCACTTATACAGGCTGCCCCGGCCGGAGCGCTGCTGCCAATACATGACTAGATAACAATGAGACAACAGCTATTCTCTCCAGCTTCTTCATTCACGTCTATTAAGAGCTCCGAGCATTTGTCAACCTAAACAACCTTGACTACAGGGGCAATAAGTTAGACATCAGGTTTATTGTCATGTCAGGTTGTACAGTGGCTCAAGTGCTGATTAGGTCAACATAGCCCCAGTGTTGCAAACTACCTCTCAAGTCAAATCTAGTTAGAGTAGACCTCATAATTTATGACTACAGCATAGAAACAGAGCCAAAAGCCTGCATGGAGCCCTGTGGATTGATCCATGAAGGCCTGTGACCCAGAAAAAAGGACATGCTCTCATGTTTGAGGAGGGCTTGGGGGCCAGGACCAGTAGTGTGGGGCCCAAGCGGACTGACTGGATGGGGGGCAGGCCGGCCTTTGTATCTTTTTGTAAGTAGTCAGTTATCTGCACATGTGCCCCATTAATTAGCCAACTGGGGAGCTGGGGCTGGGTGCAGTGTTGAGGCAAAAAAAGGGGGTAGTAAGAGAGCATTGAGGTCCTGACTTTCTATCCTGGTGTCCCAGGGGCAGCTGGGTACACCACCTGTTAATGACCTCTGAAGTGGTCTCTAATTGGACCTCTGACTGTGGACCACCCAGGGAATCAGACAGAGGAAGAGTCCACAAAAAGACATAAAGAGAAGATGCAACATACATGATTTGAGGGCAAAACACATAAAACGTATTAAAAAAATTTATATCACGTATATAATATGTACATTTTTAATTTTGATGGGGACTATGCCATTTATTAAGCTTCTTTCAGAAAATGATTTGAGTTTTCAACCATATTTCACTGTCTTCATCAGCTATCTGCTCATAAAAACTAAGATGTGGTTGAAAGCTCTGGAATAATAAAATGAGTCGTTGCTGTCCAGTTAAAACCATTTATCTGCAAATTTGGCAATTTCAAATTTTTCAGATTAACTGAAGGATGTTTCTTTATGGGTTGAGAAAATTCTCGTACATCTTGGGCTGAATAACCATTTAAACACTCACTGAGGTAGCTGAAAAAAATGCATTGTCACAAAGCTAAAAACAAGGCAGTTTTTCTTACCTCTTGGATTTTGGAGTTTGGAGTTTTCACAAGAGTCACTTGAGTTAAGATAAATATCATTAATTTCCAAGGTCAAGAATGCACTTTAATTCTCTATTTATAGGCTTCGTACTTATTCAGTGTTTGGTTGAGACTATTATGCCAACCAATCAGTGTGCCAAACTGTTGTTACAACATTGGAAGACATCAAACACCTTTTGTAATTGATTTGGTTTGTACATGGTTTTAAGTGGTTGTACTTTTTGCAAGAACAAATACAGTAGAGTCTTTATAGACTCCAGCATATAATTGTTGTCTCTGCCAAAATACTTTTTTCAGAAGCAAATTTTGCATTTATGTTTACTTTATCTGTTTTTAGCAGATTAAAAGCAATACATATGTATATCTGACTGGTGTCATGCTGTAATTGTCAGACAGTGCATCAGACTGTTGATGTCTGTGTTTCTTCATGTCAAGCACGTTCTAATCTCATGTGTTATGTGTATCATCGCACTTCATTCATGTGCATGAATGAGTAATCTACGCAGTTATCAGTGGCCCTGCTCTCTTGTAGCGTTGTCAGTCAGACACTGCTGTTTGGATAAACAGACAGGCAGAGAAATGCCAGATAATAGGTTTGGCCCAGCGTGAGGCCCTTTAACTGTCACATTAATTGCAACACTACAGGAGCAGCAGGAGGGACATGATCACTGTGTTTTGAGTGTCTTTTTTGTGTTTACTATTATTAATGAGTCAATAACTGTTTTAAAGTGGGATTTTTGGTCATGTCTGCGTTTGAAAAGTCTGCGTAGATTTTTTGCTGTCAGTTTTCTAATGGTGGGAGGGGCAGATGAAATGACGGGTCACCCTCTCTTTCATACTTCGGTGATCTAAAGTACTCTCCAATGAACAATTCTATCTGCCCGTCTGCTATTTATCAGAAGTGATGCCAGATCTCACTGAGGAAACAGATACTTCCGACAGACTGCCACTCAGTTAGCTAAAGGGGTTGGATGCTCTTTGATTAAGATTCCTCTTACCTCCCCACCCCAACCACCCGGCCCAAATTAACCCCCTGTCAGTAGGCCACAAAGAGAATGGGCATGGCTGAGTCTGATTTATTTCACACAGAGCCATCATAAGGGCACAGTTGGCCTCCCCTCTCCCCCATAAGCCATATACACCCCGGCCCTCTTGGCCCTTTCTTTTTCTCTCGCCTCCCCCCACTGTCCCGCCCTCACACCTCCTGTCGCACACACTCAACCTGTCACTCCGAAGAATAAACAGGCACAAAGACGGGCCCGAATCAAAAGGAGCTGATTAGCAATTAATGGTGCATCATTGTATTTGCATCAGGACTGTGTGCACGGTGTGTGTGTGTGTGTGTGTGTGTGCGCGCATACAGAGTGGCGTTGTCAATCATGCAGAAAGTGCCCTGGCCCCCCCTCTTCTGTCCTGCCCATGTGCTCCCTTAGAGGTGCAGCCACTTATGGCTATTGATACGGTAGAGATGACTCTGTTTTACACCCACACACTTACACTCGAGCCCAACACAGGACAACAGAACAACCTCCCGCTGAGCCTAGAGAAAAAAGCTGAAGACTGCATCAACACATCATTCTGATGGATCTATACCCAACAACTGACTGACGCGTGTTTTTTTTTATTATACAGAACTGTTTGGTTGTTTACTGCAATGTGGGTGTTTGGATTCTGCCGTCAGAGACAGAGTTTACCAGGATGGAGCCCTGCACTTCTTTCTGTGTTCGCTCTCTGCTTGTGTCAAGGATGCAGAGGGCACAAGGTTTGGACCGTGGGTGGGGAAAGTGGGCAGAATGCGTCTGGGTTCTCAGTCCCTGTGGTGTTATTGTTGACAGAGACGGGAGTCGCTCAGGATGGGGCCAGCGAAGGGGCAACACCAGCTCCTACCACCGAACACGAGGATGACAACTCTTTGGGCTACACAGGTACTGCCACTGCTTTCCCATGATTCTTAGTGTGTCCTTGCATACATACATAACCCCTAGGAAATGTAAACTTGATCCGGATAAAGAAATAACTTTAGTTATTCAGTATATTCGATTGAACTTCTTGCACTGAAACAGGATACAGTTAGACTTTTTTTTTTAACTTCTCATGACGAACTTTATTTCACATATAATCAGAAGGCATGTGTTGTCTATAACAACAGGTATACAAACGTGTGATATGTAAGAACTTTATTGAGAACAGTAATCAAAGGGATTACAAAATGCACTTGGGGGAGCCAATTATTTACATTTTTCAAATACAAATTCCCCCACAGTTGAAAAGTCTTAGAACAGAATAAATAAGCTTTCCACGCGTTTCAATGGAAAAACCTATTCAAATATGATCTTCATGTTGTGATGGCTGCTAAGTTTCTCAGTGTCCTGAGGCACTGACTCAAACAAACGCACACACAAAGGATTCAAATCTGGAGAACATTAGTGATGACGCATGTGTTTAGGTTGTTTTTTTTTCGGGGCTCTTTCCCCAGAGTGAAGGTAAACGTGTTCTCAGTGTGTTGTCACAGCAAGGATACCTACCTCAGTGATTTACTGGACCTCACACAGCTTCAGAAAATCTTGTGCAGAAAAAGGAAGTCCAAATTAACTGCCAAAACCATTATGAGGTTCATCGCTGTGCGCAGTGGCTTGGCAGCTCTAGATTTTATTTTGCTTGAAATTCACACAATTACCAACAAAACCATGCAATTATCATCAGTATCACGCTGTGCCTTTTATCAATGATGACAAGACATTCCAGAAATGTTGCCCAAACAACTATTAATACAGGAATCTTTGAATTTAAACTCTGAGTTAGCATACAGCCAAAGTTTTCAACAGACCTGGCATACTTTTAATGAGTGTTCGAATAGTAAAATCATGTCATATCTGCATCACTGCATTTGGGTTCATCTTTACAATGATAAATCTGTCCGATGGAAGGTGCCAGGAGTTCGTCTTTAATCTGGCTATTTAATCCCATCTGTGCATGAAAATGAAGGGAATTGATCTGGCTCAGCCAGTGAATTGGAAATGAGACTAATGTGCCCTAATACCCCAGTCTGACGCTGATAGTACAAAGTGGGTGGCTGCCAAAGACTCCATTTTCAGGGAGCGTGACTCACTGGATGGAACGTGAGGATAATATTGACACCTGCCAGATTTAGCTCAGGTGAAATTGGAGTGCACCTTGAAGCGTTACAGTAAATAATCTTTAAGGCAACTGGTTGTGTTTAATTGTGTGTTTGTCATGTGATCTCAGTGAACTTAATGGAGAAAGAGACTCATTGATTTTTGAGTAAGTTTCACTGTTTATCTGATCTCACTCCTACACATGACATTGAGCAAGAAGGGTGGTATGTCCTTGTCATCCTTCCACTGTGGCCTCTTACTGCACTTACTTAACTCTGAAAGAAACAATGGAGATGTGTCAAGTTAAGTGAAAAACTTTGCGTCAGAGTGACTAATACTGTAACCTGATCCTTTTTTATTTCATATAAAACTAAACACAGCTGGCACAGTACTAGGGAATGACAGGGCAATGTCTTGCATGGTAGTCACCTGGGATTAATACAGCCTACTGTGAATTTTATAAGCAACCACATGCTGACCTGAAGTTTGCAATACATTAAAAGTGTTTTTTATTGGTCCCCCAAGACACTGACTCTCAGCCAGCTCTAAATTGTTTCCCGATATCAAAGAGCTTTGCACAGAACTTCACATTCATAATAAATGAGACTGACCTGTGTGAAGGCAGTGGATTAGAGAGGTATGCTAAAGCTCTCACATTTACACTTGGCTAGCCGCTGTTTGGCAGGCAGACGCACACAGATGAGACAGTCTTTGGTTCCTCTGCCTTGACATGAAAGGCTGAGCGTGACTTCAGAGAGAGCACATCAACACTCATATCCTCCGTCTCCACTGACAGGTACCATTGTGTTTGTCACAGATCACATAGGACGGCAACTTCAGAGAGCTCTTCTATTTGTCAGGTTATGAAAATAAAGATGAGGGAGGGAATTGAAGGTTGCCACGCTGTCACCACTGATTGGTTGCAGAGTAGAGGGGTCCACAGTACTGAAATGCCGTATTTTATCTTTCTATCAAAGTGGTCGCCCTTGAACGCCTACAAAAAACATTCACTGACTGTACTGATGGATGTACAGACGGGTCATGTGAGATCAATGTCAAGTCTAATTGAGAGCTGTGGAGTCAATAAGGTTAATATTGTGAAACAATCACAAAGAATGGATACATAACATATCCATCAACACACGCAGGCTCCCATTCCACATTTCTATGGTGAAAATATGAAAGTACACAGTCAGTGATAAAGATGAAGACGGTGTATGTATGATTCACACTTGCATATATGGGCTTTGCCGACTGATGCTATTAACCGAAGTCTCTTCGTCTGTGTCTGCATACACACACACATACACACACTCACATACAAGACTAATAACTCTTGGGCCTAATTTATTCTTCAGCAAACTGCTGGTTGACATATTGTAAGACATAAATGATGCAAAACTTTATCTTTTTATGTTGTTTTTTGTAATGCAAACTTCAAAATACTGTATTTTGCCGTACAGCCATGATTGAATACAGGATTATTCACTGAGAAAATTGAATCAGAGTAATAGTGAGTACCTAAAACAGTGCCATGTTGTACCATGGTGATTAAGAAACAGCCGGATGAGATGGACTAGACAACCAAAACAGCATGCACTGTGAGGTATGTCCCCCTATCTTCGTAGTTCTATAAAAGATGGAGATCATTCTCTTTCCTGTAAACAAGGTTAAACTTTTTTTTTAAATATCCAACATTTAAGCATGGTGACATTTCTCTCAAAGAATATAAACAAGCCTCAGTTGAGCTTGAAGTCAAACCAATCTCTGAACTATAAATTCAAAGTGTTGTGTGACACAGTTCTGTCAGCTCACACTTTGTCACATGCCACATTTTCACTGAAGTATACATTAGCCGTAAGCCTTATTTATACTTCAATAAGGATGTGTCATCCAATATGCCACAAAATTCAATATACAAAGACAATTGTGAGTGTTAGTAAGAGGTTGGTTTTTGTAAGGTCACAGCTGTGATTGACTGTGGGATTCTTTATGGAAAAAGTTTAAAATGGTAAGAATGGGAGGCTGGCAAGTGGCCCCAAAACATCCAGCAGAATGGTACAAATGCTTTGGTGATACATGTACAGATAGATTTGTATGGTTAGCACACACCAAAATGTTGTTTGCGGACTCTTTTTTAGTGATGTTTACACATCTGAAGATATCTGAATTACAATAAGTAATAACAGATGCTTCTATATTTGCTGCATTTGAAATATTGCAGATATGCTATGATAATAAGAGCCGAAAGAAGCTGGAAAAATATGTCTCCAAGTCTTTTCTGAAAGCAAAAGAAAAAATAGAGCTAAAATAGAGTTTTTACAATGCAGTCAACTGTTCTTTTTTATACTTACCATTTTAAATATTTTAATTTCGTGTGAAATTGACCTTGATTCCTAAATTTTGAATAAAATCTGTTTTAGTGTCTGACTAAGTTAAAGCATAGTCTACCCCTTGCCCTTTTATTTTTAAGAATAACTAATTATTAGATCACTGCATATCAAATTCCACTTTCTTGTTCACAAATATATGCACAGCCAAGATAGTTGGCCCTGTTTTGGGCTGAACAAGTTGTTGCTCACCTTCATAACTCTATGAAGGGTAAACTTGAGCATATTCAACACTACACTGAGAAACAACATCAGCATTTAGTGTTTGTTTGTCCAAAGTGTAGCTTGAGCACAGAGTTGTTGCTTACAGATTATTCTCATATTGTTGAGGCTCAGTGGGGGGAGACCAGGTGCCTGTTTTCCCCTTATTGATGCGGAGGTGGAGTGGTCCGTGTCTGGATACATGGCACTGACAGCTTTTCCATGGGAGAGATGGAGAGCTCTACTCTCTATTCGTCCTTTGCTCTCATTACTGGGCTGTTGCGTTGGCCTTGAGTCCCCACCCAGGAAAACCAATCTCCTAGACAGTGTCACCCCCACATATATTACCCAAGAGTCACCACAGCACCAGCGTGTCACGTCTCCATGACACTCACTTATGTTCATCGGTCTTAGTGCCATGGTAATCATGAAACAGGAAGCAAAGAGAGTGCTACACGCTCAACTAGCTGCACTCTCACATATTATCCCCAGTATAGCAGCAGCACTCATTTCCTACCAGTGCAACAGTAGAGAAAGATCCCTGGCCACGCCTGGAGGAGTGGTTCACTTGAGATATAATTAGTTATAACCATGCACTAATGTCCTACACGCAGCTTCCCCACAGCCTCTGTGCTGCTGAGGCCAGTAAAGGTTTTTTTGTTCCCCATCCAATCTCTTTTCATCTCCCTTATCCGCACAGCTTAGTTTAGCAGTGTCCCAGGAAATGGGTCTATTAGCCATTCTCATCAGGATAAAAAGTGGAGTAATGTGGTCAAGAGGCACTGGAATGGGAGTAAGATTTGAGATGGGAGTTAGCACGAGTGCACAGGGGTCGAAAGCACAAGGACTATGAGTTGAGGATTAAATTAGAATATTCAGATTCACGTTTCTAGTGTCCTCATGATAATTGGGAAGAAGATTGGATAGGGTCTTGCTAAGTGCTAATTATCAGTTGCTCCTGCCCCGTCAAACACATTTAATTTCTCAGTGAAAGGATAACAAGTGTTTTCTGAGGATGTAAATGGGTTACATTCTTCAGCATTTCACAGGGGAGAGGAGGAAATGCTTTGGCACCTCTGACTTTACTGGAGTTGGTGGTTCAAATAGCTTCTATAACACTCATATTTGGCTATGTAATCTATGACCTTGTGGTTTTCCATCCACCAAGAAAAAAAAAAATATGAGAGAGGTAAATCTCTTACATAAAACACATTTACATAAATATTAGCAGTTTCATAGACTGAGTGCGTTCAAAAATAGATTATGATGATCTGCTCAGATTTCAAAGCACTTTGTTGTACCCGTCATGAAGTGTTCAAGAGTAACTACATTTCCACACACCAACACTAGTGTCAGTACCCCAGGAACAGCGTGGTGCTTTGAGGCCGTGTTGGCGTGGTGGACACGCTCTGTGTTGCATTACTTGCCTGCTCTCCAGGCCCAAAACACGCAGACATCTGCAGCACATGTTTTCAGAGTATGTGCCCTGTGAGCAACTTTCATGTGACTAAATATGTCGCCATGTTGGAATACAATATCCATTTTTTTTTAATACATCTATGGTCAATACCCTGTCAGATCAAAACAGCACACCAGTGTGTACAATGTTGTATTAGTTTAGCAGCATTATTAGTAGCAATTTCAACTGCTCTGTAACTTAGAGTGAAAAGAAACAGGAACATTTTCCTTGGAAAACACCAATTAAGTCTTATATAATGGTAACTGTATAACCGTTGTAGCTGCACAGCTGTTTCAACCTGCTAGAGAGCTTACGGCGTGCTTCATAAAATCCAAACTACTGTCAAATTTTAGGCACAACTTCAACAGCCAAAGAGTTAGCTGTTTTTACAGAGAGTCGGGAGCGTTAAGCACATATTCTAATCACTCCAAGTGTGAACTGCTCTAAATTCTCTGTTTCCCAGTCTTCTGTCTGTTCTGTCATTTGAAACTGGGCTGCACTCTACCACTGTCAGAGGTAAATCTTTCTTAGATTGCATGTCACTATTGTCAATACAGTCCTGATAATTGATATGCTGTTGCATAATTGTTTTACATTATATTTAAACATGCCTCCACGGTATGTATGTACTATGTTAAAATCAACTTGTTAAAATTGAAACAAACACATAATTATCTGAAGTTGCTGGTAATATACAGTTTAGAGCTACTGGATGTTCCTCGTAAATTAGAGCTTTTTTAAATGACCCACCCACATCAGCGTCTTATTATTATTTTTATTTCTGACCAAACACTGTTCATAGTTTCAATGTTCATTTCCAGAGTTGCCTTTGCCTTCCAATCAATTAGCCATCTTTATGAGAAAACACACAAGGAGTGCCTCTCCACCTCACTGAGAGCCCTGTGTACTTCGCCCAGCAGAAATGACTCTAATAACTGTCAGCCATGACTGACGGCTTGATGATCTCTAAAATCATTGCTGGTGTTATTAGCGGTGATATGATTCATGCACAGTCATGTTGCACATGAAGTTCAGCCAGAGCCAATATTAAGCTTGTTTCTCTGAGAGTCAGTACGAGCTGTAGGGGGCTGTGGAGACTCAGCAGTGTGGCTGTGTCTCAGCAGGGCTCAGCGTCTGTGTGTGAGAGAGGGGAATATCATGAGATGTTGGGGGGGGGGGTTGTAAATCTGAGCAGCACCTGCTCCCTGGACTCTGGCGCGTGGTGTGAGGTCAGCAGCGCCAGATATCCCATCGATCATATTTATTACATTCATCACAGCGCCAGTTTGTTTTGGCAGCTGATCGCACCAGGGAAAGAGAAAGAAAGAATAGGCTTTTTATTTGAGGGACGGGGAATTCTTTGAGCATGAGCAGTGTCTTTGCATTTTTCTCTGCTCAGGGTCTTCAGAGAGAGATCAGTCACTGATGTTGGCTCTAAGTCCCCATTGAAACCACAACTACTGCAGAATGAAAATGTAGGTACGGTTCTGGAAAGTTTCTTAGAGAAATAACTTTGAGAAGAAAAAAAAAAATGTAAGTCCCATCAATTCCCCGCTCTGTGGCAGTTTGGGTTTGCAGTTGAGGTTTGTCTAGAATCCTGAAAGAACAATTTGTGTTATTACTTCTTTGATTGATTTCTTTTCAATAATATGAACGAAAAAAAAAAAAAAGAATGTTTGTCTAGCCAACAAAAACTTCAGAAAGTATTTTGGTCTGGGAGCTGACTGACTTTTTATCAATGTTGGTCTGTCTGTTGGTCAGTCGGTCCACCAATTTGGTCTGAAACATCTATTTAAATTTGGTACACACATTTATTTCCCCCCTGGGATGAATTGTAATAACGCTGGAGATCCCCTGAATTTTTATCAAGTGCCATCAGGTCAGATTTTTTAATTTGTCCACTTTAGGTTATAACCACATACCTTCAAAACTAATGACATTCTCATCAGCCTCAGAACTCCTTTGTGTTTAGTGATAATTAGAAAATGTTACCATGTTAATCTGCTAAACTAAGATGGTGAACAAGGTAAACATTATACCTGATAAACATCAGCGTGTTTGCATTGAGCATTTTAGCATGCTGACATAAGCATTTAGCTCAAAACACCAAATGTTCAGCCTGCTGTACTGTAGTCTCCAAGTACAAACTGTGTTTGTGATTAAAAGGGAATTGACTGGATGTGAACAAACTGAGCAAGTGGTTTAAACACACAAATATTTTAATATTTGATCATGTATAATGATACTCTTCCTCCATTATTTCTGTCTGGAGTCTGAGAACTGAACATTTTTACTTGTCTGCCACATCAAATTGTCAGTTGTGTAGTTTCACGCTGGTGACAATGTCCTAAATGTGTAACTAATTGAGTCACTGTTGGTGCGGTACACGAGCACACACTCAGAAGGCTGAGATATTTACTGACTGAACAGAGGAGCCTTTTCAAAAGTTCACATACATACTGTAATGCAGTTGCAATGTATGACTTACAAATAAGGAAGACATTTCAGCAGGAAATTGCTGTTTATGTTTTCACTTAAATAATGGTCGGATTGTTGCTCTGATCGAGCTCTGCTCTTGGTCACAATCTCGTTTTGTGTCTCGCTGCCATGTGATTGGCTGAGGTCCATCATTGATAAGAACAAAGGAATCTCTTGGCTCAGTTACCCTGAGCCCCACTGTTAGTCATTAAAGCTCTCCTGCCTCTAAACCAATTAAGCCAATTAAGCATGAAACACAATGCTGCTTGTTTCTGCCATTATGCATGTCTATGAGGCAAGGAGTGAGACGCAGGTCACTCAACAAGCTGCGTTGGATGAAAAAAAAGTGCTTTCCAAAGACAGTTAGAGATATTCAAATATTGTATAGTTTGCAAATTTAATATCCCTGTTATGCTTGAGCAGTTATGCAAATTGGATACTGTAGCGTTGAAGTGCTGCATAGCAATCTCAATGTTGCATAGTAGTTACAAACATAATAAACTTCATATCTTTACACATGGAACATAATCTCACAGGAGTTTGAACACAAGCAACTAATAAACATTCTTCAACAGAAGTGCAGAACATTAATGCTAACTTCCTGAATGTCTGTTGCCGCAAATATTCCAGCGTCTGACTGTATTTTGATGTTGCTGCCAGGATGTTATGTGATAGCTGGGTTATTTTAATCAGCCTCCACAGGCCATGTCGAGGCTGACGCTAAACAGATGCTAATGTGAGGCCCATTAAAAGACACAGGGAAAGAGGGATTCAGTGTGCGCAGGCAAGCGGAAAAGCAACAGCCTGTTTATCGCCTCATCCTGCTTTGTGCTCTAAACCTCGTCGCGGCATCCTGTGAAGCTCCCCCTCTTTCTTTTTCCCGAGTGTCTGCCCCCCCCCCCCCCCCCCCCCCCCCCCTCCCTGCCTCACATTTCTTGCAGCACCGTCATGCATGGGGGCATTCCCTGAACAGAAACAGATTTGTTTAGTTCACCGTCATTTTCTTTCACTGGACCCCTGTCTTTTTTTTTTATCATGTCTGAAAACAGAACAGAGAGGCTATAGTGGGAAGAAGAATGTTCTCACTCTTATGTTTATGTTTTGTTACTCTCTGCTTTGCATCTTACTTGCTTTGTATCGCCTGTCCCTTTCACTACTCTCTGGCAAACTCTCAATATAATAGTGACAAGAAACATTTTTAGCCTTGTCCAGTTTTTAAAATACTTTTTGGCATGTTTCTGTGGTTCATCTGAGTGGGTTAACTGTATTTATTCTGGGATGAAGCCCAGAATTATGCATTCTTGGGCTCTTGTGTAGAGCTGAAGGGCCGGAGTATTGTCCTCAGTGGACAGGCAGGGGGAAATGGCCTGACAATCACTGAGGTTTCTGTCGTAGATGTTCCAGAAATATGACAGGACTGCACTTAGTGCTTCACTTTCAGTCTCTGCTGATATGTGTCAAGGTCTAAATGTGGTTGGATTTTGTCTGACACGCCAGCTGTGATTCGAATTTAACTAAGTCTTTAGACCCTTAGCTATATTTAAGACGGATTTCCAAATGCTAATGATGTGTGCGTGACCCTTTAGCCCATATTAATTAACCTTGCTTTTCGACAACAGTCTTTACTTTTGATCACAGGCCATCTTAGTTCTTCAAAATGGACATAAACCAAGATGTTTGGCTAGTCTGCACCACAGAAAGTCACTTCAAGTCAAACATATTGTAGTAGAGTTGTTATGATGGCGGGGCATGTGCAGTTAGTTTTGGCATTGTATGTGCACCTCGAGCTTCACCACTCCCTCAGCAACCAATCAGAAATGATTTGTTGCCTCTTTTAGCAGTGACACGAGAACACCAATATAATCTAACTTCCTCACGAGTTCAGGCCATCCCTCCTCTCCTCCCTCACATAATTTCTTGTCTCCCACCTTTTCCTTTCAGTCTTTGTAGGTCCCGTGCTAACAATGTGTCATGCCACCTGAAAATCATCTCATTCTCAAGAGTGCTGTGACAGAGCAGCGAGAGCTCTCCTCCTTGTAAGCCCACTACATGACAAAGCAGTCTTCATTTAACATGATATATTCTGCAGATTCGAGCAACCACACATATAAATCATGCAACAGTTACTTCTCACAGGAAGTTTTAAAAATAAGAGATTTCCATATGTTGCAAGAGATTAGATAAATGTTGGCTCAGTAGAGTAAATGCAATTCCATATGTTTACACTTCTCTATTTTAAACCTTTGGTCCTCTATTGAGGCTGGCGAAGAGAAAAGAACAGAGCTTTAAAATGATGGAAATTGATGCCATTGGTCAGCCATTGTTTTATCCAGTTTCTTCAGCTTTTCCACACAGCTTGAAGTCTGTTCATGAGCATGACACAACCCCGAGAGTCTTGCCCTTTCTTGTCAGAGGACATTGCACTCCCGACTGGTTCACTGAGTCATCCTAGATACTGCTTCTGATTTGCGATGGGCTACTTGTGTAACTGTAAAATGTATCACAGCCCAAAAACTAAAGCAGGACAAAGTTACCCTATTCACTGACTGTCTAGGAAAATGCTAAAGGAGCTCAATCAAACATCCTTTTACCTCATGTTGTTGGTGTTTATCTTTTCAGAACACCTTGGAGACTTGCTGCCCATTGCCAACTCACAAAGACTAAAAATTTGAATTGCTGTTTTATAAAAAGAAAAGTCGCACAATGAATAAATAAAGGGATGGCACTTCAAGGACATGAAAAGGGCTGTAGAGAATGTGAAGCAAAATAAATATGGTAACCATCCAACTAAAGTGCCTGTGAAAGGAGCTCAAACATACTGTACCTGTGACTGCCACATTCTGTCCAAGGTGACTCTAACTGCAATTTTGACAAGCCTTTGTTTACTTCCTAACATATTCAGGAGGTAAAACTTCAGGCCATGCAGTGTGAAATCCCCAAATACATTACTTTTTCTGAGGATGGAAAAGTTTTTTCACTTTTTTCTGTCTATTGGGAAAGAGTGTTTTGTTTGCATCTCAACAGGGAGTATCTTTTCGAGGGGGAAAGGTTTTGTTTTATGCCATCTTGTTTGGTGCGCTGATGGGATGGGAATGAAAGCCATTAAATAGTCTCAGTTAGGGAAAAGGGAATGTGGGCTTCTTTGCCTAACCCCGCCTGTTTTTCACCCCATCACCTCTATGCTGAGGGGGCCCAGGTTTTGTGAGGGGTCCAACACAACTGAAAAGGGACACAGCATGTAGCCTACAGGATCCCCCGTCCTGCTGCATGCATAGAAACATCATAAGAAAAGACGGAACGTCCACAAACTCCTTTTCAATATTAAAAGGAGAATTATCAGAGATAAAAAGGCCGGGAAGATGAGAGACAGTCTCTCCATTCAGTGATTAGATGGTGAGATGGAGAGGGGAGTGAACTTCACCATGCACATTGTATATGGAGTTGCCCTCATTAAGATCCCATCGTACACTGGGGGGAAACATTGTCACTGGATTTAGGAGACTGGCCAAGACTGCAGGGGTTTATGTATTTGGCAGAACTCAAGGGTAGAAGCATGAAGGAGTCTTGGTGGGAAGTGCAGCAATGTTTGCAGTTTGTTGCTGTTTTTGAGCATTTTCAAGTGGATCTTTGGATTGGATTTCTATTATTTGACACTTTTCAAGGAATACCAATCTGCAGCCACTGAACTAGCAAGTTTTTATGATAGTTAGACGCACATCTACTTGCACATTTACACATCACCATGCAGATTCTCTGTTTGCTGGTGGTGCTGTTTGCCATGCTGGTCATGCTGGGAGTCCCTAAAGACCACAAGGGTCCACACAGGGCCCATCGACTCACTAGGTTACAGAAGTCTCACTCGTGCAAACGGCTGCCTAATAATTTTGGACTTGGACAAAACCACCCGACTTTGAGGCACTCCCACAACAAACCACACAAATGTAACCAGGTCTTTCACAGTAAGTACAAAAAGTGCTATGTTACATAACTGCCATCCAAAAAGTAATGACTCATCAAATCTTTGACAGCATCCAAAGTTGTTTTGATTTTCTTTAGTGGTTGTTAAAGCCTTGGAGCACTTTGCAGGTCAGGATTGGGAAGTTTTTTTATCCTTTTGTACCTTTTATATTTTTGGAAGTTGTTTTTTTTTTTTTAATGAAAGCGATTTGGCTGTGGTATTAAAAGCTCTCCGCTGTGTCTGCTGCCATCACAGCCCTGACAATATGTCATTTTTCCTGCCTCTGCTGGTCTGATCAAGGTTGCAAGGGAGGGGAAAGAGAGAGGACAGAGAGCCTCCCTGTTCACAGAGCTCAGTCGTCATAACTTGCGCATATACTGTGGGATTTTTTTATTTTTTTGACAACCGTAGAAGAAGGGTGAGACCGTTAAACTATGAAAATGTGGTGATAGGGGTGGGGCCATGGGCAGAGTCCAAAGAGTAGCAAAAGCATATGTATACTTTTTAGCATGGGATGTTCTTTGAAATCTAACAGTACAATAATACCAGTAAAATATCAGTGTACTGATATTAGTCTCTCTTTCTATGTTTTGCATATTCCTTTCCTACAGTATTATCTTATTTTAAGATAATGTGAGAACAATAGAGACAAAAGTACTGTCAGTGACCTGTGATAACAATGTCTGTTTTGTGTGACAGTTTTTTTTTTTGCACTCCCTGCTGTGCTACATAAAAAATTCAAAATGCACACATCCCCTTGTAGCAATCAGCCCTTCCAGACACCCTCCTATCCTGGTGGGTCTAAGTAAGGACTTTGCTGCTAATTGCTTCTATGTTACAGTTCCCTGCTGCTGGCTAGAGGAAATGTTACTGTTGAATTGGTGGTATTCAGCTGAACAGCCACTTTACACATCCAGGGCTGTAAAAGCTTTCAGGAAAACAGGGCACATGAGGACCAAGTGGGAATGGAGTGCATAAAACTGTAATATAATACACTCATGGATGATTGAGAAATAAAAACATGTCTGGAGTTGAAAGACTATGTCAGTCAGGTGGCATTCATCGTCATGCAGACTCCAGTCTCAAACTGGTGAGTGTAGACCTGCAAGGGTCACTGAATGGGATCCATACAGTAATCTGAGAGTTGGCTAAAATCTACATGGAGCAAACAGCTGGGAGCTGTTGATAAACAGCCTCTTAACTATTAATATGATCATTGATATTCTCATTTATATGAGAATTCCTTCCATGTTTGATTATTGCTTTTTAAAGTGTTTACATTTGTATTTTTGCTGCACAGTCTGCTAAATGGAGTGATGTTGATATGCTCACAAAGGCTGTATATACTGTGTTTATTTCACTCTAATGAAGCTTTGATTGCACTGAAAAGGTAGTCCCTGAACCTAATAAAAAAGTAATTAAAGAAAACCATGTGCTCAAGTTTGAAAACAATAGATTAGGTTGCCCTTCTCTGGGCCTCGTCTTTCTCTAGACATACTGCTTTGATGAATGCACCGATCAGCACGGATTAGTTAAACTAATATATTATTTCATTCAGTGTAAGTTAGTGTTATAGAGAGAATGAATATAATGATTCTCAGTTGATGCGTTCCAGCCTAAAGCATTGCATTTCTGACACGAGATAGTCATTAAACTCGGTTGTGTGTGTTCTGAGAAACATGACACACTTCTGAAGCTCTGAGCTTGATGACTAATGTGTCGCTGACGCTCTTTAGCTGAAATACAATATGCAGTTTTTCCTGGTGTAAACAGGTCTCCTTGTATTAGTTCAGGCAACCTTCACTGGAGGGCGCTGTTTGGTAACAAATGTTCAGTGGAGCTGACATACAGGCTCTGAGCTGAGCAGAGCTGTGGAAGGGGTGGAAGTCTTTCAGCTGTTCTTTTTAGTCATTCATCATATAGTCATTTCCCACACAGTTTAGATCTTTATATGCAAGATAACATGTACAGTTATAAATTATTCTTACAAAATATAAAAGAGGTACTCTGTGTCTAAAGTTGGTTATGACTCAGAGGTTCAAAGAAATAGCAGCCTATGGGCTGAATTGATCTCACTATTGCAGAGAAACCCGGGTTCATTGAAGTCTGAACTGAAAAAAAGATGAGAAACACATTTTTATGCGGATGAGTCCCAAGTTTTGTCTCACTGGGGATACATTTTAAATTAGGATCATGAATCACCCTATGAATTGTCAATCTAGATTATAATTAACCATAATGTGCATATTCTTATGGAAACGGGTTGCTTTATGGAAACCTTATTAATTCTCAGTCTAACATAGGCATATACAGCCCAGCATGAAGGCTGGAGATATGGTTTCATATGTAGAACAAGAAGAGTTTTATTGAAAGTTGGATGAGTTTTATCCTGTAATACATTTCAGAAGGATAAAAATCTGATTTCATAGCTAATTTAGTTTGTATTATTTAGATATGAATGGACCTTGAAACCACAGGAGACAAAACAAAACCCTGAAGTATGTTGGGAACATTATATAATAACTGCTGAGCTCCAAAAACACAGTTAAGTCCCTTGAGGAAAATCGCTGGAAGAGGCTGCTGCGTTTGTTTTTAGCCACGAACCGCAGAAAGAATAAAAACAACATGTCCGAATAGTTTCATAAGGTTCCTCTTATTACTGGACCCGGTTAAAGACAATACAGCAGTGCGCCAGCGTGCGCCGCGGAACTGCGCTGCGCAGCGGGATCCAGGCTGGAAGAGGTTAAATTTCCTCTGTGGGAAACATCGGCGGGTCCACGGAGGGGGTAGAAACGCGCATACCAATTGACGAGGCATTCCGCTTTCCTTGAATGAAATGCTGTGAATATGAATCCGTATGTCCCCCCTCTCGCCTGAGGTCCGGGGTCTGCGACGCGCACCAGGGTCGGTCGGGAGCTGCAGCAGAGGAGACTCGGGGGGGGGAAAGTGATGGAAAAGTTGCAGTGATCTCGTGTCTGGCTCTGGCGGATGAGGGAGCGCAGGACTAACTCGCAAAGTTTCCGATCTCAAGTGACAGATTCAAAACTGGACTGAAATAATGTGACTGCGAGGACTCGGAGGCTTTTAACGCGGACTGTCGCGCTATTTCACTCACTTTTGACTCAACTTTCAGTCACAGTGGATTTATTATTTGTTCTCTCTCTTTTCTTTCTTTTTTTTTTTTTTGTGGCACAAAGGAACTAAATGATTTGAATGAGATCGCCTGGCTGGTCTGAGCGCACGGCAGCAACGGGATGAATTCAAAGAAAGGATAGAGCTCTCCTACTCTGTTTTTAACACATGCCATCATTCAGTTCAGCTCAACTACTGAAACAGAGCATGTGTTGAAATTTCGGGCTTTTTTTTGGAACTGTTTTTGCGTTATCCTTTCCCATCTTTTTAAGCCTTTCTTCTCATCCATAACAAACAACTGACTAACGAACCAAAATCTGGGTGTTACATTTTCAAACTCTGGATTTTAAGATTTTGGGTTCGCAGTTTGACATGAAGGAGCGGATGCTTAAATTGTTATTTGAATAATTTGGATTACACGAGAACATTTCTCATTAGAGAGACGTTGAATGATGTCTCCAACTTCTATTGGATTTGTATTTCTGTTAGGAATTCTCCATGTGTGCTCAGGTAAGTCAGTTATCATTATTAATTAAGTAATCTGGTAGTTTTGGCTTTTTATTTGGGTTTTAGATTTTGAAAAAGTCAGAGGAGAAAAAAAAATCCCAATTTATTTCCTTGATTACTTTTATGCTTAAACCTTATTAAGTATTTAATTAGACTGCAGAAAATGCAGAGCAACACTGTTTAATTCAGAATAATTAAATTCAGTTTGAAAATGTACTTAAATGTATGCCTTCTCAGTGAAAAATGGTTACTGCAAGACAAATGTAGCCACAAACTTTCCAAACCAAAAGAAAATACTTTTTGAAGACTGGACTTTTTTCAAACAGTGGCCTTGGAGTGATGTTTGTAAGAGACTCACCTCTGGAGTTTTTTCAGGTCATGCTTTGAAATGAGAACGTTCAGATACACAACAGTGATATTTTCTCTCTTGACCACAAAAGTAAATTCTAAGGGTAAAGGGGTCGTTTTAACTTTTAAGAGCTGAGCACACATAAAGTCACACATGAAGTGCCCAAGCCATGTGGGATCAGTGGAGAGTGCAGCTATCATCGGTCATGCAGACAGCAGCAGGAGCACCAGCCCCTGTGGAGACCATGTTTCCATGTATGTAGCGATTCTGCCCATGGATGACAGTTACTGCTGAGTGCAACATTTTGTTTATGTTTTCAAAATGAAAATCTGCAGCATCTCAAATGACAAACATTCCTATTTTTAATTCCGCTTCATGCCCTTTGTGTGGAGCTACAGCAGCCCGGTTTCAGCGGTCTTTGTCTTCGTATGCCACTTGTATTGTTCCTTATCATCTCACACATTATTCCTCCTCACCCGTCACATGGATGTCTCTATAGAGCTTCTGTACCATGAGCTGGGGTTTTCCAGGTCAGTTGCTTCTGAAATATGAAGGAGCAAATGCCCGCCACCCCATTAAAGCACATTAGGAGAAGTGCACCCTGAATGGAAGCTAGTGGGGCATTTTACACAAAGAAAAACGTACAAAACCAGTAAATAAATTGAACTGTTCAAGCACATTTATAAGGCTTATTTATTTATATAATACTCATAACAAACCTACTGTACTACAGTAAAAGCAGCGATGTCCAGGCCCTCTACTACTGTTTATTGTAGTTCCAACACACCTATACAGTTATGTAAATATTATTGTAATAATTTTCGGGTTTAAACCTGAAAAGCCATCAGGGCTTACCAAACTCTTAGTCTGCTTACAGATGCGGCTAAAAGTGAAGTCTTTCTGCATGAGTATAAATGTTAGACATCTTAATCATGCTCAGGCTGAAAGTTATTAATTCTGTGTCTGGTGGCCATGTTTGGCCAGTTTGTGAGTCTGTGTCTTACTGCAGAGTTTCGTCACCCACATTCAGATGTTCATGCTTCCTGGTTGGTTTCCTGAATTGGGTCTTTGTTTTCTGTAGAGAGGCAGAGGTGTAGTGATGGGGAATGCCGGTGACACCGCAGTCATTTGAGGAAACACTGTAGCACCTAAGCAGGAAGTAGGGTCAGAGGTGAGCGTTTAGAGCTAGGTGGTGGCTCCATCTGCTCCACCCTCGGCCAGATCCTGAGCCTGGGCTGAACCACTAATGGTCCTGTCCTGGTGGAAAGACCATGAGACACCAGGGTTTCCAATTACGTCTAGCTGTGGAGATGTCTGGGGATGTTTTCTGGTGAGAGGCGTGAGAAATAGGGCCTGCTAATAGAGATGGACAGGACAGCAGATACTCAAAGGATTGGTCTTGGATTAGTCACTAGTGTCAGGAAAATTGGATTACACGGCACTTGCCAGGAAAAGATTTCATATTTGCTGCTAATTGGAGGGTTAACAACTTCATTCTAGTATAGAGAAGGTATCAGATCTCTTAAGCAAACTCGTAATGGTGTTTGGTAACATCTCTGTGGATAATATCAAGATTATTTACACATTGCTGGCCTGGTTGTAAGAAAGTATTTTTACGAGAGGGAGAGAGATGAGATGACCTTTGTCCCTGTCAAACTCGTGATGCCCTGTCTGAAGGTTGTAAATTGATACCTCCATCTATCATGCCTTCCTCTGTTATCAGGCAATCTGTCCTCCTGCTATACACTAAATGGTTGTTATCTCTCCTCCAAGTGCTCGTCAGACCTTATACTCACCTCAGACGTTCCATTCAGATGAGGGCAAGAGGTGGCTATACTTCTCACACTTAAAATGACACTCCAGATTACTTTGAGGAGATAAGGGCTGTTAGAACGATATATATTAACAGGCAGGCTCTAATCTTGAGGCAAATATCAGATTTATTTTACACATTTTACATCCATGTTGTTGTAAACTCTTTGGGTGATTACATCCAAGCATAGCAGTGTGTGGAAGTGTGAGTATGCACTAATGCAGATACAAATATGGGCTGCGGGAGTGGTGCCCTGGTAATCAGCCCCAGCAGCACCTCGCTATTGAGGTCTTGACAAATTGACTCATAAGTGCTGATAAATTGCGGAGCCCTTCCACCTCCTACATCATGGCGATATGACAGGACACAGCAGGCTCCAGAGCCAATTAATGACCAGAGACCACAGGTGAGACCCATCTCTGTCTCCTGTCCTCTTAATATTACCTTTCACATGGCCTGAAAACATCCTCGTTAAAGTCAGCCTCTTCCCTTTACTATGTCACACAATCACCAACTTTTTTTTTTTTTATTAGTTTTGTGAAATAATGTTCTGGTATTCCAAATAGCCCAAAAAATCATGTTGATTTTTAGAGTTTAACCTTCTGAACTGATGCTGTGTGAGAGCAGTAGGTGTCTTTAGACACATAATGGGAAAGGTCTGCTGTGTCGCCTCTTTCCCTGAGTTGAAGAATCTCACACCTGTGAGAAGTGACAGTGTCCATAAAGCCATATCTCTATAACTTCCACTAATACACATTAATCTGATCCTAATCCAAATCAAGCAGGGTTTTACACCCTAAGATCCAGGATTAGGCAGACTTTGGCTTAGTGAAACCACATGGAGGAATGTGGGAGGGCAGCCCGTGTCCTCTTCCTGCTCATGAGAACTGTAGCTAAGTCATTAATGACTTACTATATAAACATTTCAAAGCAGTTTGTCTGAGGGCAGATAATTAGGCGGTGACTCCTAATCATCTGCTCTCCCCCAACTGCTCTTCCTTTAATGACCTAAAGGCGCTGCTTAATTGGATTAATTAACAAATCCATCTGACGTCAATAGTTTGTAATTTGCCGTGGCTGCAGCTTGACTGATACCTCTGTCTGCACGGAGAATGAGAGGTTTGAGATAATTTTATGAAACTAGGGATACATCCCAATGACCTGTGTGTCAACCTCTTGGTATATCAAATTCCTCAGGAATGAACTGCTATGTCTCACCAGACTTCAGTTTAAATTGTGAGAACTGAGGAGAGTTATGCTCATTGCTTGCTGATAATGTTGTTACAACTTATTTAGCAAGTATCACTTTGTCTGACAAATTGTCCATCAGTCTAAGCTTTAAAAACGTATAGCCAGACAGAGTTAAGCCGTCCACACTAAGAATACTCTGGAACATAACTTCATATAAGCTTTTTAGTCTGGAGGGTGATACTAGAAAGCAGCAGGCGTGTCCAGGATATTAGACTCATGAGTCAGTCAGTATAGAAAATACATCTTGTTCTTACAGTTTACGTAGAGGACAAATATTCCCAGTCAGTGTGGGAATGATAAATGCTGTGTCCTTATACAATGAAAGGTGTTGTGTGGTTTCTGTGTCGGTTCACAAATGGCATGCTTAGAATTACCACTGCTTTGCTTCCTGTTATAAAAAATGTAAAAAGTTTTTATTGCAGACACAGTGATGCACAAGCAAATTACATAATGCTCATCCACATTTGACTCTACATTGCATGTTTACTACATCTAGCTCCTTGGATTAGTTTCCCCATGACTCCACTAATATAGATGTGAACGAGAAGGAGAGACAGAGGGGTGGGAGGGTGGGGAGTGTGTGTTTGTGTATGTGTGGGGTGGCGAAAGGGGGCTTAAGGAATCTCTTCATCCTCCTACCCATCCCCCGCATTTTTTGTTTTGGCCCAATTTTTTAAGACTTGCCTTTTTTTGTGGCTGGTCAGTGCAAAGCCTTTTCTTAAATAAAGCAGGCCGACAGAAAAAGCCTGTGGGGACGAGGAGGCCGCATTGTGTCGCCTTAACAGGGCGATTGTAAGGCATGGAGGAGGGGTAGAGAATGGTTCATGAGGGACTGTGGGGTGTGTGAGGAGTGTAGATGGGGGGAGTGCGGCTACACAAAGGCAACCCCAGGGTGTGGAAGGGGGATGGAGGGGGAAGAACGGAGGACGAAGGGGAGGACGGAGCAGTCAAACATACCATGATACACCAGCTCTGGGAATACTCTTGATCCGGCCCTCTGTGCTCACATTGCATATTCTTACTGGTCCCTCATGGCAGAGAATGTGCTGATTAGGGTGATAGTGGTGGAAAACTGTGAGGCAAGGGCGCTGGTGTGTTTTTTTTTTCTTTTTCTTTTAAAGGTGGACATGTGGGGAGAGGTGAGGTTGTTAAAAAAGTGCTGAAATGATCCAAGTACAAAGCTTCAGCGTGGCATTGAGGGTTTGGTTGGTGTGGTACGGCCAACATCCCTCACGTATGTAGGAACTCCCAGAAAGCTTGCCCTGGGCCTGGCGTTTGCTGTGATGAGGAAGCCATGCTACGGCGGGGTGCTGTGTCTTGTGCATTTTAAAAAGGCTCAGACCTCCCCCCCTTTCATTTTCTCCACTGGGGAGACTGAGAGGTGGCATTGAGGACAGTCTTTCCCCAGTATCCTTCTTTTCTTTCTCACTCCCTGAGCTCAGGCCTCCTCCCAGCCTCTGTGTGACCATTCTATTACCCTCTCATTGCCAGGCCTGGATGCACTTTTGAAATGCTAAACCTCTCTTTCGTTATAACTGACAGGGGAAAATACCATTAAAGAGGCTGAGAGGAATAGATTAAATTAGCAGTTAAAAGAGAGACTGCTAATTAGTTGATTAATGTCTTTGGTTCCTCCCCCTCTCAGCTATACTGTCGTAGTTAAGATTCCTTCTGGTGAAAAGGTTCTCCCTCCCTATCAAACATAATTTTGAGTTTATTTTAAATTCTGAGACAAATTTTTTTAATCCACACAATGCAAATGATTCACTGGGAGATTCATGTTCAAAAGCCACTCTCACCCAGAGCTGCATCTGCAACTTTATGTTCCTGGGGCTAATTCTGTCACACAAAGACAGTGATAAAAGTAGGAGGGGTGCGCTCTATTTAAGAGGAAGTGCTGGAAAACATAATTAATGAGAAGGTGACCTTGAAATTCACTATTAAAGGACTGCTTTTGGAGCCACTCCCACCATTCAGCTGTAACCATGGTGAGGAGGATTCAAATAACTGGGTGGATTTCCAACATGTAAATACACAGTCACTCTGAGTTGGGAGATTAACTGTAATCCCGATCTATTGTGAGGTTTACCTACTTTCTGCTAATTCGGGACATTTTCCTTAAATCTGATCTCACCATTGCAGTGAGCACAGTCATCCCAAACAGTTTTTTCATCTTCTTTGCTGTAGATAATGTGTATGGTGCCACTTTCTGTTTGTCAAATGTGCTAACACTATTGAACCCTTTGAACAAGAACGATACTTTTGACTTAGACTGAAAGCCTCTGGATTTTCACCTTTTCAGAAAGCTTTTAAACTATACTTTTCAGTTTTGAAAGACTTGCAGAGCTGTTTATCAGTCCACTCTTTCACCATTCAGTCTCCTTCCACTGTACAATCCTCACTCTTCTGCCTCCCACATCCCTTTTCCTCGCTTGTACAAAGAAAGCTGTAATTGAATAACAATTGTAGTCACCGGGTGAGAGACAGGTTCTTCAGGCCTTGAGAAAAGGATTGCTTTTGCATTTGGCTGCGTGTCTGTCACCAAGTCTTAATTGGAAGCTTCATAGTTCAAACTATTAAAAGTGCACATTATAGGTTTAGAGTCCAACCTCTATTTCCCCACATGCACTTGGCGTCAGTAATCACACCTTTTTTGGCTCTAAAGACATGCAAAATGCCTAAAGGTGCTTTGTGATAAATCCTGTCCTACTTGACTGTTGTGATTCTTTCTGACATTGAGTCTTGGCAGCTGGTGTTTATCCTTCGCTTATTATGTTCCCTAATCAGAGCATACTATTCACTTCTCTGTCCACCTCTGCTCAATGCATTAATGATAATGATATCTTTTTGACATCTTGAAGTGTTTTTGGCTTCCTCTTTCTGGGTAGCCAAAGCCAAAATTATTCAAAGGGTTTTCTTTACCTTTTCACTTTGATTGAGCTGAGCTTATGCCTGCTTTCTTTGCAGTTGCTTTTTATTCAGACATCCATAGCATACATGGGCTTTATATTTGCACTTGTGTTGTATTTGTTTCTTGTATGTCAGAGTAGAATACACCCTTATTGATAGATACTAATAAAGCATAAGTGATGGATTTCAAACTATATAAGGTCTTGTCTAAAAAATCAATTTCTAAATTGGCTGCCTCACTGTTGATCACTTTTTAAGGGGAGAAGTTGAGAAAATCAATGTAATTTAGTGTCAGTGGAAAGAAGAAAACCTCAGGGTGGTTATTTCCACTCACAAAACAGTTTGAAAGGCTGTTTGTGATATGGGATATTTTGTTCTTTGCATTTGTCATCCCAGCTGTCTTGCGCAGATCTGATTCCCCCTCCAGATCTGGAGGAAAACAGGGTGTCGTTTTATTTAGTATTTCTACTGTCAGATGTAGGAAACAGACAGATGGGAATTAAGGAACTTGGATACATTTATGATCAAGTCCTTTTTGGTTGTAGCGTGAAAATAAAACAGTATTTGGTTAGATACACTGTGTACCTGGACACTTTGCATTTGTTTTGAGGAGAGGACGTGGTAAGTGGGTGCTGGAAAGCAGACAGGCCAGTGTGCAGTTGTCTGCAGAAGGAAATTTAATTTTAATGCCAGACTGGGCACAGTCTCCCCTCTGTGGACGTCTAGAAAAAGGTTTCTTGGCAGACTTCGCCCCTTCATTAATTTTGACCAAATATTTACTGTGCATCACATGGCATGCCTTACATCCCGCTCTCGTTTTTCCAGGCCAGGTTTTGAACAGTTTGGGGCGATTTGTGTTCCATTTGGCTGGATTTGGGCCATGCCCCACTCAGCAGGCCCGTGCTGGTGTCTCTGGGATCTTGCCACATGAGAAAGTGGCTCCACTGAGTCTTAACCTACGCTATGCCTCTGGGAGCCACGTTTCACTTTAATAATACCTCACATCCCTAGCTACAGTGTATGAACCACAGTCACATACATGCATGCACATGCACAAGCTTTCACACATTGACAGTCCAGTGCTATGTGCTCTATGCTTACCCTTTTAACCTAAAGGGTACCAGAAGGAAATGTGCCAAGTTTCTGCACTCAGACATAACTGTTGTACCCTCATCTGAATGCTGTAACTGAAATTCCCTTTCAAGACCCAGCTGTCTGAGATTTGCTTCAGAATGTGTTTGGCCGAACATTTAGAATAGCCTACATAAGGTCATCAGCTCTGCTCAGAGGGACTGTAATATAAAACTGGTCCAACAGTAGGCCTGTATCAGCCGCTGCCATCAACTAAATAACATTTAAAAAGCATTAGGTGCTTTTTGGCCATGCCTGCCCCGATTCACTTTGGCAGCTCTTCAGAGCTGTTCTTTACTTTGGCACCGAGCCCAAATGCCATACTCCCTGTGGCTGGGCTGTGCCAGCTGAGTGTGCTGGTCCTTCTTCCTCCTCACTGCTCGCCAGCCCGTCCCCTGCCTACCCAACTCCCTGCCACCTATCCCAGTCCTTTCATGACAGGTCACAGGAACAGAAAAATACTGCAGCCAGTACAGGGAGTGACCTTGGGACGAGCAGACCACCGCACCATATTGTTATGGACGTGAAACTGAGCAGACAGCAGATTTTGAATTAAATTAAGCATACTGTTTTGTTTACATTAACCCTACAGCTGTGTCATTCTTTTGCAATTATCGCATAATATAGTGTGAAAAAGAGCCATACCTATCTACTCGTGTTAAAATCCTGTTTATAAGCCCTGCTTCTAACCATATATTTGTTCTTCAAAATACTAAACAAATTGTTTTGCTGAAATATCATTTATTAATCTCTTGAGGATTTCAAGTCCAGCAGCTCATGTAAGAAGCAGTCAGCAGTGAGACACTTGCTGTCCCCTGTTGGGAAATAAATGTACCAGCATATTCAATTACCCCTGCTTCTCCTATCCTGCTGTTGCAGGCTGCTTTGATGTATCACTGAGAACGCACTGGTCAAACCTCATTAAAAACTGGCAATGCTGGAAAACAAAAACAAGAAGTAATTGCCCACTTGTACTCCCTTGTGCTTCTTTTCTGAAATCCCCCCCATGCTCCAAACTTTGACTGTGCACACACCAGCTCCCTAATAGAGGGTCTAAGCCTGCCACATATTAATTACAGCTCTTTTCCCGGGGGTCTCTGTTTTGCTGAAATAATGACATCCTTGACACTGGTGTCGAAGTTCTTTCATGAGAAGTACGGGCAGGTTTTTCTTTCTTAGGTCAACGCTGTGAAAATGCGGGGTCAACTTGAGGAGTCTGCGAGTCTGCTCAAAGTCACAAACAGACATGCACATTGTGAATAGATTGATAGACAGATGCTAGACAGGCTCACATACACACATAAAGACAGACTGGCTCCTTGCTTGCATCCGCCCTGCTCTGTTCGGCCCATCTGCCTGCATGGTCTCCAGAGCAAATTTGACAAGCAGCTTCCTAACAAGCATCTAGTATTTTCCACTACAGATTTCCTCCTTGTATCTGTGAATGGATATAATAAAGCATAGGAACTGCGTTCATCCTGCAGGAATGAATTCTGCTGTCATGGCCTTCTGCAGAGTTTGACAGCTTTTATTTGTGTCTAATGACGCTCACTGGAGCAGCTTGGCATCAGGAGGAGCTACAACTCATCCACAATTGTGTCCCCTGGGTTTCTGTTGGAAATTCATTATCTTATAGTATATTTTCCCCTTGTCATGTCTTTTCACAGTTACTTCCTGTTTTTATGTTGCTGACAGTTTATGTGAAATTACTATGGATTGTGACATAGCTTTATTTGTATCAATGTACTTGTAATGTAGTTAATTCCTATATTGACTTGCCATTCATAACTTTTATCCATGAGCTAACAGAAAAAGAAACGTTTTTTAATGACAAAACAAAGATGTCCTTGTTGTCTTCAGTTGACTGAAGAGGTGTTTCATGAGCATCAACACTCCTTTTATCATACTTGAGATCATGCCTGATGTTTTCCAAATGTGTCAAGCCCGTTTGGGAAAAGCCCGGAGCAGATGTAGAAATACTGCTCTTATTGTTGTAGTTCCAGATGGGGGCCCCAGAGCAGGATGGACCCCAGCCTCCCAAAGGAGGACTCTGCTGGGGCTGTCTCACTCCCGGCCTGGCCTGCATTGCCAGGGGAGAGTCAGGGATGTGTTTCCCAGCTGACACAGCCAGGAGCTGGGGCTGGTGCTCCAGGCCTGGGGGGCTTTGTTGTATCCCTTCCTGATGAGCAACCGTGATTATGCCAGAGCCCCAGAGCTTATGTTGGTAACCCGTGGCCCTAAGCAAACGAGGTAGTGCTGCTTGTTTATGGTATCATCAGCAGATTTGTCATCTCTTTATTGTATATGACAAATAGGCATCAAGATGATCAAAGGCAACAACAGTGATTATAATGTGATGCTGACAGATTTTAATAATTTATTAGTTCCCATTTACAAAAACTGTTGAAAACTGGAGCACGTCTTGCAGTTTACAATCCATTGTTTTTACTTTTAACTAATGGTACAAACTATGAATCAATGCTTTTTCCTGTGTGTCATACCATCTACTGTTTGAATTGTTTATGAATAAATTGTGTTGGGTGTCTTGCAGAGTTACTACAGTCTGTAGAGTTTTTTTTCTCATTACTTCCTTAACCTTGTTCAATGTCTTGGCCTTAATAGTAACAAAGGAGCTTTGTGTCATGTTTGCATTACAGTCTGCAGAAGCCATATTACACTAAAATATCAATAGGAGCGTTGTAATCATTGTGAGCGTGTAGACTTAGTTTCTATAAACAGCAAATTCCGATAAACAATCAAACAGTGTAGGGTTGGGTTGCTGTGTTGTGTATAAACTCTCAGGTAGTGTGTTTCAGGTTTGCTTTGATTAAAAAGCACAAATTTGGACGCTGGTACTATTTTTTGGAAACCGATATCTGTTCTCAAGTGCTTCTGTAGTATCAGCGGGGTAACCATACCCCATTTTGTTTGGTAAATGGAGACAAAGAGATGAGGAAAGAAAGAGGCCATAAAGATATCCATCATCCCCCTCCATCTCCCCACCTCTGGGTCCCTATACACACTCAAACACAGGGCTCTAATCCTTCCTCTTAGGAGTGTAAGTGATAGCCTTGTGTAACATTAAAAACAGGTCTGATCTGATGCAACTGGCAAAGTAATTCATGCAGCGCATTCCAGAGTGGGATCCTGATGTGGAAACGGTGAAAGATTCAGTTTCGCTTTCCTGTTAATGTCATCTGATCAGCCGGAGTGCGGTACCTTGCCTTTTCTCTCTATTTCCGTCTCCCTCTGTTTCTCCCTCTTATCTCTGCCCTCTCACTCTGTTATCTTCTCTAATTCAACAAAAAAGGGTGCCCTTTCTTTTGCTTTCAGTCATTTATTGGCCGGCGCAGTCCCGGGCAGGCGTGGCTCCAGTCTCCGCCTGGCTACCCCGAGGGACACGCCCTCTGCTCTTATCTCTGCCATAAATCCCTCTTAAGTCTCCTAATCACAGATTAATGGGAGTGTAGATAGGGAGTGCCCTACTGTGCTTGGTCTTCCTTATCACAGACCCATATTCCATATCTCTGCCATTGCTCAGCTGGACATCTGATATGGGGTTTGATGATATGGCTCAAGCTGCTGCAACACCTTTCAATTTTAGCATCTGTCTTTATGAGATTCTGCGACCTTGAGAATCTTTATAGGGGGAAATAAAATTTTACCACAATATTGCTCATATAATCACATGGAATCCTAGGCTGGGATCGTTTGTTCTATGGCAAGAATTGGACTGAATGACCGGGCATTGTGAAGTTGTTTTTATCGTTCTAGGAAGTAGACACATTTCCCGTCTCCCTACATCAGGGGACCAGAGGGACAACAGATCTAAATTGCCTCACTGTCCCTCTCCCCTGTGAGTTCTCTGGGGTAAAGGGCAGGTGCCTGGCTCCTTTCCTCCTCCTCACACTCTGCCAAGATAGGAGCCATGGAAAGAGTGAGAGAGACAGAGGCACAGTACTTTTTAAGTTAGGGAGGTCACTGGACCTGAACTTATCACTTAGCTAGCTGATGGTTTTTGTCTGTTTTTGGCCTCCCTTTCTGCTCTCCCCGTGATTATACTGAGGGTGATTAGTAATAAAAATGCAGTACACATGATGTTGCCTGTGGGGGTACACAAGCTTTTAATTGCAAAGGGCAAACATGCTGGTGTTTAAGGAATGACCCTGGCTCTGATAGAGCTGACCTTGTCTGGCTTCTTCTTGTCCTGAGGCTGCTCGGAGTCTGAGTTGTAGTTCCAGGGTCGTCTTATGTGCTTTCAGTCAGAGTTGTTAGGTCGATTGCTGACTCCCAGTTTCATAGCACCACAAACAAGATTTTCCTGCATTTTCTTGTGTCTCAGTGGAATTCCTCCAGTACTTAGTGTCGATTGTATGGACGCGGGAAGTACGGGTGCTGATGGGTCTGTAGCACCCTTCAAAATCAGGCATTATAAAAACCACAAAAGTATATTAAAAAGTTGTAATGGATTCCCCTTTCTTACTGGGATATAGGCTTTATGTGAAGTAAGTATTTGTGGCAGTGGAAAATTTAAATTTTTTAAATCTATTTATTATCATATGTATTTGTCAATTATTCTATTCCTTGTAATGTGAACTCACAGAAAGAGAGAGAGAATGCAATATTTAGTTTGACATGATACGTCATTATATAGACTTTTCTGTATATTTAAACAATTTAATTAAGTTTCTCTCAGCACCCCTAAATCTAATTCACTTCCAATGTCCCTGGTCAATAGTTTACCTCAATGAAGTCCAGTGCAGTATGAGTCAAACTGTGTTTCATATTATATTTGCATGATTGGTAGCATTCTGTCTCCTATGCATATCCTTTTTTTTTTTTATCAGATCGAGGAAGCAGGCTTATCTCATGGAATTCAGATTCACATTACATTAACTCATGTTGCAGCGTGAAAATCAAGTTTAGCCCCAAGACACAGATGAATCGATATGAAGCTGGTAGCCATAATGTTGATATACAATGTAAGCCTAGTGATCTAATGGACAGCTGAATGACCTTCTTCTTGAGAACCATCACAAATTTCACGATAATGCACTGTCTATCAATTGGATGGGGGGGAAGAGCCTGGATACCACAGTGGATAAATACCCGGAGGTCTTTCTGAATCCTAGGATGCACATAGACAGTGTGTGAGTATGGGTCAGTGTCTGGGTCTGGACCCTTGTGGTAGCTGGATGGGTCTGAGACTGTTTAATTCAGTGTGCTTGTGGTTGCTGTTGGGCTCTCATGGTTTGTCGTTCATTACTGAGATTGCTTTTAGCAGTGAGGAAAAAGTCACAGAGAATTGTAGGTTTTTTTAATTACCTCCACAGCAAGCACAGGCTCCCTCAAGCAGAGTTTAACTTTGTGTGTGTGTGTGTGTGTGTGTGTGTGTGTGTGTGTGAGTAGATTAGAAAAAAGAAACACAGAGCGCTCCAGCAAGTGAGAGAGTTAAGGGAGAAGGAGAATCTTGCCTCAGGCACCAATCGATCAGATCCTTGCAGTAGAAGTCCCAGCTTCCCTTTGGTGAGGCTGTGTATTGCATTAGCTCATCTCACATTTTCTGTCTGGAAGCGAAAAAGGGGGGCAGAGGGGGGATAGAAAATAGGAGAGAGGGCGGTTGAAAGCAGCAGAGGAGAAGGAAGGGCAGCGCTTTGAAATAAAGGGAGGGTAAGACGACTCAAAGCGAAGCGAGAAAGAGACACTGAACAGCTTGGTTCAGTAGCGAAGAGTGCACTCTGCTCCTCTCTTGTTTCTGTCTCAGATTTGGTCTTCAGTGCGTGCTGTGGAGAGGAGTGAAGTCAGCTTGTTGGCCATCTTCTAAAAGCATGTACCTGTATAGGTGGGCATGGGAGTGTTTGTGCCATGGCAGAATAATCTTTTACGCCGCCTGTGTCTTTTTCCCCCGGGGGAGAGGTAATGGAGCTAAAGCAACCGGGGTCACTCAAAGTGTCTGTGGGGATCGGTACGGCAAAGCACACATACACACACACACACACAATGAATTCAATCAGGGACAAGGAAAGCATAATAGCATTGTGTAACTGATACATGCTCGCAGCCACTCACTGCAAAAAGAAAACACACACCCTCTCAAGAATCACACACAAAACACTACCTAAATTTCTATATGAACTGTTGAATATTTATTTACAAGCTTGTTTTTACCAGCTTCCCTGCAACAGGATTCTGAAACCTACTGTATATTGTATTCTCAGTCAGCATCTTAATCATGCAGATCCGGTGTAATCATCTACAGTAAACAGCCACTGATCAAACACAGCACTGCCTGCTGCACAGCTCTCCTCTCAGTGGGCCACATCTAAATAGTTAATGGTTCCCCCATAAAAAAACCCCAAACTTCAGACCATTTCAAATTAGAGAGGAGCTATCTAAATCAGGAAGGGGAACGGGCATAGCAGATAGCGGCAGAGCTCTTCAAAGTCCTCTTTAATAAAACATATTAGCCTGCCTTGTCTGGTGAAGGGCGGTGGAGGCGGTGCAGATGCTTTGGTGGTAACGGGCCTGTGTGTGCTAGTGTAAGCTCAGCTCTTTGCTCCAGTACGCTGCCGGACCAAAGGGCTGGGCCTCGTTAGCACATGGTCTGTAGGTTCAAAAGCTCGTGACGGGTGCAGGTTACAAATGGGGGTTAATTAGCCTGGTGGAGGTTCAGGCAGCTCCAATCGCCAGGAAGCACACATATGTATTTTTTATAACTTTTATATATCAGTTTCAGATCGCAGACAATTTCATTCGTGCTAAAGGCTTGAGATGCTTCTCTAATTCTCCATCTGTTTCTGTCTGTCTCTCAGAAATGCTTTAATCTCTACAGATATGTTATTTTCATCAGTACAGTGACATACTGCACAGTCTCTGTGTGAGACTTTGTCTTATTTGTCATGTTGCCACTAAATAATTACTCATCAACTGATTGGCGTTTTTGTAATTGCTCCAAATAGAGTGGTTGTTAGTCTTCTGAAAAAAAATGAATACAATGATCTGTGGCATAAAATCTATGGCACTGCATCTTTAGTATTCCACCATTGTAAGCGCAGAATCTCATTTAATTATTTTCAACTATAGTCTATCTGAAAATAAATGCTAATTGCAATACCCACAAGCCTTGCCTATTGTTGCTTATTAGGAGTAGCCCATTGGCTATTTAGGTTTTTTTTTTTTTTCTGTAGTATTGCAGCCCTTCACGACCACTGTAGTTTGTGACCAATAGTTTTAGAAAACACATGTGCAGCATATAAACATGAAACTGAGTCCCATAGGAGGAGCGTACACTAAGTGTCCAGGGAAATCCCAGTGTTTGCGTAAGATTTGTGTAAGAACAACAGGTGTAGAAGATGTATTCTTAGTGTCAACCCTTTGATGGAAAAAAAGGAAAAAAGTCTGTCCTTTCATTAAAGTTTAGCAACGATTTGAAAAGACTCATGATCATGATGTCCTTCATTGGGTTATTGGATTAATTATATTTCACTGACCACACTACACATTTGCATTGAAGTGATTAATCTTTCCACAGAGGTGTCACTGATTATGCTGACTTTACCTAAAAGATATGGCGACCACAAGAAGATGCCTTCTCAGCACCGGATTTGTAGGGTAACAGGGGGATGGGCGGAGGGCACAGAAATAAGGCAGTATGGCAAGTTCACGGGATGCTGGGTAAATTAATTGCAGGCCTGCGCCTCCAATTAGACCCGACTCTCTTTAATTGGTGCTGAATGGGCTCCAAAGCCCCTATGCTGGGAGATATGGCGAGTAGGGAAAAACTCTCTCTCTTTCTCTCTCACCCTCCCACAGACACACACATACACACTCTATTGTGTGGAGGCACACAATGCCTTCACAACCACCAAGTCCCACCCCTCAGGAATTAACAACAGGAAGCTAATTTGCATGTAAAGCAGGTTTGATAGCCACAGCTGACTGGTCGGAGAGAGCAATGGTAATGGCCTGAGATAGCACTGGGATGTTAACCCCCTTGGCACTGCTGTTGGCCGCTCTGTCTTTCTTCAATAATGTAACTTCAGCTCCTGCAGTGCATCTATATCTTATCTTCAATCTCTCAGTTTCCCTTTACCTTAAAGGTGTGTCATATTCGTGTTTACTGTTGCCTTCTCTTTCTTCTTTTTTGCTCTTTGATCTGAGAAATGACAGAGTCACGTAGCTGGAACAGTGCTCAGCTTTTCTAAAGGAGCTGTTACTGTAATTAAAGGCTGACTTTGCTCACAGATTGGTAGTTTATTTGGTATCTACTACTTGCAGCAGCAGTACCTGTTATTGTACGTTAAAGAACAGTTCAACTACTTTCAAATTATATTACCTGTATGCAAGTGGGATACACAGTGCATATATCTGTATCTGTGAGTTGAGTACTGTGTTACTGGAGCTGATCAAAAAGCAGAAAAAGGCACGATAGGTTGACATTCTCACCTTACAGTATTGTCAATAATTAGAACATGAACTTAAATATAGGTGGAACTAAATAATTTAATAAAGTGATTTCTGCTGCTGTGGCTATTTCAAAGATACCCACTATAAGTTGCTAATAACATATATCGAGGGTAAGGTATTGTTGCCTTTAAAACTTATTGAGCAAGACAAAGTTCATGACAACAGGTCAGTAGGCCTTTTATACCATATTGAGTTAAATAAGGTCTTCAAAGGGTATAAATACTCGAAGATGTAAACTTTAATTTTTGTCATTTCTTCTCCAGGATCCCGTCTGCGCCAAGAGGACACCCCACCCCGGATTGTGGAGCACCCATCTGACCTGATTGTTTCCAAAGGGGAGCCTGCCACTCTCAACTGTAAAGCAGAGGGGCGGCCAACCCCGACAGTGGAGTGGTACAAGGATGGAGAGCGGGTGGAAACAGACAGGGACAATCCGCGTTCTCAGCGCATGCTGCTGCCCAGTGGCTCCCTCTTCTTCCTTCGCATCGTCCATGGACGACGGAGCAAGCCGGACGAAGGTTCCTATGTCTGTGTTGCCCGCAACTACCTGGGAGAGGCAGTGAGCCACAACGCCTCGTTGGAAGTAGCCAGTAAGTGCAGCATGTCTTCCTATTTCTTCTTCGCTTCCAGTGTGGGTGTGAATGGGAGAGTTTGGGTTTAGATGCAGCTGAATAGCAGGCTCCAGTTTCTGTGCTCAATGTGTTCATTGAGTTGGATAATCTCTTAGGAGATGGGCAGGATGTGTTTGGCCCAGCGGTCTCCGTAGGCCTGCAGAGCCTTGGGGAAGAAGTGGCCTGATCATTCCAGGGTGAGTGCTTCTCTAAAGGGCCCTTGGTAGGTGGTCAGGAGCTACAATGGGAACAAAGCCCTTTCTGTTTGGCCCTGCTTCTGCTTTTTGTCAGAGAGATAGATATGAGGTTTTATATCGAAAGGAATGCAATCATTGCATCTGTGTTTAGTCATCTTTTAATGAAGCTTTCCCGCTCATTTCAGAGATTCCTTTTATTGTCTGCTACACTCATGCAATGGCTGGCTAGCTTTGATCTATAGTGGATTCAAGCATCTCTTGGGTCAACAAGCAGGCTAGGAAACATATAAGCAAAGAGTAAATTTGGCAGTCGGTGGGTATGCTGTGTAGGAAGAGGTAAAATAATTCTAAACCATTTAGCCTTTTTGTGAGTGGTGACCTGTGTTGACAAATTTGTTCCCATGATTATTTAAAGGCTGCTTTCATTGATGAGGTCAGCTCTTCAGATATATTATCTCTTTGCTCTCTTGACTGGCTGAGAGTGAAGCCCGAGGAGGAGAGCTCAGATATCAACCACTCTTCTAGCAGGCCCAAAGGCTGTCACCAGCCTGCTCACTGTAATCTAATCAAGATGGGGGAAAGAAAGAATTGTGTCTGTGTTTGAATGTGTACATGCGTGAGTTAATGTGGATTGTGGGGGGGTTCCGGGGCTGGGCATGGGTTCCCGGCTTTATGAGGGTAATGGTCTTGGGGGTGAAGTGTCGGTCGGTATAGAATAGGACTCCTTGCCGTGTATTTTCGGATTTAAGCTGTATTAGTGGGATCTCTAGAGTATACAGATGCGACTGCTCTGCTGTTAATGCTGTTTCCGATATTCTCCACCTTCGATGTCAGCTAAGTGCCATGTCAAGTAAGAAGCATCGGATGAGAGACCTTTACAGACTTCTTGATAATACACTGGGCTTTTATGGTGTATACCATGAGCTCTGTTGTTAATTTAAGCATACAAGACTCCGAGTAGATGATCAGAGAGGAGATGAGCTGCAGAAATGCAGTGCAGAATGGTGGTTCAGTGGGTGTCCTGTTGTCATATATCCTGCAATATCAAATGCGGGCCAAGCTTGTCAGTATAAAAATGACAATTCTCCACATTCTAAATGTAATTATCCAAATTACTTTAGGGGCAAATTAATTCTGTAGAATGCAAATATAAGTACAGGAGAAGTGTTTGGCACATATTACAAGTTTCCACAGGTCAGAATGCTAAAAATATTTTCCCAGAGTAGCAGATTATATACAGTGTTTATTTCAGAGGTGGGTTTTTCAAGTAGAAAAACAAGACACTTGGCGGGACTCGCAAGGCCCAGAGTACCATTGGCTCTGTCTCAAGCTTGTGCTGCTTATTCTGTATAAGGTTCAAACAGACCCATAATGACAAGCCACTGTGCTCCAGCCCTCTCTCTCCTTCTCGCTTAGTTGGTGTCTCTCACTCCCCTCTCTGCAGCTCATGCCTAACTACATATAATTATGTTGTCGGAGCAACCGGGATGGAACCGTGCCGAAGAAAAAAGGCAAGAGAAGGAGGTAGAAAGAGAAAAGGCCCAGACACACTGAAATTTCTTTACAAGGCTTCATTTAAACTACAGAGTGAAGAAACTACAAGCCATAAATCTGACTCATGAGGGAATATAAGAACGTTTTAGAGCATTTTGGACTCCATGTTGTCATTAAAGATGCTTGTCATACCTAAACTGTTAGGAGTTGAACGATAACAGTTGTCGATGGGACGTTTTACTCAGACTCTGTGTAAGTAGAAGGAACAACCAGGCTTTTAATTTCCCAATGAAACTCCAAAGAAGGAAGTCGTGGTTTTAATTGTGTTTACTTTGCCTAGCTCTCCCCCTCTAATGTTTTCACTTTAAAAGCTAAAAACACAAGTTTTTGAAGATGTTATTCTAAGAGCCCGGCTTTTACAGTTTCCCCTACTCCACAGCGATTGTTAACATAATCCAAGTTTCAACAAGTCCTGTTTTGTCAGGCTAGGAGAGCTAACCCAGTTTGTTTGGTTTATCATTAACCACATGTACAGTACAGCTCACAATCTTTCTATCTCAGCCTCTTAACCCAGAGCCTGGGCTAATGCATTTACCATGATTCCTGTTTGCCTTGTGTATTCAAACAATCTTAAGATTGGATTCTTTTCCTATTATGTTATTGTTTTCTTTGTATTAGAGATGTCAACGTCAAATAATGAACCTTCTTTTGTACTCAACGACTGCCAGCTGATAAAGAACTACGAGTAAGGCAACGTTGAGATTTATCCTCCACTGTTGCTAAAAAGTTTTTGAAACATTGCAATAATGTTTTCATAACCAATAAGCCATTAAGGTTTTTGCTAAAAACACTAAACAAGCAAAATTTTAAAGTAATAGAAAATGTGCTCACTCTTATTTAGCAATTATTGACAAACACATAATACAATATGTGTGCAGTATACTGTATACTATATACTCTGGGATATGTCACAGTAATTTCCTTTACCCAGCGCTCTGCGTGAGGCCCTGAGAAGCTCTATGAATAGCTTGTTTCCCTTCTCCTGGATGCTGAGATAGTAAAGTGAGGTAATGGACGGCACACTGCTCCACTTGAGCAGGCGATAACCTCAGGGCCTGCTGTCTAGTGGCCTGGCTGACTGCACAGTGCTGACCGCACAGGGTTGGCTGTAGGCCTTATATCCACACACAGACTCCTCTCTCCAGAGGCAGGGTTTACTTTTTACAGCCACTAACAACAGAAGCAAAGGGATGTTTACTTGAATTTGGTCCATTGCATATAGCTCTATTCAGCCAAGTTTATCTCAGAATCGCATTGATCTTGATGCTTCTGTGAAATCCCTGTCACCACGTGCCGCCAGCTGGCTTCGCTGACTCTCTGATTAGCGGGGGAAAGTCAGGGCTTCCAATGTGTTGAAGGAGGCAGGGTTCATCCTGACAGATTTGGGGCCATGCCTAAGGGTCATCTGCAGAGCGGAGGACAGTTGGCTGGCATGCGCCAGTCTAAAGGCAGCATGGCCACCTCCCACTGGTCTGAGGACTCGCCTGTCTCTCTTGCAGGAAGTCCCCTGTAGTACATCTGTTGGCTCTCAAAAGACTTGGGGTCTTCATGTTGTCCCCTTCAGCACAGCCCCTCCTCTTGACACATAACATCTTTACTCTAGGTCACATTTCTTTCATCCCTGCTCTCGCCCATGCCTCCTTTTTATTCCTCATTATCTTTCCACTGAAATGGAACAAGCCCTATGACTTAAATAGTTTCTTTCACTACCTGCTGGCACAAATTAATTATTTCTGGTGGTGTTTGCCTTCCACTAACTTCCACTGCTAAAAGTAGCAATATAGTGCAGCAACTTTCTGTTTTTGAATTTCGCTGATATGCTCACATCTCTCCCTCTGTTTTTGTTATTTTGGTGTATCATGTGGACTCATTTTAACCTCCTTTTTCTGCTTGGCATATATTAAGTTCCAAACCTAAAATCAGTCTGTGAGGTGAAGGGAGCAGAGAGTGAGAGAGCAAGAGCAGAAGGAGAAAAAATCAGGACAGCTAACCCCAGCAGAAGCAGCAGTGAGTGTGCTGGCAAGCTGCCAGGGGACTGGAGGCAGAGTGTGTAACAGCTCTGTGGCAGTTATTTGTCTCAGGGAGGTTCAGAGCAAATTGGTGCAAACGGCACAGCCAGGGTCTGCTTCATGAGTCAACATGCAGCTGAGGCGTGGGCTCCACACCACAGACTCTGCTTGGACTCCACTCCGATCTGTTTTATGTTGGAATGCAGATCCCTTCAACAATCTTACAGCCCAGTGGTGTGTGTGTGTGTGGCTGTCGTCAAAGCTGAACAGCCTCGCTACGAAAACTCTTGTTTCATAGCAGTGTAAAAAGTTTTGCATGCATCCTGTTAGCTTTAAGACAAATCCATGTTCATCTTGAAATTATAGAACATGAGAAACAAATAACCCCCAAGCACATAACTGTAAGCTCAATCTTTATGAAACCTCTGCAGGGAAGATATGTGTATATGTAATGTGATGTGCATTTTAATTCTTCTAATAATCCATACAAGCAGAGAGCAATTTTTATCATGCATGTTGCGTGTGGTCTGTTGACCCTAGCATATTTACCATTTCAGGGTGTTTGCATAAATCAATGCAATACATGTAATTAAACCTGCAGCATCTATTTGCTGTGTTTGGTCGATACCTAAATGCCATTTTGAGTAGAGAATTTCTGTGATGCACAACAAGACCAGCATTACAAAAATGTGTGGTGCCTCACATTGCATGCTGAGCTTGTTAGTGACCTGGATACGTACATTAAAACTTTGACCATGTCGACTAAATATGCGAAACTGCACACTGGCAGCTATTTGGCTGACATGACCCAAAATACAGATATCACTCCCTGCAATGACAGCAGCCTGGAGTGAAGAGAAAGAAGATGGTCATGTCTCTTTGAGTCATGTTAAAATGTGTCAAATGTCACACTGATTTTAGGATTTTTAGTGGAAGGATTTTTTACAAACACGCAAGCATAACCTCCCCCACACATAACCCTCCCCCACCAAAACCAATACTGCTGGTTAGATGCAAGGCCAAGCGCTGAAAATGCTCACCACGGGCAAGAGAGCAGTCTAGAAGCGGATAAGAGCCAGAGCAGGGTAGCAGGACAGCTTTTTAACAGAGTTTTTGGTGCTTTGTGTTGTTTCACAGCTAACACTGGTGTCATGAGTTTGGGTATGTGTTTGATTCCATCAATCTGTCAGTGTGTCTACACTGGTCTAGTGAACAATGTCTAGCAGAGTGCTGTATGAAGTAGTCTGTACATGAGCTAAAGGGGCAAGGTGTACAGACAGGAGCCTGCCCAAAGTCTCTTCAATCACTCCATGCTCCACCCGTCTCTGACAGCCTACTGGTCCAGGGCAGACATGGCCTCCAAAAGTACACCAGACCCCGCTGTATCCTTCCTTCTGTCTCCTTTATTCATGCAGAAAACGGAGGATGAAGACAAAGCTGGGCACAGTTTGAGATTTTTAGACAAAGAAAAATCCATATTAACAGAGCAGGAAATAATTTAATGTGATTCCCTGTGATTCTCATTCTGTATCTTATCATTTGCATTATCAGATTGTCACAGATTCAATTTAGGAGGAAATTGCACCATAAAACAATAAATACTGAGCCTTGGTGATTGAGGTACTTTTTAATGGTAACACAAAATACTTCGTCAGAAGGCATTGCTTGATTGAGTCCCTTTAGTGTGATAGATATTTGACTGTTTGATCTCTCTATCTCTATAAAAATAGAGAATGAAATGCATTAGATGTGCTAAACACAGCTGTTTCACACTGACATCCTCTTTGTTTTTACCTCTCGGATCTCCTCTCAGTGTGCATTCATGGAGGAAATGGCTTGTCTCTGTTAACAAGGAAGGGAATGCTGACTTATGGAGTCCACTTTAAGCACTTTCCTCTGTTTCTGTGGAGGTTTTTGCCGTCCATCCATTTACACAAGATGACATTGCCCAGATATCTCGGTTTGTCTTTGAAAAAGTAGAGCTACTGCACAGCTTTCTGTCTCGGTGTCTGGACACTTCCCTAAAGTATTGTGCGTCAGAGCTTTTTTTTTCTGGTTGCCCCAGTGACTGCTTATTCATCTCTATGTAATCCTTGCCTCTGGCTATAGTACAGAACAGGATCATGGGTAAGATGGGTGCAGGGTCCCAGGATAGTGAAGTATGATATTAACGTTATGGAGTGCTTGTCTAGAGCAGATAAGATACAGTATGTGAGCTCTTGAGTCCAGTGGTCCTGTACTACCACTCAGGAGGACCGCTGATAGCAGAGTACTCTCACTTCCTCTCCTCTTAAAAACCATCTATGTTGTGTTTGTGTGTGTGTGTGTTTATTGTGCATTGTGAAGTGGGTGTATTTTTTTGTGCATCTATTATCAACATGTTTCCATATTTGTTTGAGGTGTGTCTTTGGCTCTGCTCCACATCTGATAAATGCTCTCGGTGGTAAGGCGTGTGTCAGTGCTTGTGAGAACCAGATGAATATATGCTGTTGACTCTAATCTTCACTTCTTCTGCGGAGACCTGGGTATTACTCTTGTTGCGAGGTGTAATCTCCTCTTGGTCTGAGCCTCTCCTGTGGCCAGAGAGGCTGTGCGTATGTGTGTTTATGTGCCTGTGAGGTCTGTGCATGCGTACGTGATTGCATTCTGGTGTCTGGTCATATGACGAGGTGTTCTGCTCTGCGGACATGCCCTGGTTATTAAACCTGGGTTAAGCCCTCACTTGAAACCTTCTATCATGCTCCTCGATCCGAGACGATGGAGTTAGGGAGGATTAAGGGGTTTGGAGACTGGAACTTGAGGGATTTTCAGCCAACATTTTGGCAAAGTTAGAAAAATGTGCTCAAGGGGCACACTCCAGTCAAGTTAAGGTGAGCCTGCACAGACCTTCTGATGGCCTTTTTTTCCCTTGTCTTCACTGTTTACTCAGAGGAGACAGACCACCTATTGATAGATTTTCAGCTATGCTCTAACTCTTAGCAGAGTGCAGACATCAGGCTGTGAAATCTAGTTAAAGTACAGCAAGGGAGCACAAAACAAGACCAGTGAAATGTCAGGCACGTACTTGACAAGCTTGATCCAAAATACTGATTAGTTTTAGAAACTTTTCAAAATGACACAAAACAAGTTATGCTACTTTTTAAAAAGAATATTAAACAGAATACAGTATGGGTTCTGGATATTTAAGTGATATTGGCAACGAACTGTGGCATTAATGATGTAAGTAATGTTTATCCTTGACATGGACAGTATCTGTCCTTTCTTCATTTGTAGGGTCTGTGGATGCTTTAAGTGTTGGTTGCCCAACAGTAGCCATAAGAAGAGAGGCCACTTCTGGTCAGGTTCAACAGACTGATAACACAGGAAACAGTGTCTGTGTAACACTTGTGCTGTATCAGCCTTTATCTGTTATACCTTCCCTTTCCAACATGCAATCTCCTCTTTCCCCTCTCTCTACTTCTTTTTTATCTCTATATCTTTTCCCCATTGTGTTGCTTTCCATCACCCTGTCTCCTGTGAATTTATAGAGAGAAAAAGATTGAAGCAAGACAGATTGGGTTTATTTCCAAGAACCTTGTGAAGGAGAAGGAATGGGCGGGGGGGGGGGGGGGGGGGGGGGCATCTTAACTTTTATCAGAGTTGTAGCATGTTGCTGAGCCTGGAGCAAGACAGACAGGAAGAGCCGGTGAGCTAAGCAGTAGACCAAAACACTGATAATGATCTGCCTTGTGCTATCTGACTGCAGATGAAATGCAGTCTACTTGCTGCTGACTGTGGATGGTCACGGCCCTGCCATCAGTCAATGACAAATGCAAACAGGGGATACATGATGGCATTCAATTGTCATCTAATTGTCCTTGGTTGCTGTGGTAGCTAATCCGATCATTAAAGCAACAATTGGGAGTAAATGACTTTCTCCTTGTGGTGTCACAGATACAAGAGTGTGTCCTAAAATAGGTATGAATGAGTGTTGTGGCTCATTATCACAATGTACTTCTTATGCAAGCTTTCTGTTATTTTGACCTTAATGAAATGCTAGCAGTTCATTTTCTAAGCCCCAGATATTTAGCATACTAGGTCTTATGTTACAAATGAAGGAAGTGACTCCATTACCACAGTAATGATGCACTAATGACAAAGGACATAAAAAAAAGTAAAAGCAACAAACTAACCCTAAACATAATTTAAGGTATGCAGTTCATATCTGAAAGCTCGTGTTTGATCTGTCTGATCTTATTAACTTAGAGAATGTTGTTTACGCACCTCAGGCTTAACTATATGTGGGGTGAGCATAATCATCCTCAATGGAGTGTATGTAAACATATACAATAGTCTAATTAGGACCATAAGGAGAAGGGCAGCTTGACAGAGCAGTGAATAGAACAGATACACTCTCACCTTCTCTTTGTGCCTGCGTGACCTTTCTAAACAGGGTGTGGCAAGGACACAAAAGGATCTCCATGTAACCATATACTGCAAAGAGTAGGATAAAAGACAGACAGGGGGACGTCATGTGTAAAAGGAGAAAAGTAGAGAGGATCCATTCAAAATTCAGTTGCTGTGGATAAGTTTGAAATAGCTGACATCTGACTCAGTGAGGCCCGGTATTGTATGACCACAGTGCTGCTGTGAGGCTCGGGGGTGACATTTCTATTCTCCCTTCCAGACCTCTCTCTCTCTCTCTTGCACTAGTATCAGATTCTAATCTGTCAGTGGTGCCTCAGTCCATTTAGCCGATTGGCTCCCATCTGATGGATGGGATAGAAAGCCCTTCCGTGACCTGACGGCATGTATCTAGTCCTTTTTCCCAGAGTTCTTCACTTCCCTAAAAATATCTTAGGATTTGATGCTTACCTATGCCAGTTTTCAGCACATATTTAACCAGTATCCATTTCTTGAGACACTGTACAACTTCCCAACAGCCTTACAACATTATCACTAGTGCCATGTTTGAACCTCAGAACCCGTCTTGGTTTCTCTCTGAGCATTGTGCCGATAATCATGGTGTGGTAGCAGATGATCTCGGGACCTGGCCTTTGCGTCCAGTCTCGTTTTTCTCTGCCAATGGGATTAGTGGAGAGTGCCGACTCTGCAGGTGGAGCCGTAAGTTAATTTGCCCCACTGTTTGGAGCTATAATAGCTTATTGATTGCCTGACAGAGATGCAAGAAGCAGCATGGAAGGGCACAGAGAGGGTAGAGAATAAGTTAATCATCGCGCAGTGTGTTGCCAGGATTTAATCACATTACCCAAGGTTCACCACCGCCATGTAAATTCACTTTCAACCTCAGAGGAGTTGGAGTGACTGCTCTGAGGCGGAGGGGACCCTGCTGATTTCGCGAAACCTTTCCTCAGCTGCGGTCTGGTCCCGGCCGGCTTGGTACTCCCTGCCCGGCACCCGCCTCAATCCTGTGGGACGTAGGTTCCCTGCCCAGGGGCCCGGCTTAATTCATGCTAAGCTGTTGGGTTAATTTTAGCTGTGCTACCCAGTGGTGACCTCCATCTGCTATAACGCTGCTCAGGTTGTCTGAAAAACATCAGCCTGGCCTCCGCAATTCAGACCATAACTCCCAGACAGCTGGTTGGGCCATCATTCATTTATTCCACGAGTCTTTCCCAGGCTAAAGTGCTCCTGTGCAGTGTGTACATGAGTGTACAGTATGAGCAGGAGGGTCTCCATGTGTATGTGTTTCTCATAGGAACTCTGGTCCATTAGCACAGCCATCATATACACGTTCTCACTACGGCTGGTTACCTGGCACATGCTGCTTTTATTTGACTGGAGGATCTCTAACTGCCGGCACAAATCGAGAGACCGCTCCCCTATGTTAACAGCGTCAAGCAAAGCTGCCATTAACACTGTGCTCTTCATCAGCACATGGACTGTAGCAGAGCTGAGTACATCTGTTTAAACCCCAGAGTCGCCAGCCAGGACGGATTGTGCTATCATTTACGACCAAAATCTGCTGCCCACCGTGCTTACTCTTAAAGTTCTCTGAGGGTATCACATTGGCTTGTGTTTACACAGAGAGCAGCAAAAACTGGGTTTAGCTGTGGTTGGAGTTTGCCAATGCTTTAGCCTGGCTTCTATCAATCTGTCTGCGCCCAAACGCTCTGTTAACCAAAAGCAAAACAATTGCACGGAGAGGCGAGAGGTCAAAGAGTGAGATAATGTAAACACAGAGACAGAGAAATGTTGACCTCGCACCCTATCTCACACACCAAATTCCTATCTGGCAACAACAGGAGCAACATCTGGCAAAACTGTCCACCTTAACCCAGATCTAAACCTCAGGTCTCATCAGGTCTCATCAGGTCTCATCACCACCAGGACTCCAGGTACGACATTTAGATTACTCTCTCTCAGAAAAGTCTTGATGTGATTTAACATAATTGCACGGAATCTGGTGCTTTGAGATCAAACACACAGAAGGAGAGATGGGAAGGAACAACAAAGACAGGGATAAATTGTCGGAGAGAAAATAGCAGACAAGCTGCCATTAAGCATGGGATGAGAGAGTAGATGGAGGTGGCTCCAGTTGGCCGGAGACTCTCTCTTGGCTCGTGAGGGGAAGATAAGGGGACAGGTGGTGTTCTGTTCTCTCAAAGATCTCCGACAGCTGGCAACTCTCTTGCTATAAGCATGCTGCCACAGAATGCATGTGTGCGTGTCCCTGAGAGTGTTATGTGTGTGTTTGGGTGACATTTGTTTGTGAGTGTGTGTGTGTGTGTGTTTATAGCTACATGTGCCTGCATTTGGTGGTTGTTTGAGCACTTGCCAGCTGCGATATCTCCCTAAAGTCAGTCTCAACTCTCATACCTAGGCTTTTTTTTTTTTTTTTTTCTAGTTTCCTTGTTCTTTTTTCAAGTCACTGGCAGCACCATGGCATTGGGCCATTTAACACCAATCTGTTCTACTAGAATATTTATCTTCCTCTGTGTTAGGGCTTCAGCGTGTAGCAATAATGTGTGAACGCCTGGTAGGTTGATGTTCAGACTCAAGTTGGTCCGATCATGTTACTCAGTCTGATGTTTATTTTCTGTTGCCACTTACCCACCTCCCTGCATTGATATGTGACTTTGGACTTTGCCTCTTTGGTATTGCTAAAGAATAATGTGAGTATTTCTGTCATGACTTCAAATGCATATGAGTATTGTATCGCCTTTAACTGACAAATAGAGTACTTTACATTTCCTAGTCTAGTCTAAAAATGTCTAGGTATTCATTTGTGATAAGTTTGCTTTTCTCATAAATTTGATTTCATGACTAATGAACACTTTTCCATGCAAAGCAGATGCCGGGATAACAAATGAGCCAAAACAGAAGGGACTTAAAATTCCTCTGTGTTGGCCTGGCAGTATGTAGTGTTCATGTACTCTGGTTAGTTCAGAGTTCTTTTCTGTGTTGGCTTTGGGCTCGTTCCACATACAGCTCTGTGTTTGATCGGGTGGTGTAGTGGTAGCCACTGAGAAGAGCTCGTGTCATCTCAGTGGCAGACTGCTTTTGTTTGCAGAAAAGAAAAAGAGATGGTACTAAATGGGCCAGAGGCGGTTATTTGCTGTTGGCAAACAGACACTGTCCTCAGTGGTGAAGCACTCAGTTGCCACTGTGGCTTGACAGCTGGCTTTCATCCCTGGGCGCTGCAGAGTTTGTTCACAATGCAAGTTGCTCTTAAATATAATTCATGCTGTTAAACTCTTCATGGCCATCTCACTGGTGGACGCTCAGAATAAAGATTCCCCTCCAGCACTGCTTTTGGTCAACAGAATGGGAATCCATTTCCTAGACCATTATTGATTGATGTCAACTGTTATAAGTGCTCTCTTTTTTCTCTGTGTTTTGCCAATGGTTTCTTTGAAGTTGCTGTGATTCCTTTCAGCTTCCCACCTTCAATGGAACAGTTGGCCTGCACCTGATCCATTGATGTTTCACGCCCCAGAGGTCACCTTCACTAGGATGCCCTCTTTGTGGCAGGGAACTTTTTCATATGCAAAAATGAATGACAGTGTTTTAAGATGAAAGAACTCTTTTTACCAGCACCATCTGTATCCACTCTCCACCTTTCTATGAATATATTATTCCCCACCTGTCTTGATTATAAGCTATAGCCTCCACTACATATGAATCACAGTGATGGGAGTGTATTCCTGATGTAATCAGCTGTTAAAGTAGTCCCATAATGACATTGAGTATCCCTTCAAGACCATAATTACACTTACCTTCAGCCCATTGGGCACACATATTTCATCATTTATGCACATTGGCTCTATCAAAATTCCTATTAGCTTATTCTCTCTGAAATGTGCATCTCATCAGGTAATCATTTATGCTGAAGCTCTTTGTAATTAACAATTGTTGAGACAATTCTAGAGATCAATAATTTCTAATTGCTTGGGTTGGTTCACACACACTCCCACCTCTTAATGGAAATTGTGTATGAAAAGGAAGTTTTCACTATTTAATGTCTCCTACTGTACATGAAGCATATGTTCAGCATTCATAAGAGTAGAGAAAGCTTTTTTCTGAAAAATAGCAGCAATGATTGCGGCAAAGCAATGCTGCTAGAACCGATCCTTAGCAATGACTAGATCACACACTACTTTGACTCTTTTTAGATGTACTTTGCCACAAAAAGAATTTCTGTGGCAGTGCTTGAATTGTATCAGAAAATATGGTTTCCTTTCATCCCGCACAAGAGTCCAACTCTTTCCCCTTAGGCAAAGCCACAGAAAGCCAGCTTTGTCCTCCAGACACACAGACGTTATTTTAGCTGTCCTCATATAACTATAAATATATTCATTTTGAACATCCACTGTTTTTCATCTTGACCATGAAGTCGTAAGGAGTCGTATGACATTAACTTTGGCATGTACTGAAGGACGCAAGGGAAATGTCAGCATCCACTTTTTTGTGATACAGAAATGTACATTTAAGTCTGTGCACACAAGTATTACAGCAGTGTGTATGTCACAGTGTGGACTTCAGTCAGATGGCGGTGTCACAGTTTTGTCAAAATTCTGGTTGCCTGCCACAAATGACTGTCACTTTGGAGAGTATGTAAATTTAGTAGTTTCTTGTGTTTATGTGTGAAGGTTCACATGCCAGATTGTTGTTTTCCAACTTGGTAAAAACAGCAGGTCTTCCGATTGTATTTATACCACAAAACAAGCGTACATGAGCAGGTGTCAGAATTTTCCCGAGAGGTGAAAAATCTGATAGGCTGGTCAGAGGTGGAGAAAAACTAGGCCAAGTTCTCGAACAGACAGCTTTTTTTTTCTCATGTTGTCTGGAAACTGTCACAGGAGAAGAGATCAAGTTGACCATTTCGCCCATTCCAAACAACCGTGGAGCCCATGGACATTGGCCACTCATTCCTGAGGGTAGGCAGAGCAGAGCATAAACCCTTAAAGCAGGTTTTAAACAAACAGTCTGGCGAGGAGGCTGTGTGTGGCTTTTTCTGTTCAAATGCCTCTGTCTTCTTCTCTGCTGCTCTCCAGAGCAGTGTGTGAGCAACGGCGTGTCCCTGTCTGATTTATCTCTGCAAAGGTGAGATAAGACTCTCCCTTAGCCCGTCTGTTAATCCTCTCTGCCACAGATGGAGAATGAGCATCTATCCAGCTGTAGACAAAAGGTTTTCTGGATGGGAATGGTAGACTAGACATTGAATACACACCTGTGTTACCTTGACTATCTAGTCTATGTGAGGGATTCAGTGAAATAATAGGAAAGTATTTTATCTTAACAGGTTTGCCATTCGTCACAGAGTTTGGAGAAAATTTTTTCGGAGACAGGGAATGACAGGGAAAGGGATTTGACAAATTTCCTGGACTAGTCAAGGATTATCAAGCCACTTTTCAAATGTGTAATTTTAATTGAATGGCTTTTCTTACCTAAAATAAAATTGTAGTTTGCAGCTGATTTTCACCTCAGCCAGCTCGGATGTTGCAGAATGAGACTGTTAGAGCTTTTCTGAGCTACAACCACTAAAAAACAGAATAAAGTACAGTTTTTCGGTCATAAAAATTCTTCATCCTAGTTATGAAAAGTCATGGAATATGACATCCAAGCCATGGCAGAATCATAGTTCCTCTTAGTCCCATATCTCCACTTGATCTGTAGCGAGTGCTTATAGTTGCTAAGTACTGTAGGGACTATATTCCTCGGTCAGCTTTGATGTAAAGTTAAAAGACTGTTCTGGTGCACTCCTGTAGAACTAAGTTAAACAGATGCTCACTAAGGGTTTTTTCTGCAAATGATCACAAGTGAGTTTGTGAAACAAAGTGAGAGGGATGAGACCCAAGGGAAAATCTTTCAGCAGGGATGTGTGTGTGTGTCTGTGTGTGTGTGTGTGTGTGTAGGTGTGGAAGTGTGCGTACTTGCATGTGCACTTTGGATGTATGGACAGACACCAGATGAAACCGATTTATATCCTCGACATGCCTGTATTCTTCAGGGAGCTTTAGCATCACTCTGACCTGCTGACAGCATTGGTCTGTAATTGGCTGACAGAGTTAAACGTCTCTGGCCTAGACCAATAGAAAAGGTACTCAGTCTGATACGGACAATGTCCCAGTATGACCCTTGGGTCAGGAACACAGTGAGACATAGACAATAAACAGTGGTTAACTTACAAAGAGAATAAAAATGGCTCATATTTCTTGGACCCCGTTTTGCCTACCATGCATGCTGCATTGCTGAACTACAACGATTGACCCCAGCTGTCCTTTTCTTACCAATATAATTCCTTTGTTCCTGATCCAAAGAAGTGTCCTCACCATATTTGTGAAAATTGCAGGGATTGGTATTGAGATAATGAAATGTTGTTGTGCTATGCATATTGCTGAGGCTGGAATTACATTTTGGGTGATGAGTGAAAGTAGATAGAGGTAGTGTGTTAATACTGCGCAGCTGTAGAGCATAAAACTACCTGGATGTCATCAAGGTAATCAAATGAACTGTGCTATCGAGCAGAGGTTTAATGAAATGCTCAGTGATCCCCAGTTCACAAATAGAGCACCGCTCGATAAGACTCTTCAGTTATTTGTGAAAGCAAATGCGTGTTGAGAAGTACTTAGCGATTAGAAATAAAAGAAAACATGACACAGCCAGGTATTGATCATTTTTTTTAACAAACCTGTGCACCTGTCATACTTGCACATGGATACTGTCAGGGACAACGTGATATGGAAGTTTCATAGACAAAGTACATAGTGTTCAGCAATGGAAATGGAAGCTCTTCAGCTGCATCCCTTTGATGTAGAAGCCAAAAAGCAGGGATAGTGTCCCTGAAGAGCACTTATGTTCAGGATACATCCCTCCCTCTCTGAGGCCCAGCTGCTATCACTTTTAAAAGCAAGGTTTTTACTGTACAGTAACTACCATTTACATGATAATGCTCCTGGGGTATATAAACCACTAACACTGCCTCTTTCTACTCTTTTTCCCTCAGTGTGGTGCCTATCATTATACTGCGCATACAGGAACAGAACTGAATGCTAAACAAGTGATAAGAATAAATAGAGTGGGTTTTAGTTTCCAGACACTACTGGTCATGCAGTTCTCAGTATTTTATTCCACAGCAGTGTGGTCTTGGTGATCAGCCCCAGCTTGGTGCTCGCTGGCGACTGGTATCTGTCAGTGAAGGAGTTGGGGGTCCTCAATCTCCCTTTCCCTTCTCCGTGACCTCCCTCCTTGCACCTTTAATCCTGTCTGTCTCAGTTTATAAACTTTATACATTTTGACAGCCAATGTAGGGAGAAAGGCGGGTTCGGGGGCAAAGGCACTTTTTTTAAATCTTCCTGAGCCCCACTTCCCCACTTCTCAGCCAGCAGGGAGAGACACTTTAAGGGCTTAAAAATAATCACTCGCTGTTTTCAGTGAGGGGCTTTCTAATTGAGCCTGGACTGACCCCTGAATGTGACCGTGCCGTCTGGTTTCCATCCCAGCACTTGATTGAAATGGGAAAAGTAGACAGATTCAACTCATTCTTATTTATTTATGTTTGGTCGTCCCCTGTTTTGCATGACCCAGCGGTGGATTAGCACTCTATAGATGGATCCACAGTGGAGGGGCCCCACTTCCCTGATACACTCAGGGGGGCTGGAATGTGCAACACACAGCCAGGACTAATAGTGTATGAGAGGGGGGTGGCATGAGCTGTCTACCTCAATACACCTCTTCACTGTGTGGGGGGCTGTGCATTTCTCCAATTCTCAGACTCACAATGTTTTGTACTTCTGGCAGTATACGGTTTCAAAATAAGTGTTGAAGAATAGCAGCATTGTAGAAATCACAGTGCAGTTTATGCAGGTTGCAATATGATTCTCACTTTTGACACTGGCCAGAAAACAGACATTTTTAGGCCAGTGAAAAAGACCTCTCATAAACAATGTTGACAACATGCTTGTGTACGAGGAAGTGCAAGCAGGATGCAGGATCTTTGAAGGTTAAACACATCTGTCATGGCCACAACACTGTGTCCATTTATTCTAGTTTTACACACTGCATGCTGTCAAACTCTGACTGACAGCTAAATCTGCTGGCTTACATTAGAACTAAGCCACTGTGTAATTGAATATTAGTTAAATCCTCACCATACTACTGAGATTTGACCTAAAAACAAAAAAACAAATCTGTAATTGGAGTATAGTGCCCCCCATAGGCGTCACAGTTTGAGTTCTACTATTGTATTTATCTTAATACAATTAGTTAGTAGTAATAGTTATCAAACTTTTTTTTGTTCTTTTTTTTTCTGTTACTGTATATCTGTGCTGGGTTTTTCAATGCATTTAAGATTACATTTGCATTGTTTTGACAGTCAATTTGACAACACTTTATAAGTTTGGATGAATCTGAGAATTCAGATCAGAGATCATCTGCAATCATTAGCTTCCAGCCTCTGAAAATCTCTGTGCACCGCACACAACTATTTCTAAATAAAATATCAGAACGGTCTTTTCATTCATTTCATTTCATATTGGCTTGGCCTGCCTGCTATGCAATTTAAAAAAAAAAACTCTTCACTGTAATAAGGACGAAGTAAGAAGTACTGTTATTGGAGCTGAAGTTGAGTGAAGAAAAAGGAAAGAATTGGTGCCATGTTTTAGAATCTTTAGAGAGTTATACTGACGCCTTATACATAATGTACTGTACAGTGAGCTGCCTGATTAATGCAGAGGAGTATTTAAGTGGCGCCAAGAGGACATCAGCTGAGACGCTAGAGTTGTTTGTTAAAACATCTCTAATTAAAATCTGTGTTTCCTCTCCATTGTTCTTTGTATATATTATGTGTCTTTTACTTAGCTCTCTCGGGAGCAAGATAAATGGCATTAATTAAGTTCAGCTCCAGATGAACCATTTTTCTGGGTTTAGTGATATTTGCTGTAGATTGTCGTGCCTGCTAATTGAAAGGCTTGTTAACTAGGTAACAGCCAAGAGACTTCAAAAAACCCCATCTGTCCCTCAGTTGTTTCTCCACATCACATTCACCAGGCAGCTCTCTGCTGCAACTGTTCAGTTTCGTCCTCTGTTGATCTGTCGAGATGTGTGTCCTTCAGGGGTGTATTGGGAGTTAAGCAGCAAAAACACAGGTCAGTAGTCTGACCGTCCCTCTGGCAGCAGCCACAGGATGAGGGAGAGAATGAAGGAGAGGCAGTACTATTATCTTAGCCAGCAATGGTAGCAAAGGGTTTTTTAATCGTCTTTCATTTTGTGCCCTGGAGCTCCATAAGTTTTCCCTGTAGATGCTTCTCGCATTGCAGCCAAGCAGTCACCCTCTCACTCTATGCTCCAAACCACTCTGCAGTAAAATTAGGTTTTATGATTTTGGGTCATTGCAGCTTCCTAAATACTGTATACCAGGCATGGATATATAAAAAGTTCTGGATACTTCCCTTGAAACCACCACAATATGTGAGCAGTAAGTTTAGAAATGACAGCATGAAGTATTGTTGTTCTGTTTTTGAGAGGCACCATTTGCCACATTTTTAATTTTTAATGCTACAGCATTGGAAAATAAAATGTGAAGAAAATAATATTTTAAGAAATAATTTAAGTAAAGAAAACAAACAAACAGCAACTGAAATATCCACCAGCAACTCATTATAGTGATTTGGTAGAATCTGGATTTCTGGAGGAAGGGGAGGAAACAGACATAATGGATGTATGGAGACTCATCTTAACACTCTCTGCAGGGGTGCCAGATAATTCGAGCCACTTAGTAACTACACAGTAAGGAAGGACATGACTATTTTGTTTTTTCACACAGCCTGTTATTTATAAAATCTGAATGCCGGGTCTCCATCTGTTAAAGCCAAATTACAGCATTGCTGTGCATAATTCCCCTGCATTCAGAGAGATTTTCATTTTGTATGTATTATTAGTGGATAGATCTTAGTGAGTATAGAATATCGATAATTATGTAGCACGAAATGGGAGGGAAACTTAAAAATCAACCAAAGAATTAGAGAACAAAATATTTTCTGTAAATGCAGGCTATTTTATTTCTGTCTTCATTTTCTTTTTCCGTCTCAGCATCTCTCAGGACTCTCTCTGTCCAAGCAGTGGTAGAGTTGACATTTACCCCTCTTGTAGACAAAGAGCGTTGGCAGAGTGAATGGGGAATGGAGGGAGTAGCCGGCAACTCCGGGGCACAGGCCAGATGGATTAACTTGAAAGGCATGGCATTGTAAACCAAATTCAAATTAATCCCTTTTTTGTGTCCCTTGATGGAACAATGGTTCTTTCCTGGGCCTCAGAGAGACATTGACGCTGAGGGGAGAGTCAGGCCTTCACCATATCCGACACTCTATTCACATCACTGCTCTCAATTACCTGCCACAGAAATAAGGCACTTTCTCCACACTGGAAAAATGACCTCCCATAATTCAAGGCAGGACCCATGAACTGAATATATTTGAATATTAATTTAGACATCACATCTTATAGTAAATATGCACCTTTGGAAACTGGTTTTCATTATCTGCCCAGTACATGTTTTTTCCTGGTCTGGCTTGCATTTTTAATGCAAACACAGTGTCAGGATTTCCATATAAAATAGTTCTCAGACCATTTGTCCAGATTTTCTGGCCATGACTAGCTGACACAGCCTAACAAATAAAAGTGAACTCCAAAACCCCCGTTGCAGGACAAAATCCCTGAACCCCCCGACCCCATCCCCACATCACCTAAAGTTCTGGGTTTTACCACTATTTGACATATATTTTTTTCAAATGAAGTGTGGCCTTACCATCATTATTGTAAGAATGTCCTTGTCTGCCAGCTTTTCTCTGTTTTCACTGTGTTTCTCAATGACCCATGCTGTTTAATATTTTATTTCCTTAAGGCATTTTCATGGGAAAGTCTGTTGGTAAATCACTATTAAATTCCTTTTGGAACCACTTCTTAATTCTTCCTCCTCCCCCTTATTTGTGCATGTGTCTTTGTGTGTGCGTAATGCGCAGCAGAAGTAGGACAAGAGGTCCCAGTGTTACAGCTTGTATTATTTGACGCAGCTATTCATTAATTATCTTCCCCGCACAGTCTTCCTTATCGCTCATTGTTTTTTTTTTTTGTTTTTGCTTCGAGCACCTTGTTCCACACTGTTCTAATCCCAGCTCTTTGTTAAATCATTTCCCTATCCAATATCCTTGGGAATCTCTGAAAGAATAGAAAGCACAGTACATGTGGCTGGATATTATGAGTGTCTGGATCTCACACGTTCTAGGTTTTTTGCTGTGTGACATCTAGGAAACCGGAGACTGAAAGTTTAAAACCTTTAGTGAGATAAATGATGATTGTCCTCTCCACGAGGGGGGACACAAAGAATAGATTGCTGGCTGTCACTCTTTGCTTTTTTTCTTTACACATTTGCCCCTGAGGCTGTTTGCTGCTGACTGGCTCCAAGGACAGATTTATGTTGTGTATAAGTCGGCCAGAAATGTTTGGATTTATCACCAAAGGCTTTGGGGGAGCTTGTACACTCAGGGTATGAACACACACCCACACAAATGCACAGAGACACCTCGAACTCCTGAATGTGACACATGCTTTAACTCTGCTGCCCTACTCTGTTGATGGTGGACTAAATGATCCATAGCAGTGTATATAGACCGCACCTCCTCTCATTGGTCACAGACACTTGCCTTTTATTGAATCTACCAGGTTAGTCCACACGAATGTTGACTCATATATTATCATCATTGCAAATCACTGCAGTACAATTTATTGCAGTGTCATTCAAAGTGATGACTGTCCTCCTCCAGCCCTTTCCGAAAACTTGTTTTGTTTTCCATCCTTATGTATAAGTCTTTGATTCCTCAGCTGCTGTACCCCTCCTTGCTGGAGCCATTTTTCTGAGGTTCTGTCCCAGGGGTGACCCCTCTGGCATCCATCACCATGGCCTATGTGGCATTACGCTAAACCTCAAATTGTTTACTCACAGAGCTATTAATAAAAAGCTTCACTCACTTCACATCAGTGAACGACAGCAAGAATGCCGGACAGTCAGTTATAGACAGTGAAGCACATGGGGGAGGATTATAGACAGTGGGAGACTGAGAGTATGCTGAAATCTGTTTGTGGAACAGGGCGTGTGGGGGAAACGTTGATATTTGTGCCCCCGCTGAGCTCTGGGTGCTGTGATGAATGGCGCTGTATAGCGTTTTACTGCCCTGTGCATTCCAGTGTCTGGGCTGTTTACTGTTACCACACCTCGCTCCTCTGTGTGTAGTGGTAACCAGCCGGGTAACACATGGGGCTGTCTATGCCAAGAACATTGCCCCAGCGTAGTTATTCTGACCCCGCTTCAAACCTAATTCACTCCACTGCCCGGAGTTGTCACATACCAGTGGCATAGCTTCATGGCATAAAGCTCAAGAGATCTGAAGTGTAGGAAACAAAAGAGTGTTGCAGCTGTAGGAGGGAATCAATGGGCACAATTGTGGACATGACAGAGGGGATTTAATGTTCAGCTGCATTTTAAACCATTAGCTACTGTCTCTTGTCTTGTTACCCAAACTGTCCATGTTGCACAGCTGTATGTTTCTTTTACTTTCTGTCAGATAGATTCCATGGCTTGTTAAGGCAGGATTTAGTGTCAGTAAATCCACATTAGCTGCAGGAAGGACAGTGACCTCTCTAACTGTAATTAGACAAGGAGTCTGCTCCAGCTCTGTCCCTTGAAGACCAGCCACAGACATGACTTCCATCATAATGTGTGGACATCCGATGATCTGTTGGGGACAGGTGGGGATGTCATCATGACCTTCAGTGTGTGTTTGTGTGTTTGTGTGAGTGTGTGTGTGTGTGTGTGTGTGCCTTTCTGAGGGGTCCTTTGACTTGGCTTCATAGAGGGTCTCTTGTGTCGTTAGTGAAATGTTGATCGTTCTAATGTTAAGCGAAGGGCATTAGCTGGTGTGACCACTCTTCGGGCTCTCTGAAGGTCGGCAACTCCAGTCTGGATGTTTTCACCTGCTAAATGACACTGTCAGCCAAGTGTTTTAACTTGCTGCTGTGGAGAATGCTAACAACCGTGAGGGAAACATTTGCCAGTTTGAGAGACACATTTCCCCCCTCTAGCCAGTTTACTATCTCGGCGCCATCTTGGCATGTCCCCCAGTTAACATTTGTGGGAAGAAAGAGGAAATTCAGCGTTCAGTGACAACTGTGAAATCATCTGAGATGGAGGTAAAGTGGAGGATTAGGCTGGGATCGGGCCAGAGGAGTGCACAGTGACTCAGAGAGAGATGGAGGAGGAACAGTTCCCAGCAAAATGCACTGAATAGATTTTAGAGCCTCTGTAATTGTCTTTCTTTTTGTCTGCTGTCCTGGAAAACCACCCACTCCTCCTCCTTGCCTTTTCTTTTTCCCTCCCACTGAAGTTCTTTCAGCTTTGTGGAGCATTTACTGAAATTGTATAGGTGATAACCAATAATGCAGTTGTTAATACATTTGGGTTCATTTTGTTAATCCCGATCTAATTATAAAAAGAAATGTGACTCTCTGATGCAGTTTCACTCTAATATCTTATTGTTATCTTCCTGCCGTCACATTGAACTATTTCTGGCTGCTTTTGTATTGTGTCTTCTGGAGTTGTTTATCTCCCTGCTGGCCTTTTCACAGATACCAAGGTATATGGAGCAATGTGTTGTGACACCCAGCACACTTTCAAGCTGCTCTCTTTTCCTTTTTCACCTGTCTGTTCCTATTTCTTTACAACATCCCTTTTACTCAGCCTTTACCCAGGTTGTTTTCCTCAGAATTGATTCCAGCATCTTTTCTGTGACAAACAGAAAGGGGGGTTTCTTTGGAGCTATTACCCACCAATATAGTCTGCTTTCCTTTCATTCTTCTTTCACCTTTTTCCCTTTCTCCAACCCTCTGCCCATCATCTGTCCAATCTCCCTTTTTCGGTTTTCCTCTGCCCTAGTGTTGCTCTTCCCCTCTGACGTCGGGTTTCTTGACTCCTGTTGGCATCTAGTAGTGGTACCGTTTCTTCCTTTCCTTCCAGCTCGACTCCGCTGGAAGACTGGAGCCCTTGTTGAGGTGTTGTTGTGGTTGTTGGCCGAGGCTGTTTCTCAAGGGGCTCCTTCAGCTTGTCTCTCCTGCCTGAGTGTCCCTGGCCCCTGGCCCCTAACTCCCACCCCCCTTGCCTCACAAAGCTGCTGTCAGTTCACAGGCCACATGTGTCAGGCCTCAAGCCCTTATTTAAGACCCAGGTCCTGTCTAGGCGTCACTGTTCCAGCAACAGCGAGGGCACCATGAAAGAGAGGGTGTAGGCAGCTATTCAGCAGCCCGGAAAGACACAGAGGAAGGCTGGACAAGAAAAAGTGATGGAAATAAAGCAAAAGCACTCTCATTGGAACAATTGCTCTCAGCCCAGCTGACACTGTGAACTCTAAAAAAAGTACTCTGTTTGTGAAGAGTTAGAGTGACTATTCACCCACACAGTGTGCCCCCAGTTCATACGGCTTTGAAAAAAGTGTGAATATAGTAGTTTGGCTTGAGGGGACAGTGGAGTTCAGCCAGACCCATGCACAACAGCCTCTCTGTTAGGCTTTCTCTCTCTCAGAGCAGCGCAGGAGCCTAGACACATTAACAAATACAAGCCTCCAATAAAACACCACCGCTGGACTATGTTCCGCCAGCTCTGCCAGTGGTCTGATAGGCTGTATATGAGGCACAGAAAAGCCATGCCATTCATTCCATTTGGGTGTATTTTGGGGTCTGTTTTTCTTTATTAGGCTTTGGTTAAATAGTGATGACTCATTCCATATCTGAAAGTGCCAGTGACTTTATTTTATTTATTTTTTTAACACATACTGCATTCAGCCATTAGTGCTCTGGCTTTGTACATTATTGTTTATTGGTTGCCTGCTAAAATTGTCTCTGTGGCCGTTTGTCTCAGCAACTCTGGAGACACTCAGCAGTTTAGGGATGTTTTGAGGTGACGTAGTCTTAAAATAGTACCGCGACTAACCAGGTAGAGACGACTGAGACTGTCAACAGCTCCTTAAAGTCTCTATGTTGGGGGTCACAGGAGACAGAAGCTCTAATTGACAATCAGTGATGAGTGTCTAAACAGACTGTTATTACAGGGCTCTCAGGGCCTTGATCAGCCAGTGTGGAGAGACGGGCTGACCGGAGGGGGCAGGGGGAGGAGAAAGGGACGGTCAAGACATAAACATAATTGTCCTTTGGTTTCGTGGGAAGACTGGCACTTAATCCTTAAGACTGATGTAGCTTCACACGGCACAAAGAGAAAAAGAAAGATGTGGTCCAAATGATAAAGGTTATGGTTACGTCTGACCCTTGGGTTTATATGGACTGGATTTTGTCTTCTCGCCCTCAGAGAAGTGCTGTGGTGTGGGTGGTGGGCAGGATAAAGATGGTTTCCACAGGAAAGAAGGAGGAAAGAATGGCCATCTTTTTTTGCGGGAGCAGAACCAGCAGCAGTTTGTGGAGAAAAACCCGCTCAGACACAGGCAGAGTAAAACGGGGACAGAGCAAATTAACATTCTTGCCAAGACCTAATTTGACTAGTCGTTAAAGTTTCCTCACTGTGGTCAGGAGGCAATATTGGGCATGAAAGGTTTGAATTAAGATGTCCAACATGAATGCTGGTAGAGATTTGCGGATAATACCTATAATGGTAGGCATTTTCAGTGGCATATTAGTATTTTTTGCGATTTCACATTTCATTTACTTCCCAAACCAATAATAATAAATTGTGAGCCTTGTGAATTTTGAGTGTGGCTCTTTTTTTGTTTTCACGTTTTATATATTTTTTTTTTGTCTTTTTCCTCCATTAACTTCATATTACACATACAATATGGATACATAGCATGCTTCACACAAACATGTTCATGCTGGATGCTTGTGGTGGATCTTCTTTGCTGGCAGGTATTTCCGTGCAATGCCTCCCTTGTTGCCTTCCCTTATCCTCTTTTAATTAATGTATCTCCCAGGGCACATAGTGTGCAGTAATTAAGGGCTAATTGCACCCAAGGTCAGTGGATTTATTCATTTATCTGTTCATTTATTTTGTAATCAGCCTTTTTTAAGTAATGTTATCTCTGTTGCTGTTTGGCATTTGAGTCCTCGGCTGCCTCTGCAACAGAACACTACCTCAGCCTTGTAAGTTGAGCCGAGGTGGTGATGGCTGTAAGGAGGAAGCCAGTGACACATAAAGGCGTTGCTACTAGCCGGGAGGGCCTGAGGGCCCTTGTGCTCCCTGCGGGCCAGCGTAAAGGGACTGACTGCCTCAGGACAAGCATTCTCTCAGGGTGGTTTCGGTGTGCTGATGGCGTGTTGGGTGTAAACAGTGGTGTGCTCCCAGTGCTGGCTGGGGTCACTGCCTAACGGAGCAACTAACATTTTCCTGCTTTGTTCAACAGATTGTCCCTTTCTCCTCATATTAATCTTTTCTAGGTGAACAGATTTGTTTTGCCTCCTGGTTTCCTTTAATCAAGCAGCTCTTTTGTCTGCGCCAGATGAGGAGAGAGTCCCTGTGATCCCCCCGTTCCCATGTTCAGATTTTAGTCCTTTATTAGTACACCCTCACATAAATGCACACATGCATCATTGTACACACAGAAACACACAATCTCATCCATAAAGGAATGGCCAAACTGACAACCCACATGCCCTTGTACGTCGACAGTCGGTGGGGTTTCTGCTCAGCATGTGTGCAGTAGCCCACCTTGGCTCTGTCATGTTTTCCATATTAAAGTGGTGGTGTGGTGGGCTCCTGCTGGTGGCAGGGTAGGGGCCCTGTCCCAGGGCTGTGCATGTGGGCCTAATCCCCTCATTAACTCAGCCGGTGCTGGGCGCAGATGGCAGGTTGGCACTGAAACAGGGTGCACACCCCCCTGTCTTTCTGCCGTTATCAGACCCTGAGATCCCTCTGACTAGTATACGCTCATTACTGGTAATGGATCGCTGTTGGTCTGTCTTGACTGCGCTTGTGTGTGTTGAGAGTGCACATAAAGGTGTGTGTATATGTGTGTGTGTGTATGCGTGTGTGTGCATGTTTTCTGTTCCTGTTGATTCATCAGGGGTGTTGACTCTGTTCAATTCAGTTGTCTATTTAATGAAGACTGATGAAAGATGTAATTTGTACAGGGCAGTTGCTTCAGCTGTCACTTACAACACTTTTTTTTCTAAAAACCCATCTGCACAGTAAATACTGCAGCATGATATGATAGGATGATGGAAAATTATGAAACATGACATGATGCTTTCTGATACAGGCTGAACAGGGGGCGGTTACACACGGGTACACACACCAATTACAGTACTCATTTTCCTTTTTTCTCCATGATAGATATCATGATGATATCATAGATTATTGGAAAATGCTACTTTCATGTACTCCATTCCCTCTGGTTATCAGAGGTCCTAAAAGACATTTTCAAGGCTCTCAGCAAAACTGACTCTGCCAGCCCATGAAATAACAAACTGTTAAAAATGTTCTTGTAAATTTTCCACCAACAGGCTGAAGGAAAATATGAGCAAACTGACAATCTAGACACACGCACTTGAGGTGCTAAGAGCTATTGCACTGACAAAAACCAGAAACCCTTCTGTCCTTTGAGAACGTGCATTTGTCGGCACTCTGCTATGGGGTATGTCGGCTGGCACTACAGTTAAATATAGCATGTGTTTACAAAACGTCCAATAGCACTTTTTCATTTGCTTATTTCTAACATTGCACTGACAGAATTTATTTCACTAATTCCATTTTCCTGTAATAATAACCCAGAGTGGTGCTGAACAAAACTGAATATTAACTTCTATTATAAGAGAGTGGAATAGATCTATAGAGCTGGACCTGGGCCAATCATGGACGGATGAAAGACTGGTGTGTGTGTGTTTGACTCTTTGAGCATGTGTGTGTGTCTGTGGAGGTCATTCTGGGCTTCCTGTTGACAGCTGCAGGCTGTGGGCAGATTTACTCCGCGGCAGATGCTGCTGAGGGACACAACGCTGTCTTAAGTTTATGTTATACCATTTGGCCTCACATCTATTTATGGACCAGGGCTATACAATGCGAATAGGTAGACTAAGCAAAGCTGCTTTCAGTTGTAAAAATGTCTTGACCGTGTTGCTTTGCATGTGTTTGGCTGTGTGTGTGTGTGTGTGTGTGTGTGTGTGTGTGTGTTGGTCTGTTTGGGTGGTAGTTGCTAGCTTGGTTGGACACCCTCATTACCAGACATGCACAGGAAGGCACGGTTGATTTCCCTCTACAATAGGGCACGTTGGGTCTTGAAAAAATCCACAATAGACTCACTGTGACATCCTGGTGCCTCCTTTCATCTTCTCCTTCCTCCTGTCCATCCTCCTTCCATGCTGCTGTTCTGCTCAATGTCTTTACAATGTGATGTCACATGTAATTTGTATCCCTGCCTGAGATTTTTGTGAAAGAGGATAAATCTGGATATTCTCACCGGGTGAGGGAACACGGCCACGACTCTGAATCTGGTCAAGTACGTCAAAGACTGGTACCAAATCATTGTCCCTTGAGATGGGAGGAATGGTCTGGCTTTCCTCATGTAAATATCAAAGTCCGTTCATGTTGGGGGGGCCATTATCCAAATCTAGGGGACCTTTAGATAGATTCGACAACCAAAGAGAAGTAGTCATTATCTGTCCTGTGCAAAGCCTCCATCATCTCAACTTTTTCTTTACTTGGACTAAAGAAGCACTCGATGTTCTTGGGTTTTTCAGTGAGCCAGCTGAGTGACTTATGATTTGTACTGTATGTGTTGGCAGTCCGAGCTCAGGGGCCCAAATCCAAACAGAGCACATGACCTTAACCAAAAAGTCAAACATAGGTTTGTCACCAGAGGGCCAAATGTGGAAATACTGTAGGTTCATCTGGATAGCAATAAAAGATGCATGCTACAAGCAATTCCTCTGGCTAAATGAAAAGGCAGATACTTAATTATAATAGCTAGGTATGCTGTAAACCACTGAAAATGCTTTTTGTATGTTCCACCACTTTCTTTTACTTTCCTCTCCTCTCCCAAGACACATAAAGAGCCTGCCAAACAACTGAGCAGGTTAGTCTTGCTTTGAGCAATGAACACGGCTTCAGTTTCATTGCTCAAACATTTACCATTTTGTTTGCTATGTATGAGCCTGCAAGTTCGACAAAGGCAGCCATTGTACCAAGGGACATTTTTTGGCTTTTCCTTTCCTTCTCAAGGCTTCAGTGCTGCATACTGTAAAGAGAGCTACATGACAGATAAGTTTCACTTTATGCCCACAACAATCATGGCTCTATTGTTCGAACGAGGCGGTTTTGTTTGCAAGTCCTTGTCAGGAAAAAAGATGAAAAGGAGAAAACAAGTTGATTGCATGTTACTCTAAACCAACAAGACACATGACAGTGTTTGCTGCATTTTCTTCTGCTACTGTCTAGGTTTAATTTTAATGTCTTGGCTTGTTCAACATTTCCTTTTTTTTTTTTTAGACTTCAGGTTATGCTAGCCAACTCACACATTGGTGGCTTCAAATAGCAGTGAGTAAAAACTGGAAAATTGAAACATATATTCCTAGAAATATTGCCAGGAAAGTGTCAGTAAACTGTATATAGCATGCTTATGTTTAAAAACCAAGGCGGTCTGTGGTGCTGTACTGTATCAGGATCTGGTGACTTTTTGGATGGAGTACTCGAGGCGTCTGTTTGAAAAAAACTGTTTGTGTTTTTATTAGTCACTTCCTGTAAGCGGAGAGTGTTCACACGTGGTTTTTTCTTTGATAAACAGATTAGATTTACTGGGTCTTTGTTTGAATGGGAGACTGTTCTCTCATAGCAGTCTAATTTTATTAGTTAGACCCACACAATGGATTATCTAGTACAACTTTAAGTAGATATTGCCATTTAAGAAGTTGGTACTCAATAAAAATATTTAATTGTGGTCTGTGAATACCCTATAAACATACATATATTACCCAATGTCTCAAGAAAGACCATTTGGGTTTTATTTTATCATGGACATGTACATCATATAATGTGAACATTGGTTCAATAATGTTTGAATTATCCAGTTATAATCAACATGCACTTGACCTAATGACCTTTATATGTGTAATGAGAAACCTGGAGCATATCAGTGAATCCTTATTTTGAATATCCATTTTTAAGTGCTGGTATGTTTGTTGTACCATGGTTCCAATTGGAGAGACAGGGACAGGCTAAATGAGAGCCAGACTGTTTTCTGTGAGCCTCGTGGGGTTAGTCGTGTTGACGAACAATATCCTGGCCCCCTTGGTCCATGGCTCCTAAGTGCCCCTCAGCTACATGACCTCCTTTTCTCTCAGCATCACTCTGTCATCATACTACTTATGCCGGTCTCCCACTACGACAGCTGTCCTTTCATCAAACATGGCCCTTTCAGATAGATGAAGCCTGAATAACAGTGACATGGCTACAAGTCAGGATGAATGATTTTAGCTGCCACTTTGGAGATCTAGGTTGTATTAGGCAGCTTCAGGGCCCTTTTGTGATCCGGCCTATGTTTTATCAAATAGAAGTCAAAGCTCTTTCAGCCCGAGTCAAACTATTTATCCATCCACCTACCGTAGATTGAGGACTCTGAACCTGGCTAGATAGACAATCCTTAACAGGATATGAGGTCATCTTCTTTATGAATCAGCCTGACTGGAAAGTACCACAGTTTCAACTCTTCACCACCTCTGCCCTCTCTTTATCACCCATTGGTTCCTTATCAGGGTAGTGTGGCTGCAATATTGACCTTGTGGGAGAGGCTTTCGGCCTTGCCCTCAGCACAGAGCTCACAGTGATTGCTGGCCATTGTTTGCCATTCTTTACTGATCTTAAGGAATCGATTAGGCCATTTGCTGACTCCATGGGCAGAGGTTAAGTGGCCTAATGCCGGCTTGACTAATGCATTCATTCTTAATGACTGTGGTAACAGAGATGCCCTTTGAACACATGACTAACAAGTGGGATTACAATCCAGAATTTGTCAGACATGTTTGTACTGCTGCATGATATATTTTGCCTCCAGCTTGAAATGCAGAAGAACTTCTTGAGTTGGAGAAAGAGCTGTTCCTACCTGTATCTGTTTTCTTGAGTTGTCTCTAAAGAGATGTCAGGGCACCTGTCAGGGGATGCTGTCTTTTACCGTCATCCCCCAGGAGTCCAGCTTCTCTACGTTTCATCATAATCAGGACTTTACATTTTCCACATACTGACAACTCAGAGACAGAAGGATTAGATGCATACTGAGACACCCAGGTAAGAAATGTCAGTGTGAGGAAACAAAAGAACATAGAGAAAGTCTGTGTATTTAATGAAATGAACAAATCCCCCTTAGGAGAATACTGTATATGGATGTGTCAAAGAAGCGCCCCATGGCTTTTTCAGTAATATTGGTTTTGGTGTATTTTTTCGCTAGCACTATAACCTTCTCACAGCAATAACTTTGGGCTCTCTGTTTGCAGCAAAACTAAGAAAAGTTGTCAACGTAGTGGGTGTAAGATTGGATTCTTTGTCCTCCCAAGATTGTCTGTAATATCTGTCTGTGGATGTATTTTTTCTGGGTGTTTCTGTGATTGGAGTGCTGTGGACCATTCCTTTATGCGAAAGTGAGAAAAGGGAAATTTGGACCAGCTCATACCAGAGAAAGGATACACTTGGTCGGCTTATTGATTTCCCCCTTCCCTACCTGCCTTGCCCCTCCCCTCTATCCATCCATCCCTCTTTCCCTCTCCAATAGACTGATGATGAGCCCACTCCCCACAGACCCGCCGCCAGCCACAGTCAGTCAGCGTTCTCTCCGTCCATCTCTAGACTTGCTAGGCAGAAGATTTCTCCCGGGGCCAAAGGGAACAAGGCATATTCTGTTACAGCCAGCGCAGTAAAAAAGAAAAACGTACTGTTACTAGATATGAGTGAAATCAAATCTGTTTGACTTGCCCGGCAGCCATGACCATTTTCCATGCACACAGAAAATGTCAGGATTGAGTGAATGGAATGCAGTTACTCACCGTGCACCTGACAGATTTTTTAGGACTGTCCGTATTTAAAAAAGATCTGATAAATCATTTATTTTATTTCCATGGGGAGCAGGTTAGGAAATGAGTGGTAGAAACACATAACACTCCAAGGTGTTTAATATAGATCATATTTTAGTGCTTCATTTTTCAAGTATGCTTAAGTTTTTTTCTCCCCATCAGGCTGCTCTTGTTGTACCTTCGTATCTACAGGAATGATAGTGCCTGGGTCGGCTGACAGTCAAATTGGGCAGCAAGCGGTGGAGTGTTTTCATACTTCCTCATACCCTGAGTGTCCTACCTCTTGCCAAATGTCTGCAATAAAAGGGTGCAGAGAAGACAGAGGGCAGAGCGTGCTCATTCTAAACCTGCTCTCAGATGTCTAAACTAACATTCAGTCTGCACTTCAAAGGCCTGTGGGCGTTGACACAGTGCCCTCCTTTGTGTTAGCGTGTATCTGAGTAAATTGAAATTGAGGAGTGAAAGACAGGGCAGAGAAAACAATGGGTCATAAACAAACCTCGAGTCAGGCTCCATAACAGCTGGTGGTTACTTGTGAGACTACAGTGTTTGCTCCAGCAGTGTGACAGATGTACTGTAAGCCCCTTTGCTGCTTTTATTGTCTGTATGTTTTGTGTCTGTGTGTGTGTGTATCTGTGTGTCTGTGTTTGAGTGTGAGTGTGTTTGTGTGTGTCTGAGTGCCTGAACAAGTTTGGTTAGGAGGAAGAAAGGGGGAACATACCAGAGGAGCAGCTTGACAGATCAAGCCATTATGTACACTTTGCTGACCGTCTTCAGCTGTATCAAATCAAAAAAATGATGCCTCTCACGCTGTGTCTTTCTTTCTCTATGACTCTCACTTTCTCTTTCTATCAGAATCTGAAGCAGAATCGTTTTTATCGCACAGTAAGTTTACACATACAAGGAATTTGAATCTCACACACAAACACATCCATACATAGCCAGCCAGTATGCTGCAGAGGACCTTGTAGAGCGTGTAGAACAATTAAAGCTTCTTTGCTCAGTGGCTCAGGTTCGACAGAGTCCCACTCAGGCAGTCTTTCGTTTTTTTTTTCCACCCACCAACATGATGCTGGATAGCTGGCAGACCCACTAATTGGACGGTACTGTATGTGCGTGGAGCTCAGTGTCCCTCCATAGCCCTTTATCTGGGCAGATGCTGCGGATATGGTGGATGTTAATGTGAGATGCCGCAAGCTTCATCATCTGGTATCAGTCACTCTGTAATTGGAACAGCCCTGGTGGTTGGCTGTTGCCTTCACAGGCCCTGTCATAACCCCACCCACGCTCTAATGGTGGATGGGTCTCTCCATTCCAACCATGTGCGGAGGAAGATTCTTGGAGGAGGAGAAGAAGGGAAAAGGGAGGGAATGTGAAGGAGCCAGAGGAGGAGGAGTGTGTTCTTTTGCTCCCTGTCCTGGTCTTGATGGTACCCGTCTGGTTGCCAGGCTGTTTGCCCCTCCGGTGCCTCCCCCAGTCCACCACTGCTACCCATCCCCCGCTTTTCTACCACTAAAATGATGATGGATTGCTCTCAGCCAGCGGAAATGACTTTTAAACTCCCACATTTTTTGGTTGTACATAGATGAGGGCAAGGGTTTATCAAAAGTATTTGTTTTCTGTTGTTGCTGTTGTTGTGTGTTTGAAAACTACTGTGACAAAAAATAGTTTTTTGCAAAAATATTTATCCATTCAAACTCCCGCAAAAACCTAAAATTTGTATTTTGATATATATATATGTCTTTGCATTTGCTTGTGGTCCCATGTGTGGGTGCATTTGTGTGTGTGTGTGAGTGTGTGTGCTCTTCATAAAAGGCAGCTTGTGGAGCTAATTAAAAGGCCTCGTGTAGGACAGAACCATTCATCTTAGTGATGGGCCCAAGCTGTCACTTAACCCACAGTCCTGTGGGGGAATGAACTGCAGTTGCTGGAGTAAAGGACACAACACACACTCTCTTTCTCTTTCTCGTCTTCTCAAACATCTGTGTGTTAGGGTTTAAAATGAATGTAATTCATTTTTTTATGTTAAAATATTCAAATGAGAGGTACTTTTCCTGCTCATCTCTCCTTCGCCACTTGCCTAGATGGAAAGAAACTATCTACCTTCCCCCACTAAAGGTGACAAGAACAGTTAAGGTTAAGATTTACTGCCTTTGATGGAGGGATTAAGATATGCAGAACTCTCCCTCTAGATTCTCTGTGCTCAGCAGGGTTTTTTTGATCACAATTTTATTAGCTGTGATGGGTCTGACAGAGAATGCTGGCAATGGAATTTGTAATTGATGCCCTTTTAGTATGCATCGCAGGCCTGCATATCCTTTTGGCCTCCATTGCCTGCCCCCTGCCCCCTGCTCCATGGGTGAACCCAGGCTGCACGTCCCCTTGCCCTCTCATTACCACCGCAGGCCCAGGGGTGCTGCCAAGGCACTGAGAGGTGAAGCAGCTGGGTCAGGCCACAGTGTTGTCTCTGCTTGTAATGACACCCAGATATATGGTTAAAAAGAACACATCAAATTTTCATGGATGAGAGAACTTAATGCTGTCTCTTATTGATTATGGATGATGAAAATTGATTGCGCTTCTCTGCCGCGCATAGCATTATCTGTGTGTATGCACAAGGTAACTGCATGCATCTGCTGCTGTAGCGTAACAGCGTGTACTCCTATTTCAGGACTGGTTGGTCATCAGCAGCTGTAGGATACACACATTTATCAGTCCATCAGTGGCAGTCAGTTCCCTCAGGGGGATGGCAAAAATAGTTGCTGAGTTTTGTTTTTCAGAGCTCTGTATTTATTGGGACTATTTGGTTGAAAAGGTCCAGGAAAAAGTTCAGAAAACCAGGACATATTTGCAGGGGATGATGGGTGAGAGGTAAGTGGGAATGCTCGCATGACCTGGACAGCATATCACACTGTGAAATATCCTTCATCACATGTGTTAGGAGACAGGCGCAGCAGTGAAATGTTTGGTGTGATTTAAAGTCACTCTGGCATTTTGACTGATAGTTCTCTCTGTGCAACACAGGGTCATCCCAGGTCTGTCTGCCCCTTGCCCTGAAAAGCCCTCCCACCAAGCAACAATAGTTTTTCTTCTGTTGTTGCGCCATTCAAGATCAAATTACAATAATTACATCCTCTGAAAGTTTTTGGCACACCGAACACTGTCTAAATCCTCTAAATCCCCTTGTGAACAATAGGGTACAGACCGTACCTACTATTTGAATCAATAGCCCAGGGTAAGAAGGGATATTTTTCAACCAGGCTCAGCATAGGCATTGTCAAATGAGGTCTTACCAGCTTAAAACATGCAGAGTAAGAGCAATGTCAGCTCCCATCTCTTTTTGTTCTTGGAAAAAGAACAATGTCTGTTCCATCACCCTGGTCTGTCTCTGGCCCTTTGTTGGTGTTCTTAGTGTGTTTGTGTGCATGTGCTGGGAATTTGTGTGTTTGACAGTGTGTTGCGACACCTGCAGAGCACATAAAAGCAACACGTGCGTATGTGTGTGTGTTTTTTGTTTGTAGGGGAAAGAGGTCGATCCCTGAGGGGGTCTGTTGCACTGAGACACGTAGGGAGCAAGGGGTCACTGGAAAGGGAGGGGAGGTAGGAACCCTCACCTCCACATGAACCTTAAACTAGTGAGAGACAAGTGAAGAGAGATAGGGGGGTTGGGACTTGAGCTTGAACATACGTCTGCAGGGCCTTAGACAAATGATAGGGATTTCCTCTGCCTTACTGACCACGTCTGACTGTCTAAGCCCTTATCTTTTATCTGTCTGTCTGGTGTCTTGAGGCATGGAAGTACCATCTAACTGCTGCTTGATACCCATAGTTTAGAAATATAATAAACAGAGATTGAGAAACAAAGTCAAAGAGATCAGAGAGAACGTTGGCAGTAACACTGGTTGTCAAAAGATAGTCCTTTTTATAGCTTTCTCTCCTCCTCTTTAGGAGAAATTCCTAGTAAATGTTGGAAAGAACATTTTCACAAGCAAAATATGTTCCAGGAAATAAGGAACATTTCTTGTGGAACTATGTTTTTTTTAGCGCAGCACACATTTTCTATTCTAACTCACTTAACGAGCAGGTGGAAAGCCATTAAATCAAAAAATGTAAGAGTTCTGCTTTGTAATTTCAGCAGTTTGCTGTCAATTTACAAGCGTTTTGTACTCTTAAAATGAAAAAGAAAAACCATGAACCTGTTCAAATATGGGAGCTTTGTTAGATGTTAGATTTCTCATGGAGTGAACTGTGTGTGAGAGCTGGGACTATTAATGGAGGGAAGCAGCATGAATCTCTCCACAGGGTAGGCCTAATGTTGACAATGCAGGGAGAGATATGGGCTTGAGTGGTGTGTGTGTGTATGTGTGTACTGCTGGTTGATGGATGGACAGAGTCGGGGTTAAAATGGGGTCACCCTGTTTGTTTTGTTGTGTTTAGGTGGAGATGGGGCGAGGTGGCCCTCAAAGCTTTAGTCTGTGTTAATAAGGTCTGTTTGCCACACTTCATCACCATACCTCAAAGTCTGATGGGATGTGTGTGCAACCTCTCCCCCTCCCTCTATATCTCTCTCTCATGCACCCCCACCCACCCATCAACACACGCACACACACGCACACACACACACACACACACACACACACACACATACACACACTCCGAGATAAAACGGGGAGTGTTGAAAGATACTTAATCACTATCTTCAGGTAAGTGTGAATGATTGTAGTTCCTAATAACTAATTGGTCTCCCTTGGTTGCTGTTAGCTGCGTATCAGCAGTGTTCCACAGCACTTGACAGTCTCTTCATTTATCAGCAAAAGATCCTTGAGCTTCCCTGCCTGCCTGCAGTTGTGCTATTTTTCCTGACTGTAATGTCTTACCTTCAGTGAAATCTCCCGGGGATGCTGAAAAAAAAACATGCTGATGGCCGCCTCCACTGATGGAAGTAACTACAGGCTCATGGACTCAGAGGAATGGCCTAACCTTTTATCTTGTGTATCATCTATTTCATCACTAAGCTGTTTTTACTGATGTGTATATAGTGGCAAAATTGGTTGCCAAGTTTGGCCTTGTGACCTGGCTATCTTTACTATTGCACTTTATGAGGATCAGTTATCCATAATGGGTTATAATTCATTCTTGCTACAGTAAATGACCTGCTGTACAATTTCAATCACATAAGTTACATTGGCAGGATTCGCTACTAGAGTGTAAGTGGGAATTGCTGACCCATCATCATCAGAATAAGGATGTGTCTCTGGCTCGCTTTACCAAGGTTGATCTCCTCAATCTTCCGTTTTTCCACAGGAAAATGGGCTATTTTGCCCCTGTAAGCATGCCAATTTTCAATTTTGTTTCCACTACACCTCTGTCTTCATGCTTTACGCTTTTTCAACAGCTGCTGTTGAGGTGTTTTTGACTTCCAGCTACACTAGTGGAGCTGGTCAGTTGCCAATAGTCATAGACTGTGTTGGCAGGTCCCAGGTGTGAATGTGATGTGCTGCATTGCTCAGTGTGAGCATGTGTGCCAAGTAAACTCTTCTTAGATAAACAAAGGTTCTTGGGTTGTTAAATTATTCTAAAACATTAAATCAAAGACCCAAGTGCTGTTCTCTCCCCATCACCTGTGTGAGGATGCCTCTGATCCTTGCTGTGGCTCCTTGTTCCTGGATGTCAGCTGCTGCTGTAATGAAAGTGAATGTAATCGCCAAAGCCCTCACCTGGAACAAGGAATCACCGGGCCATATCCTCACTTTCACGCCAGACTGTCCCCAAATAAACTCCATATATGTTTGTAGTGGTCCCCTGTCACATTTATCTTCTCAGCCTGACTTGGCCTATCTAGGTTCCAGCATGTCAACCATGGCAAATTATCATATAGAGATTGCATGTCATAGTTTGTAAGCTGTAAGTGGAGCTATGTGGCTATGTGTAACAGTGGTGTATTTAGCTATTTCTGTGTATTGCATGAATGGTCCATGTGGTTGAGTGTTCACATGTGACGGACCATGTTTGTACTTGTATGTAGTTATCTGTGTGTTTTCTTATGAATGAGCTTCTTCATTTTAGATTTGAACAAATAAGTGGACTTGCACAAGATAAATCTGTGTGGCATTGCTTTTCTTCAGACTGAATCTACCTTTATATCAGATTAATGGGTATAGATACTGTTCATTTATCTATGTCAGTTTTGTGCGCAGGGGCACCTGTTATCAGCATAGCACCGTAGCCAAGTGGTAGTCCGACAGCTGGACTAATCCTCTCTTTATAACAAATCACCTCGCTCTTAACCTTTCAGAGAAGCTTGGAGGAGAGGGTGAGGGATGAGGCGGGCAGAGATGATCGCACAAGATGATCGTGTTGCTGTTAATGAGCCCTGTGCTTTTCGTCAGAAGTAATGACTTTCACAGAAAAAAAAAAGTCTTTCTGCACAGCTGCTATACCTGTAAACAGTCCCCTCCTGGAAACCAAGCGATGCTTTTTCTCTGGAGCGTCTGAACTCTGCCATCGCTTTCGGGGCAGAATCTCTCTGTGTATCCAAGACAGCAGTGCTATGATACATTTTGTACAGAGAGAGACAGTTTTCTGAAAGATGAAAGCATTCCCATTTCCCTTGGGATGTGGTTGCTCTCAAAGCAGCCCTCCTGCCGACAAAGATTTGGGAGATTCCAGACGACCTTAAAAATCTCACCGAACATGAGGGAGGGCAATGAAAATACAACACGGGGAGAGACGTCCATAACCAGCATAAATGTGTTCTCATCAAAGTCAATATTTCCTCTAGTCCCCGCTCTTTTCATCTTTTATGTATTTTCTCTGACAAAACACTTCTTTGAGGCCTCACTCTCTGACAGATATGTTAGTGATAATTAGGTTTACAATAAAAGAGCACCAGACATTTCAGGATATCCTCTTTCTTTTGAACATTTCTTTTCAAGGGAAACTTTGGGTAACTTTTCCTCTTGAGATGAAAAGTCAGAAAAGCAATTCGCAACTACATATCTGCCTGTGAGTTCTTCCTTCCTCCTCTCTCCCTATTTAACTCACTTGTCTTTCCACATGTTTCTCCGCACCTACTCATTTTGAAGCTCTGCTCTGTCATTACCTGGGACAGAGGTGGGTTCATGGTGTGTTTGGCATTCTGTAGTTTCCCTTCCTTCCTCCTCTATTTGCCCCACATGCAAATAACCATCATGCTAGAGGAGCACTGCTTCGGGTTATCTGCTCCCTGGTCTTACGTTAGCTTTTCTCTTTTCTCTCCACTGCTCCTTCAGTGAGGCGAGAGGACACAGCTGGGAGTGTATGGTATTTACACTCATCCTTGTGCTGATCACCATGAGCAGTTGCATTGCATAGCCTCATTGCATGAAAAGAAGCAGCCGATGCTCTGCAGACTGGAAGGGCTTTCTCTCGCTCACTTAGATATGGTCCACATATGATACAGCAGTGCTTAGCCTGCTTACTGACCAGTCAGATGTAATTACTGTGTGATCGTTTATTAAATTGAAGACGGATTCAAGTGTTCTTCTTTTGCAGTTTGCTGTTGAAATAAGCTTGAAGAGTTGCGGTATGTTTTTGTTCAAAGTTTGACTCGTCCTTGTCTAAAGGTGAACGATGACGACTTAAAATAGGCAGGTCAGTGTGGGCTGTTGTTTTCCACACTGACGCTAAAGCTCCTCTTAAATAGCTGGTTCTAAAACATGCTTGCCTTTGAAGGTAGGTCAATATGCATGTGTGTTAAACATATGCACAAGCTGGATGAGGTTTTTCTATTTTAAAATTCTTCCAAGGATGAAAAAGAAGGTCACTGGCGTTGCGCTTGAGCATAAACAGCCATTTGAATGTTGTGCTGTGTTTAGACAGGTGTTAAAAGGGAGGTAAGTGCATCTAAGTGCTGTTTACGCACATATTCCAGTGAACCCACTATATTCCATGGGCTATATTCCCTTGGTAAATCATCAACTGTGTCTTTCCTATGGCGCTTTCCACACAGTTTATTATGCTAATTGCGGTGTATTCATGGTAGTGTTAGGCGAGTGTGCTTAATTTGTGTGCACACGCTGGCACATATGTGTCAGCGTGTGCACATGTGTTTGTGTACAGTAATGTGTTTAGAATTTAAACAAGATTTAAGACTTTGCTTACATAAATTCCCATGAGCTACTTCTTTGTCTTTTCATTACTGTGTTTCCACGACACACATCTGATCTATGTTATCTTTTCGCGTTGCTCGCTAAAACTTTAGTGGGATAAAAAACATTTGTTTGAGTACACAGAAAGTAAGTCAAGCTGAGAGTGGAGGGGATAGCAGTGTGCTGGCCTAGAAGTGAGAGCTTTGGTAGACATAATCTCTTGTATGCCTTTAATTTGGTAGGATTAGTAACCTACATTCTCTCCTCTCATCTTTTTGAGGCCGGCCTTTTATGGATGGACACTGCTCTCTTCACTGCTCCTTGCCTTTTTATTCGACTCCAAACAATAATTCTGGCTATTCTTCTGCACTTGCCAAAAACTTAAAATACTTGTAACTCCTGGTATTTGAGGTTTGGATTGAATTTTTTTTTAAATTTTGTAAATGCCTTCACATACAAATGTATTGATGGAATGTGATTTTATTCGTTTAAAACACAAATTACATAAAAATGTGCTAAAACAAAAACATTTGAAAAGTATGTTTAATTTTAAACCACATAGTTACATACTAAAATGTGTCTCTGTCTATATATGTTTATCCTTACTTACTTATGAAGTGCAGCTCCTGGGTTGTGATCAGTGAGAGGGACGATGGCCAATCATCCATCATTTCTTCTAGTCAGTCAGATGAGTGGCAGTGGGGGGGCTGTTGATTTGCTGTTACAGTGTGTAAGGATGCATTGTGATTATGTAACACACACACACACACACACACACACATACCCACAAAACCAAAACCACTCCAGCATAATAAATTCCTATCACCTACCGTTGTCCTCCATTGATCTGTCCAACAGAGGCCATCATTGATTGCGGTCACCCGCAGATTGCAATCAGAAAGATGCACAGTCCGAGGTCTTCTTTAAGCCCGAGGACACAAAAGACAGATGCTGGGCTGTAAAATTCCTGCATCTTAATCTGTCCAGATGTCACCCTGCAATCTTCCTCTTCTACGTACTGTGCTAATACATCTTGTTTTATCTGTCTCAAGTTTTTATAGTGCCTTTGAGTGCCGGGGAAGGGACTGGAATTATTAGAGCTATTTGGTTCTCCATAAATCATAGTATTTGATGATGAATGACTCTGAGTGAATGCTCCATGCAGCTTTGTAATGGCTGACAGAGAAATAGCTATTTTGCAAAAGCATAGAACTAGATTGATTTATTTAAAGCATAGTTCATAATGCGCTTTCAGACTTTGTGCTCATTTTTATGGATGTCTTCATTTGATATCGACATCAGCACGTTGAACAAACTGCTGCTCCTCTGATGATTTACACTGGACCCATCTGTGTGCCTGCAATGATTCCACTCTTTATTTGTGTGACCTAAAATGAAAACGGCCCATTATGTGCCTTTTATTACAGTACTCCCTACATATATATGTGTATAGATAGATAGATAGATAGATAGATAGATAGATATGAGGGAATGTATCCCCTACCATAGGATTTAGTGTGTAAAATATCATTCATGTGGTTTTGGGAGCCACAAAGAGTGAGGCAGAAGGCCAGGGAAGAGTGGAGGAAGCAGATTGACAAAAGATAAGATAAAACAGTTACAGTGGTGAGTACACTTATCACAGGAAATCTCACAAAGTTGAAGAAATGCACATTTCCCAACATTACTGAACATGTTCTTATTTCATACATTATATGGAAAGACTGACTAATATGCTTAATATGCTCCTGCTCCTTCTCTGTATGATTTCAATTTAGCAAAATTATACACGAGCAACACTAAAAGTGGCTATGCAAGAAAGGGGAGTGGCCTTGAGGGCTAAAAGACTGATGACCCTGTCCTTTTCCCATTTACTTCTAATCTCTGCTAAATTGTATTGCTTCGCACATCGCCAAGCAGTCCCCCGCCACCCCTCTCTTAGCCGGCACACTAGCTCTCCTTGAAGAGGCTTGTTAAAGACTGACCGCTGATCAAGCGCCAAGGGCCTTCCCAGGTCAGGCAAGAGTGCCCTCTTGACCTTTGTCTGCTTAACTCCAAATTATGATGTATTAACGCACAAAGGACTACTAATGGCTTTGCATGTATTAAACATCTGTGCTGCTCCTTGATCAAAGGGCCATTTACAACAGGACCCTAAATATGCTCACAGGAAGTAGTGGTGAGTAAAAAAGGTCAGGGGTTACGGTGAGCGTGTGAAGTAAACCTGTGGCTAATTATTGGCTTGCGAGAGCCTTTGTACTGGGAGCCAGCTGTAAGACAAGAGGACTTAGGTCTTTAATATCCTGTTTGCAGCCCCTAAATGTTTCTCTGTATCAGAGAGGAGGCTTCTGCTTTTGATGATGATTGGCCATGTCCTGCAGTCTTGAAAGCAGATGATAATCTGTGCATGTGCCTAGAGAGAGAATGCCACACTCTTGATTGCGGTAAAGACCATTTCCCGTTATCGCAGGGGTATGATTGTAGAATGGCAGTCAGGCTTCAGGACAGCGTTACTCTTCTTTCAAAGTGAGTGAGCATTGTCTCAGTTTAGAGTTGTGGCTCCATTCCTGTGGTGTCAGAAATTATACAGTTGGTCTGAAACGACAAAATCCGCTGTTTGGACTTGACTTGGCCACAGAGTGCAGTGCTGTTTAGCTCAAAACCCCTCAATTTGCTTTGACTTAAATGAGACATTGAGAAGTCACCAGACATTCCTGAAGTGAGTGAGTAATCACTCTGTATTGTCAGGGCATAGAAATGATAGAGCAAAGTAATCAAATGATTGGTGGTCACAGGTTTATGGGCCACAGGTTTATGGTTACCACAAATATTGATAGTGTTTACTGGAATATGAGGTTTTCCTAGAACTGTATTATTACTGTTTGGGTTTTTAGCTGATTTCAATCATGCTTGTGTGCGAATGACTAGGTTAGTTGCACGAATACATGATTCAATTTTTCATGCCCATGCCTGTGCACTATAACTGAGTCATCCTCAGGATATATCTTAAAAATAATCTTGGGAATTCAGCATGTGCTTTGAAATTCCATTTTTACCAAATTTCCAATCATTTAATCCTACAAGAAACACACCCAATTATCTTGAATTTGAAGACTTTCTAAGAGTTTAAGTACTGTTAACGTTAACATAAGCAATTAGTTATGTTCTGAAAGTCAATAAGTCATTGACCCCCTTAATTAGAAAGTGAGAATGGATGAATCTTAATTGTTCTATTTATCTCTGCTCCAGATGTGCTGGAGGGCTCGCATTACAGCAGCATCTTTCCACTTGACAGAATGAAATATCCAGAATAAGACAGGATGGCATTGTCTTAGTAAAAAGCAGACTTTGTCTTCCTCTTTGTTTACTCCTGGATTTGATCCCCAGTCACTTTGACAAGTTTCTTTAAGAGACAGGGTAATTATAGTCAATCTCACTGGAAATTATAGTAAACCTCATGAACACTGGCAATGGCACAGAGAGCTTTTGTTGAGGTGGATACATGACATTATTTATTAAGTAATAACCCTATTAAGTGTTACTCAGTCAAGGATTTGGCTGGCTGCTGTTTCTCTAAGGTTATAATCATCATTTTTTTCTTGAGCTGACTGTCAACAGATAGAGTGTACTGGATGGTAATTATATTCCACAGTTCACCATACAGTATATTTCTTTAACAGTGGCAACACACACAGCGGAGTCCTGAAATGTTGCCAGTGTGATTTTACCAAGATTCACCCAAATCATGCAAAAGTAAAGATGTTTTAACTAGTCATGAACCTTTCATAATAAAATATTCAGTCATATACTACATTATAAACTCAGGTAACTCTGGTATCATGTACAAGAAGCAACACTACACTTACACAAAAATAAAATAAAAATCATTTCACCTTTCCTTCACTTCTCAAGACCGTATTGGAGAATTTGTCTATCTTTCTTTTATCTATCTTTATCTCTCTTTCTTGACCATTTTTTCAGTTTCTCTTCCTGCTTATGTTTCTATAGGTTATGTTTCTGTCTGGTTGCCTGTCTGTCTCTCTCTGTGGGGGTATATGCTAGGTCTGTGGCAGAGTTCTCTCCCCTTCTCCTCTAATTGGCCAGCTCCCATCTCTCCTTGCCTGCTAGATAATTGGACATGCAACCCCAACCCTCGCAACCCAATCATTGGCTCCCTCCAGCCCCCTCTGCATTCCTCACACTTTTCATCCCAGTGTGAGTCTCTCTATGGACCCGTCTTTGACCACTGGATCAAAGGGAATATACAATCCTGCACAGTCCAAGCACATTGCGGCTCAGGCTGTTCTTACCTCGCCCCCAATACCATATATCAGTATGAGATTTTTATGCTGCACCCAACATCTCCCTTCACTACCTGAACCTCTGGAGACAAAGAGCAGCATCTCCCTCTGCAGTACAAGGACAACAAGGTAATTCATTTTAGGGTAGCTCTGCTGGAATTATTCATAAGGGGTTCAGTATCAAAATATTCCGGTCTGCTCTGGCCCTTAATAATTCATGCTTAGCATCCGTCTTCATTGTTGGTATAGGGAGCAGAGGAGTCATCCATCATTATTGGGAGCCTTGGTTAACTAGTATCCAGCACTAGTGTTGGTTGTCCGGGTTTACAGAGGTAGGGCAGGAGGGAGGGAACAAAAGAAGGAGGCGCGTGGCTTTGTCACACTGACGAGAGGGCCCCCACATCCCAGGGAAGGAGGCAGCTCCAAGGAGGAGAAGGCTGAGCTGCTGACCTTTGGGAAAGGACCATTGGCTTCAGATTGAGTGATGGTGTCAGCCGCTAGTGTAAAACACCTCTATTAGGAATGCCTGGCATGCTTGGGCGCTTCTAATTATGAAGAATGCAAAACAACAGTCAGGAGAGACAGGAGAGGTCGCCTCGCAGTCACCTTACGCCAAGCTTACTCACCAGCTACTGCTATGTGGGACCCACCACCGCGTGACTGCTTGTCTTACCACACACACACACATTACCATAGAGATCTGACACATTCCTTACCTACACTTTGTATTGCAGTCATTTTCCCCCACATGATAGTATATGCCTACCACCGGCTGCCATTCCTGATATGAATTGTTATTTTACTGACAGTGCTTTGTTTGCCGAGGTTTAGTTGATCAACATGCATTTGAGCTGACTGTGTGGGAGTTCAGTCAGTCCCTGGAGTCCACCTAAGAAAAAAACTGAGATCAAGTCAAGAACCTGGATCCAGAGGAAAAACAACTCAACGTTTGTGCTTGCTTGAAAAGAGGCAATGATATAAGCCATCTGTGTGCAATTCGACTTGATGGTGTTGTCATCCCGCTTCCCTGTAAGGTATCCCTGTGAGGGGAAAAAGCCTTGTAACAGTATCAGCAGAAATGCATAGCTACCGGGCAGTCAGCGATGAAGGGAGGAATGGACAGGCGGAAGGATGGAGAGATGGAGAGTGGAGGGAGTCCCCAGAGATTTTTCCACTGAGAGACGGAGGTCAGCAGCAGAACACAAATAGGCTTTTTTTTCCAGGAGCTGTGAGGGAGTGAGACAACAGTCCCTTCTCCCCCCCTACACCTCCACCTCCCTGCCTGATCAGTCACTGAGAACTGAGAGCTCATTATAACACACCACAGACAAGCACAGGAGAGGTGCTAAGACCAAAGGCAGGGGCTAGACTGGGAGAAGCTGGGACATTGAAATACCATCACTGGATTTCTGCTGGCTGCCACTATATTCTGTATTAATGTTGAATTTATGCCTTACAACGGTTGGGCTGATGTTCCAACCATTCTCTATTGCCAAATGAATACAAATCAGGATACATGGGTATATTTTGAAAGATTATTAACTGTTGTAAAACCTCTCAGCATTCAACCTTACTTCAGCAATAAAACATTTTTCCCCTGTGCGTATTCAGAATAACCCAACTGGCAGATTTGTCATCTCATACAGTTTTACTGTCACCAGCACCCATAAAACATCTCTATTTATTTACTGGCAGTCAAGCGTTGCTGTTTCTCTCAAAGGAATGTCCTTGTGCCCGCCCCAGTAACCTTGAGTCTAATGGAGGGGGTCAGTGTGAAGCGGAGGGGGAGTCTTTTAAAGGAAGAATACAAAATAGAATGAGGGAATAAAAGACTCAGGGTTGCTAATGATAGCATGCAAGAGCGCGACGCTGGGAGCCAGGTGATTATTCATTATCTGGAAATTCATCTCCTGGCCTCTCTGTCTTTCTTCTCTAGCTCTCTTCCTCACCCTCTCTTTGTCTGAACTGGGCCTGAAAAAGCAATTGTTGAGTTTTCTCACATCTCAGCAAAAATTAATTCTTGTTGCATTTTTGTCTCCCAGAAACTTTATATGCATGCTATAAAATAGAATTTATTTTCTGTTGGTAGGAAATGAGCAGGGCCCAGCAAAGAGTCAGTGACAGGGGAGAGTGAGAAAAATAAGAGTCACAAATGAGGTCCAGGTGTGTGGGTAATCAATTTCATGGAGTTTGGTTTTGCAAGGCTGCATGCTGAAGGAGACTGTCATAATTGGGCCACCATTTCAGACAGGTAATGGCTTTACAGCATTCATTCTTTTTAGGATGTACACACAGAGAAACACACATTCCTGCATGAACCCATAGAAATCACAGGCCATTGAACACAATTGAGACGGATAGGTTTGTGGCATTGCCTAGTAACCCCCATGTTTCAAGGACTTTTGCAGGCTTGTTCATTCATCATAAGGGAAGGGCTGTTTGGAGGAGCTTTTCTCTGGCTGTGGTCAGATTTATCACACAGCAAAACTCCTGTTTGGCTTGTTAACATTAGCTAGACGAGCTGTCCAGAGCTGCAAGTGCTGCAAAGTTAAAGGGACTAAAAAGGCTAAACAGCAAATGGATTCACAACATCACTAAGCGGCTGTACGCAGGTGACCAGTCTACCCATGGATCATCCTAGTTGCCAGCTTTGTTTTTTCCTCTGCAAGCTAGAAGATAATGCAAGTGTGTTACTGCAGTATCACAAGCATGATTGCCCTCATCAAAATCCTGATTGGGACATGAAACAGCAGCTGATCATAAAAAACAATACAATTATAGGAATTTGGCATCATTAACGATGATGATTATATCCTCAACTTCATATTATATGACAATGACTGGATAAAAACAAGATTGAGGCTGCATTTTTGAAGTTATTTTGCATAAAAATCACACAAAGCCTTCTGTCTGGTAGTTCATACGTTCAGGAACATTCATGTGACTGACAGTGGCACATTCAAAAGCCTGTTCAGTGCTGCTCTTGTGGAGAATTGCCATTAAAATGACTTGCTGCCTTTATGCTGTTAAGAATATTAAATTAAATTATGAAACTTTATCTTAATAGGTTCCAATTAACCATTGTTCTGTTACTGCAGCAGAAAGACTCAAGAGGAACCGACATGTGGCATTTACACAGACATCTACTGACACACACACACCCACACACACACACACACACACACATACCCACACACAACCACACTCACCGTGCACTTACAAAAGAACATGCATCTTACAGTCTCTTGCAGTTTTTCCTGCCTTAATGGATCCAATTACTCTTTCAAATACTGCCAACACTGTACCTTATGGTGAGCCAATTGAGATGGTAATTCAGTTGTTTTTAATGGACACACTCCCAATAATAAACCTGTGGGGGGAAAGATTTTCCAGACAAATTGCGGCTCACATGGTAAATGTACATTATGCTAATGTGAGGTGCAGAGAGGTTGTCATGTCTCATGAGGTAGGGGGTGTCATATATTCCCCTTTTATAATGGAGGAAGCCTTCCTGTAATTGCCCCTAGTTTTGTACATTAATGGGAAGCGAGGGGTTTGCTGGTAGCTCTGAAGTATGTCACAGTGTGTTAAAATAGCAAAGTAATGGACACATGTATGTTCATATCCCCTGCTGAGGAACAGTATGGCATGTTTAACCAATCAGCATCGTTTATTAGTCATGGTTTGGATCCTGGGTATACTCTACTGCTTTGTTTGAAGGGGTCAAACGATGACAGCACAACAGATGGCTCTGAGAATTCGGTCCAAAGTGTTGTTGCACAGTTAACATAAACTCGCTGCAGAATATTACTGCTGGTCCATTCAACTTAGATCCAGCATCATATCTCAGAGGTGCCCGACAGGCTCATGTTCTTGGCTTGTCTCCTGATCAACCATCAAGTTACCAGCCATTGAGTTACCCCTCCCCCCTGCCCCTCACAGGTTCTCGATCTTTGACACTTAGCAGACAGGAGCCTGGGTTGGAGACCGCCGGACACAGAGGAGGTCACTGTATCCCATTTCACCAGAGAGGATGAATAGATCTGGGACAACCAAACACACACTGCCCCAGACTGCCTAGGGCACCACGGTCCGGAGAAAAGAGGGAGGGAGACTAAGAAAGAGTGACTGAAGTGCATTCCTGAAAGGAGGAGAGATGGGATTGAATGACGAGGGAGGACGGGGGGCCACTGGTGACACTGGCAGCCAGTAGGATCGGGTTTTCTCTCTGAAAAGCAGGCTCAGAAAAACAATGGCTTTGGCATCTGTCTGGAAGGGAGAAACAGAGACTGGGATCCTATGCTGTGGAGTGCTGAGGGTTCACGGGAATGCCTTTAATGTAACCCTGCCCGGGCTCTCATCGGATACTTCATGGCTCTCCTTGTAGAATGTAACATGAATCAAACTCTATCGCTGCATCAATTAAAGTGGCACACTCACCGACTCTGAAGCTCCCTCTTGTAGCTGAAAACACTGTGAAGGAGAAGATTACAGTGAGTAACAGCGGTTTGTGTGCCAAGATGACTTGTTTTGTCCTCAGGCCATATCCTACATTAGATAAGGATCAGCATTCTTCCACTCTACAGATGTAGGTCATGTAGCCACAGTGGTGCAAGCAGCATTTGAGTTTCACTTCATTTGTTTTATTACCCATCACTGTGTATTTTCTGCCTTTGCACCTCGTAGATCAAATTGAGTATCTTGCTCCACTTTGTCTCTTTTATTTCACTGCACCCACGGAGCCTAGATAAAATCAAATCAACTTCTCTCTCCGGGCCATACACACATTATTCACAAAACAGTCACACAATAGTGCATAAGTTTGCTTGTGGGGGTGGCAAATTAACTCATGGATTCGTTAACAAAGAAACAAAGAAAGACAAGAAAAAGAAAAACACAAAACCAAAGCCCTCAGTCACACATACAGACAAACACACACAAGGGAAGTGTTACAACATAATGCCGGAAAGAAATCTAGAAGATGATCCATGGGGAGTTGGGGGCAGGTCTTGGGGTAACTCCTCTGATGAATTATGGCAGTTTGAATGAGACTTTATGGTGGGAACTGCCAGAGACAGAGATATCTATCAGCCAAGCCTGCAGCGGGCAGGAAAACACAGGTCAGGCTGTCTGTACCCAGTAGCTCAGCCAGAGGCTCACCACACCCCGCAGATACAGATACAGTCCAGTATCACACTTCCACTGCTGATTACTGCTTATTTGTTGATGGTATTCTGTGAAATGTGCCAGGGAATACTTCCCCCAGTGTCCCCCATACTGCTCTGGGACAGGAAGGGGCTAAATAGAAGCCAATTAACTTTGATTTCAGGTCAATTAGCTTCTTTCTTCGTCTACAATAGAGTGTGTATTATCTTTGGGAAAGGAAATTATGGGAGGGCTGTCAAGGACTCCTTGGTAGTCTGTTGAGCTCATGTTGTCTGTCCAAAACAAGTGCTCAAACACAAACGCTGTCAGAGCAGTAAATAAACAGACTGACTGAGATGTAGAACAAAGGCAGACTGAAATCCCAGGAAGAGTGGTTTTTGTATTTTTTTGAAAAAGCAAAGCTTGTTCCTTCTATTTTGAAATGGAATGGGAAATTTAATTGAATGTAGTTCTAAGGTTGTTTCTTGGTACAGAGATATTTTTGGCACATTGTGCTGTGCACTAAGAGGTGGTTGACATGGGAGGAGGGAACGCTTGGGCTTCGCTGAAAAGGAAATTGAAAAGAAACCGAATACCAGGAGTCAGATTTCATGAAATAATAGCTGTGACAGAAATGGGGAAAGGCACGGCAGAACAGAAACCAAGAATGATTTTCTTTTTGGCCCAAAGAAAAAAGAGACAGAAGAAGACAAATATATCAGGGCCATAACAAATGGGCCATTGTGTAGGCAATTTAACTCGCACACAGTGTAGTTGGAAGCAAATATTGCTTCTGTGAAACTATTATTGTGAGCTGAGGTTGGCCTGTTAGAGCGGAAATCTGATTTAGATTTCTTTGACTACAGTGCAGCACACTGCCGAACTGCTCCTTAGGTCCCTTTCTTCCAGGATTTTCTAGAGGGAAATTATTTATTTTTTTCTTTGTCGAGAGAGTTCAAACCAAGCGTGGCATCCTGGATCAAGTCCATGTGCCTGTGGCCTTTGTGTTTCATGGTGATCTGCCAAGGATTCCTTGCCAGAGGGAGGAACTTACTGCAAACCAGCACTGTCGTCTTGTGCTAGGCCTTCAAGCCACAGGTCAAAGGGGCTACTGGCTGGAGCTGTCAACTCTTTTATGCTTCTCAGAGCAAACACGCACACAGAGGCACGCAATATACACACACGAGTGGTCAAGCTCACATCGTGGGATGCACAAACACATCAGCACAGGGAGAGCTCTCTAGCAAGCTCATGCCTGGTCTGGAGTGGGGAGTTGTCCATTTTGGCTGTAATTGTGTTGTTCTATGCATTAGCCCAGGGCTCATTATGGGTTTATATGGGGCGTGGGTGGATGAGGATGCATGCATGAAGCAGTGACAGAGGGCTTTTTAGGGACAGATGAGAAGGTGGAGGGCCTCATCAGCCTGGGCATTGCTCTTCTATCCCGTGTGGAGTGGCCATGGATTGCTCTTACTACACCATTCAGGTTGATCACTGCCAGTCCTTACTACAGCCATTCTAAACAATGGCTTTTGTTAGTGGTGGTGACTCATTTGAAGCACATAATTTGAAGTACATTAGGGAGGGACGCAACAGTGTTTTTGCAACAGTGCACCCAGTGTCCTTCTTACACCTGTGTGGCATTTGTAATACAGTATGTGTATGTGTGTATGTGAACAGGAATGGGCAGTTTTTCTGATACATTTATTTAAAATACAAATTTGAAATACAATTTTTTTTGTAATTTCTATTTGATGGACTTGATAGAAATGGTTTTGTATTTTCTATAAAAATAATTTATTTAGTATTTTAAAAATACTGAAAATACTTTCAGAAACTGGCAGGTTTCAGAACATTGCAGGCTGGCATATTGCAAGTAGCTGCAAGTTTACATCTCGTCTCGTTGTGAATCTTTGGTCTGAACTAGGCTTAACTTGTCTTGGGCAGAATCGTCATGAGGTGCAACACCTGCACGGGTAGCCCTCAGTTGGCGTGTTGTCTATTTAACTGGTGTTTTATTTATTTGTATCTTGTTGAGCAGTAAAAAGCTGTTATTCTCATGCTTGGCCACTTGATCAGTTGAGTCAATGTACTGATGAAGGAATAGATCAAATATGTCTACATGTATATAGAGTGGAGTTTTGTGAATTGATTCCATGCTCTGTTGGAAATGTATTTTTGTATTTTAAAAATACAAAAAATATTGCAGTTTATTTTAATACATTACATGGTTTCCATGTTTTAAGGTTTAATTTGATAAAATTACAATTCGTGTAATTTGAATCTTGTATCAAAATAGATTTTGATGTATTTTTGCCCATCTCTGCATGTGAAAGCCAGAATTAAAAAGAGAGAGAATCAGATCATGTGACCCAGTTGCTGAGTGAATGTCATGCTTCATCTATTCCTAGAAGGTATTTCATTTTCTTTCTCATTACTGGAGTTATTACAGAGTGGGGAAAAAAATTGCTTTGGATCAGGAAATTAAGTTTTCATGGATGTATCTTCCTCTGTGGCTGGCTGTATTTGACTGGCACACCAAGATCATGTTTTTGTGAATCGGACAGAAAAACACACTGAAGTTAAAGGAGAGGACCGCCAAGGTCAAATGACTTGCACAGAATAATATCTTTATACATGCTTCATAACTTTAAACAATGATAACCAACATCTGGCCCAGTAATCACTTTCAACATGTGAGGGAGTACACAGTGAAAACTTGGAAACTAAAATGTTTGATAAACACGTACAATGCACACTTCCTTAGTGACCTAAATTTCAACCCAAATGTGTTACTGGAAGTGGGCCAAGTAAATATTCACTCATTTCAGTCCGTAGTTCAAGCTGGTGCTTAGGCTTTGTCAGGATGTACACTGGCTTAAAATAAAATTTGCTCCGTGCATGCTACTGCCAGAAATATGGATATGGCTTACATTTTGAGCTAACATGTTTTTCACCACTGCAACAGATAATGTAGCTGTGGTATCTAAATTTGGGAAGCAATCACCCCAAGTGTTCTTAAATTGATGAATGTTATGGTACTGTAGACATTGCATGGTTTTAAGCAGGCCTACTTATATCAGCAGTAGGCCATGCAGTTGAATCATTAACCCGGAACTCTCTGCTTTTATTTCTTTATGAAAAATTGTATCGCTAGAAAGCAGGAGGTACTGTAAAATGTATGTATGAATGTATGTATGAGATGCAGCGAGGCAAAGAACCCCAGAGATATTATTACTCATCACTCTGCACAGACATACTGTTTGGCCTTGTCTGACACCACTGAGGGAAGATGCACATCTGTGGCCGCTTTCACACATGTAGTCCGTACAATGTGCGACAATCCTTTACGGACTATGTGCTTAGTTGCCCTTTCACACATTCAGCACACAGCAGAAGATATCCATGTCACGCGTTCCCACTGGAAATAGTCCATTTGAAATTATCTGGACATTGTCCGGACAATGTCCAGATATTTTCAGGGTAGCAGTGCCTGTGTGAAAAGGGGCATGTGACTGGTTCATTCTCCAATTGCTCTTACAGCATCACGCTTAGAAAAAGCAAAATAAAGTGATGTACAGTAAAAGAGTTATTATTCTAAGGCCATGTGCTGATGGTAGTTAAGGAGAAGGAATAGTAAAGTAGATGGTGACAGATAGGAGGTCAGAAACCGGGTTTGTAAGGACAACACTGCCTAGTTTTTAGCCTTATGATGACAGAGTTGACACTGGAACAGCGGCTGGCATGCTTGGGATGTCTCTATTTACTAGTCAAGGTTTCCACTCACTTGACTTTGTTGTAACCCTGTCAAGAGGTGAGGTGTCCACTTTTGCACCAGTCAATCACAGTGCTACACTCCCTCCCTTTTTTTCTTCTCCCAGGTCTTCCCTCAACAGCAGTGCTACTCATCCCACAGGATGGAAATGAGGGAGAGGGGTGAACAGATGAGACAAAAGAAATTGAGATATATATATATAGACAAAAAGCTTAACAGAGCAGCAGTAAGAGAGAAAAAAGCAGAGAGAAGTATGAGACAGGGACAGAAGCAGCAAGATGGAGAGAAAAATATTGCCATCAGTTGCTTCTGAATAATTCATAGATTCTTCATAATCGAAAAACCCACTGCTTTTTATGATGTCATATTTCACAGCTAGTTTGTGCTTAGGAGGCCTGTTAGACAATGAGCTAACACCACAGACGGAAGGAAGAGATATTAGATGTGGCTGTGATACTCTGGTGTGGAATGTAAAGTTCTGTCTGTGTGGTGTTTTTACCTCCCCAACCCAAACATACTGTAGCTCTCGGGTCATCTTCCATTATTTGTCTCTCCCCCACATGTATATTTTTACTGTCTTTGTTTTGATACCTGAGCCCATGCCAATTATAAGCACTATGAAAATTTGGCAGATCAGGCTGCAGAGAATGAGTACCGTAACAAGTGCCCCCTTCGTAATTTTTGCTTTGTGTACGTCTCATGTGAACACCTTGTCTGATGTGGAATGGCTGGTCAACCAAACACTTGAGCATGCTTAAAAGCGCTGGTCGACTCATCTCAAAGCCGTCTCTCATCACAAAGGCTGCGTGCTGAAACCACAGAGCCCGGGGTATTGAGCTCACATCCATCGCCACTTCAAAGACCAGCAGACTCTATAGGAGCCATTGCTATTGTCTGTGGTGCAGGTGTGCTGCCTCCCACAGGCTCTGGAGATCTCAGAAAGCCACAGAGCTCCACAGAGGGCTTGCTTAGATGCTATCTGTCCCAGATAGAGACAACATGGTGGGGAGTCAGACAATAGAAGGCATGTGGACTGCAGGATCTGGGGGGATGAAATCAGTTCTAAACTTTGCGGGCAGATCCAATTGGTTGCAGGGGAAGCTGAAATATGTGCAGTGTTTAACAGAGTTTTCCGTCCGACGTAATGTAACCCGTGTGTGCCAGTTTCATCCCACATTCCAAAAAGATGCAAATCAGGTGGATTGAAGATTCTAATACAATGTAGCGTCTGTCTTTATCTGTTATGCCAGGATCAAACTACACAATATTTTTGCCTTTTCAGATGGTCACTGTGCCAGATTAGACAGTCATAGAGTCATTCATACAGACAAAGCAGACTGTTACGCCTTTTGCTTCGTTATGTTTGCAGCTGTGAACGAAAGCTGTCTTCCTATTGTTCAATGTCATGGAACATGACATGCTTGTCTTTTTGTTGGAACATTGTAATGTTTTCCCAAATGCTGTGTTTGTTCTTCCAGAAGGACACACCACGTCTGTTGCACCCAATAATTATTAGGCTGGTATTGTGTAGTCTTATCCTCACATTACACTTTGAATGAACAGCATAACTATTGCATGCATGCTGAGATATGTCCAGTCCCTGCAACTAGCAGAGAAGACTTACTTTACAACCCAACAGAGTATAACACTGTGCTCAATTTAAATAGTGGAGAAACATTTTATTGATGTCGCCCATATGGTCTGTGCTCCCAGGCAGGTCTCACCCACATGATGTGAACTGCTGTTTTATTTTGCTCTTCTCCAAAATCAACTAAAACACCCTCATCTGCTGCTCCAGAGGGCAACAAGCCCCATCACATCCTCGCCCTGGTTTGCTTTTTCCCCTTTGTTGAGCACAATGTAGCTTTTTAGCTGCATGCACTCTTATCACGGCTTTGTTGGCATATTTGGGCCTGGCAGAAACTAAACATGGATTCATTTGATGATTTCCTCAGAGAGGACAGTAAATTGTCTCCCCATGTGAGGCACGATAGGCCTGTCTTATCTGAGGAGAGCTGGGTAGAATGGAGGGAGAGTTTATCTGTTCACCGAGTCCTGACCTCTCTGTGCTGATGATGTTCAGTTTGTTGACGAGATACTGAGGGAGACTATGATGGTTGTGGGGGCTTCTTCCCCTTTTTGTTGATGTCGTACTATATAATTCTCTCTATCTTTCTGCCAGGGGACAGTTTGTTTGCTGGCACAGAAGAGTGTTTTGTGTTTGCTTTCACGCTTGCCTGCTATACGCCCCGGCTCTGCTGCTCCGTGAGTGCGGTGAACCGGCTGGGTCAGCAGGTGCTAATGAGATGTACCACTGACCACACAACCCAGCAGCTCTTAACACTCTACTGTGTGTGTACACACGGCGACTGACCTCAAACACACACTGGACCCGTCACTCCCTCAAACCTGTGTGTGGAACCTGGAGGCGAACACACACTGCCGTCTCAGCCAAGCACACGGCAGCCAAGTTCTGTATGGCATTATATGTGCGTCGTCATACTGAAGCTCTTATTAGATTATTTCTCACTGGTAATTAAGTTTTTTTTTTCTCTTAAATCATCTAGACTGACAGGGTTTAAACTACCCTTCACATGTGACCTTGTCTTGCCTCTTTCATAGCCTGATTTGTACAGCACACCCAAGTTGGCGCTGTAGCAGTCCAGATTTCTCATGCATCCCTGCATTCCCCGTTGGCAGAAAAACTGAAACATCTGCACCCCCCCACCCCTCCACCCCATAATTCTCTGTCTTTCTGCCCTGTATTCCCTTATCCTCCAAATCATGCAACCAGTTCTTTCTCCTCCATTTCTTAAATTTCCTCTCCCCCTTGTTCCTTGCCCCTCCTCTGCTCCAGATGGGCTCCTCTTTTCCTTTCAGAGTAATCTGTCTACGTTGCACGGGGGCTCTGGGCTGACCACATGCCTTTGGATGTTGGGAATGGCATCCGTGTTAAGGATTTTTTATGAAGGGGTGAGCTAGAGGTTGCTGCTTCCGGTGGTTGTCATGTAGACACCTGCTCAGCAAAACAGTGCAGAAGAGGAGGAGAAGGGGAAGAGATAAGACTTAAGGGTCAAGGTTTAAACCTTGTTCATTGTAGATCTTCGCATGACTTTTGTCAGAATAAAAATATCATTCCGACTTACAGCCGCAAGAGAGAAATAAAAAGGAGAAAATAAGATAGAAAATAGGATAAGTTGCCCATATTAAAAGCAAATTGAAACATGCCAACGACTGACCTTTAAGTTCATTATATTGTACATTTGCCAGATCCTTGCCAGAGCTTGTTTTCTCCCCAAGAGGATTAACTGCCAGAGGAGACTTCTTCAATGTGATTAAGTGTTCATAAATAAATTTTTTACTTGTCGATGTTTTGAAGACCAATCACCAACTGTATTACAGAGAGAACCAGCAGGGGATGGGATTGAAAAGATATGAGACCAGTATTTAATATTCTTTTTAATGTCACCCAGCGGTTGTCCGTCGTCTCTTAGCAATTTTTCAATTTTACGTTGTGTTACATTTTATAGACATCACAACATTACAGTACTAATCCAAATATGATTTTAACAGATGTGATTTTAATGGACAGCTATATGAGTTAGTTGTTTTTCATCAGACAGAAATTTCTTGAGAATTGGATTAAAAAAGCATAAAGGGCAGAGTTTCCTCTTGTGGTTTTTGAAAGATGAGCTTCAGGAAGGCTTTGCCAAGGATAAAACGATGGAGAAGGCAGACTTTGAATGGACAGGCCAGGTCAACGCTGAAGCAGTAATACAGTTAAAAAAAACAAAAATCACAACACAAAATATATTTAGACAGACTGCACCTTGACACTCTTCTCTATTCATCAGGCTAGTCTCAGGCTGCCAAGCTTGAATTACAACGAAGAGGAACGCAGTACCTCAGAGGAGGAAAAGATTTCTCTCCCACTTCTATAAATCTAGCAGATATTTTAGAGTCCTCTCCGAGTAGAGTTGGTGCAGTAGCCTTAAATTTCCCCGGCTGCTGGGCTTGGCTTTGTACCCTGGGGAGAGGGACCATAAATCAGCTCACCGGGATGTTTCAGCCACGTTAACAGTAGCAAAGTATACCATAAAACAAAGGAGAAAAAAACTACGAAGGCACTTTTCTTTTGTCTGTGCCACGTCTAATGAAAATGTAAAGATGGAAAATCCAGGGCTTAACATCAGTCTTGAAACCTTACACAGTGTCAATTTCACAGGGATCAGGGTAATTTCTGGCACACTTACAAAACTTTCTCCTTGGCATCAGCCATGCTTGATATTGCATGTTGGACAACTTGACAAATGCAGTGAAAAGCTATAGCACCAAAGTGTTTGGCAATGATCACGTAGGCGTACACACTCACGTGGTAGACGAGTGCTAAAGATGAAATTTCAACTCTCTTATTTCTTTCTGGCACACTATCTCTGACAGCATTCCCTCACTCCGTTCCTTTCGGTATCTCTTCCCACTGTAACAGATCCATTCTTAGATACGGATATGGACATCTTTTCATCTTCCCGGGGTCCATCTGGGAGAGTTTAGGGTTCATGTGGAAACCATTGCAATGGGGACGGCAACTGATCAGAGAAAGATGTGCCCCTCTGGAGCTGCAGCACATGTTTGGATCCCAGTACCCTTATTTGCTTTGTCTCACCCTCTTTAACATTCCTGTGCCCTATATCTCTGGAGGACCCCCCACCTCCACACTTTTACTTAACCTCTACCCCCTTTTCCTTTCTTTGTCCCTGTTCCTCCTTCCTTCCCTCTCTCCCTGTCTCCCCTGTGCCTGGTAAAGTGATTGGAGAGGGATCAGCATGGTGGAAATGAAAGTGGCCATGACGAAAGGCTGAGGGATCTGCTGTAACATTACATTGGATCCCCTTGTGTTTTTTCCTTCCCCATTTTCCTCTGTGCCTGCCTGTTTCCCTCCACACAGCCGCTATCATATTACTGTTCCCCAGTCACCTCCGCAACAGCCGCTGATGTAATCCAAGTTTATGGTCTAGTCCGGACCAAGACACACTGTTCTCCACAACAATCGCTCACTCCTACTGTTTCCTAAACCTCTATCAAATTAGACTTTCATTGGAAACTAAGTGTATTAGGCTAAGATTTCTATTACACTAATTTAAGATGAAAGGGAGACTTCTTACTTTTCTGCTTTGAATTAGTTTGTTTGACATATGCTACAGAGAGAACATCCGCGCACCGCATGTCCACTGGATCTCATTAAGCATTGCATTATCAAGGTTCAGCCCAAACAGACTGGCAGCATAGTCAGCAGGGAGAACGAAAACACAAGCAAACACACCTGCCTGCACATGAGTGCTCACACAAGCATACTAGGCTCTACCATAGTGTGCTGTAGCAGTGGAAGCTGTTGTACATTGACCACTGGAACGTCCAGCTGAGTTGAGGCAAGCAGGAGTTGTATAATGTTTGTGATTTCCATTATCTGTGACATGAAGCAAAGCCAGACCTGCAGTCATTGTAAAAGATCTCATCTCTAGCTCCACACCAGGATCTGATTCCCCCTTGCCCTGGCCCTGTTTGTACAGCACCACTATAGAATAACACTGTTTCAGTCTCCTCTGTTTGTCGATAATATATCTTTGTTTTGGGAAGATAAGTGAGAGACTGGGGAGCGTCCTGTAATCTGGTTGTGAGATCTCAGGCTAATAGAGAAGTGAAAAGATCTGCAGCAGATGTTCCAAAATGCTCAGATGAGGGTAAGCGGCAGGTCAAATGGCACTCTGCAGGAAGGCAGGCTGTGTTTATGGATGTAATTTCTCTGATGGTGTGAGTTAGCTAGCTGACAGGCTCCTCTTACAGTGCTCCTTCCTGTCCGGGATCATGAGCTATCCACCTCGTGCAAATGAGCCCATATCATTACACGTCACATCAAATTAGGAGCATTTGTGATGACTGTGCCGCCCTGATTGGTGCAAACCCATTTATCCGTTCCTGTATCAGTCCTCTCTCTCCCTCACTCTCTTTTCCTCTCACACGCACAGTACACAGATGAACACACAAACAATCACACACGTAAAAACAGACAGCCGCACAGATTTCAGTTTCTCAGAAAGAAAAACAAGTTGCCTCACATCCCCCTCCTAGTCCAGTCATATTAAGGGTCCCGTGGCTAGTCCAGGTCCTACACAGCTTCTTTGTCATTTTAGAGCTGAGGAGGGGTCAGATCTGGAGGAGAAGTGGAGGAGGTCCAGGGGGAGGGCTGGTGGGGCTCCAGGGGCCAGGAATGTTAATTGGGAAGATTGTTTTAATAAGGTCCTCATCTTTGCAGATGCTGGGAGAGGGTTAGCTGGTGGGGCCACACAGGCGGGAGGGCAGCTCACAGTGAGATATTGTCAGCAGACATAACTGACACAATGTGAACTGAGCTGTGTAGAACACGTAGTGGGATTTAGGCACAAGTGGATAATGATATTCCATGGCTCCTTTTCTGGAGGTAAAGGGATTTACTGTAATGAGCATTCTGTGGTGACAAATGTGTGATCTACATATACTCACCAGTTCTGTGTCGTGTGAAATCCTATTAGTCTGTGAGTCTTCACAGTGTAACACAATCTAGTAGAGCTGAATACAGGCAGAGAAGAGAAAACAGCAGTGACAGAAGAGAGGACACTTTAGAGGCAAAGAAAGAGGAAAGAGTTCACCTGGATTTTGTTTATGGTGCTCACAGCATTGAAGAATTACACTTAAAAAATTCAACAGCAACATCTCTTTCCAGAATCAATGTCCTCATTACTCCGGATAATCCACAGAACACACTGTCAGCAGTTTTCATAGGAACTATTTCTTCAGTAGAAAGAAGTTCCAATGGAAACGTTTACCACAAGGTCCTTAAAGAGATACACTTACTGTATTAGGAAAACACATTGCATTGATGACATTATTCTTCTCCTGCCTTCAAGATTTGCCTAGATGAAATAACCAAATTTCATTTTGTGTATATTGTATACGTATGTGTATGCAGGAATATGCAGAGGGCAGATCAGAGCCCCATTGCCTCTTTCTGTGTTGTGTGTGAGAGGGAGAAAGAGACAGAGAATGAGAAAGCATACTGTACAAGTGTACATGTGAGTGTGTACTATAGTGTTACATCTGCTCTTTTGTATCTCTTTCTAGAGAGCTTCAGGCTCAAGATCATACAGTAAGTGGTGAGAGCTACTGTAGGTTACTGGGGTTCTCAATTTCCCCTTGTCCTCAGGGAGTAGGCAGTAGAGCTGCACCTATAAATGAGGACATATCATAGACATGCTTCCTTAAGACCTGGCAGCTCAATGTTGACTGCTGCAGTGTTGCTATAGCTATGTCATGTCATTAAGTCACCTTTTTGTTGCAAGGGTGGTGCAAATTAAGGCATTTCTCTACTTGTAAAATACATTGATTTACCTGCTTCTCCCACCTTTGTCTACCTCATTATTATTTTACTGCATTGTGAAACTCCTAAAACACTTTTCATCAATGGAAACAGAATTTATTCCATTGGCATCAGCTCTGTGCTGTGTAAACGGCATTAAATGGAATTTAGCTTGATCAGCCCTTAATGAGTAAACTATAGTACATGTCTCTGTGCATTTAGAAACCACAATAATTGATGCTGTGTTTCCACAACAGGTAATATGCTCTCCTTCAGAATCAAAACAGCCTTGAAATTACTTTCATATGCAGAGTGTGCGGGCTGATCTGTCAGAAGCTGACAAATCCACAAATGGCTTGTCTAGGTTTTTCAATCATTAAATTTAAATGTGATAATCCCATACAGATGTTTATTACACAGTTTGCATTGTGGCGGTGGGTGTTCGTATCAGGATTTTATGGGATTTGTATTTTTTCCTTTTTTATAACGTTTTTGGACAGAGAGAGAGAGTACTTCTCGAGCTGTGTTTTTTCTCCGACATTCCTGACCGTGCAGTCCCAGCACTCGAAACACTCTTTATTTTAGTCCAACTCCTGCTCACCCAGCACTCCAATCAAACAGGCACTGTTTATTGAACTATGAGGTGCCAAGTCATTCACTCACTCAGTCACTCACATAAACCTGCCTCCCCGCTGCCCTCTGTGCCTTTCGCCGTGTTCGCCAAACGCCATCTCTCTCACCGAGCCTGAAAAGAAGACGTATGACCATTTAAACAAACACAGGCACTCAATGGCCTCTCTGTCTGTGCGGCTGTGGGGTAAGATTTCCTTTATGTGGTGTATGTGTGTGCGCCTGTGTGTGTACAGATGTTTGTGTTTCTTTATGTACAGGCATAATTGCTGTTGGATACTGATGCACACGAGGTCTACATGTGTTTGTTAAAGTGTGTAACGTAGAGGGTGACGCGCTGACATTGAACCCTCTGCACTCGGCTCTCTGAAGCCTCACTGGGCCATAGCGAGTGCAGACATGCCCTCTGCTGTGCCACTGAAAGGTCTGCAAAGCCGCCTGCCCTTGCTTTCAGTGCCAGGTATAAACTGTAATCACCTGGCACAGCACAGTGCAAATGCCTTTACTCTCCTCGCCTTACCCCCGCCTCAATCCACACACCAGCAGGGCCAGCCTGATTCATTCCCCTACATGGCGTGGTTTACATTTGTATCTGTATATCTCTACAGTAAGTAGCACATGTGCTGTTCATTCTGTGGATGCTGAACAAAACAGTGTCACAGTCTCATATGTTACTGTCGAGATGCCTTCAAAGGATTTTTTAAACACTTTGTTTTTCTGTTTAGTCCAATTTTTATGCCATAGCAAGTAAGTCGAGTTGAGAGAGCATGTTGACAGGCACATGTATGTCTGTGTTTTATTTATTTACCAATGGACTCGCATAGTTAATTTTTCCGGCTCTGAATGTTTATAAAACCTAATAGGGGCATCCTGCCTCTGTTGACGTGACATCAAATCTGAGTCTGGAGGATGACCTCATGGCATTCAGGGTGTGCAGGTGCAAACCCTAAAGGCCAGTTGGGTAATAGTCTGTCTGCTCTTGTTGACATATTTACGGGTGTCCACAATGTGTCTTGCGGTAAACCAGACACTTAGGCTGTCAAGCATTTTTAACCAATGTGACTTTGCAGATGTGACCTCATATTGAATGTCACAGGTGTCTCGGGAGGTGCTGTTGTTTTCTACATGATTTATCAAAACGGCATTTGGAAATAACTGTGAAATCTATAAATTGAATTCTAAAATAATAGTACATTTAAGAGTGAAAAATGTATGATGGCTTTATTGTCATGTCCACTATTATTTACATTGTCCCTTCTTGTCAGTTTTATCTCTGTATTTGTGTACGTAGCTGGGAAGTTTATATCTATAATCATCAATCCCAGACAGTATTACAGGCATGCTCAGTGTAGCTTGCGTGCCGGAGGATGTCTGCAGGGTGGGCAAGAGGGCATGAGCTCAGAGCAGAGGAACGAGAGCCAGATTGAGAAAGAGAGGAGAATCTGCCGTGTCCAATCTCATCTCCCTGGTGGTGGGGTCAGGGGGGAACAATGGAATGAGTAGGAGGAGGGGGAGATGGGAGGCAGTGATTCTTTAGATTACAGTAGGAGTCCTGTTATATTTTCACACCCACCAGCAAAACTACAGATTTATGCAGTGCAAACACACACACACACACACTCACACACACACACACTGTACGCCCGCCTCTGGCAAATTATCCACTTGCAACAGCTTTTGCAATAGAGTGGCATGGGTTAACACACCATCGCTATGAGCCTGTCTTTGATGTAAGCTGCTCCGTGTGTGTGAGCTGAGAGAGAGGTAAGATAAGGGGGTCAAATGCTGAGAGGGGAGAAAAAAATGTAGAGACAAAGTGGGAGATACATGGAGGGAGAGAATGAGAGGTGTTTGTCCCACAGGACAGAGCTGGAGGCAAGGTGAAGAGCGTCAATATGGAAGGGTTTAGCACACAACACAACATAGCTGCACTGTGAATAAGGCAGATTTGTGCTTATGGCATAAACAACACTCATGAAGGGGCAGAGGAATTATGTTGGACAATAAGTAGAAATGGACTAGAGTGGAGCACAGCCAATGTCAGCCCTATTTTAATACACATAAATTAATAAAAATGGGGCAGGTTTTTGTATGCTGCAGCTACTGTGAATATGTGATAGTGTCTTTACATGTGTTGGCCTTTTTCTTTACATGTACATTTTTATTTTGCTGTTATTCAAACAGCAAAACATAAGCTATGCAGGCTATAATATAAGCAGCTAAGAGCGATTTGACTGCAGCTGAGGCTTTAAGCCGTCACATATAACCATGAACATCTGGGGCTGCTAAACCATTTGATATTTTCTCAGTGTTTGTTTTACTGTCCATTCATCCCTAACGTATGTCCTCAGGTAATATCTGATCACGTTTGACCCCCAATAACCTGACATTGTGGCAGATTGTGAAGCAAATCGAGCAAATCTGTTTAAGAGAAGCAGCACTACCTTCAGCAAACCAGGAGGATAGACCACAAGGCAGAGAGATTGATAGATTCTTCCTTTTCCCTTGCTTCTACTGTTCTTCTTCCTCTCTTTAGTTCCTTTTTCCCTGCTGTTATCATTCATTCTTTCTCCCTTAAGGGGCTAGCCATGTCCATTCTGTTTCAAGGAAAAATCCAAAGCCAAAGGCAAGACCCATGCTGTGCTCTGTGTCTCTGCAGGATTGACTCCGGGTGCCTTCTGATAAATCTTTAATTCCCTAGTGGGCCTGTTTTTGTATCCTTCCAAAGAATTGCAGGGAAGCTTGTTGTACTTGGTTTAATTTCCTCAGAAGAAAGCTCATCTGATCTTCCCACCCAGACTTGTGTGTGGCATTAAGTCTTCATTTTCATTAATGTTGGAGGGGTAGCATGGGAATCTCATTTTAATTTGACATTTAAACATCTGTTTTCAATTTCCTGAGGAAACAAGTGTGTGTGTGTGTGTGTGTGTGTGCGTGCCTATGTGTTAGAGTGAGGGGGAGCGGGGGATAGTATGCGGGGGTGATGAACCTGGGAGTTTTCCGAGCGGAGAGCAGCCATCTCTGCTGACCTTTAAAGGAGGGTTTGGATGTAAGAAATGATGGCAGCTAATTGCGTTAGCCACTGCACAGCTCCAATTTGCTACTGTGGACCTGGGGAGCGATTTATCACGCAGGACAGTAGAGTGCGGTTAGGCTCGGCCTGGCAGGGCCCAACAGATGTTTGCCACTGCAAACTAAACCTCTGCTTTGATAGATATGGCTGTTTTATGCATAGTCAGCTGTTTGTCTTGCGGCGAGGCATGTCAGCCAGATGAGATAGGATGTGTTGGCCCACTGAAAAGAGGAAATGCAATGCAGACTAGATCCCTTTACCTAGACAAAGCATATTGATTGTCAAGGTCCGGATATTTTCTCTGTTTCTTCCCATCATCAGCCTATTTGAGCAAATCCAGGACGGACAAAGAGGCGTCTTCATGCTGGGACCTGTGACTTTGGCCCATTTCCACACATTAAGCCACAAACTGAAAATCTCTCTGTAAACACAGACACACATTGAGTTTGGCCTCCCTGTTAATAGTGCAGGAAATATTATCTGCTAGGGGACAGCTGCAGGCTCACTAGAGAGACAGAATGGTGGAGTAGGCTCATTATCCCAAACACAGACCACACCACACACACACACACTTTCAGGACAGCACACAGCGTGAGAGCCTCTCTATCCCATTTTTTTCCACCTAATTCTGGGTCCTAGAACAAGAACAGCAAGGGTGGCGGGCGAGCAGGGCCTTATGCAGTATGTATGCAGGAAGGAGGGACACTGGATGTCTTATTTAAACCAGGGGGGCCAGAGGCAACCAATTCCACCACAGCTCCGGATCTGACAGGGCTTCTAGCGGAAGAGTTGGGGCTTTGTACCCGATCCAGATCTGGGTCCGTCTGTCGGTCTAACAGACTGTCTGGCTGCCTCTGTCTCATTCTTGCTCATTCTGCCTCCATCCCAGAGGATTTGTTTTCCCATACGCAGATGTTCGGGGCTGTCTGCTGCGCTGCACTCAGCTGTGTTTATAACAAAGAGGTGTTGGTTTGGAGGAGGAGAGAGGGCAGCGAGGTTGGGGAGTTAGTGCTGTTAAGGAGGGGTGGAGGTCACTGCGCTGTTGGTGTAAAAGCTGGATGATGCCAGCTCACCCTCGGGCCTCCAACTAGTCAGTACAGCATCCCCTTTTTCCACTTTTCCACCCCACACATCCCTTTTTATTTTCCAGAGGGACAGATGCATCTGCATGTTAGCTGAAAGAGCTTCAGTGAGGCCAGCAGGAGGGAAGTAGAGACCTACTGAGAGGAGACTATGTGCACTTAAAATCATGGTTGAAGTTACTGACTCACCCAACCGTTTATTAATGGCTCTGCATTACCTGTGCAGGAAAAGCATGAATTCTTTCATCTTTTAATTCCTTAAGTGGACATACTCAACACGATATTGCTCAATCATTGTCACCAGCTGATGCAATATGTTTACACTTTTATACTTACTTTACAGAAACAAGTCAGAGAGACGTTTGAACATTTAAAAAAATGCACATTTGGATATTATCAAAGCCTTGCCACAGCATTTTCAATGTTTCACTCACCCTGGCCCTGACCTTTAACAATAACGCTCTACAGAACAGGTTGACCTTGCTGATACAAATAGAGACAGTGTTTCTTCAGATGGAGCTGGTGCTCTAATGGATCGGATGTTTAGTGTTTACATTTGCATTCCTGGATGGCTGTATCTGCTTTTAACCACACCAAATGAGCTTACTCACCATGCAGCTGCACTGCCGAGTTGGAGTTGGATCAGAGTGAGTGTAGAAAATGTTGGGGGTCACACACATAATCATTCATCATCTGTGTACAGCACACTGTGCATATATCTCTGGATGTATACATCCACTTCATAGCGGCATCAGCATATGAGTCACACAATCTTTTTGCTTTGTTTCTGATAAATACTGTTCCTATGCTCAAGAATTAAGGCTAGGTGATTTTATAGCAGTACATAGGGAGATGTGGGTGTGGTTGTGCAGCAAAGGACCGGGGAAGCTATTACCACCTCCAAAACCAGGTTCCTACTGTTGGATTGGATTCCCACTCCACGTTACAAGAAGCAGAGAGCAGTATCTGGGCTCGGCAATGACCAATTAAGTGCTTAAAGGGTTTAGTCAGGAATTTGTTGGCTGTCAGTAGGTGAGGGGTCCTGGGGTGAGCCTGACTTTGATCTGTGACTGAGGTGAATTTAGAGCAAGCTGAGGAGCGTGAGACAATAGACAGCAAAAGCTCGGTTTTATCCCCAAAACACCGACAGAAGCATACATTCACTTTACTTTTCCACACATACAAAAGGGATAACAATTCGCATACTATGTGAACCTCACATACATTGTGTGTGGCCTGAAAGTCAGCCTGAAATTTACAAGCACTATTTTCATATGTTTTTATATGTATATGCAGTGAAGCTGGGAAAATGATTACTGGCACACTGTCTGCAGAAGGGAGCTTGTTGCCTTTTCATTACTTTCTCCCCTCTCAATAAACCTCCAGTTTATCTTTAACACCGGAGATATGGAGTTAAGAGATATGTAGTGCCTCTTCCCCTCAGAAAATAGATATGCATTGATCTGCTTTGTTGCAGCTACCAGTTAGTAATGATATTGATGTGATATTCTGATAAGGCAGGCAGGCAGGCAAAGACTAATGAATTTAAGTGAGGCAGGTTTTGTAATTTTGCATTCAGCCCTAGATGGAAATCAGAATTGCTCAATTCATCTCTTTAAACCTTCACATATTCAGTATCAAATTAAACCTAGGAATGAGAAACTGTGCACCCCTTATGTCCGAATAATGAAAATCCATGGCTGTGTCATCTTTTTTACAGCACCTCTACCAGGGAAAATCAATGCAAATAAGGATCATATCCTATCAAAGTCCTTAGCAAGGCAGTAGTGGTGGACTGAATCCAATGATTTTCATCTATGTTCAGCTAGCCCGGGTGTATGAGTGCAGGAGATGTAAATATGGAGTGTCAGGGAGAGATGAAGAAGCGATGATGGAGAGGTGATCATCAGCGTATTCTGAAGTGTGTGTGTGTGCATGATCAAATGTAGGTCTGTGTGATTCAGTCAACAAAGAGGAAGGTCATTGCTGTTGGGCACCAATATGTTTTAATCATCGCTGTTATTATTATATGGGAGAAAGCAGGCCATTAAAAATAGCAACTGTATAAGTCTAGTATGCACAGTAGCCTACACCATAATATGTTTTCATTTAGTCAATACTATATGTTTGGATACATTTTGGTGGGATTGCTTCAGTTTTCATGGCAGGCTAGGTGCAGTAAATCAATAGTGATGTGTGCCTTACATTTTGTCATCTGTTCAGAACTAATTATATGTTTCAAAACACCTTGACTGCTGTTTTACTAGCTGCCATCGGCTTTATAAATGTAGCAACAGCTTTAAGTGTTTTTTTTCAACGTGTAGTCGCCTGTTTCTTAAACTGTTCATTTGCAGTATTTTTCCTAAAGGAAGATATATTGACATTTTCTTTTCTTTTTTCCTTTTTCTGTTTTCTTGCAGTTCTACGTGACGACTTCAGACAAAACCCAGCAGATGTGATCGTGGCAGCGGGAGAGCCGGCGGTCCTGGAGTGTCAACCTCCACGTGGACATCCTGAACCCACCATATCATGGAAAAAAGATGGAATAAACATTGATGACCGGGATGAGAGAATCACTGTAAGACTCCTGTTTTTGTAAACTGCTGTGACTTTAACATTGTTATTAGTGACACGTAGGCTAATCTATTGATGGCTGAGGACTGCTTTGTATATGAGGATGATGTGTTTAAATGAATGCACTAGAACGACCCAGGGATGCAGGTCAAGTAATTACCACCACTTCGATGTTTGTTGAATAATTGATTTGTTTGGCTCATTATTCACATATAGCAATTACCAAACCCAAAGCAAACCCAAAAGTGGTTACAAACTTTAATGACTGAGGTAGATAGAATCAGTCTTGCTCCATCAGTCAGCAGCAGTACATTGATTAGGGTTGGCCTGCTGATGAAATCAACTAGGAGAAGCGTAGATCAGGAGGGAGAAATGAGCTGACCAGAATCAAAGAGGACAAACATGTACTCAGCAGCAGTGGCGCCTGCAGAATCCAACAACTCTCTACGTTTGATTTACAACCAAACCACAAATTATTCAACTTTAATTAAAACAACAGCACACCCAGAACTGCAGTGTCAGTCAGCTCTACATGGCTGGCTTACCAAAGGCCTATCTTGAATAATCCTAGCTCAAACTGTTTCAACCAAACACAACTTTGTGTCCATAGTCGTTTTCCTTGAGCAGGAGTTTAGTTGTGTTTGATTATACTGATTGGATGTGTGCTTTAGGGAAATACAAGACTCTGACTCAGCACTCAGCTGACAGAAGCAGGTAGTGAAGATGGAGTAGTAAGCTGTGGGTCTGGTTCCTATTTTCACAATCTGACTGGTGGGGTTTAAAGGATCTGGCTGCACACTGTGTTGTTCCTCAGCAGTCATATGGTTAGGCCCCCAAGTGCTGACGATGGCTAACTTCACAGTGCAGTCATGGAAAATCAAGTCTTCCCCAGATAATAAATACAAGGTACTAATAAAGATGTTCCACTCTGTATGCCTGTAGCATAGTGCTGAAATACAGCCTGGGCAAGTTGTGCTCAATACATTTTCATTACTCGCTAAGTTAAAACGGTGATTTATTGTTGTTGGCTGTCTTCAGTGGAGGACTGTACATGACTAAACACATTTTGCTCAGTGAGGGCCAGTTGAGGTCGGGCACACTGAGAGCTGATGGCAATTCAGACTACTGAACGGTGCAAGGATTCTGTCTCTCTGTTTTTGTCTAAGATGCAAAGGCAGATGATCAAGAGTCCGTGTCTGGCCGCTGAGCAGCATAATTGAAAGAAACAAGCGCATAATCTAGTTTAAAGAGAATCAAATCTTATCTGTCCCTGAGTTAAGTCCGTAATTACTGATAAGCACGAAACTTCTATGCAACATAGTGAACTCCAGTGGCCTTTGAATTTACTGTCTGTGTTGTGTTTTCTAAACATTTGGAATGTGCATGTACACATTACAACCTATTTGTGCCCGCTGCTGCACTATAGTTGGTATTTTAGGGAAAATGCATTCCTATACTGACATTCAAGACAACTCATGTTGGGTATTTGATCTTGCTCTTCTATAAAAATCACAGATTTTATCATTTACCTTTTCAGTTTTGTTCATCAACTAATGGCAAACTAATCAAACTAATGTTAACTGTGGACTGTTAAAAGCAAAGTACTTTGAGGACAAAGCAGCCTCTTTCACATATAAAGTCCAGACTATGTGCGGAGTTGCCCTTTCACACATGCAGAACACAGCAGGAGATGTCTGTGTCAGACGTATTCATACTAACTGGAAATAGTATGTTTGGTTTTCACCAGAAATAAGATGGTTGCAGCTTTTAGCAGGCTGGGATTATCAGCGCATGCCGCATGTATAAAATACATCGGCTGTGGATGAGAGCAGTTGACTGCCGGAAGTCAACACGCCCACTCGCTCGCCGTGAATTGTCCAGACAATTACCTGCTGTATTCACACATGGACTTACCCGGACATTACGTGGACTTTGTTCTAGGGAGCTGGCCGGTTAAAGTCCACTCCAACTGACGCGGACATTTGTGTTCACACATACGCCATTTTAAGGGTAGTATTGCCTGTGTGAAAGGGGCTGTAGTGGCAGATGAAGTTCCTAAGGTTTGCTGTAAACAAACAGACTAGATTGCTGGCAGAGGGTAGATGGGTAATGGTGGATGGCAGATTGGCGTGGGGCAGGCAAGAGGTGATCCTGAAGCACAGGAAACAAAAGAGCCTTAATGATAGGCTGGAGGACGACAGTGAGATCACAAGAGGCAGGAGGCCTGAAGCATTTAACTACCACTGTGACCGAGGCAACCATCTAGCCCCGAGTGGGAGAAAAGCCGGGGTAGATATGCAGGCGAGGAGACGAGCTGATGGCTGGCAGGTGTGCAGGCTGAGGGAGGCGATGAGCTGAATGAAGGCAGCTGTGCCGGTAGAGCAGGGAGCCAGGAGCCCGGAGAGCGAGCAGACCACACCCACACCAACATAGAGACACAGACGGGGGAGCGTTGGAAACACAAGGGAGGGGGGGAGACCCTGGGGAATATGCTGGGGCACGAGCACGGACGTGACATGTTTCAACTCAGTATCATGCATGGCTCTCACACCCATGGCCTTTCCCATAATTCTATTTTAGCCCCACTGAATACAACACGCACACACACACACACATTATTTCAGTTGTTTATAAATCATTTCTGTAGTAACATCCATCCTACCGCCTGCATGGTGAAAGTGAGAGCTTATTCTTGCTGCTGTATATGTGATTTTGTACACTTATGTGTGAAATCTTTAAAGTAACTGAATGAAATGACTCAGAGCTGAATCCCTGTAGCAATGTTGGGTCTTCTGTGGAACCAAAAACAGGATCTGGTAGATTTAACAGTGCTGCGTGGCCCAGCTGGTGCTGCTCACTGTAAACTTCCTGTCAAGCACAAAACCTCACAGACTGAGTGTTCCCAAATGACCACTTTTAAAGTAGCACTAAGTATGTGTAATCAACTGTGGTGACAGATGGGAGTCTGGACGGTGTCCTGTGGACGCCCATGTTAACAGATCATGTTGTATTAGAAATAGGACAATCATGAGGCGATGTCCAGAGTTTGTTTATGGTATAGTAGTTTTGGTGTAAGTGAGTATAGGACTGTGGAGAGGGAGGCACGGGTTGGGGGGTAGGGTGGGGGGGGGGGTCTTTATAATCTGATGAACAGCTGAGCTCGTCAAAGGACCCCTTGCATTGTTGTGTTTGGTACAGTCCATTCCTCCCACCATGCAACATGCTTGAACGTGCCGTCTCCTTGGTGATCACTGGTGATCAGAGCGAGGTCCCAAACCACCTGCAGTTGGGATTTTGTCTCTGTACTGCACTTTGCTGGGATGGGTCGGCTTGGCTTTGGTGGCTGGAGGGAGTGAACTTCAGAGAGAGGCAGACACATCAGAGGGAACCCTTCTGTTTTTCTATCTATTTTAGTCAGCTGTGTGTAAACACCAATGACATGCTGTGTGCCATCTCATATATTCATGACTTCATGTGGGGCGGTTTGTGAAGTTTCCCACAGAGCCATAAAAAGTAAAAAGATGTAGGTCTATTACTCTGTAATGCTGCTGTGCCACTAGCAGCAGCTGGCCACATTCCTCTCAACTTCATCAAACAGGTCTTTCAGGAACAATGACTAAAGGATAAATAAACAGAAACAGGAAAAATGCCAGTATTTAAGCCTAGACCATTGTCTGTTTACAGCAAGAGTCTGTCTGCGGCATCATAAATGTCCAATATGCAGCACGTTGTCCCCCTCCTTTTGTGCAATAGTTGTGGCTAATTATCTGCCTGGAAAATGAACTGCTGTGTGAATACCAACAGAGTGCATGCTGAATGGGGACTTTTCATTATCAGCATTGCCAAATGACATGAGACAAAAGGCAACAGGATAGAGCCATCTCCCTGTATTGCAGGGATAATGGTCAGATTGTTGGGGCTTTCAGCAGCCTGTGTGCTTCGCTGTGTTGTGTGGAGCGGATATGCATGCAGAGAAAAAGAGGGCCGCCGCTGCATTCATTTACTTCAGCCAGCTCTCAGAGTCCCTGCTGCTCTGGCACTCCAAATATGCCTGTGGAGAATGGGAAACTGCCGCAAACACACAGAGGTAAGAATATGGATAGAGTGGACGGGGCTTTAAGTGGATCCTCATGTCAAAGCCCTGTGGACCCAGCAGTACACCCCCTCTTTCTCTGCTGCGTGGTCTGCCCTGACCTTGGGCCTTTGTGAGTGTCACAGTGTTTTAGCTGTTAAGCCTTTCCTCAAACAAACAGTAACATAATGATACTTCAAACCTCTCCAGCACCACGGGGTGCCCTAAATAAGCCAGCCGTTCACAGCCTCTTCAAGTCCTTCTGCCTCCTGCTTTACAATGAATATTAAACAGGGGTTGAAGGGCTGAGGAATGCCTCAGAACCAGAAGATTGTGTCGGGTTGCAAAGTTGTCCCTCAAGAATCTTAGACTTACTTACTTTATAAAAACTAAGATCTATATACACAGTTTTAAGTTTGGTTGTCATGTGCAAGTGTTGAAAACTTGACTGTATGGTAATGTGAAGTACAGTGATGCAGAATTACTGAGACAAGTGAACATACATGTAGGAGGGCTTGAGTTTAACATGGTATTCACGGGGAAAGCGGATTTTTGCAATATTGTGTGTCAAGTTCTCTGTCAGTGGTTCTCTAATGAGGGGATCGATTACATGCTTGCAGGTGGTGGTCCTGGTCTTGCAAGCTGATGTGTGCATTTAAAACCTTAAGCCCCATCCAAGCACAGAGATCATTGGTGCACCATGCTATTGTCTGTCTGTGCGCTGACTGGCATGGTTGTGAGCTGAGAGAAGGGCTGAGGGGCCTTTGCTGGGGCCGGGTCTGCCTTTCTGACTGCCTGAGAACAAAGCACCTCCTCTGGCCTGTAATCAAAGCCCTGGGAAATAACAGACATGATATTCACCTGGACAAACACACATTCACTGCTGGGTGTGTGTGCTTGAATTTATGTTCACTTGCTTTTACTTGTAGTTGTATGCGCAAACAGAAAAAAATCCAAGAAGCCTATTCTTTAAAACATTTCCCACAATAACAGACAAAACTGTCCTGAAGCTCTTTGCAGTGACTGGGAAAGTGCTTGCAGCCCTGCACTGCCCCAGGTGTTCCCTCAGGGACCTGTGGTTGTGTTGGATTGGAAAAGTGTTCTTTGGCTCTGCTTACCCTGAAGAGAAACAAGCCGTCTGATAGTGATTTAGAATTCAAGGGAGAGCTGAGTGGCCAAAGCGATAGAGTAGTTCAGTTGGTCTCTATGTCTGTAAAGTCAGAGCAAAAACCCAATAAAAAACGTTTAAGCACCAAGCCATTATGTGTTTGTGAGTGCATTTTATCATGGTGTTGTAATGGCCTTTTGGTAAGTAAATGCTCACAGCCATTCTTGGATGCAATCAGGAAATGTTTTGTAATGTTTGAGCTATGCTGTTTTCAGTTTTTCACTCTGTGTCACCACATGCCCCAAGTGTCTCTCAGACTCTAATATTGCTGTTTTTCCTCTCCATGTTTAGCCTCTCACCTCCTCTTCTATTCCCTCAGATACGCGGAGGGAAGCTGATGATCACAAATGCCCGGAAGAGTGATGCTGGGAAGTACGTGTGCGTCGGCACAAACATGGTCGGAGAACGTGAAAGTGAAATAGCTGAACTTACAGTGCTTGGTAATTATTTTTTTTTCCTATTAGAGTATCCCAGTATGTTGTCTAGTTTACTCTCTGTCCACATACAACCCACAGATATTAACACACACACACACACGCACACACACACACACACATTTTGTTTTCTTTTTTCTGTTTGTCTTCAGTGAGAAACAGAATCCAGATGTAAAGCTCTGATTGTCTATCTCCCAGGGAACTAAATGGTGTCACTGACCTTTATCAGATAGTGTGTGAGATGACCTCCAATCTCACACTTAACTATGAATCCCACACTGGCCCCAGCAGCTTCTCTCCTATGACCAGCTGCACCCCATTCCACCATGAGTGACCTCTGACCCTGATACTCTCCTGTGTCCCGAGCAGAGAGCATGTCCAGACTCCTGATTTTATCGCCAGCTTTTTTACTTCCTCCATCTCTTCTCCTCAGAGGCCTCTTATAATCTGTCAGAAGGAACAACGACAAAGCTGGTTTAGTAAAGATAAATAATTATACTGAAAATATGCTGTCAGGGCTTAAACGAGGCCAGCTCCTAGCTTTTGTGTTTGACCATCTGAGTGAGTATCGTAACCCAGAAACTGGTTATCCGGGGTTGTTTATGGTTAGTCATAAACAACCCCCGGTTAGATTTTTGGGACCAAGTCTGATGGAATGTGTTCAGATCAACTGAAAGCAATGCCTTAGCCTTAGGGAATATAAACAATATACACTGGAAGTGCTGTGGTGACCCTGTACTGTTGGGATTTGGTGACCAGAGGGAGACAGAGCGAGACTTTAGGGTGACGGGGTTAACAGGATGACAGGAGGGGTTAGACTTTCTGTGTCAGGTCTTGTTCAGTGTCCTGTCTTCAATTAATTTAGTATTTTGTCATGGGTAATTAAAACCATACTGTACCACAAAGTAGTAACTGTTTCCTGTCCATAGTTTTGTCTTGTGACTTGTGTGTATTGTCAAGTCTAGACTGTATTTTTGTCTTATTTAATGTCTTAACCATAAATTGGCTATTACCTTGACATATCGTGTCTGTGTATACAAACTCAATTAGATTATTTCACATTATTTAATTGTTTTCTTTCCAGGACACCTCACTGGAATAATTTTAAACTCTTTAAGCTTCTCTCCAAGATGGCTTTTTCCACTGGGTTTTATTCAATTTTCAATTTAATTTCAAACCTAACTCTAAAGCCTAACTGTAAAGCACAAAACCATTTACCATTAACCATTTACTGAGGGAATCAAAGCAACAGATTTAATGACTTTAACTTAATAAAAAAAACATTATTCCACTACTATTATTCTATGCTCTGTGATGTTTCATTTGTGTGCTTTTTTCATCAATGCAGAGCGTCCCAGCTTTGTTCGTCGCCCGGGCAGCCAGGTGGTGTTAGTGGACCAAAGTGTAGAGTTCAGGTGTGAGGCCCGAGGTGACCCAGTTCCCACCGTGCGCTGGAGGAAAGATGATGGTGACCTGCCCAAAGGAAGGTATGACTCATCATCTGGTCCCCTTTCATCACATAATACCTTCCTACCTCACCCTCTCCCTGCCTTTGTTTGATCCACTGCTCGCTTTTGTCTGTGTTGCCAGCTGACGCATGTTGCGTTCAGTTGGTCTGTGTACAAAAAAGTTTTTTTTGTATTTGACAACATCTGATACATGAATACCTGTTTTAATCAAGATATGAGATTCGTGAGGACCACACCCTGAAGATCCGTCGTCTGACCTCAGCTGACGTAGGCTCCTACACCTGCGTGGCAGAGAACATGGTGGGCAAAGCGGAGGCATCGGCCACGCTCACCGTCCACGGTAAGACAGAATACTATTACAAGTCTCCGTTAACACTCTTCAGTCGGCCTAATATTTCATTTACAGCCCCTTGGACAGATACTCTAAATTAATTTCTATTCTGGGACATTGTGCTGCTTGATTCAAATGCAATTTAGCGCAGCCACACCGCAATAATAGCCTTTGGCTTTAGTGCTACCCGGTCATCACTTTCAACTATTCTCTCTCAATTAGCTGATTGATTCCTAATAAAAAGAAATGCCAAAATCCATAACAGCTGTAGAGTTGTGCACATGGGAGCTCAACAGCAATCGATTTCATCTGCCCTATACAAGTGGCATTTCTCCGGAGGCCTGTCTTCCTTCATGTTCTAAAACATACAGTACTATTTGTGAACCTATGGAATATCTGTGTCTCCTGCGGCCCTCTCCATTGGACATCTTATTAACACAGTTGGAATATAAAGCAGCCGGTCACAGAGTGTGAACATTCAGAAAGAAACCATTCAGAGGAACCGGGGGCTGGGATCACCCCCAAACCCTCCTGAGAATCAGAGGAACACAGGGGCCATTTAACGCCAAACTAATGGGAATGTTGGGAGTCGGGTGAGAGATGAAGGGAGGGAAGGAGGAGGAGGCTCAGTGCAGACGGGGAGATGGGGATTGGATGGAAGGATAGTGAGTATGTTGGACTTGGTTGCGGCTCATCACTGATGCAGAACGAGTTGGGAATTGGGGCTGGGGGTGATTGTGGTGAAGAGGATGAAGGGAGAGAGGTTTCTGTGGTGAGGTCAGTCATATTAATGTCACTCTGAGAAGTCAGCTAAGCACAGATATAAAGAGACAAGGCAATTTTATTCCTCTGCCATCCCCCACCCACAAACACAGATACTTCATCTTCACATGGCTACCCTTTGCAATTATTTCTTGATTTTCTCCACAAGACAGCAATCTTTAGATTGGTTTGAAGAGCAAGATTAGGCACACCTGCCAATAAACCCATCAATATATCTACTTTTCTTATTGCCTTTTTTCACTCTTTCCCTCTCCCTGATGAAAGCTTAGCTAATGAAAGGGAACAGCATTGATGCACTGGTTCAATAAGTTCTTCTGGCTTAGAATCATATTTGAAATGCTAAAACTGCCCTTGTCCTCAGTGGAAATGAAATGCCTTAACCTCAGGCCAATTCCCAGTTGCCTGCATCTATAAGCAAGGCACTGCCTCTTTATCCATATATTATGCCTTTGTTATAAGAGAAAGGCATGAAAACTGAAGAAAAAGCACTTAAATTGATTACACTCCAGCAAAGAAGAACATTAACCATATATTTAAGGGACAAATATTAATGCTTTCTCAGAGTGTAAGATGAGGTGAAAGGCATAACATTAATCATAGGAATCCTCGTTCTACTCTCATGGTTAGATCGGACTAATGCCTGAACCTCCAAACTTCTTAGAACCATTTCCATCTACTCTTCAGATCCCTGAGTTTCATCCAGACCAGGACATGAGGAGGCCAGGGAGGCTGTGGGCACTGAGTAGTCCAGCTAATTAAAGACAAGCAGGCCACAGTCCCACGCCCGGAAATGACATGCTTCTAATTACAGATGCTGGCATAGGAAAGGAAAGAAAAGCCGGGTAATTGTAGCTCTGAACAGGCCAAAGTAGCAGAGCCGATGTATAGGTAGTAAGATGTCGCTGTGGTAGTGAAGACAACAGTAATGTGGGGGGCAGGAGTTTAGTGTGTGGGTTTAGTGGGCAACACTGTCGCCCTACTTCAAGGGTCAAACTATGGCAAGATGGCTGAGCCACTGCATTAGAATAACTCTGCAGCTGAATAAAATTATTTCAGTGGTAGTGAGGCAGAGAGGACTACACCACAAAATGGGTAATCCGATATTTAATGCCGAAGTGAAATTAATGTAAATATTCTTTGAACCAAAGTTTTTCAGCTAAATCTGCTGTGATGTGTAAATGGATGATAAAACCAACTGAATTAAAATTAAAAATAATTCAAAAACTGGTTAAATATAGAGGTCTTTCCCTGCAGCCTGATTATGCAATTTGCTTATCATTGCAACATGGTTTGTGCAAATTATATAAAGAATATAGCAAGACATACAGTATTGAAGATATTGGCCTTCAAAGCAAATCCCTTTAAAGAGCTGGACAGTTTATGAGAAGAATCCAGCTCTGTGTGGACAGAGGGGGATTTTCACACCTTCCATGGTCAGATTGTCAGTGAACAATGTCGACACTGTGGAAATGGTGCCTTGGGCTATTTTTCTTTCAATCGCCTCTGCTCTCATAACCAACTTAATCAGTGAATTACTGTCTAACACATGTGTTTGTCAGTCTACTACACCTTATGAACATGTCAAGTAAACTATTTCATTGATTGATGGAAGAAACACATAATTGGCCCGCTGTTTTTATAGTTTCATCATAAATCATTTATCGAAACCACAAGAGAACGTAATAGTGAGATGGGCTGTTCAGCTATTAAGTCTGCTCAGGGTTTACATACATGAGAGAGTGTGTGTTTTTAAAGATTTAAGAAGCACTCAAAGGCATTTTGATCTGGGCCTGCAGTGGTTAGATAATGCTTATACTGTATTTTGTTAATTAAACCTCACCAGTGGACTTCGACCATAGGAATGTAAATACCTTGTTTCAGACTGTATTAGAGCTCAGAAAATCAACGTGTTATTTTTCCTCAGCTGGCTAAGTTTGCCGTTAGCAGTGATTTATGTATAGAAAAGTCTTGAATGGAATGGTAGTCCCCAGAGCAGCGTTGCTAATAACCCATGTAAAGGGTCTGGAAGCAGACTTGGAACGGGTGCCAAAAGAGAGTGAATGAGAGGAACTTTCTTGTCAGCAGCCTGTGTGCTGTTACAGTGATGATAAATACCAAATCCTGGTTGGGTGCCACATATACAACTGACGCTTTGTGTCGCTCTATCTCTGTATCTCTCCATAGGATTTATCTTAACTAGTCAAATGTACCTTCATTGTGCATTGCTCACTGCTACTGCAAAGTTGTGAGAAACACATTCACTTGGTATACAGTATACAAAATCTCAGAGAGGGACAGAACATTTAAAGCACACTACAAACCTCCCAGTGGGAGCCACTATTAATCATTGCTAAATCCTCCGCATGCAGCCCTGCTGTTGTGGTGATGTCAGGCCCGCTGAACAGCGCCGCTGCTCGATTCCCCATTAATATCTCTGCTGCGGTCTTTGGTACATAGCCTGCCTCCTATTGGGCGGGAGGCCACAGTGCTCAGTGTGTTTTCCTCTGATCAGCTTATTGATAGAGACTCCCCCCTCTGCACTGTAAGCTAGCGGAAAGCCCAGAACAAAGTAACCAGGTCAGATTTAAGGCTCACCTCTCCCTCCAGGTCCACAGCTGTGATCACAGCAGCATGGGAGAGGTAGGGTTACCTAATTAAAGGCTTAGACACACGCGGATGGATGTGTGTAGGTGTTTTAGGGGGAGGGTTGTGTATTTGTGGGTGTGTATGTTCTCATCGTTGTGTGCATCTAGAGCCTCTCACTCACAGATAGTGGTGAGCGTCTTCTTTTGGGAGCGTTTGATGCAAGTCTTATCTGCATTTTAAAGGCCAGCAGGGGGAGGAGGGAGGGGTCGGTCATTACTCTGACTGACAGCGTTTATGTTTCCGTGGGAGCCGTTGAAGCAGACAGATTAGATAAGGTGAGTGATTGGCCGGGGGAGATTTATGGCCAAAGAGTGACAGTTAACATTCACCTTGTAGTTTTATGAACCAGGCTTACATTTGCAGGGCTGTGGTTGAGGGGGCTGTGATCTAGCTGCTCTAAACCTCACTTAGGGTACAGGGAAGTTCACCTTCACACAACACCTGGAAAGAGGAAAAGAATAAACAAAGCATTATGTTGCATAAAACATCTGTCTTGTGTGTTTCATGGTACTGTCTTTGTGCTTTTTTTGTCATTTTGTTTTACTTACTTGGGCATTTTTCCTGTCCTTGAGCATGTCCCAAGATCAAGAAGGAATGTTGAATCAGATGTTACTCAGTATTTTCTTGTATGCACATTTTGAATGCATTCCTGATCACTCATGGTAATTATTCTTTGCTGTGTGTATCATGTGGTCCTTTGGGTTTGAGTTGAAGGTGAAATATGACATATCTTTTGTTCATAGAATAATAATAACATGATTATCTGCACCCATGGACATCACATTGTTATTTTCCTTATCTCTCCTCTTTGTCATGTTTATTATTTATTTATTCATCTTTGGGTTTTTTGTTGTTGTGTTTTTGTTTCCTTTTTAGTCGTGTCTGGTAAGTTGAAATGTCACCCGTCACCTATTCACCGCCCTGACAGAGACAGGAAGCTGTCACAACCCCCCTCCATCCTCCTCCCATCAATTCTCCACCTTCCAATCAGCACTCATGTTTCTGTTGTCATGGGCAACAGTAACAAAAGGACATTAATGGGTAAAAATATGCTCAGCTTGGGCCTCCAAGGTAAAGCCGCATCATTTCATTCTATTATTTCCTCCTCTAATACATTACCCAACACCCCATCTTATTCATGGACAAATTATGTCTGTATTTCAACTGACAGTTTTCAGATTGCTTTACTTTATGTACAACACAAGCCCCGGTATAAAAATAATTACAATTTTAGCAGATTTATGATTTTTGAGGACATATTCCGAATCAGTTGGAGTGAAGGTATAGACTGGCTTGCCTCTTGACCTCGATATTCAGGGTGTGTCTCCTCACATAGATGGCCTATTAGACCAGCAAGGCCCGGTGTCACCGTAGAGCTGCATGGATGACATTGGGCTACGACACCACACTTAGTCTGAGATGGAATTTGTCATTGAGATGCATGGATACTGCATCCTGGTTCAGGCCTGCGTTATTGGAGGGTGTCAGCATGGACAGATGGCTCAAATTTATTCCCCATTTCCATGTAAATTTTAATGGTCCATGCCCTTGCCCATGCAAATGAGGGAGCATGGGAGTAACCCTTGTTTTTTCTATTCATTACACCTATAATATGCCTACATTTTGAATTAGATCAGCGTACTGTTTACTCTGCTGTGCACACACTGTGCAAAGTTTTGAAAGAGAGCCAGAATCCTTAAGAACTGATTTAAATACACGCACCGTGGCTGCAATCAAATTAATTTTCTCCTTCACTGAAATATCCCAGACCACACGTAACTGTAATATTATGATAACTATATAAATATACTATAACAAGTTTGTATATTCAATGGCTAACCATTCTCATGGCTGCCCTCCAGTGCCCCCAGCATTTGTGGTGAGACCAAGGAACCAGGTGGTTGGTGTTGGCAGAACCGTCACCTTCCAGTGCGAGGCCACTGGAAATCCACAGCCAGCCATTTTCTGGCAGCGTGAAGGCAGTCAGGTAAACAAAATAAACTATACTAAAGGTTTTCATTTCAAAAGGCTCTTTATCCATTTGGAGAACATCCTAGCATAGTCATTTGGAGTGAAATCTTCAACATAATTCATTCTAGCCAAATAGCTCTTAATGAAAGTCTGATTACATGTGATCTGTTTTCATCCCCCACAGAACCTGCTCTTTTCTTCCCAACCTCCTCAACCCTCCAGCCGATTTTCTGTATCTCAGACCGGGGACCTGACCATCACTGACGCTGAACGCTCAGACATGGGATACTACAGCTGCCAGGCCCTCAACATTGCTGGCAGTGTTATCACCAAGGCTCTGCTAGAGGTCACTGATGGTAAGTAACCTTCCTTTAAACAAAGTTTCTGCACACAGCAAAGCCTCACAGGGAATTAGAGGAACACTGAAAGAAAACTTGAATGGATAAATATTGGTATGTCAGATAATCTTTGGCTCATGAGGATAATGCTGTTCATCTGAAATGTTGTGGTGGTGCTGTAGAGCATATTAATATCCAAACTGAGGTTTGTGAGGTTTGGTCTGGCCTGTTCAATGTGTTCCTGTCAGAGGTAGAGACTCTCTGGTGCCTTTGCACCCAGACCGTGGCTCAGTATTTGGCCTCGCTGGCTTCACACTGGCTAATGTCTCCCTTGGTATTCCATGGCTGGCTTGCTGCTGTCTACCGTTGGAAGACTGTGGCTGTGTGGTGAGGTCTGGATTGGGTCCTCTAATTACTCTGCTCGCCAATCCCTGTCAGCCTGGTGGACTAACCTTGGCTTCATATCCACCATTCCCACAGAGGATCTGGGCAGCTATTATTTTGTCTATGACACACCTAGATTCATCCCTTAATTTACCAATGTCCTTCTTCATTCCAGGCCTACAATGGTATGCTTCATCCCGCTCTCCTGTACTCTCTCTCATTCTGTCATGCTCTCTGGATAATAATAACTGTTATTAAAGTGAGAAGGCCGCTCTGAGGCCACCATTTCTCCGCAGGCAGATCCGGTAATTACAGGTCATGCTGACAATGTTTTAGTAATTGCACCATCCCCGGCACAAAAGCAAAGACAAAGCGGCCCAGAGATTACACCGCAGCATGGTTCTGAAGATCTATGCACACACACATACATCATTATCTGTTGCCTTTACACTGTGTTAGGTATTAATTTGATTGCTCCTCACTGAATGTAACTTGCTAGTAAATCAGTGGGGCTGACAGCAATGGTCATCAATAGTGCTATGAATGATAATAATAATCACAGGGAGGCAGACAACTTATAGCAGGAACATGATGGATCACACACAGTAGAGACAAAATAAAAATGAAAAATGTATTGGGTGCATGTAATTAAAGTCTCTTCCCCACTTTTCTCTGCATTACAGCCTTTCTTTTTTCTGTCAAAGACATGCTTTCTCTGTGTGTCTTTGTTGTTTGTGTCTACTGGTTGAATACCCAGGGTTCACGGGCTGGGAGGCAGGGAGGAGGAGTTTAAACGTCCTCATGCTAATAACATTGTCTGTTCTGGCTAGATGTATTTTTAAGCATTTTTCTCCCTTGTTCTGTGTTTTATGGCTGGGGGATGGGCTCGGGGATTGTTGGCCGCGAGCGTTCGTATTGGTAGTGCCAGGCGTCTGGTAGAGCTGCGGAGAGAAGAATGAAGTATCTGAGGCCGTTTCATTTTAATTACGCTGCTTTTATTTGGCTAAGTTCGACTCCTGCTGCTGAATGATTAGAACATTGTTTCCAGTTCTTAAAATTGGATTTAATTCCTCTCCCACTACCTTTTCAGTTTTCACATGTTTATAGTATTACACATTGTTTGTCAGATTCTCACCATTCTCTGCCTTTTGTGTGTTTTATCACACAAGCTGGATGTAATTGTCTGAATCCACGGTTCCTTCTGTCCCTGCTACATGAGCACCTTCACAGTTTTTCTCCTTCCACCTCTTCACATAATTGCTCATTCTCCTCCTTCCACAGTTGTGTCAGACCGCCCGCCACCGGTCATCCGGCAGGGCCCAACCAATCAGACAGTAGCTGTGGACGGCACAGTGGTCCTCAACTGTGTGGCATCAGGAAACCCCACCCCCACCATCCTGTGGAGGAAGGATGGTGTTTTGGTGTCCACACATGACTCCAGGGTCAAACAGCTGGACACGGGCGCTTTGCAGATACGCTATGCAAAGGTAAGGCACCGGCACACATGTACAAACATGCTCAGATCTCTTTTTAACATCAAGCAAAGTAAACTTACAAGACAAGACCCAGGACTGTTCTGTGGTATTTGGAGTTTGTAATTTGACTATGAAAGTTTAAATTGCATTTCTATATTTATATAGGAATATAACTGTGTTTTTAATTTAGATTTTCTATTAGGCTGCCTTTAATGTCTAAATCCATTCAAAATAGACTTCAAAGTTGTCCATATCACGTCCATAATGTGCTGGGCAAACCCATGCTGGTTGGTAAATAAAGCATGTGTTCCCTGCCAGCAACCAGCCTCAGTGGGCTGTCAGTTAGTTGTCGCGGGTTTGAAACGGAGTCTGTGAAGTCGAACAGTCTGTAGTTCCTGTCAGTCAACAAGCACAGTGGGTTTTGTGTGTAATTTTGTGTGTGAGCGAATGTGCGTGTGCGTGTGTGTGCGCATGTGTGTGACGGTAAGCTGTGTGATGATGAACACACTCTTGTAGAGAGACAAGTAGGGGGTGCTGACGTGTCTTCCAGATGGAGGCGTCACAGGGTCAAAGTTCGCGTCAGTTTGCGGTGTTCTGATGAAGGCTGGCATGTCTTGTGGTGACAAGATTGCAGTGTGATTTGGCCACCAGTGCGAGGCAGGCAGGAGGGGATACGTCTGAGCCCCTCTTCCGCTGTAGCCGAGAAAAACTCTGCAGGCGCTTTACATTAATGAACTTGTCATTTCTCCCTGACAACATTTTAATGAAGATGTTTTTGATGCGTTTGGTAATTTATTTTATTAATGTGGTCACGTGAGTTTTAATGCATTTTCTCTTGCCAGACAAAAAAAAAAAACACACCTTGAGGGACAATTGGCAGAGCATGTTCACACTCAGTTATTCAAACTATTTATCTTTTTCTGCTTTTACTTACACATCAGCACAGTAGCCCTTAGCATACTATGCATCACCAACAAACCACAACAGAATTATTTATCTTAACCACAGACTTCAACTGCAGTTGACAGAGCAGACATCTTTAAAAATGCAGCAGTATGAAAATATGCCAGAAACCTTTGCCAGCAGGGTTGTTTTGTGTTTTGTTTATTAGCCTAATAGCTAGGAGAATATTTCAAAAACCTGTCAACTCATTTCAATTAAATTTGAAGGAAATTTAGGCAATGAGCCAAGAAATGATGTGTTTGTTGTTGTTGTTTGTTTGTTTGTTTTTTCAGCTTTATTTTCTCATTTCATTTCAACTACTGCACTTTGAATGAAAAACAATCTGGCACGTGTACCACATCTCTTTTATGTGTATCTTGATGCAGATCCAGATCTAAAGCAGATACATTTCCCATTATTAAAATAACAAACTCCAGCCTTGGTAGAGAGTAAGGTATGGGCTGTCTAAGTGCTTTCTGGCATTATTTAGTTCCTGAACTAATATGTAACTAAACTACAAATTACTACACTAATACATATTGCACTGTAAAATTTCAATAAACCACACTTTTCCCAACAAAGTTATATTTAAAAGCATTTGAATAATCGAGATTTGACCGTTTATCTTCAGTACAAATTTTCACCACATCTGTTGCACAGAGCAGTCACTTCCATGTTGGGTACTCAGGGGGATGGTAGAGAAAGAAAAAGGTCTCCAATTAGTCTATGATCCTGTGAAGATCTTTTCCATTTAACGAGGAACGGTGTGCCACCGGGCCTTTCCGGGCTGCTTTCCCCCAGTTTCTGCTATGAAAGAGATGATATTGAGATTATCAGGCAATGACAGCTGCCTGCTACAGGCTCCACCAGAATGTCAATAAGCAGAGCAGTGATAGTGGGGGAGAGATAGCAAGAGGCCGAAAGAGGGAAAGAGACTGTTACCACTTAAGGAAACTGTTGCACACATATAATAATTTCCATTTAACTAAATATCCTCCCCTCTCCTCCTCCAGCTTGGTGACACTGGCACCTACACCTGCATCGCCTCCACACCCAGCGGAGAGGCCTCATGGAAAGCCTATTTAGAGGTCCATGGTAAGCCTAACCCAATAGTGAGGTTTAGTGTCTATCAGTAGGAGTTCGAATGACAAGTGTACATATTTTTTTATCTGCTTGTTTTAATATTCTTATCCTGCTTTGTTAAATAAGAGAGGTAATACTGAACCTTGGATATGTTTCCCATCCTTTGCTTACTGGGAAATAGCAATACACTAAATTTTTCCCTCTTTCTTTCTTTCTTTCTGTTCTACATTAAGAGTTTGGAGTCCCAGTCCAGCCAAACAGACCCACTGACCCAAACCTGATCCCCAGTGCACCTTCCAAACCTGAGGTCACTGATGTTACCCGCACCTCTGTCACCCTTTCCTGGAAACCTAACCTTAATGCTGGAGCCACACCCACCTCCTATATAATAGAGGCCTTCAGGTAAAACTAATCAGCTCAATGATCAATGAAGAAAATAATTGCACGGCCTTAATAAAACCTTTTAAACCTTAATTGTCTCTGTTGTGTGTCCACAGTCATGCATCAGGGAGCAGCTGGCAGACCTTGGCAGAGCATGTGAAAACTGAGTCATTTGTACTGAAGGGCTTGAAGCCCAGTGCAGTCTACCTCTTCTTAGTACGGGCAGCCAATGCCTACGGGCTGAGTGATCCCAGTCCTATCACTGATGCTGTGAAAACACAAGGTGAGAACTGCCCTCTTACTGACATGAATTTGATACACGGTTCAGCTGTGTTTTTTTTTTTTTTTCTGTAGTTAAAGACTAGATAATTCATTTTTGGTGTGCTTGTGCATGCAGATATCCCTCCCACCAGTCAGGGGGTGGACCATCGTCAGATACAAAGGGAGCTGGGGGAAGTGGTCATACACCTCCACAACCCCACCATTCTCTCCTCCTCATCTGTCAGGGTGCAGTGGACAGTGAGTATAATTTTCTCCATGAATGCACTATTGTCACTTGTTTTTCTTAAGACAGCTGCAGCCAGCTACAGATTGCCATATGGATCATTGGTATAGCTGGTCACCAGAGCTCCAAGGTTAGTTTAGTGCTACGTCTGCGGTCAATTTGTCAGGCCACTCAGCCGAGGTAATGTGCTAACGTCCTAGCACCCTACAGAGGAAGGACACTGCAGAGAGCAGCCCGGGAAAACACAGTCCAAGTGTTCTTAGTGTCCATCTGGCTTGAGCCTGATCTGGTCGACTGGCTACAGACCAAAAATCTGCAGCTTTGCCCTCAGTGGGCCACTCAACCGCCAAAAGCCAGACGAGAGATCCCAGCATTCTGCTGGCCATATAGTGCCATATAGCAGTGTGTGGCGTGCCAGTCTGTGCCCTCTCAGATTGAAAACACTTGACGGCTGTTAAAATAATACAAGTGAGAAGGAAGAGGCGGCCAACTCATGCTCTTAAGTGGAAATGGCTTACAGATGTTAAAACGGATAGGTGGGAGAGGAAGAAATAGAAGTAGAACTGGAAGCTTATGAACTGCTGGTACATCTGAATATAAAGTACTAATGTTCACATGCAGTTGATCTAGTTAATGTATCTTTTTTTAGGTTATGGGACAATACAACAGTATATTATGACAGTCCACCTTACATAATAGATATTAATCTGTGTGATGGCTCACTGAAGGGTAAGAAGAACAGTCCCTGTTTTGCCTTTTGACACAAGGCCACCCCTACATTCCCAGGTATTATGAAGTGCCATAGTGAGTGATGAATTGGACTAAGGAAATGTGAAAAGGATACTGACATGTCAAGACTGATTTAAAACATTATTGCCCAGTTACCCTGTCTCTCTGGAATGTTCCAGAAAAACATATGACATGAGGGAGAACGACATTATATTAAAGCGCCACGGTTTCCTTGTTTTGTGGGGTTAAATCTATTCCCAATGTGGAGTTTCTTGGTTTCACATTTTCCTTTGTGTTGTGGTAAATGGTTGCACAGTTTTCAGGCTAATGAACACCACCTGAGCCGGCAGCATATTTTACAGGGGAGGGATAAAGAAATCACTAAAATCTTTACAAGCCAGTGCTGCTCGCCTTCCACAGGGACTCGTAGGGATATTAGCATTCTGGTTAGTGGTTATTCTTTTCTCCAACCATGCTGGATCACAAAGCAACATTAATTTCCCCTAGATTAAACTAACAGACAAATCCCCTCCAATTACATTTTGCCTCTTTGTTTAGCTCCATCAGATGCCATTTAACTTGCTGTATTCTCCAACTTCTGGTACTCTGTATAAAGATCCACTTTCCCCCCTCTTCCTTGACTGCAGCAGCCAGTCACTACACTGGAGAGCAGGACAGGATGAGACAGGCTGTTCGGGGAGCCTGGGCCCTATTTAACCAGCTCCAGACTTAGAGGAACCTCTGGCCAATGACCTCATACTGTGGTTTGCACAAATCGCTGCTGCTCCAAATGGCGCATAGACAGACAGTCAAAAAGAGAGATGTAGATGTGGATGATAAACGGAGGAGTGATGTGATGAGTTAGCGCCCTGTTCCATCCAGTGCCTGGTGTATCGGTTGCACGAATCCATAGCTGTTCAGTGATGTTACAGTCTGCTACATTACATGACACCGTCTTTGTCTGTGTTGCCGTGCCATTCACTAGGTGGAGCAGCAGTCACAGTACATCCAGGGCTACAAGGTGATGTACAGGCCTTCACCGGAGGGGCTGCAGAGGAGCGAATGGGCCGTGTTCGAGGTGCGCACCCCTGGGGATGACAGCGCTGTTGTGCCACAGCTTCGGAAGGGAGTCACATATGAATTCAAAGTCCGCCCCTTCTTCAATGAATTCCAGGGAACAGACAGTGATGTCAAAATTGGCAAGACGCTGGAGGAAGGTGGGGGGATGTGAATATGTGACTGTGTGTGACTGTGTGCGAGTTTGCTTTAGTGCTTGCATGTGTGCATGCATGTTTTCATGTTTACACAGTTTTATGTGCACAGCTTGCATGTGTGTGAGCATACAACAGCTGTTCACAGCAGGCAGTGAGGGCAGGATTATGTTATGTTCAAATGTGGTGTATTGAAGCATGCTAGGGTGGATGTTCAGCTCTTTAAAAGGCCCTATGGAAACCCATATACAACACTCCAGTGCAAGTGTTATACTAATTTCTCATAGGGTGTGGTTGTGGCAGTCTCATGAGGTTAGGTTGAAACCCAACTGCAAATTTTAATCTGTAGTGAACAGTTAAGAGAAATGTGAGGGCAGAGTGTTTACTACAGATGTATGTGTGTTGTATGTGTGCTAGTGTTTTGATCTTTTTTCTGCTAGATTCTCCTTTGTTTCCAATTTTGTTGATAATTGTTTTCGGAGCTCTAAAAATAATGTTCTCCCAAAAGCAAAAAAAAAAAAAGTCTGTTCTTACAACATTCACACACACCAGTGACGGACTGGCCATCTGGAGCACCGGGAGTTTTCCCGGTGGGCCACTCTACAATTGGGGCCGATGCAACACAAAATAAACATATTTTTAAATAACCCCAGCACCAACTTAAATAAAAATAACCAGGTGCTGTATAGCTGGTGCCTTTTGTTGAAACAATTTTTCATAAAGTCGATGCACTTGTCAATGACAAGACATTGGGGCAGGACATTAAAAGCAGGTTGGCTATAGAAAACTTTCAAAATGTTGAAGTCATTATTATGCATGAATGGTTCTTATTGTTGAAATTAATAAATTAATACTTAGCATTAACAAATTAGAGAATAACCACCGGTGTAAACCATTTTTCTTGCTCAAGGTTTTAATGAAGGGACAAAACATACAAAAATTATAAATGTCCAATTGAAATTATACAAGTAGTATATTAATAAATAAAATTATACGAATAAACTAACATTGTATAATCAATATATTAATGTTATACTAATATTATACTATTATACTAACATTATACTTTATATTTAATTTTATAATAATATAGTAATTTCTACTAATTACTCATCCAGGTAGAGGATAGTAAATCTTCAGTGGACAGATTTAGAGCCAGGATGCCAGTGCCACCCCAAGTTTTGATTATTTTCAGAGGCTGAAGTCAGAGGACCTAGATATGTCCACACATAACAAGAGTGTGACAACTCTGTGGTGAAGGAGTTGCTAAATTGCTAATTTAATGAGGTAGAAAATATGTTTATTTTTATTTTATTCTATGACTTGCCTTCTCACCAGTCTTTCACCAAGGAATTTAGATAATTGATGTTACTGGTCAAATGGTTCCAGAGATTCTCACCACCTTGCTGCCAGTGCCATTGTGCCAATATGTGTGCTCCTTCTACCCAGCCTCCTCCTCCACTTCATGTTCCCCTTGTTTTATTTTACATTCATTTTACTAAAGTTATTGTGAGTCCAGTGCCATTTTTCATTCACTGTGATTATGTTGCATTCATAATTATTTCAGTTTAATTATCGTTGGACCACAGGTTGGCCACTATACACCCCACTGTGATAACTGTCTGTTTTGAGTAAACAGTTATTTGTTTTTATTTACCCACAAACAGCACTTGTATTAAACAAACTCAGTTTTCCGATAAAAGCATTGTGATTTTAATTATTAGTCCTTTGTTCTCACTTCAGCTTCAGTCTCACACAGAGATAAAGGACAAATTCTGACAGCTAAATGAGATGAGGGGAGACAGGGAGAGACTGCATGCCGTTTTGAAAAAAAAATATGAGTCTCATGTATAAAGGTGTGTTTTTTATCTTTTGTCTATCCCCCTCAGCCCCCAGTGCCCCTCCTCGTAAGGTTACAGTGATGGAGAGTGGGGACAATGGGACCGCCATTGTGGTCTCCTGGCAACCCCCTCCAGAAGACGAGCAGAATGGGGTGGTCCAGGAGTACAAGGTAACAAAAAAACACAGCCAGCAGCTACCTCAGGTCTGAGCAAGTGGGACTTGTATTGTAGAGACATACAAAGGAGACACAAACAAGGATGCAGACAGAGTAGATAACACAGAAAAAAACAAAGCGCAGACATGGAAAGGTAACGAATTCCTGGTTCAGACGTACCTTTGTACACTCCTCAGAGACAGAGACTCAGAAACAGGAGAGGAAAGAAGTCAAAAGCGGAGGAGCTGGTGGAAACTGTTGTAAAACAGTGCCATCTGGTGGAGATGGTAGACTCACACACCTTGTGGCGTTCCAAAGGTGAATCGTTGTGAGGAACAATTGATGTGATAATTATGAATAGGTTTCTTTTCTTCCTTTAATAGTAGTTAGGCCTTAACTGCTGATTACACATCATTGTGTGTTTTGTGGGGATAAAATGTTTGGCCTTCCATGTCATTTTCCATGACAGATAGTGTATTTTAATTATTTAATTGTTCTGATACAAATGAAAATTAAAACAATTCAACATTTTAAGAGTACAAACTACATAACGTGTAACTATTTATGTAGGTATTATAGGATTTAGTAGAGAAATCCTTGCAGAGGCAGGTAATAGTGTATGTATAGTAGGAGTGGAGGACAACAAGCTATTATAATGACCAAGTACATAACAATGGAGAGGCAGACCTCTATTATTATTCCAGTCATTTCTTTGGACTGGGGCTGTGCCAATGCATCCTTCAACCTATAGCACCTCTGTATTAATTCCCCTTTGTCCTCCTTCTTACTTGATAATGTATGCTCATTTTGTAATGGCCTCACTTTGGACAGCACTGTCCTCTCATACATTATGCTGTGGGAGTCCTGTATTTTAATTGGAAAGCCTTTGTGTCACAGGGAATATAGTTTTGTGGCAGAAGGGGAGATGAGGCATAGCCAGTAAAAAGTTAAGGCACTGTTAATTTTCCAGGTAAATGTTTTCTAGTGATAGGCTTTAGAGTAATTTCATGGTTTTTAAGTCCAGCTCGAGAGCGTTCCCTGCTCATTACCGAGCCCGGTCCCTAGCGGCACTTCCACTCACCGCAATTTTTAAGATACACAGAAAATTTCAGGGCTTTGTAGTTCCATCGCAGAATTGCAAACACATGCACACACACCCAGGGACGTGTGTGTATGTTAACCCGGTTAACTGGTGGGAGGAGGTGGGGGGTAAAGAAAGCAGAATGTCAGGGGTTCAGGATGTGGGGGTCTCCAGGCCTCATGCTGAGGTGAATGTATACTTCTCTTTGTGACCCTGGTTTCAGTGAGCCTGCGAGACCGCTCTCCTTCCTGGGAGTGACAGCACTTAGCTTCTGCTGAAATTGGGTTATGGGGGTGATTACTGATTCCCATTTGTTTTTCATGGGCTTAAGGCTACACGGAGACATGTTATGGCTACCTCGGCTAATACTGACCCTGTGTTGAGCACAGCCTGTAAAACATAAAGCCATGCTGTAAAATGTTTTCCTACCTCAGAGATGTAACACAATACCCACGGTGCGCTAAAATGTTGCAATAGCAGCACCAACCAATTATAAGGACACAGATTGGCGGCAGCTACCAAACTGAATGTTGTCATGGAACCTCATAACATTGCCTCAATCTCCACTTTCTCCCTGTCTCTGTTATGGCAGATTTGGTGCTTGGGGAATGAGAGTAGGTACCACATCAACCGCACAGTTGACGGCTCAACCTTATCCGTGCTGATTCCGAGTCTGGCCCCAGGGATCCGCTACAGCGTGGAGGTAGCAGCCAGCACGGGAGCAGGTCCCGGAGTCAAGAGCGATGTCACCTTCTTCCAGCTTGGTGGGTAGAAACAACCTTTAGTTCTCTCTCACAGGAAGTCATATAATTATTTTGTTTTTCCTCTAGTGGTTACATTTCCTGCGTCTAAATGTGTTTGTCCTCTGGCAACCCTTTTTCACAGAATGAAAGCCAATCATCTGACAAATAATTATGGCATTAATCCAGTCATCTCAAATAAAGAGCTTTTCAGTAATATGACTTTCTGCCAAGTAAATAGACAATTATGTAATTCCTTTCTTTGAAGGAACGGACATGTTCAAGCCTCTGCCAGTTTTCCCTTTCATTATCAACAGTGATGCTTAAAAACTGTAATTGAAGTGATTACTGTTATACAAACATCATCACACTTGCCACGGAAAAGTATGATGAGTTTGAATGACAGGAAACTTGTACAGTTTTTGTGCTGCACATTGAAATGGCTTTTATCTACAGTAGCTGGCAGTGATCAACATGGGCACGTTAAATTCCTGTGTGGCAGAGCTGATGAGCTGGCTGCCCCACCCTGCTCCGCTCTCCAGTCAAGGATGCAGTGTGTTCTGCCTCTGCTCTGCTTCAAACAACAAAGGCAATAATGAATCCTGGACTCTGGGCTCGGACATGGCATGTTATTAATGCTAAAAGATACATGCAGACTGCAGTCTGCATGTGTCTTTATAATTTATTTCGTATTTGTCTGTCCTTTTAGTCTAGACGGACAGTAATTTTGAGATGTTTTGTCAGTTTTTATTCCCCAAAGCTCTGAGCTGGCCTACTCAGGAGAAGGATGGAAAACACATGAATAGCAGGATGAGGCAGAGAGAGAGAGAACTCCATCTGGTTTTAAATGTGTGATTGAGTGGGCTGGGATGGGCATGAAGAAGCATCGGCTGTGACTGATACAATTTCTCTCCCATGAAGAGTTCCTGTGGTGATTGTTGCCATGTTCCAACACTGGAGTGGAACAATGTGCCTTGGGGACCAGCGCTTCACCCAAATGCATTTGTCACACTCTGAGCTTGCATGCGTCATCCCAGCCTAGATACCTGTACAGTCCCTTGTGGGCTGCTTAGTCACATTGGCATGCTCCGTTCACTCGGCCAGACAGAGCCACAAATTGAGAAGACAGAGAAGTGAGATGAGACGCAGTGGAATGGAGACGTAGACCGGGCGGCTGAGACAAAGACAGACAGAAGGATATGGAGGGGTGAAGGCAGGGAGCTGGTTTCACCGGGGAAGTGTTCTCGCCTCTGGCTTAGAAAGTGGGTGGAAGAGTGGCTACAGCATGAAAGCCTTGAGAAAAAGAGATGAAGACAAAGTAACACGAACATGAAGAAATCTCAGAATGGCAGGGGGTGGGGAAACCCAGAGGAGTCTTTCATGTATCACGCATGAGGGAGAAGCACAGAGAGAATAGACAGATGAGAAAAACAGACTTAGAGCGAGTTGTTGTGATCAGCCGTACAGACGGTGCCTTTACAGTGCATTTCACATAGAAACAGCTTCAAGGCACTCACACCTCAGCTTCTCACAGATGTGGCTCAGATTGCTAATTACTGTGGTGTTTGTATTTGAGGGTGATCTCATTGGATTTATTTATATGATTATGAAACAAACATCGCTCCGTGTAAATGATGCCTCTGTGTTTTCCTATCTGGTTCCATCAGGCTTGTGTGGTGCACAGGCTCCGTTTGAATGTGTTTGGTTGCTTTCGTCTGCTCACCTGCCATTGTTGACTGGGATTTGTGATGAAAGCTTTTTGAATAATAGAGAGAAGCGGCTCCATTTCCACAACCCAGTCTCATACACACCCGCTGAGATGAAGAATGTTTTTGTGTTTGTCAGGAGAAAGAGAAATGTTCATATTCATGTACTGTGCTGACTCCATTTATTTTAAATATAGTTTCCATATTTTAGACTTTTCCACTTGGTTTGAGTTTTAGGTTTTAAAACATATTTATTTTCCTCTTCTCTCCACTCTTTTCACGTTCCTGACTGCTTTCATTTCATTCATTTTAAATTTGTACCACCGACTACACCTGTATCCTTTCTAATCATGCTCTCACATCTCAAATCATTACCCCGTTCCTTATCCTCAGATGCATCTGGGCGAATGACAGAGACTGTGATCCAGGAGGACCACCTGTCCCAGCAGATCTCAGATGTGGTCAAGCAGCCAGCTTTTATAGCAGGCATAGGAGCAGCTTGCTGGATTATCCTCATGGTCTTCAGCATCTGGTTGTACAGACACCGCAAAAAAAGGAACGGCCTCTCCAGCAGCTATGCCGGCATACGCAAGGGTCAGTACATGAGTACACCTTAAACACTACCAGGAGTCTCCACTTGAATTTCTGATTTGCAGTGCTGGTTTGGTTAGAGAGGTTAGAGGAGGTTTCCTCACTTACAAAATTTGGTGAGAAAATGCAATGCAATATTTAGTAGTGTGGCACTGTGTTTATTTCTGTTTCAAGCCAGTCCCCTCCCTTTTCTTCATCCCAAATGCTGCCAAACTACCTCACATCCTGCCCGTCACTCACAGAAAGATGTCTTTGTAGAGCTCTCTAGGTGAAATCTAACTGAAAGGACTCTCCACTAGAGTACTTTAAGATGTGATGTGAGCTCCCGCTGAGTGTGCTGCACGAAAACGTCTTTTATTTCTTTTTCATACTTCTGTCATGTTGATTCTGCAAGGGTGTGTGAAGAGTGTTTTCAGTAAAGTACATTTTGACGTCCAGCAACTCCCCTTTTAGCAACTCCCTTCTGACTGAGCTGAGAATGTCCTGGCATAATTTCTCTTTATCAAGGACATACTGGTATTTTCTTGAAATACTCTGTCTTTTCAGAGAGGGATCTTTAGATATGTAGGAATTGAGCATTGTTATAATAGTGCCTACTCAGCTTATGTTTTGAAAAATGTAAGAATCCCTGCCCGTGTGTGTTTGGGCTGCATTTCAACCCTCTTAGAGTAGCTTCGGCATTACCCAGTGGGTTCTTACCGACTTGAATCAAAGTGACAGGGTTCATGACATACCCAACCTCTGCCCACAATAGTTAGAGTATAAAGAGAGCTATTAGCCTTTCTTTCTGAGTCTCATTTATGTGTTGGCTGGCTTAATGCGTGGCCTTGGGCTGTGCAGCTGCTGCCTGTGAGCACTACCTGCGCTGTCCCCACTCCTGGGCTCAGGTTTACTGCTGACTGCCAGGGTTAGAGGAGACCCACCCTTCAACCTTCAGACACACACATACAATAGACTGACTTAGCTGTTACTAATCTGTTGCTGTCACACTGAAAAAACAGGCTATCCATGTTCTGAATCCACTGCAGTCGTGATAATAGTGGGAGTTGTGTCATGTTAAAGTGAGAAACACATCAGCTAAGCTTTTCCCTAAGCTCTGTGGTCTTTTACACATACCTGTGTGGTGCATAATGTTCGGGGCGGTTTTCCTTATTATGGTTTCTATTATCTATTATAACATCCTCTTAAAGACCAACATGACCTTTCAAATAATATCTTGATTTAATTCTGTCAACACACTAATGCTAATATGTTGTTGGACATTGTTGTTTGGCTTCAGAGTTAGTGTTACTTTGTGAAGAAATGATGTGTAATCTCAGACATCTTCATCTAAGCAAACAGCCTCAAACAAAATCAAACAATGCCTGTCCTATTCTAACCAAAGTAACTTACAGAGGTTATTCAGAGGGAAGATGTTGATACAAAATTGTAAGTTTGAAGACTTTATGAGTGCAGTACTGATCTGTGGCCGGGTGGCAGACAAGAGGTTACCCTCTGACAGTCTGTGATTCTATATGTTGAGGTTTACTCTCATAAATTCACAAAGCACTTGAGGGGCACAGTAGGCAGACGTGCTCCCCCTCCTTCTCCTCCTCATGCACCCAGACCACAAGAGGCCACAGTCTTTGTTGGAACTGGTAACTAAGAATGTTTTGAAAAGAGTATAATTGCAACCACATGAAGCAACAGTCTGCACTCAGGGTGAAATAGGTTGAATTGGAACTTGGTCATGTATGCTAGTAATGCATCTAATAGATTACACATTTAAATTTGTAAACAAAAAAAAAACACAAGTCAAATAGCTTTTTCTTATGTCTCTGCCAATGAATACAATCATGGAAACCTTATGGTGCTCTTGTGTTGATCGGAACTAATACAAATTACAACACTGCACAGTATGAATTTTACTAGACATGCTGCAGAAGTCCTCAAAAAAAATCTTGTAACTGAAATAATCCAAACAAATCAGCTAAAAGCCTGAGATTGCAGCAATGAAATAATTACTCAACAGAGAGTCATAGCTCAGTTACAGCTTCATCTGGACTGGGACTAAACATCTGTGACAGTCTTGGGTCAGAATGTAAACCCGATTTATGGATTTCAATCACGTTTACATTTGTCACAGACTGTTTTGCCTACTGTCTCCTCTTCAAAGGCATTCATAAAACAGATAAAAGCCATCCAACCACTCCTATCTCAGGGCTTGTTTGAATCTCTCCTCTCGACACTCAAACATGATAAGATGAATGTGGCATTTAGAGGACAATTGTTGGCACAGGTACTGTATGAATCAATTGTTTGAGGAAATTAAAAGTCAATAGCAGTAACTTTATTTTCAGATATCCCTCTCCAATGCTTATACTGTTAGTTGAAAGCAGACAGCAACATTTATAAAATGCAAATAATTAAGTCAGTGTACTGGATGACAATCAGCATGGTGCAATGTTGCATCAACTGCAATGCATATTGCAGCAGTCTTCACTTCTCCAAAGAAACAAAATACATTTTATAGACAATACCCACAGACAAGCCATCAACAAATCTAGATCTGCCTACAGTAGGTTGATGTGGGCCCCTTCCATGTCAAAGTGTGAGTAATTGAGCTGTGCGGGTGATGATGTGAGTGTTGGAGATAGCAACTGATATCTCCCTAGTGTGGGATCCCCGCCCAGCAGGCCTCTGACAGTCTGGGCCAGAATTTGAACCAGCAGCTGGCCAACACTCACTGTCTCCCAGTTGGAGTCCAGCGAGGTCTGCGGGGATCAAAGACTGGGGGGCAGCAAGTAGCGTGTGAATACAGGATAGAATACTTTTTGTGGATTTCTATACTTTAACAGAAACTATGTGGCGATGAAGCATATAAATTATGTCACAGGAACTAATTCCAAATGCACAATGATTCATTACTATTTCCTTTTTTCTGTCCCAACAGTGCCATCCTTTACTTTCACACCAACAGGTAAGCACTCAAATTTTTTATACATTCACTGTACAGCACATGAGCACCAGCCTTTTACTATATTTGTAAAACAAGTCCTTTAATAGCTTGAACAGCCACAGTTCTAATAGATAAGAGAAATTGACTGTAGATAAGTCAGCGAGGGAAACTCAATGTGTACCAATACCAGGAGGCAATCATTGGCAGAGTTTAAAGATGTATCAAGAAATAAATGTTCCACCAAATGTTTGGGTCGTGTCAGAACGTTATGCTTAAAGAGAAACAGGCCACACTACTGAAAAGCTGTTAAAACTAGTGGTAACTTGATCAAAGCGCTGCTGGCAACCTCAGATGGGATTTAAGGAGAATGACACACCACCAGCACTCCAACACACCAATTAGATAGGCAAGCGGCAGTGGAGCTAAGGAGGTTATCTGTGAATTGAAGTGACACAGTGTAAACGAGATAAAAGAAAAGCTCTCTCTGTGCCTCTCTATCTTTCTCGCTCTGCAAGTTTGTATTTACGGTCCTCTCCTCCTTATTCTTTCACCTGTGGACTTTCATCTCTCTGAAGGTCTTTGTTCCCTAGAGGTGTGTCAGGGGTGTTGGCAGTGCTTAGTGCAATGTCGAATGTGAAACAGTGAATGGGTGAGGGGAAGTGTGTGAGAGAGAGAGACAGAGAGAGACAGAGAGAGAGAGAGACAGAGAGAGAGAGAGAGAGAGAGAGACACAATACTGTACAGTTTGTGTTTGTGGTTACACTGGCTGATCCTGTCTGTGTAACAGAGTTTGTAACAGTTGCAGTGTTGTTTCTGCTTGTCTTGAGGCTTGCAATCAGATAGAATCATTTTTCATGATCTATTGGAAATCTTTCAGGTGAAACCCACCCCTTGTTTGTGTGGTTAAGTTTCTGTCTCTTTAAGAAGAAAATCTCCGTCCAGGTACCCAGTGTAAAACCAGGACATTATAAAGTGCATTATGCCGATTTTAATCTTGAACCAGATTGTGATATTTTGGTTTGAATTAAACAGAGCCAATCTAAGAGCTCCTCTGGAGCATGCAAAGGCCAAAACCACACTTCCTGTTTTGAAAAAGAGACAGGCAGTCGACACAGCTAGGGCCCTACCTACTCCTCTTCCACCTTCTCTCCTCTCAGGGAAGAGATTGTAATTAAAGTTAGAAGTTTATCTCTCCTTCACACACCAGCAGCTTAGAGCTCCTTGAAAGAGTCCAACTTGCAGCACACGGGGCTTCAAACACACTGAACCCGAGCCAGAAAACCAAAGAGCTCTGCATCTCTGTTCTTCATAAGCCTCTTACATATCCTCCTCCTGCTTCTGCTCCTGTTGCTGTATGTGTGTGTGACTCAGCCGAAATGATGCCACACACATGCTCACTTGAACTGATACAACAGACACACACACACTTACAAAGTAGCATTCCCATCATCACTCACAAAACTGACAATTCAAACTCCAGTTAATAATTTTGTGTTGACCTTGTATGGGTTATTGTTAATAGCAAAAATGATGATTTAATTACGTTAGTTATAGTGGTGAAATCATGCTGGAAGCTCATTATTTTTTCTCTCTTTTCAGTGGCATATCAGAGAGGTGGCGAAGGTGTAAGCAGCGCTGGAAGGTAAGAGTTAATTTATTTTTAGAAAGACTGTGCATTATAATATTAATATAAACACATTTTGGAACATTTGGTGATGATTAGAATTGAATAACAAATACAATAGAATGGTAAACCCTCCTGAATAGATGAGTAGGGTTGGGCAAGTGTACTTTTCTTGAACAAACACTAGGGGGAGTGCTGTGACTTTCTCAAGCAGCAGAGAGCCGAGGAGGGGGTAAGGAGGTACACTAAGTATGTTATGATAACAGGAACAAAGCCCCATGTAGTCTGCCAGGAGTCCATCCTCATCCTATATGGTGGAGAGCCACATTCAACCACAAGGCTGTGCCATAGCATCACCCTACAACATTAACGGAGAGACATGCACGCACATAGCAGTGACAGCACACCAACACACCTCTTCATGTTGTGGAATGGTGCATTGTGCCCAAACAGTGATATTGTACAGAATTAGGCTTAGTAAACTCGCTTTCAACTTGCCAACACTCAGTTGTGTATCCTCATACAGCTGGGAAATAGTGAAAGTTTAGTACAGAGACAAAAAGAGAAAATATGTATTCATCTGTTGCCCTCTTTTCACTGAGAGTACAGAATGTATACAGTCCTGACTGTAGGTGTACATTTGTGGTGTTCATGTATTAATGAGGAGCTTGCTTGGAGCCATCAGAAGTAAATCCATATTCATTATATTATCCAGTTCTATGATTGAATCCCATATGCAGCATGTCTGTGTCAGCTCTGCACAAAGACAATGGCCATTCAATATCAACATACAACTGTCGGGGTGATTGAGGAGCTATTGTGAGATTGTATTTGGCTGTACAAGACAAATGTGTTCATTACCCAAAATGAATCCAAGAAATGAGTCATTTGAGAGGGAATGAGGAAACGTAATTCACTGTTAATTCAGTGTTTGGATATGCAAACTGGGAGTCGTTCTGTGGAAATTTGAATACTGAAACAATGTATGGCCCGGGTAGAGTACACTGCATTCTCTTTGTATGCTAGATTGATTCATTTCATGAGCAATAGGCGGCTATTTATTCTCAGGTCTTTCAACACGCAGTGGTTGGCCTGAGGTCAGGTTGTACAGTAGAATCCTGCTGAACAAGTGGTCCCTCATTGTGTTGAGATTAAAGCCGAAGAAATAGGAGCAAGACATGGAAACAATAGCGAGGGATGGCCAGAGGATGATTTGAAGGACTGGTCCGCAGGGGTTCTCTGCTGGTGCTCACACTTTACTAATGCTTACGTCTGTAGAGATAAAAAAAAAAGAAAAACTTTTTAAATGATTGAGATGTTGCCTGACACCATGGAATCTACTCGGAGAGCAATTGTGGTTCACTGACTGTTCAGGACGCTCATTTCGCAAAACATTGGGAGAGAATTTTATCTGGCTGTCTAATCCAGGCAGATCGCTAATGCTCACAAGGGCTCAGGGAAAGTGTCGGCTTGGGCAAGTCAAGCACACACAATTTATTTAGCTGGGCTTTTTTTCCTAATGTGCTCCCTGGGCCTGTGTGTGTATGTTTGTTCGTGTTCGAGTGTGTGTGTGTGTGTGTGTGTGTGTGTGTGTGTGTGTGGGTGTGTGTGTGTGTGTGTGTGTGTGTGTGTGTGTCCAAAGGGCAAAAAGTACTAAAGCCGGATTTCTATTTTTCCTATTCTCAGCTGCTGGATAAATAAACTCAACATAATCTTCTCTTTCAAATATTATGTTACTGTGGGTGTTTCAGTTCATTCACATAAATGTCATTGTGGTGTTGGCTTAGTCTCTTACTATTGTTAACCATTTGGTCCCTTTTGTATTTTTTTTATAGGCCTGGTTTACTTAACATTGGTGAATCTGCCACTCAGCCCTGGCTGGCTGACACATGGCCCAACTCCTGCTCCAACCACAACGACTGCAGCATCAACTGCTGCACTGCAGGCAATGGCAACAGCGACAGCAACTTGGCAACATACAGCCGCCCAGGTACGTAGTGTCGACACTATCATACGTAGGTACCGACCAAAATAAACACTTGCCTCAAACGCAGTGATGCAGTCCATGACAAAATAACTGTAGAGATAAGAAATGTAGGAGCTGGGGGAATCTGCAGTGCAAAAGGAAGTAAAATCTGATATCTGGGTTAGCTCCCTGGAGAGTTGTTCGGTGTATCTCTCTTTTGTGTAGGTCTCCGCAAGAAAAAGCTGAAGAAATACTAGGATTAAGAGTAGCTGTATGCTTGTGTGTTTGATTTATCTGAGGTTAAAAGTAGAGCTGTTTTAGGCAGGAAATAAAAGGAGCACACTGAGAGGGGCTTATGGCTCTACTCTGTTGCTAATCGAATTGCCCTGCTGATTTCCATACTGTTGTTATAGCCGGTAATGTAATTTCCCCTAAGTGCTCAGTTATTTAAGAAATGTGCAGCGGGCGAAGAGGTCAAGGCTGGACTGCAGACGGTGGCCAGGAGCAGAAGAAGAGAGAATGATAGTGGGAGAAAGGTGCACCTGGAAGACCAGATGGAGGGGTGGGGAGAAAGGAGTGATGAAGAATAAGTATATGCTAAAACATACACTGAGATGTATGAGCAGAGGTAGAAAGCTTGAATGAGCTAAAGTAAAGTAGGGTAGGTGGAGAGGAAAAAAGGGCAGAGACATATGGAACACCACCAGGTGGCCTTTTAGTTTATTCAGCACAAGTATAGTTGTCAACAAAAGGGAGCAAATTTGGCCTCCAAATACACCACTACTATACAATATACATTATTGTCTACACACACAGTACAACTTGGAGCCAAAAACTTTATCTTGGATGACACAGGACTTAATGTTATTAATTTTAAGCTTTGACCCAAGTCTTAACAACCCTGTCCTCGGAAACTTGGACTGCAATGAAATGCTTTATGTTCTAAATTATGCACTTTGGGACTATGCCTTTAAGGGCAGCTCACAATTCCTATGCAGCTGTTTGGCCTAATAGCCAACCATCCAGCCATGCAATAGTTTCTCCTTACTTCAAACCTTTCCCAGTGAGGATTAATAATTCATTTTGTAGACTTTATAGAAATCAAGTTAGGATTTTTTCTTTGTGCTAATCACCCTTCTGCGGTTGAAGCGTTTAACTCTACCTTAACATGGTGTGAGATGTTTAACAGGGAATAACAGGCTAAAGGCAGCCCTCACTCTTTGCATGACACCCCGCTGTATGACACTAAGGAGCTTGCCAGACGCATGCTTTGTGTGTGTGCCAAACCTAAACTCTGTGAACATTAAGAGGATCACTGACTAGGTGACAGAGCAAAGAAATAGGAGTTAATGTGCCTTTATCTCAGCCATAGGGGCGCTTTCACACATCAACCTTTGAAGTGTCGAGCTGTTCTGTGCTGCTGAAATGTGAGGCGCATGGCACGAGCAGCATGCACCTATGGCCGTCCTTGGTATTTACCGCAAGGCTGGCTCTCAGATCTGCTGGAGGATTTGAATATTTTATGAGCCAGGGAAAATTGGATCTGTCAGTGGAGCTGTGCTTTTACTGCGCGCCTCATTCCAGGTCTTTGATACTGACATGTCTCTCTGTCCCTCTCAATGAGCAAAGACGCTCCCACTGTCAGATGGAAAAGAACATAGATGACACCCACATTGAGTCATGGGTGAGACTGAGAAGAGGCTGAGCGAAAAAGTGTAATACCACCTGTGCCACTCACCTAAAGTAGATCATCATTTGGCAAACAAAACCGAGACTTAACGGAAATATAAATGTCTCTGGTGGGCACAGGGATCTTTCAGAAGCTTGGAATTAATATGTAAATGTATTTCGCTTGACTCAAATAAATGTTTTCAGCTCTGCAGTAGATCAGATAATACCCTATTGTTTCAAAGCTTTTACCGAACTGGCATACTGCTGCTGAGCTGATCAGCAATAGACGAGATTGACTAAATACCCTCCTCATGTTCTTCAGCCGACTGCATCGCCAATTATAACAACCAGATGGAAAACAAGCAGACCAATCTCATTGTGCCAGAGTCAGGAGTCTATGGAGATGTAGACTTGTCCAACAAGATCAATGAGATGAAGACCTTCAACAGCCCTAACCTGAAAGAAGGCCGCTTTGTGGGTCCAGGGGGCCAGCCAACACCGTACGCCACCACCCAGCTCATCCAGTCCTCCATCATGGGCAACAACATAAACTCAGACAGGGGAACCGGAGGGAGTGGAGGAGGACTCGGGGTTGGAGGGGAGATGAATGAAAAACACTGCTGGAAGCCCACCTCAGTCCAGCAGCAGAAACAGGAAATGGGCTCCCAGCTGCAGTACAACATCATGGAGCAAAACAAGCTGAACAAGGGTGAGTGTGTGGAATACCCAGCAGCCATGGTGAAAGAGGTCAATTCCAAGCCATGATCTACCTTCACTTGATTTTTCCCTCTGTTCTCTCCTCTTCGGGCTCTTTCAGCCTCACTGTGGAAGCCTGTAGAAGAGTTTCATGCTCATATTTCACTTGGTTCTGTCTCGCTTCTTCTCAGTCAACATAGGCGTCATCACTCTTTCTTTTTCTGCCTGTCTGTCTGTATGGCATTCATGTAACCCCTCATCACCCTCCATGCAATCATGTATTATCTTTGCTGCTAAATGTGGGCCAGGCCTGAATTGCTGTTGTTGTACGGTATCTGGGTTGTGTTTTTGTGATGAAGGCAGGTGTGAGGGTTTATCTTTGGTGTCACATTTCTAAAGGAAAGACAAAGATAACTCTTGGATCTATAGACTCATTGAACAAAGCTATCATCACCTTGTTGTACCTGCAGGAAGGAACCACATCTGGTGTGATAGTTTTGAGATTTTTCTGCAGATGTTGCATGTGTTCACATACTCACCTGAAAATTATAAAGCATGAACTGCATGCTTCTTGTCATTTGTAACACTGTACATTGCAAAGTGGTTTTATACTACTGATAAATTGCTGTCCTTCATTTCCTTGTTCATCACAAAGTGGGTGAAGGTTTTTGAGTTGGCAAGATGTCTGCCTGGGGCCGCACTAACCATACGCTCCATTCTCCCCACCCTCAGACCGCTACAGAGGAGGTGACAGCCCTATGCCAGCCACCATCCCCTACAACCAGACCCATGACAGCCACACTGGAGGCTCCTACAACAGCTCAGACCGAGGCAGCAGTAGTACCTCTGGTAAGAGGGTTGGGGCATTAAGGACAAGAGTAGTCCTGGGAAGGGCAGTCAGAGGTTATAAAATCAACATCCCTCTCTTTAAGTTTTATTCTTTTTTGTGCTCTTTTTAACTTAACCGCCAAAGTATTTCCCAGGCTTATTATTGTTGTGAACCATATAATCACATACACCCCCCAAGCTCCATTTGAAAATCCCAGTTTTGCTCAAAAGCAATAAATCACTTTGAGATGCTAATAATGCATGCTTTAAAATGGTAATTTTATTAATTTCCATGTCAGCCTATCTTGAAGAGAAATTGAAAGGAGGATGCCTCCAGAAAGTGGAGGCTTGCTAAATATAAAGAAAGGAAGAAACTGACAACAATGTCTCCAACAAAGGCATGAGCACTATGCCAGGCATTTGCTTGTTGTTCTCTGGGTGCAATGTCAGCCAAGGGATGTTGTAAGCAAATTAGATCAAAATTCTGTTTTTTGTTTTGTTTTCCTGCTTCCTATTTCATTTATCTGTTTGCCCTTGCCTAGTTTGCATTGCTTTCTTTAATTGGCTTTACTTTAATTCCAGTATGGAGCAGCCTAATTTCATCAGGGCCTCAATGTCTGTGGACAAGGACAAATTGTAACACATTGCAGACGGCATGCAACACTGCCACCTTAATGCCATGTATCCATTCTGATATTGCGTTTGAAGTTCAAGCCATTAAGGAGAGCCCTTTAATGCTCACTGCACCTCACAGCTCATTGGTTCACAATTCTAATAGTTTGGTATTAATTAGACCCTTTTTCTGCAGTTTTCCTCCTACCTTTTCTCTTGGTACTGGGTAATATCGCTGTAGGGAAATGACTGTGTTTTATAATATGTCCCATCATTTAATAACTGAGAGGTATGTGTGCACACTGGAGTGGAGGGTTGCATTAGCCTTTGCACTCTTACGTGTAAAATGATCTTTTCTTTGTTAGCCAGTCTTGTTAATGCATTTTATCTGCTGTCAATTCCTTACTCATTACTCTGCGATTTCCTCAACATTAATATTTGATGTGTTTTTCAGAGACAGAGCAAATGTAAGTCTGTAGCTGTCTTGTGACTGACAGAGTGCTTTTTTCCCTGCCATTTTTGAACAGGGAGTCAGGGTCAGAAGAAAGGAGTGCGCACCCCAAAACTACCCAAACAGAGCACAATGAATTGGGCTGACCTTCTGCCCCCTCCCCCTGCAAACCCACCGCCAAGTCGGAGCACAGAGGAGTATTCGATGGAAGAAAGGTGGGACATGTCTGCACAGACAAAATGACACAGACAATCTGACAGGCACACACACATTGTATTTAAATACTAGTTCATTCTTCCTCCTTTTCTCCCGTTTCTCGCATTCATTGCAAGCATTTGCCCCAAGGGTTTTCTATCTATTAGCGCTAGGCTCATGTCAAACCTTGATAGAAGGATGGCATGAATATTTAGTGCATGTTTTCCTGGCTTCAGTATATGAAAACATTCTTGTTTTTTTGTGAGTGATATGAAGGTAATGAGGCTTGTTTCTCTCTGCTGGCAGCTGTGACCCAGACATGCAGTGCCCCATGCCCCCCTCTCACATGTACCTGCAGCCTGATGAGCTGGAGGAGGAAGAGGAGATGGAGAGGGGGCCCACTCCTCCCATCCGAGGGGCAGCCTCCTCCCCTGCTGCCGTATCTTACAGTCACCAGTCCACAGCCACTCTCACCCCCTCACCCCAGGAGGAGATGCAGCCGATGCTCCAGGACGCACCTGACAGCCATGAACGCAGGTACACGTGCATGACATCAAAAAGGTCTACAAGGATACACGCAGCAAAAAAACAGTAGTCATGAATTATATCTATTCTCTAATGCATCATAGTGAAACTCGAAATTCACAATGTTTTCCATGTTTTAGCCCATTAACTTCAAATTCTGTATTTTGTACAGTACTGTTGGCCATTTTTCAAAACCATATCGTAGCTTTTAGATTGATTTCTTACCTTCCAGGGAGCCATTTGTTTCAGTTCATTTCAGTACAGCATAAAAATCAACTTGCAGTGATTTGAAAGTTTGAAATATGTAATACATCACAGTCTAAATTTAGTCCATTTTGCATCTTGTCAAAGTGATATTGTGTGGTAATCCACCTGTGAGCAGGAACAGCAATCATTGTGGGCATTTATGTTTTATTGCTTAGACAACATAGCCGTAAACTCTCAAATCTTGAGTTCAAGGTGCTTCTGTGTACCTCAGAAAATCATCAGAATTAGTGTAGTAAGTACATGTGATTTGAAGTTAATTGGGTAAAACATGCAAAATCAGCAATCAGTATTTTACTAACTTTTAAAACTTTATTCAAAAATTGGATGGTATTCTGATACTGTGCGTTTCTCACCTCCTTCAGGCGCCATGCTGTGAGCCCCCCACCCCCTCCAAGGCCCCTCTCTCCTTCCCACACATATGGATACATAACCAGTCCCTTGGCCTTGGACACTGACGGTATGGAGGAGGATGACGATATATTGGAGGAAGAGGAGGAGGAAGGTGACGAGACAGATGCAGAGGTGGCCAAGATGCATTACCACCACACCCACCCCCATACACACCCTCACCATCCCCAGATGCATCCGCGAAGGTTGCTGCTACGAGGGCTTGAACAGACGCCTGCGTCCAGCATGGGCGACCTGGAGAGCTCGGTGACCGGCTCCATGATCAACGGATGGGGGTCGGCTTCTGAAGAGGATAATGTCTCTTCGGGGAGGTCCAGCGCTGTGAGCTCGTCAGATGGATCCTTCTTCACTGATGCTGACTTTGCTCAAGCGGTTGCTGCAGCTGCAGAGTATTCAGGCCTCAGAGTGGCCAAATATCCCAACACACAGGGCCACGAAGTCGGAGGAGGAGCTTCAGGTAGGTTTTTGTATGGTCGGCCATCCACAGCAAATGTTACTGCAAGAAATGTAAGGAATACTAAAAGCAAAATGTTCCTCCGTTTCTTTTCTCAGCACGAAAATACCAAATAAACCCATCAGGCCATCGTCCAGGCAGCCCGGTGTCTACAGACAGTAACATGAGTATGGCAGCTGTACACAGGAGGCCTCCTAAGAAACAGAAACAGCATCCTGCAGGTCATCCAGTGAACCAACGACGTGAAGTCTATAATGAAGGTACACATTCCTACCCAAACAATAAATATTAAGTGAGCTAAATTTGATTTTTTTTCTCTATAGAATACTTGCTAAGGTTACTTAAGCGTTTCCACTGTCTAAAGATGCAAAGATTAGGCAAATTAGTCTGCTGACATATGGAAAAAGCTGGTAACTCCAGCTGGGAGATGTGTGCACACACGAGTTTACTACGTTCCACAAGAGATTTCCAACAACCTGGCTGTACTGTATCTTGTATTGTAATATTACTGTGTTAATTCTCATGCTGAGCAGCGGCTCACTTGTTCTTCAGTGGCTGAAATAAAATGCTGCAAGTACTCGACCAATCAGAAATATTCAGCGCTGCAAACCCGACCCCGGTCCCTGCAGTGGAAATGCAGGGACGAGTTCCTCCAAAGGTTCCCAGTCCCTGGGGAAAGTTCCTGCAGTGGAAACGCGGCTTTAGAGGTTACTGGGAGGACAAAAACAACTAGCAATACAAAAACAACAGCATGATTTTATCTAATGTAGAAAGACACTGTACATTAACTATGTTTGTGATCATGCTTGGTACAAATGGGTCGTGTTCAGTAAAAGGTATGGTATACCTCTAATTCAGACCTGGAGTTTAATTTCAAGACAATGATCACAATTATTTTCCTAAAAAATGTAAAGTATCCTACATATTTTTGAAACTCTAAGATGGCAGGTATGTACATGCACAACTGACTGAGAGAGAGATGTAGCAGCAGTAGTGGGTTAGCTGTATCCCACAAGTACACAGATGGCCAGTTTGTATCAATGGCTCTACCTCGATTCCCTCTACAGATATGGAAAGGAAAAGTGCAGTTTACTGTGATTTAGTGTCCAGAAATGACTGAGTATGGTGTGCTGTGAGCCAGAGTTTTAAATCATCCTCTTTCATGTGTTTATGCACATGCATACATGGCATCACTCCTAATCTGTGACGGTGCTGAACAGATAGGACTATCGGTGGGCTGGAGGCCAGGGCCGTGGTGGGGAGGGGGTTGTCTCAGGGGAGCTCTGCTCAGCCTGGCTACGCTGACACTGGGATGTCTCTCCACTCTAGCCACTAATGAAATTGATCCAGGTGCTCTGGCCCATACTGAAGTGCCACCTTTCACTCGGCAGGGCCCCGACATAAACCAAACAGGGGCTAAATACCGGAGCAGCTGTACACAGAAGGAAAGGCGTTAACCTTGTTAAGTAAAAGAGCAATTGTCTTTTTACAGCATCATTCTTAACAACACACAGCCTACCAGTGGAAAGGCACTTTTTCTGGCTGTTTCCTCTACGCTTTGATCTTGTGGAAAGATAATTATTTCAAAACGTATCTGTATGAGAGTGTGTGCACACGCTGTGTACGGTATGTGCTGTCCCAGCGCTGGCTCTCCTCTTAGTGTCAGGTGTCCTTGAGTGTTGGAAGCACTTGGCAGGGAGATTTAATATCCACCTCACTGGGAGCCAGACCAGCTATATCACTGCAGAAAATCCAAACCCCACCCCCCAACCTCACCCCGAATCGCCGGCTCCTGCCATCATCCTTATATCCTGGCTTCTTCCCCATCCGCTGCCCCTCCCTTTGGAGTGATCTCTCCATCCCTCTCCACTCTCTGCTCTTCTCCCATGCTCCCCTCTCCTCCGTCTTTGTTTGAGCAGCGAGGGGGCGGACTGACAGCTCTGCTGCTCTGTCTGTCCATCAGCCTTCCTGCTGATTGCATTTGATCTGAATGGATTGTTTTTCATTTGGAGTTTATTGCCTCCACTGCCCCCTCCCCCACCTCCCACCCCCCATTCCATCTCTCCCCTTGTCTCCCCTTCAACCCCCACCCTACATACCCTGTCTGTGGTCTGGAAGACTGGTGCTGAGGTGATAGGTGAGGGAAGGTGATTTCATGAAATTCAACACACAATACGTTGTAATGTGCGTTCCTATGGATTTCTATAATTTGTCTCTACCTTTCTGACTGAGACCGTTGTCCAGGCTGCATCTCATACCAGCAGTTAACATGGCAGTAAAAAGAAAAAAAGGCAGAAAAACAAGTGAACCAACCCCCCACCTTCCCCACCCCTTACCCCTCTTTGACCTACTCATTTCACTCTTGTTTGCACAGTAGATGTGGAAACACACAAGTTATCCCCCCCCATATATTGCCTTTGACTCTAATGCCTTTGTCTACGTCCTCTCTGAACTTAACCCTTTCCTGTCTCGTTTGATCTGTCTCAGCCTTGTCTGTCTAATTAACCACAAGGCCCTCCGCTACACCCTCCTTGGCAAGCCCAGAGACACTTTTCAGACCTGAGCTCTGTCCTCGCCAATATTTCCTCATAAATCTAACAGGCGCACTGCTCCTCCTGTGTAGTGAGCTATATCTCACAGACTGTGGCATTGATCGGACTCAGGCTGAGGCAGGACTCAGGAGGCAAGAGAGATATTAAAAAACTGCAGACGCCTCTCTGCTGTATGATATTGACTGGCCCCCTTTTGTATTCAGGAGGAGTGGATGGAGGTGGAGGATAATCAGAAGAGTGTATTGAAGCTGCCTGATTCCGCCAACAAGAAGCAGCAAAGACATCACCTGCCCCATTAGCCTTTCATGTGTAAAGGAAATAAAAGCTTTGATTCTCCACAAAGTCCCGTTTTCCACAATCTTAAGAGTTTAAAATAGCCTTCGGGATGCAAGCAAAGGTGTAAGTGTTGGCACTTGCTACATTTATTAACTTTATTATCCTTTGTGGATTATGGGCCTAGCCGCTGACAAAACCATCCTTCACGTCAGAAGCTGATTAGAAGATGAAAAGCCATCGATCGCAGGGAGACGAGGCTTTTCTCTCAGCATTTTGTTTAGATGGTTGTGTGATGTGTGAGACGCCAGGCGGCCCACTGGCTGGCCTCATATGAATAATGGCTCAAGGACAAGCAGCATTGATTCATCGACGGGGGAAGTCGAGCAGGTCAGAGAGCCAGCTGCTGACCGTCACGCTCCCCTCTTCCTCCTGTCTTGCCTCTCGCTCAAATCTCATAACTCTGGCCAGAGTCAGCCTCTCTAATGTTAACTGTCTGTGCGGAGGAGTTTCAGTTTGGCATTTCCATGTGTACATCTCTGAGTGTATGTACACACACTGCAGCTGTGTTTGCGTATCACCTTGCAGGTGTGAGACAACTGAGTGACAGATGATACACACTGAAGTTTCAAGAGTACACAGATTCTTGTTGCACAGTCTTGTGCAATTACCTAAACCCCAGTTTTTGATGTCTGTAGTTAATGTGTTCTTACTTCCTGTGTTTATTCTTCAGATCTCCCACCTCCACCCATCCCACCTCCAGCAGTGCTTAAGTCGCCTACACACCCCTCCAAGGCAGCCCTGGAGGGCCGGGGAGTGATTTCCCCCAAAGCAGGTGAAGGGCGCGACAAGAGAGGAGGCTACCGGCCCAGAGAGGGCTCGGACCCCAGAACCAGCTCATCTGAGCGCAAAGACGCTCAGGAGAGACAAAAGACTGCTCATGGTGGGAAAGGGAATAAACATGATGGTAGCAGCGCCAACAAGGCACGCCAACACCCAGGTACAACAACAAATACAATGTGAGGGAATTCCTCAATGCTGTGTATAGTAGTTTTGATTATGCAAGTCTCAATTTCTCCTACAACTGTTCTTTGTCCCAGGTTCAGAGGACATTCTGCCCTACAGCCGACCACAGTTCCCCACAGTCAACAGCCCCCGAGACCCAAGCTCCTCCAGCTCCATGTCCTCCAGGGGCTCAGGGGGCCGGCGGAGAGGAGAAGGAGGCCGCAGGAACCCTGCAGATATGGGCCTCAACACCACGGGGGCCTTCCAACCAGGAGATGAAGAGCTAGAGGTACTGACTGTCATCAGATACACAGACCATCCCTCAACAGAAGGCTGATAGTGATATGTTAAAAACAAAAATACTAAAGATATAACGACTCAGAGCTTTCTTTTTTATAAACTTCTTGATATTTTGATATGGATCTCTTAGATTAAATCAGAAATAATTGTGACTAAGATGCAAGAATCTTGCCAGTGGGCAAACTATCTAATGGTGCTATGTTTTTAAATGACCTCAATAAGCTAATATGAGACGATGGAACAGAAAGACGGATGCTAACCAAAATGATTTTGTTTTTTTACCCAGATGGTAGAAAGCTGAAGAACAGAGGAAGAAAACGAGGAACTGTCCTGATTTTTCCAAGAGTGGAGCACCATTGTTTCTCTTACAATTTTAAATATCTCAGTATTTCACCATCATGTTGGCTGCCATCATACTGTACATCAGTAGTGTTTCTTTACATCTGGAAAACAGACCAATGTTTTTTTTCTAACTTATCATTTTCTATGTCCATTTAAAAAAAAAAAAAAGGAAAGAGTGTCTGAAGATAAAGGAATGGTGCATTCAAAACAAAAATACGCAGTAGTATATTTATGTTTAATTCCAATGCAATATGGAGTGAAATCCTACTCCAGACATTGACATGACTCGGCTTGCCTTCCTTGACAAGAACTTTGGGAGCCCATACAGTCAGAAGTTACTGTAATAAAATAGCTGCAAGCAGAAGAGGGTGGACTGTCTGTAAATATACGTGTATACATGATGTCCTTTTGTTTTACCCATTGTGGTACCTCAAATTTGTCTTCCTTGTTTTATTTTGCGAATTCTAATTTTATTATGCCAGTAAATATAATTATTATTTTATCATTTCCATCCATGTTGTAAATTGCTATATTATTTAGCTGCCCCAAGAAAGTGCCACTTTGGGATTTCTTTTTTTTTTTTTTCTCCTCTTTTGTTTTTGTAATGCACTGTTATGTTTCGTGTTGTCGTCAATGTTTGTTATTTGTTTTACTTTGGTTTTAAAAGCACAATCACTAAACTTTATTTTAAACCATTCTATCTATTAACCTTTTTGTCTTACTGGAGGAAAACAGGTATGACAAAAGAGTCTAGTTAATCCTGATGATGATGATGACGATGATAATGATGTAGGTAAAGGTTGCTGTTTACGAAGGCTGTGCTTGAAAGGAGACTCCTTGCGTTGTGATTGTCTCCCTCTCCAGTTCTGACACTAGCTCAAGTGATGAAAAAGACAGTTAATGTGAGTCATAGCTGCAATGTAAATATCTTTTCGCATTGACCATACACTCAGCTATTGCACATTAATCGAAATGGTTATGTTGTCTACTAATGCACTTAAACGAATGTCAAATACAGGAAATAACAGTCACTTTGGGAATCTGGAGAGGTTGTAATTGGACAAGAAGAGTCTCTTTTCTTGATAAGGCAGGGGTGACGGACTCCTGTTTTTAAGAAGAAAGGGTGCTGTTGTTTATTCATAGGACATCTGCAAACATTTGTTTCGTAAAGCAAAAAAGTAAAAAGAACCAAAAAAAATGATGAATAAAAAAAGTTGAAACTATGTGTGTTCTTTTGGTCATTTGTTAACATTCTCTGAAAGAATAAGGCCGGTTAATCATCAACATTTTTCTTAATCTCACAAAAAAGTGCAATTTCACTAATTGTGTCGCATGGGCGAGGCTCTACAACAGTGCTGCAGCAGCTGTCAATGTGTGCACAGATGTAGCTATTTATAGGACCCACATTATAAAATCACATGTACCTACACCACTGATATCTCAGTCACCATCATTGATCCTTTTTAAAATAATCAGTGATCTAGTTTTTAGTTGAAACTTTTTTTCTTTCTTAATGACTTTCTGTCAAGTCCAGCAGTGTGGCTAATTGATGGAGGTGTGTAAATTATCTTACTAACCACATGTGCAAAATACACAACACTAACATTTAAGGAGATACGAAAAAACAATTCATAAAAGTAATAAATGTATTTTATTGACACATTTATTATAGCTATAATTGAAAAGCATCATAATAAAGCTCAATGTCATTGCATCTGGTGCATTCTAATTTGAAATCAGCCTCACTCAGAAGGACACAATGTACTTCAACAACACAGTCAAGGAGGGAACTATCAATATCCTTGGCTCAGAGGCTAAACAGCTATTTCTGTTCTGTACAGTAGCTATTCAAATGTATCACCTAATGCCAATTCCATTAGTGTTCTCCATTACTCACAATGTCGCCGTCCCATGTCATTCAGTAAAGGCATTTGAAGCCATTCAGGGAAGCTAAAACCGGTGGAGGGATTATATTCAATTTGACAGGTCTAGATTGCTGCCAATTAGGCGTAAGGAGGCTTAAATGAGGTTACATAAGAGAGCGAATACAGTACTCATCTTATTTCTCATCACTCACTAGCCGGTGGGATAGCTGCTGATGCGGAAAAACAAAATATCCATAGAATCAGAAGATGACATTGTCGTCACAGAGCGACTCTCGACAGCGACTTATCCTAATTGGAGACCAAAATACATTTGTTCCAGTTTATTACATCTAACCTGCCTACTGCTTGTTCTAACAGAGGCAATAGCTTGGCCTATGGGAGTCTTTAATGTCAACTGCTGTCTGTCTGGCTTATTCAAACATCAGTGATGAAGAAAGAGATGGTTCCTCCCCTTTACACTCCCTCCTGAGCCTCAAAGAACTGGAATGGAAGTCCTGTTTTTACAAGCTAATGTCTAGTGCTGCCCACCTCAACGTGTCGGAGCCTCCGAGTACTCTGCAGAAAGCCGTCCGAGTGATGAGAAGTACGCTCACTGATTACAACAATTTGTGGATTTTTTTGGCCGTTTAAAAGACATTTGTGTTTTTTTAAATGTAAAAAAAAAAAAATACAGGAATGTACAGAAGGAATCCAATCAAAAGCTAAACAACCTGTTTTTAAACAGCATTTTTACATCAAATATGCATACTTGTTATCTTTAGAAATATAATAATGTAATTTGTGCTGACATTTGAGGTTTACAGAGAACAATTCAAAATTAGAAACATATCAGAAAAATTCTAATGTTTTTATAATGGTTAAGCTATGACAACTGTGGTCTCTGAATTCCCACTCCCTCTTCCTCTGCCCTTCTCTCAGCTCTCTCAGCTTTTGGAGCTCCCTTCCCCCCTTCATTCCCCCAGGTGTTCTCTAATAAGCACCTTTCTAAACAAGTACAAATTTGGAACAGGGGAGAGCAGCCCCTTATGCCTCCATCCATCATTTTAATGAGTGGAGGTGTGTCCAGGCCCCACAATGAGATGCAGGTGATTAAGGATATTAAGCGGATACACTGGCTGCCAGGGTTATTCACCCCATAATGGCATGAATATGCACAATGAGGCTGGATGGTCTTTGGTCTGGTCCTTACAGTTACTCTACCTGTGTGCTTGGGGGAAGGCTCAGATGTGTAGTGGCATGTCTGAGACATTTAAACTGGGGGAAGGGGAATGAAAGAGAGTGTGTTCATTTTGTATAATATTATATTTTTCCACCCTCACATCGAAGATTGTGCCTGCACTACTCTACCTATTTATACGCTTATAGTATATACCAACTGTAACCCTCAGCAAATTATTGGTTGCTGAGCTGAACATTTTTTGATTTCCACAGAACATTCCCCATTTCCAGTTTCTATTGGAGGGGATTTGGTGCATGTCTGTTTTATGTGATAGTAAACTGCATAAACTGCTATGAGACAAAAGAAAGGCATCGCCATGGGCTCTGGGAAATAGCGAAGGACATTTATAACTATTCTGGGAGATTTTATAAACCAAACCATTAATTGATAGTAAATTAAGAAGATAGTCTGCACTGGTTGCAAAAATGTCTTTACTATTTCAGTACAATTTGTAAAACAGTTGTATGTTTAACATTTACATTGTTAAGTAAAATTTTGCTCACTTAAATAATTTATGATAACAAATGTCTAAACAAATGTCTAATTATATTAAGAAACACTGCCTTCAAGAACTTATCTTTTGTTTAGTCACAGGAAACAATGTCACATGCCACAATGCCACAAACCTACCTAAGCAAAGAGAGGACAGAAAATGCTCCAGGTTAAATAATCTTTACAAACCTAAAAAGAACAAACGACACTCAGTGGACCATTGATTGCATCAAAGATGATTGCTAAAAAACTATATTTTTTTTACCCTCGAGCAATTTCACAGATTCTGAGAAATAAAAAATAGCACCTGCACAAAGCAGGTTAGGGAATGCAAGTTTGAAGTGAATGAATGGGGCTGATTTCTCTGAAAGAAGTACATTCAAAGACAAAAGATTCACTCATAAATTAATGTCAGTATGAGGTCTAATTACTTTGTATAGGAATATGCTAAACATGTACAAATCTGTAATGCGCACTAACCTCTCCCCCTCTTCCAGCTTCCTCTCTTTCTTTATGCATTCAGTGTTTCAGTTTTCGCAATCAATAAATTAAACTGCTGTTGCTTTCAACTCCTGTCCCAGCAGCCAGAAACTAATTTCTTTTGTGCACATTCAGGCTGTCTCTTATTTCTGATCGCCAAACTGCTTCATTAACCTCCTTCCCAAACTAGGAGGTAATTAAGTGAACAGCTGTGCACTGTCTGACAACTCATCTTACTGTCGCTACCCTCCGCGAGAACGCCAGCAAGGAACCCGTCACCACAGGTGCACAGTGTTTAGAGAGCTTACCAGCACCTCTCCACAGCCATTTACACTACAGCTGCAGGTCAAACGCCACCTCTTCAGACAATCAATCAAAACTCATTTACGTTTAATGATCTCACCAACCAACTCATCACAATTTCACATCATTACAAAAAGTTGTTTTTAATCAATGTTAAACACTTAGTTCAATTTTCACAAGTTGAAACAAGCCTGAGATGAGTTATTGTAAAAGATAGCCGTCAGTGGTGAGACTGCCAGACGTAATGAGAGAGAGAGAGAGAAAGAGAGAATGTGGAAGCTGGCCAAATCCAAGTTTTTTAATAACTGGGAAGTAATCTTGCTGATTTGTACATCCATTTGTCACTTAGCCAGTCATTCTAACCATCCTTATTTAGTGCCGATGGGGTCTGCACAATTAACCCAGAGGAATATAGCCTCGTCGTGCCGTCCCCTGGAATCTTCCCTCGCTCAGCTTTTTCTCTGCTGTCCTCTTTGCATCTGGAAGCTGATCTCACCGTCAAACATTTAATATCACCAATGCGTAATGGTCTTTATCAAAGTGCTTGTGATAATTACCACTACTGTTATAAGCCCTTTGATAAATTTACCAGTTGCACTGCACTAATTATGTACATGGTGTAGAGAAAAAATAAATAAAATGAGAATTCTGTGAAGCAATATTAGATACCTAACAGAAATCCAAAGAAGCCAGATCATATGTGGTTAAACTGCAGATGCATCAATGAGAAAATAATGCTAAATTATTCAGTATGTTGAGAGGAACAGTTTCATTAATCAACATGTACAAAATATATTCCAAACACAGTCACAGTGCATCAACAAAGTGGTCAAAAACTGGAACTAATAAGCAATACATACAATGCATACTGTCGCAAGTCACCAATATACAGGACCAAACTTTGGGATGGGTGAAGAAAAAAATAATAAAAAAAAAAAAGTGGATCTTCTACAATTCTCAAATGCCCAAAAACTTTGAGAGGCCGTTTTCCACTGCTGGAGACACAATTTTACATTACAAACATTGAGTGGAGCTTTTTCTTTTATTTTCCCCCCTTTTACTCCAGAACAAACAACATCTGCTTTAACAAAAAAAAAAAAAAGTAAACAAAAAAAAAAAAGTCAGTAAATTACACTCATGACCAGTTCATCATATCACTACCTTCAAGTTAATCTACATTTTAAATTAAATACCTGACGGGGTACTTTATCACATTGATGCAACAATTATTTAAATCCTATATTGCCATAAAAAACTGAAACTGAACAAAGTTCAGCTCATTGATTTGCAACATTGGGGCTGCAATGGCCTAATATAACCAGGGATGTTAATGAGATAGGTAGTTTGTTATACCAATATTTACATCTATTGCCTTATAGTATATCATCTTCCTAGTCCTACTTCAGAGTCCTTTTTCATTAAATGTTTGTTATTTCGTCTACCCCCTGTGGTCTCCTGTCCAATACAATATTTCACCTATTACAAATATAATTGATTTCTGCTGATTTACAAAATAGAACACTAATTAACCCCCACCCCCTCCCTCCCTCCCTCAGAGAGAAATAGTGTAGGTTTAGAAATCTGCCACACACTCATTTCCCTGTGAATTCAAAGAAACCCATTAGAAGGCTCTTGTCATAGTCAAGGTGTTAGAAATACCTATAATGACAGCATTGATATAACCCTTGAACCCAGGAGACCCGTCCCCAAGGTTAGGAATGCACAATGCAAACATACAATCACACCATTCAAAAAGAGACATGTTTTCATAAAAGCGTCGCCGAGCACGCTCAACAAAACACTGACACAACCAATCACAGAGGCTAAATGTAAATGGTGAATGACAAAAGGCCTGGCGGTGCTTCATGTTCAGCGAGGGCACAAAATGGGGATAAATTAGGGTGTTTTCTTAGTCAAATGACCTTGGGAGCGCTGGTGATTTGAATGGCTGGTGTTCTTCAGGCATTGATAGATGGAAGGTGAGGACATGGGTGAGCAGGCTGTGGAGGTGTAACAGGGAAGGGAGGCTCATGGCGGTGGAGTTTAAAGGGTGTGGGCACCATTGGATTCATCCTCCACCTTCTGCTTCTCTCTTTCCCTTGCTGACAGGCGGCTGACTGACTGAGTGGGGGAGATGAGACACGGGTTCATCACGCTTTGTGTGGCCTTGAGGCATTTTTCTCTTCACATAAGATGGCTGATGTGCTTGTGTTACCATCTTAAGCTGTTGTTTTACCACCCAGCCAGCCATTTTTCTCCTTTATGACTGACCTACTCGAGAGCAACAGCTACACCCTTTCACCTGCATTTATTTTTTTATTTGGTATGTTTGAATTTTAACCAATGAATTTAAAGTAGATAAAGGGAGTGATTGTTAATGACAGGACAGCATCATATGACTGGCTTGAGGTTCTATGTTATTTGACTGCAGTATATTTCTAGATCATGTCCAGAGCTTGTTCTATCGATTATTATTTTTCTCCCCCTCAAAAAAGACTAATGAGCCCAGAGAATTCCACAAGAAAGGTTAATACAATATTGAAATGTCAGGAGATTAATGATATTGTTCTTTCTTCCTATGGTCCTGTAGGAGAGGGTGACAAATGTCTTGCCCTTTTCACTCCGTTCCTCCCTATTTGTGATCTTTTTCTCTCCCCCTCTCATTCTCTTTGTCTCTGTGTCTGTTTCTCTTTTATTCTCCATCTTCAAATTTTTTTCTCCCCTCCCTTTGTGTCTTCCTCGTTCTCCTCCACTGACCATGGTCTCCAGATGCCAAGGACTTATCCCCGCCACTGCACGTAAATGCTGTAGTTATATGCAGTGACACAACACAGGAGATGGGCTGTGCAGTACAATGTGTGCAGTTGTCAGTAAATGAATAGCGTTGATCCATCTTCATTAGGAGGCGTTGAGATTACAACATGAGGACTTTGCCTTCTGTCAAGAGCAGAAACTCTTCCTTATGCACCAGACCATCAAACTGAACATTGTTACTTTACAGCTTAGTCCTAGAGAGTAAAACACTTCTGTCTTACAAGAGATACAGAAACCCTCATATGGGTTTTGGTCCTCGTCGTGCAGATGTTAACTGGTCTTATGTGTTCAGCGCTTCCATGGTGCACATCTTGACTCCTCCTATGCTCCTGCAGCACCCTGGCATGGGGTCCAAGTTTTAATCAACTCTGCATAATTGGAGTGATTCCCTGTCTTGCTGTATATTTCAATCCATCTGTATAATTACGGTGAATTAAAGTCTTTGTCAGAAGGAATGGGGAGGGAGAAGCCTCACACAGACCCCCCACCCCCACTGTAGCTCACACAATTACACACCATCTTGAGAGAAAGAGGAAATTACCTCTTTTGTCATCTCATTTTTCACTGGTGGGGGCTAAACGCGCATGAGCGTCAACAATAATTAATGCATCACGACAACCCGTGCACAGAACACCCCCTATATCCATTTCAATATTAAAGATTAACCAATTAGGTTCACACAAAGTCACTGTTGTTCTTACAGGTATTTTCTGCTTTAGGACTGGTGGTAAGAAGAACAGCAGGGGATTGTGATCTTCCTCCTTGCTATGGGGGCTTTTGGCCAGCCATGCCTCAGTGCAGTAATTGCATCGATGAGAAGAAAAGCAGTGGCTTGCAGGCAAGCATGGGTCATCATTACTCTGTGTGAAGCTACCAGCCCTAAGGTAGGCCATTACTGCAGTGTGTCAATAGCTGATGCTGTTCTATGATAGAGGCCAAACGTTAGACCTCCCAGGGTAAAGTGACCACTTCCTGCCTCCAGGTTAAAGGTTCAGGCAATTACAGGGATGCCAATTTATCTTCTGTCTATACTAGGTGATCGTCTGAATTGGTTGAATAAAATCTTCCACTGCCAGCAACAGCAACAGGAACAGAAATGGAGATTCAACCGTTGCATCCTTCCTCTGATCACCATTCTTGGCATTGCTCCTTTGATACTGTCATTGGCATCCTAGTCATAGGCTGATCCCTGGTACATGTCGCTCTCATTTCCTCATCTCATCCATCCTGCGGCAGACAGCTACTATCGCCTCCTCTATATGGCAGACATCTGCAGAGTATGGCCAAATCACTTTTCTTTCCCGCAGGGGGAACAGTCCTCCAGTAACTTCCATCTTCATCCAGGAAGTCCTGCATTAACCATGAAGCTAGTTTGCCAAGTCATACGGTTTCATTCATTTTATCAGACCGGCCAGATCCGTTGAATAATTGCTATTCTACAGTGTGGCTCTCTCCTTTATTGTTCTGAATTCAAGCCAGTCATCTTTCAGCACTGAAGTTGCTGTATTGTTTATGATGTAGTTCACAGGAGATATGCTGTACAAGTGAATTATATAAAAAAATAAAAAGGCACTAAAAACAATAACACGGTCATTATGAAAAAAGGATAATGATCGCAGTTGTAGCTTTAATAACCATTTGTTGTTGACTGTACAGTAGATTTATTCCATAATAGAAATCTGATAACCATGCTATGTGTGGCTTTCTTTGTCCATAATTGAATCCAAGCCATCTTTATCTTCATTTATTGTCCTGTCTCAGAAAGGTCTTTTATTCTGAAACAGTCGTCTCTGTATCTCCAGCCCTTTATGAGACATTTAACACTGACCTTGGCCTTCTCCCAATTTTCACCTCAATACCTCTTCCCTTTTGACCCTCGCCCCATCTCTACCTCTTCTTCATCTCTCCATCATTGTCACTCGGCCTCTAACTTCCCAGCAATTGCAGCTTTTCCTCGCACAATGTTTCCGACAGCCAATTTATACAGTGGCAGGAAGCATCTATCTCCTCGAAGGCTGAGGAGTGCTGCTCCGTCTCTACTAGCTCCCTGACTCTGTCACAGTGGTACCTGCAGCCCTGGGCTCTCTGTGACTCCATCTGAACATTTTTGCCTCATGAGAGTTTGCTTTGAATTTGGCAGATGTGAACTCAGTTGCGTAGACTGTCATATCAGTAATTTTTCAAATATTTGCGACATTCTTCATCTAGGACTGTTGATTCTAACTAACTGGAGCTAAAATGTTGCGTACATCTTGTGAGGCATCTCGTTAAACTGTATTACTCATGTTGACTGTTTTTTTATTTAAGATCATTTTAGTCACCTCTCAAGCTAAAAATACCAAACATTCTCTAGCTCAACCTTCTCAAATGTGAGGATTTGCTGATTTTCTGTTTTATATAAACAGAAAACTGAATATTATTATAATTTGTTTTGGACTGCTGGGTAGACAAAATAAGCAATTTGAAGACATCTCCTTGACTCTAGAAATTGCGATCACTATAATCAGACACTTTATAGACTAAGTGATTGAGTAACCAACAGATGAATTAATAATGAAAAAATCATTAGTTGCAGCCCTGAATGTCCATTGTGTGATTTAAAGTGAAAACATTGGCAGGAATAACCACGTAAAAACTTTTAATGTTCTCATAATAAAAATGTCTGAGACCCAATGAACCTCCCATCAAGTCCGCTGTGTCACAGATTCAGCTTCTGTAGGATGGACCTGTCGCTCAGCTACAGTCAGCGTTAGGGACAAAGCACCCATTGGATGTGACTCCGAGTTCATATGCATTAATGTTGTACTTAATGCCACTGGTTTTCTCCTCAGTTACACCACAATCAGCCCTGACTTCCTCGCTACGTGTCCTCGGTGAGTCCATGCATGAGATTTGTGCAGCCAGCAGAAACGGAGAAACTGCAGTGAGCAATAAAGAGCAAAACAAGCTGTAAGTGGAGTGCAGTAGTCAGTTTATACTGGGTTATGGTGCCTTAAAAAAAGTCTACTCAAAGTAGTTCCAGGTTGTTGTAGATTTACACAGCTCTTCAAAGCACTACACTATTTGATAACCTAATGTTCTGTCTCTCTTCTGTATATCCTCTTAATCAGTTATGTAATGAACTACGCTGGTACTACTGTTTAGATTAATTATACATCAGTCCAATTAGACACAGCACATCCACGCTACAGCTTTATCTGATAACAAGACCAATAGAAAGATCAAAAACTCTTCACATTTTACATAAGTAGGCTGTTTCTCAGAAACCAGCTATCTCCTTGAGGACATAGAGTCGAAGTAAATTAGTGCAAATATTTTTCTTGGAAAGAGAACAAATCACATGCTACATTTTTTGTCACAAGTTGCGTTTTTCCAATTTGTGTTTGTAATTAGGGTGTGCAGCACCCAGACATCCAGCGGATAATCTGGCCTTTCTGTATTAGACGGGAAGTGGACCGTGAAAGTAATTGGTGAGTGTAGCACAAATTGGATCTAAGCGTGATGCGATTTTTATTCCTCTGAGGCAATATTTGCAAAGCGATTAGAACAATGCTGCTGCTGCACAATTTCAAAAGCTTTATTACATACGTGTAACATTTATGATCGAATGTTAACAGGTCCAGTAATCAACCCCAAGGTGGGAGGTAGCATGTGAATCTTACAGTCAACTGGGAGAAAGGGAAAAACCTGTAGTTTACAACCGTGGCTCTGGCTGCTTTAAATGGAGAATAAATAAATAATGAAAATAAAATCCAAATGGTTTTCATCACTCAACTGTTTCAAAACTGTTCCAATTAGGATTCCTATTAGATGCCTCTGAAATAAACTGCCAAATCAACCACAAAAAATATAGATTGCAGAGTTGTTTTCTGAGAAAAAAAAAACAATCCCACAGACAGACGTTTTATTTCTGTTCCTTTTGGGAGAACTTAAGCATGTTTTACCCAAACTTGTGCGAGACACTTACAAATAACATGATTAGAGACAAATTCATTAGCAAGTAACACCACTTGGTAATGAGATCTTGAGCTTGAGCGGGTAACCACTGGGGGTTCAGTAAGCCAGCCAGAATCATACTGGTGTGACCCTGGCATCGAACGCATTGAGATTGGATATATCTGCAGGCTGCGGACGCTTCCAGCTGATAAATGGGGTTTTATCACTTCGGCAGAATCATGGCCAGTGTGCCTGGCTGAATGCTGAACAGGACTATTGTGTGTCTGGGGAGTGAGGACAGATGGGTAGAGGTTTTACTCTGAGGACAAGGAGGTGTGGGAGAACTGATGTCATTGGAAGTGTTGTGCTTGTAGGTGTTGTGCAAACATAAAGATGAATATGAGCTCCTTCATACATATAGGAGGCACATGGGCTTCAGGAATGTACTGCAGGTCCAGCATCGACAAGTTCCAGGTGACATGTGGTTTGAAATCAGCTGCTACTAACAATTATTTTCATTATATGTTGATTATTACTATGAATTCGATGATTTGATGTATATCACATTACATTTTCCCTAAGCCCAAGATAACATCTTAAAAAAAAAAAGGTCTTTCGTGACCTGAATCAGACAAATCTGATAGAAATTCATTTAAGTTGTCGTCTTACATACCAATATACATTCAGTTGCCACTTTTTTAAGGGAAGCACACCTCCCTTGAACTAATGCAGTGTAAAGGCTCGGACATACTGTACTTATCGCGTATTATTATTTATTATTATCCACGTATCGTGTCCACGGACAGCTGCAGATTTGTACTGGTGGCGCGGACGTGCAACCAGTTCCATTCATACTACAGCTGAGAGTCCGTGTCTCCTGTAATGGCGGGTCTCCTCACACAACCTCTCTTCAACACAAGCATCATCAAAAACCATTTTGTTATGAATTCAGCTTAATGCAGCGGTTCAACGATGAATTTCATGAAGGTTATACTGGTCAGTTTTTTTATTGATTCAATATGCCTAGGGATCAGGGCACTAACCATCAACATCCCTGGTTCGCATCTGACTTCTGTTACATGTCTCTTCCCATCTCTCACTTCCCTCGTTTCCTGTCATCTCTCCACTTTTAGTTTAATGCCCCTCCAAACATATGTTAATTGTGACCTTAGAAACACCAGTTGACTTTACAATCTCAACACAGAGGTATTTTTCTGGAGGTCAAGAATAAACTTTAAATCACAACTTGTTCGCAAAACACGGACAAGAAGTGGTGCTCAGAAAAATGGAAATTTTAACATCTGCACTGGACAAGCCCCATCTGCTGAGGAAGATCACGTGATACAATCAAAAGCTCCCAAAAGGCTACTGAATGGACACTATGGTCATTATGGTCTTTATTTTAATTTTGGTGGATCTAGATTGTGATGAACTGTATTGCGATATACCGAAAACAAGCCAGTGTTGTCTGTGCAGATGTTCCCGTTTGGCTCTACATGGAATAGTTAAGCGTTTACATTATCAACACTGCTGAGATCAGCTCTCGGTTTCAAAACTGCTAGTCTAATTGGTGGGGTTAAAAACTGGTGGGGTTCCTCCCGGTTTGCGCTGCGTGCCTGTGGCAATAAACCCCCATCAATTACCTGCTACAGTCTGTTTCATGCTGAACACGGAGGAACGTGTCAACACCCCAAGATACTGCTCTGCACACACATGAAAGCCTGGCCATCCAAACAGAGGAAAACTCCTGACAGCATAAATTACTGGGCGGAAAAAGGTGAAGGCACTGTACACGTATCAAGCCTTGTTTGCTGTCAGAGACGAGAGACATGGAAACAAAGGAACGCACAGGAGCAGGGAAGAGGAAGCAGGATGTAGCCTAAAATGAGCGGTGGATGAAGAGAAGAACAGCAAATTTAGATGATGGAAGAGAAACTGGCCGGTCAACGGCCAAAAACAAAAAAAATCCTCCTGTAGTGTCTTCCAAGGGACTGTCAGTTATGATATGAGTACCATGGTAAACAGGGAGCGAAAATAGCCTTCAGTCTAGTGTAGTGGCAAGACAAACAACCGCCGGCACAATCCAGTGTGCTTATTGTGTAGTTTGTGGAAGAGAAGCTGTGGAACTATTTGATGAGGGATATGTCTGGGTGCCTCTGCTATTGTTCGGCACAGTTGAGAATCATTTATCACAATAGGAGCACCTGGTGTTCAGAAAAAGCTGGAGCTGGAACACCACAACCAGAGCGTCTCAGCTAACAAAGAGGGTGAAAATAGCAACATCTTTCTCCGCATCTATCGCCGTTCCCCTTCACATCTCCCCCTTTTCCCTCCATCTTAGCTTTTCCCTCCCTTTCTCTGTGGCTTTTAACATGCCTCCATCTCCTCATGTTAATTTGCTGCTTCAGTGACACGCATCATTGGGGGAGTCATTTCTAATAACCCCGCCAGCCCCCATACAAGTGCCTTTGAGTCACGCACAGAGATGTCATTCAAATTATTAAGCATAATGGTGACAATGGTGCATTTCTAAAGCCTTGCTTCCTTCCTGACATGACTGCAGTTAGCTCAACATAGCCGACCAATCCTCCATCGTCCCCGCCCCCACTCTTCACAGATGAACCCCATGTCCTCATCTCATCCTTTTTGAGGAAGAGCACGTACTAAGCTGCTGGGGTGAATCATTTCATTTCCCTGAGCGTTTTGCCACAAGAAAAATCTTTTTATCTATTTCCGAAGGATCTCGGCATGTCACAGCCTCCTCAGTGTCACCGTCTTATCACATGTCATGATGCAGGGATTCCTATTTGAAAGGGTTTCAAGGTAAGGGGGTTAGAGGTTTGTATACCTTCTTTTTCCTGACCTGAGTCAAAGAAGAGTAATTATTCATTCATGCGGGGCCGTCAGGGATGATGGGAGAATGACATTCTCCCTCAGCTGCTTTGTTGTTGCAGATCCAAGGCAGAGAGGATTGTCAGAGACTAACATCTGCTGTTTTCTCCCTCAGCCTCAACTTGGTACAACACATCTCAGCAGCTAAGAAAATAACTGAACAGAGCCACAGGGAATGACTTTCTCTCATTTACAGACTTTCGGCTGTAAGTAACACATGTGAGGCAGATGGCAAGATGAAAACATACCCACACAATAATGTTTATTATTATTTTAGTTGGTTTTTTTTATTGGAGTAACACAAGCCGAGGTGTAAGCTGGTAGGTTACTCTGACTTCATATTGAATTCAACTTTCTCCTGCCCTAAGACTTCAAAACTCACTGTGATTTGTTGAGAGTTACAAGATTGGCGTTACTACAATCTGAAAGAGAAATTATTATTTTTTTTGGTTCAAGTGTATTTCACAAACATGGCCTCAACTGCCTGCATGATGCCACAGTGTTTTGGATTAAAAAAGCAGAAAGCAGATGCCTCTGTAATAAAGACAATTAAAACGGCAGCTGCACCATCTGCTATTGTCCGTGACCGAAGTAATGAGGGGAAAAAGGAGTTGGAGAGGAATTTTGAGAAGGTAGCAGTGTGCAGGTACATCTTTAGCCTCATCAAGGATCTGTAGATTCACAAAAGCTAAAACCATGCTCAAGTTTCGCAACCTATATAACAAGTATAATACATCCGTTTTTAAATGAGTAATAATACAATAAAAGGATAATATGAAATATGCCTCTTGCTCCTCTTCACAGCGCCTCTGCTGCCTCCTGTGTGGCCTTAGCTGGAGAGGATGAGTGGTCGGGCAGCATGTGTATACAGTGACCCTGCCCTTCTGTGGGGGCATTAACTGATTATGCCTCAAAGAGTGGGGACATTCATGCTTGGAGGCCAACAATTGTCCTCCTCGCTGTACACATCACTTCAACATGCTGCAGGGGAAGTAGAGAGAACATTATCAGAAAGAAAAGGCGAAGGCTTCCTCTTCACTAATGTGCATACAGCGACATCCAGTGAATTAGCCCCGTCACATGGAATGAATATCTAGCAATCTATTAAATAACGTGTGTAGCACACACACTAAGAGCTCTGATTGGATTAAATCAGTTTTCTATTCTCAATTTTAAAGTTTAATATGTTGCAGTGCCATTGAAAACAGCCACAGCCTTGTCACATTCAAAAGATGAGGGCAGAGTTTTAGTGCAAGTCCTTGGAAAAGACTTCTAGCTGCCAAGCTCTGCCCATCACACACAGTGAAGTGCAACTGTGTGAAAAACATGAGCAAGCTTCTATAAAAGTTAGGCCTTAAAAATATATATCTCAGTCTTATGCTTTATCCCTGTGTGTGTGTGTGTGTGTGTGTGTGTGTGTGTGTGTGTGTGTGTGTGTGTGTGTGTGTGTGTGAGAGAGAGAGAGAGAGAGAGAGAAAGGCAGAAAAGGATAGTTTTGTATATTTCCGCCCCACTTCATACAACCAGAGACAAAAGCTAGCCTTGGCAAAGCTGCTACTTTTTTTCTTCCCCAGTGTAGTTTTCAAGCAGAAGGCAGAGCGTGGGTTTAGAAATGCCTCTTTATCGTGGACAAGGTTTGAAAGACATGCAGAGAAAACATTTCTGAATTATCTTTTTAATGTACATACTATTCAATTCCCTTTCATATACATTATAATACCTATATAATCATATATAAGAAAATCTCTTGTTTCTGGTGATTTACAGAACATCTAAAAACCTTGACCAAAAATCACCTGGAGATGTTGTAATCTAATACCGTATTGTCACACAGCTACAAGACAAACATTCGTTAACTTGAGGATTTCTGTTTTGATTTTCATTACAATATACTGCATAATCCAGTCCCAGATACTGTTGGAACCAGCCTTTAATTAACAAGAGTCAGACACGGTTTTGGGGCGTCTCCCACTGTGTTTATTAACACACGTCATTAATCAAGGGTGGGGTTCCATTATGCAGGTCACTCAGGATCATGCTAAACAATTAAGCTTTGATTAAGAGATTGTTCATCAAGCCATCCCACTCGCCGCCAATGGCATGTTAAAAGCCCACAGGAGCAGGATGACTTGCACATAAAGCTCTGTACTGTAGAAACAGTGGTACACTGTCAGTATGTGACACGTGTACTTAGATTAAAACATCTAGCTGCAACGTGTGGTGCTCACACACACACACACACACACACACACACACACACTTCAAGTTTGCAAAGTAAAATTGTGCATACAGTTTCTTTTCAACAGCTTTTACCTTCCCTGGATGCCATTACAATACATGGCAATCAATTACTGTTTATTTCTGCCAACAGTTTTCTTTTCTCTTGAATAAAATCTTTCTGCTTTCATGAAGGTCCTTGCTTTCAGCCTGTATGAATAGTCCCTTATGAAAAGACTGCCAGATGAAATGCAATGCTCCCTCCCACTCCACATCTATCTTTCCATCCATCTATAGACAGAATAATGTAAACATCTCATGCAAAATGACTCAACTAACTTACAACCTACAGAACTTACAACAGAATTACAAACACTCAACACAAGAAGTGTAGTAATCAGCACTCTTAAAAAAAAAAAAAAAAAAAAAAAGGGTGTAAGCGCAACATAAAACACGTAACAAGGATCCAAAGAGGCCAGATCATCTTGGCCTGAACTGCAGGTGCAAAATTATTTGATCGCTTAATGCGTCAAAAGCAAAAGGCTTAAAAGATCGTTCATGATAATATATGCTGATAAATAGAGACATCAGTCACAAGCTGATATTAAGCAGCAGATATATTATATGAATTCATTCTCTAACACTTGTCTACACGTAGCCTGAACAGCAGCTTCAGCCCCACAAAGACTACACAGGATGTAGTCATTTTTCAAGCAGAAATGTCAAACATTCAGATGTTCAGTGTGCTTCTCCAATATGAGGATTTACTGCTTTTCTCTGTTTTACATCACTGTAAACTGAATATCTTGGGTTGGGGATATCTTTTTTTGCTGTTGGCTGGACAAAACAGGGCATTTGAAGACGTCATCGGAGGCTGAATCAAGAAAATAATATAATCAACAATGAAAATATTTTTTAGTTGAAGTTCTAATAGAGATTTTCCACCTTGATCTTGCAAATGTAATATTCAACATTAAATCAGTAACATTGTCAATATCCCTCCCCAACACTGTCATTGAAGACTCAGCAGCACGGGTATAGTCGTCTTATCAAAGAGGAACTGATGCAACCAGCGGCACTAGTCTGCTCTGTGACACGAAGCTCAATATATGGAAAGTGTTGGTCAATAACGCCATGTTTTCATCCAAACAGGTGGACAATTCTGTGGCTTCTGGAGTCATTTATCAAATGTGTAGCTATGACAGAAATATATATATATAGAGATAAAGGCTGAGACGGACAGAGAGAGAGAGGGAGAGGGATGAAATGCTAATTTTTTGCCGCTTGTCCCCAGCAGCTGGTCTAGCTGTTTGACATGTGTGATGAATGGTGTTGCATTGGTACTGCTGCCCTCTCACCTCCACTCATTGTCACCAGTCCAGAAACAAAAAGGGGAGGAGAAGCAGGAGGAGAAAAAAAATCCTGCAGCACGAGCAGTAGATGCTTCCTTTTTCCACACACACACACACACACACACACACACACACACACAAGCTCCTTTCTCCCAGCGCAAACACTGGTACAGACATCAAAGCACACACACACACACAGATGCACACTCACTTGCACCCTGATAACTTGTATCTTACTGCAGTATGTATTTGCTGAGCAAAGCTTATTTCCTTCTGCCTCGCTAACCAGTTTCCGCTCTCTCTGCAGACCATCTCCACCAACGTCTGATGCAACAATTACACAGCCGTATGAAAGCACGGGCTTCTGGGACTACACAGAGAACAGGTACATCACGGCAAACTGCATATTTGCAGCACATTCTGGCGGAGATGAGAAATGTGGAAGAGCTGGAAGAGTGCACACTGGTAAACAGTAGGAAATAAAAGATGGGAGTGGAGAGGGAAAGTTGCTTTGTTGGCAAGGAGCGGGGCAGTCATTACTCGTCCTGCCCCCCAGGCACAGGCAGAGGAAGAGGTGTGAAACGGGAGCAGTTCCTGTCTAGTCTGCACTGATGGGTTTGTTTAAAGGGTCAGGATGGATCGCTGAACCTTTTCTATAAATATGAATGCAAAAATCTGGGTTTTAAATGTCATGTAAGAGAATCTTTAATTATTGTATTGGATTAAGAGAAACAGCTCTTAACAGCTAGACTTTTTCTGGGGAAACATCATTTCTTGGCCATATGAATGATTTATAATGATTTGTGGTGCATGAAAAACACTTCAAACTGAGATAGTATAACTGTGACAGCCGTGCAAAGGAAGTTAAGAAAAGATCATCACTGTAAGTAGTGCAACCTTCTATCCAAAATAATTAAATCCAACTAAAATTGAACCTGACACTAAAGTAAACAAGTGTAAATAAGATGGTTTGCACAGCTGAACTGGAGGCTATTTATAAAATTCAGACATGAGCACAGTAAAGGAAAACTGTGCACTCTCCGACTACAGAGCATGCTCTCCCACTGCACCATCAGTTCAAATACGCTGATAGATAAACAAAAAAAAATACCAAGTACATAAATAAACTCTTCGTGTCACCCAAATACACCCCAAAATGCAAACTTTGGTTCGTAAATAAGGCCAGGAGTTGGGGAGAAATTGGCTGATTTTTGCATAAACGTGTTTTTCAGATGGCGAGCTAAGAAGAATACAGCTGAAGGGAGAAAGTGAGAACAAGATGAGGACAAAACACAGACAACTAAAATGAGTAACAGTTGACATTTATGAGGAACTGACCAAGAACACTGAAATTGTGCTTAATTGGTCAGCTTTACTCTAGACATGTCATTATTCATTAATGCCAACAGATCATTTAATAGATTTAAAACGAAGGGGTAACCTTTAAAATCTTGATCACTTATCATGGAGAGAAATGACACTAACTGAATGCCACCACAAAAGAAATCATATATCAAGTTTCACAAGCCCAGACAACGACATGAGCCATTTGTCAGTGTCCGAAAATGCCCATGTTTACAAAATAATGGATCGGGAATGAAAGGTACAGCAATTTCCATGAGATATGTAAATAAGACCAAACCAAAGTGGTTGATATCATATGTGGCCGTCAGTCCACCCTATACATATCCTACGCATGTAAAAGGACTCTCCACCCTGCATATTCCACAGAAAGCCCACCTACAGTACAGTACTGAAGATAATTTGCTCAAACACATATGCATCCATGGCAGAAAGCACATTCACAAAGCTCATATGGAGCCATTGGAAACATCAGCATTCATGAATAACACAGTTTGCTGGAAAATGATGAAATAACTTTTCTTCAATCGCTAAATGTCCACAACTTTTCTTTGACAAGTCATGTGTTGAAAGTCTGACGGTTCAGAGGTTCTTCACAGGCCCAAACTGAACTATCGATCAATTAGATTTTCACAGGAAGTGAGAGATGACCTGTTCCCCCTGCAGACCAGGGACGGACAGGACAGTGGGCCCAGGTTATATGACACCAGATGTCTAGTACAAAAAGTCATAATATTAAATAGCTGCCATGTCTTAACTGTAGGTAATATTTTACAGGGTTTACCAAACTATCCGTCAATCCGGGACATAATAACTAGCAGGTGCCACCTGTCACCCACAGGTAAATACAGACCTGACAAACTGTTGCTCTTCTCATTAAAAGCAGCCTTCAACAAACAGGCAGTAACAGAGTTTACTGTCTTACCTTCTTCCAGGTCGTGTTTCCTCACAAAGCTCTGGGCTTAATCCACAACAGATAAACACTTCATTTTCCACGCGGTTGTTTTTCCCGAAAACTCACCTCAGCTCTTCATTACATTAATACACAGAATAAACAGAACATGTTGTTGGTCTAAACTGTTTCGCTTGGAAATTTGATAACAACGCTTCAGTCTCGGACAGTTTCTTAACTATTTGCCGCAAACTGAGGCAGAAATCCCGGAAACGCGTCCTCATTCTCCAACAAATTGGCTCAGGTGCTACTGATTGATTGATTGATTGATTGATTGATTGACAGTGTGGCTTGTCCAGTGATGGAATAGTCCACTAATCTGTTGAGGGAGAGGGTGGGGAACATAATAAAATAATCACCTTCAGGGCATTTTATGAATGATTACTGCAAGATAAAAAATTTTACCTGGTTTTATATGTAAACATAATATTTGCTATGGATAATAATATTATTATGCTGTCTAGGAGCCCTGTTACCCAGGCGCCCCAGCAGATGCCGTTCCCCCGCTGATGGTTAAGTCTGCACCTGTGCATTACCCATAGACTGTATAAAAGAAGGTGCTACCAAATGGTCTTTAACAACAACTTTCTGAAGTGTCTCTGGTTCTTCCACGCGCTTCTATCATCAGGTCTGAATCCCACAGTCAAACAGCTGGCCTTCTGTAATGTAGAGATCACAACAACTCCCTGCCATTCTCTCGCTTCAGGCCATCTAGGGTGTCTCTCAACTCATTCCCAAAGAAGCTGGATGATTTCCTGAGCTGTGCAGGTGGGAGGGTTCATCAGCTCAATACTATGCTGCAAATACTTCCAAACAATGAGGTTCAGGTGCCAGCAGAGTCCAAACCACAGACTGAGGCAACCCCAGATCTTCCACCAGTGTGTTCCAGAGAGCGGTTCGTCTTTTTCTTACACGGGAAGTTAAAAACGCTGATACCGGCTCACACAGAAAACTGCTCAATATAACATAGCAATGCCACTGGTTGTTTGGAAATCAAGGAGTCGCAGCAGCTCACAAGTGTGGTCATTTTATAAGCCAGAATTGCAAATTTGTGGGCAAAACTTCTTAATTTATGTTTGCCCATAATGCTGATACAGAAACTGTTCCATACTTCCGTCCAGTTTTGCAGCATGTTTTTCCCAACTTATTTTACTGTGAGCTCCATGTAAGAGAGCTTGAAAGCAAGATGTCTGTCTCAGTGATTTAGGAGATTTAGATTTGTGTTTGAAGCTGCTCGTCTAGAAGGATCAAGGTAGGGATTGGTTTGACATAAAATGCACAGCTGAGTCAGGAGCTCTTTCACAAACACACAAAGTAGGCTACACATCTCTAGTGCACACACACACACAGCACAGAGTGACTGCACACATGTCGCTGAATCAAACACTTGAAAGATATCCGAAGGCACATGTTTTGGATAAACTGGCCATTTTTTCATGTTGTAACTGCAGTATGAAGAAGTTGCCTAAAAACTGACATATTACAACTAAGAGGCAAATAACAACCTGCATTATTTGTTTTATTTACACCCAATTTGGACCTGTCCATTCCCTGATAGAGCAGTCTTTCTATCAAAGACAAACTTTAGGCATTTTCATTTTTCAAAAATATTTTATTTGATATTGATCCAGGTACAAGGAAATAAAAGAACATGGATTTATCTTACAGGAGATGGGAATGAGACTGTAAAAGTTTATTTTCTTGATCCACTCTCTTATTGGACAAGGACATGCAAGTGAATACAGAAGGTGGTTTACAGGGGAGAAAAAAACAAAAAGCAGAATGTACTGTACCGTAGAAATGGCATTGGATCGGGGTGTCACCTCACCCCATACTGTACAGAAAGACTTCACCCAACAACTTTCTCTTTTTGTCATTTTTAATCCTCTTTTATAGCAAAAAGGCAACACACAGATAGGCTACAAAGAATCAACAATATTGAGAAAATGAACAAAAGAGAGGGAAAGCCAAAGTACTTTCATCCTTCCAAAAAGACGTTTTCTCTATTGTCTTGACAAGCAAATTGTGAGCGTTTTTGCTCCTTGTGTTCAAAAAGGTTTTAAGTTTCTTTAGTTTTGACATGAGAGGAGCAGTGCGGTGAACATGCAGGACGAAGAGTGACTCAGACGACTACTGACCCGGCATTTCACCATGCTGTGAGCACAGTGTGCCTATCATCTCCTTATGGCCTCGCTGCTCGGCTCTGACAGCAAACTTTACAAGGAACAAAAAACACATTTTATATTCCACAAATCTTTATGCATATTTCACAATATACTTTTATTATCATTTTAATAAATACAAAACGACACTGTGATTTAAAAGAAAACAATGAGTATTAAAGAGACACTAAAACGCATTAGACATTAGAAATATCAATCTTAATTTGGTATGTTCTTTTACTGACATCTTGTCTTAAGGTGGATGAACCAGCACGTTATACTCAGAATCAAAATCCACAGCAGAAAAAGAAAAGAGGGGACAACAGGATCGGACATGAGAGGGATATTTTTGTCGATGAAAATGGAATGGCATAATCAAGTGGAGATGCGTATGGATATATACACATATATACACATACATAAACACCACCAGAATGTAAAATAACCTGAGATACTCTTTGCACCTCATTTCCAGAACACTGGCCACTGGGTGGATGATATAAAATGACGATGGCATGACGACAACAGTACAACAGCATCTGACGGCCTTTAGTTTCCACCCCCCTTTTATCAACATTAGCAGTACAAAAAAAGACAAAACAAACAGTCATCGAACCACAAAAATCCTGAACATTAATATTGAAAACATTGTTGTAAGCAGCGTTTTGGAGTCCATAAAAGGCATACAAAGAAACAAGCTTTTCATTAAAAAAGGACAACCAATAAAAACATCGTTTGAAAAGACAAAAATTGAGAATCAGAGGCTGAGAAGTCGAAAGCTGCAGATGATAAGTGTGTGTTTGTGGCGGTCAGGCTGATAGAAAGTGTTCTGCTCCACACTGTGGCTGTAGACATGGAGGCAGTGGGACCTGCTAGTTACTATACAAGGCTTTTTCTCCAATATCAAATCACTGTTTGGATTCAAACTGTGACTCAAAAGCTACATTGTAAATCGTACACACACCATTTCTTCTCAAAGTTATTGACACTTAACTGTGCTAATCATAGTGAACTGGTAACTGAGGCACCAACCTTTACAGCAACAACTGCTTTAACTGATGACTTAATTTTAGCAGCACTTAGCTGGACTGAACAGGTTAATGTGTTCTTTTCTTGGATGATACTGTACCACGGATAATATAACAATAAAACAGTAAGTGCTCTTAAAAGCAAACGATATTTAAATGAATGGAATTAAAGACATAAAATGTAAACAAATGATGTTGTTCCATGATATTTAAGGTAGGTTTGGGAGTATCTTTTCTACTAATCACAAAAAATACTCCTTTGTGATGTCTGCTTACCTATTAAGGCAATAGAAGAATCATAAATCCGCTTCTGTAAGTGCTATGACTGAACTACAGCATCTGGACAGATTTCACTGACCCTTTTGACTGTTTTATGGTTAGTATGCTGTTATACTGAATGAGGAGTGTAAACTCAGTGTAGTAAAATTATTTAGGCAGTAACTCATAAGAACAAAACTTAAAATACTTGGAGACCCTTGTATAAAAAAATTAAAAAAAGGAAAAAGAACTCCCTCAGTTTGTTTCTGAAAATGAGAAAATTCCAGGAGTTGCTTAAAACATTGAGCACTAAATGTTTCTGATATCGAACTATTGTTTTAGGACAGTTAATTAGTAATTAAATAAGCAACTTGGTCACCTACAGTAATACAGTATCCTCTGTGTACAATTCTTCCAGCCTCATATCTTCCCTTCAGCCTCTCGAGAACCTTGTGTGTCTGCCACCCAATTAGTCTCAACTATGGAAATGGGCGCCTTATTTGTTGCTGTCTATGAGCAAAGCCTTACTCTTTAATATCTCTCTGTACATTAGTATATAATTTTCTTCTCTTTACTTTACAGTACAGAAACTCCTCTTCACATATTCTTCCGGTTCTTCATGTCAGCAGGAGCTATGTTTTTGTGCTTATCACCAAAAATTGCAGTGCAAAAACAATAATTAATAATAATAATGATAATAATTAATGGTAACTATTAACAAACAATGGATTATAAAACAATTATTTTATGGCACAACCGCCACTCAATTCACATATAATACAAATAACCAGATAAAACCAACTGCTCCTGTATATGGAAATAAAAAGCTCAAACTTAATCAGGCTTGCATAGCAATGCAACAACAAGTTAAAGAATATATTTACAGGAAACAAAATTCCATTTTCCCCAAGGACAGTTACCAGAAAATGTGTTCTCATATAGATGTTTTCTTTTTTTTTTTTACTTGCCTTTTTCTAACAAAAAGAAAATTACAGTAAGGTAGGAGGTGGAAAATATTTTCTTGAGGACAAAAACATAGTGAGATGTACAGTATGTCTGTGTCTATACATCACATTTACAGTTCTGTGACACTGCTTTTCTCCGTAGTGCCCTCTGCTGCACTCCTTCCCTCTGAGGACACACAGATAAGGACAAAGTTCGTTGTCCCAACTGGGAGGGCGTCATTCTTTCGAGGACAGACCGGGTTTTCTCCAGTTCACATCCCAGGCAGATCACTCTGAGGGAAGCCAGGGAAATAAAAGAAAGAAGTGTCAAAATTGTGTTTATTTAAAAAAATAGTTCAACATTTTGTGGAAATACACGTATTTGCTTTCTTTCTAAGAATCAGATGAGAGGAATGATACCACTCTCATGTCTCAGCGTTACAGAGCCGGAGCCGGGAGCTGATTCGCTTAGTTTAGCATAAATCCGATTCAACTTCATTGGCCAAGTATGCTGACACGTTCAAGGAATTTAACTCCCGTTTACTTTAGCTCTCAACATACTGAAAGACAGAGCAGGGGACCCATTTACAGGATAGATATACAGCTAAACAAAAACACTGTATGAAGCAAGACAAATATTAGCTAAAGGACAAAAGACTGACAAAAGACTAAAAACAACCAGTTGTGGTTTTACAAGGAGTTGTTAGCTGTAACTATTTCTCAGCAAAAAACAGCCGGGTGCAGTGACCTCACAGTGAAGTTGTGAGGCAACCAGCGCTCCACAGAAGTACTGGGCGGATGGATAAACTGTTGTTTGGCCAAATGTAGTTATGGTCATATTATGGTCAGAATTGTTGGACTACAAAACATGACTTTTTCCACTTTACATGCAGTGCCGTATATCGTAAAAAACACAAAAAACACTGCTGTAAAACATCGAAGTACTGAATTACTCACATAACTCTCCCGAGTACTGTCCCTGTCCATTGGTCCCCAGGAATTCAGCGTGCTCTGTGGCGGTCCACTGTTGTGGCTGTCGGGGACCCTCGGCCTTGCGTGGCCCTGTCGAGCCCTTGGAGGAGGCTGTGCCAGAGGAGCTATGGCCACCAGGGGAAGGGAAGGATGGTTTACTGTATGGCAGGCACCCCTCCTCTGTAAACGCAAGGGGCGATCGAAAGGCATACTTTAAGTTTGACACAACATGTGACTTTTATTGTGTCAGTGAAACACATCTAACATCTGATGCATGGAGACAAAGAGCACTTTGCGAGCCCCGTCTCCTCCTGACATCTGCAGAGTGGCGCTGCCAACAGGCTATGCCAGGGCGTGCCACAGAGAGGACTCTCAGCCTCACACATGGCCCTGCAGCTACCAGCCTTATGAGGGGGTAAATACAATAACAGAGGGACCACTGGCTGCTGTGGCACCCCCTGCTGCAGGGCAGCATAACATTGACCCTCAGCAGTCTCCACCGTTGCATGAAATCTCATCAAACTGCTCCCCACTGCTCCGCTAATGATTGTAATAGAGTCTGCCCCGACCTCAGTGGATTCTACTGTGAATCAGTCAGCACTCTGACACATATGGGAATTCACCTATGGGGTTTTTTGTAAAGATGCTGATTATGGCACCTGTCTTTGTCTCACAGTCTCAGATTAACTGTCTGAGAAAGTCCTGGCACAAAGAGGGTAGGGCGCACAGCATGGACATCTCTAATGGTCACAAATGCACACATGCACATACACATGACCGCAGACGCACACAGATGGGCAGTAGAGTGGCTGCTGTTTGTGTGAGAAAAGAAAGCCGAAGCGATTAGAGTGCATTTCAGTTGCTGGGGCCTCCTGCCTTACTTGGAGCTGAGCGGGCCGATATTGGCAACAGTTACAGGGGCACTGGGGAGGCTGAGGGAGGGCTGAGGGGGGTATTCTGGAAACCAGAGCAAGTGGCAGACAGTGCAATCTGTTCATGGTGGCCCAGTCTCAATGCAGCATGAAAGCTTACTTCAACACAAGAACTTAGAGAAAAATACTCCACTGCCAAGTCACAGCAGCCGCAACACTCCTGTGTCTTTGTTGTTTTCTTGCTATAATGCAATGGATTTTCTCTTTATTAAAACAAATACTTCAGTCATGAACAGGAAAATCTCCACTTGCTCAGAATGTGAAGCCTGGATGTTTTAGTAATGAATCAAAGTAAGCACAATAATTGTATGGATTTTGTTTGGTTGAGAAGTGGTATGGTGTGCAGTGGTACTTATAACACATCATTTTGGGAGGCCTAATAGAAATAAATAGGGTAGGTGCTTACGTAAAGCCCAGAGAGCACTACCCTAAAAAGATTTGTGATTGGCTCCCCTGAACTTTATGTAACCCCTTCTGACAGCATGGCTAGCGATGGAGATGTCAGTCGTCAATCCGCCCAGGCATCTGTCAGTTTAACATTTGGTACAGATTAAATTGTCTTGACAACCATTGGCTGGATTGCCAAAGAATGAATCTGAATAAGTTTGGTGATCCCATTACTTGCGTCCTCCACCACAAGGAGGTTCAAACTTCCAGCTGTCCAATATTTTAGTTCATTAAAACATACAGGACGTCAACACCTAATGACTAAATTACTGTCAGGCTCAACTGACTTCCATCTTGATGCTAAAAAAGCATAATAACATGCTTACGTTGACATGCTGATATAGCATGCTGAACATGAAAAGATTTAAATTGCAAACATGTTAACTCGTATGCCTTAGAGGTGTGTAACAATAACAGCTTTACAGGGCCGTTTGCCTATTCGCATGGCTACAGACTCCAGTCTTGTTTCAACCGTACCTGTTTTGTGTCCCCTGCGCCCATCATCAGCTCGGTCCGTGGAGCCCAGCCTGTCTTGAGCCTGGCGATGATGTTCCAGAGAAGTGCGTGTCTGTCTGTCGATGGCGCTCTTCATGTCATCCGGCCCAGACAGGGCTACTGACATAGGCGGGCGCTCCAGAGATGAAGCCTTCCTATCTGTAGGGGGTACCATGCTGCTTACACTGCGGCCCCCCTGGATACGGCCCTGCCCTTGAGAGGGAGGAGGCTCAGGGGGAGGAGGTAGGTCTGTGCCAAAGGGGAAACCAACAGAATAACTCAACTGAAGCCATAAATACTTAGAAAATGTAATTTACCTGTAAAAAACTCTTAACATGTCTAGACACATTTCCATCCAATATTATATCACATATGAATATAACTCCCTGTTTATAAAACAACAACAGATGGTTTAGGGAACTTTCTACATAAACAATTTAAAATGTGTTTTCAGTCACTGCCTCACCGTCTGCACCAGCATCTCTCCGGTGGGGTGCTGTGCCCTGGCTTCGGGGTTTGCGTGTGGGCCTGGTGGCCCTCTGGTGGCCCAAGCTGTGTGTGCCGACTGTGCTGCCATCTGTTGAGAATGGACTGCTGGGCCGGGGCCTGTGGGACAAGCCTTTACCTGCAAGAGGGATACAGGACCACAGGCCAGCTGGTTAATAAAGACATAAAGGAGCCAACAGCCAGACAGTGGGGCTGAGGCTGTCATCAAGAAAGCTAGAGGTTATCAATCAAAACCCAAAAACCTAGAAAACAAAGGTTTTCATTAGAAGCGAAAGCACTGTGGTAGAAGTCTGTAAAAGGTTGCAAGTATAACATATCACCCAATTATTACTCATTTAACCCAGGAAAGCCAGTGCAAAGCCAGAGGAGTTACAGAGGAGCTGAGTCAAAGTTGAGGATAGGGACATATCCACAGTCCAGCAAAAGGTGCCATGCACAACCTGGGCACAGCGTCCACAAGCAGCAGAGAGGAAATCACAAGCCAACATCAGCCAATGGATGGCAGGAGGAAGAATCTGAGCAGAAAGGAACAGATAATCTGCCACTGGTAGGAGTTTCCACTACACTGGGTAGCTGGTCTCCACACACCAACCTCTCTTGCTGAGGCTAGTGCCCTCCAGGCGGTAGCCTGCCTTGTCTGCAGCGGCCACCAGGGCCTGGGCAAAGCTGCAGTGGGTAAAGATGGAGCCATCCGACGAACTGCCCAAACTGGACCTATGGCTGGAGAAATTACGGTCATCCTCCGAGGCTGAGCCCCACCCATTCACCATGGAGCCTGTGGAACACCACAGATTTCAGCAAATGTCTGTGTGTGAGTGCGTTGGACTGCGTGTGTGAATGAATACTTTTTTTTAGTTCAAAAAACTCCAATTCAACCATATTCTGTTCATACCTTTCAGCTCAGTGGCCATAACCTTTATGGACATATGATCTGACATTTTGAACATCTGTGCTGTGACTTTACATTTAGATGGATGAATGTATTGAGTGATCTTATAAAAAAGAGGTAATATTAACATCCTACACTTAAATGATTTTGTATTTGCTGCAGGGCATTTCTGTTCTTGCAGGTGAGTGCTTTTGTGTAGTCATTCTGTTCTGGCCTGTCCTTTTTCATCTAGTACAAACCCATGCAGAACATATATTGCATACACACACAGAAAAGGTGCACACAAACACACGCCACAATGTACACAGTGGAACAGCAGGACTTGCATCAACTGATTTTTTGCTCTCCTTTTGATAAAGAACAATGAGCGCACCTGTGCAGAGCAGAGTTATCTACAAAACTGCCTCAGGTGACACAGATGTAGCATCTCACAAAACAATGTACTGAATCAAACACCTGGTAGTATGCACACACAGTTTCTTTTTTTATTCCTGTTACAAATACATAGCCATGACTGTCTAAAAGGTGAAATAATTTTAAGAAAGTCTCTCACTTATAGCTACTGTAGTTTTAGATACCTGGAAATTTAAATCAATACCTTACTTAACAGGCTGTGAACACTGAAACGTAATTGAGTATTTGACAGAATCGAAAGTGCAACTATAAGGAAAGTGTGTACCTACCGTAAGAGTTTTGGCTTATTTATCTTTGCTACTGTAAGTATTTTCTTCATGCTTTGATTTTTTTCTAGCTAGGCCAGCACTTTAAATATAAAAGTATCAGTCTGCCAATAAAAATATGGCACTTTGGCAAGCAAAAACGCAGAGAACAGTCGGCTAATGTGACAGCTTTCAGTGGGACTGGTTTGGCAGACTTTGCTCAAGTGGCACAAACCCAAGTGCTCCGCTCACACACTCTATCGCTCCCTCACACAGAACACAAGAGTGATGTGATTGAACAGACTGGTGTAACAGAGAACCGGGGAGGTGTGAGGGTAAAGGTTGCAGAGGGTGCGATGTGGACAAAAAGTTAGCAGCAGGATTTATTAAAAGGTCAGTATGATACAAAAGGTAGGATAATCCTGGCCAGGACGGTTGGCAGAGTTCAAAGAGAGAGTTTGGTCTCTCAGGAGGTACTTCTCTTTGCAATACAATATGACCCGTTTCAAATTGAACATAAAAATTAACATTAATGATTGTGGTTTATTTATCCATGTACACCGGGAAATCCTCTTCAAAGAGTTTTCCAACTTCCCCATCATCTTTAAGTATATGTCTCAAATAGGTGGTAACTCAGTCACTGGTTGTGACTTCAGGGAATTGCACCTTCGACAGCTAAAGTTGCAACAGCTTTTCCCTCTATTGCAGTAAAATTCCCTCAGATTAATGGCAACTTCTATAAAATATAGGCTTGCATAAGGTAGAGAACCCCTTACACAACCCACTTTTACAGCACTAACTGAAATCCACGGCAGTAACTACCTCGAGCCCTCCATCTTGCCTTGCTATTTTCTTTGAAATTTTTTTCGAAGAGTTTTTCTCTAAGAAAGAAAGACAGCAATTCCGCTGGGTCCAATCCTCCCACAAAGAATAGAGCAGATATTGAAGTATAGGCAGTGCCAGCCAAAGCACTGAAGCTTCCAACTCCTCCGGCTCAGCGAAGGAACACTGCCTCAGCAAATCACATCACAGAATGACTTTTCAGTTGCACTAACTGCCACTTTCTACTGCTGAACCTCTGGAGCACTTCTATTCTCAGAAATAGCAGTCCAATCAAACTGTGATCATTGTAACATAATTTGATAAAAATTCAATCTAGTTTTCTTTTTGCCCTAGAAATGTGGTATTTTCTTTCTGTAGCTTCAGACCAAGGTTTGCACTACGGGTCTGTCATTTTATCATGTCTTGAACCAGACCAATGGGCCAAGCCACGTACTCTAAAATCCACTGGCTGCCACCTCCCGTGCTCCACGCACTGATAGAGCAAGGCCAGTAAACGGGAGATGGTTGGGGGGCAGTAAAACCCAGCCCAGGTCCCTTCTGCCACTAAAACTGATTTATACAGACGGAAACCCTAATCTGCATATCGTTAAGCGGGAAAATCATTCCCCCTGACGAGCAGGCGTCTCTACCTGCCGTCAGGAGACGTGACCCCGCTCCTCACAAACCTGGCAAGGCTTTATGGGAGAGTAATCGCCCAGAACAGTCCAGCTTTCAGTTTCTTTGTAGGCGTAACAGCCTCACTGCTACCACATCTCAGCTTTAGACAACTTATACTGCCTACACACAAAGCCAGGTAATACCTATGTGTTCATTTCATCTGTCTGGATCAAGCAAGACATGGCTCTACACTACCCACCACTACATCAGGATTTACATTTATCTGCTAAAAAATGTGTTGTATTATCTCAGAGCATAGAATAACACATTGGAAAGCCTGTGCAGACAATCTGCTGGTGAAAAATGGTCCCCGAGGAGTAGGCTTTTTTTCTGGGGCATCAGTGAAAATGTTGATTTACTGGCCTTTGGTGTAACATTAGGAAAACAGACCTATTTCCATATTATTAAAACAATGACAAATCTATCAAGCGAGGCTCGACAGGAATCTCACTCCTACCCTCCCCTATTTGTATAGCCTCAAAATGGTGGCCACAATAAATCTCAGCAGTTTCCCCTATCCTCCCTCTCCTCCTCCCGCTAACCCTGGAGCTGGGACCGTGTCTGTGTTGTCAAACGATGGGGTGCGAGGCAGACTTGCAGAGATAAGAAGAAATAGTGCTGTCTTCAGAGTAATACAGTGGAGGAGAGATGCAGTAGATTAGGGCCCAGTTGCTGCTTTATATTCCTCTAAATACATCAGCAGTAGCATGTGTCAGCGTAACCAAAACCACTGTTCCATCATCCCATGGAAAACTACTCTTTAGGGCTGCCACTGACAGGGTAGACCAACAAGCAGCGCTGTCAACCCTCTTATTCTCGTGCTTTCTCTCTGAACTGGCTCAGCTCCTCTACCTTCAGATAGAGTATATTTTCTGTTCACTCTGTTTCTTTCCACCCATAAATTTTTCCCAATATGGATTTTATTTTTTAGTATTCACGGTCTTTATTGGAACACTTGATAGATACACAGTGTCACAGGGTTTCACTACACCGGCATTATGTATCACAACTGGTCCCAACAGTGCATGATAGCCAAATGCCACACATAAATATCCTTCCAGTTTTACCCTCTAGTTTACAGACGGATAGTGTGGCCTGGTCAGTATGAGAGCGGCAGTCCAGAACCCAGCTCTGCCGCTGCAATGTCATGCCCTTCATATGTCCCCCTGACAGACGGCTGTAAAAGTTTTCAGTGAGTTGTAAAAATGGAAATGGTGCCTCTGGTCTGGAATGGAATATGCCGCACGTGAAATTTATTTCAAATCTCCTCGGGAAGATATGGGTGGTGCTGGCTCCGGTGCTGTGTGCGAGTTAAATCACAGTCACTCTCCCCTGCTCGCCATGCCTCCCCCTCCTCTTAATTTCCCTCTCACTATCCTGTTTAAAATTCATGGACTTTCTTATCTCTTTTTTTGGAAATGATAATTATAATTCCCCAGAGTCTGCCAAAAGTGCTTAAAAAACTTGATTAAGAGACACTCAGTTAGCATGTTCACATAAAAATGTACGCATAGCAGAGCGATTAAGAACATGCCATGAACAACAATCCATTTAGTGTAAGACAAGATGTAACAACTATGGGAATTTAATGTTTTCCCATTCAGTGTAATTAAAACATAGTCATTTTCATAATGTGCAACACTGATTAATCAGTGTCTAAAATAGTAAAAACAATAATAGTATTTAATTGTACAAATATATAAATATGCATTGCAAAAAATATATGAAAATGGATGACAATAGGTTAACCAAATATTTACATTAAAAAAAAAAGTGCCCAGCCACAACTCAAACTGCCTTACCTGTTAAAGAGCTGTCCAGGTTGTCCATGCTAGACCCTGGTGTGTGCTCAATACCGCGGGGATGCCTGGCTCCGTAGCCTTCATCCTCCTCCTCTTCCTCCTCCTCCTCATCCTCATCAGGCAGGTCAGTCTCCAGGTCAGAAACCATTGTGCTCGACACGTAGCCCACTGGAGGAGCTGGAGCCTGGGGAGGAAGTGAGCCTACCTGCATGTGCCTGGGAAGAGGAAGAGATAGAATATTTCTCTACTGGAATGAACATAAACTATATATCAAAGAACGTGGAAGGACTCATGAATATGAAGATAGTAAAGGGAATATTCAGTAGTTTCTATGTAACAGGATGGCAAAAAATAAGGATTTATGTGGAAGTGGGGAGCTAAGTTTAGAGACCTCTTTCATATGTGAAGCACTGAATAAATTTGGACAATTCCACTAATTCTATGGTGCTGCTTGCATGCTAACACAATGACCCACTAATTGCTACTGTAGATGGTACAAAGACACGCTCTCCAGGCCTGTCGACACATGGCTGTCACCTCAGTGGCAGCCCGCTCTGCTGACAGCCACGTTTGTTTGAGGAGTGCAATGTCTTTGACGCGTTTTGCAGTGGGAATTGGTTGTAATTACTGGCCCTCTGGTGTTGTCAGAGATGCTCTCTAACCAACATAGTCATTACTGGGTAACATGACAACTCCTTCCTGACAAGGCTTCCCTGTCTCCCCCCACTTCACTATTATGAATGAATGCTAGTCTCTCATTCTCTCTGCGTTGCAGTCAAAATGAAGCATGGCCTTCATCTAACTTGCATGAGAACAACAACAATGGAATGTGTCGTATGGGTGTGGGGGGAGTAAACAACGCCGGGTAAGAAATTGTGTCTCTTAGAGTGAACAAAATAGTATAGTCGCCTAAGTGGTAGCAAGAGCCCATTAAAATGAAATGATTAATGGGTTTATCTCCACTGCACACACAGTTGACATGAATAATACTGCAGGACCAAAATAAATCCTGGCAGCAATACATTGCAGAACAGAATGTACAGTACGCATTTTAAAATGACAACAATGCATATATTATCAAGTATAACAAAACATTTTTTTTTACATAGATAGATAAATAAATAGATTGGTATTTCCTTCCTTATGAAAGACTAAGGGTCAAAATTATCCAATTTGAATCTTTTTAATGCTGTTTTAATACAGCAGTGTTTACCATGTCTGTTTTGCCATGTCCAGTTGGTATGCTCTGGTCAGTTCATCCAAATGGGCTTGGAGCATGGGTTGCATCTCGTCCCGAGGCGAAGGGGTAAGGGTGGCTGTGGACTGCTGCCCAAAGGAGACAGCCGCTGGGGAAGAGGCAACCCCTCGGATGGGTGGGGTGGGAACCCTCTCCTCCTCTTCCTCCAGCTCATCCTCCATGCCCTGGTGAAGATAGGTCTGCACGGGCATGGGGGTGCCCCAACCATCACTGTCGTACCTAATGTAAGAAGAGATGTTTTGTGTAATGTGAGAATGATAATTTTACCCGACCTGCAGTCCAGAGCCTTTAGTATACTTTCATATTGATTTATTGAGTAATTATAGTAGCGCTAGTCTGATAATCTATATTTGAAGAATATAAGACATCGAAACTAGAAAATTATAAATGTAACACATATATTATACACAGATCATTTATTTATGAGAAAAGCAATAGAAAAAAAAACCTAAAAAAAACATGGATAGAAACAGAACTACAATAAGATGTGTGATATTGTCAATGTCTCCAAATGTTAAAAGGTTACTGAAAAGGGAGGGAATACCAGACAGCATAAAAATATAAGAGCTTTGTGACCTTGTTCAACTTTTGTAGGAATTTGTTATACGACAGTCCTGAGTAAAATTATGGAGGTAGTCAGGCTTCACTTCCTTATAGCTGTGCTTATACATGCTGAAATAATACTAGCCATAAAGAAAATGTTCATTAAAGAAATTTGTCAGTGCACACTCCATAGGACATAACTGTTTTAATCTGCTGCCATTAAGAGCAGCCTCAGATTTACAGTGCACAGGACTCTTCATTTGCCAGATAGCCTATTAAAGCAGATGACTCTCCCAGATTGGAAATGGGAGTAAGAGGATATAGCACCTACTAGACCAAAGAGAGAGACACACACTAACACTTAAATAAGCCTCTGTTACTTTGTGCCTACTATAGAGTATGCTTAAGCTTCTTTCCACTACACTAAATTATTTTTAAAAAGTCATGCAATTATTGTATAGATAAACTAAAGAAGTGATTGGTATTGTATCAAACATTTATAAGAACTTTATAAGAGCTTTTTACATTTATTTCAGACTCGGAGGTGGATGACTGCTGGTATAAATCCCCTTGCTTTTCTCTTTATGAAACAATGCAATTATGATTTTTTTCCCCACAGTGGAATTCAGCAGATAGATTAATCTGAAACCATCTGTGTGTCTACGAGTTAGCAGCAGCAGGAGACTGCTCGAACATTGTTTTTTTTCTTCATTTATTTTCCAGTCATGAAATCATCCCATAGATTGAAGACAGGATCAGCAGATAGTTTGATCTGCAGCCATCTGTATATGAGTTATTGTGTGAGAGCCTGTGTAAATGAGTGTGTGTGTGTGTGTGTGTGTGTATCTGGCTGCCTGTGGAGACTAAACACACATTGATCCTTCACTTTTCTCCAGATGTACAGTAGTACAGTAATTAGCTGCAGAGAAAACAGAGCTGAAACCTGTTATTACACACAACAATGTGTGGTGTTGCTTACATTGGCAAGCATTGCCTTGTTTGTTCCAGCAAGCAAGACACTCGATTCTCTACTACTGAGGTAGTTAGAGGACAAAACATACAATGATAGCAATGAGTAATGTGACGTCCCTCCACTGTCCTGAAGGCTGTCCTGGCCAACTTCAGCAGACAATTGATTGGCAGTGGTGGGTCGGCAGCTGACCTTGGTCCCTTGGACTATATAAACTGGCCCATGTGTTCTCTCTCTCACTTCCCACAGCTGAAATCCACTCAGCATCACTTCCCTTTTGGTTTGTACCTTCTACACATCAAACACACATCCATGCACTGCTTGCATTGCTGACCTTGCTGATCTACACACTCCATTGTTAATTTGTATTAACCTTAGTTTTATTAAATTACTCTTGCTTTAAGTAAATCTCTTGCGTGGACTCCCTCGTCACATTTCCTGAGCCAGTTTGTGACAGTAAGCTCAATTGATACCCAAGATGACAATCATAATATCGTATTATACTGCTTCATTTTGTTCAATTGTTTTCTACTGCCATTTTACAATATTTTAGCCATTTACCTGAATCAATCAAATATCTAAACATGAATCATATTTCGACTTCGAAAAAATAAAAGCATAAACTGAGACATAAAAGCTATGTAACTGTTAATGGCCCGGGTGGAAATAGGGTTAGTTAAAGGAAATAGAACAGACGGTTTTAACAATAGGAATATAGAGGTCTGAATTCAATTTCTTTAAAACTGGAGGTTGTGTTTATAATGGTAGGAAGTCCAGATGAAAAATAAACTGTCTTGAAAGGTCTACGAAAATGAATGAGAAAGATATTGACAAAAGTCTGTAAAGCTCTCTTGGTTATTTTGCATGCACTTTTAATATGATCTCTATCTTCAGCTTGTCTGTTTCCTTTCTACTTTCAAGTCTGACAAAGTGCCCGGCTTCAATATCTGATCATGTGGTAAAAAAAAAAAACCTGTGCAGTTTAATCCTGCACTGAACCAAAAAATAAAATATACAGTAACTATAACACTTGTATTTATCGTATCTGGTTAATGCACATTATCTGTTTATATCTGAATAATCTGCATGTATTTGTTTACATCCGTAGTAGACATACCCTCCTCCTTCATGATGCTCATTGGGATAATGGTCCATCTCAGTGCCAGGTAGAGGGTGAATAGGGGGAGGGGGCAGGGGAACATTGGCCCAGTTGGACCCATTGGCTTTACTGGGTTTGGAGCCAGCCTTGGTCTTCTTCTTCTTTCCTCCCTTTCCACCTACAAAAGGATGTGATGCATTAAAGAGACATTGATTAGATTGTAAAAGAGAATCAATTAAAAACTACTACTATACAAGTGGGATAGCATTTGAAATTAGCGTAGCTGCTTTTGTTATCTGACAAATGTGTATTCCAAAGAAACACAAATTAATCCAAACATGCTACTGAGATTCTGAATCCATTTGGACTACATTTCAACACACCCTTGGAAAATCATACACAGTTTCAAACACAGGATTTCAATGGGCTCCTGCCTGTCAATGCTTACATAGAAAAGCTCAAGGTTACCAGATGAAAAGCATGCTTCCATTGATTAATTGGCTGAAAAGCCTCAAATCTCCATAGAAACAGGAGAGAATGGCAGTAAACGAGGCTAAGGCAGACCTTTGTGCTCCACCCATCCCTCAGTGTCCCCTTTAACACCAGGCTTTGGGTTCCACAATGAAATATCTCACTTCACAGCATCATCATAATGAATGGCTTGTGTAGTGTCAGTGTGTCCCTAATGGAATTCACTGAGAGTCTATTACTACTTTCATTTCTTTTATTACACCGGAGAGCCACTAACCCCATCCATTTCCACTCATACCCCTCCAACACCAGATTCTCCTCTGTCCAATCCATCTTTATAAATCTGCCAGCCAGGTCAATACTGGGTTTTATACGATTTGGTCACTGTGAAAGAAACCTTTTTTTCCCCCGTTAAAACATTTGACTTCAAACCCAAATCTGTTCTTATGTTGAGGTATATACAGTATACCTCTGAAGACTAAGACATGCTGCTGGGAAATGAACTCTCAGGGTTGGATCAAAATACAATTTAAAAGTCAATTTTGTATACTTTTATTGCATACCATACTGCCTTACAATATCTATCAAGTTTATCGCACACTGCATGGCATCTACATGTTGTGCAATCCTATACTGTACCATTCAATTTATGGACGTGGAGGTTTATCAATATGAAATAGTGAATATGGAAGGGGAGTAGGGAGACATACTGTACAGTATTTGCATATATAACTCAATTTGTTGCAGGCTGAAGTGCCTCTCTATCAGTAAACACCTTAAATCTCTATCCAGGAAATACCACAAACTGACGTGACCAGCCACACAGACTAGTAAAACTCATCTTTGGGAAACTCTGTTGAACACATTTGTATCTGTCATCTGTTGGTTAGCCTTCGCTGCCAAAAGCCTGTAATCACTTTTCCCAGTGCCACAAAAAAGCTGCCAATACTGCATCTTGTGCAATGTAACATCATGCACTCTAATGTAATCTAATAAACTGACTTGACTCAGGCACAGTAAAAAGTAGATCACTGTCATCATAAGAAATGTACAGAAGCAATGAGGTACATTTGTATTGATTCTTCATGAAAGCCAGATGGCAGAGAAATAAGACACCCTGTGAAATATGTTTTAGGTCCCAAAAAGTTTGATTATGTTACTATCAAAAGGCTTTTACCAGCAAGAAAAACAAAATCACTTCACAGATGAGCATGGTAAAAATGCTGGGGCAGGGGAGGAATTATCAGGCATGAGGAGATAGAAGAGGTGTCAGAATAAGATTAATAAAGAATGGAAGTAATAAAAGAAACAACTGTAAGCCCAAGGCAGGCGGCACCACAGTGTAACTATAGTCTGAAAGTAATTGGGTTTCCTAATCGTACCTCTGGGCGACGCTTGACTTTTACCAATAAATGGTGAGCTGACGCAATTGTTCAATCATCCTTAGTCCCTCCACACAAGACCAGCCATCAATATTGTAAATGAGCCTCTTCTAGGGAAGGATGGTCTGGCACTGGAATTACAACAGCTCACCCCAAATATGAAAAATACAGAGAGAGGCTGTGGCTAGGAGCTATACAGGAATTACACAGCGAACCCATCTCCTCTGACAAAACTGGGCCTCTCTTCAAAGGGGAACTCAAACTAAATATAGATTCAGCGTTGGGTATTTATACCCAAGGTTTGGGCGCTCCCAGCCTATAACTGTAGGGCTGCATAGCCTTGAGCTTGCTTTGTTTTCATTGGGTGCGTCAGTGCTGAGGGGGGAAGCCACAGAGCAGAGACTCTAGAAAGACTATGCAGCCAGATATAACTTATGAGTGGGAGAATCATTTCAAAAAAGGACATCAAAATAACTGAAAGTCATGTATCATCATTTTTTAAGCTTAGGTTGAAAAAAAAAAAAAATACAACATGTTACATAATGAGGTGAGATGCAACACATATGGGGAGTGCAGGAGCACAGCAGGTCACAGACAACCATGGACTCCAGAAAATCACGGACTGTGTAGCTTTGCAGAGTGTGAGGGGAGTGCAGGAGTCTTCAGGGTCTCAAACTGCTATAGAAAACACGGAAAACAGCAGCTACCTCTTCTCCCCTACACTAAGAACGGTTTTAATGAGCAGCTTCATGTCCCCAGTGGAGATCCATGCTGCCATGAAAGCTGCTCTATTTCTGTTCCTTTTCATCCTGCTCTCCTCCTTCAGACCTGACATTCATTATTCCTTCCATCTCCTTAGAGGGAGAGCAAGGCACTGTAACTTCAACTTTTCCCCCTTCAAATTTAGTTTGGTAGAAGTCTGGATCAAATCTTATCTTGTGCTGATTCAAATCCATCACTGTTAAGATGAAGTATACAGTGTACAGCACATACTATACAGAAGACATATATAGTCAGAAACTCATTGTAGTGCTTATCTCCTGTTCAAAATAGCAAAAGGTCTAATGAATGTCACATCTTCTGTTAATTAATTAACTTTTTTTTAGCATTATTAATACAGATACCTACTTATTATCCCTTTTCGTCGTATTTAGATATTTATTTATTTTGAATTTTTTTACCAGATATAGTTCAACATTTTGGGAAATGCGCCCTTTCCCTTTCTAGCCCAGAATTAGATGGAATATCAATACTTTATTTACTAATTTATATGTTACATGTTGTTAGTTTAATCTGTAGAAAGACCCAAGTATAAAAGCACCACATTTTTTTCTTTAACAAGGTTTTATGGAGGCCTATGTGCTAGTAAGCGGATTTTGTTACCTTTGGACAGAACCAGGCTAGATGTTTACCACTACTTCTAGTCTTTATGCCTTAAGCCTACTGTCTGTAGCTTATTTAATATACAGAGGTGAGAGTGTTATTGAGTATTTAAAACCCAGCAAGAAAGCATTTATGTGTATCTCCAAAAAGCAATTCAAGCTATTCTTTCAAAGCATATTCTCTGGCATATTATTCTGTGCAGGAACCTTTTCTTTAATTATGTTTCCCTTTATCTCATTAAATTCTAATACAGCATGTGCCAAACCCAGTCCGAGCCCTCAGTAACCTGCGTGTCTAAGGGAAGAATCTGCCTGTAAGGCATGGCCACTTCACATCCTTCTCTCCAGCCCACTGTGTGCCAGAGCATTGAATTAGAGACCAGTTAAGGCAGTGGCTTGTAACTAGATAAAAGAGAAGAGTGGAGGGGAGGCAGGCAGAGGGCTGCCTTGGTGTCCTATAAATGACATTGTAATTCTCTGAACATGGGTTTTAGTGTAGTCAGCCACCATTAGGAGAAGAGGGAAAAAGGGAGGTATTTTTGCCACTTTACCCAGCCAAGCATCTCTAATGGTGTGTATGTGTGTGTGTATATAGTCCACTCCGTCTGAAAGACTCCCTCTGCCCATATTCCCGTCTGCTCACTCACACAGTGAGAGACAAAGCCTTTACAAGGACCGGCAGGGATGGCAGAAACCCAGCATTAGCACTTGCAGCCATATTCTGTAAGGAGATAGTACTATTCTTTCTTTCTGATTTAAATGTCCTGTTTCTTCATGCTCCAGTAAGCTGTCGACTCCTATCCAATATCACAACATGGCTACATACAATAGTAGCTGTTGTACTCAGAACCCCATACAACAAAAAAATGACTTCAAAGCATCCAGCTGCGAGCTGAGTGAGCAAAGCATCACTTGTGAGGGAGAGGGACTGTGTTAATACGCATTTTCTTAGATGGTTAAGACATGCAAATAACAGATCAATAAAACAATTAAGACGTCAGTCAATCATAAAGTCAAGCGGCAGAACCCCAGAGAGTGTCCCAGTTTGCTTTATAAGCTGCTGCGTAAACCAACCTGAGAGACTGCCGCTTCGCTCTGAGCTGTTGTGAGAGCTGGTGGTGCTGAAATCTTGTGATTGGTTGTGTGGTATTCTATTAGACAATCCTTCGGCCAATCGGTAGTCAGGAATGAAAAGGAGGGCTACAGTGGGGGTTAAAGGGCAAAAATCACAGTGGCATCAGGTGACTGGCAGTTAGCACAAGCACATGCAAACATGCAGTTAGAGCATTGAGCAAGCAGGAATATTCAGGATTCATACATTCAACAAGGTGCACCCGTTCAACCTTTCATCCACTTTCTGATTTGTATGCAGACAAAACAGTCGCCAGACAAATATGATTCATTGTTGATTTGAAAATCATATTGCTAATCTTTCACAAAACTCCTCTCCAATCATGAAATTGGATAAATGAGTCCATAGTGGAGATTTTAATTCAATATTTGTCCATCCTCAGACAGATATAATCATACATAAACACATGTGATCATACTACTTAAAATAAGGGAGTATTAGAAAAAAAATTGTTTTTTAAAGATTCATTGCATTAAAGGGACTATGTCAAAACTATAATGAATCTGTTTTAGACTGTTGGAAAATGAGATCATAAATATGTATTAGAATACAGCTAAGGAATACTCATTACACCTAAAGTATGAAACTCCACTCGGCTTTAAAAAATCCTGCATCAAATCCATGGTAATTAATTTGGATTATTTTCTTAAATATTAGTCAAGCTAAAATGGATTGGCAATTACTCTGAAACTGAAGGAGGAGTGGAACCATCATGAAAACCCAGCAAGAAAAGAGACGGATGACTTAACTGAACTACTCCTTCATGAGATGTATATTCAACCTTGGAGAGTAACCAAAATTATGTCTACTGGGGGAAAAATTACTCTTTTAAAGACCTCCCCACAACCACAGAGGGTTTGGAAAGGCTTCAGAGACTTTTGGTAGAAGAGTTCAAATTCCAAATGGCCACCTTGTTGCAACTGTAAATTTGGGCCTGGTGATCTAGGTAAACTCACTTCATTTTTGAGGATAAGAATGATCTACCTCACAAAGGAGGGCAAGAACATCCCCACAAATGGCTATTAGCACACTCACTTTCTCGTGTAACTTACTGTTGTTGCAGGAGTTCTTGTCGGGCAGGGAGTACCCCAGGTTGGCCATCTCCTGCTTGGCCTGGAGTGAGGCTTTCCACTGGGCCTCTGGGAGGTCCACAGCCAGCTCGTGGATGCTGCTGGAGTGGAGAATCTGTGTGGTGGCATAGGGAGTGGCCTGGGATGTTTGGCCAGGGCTGTTGTAGTTGGCCTTGGTGGTGAAGTCTATGCTGCTATAGATGGCTCCATCAGAGAGCATGGTGCCCGTCTTATCCCCTTGTCCGGTGGGGAGATCTGGAAAAGAGGAAGGGCGGGAGTTTAAAGGGATGGCTGTTCCCTAAAAGGAATGGTCAGCTCAACTATAACTATAGAGTATTTAAATAAATGTTTTTCATGGCAGATAAAGAGAAGGGGACTATCCTTGTACATTAGGCCTTGAGTGACCTGGGATTCAAGTGTATGTGGTCTTAGTGTGTTATGGAATTACAGTCTGGTTCTTGGTGTGCTCACATCTTAAGAAACAGCACTTAACGGGTACACCTCACTCAAAAAAAAAAAAATCCCAGTTATTCATTCTTTTCAACCCTCAGCCTCTCAGTCGAGGTGCCCCTCCTTTTTCTGTTCACACAGATGAGGGAAAATGCTGCTGCTCTGCATGTGTGTGTGATGACAGAGGAAGGGAGGGAGAGAGAGGGCTGTGGAGAGAGCAAGCAGACCCTCTCTGTAGTGCATGGTTTGCATGCCCAGTGAAGGGGAGATGATGTAGGGCCATGGCGGAAGTGTCCGCATCTGCGCCAGTCAAGCTGTGCCTGTCCTTCACGACTGGCTGCTCAAGACCATCCTTTCAAACACCCATCCACCCCCTGCTCCTCTGCCTCCTCTGCCCGTCTCTCCCCTCACATTCTCTTGCTCTGAGGTATGGGCTATGACAACAGGCTGGACTATTTGCCATTACTCAGCCTGGTGACAGTGGAGGCCCTGCTGTTAATGCTTTAGCTGTCCTCTGATGTGATATATAAATACATACCCAAACATACATGCACTATGCATATACATGATGAACAACAGGAGCTCCGGTAGAACAGAAAGAAGGGCAAGCCATCATCTTTCATCTCTTATGGTCTCTTTTTCAAATCACCTGGGACAGCACCAGGGCACTCACCTCCTCGGCCAAAGTTACTCAGGTCATTGGGTCCCCCGGAACTGCTGTTGACAGGCAGGCTGGTGGCTGGCCAAGAGTCCGCTAACCAGGGGTAACCTGGGTCACTGGCATTCAGGAGGCCTGGCCGGCTAGGCAGGAACACAGGATGAAACACTAGATTAAACAGAAGCTGTGAAATTACATTAATACCATTTTTTTTTACAAAAAATATCCCAGATTACTTATTATGCATGGCTTAATACTGCATTATGTTACCGGATTCCGAAATAATGAATGCAATACATGACAGCAATCAGTGGTGAGACAATGTGAAGAAAAAAAAATCAAACATATGTTTAAATGTTGTGCACAAAAATGTGTGTTTGTATGAGATAAGCTTGCCATAAGCCACTGAAGCTAATGAAACAATTCTGAGATAGGGGGAAATACTGTTCGGATACATTTCTTCCCCCACAAAGTTGGAATTCCTTCAGGCAAACACAGCCCTTTATCTCCCTGTTTCTCCTGCTGTGTCTTTGTCACATTCCCTGAGTTATTAATGCAAAAACACACTGTGGAGACACTAATGCATGCATTTGCTTTCTGCACACATGTGCAGCTGTGCACGTGGACACCCACATGTATACGTTTCCTTATTCATTAATATCTTGCACATTCTGCTGTGTTTTCCCATCAACCCCTTGTGGTGATGTCCAGACAGTCTAAATCTTATTTGATGAGACGTCAAACCTCGGCCCTAGCCCCACCATGATGCTGCGACCCACTTGTGGGATGCCTGCATATGGGAGAGGGCAGCTCCATTTAACAGGTGTTGTGTCCCTCCTGAGGGGGTGAGAACCATAAAAAGCAGCCATTAAGACTTTAACCTGTCATGGGTGACTGCTGGGAGGCCATTAGGGCCACTTTACTGTACAATCACGTCTGAGGCTCGTTACCATGGGTAACACAGATGGAGTTAAATGAGAATGAGAGATGGAGTTAATGATGGAGTTTGTTTGTGTGTCAATTCATTGATACATCGCACCCCACTTTTTTCCAATGACTTTGCATTCAAATTGATTAAAATGCAAAAAAAAAAAAAAAAAAAAAAGTAAGAATGTATAATCACTAGTTAAGTTCAAATATACACATTTGAAGGAAAACAAAAATATTAGAAGGATTTTGTTGAGGGTCTATATTCATTTTTCTCTGGGAAATCACACCCTGCAATGGTCAGACAAGCACCACAACCACCTGGTAAAGCGGGTGGCATTGCCTTCCTAGAAACACAGCACTCCCCACTGTCAGTGTCCGGCAGTGCTGTATGTAGCGGACTACAAATACACATTTGTTGGCTCTGAGAGGCGGTGGAGCACAGTAGTTAGCAGCCAGGCGGCCTGATGGGTTTTTTTGTCTTAGCTCCAGTGGTGTGACGTGTTGGCTCTGGGGGACTGGGAGAGAGTCAAGCCCCGAGGACAAGGGCAGGTAATGGGCGTGCTGCAGTCAGTCTCTCTCTCAGCCACAGGTTCTAATGAGAAGAGCTGTTCCACATGGGGGAGGGGGGAGTCCAAATGAACTGCAGCCCTGGCAAGCTAAGAGCCCTCGCTGTGGTTCCTGAATGCCAAAACAGGCCCTCGGGGGAGACAAGTCATTCAAATTGATGGCTGTGCATCAGACAGATGCACTTTTATAGGGTAATACATCTCTCCTCGTCCTTCTACCTCTGTTTCTGGCTGCCATGTTCCCCCACTGCCATTATTCTCTCTCGCCATACCATCTTTCCTTAACCTTATTTTCCTTTATTTTCCCCTTATACACCTCCACCTCCTCTTTCTACCCCTCCTCCCCACCTCTTGTGCGCTTAGCATCTGTCAGACGAAAAATTCCAACCAGCTGAAAAAAGAATAGGACATTGTTCTCTTTTGTTTACTCCAGCAACACTGCACCACAAATGTACACTGTCTAGGACTAAAAGACCATGCTTTTGTTTCATTACTTGTCTCACTTCTCCTATGCGCTGCAGCGAGTCCTCCCCCAAGTCCTCCCCCAGCCCACTAGAGAAAGACCATTTGAAAGACAAGGAGCTGACAGTGGAAATGGTTGCATCGTCCTTGTATTTATCACACAGCAGTAGTCCTGCTAAGGATAATTAGAATAAGACTGATTTCTACTGGCGATATTTGTCATATATATGTATGTGTGACTGTGTGTGTGTGTGTGTGTCAGATGGTGGGGTAATAGGGAGTGGGTGGGGGGTGGACACCAGGTCATACGTCTAATGAAAAGTCAACACCTAACTTTTAATCCCTGCCCAACCCAGGATGGATGGCAACCTTGGCAGATACAATTTGATTTGGAGCGTTTCCTCTTCCTGTTAGACATTTCAGTCACTTGTGATGGGTAGGAAACCATAAATACTACCAAAGATGCCTGACACTGAACTTCCAATAAATAAGCCAAGTGAGAGATATTAATTCCAAAGCAACTTCATAAATCAGGGCTTTATGGTCCCACAGACTTGTGAATGGAGCTTGTATTAAAAGTCTAGACATTAGCTAACACTTACAGCTATAGGAAACACAGATTACTTTCTAGATTAACATGCTGTCATTTAGCATTCAGATCCTGGGATGTAAATTAATCTCCTTAGCAACAGTGTAAGTGAAACCTGTTCACTGCAATGCACAGCCCATTCTCCCTGCCTATAGGAGTGAATCTGCTTTGCTAAAATATTGATCGGTGCCAAGATAGGAAGTTATTACTACCTCCTAATTACCATCTCCCTATTGGCAGGGGGATAAGGAATGAGCCCTTATCGGCTTTTATCAATTTCAATTGAGCAGCCAAAGTCAAATTGTCCAGGTCTACCAATCTGCAGCCTATTCATCTTCCATGAATCATTTATTTTGTGATCGATTAAGTGTAATTGTTCAGTCAGGGCAATTTGGCAGGAACCAATGAGAAACTGGAAACAGACGCGGTTTCATTTGCTATTGTCTAATTAATGCAATAAACATCTAATGTAACAAATGAACACATTTTCCTCTGATACTGTGCTACACATTTTCACTCTCAGGGCAGATGGGCAAGTTGCAACATCTGGGATTTGATGGCACTACAGTGACTAACGGATCAGGGGCTTGTGTTAGAATAAGAGTTCCAGACTGCATCCTATTCCAGTGTTGTGAAAATTGTGGCAGTCGCTGCCACTGACTAAAGATATGACAAATATAGAGCACCACAAATACAGACATTTCAAATCCCATTCGCTGGAGTGAGAATCAGAACCACTTATGTGGAAAATTGAAGGAAAAACACTACAGCAGAAAGTAGATGAGAAAAGGCATGGCAAGTGGTGTGGCTAATTCATTGAGAGCATGCTGGCAGCTCACAGAACAATATAGGCAAAATTGTCCATTGTGGCATCCAGTCATACGCACACAGTAAGGGAACAATGGAAAAAAAAAAAAAAAAAGAGCGCATAAATATAAAAATGCTGCAACCTGACTACCGAACAGACACATTCCCAAAAGCCCAGAGACACACAGGGTCAGATTTAGTTGGCAATCTCTCGCTGAGTGTTTGAGATCTGGAGGCTTTACCTAGTCAGGTGTGATAAGCAGTAGATAGACAGAAGACTGGGATTCTCAAGGGACTCTCTTGAATACCCACAAAGGCTCAGTAACTGGTGTCATTGAGATGTGCCCTATTCTCTGTAGCCCCTCTCTGTTTCACCAACACACACTGAAATGGAGCAGGCTATATGGGGGTGCAAGCGGGGTACCTCCACACATCTCTCCCCTGGGTAATTATTTTTACATTATTACATGTGCTCAGATCCCAGCCGCCCACGCAAGGTGACAGGCAAATTTATCACTCCAGAGGGCTTCTGGGTTGCCTGTAACCAGCAGCGGAAGATAAATGACAAAATAAAAGCACTCTCTGCTTAAATTGTTTCTGTTAATTCTGTTGAGGAGATTTATGAGTTCATCTATCGATGCATGAACGGCAATGTGGTAGAAATGTATATTTGCACGCCAGTTTGCATGGCAGGCACACAAACAGGTATTGGTTATCTATCAATCTATCAGTCATTTGTCAGTGTTAGAATCAAAAGCAGCTTGCTGTAGACTAAAAGCATTACCGTGGTGGAAAGGTTGTGTTAAGACATTTAAAGCTTGGGAACGAAAGAATGATATAATATTGATGGGAAGGTTTTTTTGCTTATGATATGCACTGAAAAACTGATGCCGCTGTTTTGTTTCTGATGGGACACTTACCTTCCATTGCTCATCAGACCACCATCAACTCTCTGGAATGTCACTGAAGTCAGAAAAGAAAGTAGAAGAAGAAGGAGACAAAAACAACAAAGCCAGATATTAAGTTTTTCTAGTATAATTCATAGCATCAACCAGGATTTAGTTCCATAATTGAGATAAGACATTGTCTTTTCGGTATTTTCCAGTTTGCCCTTGTGCTTCAACAGCTATGTACTCATCTGTTCACTTTTTTTTAATACAGCTAGATAGTTGATGGATTCACTAAGGGATGCAGATGTCCCTCTACGTCCAATACCTTTCATGAGAATTAAAAAAGATAAAAAAAGTGCAATGATGAGGTTTGCATATTGCTTTGCTTTGCATAAGTGGAGACGTCATGTGTTCCTCAAGGACAAGATGCCTGATGAGAGGCAAAACTCATTTCATCTTTCTTATTTTGCTGCTGAGTTATTATCAGATTTGTGATTAAATCTCAGCCAAAAAATGATTAGAAAAGGCAGAGGGCTCATTAATCACGTTGAGTTTTCTATCTGCAAGCGTGGAGGCTGAGTTACTGATCTTTCTGCAAGCAGGGCTCCCCAGAAGCCATACATGTGGCCTGTTCCATTACAGTGATCTATACTGTAGATAACAAGGGCCGCTCTTTGTCAGTGGCTAGTAAAAGTCCATGGCTCAAAGAGAGAGACGGCTGTGAAGGATCCATTTCATCTCTGTTCAACGACCATGATGACAAAGCAGCATCAAGAGTTCTGAGCATGTAAGAACTTCAATGGATCACAGGAAACACAGAAAACCAGCAAGAGTTTTGGAAATCACCTCATACCGATGAGGAAAAAAGGAAGAGGAGGGAAAAAAGAGAGCTGGTTTAGTCAAGAGAGAGAAGGAGAGCTGTTAGTAATTTGGCTCATTTGTTCCACAGATGGAGATTAAAGGGAAGAAGGAGGCTGAACATTCCTCCTCTCTTTTCTGTTTCATTCAGGTTGATTCCACAACAAGCCCGGACACGGGTGAGAGAGGGGGCTTTTCTGAGGGTGACGTAGCAACACAGATGACAGGGAGAGGAAACTCCCACAATAGATTACAAAGGTTGCTAACAGGACATTTTAATGCATCATAAACATTACCTAAGCTTGCTTAATCCAATTTTAGGATTTTAAACAAGAGAAACGCAATTTAAAAGGGGAGCAGTTTATTTACTGCATTAAGGTTTAAGCAACTGAATAGCAGCAAGTAGAATTAAAACACTTACTGCTGACAAAAGTTTTACCTAGATGAAACCAACACTGCAGGTCTGCCTGAATAAAATATAGCTTTGACAGCTCGAGACACAGTTGGTTTTCCTTATTCAGTCATTGCTAAAGCCATTTCTCTTTGTTCCACCACCAACAAACTTGCATTAGAGAATTCTCTGTCGTTTGAGAGAGGACTGACAGGAGAAGGAGGTGGAGGCGAGGCTGTGCAGCGGGAAGGCCTCTGAAGTCCCTATCTGTGCTCAGGCACATTTCTGGGCTGCTGTGGAATACTTTCATGTTAGCCAGAGTGACATGGCGGCATAGCTGCGCTTCTCGCCTCCGTCTTCCAGATAAGCACTTTCTCCAATATGAATACAGATTAATCCCCTTTAATAAGCATTAAGGGGGGGTGGACATAATCAGCGTATAAAAATTCCATCAAATCTCCTTCCTGCTGGCCGTGAGCCTCAACAGTGTAGTGATTTACTTCTCCTGTACCGACAGCTTTAGGAGGTTGAGACAGGACACTCTCGATACATCAACTAATTGTCAATACAGAAAAGAGCAGCACTGTAAGACTCTCCAGCAGCACTCTGGCTCATGTTCTAAATATCACCTCACTCTAACTCTATAATCTATGCTACATTTGACCTTGTTCTGTGCTTGCCACTCGAAACTCTTTTAGTCAAATAACCTTCTTCCTATCTGGTTTCTCTGAGGTTTGCTTCCAATTTAAAACCAGTCAAGATTCACTAACATATTAATGTGTTCCATAATCTGTTGTTACAGCTGCTGTGGAAAGGCCAGAGCAAATTAGGTTTTTGGCTGTAGGCGCCACAGGGACCACATGGCTACCTGTATACTTTACCAAAACCTTTTATTAGTTAAGGTTGTCAGTAAAACTGGGGCATTATGCTGACCCTTGAGTCATTGCAGCTATCAGATACACTAATACTGTACAGTACATAGGCCCAGGCATAATTTTCACTTTAACTTTCTCTTTACATCCAACTACTCAGTGTGTTTGACAGGTTATTCTTCTCTCAGTCCACTCCATCCACAGACAGCCAGATGGATGATTTGTACAGTGTTGGTGGCATATATAACTGATAATATAAACTGTATAAAAATATAACTGTTACACCCATCAAAATGGCTCTAGTTTATCATAAATAAAAGAAATGTAACAACAGTAGCCAAATATGTATCGGCAGAGTAGTGGGAGAAATCATCACAGGTAAAGAACACATAAAACAACATGGAAGAAAAAGGGGAAAAATCAAATAGACCACCCAGTTGCCTAGCTGACACCTATGGAGAACAGATATTTCAATTACAACATGATCCGAGTCTTAAAAGGAAACAAAGATGAATAAGATTATTGGAGGAAGAGGAAAATGGACAGTCTCACCCTGCACCACAAGACTGCCACAAAAAAGATACACAAGACACGATGAAACTTCATTCAAAAACAGGTAGCCACAACAGACATACATATACAACACAATATGTAAATAAGGCTGTAGGTTTGGCAGGAATATGGGCTTAAGTTTGCAGGACTCTGGTCATGGCTAACAGCAAATCTAGATTTCTTTGAATTGTACTTTTGCTTCTCCGGTGGGTTAAATTGCCTCCTTGCTTATGAAGTTTGGATTTGCATTAGCCATGACCATCAGCCTGACAATCCAAGCATATCTACTATAAGCGGGCAGGAGATGAATCTGCGTTGAGGTGGGGTGAGGAGACGGGACAAATGAACAGTACCTGCAGGGGTGAAGGTGAAGGACTGAACTGCAAAACAAGAAGACAAAGAAGTTGTGTGTTAAAAGCCTGCAGAGATAAGCGGTGCTTTAGGGGTATCTGCACACTGGGGACGGGGTCAAGCCGAGAGGTGCTGCGGGTTAGAGAAGGTGAGACCACATCGTCACCCAGTGTGCAGAGCGTCAGCCAGGAAAGCAGCCAGCTCAGAGGCCATAGAGGTGTAGAGACGTTGGCACAAACCAAAGAAAACACACAAACACATAAATGTAACAAACAGAAATGAAGAGGTAATCAACCAAGCCAGCTTATAGTAGCTGTCACTGTACATGCTCTTTTAGACATGCTAAAAATAAAGAGAAAAAATATCTACATAAATATGTGTTTTTCTTCTGTGTGTTAATTAGGCAAGAACTAATGTTGCAATGTTGTATTGCACTGACTGCAGCACTAATGTGTCAGTTCATTACCATTTTCAGCTCTCTAATTAAATCTTGTACCCTTGGCAGTGTATGTGGACTTGGTGGTTGCTAGTATTGACTGGGGGTCACTCAGTAAGATGTCAGGGTCAGTGTGTGGGAGGAGAGCTGGACAAACTCCAGCTTCAGTGACCAGCAAAGGGTCCAGTCTGCCCACTCAGCTCAACCACCCTGGGCTATTAACCAATACCGTGGGTGGATTTGTCAAAAACTGTAGCCCTCCGGAAATGATTCACACTGACATCTGTCTCCCTGTTGAGCTTTAACACCGTAGCCATCTGAATTTCACTGCTAGCAACTTCTACAATGTTTCATCAAAACTGTAATGATTAATACTGAAAGATGATAATGTAGTTTCAAAATATTTTCGCTTTGATGGAGGAAATATATATATATATATATATATATATATATATATATATATATAGAAAGGTAGAAGAATTCTCTATTATTTGCTAAGGTACAAGAACATAATGTCAGTATAAATTTGCATCTGTGACTATGAGACTACGATGAGTCTAACCTGCGTAGTTGCTCAGGCCCTTTCTCTTCTTTCTCCTCCAGTAGAGCCAGATGCTGAAGCCCATGAGGATGACCCAGCAGGCACCTCCAATCCCGGCAATGAAAGCAGGCTGTTTCACCACATCAGTGATCTGCTCTGTGATGCTATTGTTCCGGTTCCCATGTATAATCACGTCCCGGAACTCCTTACCTGAGGGCACAGGGATAAACAGGCAACATTAATGTGATGCTGGGTAACTGGTTACTGGAGAGAAACAGGAAATAACAATGCTATTGTGCATGATTTGCTGCTTCAAGGTGAAAGTTAACACAATAATACTGAAGGGCTTGAGAATGTTCCACTTTTTCACCGTGCAGAAACACCTATAAATACATCAACAGAGGCTAGATTAAGCTCAAAGAAAGTAGGTCTGATGAATTTCAGCTGAGATACGGACCAAAAGAGCAGGACATGGATCTAAAGGATGTGCAGAGAAATAAAATGTACAAACTGAAAAGGACAAAGCCTAAAAGCTTACAACAAACCCCCAGGTGAGCAGGTTCTTTGCTTAGCTTAGCCCCTAATTCACTCTATTGCTGGTAAAACACACCATGTGAAATGAGAGGAGAGGATCCTGGCCTGTATTGATCTCCAATCGCAGCTCACCCTGACTAGTCTTCTTGACACTATTTCTTGGAGCGGATAAGACCCGGAGCACAAGCAAATCTTCCCACACATTGACAGGAACAAATACACACCCATAAAGATAAACATACACATATCATATGTGCATGCATGCAAATTTGCAGAAATTCCCTTCACCTCTATATGACTGTGTGACCACATGAACACACACTCATTCGCACATCCACAGACACGCCAACACACAGCATAATATAACTGCAAGCTTGGGGCTCTGCTCTTGGAGATGGATTATGTGAGTGACACTGGGGAAATAAGAACATGCTACAGGCCAAGCCATCAGTTATGGGTCAAATCAGGCACAATCTGCTTCAGCTCCACATAAATCATATGTGGTCAGGCCACATATCAAAATAGTAGTATTTTAAGAATATTATCCATTTGGCAATGTATTTAAGGAAAACTTTTATGCTATTTGTTCATTTGCAGAAATCCTACACTAATATGGAAATCCAATATTATTTTTTTGTGAACACTGATATTCACATATGGAAAAACGTGCACGTTGTGAATGCTTTCAAACAATCAAATCAATCTTACCGATGATAATAGACTGAGGTTCACTCTTGACTCCAACCCCTGCACTTGTGCTGGCAGCCACTTCCACCCGATACACCACTCCCACCTGCAGCCCGCCCACCACCACTGAGCGTATGGCTGCATCCACTGTCTTATTTACATGGAAACGTGTCTCATTCCCTAGACACCAGATCTAAAGAAGAGAGGGGACAAAGAGAGGCAGTTGATTCCATTTGGCTTTGGATAAGTTAATTCAGAATCCATGCTGACTCGCTGGGACAAACCTTGTACTCTTGGATGATGCCGTTCTGGTGGTCTGGTGGAGGGGGGTCCCAAGAGATGCTAATAGAAGTACTGTTCTGGTTTCCCACAGTCAGGACTGTTACCTGCTGAGGAGGGGCACTGGGAGCTGAAAGAGGAGGCAGAAAATAACCAAGTTAACGATCACACACACTCCTCTGTAGTCCAGACAGCAGAAGAGTATTTAATCCTAAGAAACAAGAATACTGCGATGCACAGCAGTATTGTACATCTGAATGCGTTTGAACTGGAGCTCATAAATATGTACTCACACAAGTGCACATACACAAAAACAGACGCACACATACAGACACACACACGTGCGTGCACACACATACTTTTCCAAAGAATGTTATTCTTCTGAGATGGCACAGGTGGCTGAAGGCTGTCAAGATGTCTCATTAGAGGGGGATTTACATGAAGACCAGGGCAGGTCTGACATGGCTACAGCCTATCTTTAACATTTCACTATGATTTAATATCTCATCCTCTGCTCCAGCCTGTGGATTTGCACAGAGAATACTGGTATTGATTTTTGGAATGACGGCCTGGATAAGTCAGGCAAGTTCTCTCAGTCAAGCTAAGACTCAGCACTGACTGAGCCAGGGTGGCATGCAGGTCAACAAGCTTATAGCACAGACGAGAAGGAAATATGAAAAAGATACATTTCAGGGGAAGGAAACATGGTCTCAGTAAACATATTGACTGATTCCATCGATCAGCCAGATGAAACTAAAGCCAGTATGAAGGGATCAGAGGGAAGCTTCAGAGCGAGAAACACCTAAATGAATCAGCTTTATCCACAGGCAGACAGAGAGTAGATAGAAACAAGACATGGCCAAGCTTTCATAAACCTCACTCTGTTGTTATTCTGATGGCAACAATCTTCTGACCCCACAAGGGGTAACAGAGGAAAAATAAATAACAGTTGGCCCAACTGGAAATAACGTTTTAAAAATAATGTTTTCTCATTTCCGCAGTGGCTGGCAGGGGAGCGGCACCACAGCAGAATACTGACAGGTCAATTACTCCTGGGCTGCCTCTCCCTCACCTCGCCTCCATCCAAAATGGCACGTGTCACCCCGTAAATCTGTGCTCATCCCTCAGCGCGATTGGCCACACCGGCCCCCAGAGAGCCAGAAGGCCCTGGCATGGTGGAAGATGAATGGGTCCAATGATGAACCCAACACCTTGGCCAGATTAGAAACAATCTACCAATGGAGCATCTGATCAACCATCATGCTCAGGGCTCTCCAACGCTGCATTACACCCAGGTGACAAAGTGTTGTATTGGTGCGTGGCAGCCATCAGAGACAATGTCGTTCAAAGTTAATGTTATGAATGATTTAACAGCTTATTATCATGCATATTTGTACTAAACAATACACATTTTTCATTAGAGGCCTCGGAGGCTGTGGTAATAGAGCCATTAGCAGAGTGATGTTTGGCAGGCAAGAATGTGACCCTGTGTCTCTCATGCACACACAGTGCTGTGCTGCATGATGAAGGAAAACAAACAAATCATATCCATACAAAAAAGAAGCCAATATCTAACGTAAAGCAGTGGGTGGTGTGGGAGGAAACCTGTGGACGTTCCCCAGAGATACCCATAAACGTGGATGAAGATTTTTCCACTATAAATTAACATTTATACCAACGTTACTGATTTTCATTCCCCCTAAACAAAAATTATTTCGCACAAAAAATGGGCCTCTTTAGTGACTTTATTCAGTGGGAATCAGATGGCAACCAGAGTTCATTTATCAGCCATGACATGACTGTCCAGATGGAGAGTGAGAGAATGTGTGAAAAAGGAGGAGGGAGACTACAAAGATGGACAAAGCATTGGAGCGCTAGGCATAATGTAACCCTGCATCCATCTGGACCTGCTCTCGGGATTCTCTAATTGTGTTAGCTAATGGACAACCTAAGTTTTAATCACTCTCTGAACAAGACTTCTCTATCCATCTAACTGCCCCTCTCAGTAGTCCCAGGGTCTCTGAGGAGCCTAGAGCCGTGTGTTTGACGGTATATCAGCTATGACCAGGCACAGCAGCGGGGTTGTGACAGAAATAGAAAGTGGTCGAGCTCTCTGAGGGACTGGGATGCAGATAGAGCAGAGGCAGGAAGTGTTATCAGCATTGGTAATAGCTGGGACATGCAGGTTTTGGAGGCCTTAGGGAGAGGTGGTGTGCTGGCATGTAGGTGTTTACTGTGTGTGTGTTAGTGTGAGAGTGTGTGTTCAGGACAGCTGTAATGTGATGGCAGTCCCACTACAGCAGTGCGAGCACTGGCTGGCCACAGGAGATATGGTCCCTCTGAGAAAGGGAAAATAAATGGGCCTGTCACATGGAAAGGATGTGAACTGTCTCCTATACATGCAGGCCTAAATATGTTGTGGCAAGATGGGCTTTGTCTCCAGTATAAAGAGTCTGTATTTGTCTTTTTGTGCTGTTGTGTGCATGTACTGTGTCTTTACTTCAGATCACATCATAATTTAATTTCAGTTATTAGACTTGAAGGTTTAAGCAAAGCTGGTTCAGTGCTGCTGGATGCATTTGTGTTTTGGCATAGGTCAAAATCGTAAATTCATCCAAACACAGACCTGTGTCTGTGTTTGTGTGTGATATTGTGCCACACTGCTCTGTCGTCCTGTCAGAGCCTGTTTGAATCAAGCTTTGGGCGACAGATCATGTTCGCAGGAGGAAGTGTGCGCTGTGTCCAATCACAGCTCAGGCCTGTGGCTGCTGGGTGATGGATTAGAAGAAGGTTGGCACTAACACCACCAATCATAAACAAAAAAAGCACAGCAGGAAGGTCAGACAGACAAGCACAAACATGCAAGCACACACACATGCATTCACACATATACCCTCAGTTCTCAGTATCAAAAGGAGGGGCAGCGGCGCCTGTGACACTATGACAAAAATCAACATGAAAACAGCCTATGGGTCATGTGTCACCCATCGTCGCACATTCGTGTGGACACACCATAGTTTGACTCACTATGTTGTATTGCTCCTGACATAATCTACAAATACTCGGCACATTCTTTTTCGCCATACCTTCCTCAGTCGTCCGTGCAGTTCTGGATTCACTGTCCATGCCTTGAAACTCGTTGAAATAAGGACGGACCTTGATCTCATACACAATGCCCTTTTTGAGTGCAGAGACGACGACACTGCGCTCAGAAGGGACTTTCACATCTTGGGTTTGCCAGGGTCCTGGTGAAGGCAGGCCTGATGTTTGCCTGTACAGGACTCTGTAACCCTGGATGAACTGGGACTGACGATCCACCTGAGAAAGTGAATGAAGACAAGATTACTGTTGTATTTCGGTGCAAAAAGAACTGTGCAGGGGAAGATTGGTAGATGCTATCTTGGGCCAGCCAGTAGATCACATGAAGGGTTTATCTGCAATGTTTTTCTTCCTCACAGAATTGCGTTCATGACACAGGCTGTTACTCGTTTAATGGGCCTTTCATCACCAGCTATGACACACTTAGCTCAATTAACACCCTGACATTACCTCATACCACCAGTGCCCAGCCCAAAGTGTTCCCTCCTCTATTAAAAAGGCTTTCCGTAATGCCACCTTGAAGGACATATGCATGTCTCATTTGTATTATAAATACTAACTAGTGACACTGGAAAGCAGGTCCCACCACATCTAAGATGGGCTGTGAGTATGAGAATGTTATGCAGCAACAAATACAGACACCCTGGGGACAGGAGGAGAATACACAGCAGAGGTGCTAACAGCAGATCTGCCCCATAGAAAAGACGGAGTGTGGAAGTGTGATAGCCCCCTGAAACCCACAGAGGACCCCTCTCTTAAAAGTTGGGCCCATTTAGCTAGACAGAAAAAGCTGAATTTATGCAGAGGAGGAGTGGGCGCATAACTCATTGTAATGGCTTGTTAACAGTAGAAGAAGTGAGCGGGGCTTTCAAGTGGGGTATTAAGCAGCTGTTTTTCACCAGTGTAGCCCGAGTAAATCAGCAAAATGGATGCATGACTTTTATTAATGGAATGATTTGGGAATATAAAAGCTCTCTGAGAGTGGCCCCTCTGTTTACTGAAAGGTTTCCTGATTGATTAGGTACCCATGTTTTGCATTGATTGAACATTACAATCATAAAGCAATGCTTTAACATTAAATTAGCTACCAAGTCTTGGGGTGAGACTTATTAGAGGGGTCAATAAACATGTCATCAGGAAAACTGCTAATGTGGTTCATTTAAAAAATGGAAACAGGCACCCCGTGCCATTAAGTGATGGGTGTATACTGTAAATACCTGTTCCTGAGTGCTTTAAAGCACCCTAATCAAAATAAACCAGCACATATACTGTATGAACACCTCAGCTTTGAATAACATAAATAGCCATTTTGTCCTGATTACCACAGAATTACATAAAAACCATGTTAGCCAAAGCTATAGATGTTTTTTTCAATTTTTCAAAGTCAATAAAACTGTTTTGGGACATAATGTGCTGATTCTTTTGGTGAGGCCGACACCACGATATGTGGATATGTGTGTCGGAAGAGCAGGTGTGCATTTGCATGTATGAGTGTAAAAGAAGATTAATGCATCATCTCATGGCGATAGGAAAATAAAGATCAACCACAAACATTCGTTTCAATCTACTTTTATCTGTGGAAAGTCTGTGTCTGTGTCTGTTGAAGACATATGGAAGATTGATGAACAACCAGATGTCTCTGACACTTCTTTTGATGTTCAGTGCGGTTAAAAGAAACAATTTCTCAGCTATTTGATGTTCAGTTACTTTTAAGTCACCAATTACAATCTTTCAAAGCTTCAGTTTTAAGGAATGACCTGACTAAAATTTCCTGACATAAAACGGTAGCCTCGAGGAGCACCTTATCGGCTTCAAAGAGAGATCTCTAATATCAACTATCTTGACTTTATGACTCAATTCTATAAAATCAAAGATGCAAAAAGAATGCAGAGAGATAAGAAAAAAGACATATACATATATGTATCCAAGTTCTTCCAGTGTAAAGACTTGAGCTGAACAAATTAAAATGATGTAACTGCTGAAAGCGTAGGGTTAGTTAGATATGGTTGTATCCTGTATGCAAAAAAACAAGCTGCACTTACCGTCCATGTGACCTGAATGGTTGTGGGACTCAGGACATCTGGGTTGTGCAACCGAACTATGACCTCTCCAAGCTCCTTCTGTACATGCCTGTGGTCAACACCCTGAGCTGGAGGACTTATATCTATAAGAGATCAAAAAAGAAAATAAGAAGGAGAGAGAGAAAGGGGCCCAAAAATAAAATGTTGGCCACTCTCCTCCATTTGGTTTTTACAGAGTTCACTCAGTTCCTCACAATACACCTTGCTTCATCACCATCAGAAGTGGAATGGGAAAAGAGTGACTGAATAGACCAATCGGTTTCAACAAAGAAGCGTATACTCAGTGATCACGACTTCATTTGAAAAGGAGCAACTTCATCTGCATTAAAATGACCTCATTCCATTTGTATTGAAGGTACTTGTCTGGTTTGGAGAAAAGAAAGGAGACTTGGGATGGCAAAGTTCTTTAGATGTGTGACTGCACTTACTGGGGCCGGACTGAGCAACCACATCAACGAACGAAGCCTGAATGCACAACCCCAGACATATTGGATGGTAGATGAATGGACACTATGACACCATTTTCTTGCTCATTTCCCATTTTGCACATGCATGTGTTTCAAGTTACAAGTAATAAAAAATTCCAGTGTATGAGATACGAGAGTGTGGTTGAAGCAGGCCACATTTTGAGTTATTTACTGAAAGGAAGCAAAAAACTCGCAAGAGGAAATCATATTTCAAAAAAAGCTTAATTCAGACAACCCGAAATACTCATGAATCACAGGCCACACTAATAGAGTAAGACAGGCCAAACACAGTTAAAAAGAGGTGAATTGTCAATGAACACGTCTATATATCATCTCAAGACCTTCACCTCAGCATGAGAGAGATATGCTGCAATTCAAATTGACTCCCCACTTTTTTAAAAACAAACTCTTGGCTTGCATTTGAAATAGCTTGGCCAAAGGTTGCTTCTTTTTTCTTTTCTTTTCTTTTTTTTTACCGGGGACTTATCATATCAATGTAATCTGGAGACTGTGGTCTGTCCGGTACAGTAATCAAATCTTCTTTGGGTTTGGATGCAGTCATTTTCTCCTGTTATGATCATTAACATAGCAGGGATAGCATTAACTTAGTTTGGCCTTCCAAAAGTAGACATGCTTATTTTACATAATTGCTTAAGTGTAGCCTTAATGAGCTGGGCTGAGATGGAGAATTTGACCTCTGGAAAGTTCTGCAGTGTTTCAGTACAGCTATTCACTGCAGATCGCTATGAGGGGCTGATAAGTATCACACATGAAGGGGAGCACAGTGACCTTAACCAATCAGTAGAAACATAAATTATACTCAAAAAAAAAAACCACATACCAACATTGACAGTGATTATGCCAAGTTCTGAAATAACTATACGTGCATTCAATAAATACTGTCAATACAATGAATTCCTTTCATATTAATGTTCTTTAAGGTACCTTGGGTTCTGACAGGATCAGACATGGGGCTTGGATCGCTCAGGCCCTGGTTGTTGACTGCTCGGACCATGAACAGGTAGATGGTGTTGGGGCGGAGACCTTTGACAGTAAACTGGGTGGTTTTGATATGATCTGCTACTGTTTGCCAGCTGTTGCTCACTGATTGACTGTAATACAAGAGAAAAAATAAAAAATTATTTTACAATGTCTTTTCACATGGTACAATAGATTTCCATCTATGCATGGTATACCAAGGCTATTAAATAGTGAGTGAGGGTTTGATGTCACTGGTAAAACTAACCTGAATGCTTCAATGACAAAAGAGGAGACGGGTGACGCTCCAGCCATCCCAGGCTGCCACGACAAGGACACGCTGTTCTTGGTGACATCAGTGACCTGAGGTTTAGATGGTGGGCCTGGAAGCTCATTCTCATCATGGTTTTTCATGACCATCAATCCACCTGATTCTGAATGGATGAAGAGAAGGAAAAAGAAAAAACACTTTCTCTAATGAAAACTATAGCGGAGAAGTTGAAAAGCCTTTTGTTCCCCTTTACATTAAATACATGGACTCATTACGGCATCTTGTACCTTTGACTTCCAAGAAAGAACTCCATGATGTTTCACCGCTGGAGCTGGTAGCCACACATGTGTAGACCCCAGAGTCTGAAAGCTGGTATACAGCAGAATACACATGTATATATGAATAAAAACAAAGCACACACTGACAGCATTGACACACAGAGCGTAATGACCCCACTAATAACACTTTTAGTCAAAGGGCCTTTTCATTTCACACATCCTGAGAGCAGTAGCAGTGGCTGAATACATGTGATCTTCCTTTCGCTGAAACACTGAAAAGTGATGGGGCGACTTCATGAGCTAGCCTCGTGCTGGCCAAATTGTGTGTCATTTGTGAGTGCCTCAAAGTGCTGACGCTAATTTCCTAATGAATTCCATTTTCTACTCACCACCCTTCCATCACTTTTCCACTCCCCCTCCTTATTTCCCCACTGTCCTGCCGACCACAACAAAGCCAGGCTAATTAATTTAGGGTGGGCTGCTGGAACCCCCTGGACCGATGACAGCTGGCTTGTCTTTCTATCCCTCTTAGGAACTTTGGTTGTTTGTTGGTTTTTGTCCCTGTGCCTTCCTTCCATTTATTAAATAACATGTCAGTGGTCGGCGGCTTTGTCAAGCGTAATAGATATTCCACTGAGGCCTCCGAGTGGGGAAAGGAAGATGTGGGCTTTTTTAAATTTAATCTACTCTAAATGTGTACGTGTGTACACATGTGTGTGTATATATCTGTAAGTGCATACATGTTATCCTATAGCTGGAGTCCATCCAACCCTGCACAGCTGAGCCCAGTCTGAGTTGCCATGCCACTAAGTGATACTATCAAACAATTAAAAAAAAATCAATACTGCCTATTCATCTCTTTAATCTCTCTACAAAGCTTGTATCCTGCAGTGTAAAAAGCGTGACCATACAAATGGACATAACTGTTTAAACATCTTAAACTCAGATACATAACCAACGCAAGAGACAACTTTGAAAAAATAGTGGTGACAAAGTGTGAAGCAATAAGGGAGCTGACAATAGACAATCACATTTAAACTTTGGACAAAGCTATTGTGATAAAATATTGGCACAGTAGCACAAACTGATTAGCTGTTCTTAATAAGTAAGACCAATGAAATCCCTTACTCTGACGTTCTTGATCTGCAAGCTGCCCAGCTCCTGCAGGGACATGCGGGCGTCTTTTCCCAGCAGACTGACCCCATCCTTCAGCCAGCTGATGGACGGGATGGGATCTCCTGATGCCTGGCACTTCAATAGTGCCACACTGTCCACCCCGAGTGTCTGATTGGACGGGCCTTGGCGAATGATGGGTGGTGGCCTGTCTGTTAGCACTGCAATACAAAGAAACAAAAATGTGAACATATTATCCGCATAATTTACGTTTCTTTAAGTTCAGATGGATGATGGTGTTCACATATGGCATCTGACTGTAAAATAAACTGAGTGACAGCATTGATTATAAAATGCACTGGGGGTGGATGTGGGTATCTATCATAAAGTAGACTATTTTCTCTGCAGGTCTTGTAATTGCACCACAGAACAATGACCATATCCTGCATTTCCAGAAAGCAAAGAAAGAACAGCTGACTAGTATTTTCTAGTTTCATTGATGTGGCAGAGGGATGCTAAGCAGTTTCCAGTTACTGACTGCCTTGCCTTATTTTTATACACTACTCTAGACTCTGTGGTACAGTTCAGTGGTGAGACTCTTGCCTATTGACTCAGTGTGGTTCAGATAAATACTTCATTATGTGCAGCGTGGGGCACAATAAAAGGTGAATTTAAAACACTAAATGTTACTGAAACCACCTCATGATACTTGTACTGTATGACGTGTAAACAGAGTCAAGAATAGTATCTAAGTCTTAACATCAAATAATCAGAGGACAACCTTTTTATATCTTGTTCTAGTTTCACTTTAGATTAATGCTAATACTGTGATGAATTTCATTTAAATGGGAATATTCATTTGTTATAATTTGCCAAAAAGAAAAAAAAAAAAAAGCCTGTGGGTTCCTTCTATGAAATAGTGGGTATGTCAGAGGTGATCTCAGTGAGAGTTAGCACACTAGCACACAGGCAGTTTATATATTTAGAGTTGAATAATGTGGAGTCCCCCTGGCATCACAGAACCCACATTAATTAGAAGGTATGGATTAATGATGTCAGACCTGCAGGGGCTAATTACCAAGTCTACCTCAGTAACCTTTCAACACATTATCACACCCTCGTTTCCACCCCTATTTTCTCTCAAGCAGCTACATCTGACAAAAGGAAGTGATTCCAAGTAATACACTTTTGCTGTGTTATGGTCACCCCTCGCTTTGGGTCACCAAAGACAGAGAGTGTTGAACTGCGTAGAAACCCGATATATTATGAACCACAAGCCAAATGTGGTACATTAATTGTAATAATTATATTTCATGTACTATATTAGTCCTCTGGAATGTTTATATAAGGGCAAATGCAACCATATGAATCACAAGGGATAATATAAATCAAAAACTTAGCCAAGAGATGATTCAAAGCACCTGCTACTAGCCAGAGACTCACTATGCTGTAGTTTATCTTATCTCATAAACACACCCGGGAAGTTTTCCGTCTGCCATTGCTCTCACCCCAAGATTTACTCCAACATTATAAGCTAGAATAAAGCCTTTTGTTTCACAACTGAATAGCCTAATTTATGTTGTGCATCCAAGTTTGTTAATGGACGCTTAAAGTGAAGTTCATAAGTCCAGCGCTTTCCTTATTAAGAGAAGACAGTAAGCTATGACTAGTTTTGATAAGAGTGCACAAGTGTAAGTCACTGCCAGGTCCAGGGATGTGATGCGGCTGATGTATGTGTTGAAGGCATGTAGGAGTGACAGAGGGAGGAGGCAAGGCTCAACTATGGCCTTGGGTCTCTGGATCAGGAATTTCTCATTACAGATCTCCTTGAACTCCACAGACTGTTGTCGAGGCTTGGGGCAGTAAATCACATGAAGACCGCGGCAGGTGTGGCCATGACCTCACCCTGGCCCTCCTGTACTCTTTCCTCCTCTCCCTCCTTTTCTTTTAAACCTGTCTAACACCCGTCTTGCTTGTATATGCCTTTGGTGGTACATTTCAGCAGACAAAACTCCCAAAACCTGAGAGATTTAAATCCAAAAACATAGAGTAAATACTTATGAAAAAACAAATGAAATGGTTAATTGTTGATAAACAAGATAAACAGAGTGTTTGGCTGTAAAATGTGATGATATATTATACCAGGCAATTGAAGGACAAACATATTTGGTATGTGCAACAGAACCATTCCTGCTTCAGACAAAATCTTGAAAAAAAGTGTTCCTGTAGTGCTTTTAATCTTTTTGCTAGCAGGTACTTCAGCAGACATATGGATGGCCGTCTATCTTGCCATCACAACAGCTGAGCAGATTAGATGCTCCCACACCTCGCAGGACCACATAATTAATTCCACAGAAAACCATTGTCACTCACTCAATCAATCATGTCCCCCATCTTTCTCCGTGTCTCTTTCTCTTGCACACACATACTTGCACCTCGCCCACTCACCCAACTGCTGATCATTAAACTTGAAAGAACTCAAGGGCAATGCTTTATTTCCTTTCCAAAAGGAAAAGTAGAAATTTTTAGTTAAATTGCAGCAGGGAAAAAAAAATTAAATGAAGAGCGTATTGCAAAAACACAGTAACTGAAGGTCATGGGCATACTGGCATTTCTCAAACCGAAGCTGAATTAATTCCTGCTCACGGAATAACACAAAAAAGAATAATTTGTGCTTGTGTACTCATACTTTCAAGTGTGTTAAAGGCCACATTCACATATAAACACAGCAAGGCAAGAAATGTGTTAAAACATGACACCTAAAATCAGATGTCAGTATAAAATAACTGGTTTGTTCACCACATTTGCATTGGTGCTAAGGCGTGTGCTGGTGTGCTGTAGTGAGCTGGCATGGAAGAAGTTACGCGTCAGTTTTCCCTCACCATCTGTGACCTCCAGTTGAGCCTTGGCGAGGATACTGCCTGCAACGGTCAGGGCCTGGCAGATATAGTAACCAGCATCTGCCCGCTGCACAGATGAGATGGTGAGGTCTCCGCTGGGTGACACCGAGAAGCGACTGTTGGGCTGCTGGGGTTGGTTGGGAAAGAGCAAATTCTGCAGGAAGAGGAACAAACAGGCAATTAGTGAGAACATGGAACCAGTACAACCTGGAGGAATGACAAAAAAAGTCACCACCGAACTCACACATACACTGTGCACACTAATGACACACAGATCCGACTATTACAGCTACAGTATGAGCAATTTCATCTATCACTTGGTTAACCAACCTCACAAGCTGCCCAACATGTATACAGTGTGATGGCTTGGTTTCATACGTATTCTTGGGCCAAGCCAGAGGCTCCACTGTGTTATGGAGGCAACCTTTGCTGTTGGCGCCATGACTACTTTCCTCTCTGCTTCAATTCCACAGCAGTTTTGAGCTGCTCTTTTACCCACAGAGACCACTTCATATGAGTTGAACTTATACTGAATTGAATACAATTTATCTTAGGAATAGCTAAAGAGGAGGGAATAATTAATCCCACATATTTCAAAGTAAAAACACAGGATAATAGGGCTGATCACACTGACAAAACATCATCCCTACTTCTTTTTTCATTAGCTACTCAGCCACTCTCGCCTAGCTTTTTTTGTATTCTTTTTTTCTTATGATCCCCAAAGGTAACCAACAAATACATCAGCTGGATTTAATTATACCTAATCACTTTAATGCAACAAATTATGTAATTTTTTCTCAATTAGGCTCTACGCATCTCTAGCACATGAGAGATGTACCCTCCATTATAAGTGTGAGAAAAAATGCCTTTCAGTCATTTAATTACTCTGCTGAATTAGCTTTAATTTGTTCTCCCAACAAATACCTTCATACCATTTATACTTCAGTGTGGGTGAGGCAGAGAAAGCATCGATAGGCACAAGGACAGATACAAATGCCGAGATGGAAAGGACGTGCAACTGCGTGTACAAAAGTGTTTGTAGTGAATTCATTTCAAAAGGCTCATCTTTAATGACAATGTGATAGACGCCGGATATAAATCTGCTCTATCTGAACAACATTACTCAGTGTTACTGAGTCGCTCACTTTAGGTTAGGTAAGGGGTTAAGTGGGTGAGTATTACACCAAATGTTTGTGTGAACATGTAAGCATGTGTCTGACTTCTGTTCACTCCTTTAAGAGAACTTTGTTGAATTGTTGGGCTGTAGGCTATGTGTGTGTGTATGTGTGTGTTTGAACCATAGCCAGAGCTGAATCATATCTCTGGCTCATCTACAAGCCCCAACAGGCTCCTAATTGGCACTGTTGTTGAGCGTTGTGAGGACACCCAGGTATTTGAATGGGTTATCTGCTTGAGTGAGGGATAGGATCGTTCTTATCAGTGCAGGGTCACGGGAAACCGATTAGCACTTTGCCAGGCACACTGTCGTTTGGCGGCTCTTGAGAACAAAGGTGTATCTGTGACTGTAGTAAAGATACTGATGACAGATAGTGTAGTTTGAAGTGCTTTGTGTATGTGTGTGTGTGTGTGTGTGTACGAGCAGGGCAGGAGAATCACTAGTACTCAACAATTGTGCATACAGCAAAGTGAATTCAAACAAAGCGCTGAGTGTTAACACCAGACGCACAGCAGACAATGAGAGCTGCAATAAAAAAGATACAATTGTTTCTACACACTGGTTTGTGTGAGATTGTTTGCTCTTACCTGACTTCCCTCCTTCTGCCAGAAGACAGCGGGCTGAGGGTTTCCTTTGGTTTCACACGGGAAGGTGGCAGTGCGGCCTTGAGCCACAATCTGGTCCCTTGGGCGGATGACAAATTGAGGCGCAGCTGAAGTCAAAGGGCAAAAATACCAGTGTTAGTAGACCAGTGGTACATCGTGAGGTCAAACATCAGGGCTGGAGGTTATTAGGGCTTGGGGATTTCAAGCAAAAACAAGCCATATACCACATGGTTAAATCAAAATGGGAGTGCCGTACAGAGCTTCCATGCAGCGTTATATCCATCGCTCTCTAATGGCTCTGAACAGAGGGAGAAACACCAACGACTATCATGACTATCGTTGCCATGGTAACCAGGTTGGCCATTCATCCAGGTGAGGCTGAGCCCTGAATGAATGACAGTCACATTGGCATTCACACGGGGAAGCGCCTTGGTCACAATGGGATTTAGATCTGAGACAACACAAAGGCACACCCATGCCCTGGAAACATCCAAAACTATGAACAGGTAAAGACATAAAGGGGTTAATCATGTCTGACTTTCCATATGTAAGATTGAGTCTGCATCAGAATGCATCTCATATCAAAGTGAAGATCTGAAGTGTCTCTGTACTTCTGATCAAAGTTGTATCAAAATGGAGTGAGAGACAGAAAAGACTATTTCTGTGTTTACCACACTTCAAACTAACACCTTTCCATCAAAGAGAGAAGAGGCTTGAAAAGCTATCAAACTTTGAAATCGTAGTGTGAAGCTTTCTCAGTCAATATTCACAACTCCATCAGGAGCCAGACCAGTTGTCACACACTTGCAGTTGGGACAGAAAGAGATATTTCTGACTGACAACTTGACAGATGCAGTTCAATAATAAAGACAGAAGAGTTTAGAGATTAGATACAAGTTCTTTTGGTGTGCAGTGTCGCCTCTCTTCACTCCCTGACCATTCTCTGATGGTAGGTTAGGGAGGCAGAGTTTCACACGACCCTATCCACATGTTCAAGCATAGCTGGGCTAATAATGGAATACTGTGTATTTCCTTTCCGATTATTAATTTAAGTGTCATGTTTGACAAGATAAGACATCAACAACACATTCCTTAAAGAAGGAAACATGGTTCATGCACAGATGATTAAAGTCGACCATTTAAGAATCCCAGACAATGTGTATTAGAGGTCAGTTTCTTTAGACAAACAAAAATACAAATTGAGAAAATTCTACAGATTGTTTAAAAAAAAAAAAGATCTGAATTATTGCAATGCAACATTTTGCACCCTTTCTGTTTCTTTTTATTTCTTTGTAAGTCCTTTCACTGACATGCCAGCTGGTTCCAGTAAGGCCAAACTCTTCCCATTTGGCTGGTTTCTCCATGTAATCCCTTTTTGGGGGTGTGTATTTGTCAAAGATACACACAGTTGGGAATGGTACAGATGGCTACAGATTTACTGCTTTCCCGTTTGGCCTTCTGCAGCTTGGATATCTTGTGGCTCTCACAATGCTGGGCCTGATACAGAGCTCCTAAATCATGATCTGGCAAGGACTCAGATCCCTCCCTTCACTTCCTCTGCTCAGTTTCATCCCACATACTGCATTACTAACTACTCACTAAAAATATGGTTTAACACCTTACAGACCGGGCCCTGTCACTGCACCGCCCGGCCTTGTCCTTTTTCACACTCTTTTCATCAATGCTTCCTTCTTTCCTGTTCCCATAGGCTCTTGTGGCACATGAACTCAATTTAATTTATAGAAAATAGTTTACCCAGCTATATTTAAGTACTGTCAAACAGAATTAACTTATGTGAATGTTTTTGAGGTTTATAATTGTTTTTTGCGTCAATGAATGATTGTTTGCAGCTGAATGTCAAAAACAAAAAAATTGCTGTTCAGCTTGTTTTCACCAAACTTAATACAAGAAATCTGTTTGTGATTCCTCTTAATTGTAGCCAACAACTTGACGTCAGTGGAGGCTTTTTGTAACTTTAATTAAGAAAAAATGTTTCTTATTGCACTTGATTGTTTGACCCATTGTTAACAGGTCAAAACATCAACACCACTGTTTTAATTTGAGTAAAATATCTAGAAACCTTAGTTTTGGCTTGCTTGGCTTTTCCTGGTGGCCGGAGATTAATCATTGGCTTATTCTATACCCAAGGCAGTACTTTCAACCTTTTTATCTCTTAAATCACATCAGAAAAGGATAAAATACTTATGGGAAATCTGAGGGGGGCCGGACCTAAAAAAGGACAGGGAGGCCCACAGAGAAGCATAGATCAAAAACTCAGACAAATCAAGAGGAAGTCAGTGTGTGACAGTTTCACAGCTTGGCTAAGGGCTAACTCATACTGGCCCTGTTTTGATTCAGAGACCCTTAATGACATGTGAGAGGCTCTTTCCTGTCCCCTCCAAAGGAAACACATGATCAGGTGCCCATATTTAATTCATGACAAGTCACATCTGCCTGGTTTGGAGAGGGCTCAGCATTAAACAGCAGTCAGGGTGAAAATAACACATGGACAGAGAGACACACATTCATTCAATACACCCAGGCACACAAACTAAGAAGCATTTCCTCCTCCTTTAAAATCCCACGTTCAATCATATTTTATTCAGAAGTCGACGGCAATTACTGTCTCTTCCCACAGGCAGGGTGAATGTGTAATTTCCTCCATCTTCTTGAAAGCTGACAGTTTGACAATCGTAGAACAGCCACTGCTGTTTTGGCAACCAAAGTCCTGCCACTGAGGCAGTGTCTGGATTTTTCTGCCAGTCAAGCCTGTCTCGACATACACTTCTGCCATTATTTTCCTCTCCTTTCTTTGTCTTGACGCTTATTTTTTGTTTCTGCATTCCTCCTGTTTCTCTTCAAAAAGCACACCTTTCTCTCCAGATGCCCATTTTCACTCACTTGCTCTAACAATTTAACATCTTAAGTGTATCATATTCAGATCTGCCTTGACCTTTTCCCAATCTACTGGGAAATAAAATGAGATTCCCAGTTCTGTGTTGTGGGGCTCAGAAGGAAAGAAGCTCGTCCAAAACAAACAGATCTCAGCTTTATGTTCCAAAAATCCACAGATGGCCTCAAGACTTGCAAGTTAAACACGTCCTGGACCATATGAGATGACAATGTCTGAGACTATAAGACTGCCAACCCATTCACTTATTGTAAAGGATGGGGACCACAATATATAAACCCTTCAGGTTACCAGTTCCATCAGAGTCATCAAGTGTAAGTGATAAAAACACAAACCTATTAAAAAGAATGTGCACTTGGCTAAGGCAATTATTTAGTTTATTTTGTGCTTGGACAATTTGCTCAATCATAACATCATGTTGATTGTATGATGGAGCAACTTTAATTATAGAGTTATAGATTGATTACTGTTGATGATGAAGTATGATAACATGTATTTGATGTAAACAAAATAAGTGCAGTTGACACAAGTGCACTGATTAGACTGGGGACGTATCATGTTTAATTAACAGACAGACCTGGTGTATTAGGCCACTACTGATTTTCATGTTTGTAATCCAGGTAGTGCTGTAAAAGCTACACACACACTACATAACTATTTTCAAACAACAACTTTGTGAGTACACAATGTAATGTAACACCTGTGTTAGTCAAATACAGTAATGTTAAAGCCATGGTAATTGATTGTCAAGCAGTCAAATGCAGTAGTGTGTATGGAGAGGGCATGCAGGATGGAATCAAATCAGAAGGATGGGTACTTACCGACAGGGCGAGCTGGAGACACAACAATGGAGGAGTGGATACACAAAACAAACAAATTAAGACAGAGACGCACAAACATATAAAACAAGAGGAGAGGAACAAAACAAACATAACAAAATAAGACAAAAAGAAATCAAAGTCAGAATGAATGACGCGTTGGGGCCAACACATTTCTGGCACAGGGTATGCATGACCGAGAGGATCCAGTAGCTTTTGTCCTCAATTTTATTGATGAGTTAAAAGTCTTTGTTTCTTTTGTTGACACCTGAATGATAGAGGCAAACCAGTATGAATGCCCCCTGGTGGTCAAAAAGCTTCAATTGCATTCAAAAACCTGTGGGGGCAGCCAATTCTACATGTCAGAGACGAATATACTACTGGACCTTCGCGCTCTGCATTAATGAAATCTACAATTCTACGTGCTGATGGATAGATCAGAAACAAAGAGAGCAAGAGAAAGAGAGAGAGCATTTCAAAGGCTAAGTGAAGACAGCATATGGGTTTGCGGCCAGAGACGGGAGCTTCTGAAATCCCACACTTTATTCAGAAGAGTTGGTCCAGGTCCAGTGATTCCTCTGCGTTACTGTATGTGTTCTCACTGTCAAGTAAAACACTAAGAGGCTACTTTCACAAATCCACCTTCCCTATCCTACAAAAAGGGTAAAAAGAGAGGTCAACCCAGACCTTGTTCTACCTCCCTCTGGCCCCCTGTGTTGCTGTAAAGCGCTCCACAGAGACCTTACACGCTTGGGTTTAATGGGAAGAAGAGTGGTGAAAAGAGGGAAAATTATGGTTAGAATGTTTTTATTAACCTTGCAAACCCCAGGTGTGGGACTGGCGGTGTGCACCAGTAATCTGTGAAATGGCTTTGCTGACTGGGTGGTTACAGCGTGGAGGGTAGCGTGGCTAGCGGACCACCACGACAGGGGGGCGGGGTGGCAGAGTGTGTCGACGCTGCACTTGGAAATGTAAATAATTAAACAGATTCATAGACTGTCTACATCTTTGGCAGCGTTCTGGATTTCCATTTGTGTGAAGGGGACCCTGTGGAGTAAACGGCCAATCTAAGCCTCGTATTGGTGTACAAGCACAATAATCCCAGTGGCCCATGACTCCTCTAAGTGTTTTTATGTGCTAGCTAATGTGAAAAAATAACAAAGACCAAAGGTGTTTCGTACCTCTGACTGTCAGAGTGGCGGAGGCCTCCAGCTTGCCCACACGGTTTTCTGCCACACAGGTGAACGTGCCCTCGTCGTTAATGGAAGCCTTCTTCACTCTCAGCACATAGTCGTCCTTGTCGTACTTGATCTCATACCTGTCAACAAAGATGTAACGTCATGAAATGCAAATGCAATAAATTCAGATAAAACATTAACACGGTGAAAATAAGACGCGCTTCAGTATTTCACCCATGCCTGTTGAGCTGTCTGGCACTAGCAGCGTGTTAGTGTATTTCCTCTTGGAGAGCTACATAGAAGCACAACTGTTCATTCTGACGAATGGAGATTGCAAGGAGGAGGATCAATTATTCAACAATGACACACAGTACACAGAGCGGTGTGCGTTCAGTTGGAACCCTCAAAACTTGTTTAATATTCATGAGATGTTTCTCTGAGTGTGTAGATATGTCTAAACCGCATTCAGAGCTTTGTGTGTCTACTACACATGCATGAATGTATGGTTGCAATAAATCTATACAGACCTACACCTTCTTATTGTAAAGCAACTGACTCAATCAATACAGCAACTGTACTAACGTAAAGTTGGCCATAATTTCAATACAACGGCAGTAGGGAAATGTCTGTGTTTCTGTGTGCTCGCAGATGGTTGTAGAGTGCTTAGACATGTATGAATTGTATGGCAGCAGACAGGGGGATGATGTTGGTTTGGTTTGTTGTTCCAGTCTGTAATTGAAGGGGGTGCTGGCCTGGCAGTGTGTAAGAAGTGTGCTGGCGGGGGTGGCGGGGCTGTGTGATGGTGGTCTGTCAGCCTGACAACCTTCTGCTGTCCACAGTCTGTCACTCACAGACACTGAGAACAGAGTTAAGATGAACAGATAAAGGGCCACTCTATTAGAGATTGACAGTATGTTTGCCCCTTTAAATTCCCTGTGTAGATTTTTATATGATTATAGGATATTTTGAACGATTAGTTTGTATACAAATAAGACAATCCAGGTGAAATCGGTGCAGTCTATGTGTTGTTTTCAGCCTTTCAATCTGCAGTGCAGTCTGCCACAGTGCCTTTTACAAAACTACCACTTACAGTCCTCAAACTCTGATATTTTCAAATCCACTGAGGGGCTTTAAAGGACAAGCCTGATGTTATATAATCCTTTTATTATAGCTTATTCCTCTGTGCCATTAAACTCCAAACTTGTAGTCTAACAACTATTATATACACATAAAAGAACCACGAGCAGTGATGTCTGCCCAACGTGGCGCTAACCCTACAGAGATTGAAAATGCAGTCAGAGTTGTTTTCATCCAAACTACACAGGCAATGTTCATTGTAATGAAGAAATATGACAACCAGTGCCACAGTGTGACTCTTTTATGTGTTTTTGATAGCTTTTGGATGACAATAGAGCTCTGTGGGACAAAGGAATAGGCAATGCTTTGCCTACACAGATAATACTTGTTACAGGGATAAAAAACATTTTTGGTTTTGGTCTATTCTGGGGAAAGTAAACTGTGAGGTTTTTGTACACACTATAAAGGGGATTGATGAACTAGTTAGTCTGGATAATACATTGGACAATTAGTTATGGCAACAGACTATGGTTTACAGTGATACTGACTGACTAATTGATATTGTTAATCTGACAGTACACTTTAATCCATTTTCCTCAGAGTGGGTAAGACCCCTCTGCTCGACCATCAGGTGTACTGGTGGCTGCTTGCCACTGGCAGCTGCAGAACTAATCTGCCCTGTCTATCCATGTCTTATTTTTTTCACCTGCTGTTATGACATTTCCTCAGCAAGCATTCAAAGGCAGCTTTATTGAAGCACATTCCTCAACTTTGACTGCCAGTTCCTCCTCTCCACACAGGTACTTAAGGAGCCATAATGATTATTTGACTGAGTCATGACTGAACGCTTTGTTCTAGAGAGAGGGGATGTACAGTTCAGGTAATAGTGGGAGACGTGAATAAAGCATTTATTGTTGAAACCGAGTGAGTGGCATCCAAAGGAATGAGACAGCACCTTTTGGGACAAGCCTGTTGTCACATGAAAAACAAACTAGCTAATAGAAAAAGAATTCTCCCATACTGTGCCCCCCGGCTAAGACGGGTAGCTCAACATGAACTCCTGACTTCCAAGAGGAGGTTGGGATGAGCAAAAGAGTGGCAGGGACAAGTTAGGGCTTAGGGAAAACACTGTGACTCCCTAACAAACTATGATGAGAAAAAGTAAACATGTACATTCTTTTTCCAGTACTCTCAACCTACCCTTCCTGGATTTGTGTCAAGATATACGGGAGGCAAGGGAAGGTTTCACTTAAGAAGCTGTTTGCTACAATGCTGTTTTTGTAATATTTGTAATATTTTTGTTGCAACTTATTTCACCTCCAGTCTAACTGTATTGGTCAAAATTCCTGGTTTTTCACACAGAGGCGACACACAGATGATACAACAGCCTTTCCATTAAAATATTGTATAATCAAGCCATGCTACTAGAGGCTATACTTACAGGTACAGCAATGCTTTTAAATTCAATTTCTAACATCAGCAATCTAACATCCTCACAATATCAATGCTAACATACTGATGATGCATATAGACTGTATATACAGAAGTGCCATATTCAGGCTTGTGGGATGCATCTCTGCCGCCACCATATTGATCTGGTGTTCTGACCCATTTAAACGGTAGAAAATGTCAGACTTTTGTGTTGCTTTTGGATGCTCTAACAAAAGAAATGCCAAAACTAAGCAACAAGGAATAATATTTCACAGCTGAGAAGTTGTTTTACAGTATTTTACTGTTATGAACGTGTAGAACTTGATATATCACAATAAGTAAATTTTATTTTAAACTAACAATGTAAAGGGAGTGTCTTGATACTGAATAAAGTAAACCTTACTCAGGGAAAGAAAACAAAGAATTTTTTAATAAAATCAGATTTCACCTCAATTTTGTTCTTTCACTTTATATTCAGTGCAGGCATGAGAGCTACAGATATTGTGTCAATGCAATGGCAACTGTTCATCCAGGTTCCCAGAGCCTGACATCTGTAAGACCGGGCCCTTGCCGTGTGGATAACCCACGTATGCACATACTGGACAACATGCTGATTGTTCTGGGTCCCGTCTCCATCAATCCCTCAAACAGAACCTCAGGCTGGTCCATGACTTATTAGTGGGAAACATGAGCCCAATCAATCTGTAATCAACTTCCTATATGGAATCAGCCTAGATGACAAGATGAGTGGAAATACTCAGGGATAAGAGGTAGTTGTGGCCACACACACGTAAGTACACACAGAAAGAGAACAGTAGCTCTTTATTGAGACTGGATTGGGGTAGAGCTCTGTTCTCTATTAGAGGAGGAATGTAATTGCACATGTAGAAGGGCTGTGGAAAGGATAGAAGAGCCAAGCTCACCCCGCTGGACTCTCCCTCCTTTTCAACTAGAAAAGGCACACTGTACACACACACTCACAAAGAGAACAAAATATACAATCATCCAACACATATCCACACATGTGCAGAGTCATTCATTCATGCAGGGAGATGAGGAGTGATGGGAATGTAAGCAAATGCCAAGACAAAGCAGCATTTTTCTGGGTTGTCAGCTTGATGTGCCTTCTGCACGGAGAAGGCGGTGCAGAGATGAAAACCTTATTGGACACACTTTAAAAGCAATACATCTCAAAAAACTGTCTGTCAGGAACACACTCACCCGTGTTCCACCTTCAGACTTGTGCCAATTCACAAACATTAAGAGAATCTTATCTCTTGGTTGTATGGACGACTGAATGTGTGTGTACGGTTATCCACAAAATGACTCAACCTGAGAGGCTCTTATCTGCCTCGCCTCTGTGTGTGTGGGGACGTATGTGAAAGGGTCCGGCAGTAGGCAGAAGGGTTGTGTGCCAACTCCGAGCACATGAGTCAGACTCAAGATACAGCAGAGGACTAATTCCAGTCTGCTCTCTGGCCTGACTGCTCTGACACAAAGTCCCCTCTCTGCTCCATTTCATTCTGACAGTCTGATCCAGTTTCACACCATCCGACTGCTACTTTACCTCATCCAGATCAAAAGAGCTGGAGTCTACCTGTCCAGGCCTTGTCACCCATGAGAGGGAATCAATTAACGCTATCGCTTCTCATCTTCTTTCCATAAGGCCCTAAGCCAGAGCTCCACTCCCTCCCGACACCCCTCACCCTGCCTTAGCAGGGTCAGGGCCTTCACATCAGTTCGACTGGCATTCATCACCTTATCCTATATTACTGAAAGAGTTTGGCAAGATTTCAACCCTTATGGTTACGCTAGGGGTTTGTGGGAAACAAATTGATCCTTTATTTGCCTTTAAGAGAGTTACTTCTCATCAGTGCCAGAGCAACTGTGGCTGCAGTGCAGTCTTTACTTAGTCAAAGTGGTTTGAAGCAGACACCATGGCTGTACTGGAAAATATTGCAGATAGAAAAAAGTAAGTAAAGCTCATTGACCGATGCCTGGAAGCCACTTTTTCTCTCTTTGTGAGTGTGTCTGTGTGTGTGTGAAGAACAAAGAATGCAAAACACCAAAAACACTGAGAATGTCAGACGTATATGCTGAGGTATTTATTTGTACTTTCTTAGCAGTAGAGAAGTATTTTTCTATAATTCATGAAAATAAATAAAAAGCACTGATACACACATTGTCCTATTTACTCCAAAACCATATTTTTTATATTCCCTATTATAGAAAGTGAATTATTATTTTATTAACATTACCTGACACCATCAGTGTCAATAAACCTTAAAGATAAAATACACTCCCGATCATCCTACTGCTATTCCACTCACCAATCCCCTTACACATGCGGTCTCATAAATAGCAGATGTAGCCACTTATATATCAGGGAAAGTAATGGAGACAGGAACCATAGCCTGCCGTATTTTCATTCTGCTGAGTTGCGGAGGTGAGAAATCACTGAAACTGGATGGTCAGCATAACACAGGCGCTCCTGTCACACTAGCTTTAACAGCTCTCTCAAATAGAATGACCCACACACCTCTATCATACACGAACCTACACACACGCACACACACACACACACACACACACACACACACACGCAGACGCACACACCACGAAGGGATTGAGTCAGAAAGAAAGGCTTTTCTGCTGAATGTTGCAGGGGCTGTGCTGTGGAGGTCAACGGGGACAGGGGGCCTGAATACAGATAGACTGCAAGACCAAAGGGGCTCTGATAAGGCACAGGAGAGGGCACAAGGGCCCAGAGAAAATGAGGAGGGAGACGGAAACTAAAGGAGGGAAAGACGTGGGCCACACACTGAGCTGGTGGGCAGTGGGAGATAACACACACTGCCCAAGTCTTTTCACTGGGATTCATAGACTATGGCAGAAACTCTTCCATTTGGAGACACAGATCTCTCTGATGAGGGAGCAGCTATTGTGTACTTCCCCCAAGAAACTAAAGATATGCTTGACAGACGGTTATAAATCTGATACTGACATTACTCCAATGGAGACACTCGTACAAATAACAAATGTGCCTGTTTATGCCTAACCAAATGTGGTGGATGTAAATTCAGCCACATTATAGAAGGGAATTGTAGATACACTATGTACTGTATACACCTTAAATAAACTACAACTCTGTCAGAGTTCATAGTATTTTGATACATGTTACAGTCCAGCTGCTTGAAGACACATGCCAAAGATTTCCCCCTGGAAAGACACAGTACTCTACCATCTGAATCTAATCTTATGTATATTGGCAAAAAGAATGAGCACCATTCAAATGAAATTTATTTCTCTAGGGGAGGTTGGGTGATTTTAATATTACATGTGATGGTCAGTGATTTTAATTCTGCCCAGAGCGCATATATATGATTTTTCTCTTCCGACCCTGGCAATAATTAAAGCCCCAACTAACTACTGTTTTTCAGCACACTTATTGGTCCTCTTATAATTTATGTCCTGTCCTGAGAGAGACCTTGTACTTTAGAGTTTCATTAACTCAGCACACAGTTTAAAGTTCTGTGTGACATTGGGAGAAGTAGAAACATTTCTTTCAGACCTGATGGTAACATAAAGTCCTATTTGGGAGGCCCAGATGATGAAGGAAAAAAGAAAAGCCATTATAAGAGTAAGAACCCGCAAGCTCACCAAATGGGCTGATCTAATTTCAGCTACAGGTAATTATCCTGTCTTGGCTAGTCTGCCTTCTAATTTTATGCGTGGTGGACTACATGTATTTAACACTATCACTTCCCAGATTCCAGTCCTCTAAAGGTATAATAGGAATTCATAAATAACCACTTGATAATTTGATTACCCTTCTTTAAATAACAATTTTAAAAAAAGGGGGGGGAAAAAAGATTTGTCTCTTGAAGAACCAGATCCTGTAATTTGGCACTGGGTGAAACACAGTCCAGAAGGATTTGTTTGGCCACCCCCCCCGACACTTGAATATTAATCTTGCCCAAAGAGGGTTTATGTGATTTTTTAAAGAAATTTGTTTAAAATTATAAGTAGATTTTAGAGTAAGTACTGAGGTTTTAATTGGGCTGTGCTCAGTGGCGTGCAAACAGAAATATGAACGAGGCAGTGCTTTAAGCAACTCATGTAAACAACTTGGCCTAAATATTTTCTTATTTAGAATTGGGTCAAGAGTCCATGCACATGTTCTCTTAACACACAAAGAAATATCTAAATTCCCAATCATAATTAATGCACCTGTAGTAATAACGCACCTGTTGTTCCTTGACATTTTAGCTATTTACTCTGACATGTGCCAGAATGTAATTTGAATGGTTTCCCAGGGATATGTCTTGGGTTTTCTCATCATAATATATACTGAAAAGTAAGAAATTGACCTATTTTATTACACTGCAGCACCAAAGCCTGTTGAAAAATATCCTAGAGTAGATAAGCTTGTTTGGTGGTTTAAGTTTAGTTTCTACAAACACAGTAAAACACCCACATGGAGGTAAAAGAGCAGCACCATTGTCTTTGTCCTCTAATTGAAACCATTCTTGTGCTGTCTCTATCTCCTCCTCTATCCCACAGAGACTGAAGCCAGTGCCATCCTGGCGTGCTTTATGTCTGTGTGCCAGTGTTGCGTGTGTTTGCCTGGGAGGCTGCTAGAGCCACTGAGCATATTAAAGACCTGTTTACTCAGCTGAGGCTCCATTTCCCTTCTTCCTAGTATAAAAGTTGCGCGCACACAAACACCCAGAGAAAGACACAGGCCGGCAAAGACAAGTTAAAACAATGTGATGGTAAAGAAGGAGCGGTCTAACTAAGTCTCTCTTTCTACAGCTTATCATAATAATAAGGACAGTGTAACCTTTTCGGACAAAGAGCAAACAAAGACCCCTCCCCGCTGAAAACAGAAGTGCTTGATCTTTAGTTGTCTTTTATTCCTTTGGTGAATACCTCTACTAATACAGCTACAGACGCCCACAGTGTGATGACACAATGGCTGTGCAACAGTAGCTATTTTCATGTCCTCTTCTTCAGAGCACTTGCCAGTTATCAAACTGAAAACTAGTCTTTCGTGGGATTTTAAACAATTGCTCTGTCAGTCAGAGAGAAGCCCTGTTTGATGTTTATTAAGTGAGTATAAGCAGTACAGAAAGCAGGAACAGTTTGTCACTTAACAATAGAAGGAGTTTACTTTTTGGCATGCAACAAAGGCAGCAGAAAATGTCAGAATTAGAATATCGCAGTCTTCATGCTTGCTTTCTGCTTCAAAGCAAAACTGGAGAATTAAATATAGCGAAGAAAACAAAAGCTCTCACATTGTAATCAGAAACACTGCAATATTTATTGCTTATTAACTTTTGCAGTGTCTTTTTCATGTATTCAGTTCTTTTTTCCATAACCAAATAAGGCTGAACTTCAAAGGGATGATAAAGTTAGCAAGGATGCAAGCCCATGACACTCCTCCAACTCCGTTATACTGTAAATCTGTTAATTAGTGTACTAAATGAACTCATTTCCAGAGCCAACTCCCTATCAAAGACATGAGTGAAATACTTTTATGTGTTTGCTTTGGCACAGCGCTTATGTCCCACTGCCCAGTGAACCAAATCCTTATCAGACACAAACAACCCGCCCACGCTCAGCTCTGCAGCTAGCCTTGAGAGATGTCAGGTCCACTGAGTGTATGTTTTATGAGGTGATCCAAGCAGTGTGTGACTGGCTTGCTGGCTGGGGACAGAACGCTGGTCTCTTTGAAGTCCACTCCTGGCAATGACACTGCTGCTGTTGACTGTGAGTCCAGTGACTCACAGTGAAGCAACAGGCCGCCACACAAGCCCCGACAAGAACAGTATCACTATATCATCAGTGGCTATTTACAGGAAGTGAGACAGACTGTAGCTGGGAAAGGCGCTCACATTTCTCTGTAAATTACAGACGTTTTCTTTCATCAGTCTCTGTTTCTGCAACTGTGAGTGAATGCATGTGTCATGTCAGTGAGGCTACACAGTCTGAATGGGGTTAAATGTGTAAGGGAGGGAGTGATTATCTTCCAGGTTTCTGAGGTGTCTGGTTCACCTGAACAGCTGCACCTGTACACAGACACTTGAGGGCCACGTCAGCTGCTATACTCTGTCTCTTCGCATCGCTGTCATTCTATCTGTCTCTCTCTCTCTCTCTCTGTCTGTTTTTCAATGCCAGATATTTTCTGCTCGTCTTAATGTCTACCTTTCAGCCTACCTGCCCACTTACCTGTCACTCAGTTTTAATTGTATAGCTCCTCTATCTGTTTGTCTTCATGCAGACCCCTTCCTTGACATGAGACTTTGTCTACCTCTGTTATGGCTGTAGGAGCTGTCTTCTGGAGCACCCAAGGGTGAAGTGACTTTATCCTGAATGTTTAATGTGCATTATGTAAAGCTTAATAGAGCTATTTAATGCCCCCTGGCAGCCAGACCAGGTGAGAGCTGGCAGTGTGAGTAATCATTAGTTTGAAACAGTCACTCAGACTGTCATCAATGCCTCCAAAGCTCCTTTGCATTAAGTGCAGCCTGTCACATCAGTTCTACACACCCATAGTAGTATGCAGAGGCAAACACAGGATAAAAAAAAATGGTTGCTCATATACTGTAACAGAGGAAGGCTGAACTGTTTGCTCCTGTAGACCATCGTCTTATCACTGAAACCTTTATCCCTTGAAAAAAAGCTTTTTTTGAGAATATTTTTGTAGATGTACATACCTCCCACGAGGAACATCAATGTCGTCTTTCCTCCAGCGTACATTTGGCTGAGGGTCTCCTTGTACCTGGCAGCGGAACTCCACCGTCTCCTCTTCCAGCACCACCTGGTTGATGGGCCTCCGGAGGAAGGTTGGTCGCTCTGCAGAATGGTTTTATGTAACGTTTTAATGTTATGCAATGGATTGGGGTAATTAAAATACACTTGCACTTATTTCACACACAGTATTTTCACTTGCCCGATGTACATTTGAGACATATCACAAGTTAGGAACTTTGAAGTAATTGAGGATATACAGTAACATTTATGAAGTACATCGCTGATGAGAAACCAAAGTTTCAGGAGAACTTACCAAACACTGTGACTTGTGCTGTCTCGCTGTCCCTCTCACCGACCATGTTGGTACCCACACAGATGTACATGCCAGCGTCACTCTTTCTTGTGTTGGAGATCATCAGCTTCCCTCCTCGAATCTAAAGGAAAAATAAGAATTTTCCGTTAAATACACAGAATTTATATACAGACATTTAAAATGTTTTTTACTGTCTCACAATTTTTCCTCTTCTCTATACATTGAAGTCCTTCTTTATCAAACCATTTTAAGCCACAAATACAGCAACAAAGTAATGATCTGCTAATACACTAAAAGTAATAATGAAGTTCAAAATTGACATCGACAGTAGTTTTTCGTATTCAGTCCAGGTTTTCAAACAGATGGTAATACTACTCACAGTGATCCTGTCATCCTTGTCGTCAATTCGCACTTTGTCTTTCTTCCAGTAGATGGTGGGTTCAGGATGGCCTCTGGGAGGAACACACTCAAGGATTGCCGGCTCTCCTGCTGCCACCACCACATCTGTAGGGTTTTGTCTGAAGTCATCACGCAGCACTGCGGGAAAAAAAGAAGGAAAGTGTTCAGGAAGAGTACAGTAGCAAAGCATACTGCTGAATTTAAATCGTGTTTAAGTTCACAAAAAAATTTCTGGCGTTTACATGTCTTATGTATTAAGTTGTGTGCACAACACAGCGTGAATGTATGCAGCTTTCATTGTGCCTATTTAAATGGGATGTGCAGCTTCATCTGACAAAGCAAGCACAAGTAAAAGCTAATTGGAGCTAATGGAGGTCCCTGTGGAGGTAGCAGTACAAACAGAGACAGAATGCCCTGAAGCCTGGTGTCATTCACATGTGAGAGCTCACAGGGGGGCAACACTGGTTCACTTTTCTTGGCATGTACACATTCGCACACTTACTACACACAACCGGGTACAAAAAAAACAGTGGGTGGTCTGATGAACAACTGTGGCCTTGTATCTAATCACCCTCAGGTAGGCCTTTCATCACAGAGATAGCCTCTCGCCCTGCATAGTGTTCAGTGAAACAAACAACACCAGCCCATTATCAGACTAGGAAAAGCTGCCGTCACACACAAGCACACACATGAGCACACAAACGCAAATGTGAAAGTACAAACGTCCACAAACACACTAAACTAACAGCAAGACATGAAACCCTCAGTCAATGGTGTATTCAGAGCAGGATACAACTTCCATACCAATGAGTAAACATACATAAAACCCAATGTAGTAAATAAAAAAAGGTAAAAGGTGGTCGCTCTGGCTCTATCCCACTGTGTGTACTCAAACAGATATTTCTCCATTTGATCTACAATAAATCTAATCCATGGAGTGGCACTTTAGGAATTTCAGCTTCAGCAGTGTCCATCCAGCAAGGGACACATGATTCCTCTGAAGGATAAAAGGACTGAGCTTGTTGGAGGATGTTTGAAGATGCTTGAGGAGGGCTAAATTAAGGGCAGCACCACAGGTCCTTATGTAAATTCCACATGGCACTGGGGACAATGGAAGGGGGGGCCGGGATTATAAGAGGGGATAACTGGTCCCTGCGCTCCAGGCTTCTCTCATCTCTTCATTCACTCTTCTTACCCTCTCCACAGAAAGCAGCGCAGCCATTGTCTTCTTATTTATTTATTTAGACCAAGGGGAAGCGGAGCGGAGGAAGAGAGGAAGCTTTCAACCCAATTATCCTGGGGATGCACTGGGGTACAGAGTGGGACTTTTGTGTGACATGAATTCAAATGAAACCTTTACACAGGGGTAATAGGAGAGGATACAGAAGAGGTAGAAGTAGAGGTTTTTTCTCTCTCATGCAGGGCTGCCCTCTAATCTAAAGAGCTAAGGTAATTAGCCAGCTCCATAGTGGCCGACCCCCCTGGCCAGGGTGGGCATAACAGCCTCCACCACTGGGCTCTATATATTTGCATTACAAACAGAGGTCCTACTGTTTAAAATCATAGCCTGCTTTGGACAATACACTGCCTGTTGTTTTCAAGATCACGTTGGATTTAATTGCTCCTTTCCATTCATTGCTAGCACCCATGGGATTTTGTCAGAATCAATTTCCTTTTAAACAGAACAGTGACAAAAGAATCACCCATTAGGTGCATCATTACGGTGCTTGCATGCTGTCTAATCGAATCAAATACTGCGCAGTACGTCACAGTAAATGCACCCCTACCCTGCAATTTAAATAAATACACAAAATGTAGGAACAGAAAAATAAAAACAGAGTGTCCACACGCTCCAACAAATAACATACAATATACACACACTTGTTGAGGACAGGATAAACACAGAGTAACAAACAGCTACAAGCAAACAAACAGATGAAACATCACTGGTGAATGGATTGGGCCGTGTATTGGTTCAGGGCTTGTTAATGCCAAGATAACACTCTGAACAGATACACTTACTAAGTAAATGAGGGGAGGGGCCAATTCAAATACACTTTAGTACTCCATCTAATCCTAACTACAAAGCTACAGTCATCAAGGTCAACTTCCTGTGGTTAAAGCACATACACAACTCAAATATTCATCACCTCTGTAACATTGGGCTTGCTTCATTACAGTATGAGCATGTATCTCTCCCACCTCCATGGGCTGAACTACACTATGTCAGGGATCATAAGGCTAATGAATTATTTTATATTAGAATCATAACATGACTGTTTTCTCTGTTAAACTATGTGAGGTGTATCTGAAATGTGCGTATCATTAAGTGGGTCTGTGTATTTGCTGTCAGAAACTGAACTCCGGCTTCGACTCTAAGGCCTTGTAGGCATTCAGGCCCGAATCAGTCAACAGACGTAAGGTAATTGCCTTTCTATCCCCCTGAAACACTGAGCTCTTCTTCCACTGAAAACATCTCACCTCCCATGGAGTTCCAGCAGGCCCCAAACTCCGCCGCGTTGCTTACTTGCTTATAAATATTTATATATTTTTACATTTACACCCCTCTGTTGGCAAATGCTACATCTGCCAATCCGGCTGCAGGCTAAAAACAACCCATATGTGAATAATATTAATCTGCCTTTGCCTCTTGTATTTTTATTTATTTATTTATTTCCCAAATATCAGAGGAGTGGGCTGATTTGAATGAAGGAGAAACAGGCAGGGGGCAAAGCATGGCAAATTCGCAGCTCTTTCAGCTGGCACTGATTCAACACCTCGAACTTCAAGGGGAGCGAGTCAGGTTGCAACTTGCACTGTGAAACAGCCAAGGGGTTGAGAGTGGAGGTCTTTGCCAAAATAAAAACACAAAGGAGACACCCACACAGTTACTTTGTAAACCAGATTGTCCACATTGGCAGGGGAGGCCTGTGCCAGCAACCATTAGGGAGGTCCACCTGTGTGTGTGTGTGTGTGTGTGTTCTTAGCTAAGATAGACTCAGCACACAAAAAAACATCCCGAAGCGGATACATGACAGCACAAACACCCGGCATCATAGCAACAGAGGTGGCAGGGCAAGGACAGGATGAGGAGAGATATTTTGTACAGTGCACCCTCTTCTCCCACCCAAGATATTACTCACTGGAGGGTGACACTGCTTGTCGGTAAGATTAGTGGGGAGCCTTGACTGAGGCGTCCAGCCTGCATACTGAGATAAGTGCTGACAAATGCATTCACCTACATGAGCGTACCTAGCTTTGGTTCACAAAGGTGGCACTCACTGCCACAACAACACAGACTGATGTCTAAAACCAATTTTTTTTTTCTCCGCTTTGACATTCACATCACTTTGATAGACATTCACCACACACAAAAACCTATACACAAACCTGACAAACTGTGAAACATTTCTCAAAAGCTGCAGGGCTTAGTATCTTTTTGTAATACTGCAAATGTGAATGTTTGTGTATGTTTGTGTAGTTGTTATTACTTTCCCCTCCCTATTTACTGGAGAATAAGACTGTCTGTGCTTTCATAGATATTCTCCTGGGTCAGGGGCTAAGAAACACAGAGAGAGATTACAACAGCTAGAAGCCCCGGGCCACACCCCGGCACCCAGACCCACCACCTTCTACCCACACTCTGATTAGAAAATAAACCATGCACATACACACACACAAACTCGGAGAGCTGTAGAGAGGTAGCTCCAAGCTATAATATCATTTCGTTCAAGTGCTTTTTGCGCCTCATCCGGCAGAGTGCTATTACAATACCGCCATTTTCAATTCCACCCTTAGAGAAGATAGACAATATATATGTCACTTCACAAAACATACCAAACCCACTCTATGTGCTGTCATTGATGTTTTGTATTACTGTTGACGCTGAAGGCAGGAGAAGGATAATGCCACGCTATAAAATGCTACACTGTGAAAGGAGATGTGCTCCATTTGTCTGGATGCAAGCTTTTTCTACAGCTCTGACTCGCTCATTTGCCCTCCCACCGGACAAAGCTAACCTTTGCCCCCCATCCAGATGCAGAAATTACCCCCTCAGCAGGCAGGCAAACAGCAGGTTCACACATATCCCCTATATTCCTCCACTGAGGGGTTGCAGGTCAGACCAGAGAAACAGCTGCAAAAATATGGCCGTCTGGCGGTGCCCAAGGCTGTACCTCCTCTGAGAACTGAGTAGAGACTCTCATCATTAGCACAACTCATCACCATCTCTCTCTCTCTGTCTTATTCTCTTCCATCACCATCAGGGGTCATCCTCTGTCTTTCTTTTTCTTCCATCTTCTCAGTTCATCAATTTTTTCCATTCCCACAGCGTTGTCCCATGCGTTGCATCTTGCCCCCTCCACTCGCTTTCACTGGCTTGTCAGGGCTTTCTCTGCACTGACTGCAGATGAGGTTTTGCAGATGAAGCCATATACATGCACACCCGATCATTCTCCATACACCATGGCCAAGCCCGATATGATCTCCACCACCATTCTCCCTATCTCCAAATCCTGAGCTAAGGGATTGTAAATAACACTGTCACTTTCAGATAAGATGCAGGAAAAATGGAAAAGAGTGAAGGTAAAGAGAATCATATGGCCGGCAGTGATACCATAGTGGGGGGAAATCACAGGTGGTGATATCTTATGAAATGTGCATCTTTAATAGAGCCTCAGATGGAATATAAGAGACAGAGCATATGTGCTCTAGTGAGAATGCTGAGAGAAAAGAGGCAAGACATAACACAACACAACAGGGCATGACAAGAGGATGCCTGAACAAGGTCAAACTGAAGAGAGGAGTACAAAGGTGCTGAATAGATGGCGCTGACTGTAAATAAATGGAGTACATTCCATCAAACTCATACCACATACTGTGCTTCTACCTATGATTCAGTAGATAAGCCTAAACAAACATCCTTATTTAAACAGTAGCTCCATTCAAAGCTCATTTTTCAAACAGCACCCCTAATTTGGCCTAACAGGCCCCTGGGCAGCACAGTAATGACAGTGAGACCTCAGTGGACGATTCTGCTGGCCAATCCAGGAAAAATGTGTGTTGCTGCTCCTGAGAAACAATATAATTAACTCTTAACGAACCTCTTTCCTTTACACCCTTTAACAATACCAACTCTCACTCACTCACTCACTCACACACACACACACACACACAATTCAATTTAGCCTAATCCATGCTTTATGGTAATGTATAGCTCATTAAAATGTTAGTTAAAAACTCATTAAAATTCACTTGAAGAAGTAATGGCTTCATTACAGTAATATGCTGAAAAGCAAAGAAAAAGACAAGTAAGGACAAGGAGAAGAAAGAGAGCAGAGAGCGACAGCTTTCTAATCACTTAATTGTGTCTAAAATGGAATACATTTGCATAATAAATAATGACGTGCTGTATCCTCCTTTCTATCTATTTCCATTCTCATAGCACTCTGTAATTAACAGGCGCTACAATTAAAGATGCATTTTGCGCCAAAATGATTTTGGTGGCCACTCCAGTTTTCATTCTGTTTAGCTTGTCTTGTTTATGGTCATAAATGTGTTTGGGAGGCTTGGCAGATGCAGACAGTGTGCTGAAACTGGAGCTGGCTGATACTGACGAACAATGTGCCCATGGGTCTTTGTGCCTGCTCTGATAAGGCATGATGTTGTGCTGATGCTTGTGCTCAGTCCAGAATGGACACTTTACAGCCGGGAGGGGGAGTAAGACGTGAAGGAAGGAGAAGAAGGGGAGGGGTTGGGGGTTGTAGATGAGAGCGGGATTGATTTCCTGCCAATTCCAGCACAGAGACAGCACAGACAGAGGTAGTGAGGCATCATGATAGAGCAGGTGGGTCTGTTCCTGCGTCGGGTAAAGGAAGAGCAGAGAGGAAGTAAAGCGAGAAGAAGAAGAGGAAAGGAAGTAGTGCACTCAGGCAGACAGGCAAATGTCTCTAGCTAATGTAACTGCAACCCTGAACTTATCTAGACATTACCAGGAGGAGCTGTATGTGAGAACGCAATTAACCAAATCAGTTGGATCCAACATTAAACGGACTTGACCCTGCCAGCTCCCTAGTACAAGGTCCATGTAATGTCCGAAGGAGGCCATGTGGGAATAGAGCCGGTCACTGTGGGCGCATTGATAACTTCCAGCAGTCAAATCCCTTCTCATCCACAGCCACTATATTCTACACATGCGGCTGCCGCTGGATTAATGCAGCCAGCTAAGCTGCATTGTTTTGACTGGGACAGAATGCTCTGCTGTGAAGCTGCAACTAATGGGAGATAGGATTTCCTGTGATTTCTTTGTAAAATAAAAGTTTTATTTCTGGTGAAAATCTTAAAAACTGAATTGCAACCACAGCGTACTTTTTGCATCTTGTCGTGCCTCCTGCATCCCTCGCCTACACCAAACGATGCATTTCCAGTAGGTGAAAACGCGTCTGACACGGACAATCTCCTGTTGTGTGCTACGTGTGTGAAGGGGAAACTCCACACACTGGCTTCAGTCTCCTATTGCATCATCTAAACTGAGACATTATATGTTATGGAAGCTGCTGGAATTGTATTATTAGGAGTGTAATAGTGCTGTGCAAAAGGGTGGCTAGAGTAGGCACATTAAGAGTTGAATAGTTTACCGTATTTTGGAACATCTGAACATATTGAAAGCAAACTCCCTTCAGCAGCTGGAAAAGTTGCTCTCTACATCTTGTTCGAATAGAGGTATTGATTCTTATCAAGAAAAAGGCTCTGTAAAACAAGTTGGCCATGGTTTCCTTTTTTCCCAGGATGTAAATTTAACTCTAGTGGTCCCTGGGCATCCTAGTCTGGGGGAACTCAGGAAGACGAGTTGCTTTAAGTGAGCATTATGTAACACATTAGAAGTAGGCTAAATACTTTGGACTCTCATTAACTGTGGCTTTTTGGTTATGAGTTACCGAACAACTGAACTCAAATAAAGCCCACAGGTCTTAGAATGGAAAAATTACAGACATACTCACTTGATTCTTCCCCAAGTAAAAACTTAATTTTCTACACATCCAAAACAAAATACCAAACTTTCATCTGCCATAATGTTCGTCTCCTACACCACCACAAATAATGTCTTCATATCTCTTTAATTTTCATTCTCACCATCTCTCCCTCTCACATGCAGTGTTATAGTTAATATGTATAACCCCCCACAGTTTTCTCATGTAGCTGTTCAAGTGTAACTTGATCAGATGTCACAAGTCCAGCTGTGTCGCACTAGAGGAGCAACTCCATTGAAAATCAGAACAGTGTTATAAGCCACTAGGACATTTGCTGGACCTGAAAAGAAACTCTGAAATGCTTTTTATGCTCTGTGGGTGTATGTGTGTGTGTGTGTGTGTGTGTGTGCGTGTGTTCGTGTGTGTTCAGCACATTTGTGTGAGCTCTGGCCTAATGACATTGAGGTAGTGACCTTCCACAGGGAAAGATAATCCCCAGGATGCTGCTGAACTGCGTCCAGACTGAGAGAACAGAGCTGGATTTCCTCAGAGACCACACAAACACGGGCGTGCGCGCACACACACACACACACACACACACACACACACACACACACACACAGACAGAAGCTGAGTCGCTTATCCGGTGTGGCATACTTACACGAGCATCTCTGGTGAAAATGAAACCCCTGCAGTCTAGTTCTGCAGTTCACTGTGTGAATCTTCATATAATCTTTAATAGCTTCCCCCCTCTTTTTCTTTATGCCAGCCTATTTGCTGCCGCTTCTTCCGTATCTATTTTATTGTTTTGGTCTATAATTGGATTGGCAGTAACAGCGAGCAGAGAGCCGTTAGGAGCTTGTAAAAGGTGTCACTCTGCGATGGCAGCCCCTGTTTTAATTAAGCTCTCGGCTGAAGTTGAGCAGCTTTTATCTAGCCTGGTCTGATGAGCCCCAAGTGCAAGTGTGCGCCACACTGTAGTGCAGGCCAGGCAGAAGGAGGAAAGGAGGTGTTTACAACAGCTGTAGATAGCCCAGTTTACTGTACTCAGCAACCCTCCCTACACATCAATCTACATGCCTGGACCAAGAAGATACTGGGAGACATAAAAATTCAGTGTGCTTGTGTGTGCTTGAGTGTGTGTATGCCATTACTGTGTCTCTGTGTGCTCATTGTGACAGAGCCCCACCCATCAGTGGTGTGCAGTCATGTGTGTATTGGTGCAGATGCAGAGCGAGCCCCACAACATGGCGGCAGAAAATGGGCACAAACAAGAATCTAAATTAACACAGAAGACCGATCTCACACTACTGCTGTAAATTCTGAACTAATATTAATTTAATGTCTGTGTGTGATGCTGTAGGCAGTGCTGTACATGGCATAATGATTAGAGAGGTGTTCATCACATCCACGTCCTTTCTTGCCTGTCCCACCCTCCTCAATCCTCCTAATGGCCTCCTCAGATTATCTTTCTTTCAATCAATACTGCCTGAAAGGAAGAATCCCACACCTAAGGACACTTTGTTCCCCACTGTAGATCACAAGTGACACATTTTCCATAGCAGGAATCATCTGATGGTGCTGGATCAGAACCTTACAGAGGACTTTGAACCAGTTCTGATATCCATCAAATGTTAAGGTCTGGCCATTTTCGAGGTGGGTGGCAAGGGCGGGGGGTGATACAGTTAGATTTGTGAGCAGAGGAAGGTTGAGATCTGTCAGTGTGGCGAACAGAAAGCAGACAGCAGATGTGGCGGGGTGTTAAATCACATGCAGCCTAGATGCAGAGACATTTAAAGAGATTTATTGATCACTTTATAGATCTTAACTCTTGAGGAAGAGCAAAAATTAAACTGGATACGGAGATGACCTTTACAACAGCCTCACCCATGGATAGGGATTTTTTTTCCCTCTATCTCCATGTCCAAGTGTGTAGGCTATATGTGTGAGCTGTTTATGATTGAGGGGGATGAAGCAATTCACCATTTAGTCAGAATGTGCATCTGAAAATTCCCCTATGTACAACCGGCACCACTATCGTCCTGAAGATGTGCTATATACTTTATGTGCATCTGCTGAAGTGTGATTGAATGCTGCACATAACATCTAAATACTTGGAATAAATTGTAGCAGTGCTGTTGCCTGCTCAGCAAATCACTGCTACATTAGGCTCACCTAAGTACCACACACTCATACACACACAAATTCCAATTTCAGTTTGTACAGAAAGCAGTTGCACAGCGCACGGCAGAGCAGTGCACCAACAGTACTAATAACAAACTGATCTCCCTATACTGCACTGAAATAGCAGGAGTTACACTCATATACAGTCCATTAATCCATTGCTCAAATAAGAAAAGCAGACAACACACACACAGACGACTTACTGTATAGCTGATTCACATGTTTGTGCATTTACATGCGATGCAAATTACTTCAGCATGTGTGCTGCAATGCTCTGACATTAACTCGCTTAGCAGAGCATTTAAATGATTTATTGAAACTATAGCTTCTCTGGCGTCATTCTGCGGGGGAGCTCTACATCTTGACAGAATCCGCATGACAGTCCGGCTGCTTATTTCACAATCCAGTTCGTGTTAATTGCATTACAGAGGAGTAGTTCCATCTATAATCAGCTTACTGCCTCAGTGCAGCTGGATATACCTGTACACCAGGCTTATGTAACCTGCGTGCTAATGGGGGGAATTTCATTCATTTCAGGGCACGGAGTAAAAACCCAGGATACTCACTCAGGTAATCTGGCCTGTTGGAACCGTCAGTTTGTATGTAATAACCCTGGTGTGTGTGCATGTGTGTGTGTCTCTGTGTGTGAGTCAATCCATGCTCATATTATCATGCAAATAGAAAACAATCTGAAACACACCACTGGCTGCCATGCTCAGGATCAGTGCAGAGAGCTGTGTCTAAACCATTCCTGTTCTGCCCCTCAGCCATCGCTTTTTTTAAAAAAAAACCTCTCCATTTCTTTCCTCCTGGTTTATCCCCCCTCCCCTCACATTTTCACAGGCTCCACATCAAAAAGGGAGATTAAACAGTACTGTTTTATCCTGTGTTAGTACTACAAACTTGTCCAATACATCTATGTAGGCTGGAGATGTGAGGTTAATCATTTAGGCAAAGGAACAAAGTTAATGAAGCAACTTCTAATCCGAAGCTATTTGGAGTTCTGTCAACAGTATTGACTGCACTGCAGATGGGATAAGATATCGTTGGAGGGCACCGATGACCTACATAGCAAGGACAAGGCAGTGGCTCAACAGCAGCACAGCACAGCGATCCCGCAGCTCTCCAGGGCACAGATTCTGCATCAAAGACACAACGCTACAAAGACACTGTATGTGTGTTTTTTTGTAAGCTGTATATGCATGGGCAAGCATTTCCACTTCCACCCAAGCAGTGTCCTTTATCTTTACAGTCCCTACCTTTCCTATCACCCAGTAGTATAATCATGCTGTGACCAGCTACACTATATACTACTCTTACCACTAGCTGCCGTGCAACACACAATCAATACCGATTTCACCTGGCAATTAGCTGATAATTCAATGAGCTGAAACTACTGAGCCAGAACTGCTAAAAATAGAGGGTGGGAAGGGGATGGAGTTGGGTATGACTGTGGCCTGCAAAATGTCTGTTGTGAAGGACTTTCATGAGTGTTCGATACGGAAGCTTTGTGCATGTGTCTAGTAAGAGCGAGAAGATACAATCAAGTGTTGTTCTCTAGTGTGTTTCAACTATAGAGAACATAAAGGGCATTATGAGACATTTGCTGATAACATGATTGGGATGCAGACAAATTGTGAATCTATAATTGAGGAAATATTGGTAAAATGTTATATTTAATAATAATAATAATCATCACAATTTACAATAAGTAATAATTATAAATAAAATAGAGACTCAATAGTGTTCAATTTGTAGACTTCCAATTACTTAATTCTAATTGATCCCAAAGATAACTTTGGTGCATTTTAGACAGTGGATCGCTGAACACTCAAAAATTTAGGATTTATCAATGGGCAATTGGACAGTTCAACATATTCGGACAATTGAGCTCCAATAATAAATTAATAATGAACAAAGATTTACTTGAGTTTAAACGGAGCTTTTCTTTCAAGGCTATTCCTGTTTCCCTATAATTAGTAACACATTCCATATTTCTTCCCAAGAAATTATTAAGAAATTACAGACACGAAAGACATATTGTCACTGCAATGTCTGTGTTAGATTTATGTTAAAATACATAACACATTATCCAAAACAGAAACTGTGCTTACTACTCGTAAGGGTAATAATAGAAACCACAAACGCTACTGATTTCATGACACAGACCTTTTACAGTAAACATAGCTTCTGAACCATCCTAAAATCTGTTTAATTCTGAAGGCAGTTCCATCCTCATTTAATGCTTGGATCAAAGGTGACTGTTCTTGCCATTTAGGATAGAAGGCACGTTTTTTTTTCTTTGATTAATTCCGGGTCCTCGAAAGGTCACTCTGATACAATGACATTTGAAATGGTCGTGTCTAACCCCAGAAAGCGGGACGTTGGGGAGCCATTAGGAGGGGCTTCTATAGTTGGGGTGGACATATAGTGTGGCTTCAGATACCACTTGAGCTGTTTTTCTTGCCTCTGCTGGAATCCTTGATTGCACACGGGCACTGCACTCTCAGATCTCAGTGGGGGTGGTTGACACACATATCTATGATACAGGCACACACATGCAGACCCTAAGTCGCACACACAGACACAAACAAAGACACACACACACACGCACACGCACACACTGATGCGCGATGTCTGAACACAGAAACAACCAGACACACTGTCCCCTGGGTAATATAAGAGCATTGTGAGGCTGTGCCTGCTGTAAAACCCAATTAGTGTGTGTGGTTTTATCAGTTCTATCAGTTAGAGCTACACACACCGATAAAAGCCCACAAGATTGGGTTTTGCACGTCTAGTGGTCTGCCCCCTGCTGGACACATACAGCCAAGCAGATACATGTGGGGAATTAGTAAGTATGAGGGGATAAATTACTGTGATCATATATTCTGGGTTAATGTGTTCTCCATAGGAGGCTCAATCAAGAGTGTAAAATCACAGTGTGTCTGTTTTGGCAAAGACTAATTTATAACGCTATACATGAAAACAGAAGCAAACCCGCTGTTTCTAATAATCCGCTTCCCTAATAATCTACGACTCACTACACAACAAGAACCACGTCTCCCTCTGTATTGCATGCAATTAAACGAAGATTATTGCTGTTTCCTGTTTTTTTGCTCGGCACGTCTAGGAGCTGGATTTCTCTCCATCAAATGACTGTAGCTGACGAATGAAGCGGTGGCTGACAGCGTCACAACACCAGCCTTATCCCTGTCTTCAAACACCTCCATCTCCCACAGCCACATAAAAGAGCAGAACAGAGTGGTGGCAATCGCAGCCGCCGTGCTCTGCAAGCCTCTGCTCCACCACAGCCGTAAAAAGACCTACTTCTGTATTCATGTGCCGCATCACTCTGGGCTCTTTGATGGTACAGATCACAGTCAAGATGCTGAGGCTCTCACCAAACTTACTGTATGGCTGGAAAATAGAGTAAAAACATATAGGATTCTGCATTTTGTGGGAATGCACATAGAAAGTCTGTGTGCATGTGTGTCCTGTATGTAGGTGAGTATTTGGGTGACTGTGTGACACTGATTTAGACAATTTGATTAGTATAGATCGGCTAATCATTTTCAATTTGCATTAGCATTATTGAATATCAAATGTCATTTTAGTGACTTTTCTCCCAATATTATTGACTTCACTGAGGCCGGAGAGGACCCGGTTCAATAGGAGTCAAGAACTAAGTGGCAATCCAGAGAAAGACACAGAGACAGAAACAAAGTGAAGTGTTTTTTTCACCATCTTTCATTATTCAGCCTCAAGCCATGAATAACTGAATAACTGAATCCATGATAGCAGGAATGTGGAGGGCTGTATTTTCATACAGCATGTCTGAATGAGGGGGAAACATAACAAGCCACAAGAAAGCATCCTCCCTCTCCAAAAGAGGTCTTTAAATGAAGAGCTAGGAGCTCCACTCATGCACGACTGCTTCCTCTATGTCCATTTCAGCATTGACCATTTCTCTGCACCCCCGCCCCTTTACTGGATGTATTCAAAAAAATAAATAAAATAATGATGTCTATGACTACTTGTAAGACATGTCTTACATTAATGAGCCATTGATGATGGTTTTGTCCAATGGGAGAGCCGCTGTTATTATAACTACTATTAAGGAAGGGGCAAAAATGGTCAGTCCCAGTCCAGTCTTTGGGAAGTAACCCACACACAGTGCTCCTGCTCCATGGACTACTGAATTAAATATGAGGCCAGAAGGGGAGAGGTGGAGAAATGGGAGGGGATAGGAAGAAGGAGGGAGATAAGAGGAGATGGGGCAAAGCACCTCTGTTTAAATAGCAGAAAGGTGACATGTGAGCACTCTGGCGAGGAAAAGGGACCCCTGACCTTACCATGCCACGGTGACAACCAGCACTTAGCATTCTCCGCAGGAGTCTGATCTCACCAGGTAATTGTTGCATATTTCACATCAACATGACCCCGCAGCAGCGTGCTACTCACAAACATGCTGAAACAAGTAATGCGTGTGTATTTGCTTTGTCACAGTCCAAACACCCTTGCCCACATAAAAACTGTCATTAACAAAGATAATTCATGGCCACTCTTCCCTAGAGCACACAGATGATTGAAGTCGATCAACTCATTTGAGAAAAAAAAAAACAAAAAACAACAGTTTAAAATTGCCTTTTCTAATTCATCTGCTGATTACCATAATCACTTCACGGTTGACAATACTTTGTAAATGTGTGTGCTATTAACGGCTGCAATTATGGGGGCTAAAGGCAAATGGGCTGCCAGTGTGGATGGACCCATTGATCTGAGCAGATAAAGCACAAACAAACCCAGTCTTGCTTTTGCCACTGTAGAGTGACCTCTCCTGCTTACTTCATCATTACCTTCTCTGAGTTTTGTCCAAGCTGTTGGAGGAGAAAAACTTTGCTCGCTACTACTCCACACGCCAAAAATGGGTCCTAGACCAATTTATAGAGGTAATTTTAGTGTGAAAATGGATTCATTCTCAGTTCACAGTGAATGCTTCTTGAAATGTAATGGCTGCTCTACTCTACACCACTCCAGCATCTGCCTCTAGACTCTGCCTCAAGCTGTAGATCACTCTCCCGTGAGCCCTCACTTCACTGTCAGGCCAGCAAATTCCACCTTCATTAATAGCAGGCACTCATGTCTGACTTAAATTAACGTACAGGCTATCAATTAGTCTGGGCAAGGCCAGGCATAGTGTACTCAAGGGGGAAGGAGAAAGGCATCTTGAATAGATACTGGACAGTGGAGACAGATGATACCGTGTCTTTACCATCATTACACCTTTTTTCTCTTTTCCACTTTATTTTTCCCTCATTATCCAAATCTTTTCACCTGCTTGTCAGTGGTTTGTTCTTTACTCTTTATAATAATTGACCTTCATTTTGACGGAATGCATTCCTCTTTCCGTCAGGCTGCCTTACCTTAAATCACTTAGAACAGAGTCGAAAAGCAGGCAGCTGCTTACCCTTTACAGAAGCAGTATGCAGGACAAAATGTCCACACACTGCATTGCTCCTCTCATTTGCGTGAGTGTTTGTTTTCCCACACCAATATGGAACAGGTCAAGAGAAGGAGGTTCATTTGTATGGGTGTCATAGCCCAATCATGCATTCACACACAAACATTCTCACTTTATGATACCGGACTGAATTATTTTCAACATAACCCTTAACATTTTTTTTCTTTTGATTAGTCATGCATCCATCCATCTTTCCATCTACCCCTTTTCCTTGATGAGTTAATTTCTCTCCCATTGCCTGTTGTCTGAATGACCCTGACGACCCAGGAGAATCTCCTAACAGGCTCCTCTTGCCCATCACGATTGATCGGTCCACAGCACCCTGTCAGACGCGATCAATACATCATTCCTTCAGTAACGAGCCCTGCTCGCTTGCCGCCTCTTCCTTTCCTGCATTGCTTTACTTCCATTTTATTATTATTTCTTTCAGCGGATCGATGGCAAACAGGCCCACTGTAAACCACACCACAATTAGAGCAGTGTCTAATCTTCATGTTGACTCCATCTCCCTCGCAACAGCCAGCGAATAAACACAAATGATAATGAAATTTAATGGGATTCTGTGGAATTACATTACTTAAACAATCATGAGAGCCCAGCCACAGTTCTGAACCAATAAAGATCCTCATAGAGGTATATATCAGTCAATATTGTGTATGCCCATAGTCTTAACAAGCCAGAAGAGAAGCTTTTCTTAATGCAGATGCATCATTTGGCCAAGAAACTTTCAACAGGTAATGGTGAGAATTATGAAAAAGTAACAAAACTGAAAAAAAAAAGAAAAGTGAAATAGTACAAAACAATGTATGTTTTTTAGGAAACAGGAAAAACACATAAGTAAGCACATTTATACTGTGTATAAATAGACACAGACACACACACACACACACACACACACACACAGTCATTCGCATATACGTACCAACCCACATTAGAGAAGTGATGACACACTTGAGTGAACCCAGTCGGAACTTAAGATCTATTTTCATCCCATTAAGTGGATTTCTGCAGAATAAAATTAAATTTCTAATACTGAGTGCATAAAATGACATACTTTGTGGATAATTTAATAATGAACTCTAGCCTTAATTAGGCTAATTTTTTAAGGGGAAGCACTAATGACATAATGTTGAGATGTCAGCATTTTCCCCAAAGAACTATAATTACATCATATTTCTTTGTCTCTAACATGCAGGAGTTTCCAAATTTGAGGTTACTATGACTCTGACTATGAGAGAACTGGTTTCTACAATGTCATCACTATTAGCAGCTGGTTTACAGAGAGACAAAAATAGACATAGAGCTAATTTGATCATTGAATTATAGATTTAACACGCCTGTGTAGGGTCGACAAGTCTAAGAGTAGCACTGGTGATGCGAGAAAAGCTGTCTGCTCGGTGCAGGCGGTGCACAGGGCAGCAGTGTGGAACTGCAGGAGTAATTAGCGAATCTGGGCCCCTAGCTCCCTGTGAAGTCCAGCCTTTGAAGGAGGGAGCTCAGACCGATCAGTGGCCCCTCTGATGTATGTTTGCGAATCTTTCAAGGGAGTGAGAGCTGCTAACGAGGCCTCATCTATTACCATTTGAGATGTAATTAGCGTTGTTGGAGGAATGGAGCAGGGCCAAGCAAGAGTGGCTCAATCTGGGCTCGGTGTGCCTCTGTGTCCCACAGGGCAGCAACAGCAGGAGGATGAACTGAGCGAATGGAAGGAGACTCCCTCGGGAGGAGACAGGGCCTCAGCAGCCCTGACACATAGGCCAGCCAGACACATAGCCACCATACTGGGGCACAGGGGTGCCTCAAGGCTGGCAGAACCAGGCTCTTCATTGGAGAAGAAAGGGGTCTCTAAAACAAACACGTGCATATGTTTCTCAGCCCCAATTAATCCGTTGAAGTATCTGCTGTTGTGGTTACTGGTCAAAGTTTCTGCTCTTTAAACCTTTTTTCTTTTAAACTGGGGGTTCTTTAAGTTACAGCATATCTAGAGTTAGTATGTCACATCATATGTGTGATGGTGTTGCCTCCACAGCAAGGAAGACTTCTGATAACCTGCACACCCCAGAGGGACAGTGAGATGACAGTCATTCTCTCCTTCTTTATCTTTGTCACAACACACCCTGCACCCACAGTTCTCCATCATGCTATTCGCAGCAGCGATTCACTACAGCCCCCTCCAGCGTTCATGACTTTCTATACATGTGTGTGTTTGGAAGGTCTGAAGTGACAGATTAGAGGGGATTGTAAATGGCAGCCTATCTTTGCTTCTTAGGTTACTGTGGGGTCAGGTTAGGTGTGACTCTTGCTTTGTTAACTGTTTTAGTTGACCTTTAACCCCTTAAGGTTCAGTTGCTTGAGCCCATGGGTGTCCGGGGGGGCCGTAAGGGTCATGACTGTTTTCATTGAACATCAACTGTGATTTAGTGGAAGCTAATGAGCCATTAGTCTTCATCAGGACTCACTCTACACACGTACCACCAACAAATTATACACTGGAGGTATTAAATGCGACATGGCGAAGTCACCGGCAAAACACATCTCTTTGTTCTCAAGCCTTCTGTCTAAACACATGACTGTGAGCTGACTAAGACTCACTGACAGCTGGTGAAAACTTAAGAGACCAAAACATGGACCCTGCATAGTGCAGTCACCTCTCTGGAGAGTGGTGGTGTAACTGGAGTGCGAAGCGTCGGGGCTACTCAGTAGAGACAGTAATCTGTGTCAGGCCAAGACATTTTTTGTCTCCCTCCCTCCAGCCACTAAGGTTGTTGAACTAGGGCATCAGGCAGGGCTGCTTGCATCAGTATGCAGCATGGAGACGGTGAATCAATGCAGCCTGGGAGACTTTCCACTCTCTCTCTCTCTCTCTCTGTCGCAGCCCCACTATTAATGAGCAGGAACCAGGGCCTGTCCACTCCCCTTGTGGCCACACACTAAATTACCAGCCGTGAATCAACACAGCATTTACGGGCAACCGCAAATTAAAGTGGCTAAATCTGCAAGGACAACCAGACCTTGTGTAAACAAGAGGATCATAGGGTAGGCTTAGAATGGGACCTGAGGAATCCAATATATATATATATATATATATATATATATATATATATATATATATATATATATATAATTAACAGAGAAAAAATATATAATATATAAGGAAAAGTGGCTTCCTCCAGTTCTCAGTGGACATATTTGGTCTGGTGTGAGTGTTAGGATCAATGGTAGACTCGTATAAACGCCAGGCCAAGCACCTAGCTAGGAACTCATTCTCATCAGAGCACACAGTAAAAAAACTAAACAAGCCAGACATAAAAACAGAAAAAGGAGAGAATATAATATAATATTACAACAGACCATATAAATGAGAGGAATTGCAACATAATAAACAGGTAAACAAACAGTAAAACTGAAGGGGAAAAGGCTTTTAAACATTTAAGCACAGCGGCGGGAGATGCAGCAGGATGACCTGTAATGGGAGAGAGGGGGAAGCGGAGGAGTGGTAAAAGCCTGATAAAATAAGAGACTGTAACCTCACTCCACTTAGCCGTCAGACAAAGAGATGCTTTAGGGAGTGCATGAGCAATATCACCATAAAGTCACAACATGCTGTGCATCTGCAGCTGTTTTTACGCCCCCTGTCTCCATCTCTGCACACTGAAATGAATAAGTTTAAAAACACTTTCTCAAAGAATCTTTACAGAAATATATGTTTAATAAGTGGGTTTGAAAGAGGAAAAGCAGTAAAAAAAGTGAGTTGTATATTAGATGTCTAAAACACAAAGAGCAATGGGGAATGCCAGAAGTGAGAGAAACAGTAAAGTATGAAGATTATCTCTACAGTAATTACCAAACCTTATAATCATAAACTTGAGAAGAGAGAGGGCGGTCGTAAGATTAACCTTGACATTCATGTGCCAACACATGCACATGCATGCAAACCCCCTTAATTGCATCTCTGAAACCTAAGGATGTAGCAATATAAAGTCTTATTGGCAGATACAGATGTACATCCCTGAACTTTCTCTAAAATGATTGCAAAACCAAAATCAGGGAGTCTCTTTTGGAGTCACTTACATGATGTACAATCCTTGAAGAGTGGATGGACTCTGCCCCTGAGAATATGACTAAAACCTCACTCCAAAAATTATTGTATCTGAGTAACAAAAGGCATTGTCCCCACTGTGTCAGGCAATCAAAAGGATTGGCTTACTGGAACTCGAGCAGCTAGTTTTTGAGTTGGTGCCAAATAGAGGCATTTATATCAAATAGAGAGCCACTGCTTGCCTGATTTAATGGGTGTATGACTTGACTATGAGTTGGTGGCCCTATGCTGTGGCTTTGCCATACCTTTTTGATGGAGAGTATGGCTGTTTTTAGGTCATTGTGCTTTTGACAGTGTGTCAGTGTGTGTCAAACACTAAACTCTTCAAAATGGGCCTCCACTAAGAGTGCCTTGGGACCAGACCGCTCACCCTCCTTCCATCTCAGTAGTGACAGTCCACTGAGGGAGAGACAGTCTAATTTCACTGCTGGCTGACGTCCATTCAACTTGAGTGATGAGGGAGCAGGCCCTCACACACACACACACACACACGTATGCACACACGTATGCTCACATGGCCAGAAATACACACCATGCACATACAAAAAATGACACTAAAACAGTAAACCCAAAGCAAGGTTGGCTGTGTTGACAGGCCCATTAACTGGCCTCTGTCTGCCATTTGTTGTTTCACACCCTCCAATTCCAGAGAAATATACTGGCCTGCAAAGCCCTACTATATGCTCCAGTGCACCCTGGCCCCTCTAAAGCCATCGTTATCCAGTGTGCTGTCCTGTGCTCCCCATTCCCCCTCTTCATTATCATGCTGAAAACAAAACTGCTTCAGCGTAATAGGTTGCCATTGTATCTGCCATCAGGTACTTCTCAAAGTAAGGCTTGACGAGAATATGCATGGACCTCTCAGGGAAAGTTAGAGGCAATGAGTGAGACATGTCCAGAGATGGGGGGCCCATCTCGGGCAAGGGAGGCCTCCCCTGTGATAGACCCTGATGAAGACAAATGGACAGGACCAATGTGGCCTCCATGTGGCGGGATATCATCTACAGGAAAATGGGAGTCTGGGATGGCTGGCTGGATGACGGACGCACAGCCTAATTGGTGACCTGCAGGGTTAGAGGTGGGGTGGGGAGGCCTCTCCACTGACTGAGTGGCGTGAGTGTCAATCTATCCTGAGCAGGGGTCAGAGATCAAGTGATCTGCAGGGGGAGAGTTGAAGGGATAGGGATGCATGTCATGAGACGTAGCCTGTTTGCTTCTCTCATCCTGCGATCAAAATTAAACACTACAGCACTCCTTTGATGAACAGAAGACACAAAGAATCGTTGTGTATCGTTTTGTGTGTGAGTTTGGAGATGGAAAAACAAAGAGTATTAAGTGATGCTGATACAAGAGAGGAACATTTTTTGTTTGCGTGTGGTCTACCTGCTCGGTTCAGCAGTGAATACTGTACATTGCGCCCAGAGAAAAACGGAAAAAAATATATCTTGTTGAACACTAATCCGAGTCAGGATTTGAACATTACCTTCTGTGCTCAGTTTTTGCAGCAGCTGGAGGGAAATCGATCACACGCCTGAATTAATACTTAATCATAGCACCCCAGATGCTCTTAGCTGAGGCCTGTGTCCACTGCTGAGCAAACACTGGCGGCACAAAGAAGGAGTGTAAGGTATGGGCAAAAGGCTGAAGCCAAGTGCATTACAGAGTGGACGATGTGCTTCTTTACTGTCAACCTGAACAAACAGACACACATCACCACACATGAATGAACATACGCACGCATACTCAGATCACCATCACCACCACTAGCTGTCACGACCACATGCAGAGTCAGCCATAGTGTGAACATTAACGGTCCAAACCAGCTACATTTACCAGTGAGCTGACCAGACTGTCTGACATTTAATCTTCCTCTCCTCAGTTAAAGCCCATTTCCATCCAAGAGAAGAGTGTTGGTGTATTATATCTGTTGAGAATAATGTGCAGCTCGGCCTTAATAGACAGCACAAAGACTGACAATAATCCTGTGGAGAGGAATGTCAACATGTTTCCCCATAACACAATACTGAAGTGACACTACAAAAGCGGCTGTGAATATGAATGGCTCCAGTGTCCAGGGTGCTACTAGAGAGCTTCCTCTCAAGTCTATTCAGAAAACTGCAGCGCCACTGTGTATGAGGGGCTTTCACCAGTGACTGACATGGCTAATCGCACTGGCCACTGATTGGAGAAAAATGAGACAGAGATAGCCATTAAGTGAATCCATGTGAGAAATGGTTTTAAACCCTGTTATTTGCTACCAAGGCAACAGAAGGAAACACATTTATTGTTGCGTCTCACTATAGACAAAAATAATGGTTGGCCAAGGTCGGTCTCTAGTATGCAACACATGACAAAGCCGATGAATACTTTCCTTTTTGAAAACAACTGTGCTTTTAGAAAGCCACCGCAAGAGTAAATAGGGCCCGAATTAACAATTAAATCCATTTATTTTAAACCTATTGACATATATCGTTTGACATCGTTCACTCTCGAAAAATCTACTCACTTCAGTCTCGAAAATCTGCTCACCAGCAAGTACGGGAATCATTTTATTATTGTGAAACAGACAGAATGTTTTTTCTCATATAACACTCAAAACAAAAACTGTTATTTTTATTTGATAAATTACAAATGCCTCCATATATATATATATAAATTAATTGTCAAAATTATGATTGATTAATTCTCTGTTGAGCAATTCTCTGTTGATTAATAATTTCCACATGTGTTTTCACGCAAAATTATTTCCATGCATTTGGACACAATTTGGAATGGAAACTGCTATTGTTCCATTTTTTTTTGCTATTGTAAACGACATAAAGTTTTAGTGAGTCTTACAATTATGTGGGCAGAAATTACATATGCAGACGTAAAAAACAGTGCTATGACAGGCTTCACTCTGGTCCAGGAGGAGGTATAACGGAGTACCACATTTACTGAAAAAACAAAGAAACAAAAGAAAAATGAGACGGACAACAAACCCATGTGAATAAAAAAGGCTTTAGGGGCTTTATCTGGAGGCACCATGTGGGAATGATAATGACCATCTTGGATCCAAAAGGACAACCATTCATCTTAACCCTGGTCTGCCTGGCAAAACTCATAATCCCCCTAACACCCACGACCCACCACTAGACAGACAGCAGGGAAAAAATGGCACTTTGAAGGCACAGGATAAGACAAAACAATACCCATTCCTCCCCATTCTCTTAAGGCTCAGCATGATTATTTAACATTCCCTGGAATACGCTCCATCTGCCAGCCAGCATTAATTCCTTCTTTTACCAAATCTTCACCTTTACGCCTCTGAGATTATGTCACTCCCTCTGCCCCCTCCCATCCACCCCTCCATCTCTTTTACTCTCTTTACTGGTCCTTCAATCAGACTAATACCTTTTCCCTAGTGATGAATCATTTTATTCAATCTTCCTTCCTTTATTCTCTCGCTCTGAAGACACACGAGCATCAACTGCTCTTTTCTTTTTAAACATCCTCTATCCATCATAGCAGGAGGCCTGGTCTGAGCCCCCCCCCCCCCCCCCCCCATGCTCCAACTGTTCTACTGTCCAATCCAGCTTCCTTTTTTCCCTCCGCCATCAGGATGAAGAATGGTGAAGGTTAGATGGCTCCACTTTCACCCCCTGGCTTTTGACCCTCTCCCTGCTTGCCCCAGGTGACATTACTAAATACTGCTGTCTCAGGGGGAGTGAATAGTCTCTCCATTTATTTCAGACAAGAGTAAGCCCTCCCTTGTTTTGCTGTTTTAGTGTGAAAGATCTCCATTTGTTTGTGTTATGTGTCACATGTGTCAAAGTTTGTGTTTCTTTTTCTGTATTTTTTCAGCACAAAACTCAAACTGGATTTTTAAAAGCGTAAATTGTTTGTGGTCTTTTATTTGGCAAGTAGGTGTCATAACCCTGGGGCATGTGGAATACATTCAAAGCCACTACATAATTTCCTGAGTACAGTGTAGTTCCTCTCATTTTAATCCCTAAAAAGTTGTATAAATATCTGCAACAATTTATGTGTGAACCCATGCCAGTCAGAAACAGGATTTCAGTTTCGGTGTCTTTCTGAGAGGACTGACAGCCCCAGGGTCAGTGTTCATTGAGTCACCAGTTGGTCTTTCCAAAAAGAATACAGCAAGTAACTAAAAAAGATCCTCAAGCATCTAATGGATCAAAGAGCGCTAACTTCAGGACCAAAATTAAACAACTATCGTCAGTGAGTCACTAAGAGGGAAATAGTAAAAAACACAAACACAAGAAGAAGAAAAAAAAAAAAAAAAAGCCAAAAAAGATTGACAGTTTCTAATAAAAAAGCAGCAAAGCCACAGAGAACAGAATAAAGACTGAAACCGTCCTAACGGCGTGGTAAATCTGATTAAGCGTCAGAGTGAGGATGACGAACAAGGCTAAGTGACTGAGTAAGTGAATAAATAAAGGAGAGAAGATTGTGGTGGCCGCCTGCCACAGCACCACGTTATTTGAGCAGCCTTGTGTGTACACAAGCCAGGTTGCTACGGGCTGAGTTTTCACACTCAGCGCAATTACTCTGGCTGCGTTCTGTGCCGGTGAGCTAATTAGACCTTGGCGAGCTCGGGACTGGTAAACTAGAAGATGAGGTGAGTCACTGGGGATGGAAATGGAGGTGATAGCCTCTGCCTTTCACCCGAAGTCCTCTCATACTGAGGGAAGTAGTTCCGTGTTTACACCACGGACTGCGAACGAGAAATGGCCCCGAAAGGAGGAGTAAATGTGGCGGAGAAAATGGTTGAGCTGCGGCTGTTAAAGCGTCTGTGCTTGCTCCCTATTTCTCCTTCTTTCTCTCTTCTTCCATGCTTCCCTCTCGTGCGAACACATAAACGCATGCCCAGCCCCATCCTGTGCCACCAGAAACACCCAGCTGTCCGCTCTCTGCCCCCACGTTAATCCCGGCCCACCGAGTCCACTCCCACCCCCGCTGAAGTAACCCAATAATGCTGTGTGTACTTAAACAGCAGTGTTGGCAGGCCTCCTCCGGTCCCAATCTCCTCTCATTGAAAACTAACACACAGAGCTCTCTTTCAACAGTCCTCTACCGAACTCAACTCCTTCTGAGAGTCGCTGTTAAAACAAACACTCTTCACAATGCAGCTTACTTTAAAGGAAGAAGGGAAAAAAGAAAATAAGAACTGATGATTGCCCTTCTCTCTCAAGGCATTATTAGGCAATATGTTATAATTAATTGAATTGTGGTCTTGTTGGTACATGAGGGTTCTTGGCTGCTGAGCTTTCTCATTAGCTACGCAGATTCTGGCCCTAACCTAATGAACAATAATAACACTCGCCGGTTGAAATGTGTTACGGAGATGAAACCTGATGGCCTCTGCTGGTAATTGGGCTCCCTTCCACTCATTAAGGGAGGAAAGCAATAAAAAGCAATAACACTCTCAATGTGCCATCAGAGGAGGAATGTGGCACTTTCTTTTTGACAATTCATCAAGAGTGAAGCCCTGCCTATTAGCTGAATGAGAGCCCAGGGCCAAATAAACATCTCCCACTCCGCACAGACTGTTTGATGGGTAAACAGTCTTTGATGTGCTCGCTGCCACTGACATTCTATGTGGACATGACCGTCAGGGAAAAGTAAAGACCATGGGAGAACTTCTAGTGTAGTTAACTATTACAGAAATATGGCAATTCAAGGTCTGCAGTGTTTATTCGGACTAGTTTGCAGATTCCACTTTGTGTGTTCTCCTTACCCTGCAGGTTAAACTTTGTAAACAAAATGTGGAAGTGTGTAGAGTCAGTAAGAAGATTAGGGAAAATCCTGGGTGAGGGCATGATTGCATTTCCCTACAAGTAAGAGAGAGAAAAAAAAAACCCAGTCTGTGTGTACAAGTGTTCCATGAACTGCAGGATTTTCTGCCAAGTTCTGCACATAGGGACTTTCAGCTCCATTCATCACCCAATTTCTCTCAACAGCGCTGCTCATCGTAATTTGTTTTCTGAGCAATTGACATGAGGAAGCTGTCTCGCACTGGAATATTCAAATAAACAATTACCTCTGACTGGCTCGGCAACAATTTCAGGAATGTTACTCCCTGCATTGTGTGTTTCAGCTTGCCTCCTCACTAAGCCTGTGGCTTTCAAGCAGTGAAAGGAAAGGATATAAGCCAAGAGTGACACACAAGTCATCCTCGGGTCTCATTCCACCAGAGTCCTCTGTCTGGTCCTGACAGGGTTAGCAAGCAGGCAGTTCAGAGTTCCACTGCAGCTTGGCTAGGGGGATAAAACCTGTCTAAATCTTGTACCCTCCCATGCCCCGTCTGACTGTCGAGTCAGAGAGGGATGAGGACTCAAAGCTAGAGGAAACACAGGCGATGTTAGCCTGGGAATTCAAAACTACTTTTGGAAAGTTTTCAGGTTTTATTCCAACAGTAAAAGCCGGTGTGGATTGGCAGAGATGACAAAGTATATGGTTAAGCTGCTATATGTCATCTGAGAGGGAAACTTTTCAAGCATTAAGGAGTGGGGAGTGTAATATGGAGAAGCAATAAAAAAAGAGGAAGAGACGGCCACTGGGAAGCGTGATAATCAATCTCTCTCCTACCTATTTCTGCGTGCTGCATAAACATATCGCATGATGATAAATCCACAGATGCACATATGCACATTAAGGTTAGACTATGTTGGTTTGCAAATATACATTCAATGCAGAACTGGATGATGTGTCACTGTTTTTTCTCCAAAGCCCTTAATTTGAACTAACAATAGTAGCAGTATTAGTAGTATAGGCTTAAATGGCCAAACACGCAAATCAAGACAGGGGCTATTTTCTGATTTGCATGCTTGCAGTGTAATTCAGTGTGAGTGTGTATTTCTACCAGGCCAAACACGCTTAATGAAAAGAAGGATTTATTTGCAAAAAGAGATATCTCAGTTTTTCTTTATTGTCCTAAATCATGTTTTTTTTGTGTGTGTGTACTCCAGGGAATATTAATCAAATTAATTTTGGGCTGTTTTGATAAGATTTTTTTTTTTTTTCATAATTTTGTTTTTTTATCGTGCACTCAAGGGAATATCAGTCAAACTGGTGTTGGTTTATACATTTTAAGAATGGCTTTTATCTGTTTTTGCAAATTAACTTCAAAAGCTGTTCAGAGTGATTTCACGCTGTAGCTGTCAGCTTTAGTCAGCGTTGGTAGAGCAGATACGTTTCAAAGATATCATACAGAATATACATTTAAAATCTAAATAAATCAGTTCAAATACAATAAAAGTATCTTGCCAAGAATCTATCCCAACTCTATGTGCAAAATGCAAATTCTACAATGCTACCCAAATACACACATTTACAGTAAAACAAACACATACACACACACACACAGCAGAGTTATATCTTTCAGAGATTCAGTCTGGGAGATCAGCTTCACTGAAATGCAGGGTGTCAGCCTGTCCACAAAGTCACAGGAAAGAGGAGATGGCCATTAAGGGTTGTTCTACAGACAACCTCCTCTGCCTTCTCCAGTAATCACAACAGAACAGATGAAATATGCCATGTCTATGGATGGTCATTTCCTCTCTCTTTTTCTCACTCACTCTGCTTATGTCATCAGGTGCCTCTGGAGAGAAGCAAAAAAAATATGCCAGACTACATAAAGCCCATTTTCCATTGTGCATGGCTACAGACAAACAAAATTGTTTAATGTCTGCTTTTTGTTGTTGTTGTTGTTGTACCCGAGTACAGTATTTGCATTTTTGGATGCTTTTCAGCGTGTAGTCAAGGTTTAGGGTCAACCAGCATTCTTGAAACTGACAGTGATTCAGTGTCTTGTTCAAATGCACTTCAGCTGGACCGGCACTGCGGTTTGAACTTGAACTTTGCCAAATAAGAAATGTTTCCTGACTCTTCAACAACTACCATGTTGCTGCCCTCTTATCAGTAGACTGCCAACATACAATCTGTGCTGGACTTCTTATATGCTCCACTTCTGCCTGGTGACCAGAACCACCTGCTCTGGACAACCTATTTTGTACTATAGACATGGTAATAATTACACAAGTATGCAAGTGCTTTACATATGGAGAGGCATGTCTTAATGTCTCTCTTAATGTACTGCCGTACTAGTCCACAGAGATAAACGCTATACAACACTACATTTCACTCTCTCTCATTATTATTGTCTGAGGCTTTGACTGCTCTCTGTGTCTCTCCCTCTCTGATACAGAAGGTCACTGGAACAAAGGAGGCCCTCACTAGCTGCTATCTGACTGTGGTCCAACAAGATGAAGTCTGTCTGGATCAACTCCCTTTCCCCCCCGACAGTAACCCTGGGGAGATAACACCAAGCTAGGAGGAATGTTTGCTGGTAGGAAATGGAGACATACAGACAGCAAGGAGTGTGATACTGTAAGACCTGTATGCCTCCCTCCAAAAAGTGGGAGTGAAATCACACTGTGAGTGAAACGTAAGTGGAAGGAAGCCAAACAATGAGCAATACATATATGAGAAACACAAAGATTTGCCCAAACTCCAAATAATTGTGTGGAGAGGGAGAATCTGCTAAAATTGTGTCAAGAATAATGGCAGCTGAAAAAACTGTGGGAGTGATGTATGTTTTATGGCTATAGATGGGTGGATGACCCTGCCCTTGGCCTCTTTGGGACCACGGATATGGGCTGAACCAGCTGTGGAGGGAGGGGGGACGACTGTAGATGAAAGTTTAACGGCCCTCCCAAGGCCTGTATACCTCCACCCCCCCCCCCGATGGAGCAACATGTACGGGAGGCGGGCCTCTTTCACATCTCCGCACAGGGCCTCGCTGGGGCTCATCAAACTCCTCAGCTGCTCCTCACTTGGGGAGCCCATCTGGTGCCAAGCAACCCGGAGGAAGGAAACTGAGGCAGTACTAGCAACTTGTGTGTGGTGGTGCCCTCCCACACATACACATACACATATTTGTACAAGTGCACCGTTCCAGATAACCTCACTCCACATCCGCTCCAATTTCTCCTGTGCCGTTATAATTTAAGCCAATTAAGCTGATTTTCTAGATTTTATTTTCTCTTCAGCGTCCCGCTCTCACTCCCTCTGCACTCACCAGGATCCCAGCTGGGCTTAAACACACACAGACGGGTCGTCAGAACAAATATTAACTGCTCAGCCTGGGAGGACTGGGTAGGATCGTTGTTTAAGTGTGTAATTTGGGAGCCATGAAAACATATGTTGAAAATCCTGTTAAAGGCATTAGTTCTAAACCAAATGATTGCTCTTCTTAGCCTTTTGTTAGCTGTCATGATGTCTGTATCTCTATCAACAAGTCTGTGTGTGTGTATGTATATATATATATATTATTTTACAGTTCTGTCTGTGTTGCACAACAACAACATTTCTGCATATAACTTATATGCTCTGAATGAATATCTTTATCTTTCTTGTGTTGATGTTTCACTTACCTGTGGAAGGCAAGGCCGTTGTTGAGAGGGATACAGGAGAAGACAAAGGGATTGTCAGGAACAGACATGGAAAAAAAAAGAAGAAAAACAACTGGTTAGGAGAAGCAAACAGAGGGCAACAGCAATCTTCAGTAATAAAGAAAGCGATGTAAACCTTGCATTTCATGTAGGTCTAAGAGGAACTAACCGTGACCTGGGGTTACTGTTAGAACCCAGTCTGAGACCACTATCGTATTCCCTACCCCACTTCTACATCCCCTCTACCTCTTCCCCCTCTCCACCCCTGTATCAACCCATCCTCCCAGCTTTCCTTCTGACATCTGCTAATCCCTAGACCTCTGACCCCAGGAAATTTACTCTCTCAACCTTGACCATTTTCTTTCTCTTTTCCCTCTTTATGCCTGGCGGATCACCATTATCCATTATCATTCCATTGTCTGAGGCCAAAAACAGTTTAAGTTCCCGTGAACTGACATCCACTTGCAGGCTAAAGGCGATGAGGGTATATAACGGGATGTGGGGGGTAAAAGGTGTTGTGTATCTGTGGTGTGATAGTCTGGCTGTGTGATTTTTGTCAAACACAATAATAAGACTACCAGAAAATGGCTATCTATTTTATAGTAATATAAGACATCTTCCACACCTTGCAGCATACAAATTGTATTTAATACCTACAGACAGCAGGAATTTTCATTTGAATAATGTGCCCAGATGATGCTTATACTGCATGTTTGCTTTGGCCAGGCTTGGGTGCTAGAAACGTCTGTAAAGTTTGGTGAGGCACCTGTTAAGGTCTGGATATTTTTGTCATTTTCCATTAACTCCAGGATCAACATGTGGATTCTTTAACATGTAATCATCCACATTTAATACTGACGACTGTATCTCTTTTTGGATGTGGAGTTGAATCCACCATAGAAATACCAAATGGAGAGAAATGGAAAGGAAGAGAGAGATTTGTGTTAAGCTTTTAGGTGTAAAAATGAGACAGCTGTCAATGACCTAAAAATGTCACAGGCATTCATTAAAGAAATATTTCTCAAGTGAAAGCCTTACACCTGCATCCCTAAGGCGAAACTGCAGCTGAGGCAATGATAACCTATTATACTTCATTCTTCCCTTTGTACTGAGATCCTGATCCATTAACTAACACTGATTGCTACATAAAAGCTGCTCCTGTAAATTGTTAAGAACACAATCAGAAGTAATTCTTCATGTCAAAAGACATGAATGCAAGGCGAGGCACTAAATCATAACATGTAAACTCAATGGACTGTGTCAAGAACAGATAGCTTTAAGATTGAACTACACACCACAATGCAGTATGCAATGTGACAAAACACGGTTTGAAGTAGCCGCTTGTGTCCATATTGTTTTGAAATGGATAGATTATGTTGTGATATTTCTATGATTTCATATTTAATGAACTAATTGTGAATTAAATGTACATTATAGTGAATATATTCGCAATTTACAGTATATCATGACAATTTCATGACAAACAAAACAAAATTTCTGAGACTTAAAGGTTCACAGTCACAGAAACGTACCTACTGAAACTAACATACAGTATATCTACACCATTTATAGGAAAGAATAAAGAAAATGTTATTATGATAGGTAAATCGAGAATTCAAGAATACGAATCCCATCAGGTAAGCTACAAAAGTCCTATCGTTCCGCAGTAATGACTAAAATGTCTTATGAATAAAATGACTTGTGTGTGTGTGGAAAGTCTGATGAAAAGTCAATAAGTCAATATGATCCTCATTTTAATGATAATGTAATTTTGAATAAAAGCCAAGTCACCAATTTCACTAAAACCAACTCATCACATCAACAAAGATGAGATATGCATGTCCAAAACTAGTTGGTTAAAAACAATGACGACTGAAACTGAGCAGACCATGTTGGAGTTGGCCCTAATAAATGTTGAACAACAGTTACTTCTAATGAAATAACTGCAGTGCAGAACCTCTCCTCAATTTTGGTCCATGTTCGTTCAACTCATGTTCAAGGAGCAGCCGGATGTGCGTAGGAGAAAATGCGATGCTATCAAGCGGACCAATCACAGTTGTTACGGTTCTGGGGATTAAACACAGAAGTATAAATCGGGCTTAAGACCTGATCTGACCAGATCAGAGGAACATCAGGATGCTCGTGTTGTTGATCTGTTGTTGATCTGGGTACGCTGGCACCCATCCAACTGTGTGGATCCTGACCCCCGGGCAGAGAGGCCCTTATACACCCCACTGTTCCTGACCGCCCCAGGATCCTGGCACCACATGGCACACTCTCACATTTATTATTCATCTACTTCATTACCCTCCACAGCCGTGTACCTTCCCAATGCAGCCCTGATGCGGTGACCCTGGGGTGAGCAATATGCTGGTCTTCAACAGAAAGAGAGGCAAGAAAGACAAAGAGGGAGAGGCACCACACCAATGTCATTTCATTAATGTCTTCTCTCTTGAAGCACAGAGAGCTAAAGTGAGCAGAAGCTGCGGACTGAAGTCGAGCACTGCAGAGAAGTGGATTTGTGTGGAAATTGCCAAGAGGACACTGGCCTCATCTATCTTAGGTCAGCATGCTAAGCTGTTAGAGAAGCTCGGTCATTCCTAAGTAAGGATATCCAATCAATTCCAACAGCCCCCAGGGCAGTCACCATCCCAGGACCCCATGCAAGTGCTGTCTTTCTGCCGCCCAATGCCTGGAAGCAGGCAGCTTACGTGTTGGGCTGCGCTCAGTTAATTGCTTGAGATACGATCCTGTGTGGTTTGTGGGAGAGTTTTTAAGGGTTAGTTGCTGTGGTTGGAGAGACCCATAAACTAGAGATAAACTAGAGATTAGCCTCACAATGGGAAGGTATGCAGCACAACTTTCCTGTGGGACTAAGAAAATATGAGCCCTCCATTAGCACAGTAGGAAACGCTGTGGATTTAGAGTCTTACTGATGTGTGGCTTTGTGTGTGTGTGTGTGTGTGCAGATGTTTATTTGTCCGTCACAATTTTCTGACTGGAGTTCAGAATATTTATATAACAGGTAGAACTGGACGGTATTACTTTGCCAACCTGTACATACATTTCTTCACTGATGTCCTCGGAAATCCAGTCATTTAAGTCATTAAGTAGATCTATTCCACACTTTCCTTTTTTATATTCAACATTCACACATCATATCAAGTATTTTCTGGGAGCTACTGCCAACTCTCTTGCTGAAAGAGCAGAGTGGGGACAACATTTGAAAATTACAGACTTCAAAGAAAATAAAATGTCACTTTTTAAAATTACATTTATTTTTCAATCTTGATTATTTTCCCCCTTTTCTCATAAACCAACGAAGCTGGTGGTGTGCATGTTTATTTTGGACATCATCATAATAATTCAATGTGAGCGCTAACCCAGCCCCATAATGACTTCCCTTTTCTTTGCTGTTATTTCTGTGCCACTGGCCTGTGCCAGGACACTACAAGGCTGGGGTGACCACAGAGGAGTAACTCTGGTCTGGTTGTGGTTCTTGGACCAAGCGCTGTGTTCCCGGGCTGGGAGTCCATTTCAAATTCAGCATTTTTACCCTCTTTGCCACCGTTCATTTCACTTGGTTAAAAAACGGCCCCACGCCTTTTCACTGGGATTGTGGAGACTAGGCCACATTGTACTCCAAACTAACAGTACAGTATAATTTTCACAGTGCAGAAACAGGGCAACAAGCACACCAGTGTATACATACACATATACTCTTTATGATTTGTTCTACTCTCTTTGTACTGTACTGTATATACAGTATATCCTGTGCTGATCATTAGCACACACTTAAAATACATGTGCTATAATAAGCAAAGTCCATCTTTATATGATCAAAGCTTCTCTGCTGTGGTTAAAGCAAAGCAAACATCCAAGCGGAGCCCACAGAAAGACACACAAAACGGGATGTTTATTCTTAAGCGAAAGACAGAGAGAGAGAGGCAAACAGATGGAAAGCATAGAAGAACTGTGGAAAGCTTAGAAATAACTTTTGATCACTAATAAAACCAGAAAATATCATATTTCCTATCCTGAGTAGTGACCATATACAAAGCCAAGCTCATATCAAAGGAAACAATTTGAGGGCATTAATTACTAATTTGTACCCACAAATGATTATTTTGGTTAATAAATCGGTTTGTTGAAGGTTGCATGATGGTTTGAATACTGTCAGTGGCTGCATGCCATTCTCCATCTCTTCTTACAATAGAATAATGTATTTATCATAATAGCATGGCCTAAATGCCTGCGGCTGTATAAAGGTCATAGGTGAGGAAATGCATAAGGATGAGAGTAGACCCCCAATAATTGCAGGAATATACATTACGGCACAGCCAATCAATATGTACACATTGTTAATAGATCGATGCATGTGAGGAATATCCATTGACTGGTGCAGAGGCAGCCAAATGAAGAGTGGGGACATAAAAATGACCCATAGCTGCACACATCTCTCCTTGACAATTAAACTGATTGCATCTTCTCACCTTCACATCTTTAACTATCTCACTGTAATATACCTTAACTGGCCACGGAGGAAACATATAATCTAACACACATTACTGTGTATTTCACGGTACACTGGTAATATAAAAAATTGATCTTATATAATTATCATCCTTCCTAGGAAGCAGTGAGGTTCCTCGTACTCTATCCCAAAAAGATCTTATGTATTGCCCTCCTATGGTGATAAACCTGAACTTGTTGTGTGGTACAATAGCAGTCCTTCCTAAAACCCTTCAATTACCTCCCCAGCCCCCAACGCCTCCAACAGGATGTACGGCTTTCGCAGACTATCAAGTAGAGATGGGCCGCATGAAACCCTCAACATGCAGTCACACTGGGTACAATTACAGACCACTACCCGCTCGTCTGCCCTCTCAGCCCCACCCACATATGCTCAGGGGGTCATTACCTCTACCCTCACCATCAGGCTGCTGGCATGCAGTTGTCCATGCAGCATGAGCTGTGGTGCCTACATGTGGTGCAATTGAGAGAGAAGCCATGTGCACTTCGTGAAACTAAAGCAGCATCATGTAAAACCACAGCAAAATGTTCCAACAATTCTGCAGGCTGGAGAGCCAATTCAATTAGAGGAGGGCAAAAACTGTGGTTACAGGATGTCCCAATTCACTTAACATCTGCTGAAGGAATATGAAGCTGTACATGGTAAACCTTACCAGCAGACAAATGATGGCACTGAGGTCTACAGACTATAAATAGTGGATAAACCAAATGGTAATGAGCACTACCGAGAGCACAATCAAAAATGCTCCATCTTGAAACGGTGAGAAAACAGGACACAACGCCCCGTCATTCACTGTGTTCGGGTTTTCTACAGCTGAACCCTTTTCCTTGGCTCCAGAAAGAACCTCCAGCTGCGTCTTGTGTCACCATATGCATGAAAAGGGGCCATCAAAGAACATATTTCTTTCATTCCAGGCAATTTCCCTAATCCCTGATGAGCTGCAGGGGAGAGGAAAACATTATGGATGTGGGTTAGCAGGTGGTGGAGAAGGGATTTTGTGGGTAGCGCATGAGTGTGCGTGTTTCAATGTGTGTGAACATGAGTTTATCTGAATACATTTGCATTATTGCGAAGCCTTGTTTAATGACTGAACCTTTTTATTTTGTATTTCTGTTTATACTAGTATGTGTTCATCGGTGTGAGCATGTGCATGTGTGTATGTGTGGATACGTGGATATTAGCCTGACGCACAGGCCTGTGTCGCCCAGGAGAAGGGACTGAGGAGCCTTGAAGTAGCTCCCAAGGATTAGTTTATCCAATCGTCCACTAATCGCTGATAAATTCTTTCCACTGGTGAGTCCTGCTCAAGTTCCCTCTCTCTTAAGACTCCTCTCACTTCAGCTGAAAGAGAGAGGGCAGAGGAAAAAAGCTAAGACGCATGCTTCCTTGCTTAAACAAACTTTGAAATCCAAACACCGGCTATTGCTGCCTTCTAGTTGGTACAATTGCTATTGTTTCTCCAAGTACTACAGCAGGTGATGGTCCAGTGACTAGTGGCTTTCCCTCATATTTCAGGTCAGGGCACAGCAGGGGGGGAAAGCCCTCCAGAAAGCAGTCAGTCCAATTTCCTCATGTCACCACCAGCTAGTTTCTGACAGCTCTGAGATGTGGGCTGCAATAACGAGGAACAGCAGCAGCCCACAATGTCAGCATTTTCCTCTTGGTGCTCTGACAAACCTCTGGGCTCTGGAAGGAGGCGGGGGTGTGGGGGTAAAAGGGGGGGTGCCAAGGGCGAGCTTGTTACGATTTAATAAGTGTCATTGTGGGGCATTATGTCAACTGCACAAGCAGGCTGCAATTTCTCTGCCATGCATCTTCTGTCCTTTCATGGTTTATGTTTGGGAAGCAGGGCGCCAATTCTCTTTCCAATCTTTTATTTATGCAGGGGAGGTAAACTGAGTATGCTGGTGGGTGAGGGGGGGGTTCAACCGTTTGCCACCAATAAGATGCTCCATCTCAGTGGTTGTTGATGAATATTGCTCATTTACTTTTTTCACCCATATTTCCAGAAACACATGGGAGTTAAGTTGGGATCACAAGCTGACTTCCCTTGGTTTTTACAGGTTTTGGTCAGAGATTTATGACTACATGTGTAGAAAAGCATAGCAATCATATCTGGAATTCCACTGAGTCGATTCAAGGAGTGTTGGGATGAGATGTGGTTAGTGGGGGATATACAGTGAACAGGTAAAGTACAGCTGACACATTAACACAAAATGGTCTTTTCAAAGGGTGCCAGACACAGAGGAGAATTGCATTGACTGTATCGCAGCAAACTATACACACTATACATGTAAGACGCCAGCAATCAACAGTGGCCTTTCAACAAACCCACTCCTCTACTCCACTATCGGAACGCTAGCTACAAGGGAGTTTCCATTACTTTCTGGCAAAAGATCTTGGCACTGACAATAAAAAGGGGGAGGAGAAGGGGGAGTGTAAAAAAAAAAAAAAAACTGTGAAATCTGACTGGCTGAATTCCAAGTCTCCTATTCTTCTTTTTATCTGAACCCTGCCCTCACACTCTGCCTGGCTGCCTGCCAGAGAGACTGTTTTATTATTCCTGCACTTTTTTCCACATCTCTGCATACTCTCTTTCTCCTGCATTCTCTTTGATTCTTCTCGAACGCTGTTTGCTACTGTGTTCTCTGCAACACTCTTCTATTTCCTTTAAGACACCTCCCACAACAAACGGTACACCATTAGTCACTCAGTCTATGCATATACATGCATCTTCCTACCTGTACTCATATCTATAACTATTAAACTAGTTAGAACAGTATATGTGGCATTTCCCTATATGTAATAACAGAGCCATTAAATATCTGACAGGGGAAGGTTAAACAAATTGCACCCTGTTTGATGGATTGGTTCAATTTGCTCTGCCTAAGTCTTCACTTGTGTATGAGGAGGATCCCAAGTGTAGGACAGCTGAGCAGCTGGGGGTGCTTAAAGAGCGCTTTTTCACTCCCTGCCAGTTTCCCCTTTCAGTGTACTACAGAGAAAGCCAATGATTTATGAAGCAAACAAATTTGAAAATGAGCACACACCACTTCAACATGCCTCACCACAAACCTGCTGATGAGAGACAAAAAGAGCAGAACGTGCAGTGCACAGCCTGCTGGCTCAACTCATGGACATGCACACTTCTGTCACCAGGGGTCCAAACCTTCTATGTAACATGTAATTTTCCATTAGGAAGATGAGGTTATTTCAAACTTAAGACAAAGGCTTCATCACACCAGTCTGGTACAGGTGCAAAGACTCAATGAACGCAGGCGTTAAAATAAGAGATTATTTAATGTGGTTCAGGTAATTATACTAGCATATCACAAGAAGATGATTAACTGAAAGTGTAATGTCTGACGCATATATCATCCCAGTTCAGCAGATTGGATTATCATGCATCTATTTTTTTTGTTCTATTTCTGTGTATTTTGTCAAACACATCATATCATGCTGGCATTTCAGCAGGGGGGGGAATGAGTGAGGAGCAGGAGACTGAGTGGTGGGTGATGGTGATGGATGGGAGGGTGAGGCTGGAGTGGGGTGGCAAGAATATCAGTTCCGTTCTTTCCCTGAGGGGAAGCAGCGGGGAGGGGAGAGCAGGTGCATGGGAATTCAGAAATCATTGCATATGCATGCTACTCAGATTTATACAGCAAGCTACAGCTTGAGGAAAAATAATACTCAAGAGGGACGGCAAGCAGTGGATATGAAGGATTGGAGTGGAGGCAAATTGTAGCCTTTTGAACCCAGTCTAGATTTTGCAAATCCAGCCTATCTTGCTTTCTAGCCTAACTGAGGTTCAGCATCAAGGTGCAGGCAACCCCGGTGATTCTGAGTCGTCCCTAGTCAACACTGGAACTAATGTGCTTGAACAAGACATCTAATGGTTCCTGCATGTATCAAAGGCCTGCCCCTGGAAAGGCCTGTTCAACAGGGGTCCCCCCGGCAACAACATGGGCAGACAACAGGATTGGGGGCTCCCTGTGTGTTTAGATCATAGCACAATCACACAGGGAACACAATAGGCTCCTATCACGACAAGAGCCAGAATGAAACTACACAGACCCCACGTTGAGATCAATGCAGGATATTGTGGAGTGTAGTTTTCCCGAGACTTTCAACTTGTTTTGGAGCACGACAGCTGACACATTGATTTTTTTCATCATCTTTTATTAGATGAGTGTAATATGTTTTGATTTTTTGGTATTTTTCTCATCGATCATTTCCCTCAGAAACTATATTGAGCTATACTTTATACTCGTCAGAATCCAGACAGGATGGATGAAGGATATAAAAAGCTGAAAAATAAAGAGAATGTCTCTTCTTCCCCAGTAGGCAGTGTAATAACCTTTTAAATCATGTTTGACATTTTTAAGTTGGCACTGTGGAGATTCTGGCAATATCCGAGCTCTGATATTAAAACCGGTTACTGGTGGTAATCTCATTGCTTTGTTTGATGATTTGCAATATGACACCCATCCCCCTTGTCCTCAGCCACCACATAACCTCCTGCTTTCCCCTGGAGACCATCTTTTCCCGCCCAGATTTGCCCTTGCCCTGACACCGGTTGCTAATGGTGCTGCTGTCAAGGGAAGGCCTGTTGTAACAACGGAACGCGGAGACCCGTCTGTCTTTTGGATATTCACATGCTTTATTGTCTATATGGACAAGATGAGGCCTCTTTTTTTCTGTGTACATAACAGTGCAGTGATTCAAGGGCTGTCCCTTTCTAACAGATGCTAGACATGACTGTTGGAGTGACTGACTGTCCGTTTGAGTGTCTAGCCGGAAACACAATCAGTGTCACTGATCGGTCACGGAGATGTACCATCCGCTTCAGCGCGGGATGAAAGCATACAGATGAATATCTGATCAAAACAGTGTCAAACATCCACGCACCCATGTTTGACATACTGCCAGTCTGGACTGATTGAGTGTCACAGCATTTCTGATTTACTTTTGCTCTTGATGAAGGTGAAATCAAATTAAGTGTCAACACTTGGTTGAGTGTAGCCCCAGTGTGAAGTCTACAATCTGGTAGTTGCTGCAGTGCAAGGGCAAACGTCAGGCCGTGGAGCAGGTGGGAGCCCACCGCCTGAACTTAAGCAGGGACATGAGAGGGAAAGAGAGAAGAGGTTGAGAGGCAACACAACAGGCGTGTTAATTAGTGTAGCACAAATGTCTTCATAATGAGGCCTAATCACCTGAGCAGGGCAGCGACTACACGGCCACAGCCGTGCAGCCATACTGTCCGACTGGCCCACAGTGGAGCAGGGACCACACGGGAGAGAAAAAAGGGGAGAGAAACCAAGACGGCGGGGACGTTGATAACAATGCGAAATGGAAAGGAAGGAGAGTCTCTGTGTCTGAAATGTGTATGACAGCAGCCGGTCTTGTGTTGCGTATGCGTCTACTCTCTGGTGGCATAGTTAGGTGTTGTACCTCGGATTAGAGGCTGGTCTAATTGGCCCGCTGGGCACCAGGAAAAGGGCTGAGAGCAGGGCTGCTGTGACAGCAATTTCCTCAGCAAATAAATCATCTAGTCCCCTTTTCAGCATACTGCTACATCTCAACACTTCTGTCATTAACGCCATGCCTGCTCAGCTCAAGAGACATATTTACTGGCATTGATTTGATTATGGCTATTATAGATGGAACCACTGCAGCATCAACCCCCACACACAAATCTCACAAGGTAGATGTTACTGCGCTCAGAGCAGTATGTGGTTTGGCTGGGATTTTAATAATGAAAAGGTTCCATAAAGAATATATTTGCATTTACATAGGAGGTATAAAATATGCTGTATAGAGATAAGTTGCTTGTCTTGGTTTTGGTAAACACAACAACAATTGTCACGGAGGCAGTTGCTATTACTCCCTCAGGTGTGTGCGTTGCCATAGAGAGTAATTTGTGGTGAACTACTGTGAAGCAGGGACAGGAGGAGGCTTGTCCTCGTCTGCCAGCATCCATTCTGCCTGTCCCTGAAAAGTGGCTGTGGCAAAAGTAAGACCACAGGGATGTGCTGAGTTTCTCTCATCCCTAGACTGAACCCTCTCATCACTGCTAGGCAGATAGCTAAGCTTTAAAGAGAACATCCCCACTCCCTGCCACTTACTCATTTCTGGATTACGCGACTGTACAACCAGAAGCCCGATGCATGGAACACAAGAAGGAGGGTCAACACATTATGTCATCAGAGAAAAGCTGCCACGCACAGACGGAAACTGCAGTCCGCAACCTACCACTTAGTGAAGAGGCACGCTGAGATTTAGATTGGATGGGTTCAAATTATACCCAAGAGCTGGCAGCTTAGTTAGAGGGAGGATTAACATCTACTTCACGTCAAGAGCTTTCTGGTTGTAACATCCACGAGAACATACAAACACACACGCGCACACACACACACACATGCATTTACTTTAGTTATCCTCAACAGAATCAGTGCGGGACCAATGGCAAGCTGCCAACCATATTAAGACTAAAACCCATTCCGTAAAGCCACTGAAAACATTTGGAATCCAGGCCACAACATCACAGCACTCCTTAGGAGCCTGTCGGAGGGTATGGAGAGCAGGTACGATTACAGGCATTGGTTACTCTATGTCCTGAACTTAGATGTATTGGTTGTCAAATGAATAATTGCAACAACAAACCAAAAAACAAAGTTAGATTATTTCATAACAGATCTGGAGTCATTGAAAGTGATGAAAGTTAAACTAAAAAAAGCTGCATATACTCTGGTGGCAAAATGAAAGTCTAATCTCCATGGACCGCCTGATAGGGGTTAAAACAGTGAGCAGTAAAGCCTGGTAAACATCTTTGGCTTTCTCGCTAATCAACCCTTGCCCTACCCCACCTCCTCCCCTCTCTCTCTCTCTCTCTCAGAGGAGCTGCCACTGCCTGGGCCACCATATTGTCATTAAAAGACCATGGCGTAGCAAGGGAGCACAGGAAACCCCAGAGTCACATCTCAGGAGGCCCAACTGCTCCGCAGAGGACGGCACTCAGTCCCAGCCACAGCACTGCTCACACAAAGGCACAAACAAACAAGCAGAAACAGACTGACAGGCATATGTGTGCACATTCATTAAATGCATCTTCAAAAGTAAAGGGGTTTCTTTTTATCTCTTGAGACAGACCGTGGAATGGATCAGTATTCTATTTAGCTCTTCATAACACCTGAAAACCGAATTCTCAGCTGTGCATTTTCTTGGAAAAAAACCAAAATGCTGGTTTCAACTAAAATCCCTCCTGCAGGCTTTTTACCAGGCAGGCTTGAGATTAATTGATTCCAAGCTGAATAGTCGGCTAAAGAGAAGGGTTTAAGCAGCAATAGAACAGAGCCTCTGTCTGCCTTGAACTATCAGTAGGATCTGTCTCCAGTGGATACTAAAAAAACTGGAGGCAGGGCCGTAAGACAGGGAGGACTATAATCATCTCCTGCATATGTGTGATGTGCGAGAGTGGGGAGATGGGGCGGCGGCAGTGTCTGGGTGGTCGAATAGGGAGGAGAGAGAAAGATACTGGGAGGCTGAATCCAAACGAGGGGGCTTTTCTGCAGACTGAAAGCGCCTGTGTGTCTCCAGCAGATGGACTATTGTCTGTTCAGTCCTGGGGAGTGGGTGCTGAGAGTTTTCCTTGTGCCCAGGGTGGCCTACTCTTTATCACATACTTCACCTCTCTGTCTCCCCTCAGCCTTGGGCTTTGTTACACTCTGTTTTGTTTGCTGTTGTTTTGTGCCTCACTATGTATCTCACTTTTGTTAACTTTTTTCGCGTACAAAACACAGAGATTTTTTTTTTTTTTCCTTTATGGAGGGAGGGGGTCATTTTTCTCTGTACGGGTTGTTTTGTGTTGTCTCAGGAACAAGTTGTAAGGCTGGTTGTGACAGGAGAAGAATGCTGAGTCGAGCTGTTCCAGCCTGTTCAGTTGCCGTCCCTCCCTAAGGACTGAATGTAAAGACCACCACATAAATCACCAGCCACCCAAACAGGCAGGGAGGAAAACAGCCTTCAGACAATGCAGCTGATTACAGCAGGAACCATCATCCATATGCACCATCACCCCCCCTGCATATCTGACTATCTTAACTACCTTGGAAAAATCTGCTACTGCACAAGTAAAATGTCTACACAAAGGCGGGGAGAGACGGTTGCGGGTGTTTTTGAACTACAGAGACTAGACTATACTGCAGCTACATAACATATAGCCTCCTTTCAACTGTTAACCTGTTAACTGTGTATGTGTGTGTCGTCAGTGAGTCCTATATTTTTCTCAGGGCATTATAGAGAAATCTGTCTTTACTTGAGCCATATGGTAACATTTTCCTGGCCTTCTGTGGTTTTCTGTCTTGCTCTGTTAGAGTCATTAATTACATCACTATTCTAAAGACAAGTATATCAGGATCATTCAGAGGGATCGCTTACCGCACTTAGAAACATTTCCAGGAACACCAAAGACATATTAAGCCAACATCCTTCAACCCCCCAACCCCCGAGTCAAACATCCAAAAACTGGCAGGACTTGACAAGATGTTCTGACGTAATGTTGTTGGGTAACCCCACAAAATCCCCCATACCAGTCAGAAAAACTCAAAACGTCTTTGAGGTTGTCTGCATGAGTGGGATGTTATGGGGTTGGATGAGGTGGGTGGCTTGAATAATAATCCCAGGTCTCCCCATGTTACCTCGAAACAAACCAACAGCAGGCAAGGAAAGGGAAGATAAGTTAGCTTTATAAAAAGGGCCTGGCATTATTTATGACTCCCTATAAAAGCTGTAGTTAATTACAGTGTTTTAGACTTATAAATTACAGATTGTGGAGCTCCTGTTATAATTAGAGCGATGGAGGCCGGGCCTGGGCTCAGTCTCTGGGTTAGGAGGAGGAGAGGAGCTAGGAGGCAGGGCTGCTGAATGAGGCCTGCTCTACTGATGTGGTGAAGCCAGGCCCAGAACACATCCCCGAACAGGGCCCTGCCTGCTGCATGTGGCAACAATGGGCTGCTCTCTGCAAAAGGCTCTCTAATGCTTATCCTCTCGTCTTTTACCAAACTGGGACCACCACGGGGGCTGCTATATAGAATACTGTAAATGCTGCATGACACTGTCGATGCTCAAACAGTTGTTATTTTTCTGTTGGCAAAACAAATGCTTTCTTTTGCTCAAAACGCCTCTTGTCGGGGATCAAATCAGTAGCTCTGTGTGACATGTATTGGGCTATTGATTGCCTTTTTGCAGCAGTTCAGTGAGGCAGAGCCAGACAGGCAGATAGACAGTGGGATGCTAAAGAGGGTTAATCCTGGCCATCCCCTCACACTCATTAGCTGAATTATCAATGGCCTTCAGCAAAGCCATACTGCAACATGTGTGGACACAGAGTGGCCTCAGTGTATCATGGGAGATCTACCAAAAGCCAGGGCATGCCCTGAGGATGTTTCTGATGTCAAAAGGTCAAGTCAATGGCCTGCCGTAATGCACTACGTATTATCAACTATATCATTAAAAGTATAGGGGAGATTTTGATGTCTCTGCAGCTTATACCTGATAAGAAAAGAAGAAGAGATAAAATGCTAAATATATCAGATATGACAAATGATCACATGGTAGATTCAAATATGTTCATTGTGCGCTGTGTAAGCAGGCAAGTAGAGTGAGCCTGTGTGCACTGTGTCTGTGGGTAGTGGAGTCCAACTGAGTCAATCTGGGGCGCAGGAGCCAGTGGGGAGGTCAGTCTCGCCATTTCTGGTTTGAACACATCTGGCTTGAGTGCCTGAGGTCGAAAAATAGGTGTGATGTTACACCAGAACCTCACACTAATGCAGAGCTGAGAAGAAAGTCCCTCAGGTGGAGGTGAGTGCAGAGAAACTACTCAGGTCTATAGGGCATCTTTAAAGGCTTAGTATAAGACTCAACTAATCCCTGGGATTCTGCCTTGTTCGGCGCAAACATGAAAAAAACTAAAAATGCCTTCACACAAAACTGTTGCTTGTCTGCATCTGTTTGAAATCAATAAACAACTCCTGGTAAATCCCAATAAATTATAAAGATTAGAAGTCACTCCAGATCCTTGATTTTATTCCTTTATATTTTTTCAATCCAAACCCAGTTATCCAGCATGGGGTTGTTACAGCTGGATTCTGAATCAATAAGCAGCATAATTTAGCAGAGATGAGACAGCGGGATGACATTGTGTGCCTGAGTGAAAAGGCTTCAATCCTCGCAGAGTCTAACTGCCCCAATCAGTAGTTCTCTTCAACAGAGTAGAGGCACCTCTCCCTTGTATCCACATCATTTCTGTACAGAGGAATTTAGGACAGGTGCCGTGAATTAGCGATGAGGGCAGTGTCACCAAAGACGGATGCCAGCCTATGTCACCCTGGACCCCCCCCTGCTAAGTGAGACCCCCAGCCCCCATACATATTCCTCTCCAATTCCTTACCCTGGCCCCGGGCTACAGGCCTTCTCTCATTAGGGGCGCTGACAGGCCCTGTCCTCACCCTGATCCCTCATCATTAGAGCATGTAAATCTCCCTGTCACACATACAGGTACATACACACACACACACACCCACATATGCTGCAGACACACACATCTGATGGGGGGTAGGGTGGGGTGTTCTAATCACGTTCACCTGTGAAATAGGAGCCACTAACCCCAGGACCCAGTAGAAATGCAGGGTTCATGCATATGATAAACATGAGTGAGGGAAGTATTAGGACAGGAAATATAACTGTATGCATAATCAACTGCAGTCCTGTGCTGTGCTGTTGAATGCAATGCAAACGTAAGCACAGTTTCTTCTCACAACCGACGTCCTTGTACTATAGAAACCATGACCATTCTAAAATTACTAAAAAGGGCATTAAAACACACACGGACGATAGAAAAGACACAGATACAACAAGTGCATGTTAAGAGAGCAAAAGAGACAAAAGCAGTGAATCTGGAGGGCAAGCATCTGGTGGGTCCCGACTGGATTGGTGCACTACTGCTGCTGCATGTATAATTCAGACTAGCCCTCTACTCTCCTTTCCTTTCCTCCAGCCATGTAAATGAGCCCAGACACAACATATGGAGACACGGATAGAGGGGAGGAGGAGAGGAGAGAAGGAGGGAGCAAGGGAGATGTATGAGGGGAAAAATATGGGATGGGGAGGGGAAATGGGATGCTACAGGCAGGAGGAGAGATAGAAGAAGAGGAAAAAGAGGAGGAGAAAAAAAAGGTACCTGAGGTGAAGTGAAGCGGCGTGCATCGGGGGGGATGTGCTTCCCAAAAAGCTAGACTAAATCCAATTTTGTTCATTCACTGCACGACAATTTCACTGGGAAAAATGCCGACTCCATGCTGAAAGTGTTCATTACTTTGCACTCTAAAGAGGCCTTCAAAGGAATATCACAGTTATTTTAGACAGATCCCTTGGGAAAATTTTAGTACCCATCAGTTTATTCAGAGAGCAGTTATGGGTGTAGGTGTGACTGAGGTGTTCATGTCTGCATGTTCACATACTGTATGTGTTTACGTGTGTTTCTGGGTGTGTTACAATTCAAGCGCAGTGAAAACTGAGGAACTGCATTTACACCTGGTAGTATGATTTATAATGAGCACAGAAGAAAGCAAACCTCAGTCAGCGGTGTCTCTTCACATGAAAGAGAAATTATATGAGGAGCAAACTTTAAAACATAATCAGTTGGAAGAGTGTTTTCTTCTACAACAGAGATGAAATAAATGACTACATAGGACAAAAAATGACTCACCTGAATGAGGAGATTTGGGAAAGGACAGCATCATCAGGCAAGAGTATCAGGAACAAGAGAGAAGAGACCAGAGGGAAACATTAGGCAGAGTATTGGGGTTCATAAATATGAAAAACAGTGCGTGGGTAAGCATTTTATGTTCACTCTAAAATGCATGCTGTTTATTCATCACTGCAATGGAACAGACTGGATTTACAGATTATCTAAAACAACCAATATTGTTTACTAGTGGACTTTCCTGGCCCACAAGAGGTGGGAAAAATAATCTTCCTAATGAGAACTTTCCTCAGTGCATTTTGTAGCTACATTACTATCTAACAGCCACATACACAATTAAACGAGGACATAGATTGGCAAAGATATAGCACATGTGAAAAAAGAGATAGACAGAGAAGAGCAGAGGGACAAAGAGATATAGGCTGAGAAAGAGAGAATGAGGAAGCAGAGAAATCATTAATGCAAATGCACCCCAGAAGCCAGATAGACTGGAGTTATCGGAGGTTACTGCTGTTTTTGGACGGTGTTAATTGTTATTCATGACGCTGTTGGCTTGAGCAGGGACTAGGGCTGGTTGTTCTTGAAGAGGCAGGGATTTATTGACCATCGCTGCTGGGGGTACAGGCCCATAGAGGGATGTCAGTCAGGATTGCGGACTTGGGGGGGGGGGCTGGAGCTGGTGGTGGTTAAGTCAAACCTCCAACCTCACACCTACCGAGTCTTCCTGTATGCCTGTAGCAGTGCAGAAAGACCACTAGTGTAAACAGCAAAAAATGGGCATCTGTGTCTGCATTCATTCCCCCCCCCGCTTCTTCAGCACTTGTTACCACAAAGGACTCAAGAAGAATGCAACAACAAAATCACAAAATCATCAAAGGAATACAGTTTGGTGAAAATAACCACTAAACTAAGGCGCCTTAAAAGAGACAGACTGTTGTGATTCTATAAGAATTATATCAATCTTTGTCTGACTAAAGAAGATTTACCACCATAAAAGATAAAGACTTGTTAGCAAGGGGGCCATTTTCACACGTTTCTTATTCTTGATCATAATTCACTGAACCACAAGCGACAGCCTTGTCTGCCATCCAGGCTCCAAGTTTGTGTATGTAGGGCCGATTCATGCACACACAGGCTTGTGTGTGCTTTGTGTAGCCACTCGAATGGTCTGCATGCCTGTAATGATGCATGCGTGTGTGTGTGTGCCCGTGTGTATGAAAATACTTTCGTGTGTCTGTATGCTGCTAATTGCAGGCATGCGGCCATGTGTCCAATCTATAAGGCCGGGTGCTGAGTGAGTGACAAAGCTGAGGCCCCTCCCCCGTAAAAAATACATGCACACACACACACACACACACGCGTCGGACAGAGTCTGTCAACAGGCCTGTGAGAGCAGAGGACCCCTGGCAGCCAGTCATTCACCACCAGTACTACTGCACAGCACTAACAACATTATCTGCATATTAGCAGTGCTTTCCAATATTTCTTGGCAGCTGTTTTACAAACGATAGATAAATAGATAGATGGATCGATAGATAGATAGATTGATAGATTGATAGATAGAGTGGAGTCATTGGAGAGACAGAGCACAAAGGAGTCTGAGAGAATGACCTTTCCTCGTCTATAAAATGACCTACTTCAAAGGAAACAGAGTCAGGGAAAGAGGGAAGACATGAGCAGAATCAGAAAGGATAGACGGGTAAATAAATAAAGAGCCCTGCTGGATGATAACATGACAGTTGCCTGAGTGTCTTTTTAACCACTAAGCAAATATACATAAGGTCAGGCAATGTGGGCTGACAGGTAAGGCAGGGAAAAGTCCAGATAAAGAAGCTGAAGTAGATGGTATCAAGGAGCATATTGCCCTGGCCTGTTACTAGTATTATGTTTGCTAATCTCTGTGATACACTAGTCTTAACAGGGAGTTTGGGCGTGTTCACCGGTCGTAAAGAAAGTCTTAATATGAAACCTTTTCAAAATGTGTGTGTTTTACAGGAGTGGTATGTAGAGCATAATGCACTCGTGGTAAAGAGGTCCACTCTGTTTGATTTTGATCAACAGGATGGGCCAAACATGCCAGCACAATGTCAACAGCTTGATCTGTGATGAAACTAGTGTATAGTGCTGATGCAATACGTTAAAATGACAGGTGCCTTTTCTTTTATAGCTGCCAGCCTCTCTCTGTCTCCTCTCTATCCTTGTCTCTTACCCTCGCCGTGTCCCTCTCTCCACATGACCTTGCCTAACCCACCACTGGGTTTTCCTCTGACGGAGGGGCAGCCAGGCAGAATTTATCCGTCTGAGATCAAAAGGGGGAAGGAAAAAAAAGCCAATGGGGGCTTGCTGAGGAAAGATTGCATATCCAGGCGTGAACCCCAGGACAGGCGCACAGGTCAACAGACTTCCAGCACTGACAGCTTCCATTCACGCACACCAACATTACTGACAGAGAGATCAGTGGTATGCTCTTTTTTATAAGGGAAAAATACAAATGAAACACTATTGGGTAAAAACAAAAATCTACATATTGTGCCTGTTTCTCAGTCCTCTTTATCGACATCCCGTCCTCTTGTTTTTTTGTCACTTTTGCCTCACAAACACATGAATGCAGAGAATCATGCAAATACGCACACACACTCACATTAATGCACACATATTGCTCTCACTCCTATCTGTATGACACTGGTCTCGGGGGAATGCCAGTGAGGTGTGAAGAGTGTGATGCGATCATAGGGAGCCGTGGCCTCTCTCCACCAATTACGCAACAATCTGGCCTTGTCCTAATCTTCCTCTGAAAACACCCTGGTTGGAAATGATGCAGAAAACAGCAGGTTGCCCACTAGGCCACACAAGCTAATCCTGGTGCACTGGAGTGTGCTCACTCTCTTGCTTGTATAAATACTAATAAGCTTCTATGTCTCGAGGGTTCATGTACACATTTGATGACAACTCTGGTCTTCTCAAAGGAGGCGTAGATTCTATCAGTAGCTTTGTCCACATCTGTGTAGTCGGTCCCAGGCTACTGTAGAGTGCTGTGTCCTCAGGCCACCTCTTAATAGGTCAGACACAACATATAACCTTCTAAAAGCACTACATACAATACCTAGAATATGATGTATAAAATAATAAAGTTTTTACAAAGTGTTATGTATGAGGGAGTATGCCACTACTGGAGATATCTTATGAGTCGCTGAGCAACTACTGTGAAGCCCTTTTTACATTAGCACCAATGCCAGCAGCATCACTATACATAATACCACATGGGTCTACAGTATGTAAAGTTCAACTAATTGTAGAGCCTTACTGAATGTAAAACCACAGTGTACAGGGTATATAAAAAAAATCAATGGAGGATCCAATTGAATTTCAGTCAACATCACCGTGCTTATGCATCAGTCATCGTCTACCCATCAGTCATCTAATGAGAATTAACACCTCAAAAATAGCTTGTGATTTCCATAAGTTAATCAGGATTGAAAATGACTGATGGCTTTAAAGGCAGCACTAAAAATACTGAGCAGCCCAGAGGCCTGCCTTTGATCCCAAAGCTCAAATTAAATTGATTCTAACTGTTTCAGACAGCTTCCTCTGTGTCCTTCAGATTCAAACAATGATTTCATCAGGCTCTCATCACACGGCTCTGCCTAAAGCTATCTGGATGGAACCCCTGTTTCTTGATCCTTCCTCCGCCAGAAGGAGAGACATGTCTCTGTCTCTCTGTATAAATAAGAGAAGAGCAGGGTTAGTCCATCTAAGAGCAGAGCATTAAATGAACAATAGGAAAGTGAATGTCAGTCAGAGTGAGGGCTTTCTAACATTTAAGCTTCATGTGAAGGAGTGTTTCAGATGGCTGCTGTGGACATGGTGTTGCTTGCTGTTTGTGCCAGTCCTGTATATCCCTGACAAATCTAACTCAGCCCAAATTTCTAGTCTGGCCCAGCCCATTCCAACCAGCCCAGCCATACCAGCCACTACATGCTATCACCATGGCCACTGGAGTATTTTTATCCAAGCTGTACCATTCTAACCCCACAGCAGCTGTTCTTCATCCTGTGGCTGACACTCACATCTGGTGTCAAGGCTATGAACAGGCCAACAACAAAGACTGTTCTCTTCTGAGCTGACACTACACAGAGAGGGATAGGCAGCTTTCGGCAAACAGTAATTTCAATATAGCCTATGGGCTGCAGTGACCTCCATCATTCTCTCAGCTGAGCACCTGTCCTCAATGTATCGAAAGGTGCTCCCCCACACTAAGGTGAAATGGTATATCTTTTTTTTTTATGATGGGGATTAAGAGCTCCTTCTCCCCCTGCCTTTCTCCCAACAACCACGCCTCCTGCACTAAATTACTCCACACAGCATCACCCTGGCTCCCATTAGCCCTTTCAATCTGCCTGCCTTCAGCATGACGAGCCCTGGAGCTATAAGGAATGGTAATGATCTGTGTACACTCCACATTGTACACCCCCCCTACTACCTACCTCCATCACCCCTCTCTCAAATACCTACCCTCATGCGATATGTCCCACCTTAAAACCTTAGCACTGTATTCAAGATTCGTCTCTGTGTCTTGGGTAGCCCGTTGCGTGGGCTAGACGTGCACCAAATTGAAGTGGGCTTTCTTCATCTGCTGTGGCGGTGGAGGGGGGTCTCCAACAGGCAATCCTCCAGCCTATCTCAACGCCCCGCTCAGTCTCCGAGCAGACACCCCCATCCATTAGTGACGGAGCGGGGTGGAGACCCTGTAAATTATAGACGAGTTCCACACAGCGAACAATGGTGCATCCACTCTGCATTCACTACCACATCTGCATTCCTCTACAGACCGAGACACAAACTGAACCTTTCAGACGAGTTTCCTATATATCAAAACCCAGTGGAGATATACATAAAAGATACAAGGTTAAGATTTTGCACTCTCTTTGCTTACAAAGGAAATCAATATTCTACATGACTATTGATTGACTAGAGACATAAAAAGCTATCTATAATTGTGTTCTGCACTAAAAATAACAGTTGGATGTATTGACGTGTATTCTAGCCAACTGTGGGCGACATTAACATGCAACAAGACAGATCGGCTCTGTCGGCACACAAGCACAGGTTATGAGAACAAGAAGTCTGAATCATCTTTGTTCCGGTGGAACCATTTTCGGCTTTTTGCTCTGTGAAAAATGAATGGCGATAATTAACATTCCTCTCTCAGCATCCTTTCCATTAAACTTGCATTAATGAAAGCTCAAGATAAAGAGTTGAAATATTCTCTGTCACCCTCATTCTCATTTCCAGAATGAGGCCATTCTAAAGCTACCATTAGCAATTATTCTTTGTGTCTCCAGCATAATATTTTATCTTGTATAATCCTCTAAATGATTTGAATCGGCTGAATGAAAGTGTTAGTATTTGGCACGACTTGGAATCAGAGTGTATCCAGTAGTACCTGTTTGGGATGAAGCTCATCCTCTGTGGCCTAAGCCGTGCCGCTTTACTCCCAGACTGTGACCAATAGATTGTCTCCCAGAGAAAAGTGAATTTGGAAAAAGTGAGAGGGATTCAAGGGTAAACACAGCATGAAGCCACTGCTACGGAGGGCTGCAACATCCCTCCACCTCGGCTTGTTCCACACTTCAGTTTCAGCTTTTTCTGCCTCTGCATGTCCATATAATTCAACTAAGACATGTCATTTTAATCAGCCCCCTTGTGTCTGAGCTTTTCACTGAAAAACACGTTATTTTTATTTTAATATGCATCACATTAGTCTTGATTATGCATTGTGAACTCCATGACCACCAGGTAAAGATGCGGTGGCGACTTGATGTTGAAATGAGTAGAAATGAGATGCCTTTACTTTCCACAGCCCCCTCTCCTTTCCTGGGCTATATTCCCCCTAGATGGGCTTTCGTCTAATCCTCAAACACTGTGTACGTGTGTATCCATTAGCAGTGTGGCCTGGAGGCCTTTCTACCGCCCCTAACCCACAAGGTACCTCCTATACTCTCCATGGGGGAGATCAGGTTAATATTATATTGGTGAGGGAGGCAACATTTCTTATTTATTGAAAGGCAGTCTAGCATGAAAGAGTGTTTGCAGGCAGGCCAGTGGATTACGTGACCCCATCCCCCCTTCTATCAGATCACGGCGGACCCCAATAACTTGACGTTCCATTGCTGTGTGAGGAGGACAAAGGAGAAGATAGACAGGAGCTTTCTTAACCCCTCATTCGCCTCATTGACCACTTTAAAACACTCCTGAATTTGTGACCAAGAAAATCAGTACAGCTAACCTGACTATTTGCAGGTTTCAAACACTTGAAAAGGTCACTGGACTGTGATATTTTAATAAATAACCATGGATACATAAAAAAATTGCATCTTTACAAATAGTTCTATCTGTATTTCCAACAGAATGTTAGAGGTCTCCTTTTATTGTCATTTTTAGAAACTGCTGGCTATACATCCTAACATTTTATCAGTGGCAGCTTATTTCCTGCTATTTCATTTTTTGACACTTTAGTTATTTGCCACTTATTTGCTGCTACTTCTCTTTTGACATTGTAAGAGAGAGGGCAGTGCCCTCGCTGTCCATGCTGCAGCTTTTAAGAATTTAACAAAAACATTTTATCCATTTTTTTCTTGGCAGTTTCAAGGGCCATTGTGGATGACGTACTGGAGACAAAGCACAAAGACAAGAACTACTTAGTCTGACTATCCACTCACGATGAAGAGTGAAATGATGAAGTGAATGAAAGGGGACAAGGGGGACATCTAGAGAGATAAAGACAGGGCGGTTGAGAAGGAAAAAGAGGAGGTGAAAAAGTAATCAGGAAGTCTACGACCTTGAAATGAGCAAAATTTCATTGAGCAAAACAGACTGAACAGGATAAGGTTGGTGGTTGTGTGTGAATCAGGGTCATTGTTGAGTTGAATTTATGATAGGGTGTTAAACATGACATAAAGTCCTTGGAAAGTACAACATGGAAAACCCATAGAAGCCTGCTCCCTGGGAAGAATAAACCACTCCAGAGAGCAGACACTTTATCTTATTAAAAGAGCTAATCAGAACCAGATTAACTTTAACAAACTCCAGGGACAAACAACTGAATTAGTCTATGTCGATCTACTGCTGCTTCGAATACTGTTGACGATACAAGGAATAAGGCCTTATCTTACTGACTATTCACATGCATCCTTCCCAGCCACGGCATCAGCCCGGTGCGAATGATGCCAACAGAAGAGCCCCTTTTACACAGCCAGGGAGTGATGTCCCACCTCTCTTTCTGTAAAAGGTACGGACATGGGATTGGGGGCATTGTTGTTCCGCTTTTAAGCCGGCAGCGGAGGTAGTAATCGCTGTCTGTGTAAAAAAGGTGAACCGGCAGGACGGGACAGGGGTGTGACGTTTTGATGACGTGTCGTGTGTGCGACCCAACCTGTCACGTTGCTCGCACAAATCCACCATTGCTCGCATCACGTTGTACACCATGCACGTTTATAGAATGTGCATGATTAACAAAAGCACGGCACTCAGTTCACCCGCCAGATAGCGTTTCGCTGCCCAACGCAAAATTTATGCAGCAGACACTGTTACACGTCACCCCATCACGCCTCTTATGCCTCTGGATCACAGATATGCTATCTATACTCACAAGTGATGTTGTTTGGTCCCGTGTAAAAAAGCAAAACCTTAACCTGCGTAATGACGGGTCTTTTTTACAGCACTATTGTGAGATGTGTAAAAGGGCCAAGGACTCTCTGAATGAGTGTGTTGTGGTGCTCTTGGCACTACAGATGACCCACAGCGGTTAAAACTGTCCAAATAAGAGATTGCAATGAGATCTAAACAGTCAGTGGGCATTCAAAAAAGGGGAGGAGGGCTCTGCTGGCTCTCATGTTACTATGTATTATGTAAAAGCACTTACTCTGTCCTTTCCACTTATTTCACAAGCACTGCTGGTTCCCCTCCCCGCCGAAAGTCCCCAGTTTCACAGCAAGCCAGCGCACCTGACTTCTGTTTCTGTTTCTGTTCAACATGACTCTTCATCCACATTGTAGTTTCTTGCTCATAGTCTCTTTGTTCAACAGAGCCACTCAGTGGAGAACCAATGCTGAGCAGAGAGTGTCTGGAAAAATGGCTCCAGGAACACTTTTATATTAAACACCCCCTGCCAATTAGATACTGTTAAGAATTTGCATTTTGAATTTCAATGTGCAGAGCAGGACCGTAGGATACCAAGTTATCAAAGCAAAAGCCTGTAATGCTGACTACCACAGTGCTACATGCCCTGGCTATATTTCAGCTGTTTGCAAGAATTCAATTTTGATGTTGATAGGAGCAAGGGCATTATCCACTTAGAGTTATTAATTTGGCTGCTCTCAGGAGGAGCTGGAGGGATGTTGATGCTTTCACACTGCAGATCCATAGATATTCACAGGCTCTAATTGATTTGGCCTGTGTGGATTCTCAGCTGATAAGATATTGTGTTGCAGGCGAGGTATGCATGGATAAGCAGCTGTGTGGTGTTTGTTCTAATGGCTGAGAGAGCGGAGACGGGGGTGGCCAAGCACTTCTCACTCCTGACCCATATATTTACACCCCTTTTGACAGAGCCTCAGGCCAAATTCAATAACAGCCACTAGAATATTCAGATTGAAGATGGTGAAACTGGAGCACTGGTCTTAGTAAAATGATTTGGAAAATTAAACGCATTGGTAAAGAGAAAATAAAATAGGATAAAAAAAACAGTCAAATAGATAAAGGTTGACTGTTAAATTTAGCATTAAAAAAACAAATAAATAAACATTAAAAAAACAAATAAATAAACTTAAATAAATATATCTTCTATTTCAATGCTGAACTATTGTTTTGAGTAGTTTTTTGGCTCTATAGCAAAATGTAAATAAAAAATAAGCCAAGCATCTTAGGGAAAAGATAAAACAAAGGCCAAATGAACTGACTATGCCACTTCTGTCAGTGCCTCTCTGTACACAAATAAGGATGGGGCCCTCTCTCCAATTAGGCTTTTGTGTGCACTGTGGCGGGATGATTATCATGTATTTTTCATGTGCCCCCTTCGTCTTTACGCTTGGCCTGCAGTTCTAACATATAACAACACAACAACAGCATCCGCAGATCCTCACTATAGCATGTGCACACTCACACACACAACCACTTGCAGACAGACTCATTCATTCACAGACACCACATGCATGCAGGTACGCAAAACCGCACTTACACAGTGAGGGGTAAAACAATCATGGAGTCACGTCACATAATATCACTTGATTTTGATTTCATTACGAAGTGTGTGAGTGCATGGCGTACACACACATCCTCAAACTAAATAAATAAAAAAATTAGGTTGAGTGTATTTTGACAGGGAGGTAGTAAGAGCACAGAAGCAAGAGGTACTCCTGAATATTTCAACAGAAAACAAAAAGGAGGAGTGGGGAACGTGCTGGCAAAGGCATGCCAGATGTCTGAGGATTTAATGGGGGGTAAATGGAAATCAATCTCTTTCACTGCTCAAGACGCCCAATCATAACACATTGTTTTAATGGTCCCACTGGATGACATCCACATTATATGTGGAAGGAAGACGGCTCCACTGCTGACTATTACTATACCCAGTGGTTACAAGCAGAGACAGACGGATAAATGAGGAACACTATGGAACACACTTAGTGGGTAACAATAAGACAGACTATGTGAAGGTTTAATGCAGGTCCCTCATTTCCAAAAAGAGGTCTATTTAGTATATTTCTCAGGGGGGACTGAATTATTTATTTCACAGATTTAGTGTTGTTCCTCTTTTTTTCTTGCCTTAGTAATCAGGAAGTCAGTCCAATTTACTGTGAGAGGAAAATAAGAAACTGCAATGCATGTTAAACACTTGGCAACATCCGACTGTGTAAATATAGAGAGATTATTATCACAACTCACGTCCATTATCTAATTTCATGTTGCGTCGGATCAGATCTGAATATCATCTGCAGTTGAGACTGGTATTTGAATACAGAACTACACAAAGTTGCAAATATATCAACATATGGTGTGTGGCGAGCCATATGTGCCACAAAAGGCGAATATGCTTAGAATTCATTGTGCCTACCTGGGTTCTTTACTCCCGTGTCTGAATAAAGGAGTCAAAGCAGAGCATTTAATGGGAGCCGACACTATGGGGAACTTCATGTCACCAGAGACAACACAGCAAATTAGCTGATAATTAAATTTTTCTCCATTAGGGAAAGAGCAGAGTAATAACTCACACAGTAGGACTGCCAGCTCCATTAATGTCTCTATTCTCCTCATGTGGGAGGATAAGGGAGCGAGACAGGGATGTCAACAGCTCAAAAACACACAGAGAGGCGAGACGAGATTCTCATACAACCTTAATGACTGTATGAACAGTGTGACAGAGAGAGGATCTTGTATGTCCATTGTTTTGTTCATGGAGTGCACAGCATTGTAAAGAAAGAGTAAAGTAGTTATCTGGCTGTGCCATTGATTATCACAGCACTGGCCACTTGTCTCTTTTCTGTACAGGTGAGGATAATTCTTGTGGACTGTGCGCATGCATTTGTGTGTGTGTGTGTGTAGGCGTGTGAGTGTGTGTGTGTGTAATCACCCAGCTGTTGAAGGGGCTTTAGCCTCCAGCTGTTAGCTCGGTGATGACAGCGGTCCATGGCCCCACCTTCATGCTCAGTGATCCGGGTAATTACCTCGTCCATCTGACCCCCACCCCTCTAGACGCAACTCTGCCACCACCGCACCACTCTGACCAAGCTGGCTGTCACAACCCTGAGGAGGACTGGTCTGAGGGAGAGCTATATGGATGATGTGGTTACACATGATATAACTCTATTACACCACCAATCGTATGATCATCATCTATTCGTGTTTTATGTTGTGATATAAAGAAGGTCATTGGATAAAGCTAGTTATTGTCAAACAATATTCATGTTGGCTATCATAAAGCCAATCTCTGTGTAACAAAAAGAAAGAGAGACATTTAAAGAGGAGCAAGCCTCGGCAGTCCCCACTGTTAGCCTGGAGGTAAAGTTCACTGCCTCCATGTGGCCCTGTGACAATCTCTGTGCCTGCTTTCATCAAAGGAGGTGGACACACAATCAGCCTTAGCAAGATTGTCCTCAAGAATTGATGACAGGGAAGAAAGATGGGAGACAGGGAACACATGCTGAGCCAAATACCTTCCCATCCTATTCCCCTCTATTGCTCCTCTCTAACAGTCTCTACGGCTCTCTCTTGGTGAGCAGAAACAAGAAAGGCCCGGATGATCGGTAATTTCACAGCTGACAGACTTTCCTTTCCCTGATTTGATATCATTTGTAAAAAAGGAGGTAAATCTCCCTGCTCTATGTCTCTCCCCAGTGGGATATAATGCATTCTGTTCATCTCATTTTCTGGAATACTGCGAGTGCGCAACAGCAGGCCAATCTCAATCGGGCCAGCCAGGAGGGGTAAAGAGAGCAAATCGAGGAAAAGTGGGGAATGAAATTAAGACAATAACCGTGCATCTACCCCCCCTGGGCTCACTCGTGTATGTACAGTATGTGTTTATAAAATGTAATGGAGAGCAACTGTCTCTCTGCAGTGCATGTGAATATAATTAAGGCTTTACTATCAGCAAACACCTGGACATCTGGCCCTGATTCTCAACATCTTATTGCTCACAGAATCGGGTTTCATCCAAAACAGCATCCTGTGTTTACGTTTGTGTGTGTGTATGGTTGAATCCAACTGTGTTTATATGTGTGTATGTTTAAACATACAGTATAGGGTGATTAGTATGCACGAGGAACACATCTGTGTTTATCCCAGATTTTCCACCCTGCACTTGACTGGGTAGCCTGGCTATGTACCAGTTCCCCCCAGTGACCCTCCCCCCTCCGGAGGGGCTGCGTCAGCTGGACTGGACTGGGGATCAATGCCGAGGAAACAGCCTCATAATGGCCCGGATTAATGATGAAAAATTTGGTGTCATCCAGTGAGCTCCTAGATATTCATCACTGGGGAAGGGTGGGTTGCCAATAGGAGCCTCTTAGCTCCCCCTGACCTGGAAGGGTGAGGCAGGACAAGAGTATAACTGTGGTTGCTACTGTCTCCAGCTGGAGCTCTAATGGAGGTGCTCTCTGGGGCATTTGCTCAGAGGAGGATGGATACTCTTAAATGGATACTAGAGCTGTTGCTGCTGCTTTTTATAGGCCAGAGCCGCCGCCGCTGCTGTCATTGTTTTTATTTGAGAATGCTGCTCGCTTGAACGAACTGTCTGCAATCAATCTCACACACAGGAATGCTCTGCATGTCTCAAGTTTTCACTCCACCTTCATTGTGTAATAACCCTTGGGGGACAGGCAAAAAAATAAGAAGAGAGTACACTAATATTTATTTCTCTCAACTGTGACATTTGCAGCTTAAGAGAGGAAAGACAATTTGAAGAATAAGAAATGCATTCAGGTGCATTTATCAGGAAAGACAAATGCCCATCCAAACCAATAACCCCATCTTTGTTCTCCTTTTTCAGAAAGACAGATAATAGACAGACACAATCTCTGTAGGTACAATCATGTTCTCCTGAGAAAGGTCTTTCACAAGGCCTTGAGGATGGATTGAGCCAAGTCTACTGGTCTCCTGGTGACTGAGAGACAAGGCTATTACAGGGCTGTCAAAAGAGGAGTGGGTCTGAGGAATCTACAAACACAGGACTTCAAATGGTTCTCCAATTACATTTCAACAACCCAAAGTAATGTTGCCTTGGAAGGAAAGATCTCAACAAAAGCCTACATGAAGTTCCTGCCTGTTATCCTTGCACCTCCCATATAAAGAAACATACAATATCTGCTGTGGTCTTCTCTGTTGCCAATAACTTAACATAATGACCAACTTTTGACCTGGCATTCACAACAAGAGCCCATTTTTAAAATGTAACCTTTATTTAGACAGGTAATCTCATGGAGACATGGGGTCTCACGCTCAAGAGAGACCTGGGGTCTCTATTCAAATAAGACAAATGAGCACTGAGGGGACAAGGTGCAACAAGACGAGGAGTCATGACGAAAGGAGACAGGTTCAATCCGCTTCACATTCCGCTCTACTACACATTTTGTAGTAGAGCGAGGTAACACTGTTTCAACATAGCATAATTGGGCATATTTTGCAGCTCGGTGCCTGAACTTGCTTGAAATTTGATCAGGTTTTATACAACTGACACAGATCAATTAAAAATGTCGATCATTCCAAGCTTGATTCTGGATTGTCTTGCTTACAAAATTAAAAGCCCAAGGTGGAAAAAGTGTACTGAGCTTCATTCTATTGGTAAAAAATAGTTAAAAGTATACTGTAGTAAGTTTAAATTAATAAAAATGTATTCATAAAAGCAAAAGGAAAGGTATGCATCAGAATGAGCAGAGAGACCACATGCATGCCGGCCCATTGTTCTATTTGCAGCCACCTTGTTGTGAGCCTCACTCTGGGACTGTCTGTTTGGGCCTGTGTGGACATCACTTCGATGGTCCTCCATGCCTCCGGTTTTTGTTTGTTTTATGCATTCTCTGCCTCATTGTTTTCCTCAGTGGTATGCCAGTTTGACCCTGAGCACTAGGGATCTGTCAGTCCTAAGAAATCATAGGCAAATGTCACCACTCCTTTTATTCAGCACATAAACTGCAAAAGAGGATAACACCGCCCCTTCCCCTGCTCGAAAAAACAAGACCCATCCTCACCAGTTTACCAAGACGATAGCGTTCCCTGCCCCACCGTGCCCGAAATGTTGATTCCAAGCTTTCTGGCCAGAGCAAAGCTATAAATCCCATGCAGCCATGGCACTAATGGACATAAGGCCTCTATCCAGGAATGTGAGGCATAAGCAGATATCAGGGCCTGAAGCAGGGGGTGGGGGTGCAGGGGGCAATTAAGTGTGTGGTGCAGGGAGGAGTGCAGGTGTGTGGACTGGTGATAAGGCCAGTGGTGCTGCCATTACTCATCCCCCACCAACAACAGCAAATAGACTGCCAGCAGATGACGGGTCTGCTCTGGCAGCCTCCGAAAGCTTTTCCTCCGCCGGAGAGAAGAGTGTGTGGCGGAACAGAGTGGATAAGGAATAGATAGCAACGAAAAGCGCATTTCATCACGCCAGGAAAGACAGGGCGAAAAATGGTTGTATGCAATATTGTTGAGGGAAGTCATTTAGAAAAACGAGGTGATTCTGCAGGCTGGCTTGTTTCAAAGCAATTAAGATTAATTAAGTGTTGCTGGTGGCACTTCATATTTGAGATACTGGTTTTTATTATCACTAAAGTGCAGCATTAAATAGCCATAGAGAAAGATAATTTAAAAATAATGTATTTACAAAACTTGAGAATATAACAAATATTACACCATTAGTCAATAAATCAACCCTTTCAAGATAGTAGCTATAGAAACAGATATCCCATTTTCTCCCATGGTTAAAGGATACCAGTGAGAGATGATTCTGGTTGTGATTAAACAGAGGTAGAATAGTGATAGGCAGATATCTTCTGTGGAATTGAAAATGGAGAGCAACATGATTGCAAAGTAAGAATAAAAGTAAACCCATTAAGTTTTACTGGTAATTAAAAATAAAACAAAATATGGATCATTTCATTGCAAAGCTTCTTGCTCACACTTAACCCCAATAAATGCTTAATTAAGCAGGTACAGTTTGATATCTCTTCAGTGGTTATGAATAATCTGTTTGACTAACTATAATTAAAGCATAAAGCTATGCACTCTGCCTTCTTAAAGAATATAATTAGGAAGTGCGTGAGTGGCCTTTCAGCATGCTCACCTTAAGAAATACAACAATCCTTACCCCTCCAATGAATCTACATTCCCATAAGAGAGTAAATTGGTGAACTGCCAAAGGAAGTCAGTTTGAATATCACTCTGCTGATATGCTGACAGAGTCTACTTTGTCAACTAGATACAGTAGTTCATCCACAGTCACTGCGGTGCATCAGTCTGCCCTGGGGATCTTGGTGGCCTCTTTCTCCCGGTCAGCAGATCCTGTGTTGTCTCACTGGCCTTAGGGCTAAGGACATCCTGTCTGCCTGTCTACTAGGGCAGCCGCGGAGCACGACAAGCAGATGCATGCTGTTTCATGTGTAGCAGCATGCATATGGATGTGCAGGTTCATCCACTTGACAAGGGATTGAGACCTGTGAGGAGAGCATCTCTGCTGAGGGACTGGGGGAAAGGGCATCTCTTGGCTGTGACAAACTCATTGTCATCGGTGACATTTATCATTGTCCCCTCTATATCTGTGTGCCATCATTTCACTCGTCTGCTTAAGCAACCTCGTGGGTGGCAAGGGTGTCACGCCAAATAAATGCACGGCTAAAGATTTGTACCTGCTGCTAAAAATTCATAAGGGACATTGAACCTTGTGATGGACCAAACGGGGAAAAAGATTGCAGCCAATTTCAGTTTTTACAGAAATAAATCTATAAGCATTTTTTTCCCCACTGTGATCTTTTCTTTCTCACTAATATGGCTTTTGGATGCTGATGTCAGCGGTTCCTTATTCCCAGCCGCAGAGCCTTTAAATCCAGCCCTCCTCCCTCTCGCTGGCCTCCGGCAGTCCAGTAGCGAGGGCGAAGCAAAATAAAAACTAGGTCTATTTAACCAAGAAGAAAAACAACTTGGCTCAGTAGACAGATTTGAAGATGTACTCTACATCACTGTAAAAACTAAACTTCATAAGAATACAGTTATAATACGCAAATGAAGCATGCTTGGACTATTTGAGCCGACTGTGGCAAGTACAGAACAGGGGACAAAAAAAGAAGCCCTGGCTTCCAGACAGGGACTGATGCCACCTCACTGTTCCATCCCTCTGTCACCTGCTTGGCATCCTCTCTGTTTAATTAGCTGGTAGTAATCAAATGGTAGGAGATTAAGACCCCTAAAATACTGTAGGCAGATGATAAATCCTCAAGAGACACAAAGGCCTTGCGGAGGAAAACAAAACACTGAAACTGTTTATTATGTTGAGTTGGAGGGAAGATTGAGTGAGACAGAGGGTGAGAGAGAGAGAGAGAGAGAGGAGAGAGAGAGACAGAGTGCTTATCTCAAATTTACCAAAAAACCCGGTGGAGAAAAACAATGTGTAAATCACCTCACCAAGCAGAGGGCTGCAGTAATTAGACTAAACACACCCTGCACAAACACACAAAACAAAGGCACACACAGTAATGTCATTGCCTTTACTCTCTTTACTATAGAATTTATACTAAATTATACACATATTTCTACATAGAATTTTTAAGAAACATTTTATTGTTATATGGCACACTGAATGGCCATGACACCACCACTCCTTCGCAGTGATTCTTCAGTTCACCATAGACAACATTTCTTTCTCATACCTGTCTAGGATGAAAAGGTACTAATTCATTTCTCACTGATGTCGAATTATGATGGTTCAAATCATGAGCTAAATGTATCTAAAGTGTGTCTACTGATCAAAGTGAAGCTGTTTTTGCTCCATGTTTTACTGAAGTGTGACTTCTAAGAGACACGCTTATCTGGAAGGGTGTAATAGCGGTATGCCTACAATTGTCAGCCACATCTGTCCTCTGGTAAATTCTTGTGGGCTGATCTGTACTGGGGCTGGTAGTCATTATCATGATAAGTTGCTAATGTGTGTGTCAATGACACCAAAGACGCAACAGAAGCCTCCAATAATACATAATAGTACAATTATCCATTCAATAAAATTATTTTAGTACTAAAAGAATCTGATTACAAAATTTATAAATAAAAAGAAAAAAGTCTATACATGTAAGAGACTGCACATGCATTCATGAATGTGTGTGTGCGAAATTATTTTCACTCTGTTGTCTTTGCCCCCCACTTGTCACCAGATCTAGAACAGGTGGAGCCGGGTTCCTCTCTGTGTGCTGCGCACACACACCCCACGTGTGCCTGGACACACAACCAAGTGCTCACACACAACCTTGACCTTTTCCCACAGAAATTGGAGGTGAAGGGGGGATCAAGGGGAGACAAGGGGGGCGGACAGCGATGGCAAGAGGAACGTGGGGTTGAATTTGAGAACAGAGTCAAAGTGGGACATCGGGAACCAGATATCTTATACAGAGCTTAAATGTGAACTTTGATCAAGTAATAGAAGAAACGACGGCGATGCTGCGGGGACTGATGGATGAAGACTGTAAAGACAGAAATACTTTAAGGATAACAAAACTTTCTGTTTTGTTTAAATTGGTTAAACTGAACTCTAGAGTATTTATGCCCTTTGTCCACAAATTGTTATGGTCAGTCATTTTTACACAGAAAAATCTGACTTACAGTCTGCGTTCTGGCTGAAGACAGAAAAAGACATAAAAAATGATATTGTGGTTTGTAGTGGTAACTGTGGTATGGTAATATGGAAAGAAAATTAAGCTGTGGTGTTTTTGCTCTGCCTTTGTTTTAGCTAGGAGTCAGTGGGCGAGACAGGCCTTCCTGGCTTTGATGAGTGTAATTATGCTTTAAAGAGTGCCGCAGGAGTAAATTCATTACCCAGCCAGCTAGCTTTGGTTGCCCGCTCCCTCCGTCTCAGTCTCCCCTAGCTCTATGCATACAGACAGGGCCTGCAGACAAGCACACACACAGTAAGCTCCCCACAGACCAGCCACCGCTATAGGGCTACAGCTCTGCAGCCACAGCCCCCCCTTCTCATCAGGGCCCTGGAACTCTCCACGCAACCCCGATGATATTGGATGAATATGTGGAAAGAAAAGACGAGCGCTCGCACACACACGTGCAGCAGACACGAACCAATACAATACAACTATACACACACCCTCCGAAACATCCACCCACGTTGCTTTGGGCTGTAATCTCTGCTTCATCCTGGAGGTTCTCTGTAAAAACAGTGGAATAACAATGACCCCAATTTCATCCCACACGATGGTGATCTTCATGACTGCAGCAAAGGAAAAGCTTCATGACATACATATACTACTTGCATGTAAATATCTAAGTAAGCCCTAGTATTTAAAATCTGAGCCTGTGAGCTCAAGTCTTTGCAGACTGTGCAGCTGCGGTCAATCCCAAAATTGATGGGATTGATTCTCTGGACCAAACTGTCTATTACAATAGGAAAGGTAGATGTGGAATCGAACGGAGGGTCTCAGAAGATTGGTCAATGGCCAGAGGGGGATTGACCATTACAGTTGTGGATTGCTGTGAAGAACCGTCAGCACTTTTATAACAAAACAACAGCATGGCAACGGCAGAGATTTGCAAACCCTTTACTACATTTGGGTGTGCATGTTTGTTTATGTTTAAAAAGCTCTAAGCCATGTCTTACCACACTGACCCCAGACTTATGGCTGAGATGGTGTTACCCCTCCTCTGTCACTTTTTTTTCTACTCCAGGGAGCCTACCAATTTAAGAATTCACAGCAGGGGCATATTGGGTATTAACAGACCATGTATACAGGGCACTAGCCACTTCGATATTCATTGAGTGTGTGTGAGAGAGGGAGAAAGGGAGGGAGACACGTGTTTTTGAACAAATCTATCATTAAATGTGCTTCCTGCAGTCATCAAATCTTTCACTTCACAATTACTCCATTTCAATCTCTGATCCATTTATCAGTATGTCAGATTGTGTGTCTCTATGAGATGCTGCAGCCATTTTAAAAGACCTCGATTATGTCTGTCAGTCTTTGGGAAAAAAAATGTCTGCAGCCTCTCATCTCCTCCCCTTTCTCAGCATGTCGGCCTGTGTGTCTGTGAGGATTCATCATGCATCCTTAGGAGTCGATCAAGGGGAAAACACCTCCCTCTTTCTCCCCGCTCTCCCTCCTCCAGCTCCTCTTGCCCTCATCTAACATTAATGGCTGTTGGTTTTTTAATGAGGAAGTGGGTGTCCCTGTGCAGCGTGTCCGTAGAGGGCTTGCAGAGGGGGGGATTGAGGGGAGGGGGAGGGAGAAGAGATGTACTGGTGCAAAACACATCCCCCGGCTGTGAAGCTCAAACGCCAGCCTAGCAGGGTGGGACCAAGGGGGGGCACTCTCTCAGTAAATATTGCCATGCCCTCCCTTCAGCCTTCAAAGAGCAAAACAAGCCAACTGCAGCATTCTTCCTCTCTTGCGCTCCTCTCCACACTGTGAACAGGCAGTATGCATTATGATAATAGACATGCCAGTGTAAAGCTACTACCACGTGTTTTGTGAATCAAAAAGGCTTTTGTAAGTAGAACATAATTGCATACTCTCTTTTTTGGCTTCCCTTATTGTTGCAGTGTGAGAGCTGTTTTGTCTAATTAGGAGCAACACAGAAGATTATGTGGAGAATATGTTTTAAAAATTAACATGAACAACAACATCAACTTTAGCTGTCTGCACATCCCTACATTAAATAGTTGTGGACTAAAAAAGACTCTATGAATATGCTCAATGTGCAGTAAAGAGAACACGGCACAAAACAATTTGCAAACTAACAATTTACCATTTCATAGTTGAAATCAGAGCATCAAAATTCAGATCAATGCAGTATCTCCTACTGTGCGCAAATCAGCTTGTACCATCATGCCCACAGTGGGTTCTCAAGCAGGCAATTCTGTTTGTGCACATCATTGATGGATAAATACGGCTTTCATACTTACAATTCAGAATGTTACACTGCATTAAAAATGATCTATAATTGCTGTTATTGCTGATTTTAGACAAATGAGTTTAACTATTATTTATCAAACAATATCATTCATATTAGTTTATTTAACTGTAAATCAACACACAAATTGTGAATATCTATTGAAGCATGTGGTTTTATTATTTCTTTTCTGTTTTATTCCATTTAATTTTATTATTTCATTATTTCACACGGTATAAGGTTTGTGGACTCAACTAAGCGTTCAATGCTATATGTTTCTTAATAACAATTGCATGTTTGTAGTGTAATAGCTACCCACGCAGCTGTAGACAGAAAATGGACCATTTCCTTTTTTGCCCACTTACCTTTTGTTATTAATGAAAATTAAAACAACTGCTGCCAAACTACAGAATAATGTGGTTGACAAGAAAAAGCAAACTGGGCAGACATATTGAGGAAAGATGACAGAAATGTGGAAAAATATGTGAATCTACAATTTCATGTTCAAATAAATTAAATAGGTTGGGACTGAATGCTGATACATTTCGTGGAAATACTGCATGACATAAATAGAGGTTTGTTTCCCTCATATTCTTCAGTCTATTAGCGATATGCTACGAGCAGATACAAAAGACACTTGTTTGATGTGTCTCTAGAGCTCTCAACCATACCTCATACTGCACACTGCTTGCTAAAAGAGTGGAGCACACACAAGCATTTTGCCAGTGAGAGTCTGAAATGACATGCAACAAAGACACTGAGATACTGGCAGCCAATTAAATAAAGGAAATGGCCTTCATCATTGTATGATTAATGGAGCACACCATTAGTGCATTATGTTGCCCCCCCCTTCCTATCTCTACCTGTGTGAGTGTGCGGTATATTTATGTGTGTGTGTGTGTGTGTGTTGTGTGTTTGTGTGTGTGTGTGGAAGAGAAAGCGACTGGGAGAAGCGGGGGTACCAGAGTCCCCAGGGTGTAGTAGCTGGAGGTATTCATCGCTCCCTCTGAGTGATAATTCTGGTGTTATTCAGGCAGGAGTGGGACGGCCAGTGCTGGGCCTGTGATGAAGCACCATGGCCTTTAGAAATTCATTTCCACCCAGCATTCATCTCATTCCCATTCAGCACTGGTCTACACCCTGCACTCACACCCATACACAGAGAAAGAGTCATTACAGAGCCATGATCCATACTCAAAGACCCATCTCTATCCACCAATTATCAAAAAGCTCCACCAAATATGAAAAAAACCCCAGCTTCAAGCATGCACTAGAGCACTTCTCCTCAACTACAGGTGAATGTACTGTAGACAGAAATATAGTTTATCAGAATGATGGAAACGAGTGATAAAGATGAGAAAAAGAGATTTTCTAGGCTTGATCTTGGTGTTTGTTTCCACTGTATCAGAGCATATGTCCAGATCAAAAGCTGTCAAGAGTCTGACAGTTTTTCTGCCTTAATGAAAACTCCAATCTGTTTTTTCTGTGCACCAGAGAATAGCACACAGCAGAAGACAGACAGATGAGGGCTAGGGATGAAAGGCGTGCTGTAATGCATATACCTAATCAATGCCTCTCACTACCAGGTGGAAGTAAAACATATAAGGTGCCTGTTGACCACAGTAACATAGTCCTAAAATTGCATTGACAAGGCACATGTTTCAAGTCACCTGATTAGAGCAAAGACAAGAATACTTATAACAAAGGGAAGACTTAGATCCAAGACCCTGACCACTGACAGACCCTCACCTTTAACACTAGAACCAGAGGAGCAGCAATCTAAACAACAAATGTCCTCTCAATAGTCCCCTGACTGCCCTTCACTGACCATGTCACACCCTCTAGACAAACATACACCCCTAAAACATCTGCTCAGCAAGCAAATGTTCCATCCCCCATCTGTACAGAGTGCACCCTCGACCACCACTCTCACTTAGCCGCCACACCCCTACACCATCCTTTCAACTTCCACTTAGCAGTCCATCCGCATCAAACCCCCCCAAGCAGACATTTGCACACACAGACAGACTGCGCAGTGGGCCTGGCCCAGCTTGGCAACTAGCCCCGCCTGTCCGTCTGTGTGCTCACCCCCTGAGCCAGCGCATCAGGACAGCCTTCCCCATGTGGAGGGGGATGGAGGGGCTGTTGTGTTGGCTCCGCCACAGTACCACAGAAGTTCCATAGTGCCTCCATTGGCAGGCGGACTGATGGGCCCCCAACCGCTGGCGCCTGCCAATTGGTGTGCCCCACTGCTACAATGACTAGACCCACAACCATCATTCAGCAAACTCTGGGAGACGTCATTAATATGTAAGTGTTAATAGGTGGAGCTACACACTAATTGCACACTGGAACGGGATCATGTTTAATATTAGAATCCATTACGCACCGGCTGTTGCAAGCGGAGGCAAATGAATTAAGACAACACATTATTTACTCGTGCACGGGGCAAATGGAGACTGACAGCACCGAGAAGGTTGACACTCAACATGGCAGCTGTTACTCACATCTGTTGGTTCCCGTATCTGCAGCGCTCAGTGGCCCTTTGATACGAGCTGCTCCCGTAATTAGTTGACTTTCCTTTTTTTCTCTGCTCAACCAAATGTATTTGCAGTGGGCAACACAACGATCCAACCACTCTGTAGAGTCCAAGGTTGATAGCAGCTTCTTTTCAGTGGGCAGAAAAGGAAAAAAAACTCTTTGTTGTGGCCTTTAAACCTTAAAGGGAAGATCTGGAGAGTGGCAGTATGCAAACAGCATACCATTTGTCAAACATTTACTGACTTATTGTGACTATATATGATCAGTTTCAGTGTTGCTAATGTTTTTTGTTGTTTTTTGTACTAAATTAAAACTGTTGCTGCTAATGAATGACATCTATATACTCCAAAACTCTGAAAATTTAATAAAATGAAAAAAAAAAAAAAAATGCAAGGACAAAATTAATAAAATATAGCAGTGACACACTTCTTTTTCCCCCTTGCCTTCCTTTCACTAAGTCCCTAATGAGCATGTCGCTGGCAGAATTAATTTCTTATTGTTTAATTGATCCCCAAACAGCTCTCATCCATCATCGGGTCATTCAATATCTTACTCTTTTAATCTGTCTGCCCCTCATCATAATTCTACAGCACAGGCCATTACACACAGAGCGAGGGGCTCAGACTGTGCTGTGGGCATTTTTAACACTGCCCACACACAAATGCTGACACACCAACACACATGCACACAGACTCTCTCTCACACACACACACGCATATATGTGTGTATGTATATATAAATATATATATACACACATACACACATACACACACACATATGAACACACACACATACATATATATATATATATATACACAGACATATGTGTATATGTATATATAGTAGAATCAATTCAGTTTCTATTAAATATGCATCCACACAAGCCGAGCAGTTGATGATGCTGCAGTGGTACAGACTCCAGCTATGAGAGCTGGTGCACCAGGGAATGCGTTTAACATCTGTTTTACATTAATGATTTCTAGTGCAGCTCACAAGCTACTGTAATATTCACGAGGGCTGTTAGAAAACAGAGTAATTGGGATATGTTTAGGATGTCTTACTATGTAGTTCAAGCTAAAACCAACAGCAGGGCTGCTCGCACTTTCCTCATCTTAAAAATCCCCAAATATGTACTGCAAACATTCAGCTTCCAAATAAACCACCATGTTGAAAAGACATTGCTTTTCTAGCTGAAAAAGAAATTAGCTCAAATGGTTTAAACAATATAGTGTAATGAATATTTAGTTGTGTAAGAGCAGTAAATAATATTTACTTAGCTGTGCAACTAAAATGAATAATGCTTACTTGGCTGGCTGCGTAACAACAAAGTAATGTTGATTTGGCCACGCAGAGCAATGCTTGCTTGGCTGTGCAACAGAGTAATGGCTGTGTCCTCTTTAGATGCAAGAGCGATCGTGAGCCTCGTCATGTATCAGCACCCAGCGACGTGCCCATCCCAGGGGCGACCACTGCACCATGTACCGTCCCTGACACGCCAACATAATGAATGGCCTAGCTAATGAAGGCTTACTAATTGATTATGGAGAAAACAGAGTATTACTCACCCAATGATGGCAGCTCCAAGGGGTGCTGAGACACTTTTGTCAATGCTCTGTTTTTCCCGCTTGTCCAGCCCAGAGGGTCTTTATATCGACTTTCTGACCAGCGTGGACACCTCACATGGGATGAAGTGTATTACTTGTGTAATATTTCATCATCCTATTACATGTTTTATAACACAGATCATTGCATAATATTTTTGTTCATGCATCCATTAACATTAATTCAGCAAATTAATGTGTTGTACATCTTGCTGCAGGCATACACCAAACCCAACCAGGTGTGTCCGCCAGTGATGAGAGTGAATGGGGATTTCAAGGCTTTACACTTTGAGCTGTTCAATGAAGCAGACAGAAGCTGCTAAGGTGGGAGGTGTATGTAGAAGGCCATTGTCTTTGATTAACTAATTAGTAGACATTATCAAGACTAAACAGAAGTCATTACCAGTGGGCTTTAGTGAGGGGGCACTCATTTCCCCACGGACCTCCAACCACCGACTCCCAGGCTCTGCCCGGTCCACCACAGGCCAGGTCACTTATTAAATCTATAACAACTAATTTTGCTTTTTAAATGAACCGCTAATTGACTTTCGTGTGAAGAAAGCAATGTGGATGATCCAGCTTGTATTATCTGAATCACTGATTGAACCGCTGATTGAATGTGAATCAGTGAGGCGGTATTGGGTTTCCCAACAATGGAAGCCAAGTTGTGGAGGTTGCTGACCCGACTGCTGATGCTTCTCTCTCTCACACATACACTCGCTCATTATAATACACGCATTAATTCATGCACCAGCTATATTGGCCTAGCTATTTCTTGGTTGGTCCTAATGTCCCATTTCCCATCCATCATCTCACTCTTTGCAGATACCTGTAGAGACAACTTACACAAATGTGATGTTGAACCACAGATGAAGAGTTAAATATTTCTGTAAACACTGATCTGAATGAAAAAAAAGTATCTGCCACATTGTCGTCATGTGCTACAACAACTGAAGGGCAAGCTGAAGACAACCACACGGCACAAAGCACAGCTTGTGTTTATGGCATCTCAAAGGAAGTGTTTGACACTGCAGATCCAGTGGGTAGCACATGTTCCCCATTCCCATCTTCTGTTGAACTCAGACAAGGAGTGTCCTTAGGCTCACAGGCAGGGGCCAAACCATAATCAAGAAATTATCATAATTCACTCTAATCATAAGTGAAGGAGGGCAAAATGACTGAAATTAAATGCTGGATTACTGCCTCCGTCTGCAGGGGTGTTTTAGTAACTGCTATTTTCTGCCAGTGTTTTAAATATACGTTTACCATACTCGTGCCGCCAATTAAAACACTAAGTCAAGGGGAGTGCCACAGGTTTACTGGGAAGTAACACACACATGCATGCATACACACATCCTGGTGTGGATTTATGCTGTTGGTGTGTAATGAGAGGGGCAAAGGCTGAGTGATGTGATTTCTCAGAGTGCTGTATGGCCAGGTTCCCAGTCTGGGGCATTAGACAGCTCCACTGCAGTGGTAACGGCACGCTGGGAGAAGGAAAGAGGCAAAATAAAGGCCTGGTCAGAGAGGGCCGTTCTGGTCTAATTGAGTCCTTTGGGCCAAGGCTTCACTGATCAGAGACTTGTTACAGGAATCCGGTTTCATGGTTTCCAAACAATAAGATTTCAGAGAAGGGATTTGTAGTCCTTTGGGATTCCATCCTAACCTTTCTCTGATTTTTGTGGTTCTCTCTTGGTTGTCTGCCCCTGTGTTCCTCTGTTTTAAATCCGATTACTATAACAATATGGAAACACTGCTGTCGAGCTCAGCAAGTGGTATCCACATATAAAACATTTCAGAGATGCTGGGCTGTGAATGTGAATACGCTGTTTGATGCCTACGGTGCAGACTCTTTGTTAGAACCGGTGTCTGCTTCTACATGACTAGAGCATATCTGGCTTCCATATGGATACTCAGCTCATGATGCTGACTCACCAGAGCAATCGCAGCTTCTCTGGCCATTGGAAAAGACTGTAACACAGGTTGAAGGATCAAAGCTCAGAGTCTTTGTTTTAGGGCACCATAAATCCAAAGACCATTATTCAGACCTGCTGTCCAAATGATTAAATATTGGTGGAGATTTACAGGGTTGTCCACACATATAGCGTTGGCAAAGTTTGATCACAGCACTACAAAACGATAAAAGATGAGCAATTTAAAAATATGAAATGCTTCAATGCTGAATTTGTTCAGATTTTGTAGCTAATGTTTTAAACTATGAGGATGAAACAATGCACAGCTGCTGTTTAAGCGAAACTGAATGGACTGATATAAGAGGCCCCTGAATGTAGAACAAAGTAGAGAAAAGTACAGCTTTTAGTACAATGGCCCAGATGAGAAGCATTCACAACATCTAGAAAGAGATTCCTGAATAAAAGACATGTTTTCTTACTTGCTCTTACTCCCTTTCACTCTTTATCACGCTTGCTGTCTTTTTGTCTCTAAACAATCCCTGGGAGACAGAAAACAAGAAAGACAAATGAGTTTGGCCTTTTAAAGAAGCGTCAAACTCTCCCTCCAGTGGGCAGAGGATCCACAGATGTGTCCATGTTACTTGCTCACCCCCTGCAGTGGCATTAACTAGTAGGGACTCAAGATGAGCTTCCTGTGGAGCAAGAAAGGCCAGGACAAACACAGGCGCTGTGCTGGTTTTAATAGGCGCTAGGCCCACTCAAGTGTAGCAGTTCATAAATTAGAGAGCAGAGCAAAGAGAGGAAGATGGGAGACTGAGCAAATACAAGCAGCAAACACATGACAGAGAACTGCCTGCACTCACTTCAGCATAATGTGAAAGAAAAGGAGTGAAAAGAAAGACAGAATAAGGAAAGAAGATGGGGAATCTAATAAAATGATGGTTATTTACCAAGGCTTCAGAGAAAATACCACAGGAGCCTACAAACTACATGAGACACAAATTCAAAGCTATCCAAGATTCAAGTATATGCTTTTTTTGTGGTCTAGAGAGTAGACGGGTGGGGAGGAGGGAAGTGGGGGACAGGCAGAGAGGCTCGTCCACCTGATGCCACAATGCTGCCTCGCACGGCTTCCTTTTGTAGCCCAAAGTGCTGGGCAGAGGAGAAAGGCAGACACAAAGAACAGACAGGACTCTCTGCAGGACACTCTTTGTGCCATCGCCACTCACAGGCGGCAGGACAAAGCCGTCAGCTGCCTGGACACCTCGTTAGCCCGCTCCCTGCAGCTCTCACATGGCACAGGGTTGACTGCCGCCCTCCTGCTGGGACTGGCTCACCGAAACAGTGGAGCTTCAGCCATGAAGAAATACACACTTACACACACACACACACACACGCACACACACACAATATGGGACTGTAGAGCATTAAAGACCAAAGGACAAATACAGTGCAATAAAACACACCTGTTCTACAGAAGGTTCAAGGGCCTCCCTTCAAAAGAGTTTTCATGGATATTTGCTTAGGTTGTTAAAGCTGATCTTTTCAGATGCAGTCCACAACAAAAGCGCCTCAAGCCTGGTGGAGATGGCTGGGGTAAAGGGATGAGGCTCTCTTTTCTCCTCATGCTCTTTTATCTTTTTATGGCCCCGTCTGATGACAACCAGGAAAAATATAGATATGATACAGAGGTCCTCATACAACACCCTTCATGAAGACCTGTGTTTTTTAGAGTCAATCTGACCAGAGCAGAGGAAAGATCTATAATGTAAGAAGTATGTACTGTAGCACACAAACTACACATTATACATACACTGACAAACTAAGAACCAACAACTAATTTACAGTATGAACACCCATTTATATTGAGCGGAAAAGAGTTGACAATAATTAACATAAGCTAATAAATCCAGTTAATGGCCACTACAATATTGTTGCAGTATCTGTTATTGAGTGGATTATTTCCTCCATTTTAGCATGGCTTTCAAATATTAGTGTGGGACTAAATTACATAAAATAACAAAAGACAGCAGGAAAAGCAAATCTTAGCACTTTAAATTGACGCATGCATACATGCCCATTTGCACGGGAATAAATTATTTTGACATTCTGAGGCCCCTGAATTGTTCCACTTACAATCTTCCAAAGGCTGTATGAGGCTGTTTTGAAATAACCAATAGGCTGTTCCTGTAAGCATTCCCTGGAATATTAAGTGGGGTTAGTGCTTAGCTTGCTTAGACCAAGCCAAATAAATATGCAGGAATTAGTTCCAGCTTCATTCACCGTCAAAATAGGATCCACCAGTCAATGCACCAAAACAACCCATTCACCACACTTCAACTCATTCTGGCTACAAAGGAAAGCAAAGCAAATTTCATATTGACAGAAATAAATAAATATGCCAGGAGCTTTGTGAGCACAGTGACAGTGCTATACATGAATGCAAAGCAAAATAACAGCCAAAATCAGGAATAAACATACAGTAGAACGCAAAAACTCATTTACTGTATTTCTATCACAAATATTTATATACAGTATACAGTGCATTTATATCAATAAAATCAATATATTGCATTATTTTGATAATGATATGCATGCATTATGATATATGTAAATATTAATATACTTTATATAATACATCTGTGTGTATGGTGAATTTTTCTCCACATATCCCCTCCTGATTGTGGCTCACTGTCTCTTTCACCTCTACTTTTCCCAACCCGCAAAAACCGAGGTTTTATTCTTTCTTCTTCTTCTACTTCTGATTAGTTACGAAGAAGCAAACATGCAATTTGGTCATTGAGCCCAATCAGACAGATCTTGAGGCACCTCTAATGTCTCATAATCAATGTAGTTATTAGATAACACCATATGTGGCCTTTGTTGTGTGATGTAGAACCTCTGTGCTTTTCTCTCTGATGTTTAATGTTTCAAACCACTTCCACAGTACTGAAGTTGCTCCCTTTTATGGAACTAAATTCTTCATTACAGCGCCAGCAGCAACATTACTTTCAATTTGCTGTTTATGTGGCTGCTGAACACAGTCATGGCTTAATAAAACATGTTGCAGTATATTTGCTATCATGATGTGACACTATTTTTTTATCACATGAAAAATTTAACTGGTATTAAATTATGTGATATGATACATACAAACCATATCAACTCCCCCACCACTCAATCATAGCAGGCATAGTCTTTGCAGCCATTACAAGGGATGATGTACCAGAAGGCAGCAATCAGTCAGCCTGGCTGTGGCCACCTCCCATATATCAGTCTGTACATCCCTTCCCATTCAACAGCTGTAGGCTCATATGTTACTGTCCCTCTACCTGTCACTGTCCATCCACAACCACACCAACCACAGCACACATCAATCAGCCCACCCCTGCTGCTTTTTAATCTGTTCCCACCCCCAAGGACCAAGTACGCTTCAAAATTACAGTGAAGAAAGGTCACCCCATCCAATTAGAACATCATCAGGGATGCACACTAGAGGGTCATTCCCTGAACCCTTGTAGCACATCGTAAATCCTACACTGCCCAAGAAGGAACACCCACTCTGGCAGGATTCAGAATGGCTGACTGATTGCAGTGCTGGTAAATGAGTTCCTAGGACACATCTTTAACTGTAATGGTGGAGGCAACTGTTATGAATTGTTGTTTGGATTGATACAAGGTGTAATGGCATGTGAAAGTGTCGCAATAGGTTTAATCCCTTAAAATGAGCCATGTTATCATCAGTCCATGTATTGACCCTGTGACGACCCTGTGGCTCAGATCAATCAGGTCTCCAATCAGGATTAGATCAAGATGCCCTCTGCATCCTCTCTCATCATTCTAGTAGCTCCTCTGCTCCTTGCAAGATTTAGCCCCATTACAGGACATACATGCAGGCAGAGAAAGTGACAGGCCTGCCAGAACGAGAGAGAGATTTTGGATCAAACGGTCCAGTGGAAAGGACCATGTGGAGACCATTGTTTTAGCTTGGCCGAGGAACAAAAGCTAACGAGAAAGGGGTAGAGAGACAGAGAAAGAGAGAGGGTGGGTCAGTGAGCTTTGAGCCTCTCGTGGGCTGATCTAAGCCAATTAGAGACAAGTGACAGCTCGGCTACATGCTCATGACACAACTAGACCACGGCATCGCTCTGAGCCCCAGCACCCCACAGTACAAGCCTGACTTGGACCCCAACGAGCCCTTAACACTCCCCCATGAATGCCTAAATATGCCTCTACCACAGCCCTCATCACTCCAGACACAGACCGAAGCCTAGGAAGAGGGACAGAGTATGCTTAACAAAAAGACTGTTCTCTCTGAACTGGCTGCCCAAGCTCTTTGCCTGCCTTCGTCAAGGTTGACCAATTCTTTTGACATCTGATGTTGTCAAGAGTTACCGTGACGACCTGGCACATCCACTGACCTTTGCCCCAGCGGTTCAAAACTTGTGAACCCGAGATGAGAGAAAGCCAAAAAAGCTTGGTGGGGGGATATGTGAAGTGAGGAGTTTCAATTGCAATGGGGGATTGGTTCAAATGACCACTGGCAGCTGTCATTGCTGTGTTGCCTTCTTCCAGTGAGCAGATAATGGTGCAGAGCCTTCCTAGTATACATGAGGGGAGGTGGTAGGCCACCAGGTTGTGGGTTGTCAGGGCTCCAGCACAGGGCTTGTGATTAATGAGACAGGGCGTTGCGCCACAGGGATCTCAGTAGCACGTGCCGCACTGGTGGTAACAACAAAAAGTCCTGACACTGTGTGGCAGTGGACTCGCCACACTTTTATAAAGAGCCAGAGTCACAACAGTTCAATAGTTGAACAGTTACATAAATGTAGACAAATCTACCCCTGCCACCACACATACACATGAATGCACACAATACAAACTGTGCACATGAACGTAAATAATTAAATAGCACATCCATGGTGCTGAAATTGGATATGTATCCTTTAATGTATCCTATCATTCACCCTTGACTGAGCATCAAGTGAAATCTGTGGATGGCTGTTTGGGGGAGAGGAAGCAAGAAATGCAGAGATGGAGGATGACAGGAAGGAGTGATGGGGGTTGAGGGACACCCAGCGGGGGGTGGGACAGGACAGCCCTCCGCACGTCTAACGTCTGCCACTCAAGAAAGTTAATGATGCCACGTTCTTGGGCCAACCATCCCCCCGCTGCGTGTGAGAAAAGAGACAGACAGAGGGAGAGGACTGAGGGTGGTGTTGCTGGCACATGGACGCAGTCAGAAGAGGTGAGATGCTCTTGCAGGGTGAGGTGGGGGTGGGGCGTCTGGGTGAAAATTGAAGGTCCAAGAATATTTATGACAATCAACACCCCAGTTGGCACTGTTGAGTAATTGTGGGATGAAGGATATATATCCCCCTCTTTTTTCAATCACATTTCTGTCTCCTGCCCTCATCAGCATCCTTTATTGAGTCAAGTTACTGATTAAAGTTTATGAGAAATTCAGCTAATTTTATTAGCAGTCAGTCACAAGGTTGCTATTTGATTTTTCATTGCGAGAAGAGGGATGGGGATGGGTGTTTTGACTGCTGGGCTGAAATTGTTATCATCCACAGCCAGTAAGGGAACAGCAATTTAGGGGATAAGGGAGAAATGGAGGAGGGATGGGGGTTTAAGAGTGGCAAGATGCTGAGAAGAGATAACAGAATCTGGTCTCAGCAAACGTACAAGGATTGTGCAAGCTTTAGTTTCACAAAAGGTCTTACAAAGCAGAACATGCATTTTGTGCTGTAAAATGATAAAGTACATGGTAAATAAAGGGGGGTAAGGTTCATAAATGTCAGAATGCCAATCTGGGCTCAATTTGTCATAAAGTGGGTAATGAGTTGAATCCGGTGGCAATCTAGTTTTGAGGTTACTGCAGTAACAAAAGAACTTGAGTACTATAAGAATGAATAAGCTGACAGATGCTCATATCCCTTAGACTGTAAGTGAATTATCTGTGCTTTTCTTCCTCTGACACGGGAATAACCCTGCCTTCCCGGGCTATTTCTCCGTTCATACATCTCCCAATAACACTAGAGTAACTGTATTAGCAGTGTATGCTAGAGATGCTCTCCAGACTGCCAAATGGACCCGTACGCAGCTCTGTTTTCAAGCCCTGGGGTCAGATGATGGTCAATCGATGGTCAGTCAGAGGTCACATCCAGAGCTGTCCAAAGGTCAGCCTATCTGGACCCAGAGGTATAACTGGCCTATCAACCCCCTGTACGGCAGTGATTTGAGCTAAATCATGAGGACAACTCCCTTCTGCTTGGAGTCTGAGAATCTGATAAGAGGAGCAATTTACCATATCCTCAAATTTAACATTTTAAACACTTTTACTCATCCAAGGATCGTGAGAAACAATACTACTCCACAATATTTCCAAATTATAGCTCATTTTTAATGGTTAGGATATTTTTCACAGAACGTGGTTGTGTATGAAAGAGGATAAGTTAATTACCAAAAACATGCAATTAAACTAATAACACATTAGTTGCATAAAGTAACAACCGGCTAATTGCAGATGTATCGCACTCAACATGTTTTGAATACTAGGTTTTCCACAACCTCCTGCACAGCAACAGCAGCCAAATCGATATTCATGAAGTGTCAAAGTTGTAATTCATGTGTCTGTTCCACATGAACACCACAGGGACCTATAAAAGAAATACGGGGGAAAAAGCCAACATGTAAATTTCACACTTAATGCCTGGGCCTGGCTTGTGTTGGCCAATTAAGCTGTTCTTTTCAGCTCCATTACAACGCAGTGTCTTGGGGTTCATTTTTCCCTTACTGTGCCATTTAGGCTTCAAATGGGCAAACGTTCACTGTGCAAGTTGGACGACAGAGAGGGATTTGGAGTCTGTTACAAAGTGTGTGTACGTGTGTGGGTACTGGCATGTGCCTATGTGCCTGTCGTGTGTATGAGTTCCAAACATCTATGTGCCACTGTGCCTGTGTGCCTTTGTGTGTGGAGGCCTAATTTGTGCATGAAACAGGAGAGCGTTAATGGCTTTTAAAGATCGGTGGAGTCAAATGAGCGCGCTCATCAGTTAGCCACACACCCCCTGGTGATCACTCAGTGTCGTTAGATTTCATTTCCTGCGGAATGAGAAGATCTTTGGTGGATCCAAGACAAATCCCTGCAATTATAGCCACGCTTAAGATGATTCACTGCCTTCATTTCTGTCTCACTGGGTGGTGGGTATTGTTGTGTATGCCATCATTGCATGTAGACTGAAACATCAACAGTAATCATTGCAAATACGCTAACAATAAGACAGATTTCTTAGAATTTTAGTCAAGCAATACTTTCCCAAAAAACTATCTTTTGTAAGAGGGGAGCGAGAGAAACACAAAGACGACTGACCATACACCTATCTAAACACACACACAATGAAACACAGGCAAACATGGGAGGCACCTGCATGTTGGTTAATAGCTTTGCCCAGGACGGTGTAGAGCATGAGGGCCAGCAGCAAGAGGCACAGAGATAAGATTCTGCTTAGCATTTGAATAGGGTGTTCTGATTTCTATTCAGTTGGCCTTTGGCCATGGTAGTGCTTAAGTGGTCTGGGCGAGTCTGTCTGGTCTCCACTGTGCCAGCCAATGTGCAGACTCATATCTGGCAATGCGCAATGTCTGTCAGTGTCCCGGTCTGTCTGTCTGTCTGTCTGTCTGTCTGTCTGTCTGTTTGGCTGGAAGAGTGTCTGGCTGGTTAATAATCAGCCTGGCTAGCTGCTAATCATCCTCCCAGCTGCAGAAGCAGGTGGCCACACATACCACAGCTCCCAGTCTCATTCACCATGTGATGTCATCTCACTGCACCTGGTCACACTGCATTAAACATAACTGAGGTAGCCAGTTTCCCCCTATGAAATCAAGTGTCTTTGCTTGTCCTGGAGCTGGGAACCGCTGACGTTCTCTCAATGGAGAGGAAGAGGCGTCTCCTGCTGTGAACTGGTGGCTGGTGAATGAACAACATCAAGCCTCCGTGTCCCCTCCTTCACCTCGGCCAAGCCTGGGACTGATCCCAGAGCAGCCTAACAGGCGGAGGCAGCAGTTAGGACACACTCCACATCAAAATGGGAAGCCATTAGCTCTGCAACACACAAGGTCACCTTCAACTAGACACAGCAGCCACCCAACTTCTTCTGCTGATTTGCCCAATGGATGCAGCGGCGCAGTCATGTAAAGGTCAGGCTGTAAAAAGGAATGGAACCACAGCTGTCTTAGAAACCACCCTCTTAAACATTAGATCTTGTCTCCCCTCACTTTTTAAAGTTATCAAAATGCTTTGAGTATCACTTTCAAACAGCAGGAAAGAGAGTGATAGAAGGAGGGAGAATGAGGGAGAGGGAGAGAGAGCAGAGACTGGATGATCAGGTTTCAACTCTTGCCTGCAGCTGTTGAGAGCTCTGCTGGTTGATAGGTGTCTTTTACAGCAAATGTAATCCAAGCCAAACACAATATCTCTCTATGCCATCGAGAGATCACCAAGTCATAACACATCCGGACCCACCATAACTCTGCCGTGGCCCAGGGCCAAGGGAAGCTTGATAACAGTTTAACGGACTGCAGAAAATGTATTTATAATAATTAGTTAATCATAAGTCAACAAAAACCACGTTATGTTGGGAGAAGGGAGGTTCTGGCAAAGGCTGGCAAAATTGTACAGTATGAACCTTCAACTTCCTAGGGCCAGTTTGGAATTTGTGTGCCATATTTCCCGTCCTCCCTCCCCCCAGTGCCGTACTTCCTCTCCATCCACACAGTTCAGTTGAGAATCTAATGAAGCTGAAACTCTGTGTCTCCTATGTTCCCAAAGGGCTACTTTAAGGAGGGGCTGTCCTTAATGTTTGCACAACCAGAAAAACAGCCACAAAAGCCATTTACCATAAGCATTTCTGTGTGTGTGCTTGGGCACTTGTGTAAGTGTGAATGTGTACTTGTATGTAAGTGTGCACAACAGCCTCCAACAAGACATATCCATCACGAGTGCCAGTGTGCAGTTTGGCAGTCGTAACCCAAAATAAACAGACTGAATCGTGGGTCTTGCTGAGTCCTGACCCTTGCACCAGATCAATCCTCAGTAACATTGTGCACCCTACAGTGTTGCGTAAAGGCATGTATGCGTGGGAATGAATGTGTGTTCAAGAGTGTGTGTGAAAGTAAGCAAGGAAATAATGGGCAATTGAACCAGGTACACCAGTGCAGAAATAACACACCATTCCACACACCAGAGGGTGAATCAATTTCAGCAACATTTGATTCAAACCCATATCAGCTAGCGCCTGAACTTCAGCCTTCCACCCTGTCACCTCCTCCCCAGCTCCATATGATAGATTACCATCTCTGGCAGTCTTAGAGAGAGGGAGGTGGGTGGGGGAGGTCAGTTACTACAGGGACACATTCATCGGAAGGGAGCGCTGGGTTAAGGAATTATGGTTTGACAGAGATCTGGGGTGGATAGGAGAGGGCAAAGGGTTCTCCAGGGGTCAGAGGATCCAATCCCGGCTGGACTCAATGGCAAGCCACCCTCACAACGCAGCAGTCTACAGGGATTTCACTCAGGGTCACATTTTTCGATTAATATTATGATCACTCACTTGTCCCTTCGCCCACTTGACAGCAAATAGAGTGGTATCAGATATATTAATCTAAATGTTGGTGAAAATCACACCTGTGCAACAATTTAAAATAGACTTAGTCGAACCCCGAATGTGTTAGGTTATCTTTACCCTGAGGAACAGATTAATAGACTGATGAAGAAGTGTACATTCTAGGAGAGATGATCATCAAAATATATCTGCTTACTAAAAACTGCAAGGTACACAGGACTTGAATAAATTACAACCATAAGTCAATATTACACCAGATATCAAAGTGCAATCTACTCATGAAAGCAGGAGCCTCTGAGCCTGTCTGTGTTTTAAAGGTGATCAATAATCAGCCTGCAGACAGATTTCAATAATTTACAGCTCAGTCTGGATCCAAAACTATCTGATGGGTGTAAAAGAAGTGGCAAGGCAGGGTAAGTGTATTTCAAAGAACGTGCTTGTCAGAAGGTGCTTACTTTTTACAACAATGCTGCCAAGCTTGTACAATTTAGGGACCCAATGTTAATGCAAAGATTTATTTTTTTTTCAGTCACTGCAGAGCGAGCACCCACAGAAGAAGGGTGATGAGACACGTGGGGGTGGAGGGAGCAGGGAGAACTAGGAGAGAGGAGGCAAAACACAGGCAGGCAGGAGAGACAAAGCAATTGCCCTGCATTGTCAGAGTGGAGAGGCCATCAATAACAGTGTCACAATAAAGAGAGAAAGAGGGAGAGAGTCAAGGAGAGAGAGAGTAGGGTGTATAAAAGAAACACAACAAAACCCGGTGCGACGGGTGCTTCATCTTGCCGGGCACTAATGGGCGTGAGAAGCGGCTGGCTCAGCATTCTTTGCTTGACGGCTCACTCCTCTGCTGACGGGCCGTGGCATCCATGACGGAGCGCCACACACTTGTTTAATCCAGTTTATACACTTGAAGGTGACACAATGGTGGAAAGTAGAGGGATTGAGACTGAGAAAGATGGTCAAAGGTCATCCCGAACTTGGATATCATTAAGTGGCCCGTCCTCTTTGCCACCTTCCTGCAGCTTCTCACCAAACCTTCCATCCTTGCCATCAGCTCTTCATGCTCTACTCCATTATTGCTGTCATTATTCAGCCATGGAGTCCCACAGTCGAGGCGTGCCATATTTCCCATCTTCAGTACACGCGCTTCCTCTGAAGGTAAGAAGGTACACACAGTCTATTTCCATCTGTAGAGTTGGGGAGGTCAGAGCTGGGACACAAGGCCCACTGAGGATAGTAAAATTGCAGTCTCAGGACATATCGTGTGTGTGCGAATGTGCTAGTGTGACAGTGAAAGGTCAGAGTGCTGGTAGTGACTGCAGTGTATTCCTATGATTTATCTCCCTGTGAGATTTTTTCCAAATTTCTGTTCCATTTCTCCAGGCCAGTCTCTTTCCATGCACTGCAAGGGAGTTGGGATGTGGCGGGAACTCCTCATTTACTGTGGCCATCTGTGGCTGATAAATGAGAGCAATCTGCATGCTGCTGTATATGGCTGGCAAAATCTGTGTGTGTGCATGTGGATGTTTGAGTGTGTGTGTGTGTCTGTGTGTGTGTCTGTGTGTGTGTATGGTGACATTGTGTGAGTAAATCCCAATAGATGATAACACCTCTTTACAGAGGTCAGCAAACTCCAGCAGCACAGACACAGAGCTGACACATTTAATCAGGGATTTTTTCTCTCTCACAGTTTATCAGGCGAAGATATTTCTCACACCCTTTCCTGCTCTCACCATCTTATCACAGGACAACACTCTCACCATTTCCGCAACTATACTTTTTGCTTTGCCTCTATCATGTCACTACTTATTTCTGCACTAAACTTGGCAACTTTCACTAAGAAACATCAACAGTGTCGGGTAATTAAACAATAACAAAAGTCATTCCAATATTTTTTTTCTTGATATCAAAATGTAAAGAGGTGGCACTTTTTTTTTTAGCAACTATGGCACAAAATAAAATCTAACAATTGTTTTAGACTGACCCTCACCTCTGTGTTCTGCACATTCCACCACATAAACAGACAGACACACCGAGATGTACCGTGAGAGTTAAACCTATTTAAAAACAAATTAGACCGTGCTCAGTTTTTGAGACTGTGTTATATTTCCTAACTAGCATGCATCATTAATGTGCCGTAATGGTTGCATTGTTGCTGCTTCCTTCATTACCCTTCATTATTTCTCAAGGACTTCAGCGCAGATTAAACCTCAGCCTACCGGGGTTTATACGGGCGCGAGGGCAGGTGTTTGTGTACACTTTTGCGTGAGAGTGTGTGTTTCTGTTTGTGTGCACTTGTCACTCCATTTTCTAATTTCTGAAATGGAATAATGAGTCCAGATGAGCTTGTGAATGCCTCTGCAGTGCAGCTCGACCTCACTCCCCACCTGGCCTGCTCCTCCTGGCCTGTCCCTTTATTAGCTTCCCCTCATGCTGGACACAACAGGAACAGCTTGGTACCCTCCTCCTCTCTTCACATCTCACACCTTTCCCAACTCTATTTTCCTGCTAATTACCTTGTTGTACGAGCACCAAATGCTACCTAACGATTCACTTAATTGCAGAAGTGGTACATTAGATGATATCAAAGGACCTTTTTAAAAGTCATCCAATCCCATTCCAAGCGGCATTTAGAACCGACCCAAGACATCTGTTTCATTTCTGTGTCATTTGCATTTTTAAAGGTTACAAACTGAACGAAGCAGCAAAGGACACAGATCTACACCTCAGGATTCGGTGTCTTCCTTCCTTTGCGATGCCTCTCTCCCCAGACGATTACACACGTTTAATAAACACACAACCACATACATGTCAGAGGGCCTGAGTCACAGCCGACACGCAATTAAAAGTGCAACTGTTCACCTTACATGCTCGTATCCGGCCGGTACGTATGTGTGCCACCCATCCACCTGAAAAGATGGGGCTAATTAACATTTTCCTTGGGATCCTATTGCCCCAGGTGTGCCTTGTCACACTTACATATACACAGATATCTGCAGTGCTAGCAATTTATTCAGCAGTGGCTGCAGCTAGCATTTCTGACACAGGCTTCACAATGATTTATGAACCTGCTCATTGACCTAGTTTATTCTGAAAAGAGAAAAGGGGGCACATCTCCTCGTATATGCGGCACATCCATCCCATGGAGCCAGCCCAAAGTCAGTTTTTGAGAGCATGGGAGGAGGAATAAGGAATAATAAAGCAGACTGCTCAGATACCCTCCATGCAACATGTTTACAAGTTCTCTATCTTCTGTAGTACAGGACAGTGAACAATAGCCATAATGAAATCTCTTCCCAAATGCAGCAAAGTGATGTTTGAGCATTATCCTCACACTCTGCACAGGCACCATGGACTCAAGATAACACGAGGCAGTTCATGCTCTTCACTACCCATTTGTGAGCAATGTGTGTTTAACATCCAACACTTAAAGGAGACATGTTTGAAAGAAACGGCACAAGTCCCCCCAATCTGGCCCACATTAATAATGCAGAGGCACCTCTCAGAGGCCTCTTCCCCCCTCTTCCTCTCCACTCCACCTTTCCTCCTCTAACAGAGAGAGTGGTGAGTGCTGCCCAGCTTGATGTCCAGCACGCAGCAGCGCCACTCCGCTCAGTGGAAACTGAGTTCAATCTGTTTCAGAGCTGCAATTCAATTATCTCACCAGGGTCCTGCTCAACTACTCGTGAATGGAAGGGGGGCGAAGGTGTGTTCAATACAGGGGAGGGAGAGAGGGAGGGAGGCAGAGGGGGAGGTAGAAGACGAGGGGAGACAAGACATATCATAAACACAAACCCAGTTCAACACGGATATAGATTTAAATGGTGCTTTTTCTTGTGCGATTAGCTTTGGCTTTACAATCACTAGACGGATGTCAGGACCTGATAAAGCTAATCACTGCAGTAAGCCAATGCAGTGGGATTTAGCACCCCACCCCCTTCTGCTTGCCCAGCCCCCCTAAAGGCCTGGCTGAAAGAGAGAGCCGAGAAAGCCCAGGGCCCAAAACCAACCGGGCATGGAGTGCTTCTCAGAATAGCCCTCCCTCCTCTTTGGGATCTATGGTTTATTTCTAATTTCTGGGAAAACAAAAGAACACAACAAAAATACGCTGAATATTATTTATTCTCCCCATCTCCTCCATTTTCTCTAAAATGCCTCTGGACGCTTTGATGTTGATGTTTTATATCAACAATATTTTACTGACGTCACATCAGTGTCCCTGTTAAACTGGACTCGACCCACCAGCACAACCATTTCCTACAACCACACTCCATGTCAGTCAGGTCAGCACTGTTGTCATTCTCAAACTATGAGTGTCTCAGGTCAGGTCAGGTCAGGTCAGGTCAATATAAGCAAAAATGTGTAGTGTAGTGCTGATATTGGTTATCTATAAATGGAATTGGAAGATCTGACGTCAGTTTGATGGAAAATAAAATATAAATATCGGGTCTTTTTGTGTTTTTTAAATAACTAAATGTTTTTCTCCTTCCCGTTTGGTCCATCTCAGTGCATGCAAGTGACCAGTAAATTAGCCCATGGCAACAGGGTACGCACAAGAAGGTATCTGTCCATGGCAAGATATTTGGGTATATGTGTGCACAGTGCAGTGTGTTGCCTGAAGACAGTGTACTTTTTTGTCAAAATGGTGCTGTACAGGTATGTGCAAGGTACAGTTCTGTATCCTTGTTTACTCAGAGTGTGGCCTGAGACTTATCAATGAACCACCTCTCTCTCTCTCTCTCTCTCTCAAACCTGGTATCACTGGTAATACCCATTATATGTGTCTTCTTATTTCTTCACCTTGCTAGTTCTTCCTTATCCCCTCGTCTCCCGGCCTCCTGACCTCCCACCCCTCAACTTTAAGCCATTCAAGCAGTCAATGCATCTATTTAACCCCATCTGCTGCTCAACCCATGTTACATGAGAGAGAGAGAGCGAGGGAGAGAGAGAGAGAGAGAGGGCGGGGGAGAGAGACAGAATACAAAAATAAAGGCTAAGAAACAGTATGACATGAGGAAAATAAAATAATCTGGAGACTTCATCAATTTTTCATGAATTTTCATTTAGACCGGGAGAACCCTCTTACAGCAATCGATAGATCAAGCTGCTGTCACGCAGTTAGCACCTGGGGGCTGCTGGAAGGCCCTCGGGAAGGCAGGGGACTGGATCAGAGGCAGAGACCAACCCCCTCCTCTTCAATCCATTTCCCAAGGATCACAAACCAACTACTCAGGCTTCTACCACTACCCACTCTGCTAAACTGCTGATATAAATTATAATTACAGCTAACCCCTACAATGCTTAGTTAATTTTACTTATCATGGTATGAGATTTCAACGTCTGCTCTCCTTGTCAAATCACACAAATCCCCCAAAAAATCAGTGAATATCACTAAAAACACATATTTTAGTGGGATCAGGTCTCATGAGAACAGCCCTTGTTTGAAACACAGGCCTACATTACTTAAAGTACCACCAGTTAAAACAACATAAGGACACTGAGACTTTCCGCTCCACCTTATGGGCAGTTGAGGTGCCTGGGAGCCGCTCCATAGGAAGCCAAGCCTGAGCCTGCCGGGGGAAGGCTCATCTTCAAAGGTAATTTGATACACAGCTCAGGTTCTGCCTGTCAGTGTTCACCAACACAGTCCAGACGGCCTGTGTCAAATGTCCATCAGGACTTTGATCTGTGCCTGATGTCCTACCCCCACCCACCTGTGAGAGACCTGTGTCTGCCATGCCATCATGTCCCTCTCATATAGCTTGACAGTAGCTTTATGTCCAACTCAAAGGTCTGCAGACAACTTCAATAAAACTCGCTTGGGGTAAAAATATATCAAATTTATCTCATCCCAAGTCGTTCTGCACAACTCATCATTCAACCACACATAGTAAGATGGCAATGGAGCTTGACTTTCCCCTTTAGACCTACAGGAAATTATTACAGTGATTGCAAAAAGAAAACACAGAGAGTAAGATGAAATCAACTCTTAAAATAGTGTAATTATAGTTGCCTCAAATTACATGTTGATGTGTTTACTCTTATTCCCTACAACAAGGACAATTCCATTTTCATGTAGAAATGGGGGAAGAAAAATTGTATAGCTCTTGTTGACAGGAAATGTTCAAATATTATCTCTAAATTTTCTCGTGTTGAATGTAAATCCAGTCTTTACACCATCTGGAAGCAGCAAAATCAAGACTTTACTTTATCCAGCCAAATTACTTATCAAATGATAGGAGCAAAATAATTTCAGCAATGCAGCAAGGAGGATAAATTAAGAAAGAGGAAAAAGAGTCCTGACTCACATGCTACTTCCAAAGATGCGTTACGGCTGACAGCTTCTCCCAGGTAGTTCCGGGCCACGCAGACATAGGCTCCCTCATCCGGCTTGCTCCGTCGTCCATGAACGATGCGAAGGAAGAAAAGCGAGCCACTGGGCAGCAGCATGCGGTGAGAACGAGGGTCATCTTTGTCCGTTTCCACCCGCTCTCCATCCTTGTACCACTCCACTGTCGGGGTTGGCCGCCCCTCTGCTTTACAGTTGAGAGTGGCGGGCTCCCCTTTGGAGACAATCAGGTCAGATGGGTGCTCCACAATCCGGGGTGGGGAGTCCTCCTGGCGCAGACGGGATCCTGGAGGAGAAAGAAGAGATTCAATTAATCAAAGGGAACAGCATACAGACTTTAAGCATTGTTTCAGTTTAATATAAAAAAGGCCTTCTCAAATTAAAAGCCTCTTTCATTAACATAACAGCCAGCAGGTACACTATCTGGAAAATAGTGAAAAAGGTAGGGGTTAAATTAATAAACACAACTAAAAGTAACAGATTACATATCTAATATAGCTGGGGAAGGCCTCAGTATACCACAATAGGAGCTAAAGGATGTGACTCAAGTGCAATAATATAATATTAATAAGTATGCAATAAAATAAACCTAAATAAATACTAATATTTGTAAACAAAACTATGAAGACATGTTTCATGTTTCTTCACATAAAAATAAACTGTAATTGCCACTGTAATTGTGAAAGAAGAACGACTGGACAAATTAACTACTACTCTGTCCTAAAGTCCTTTCTTATCCCATGATGTTAATTTAGCTAATTTAGAACTTTTAGTTTAGTTTTATTAATGTACTAGTATCTAAAAAGCAACATCTTGTGTTTCTTACTAGTTGTCTTTTATGGTTAACTGCTTTTTGTGTGAAAGAAAGAAATATCATCTTCATGGACTAACTTTATATAGCTACAATCCCACTGACAATTAGACAATGCAAATGCAGCAACAAAACAGCTGAGAGAAATGTCAAAAACAGCCTTTTTATGATACATATTCATCAGAAAACTACGACTAAAATCAGGTTCCAAAATCAACACTGCAGGGGAGAAATGCATATGAGATATTTTCATGAGCTTGCTGCCACCAGTACCTGACCTGAATAAGCAGTGACAAACTGATTGGTAAATTAATTAATAGTTTTCAAAACTTGTATTGGGTTAGAAGCATGTCAAAAAAATATATATATTGGACCCTTTAACCACCATTTCAGGCTGGTCAAAAACCATCTGCTCAACCCTATATGCAAGGGCTTATGGGTAATTGGACCAATGGGTGAGCAGTGAATGGAGGCGTACAGTCAGCTTATATCTGAACTACACACACATCCAAATTATATATTTGGCTTTCAGTGGGGTGCAAACAAGTAAAACTGGTGAGTCCAATGTTGTAGAAGTATACATGAGATGTGAATATGAATGGCGGGCTCCAGACTACTGTCAAATGCTAATCCCCTGTGGCTGAAAACCCCGACCCACTCCTTTTTATTAGGGCTTGCACTGGGTGAGCTCTGGGAGTCTGGCAGCGAAGATAATGCTCCCCAAGTCAGAGTGCTCTGTGTGTCTGTGACCAGGTCTTAACCATGGAGATAAGATGCTGTAGGCCACACACACGCATTTACATGACAGAGGCCCTAGGAACCATGCAACAATCAAACAGTTTGATCCAGAATCAAACAGAATAAGGGGAATGGGGAATAAGGTTAACTTTCCCAGCAACCCTTTCTTTATCCTCTTTCTTTTGAACCACATTCAATACCCCATCAATTACTCTGCTTCAGCCGGTGTTGTATTAAGTAGAGTGCTAGGCTCTTTGTTTTAAAATTAGTTGTTGCAGGTGTGCATGTGATTGAGCTGAGTTGATGACTGTGCCCTTCCCCGGGGCAGTGTGGTGCGGTAATACGACGAAGCCTGCTGCACAGAAGAGCAGTCTACCACGTAGGCCTTTGTGCTTATGTAAGGGCTAATTTCAACATGGGATGGAGGCAAAACAGTGGAGGTTCCAGCTCTTTGTTTGCCTGGGTTTGCACATGTTCCACTACCCCTTATATTTGAAACATCCCAGGGGAAACTGGGACACGCTGTACCCCGGGTCTTTTCTGCCCAAGAGGACAGGCGCAGACAGAAACCCACTGATCAGCACAAAATACACTTCAAAGACTCTGAGTGGGGTGAATGTGTGTGCACACATTCACACACACACACACATACATGCAAACACACTCTGTGTAAATCTGTAGTAGTCCACTATTTGTCATTACAGGGATCAGGCATCAGACAGTGGCATATTGACCCCTGAACAGGAGGTAGTTTGTTCTCTCTTCTTCCTAATTTGGGCTAATTCCCTCCATTTCCCTGTCATTGATTAGTGATCAGGCCTAGTGTCTTTCTCTAAGTGGGGCCACAGACAGGGGTTTTGCTGGAGAGGGGGTGGTGATATCCTGCTCCCTGAGTGCATGATCTAATCTCACTGGGTTTATGTGGAAAACTGGCAATGTACTTTTGGTAGTGGAACAAAATCTACAGTATGTTGCCTGGTCATTTTTAGCCCAATCTCTTCACCAGCAGTAGGTAGCAGTAACCTTGCAAGCAGCCCGAGTCCCTATAAGCGCAGGGGCAGAGGGGCAAGTTTGCATTCTGGCGGTAAGTGACTCAATAAATGAAGCAGTAATTATCACTGTGACATTGATAAATGGAGGGCAAGATAAAGGACAGACATGGAGACCCCCACCTCCCTCAGATGGAGTGTCAAACGCACATTTATTCTTATCTCATTGGAGCATCTGCTTCCCTCATAATCCACAGGCCCCGCGGTGGCTTTCCACTAAGGCCAATGCGCATGCACAGCACTGAACTGCAGCAACTCCATTCGATTTATATCAGTCTAATTTCTTTAAATCCAATTTGTATTCCAATCTACTGCCTTCTAATCACTTAAACCTTGAGTCTCCATCTGCTCTCCACTTTCCGGTGGAAATGAACACAGCAGATGCCTCTACAATTGTCCTTTCACTGCCAGGAAAAACTGAGCCGGGTGCACGTAGGGCCAGACGTGACTGGTCAGTGTCCTTCCTGAGTGGAGGTAGTCAGGTGTAGAGGTAGAAAAGGTTAAAAGCACGTCCATATGCCATGAAATATGTTCAAAAAGAGGCACATCAATCTCAATACCGGATAACCTTATCATGTAAACCTTGCCTGTTGTTGAGGAAGCTTCACTTTCAAAAGCACAAACTAGAATGTTTGTATCTTCATGTGTTCGTGTTTTTTTTTTTTTTCCCTCTGTTTTTACCTGTGTCCTCATGTGGCGCCCATGCCCTAGAGTTGCTGTCCAGGAAGATTGAATTAAAAACCTCATGTATATCCCCACCGCCCAGCCATCAGACCAAGCTCCTAACAGAAGTGAAAGTCAATTTTCAGCTTCCTATTGGGCCCCCTTTCTCACTCTCTTTACGGTAAATGGGCTTTCTGTTGCCCTTTTAATGCGATCATTGGTGCTGTGCAATCAAGTGCTCTCTGAGCTGAGGCGAGTGCACTTCACTGGGTCTCAGGGCACACGCTCCAATCAAAATGCTGTGTTTCCCCCTGTCTGCAATAACACCACCATTACTTTTCACCACTGCTGTGCAGTCATCCACTCCTGGAGAAAAGCAGGAACCAGAGAACAAACAAACAAGCACACAGACAGAGAATTAAATCAGAGAGGGATTACTGAACCCGAAGCTGATTCTTTACTGCCTTTTCTTTCAGTCTACTTATGTCAGCTTCACTGAAATCAGATGCAATTTTGCAATGCTGCTATCAAATAAATGTGCAGTTTTATGCATTTCTCACTCTGTAGTGTTATTTTCTATCTTTCAAATAACATAACACACTTCACATTTATCAATGGCATATATAACTAAACACATATAAAAAGTTTAACATAGTTAAACAAAAAAAGGTTAAATGTGTTGGTCAAAACACATAAAAACACACAACGCAGCTTCTTCTCGCTCATATCCCAATGACCACACACATAGAAGGGGTCTTTTCTATTATCTTTGTCACATTTATTCATGTGTGCAACAGAAGGTCAGGCCTTTGATGATCTTTTTGTAATTATTTTTATTAGCTCCCAGGAGAAATTCTAGCCCACCAACCAAATCAATACCCACACCAGTCTCAGCCAGAGCATAAAAGGAAGGGCTCCCCAAAGAGATATCAGTTATTCTGCCAACAGACATGTGCGCTGATCACAGGTAACCAATGGCAACCTCAAACCAAGGCAAAAAGTTTCAGTCACCGAGGCTCCATAAAACATCAAACATGAAAACCAAGGTACAGGCCAAGAAGCAGTAACACTGTAATGTGTATACTGAAATGGCGGAGGCATTTCATGCAGAAAGTGATAAAACCCAGTGAGCTGAGTGAATATAAAAATGTACAAAAAACAAAACAAAAAAAGAACGAAAAACCTCAAAGAAATTTCAGAGGGAATGAATTATGCATTAGATTCATGTTGTCCATTCTGAAAAATATATTCTCCCCCCGCCTCCCACTTCTCCTGGGTCTCTCCGCTCCTCCTCAACCTCCCACTCCATCTCCTTCTCTCTATATATCTCTGCCTCTCCCTCCCAATATCTCTCTGTCTCCTTCAGTTGCTCCCTGTCCTGTTACATCGTACCCTCGCTGTGAGGGTGACAGAGTCATATCCGTCATGTCATCAGAAGGGGAATGTGAGAGAGCGGCAGGGGGGAAACTGGGGGTGGCGATAGAATAATGTTACTGGCCGTCCTCGCCTCTGCACCGGCCTGCCGTGACACTTGCGAGCAGCCCCGCTCGCCACCCGAGATTCATCTTCTTTACGGTGGGCTGTCAGTGGCGTCACAGCACATGAGCTCCACTACACCCCCAAATACCAGACACACAGCTCATCTTAGTGAGGTATCACTAAACACAACCTGCTCTATCTACTGTAGTCCATCCCAGCCCGCTGCATACAGCCAGCCACTAGATACAGCCTGGGATATGCTGCAAAATCCCTGCAGTGAAGACACAGAGAGTGAAATGAAGGGTGTTCACAGGTGCAGAGCGGATTCTTTCGCTCCATCTTCTGTTGAGAGAGAGGCAGGGAGTTCGAGTTAGCTAGGTAGCAAGCTCACATGATGGGCTCTGTTCCACCTCAGCGCTCTGCTGCCCCCCCACCCCCCACCCCCGTCTCTTGCTAAGATCTATACTCTGAAAGCAAACACAAGGGTAATTCTAGGAGCTGCTCCCAACATCTTACTGCATCCATGGTTGCCTCCAACAAATATCAGATAGAATTCCACTCTGAGTGTATTTCGGGCCGTGGTGTGGTGGGGTCGTATTGACTCTGTATGTGTATTTGCCCTCTCTCCCCCATGCAGTTGGAATATATAAATAGATTACTGTGGGAAACAGAATATCTGATTTTGCTGCAAAGGGCTGATTCACATAGCTTGCATTTCAAGCAGTTTCCACCTTGTTCTTTTTTCATTCTACCATCAATAGACATGAACAGAAAGGGTGATGCTGTCCTTTTTTCAGCAGATGTCCTGTCTCAGAAGAGCTGAGGTCGCTGACTTGAAACAAGAGACCAGAGGAGGAAAACATAAGAACATTTAGGACCTCAGGTATGGTGTGGTCTATGGTGAGGTGCAGTGTGCCGCTTGCTCTTTCTATATGGGCTGATTAGTGCAAGGAGTATAGCACCAGCTCTGTGGGACTGTCAGGCCACTGGTAGGGATCCTAAACTGTGTGATGCAGATTAAATGATTTCCGATGCCAGGGCCACTCAAGCATGTAGCTCGCTGCACCACCACACCTTCTTTAGCCCTCTCTCTTTTCCTGCAGATCCTTCTGAGCAGCCTGTGTTCAGCCATTTTCTTGCCTGCCGCTGCTTTGCACTATGGCAGTAGCCTTGATATTGAAGATGTGTGCTTGTGTGAGGAAAATCAACGATTCAAATCCAGAACAAGTAGTAAAAATCAAAGAGGTGAATTGAATGATTAATAGTCTCCCCTTCCTTTTCAACTACTGTAAGTTAATGTCCACTTTCTCCAGTCAAGCAGTGGTCATCAGAAAAAAAACTATGGCAGTAGAGCACAATTTTCTTTGATCGCTTTAATCTCTGTAAATGTGCTATAAAATCAGATAAGCAAGCAGCAGTGTTTCTGTTGGTGTTCTAAAGATACATATCTGTAGTCCCTTTCACAACTGCACTGCAACCCTGAACATATCTAGACATTCCCCCGAGAAGCTGTATGTGAGAACGCAAATATCCGAATCAGTTGGACCGGACCTTAAACAGACTTTACCCTGCCAGCTCCCTAGTACGAAGTCTGTGTTATGTCCGATTCAGAACAGGTAATAGTTCGGAGAATTCACAGCGAGCGAGTGGGCATGTTAATGATGTTCGGACCTGATTCCCTGGAGTTCATGTGAGACAACGGCTTGTGTGTGTGTGTGTGTGTGTGTGTGTGTGTGTGTGGTGTGCATATGAGCTGGGCGCAAAATATCACATCACCAATTCCCTTCTTTCAAGCGTGGGCTACTCTAAACAGTTCCTTCTGAAGGTAGTGCGATGAAATGAATGGCATCAATTGATTCTCCCCCAAGCATTGTAATCTCTTTACCTGTATTGCTGAGCTGCCCCAGCAGACTGAATAGGGAGAAATAAATAAGTGCTTTATTGCTTTAGAAATGAAGGCCAAGGGGAGGGGAGGGTGGAGGAGAAGGCCTTCAGGTGTGTGCTATGATACGCTGTGTTGAGAGATGAGTGGATAATTGGAGGTGTGCCGCGGGTGCTGACCTGTAGTGAACACATTGCAGTGTCCCTGCATGTCAATGAGGGCAGTCACCACCTTCTCCAGCCACTCCAGCGGTCTTTAGCCCCACATGTGAACATGAGGAATAAGAGCTGTAACCACACACCATCTAAGTGATGGACTCAGAGAGCAGAGCTGGGTAATCAAATGGCCCTTATAGCTCACTGTTTGTGTTTTTAAGGTACAGCATACCAAGTCAAGATAAGATTTATTAAATTTCTACTCCATGGGACACTTCATCTGGTCTGGCGTAGGGCGACGGGGTCATGGGTGCTAGCAGTAAGTGGATGAAGGACTCATTCAATTTACTCAGGCCCATAAATCCATGCTTACACAAAAAACAATGGGCTTTGATGGTTATTAATGGTGTTCACAAACACATTCACACACATTCACCCACTACATTTCATAATTCTACCACTGGCTGGGTGTTACCGGGCCTCTAAATGACAAATGCCTGTGAGCAGCTCTCCAGAAAAATCATCACCATCCTGGAAGTGAAACTGGAGAGTTCAAACGTTCAAGGATGCGATTAAGGCTTTCTTCCTATTTGCTGCAATGGTTGTCACACTTGGCTCGTGTCACGTTCCACACTGAGACTTGAACCAAAAAGCCTGTCTCACCAGGAACCATTATATACAGTAAATCAACTCCCCCCGGTCATGGTGGCTCAGTTTACAAAGCAGTGTGGTGCCATGTTTTTGCAGCAGGGACACAATAGGAACATATTTCCACAGCACTGACATACAGTACAGGTCTCATTATTTATCAAATTATTATGTATGTATCAATGTGAGAATGAAATGTTGTTAAATCAGGCTGCTTGGCCTGACAGTCATTTTTTTGCAACTGAACTGTTAACATAATTTATCGTATTACAGCATATATTAGCACACAGACACATTAATTACACAACATGGTTATTTAGAAATACATTGCCAAGGAACACTGTCTTGGAAAATAGCATCTGCATTATACAGTATTTGCAATTCATAAAAAAGCCTCAGCAATATCAACATATCAATGCTCACATGTTGGGCCAGGGAGCCAGCGATACAGTACTGTAAATGTTGACATGCCCTCATCGACATGCAGGGAGAGATGAGTGTGTTCACAAGAGGTCAGGCCCCTCAGAGGACATCCATGTTACTATAGTTTCCACACTAAGACACTGGTTGAGTAAGTGATGGTCTATCGTTTGGAGTCGGTGTACCTCTATAAGGTTAGATTCCCCAGTTAGTTACAGGGAAGAAAAAAAGCTACCAAGCTGTCATGGCTGACTGATCCATGGACCAAGCCGGGGATGGAGATGGTGGAACAAGACACTTATTCACTGGCTCCACCATTCTGAGCGGCATTACAGCTGCGCTGGACTACTGCTGTGTGTGACGGATGTGTGCTTGAGTGTCATGCTCTGGCTGTCCATCTTCACACATCTCACACTGAGAGACAGCTCATGCATTTTTATCACCAGGCCTGACCTCATCTTCAAGGTACTGGTGAGGCTCTCAGCTCAGGTACAACTGTCACACAAACTCAAGAGGGTGTGTGACTGACTGAAAACACAAAGAAGAAAAACATGAAGGAATGTGATGATGACTAGAGATATACCATGAACAGGTATGACCAAGAAACACCATTACGAATTAATACACCATGAGCCAAATGCTTGTTTGTCCAGCGAATGTGCATTTATGTACTGTTTACTTGTTTGTTCTTCTTGCAGAATAAATATACCAGTACCTTCATGTCTGCCAGTATGCATGTGTATGCTTCTCTGGGTTTTTACGAGTTTGTATGGAGGCTTGCAGCCATTAGCATGTATATAGCTGTATGAACTTCCATGAGTCATTCAACCTTGACATCCCTCCCTTCTGAAGGTTGCTGCGAGACAACCAACCAGAGGGCAGCGTGAGGGCAACGGAATACAGAGTAATTAGTCGCTTCGCTAAACACAACGTTTCAGTGCAGCATGCGACATAAAAACACAGATAAGGCCAACGTGCTGTCTCTTCCAGAAAGTTTAAGGCATCACAGGCTTGTGTTGTACTCAATTCTGACTTCCTGTCTGCATTTTGGCATGCTCTTAAGATAATCAAGTTTTGTGGGGATAAGAATGCTTGTCACATCCACACTGAAACCGAGTAATCTGTCCTACACAGAGGCAGTTTGAATTGTAACCGCTGGCTGGGTATCTGCCATTGATCAATAAGGGTTCATTCACTATCATCGAATGATCAGGGATTACATAATAGTAATCAGATCAACGTTTTCTGTCTGTTGGCCCGGCTCAAACTCTTAATGGGCTGTTTGGAAACAGAGGCAGTGAGAGAATAGAGAGAGGATTATATCTGTGCCTAGGGGCCCAGAAGGGTAAGCACAGGTGTGTATTCTGTAAGTACAGGTGTGTGAGACAGGTGAAGGCCCTGACCGTTTGCTTTGCCTCACAGTCAGCATGCTCAATTCATCATATCACTCCTCCCCCACCACTACCTCCACACACACTCCCACTATACTGCCATCACAGGTGTACAACAACCCCCTCAGTGTTTGAATTCCACCCCCATGGACAACGGCAACGATGGATAGTTGTATATATGTGTGTGTGTGTGCGTGTGTGTGTGTGTGTGCATGTGAGTGAAACAGAGAGATAGTGAACAAGATGGGACCGGGGAAGTCTGAAAACTATAAATCATATGAGGAAAGATACTTATCCTTTACTGCCGCCTACCTGTTAACATTAAACCTCTATCACTTCCGGTTGTAATCTGTCATCCTCTTTGTGTCTTTGTTTCTCTAGGCAAACGCATCAAGGCATTAGGCCTTTTTCTGCTCTGTAAATGTCAGAGGTGTGCTTGGCTGGGGCTTAATAAAAGGAAAAACAGTGAAAAGCGGTATTACCTCCGCTGCACTCTGTTGGTTTTTAAGCAAAATCAGCCATGAGCATCGTCTGACGCTGACATTTTCTCTCCCACTTCTGAACTATGAAAATGTAAAGGCATTAACCAGTATGATCCCAGAATTTAAAACACCTGTGAATCCTGCTATTTCTGAGTGATCACAGAGTTGTACTTTGGTCTTAAAAGTATGCAGGGCTCAAAGTCTATTCAGTTCTATCCTAGATGTGTGGAGTGATGGCTGCTGAAACGTGATCCACAGAGTAGCCAGACCTGGCTGTTAAAATATCATAGGAGTTGACAGTCCCACGTCACTGGTCCAGTAACACTTACCAGTCACGCGCACACACACACACACACACACACACACACACACACACACACACACACACAAGGGCCTGTAAGCTGATTTTCATTGGACAAGTGCTCATCTCATTCTTTGTTCCCTGTTCATTCACTTCCTCTTATGATCACCACCTTTGTCTTTACTCTCCACTCATGTCTTGATGTTAATCAGAGAATAAACAGTAGTGGTCTTTGATGCAGAGGAAAGCGGCTTCCTTGACAGTGATGAGACCGTGGGAGACAGTAGAGAGGAGCTTCCTGTAGATCTCAGACGAAGGTTCATCATTACAGCAGCCCCATTCCAGCAAATGAACCGCAATTACAATAACGCTGCCTAAACGCTGCCAACTCAAGCAGAACAATCACATTTGGGGCGAGACATTGCAATGGCTCTTACACAATGACCTCAGCCTGCCTCATCATTCACCTAGACTATTTTAATCTGGGCTTACTTTCCATTATAGGGTAGTACTTTAAACCCCTCTCATTCAATCACGACCATCAACAGAGTTGTTAGTCTCCAGGGTGCTTTGGTAATAAAGCCTCATCCTCGCCATTTCCCTTTAAAAGATTGTGTTGTTAAACAACTCTTCTCTCAATTTTTATATTTGATTACGCTCATTCCTCCCCCGCCCCATTTGTCTGACACATACACAACCGCTCTCCAGGTTTGAGTTACTCTTGACTCAGCATTACTGAAACCACAACCCTGCTGGCAGATAGAGAGCTGTACACTGTCTAGGCCACCAAGGACCCCAAGTGGCAGTCTCCATAGCCTCTTAGACGGATTTAAGTTGGACCATATTTCAGCACCTCTCCGTGTGTCACCCAGGATGGACATGATGTCACCAGCTCCTACATCAGACACAAGCATGCAGGAGATCTCAGAATAGCACAGGGTCAGGAGTGCATGTCCACTATGCAAAGCATGTTCTCATCCAGCTTCAGAAGAAGCACGGTGGAGTTTAGGAGATAACCAGGCAGCTGCTGACTGGTGTATTCCTGGACACATCGTCTACTGCAATCAATCAGATTCTTGAAAAAGTGTGGTAACCCTGAATTCAGATGCAGATCTTCTCTCAGGTCTCAAAACAATCCCCTCTCTTCCGACCCCGGCGACAGCACCCAGCACACACTCAGTTTGTCCCACTATTCTCTCTCCATCTCACCTTTTCTCTCCTCTCCTACACACTAGCATTATTAATCGCAGCACACTAAACAGTGACTGACGCCATTCACAAGGCCTGGCTTTGTTGGCTATGCTGCCCAGTGAATACAACTCCAGACCTTTTTGTCTGCATAAGTGGACTCTTAGAGGAAGCTCCTCCCTCTCCAAGGACCCTCAGATTACCTCTGAAAGGGGCTGGGTGATGGGTGAGTTCTGCCGAGATGGAGGTGGAGAGCAAGGAAGAGGGGGAGGCAAATGATTGGGAAGATCCACCGCTCCCGGGGAGATGTGCACCCTCTCCCTCTGGACTGCTAGCAATGCCATCAGCCACTGCTTAGCAACCAGTGGGTTTGGCTGAACAGAGTGAAAGACACCAAAAAAAAAAAAAAAAAAAAAAAAGGTAAAAAGAAAGAAAAAGAAAAATATTCAAATCCCAGCAGAAAGGGGACTTGATTTGCTAACTACAGAAGGCGTGAAGACTGCTCCAGAACCAAAACTCGCAGCTGTGAAGCACAAAAGCAGGAGTTGACAGGTGAAAGAAAAGAGAAATAGGGACTCGCAGGCTCTTGCATTCAGTCACAACAAAAACTCGGCTTTACATACTGCTAAGCTGTACAAACAATACAAAGCAAACGCATATGTGAATCATCACTCACAACATAGTGCTGATATAATGTCTATGACTGCTCAGGTGCTTTATTTCCTCATTCTATGAGCATAGGCACCACTCTGTGTGTGTGTGTGTGTGTGTGTGTGAGAGAGAGTCAACAGTAAAAAAGGTGTGTCCGATCCAAAAGTAGCACTAAAATGCAATCAGACTTCAGGTTCATGCATTTTAAAAGCAATACGTCTTAATCCCTCCCATCATTCCACCAGTCACAGGTTGGACCAATCTCAATCACATCTTCTGTCACTAAACCCTCCTATTTTGATGATTGATGTGAGTCATCACATTAAATCTGCAGTTGAGGCTGTTTTAATTCCGCCATTAAACCAGGTCTCTTGTAGGCCAGTAAAGAAACCTTGTAAATCTTAAAAAAAAAAAAAAAAAAAAAAAAAAGAGAAGAGATGCTGACTTAGCACTCAGCAGCGGATTGGACAAAGAGGGCAAAGTCTTTTGGCTGCAGAAATTAAAAAGTATCAATCTCATTTGCATCGTTATTAAAGTTTAATCAAACAAATGGGAATAATAAACTGGGGCACTGCCCAGGCTTGGATTTAAGCCGGCTTACACTACGATGCACAATCGCAGCACTGAAATCCTAAAGCAAAATGACCACAGCAGTACCAACCAGGCAGGGCGTTCACAACACATTTGCCAAACACCTGCAAGCCAGTAAACCTCTCACCCACAGGTCTGAACTACTGTCTGTTGTGTAGACTACTTTATCTTGCATTTGCGCCATCTGAATACACACAAATATTTGGGATTTGTTTGGCCATTATTAAAAAATCCTTTTACAAAATGCTCTGCACTTCTGCATCAGAGAGATAACCTGTAGCCACTGAAACAGAGCCTGAGAATCACTCATACTGAGAGATCTTTGATTTACACTGACTGAGAGAGAAAAACGTTGACAATTTTCTAACTGGTCCTTTTTCTCATTAGAAGTGCATATCATAAGTAATATTTACTATTTAAAACACAGGCTGCATGTTGCTTCTTCTATCTGTTGCATTGGAGGAAAAAAAATCAACTCATCTCTGCCCTAATTTTAACCTCCTGACAGGCGACTATAAGCTGCATTGGACGGAGGAGTTTTCCGTTGAATTCAGCTGCTTGTTCATGAATTTGAGTTTAATGAGTGAAAATAAATTTAAATCGCAACATCAAATTAGCCTAGTTATCAGCAGTAACATCTTCCCTGAATACTGCATATTTGCCGGCTTAACAGTTCTTCAATATTCAAAACTTAGTAAATGAATTAAACATTTTTCTTTAAACGTACAACAACAGAAATTTACAATATTGCTTACAAATCCAAAAACTGGGTGCCCAGGGAAGAGTCTAGCGAAGTCTGGGCAGAACAGAACTGAATATTTATTTTATTTTTTTTTTTACACATAAGCAAGAAGTTTTTACACACATGTGAGGCAACTTACCATCAACTTGAAAATACAGTAATCCACCAACAAGGATGAACGCTAGTGGACCCATTCTAGCATATTAAACATCCACGGCGGGCGCGCAAATCCTCGAATTCACTGCAGAGAAATATGTCCAAAATGACAGGCGCGTCTGCTCCGTGTTACTGGGAGTTATGGACAGGTCCTAGTTACTGACAAAAGCCAGTTTCAGTGTCCAAAAATTGAGAGGATCCATTTCACAGCGGGTCACCCGGAGCTGCTCGGGGTGTTCATATCCACCAAACCTTGAAACCAAACTCTCGCTCTTTGAGTATTATCCCCGCTTGCCCCCCCCACCACCACCACCACCCCCACCTCCACCTCCCCGAGTTCATCCGCAATTTCAGCTCTTTCTCCGAGATGATCCTACTTCTCAGAAGTGAAGCCCACGGAGCCTGGGAGGAAAAAAAGAAATGTAAGTCCGCCGCTGGAGAAATAAACCGCAGGCTGCGCGCTCCTCCGCGGCTCCTCGGGACGCGTCTCAAACCTTCAGCGGCGCCTCCGCAGCTCAACACATGGCCCGGCTCAAACACTGACTGCAGACCAGCCTCCAACTCTCACGCATCCCCCCCCCCCCACCACCACCACCACCACCCACTCACACACACACAGCAAAAAAAAAAAAAAAGTTCTTTTATTACAACGGGAACCGGCTCCCAGAAGACCCCCTGTGCTTTGCCTGGGATACAGCGCTGTAAATGTACAGTCATACTACAAGTCACTCCAACATCCTCCTTCTCTCGCTCTCTGCTTTTTTTTTTTTTTTTTTTTTTCTGTGGCTCTGAGCAGCGCTGCCGCTAGGAGCGCACCGTGTCTGCGCACCGCCCGCAGCCCGACGCACCGGCCGCACAACACGCGTCGGTGGGAGAAGGAAAAGTTGAGCGGAGCCAGGATCTCAGTGCAGGTCTGTCTGTAGGTATGAACGCGTGAACTCTGGGCTCCTGTCCTACAGGTAAGATAACTACCTGTAAACGAAGCGCTGGAGTGGAGGACGAACCCACATAAACTCTGTTTACACACCTAGGACTGTTTACTTGAGTTTACATGTATATAATTTATAGCTTTACATATAAATGTTAAGCACATGGATTTATTGTTTATCACACAGTGTGAGAACATCAACACATCTCATCTGAAAATACCCAGATGGGCTGAACACCTTATTTACTAGTGAGGGGAAATAAAACAGCCAACAGGTAACACAAAAAAAAGACTGGCTTTACATAAGGAAAACAAATATTTTGGAAAAAGATAATGCAGATATTATTATTATTATTATTATTATTACTGGTCAATAGACTCCATACCTGTATGTAGGCATATGCTGAATAGTGCATGGATGTTAGTGTATTGAGATATTGAAGCAGAATTGTAAATATGATCTCTGTCAGAAATCAATGACTGATTGATCGAGCACCTCCACATAGATGAGGAGAGAGGCGGCCTCTCTGCATACCAATATTGTGTATTCGTATGTCTTTTTACAGATAGAGACAGACTACAGCAAGCACACAAGAAAATCACTATAATCCAATTTTTTTTTAATTATGGACAAATTTATGCCATATGATTGGACACAGCCGTCCGGACCCAAGATATGTTGAGGTTCAGAGATAGAGGGGGGTGGTGTATGTGGCACTGCACTACAGCCCAGTCAACCTTCTTCATATCCTCTCACCAGTTACTATAGAGTGAGCTACGAGCTGTGAGCTCCCCCTACTGGTGTCAGTTATAGCAATGGTCTTAAACTGGTCTATCATGTGGTATGAAAGAGGAGACAGCATGTGTAGCCCCAGCAGAAATATTTTCTAAAGCAACGTGATTGACATAACATAATTGTGCCATCATATGCATTTTTTGTGTTTTTAGGCAGCAGGATTAAGCAGATTTGGATAAATACCACATCAGACACAACACACACATCAACACACAGTAATATACAATGGAATAACTGGTATATTGTAGCTACATAAGACTAATTAAGAGCATCACATCAAGAGGTATGAAATAATAATTTTAACATGGGTTAAGAAATGTTTTCCACCCGAAAAATAATAATAGGCCACTATTGTCTCTATCTTTCCCAACAGAATATGTATGCAGAAGGGGCAAATGGGTTTTGTTATTTTATCCAAATAACGTACAGAATGAAAATTCTGTAGCTACAACATTAAATTAACATCTTGATAAAGAAAAGAAAAAGAAACATCTATACAAAGTCCACAAAAACGTAAAGAGATATAAGATCAGTCCAACAAGTTGGCCCCTTTGTTGTTACCTGAACAGACACTAGCAGGAGCACAACCTAAAAGGCTTAGATTTCCTATTTTATGACTTACATCAAAGTCAGCCGTGGAACAAAGCCCTCAAAACTCACAGTATGTGCCCTGAAGGTGTCTGTGAAAACCATACTCACCCAATAAAAAAATATAGAAACTAACACCATGGCAGGATGGCTTTGGAAAAGGGAACCACTTCTATTGCCTTTAATAATAGCTTTGACTGCTCGTGTTTTTTTTTTTTTTCTCGTTTGTTTGTCAAGCTGCATGTTCGAGCTTGCCCTATAAAGGTCTTACTGGGAACTGCCACATGTTATAAGTTTGCGAGCTTGCTCCCATTGCAGGCAGCGCTGTCAGCTGGCCAGACACAGTGATTTGTCTTCATATTTTAATATGTTTGTGAGCTGCATGCAAATGCAGTCTGCTCACTGCCTCCATAGTGTCCTAGATTTTACCAGATGCATGCAACCACACACACACACACACGCAGCCAAACAGAAATTTATTGTGTCATCAGTGTTGCTGAAGGTTCAAGGAAAATAAAACAGAGAAAGAAAGGGAATTGGTGAAAGGTAATTTACTAAGAAGGAAAGCACACTTCTAACATAAACAATGGAGTGTATGGCTTCATTGATGGAAAAGTAAGTAGAGTGTAATTCTCCCTCAAGCCGAGCCTTTTTTTCACCACATTCAATCACTGTATCTGTAGTGGAGGCAGTGACATTGCCCGGGTTTCTAAATATCAGCTGAAAGTGGATTTATTTTAATTAAACTGGAGGCTGTGTTTACTCAGGGCATGTTACATAAAAATGAGATGGTGGGGCTGAGGCATGGACTGATAAGTCATGGACACTATAATATGAGCTTATGCTTCGTTCCACTGTTGGAAGAACGTCACAGATATTTTATTAGGGAGACTCTCATAATATTACTGACAAACAGGGTTTTCTGGGTTGATTAGTTTTTAATTTCAAAAGCTGAGGGCATGCAGATGAGGTGTAACCGCACACAAATAAATGTGACGTCACTTAGGGGAAAGCAAAGCAAGAGTGGTGGTTTGGAACTACTGGATCAACACAGATGAAACCAAAGATATTAAAAACATGGAGAAAAACACAGTCTTGTATGCAATCCCCCCTTTCCATCCCTGCAAGGACTATTTGAGTTTACCACCAGATGCTGAAAAGATCATTTGTTTTAACCTAAACTAATCATGCCAAAGTTACTGTCACATTTTTGTGCAATTATGTGTTTTTAATTGAATCAAAACTAATAATCAATCAGATAATTCCCCATTATTGTCCCCGGGACAGCTGCTCATTGATGGATCCTGGGTGGAGCCATTCATTAGGAAGGCTGTTCGGCGTGACCCACATCCATCCTCGTCCACTTCTCAAGTGACATGACTTTCATCGGTCAAGTCCACTGACTTTTGTGGCAAAATTAAGTTAACTAATTTCTTCTCTTAATACATAATACACAAAATAGCAGCTTACTATAAGATAGAGAAACTTTCAGCAGTTTATTAAGAATTGATATGATCACTTTAAAATACGAAGTGCTGCACTCTTTAATCACAGAGTTTTTCATTTTTTTTGCGTATATGATTAAAGATGTATTATTCAGTGGCACATTTTATAGTGAAGCAACGTGAACATAAAGTGCTGTTTTGTTGTTTTTGTAGATAAAATCACAAATGAGGATCAATAGGGGGTCCCAGAGTAGAGAGTGTGATATCTACGAGACAATCAGGAGTGTGCACAACATCACACGCTCTGGGGGTTTCGAGTCACATTCCGGCAGAGACACTTTCTGCATTTTAATTGCATGCAACTAAGGTCCAATTCAAATGCAAACTATGACTCAAATTCAGACAGTGACAGAATGTGTAGTTTTAGCAAAGCTGCATCTGTCTATATGCACGTGTCTGCGGGAGAAAGAGGAAAGTGTTTTTAATTGTGAGCCAGGTCAGAGGTTCAGGTAGCAACATCACTCATGATCAGATCAGAGTGGTATTTGGGGAGCTCTTAGCTGGATATCTTTCATTGCTGAGTATCCCCTTACTGGGTTTGGGTCTCTGTGTGGGGATGATTAGGAGCTGAAGGTTGGGGGGGGTGCGGTGTGCGGAGAGGGGACGATGTGTGGAGGGGTGATTAATGTAGATGTCAGTGGCGGCCCTCCCTCTTGTGCCCCCTCCCCAGCATCCGTAATGACACCTGGGGAAGGCAGAATGGGCCTACCTGCAGCCCAGGCTCCCTCAGCAGGGCATGATTCTTCCCCATGATCCTCCTCTGTCAGCAGTCCTGTCACTGGGCTCGGATCAGGCCCTTATTAATGGGCCTCTATGTCAAACATAGATATTAAGCTGTGCTCTGCTCCGCACTATCCTCGGCAATAACACCCACACAGGCACACACACTGACACAATCGCTTCTATACAATACAGTGACAGACACAAACACACACACGGCACAGAGCAGCACACCCATAACTCATAAACACATCACTACATGCGCGTTAACATTCGCTGAAATATTACTTACTTATTTAGCAAGTTTTACAGATTTAGTTCCAGTGAGACAGAGTCCATAGATCTATTAGATATCTCTGTTTCCCTCCTCTCCTTCCACTCTTTAATACACACAACCCGATATCACATTATGCTGGAAAAGTGACAAACCTCTCACTATGATGCATTGTCCAACAATGCAAATCACTCTGCCTAGCAGTGAATAAGATGCACGCAGCTACAAAAAGGTTATATGGCTCCTGAGTAAGGATTCAGTAAAGTCTGTGTCCTGAAATGTGGCAGGCTGAACAGGAATAGACCCTAAATGTTGGCAGAGCCTCAGCAACTAGGACTGCTTTCGCTATTTAAGTTTGTGGCTTTTATACGATACATGGAACAGGGAGACATTTATAAGAACCCAGGTTTTTGGAGACATAACACAGCAGATCTTGGTTTATTCAGGGCAATAAAACATTTAATGGAAGTCAGCGCGACACATGTTAAATTCAGTACTCTCTGATACTCCCTCAGAGGGGCTTAAGGAGGAGGCTGGACAGATGGAGGAAGTGCAGAGGACAAGACACCTGAGCTTGATGTGGAGAGAGACTTCTATCAGCAGGACATAAACTCTGTATGTAATGCATCGCCCGGTCTTCCTCTGCGTTCACTGAAAGGCACCGGAAGAGATAGGGGCACCCTATCAAATGTTGCAAAACTGAAGATTATATATGTATAGGAATTTTTGCTTTTCACATCGAGTTTAGCTCTGTCACTTTCTGTTCTTCTCTCTCACTTTCATGTCAAGTGAAGTACAAATAAACTAGCAATCAGTGAGTGATTTTGTTTGCAAATTCATGTGAGCAACTATGAGGCAGTAATATGGGACACAGTAGAGAACATTCATGTGTACCCATGTTTACTAATTTGTAGAAATGGAAGAAATGAATTTCTAGGTTTGTAATTTCTGGAGGAAAACCTTAAAGCCCCCGAATGCGTGGTTCACTAAATAAGCAGCATTAAAAATAATAATAATAAAAAAATCCTTAGATGTTATTTATAAAGAGTTTAAAACTCAGCTTGTCTGTTTCGTCAGGAGTTTGTGGGAATGGTTTGATCACATTTGATTGACAGTGGCCTGGCAACATAAACAAAGAACCCCACAATTCATCACATTTTGAGTCAAATGTTGCTAAATTGTGATTAGCGTGCAGAAATACTAGACATCACCTTTTTCTAACTGAGCCCCACCCACTTGTGGAATAACCAAAATTATTTTAACTTTTGCAGAAAAAGTTTGTGTTCAAGCAACATCTCATCACTAATTAAATAGGTATTCAGGGCTTTTAATAGTTATTTTTCTTTTTTTCTTTTGCCAAACATCCTTCAGCAAAATGTAGAACCAACAGAAATATGATGATGCTGCAGCAAAGCAAATGCTGCGCAACAAATTATCAATGCAGCTCTAATGACTGAACAAAAAATGAATATTTCATATAGGAGATTAACTTGTATATGCAGTACAGTACACAGGTGGTAATCTAGTTTTCCAGCAAGCTACTAACAAACTCACAAATGTCAAAAGAGAACCTAAAAGGTGCAATATGGGATAAGTTTAGCTGCAGCAAAGTTAACTTTACAGGATGATCCGTCTCCTTCCGCCATTTTTTATATTTTATGTCAACCCTTCTTTTCCTCCCACACTGATTAGGTATTCCAGCCCCTCTTCTTCAACCACATTCCTGTCATTTATGGAATTTCCCTGTCTAGGTGAAAAACAGCCCACTCCCAGGGTCCTGAGAGCTGCAGATAATTAGCTGCCCTACTTTTTCCCTGAACATAGCCGCTTAATATGCCTCTGTGGAAACTCATCGCAACTGTCATCCCCCACCTAGGGCAGACCTTGATAACAGGGTGCGAGTCACTGTCATGACAGGACAGAGTAAACAGTTTGCTCCAGTGAGCGATGGGCAGCAGCCGCTAATGAGTGAGAAGTGAATACTTGAGCTGTGACGAGTCAGAGGGGAGGGAATGAAAGGGAGGGAGGACAAGAGCTTCTCAAGTATCTCTCCAACCTCCTTATCAGTTAGGACATTGTCCTTCCTCTCTGCAGTCCTCCTCCTCAGACCCACAGCTACAGACATCATTAGCAAGGCTCTGAGCAGGCTCTGTTTCCTCTGATTTTTTAAATCCCTTACTCCTGCACAACTGACCAGGCTATAAAGACTGATAAGACTGGATTCATATTTGGCATGAGGGAACCCACTGTGACAATCCTCTATACAATGGTCTCTGTTAAAATTGGAATTTATTTTTCATTACCCCTGCAGGAAATTCAGAAAATGGCACAGTTGGTCTCATAAACACCCACATAACTCAAACAAATGGATTTATTCAAGCTGTCAACAGAATGTATTCATAGTAATTTCCTTCACCCTCATTAAAAACATTATTACAAAGAATTGCCAAGCATAGGCATCCTTAGTCAGGGCAAAATAATTTACAAGTCTTGTTGGGGAGAATAAACTTTACAAGACAGTAAGCACAACACATTTAAATGTCTGAGATGCATTGTGTAATAAATGCCATTAAGACCATTAGTAACCTGTTGAGTTTCTCACATTATTTAATCCATGCAAAAGACAGAAAATGCACCGTATATTTCCAATTCTAGTTTTTATTTTGGCTAGTAATTTAACAGAATGAAAGTGTTGAATGAAAGAGGACAAAGAGATGATCTTGGAAAGGTTTTCGGATCAGTTGGTAGCATTAGTATGATTGGTAGCACTTTGCCTCATGGCAGTACTGTCACAGTTACATTAGCACATACCTGCCAGCATATCCACTGTGTACATTTGTCCTATCTATAATTGGTTGTGTTGACATATTATGTTTAACTGCACCTGCATTACTGCTACCAGCCATTGCACTGTACGTTATTATAGCCAATCTTGTAAATATGAATTTGCCCATTAGCAGAAAGGGTTTTTACTTATTATGTACCAGCTATTCCTGTTTAATGTCACTGATACATCTCATTGTATTAACTGCTGCAAATATTTCTTATTCTATAGGGAGCAGAGTGGGTTTGAACATAAACTAAGAGTTTAATTAAACCTCCTTGTGTAGTGGTGGCATGTGATCAATAAACAGTATTTAAGAATTGCTGGACTATCCAATTGTTGGAAGTTATGCAATTTATTTTCTGTGTCAGCAGGTAGCAAATGTACAGTGTAAATAACATTATACTGCAAGTGTCACAAAGGTAGTATCTCTCTATTAAAGACAGTGTGTATTGTACTGAATTGCATTATATATTGGATGGCATTATATTGTACAGGTGCTCATTCTTTTCTGCCCGCCCTCTATAGATCAGGAATGGAAAACAACACTGAGATAGAGGATTGGGATGATAGTTATATTTTGGGCTGCAACCCTAAATAGTTTCGAGAAGTCATCATGAAAGAAATAAGACATAAAAGTATGCTTACTCTCCATTCATCTCCTTCAGTCCTTCTCTCCACTCTAATTTCTTACTATATATAACAGATTTGTCATCAAACCTAGTTCTCTTCCACAATGTGTCAACAACAATTTGTATGTACTGTGTATGTGTGTCTGTCTTACTAATAATAACAATATATATAGTATTATGTTTAATATATTTTAGCACTCAACTCAGTATGCTGGAGTGAAAACTTTGACACTGAACATTATAATGAATCTATTACAGCAAAAGCCCCTTTCAGGGAATATGAATTTGTATAAACAGTTTCAAATAAATCTCTTTTAATGGCCGTTTCTTTTTTGCACACAGTCAAGATTACACGCAAAATATGTAACCCATTACACTCTCAACTATGCACTCACTTTTGGAACAGAGCCCAGAATTAAAACTGCTCCTCTCACCGCTTCTCTCGTCCCTACTTAAACCTTTTCAATCTCCCTGTCCACTCTGTACATTGTAAACTGGCTGTAATCATGACTAGAAAAACAATATTACCCCCTTGCGTCCTTTAAATTGTCTGCCTTGCTCCTCACCTTCAGTCAGGTGTTAGGAGGGGGAAGACATTAATCTCAATATTCGGATTTGGTAACCCTGTGGCCTGGGACAGTTTGAACATCTGTTGTCCCCTATTGCCAGAAACTAAAATTTGTTGCACGCTTTAGTCTGCTGAGTTGTCCTGTACAGCTCCACGGAGCAATTTCACACTACCCAGGACGACTTGCTATGGGTGTGAATGGAGAACAAATAGTCACATTGTAGAAGCAAGCTCATTTTCTATATATGTTTACCAAACCAGCTCGAAATATTGCCATGAAATAACAAACTAGAATTCTTAGTTTAGTCTCTAAAGCAGTTGCTTGCATTTGGCTCTCATTTATCAATACCTTTTGGACCGCATTGAATAAAACACATCGACTCTAAAATTGAGGGGTATTCCACTTAAACAGACAGCCCCTCCCCTGTCTGTGGAGTGCTATCGACAGAATCAATTGAAGGCCATGCACATCAGAGGTTCAAACTTAATTGTCCCCCCAAATGGAAAGTGATTTAGAGCCTTAGGTCAGCGTCAATCCCAAATGAAACATTAGCGCACCCCTTCCCCATGCTCGACCAGGGACACTATGACCCTTTTGGGGGAGAAAAATATCCAGACACCGGGGGGCCCCCGGGCACCCCAACCGCCATAAATGCCTCAATGTCACCAATCTGAGCTGAGTGATGGTCTGACACAGATGACGCTGGACACGAGCATGCTGGCCTTTAATTATTTTTAGGCGTGAACTCGCACACACACAAACACATAAATCTCTACAAGCAGCAGGTGACAATGTTTAAGGAAGAACGAAACTACAAAGCGACCCTACAAAACTTTCAGGATCTACTGTATGTTGAGGCAACTCAACTGAAGGACAGCTTGATTCCTTTTGTTAATGACAGTTGAGTTGTTACATGACAAGAGGCTGCAGCTCAGCTGTATCATTCAGGCTAAGCTCCCCTCAAACCACTGATCTGGTAATAAAACAATGGAGGCATGTAAGTGGATTCCACAGGGTGTAAGTGGATTTCACAGCGAGCAAGTTTTCACAGCCACTCCTAACCTGTGACCTCTTCCTGTGTTTGCTAACTGTCTCCCACAAATAATTCCAAGCCCCTTCGGCTGTATGAATTACACAGACAGTATGGATCGTCATAGTCTCTTCAGGCCCTAATGAAACTGGGCTTGTGCCCCTGACATTTCCATCCCCCAGGGCCAAGCTTCGCACGGCCGCAGCCTCGTACCCTGGCCTTGCCACTTCACACTCTAATTGCTGCCTCATAAGCAAGCACCACAGCAACAAATCCAGTTAACGACAGTGGCATATTGATCGCTGGCAGGCAGGCAGGCAGCACCCCTGTCCCTAGGTATGGGAGGAGGGGCACTGTGGCTTTTACAACCTGAGGGATGGCCTGCACCCAATAAAGAGCAGGTCCCTGTGACAAAATAAAAACCAAAAGAGGGTCAGAGTGATACAATTACCGCTCTGCAGCTCTGACCCTAACTGTAGGTGAACAATAGACTGCAGGATGATGGTGGGAGTGGGGGGCAGAGAAGTGGGGGCCCTCATTACAGAGGTAGGCCGGGAGACCTGTTCAATTTGCTCCATTAATGAGCGCTGAAGAAGCACTTTCATGCTGTCCCAACAGGGCCATTACAGGCCTAGTCTGAGCACTGAAGAAGTCAGATTTTGCACCATGCCACAAATACTGCCGGCAGCACTGGGACATTAAGCCAAACAGACCTCGAAGCTATGAATACACAAAGGCTGTTCAAATAGGAGCCTATAAATCCATGATGCCATCAATACAAAAATGCTGCATTGGTACTTAAAATGCTTTATAGTTACATGGCACGTTAATCATAATTTCACTTTATTTATAGTGTTTTATTGTATTTTAAATGTCGTAAACAACTCGAAACATTTTAGACAATGTGTTCTGACTGGTATTGTAGAACTTTTATGCAGCAAGCAGGATGCCTAATTGGAAAATGAAACAAACCATATTAGTCAACTACTCATTTACATACTAAAATGGCACAAAGAAACGGCAATGCTGTGTTTTCCTCTAATTTATTTGTGCGGTAGAGCACAGTAAAAGGTGATAGAATGAGGCCAAACAATGAGAAGCTTAGTGAGACTGTGTTTCTGCTTAAATCTAACATTCATCAAAGATGTTATTTTTCACAGATACTGTACATCGTACATTTACTGAAGCTGGTAAACATCAAAGTTGTAAGCAATCATCAAAGAGCTTTTTTGCACATTCCATAATCTGTTTTAATGCAGCACTAAATTACTGTTTTTGATGCCTTTGTTGTCTAATCTGTCTTACTTTCAACCCACACTGTATTATACTGTCGCTTCCCCCATAATAACTCTTTCTTCAGTTCGAAGCTGTTGCAACAGCGTTCGCTCTCTCTTCCATTCCAGACACATAACAAATTCTGCCTCAAATATTTGTTCTACTCACTATAGTGACTAAATCCACGTTTTACTAGTTATGTGTATATTCACATTTCCATCAGCTGTAAAAACTGAGATGATTGCTCACACCATATTGCAGTAAAGATCCACCACAGTTTTTAGATCAATTTAAAGTGTCCAACAAGTGTAGGTTGAGTTTGTTCATAATGTGACCTTTATTTATACAGCAACTAATAAAGGATACATTTATTATTTTCTTTATTAATTAATAAAAATGGGTTAGTGGGTCTCATTTGAAATGGGTCAGTGCCTTACATACTGGAGATTGTGTGAGCAGTGCAAAGGAAATTACAACTAGAGTAAGAGTGGGGGGAAAAAGACATCTGGTATTACCACAAAACTACAAGATGGCCACATCTGGACTAATAAAATTAGATGCTGATTCCTCTGGATAACTCTCTGTTGTTACAACACAGACTGGACTCAGCACCATTTGGTTTCTGGCACCGTCTCTATTTGTCTCTCTGTGTAACAACTTCCCCCTCCCTTCACAGTGTTGACCCACACCTAGTCTCAACTGTTCTGGCCCGAGCACTTCTGGGCTGCCTGCTGATTTTTTGGCATAAAGAGACAACAGTCATAAAAGTTGAATGATTTCGAATACATTACATCGATACATTTGTCAGGTGGTTGGTTGCAGATTAGCAGCTGAGATCAAGACAGTTGTCTTTCACCATCATGACGACCCTGTTCCTTCATTTCAAATTCCCTGTCAATTTTCCCCAGAGAGGCTTAGCACACCTTTCAGGTTACATCAGGGCTGCTGAGGATGTTCACTCAAACACAGCGATATATGGCATGTGCTATCATCATTGTAAGCTAAAAATCGTCTCATTATAAATAGTTTCTGTTCTATCACAAATTAAGTAAATATTGCGATCATGTTTGATGCTCAGTATTAGCACATATTTATCAACCTGAAAGTATTATCTACATGTCACAAGATCGGGATATCCATAAAGACATGGAGCAATAAAGGCCGATATAAACAGTTTTTTAGCTGCGACCAGCAGCTTTATAGGTCGCTCTGTCGGTTGGTTGATCTGCAAAAACTGTCTGACCCTTTGGCGGCCACAGTTTTTGCCCTAGGAGGCTGAATTTTGACATGGAGGTTAAGTGTGTGTGTGTGAAAGTGTGTGTTTGTGTTCGTGCCAATTGGGGGTGTGGCAGTGGGAGTGGTCCATTGCAAAAAGGCACATAACTTCCACATGGATTTCGAAGAGAAGATTTTGTGGAAACGTTGGTCACGAGCCAAAGGAGCTGACTAGTTGTTCATGCCAATTGGCAAAAATGGGGTGTGTAAGTGGGAGGTTTGTGTGTGTTTAAATTCATGCATGTATAGATTGCATTAGTGCACGTTTTCGCAGCTGTTGCGAATTCTTTCCTTCTTCAGATTATTATACTCTGCCACCCACTTTTATATGTGTTCTACTCCACTGTAAAGCCTGAATAGTCTAGGATGAAAACAGCGGCAGACAAAAACACTAGAGAGTGTGTGTGGAGTTTACAGATCAATTTAAATGCTATATTAGGTGGTAAGTAGCAATTAAACGGCATGGTTTACTAAATGCTGTTACTAAAGTAAAACAAGAGTTATCAGTGCACTTTTAATTACGTAATATTGTTACGCCCTTATTATTCTAGCGAGATTTAGTGAACACACACTCTGTCTGTGTCTGTGATTGGCTCAGGGAAGTCCCACAGATGCCAAATTGTTCATTCAAAATAGCAAATTTCACCAAAAGGTGATGAGTCTGCAGTTATTGTATGTGTATTTATATATCTTCATACATATATTTGTGTTTGGTTTTGAGTTAATGCTATGCACTAGTTGGGCAATGCATCTCTGTCCTTGTTTGGATTTACAGTTAACACAAAATAAAACAGAAGCAGGAACATACGACAATGTAACAATACACAACCATGAATTATAAATGCATTCCCTGCAGGAGTGAATTATATTATTAATCCAGAATGGAGGTAAAACCAAACAAACAAAATTACAATGCAGTCATATTGGAGTGAATCATTTCTGCGATGAGACTGTGACTTCAAGGAGGAAATTAGCTGCTTGAAGACTTGCCATGTCAGGGACGTTGCCACAGTCAGTGTGGTCAGTGTTACAGCCTTCTAGGAGGTAAACAGAAGGAGTGTGTGGGCACGTGGCCTTGGGTCAACAGCATCATTTGGATTTTACTACACTGCTGTGCAATGCTGCTGGCCTCGAGACTTTACTGTGTGCCATTAAGGTCTAACACATAAAATCGAAAGGTCATCTCTGCTCCAAAAGCGTGAGGTTGTTACCTTTACAACTGAAAGAGAGACAAAGATAGAAGAGAGAGAGACAGAAGGTGATAGAACACATCTGTATTTGCTAACTTTAAAAACAAAAAGATGTACAAGTTGTGATACAGAGAGCATCAAAATAAACATTCTTTGCAGCATTATCTGTGACAGTGTAAAGCAGTCGATTCATATTATTGTTTTTCTTCCTCTTGGAACTCTTTTTTGTTGATATTTATTGGAGGACAGCCTATAGAATTAGTTTTGTGCCCCTTATTGTGTGCTATCTATAAACTGGAAAATTCATGTCTATACAGTCTCTGATATCCTATGATAACAGCAGATCGTAATTGTAATCCCGCTATCTTCAGGATCAGAAAGAGGATGTAAGAGAAAACAAGAGAGGATGTGTGGGTCAAAAGGGATTGAAACAATTTAAACGTGGTGAGCAGTTTGAGCTGAGCTTAATGATTTCTGTGAGACAGTGTCATTCAAACACCTTACAGAAAAAAAGGACCTGTTTTAATAAGGCCTCTTGTTCTGAAACTACCTATTGATTTTCACTGTGGCCGGTTGTGGGGCAGTGACCTGCTCTGGTTCCTGGCTCCCACAAAAGCTAAATTGAGCCATTTAGAAGCTGGGTCTGTCTTTAGAGACTCCGGCTCAGCACTGACTCCCCCAGCCAATTTATTTCCATCAGGTGGAACTTTTTTCCGGAGCTGCAGAATTTCACCACAATGGACCTGCTGCTGAAGATCCTGGCACACAATTTCCTAGTTCCTTCCATCAGCCTCCACTGAGTTTGGGTCTGACCCCTTTGCTTTATTACAGTTCAGCATTAGACTTATAACTCTGACCCAACTGCATCACTACAACAGGGCTGAGTTTTTTTTTTTCTTTTTCAAATCACAATCAAGTATTGTGGCCAGCAAAAAGTTGGAGGGACACTGTGTCACTGCTACCTCCACTCACAGCAGACTGTCAAATCTATCAGCCCTCTGCAGCTGAAATACACTGACTGCTTGACTTGATAAACAATGCAGGGAGAGCAAAACAGCCATCGGCAGGGTAACAATGTGACACGGACATGATGAAGGAATGCACGTCACTCACACACATGATTGCCCACAAACATGCATGCACACACACACACACACACCTTGTATGACACATCCCAGTAGTAAATTCAGATGGGTGCTGAAGACCAGGCTTTAATTGGTTTCACATCCTGATTGGTCACAATATTGAGCTAATACTACGTGTATGTTTATGACATTTTGTGGTGCGTAATGGCGGTAACACTGGTGAGAGCTAATGGAACAATAGTTTATGAAACAAAATAAAACAAAAACATAAACATCAACTTTAGCTAGTGCCAGTCTAATGGTTTTTGTGCTGTCAATATAAAGTAAAACTCTCTTAAAAGTACGGTATGCCGAACATTTTCAAATGTTTCCTTACATCTGATGTGTTACTTGTTTTTAAAGCAACTAACTACCTGTGTGCTTATATTGACCAGGCTGGTTGTTTTTTGCTGTACCAACCACATGTAAGCGAGTCAGTCATATTCTAGATATCACAAATTAATTCTTTCTCCCTATTGTTGAACAACAATTAACAGGATACCATGAACACTTTACAGAAAAACAAGACAATTACATTGTACATTAAGCACTGGTGCACGTGGTGATACATTTAATCCTGTTAAAATTAAGGAGGAGTATCAATAAAATTCTTTTAAGTATCGATACCAATAAAAAGTACTGTAATCGATAACGGTATTGTTATAATAATAATGATTCACATCCCTCGTACTAATAGTTGTAAGTCACATCTGTGGCCATTATAAAGTTCATGGATCTCTATTTAACAGCCGGCTGTAGCAGTGATCTTTTAATTGTCCATATTAATTAGTTAAGAGGGAGATAAAGCTTAAACTACTTACTACTTTTACTAACTACTCACTACTCTTAGTACTATTGTAAACAGGAACACTTTGTTCACATGTAACCACAGGTGTCCCAGGAAGGTTATGGCATTAAAAGAGTTTATTCCATTATGAAAGGCTCATATTTAGCCATTTCTGCATGCCACATTCCATATCACCAAGGCGTGGTGTATAGTCAGTGTGCTGTAGGAGAAATGCATAAGCATAGTATTGAAATCCTAGTCAGGGATCACATACAAGCACATAATGTACTTTCCATCTGAGTGAACTCTGGAGGAGCTAAAAAGATGAAAGGCAGCAGAGACACGGTCATATAAATGATCTGAACCTGAGATCAAACAGGAACTGCTTCATGTCATTTCCTCGATCAAAGTTAGGAACAAATCCAAATATTTTTCTCTTTTGAGAAGCCATGAATAGCTAGTGTAATTCGGGTTAAGAGAAGAGAATACTGTGCCATAGGTCACATAAGTTACAGCGTACATGACGATATCAAACAGTGCTCAAAGGCAGAATGAGAAAAACTGATATGAAACTAAGAGAGGAGAAAAAACATTCAAGGTCACCTCGTTCTTTTCCCCCACGGCTGCAAAACATTTCAGTGTACAGGGCTGCAGCACATTCATGGCTCAAACCAATTTTACCAGAGGAATCAATATGGCTGAAATATTGGGCTTTTATGAGTTGCTACATTCAGCTGGGGGCCGTGTGAGCGGAGTAATGTGTTCAGCTAGATTAGATTTAAACAGCCTAGACATTGAGAAGGGGTGAAATAAACTTACAAGAAAAGAACAAAGAGGAGCACAAAGGCTATGATTATTACATTCTTACTATATTATATTATCTAATTATTGCTATTATTATTGTTATTATTGATTTTTACATCAATACAATCCTGGAGCTCATGTGCATAGCATTCAATGGTGACAAATTATACACTGAGTTAAAAATTGTTAGTAAAATCTATTTGATGTTACTGTGGGTGAATTGTAAATGATATGACTTTAAAGAGATGTATGTCCATGTTACAGTGGTGGTGTTTAAAGTCTATAAGAAAACAATAATGGATTGTTATTAATTTTTGATGTTGTTTAATTAGCTAAACATAAGGCCCCTTTTTCCACTGGCTATTCATTATTTCTTGAAGTCTTGTTTCACGTGTGTCAGCATGTTGCTGGAAGGCACCGGCTTAATGATTCGTGGAGTTTGCTGTATTTCTTTAGACGTACCCTTTTGCCCACATCTCACTATTAGAAAGAAATAAATAAGCCATGCAACATTATTGTATTTCTCATAAGTGTTTGTATAGTATATATTTAAATAGCATTAATCAGCAGTGTCCCTCTCCAGTATTTACAACCTGCACTGTATCTTCTGTATCTTTAGGGCATCATGTCTATACAGTGTGATGCAGGTGGTTCTTGTGGTTTCTGACAGCGGCCTCTTTGAGACCTCGTAAAGTCTCAGAGGTGTGGAAAAGAACATCATGTCAGCTGCGCTGCCACAGAGCCACTGCTCAACCAATGCCTGAAAAGAGCAGCTGAGGAAGCCATTACACAGCCATGGTGCCAGGGAAAAGGGTGGGCCACTGGGCCCCCTGGCAGTGTTACAGTCATTAATGCCCTCAATTTGCCTTAATGGCTTTCTCAATCCCAGCCCTCAATTCCATCCGTCCCCACGCCAGACTGTATTTCGTCTCCTCTCACTGCCTGTAATTAATCCATTCATCTCTAAAAGATCCGATCAATGCTGTCTGGAATGAGAGCTGCCATGCCATGGGAATAGTACAGGAAAACATGTAGACTATGGTTTGGTCAAATACTATTTGCAATGCTGTAACTGGACTGAAAATTAAATTATTGATAAAACAACTGTAAATATTGGTGAGCTGTAACTGCATATGGTAACACATTTACAATGTAACATCAATAAAATATAACATAAAATAAAATGTTGTTCAAGCACGATATAAAAACCCCTTCAGCACTTCAATACACGTCTGAACTCCCACAGTGAGCCATTACAAAACTCAATAGGATCATACAGTGAGCATTCCTACTGGAGATGATTTTTCAATTCCAGTCCCATCATATTACTTTTCCGAGCTAAATGTCATGCACAGTACATATAAAAAAATCCATTTCCAATTTATGTATTTTAAGGGGAAGAGATGTTGTGCTGGGGGAGTATTCAATATAAAACCAGATCCAGTCACCATCATGTCTATCATGATGTTTTTGTGAAAGGAAAGCTTGTTAGAAGTACATGTTTGAGCTGTAATTGATTCATTTGAGGTAAAAAATGAAAAGGCACAGCATGTCCATGGATGTGTATGAATTTGTGTGTGTGTCTGTGTTAGTGTGTATTTTCATGATCCAAAAATGCTGGCTGGCAATCAGGCACCACGGGCCCTCCCACTGACCCCACCCCTAAACCCCCTTCCTTGGTCTGGCCTGGGATCAATAAGTAATTTTTTGGAGCTGATTAGTTTGCAGCAGGAAGGTGGTCACTGTCCGATCTGTCCTAAGGATATAATCAAGCACTAAAAAGTGGCATTATTGCCACTGCAATGTGAGCAGGGTGGGTGTAATAGCACGGTGTGATACATGTTTAATTGGAGATAGTGATTATGGACCATGATGCAGAAAAGAGCTGTTGACGCTCTGTGGACCTGACTCACTTTGCCATTACAAAGATAAATAAATGCCTCTTGAAATGAAACAAAGTCAGTAATAGTGAAGGATGCTTTTGATTGGTTAAAAATCAGTCATGTTGTTGCTTTGGTTTGTAGAGGGTGTTATCAGTGGAAATAGGAGAACCGTAAAGAGAATAAGTGGATGGAGGGGGTGGCCACAAAGAAATCATTCTGGGGCCAGTAAGACTACAGTACGAGCTGCAGTAAATTCTGCTGTTTTTATCCCTGAGAGGCTGATCGTGACACCTCAGAAATGGGCATAGAAGGCATAAAAGAAATGTGTGGCTCGGATGAATTCTCACTTCTCTTTGGATGGAGCATGCCCATCATTTTTGTATAACCAGACTCCTCCAGTAAAACTGCTTTATCACTGTTCAGAATTATGTGCAAACTAGGCTTATTCATCATACATGGGCTTGACAGTATGAATAGACTGGTGTTTAAGTTTACAGTACTGTATATGAAAGATCGCAATATACTAACTAAAAGTAGGACGGGTTCTCATGCAGATATGTGCATGTATTCTTTCATGCTGTGGTTACCAAATTCAAATTCAACAGTGCAGCCTTGAGACAATCAATAGAAAAAGGATTTTAAAAAACTGGGGCATCTGCATTTGCATTTTTGACACACTTTGTGCAATCTTAATGCTACAATCAGATTAGTCAATCCAAACAAGACAATAAGACATTTCACGCCTTATTGCCATGACAGGAGTAAACTGACAAAAATACTTGGCAATGTAGTAGAAGAGTCTTAACAGAACTGCCAAGAAAAACAAACAAACATTGAGGTTGCTGAGAGGCATACTTGCTAAAAGTTGGATATGAACAAAATATCTAATAATTTAGTCTGAAGAGGTTTTATTATAAATAAATAAAACACAATGTTCCTCAGTCGGTGACCAAGTGTACATAATAAAATATTAAAGCTATGTGCAACCTGTTACTTTAAAACATGCCAGACTGTGTCTAATATCTACAGCATGTTCCCTCCAGACTCAGAATGCAAGGACTCAAGGAGTTCACCTCATGTTGGATATTCTTCATTTAGATAAAAAGAATATATTATATACAATATTTTTTCAAGTTGTTATTTGTGGCACAACTTGTAGTGCTTTCTTACCCTAAATGTGAACTTGTATCTGCTGCACTCTCTCTTCCTAACAGCAGGTTGTCTTTCATGTGCTACATTACACATCTCTTTCTCTCTGAGAAAGTATGTCAACACTACAGGCTTTCAAACTCTCAAACTTTCAAATACTATTCCTTACTACGGCGCTGAACAGGCATCTCTCCATTACATTCAAATGTATTCAATAAAAGTGCCACATTGTATAACATAATACAGGTACTATGAAATGCTGTTGTGTTATCCCGTGTTTTTGTGATCATGTACCAAATTGCTGCTTTAGGTACTGCTAAAAAAGCCTGACTGAGAAGTATGACAGGTGTCTTTAGTACACTGTTGCCTGCATTGCACATTAGAGCATGAGTCACCCTCAGCAGAATATATTCTTGGTTAGGATGCTGTTGGTAATTATTAACTGCAGTGACCATAACAGGACACGTTAGTGTTGAGATTGCTTTGTCCATGGCATAGAGAATATACATATATAAATATGACATGTAGCAATACAGAAAATATAGTAGTGTGTAGGAAGTGTAGTAGTTTTATTAACAAAAGTACATTTAATTGAATGCAGTCATGACACTTTTTTCCAAATGAAAAGAACACAGCTATTTATTAAAGCACAAAGAATAGTCATTCCTGAGGAGAAGATGCAGTTCTGACTCACACAAGCTGTGGTCTGATATACCTACAAACCAAAAATACTTTACAGGAAGGTATTTAATACATCCGTCCTTGTAAGCTGCTGCAATTCTAGGAGGAGCTGCAACCCACACAAATATCTCTTTAAAAGGCCAGTGTATCTCCTCTAATGGATGCCATGAACTCTGAGTACCATGATCTCTAATTGACATTTTTCCTCTATGAAAAGTAACACACTGATACTGAAAGAAACCAGATGCACAGCTCATTCAAGAGGCTTAAAACACATATATTCTGAGGATTTTAAAGTTCAGCACTCTCAATCTACCTCTGGGTTCAAGTATTGAACTTTTAGGCCCTTGTGACTGGGATTGCTATACGTTTTCTCTGCTGTGTAGCCACAATGTTGAGCTTCCCTCCCTGGAGTCCCATGATGGTGGTCATAAATTGGGTGTGTGTTTAACAGAGAGGTGGCCAAAGCTGTGGCTATGCTTCTCATGTTTTAACTTAAATGCAGGTATACCCCAAATGATTTACAATCTGACCATTAAAATGACGTCTAAGGAAAAGCTCTAAGTTCAAGAACATGGTGTAATTCAACCTGTTAGGGCTACCTTTTACTTTTCTTTCTTCTTTTTCTCACTTAACACAAGTACCAAATGGATCATTCCTTCAGAGAAAAACTGAAAAACAAAAATCTGAAAAATCTGTCACAGCAGGCAGAGAGAGAAGGGAGTGTGGTACGTTTAAAACAAAGTGATTTGAATGAGAAAAGCAACTAGCGAAATGTGCCCTCTACTGGATTCTAACAGTAATGTTTACAACAGATGCCACTTACTACTCCTGATGGTAAGAAATAACTTAATTTCATTATCTTTGCATGAATACATAATTAGGTTTTCTGTATACCGGTCCAAAATATGTTCCCCGAGAAAAAGTGACTATACATGAGAAAAATCAATACAACTGGGGAAAACAATAGAAACAGGAAGTGTCCTGGTTGCACTTCAACTGTTCTCTGAATGAAGACAAATGGCCAACCATAATTTTTGACAAAACAATCCCACTTAATCAACCTCAAGAATAAAGAGACTCTTATTTAGGTGAGAGGAATGGCTCAAATTTGTGTAGGCCAGGATTTAAAAAAACTACCATTACATAATTTCTAAATCATTACATTAAAATAAAATCAATAATCAACTGAATATAATGCATTTAGAATTTAAAGTGTTCATATCGCTATACATTGCTCATGGTCACATACCTTAGAGGACAGAACTGGTACAATTTTAAGTTGTTGTTATTGTCAATTGCTATTAATGCCCATGAAACATATATACCTATCAATGAATGTATCATGCTTATTTTACTGATTTTGTTTGGGTTTGCCACCTTTCAGGTTTGTCACAGACAGTTTATAAAAAAGCCTTTAACAGCAGCTAAAAGAGACAAATTGGTGCTTTGACTAATGGAGTACATCGTGATGAAGAATGAGCTTATCCTCTTTGTCCAAACATGAGTCACTGCATCAAAATCCCTTCCATTATGCCTGAGCTGAATTTAAAGATAAAGTTGCACATAGTTTCCTGTCATTCTGACTTAAGTTTTGTTTTATTGTTCTTCTCTGCTACCAGAACTACACAGAAATGGCAAAACTGCCCAAAAACAATCCTCATTGAATTTGATGACGACTTGAAAGATAAAACGATGTATTTAAAAACTGAAATACATTATCTACATGATGTATTATGTTAGTCAAGCCAGCAGTTTGTCTCTGTGGACGGTTTCTGATAGATTGTGGAACAGTGGGAGCCTGCACGTTCCTGCAGCTAAAGGAAACCTGCATCAGAAGATACATCAAGGATAGCTTTTTACAAGCGACTACTACTTTACTAACGGGTTTGGACATTTCAATGGCAATAATGGTGATAAAAAAAAAAAAGTGTTTCACCTCTTCTCCTTGAGCACTCTGCAAGTATTGTGTGAATTTGCCACACTTTACCCAACACCGAACTGTAACAAAAGCTACAAGGCTTGCAGAAAATTACAAGGCAGCATTTAAACACTCATTCGGAGCTGCAGTGTTGGTCATATATTCAGAGCTGCAACTGAGGTGGGAATGCAACACAGTAGCATTACCTGCCTGTTGTAGGCCTACCACTTGCCCACCTGCCCAGTGCAGCACACACAGCTACCTCCTCCAGTGTTTAATCTATTCTGTGTCAAAGGATCAGCCCTCAAGAGAATAGAATACAAGTTGTTTTATGTGGTGAAATCACAACAGCACCAGAGCTTGCGCACACGCACACACACACACACAAACATACATATACTCACACACTCGGGAGAACACATACATTCACATTACTTGCATGAAAGACACAACAATACAATGTAGGTGAATTGAGTTTTGGGAAGAAGGAAAGGCTTTTCTGACCCGTCCATCATGAATAATTGCAATCTAGTGCCGACATCAGTGGAGATGGGTCTGAGGGGAAGCACTCCTTCCTGCTCACCTACCCACAACAGTAAATAAGGGGGTTGGGAGGGATGGATGTTCTTTCTTTGAAGTGAGGAGATGGTCTGAAGAGCACCACCACGGGTTGGTTTTTACAAGCGGGATCCAAATCAAAGCAATTAGACCATAATGTGCTCCATAAACCTGAAAGAGAGGGGCCACTGAGGGGGAAAATGGCAGAAATCTATTTGCATGTCCATAGCTTTAAAGGGAGTTCAAGCTATATTAAAGAGAAAATGAAACTACTAGGCCATACCTTGGACACTACACCCTCTGCTCTCTCTCTTATACTCTGCTTATACAGTGCAGTAGTACCGTGCATGTACACATACAAGCACACACACACACACACACACACACACACACACACACACAGTCACACTATACAGCACCCCTTACCCGTTGTTCCCTGATAGAAACCACAGGGGGTCCATATGTGACGAAAGGGATTTCAAACAATTCAGACTGCCATTTAGGGAGGTTAATTGGTTGGTCTGGTGCCAAACAGATCCAATGAAAGCTTAATCGGAGCCTGGACTATAAGACATACTTCAAGTGATTTCTAGGAATGCCAAAACACTGCTGCTTAGCAATCAGACACTGGCAAATTTCCATAAGCCTGATCAAAACATGCACTTCTTAACTGGAAAAGGATGCAGGAGAAAGGTCACTACACTGAAGTGCTGCTAAGATGTCCAACCACATCAGAGATCTGTTACTGATAACTCAGTTACTGATAACAGAGCATTACTGTACTGTAGGAACACTGAGGCTCAGTGCTGCAGCAAAGCTGTAATTTTTAACAAGCATTGAGTGATGGCCAAATAGAGACTGTTTCCTTTCTGTGACCCCACCTAGTCCACTGGCTAAATGCAGCCATAAACAAGACAGACCTAATAATGATGACAGGGCCAGCCAAAGACAGTCAGACATCTTGTTACATAGCCAGACTCCTTCTGAGACTGTAAAGTCCGAAAAGGCTACAATAAAATGTATAAAAGCACGTACTTATCCTCAGTTGTCCTACAAAGACATGTGCCATGTAGGAAGTGTTTTATGATGCACACGATATGCAGTTTTGTTTAATATACTGCTCTGATGATTAGACTCCAACAACTGTAGACACAAACACAGTATGTCCTCAACCCTGTCCAACCTCACCCCAACTTACTACAGTCCGTACAGACGTAGCCAAAACTCCTTTGCAGAGGTATTACATTTCCCCTAACCTAATCGCTCGCCCACACAATAAGAACCATAACAGATAGGGGCCACATCTCATCCATGCCCCCATTCTGGACTGGACCTTATCTGCAGGGAAACACATTTCAGCTGGGGCTTGTCCTTATGCAGGAGGCCGGCCTGCTGACGGTGGGCTCTCAGGGCTTAACCTGGGTTTACTGCACCTCCTCTCCCCCAGCAGATACTCCCCATCTCTTCCAGCCCCCTATTCAGCACGAGATCTAGCCCCTGCACCGGTCCCTACACAAGGCAAGACACTAGCTCTGCACAAAAGGGTATTTACAGAGCCTGTCAAGTTATTAAACTTTAATCCCACTAAGAAGAGCATATTCTGACAATGAATTATAGATGACACAGGTTAGAGTCTCCTATATGACCTCCATTCCACCAAACCCACCATGGTGGGTTTTAATAAACTGCATTATCAACTGAGTGAGGATGCTGCCCGCACCTAGATGGAGTTTCATATATATAACGGGAAAAATATGGAAGAAGCATGAGGAGAAATCTAATCCTGATGTGAATTACAGCTGTGGGGGGTTAGGGTCTGACTAAATCTATGTGTGCAAGATGGCAGGGTGTATCGAGCTGAAACCTACAGCACATATTCTAAAGGCAATTATGAAAAGGGTGGCGTTAATTCAGTCACAGGAGCTCGTCAGTGACCCCACTGCATTTCATTTGTTTAGTCTTTGGGGAGCTAAACAGAATTGCCACTTTCCCATCTGTCAAAAATTGGCAAAAGACAGTAAATTAGTTTTAAAATTCAGCAGAGACCAATTGTCCTTCCTTGAAATATTTTTATCAGTTGCCCCCTGAGATGAGAAATACAGGCTGTCCTCCTGACAACACCATACACTGTGATTCACTTTTGGAAAGGTTACTCTGAAAATAGCATTTGTTACAGGGATCTGATGGTCTGTTTAAAACTGCAATCATAATGTAATCCACTGGTTTACACCACATCAGTTAGTTGTGGATTTTTTTAACAAATAAATGACTAAAGGTATACAACTTTAACGAAAATACCCTTTAATTGATTTCATCTGCTTTTTACACTAACAAATTATTATAGGGCTAAATGCCAGAATCTGTGAAAATAAATAGTTTTGCATAATAAATCTGCATACATTACTTATACTCATAAAACCCAACAAAAAAAGGTAGAAATGTTTTTTCTAAGTTTCATTGTTACATCAGTACAAGAGAAACAAAACTCACTACCCACTGTAGACCACAAAGCATAGCTACATCAGTGGGTTTGGGTGTCATTTTGATAATAAACCACTTCAATTTCACAAATGTGAAGATTGTTTTAAAAATATAACCAAAATACAACCCACTTGCTAAAATTCAACTAAAAAATTGTCATGAATCATCTTGTAACTTTAAATATTCTATTTGGCTATAGACTCAGGTTTGTGTATCACTGAAACCTATGTGTTTATCTACAACCATACACTTAATGGATGGACAGCATGAAGCTGTCATACTGAGGTCAGTGTGTAGGTTCTGTGACCTGAAGCCGGGGTTACTTCCTGTATCACGTGGCTATACCGTGCAGGCCAGACCAGGGGCCTCTCATTACAGACTGGAATCCTGCTTCTAAATTGTAGGGCATAGATGTTGACTCCCTGATTCTGGAGTAATGGGATCCAGGGTCATCATTATCAAGTACACAGGACCTACATCATGGACGTTTTTACGGTCTTCAAACAGCTGCTTTTTACCCCCAAAAACCGCATTCCACTCCCATCCCCTTTTGTAGAACCTCCCTTCCCCACAGTGCTAATCCCGGCCAGTTGAGAAGCCTTGTATTTATGGAAAGGCCTGAAGTAAACATCTTGCAGCTGTAGCCATGGTGGGAAAAAGACAGGTTGTGAAGCCCATTGTAGTACTTTTGACTGTACCCTCTACCTGAGGAGTCAAGTGTCTTCCTGTGTTTTAAATGGAAGAACAGCCGCTTGTTTTTCCACAACCCCCACCACTTCATTGACTCATTTTACACAAAAAAATATAAAAAGAATAAAATGTGTACGGGTTGTACATGAGCATAAAAACAATATGTGATACATGTTTGTCTCTTCAGGGTGCTTTGGATTCCAAAAAAAAACGCTAAACAATATTGGAGAGGCGCATATGGCACATTGCTCTAGAGCGTTTGGAGAACCAGCAGTAGCTGTCATCTTTGGACATGACTATCAGCATGGTGGAGACACAACAATGTGGAAGCAAACACAGTAATTACCTAGTCAGAGAATCGGATTGTGTTTGCAGGTAAATGGCAGGTGGTTATGATAAGTGGCGAGGCTATTGTGCCAGCAGGCTTTGCCTAGCCCAGTTAAAGGTGGGAGTCATGCAGGAAAGAAGATTACTACTGCAACTCTGTCGCATGGGTTCCCTGTGTGTGGGCCTCGTGGAAAAAAAGCTTGATAGCTTGATAGCTGCCATTATCTTTGCTATAGTGCGTTTAGAGGCAAAACACACCTTAAGCAGGCTCCCCTCCCAACAGAAAAGAGAGAAGAAACTCAGTTTCTTAGTAATTGCATTACTAAAAATGCATGTTTGACATAAAAAAAGTCTCAGTTCTCTCATCACAGTGGTAGAGTTTCACAGGGGTTATAATTGTACAATTTCCATTTAAATGAGGTTTGGAGAACACTGTTGGGGGCTAGAGTTGCTTGTGCTTTGACAGTGTAATGCAAATTAACAAAGGGAGAGAAACAAATTTACCCTTTGAAATACTACAGTAAAGTAAAAATAAGGTAGACTCATAAGGTGTGACAAATACAAAGGGCAGTTTATAATACTAATATTACTTTGGGCATTCTAAGGAGAGATAGGATCTCTGTCCTCTAATACTGTTTCCCTGTAGATCTTCAGCCTTGGCTCCTATGAGAAGCTAGCAGCAGGGTTGTATCGGGGTTGTGAACAGCACTGTTCAGAACACGCTGTGTGTGTGAGGCCTGGGCAGTGGGGCTGCTACAATTGGTTGTGATCTAAACCCCAAGGGGCCAAACCAGAGCATGATCCTCGGGTCAGCCGAGCTCCGCTCTCTGGTCTCTATTCTCTGCTGTGCTCCTTTCATCCAGCTCTCTCAACTACTCATTACAGTGGTTCCCCTCTCTTCCCCTTAGGTGGAGGAAGCATTTATGTGGCCCTGTGCTGTATTCATGTCCAGTGTCGCGACCACTGCTGCGGCAAACTGGGAAGGGAGGCGAGTACACAGTGGATTAGGTGGGCTTGACTCGGGCAGTGCAGGAGAGTGGTTTATATCTAAGTGAAAGATTGCAGAGGTAATGGTAGCTATAGTGGCTTGACTTCAATAAAAACAGCTTCTTATCCTCAAAAGCAAGAGACACCACAGAAATTCAAAGAACAAAATCAGAAACTCCAATGAGGCAAAATATTAATTTCATGTGATATTAAAGGGCTGATGGATTGTTTATCAAAACAGTGTTTAGTTTATATATGTACAAAATTTTAGTTTGAAGCAGTTCTATGCAACGCCACCTTTAAATTGTGCTGAAGATACTGTCTCAGGGTACGCATTTACATTTTATAGTCAATCAATCATGAAAATAGTGAGATGAATACAAATGCATTTACATACTGACAACATGGTGAGATTTTCTTGCAAATGCATGGCTGGTTCAGGATATATACAAGAACAACAACAATCTCCGTCTGAACACACAGCAACACGCACCACACAGATTTATCATGGATCTTCACTACCCAGTGTAATTGATGCTTTAAATTTCCAAAGAGTCACAAAGGAATTTACAAGGTTGAGCATACTAACATAATAAAGGAGCTTTCTGGATTCATGAAGCTGTCACTCTGTTACAAATCTAATGACTATTAAACTTGAAAACGAGCGCTCCCATTTTGCTGCTTTCAGCAGAACAGTCTGATGGAAAGATTGGAATATAAAGGGGAGGTGAAAGAGAAGGGAGCTAGGAGACCGAATGGCCACATTGTTAAATTAGAGAGAATTATTATAGAGACATTAGATAGGTTATTTATCCCATTAATCATTAATCATGACATATGTGCAATCTAGGTGAGATGTGGAAAATGTCTGTTCTTTGTCAATATTCTTTTATCAGAAGGCAATAAGGCTGTGCTAGCCCCAATGCTGGTCTCTACTCTAATATTAAAACCTGTGGGGGTTTCATCAGAGACCAGGGACCAACAAGCAAGTGAGCATACACCATGGACCCCGGTGCATTGCTTAGCCACATTACCCAGCATCCACCGACTCAAATTTCATTACTAACTCATTACTGAATCGAGCTCAGCAATGAGAGAGCAGCACAGAATCATAAAGCACTCATTTAACACCAGATCCAGCCACAGATTATCCTTCTCTTTTTTTGGCCTGGGCAGCACTGTAAAAAAATGGGTCATTGTTGAAAACCGATAATCCTTCAAAATCCTAAACATCAGTCAGTTTTACGTCAGTTTCAGTGGCATGCGTGGTTTATGTTTTATTGAAATATTAAATAATATAATATAAAAATGAACATGTAGGCAAAATGCAACAAAAAGCAATTAAAAAATGTCTTAATTACTACAACAATCCTTTTGTACAAATCAATTACTTTGTCTAAATTATTACAGTAATTCCTCAATTTATTTCAGCAATATTAAGGACTTATTTACTATTTACTGTTAGGTGTTCTGACTAGAGGATGGTATAAACCCCATAGAACAGACACAAATTAACCATTCAACATGAAGTTGTTTAGTTTATTTTTTACAGTGTTTAAGAAAAGAGGGCCATAGAAGGAGATTAACCTATGGTGGCAGCCAGTCAGCAGTGACTCATTAGATTGAGAAAGAAAGCAGGCCTCACTACCACAGGTCATACCCTCTTTCTTCTGTGATATTTGATCAATTGATGACACGCTTTCAGTGTCTGTTTTGTTTTATAACACATATCAATATTTGTCCCAGCAACAGAATATGATATAGTAAATGTATTTGTCCACTTACCTAGTTGAGGTAAGATCATCCAGAGGCAAAAAAGAAAGAAAGGAAAAGGAAAAATTTGAATGTCAGTGATTAGGCTATATGTGCCCTACAACAACTAAGTGACCAGTATATATTTATGCAGGTATGATAGGTTTGCAAATTCATTAGGCAATAACAGAGACAAATCTTATTTTGTTTGCCTCTACTTCTCTAAGAGAACCACATGCTAAAAGAGCAGCGACCATCAGCTTCACACATGTAGACAAACTGCTGTATGCAGATGAATAGAGGACTGCTGGTTTAGTATGTTGCCTAATCCAGGGGGTCGGCCTCGGAATTAAGCATTCAAAGTGATTAATGTAAAATTGAGGTATATTTATATTATACATGAACACTCAGGTTGAAAATTACCAAAATGTCCCTTTAAACCATATCAATCCCAAATCATGACTTCCATTCAGTATACAGTATTAATGTATTCAGATAAAATATTCACTAACTATTTAACTAAACTATTGGAATAGACTATTGCCGTTTCCAGATGTACTGGTCTCTGCAGCTCAGACAGCAACCCTCCTAAGATTTTCATGCAATTCAGTGTCTGTAGTTTACATATAATGAGGCAGTAAATTTAACAAAGAAAACATTCAGACACCACTCTGTGGGAACAAACAAACATTGTCAATGTGAGACCTCAAAGGAGAATGGCCAAATATGTTCATTCTTTACATTGTTCCAGGAAAACGACAGCAATTTAATTTTACTACAATGGCTTGAAAAACCTCAACCAAACTGTTTAGGATGAGGTAGAATGGTACATAGCATGAATGCATGGCCAACATATTTGTTATATAAAACAAATAACCTAACCCAACCGAAATCCAGCCTCAAACAAGTCAGTCTAATGCAAAACGAGGGAGGGATCACAAATAAAGTTGCCAGTGAGTACAATAAAAAAGAAAAAGAATCATGGTCAAGTAAATTTATAACCAAAAAAAGGAACAAGACACCTTTTGTCAGCCTCAGTTGGGACATATTGACTTATTCAGAGAATGACATATCAGCAAAGAATGAAGAAACAATCCTCTTTTATGTTAGTGGCCATTTCCCATTTCCATTTTTATAGCCGGAAAAGAACTGTTTAAGAGCCACTGTCTGTTCTAATGAGATGTCACTTGATTTAGGGTCAGGATGCTTGAAGACTACAGTGTTTCACACAGGCCGCTCCGACGGTCAATAGAAATCAATACAGCCGATGCAATTATTAATACAGTCCTAGGCAGTTAGATGTGAATGAGACAGATGACATTAGGCCAGATTGATCTAGAGGGAAATGGATTTCATGAAGCACTCAATGCCTTCATTATATTCCGCACAATAGAGAGTCTGGGGAAGCTCAAAAGCATGGACGCTGCAATTCTCTGTTTCCCAGTACACTAACATGAAGGGAAATTACACCGTTAAATCTAAATGTTGTATTATAACACATTGTTGTAATACATTGTGGGTTTTTGTTGTTAATCTAGTTCTCATGACCCTGACAGTATTGCTGTATATAAATATTTAACCACAATAGCATGCTATTTGCCTCGCACTACCATGTCACTTTTACAAACATTTCCTAATTATCAAGCAGATTTCTGCGAAGCTACACAGACAATAATATGGAATGAACACAGAACTGAATAATGTGTTGAATGTATTGACTATAATAGATATTTCACTGAAACAGTGCAGCCAATACTGTGCATCCATCACATCTCTAATGAAGAATGAGGATGTGCTCTGTAAGAAGCTTGTGAGTCTCAGGTGTCGGTCCCAAATGAATATTCACCCCACGGACGAACCCTGCTCCCTGTGGGCCTGTGGCACTAAATAACAGAGCATTAATGCTGGTAAACAGGAACAGAGCTCTGTTTGGTTTAAGGGGGATTGTTTGAATAACCTCTTGCACTCCAGCTCAAGACATAGTATACTAATAAAGCCTGCTTATTGTCACCAAATCCCTACAGCTTCATTAACAATATTAAGTAATATACATATATACACAAACACACACACACACATATATATATCTATATATATATATAGATATATATATATACATACACTCTTTCTTTGTGTTCCTCTCTTTGTGGAAAGATTAGCTAGTCTCAAGAGGCAATTGTGAAACTCACTATCACCATGCTTCTATGTACTATTAGTATGTACTTTTATACCACTACTATTATGTACTTGGAAATGGCCACAACTGATAAATACTGCTGAGAAATAACATAGTACTATTAAACAGTGTACAAGCCTGATGTTCTCACAACAATTTTAACCAGAGGAATCGCTACAGTGCAAGCTTTACTAATCAATATATATTTTTTTTTTTTACAATGAAACAAATGACTACAGTGATGGATGCACAGATAATTATTACCTGACTCTGCAGTCTCACTTAGCCCACAGGCCCCTCGAGCCTACTTTGGTTCATTGTTTTGTTACTAATACGATACTATGCGATACCTGGCCAAGCACCAAACAGCAAACGTGGCTAGCTGGTGAACACAGTCGAGCATCTAGGAGCTGGTGGAGACCAAAACAAAGCTTAATGTGAATATTGGACTTTCATTGATCAGGTGGACACAAACACAACGCCAAACAAACTTTTATGTTGCTTAGTGTCAGTTGGATGTATAAATAAAACTTGATAAGGTGGTAATACGTTGATTTTAGGTTTACAGCTTGTTCTGTTGCTCCCAAGTGGCCAATTAAATTAATTTCCTTTCTGAAACACACAACAGAGCAATGCCTTTAAATATATGACTTGTTCAATTTAAGCCATTTGTATTATTTTTTTATTGATTTTTCTTTAGTTCTGAACATCCCAAACAGTAATTAAAGGACAGTTCTGGCACTGTTGTTAAAAAGATTAAACTGTGGTATATTTTTATTATATTCATATCCAGTGATGTCAGTGTGGTAACCCATGAGAGAGGTGAAAAGCCCGAGGAGGTGTATGGGCAGTGAAGGGTATAAACTGAATGAGTCAGAGTGTGTCCTGAAATGTGACAGCAGCTGGTGTGTGAGCCAAGCCGGGACTGCTGCTCTGCCATGGCCAGGCAAACAAGACAGCAAGGCTGCCCTGTCTCCACACAGGTACAGTAGAGACACAAAGCCACACACACACACACATTCATGCACATAACCATGCACACAAATACACACACATTCAAAAAAAAAACATTTACAAAACAGATGTGCATGCTTCCATATCTGCAGTCACACAAAAATAAACATGTTGTTTTTTAAATGTTTGCATTCCTGGAAAATTTCTGCAAGCTACTGGCATTTTCTCTGTGCTAATCCAGCATTTACTTTAAGTAGCAAATCCTGTGATATTAAAGCACTAATAATGCTCAATGATCCCATTTCTGCTGAGTCTATTTCCCTTAACCGCGTTTGGCTGGTGTTGGTTCAGATTTTAGGAGCCTTTTTCCAGTCAACTCAAGCACTTAAATAACACGTTTACTGTAAGCGTTGTATCTCAGGGTTTTTATGTTTAAAATCAGTACATATCTAGACATCACCTACCTACACACCCACCTCACACACTGTCTATCTAAGGCTCAGTGTTTCTGGTTTTTCCATCTCTTTTCGCCAAAAATAATGATTCATATACTGTAAGACAGAGAGCCATAAAGCCATCATGTTTTGGGCAGACATTTTTGTTTCAGGGGATATAGCCTCCTTATCTATGAATCAATAGGTTTCATGTGTTTCTGTGGAAGAGAGAGTTTACCATCCTACTACCTCCGGTGTGACTGGCAATATAGTAGGTCAGCTCAAACAAAGGCAGATGTACTAAACTAACTTGGCTCTGACAGTAGCAGTATTTAAATGAGATGTTTTAATGTCAGAATAATTCTAATTTAAATGATACCACAGCTGTGATTACATATCAGAGGCTCAGCTTCATAGATTAGAACAAAAAGGGCTGAACATAGTTCTTCATTTTAATCACCAGCGTCTGACTACATGTGGAACAGTGCTAATAATTCTTTAATTAACGTGTTGACTAGGAATAGCAGAGGGCACCATTACTCCCCTCCCCCTGTTCAGGCTTACGCTCGCTCTGCCTCACACACACACACACACACACACACACACACACACATTAATACACAATCATAGTTACATTATATGCACTTTTTTCAAAGGATAAGAGTCAAGTTTTAATTCAAGCATAAATGGGTTAAATAAACAATTTCAAGTTTAATCTAAGGTGCAATAAGCAAAATTTAAGAACAGGACAACTTATGGACATGCATATAACATACTTTAACTCTATATGGCAGGTCCACACTTACAGAAAATAAACAGAAACTTTCATCAGTATCATTATCACTTCTGTGTATAGCAAGAGTTTTGTGCCTGGGTAAACATAAAGAACCGGCAGTATGGTGAAGAGAAGCTGTGACACAGAGGTTATACTGCAGCGCTCTCAGCCATGTTGGGGCACACAGCAAAGGTAAGCCATAATTATTGGTTTGTAGTAAACCCCCCTCCCTTCCCCCGGTTTCCATTGCTGTGGGACTTACTGTCACTCGTTTTAAGGCCTTTTTTCAGTGTTAGCCCTGCAACAGCACCGTTGCACTGCATTTCAATCTCCTCCCCTGCTCCCTCTATAGATGGGAGCAGAGAGCAGCTGGTGAAAAGAGATAAAGTCATGTTCTGAGTGCTTCACCCTTCCAGTCTACCTTGCACTGCTCACCCGAGTGCTGGGAGGACAATGATAGAAACGTGAGAAGCAGAAAGTAGATTAAAAAAAGCAGAGGCTCTCACTCCTATTACTGCCCCCATGAACACTTTGAACTAGTGAGGTTCCCAACCTGTGATTTCAGTGGTTGAATCATGTACTCACTATTTGATTTCACTCAGCCAGGTACCCTGTTTTGGTATGAGCGCCTGCAGAACTATGTATTGATCATCCTGTTCTTCTCTCTGAAATACTGATGAAGTCTATAATGATATAATGTAGCCTCAACTCTGAGGCGAACACAACCCATCCCCCATGTCTTAATGAAATTAGCTTTTGCCTCACTAGAAACATTGCCGGTGGCAAATAGAGGTGACAAAGAAGATCATCTTCAAAGGTTACTCCCCACTTCTTTGTTCTTATTGCCTTTTCTCTCGCAATCAGTACAAGTTCATCTATGTCCTCAAGCCATGATCAAAACATTTCAGGGGGGCTTAAATTACATCAATAAAACATTTTTATATAATTCCAGCACATGAAGTGAATATTGAGAATGGTATAATTCCCTAATAATCACTTTGCTGTTTTAATATTTCATGATTAGTGGCAATAAGAGATTTGTCATTAAAGTTAATGCCATATTATTACATGGATAGACATCTGTTCCCATGGACAAGTTGTGAAATTAGTCATGAAGATGCAAAAAAGTGGATAAAGTATGTGTGCATCATGATGCTGAATATTACTGAGTTAGAATTTAAAATGAAAGCATTGTAAATCAGGTTTACTGCTTCCTACTTTTAGAGTCACAGACTAAATATGACCAAAAATTAAAAGGTTTTAGTTGCTATTATTTTAATCAAGAGGCCACAAAATAATTATTATACGCAAAATACTAAACACTAAATTATACAAAATCATTCTTTGGAGAAGATATATACTGATGTGTTAAAAACATGCATTATAATTACAGTTGAATCTAGATATATACTTTTCTAATACAGAACCATGGTCTCAAATCTGAAGATAATGACACTCAAATAGTCTGCTGGACAGTGTGATGAGACCAAATGAAACAGCAGACAGCAGAAAATAGCAAATAGCACAAACGTCACTGAACTTGACAATGTCCAGATCTCAACTGCAATTTGTCAGTGAACATCACCAAAGGCGATTCAATCATCCAATCAACCAACCAGCCAATCAATCAAAATCTAATACAATCTTGGGCAAAATCAAAGTGTTAAACATGTTAGGATGACAAAGCTGACATCCTCAGCCTGATATTTCAAAACTGACTGAAATGAAAACGCTCTCTAGTATTTTTCTGCATAAACATTTGTGAACATTCACTACAGCGTAGACCTGTAGAAGGAACATTACTAACATACTAACATAACTAAAGCCTAAAAGTGATGAAGACCAAAGAGAACATCAGTAGTTTAGGTCCCAGCAGTGACACTGGTGAGTCATTACATAGGTACATAAGATATGTATAAAAGTATATAAATCAAATAAATAAATAAATAAAATCTAGCTTCTCTTGCTGGTTTCTCCAGAGTTACCTACCTCAGCTTTAATACATATACAGAACATACACAACCACTTTATAATGAAATAAGACACATAAATCGATCAGAAAAGGCCTAAAAATAAAATACGTATTCATATTTGGACTCACTATGTTACTTTAACAATAATTTTAAGGCTGCTGAAGTTCAGAAACTTGGCAGTGAAACTGAGTCTGTTATCAAACATCTGGCCAGGGAGCTGCCATGTTTGGACCCAGTGGACTCTAAATGACTCATTGGGAGATGCTCTCCCAAATTTATCCTGCTGTTTATAAGGGACATCCAATCACTATAGCAATCATCTCACACATTTGAATCCTGAACTGTTATTGGAGTGATCAATCTTGTCCTGGGTCCAAAGGTTTTATGCGGTCACCTGCCGGCCAGTTGGCAGCTGTCCTGGATATTGGGGGATGACACTTGGAGTTCTGATTGGACAGCTCCTCTGCAGCCAAGGCATGAGGTTAATTAAGCAGATGTTGGTAAACAAGCAGGTCATCGGTGAAATGGATCTGCACCTCAGTATAAAGAAATCTCTTAACAGCTGCTCATATGAGCACATAAATCTGGTGTCAGAAATGGGCACATGTGGCAAAAGAGCCAACATGTGGCAAATGAGCTATTTATCTTAAACAGCCTTCAATCTACTGCCATAATGAAGCGTTACCATGGCAACAAAGTTAGTATCAGAGGAAAATGTACAACTCCCCAATCATTTGAATAACCAAATATTGTATCCAAAAGCATTGCCATATTTGATAGAAATGTTTGATAGGATATAATGGCCTCTCTCGTTTTAGAAAATAATATAATATTTATTTAAAGAATATGCAGATACATGACTAGCAGAAAAATAAACAGAGAAAACCAACTGGGGGAGCAAAGGATATAGCATAGCATCATATCACCCATCCGGGATGGGATGAATACTGTGAAAGGAATAAGATGACTTTGCTGGTAAATATATTGTACACTTTCAAGAAGAGACGCTGTCCATGGAACTGCAATTTGACTGCAGTATGACCCCAGCTAACCTGGGGTGTTTGCAGGTTTTCTCCCACAGTCCAAACAAATGCAAATTTAGTTGATTAACGTGTTTCCCTGTCTACCCATCCAAGTGTAAAGACAATAAATCTAAAGTTAATCTGAATAAAAAAAGGCCTATCCTAAATATCCTAAATATCCAGTTACTCTTGCAATTCTGGCTAAAACAATCAGCCACTGAAAAAATTTAATTTCAACTACAGTATCAATACAGGGATGCACATGTCAAACAATGTCACCTTCTGTAATCTACCACTTGAACTAGTGTAAATATTCAAATGTATAGCATACTGTAATATGCACCTACAGTATCAAAAGTATTTGCAGTATTTGACAGGGTTTTTTGTCCCTCATGGATGACACTGTCCTAGTCTCTTTCTCTAACCAGCTGTTTGTGTTAATTGCTTCTCCACTTGCTACTGTCAATCTAACATGGCACCCTCCTAACTGCTTATGAATTGATGACAATAATGGAAATCAGCAAAGACAATGGAGTGAGATTACACGCTGAAAAGAGCAATTTCTCCTCTATAACAGAAGCATACAGACGGATCAGAAAGGACTGTGTCTCTTAAAATAGACAGAGCCTTTTCATTATATGCTAAACAAATGCAACAGCTGTAGAATTAATCCTAAATGGGGAATATAGCTTGCACTCAGACCATCTGGCATGGTGTGGCATATTAAAATGAAGACTGAATTGGCCAACTGACACTGATGTGCGCAGAGTGAGGACGATGCTTGTCTGTTTGTCGAGGCTGCTATTTGGGTGGATGGACATATTGAGCAGAACTTGAATGGTGACTAATGGAAGTTTTCTTACTGTGGCCATTTTAAAAAAGGTAAGCATAGTGCCCTCTGTCTGGCCCACCCACATTACACCATGCCTTTGCAACAATTGCCAGAAAAAGCAAAACATCAACTACACATCAACTACAAAACAAAAGTGGATGCACCCCTGTCTTCTGAATTGAGAAAATTAACAAAGCAGTGACCGAAAGGTTAGATGTCTACTTTAGTTGGCAATACAGAAAATAAATCTGAAGTGCACTATATGACTGGATTAATACAAACCTTCTAGTTCAGCTATCTTTTAAAGTGTCACTCTTCTGACTTGTGTTCGACCTCTCTTGCCTCTCAGAAACCCACACGCCAGTATGAGAAACAGAAAAACCTTGAGCTAAAGTTACCTTACAGCCAGGATTGTAAGTCTACATCATAAAAAATTAATATTGCATACGATGTGCTTCTTCACACAGTGTTTCTCTCTGTTCTCCACCCTGCTAGGCAGACACAAAGAAGCAGAAGATTGGGTTTGGCCCATCAAGGACATAATGGTGCTGGTGGAGGAATATTAGATCTCAGCTACAGCTGGGGTACAACGAGCATGTGGCTCCTCCACAGGGACTAACTCCTAGCACCTAATGCAATCAGCCCCACAAATCACACATACGTATGTGTGTGTGGGCAAGCACGTACCCACGCACACGCGCATGCAGCACAGGACACAAAGACTTCTCAGCATGTCTTGCCGTAAGTCAAATCATCATCACTCAAATCTGATTTGGGTCCAGAGTGTTCTGACTGCAATTTCCTTTATTAAAACAGTCAGAAACACATTCAGTCCTGTACTGTGCTTCTGTGTCGCGCAGCATTTACCGACTGAAGGGCAATCTGAAAGGGGGCCGCTGGAGCTGATGGAAGTAAAATGGAGGAAATTGAGCAATTGGCAATCTGTTTAATGACAGTTTTAATGGTGACATATGTAGCTCTGGAAGGACACAATTCACTCTTTCTATTGGTAAGAAGGACAATAAACGTGTGAGTCAAGTTAGAAATTGGGATGCAGTTACACATGATCTAACAACAAGAGTTAAACTGTCTTACACTGATATCTGGCACCACACTCACTCTTTAAATCATTAATGCTATTGGCGAGTGTGCTCTTCATCAATTAAATCAGTAAATAAGAGAGTCTCCGCTGGTATGAGACCAAGATAAAGAAGCTGAGGAAAGTTGGAACCTGCTGCTACCAGACAAGAAAAGCACAGTTTCTCTGACTGCTGTATGAATGCGCCCATCATGTGTATTTACTTTATAATTTCTTCAGTGACCACAGACTTTAAGCAACTGTAAATTTTCATATTCAAAAACACTTCTATTTTACTGAGGATGAAAGAGAAATTTCAGAGTAAACAAAACACAATGACCCCATCACTTTATAATCATACAAAGCACACAAAATCCCCTGAAAAGTGACAGCGTTTCACATGCATTCAATCCCATGTGCCAGAATGCCCATCTGTTGTTGTAAATTATGAATGAGCCATTAAATTTTTATCCACATTAAATGTCTTCCATTTCTTAATTATGAGACATTGGGGTATCTTGATCTCAGAAATTAGATTTTTAATTTCTAAACTGAAATGTATAAAATCCTATACCATGTCTTTGCCAAGCTATAGGGGTCTATAGAGCTGAGTGCAGGAATTCAGATCCACTGTAGCTCCTGCTTATTCTGAACATAAATGCTGCCACCTGGTGATATATCACTGGCACCCCATGTGCGTGCAGTAAAACTGCTCTGTTCATCTGTGGAGGCATCATACAATGATCTTATCCAAGCTTCAACGCCATTATCATCTCATGTAACATTTCCATTTTTAATTGGAATGCTGACCAGCTGCATACACAATAGAAAGGTCACCGCAATAAAGACCACTGTGGGTTTAAACACACACACACACACACACACAGATATACACACATTCGCTCCATTCACCATTCACACATCAATCAAAATGGCTGCTTTGGGAGGTAGGGTTAATAGTATTATTTGTCATGCCAGCCAAGGACGTGAGCATGTGTGCCCATTGGATGTGATGTCTTTATTAGCAGACATGACAGCAGCCAACTCACCAGTCTCCCCTCCATGTGGAGTAATGCCAACCAGTTAAACCCTCAGGGTTGTTTAACCAACACGCAGACAGTCCAAACAGTAACTGAGGCAGAGCACTTATTCAGAGTAAAAATCAAATTGTGAAAAACATTATCAATGCAAACTACTTTACGCATTCAAAGATGATAAAGAATGTCACTGTGTTTGGTGACAGAGTGAAGAATAACAAATCACCATTTCTTTGTAGCCTCAATATGCATTTCTAAATATTCATAACATTTCCAATGGGGAAATTAGTTTGTATATGACAATTAAACTGCCCATTTTCCACTGTCATCTAAATCTAAATTATGATTCTGAGAATAACTCAATGCAGAAGGGATAAAAGACACAATGGCCTCTAATGGCGTCTACTGCTGCTAAGCTGGTGATAACATTAACCATTTTTGTTAAGCGCAAGTGATGTTTTTTGCGCCAACACCTGTTGAGTAATGTCATGGCTCCAAAGGAAACTGCTGGCACTAAGGTGGATGGAGAGACGCAGCTGAGGCTGTGTTTATGCAGATCACGTGGCACCGTGCAATTTCATTGTATAATTTGAAAATTGTATTTGCACCTACACAGACCACCTCTTTTGCACATAGAAGCGCATGGAACAATTTTGGTTGCTTTACTAGATGAGAGCACAAACACAGATTTCTGTAAAGCCATAAAGACCCCTTTAATGTACAGTATGTTGCCTCTTTTACTAATATTTATACTACCAATTGCAATGACAGGCAAAATAAAGGTCAAACAGTGTGGGCAGGTTAATTATTAAACCCTTTCTCTCAGGGTGCAAATGCTGCAAACTGAAAATGCACAAAAGTGGAATAACAAGAAAAACAAAACAATTTAGATTTGGCCCAGTGAAACATTTTAAATATGTTTTTTGGAGAGAAACGTATGACCAGGAGGAGTATGCACCCTGCTGGTATGTTTTCCTTGTGATGCTACAGCTCATCAGTGTATACGAGAGTTTCCACAGTGTTTATGGCTGTTCATTATTTTAACGGTTGTTATTATAGTTCTTTGTTCATGAATATATCATGGATAGGATGTTATAAATGTGCTGGGAGACCACTTCCAAAAATAATGTTTCAAAAATGAGCAGGGGAAGAAGAAGAATGTCTTATTTTAGAAATATGAATGAATACAAAGATGTTGTAAAAGAGCCAGCTCTATGGATGGGAAAGCTTCCTGAGACAGGAGTGAGATTGCACACCAGTTATTTACTATCCTGGGGGTCTGTTTTATCAAGAGTGTGGACATCAATTTGTTTTCCATTGGAAACCAAAAACAGGAACAAAGCTGATAGGAATCTGGTATAGTAGAAAAAAACAGAATTTATCATTTGCTTTTATGGCTAAAATGGTAAATAATAGATTTGTTTCCCATTCCTGTAAACACCGCATTAACATAGAAATGGCCTCTTATATGCACATGTGAGGGCCAAAGTGGGTGAGTGGGGGATGGAGTTGTTAATCCTGTTAGTTTTCCTATACCCCTGAGCAGCTCCTGCCACCAGCTCCCATCCTGGGAGGACGGGCACAATAATAACCCAGAGACACTCAGGCAGTCATTTTCAGGAATGCTCAGTGCTGCAGGCTTAAAGCCAGCCTGTGAAACTTACATATCATTCCTTCTTGTTAATGTGCAACTCTGTATTTTTACCTTTCCTTTTTTAATGGTAGTGTAGCGCAGTACAATGAATACTGCTGATTGCTGGATCCTTGAGTGAGAGAAAACCAGAATACATATTGCAGAATTTCATATTGCTGTCAGGAAGAAAAAAAAAAAGTATTTCTGGCGAATTGCCTGCAGTGAAACAACTTTTTATGTTATAATATGGCCCTCTGGAAAATTGAGGCTGTTTTTCTGTAGTTGCAATTTGAACAAAGGTAGCAAGCAGCATTTGATTCTGCCAACATAAAAAACTGAGACAATTTGTGAAGTAGCACAATTATGCAGAACATATGATGATTCCTGACATAGGAAGTAGAATCTAAACATGATTACTAAGCTATAATTGCCTTCATCAGTCACATTTTAATCACTGATCTCCTCAAACCTGAACATGAATGACACCAGTACACCATAGTATCAGGTGATCCTTGGAAAAAAAGTTGTAGTAAGGAACCAATAAAACGTGTCACTCAGGAAAACTCAGGGGATTTATATTGTTGACTGATAAAATTGACTGCTGTCAAAAAAAAAACACAGAGATACACAGAAACCTTATTATGGTGTTCTTGTTTGGATGTCAGCTGTGTATGTCGTGTCACACAACTGGCAACTGCTTTAAAGCAAGTCTGAGCTTAAACACAAGCTGTCCATCTTCCATGTCTACACTTTGTTTGTCTCTGTCCAATTTAAACATCATAGCAAAACCTGACCTATTTCTTTAATGTCTTTAAGATCTGTTCTTTGCATTTTAAGTTTCACAATCATTTCTTTGCTGTGGATATATTCTTTACAAGCACGGTTAGTGATGTTATTTATATCAGCATGCACATTTGCTGTTAGATGGATCGCAAAACCAAAGCCATTAGATGATAATATGCTGTCTGTTTCTTGCTGTTACTCATCTCTAAATTGCATTAATGTGGCACTCTGATCGGGGAAACTGTTTGTCTTCCTGTCTCGTGTGTGTGTGTTTGTGTGTGTGTGTGTGTGTGTGTGTGTGTGTGTGTAGGTTTGGGCATTGTTCAGCCCTTTTTGTTCTCCCTTGGGAATGGTTGTGTTAATATGCGTCTCTTGTCAATTTTATGAAAGTTTATGTCAAACTAAAATTCCAGTTGAATATTAAAGGTCTCAGCATGAGCCCATGATTGAAGTGCTCCCCAAACCCACTGTTTACATTTGCACCCCCATTACTCACCTACAATACACCCTCAGGGCGCAGTATAACGCCCACACGATGGCATACACTGCTAAAAAAAAGAAATGAATATGGCAAAAAACCAAAACCTATTAAGTACTAATGCATGTCTTTTGGGTTTTGTAATACATGCCATTAATTTTGTCTATCTTAATGTTTCTTCTCTTGGAAAATATTAAACAAAAGACTGTAAAGCTAAACCTTTTCCATTAAAAAAAACAGTCCTTAAACATGATCCCATAATTAGTAATATCATTAACTCTTAATTAAGGCAGATATAAAGCATGAAATACAGCTTCTAAGAACAAAGATCAACAAATGAGATCTGTGTGGTCATTTGTACACAAACTGTGTGATGAATTAGGCAGTATTCCCATCTCCCCCCATGGCTGCTGTGCAGCAGAGTGAAGACATATGGCTGGTTATGTGTCCTCCTACCCCACCCTGTGGTCTGTCTTTGACATGCTCTTACTGTCTCGGCAGAAACGAAGCTAGGCAGAGGAGGAGGGAAAGAAGAGAGCAAGGAAAAAATGGGCTGACCTGTAATCTCTGCCCACTTTGTGATTTATAAGGCACAAGAAGGTTAATATTTTATTGTAATACATCTAGGTTAATATTCCAGCTTGGGGTCCAAAGCATTAAGGCAGGCATGAATCCACTGAGTTTGTTTCGCCAGGCCCTAATCAATCAGGGCATTCAGTGGGTGGAATAGCTTATAAAAGAGCTCTGTTCTCATTACCCAGACAAATCATACATTGCATATTATAAATTACACACCAACCCTGGGCTCTATTCTCCCTACAATCATCCGCTGAGAAAAGATGGGGTATGTAGTAAATATTTGGTTTTATGTTAAAATGTGGGCAATAGGAATAGCTTAAAAGGGGCAAATTGTTGGTAGAAGCCAATATGAAAATGTAGAGTACTCTTTATACCATTATAAGGCCTTTATTATGAAAACAGAAGGCTTTGAGACGAGAGAGCCTCCAGAGGAAAACCAGCCTGGCACATAATATAAATGTTACAATATTGAGGGAATATGGGATGTCATGAATAGAATTACATTTTCACTTTCCAAATTTATTGCTTTGCACTGCCTCTGAAATCAGTTTGACAGGCAAACATAATTTTGCGGGCGTATTCCTTCAAGCAATAATAATGATACCTTTGTTTTGTAAGAACCAATAAAAGTCCATCTTGTTTGCCTCTGTATTGGTAAGAGGCTTATGCATGTTAAATTTAGTCACTGACAGAAGAGGAGACAAAAGGCTGGACCTGTCATAAGCTGAGGCTCATCCCATGTTCAAATTATGTCTCAGAAGAGAGGAATTACTCATGTTTGGATGTGGAGAAAAATTGTGTACGCTTGTTTTCATTCTTTTCTTTGCCCCCATAAAATGGCCAAACTTGGATGTCCATGGGGTTCAAACTACAAAACAAACTATACCTGACAGAAACTGACAGTAATCCAATAATAACTTTTAAAATACCATTTTGTATGAGTATTCACCTGCACCCTTCTCACCCTGGCACACTTGACATGTGCTATAATTGCACTCAGTTTAATTTGGTTTTCCAAGTAATGTTAGTTTTGTATTGTAACTCCAGATTCTATGAGTAAAGGCGTAGCACTCTAAAAGTTGTTATTATAAACCCAATAGAAAAAGCTCTTAGACGGCAAAGCCTATACGAAACAGAACAATGTCTTACACCTTACAACAGACATCTGGCATATTTTGTCAGTTTTACTGACACTGCCACACAGATCAGGCGAAAGCTGCACTCCAGTCTCAGGTGTCAGACTCCTGTTTGAAATGTGTTGCTGTAACTCACTCTTCTAGATAAATGGCTGCAACCATTGTATTACCACATCTGGTAGACAATAAAAATGAATAGGCGCCATTACGTGTTTATTTAGGAGGTCTACCCATCATTCCTAGAAAGTAACCAAGCCACAACAGTATTTACAACTACAGTGTAACAGCAAGCTAAAACTGGCTCTTGCCACATGACAACACAAAGGCAAAGATATTAACTAATATAGTGACTGTCCAACAGCTAACCAAACATAACAAGCATACTCATCAAAGTCATAGGGCGGCTGCTTTCATCATATTAAATCATGTACTGCAAAGTACTTACATGACATGTCATTAATTAATCGCCTAATGCATTAAACTGTGTTGTGTTCATATGTTTGCTTAACAGTGACTTTATAATCCTGCCTCTCCACATCCCTACATTTACACTGGCACAGGAGTACAAACTCAGCAGTGAGGAAACAGGGAATCCAGCCAGGGACACAAGGGTAGGCAAATGGTGTTGATCAGCTGGTAGCATGACATACAGCTTTGTCAATCATCGTGTCTACATACCTCAGCTACATTTTTTTTCGATCATTTAGGTAAGAAAAAAATATATTTTGGCAAACTGAGCTTTTACAAATGTCGTTTGATATCAAAATGCAAAGCTTGGATGTGAAGTACATAAAACCACGTCTGCTTAATGTGAATTTAAGTGTGTGGTTGTGTGTGTCAGTTCATAAGACTTTTTTTTTTTTTCCCACCGTGCCAGTCAGGCAGTAGGAGCAGGAGGCAACTGTGGAGGAAGGGAGCCTGTCAGACTTGTCTCACTGGGTGATGTTAATATGGCAATGCTAAGCTGGCACAGGACTTAAGCAGCTTACAAAGTACAGGGAAATAAACTTGATGATTCCACAGCAGTTTGCAAGACTTTTTAAATCCTAAAGAGTTTAAATACACATCCCACCTCATGCTGGCCACATGACAACTTGGCCGATGCACACTTCAATGCAAATGTACAGATCACGTCGTATATTACTAAAGACACTTAACCAGTTTGGACGTTGCTAGATGCACCAACACTCTTTTTTTTTTCATTGACTGCTTCAATGGCCTGCGAGACCTACTTGCCAATTGAAGTCTCGTTTCCATTAGGAATCAATATTCATCTGGGTCATGGCAAATCCCACAATTAACTCAGGGGGCAAGGGAAAAATCAACCCTGTATCAGCCTTTCTGTGTAATCTCTTTTATCTTATCTCCTGATGGAGGATAAAAAAGAGAGTTGCCTCAAAATGCAGGATCAAGGGCCAAAGACTTGATCAATAGAAATTGGCAAAAACATCTGAACAACCAGCACTGCAACTCGCCAACCAGTAAATCTCCACGACACATCCAGTCGTGCCAGGCCATAAGTTTCTCTCAGTACATAGCAGATCAGCTGGCATGCCATGGATTCATACTGATTGCTATTAAAAGCTATCAATCACTCAAATGGCCCTCATAGTTCTAGTGAAATGTAATTCCAAATGTTAGATACTATATGGAGAATACTATATGTCCATCATTGTTCAGTGATCTGATGTCATATTGGGCTGTAGGAGCTGATGTTTTATTGTTTAAGCGTTATGGTTTTATGGATTTTCTGTCAGTTTGTTGGATATCAGCAGTGACCTGGAGATCGACCTTGTCAGAACAGGGGTCCAGTGACGACACTTCCCTCAGCCGACCCCATCTCTGAATACTCGCCTCCCTCCCTTCCCCCTACACCCCACATTCCCATCTGCTCGCATATGAGTGTCACTAGATTCCAGTTGCCCACACTTTCACCCAAATTTCTCCTGCAATGAGAATATATCCCCAATAACAGTCCTAATCCCAGCACGCCGCGCTGCTCAATTACAGTCTTCAGGAGGATGGGATTAGGAGCAGAGATGGCGGGAGGGGAGGAGACGGGGCAGTGGGAGGATGGTGGAATGAGTTGAGCTGAAGGGTGAGGGGGGAAGAGAAGGGAGGAAAAGGATAAGGGGGAGGAGAGACTGCTTTTTACTGCCATGAAAGGCTGCAGATGAAGAGACAGGCACAGCAGCAGTGGGTAAATCCCAAATAGCCTGTCACCAGCCGACAGCGCACTGGAGCGTGTAGAGCACAGAGCAGCACAGCAGACTGGCAGCCTGGGTTGAGCCAGGCTAGGGGGAGAGGGAGGAGGTTGTCTGGTGGGGCTGTAGGAGATGTTAAGGGTTGGCCAATTTTACTCTGGCACAGAGACAGGAGGTTGGAGAAAAATACATCAGGTGACGGAGACGTGGGACAGGGTGGCTTGGGTCACGATTTCAAGCTTGGTTCATAAACATTTCTCTCTGATTGTGGCGGAGGGACTGGGGAAGGGGAAGCGGAGTAGAAAGCTGACAGGGAGAGAATGAAAAGAAGCATGAAAGAGGGAGTGTGAGAGAGAGAGAAAGCAGAGAAAGTTGAGCTTAGAAATAAGGCACGGGGCTTATGTATCCACACTGGCATTTACAGAATCCAGGCCCAAATAAACATCCCTCTTCCTCATCCCTTTAGTTGTGGATGTTGATTGAGGGTGCTGGCAGGCAGATGAGCCATAATCAACTACCCATCACAACAGCAGCCATCTCACACAGTGACACTGCCAGCCATGCAAGGGATCCTGCAGCCAAGTGACAAATCTGGGTTTGCAGAGCAGATTAGATTTACACACACGTCAATGTTCCCAGTGTTTCTGTAGTCAGAGCACGTCAGTAAACTTTCAAAAGGTAATCACTGAATATGAAACTAGTAATGATCCTGTTTTACCAGAAAGAAGCAGTCACAGTGAGATATTATGAAATCCATTAATAAGGACAAAGATGGCCATGCTACTATTTATAGTATAATGCAAAATTATTCCCGAATTAGGAGTGACCTGTACTGTATAATCTTATCAGTATCAGGCACTGTGTTCTTTACTATTTTTTTTCTTGGATATGTGATTGTTTCACTTGTGTGTTTATTCATTTATTTAAGCCTTAATGGGAAATTTTCAAAGAAAAATGTTTAACTTTCTCTGAATGTCTTAAAAAAACACTGTGTGATGATTAAAGGAGACAAGGAGCATATTATAGATAAGCTTAAAATAATCTAACAGCTCTAGAAAAAAAGAAAACAAAGATGTTTTATTATGGTAAAATACATTTTCTGCTCATTGTCTGCCTCTGATCTGATTTAAAAGCCAGTTATTTTGTGCTTTTTTTCTCCATTTCTCCATTAGTGCTGCTGAGCTGTCCAACGCTTCTTCTTCATTTTCTGTTTATGGGATGCTGCTATTAGTTGCAGCACTCCCTGCTCACCATCACTATCCAAACAAATTGAACCACAAAAAAAATGATGCATAAAAGATTGTAATTGCTCAATTGTTGATCTTTTTCACAAGCCTGTCAGGTCATAGGCAGCCAATAAAATCATTTTTGTTGGTACCCGAAACATTTTGAGGGCTTTTTTAAGAGGCCATCCCTCAAGTTAGTCATGCAATTCAATAACATTTATTGAATGAAGTGCATTTTTAGATTTAAAAAAAAAAAATGTTTAGATATGGTGCAAGCTCCAATAGCCCTGGATTGTACACTTTCCATGATGCATTACAGCACCACTGCCTCTTTAACACCCGTCTTTCACACTCAATGCCCCCAGTTTGTAATACAGGGTTTCTACACGTCCAAGCCTAGATAACTCAAGCAGTGTCCCTCAAGTAATTTTTTCAGACTTGAATAACCTCACTTCGAAAGCACATAAGACATACAACTGTCTATAGTACTGTGACTGGTTAATGGTAAATTGACTTTTAAATGAGAGTCCCCTTTAAGTAAAGATTTTACATATTTACTGAAGAGCACAAAGTACCAAATGTTTTTGTCCATCATGGTGACAACCAGAGTGGTAACACCTCTTGTTCTTATTGAGGTAATAATCTAGAGTAAAAATCTCAAATAATTTCATCCTGTACTTAATATACTGTAAAATATAAGAATGATACTTTAGCACTCTGCAATCATGCATCAGGACTCAGCTGAGGTAAAACAAGAAGTAACAGAGGATCAAACAAACGCTGAATGAAATGTTTCCCCAACAGAGAAAGAGTCTTTTCCTGTCTAACCTCCTCCAGAGGGAACCTTCATGTTCTCTTGTCAAGTTCTGTTCCACTGATTCTCCCACTGATCCTGCACTGTCCTCATGTCAAGCCCAAAGTACACATACAGACAGACCCTGGTCAACAAAGCCGTGGCTACCAAAGCATGAAGTGAAAAAAGAAAACAACCCCCCTCCCTCACTCTCCCCAACCCAACCCAACCCAACCCCGGGGAAACAGCACAGCACCTGATAACGCTGATAAAGTGGCTTGATCAGTTACCAGTGATGGTCAGTGGTCCAGAGTGTCACAATGCTGTGGAGAGGGAATGTACACTTACTGAAGTAAATCCACAGAACGCTTCAATTGCAACTGGCAAAACAAATTATACAACCGCTGGTGACATGAATTTGCACAGTGGATAAACAATAGGGCAATGCGTGCTATGTATTGAGCAGTTTTTAATTACCAGAGTAAACCTTCTCAACTATGGTGTGAATTTTTCAACACAGTAACCCCCGCTACTTTGCTTGTGCATTCAGAAATAGTATTTGTGTCAGCACCACAAATAAACTCTTAGACTATATTTTTTGGTTTTCTTTTGCATTTTTTTAAGTAAAGATTCCAATTATGTTTAGGTCTCTAAAGATGTCTGAAAGAAAATCTAAAAACTAAAAAAATATTTTAGGTGGTACAGTTTTTTTGATAAAAATATGTAACATTTAGTTAAATACATACTACTGTAATGTTCAAATATTATTCAAGAAATCACAAGATACCATGAGGCATTGCATTTGCATTCAAGCAGCACAGCAGTCATTGGCATAAAGTCCACATCTTTTCTGATAGCCACCGTGGGAGAGTTGCTCAAAATTAGATTTCTAATTCTTGTTTTTGCCTGTGTTTTTTCAGCAGAGGATCAGTTTGAAACATTGCACAGAATAACTGTGTTTGCCCATCTTCCTAACTATATATTAACTATAGTTACATTTTACTTCATTATTATCTGTGATGGATTGATGATGGAATAATTACTGGACACATTAACAACATATTTATGAAGAGATGATACAAATTGCAAGTCAAAAATGGTGTAACCAGCCTCTTGGATAAGTAACTTTTTAAGATTTAGTGGCTCAGCAGCTCACTTTTGTACTTTTATACTGATCCCAAGAGCAGAACTTTAATTTTGGGTCTGTACCATGAAATAATATGATACTGACTTGCTTTCAGGCTGTCAAATGTAAGTGAGTCAATTCAGGACAATCTCTCTAAAGCTACCAGCCCCTTTACAAGCTCATAGGCTCACTTTGAACTGTACAGAAATCATCCAACCCTCAGATGTGGTGTGAAAATTCGATTCAGTTCTTTTGGAAAAACCGATTCAGCTCATTCATTTACAGTGTTGTTCAAATAAACAACTGATGTGTAAATTGTCCGACCGCTACAGAGGAGTGGGGGAACAATCCAATCAATGGGTCACTGTATAACCAGTGGCCAGAGTGAAGCCCACTGATAGAGGGTGATAGGAGGGGGAGGATTCATAGCAGTCAGCCTAATTAATCTACAGATAGCTCTGATCCAACGCAGTGGGGGGTCATGGGAAGTTACCATAGTGATGTCCTGGAGAGGCGGCCTTGATTATTTTCCAGTAGATTGCTCTCTCCCAGCAAAACAGCAAAGCGTTAACAGAGTTTAGAGTGTGAGGAGCAACTAGTGCAGCATCTGGCTCCCACGGTTACATGCAAGGGGACAAGATTAATGGAGTGGATTACCATATCTATGTAAGGACCTAAGAAGTGTGCATTCTAATTACTTCCACAGCCAACACAGCCAAGACCAGCTCACTCCTTCTGTCTTCTGCGGAGGAGGGATGGTGTCATCCTGACAGCAGAAGAGAGAGAAGGGAGCTGGTCAGCTGTCTGGCTTAGTTTCAGAGTAAGGACATCATGACAATTACCTAAGAGACCCACAGGAACCTGAACACAGGCCCAGAGACACAGCCCAATGATGTCAGTACTATTCTTAACATTCGAACTCCTAGAGACTGAGCTCTCCAGCTTAGCAGGACAGACACCACCGAGAGAGACATCAGCGAAGGTTTGTGAATACATCAATCTCACAATACTGTCTGAGCAACAAGCTTTGCAACAAGGACACGTGGTGTCACAGGTTCACTGACAGCAGAATTATGAAAGAGAGACGGATGGATGTGTTGTCAGTGAGATCAAGGGTAAAGTATGCAGCTTCTATCATCCAGTAATTGCCAGCGTAGACTTGTGTGTGCAAAAACAAGAGGACGATAACCCATCTTAAAGCTGATAAACAGATTGTGTAGGATACAATTGTTCCTCCCGAGACAGTACACCTGCTGTTGACACAAGAGAGGAAACGTCTCTCTTTTAAGACCCACAAGACAAATAGCAATTCTCAATAGTGGTAGATGAGCTGTGCATATGTGTTTGTGTGCTGATGTCTGTGTGCTGATGTGTGTGTGTGTGTGTGTGTGTGTGTGTGTGTGATGGGTGGGGTTTCAACGCAGCAGAATGTCTCTATAGAGAACAGACAGCAGCGTCTTCACATGTGATGACATGGCTCATTACTGGGGGATCCAGCAGTCTATGATGGGTCCAAACACTTAGCAGGGCACTTATGGGAGAAAGCTGCCACAGTCAAATTAAAAAGGTCGGAAACAACACTCATTCAGCTACTGCAGCTTAAGAGTGGTAGCATATGAAACACAGATAACACTAAGACTACAGGATAGGGGCACTGTAATATGACATGAAGATCATATAAAAAAAAAATCAATAAACATAACGCTATTTTTTTTAAAAAGTAAGTTTTTAAATCCTATTTGAATTATTAATCTGGATGACAGACTATTGTAAAATATTTCAGTCGGTTGTCCTGTTGCTAGTAGCAACCACTACTGGCACATTTCTGTAGTAGTTAACTGACATTGTTACATCCACCATTTTGTCAGATCTGTGTCCAGGCAAATGTTGACAGGCATTTTTTATCTACTCCCCAAATGCCCTTGTTGAAGCATTATCTGTAGAAACTCCTTTTATTACAGCTGCTCTGTGATTGTTGTTTTGTCAAGTCAAGCGAAATTATTTATGGACCACATTTAAAAAACAAATGTTGACCAAAGTGCTTTACGGAGAGATGGGATTTGCAGTCAAATAAAACTACAGACACATTTAAGAGGATATAAGTAAATTAATAAAGGTGTAGAATAAATACTTCTGGATAGAATCATCAAAACACAACAGCATTGCAAACACAGTGTGTGTGTGTGACCATTCATGTCTTCATGATGACAATTAAAAGGCTGTGGGATGAGATGGGTCTTTAGATGGGTTTTAAAGATATCAATGATGGGGGAAGATCGAACAGTGAGTGATAAACTATTACACAGTTTAGAGCCAACAACAGAAAATGCTCAATAATCCCTCTGTGATTTAGTTTAATGTAGTTTTTCTAAGATCAGTTTACTGCTGACCAACCTACCCACTATCCTTGCCATCTGCTAATGTGTTGGTAAAGCATATGTTTACATGATTTATTACTGTGTTGTACTTCCTATGAGAACTTAATGTTGATATCTCACCGGGGATACTTTTGAATCTCCCTGACATGAAGCACAATGAAGCAATACTTTGACAGCTAGTCTACGCTTTTGTGAATCCAGTTTCCTTGTTAATGCTTAACTATTTTCCTACAATGCCTTTGGTCTATTTTTACTGTTTGTGGAATCTTGTCGTTTTCTGATTTGTAATCACTATCATTGAATTTGTTGTCCATTTCAGTTTGACAGTTTAACAATTGCTTCCAGTAAAGGCAATCTGTTGTCTTCAACCTTTATCGGAAGTGTGTTAAGCTCGCCGCATAGCTGTGCACCTTCACGCATAGTGAGGGCAGAAGACAATATGATAGTTTTGTCACAATATTATTCTATCAAAAGTCGATAATATTGAATTTAGGGCTGCAACTAACAATTTATTAATCTGCTGATTATTTCCTCATCTATTTTGTGTGTATATTTTCATGTAAAATCTCATGTATGTTTTGGTACAATTGCTCTCACAAACTGATGTAACACAATAATGATTTTACCTTTACTAAGTTTATGAAAGATTTACATCTTCTGTTATAAATACGCAGTAAGGGAAGTCATGTGAAGTGATACATTTTAAATTTTCAGCTGCAGTATGTAGAGAGGGCTGTATGACATCACTGGGTCTTTGAAAAACGACAGGCTGACTACATGTTTGTGGATGGAGCAATTTGTCTGGGAAACATAACTGCACAAGGTTGACTGATTGTTACATTTTATCAGTTAAAGTGCAGTTTTTAAAAGGCAAAAAATCAATCATGGCAGGAAACGCAACAGAAATGCAAAAGTGCCAGAAATTTTAAACATGCCACATTGTTGTTTCATGTCAGTTCACCATATCCTACAGCAGTATACATTGACACGCTCTCTCTCTCACACACACACACACATCTCTGTGTATGCATCTTCATCAAACACACACAAATACACGATTTTCCAACAAACACTGCTCGGTACAAGCTGTGCCTTTAACTTTCCCAACATTGTTGACATCCTCTGAGCTTGAATACTCGACTGAGCTTTGAAAGGGCCACCTACATTATTGAATACCTTGGATTTTAAATGAAACGCTAAAGCATGCCTCATGGTTATATCTTCCCCTGGTTATCCAACCACTTCCTCTACACCGTTCAAGTCTTCAATTATCCATCAGTGATGAGCTCACTTGTACTGTAACAATGTAGCTACTCTACAGCATCTATAGAAGCCTGATAGGTGTGCATACCTAGTGTGCAGGGTGAGTAATGCATACATTCATCCATCTAATATGAGAATCACATGAAAAGCTCAGGGCTTGGTTAAGCTGCAAAGCACGTCACATGTACATGCATGTAGAGGTATATGTGCCAGTGTGTGTCCACGTATTTGCATGCATGTGTGCACGTGTGGCCTTGTATACCTCTATGTGTGTATGAATACTTTACAATGGAGAGCTAAATTGAAATAAATGATGCCGACGCTGCTGCCCCACCCTGTCCACAAATCTAACGCCGTGAGAATCCAGTAACTGGGTCAGCAACATAAACATGCTTAAACACAAGCTCGATCCTCCATGTTGCTTCCACAGACAAGATGTAGAGTGACACTAGAGATACAACTCTGAAATATGGATGCATTGGGACACAGTCCATAATCCCAGTACCCAGAAATGGTGTGTGGGGGTGGGTATGTGTGGGTTTTTTTTTTTTATAGCTATAGCAGGGATGATGGACAAGGGAGAAAGTAGGAAGAGTAGAGGATGCTATCAAAAATGGGAAAGTGGATCAGGTGACTCACTTGGAGATAAAAGCATGACACACTCTAAAACCGAGGCACTCCCCAAAAGGTTATTATATTTTACTGTGTAATTTAGCTTGGATTCTTTTATAATGCTGTTAAAGATTATGTTCTTAAAGTAGCATTTTTGGTAAATATACAAAAAGAAAATGTCACATTGGACTTCATTTGAACCTTCCCAGTGACCCATGTTTCTTTTTAAAATGCTTCTATTTTAATGCCACTTTGAGCATTTTGGAAATTATTGTAATTTTTTTAATTATAAATCTATTTTTTTTTAATCCCAGGTCTATTTCACAGTGGGATTTTGAATGAGGATCAATCGGGTATCGCAGTGAGAGTACTATACAGACATCCATATGAGGCCGCTTAAAATGAAAAGTTGAAGCAGGTAGTGACACTTTATACATCTGAATTTTAAAAAAAGTACTTAACATCAAAGTTGTCATGCTTCCTATCTGCCATTTCTTTCCTCATGTGCAGTAAATAACCCTGGTAGTGGCAGGAATCTACAATTGAACTATGTGCTTATGTTGTGTTTTTAGATTAACCTCTACCACCAAAGATGGATATCAGTATTCAACCTTTGCTCTCTGTTTACATACAGTATACTGTTCTGTGTGTAAAATAATACAAGCATGAGTTTCATATTTAATAAATGTGTACAGTCATAAAATATAAACAGACAATTTAATTATATGCCAGTGCATTTTGATGAATAGTGCTGGAGTCCATGCATCTAATCTCACATTTAACAATAAAATCAATACTTGCATTAATCAAGTTCCAGGGAGTCATTACTACACAGTGTGAGGTACAAATGATGAAAAAATACAGACATGAGAGCATGACGCAGGCTGAGTGTGTGTGTGTGTGTGTGTGTGGGGCAACACAAGAAGAACTTGGCTGTCACACATCAGGGTGAAATCTAACAGAGCGACAAGATCAGTGTAACTTTGAATCAAGGCTTTAATTTGGCACAGTCCGAGAGAGTAAATGGTGCTAACTTGCTTGTAATGTGACTTAGTTTGACAACCGCTCCGAATTTGTTAGGTCTTCTTCAGAGGAGAAACAGTCTGGGCAGGAGAGACAGGATCTCAACAGAACAGCAGGTGAAACAATACTCAGAAGTCCTCAGGATGTGTAGAATCGAGGAACTCCACTGAGCACACATCATATTTTAATATCCTGCATGGTTATTGCAGAGGTTAAAATTGCTTTTTGGCCTCTAAACAGTATGAGTAAACGCGTTAACACCACTTCTCCACAAATCCATAATAATCATGCTCCCACTGCTATAGGAATGCTGACGTAAGAGAGGAAATAATACCTGTATCTTCAGATATCTCCCTAAATAGTCTGAGATTTATGAAATGTCAGATTAGCTCCAATTCTCAGCCACCAGCCTTCAAAGGGAGAAATAAATGCATGAGAAATATACAGTTTGTCTAAGGTATTTATAAATCATTTTCTAAACATACTCCACCCCTGTGTGGCAGATTTACATTTTTATGAGCTTTAAACTAATCTGGAATAGCAGATGTTTAAGATTCCAAACAGGAGATGGAGGCCAGTTGTCCACATTTTCAGTAATGTGTAATATCAGTGCAGACAGGGCTTTTACCTCTACTTTCACCAGGCAGCTGAGGTGGGTAGGTGCATTTGGTACTCTCACATGCAACATGCCTTCTAAACATAGCACAAACCAACACGGTGCTATATAACACTACAACATTAATGAGGGCATATCCTTTGTTTCTGAAATGTGAAAGAAATGTAGAAGAATATTGTACACACTCTATGTGGCACAGTGATGCACACATCTACTGGTAGAACTGCTGCACATACAAAAATTTGTCCATTTTAGCAGCGTGGGAACATCAACGATAGAAGGCTGAATTTTGACTTAGGAAAAGAACTAAGACAACTTCTCTCACCCCGTAACTAACCACAGCTGGTGTAGGGCAAAGGGAATGTACAAAAGGTGCTTTCCAATTAGGCATTAATTCGTCACACAACCTCGCACTTTAATTAAATGTAGCACATGAAATGGAGATGTGAAATATGGGGTTATTAATGTGATGACCGATAATGGGTGTTGCCAAGCAGGGGCCTTCATACTCAATATAAGCCTGCACCCTCTGAAGACGAGTGGCACCACAGCTTAGCCTTAATCCCTCTGCCCGTCAAAAAGACACATTTTCCTAATTGCCTTTTAACTTATATGAAATTAGCACCTACATAAGTCACATTATCATTGCAAGATGTGGATAATGGAGATTGGGGAGGGAGGTTTCTGCAGTGATAGGCTGGTTGAGCTCATTAATTATTGTGTTGCTGGGAACGGCACCGGGGAGGAGAGAGAGCTCTGCAGAAGGGATGCGACTCTCGTGGGGGCGATCTGGGGGCATTAGCCCTCTCCTCCAAGGATTATCCATGCCGTGTTCAAGGCACTGCCAAGGGAAAAGTATGCTGAAGAGGATTTTGGATCAACTCCATAGAAGTAGTAGGTGCCATGAGAAAGTCTGCTCAACCTACATGACATTATAAAAATGGTCAGAATGAATAACAGCTTTTTTTTTTGTTATAAAACTATCTACTGAATCACTCTGAGCTATCTCTTGGCTAAATACGTGTTTTTTTTTAATGAATGAAGATGACCCACTTGATAGTAACAGATTGAGATTAGGGTTTTTGCATAATTTGGGATTATGCTTAATGGGGATTTACCATAAAGACCCTATAATAAAGGGTAAATTTAGTTAAAGAATAGCAATTCTCAGAGTTTTTATCATATACAGGCCCTAGATCATTGATCTTTCCATTGTTTACAGTACAGCACATATAGTATTCTTCAAGTATCAGTATCAGAGGGCTATTAGATTTGCTTAATCTAATGTTTGAATGTCATTAAAATTGACCTAGATCAAGTGACTCATGTTTCCTGACAACATATTTTTTCAATGACAGATGGCAAAATTCCCAAAGCAATAGATCAGTTGGCCAACCAAAACTCATCAGTGAATGGAAAATTATAAGAGCCTTGAACAATCTGTCAGGCTGCTATTTCCAAAAAACAAATAATGTAATTGCTATGATTGCAATATTAATATTATTGCATCATATTTAAGATTCTAAAAAATGTATTCTTTTTATATTATACTACAGTGTACAAGACTATTATTTAACGTCAGCACTGGTAATTCGTACTATGATAATTATGTAAGAGAGATGTATTTGTTTGTGTCATCACTTCATGACTAAGGCTGCTAAAAAAAGCTTGTGAAGGAAATAATATACATGGACAGTATTCAGATTAGCTTTGTTGTATACAGAGCAACAGAAACATCAGACTTCTGTCACTACAGGCTTATCGTCCTCTCCACTGCCGTTTCCTTCATCCCCATGGCAACTACTCGTCTCCTTATCCTAATCACTACAAGTTAACCTTGATATGAAACAGTGCCCAAGGGACCACTCACACTTTTGTGCAGGCTTCTGAAGACAGACACAATTTCTAATAATAACCATAAAAGACATCACTGTCTGAATATTATGGGAGACCGAAGATAAATGATGAGCTTAGCAAGACAAGTCAGAAACCACATGCAGAGAGCAAGTTAGTAGTAGACAAAAGAGTTAAAGATTTGAAAAGGATGCTTATGTTATCAAATATGTGTATTCTTCAGAATAAAAGCTATATTTTTCACTGCTAATGTTTTGTGAGTATGTTTATCAAAAGGTTAAACAGCCAGTCATAATGCTGGAAAATCCACTGTACTGATTCACTGACACTGAGATATATTCTGACCTCAGTTGTTTTAAACATAAAACACATAATTATACCCGGTATTCTCCTCTTTGCAACAATTTGTCTAGGCAATTTATTGTGCAGAGCCAATAATCCTCCAGTTTAACTGCTGTAAATTAGAACTATATTGCAATTTAAAAGAAACTCTGCCCTAGCTTTAGTACAGAGGTCATCATTGCCTTAAAGATTACAAATACAAAACAAGACATCTCCCCGGCACTTAACCTAATACAAGTCCAAGTTAAACTCATGAACCTTAAAGGATCAGTGTGTAGGATTTAGAGGGATATATTGGCAGAAATGGAATATAATATTCAGAAGTACATTTTTCCATTAGTGTATAATCACCTAAAACTAAGAATCATTGGGTTTCCATTAGCTAAGAATGAGCCCTTCATATCTACATATGAAGCAGGTCCTCTTCCACCGAGAACAGGGCGGACACATTTTTACGTTGACGCCTTTATGCAGCTTAATGCATCAGTAGTTTTCAAAGTATTTATAAAGGAAAAAAACAACGAGACTGACACTTGACTGCCCAGGGACACTGCATGGTGTTTTATTAAGGCACTTTGTTGGGGGTCGCTGAACACATTGAAAGCTAGTGTAGGAAAAAGCTTGGCCAAGACGATCAGAGATTGAGATGACCTATCTCATTTTTATGGAGCCCCCAGGCTGCAGGCCGACTAATTATGACCCAAAGAACGTGTGGCTGCTGGTCACCTCTGGCCTTGAATGGCCTCCAGTGGCCCTGCTTCTTCATTAAACAAGCAGTACATTGCTGAGCATCCATATCGATACAGCTGGCTGCTTCTCCAAACCCACTTCAAAAAACCCAAAACTATCCCCTTAAGTATAAATCCAGAGAACTCACTAACATGCATATGTCTGACGTACATAAATACCCAAGTAAATATCAGGTTTATACAACCATGACAAAATCGTATTGGCAGCGATTGAAAAGTAAGATGGAAGGGTTAAGTAAAGTAAGCTGCATTTATACTGTTTTAAGAGTCTATTTTACATGTTTGAATAGAAAACAGTTCAGTGCTGTGATCATCTCCATGATCACTGGGTGTGATAATACAATGGGCTGACCTATTGCTAATTCTGGGAAACACAATTACCCTGAAACAGTAATGGCTCATGCAGGACGTGATGGTATCATTTAGCCCCATTACATTTACAATTCACAGGCACATAAAAAGAGTAAAATCTTTTCTAGTTGAAAAATACGAGACAATGAACACTTAATCACCACATTAATGAGATCAAACTCCCACGGCTGCCTGCACTGGGACAGAAAGAGCAATATGACTGATACAAATGCTGTGCCTCACTGTTTACAAACTCTGTGACCATTCTCCTCAACCCCCAAATTATACTTAATTCACCTTAAATGTGTGGGTGTTACATGTAGCACAATATAATTCCAGCAACACCAGTTAATGTACCCATCTAAAACATAAACAACACACAGGGGGTCAATGTAGTATATATGAGGTGTTTTCTATGTATTTGACCTCAAAACATAATTTTCAGCAACAGTGTTCTTGTCCATCTTAATTGCACCCACAGCAGAGACCCATGTGCAAAAAGCAGGCTGTTAAACAGAAAATAATCAACCACTAGGCTAGAATATTACCCCAGAGTAAAACACTGAGTAAACGTTTGTAGCAAAACATCCTTTTTTGATTCAGCAAATTACACCTTGAAGCAACTTCAAGAGAAGTGAATGGAAGTGGTGTGTTTTCGAGGCAAATCGTTATCGCTGTTCTTCAAAGAGGAGAAAAATAACTCTAGAGGAGGAAGTAAAGAAAAAGACAAGGTTAGGGGGTGTTAAGATTGAGAGGAGAGAAACAGTAAGGCATATAGAGAGACTGTGTGTGTGTGTTTGAGTGTGTAATAGAGTAAGATGTAGTAGTGTGAAGTGGCTCTCCATAAGGCCATAAGGTAAACTCTATGGGAACTGTGACTCCAAGCCAGAGGTATTGAAAAGGCAGGCGATAGCAGTAATGAAAGAAATGCAATAATAATGCAATAAAGCTGGTTGGGTGAGTCAGCTGGGCCTCCGGCATTGTGCAGTAGATGACCTGGTTTCTCTCCTGTTCCGTTCTTCCACTGCAAACACAGGGCCAAGGTGCTAGCCATCAATAATAAATACACACAGTTACTGTTGCCACAAGCCCCTGAGCTGCACAGGGCTGAGATGGAGGCTTATTAAAGTCCCTCCCTTCTGTTATTGTTTAGCCCTGGAAGAAAGTTTTATTATGAAAAATAGGACAACAAAGAAGAGCATGGCTTGGCACGCCCTCAGAAACAGGCACTACTAAATTGCCACCGTCCTTGGATAGAAAATTAGGGCTGGGCTGGGCTGCACATTCAGGCTGCATGTGTCAGGCTGCATCTTTCTTGTTGCCATGGCGCAGAGGAAGTGCGGCCATAGTCAGCGACTTGCCTTTTGTGGTCGGTTACTCACTCAGGGACGCTGAGCAGAGCAGCCTCCAGCCGTTCTGTGCTAGTGCTCGGTATCAAACCTCAAAACTTTTTCTGTACCAACTGAAATGTGTCCAAACAACTGTCAAATGCCTTGAATGTCTCAAAATGTTTTTTTTCCTATTTTGTCAAAAACATGAAAAGAATGCTTAATGACAGGAAATTTTGTTTTTATTTTATTTTGTCATCGACCAGGAAGCAGTGGGTGGCTAGAGAAAGAATGAGATGGCCGTTCACCTCTGACGACACTAAAGATCATCTCTGAATATATATTATATATTATATTAATATTATAATTATCTGAATATAAATATAATTACATTTATTAAAGAGTGGTTAGTCTACATTATTATTCTAATTAGAAAAATCCCTTGGTAAAGAATGTACCCACGGTAGAGAAAAATCACAAATATATTCATATCTATATTGCTGGAACAGTTCAGATATTGTGATATCATAGACACATCCAGACATTTTGCTTGACTGATCTGGGAAAAAACCATGGTCTTAAACAGACACACTAACGTCTCCTGTCTGAACAAGTTTTGTGCTTGTTAACAGATCCCTGGTAGAGTGAAGCCGAATAACTTGTCAAGGTCTACTAGACTGTGACTTTAGCACGTCATCACGTCAGGGACAGACCAGGTCTTGTAGCAGACCTGTTTTTTTTTTTCCTCTCCCCACCTGCACCGTGCACTGACTGTCCTGATCAGCTTGCTATGGAAGGCACGTGTGTGTGTCTGTGTGTGTGTGTGCGTGCATGTGTTTTATATGGCTGATGGGGATCTCTGTCGGAGCTGTTTGTCCATGCATCCGCTCTGTAATCACTGCCATAAAAGAAACAAGAGGCAACGAGAGACAGGCAACTGGCAATAAATGACACGTCCTCCCAGCGGTGTAATAACTTCCCCATCCATCAGTCAACCTCTGTTCACGCATCTCTCTCTCCCTCTCTGCCATTCGACTTCCTGCTCCTGCCCGGCTCACTACAGTTTCCCTCTCTGGGGAAGAATTACTTGGACGGACAAAGGGATTGATTGAGCTCGGCCACCATTTGATGTTTATTTCAGCTCAAATGAAACTGTCTTGTCCCCTCAATAAACCTCTGGCACAGACATGCATGCAGCGTGAGACTATAGCCACATGATAAATTACAATATTATATCACACCTTCATATGTTCTCTCTCTTTCAGACAGGCCATGTGTTTTCGCCAAAAAGACCTTGAAATTAATCTGCAGCCCTCCCTCCCAAATTTAATGTTGCAGCAGGATTCTCCATGAGATCGATTTCACACCATATTCCTGTAAATGATGGCTGGCATGTCAAAGTCCCCAGCTCCCTGCTGAGAGAGGGGGCAAAGCAAAGACAAGTAGAGGTGGGAGAGGAACAGGCTGGGAAACGGTAGGAGGGTCGGTGGTATTAAAAGAGGGGCACGGCGAAAAAACGTTTTTGAAATGTGTGAAGAATCTAAAAAATAAATGAAGAAAGCAAGATGACACGACCAGAAGAAGGCGGAGGGCTGTTTGAAAAGACAGAAATAAATAAATAAAAACGAGTGGGAGCTAAATCAGTTCTTTCACAAACATGCAGGGGGTGAGGTGATGTGGCCCCAGAGCAGCGCTTATTTATCTGCGGGGAAAGTTGCGTGTCACCCCTCTCCCTGCCAGCCACCGAGAGGTCATAAATTACCTGTCTGCAAGCCATCAATCTGCACCGGGGGCGACAGCTCACCACAAGCTTACACTCAATCTCACACACAAACACACATGTACAAATATGTACAGTACACACAGAAGCACACACATTCACAGGACCGACCCACATGTGCATGGACCTGACTGTGCTCTACTGACACAGTTTGCCATTTCACCGGCGCTCTATACACAAACTTCTCACTTCTTCCCGGTTTCACAAATGCCAACGGAAATGCTTTTTTGAAATCACTGCAGCAGAGAAAAGAGATGAGGCTCAGTTTCTGCCCAATCTGCATTTAGTGAATTTCACGTACATTTTCATCCTAGGAAAAAAAGAGCAACTAGCAAAAGAGAAAAAAAGGACTTGTGCTATTTTTAGGCTACACTATGCAACACAGAATACGACTCAAATAAAGATTCATTTCATGAGGCGTTGATGTGAGAACACACATACACACACTGGCCCGTTGAAAAATTTTCGTTTTTCTTCAGCAGGAACGCCAGCAGAAACTTCCAATCACATTTAGTCAGATCCCTTCAGCATTAATAATGCACAAACCTTTATCTTCCTTCTCTGACCTCTTAAATCACTATCACAAAGCTGCTGGTCATGGAGTTAAGACCCCCTCCTACTTCTCTCTGCTTTGCCTCAATCCATTCCTCTTCATTACCTATAATCTTATCTGCCCTCTATTTTTTTTCAGAGGAACCATGAGAATCACCAGGATTATTCATGGGCAGAGTATCTTTTCTTTTAGTAGTCAAGTAGCCCCAGTGGCTAATGCCCTGTCTAACACCATTACATAGAACCAGTAGGATGTGATGGATTTTAAAATAAACCTTCACTCCCAGTGTGGAGATGCAGGAAAATAAAACAAATTAAACTGCGCTGGTGGCCAAGATGCAATGTCATGCTATTGTATAGAAGATTTGCAACGATTCCCATTTTTCATGTTTGTACGTGTGTTTGTGCGTGCACTTGGGTGTGTATGTTTGTGTGTGTGTGACTGCAAATGAGAAAGAGAGGGAGAAAATCTGATGAATTGTCTCATATATGGAAACCATCAACAGTCCAGTGATTTATGGGGTTAATAACGGAGTCTATTCACAAGCCTGCAGTCCTGTTGTTTTTCTGTTTGTGGTGGGATGACAGAAATACTGCAGCCAAACCACCCATTTGCTCTATCCCATCCTGATTCAAAAACCCATAAAACCAATCCTCGCTCACATCTCTACCATTTGGCAAGATAGGCAGAACCACTTTTATGTATGTGCACACATGCACTCAAATGGTGGCCCTGTTTGTATTTGCACACATTTTCTAAGCAAAACAAACATAATTACAAACCTAAAATTATTCTCCCAGTGTAATGCTCAAGATCGGCAGGATTTGGACCAACAAACGGGGAATTTAAAAATATAATTTTAGGAATACTGTTTAATCTGATATTCGTAGGGCATGGTTGCAAAAAAAAAAAACGCTCTCATGTAATGCTGACACATGGACTGTGCCCTGGTGTTTTTAATGTTAGTTTTTGGGTCCTTAAACTTTTTCGTTCAGTCTGGTAAAAAATGTTCATACAGTATATTCCATACGTTGTTTCAAATCATACAGCAATAGCAGGTAAACCAGCAAAGGCGACAACACTTTTGGTATAGTATTGTATGGTAACAAACAGAAATTCTTAAAACCTACAGAATACATCTTATGACAGATGCCCTACCCTCTATGAGCCCTTTTATTCACCACTAGGTCACACAGATTGTCAAAATTACACATAATTCACATAATATAACAACTTAGCAATGAAAATTGCATTCATTTTGTCCCAGAAGCTACAGTAGTGTACAAACATGCTGTACATTGTATGTATGACAACCATGTTAATAAGCAAATGCCATCTGATAGTGTGCAATGTTATTTGTACAAATAAAAAAAAAAATGACTGTGTTATCAAAAAGACATCAACTATAATGTACAATAGATGCACCTGTTTCAGTGCTGTCTGGGGTAATGTAATTGTGTACATCGTCTTGAGTTTTATAATGGGGGCAGTCATTATACATGCAGAGTAATGAAAAGATAATTATGAATCCCCCAACCGTGTTCTGTCATTTGGCAGGCTCTTTAACACAAAGCATACGTTCCAATGAGCCCCAGCTAATCTTCACAAGAGACGAGGAAATTGGCTCTCTTCAACCGACTCCATTCCACTTTTCATCTGCGGACTTGCCAGTTTTGAAATCAACATGAAAGATTGGAGGATGAGGGCAGAACAAGAGCAGGAGAGCACATGAAAGCATAAAAGCAAGCGAGAGCAAGGGACAGAGCGGAGAAGCGAGATGTAGAGCCAAACAGAAACGAGGTGTGTGCAACTATAAAGAAATGAAAGGAGGAGAGAGCACAGCAGCAGTGCTAATATGTTTACCTACTTAATGCAGCTGTAGTGCTGATTGCTTTATCAACCCAGTGAGCCTGTATATGAGGTGGAAGAATTGCAAGCTGGAAGATCGATGAGACTGGTATGCAAGAAATAATGTGACAGGAATATTTGCAGTTATGAAAAGAAGAGAAAGAGAAGAGGTAGAAAGAGCAATATTGGGCTGAGGTAACTATCGCCTTGTCTGCTGAACACTGTAGCTGTCACAGCAGGCTACAGGTTACAGTATGTGATTGTGGAAACTAGCCTGAGCTGGCAAGAGTTAATAGGAAGCTGCAACCTCCATAGCTCCCTAATTGCTGTATTAAATGGCGGGCAGGAAGATAAAAGGGAAAGGTGTGGGGGTAAATGTGTGAGGACTCATAATGTTTGAGGTGCACAGTGAGACAAATTAGCCTGTTGATAAAGGCAGTCATGGAGGGAATGATGGTGTGTTTGGAACATTGTCGTAGGTTGATTGATCACCTTGCTACAGCCCTGTGTGTGCGCTTGCGTGTGTCTGTGTGCGTCTACTCGTGTGTTATAAATGTACTCACAAAAGGGGTGTGTGATTAATTACTCCCAGCCTCATTCAACGCTGGTTATCAGGATGCAATTAAAACTGAAAAGGAATCAGCCGCAAACACTGTCAGAGTTGTACAGTCGCATAAATGTGTTTGCTTTAAATTTTGCTACACTGAGGACATGCTCACTAAATCAAAACCAGGCACTATCAGCAGGTACCTGAATACGCATCCATCAAAAAACGTACCCAAAGAAAACAGGCAATTCAAATAGCCACGCAAATATGTTTTGTCAGTTTTGAAAAATAAAACAGAACAAGAAAGGTGTTTGCATACAATTTGTAAAAAGTACTGGCTCGGATTTGATAAAAGATTCTTTATTCTAGTGACTGTGCTTTCAACAAGCCTTGAATGTCTGTTGTCATACTAACGCAATTCCTTTTGACAGACTCTTTTAGCCTAAAATAGATCCATCAGCATTCTCAATATATTCAGTGCTCACAAACCCATTTTCACTCACACGCTCGTGCACACACACTTGCACACATTAAAAAATCATGCACCATGAAGTTAAACTGCAATCACTATAGGCACGTACTGTACATAAGGCATGACACACACACACACACACACACACACACACACACACACACACACACTCTTAGGCTTATAAAGAATCTGCAGCTCAAGCTAGAGGCCTTGATATGACAAAGACACAGCTCAAGGATAGAAAAGCACTTTTCCCTCACCAAGGCCGATTGCTGTGAAATGGAATGGAAACAATGATACCTATAGCGAACAACAAGCAGACAGACAGACAAACAGAGGGAGCGAGCTAACATCACATCAGTGCCGCTGCCACAGCCTCGTTTCATCGACAGTCAAAGCCATTTAGACAGAAGCTGTTAGATGGCCAGACCCAGGGCTGCTGCAGCCACTCTGTCCCAACGACTTCAGAGCCATATTTATCTGCATTAGGGATTAAAGTGCTGGGGACAATCAGATTGGAGATGGCTAATTCCACAGCTGTCTAACGGCAACACAACAGTTGATTATTCCTTAGACTTATCTCTGTGTGGGTTTAGATGAAAGAGTTTGTTGTCTTTTTTCTCTTTCCCCTTGTGATTTTCCATCACTTGTTTATCACCCAACCTTAGTAGTGCATCCCCAGTCGAAGTGGCTGGGTTCAAACAAAATGCCTTCCTGCTAATTATCTGCAATTCCTCATCTTCATAAATCCACTCTCCCCCCACTTTTGCAATTGAATGAATTTGAATAATAATGACTACTTGGCTCGGTGCAGTGTAAATAACTGGCTGGTGCAGGCTAGTTGTCCTAATTTCAGTACTTGTTAGGAGACAGGTTAGGCTCCTTAAGGAGTTACTGGTGGTAATACGGACGCCAGGAAAGTGAAGAGGGCCAGATGTAAACTACACAATTTGTGATTGTTTTCTTTATTGGTTAATCTGTTTTTTGTTAAGCCTATAAAATGTCAGGAAACGATGTGAAATGCCAATCACAATTTCCCAGAGCCCAAGGTGACATCTGACCAACAGCTCAAATGCAAAAAGTATTACATTTCCATTGATGTAAAGCAGAGAAAAACTGCTCTAGTTAAAACACAGTAAACAATCGATGGATAGAAATAAATAATTAACACATTAATCATTAATTTAAATCATTGTTAGCAGAAACCCTTAATCGCAACAAAACACCTTGGGTTGCATTTGCAGGAGACGGAGTAAGCTTTAGGTTCACATCAGATCCATCAATGATCCATCTGTGAATGCCCCTTTCACAAAAGTGATTCTGGTAATTCAAGTACATATTCAATTCTTTAACAACATTCTTGCCTACACACTTCACTGTAATGGTCACAGTGCCACATTTTCTAGTTACTCAGCACTGACCCTTGCACCTGTTACTAAAAAACATAAAACACATTGAGGAGCTCTCCACCCATGTATCTAACTCACACTGTTCAAGTGCCTCCTTGTTAGCAGAGGGTTATGGTTAGGTCTCCTGATTCTCAGGATGCAGTGGGGTAACTTGGAGACAGTTAAAACAAAAAGTGCATTTTCACTGGGTTGAATGTGCTGGTGCCACTGGCATGCAAACAGCAGCCCCACCCAGTCCTGTTATTTATGAACCTGAATCTTATTAGTGAGTGCAAAGAAGACTGATGGACTCACTCACCCATACATAAACACACACACACACACGGAAAGAGCAGAACATCCAAGATTGATGCATTTACCATTTTGAAAGTTCACCCAAATGTAAATAATGTCGGTAAGTTATTTTTTTCTAACTGACGGGCATTAATTGTGTAAAAAGGAGAGGATGTCAAGGTACACATAGTTTTCGCCAATACCTGAAATGTTGGATCTATGACATAAGAGAAAAAATAATATACTGTAAACTGATTATTTATTTCTGCTCGTTCGCTCTTTCTTCACACATTTTTGTGGTGTTTAAAGTGAGTTCAAGTGAAACTGAGGAGAGGAGAAGAGGATCTATCTTCAGAAGACTGACAAATAATATTCCTTTTATGAGCTCTTGAAGTTAGGTGCTTCAATACATCTGAATATGACACTCTAAAGCTGCTTCAAGAAGACAAATTTGAGAACACAATGACAGGTCAGTAAAACTTTTGACAAAACTACGCCGACATGAAGGCAAATTTGCCTCCTCCGTGAATGTGGCAGCTTCCAGAGGGAACACAGATGATAAATTGGTCTGCTCTGGCACCAGCAGGGACACTACAAACTGTGGAGGCTGCCGAGCCCTCACTCTTCCTTCAAGGGAATCCTTTATTAGCCCCAAAGCTCCATCTCAATAGCAGAAGATTTAAGCCTATCCCTTTTTGGATTTCAAGCCCCACATCTCTGCATTATTCCTCTATCCCTGCTGGCCCTGATGAGAGCTGTCCACCCTCCCCATGCGCCCGAAGCCCCATCTCACCACTGTATCACCTCCCACCCAGTCCCACTCCGCACAGTCCCTCCACTGCTCTAATCTGTGATTCAAGCTCCACTGTGGGTTAATGCCATTGGACACACTCCCACCCGATTCCAAATCTCACCTCTGGAAACAGCTGAAGAGCATGTAAGATGGGTGGGGTAATGTGCGAGAGAGAGGAAGAGTAAGGTGGATCTAGCTGTGCGCTACAACTCCACAGCCGTCGAAGCAGCAGTGTGCAGGCTCTCCGGAGGAGTAAATCAGGATTACTCTGGGGAAAACACCCTCTCCCAGTGATATGGCAGCGCTGGGGATGAACACTACGAACGGCCCACGCAAGCTTTGTGTGAAACAGAGAACAGGTGACTGATCACAGTGGTGCAGCAGGAAGGGGGAGTATCTAAAGGAGCCCTCTTGAGATTAACTGTTGCAGGCTCGACTGTGATAAAGGAAACGGTCACCCTCATGTGAGTCAAATCAAAAAAAACTTCAGTAGCAACCGCCTCTTCAAAAGGAGTCTAAATGGGGACAAATTATACGATGTGTTTGAAATGCCCCATAATGCAGCAGGCTTCGTTGCAGGCCAGGTGCTTGTGGTACTGAGGCTTGAGTCAAACTTCCAGCCTGCAAGAAGAGACTGTTACAGCTGAAATGTCCTAAGAATAAAGTTAAAATATGATAGCAAAAACCCAGCCGGATACACACATAAATCACTGCAGGTGAGCAACAAGCAAAACATAACAACGATCTAGTGAAAAGCTTGCAAAGCTCGAGGCAACTTGCAAAGGGACCACACTTTTAGTTGTTGTTGTTGTTGTTCACTTTGGTGTGAGTGAGTGGGAGTTTTGCCCAGAGGGAATATATTCTACCTCAGTTGGGGACTGTAATTCTCTCATAAATCTGCTTAAAACTGGGACACCTCTGTTTGGAATGTACTGTAGGACCATCAGCAAAACATAAAGTATGCTGTCTAAAGTACAACTTCTTAATGGAGAAAAACAGACAAACTCACTATTGGTTTTGGTCTTTTTTATTGGATTTGTTGACAATAAGAAGCAAATACATCCTTGCCAGCCTAAGATTCAAAAAGCGTTAGCATGTCTTGAGTTTTCAAACAAGGTGAAAATAGATATTTTATAGGATTTTATGCCACCTTGTATTGTTGTAAATGCTATGTGGTTTATATAATGTCCTAAATTCTCAAAGGGCATCTTGTTTTGATCAATAATCAGACATGTTTCACAATATCTGCCTTTACAAAGACCAAGATGAAAACCAAGATAGAAAAGGAGAGCTGGTAGGACGATGGAAAGATACATGCAAATGGGTTAGGTGGCATGAGGATCAGTCACTCCTCTCATCGTAATTGCACATGACATTTAATTGTGAGAGTGGCGTGTTGTTTAATCAGATGTATCCTCGAGCATCTCATTAGTCTTCAACAAAAAAAAAAAAAAATTCAAGAGCAAACAAGCCCCCATTTGTTTTGTGGTGTTTAAACACAGTTCACTGCCATGTATTTGATGTGGAGTAATTGTTTCCAGGAAGGTTTACCACACTTAATGTGACTGAATTGATGTCGCCTTGTCCGCATTCCTATATGACACTGAAAGGGGTGGGGGTGTGTGGGTGTGTGTGTGTGTGTGTGTGCGTGTGTGCCTGTAGTGATAAATGCCATCCCAGGAGCTTTTTATTGACATCTCAACCTTGCAAATAGAAAACTTTTGGCTGACTCCTGTCCACATTCATTACCAACCCCCACGATATTTAACTCAGCCTCATAAAATGACACTCTTGAGGTTAAAAAAAAGATTTTCAGTACTTGAGAAAGGCAATTAATGTCAAGTGTAAAATTTTCAACGTCGTTGAAGCCTGGAAAGTATGGCTAATATCCCTCATTAGTATGATAAAGGTTTTCAGTCTCCTTCAGTCTCCATCAGGGCTCCCTTCTCTTCAGTGGTCATAATGTATATGATCCAAGATTTTTTTCTCATTAAGTCAATCATGTGATCTTTCCTATAAATATTCCCAGTATATCTCAAATAGAATTTCATCAAACTGTTGATTTTATATAGCAATGTATAACTATTTTTTACTATATTACAACTGCCAGCATATGGTACACAGAAAAGTCACAACCTATTTCAGTTCTTTAGCATTGTGATCGACTAAGACTGAAGTCCCAGTTCAGCCATGTCTTCCCTACATTAACATGCAGCTCAGTATAGAAAGTGCAGAGGCCCATACCTAATGAGTCATGTTCCCTGTCCTCCCCGTAGCAGGCTGATGTTCCCAATGAGCTGTGGCTCCATTCCCATTCCTTTCTCCCACTCCCACTCTAAGGACCGCAGCCCCTCTCCTCCACTGACAGCCTTCATCCCCGCTGCTCACCTGGAGCCGCTCACATCAGCACCACCATAATGGAGTGTGAAGTGTGAAAACATTTAAGTGAGAGGCAGGTTCATTTGAGCTGCATCATTTCTACCTCGTCCAGACAGAAGACGTGTGGCTTTCATTACACTTAATGTACAAACAGACATGGGCAGCATGCAGGTGCTGAATGCCATTTTCAGTTTTCCATTTATGTTTTACCTTTGGATAAATAAGAGCCAGAGGGCTCAACGACTACAGGCATTGTGTATTCATTGCCTGATGTGATAGGTCTGCAACATCCTGCTGTCAAATCGCCTGTTTCCACACGTCCATTGTTTCCTCACCTTATCAACAATGACCTCTTGAACCTCAGGGTGTTTATTTAACTACCCTGCAGCTCCTCTTCATGATGACTTGTGGTACTTCTTAATTCTTGTGATGGTGTGTGATCAGACCCTGATGCTGCAGTGTAGCATTGCAGTACTTGGCTGGTGATTGTTTACCTTCCCGTATCCTTATCCTCTGGGAGAACCTTTATTGTACATTGCTGACCGCAGGGACATTTTCACTGAGCGTAGCAGCCTGGTGTCCTACTTGCTTTTTAACAAACAGCATGATCAGCGGTGTCATAAGGACTTCACATGAGCCCTTTGATTATGAAATCCCCAAAGTCTATGGTCAGCACCCTTTCCATTTTCACCCCTTTTGATGATGTCACAAGGTGAGTTCCCACCGCCCTCCCCGCCTCCCTCTTCTGCCATGGTGGCCAAGTTCCATTGCTGCACTCAAGAGAGTCCTTCTGTCTAATCACTGCTGCCCTGCAGAGTCTTTTCTCTGCCCCCAATCCCATTCGTATGTCCTGCTCCTAAATTACCCTGGCTAAGCACCCTCTCCCACTCCACTCAGGGCCATTACGCTGCCTGCCCCTCCCTGCTTGACTGCCAGAGTTTCAATACTGTGTATGCTGTGAGGGTTGCTTGACAAGCCAGGGGTCAAACAGCCAGCACCTCCTCTTCCTCAAATTACAGCTCCCTGCCAACACAGGCCTCATCACAAGCCCAACAGTGTAGCGTCAGCAGCACACTGAGGCTCTTTGAAGGGGAAGGCTCTCGTTCACTGGTCTCCAAATATCACAGGTTTTTATGGACGTTAAGCCTCAGAAGAAAACATCAAAAGCAAATGTGGAAATAGCACACAAGCAGAGAAAGAAACAGCAGCTTGGAAAAGTAGCCAAAATTTCCAAAGAGATGGAACTTAGACAAGTAGGAGGCTGCTCCGGTTGTTTTTAATCAGGTACTGACGCACTGCCCATGGCACCCTAAATCTACTGGTCATTCCAAGTCAGCCTGTCAGCCATGGTAGAGGCCAGCCTGGTTTATAACTGCTTTAATATTTCAGTCCCTCATGGAGAGATACTGGCCCTCCCTTCTGGCCTTTCAAGCAATGGGTGAGGGATTAGACTTGGTGGGATTCTGGACCCTAAGCAAGCCTTTCTTTTATGCCTGCCTTCCTGCAAGCTGTTCCTGGACTTTTTGCAAAGCCCACTGTTTTCCCTCTCACTGTGCTAATTTATCTAAAAACATAGCACCCTGACAGCCAGAACCCCAAGCTGCCTTTATGGGTTAGGAGGGTGATTCTTATCCAAAGCCACTTGGCCCATCCATCTGTTTGGCCCTGGAACCCAGGCATCTGCTCACTGCTATTGTTAGGCTTTGTCAGATGACAGGCCAAGACCCTCATGGGGAACCTTGGTCAACTCTCATGCACAGTTATGTGTGTATGCACATGTACACGGTGGATGTGTTTGTGATTGCCTTCAAGGGCCAGAGAGAGAGGCCAAGTACTGGCTCAGCCCACTGTCTTTGTTATAGTGGCCGGCGGAAGAAGCAGCAGTGGCCACAAAACATGCTGGGAGCCCTTGTGCCATCCCAACAGACCTGCCTGGGTGACCTCCAGCCACAGTAACAACTCTTTCCTAGGGTAGTGGTTTACAGAGTCACTGTCAGACTACAGAAGATTTCAGAGGTGCAGGTCAGTGCTTTGTTCACCCTCAGATGGACTGCAGAATACATAAACTTTGAAATCCATTTACATGCACAACACAGTGGAGTGGAAACGCATTCACTGTTTGTGTCATACTGTTGTTAGCCGAAAACAAACATGATGTATACATACACGATCGACAGAAAGAGCATACACAGGATTAGCGTGACCTTGTAACAAACATAAAAGGGGTTGTCTTTGTTGAAATATGGATGGATTAAAATGTGACCTTTCATCTTGTGCAACCATTTAAATGGATTAAATTAATTAATTTTCATTTTCACATGTGGGATAAACGATTTACCGTCAGAATACAGTAAATAAACTCTGCATAAAGGTTACTTTCCATCCTATGATGCTGGACAAACTGGATGGATCAAATCAGAAAAACACCATGGATTTCTACTATGTTCTATACTCTATCCCCTTACTATAACTTGAGTTTCACATTAATCCAACAAGATCCCCAAATTAGACCCTCCGTCTGTCCCCACTGGTCCCAGCAGGACTGCTGTTCCAGGTCAAAGATCTCTTCTACACCACTTACACAATTATGTTGCTCTGCCCTGCATTAACTTTTTATCAGGTAATTAAACCCAGTCTTCACATTTTTGGCTGAATGATGAGAAGACTGGATAGAGAAGAATTGCAGCAGACTACGTGGTATTAGACTTTTATTTCACCACCTCCATGTGCATTTTGTTTTGCTTATTCCTGTATTCATCTGTTCTGCCTTTTCTTCATTTAACTTTTCATACATTTTGCAGTTTTGAATAATTAAGAATGTTGATTCCCAAATCATGAAAGATTAATGTGTGAAGGATGCATAATTAAGTACTTTAATTCTAGGCTTTCTGACGCATTCTTCGTTTAATTATCATTTTGGGGGAAGGGTTGAATATAATAGGAGGAGACAGACACATTTCATCTGAGCAATGTGATGATCTAAAAAAATACAGGACTCATGAGAAGAAAGGATTATCTCATGAGTAATGTGTAAGTGTGTGAGGTCTGACAAATATCTCCCATTCAATAGTGCACAATGCGATAATGTATGGAGATTTCTTATTGTTAAAGTGTAAATGCAGTCTCTGAAAAAGGCTAAATTACGTAACTAAAGTTTGTCTTTTCTTAAAGAAATTAACTAACAGACAAAGACTTTGAAAGATTTTTTCAGAAAAGCCTTGGAGTCAAACACCAGGTTCCAGCAGCTAATTTACCTCATGTTTTCAATGATGAATGGAAGCCATTATGCAATGAATAATAGGAGTCAAGAGGATTTATTACACGTAGCACGGTTAAACTTCAATAATGCATCCAGCACTTGCTATACACAAACATTAGCAAACATCTTCCTTTATAGGTGGCTGCATTCTCTATGTTATATATTTTCTTTACTGAAGCCACCACAGAACAAACAAATTATTCATAAATCTTATTGAGAGTGATTAAATGTCCTTACGTCTGCTATCCATACTACTTAAACCTGTGACCATAAATATGTAAGAAAAATCATAGTTTGCCTGAACATTCAGTACTGCAGTTTATGAGCATTTGTGCATTATGTGACAGACGCACATTCACACAAACATACATGTACAGTTAAGGTTTGCTTATAAAGATGATTTATTTGACTACAATAGTGTAATGATAAATACAATACAAATGATATACTCTAAAAAACAGAAATGAGGGTTATTGTGTTTGTATAAAATCAAGACTACACTTCACGTGAGTCTAAAGCATAATTACTTACTCTATTATGGGGGTTATGTTTGCATTTAAAATGTACATTAAGTGGCTTCCTTAGGTCACAATATAGGTCAGTCAATAAAACAAGCTCTGTCAGTTCCTGTCCATTACTGTGATTGTGTGTGTCTCATCTTCTTTGTTAAAGTAATTATTTTTCTATATGCTTATTCAAAGGTAGGGAAGTGGGGAAAGGCAGTCCATCTGCAAATAAATGTAGTTCTTAAAGTCAGCTAAAGATGGATTAAAACATATTTTGTTTGTCAAGTTTCTGCTTTATTACAGGTATTAAAGAAACCTGCTTTGGTTGTGTGTTGTAGTCAACCATTGTGCTAAATAAGCTGAAACACACTTATGGCACATTGTCATTACTCAGCATTAGCAGATAGGCTAGTGAATGTGAGCAGGTGCTCCAGCCTACATCCTGACTCAAGCCACTGCCACCTACAAGCAAATCATTCTCCCAGGATAAGGAGTAGCATGCCCTGTGACAATATTTTTCTCAAATATACATGTTAATACAAAAATTAAATATGTTTCAATGTGAAATACATGAAATATGTGGAATTTAACTTATGTAATTCTTTAGTAAAATGGGTTTCACTTTTACCTTCTGGGACCTCAAGTAATGCTGTTTCCAATTCTAATCAAATAGGAACTGATTTAGACCAGAGACAGCATGTGAACACTAAAGTATCAAGTGTGCCAGGAAGAGCGTCTGAGTGGTTTCTCCTGTTCTGTTATGAAGGCATATAGTTTTGCTTAGCATTTGGTAAATTCTACTTTGAACAGTATAGATGTGTATGTGAGTAAAGGGATCAAGTGAATTAGACAGAGAGTTGAGACAATAAGGACAAGATCTGTGAGTGAACATCAGTGTCTGTGTTCAGGTGCCATCAAAAGTAGCATCTTCTGTTCTGGGAGGAACCATGGAGACACGGAGATGCTGCTAAAACGTGGCTGCTGGTTAACTTCTCAGCCTCCTCCACACATTAATTAGTACCCAGAGGAAAAGGGGAGGGGGAACTGGGACAGAGGAATGGTGAGAAGGATGACTGGGGGTTACAACGGGGATCCCCTAATGACAGGTGCAGCATAGTACATACTCTAGAGGACACACCCGTGAAACATCTAAAATATGATGTTATCGTTACTGCTCGGAGACTACCCGACCAGTATTTTTAATATTCACAAATATTCAGTTTCTCACAGCCATACAGTAAACAAGACAAGTTTGTTTTTTAGAGTTATAGTGTCAACATGCAGCAAAATAACAACGTGTAAGTAATAATAATAATCTTGACAATCAGACAGTTTTAGCCCATTTTACAGTCTAAACAATGGAGCTTCAGGTCTCAGATCAATGCACTCTGTACTTGTGCAAAGCATTGATTTTAAAATATATCACTTTTACTTACTGAATTGCTAACTTTAATACTTACTACTACGACTTTATTAGTTACTTAATGACTTACTTACATATTTAATGTTATAGGGCCAAAATATTGTACATCTCTGCTCTGTTTCTGTATAAAAAACCTTTCAAGTCATCTGGAACTGGCCTGGATTCTCTTCTGAGACTTAAAACAAAGCTTTGTGAAGCAGCTTTTAGTTTCAGTGCACCACATTTCTGGAGAAAATGTCCTTAAGATCTGATGTGTTATTTTAAGTCAAAGCTAAAACGCTTTTAGTTGTTACTGCCTCTTATTACTAAATTTGGGGCTATTTATTTAATATGCTGTAACTGCAGTGAAATGGCACTATATTTTTTTTCCTAAATGTGACAGTGGAGCTGCTCAGTGGATTGTGGTATGAGACTGGTTGTACCAGGCGGACCTGGATGTAAATGCGTGTGTGTGTGTAGGTGTGATTGTGCGAGTGTGAGACAAGACGTTTCTTTCAGTCAACCCATGAATAACCCAGGAGTTATTCATAATCACAAACGCTGACTGAACTAGAATAAACAATATGCCTGACAACTCTTCTTCGCTGCTGTGTAACAATGAATTTTCTTAAATAAATATTTGTACCGCAGCACTATTACTGTATTCTACTGAACTGTTCACATGCTAATACTGTCACTTCATCCACAGTAACAAAGACCTGAATCTCATGTCCCAAAACCTAAAAATATTTATATTATTATAATAATATATTATATCCAGCAAAAACACATTTCTTTTATTCATTTAAAAAAAAAAATCTAAATGACAATTTGCAAATGTCATGTTCACACTGAAGTGAATGTCTTACAAGAAAACTCATCAGTGTTTATAACACAGTCATTTTCACAAGGTTACTGTACTTAATGTATGTAAGTAGTGAGTGTAAAACTGAAAGTGAAGAACTGAAGGCAAAGGTATTGATTTAATATTTCATACTGAAGACACTTAATGTGATATGTGAAAAACTTAATTTTTGTGTTTTTCTTACAAAAAGTTGATGTTTTGTTGTTCTGTTAGTGACTAGAAATGAAGTAGAACTTGTAACCACTCAATTATTTGTAAAATATCATAAATGACATAAAATCCAATATACAACTTCCTTTTGAAATCAGTAATGTCTCATATTGAAGAAAGTTCAACTGTACTTCAAACAATATAGCTGTTTGAGACTATCCAAATATACTGCTTTCCATCTACAAATACAGGGGCTTATTGCCAGCTGTAACCAGTTTATATGTACATATTCATCAAACACTTCACAACAGCTTTGATCATGAGTCAAATAGAGATGCTGCTTAAAACAATTAACAGTTTGGTGCCAATCTTGGAGACCTCAAAAGTGTGTAATCCAAACACCAACATAATCTGAGGTACATTGTTGTATTGAAAACATAAAAACCCGTCACTTCACATGCCAAAACATTAGATACATGTTTTTCCTCCCCAAAGTGTGGAGAAAATGTTATTTCAGAGATAGAGAGAGTAATGTATGCTTGTGTGTGTATTAGTGTTTTGTGTATGGGGGGGTTACAAAATGAGTTAATACAGTTAATAACAAACTGTCACACTTGCGTCAAAAGGCAGATTGCTGCTGTTAAAGTGATAATCAGAGAGAACATCCTGACACAGATAAGTCTCAATGGGCCAATGTTGTTTAATATCAGAAAGCTTACAAATGCTGAATTACAGCCATTAAAGACTATAGGAATCTAGATAAGGCTTAGATGAAATGCTGGAGCTGAGATCATCAGTCGCCCAAAGGCAACATTTCTTTTTCAAAGAATAATTAAGCCTTACATTATTAGGACCAAGGGTGTATCCCCAGTAATTATCACCCCTCAGTATTACACTCAGCAAGACTGCATGAAAGCATCTTGCCTAATGCGCTCGTGTTTTAATATTCTGCTGCTTTTTAAAAGACACCCAAATGGAGAGATGAGCCTAATCCTGTCATGCAAAATTGACACCCTCGTATGCCATCTGTTAAATACAGTAAATCTGGTTTAACATAACCAGCTCATAATGAAAAGATAGTAATCCTGTAAATTGGGGCAATGAGAGAGACCAATATCTTTAAATGAAAACTCCCGCTCTGCCTCAGTGCTCCAAATTTCCATCTTGGCAGATAGAGGGCCAGTGTAGCCTAATGATGCTTAGGATAATTTTCCATTTGTTTGATGTGTTTCACAGATTCAGGTACAGGTTCCATTAAAGTGGGTCACTCAACATGTAAGTAAATACTGGATATGCTTACAGTCATGCGAATAAGAGCGGTGGCAATGAAGCAGATTATTAGCTACCTGCTGCCAATGAGTAGCTGTAAGCACCAGGGATGTAGGTGAAAGGAGAGGATGGGGGTGTTGGGGGATTTTGCAATTTATTATCCTCTGGCAATTAGCCAGGAAATGCTACAGGCTCTTTGATTGTGGGATGTTTCAAAATGGGAGAAGATAAGAGAGACCCACAGATGTAGCAGCCCTTCCTCATAGTAGACACTGGCTGCAGGCGCGAGAGATAGCAGAAGCTCTGATAGTCTCCCAGTCAGACGGAAAGGCCCAGATAGGCAGCGCTGAACTGATCCACTGGTGATAACTCCTGTCAATCAGGCCTTGGGCTTGATTAATACATGCAGCTCATGGGAAAATTAGGCCAAATGGGAGGTTTGATGTGAAGGGTTACAGAGAATTGAGTTATGGAGGATGAGTAGAGGAGATGCAGTAAGGCTGTGTCTCAGCTAATGACAAAGGGCGAAAGAGAAACATGCCAGTCAGGTCAACTCTTCGAGGGAGCTGAGAGCTCGTCATGGGTGAGGCATTTTGACTGGCTCACCCTGGTCATGTCAGCTCGGGTCAAGGTCACAGGGAATCTGTCACTGTCTTATGGTTTCAATCACAATTTTGATGAGGGACTTGGTACTGTCTATAACCCCTGCCCTTCACTGTCATGTTTGAAGTCCATCTTTTTGGATCCTGGGCGCGGGGACATCTACACTTTACCGCACTGACTTTTTCATCACATTTAAATCATGGGTGATTTCTGGATTGAAACCACCATTATGTGAGAACTGATAAGAATGAGAAACATTATTAAAAATCAGCCTATAACCTAAAATAGGTCAATTTAATGTATTAAGTAATTAATGTACAGTTAAAGCCCACACCCATTTACGAAAATGTTATAATAAAGTGAAACAAGATTTGTGATATAATCTCAGAATAAGCAAAAGACTAACTTACTTACTAGCTATGTTTCTAAATGACCGACTGGATAACATGCATGCTGCACATACACATTTCCACCTGTTATTCAAATATGGTCTGTGCCTGAAATGTGGTCTGTGGTGCTTTATCTCAACAATGACATCAGATCATGTGTCTTCACATGGGTCTTGGTATTAATATATGTTCTCGTTATCGCAATTCTGCCTGCATTATGATCAGATCTAAATGTGCCCATTAGGTAGACGGAGCAGATGGATTTGGAGGTGAAGGGCAGTCAAATTATCTATTGCTTTAAGCAACACATTTCCTCCTTGCTCCTTAGACGGTCTCCATCCAATTTAAACAACCTAAACGGCACTTAAAATAAGATATACTAGTTACTACCAGAAGTTTTTGCTGGACAAGCAGAAAAAGGCGGAGCTAGGTGACCTTTTTGGGCAGAGTTTTTATCTTGAAAACTTGGTCAAACTGTACAGATTCCATTTACATCAGTCTAAGATCAAATCATAGCCAGACCCCCTCAATATGTGCCCTGGTTTATCCAATCACATTCTGATGCTAACACGTTCTCCATGCATTTATATCTGCATTAACATGCATTTTTCCTTATCCAGACAAGATGTCCAAATACAGATTCTATGTTAATACCAGGTGCGAATGGGGTAAAATAGAACATGAATATGAAAGATAACATTTATTTACTGTATCAGTTTTGCCATTGGTTACGGAGGAGTAGTACTGCACAAGCATAAATGTTAAAAAGATGTTGACAGATCTAAGAACAGAGCCTTCATCCACATAAGCAGCCGTAAGGATAAAAGTAAAGAAAACTTTCCTAATTATGAAACTGACATTTGATAATGCGGAAACAAAACTGATAATACAGCAAGCTTTCCTCAGAAGCCCATTGGCATCAGAGCCAAAACAGAAACTGCTGTTAAGCATCGTATTGATTCTTTTCATGCTTATCCCACTATGTTTTACCAGGTGTATTCAATTCACAACTGTCCTTGAAGCCTTGTACTTTCAATCAGAACACACTGAGACAAATCTCTCCTACATCCCATCCCTTCTTTACAGTGTTAACCCTAATGACCCTAGTCAGAGAGGAGCGAGAAGAAACTAATTCTGTGTAACTTTTTAATGTCTGCTGCTGATTAAGATAAAGCCGGCCTGTCTCGTCTCCTAGTGATTCTCTTTCCCACTCCCCTCTGGAGCCAATTTTGTTTGGTTGGGAACAGTGGTAGATAAAGCTGAGAGCTGGCGAGTTCTCTAATCTGAGGAGCTGCGTTGGAGCAGTTGGGGTGACGTGGGGGAGTAGTGCGCTCTCAGAGCATGGACAGATAAAAAAAAAAAGGCTATGATTGGGATCAGGAGTTTGATGTTGGGTGTAAGATAACAAAGACGACTCGTCATCCCAATGGGACGAGGTTGAGGATAAAAACCGCCCCCTCTGTCTCTTGTCTGGTTTTACTAAGTCGGGGGCTTAAGCCAACAAAAGTATTGGGAGGGAAATGTGAATTCGCAACAAAAGGTGATCTTTTTCTCTTCTTCAAATAGTACGTTATTTTCTTGAGAAAAATATACATGCAAAATGTACCGACATTTAATGTACTTTCACAAATTTTCAAGATGATTAGCCGTGAACTTTTCATGTGTTTGATTATACTGCTTTGATGCAACTTGAGGACTTTTATGTCCTTGTGGTGTATTTGGTGATAAAGGTGGAGGCCCCTAATGACCTCGAACTAGGTGCAACAAGAACCACAGTATCAAGACGCAAGACCACGTGTGTGCTCAACTATTTCTTATAATTTTTGTGACCAGAGGCTCCAACCCTTAGCAGACAGGATCACAATTTCCTGATGCAACCATTACAAACATTGCTGGTCCACCCACACCAGCACAGGCAGCATCCTTTGGCACCACAAAATGACCAAACAAGTACGAAAGCAAACAAATGGCCATTTGCCCAACAGCACACTAATGGATTTGTGCCCAACATAAATGGCATACTGCATGTGTTGATGCCATTATGCAACTGCAAACCCATTTAAAAGGTGTTTCAAATGTGTTAGAAATGCATTCAACTACAGGCTCAGCAAGGCTTTATCAAACTCTTGACAAAAAGAAACCTATTTTATTCAATAAAATAATTTTAAAAAAAGAATAAAAAAAACAAAACAAAACAAGGGACAGTAAAATTCATGTACTTCCTTGTAATTGTTAGCAGCCATTATCCACAGTTACATAATCATGGGGTTGAGAGAATAATACAGGATTATTTACAAGGGGTGAATCTATGGTAGCTGTGGTTGCTGTACCAGGAAGTCCAGAAAAAAAGCTCTTCCCTCAAGGCTCACTGAAGTAACCCATTACAGCACATATAATGAAATATTCATATGTGATCATGATGGCCTATTTACAGTAGCACCACACCTTCTTCATTCTAGCCACTGTACAGTTCAGCTAAGTGGATAGAGAACATTTGGGCCTCATCTACCACAATAAGCCACTATGCGAACCATCTGTTTGGAAATCTGTAGTTAGTTTAAGCCACTGTAGATATACAGTGGCAGTACTAGTGTGATGAATATGTATTGTGCTCCTGAATCTGCTTAACAAACAACATGTGCAGAGCTTAAAAACTCAAAGCTTTTAAGTAATTGGTCCATGCTTGACTTAAGTCATTTTAACATTTATATTATATATTACAATATTGCCCAAATACAGAGACAGACAGACGAATAAATCACAAAACAAAAACTCATAAGTAGCTTATGACATTAGAATAAAGATTATGAAGACATTGTTGGAAATGAGGTACTATTATGATTCTAGGGTGTAAGTAGGTTGTTTTTCCATAATATCCCCATCATTAGATTCACCTGTGGTCGCAAACTGTCAACTCACATCTGCTCATTCATCTGTTAGAGTCAAAGTCTATCCTCTCAGCTGTTACTGTAGGCTGCCACAGAGCACAGATTTGGGGCATGTGTGGGCATGGATGAAATTATCTTCATTAATTGGAACAGCGCTCCAATATGCTAATGGCGTCTTCTTAATCACAAACGCATGTTGACTGCAAAAAGATTTTGACGGTATCTGCAAACTGAAAGACTGCTTCTCTGAAGCTGTCCACCTTAGTGCTGGAAACATTTCAAGCATTATTAGCAACAAAAGTGAGACCATTAGAGGCTTTGTGGTGAACAATATGTGTGGTGAACAATCACAGTCAGCAGCTACTTGAGTAACACCGAGACTGAACCTGCTTGTCAAATTGCAGCTCTGCAGTTTTACTTCTCAGCTCTTTGCAGAGTAACACCTCTCCTGAGCTCTCGTTTATAAGCAGTGACACTTTCCACCAGCTTTTCATGGCTCCTTGGAGACCCTTATTTGCTATGCAAGTGTAGCAGAGCAGCAAGATCAGCCTCCAATGATTCCGCACGATATGAAGAGAAGTGCCCTCCTTTCTTTGTATGAGCAGGTGTTATTCAAACTAAGACTCGCTTGTCAGGACCTAAAATAAGATGACGATAAGATTGTTGACAGAGTACTGGATAACAAATGGCTATTTATAGACAAGACAAAGTTATTCAGACTATCAACAACAGAACAGAGAAACACAAACACTTTAATCTCTTCCAAAGGGTCCAGTTATGTTCTTCAATAGGCAAATATTTATTCCAACGCACAAATGTAAGAGTTTGTCCAAACAGCACCTTATAGCACGTTAAAATCTTCTAGGTGTATTCAGCATTGAAGCTACAGTAAAGGATAAGAGCTTCTCGGGGAGCCAGACAGCCATTCTTCTTCTAAATTTGCATATCCTACTGAGACAAGCTTGGCTTCAGATTCAAAAGGACAGAAAAAGAAACAAACACATACAAAAGCAAAGCTCATTCACCAAGCTTTTGTATTTGAATAATCCAAGGCTCTCTGTCTCAAATATTTTGCTATGGCAAGGCAAGTAGGCGTTTTATGTATAGAAATATTTAATGGCTGGTATGGTTGATATCGTGAATGAATGGAGAGATTAAGACATGGCCATTTTGGTAACATGCTATATTTTAGCAGCATACTAGAACTGCAGCATCTTGGCTGTTCCTGTTCTAATTGAAAAAAATATATATTTGAGCCAAGAGGTATTTTTGCTGACTGATTCATTCCTAGGCTCTAATGCTCTTAAAAAGAGCTTGCAGAGTTGCATGTTGTTGCTATCATGGCAGTGATGCACTGGTGCTGATCCCTAAATAAGATTTCATCCCCTGCTCCATGGATTAGAGCGGTGAAAAGATTCAGCTGTAACATATTATCTTCTCCACATGTGGAAAAAAAATGGAGAGGAAGCCATGGCTTTGAGACTGTGATATGTCTGTTACAGTCTTACACTGCTCCCTCAAATTTCAAGGTCTGTTGTAACAAATGAAATCACCGGAGGAGAAGAGTCGAGAGCAATGACACACAGGGCTTACTTACTTCAGTCAAGTTTTGAGACTGAGTAGGCTTGCTTCCCTGGTCTCTGCTTTCTCACACTGTCAGTTCGAGCTGACAGAACAAAACAGTAAAGTGGCACCTGATATCCCACCACACACTATTCCCTAGCTCCGTCTAATAATAGTATGCATTGTAGATGGCCACCTGACTGTATTATGCACTGTCATCTGCATTCTCTGCACTTTGGAACAAAGTGGGCAAAAATCTCACAGAGAAATCCATCATCAGTTTTTTAAGGTGTCTTTATTTCCTCGTATCAACCTTGCTTGTTCTGTTCTGAAGCAGTGATGCCGCTCACGGTTGCACTCCAAATGCCAAACATCACTCTCCTGTCATGTCTTCTATTCATTCTCACACCTTCTGGGGCATTACATGTAGGTAATGGTGAGGTAGTTCATTAAGCTGAGCTGGTGGTGTAGTTGTAACATTTCCTCAGCTGAGTGGTCCGGGTAGAGGGCTCTGATGGCTTCCCACACTGCACAGCTGGAGGCGAGTGGTCAGGGAGGAGAATTTTTAACAGTCCTGTGCTGTGGGTTGCCTGGCCTGTCATCTGAGCAGAAACAGGTAAAGCCATTCTTCGTAGCACCTCTGCACTTCCTCAAGTGTGCTAAACTGCAGTTATATGGATATTGCAGCAGTGCTGCTCAGCCACTAAGGTGAGGTCAATAGTGCGAACAAAGAATTTGCGATGGAATTAGTGGTGGCTACTTAGTGGTAGAACTAATGTACCGGGGTCCAAGCATTAATTTTCAGGAAGAAAGAGCACATGAAATTGAGATCATTGTGGTTTCACATTCTTTACACTTCAGGACAAACTGTTTTCCTACACAGAAAGAGGGGGATGCACTGACCAGCCACACATAAGAAATTTACTCCAAAGAATGTCACTCGGATCTCTATTTCTAGCTCACTTGAGCCTCTGGACCTGCCCTGCCTTTCTTCTCAAATTAGCTTTTCACCTTTAATTATCCAGTGTCTGGCGTGGCACGGAGTCGAGACCATGTTGCACACACCCATTAACACAAAAAACCTGTTTGGAGAAAACAAATGCCTTCTGCTTCCCTTTTTGAAGTTCGTTTAACAATGTCCTCGAGCCACTATTTTCCAATGTGTGAGGAAGTGCCGGCAAACAAGACATCCATCAAATTGACAGACAAAACAAATTACAAGGCAAACAGAACCTTAATGTGTCACCAGAGCTAATGGTGTCAAGGCTGGTTGGCAGTAGACCCAGACACTCGCATGCTGCTGCTGTCACACTCATATGGCCTTGCTCTTCAACTCAAAAAACGCCCAACTGAAGAGGAGGGACGGATGACTTCTGGATAACACTCAGGTATTAACACCCCTACACACTATTAACAATGCATCAAACCTAGATTCATAAAAGTCCATTAAACCGCAGCGAGTCAGAACAAGAGGCTTTCATGCAGGTATGATCTATGTGTACTGTGGCTTGTGCTCACAAGTGAGATTATTCTTTAAATGAATGATGCAGTCTCCCTAAAGCCAATAAAAGTGTAATTACATGCCTTGGGCCTTGGTGACAAAGCCTGTGCTGGTGACAGCTATCTGGGAATGAGGAAGAAAGGATTACCTTCACTTTTCATCTAGCTTTGGCATGATCATCTCTCCACTGGGGTCACCTTGGATGAAATGCCACAATTTTACCAGTCATTAAACTCTTAATCCAGCCTCAGTGTGCAGACTTCCATCTCATCTTTCAAAGCATCTGTAGCCTTATATCACTTCATGCTGCCATTGCATCATAGCCACCCAATATGACAGAAAGCAAAGGTGAGAAACCTCTGCTGGAACGGTTACAACACAGAGGAAACCATAGATTGAAGTTCACAGTGATTCAACATTTTCTCATTTCATACATTTTATAGGCTTAAGCAGAAAATGATCCTTGGCAGGTAAAGCAATATCCTGAGAATTACTTTGTTTTACGCTCATTGCCTTCAGGTTAATATTCTACAAGTTATTTTGGTCTCTGCAGGAAATCGTGCTCTGAAACCTTTGCAGGGCATCAGCTGGAAGATTGCAAAGACCACTTGTTAATATTCGTCTTGCTATATTTGCAAAGCAGAGCCATTACATATTCAGAGATGGGGAGATATTTTTCATGCCAGGCAAACTGAATATGATAAATTGAACAATAAACACTCTAATCCAGCAATACAAAAGTGCACAGAGGCATAATACTGCACTAAATATGACTTTACAATGTCAACCTGCAAAGTAACACTGCCAGTCACAGGAGCACAGCACTCACAGAGAATACCATGGTCACCAAACATCTTTATTATACACTTGTTTTTATAATTGAAACAGTGTAAGAGCAGAGTAGAAGCCAAACAGTTGGATTTCTTTCTGTGACAAACTTTCTTCCACCCAACCTGGCATTAACCATTACACTTTTAATTTATTCACACACTGACAACTGACAATACAGCAACAAATATTCAAATTTTCTGATATTTTGAGAGTTGATTTTCATGTTTGTGTTGGGAAAAAGCAAGCAAACACTATAATAAACTGACACAACTGTGGAATTCCAATCAAAAGCCTGGAGCCGCATAATCCATCCAGAATATATCTACAGTAGAGATGATTCAAAATACTGAAACAAACAAATTACCAGCACTTACAATCAGGCTTCCTTAAAACACCTACAACTAAAAATGTCTATTATCACTTTATAACTTCCTTCAATGCAGTTAGAAGCCTTCACACATATTAAACAGTGAAACATCTTGTGTGCTTACAACTAGATTTTACAAGTGTAAAAGCCATACTTACAAACTCTATATAGTCTGACCTGACACCACTCTTGCCTTTCTCTTAGCCCTGCCTGTACTTGTAAAGAAGTTGTACAATGTGGTTTTTATAGTTGATGTATGTCAGAATTGTAGCTTCTTTTAAGCTTTGCCAGTGCAGAAACTGTAGATGTACAGTATGATGGAATCAAACTTTGTATACATACTGCAGTAGTTGTCTAGCACACACTGTACTTGGCCCTGTCAAATGCCAGAACAACAGTCTTTGGATTTTTAATGATACTTAATCCCACAACATGACATGACCAATTATGGTCTCATTTCATATAAACTGTATTAAATAATTTATCGTAGGACTAATATCTAAACAAACAAATAGTTTCAAGTCTCAAATTTGACATCAAGATGCACAATAAGCCAGAAGCAAAATATCCTTATTCTATTTTTACTGTAAGGCTCAAGATTATGGTCTCACACAACAAACTGGCTGCTACAAGACATTAAACTCTGCATCAAATGTATTAACAAAGATGGAACTACAAGCAAGTTTGACTTGAAACAACAACTTGATGGCTTTCATGTCCATAGTTTCAAAACTGCTCCATGTGTCTGCTTTCACCATGAGGGATGGGCATACTTGAGAAAACTGATAATTGTGCTGCTGGAGTTCACTGCCGGTGGTAACTCAATAATGGCAACTCGCTGATAATATGGTCATATTTAAACATGACCGATAAAGCAGCTGTGATTTTAATCAATCAATCTTAGTAATGAGAACAGGAAGTTAATCCATTGTTATGCATTATTCGTCAGTAAATTAAGGTCTTTGGGGTTAATTAACTAGTGGGCTAAGGACAATGTTAATAATGCAGCACTAATATAGGGCAGGTAATAACACACTTGAGAATGTCCTTCCCAACTCCAGCTTTCAGTTCTTCTCCAAGTAAAATAGCACATATATCCTGACAGTTCTGTTTATCTACAATGTCTTTCCACAATAACGGACATGAACACTGTTTTAGGTTGCTCTGCATTAGAGCGTATGTTACTGTGATGGCACTCAATCACCCGAAACACATTTCCCAACACCACTGACTGACTCATTTACTCATTATTGTTTTTATTATTTCTACTATGAAATGAGCAAAAGGATGACATAACATAATTAGTCATTAGTGCAATTACATTACTGATGACTATTTCATAGCAAAAAGACAAGGCAATTAAGTTATTCCAAATGTTTAAATATACTGCTACAAAAAGACATTATATTTTAAGATTTGGCTCAGGAGTCTATGTTTTTGAACCCCTGCTGAACTGTGCATGTCTAATTTGGCAGTTCACCCAAAACAAAGCCTGAAAACAGATTTGCTTTAGATGCCAATAAACAATGTATGATCTTTACATCTGACATTATCTTTACAACTGCAGCGTCATCTAGCTTAACCACAAGAATCATCATGAATACAGAGCTAATGAGGAGCTTGCTCTCATTTTAACAACACATTATTACATTACCTTCAATTTTAATCATTTTCCTTGTCAGTTGTCATCCACATTAATGATTAAACATGTGTTGATAACTGACTTGTTCAATATTTCACCAACACAACATTATTTCCTTCACCTTAACCACATGTTTTAATAATCTAAACCTAACAACATGGGAAACGGGACAGAAGCTCCACTCTCCAGAGTCAAAGTCATCTACATTGTATGCCTGACCATCAATCCTGACCTCCTTCCAATGATGTTACCAACATACATTGACCACGCACAATAACATTATGTGAAGTAAAAGGAGGAGTTACAACTTCAACTTCATTAAAGGCACTAGAAACCATCCATAAGATGCTCTTTTTTAAATAACGGTGAACAGCATTTGCCATTTTAGTGACATCTTTGTGAGGACAAGAGAGGGGATCTGGATAAGAGGCATGCTAATGCAAAATGTAAAGAGCGCCTTCGTGGACACCTTAATCTGGCAGTGAAAATCCCTTGCTTCATATAAATACTGCACTGACATATTCTCCACAAAGCCTGAGCTCTTTCCTGCATCTCCTGGGGTCCAAAATGACATTCAGCATCTGGTTGGACATACTTTCTGCTGCACAGACGAGAGGCAGAATGTAGCCCCATTACCTTCCATGGACCCACATCTGACCTAACAGACTGCCTTCAGCTTTAAAGTATGGCTTTAAAGAGCCATACTGGTGCATTTCTGACGTCTTGCTATCACTTGAGGTTATACGTGTGTTTAAGAAACTTTGTGTGCTGATGTGTACACAGTGTATGCTTTGGGGGATCATTTTTTTGCTCTTTGTCTCTGAGTCTTTTCATATTGAGTATCTGGTGATAATTAAAGTTATATTACAGGGACTACATGATTCTGCATAGAAGGGTACCCTCCTGACTTTTATTGCAGTTTATTGTGTACACCAACTCAATCTGTGCATCCTGTTTGGAGGTTTATTGAATAAAGGGAATGAAAGTTATGTCTTGACCTTTGAAACAACATGTTGACAATACAATTCTTTACTCAAGGTCCACTTAAAAAAGAGAGAGATTTGCTCACCGGTCAGCTCTATTAAGTGCTTATGCATAAGTCAAAGCTGAACAATGTCAGCAGAATATTTTTAACATAAGAGAAACAGGAGATTAGGTTTCCATCTGACTAAAGCATAGCGCTGGGGGTTTTATTGACTGATTGCAAATAGGTTTGTCAGTTTAACGCCATCAAACTAGAGGCCATGGTTTATTAAAGACGGTGACAATCTCTCTTAATGACAGGAAGTCAGAATAACAGCAGTTTTTTCCTTTAAGCTATGTCCCTGAATTAGATTGTTCCTGTTTTTTTGATGTGCACCTCCAGCACAGGCGGCCTTATCTGCATCCCAGCTCTGTCCTGGCACAGGAAGAGGCTGTTGCTTGACACACAATATTGGACAAGACAGTAACATGGAACATTTAGAGGAGGATGGAGAGGGTACCGTCGTACCAGGCTTGCCAGCTGTGATAATGATGTATAATTTAATTGAAGGCTGTGCTTCTATCCTCCATAGAACTCAAACTGCTCTTCTCTTGTCAATGCATTATTCAGGCTAATGGTGACCCTGAAATAGAAAAAAGCTTCTTATCTCTTTAAAATTTTATTGCAGAGAGCAAAGAGAGGTAAGGAGGTATATGGAAAGAAAGTGAGTTAGAGTGAAGCAGAGAGCCACAGATAAGGTAAAAAAAAAAAAGCTTAGTGAGATATAGTTCTGTCTACTGACATGCTTTGTGAAGGATTCGAGTTTCTGACCATGACAGCGTCATCTTCCTGGCAACAGTAGCAGAATTAAATTGGGCAGAGACTCTGATGTTACTCCATCCTTAGCTGCTGACATTTCCAAGGAAATAATAAAGATTTCCCAAAAAGCAAATGCCTCGGGCGGCAAGTTAAAGAAAGAGCTTTACACACTCTCTTCTGCTGACTACCTTTGTCCTTTTGCTGCATTACAAATATTCAAATCAAAAATGTAAACAGCAAAACTTGTATTCCATAACGGTCATCATGACCATCAACATGACCATCATCATCATCTCTAGTGAGCGAATGAGAGAGAGACGCCAGAGGAGAAAGATATGGAGTGCCGTAAAGCACCCATGCATACACTATTACATGCAGGATTTTCACATGCGATCAAACGGACACTCTGCAACTTGGTCAGAGCCAAGTCAGGGAATGACGGGGTGAGAGGGTCCTAGGCAGTAAAACGCACCCACTTCTATCCATCACGCTAAGTTGTCATATTTACAGTCTGAAATTCACCCATAAAACACTGTTATTGTAAAGTGTAATTTCCGCTGCAATTAGAAATCAGCTTCATTAGAGGACGTGTGACTGGAATGTGGCAATTAACCGTGCTGTATGGCAAGTGGGTTGGGGAGGAGGAGAAAGTGCAATACCCAGTGACGACGCTTTACCAATTTACTGAATCAGTTAATTCACTGCCTCAATGTATAATTCCCAACAATACCTAATCTTTCTTCAAATTAAACCAATATGCAACTTGTTTAAACCTTATTTACCTTACCTTAAAGCTAGGTGTTAAAAGATCATTTATGTTTAACTGTATAATATCAAGATTATTTAACCTCATAATAGTGTAGAATAATTTTGTGAAATAACAACTATCAAAGCGTCATTAGCAAAATAAGTGTGTAACAAATGACACAAATATTATTACCAACTATAAAAATTACATATTTCATAGACCATATTGCAATAGGAGTGATTTGCAGACATTTGAAGACAAAGTAGTAAGAATTGGAGAAAATGAGCTGTGAAATTATTCTACGTTCTGTGATTCACCAAATGTCATTAGATGAGGCCTTTGTCTAATGATCCTTATGACTGTTATCTTTCCATTCAGTTACCGTGAGACTGTATGGCTTTAAGACAACTTTATCTTGGAATTGGTGAAGATCATGTGGGTTAAATAGGTTCAGGCTACACCTTGCAAACCAAAATGTAGCTTTTGTAAACGTAATCTTTTCTCTGTTATATGTCTACCCAACATGCGGGAAAAGCTTATATAAACTCAGGAGACTTTGCATTGCCCATATGCATGCTTGAACATTGTTTTATTATCTGCTTTACTGAAAACGGTAATATCAATACAAAGACATCAATATACAATGATTTTCTGAATTATACTGTATATATGAACAGAAACAGAAAGCCATGCACACTGTAGGTCAGAGGCCTAAGACCAACTAATAGGTGTGTAGGCCTTTTTCAGAGAAGATTTTGACATGTCACAGTAGGAAAAGCAGAGGTGTCAATAAAATGAATGATGGCTGCTCAGGTTCAGGTTCCTGATATTGTGCATGCTTGCTCACTGTCACACTGCCATGGCTTAGTGCGACACTTTAATAGAACAGAGCCATAGTTAATGTTATTAGTAACACCTGTCACAATGACAATCCAAAATGGCAAAAACTGTTGCCTAATATCAAGTGAACACACATCTTGGACTGCCAAAAGGGTTCAATTTTAGCACCAAAAGTTAAAATCACCAATTTTACCAGTGGTAGCCCAGAAATATATGCAGTTTGGAAGAAAAATATAGTTTTTCAAATTAATGACATGTTAATGATATGGTAATTTTGTTTTCAGAATTCTTAACATTTCTATGTGTGTGTCTAATTAACATACATGTACAGTATTATGATTTTTTACAATACCTTATAGTAAGGCAGAGCAATGCTATAACACAATCACACAATCATTTATTTTCTTAGTCTTGGATTTGATTTGATAACAGCCCTTTAAATTGGGTAGCAACAACATTTACCTAGTCTCAATCCTGTTACCATTGTGTCTGTAATCTCATCCACACTTTTCAGTTTCCACACACTACATTTATTTCTAACAAGGCGTAGGCGTACAAAATTAAGGCAAGTACATTTAAGAAACTGATTCTACTCATCTTGCAGTGGCACAAAGCTTAATGATCTAATTGGATTGAACGAGGAACAGCAGGCGTATTTTCTGCCTTTCTAGCCTTTTTCATCATGATTGAGTAATAATGAGGGAGCAAAGTCTGCTTCATTATAGATGTACTCGCTGGCTGTGCTTGTAAACATTTTGTTTATAACATCAAGTGTTTGACAGAAGTGAAAAGTGGGCCTACATTTTTTACATTAGCATACATGATGTGAAAAACGGTTCTCAGAGTTCTCACCAGTGAAACCAAACTGAGTCACAGTTCGTCAGCACAACGTCACAGGAACAGATAGTGAGTGATTTTCCCCTTGCTCTATGACAGCCATCACTGTGTTCCCAGCCCCAAGACACAAGTCAAAACATATTAATTGAAGATAACGACAGTGATTTAATTTTTCTGTCAGGCTGTTGCCTAATTTTCTCCCCATTAGTTTGTATAACATTTCTATCCCCGCAGCCAGTTCTGCCTTCCTGCTAGGGCCAGGGCATGAGTGGCATGTTAGAGGGTTAGTGGTGATATCCATTAATATTCATTGTACATAAAGACAAGAATGGTTCAATGAACTTAATTCTTAAGAAGAATACGCAAACCATGTTGTGATAGTACATGTCGCAGATTAACAACACAATTCCACCAACATAAAAGAAAGAAAAGGTCTTAAGCCAATTATTGTAATATTCACTCCGACATGTAAAACATACACTACATCAAAATATTTGTTCTAGCAACCACAATAAATAAATAAACTGTTAATCTAAGAAGAAGCTGCTAGAGCATTGATCACATTAGGTGAGAACATAACAGAATAGTGTGTTGCTGGTATGTTCACAGCAGTGGAGATACCAGCTATGAATGTGAAGCTTTAAAAACATTACAGTTTATCTAAACTTGGGTCCTATTCTAAGTAGCTCTAAATGCTGCCACATCAACAGGACAAAAGTTTAGCCATATTTTCTGCCACTTAATTAGATGGTAAAAGCAAAAGTGCAATGATCCCTTATTGCACAAGAAAACTGTGCACAAACAACGACGGCAAATAGAGTAGGTCAAAGGTCAACCAACTTTTTATCCTCTTGTAAATAAACTTAACTAACCTGTGGGTTTGTTCAGAGTCTGTACAATCATCTGATTCCTTGTGTTTCTAGCCATGTCTGACTTGTCTTTAGTGATGTCTCAGCAGTTTCCTTTATGAGTACAGATTAAAGGAATTCTCCTTTAACGATATAAGTCTCTCAAAGTTACAGTGGCCACTATCTAAATAATGAGTAAATCATTAAATAGTGATTTTAATGATTTAAATCATTTAGAATGGGGTCATGAATAGCACTCACTAATTACAGTTATGGAGTATGTGCAAACACAGTGTGATGAAGTGAGCAATTTGGGCTGTTGATCTGTAGTAGGCTACACTATTCCTGTGTGAGTAGGAAGGGATGGTATTAATTCCTACTCTCCTCTCCTGGTCTATAAATCTGATACCCTCGCACTCCCATCCCAGATGGTCAGATGCACAGCTGTGGGAGAAAGAGGCGTGTGAGTGGTATTTCTGTAATAGGTGTTGGTCACTTCTTTTTACCATTACTCTTTCACTGACTGCCTCAGCAAGCCCCTGTTTAGTAAATCAGTTGTTGAGAACATTACGAAAAATGACCCTGTTTCTAAACCTGGGCTGGTCCACATATCGTTTGTCTTCAGAGCTCTGTGTGAACACAGCCAGGCTTCTCTCCACCTGGTACTGTCTTCACATTACCATTTATTGTAGTTTGGTGGGATTGTAATACATCCAATTGGATTTCCCCCCATTGCCAGACTCACTTCAATCTCTGCCGCCCCGTGATCTGGGCGCCTGTGTGATATTAGTTGTGGAAGCTCTCTCTGCAGGGTGGTATGAGAATATAAAAGAACAGTAATTTGCTGGATTCTGGGTGATGTGAGACATCGTGCATAGGAAGTAAGTGGGTTGTTTCTGGATCAGAAGAACTATTTCCCTACTGTCCAACGACGAGAACACAATAAATAACGTTATGTTGCAACATTCACCATACCACAGCTGGTACAGTACACCTGGTGTTAATCCACTGACTACCCACAGTCTGCACACATCAGGCTGTGCAAGAACGGCTGAAAGTCACAGTGAAACAGAACCATAAATACAAAAGGAACTTATCTTTACAATCTTATAAATTATTTTATTTTTTTCATCTGTTTGGACATGTTGGTCTTACATTGTCCCATGGTGTGAAGATATCTCAGTGGTCATTTTGTAAATACACTTATACTTATTGAACTTTCCTGTGTTCTTGGGGAAGGTTTATAATCCTGTGTGTGTATCCCTTGACATTAATTGTGTCAGAAACATTAACACGGTAATATTAGTGCAAAATTCTTTCATTTCATGTAATGGACCTCAATTTATAGAAACCACTGAAAATCTTCTAGCTCAACATTTCGCAAATCTCAAAAGCAAAATCACACAATGTTCGATGTTTTATTAAACAAGTCATCCTATAGATGCATGTATGTATGTATGTATGTTTATATCTGTACAAATGTATTGTTATTTGAAATTGAAACCTTTTGTCCTATTGCCCTTCAGTATTTTTTACATGATCCTGGTTTTCAACATCCACCATTAAAGTAAGCTCCACCCAAAACTTTGTGAGTATCAAACACCTTGTAGGCTTAACAGGTGCAGTAGCTGTAAAAGTTTACAGCTTGGAGGTTTAAAGGACAGTAATAACACAACATGGGAGTGTATTTAGAAAAGTGGTTAATACATTTCTATGAGCATTTTGATAATTTGTCTACCAAGTTGACTTGTCACCATTAGAATGTGTTGTTATTGACACACATTCAAGATGACCTGAACCGCTGTTCTTTGTGAAAAAGCAAAATACAAACTTTTTACAGCCAGTTTTCAAGCTTGTGGAGGGTGCTTGATAATCAAAAGAATTCAATGAATTCAATCAGCATGGTTTGTGTTTAGATTGCATTCGTGGCAAAGATTCTATTGCATTGATTATTTAACTATGTGACCTCTCTCATATTGAACAGTTTGAGAAACAGGGCAAAATGGCTGCATATGTGCGAGTTGAAATTTCACGTGGTGATCTATACACAACACGTGATGCACGTGTATGGAGCGCCGCACAATGCGTGCCGCTCATGTACGTAGCGGTACACAGCATGTGATGCAAAGGTACGTAGCGGCGTAGAACTGTACGAAACAATCCATATAACTGTTGATAACTTCACTGCTTCCCTTTCCCTCTGCTCCGCTCGCATTCACCGTCACTCTCTGCTGCTTGCTCTCTCTCACTTGCTCAACTACACACTCCCTACGCACTGCCTTATTCTTACACAGGGCTGTCTGATTTTCAAGTTACAGCGGGAAGGCTAGAGGAGAAATGGCAGAGCATACAGCGACCAAATCATGTGCTGGTGCGACCAACTGAGAAAGTTCCTAGCACCAGTTCAAAAGTTAGTCTGGAGCCCTGAGAAAGTAAGTTTTAACAACCTACAATTATTGAGTCACAACATTGTCACACAGTTTTAGTGGTATTAAGGACACTGGTCAAATAAATACTCAGCCATGTCATTTCTAATGAGTGAATAAAGTGGTCTACAGCTATGCATTATGTGTGTTCCTAGCTATATAAATAGTAACAGTAGGGAAAATATTGATAATTTAGCAATTTAACACATTAACAGCGTTAAATTATGATGTTGAATGTGATAATGAATGGCACTGTACAGTCAATGAAAATTACAGCTGGTGAGTGAAATCCAATGACAGTATGCTGGCAGACCAATTAAATGTTAAATAGCTATTCCCACCCAATATCTTCTGTAGGTAATTACAGGACATTCATAAGTATTTGTCATCCCTGCAAAGATATTATCTTATGGAAAATATTAGTCTTCCTAACACATATCACAAAACTATAATTAAACAAGCAAGATTACAATTCAGAGTATGGCTGTGGAATGATTTGTTCAACTGTGCACAGATAGGGATGGAGTCTATGGCCTAATTACACTAAGGGAGGTCACTGCCCTCCATTTCACAGGAGGCCAGTGATAGCTGGGATTTCATACTGGATCTGCTTTTACCCTTAGTTTACAGAGTGCTGAATCATATTCATATTCACACCTTGAACAGATTTCACCCATCATTTCAAGTCATTCAAATTTGAAAATACACATCGTTTTTGAAAGCTATGGCAGAATGAAACGTCTCTCTCCCGTTCCATCTGCAAATGTTCCTTCTATCATAGGTTGTTGTCATATTGACAGCAAAAATATGGAAAATGAAATTAAATTATTGGTAATTTGTATGACCTATTTCATTTGTAAACTGTACAAATTTATTCACATACGGTTAAAATAAGAGAAGAACTGGACATCAAAAGAAAAATTATTTCATTATCCAATATTTGAGAGCGTGTAATATCAATCTGAGAGGATGGTTAGAACTTCTTGTGTGGTAATGATGCATGTCAGTGAGAAGTGCGTGGACACGGTACAAGGAGCGTGTAAAAGAAATGCATTTGAAGAAATGCAAAGTAGAGAACGGGTGAAGGAGAACAAGAGCAAAAGCAAAGTAGCAAAGGAATCATTAAATAGATCACGGTGGTGACACTGCCTCTTTGAAGACACACACATCCCACTGAGCGTGAGCCTCGAGTGCTAACAATGCCGATAGGCTGCAGGGAGCATCTCTCAGTCTTCTCACTGAGCACTAGCACTAAGATTAGAGGTTCCTTTAATCCGACAAAGGGGATTAAATGCTACAAGAGAGGCAAGAGGACCGCTCCCACGGAGGGGCTGAGATGAATTATTAACACCTCTCCTCAAGACTGGTGATCTAAGTCTTTAAACCAAATATCCCAGTTGTGAGACAGTGGTGGCATGTCCTGCCAACCAAACCTTCCAGGGTGCACAGATAAATGTGATCTAGCTCAACATACTCCGCCACACAGAGAGGGAAGGGTGTGAGTGAGTATATGTGTGTAGAGACTGGAGGGGTTTCAAACCCTTAAAACACAGCAGCAGAATAGTAAAAGAAGTGATGTCAAGTGATAAAAACCCTAAAAACTATGAAACATGTTGACAGTGACGTGTTCACTGTCAGACAGCTATACATTGGCGAGCACTGACAAGTTAATAACTGGTCATCACTTCCTGCTATGCTAAAAAAAAACAGGTCAACTTCCTTTGAACACACCTCAGCTGCTACATTCATTATTTCAAAGACAAAAGTATGGAAGAACATAATGTGTAAGTCCATACTTTTACATACACCCGAGGTGGCAACATCCAAATCCAAAATTGTTACAAGGGAAGGTCAGTCTGTGATGGGAATGTGTCATCCAAAATTTTAACATTGCAAATGTCCATCAAATCTTCAATTCATTTAAAGACATATATGCAGTGCAGCTCAACATCTCAAACCCTACAAACGTAAGTCATGGTTGTCCATCATCACTTACCCCCCTTGTTCCATCTGCCTTTAGTCCTTGCCTGATAGGTGAGTTCGGGACAGCCAGACAGCACCAAGAGAAAAAAAACAAGTTCAAACACAGAAAGAAATCCAGACTTTGCCCTGGAAAACATGTCCAAGAGTTTCTGGCAGCCGAGTCACTTTCACATGGCTGTGTTTCCTCCTAGAGCGGCGCGGCTGTGGCGCATGGTAACCCACGCGTGGGCTGTCATCATCAGTCACGCTGGTGTCAGCAGTGGGTCTCTAGTCCTACCATGCTGCTCTGTGATGCCCCGGCTGGGTGCTGGTCTTCACTGATGCTGGAGCTCCAAGTGAAGCCACATCTCTCCCTTCTGTAGGCTCTGCCTCACCAGAGCGCACAGGAACCAAACGGGAACACACAGCTTGCCACGCGACGGCACGGCTCAGCTACGCTCAGCACAGTGCATAGGAACTCGCTCTCACTCAAGCTCACACACACACACATACTCACACACACTCCCTCTCTCTCCGTCTCTCTCACGCTCACTGCTGCCACCGCTGTTGATGCCGACGCTGCTGCTGCTGTAGCTGCTGCTGAATTATTTCCTGCCCTCCTCACTCTGGGTTTCAGAGGGAATTCATTCCTCTGCGCTCTGTCTCGTGCTTAGAGCTTCACATCGTGGAGGAGACGAGAGGTGGTAGCACAATCCACCTTCTGCACTCTAGAAAGAATTTCTTCAGGGTTTTGTTGGACTGAGGCTGTCTGGTTGTGTGAACCAACAAAACAGGCAAGTAAGAATAACAGGTAGTTGGTGCGCAAAGGGGGCAGAGGAAAGACGTGGTCCATATTTGTAGAGATGCGCTTTATCTGTGAGACATCTGCATGGAGATTGCATCACTCTTGCCAAAGAAAGGTGCAAGGCTTCAATGGGGGCAATAGAGCAAGGAGGGAAGGAGAAAGAGAGGGTGAGGAAGAAGAGAGAAGGAGATCAGAAAGCAACACTCTGGTGGGGAAATTGTAGGGTTCTCGCCTATTGACCCATCCCCCTCTGCGGTGACAGCTAATGAGCGAAATCTTTAAAGGGGGAACTGTGTTTATTTGGAACATGTATTTAACATGAAAATGTCAGAGCATGTCTTGTACAAATATTTATTTATACAGTACCTAAGTATAACCTCAAATATTATTTGTTGCATTTTGAGCTTGAAGTTTGAAAATAAAATGTAGTACAAGTCATGTTTGTGGATCACACAACCATGCCGTTCAAACAGCAGTAGAAGTTAAACAAGCTGTTGTGGCCAGTTTAAATGATAATGAAATGATGCTACTCTACAAGCCCCTCAATGTGTAGTATGGTTATCTTTATTATTAATTAATCTGCTAATTCATTGTTTGGTCAATAAAATGTCAAAAACTGGCAAGTCAGCACCTGTGGCAGTGATGCAATAGGAAACAAATAACCTGTTAGCAGCTACTGTGAGAAAATGACCATGTTTATATGACAAACTGTGGAAAAGCTTGACCTCTCCAATACACCACAGCCAACATAAACATGTTAACAATTTAAAAACATGCATGTTGTTGTTGATCACTAGATATAGCCATGATTTTGTAAGAGCCTTCTTTGAATGCGAGGCTCTTTATCAAGATATCAGCCGCATTTCTCTGACAAAGCTCCAAGGTCGTTATGCTTCCAAGTTCATAAAACAGGTACTTCACAAGCAGGGAGTATGAACAGGCTGTCTCGTACACACACCACGGCTTTAATGTCCTAATTACAGCTTCTGTGGAAACCCATGATCAAGTCCATTATTTTTTATACACAGTGCAAATTAATATCTTGAATCCACGCATAATCTTCACTTGTTTCCTACCTGCAGCCCCCCCCCGTTCCTTCACGCTATCTCACTTTCCCTCCATAACAACCTGCAACGACACCAGGAACCTATAATTAAGCTTTCTGCACATGAGGAAGGCGATGTGTATTTTCTCCAAGACACCAGCAGGCGCATCTGTAGGCAATACACATTTCAGATGACAGATAAACAAGCGCAATGTTTGCTTCTCTCTGGGCTATTACACCATAGTTTAAGTACATAATTCTAAAGAATGACAGCCCCCCTGTTAATTGAGTTATAAAATTACAAAGCAAATCTGCACCAGACAAGGTAAATTCAAAACCTAATGCTACAATATATCTTGCAGAATGTCTACACGTCTAAGTAGGAGTTTTTCCATCAGTAGCCTGCAGCTTTTTGTGTTAAACAGTAATACTCAGAGATTATTCTTTTGCATATAAAGAGCCTGGTGTGGTACCTTGTGGCTCCAAATTTAAATGATGCTTGCAAGGCTAAGCACCGAATAGCTTAGACGCAAGCCGTTAGTGGAGGATGACCTGAAAATACATGGAGCATGTGGCGCAGCTTGTGCTAAATAGTAAGTGGTCTACAGTGACAGCTTGTTACAGTCTGTGTCACATGGCTGCGCTCTTTCATAAGCCACTGGTGTAAAGCAAAAACCTTGAAAATAACAATCGTTGCTATAATGGCTGTAGTATTGTTGCAACTAATGCACAGTATTCCTTTAAAGCTTAAAAAGGTAAAACTTGTATTCCCACAGTGAGCACTACATTCATCACACTTCAACATCAAAGAGCTGAGAGGTATTTTACGTTTACCAAACCAAGGCTAATGTAAAAGCTAGTGTGCGTCAGAGTCCTTCTAATAAGCAGCAAAATAACACAAGACATGAATCTGTAACAGATATATTAACAATTATGTGGAAAAAGTTCTGAAGACAAAGTTCAGAAACAAAAAAACAGCACAGATGTTCCAAAAACAGACTTTCCGCGTGTGTCATCAGTGGATAAAAGGGACAGACTTTGATGTCTTCCGCCTCTTGTGTAAAATTAGTTCACACAGACATAAATCTGGTGAAGTGTAGCTGGAATTAGCATTCAGTGTCTTTGTCTAAGGTCCCTTTGAGCCCATTACAATAACCATTCAAAGTTGTTTTTGCTTCAAAATACTTTCTGCCTCTTTAAAACACTAAGAAACAGAAGGGGCAAGAAGGAGAGAGAATGAGAGGCATAAGGGGGGCCTGCGCAGCGTGTGATAATCAAGACAGATGTATAGAAAAACATGCACAGAAGTATTGTTGAGTAGGGGTATTGTCACCAACACAGTTACTACTACTGTGGAAGGAGTAAAGCAGAGTAGAGTGGAGGGGATGTGGGAACCCCTACATCCATACTGGTAAGTCTGACAGCTTATCACTCCCAGACAAGAGCCTCTTGGATAAATGTGGTCAAGCAGGAGAGGAGCCCAGCTTCAGCAGTGATGGGGTGCAGGACAGCGATAAGGATGAAGCTCTACTGGGTAAAATGGGGGAGCGAAGCAAGGGGCCCCAGGCTGAGAAACTCAGCCAACAGCAACACTCATTCCAGCTCTCGCTGGTTAAACCTCTTAAAAAATTTACACACAGGCATTCACCATACTCAGCAAATATAGGTTACAGCATGCGTTATGTGTGTCTTAAGTGTAGCGGTGCATGTGTGCGAGAGAAGACGGAGCACACTTGCACTTGTTTTTACAACCAAACTCAGATAGTAAGTGAGTTGTGAGTAGAAAGAACTAAGGAGTAGACGAGAAAAAAAAAGAAGAGAGTAGAAAGAAGAGAGACAGAGAGAGAAAGAAAATGTCTTCTTGATGTTTTTCCAACGCCGGCCTCTTGAAAACACACCATGAAATTTGCTTTTTCACAGGAAGTGACAGAGCGAGCACCATGAATTGATCCCCTGATGGAGATCTGGCTCTTTGTGTAGTCGTTTTCTCCTCTGCGCATCTGCCTGCCCAGATACTGGATAATCTACTCGCTCCCGGCATTCCTAATCCAACCATCCATCCCCATTCACTCCGCCCTTGTGTGTCCCAGCACAGGGCAGGGGTGTAGTTTGGAAGTCTATAATGGAATAGATTTGGTTGTTTGTCTCTCTCAAAATGACTGTTGTGCAGCAGTGAAATGATTATTTCTCCTGCAGTGCTAATCTCTGGGTAATGATTAACGTTCTAATTATAATTTGCCAAAATCATAGCCCAGCAACTTTCAACCAGATAATCAGTGGTGGAACCTTTCTTTTATTAGCAGCTGATTGCTGTCTTTTCCCTGAATTTTGATGTGACCAATATTGGCGAATATATCAAACAAACATAAGACATCGATGCCAGCATGTTTGTTTGTGTTTTTATTTTAAATTTCACTAAAAATGTATACATCATGGTCTATAAAGCAGCATATTTGAAAAGAGCACTACTCCCAGTATTGCTCCTGGCAACCAAATGTCAAAGATCATAAGCAGATTAGGGCTTTGTCAGTCAATTCCAATAAGTAAACAAGCCAGACGACAAAAGAGCAGTGTTTGTAGAAAATGATTCGTATATATGATTGACATGTACATGTGGGCTTGGCTGGTCTGTCAGATGAATGATCACTGAGAAAATCATAACGGCATGTAAAGCAATGTCCATTAAGAAATACACAACAGTTTGATTTAGATTAAGGATCACGCCAATTCTTATTTACAATATTACATGAAAAACTATCCCTAATGAAGTGGTATACAATTTCCTATTAAATCAGTTAGAATTTAACAATTACTATATTTCTAAAAAACAAAAACAAATGTATGTGCTCCCTTTAAATGCAATGTGAATGATCTAATTTTGTGAAATAATCAAGAAACGTATTGTGTTCCGCAGCTTCATAACATGCTGTACTAAGGAGCTCTTCAATCAAACTGCTGGTATCCATATGTAAATTTTATATGTAGCCATTCAGAAGCAGGCTGAGCTTGTTATAATGTACATGAAAACAGCAATTGAAGTCAAAAGTGTGGCTCAAGCTGAAGGTGCAATTACATCAGGAATAAATTCCTTTACAATCAATCCTTTATAACGCATAAACTTGTGCACAGAATGTGTCTGTGAATGCTCCCGCTAGTCAAAGAACAGAGAGGTAATAAGAATCAGAATGAGTTAGTGATGGCTGTCATAAAATATGGCAGGGGTTTCTATTTACAACCTGTAATAAAACTGCCTCTGCCGCGATTTATGGAGATGCTTGCCCCACAGAGCTAAACCCTTTTTGCCAAGGGCATGTTAATAACCTCCGTAGTGCATTCTGAATATATTGGCAGATGGACATTTTGTCTAATAGAGCATTGCAAACTGGAAAGCAGGCGCTAAAAAAAGCAACAGTGTCATGCTTATATGGTATTCAGGTGGCAGCGTGGCTCCAGCCTGAGGCTTTCCTCCGTCTCTGAGACCCACCCAAACTGCTACCATGTGCTGAGCTTTTCTTTTGTCTCCGTACTCATCAATCCCTTGCCCCCCCCCTTCACACCAAACAACAACAGGCAACAGACAATGGTGAAACCTCATTAATGGGATCCCACTCTTGAGTTATGGACAAAAATGTTACGTAAAATATAACATTAATATCTACATACTTACAAAGCTTACTATCTTTTTTCATGGCTTTCAATCATATCTTCATGATTGTGACCTCAGTATGGGACTTAGACCACGTGATAACAGGTGGTTGTATACAGTCTTAGTGTAGTGGTTTACAGATTCTAAATGTTCGTTGTTGTTTTCATGGAGATTATTTTGAACACATTTGATTTTTTATGACTGGTACTGACATCACATTAATCACCATTGTTAAAAATTAATATGTTGATTAAAGATTGTGCCTTTTCAAAACTACAGTGAAGAAGAAAAGACATTTTGTGTTATTTACTAACTAATTCATCATGTTTGCAGTGCGCTAGATGTCTGAGGATTGCCAATATTTTGGAATATTCCCTGCACACACACACACAGGTGTTTGCAATTATTGTGCCTTATTACACCTCTGCTCAGGTTGGACGAGGGTGGAGCTAAGCTGCATGACACCATCTGACTTTATGCTCCAATAAAAGTGACATAGGTTTCATTCATCCTGCCCTGGTAGCTGTAACAAAGCTAAAAGAAGAATAAGGGACATGTAAGTTAAACACAGTCCACAGTAGAGATCTAAAGAGCCAAAATAAGTGAAAACACCTGTGTGAAAGTACCATGGGTAAGCAGGACCTTTAATACTGTGATCAGCGTGTCACATAAAAATGTAACGCAACATTTTTACTATATCCTGCAGCCTCTAACTATACCGGGATTATAATCAGATAGTATTTTTTCAAAAAAGCTTTGACAGTCACAACATTTACAGTAGTTAAAATCCTCATGTCTTCACATCAGTAGCTCAGGAAATTAAATACATAAGACCAACATATGTTTTATCCTGTACACAACACATGCATACAAAACCTGTAAACTGGAAAAACGCTTTCAATGCTAACTAATGGGTTAATAGGATTAGTGTGATTGATTATACCATAATTGGTCGTATTCATGGTGTTTAAAATGCTTTTTCTAACAAAAATTGCTTTTAAGAGAAAGAAGAAAATACAGCATTGCTTAAGCTACCTACATTATAATTCTAGTCTTCACCTGTGTTAGTGAACAATGGGGTAAACAACAAGTTATAGCAAGGTAAAAAGCTGTCAGACTGATGAAGCAGAAGTGACATTATAGTTCAGGGGACCTGTGGAAACCAAGGCCGACATTAACAGAAATAATTTGTACCCTTCTATAAGCCATTACAGCATAAACAATGTTTGTTTACAACATTCACAATGCGCAGACTGTGCTACAATTGAAGTGCATTATGAAACTGTAACGAGAAAAATCAATTTATTGCTGCTCTAGTTTCCATTAGTGGGGTGGGGAACGGTACATGGACAGATGCGTACAGAGAGAAGAGTTTCACCTGATCACTGTTCTCACTGGTGAAGGTCACCATCTCTTCAGACCAACAGCACTGTACGCTCTATATCACACACTCAATTAAAAACCAGGTTTCAACAGTCCAAGCTCTCAACTCTCTCCCCCCCTCTGTCTCTGTGTCTCTCTCATATCTCAAAACACAATTAAATCTCACTTCCACACTCACCTGTGGTCTGCAGAACTAAATTTCAGTTTTCTGACAGTGCACATTAATAGAATGCAGCAATACTAGTTTGTAGTTATTCACTTGTTCATAACAAAGTCCTGCAAGGTGCTGGTATAAAGATGCCATTGAAATGACAAACAGGCGGCTTCTCTCACATTTTACAGAACACATAATTGTCATCATAAAGCTATCAGAGATTGCAGTTATGGAAACATAATAAAAAAACATAAATGAAACAAAATAAATTAACCTACCATGACTGTGATGTGACAACAGGACAAGATCCAATAATGATTTAAAATTTTCCAAATGTTATAGTAAATAAAGATGTTGCCCACTTAGTTCAATATTTCAAAAGCTACATTTATCTCTGATTCCTATGACAACAGAATTGTACAATGAAGTTGCAGTGTATTAACTACACAATTTGAAAATGGAGGAAAACATAAAGGGGAAATAGAAAATGCCAAATAAAGTTTAAGAACCATTTCAAATCGAAAGCTGACATGTTGCTGCATTAGCCACTGGGCTGTGGTAGCAAAGGACAAGGGTCTGGTGCAGCAGCCCAGCCGATGGATAAATTCACCAGCCTGTGATGTAGACCCTTAGAAACAGGGCAAAACTATCACAGTCTCCACCCTCAAAAGGAGCTGCGTGGGTCTGCTGGACCTGCACAGTTTAGCACAACCACAGGTGTGGTAGAGATACTACATCGCCACGTTAGTGGTTGTACTTTAACTTATCAATTACTCTCAAAATAAATTGTAATGACATTCAAAAGTGGGCGTCAACTAATGACAGCAATGACAAACTACTGATAACAAAGCAGCATATGACATTTTCAAAGATAAAGATATCTGACAGCCCGTACAATATACTGTTGAGTTCTCAGTCTTCACTTTGACTGCTGACCTAACTGTGTCTAACGACACAGACAGACATCCATATTCAGATCTACTAAAATATTTTCATTTTTATTGGCAAAAGCTGATCATATTTGCTGGTGGCATTTGGCAATTTTCCTAGCTTCAATTATGGCTTTGACTTTATTTTCTTTGTATTATACAGTGTAAGATCAGAATGCAGAATATTTTACTTTCATGCCTAAATTGTCAAAGTCATTTCAATCAATAATTGGTTTCAGAACTACACAAGTTATACTTGTAAATAAATCCATTACATTCTGTCTTTTAAAAAGGTAACATTCATGTTCTGAATTTTATAATTTTACTGCATACAGGTAACCACACAGTACATCTAATAATTCTACCTATCATGAACTGGTGCATCAAGTAGAAAAGAACCAAAATAGGTAATGTTATGGAAAGGTGAGAAATGGGCTGTACTTATCTGAAGTCTATGTGCCACTAGACATAAATCATTACCTCAGTTTAGCTTCAGGCTGTTGCACAGTCTCATTCATTTGAATACTGTACATTTGCAAACTACTAGACTGTTGGCCAATCGATCATCAGCTGTATACAGTCTGGAGGCTTGTTTGCTCTAAGAATATAAAGTAACTCCACTGGGGTTATTCATTATAAAACACAAAATGACTGTGGCAGAAATGCCAAAAGGTGGTCTGGGATCAGCAAAAGAAGCTCTCATTATAAAAACACACACCCAAAGCATTGTGGGAGTGGTATTTAGCGAAATGGATGGAGTGAGAAACTAAGACTCTCAGACTTACTTTCTGGAGGTGTTTACAAAATGAGATCCCCAGCTACAGGCAGAGGAGTAGGAGAGACTGCCAGCAGATTGAAAGCTATATGCATCCATTACCCCATATCATCAGCAACAATCACATCATCTCCCAGACACTTCCAGGTAGACTTGAGCCCCCTCAGGCTTTATTGGAGCTGCCAGCCCAGCATCCATACAGTCACCCAAGCCTACAGTGCATCCCTCCATTTCAGTAAGACTTTTGATCACTGCAAATTGAATGAGTATAATAAGCCAGTCAATATGAAATCTACCCCCTTACATCCAGTTTAGAATATGACTACGCAGAAATAACAGCGGGAGAGAAATGCACTCTGACTGAAGTCAGGTGTTTCCGTAATGATATTCTTTTTCCCCCCACACTGTTTTGCCCTCTTCCAGAAAATACGATCACTTTTCATATGGCGAACAAAATGTAGCCTACTACCCTTCACTTATTTACACATACAGGGGGCATATTGAAAATGTGTCTGCGTTTAACACAATGGTGCGAGAGAAAGTGTTTATGTCTGACTGATAAATACTAGTTACTCCCTATTGTATATTCATATTCTGCTATTGAAAACGTGATTGACTGTCAGGTAGCTCCTATCATAATTGACAATACTGCCAACTGCCAATAAACTGACAGTGATGTATTTCAAACCATGTTCGTATTCCCATACATCTAAATCAACAGCATAAGCCCAGTGGTAACTGGTTTCATTAGCTGGCACAGTTTCTAACTTTCGTGCCTTCACAATCTATGCAATTTAAATAATTTCTTGCTGCTGGAATGGATGACAGCATACACAGAGTTAAAGATTTCTGCTTTGAGCTTCAGTAAAGAGGTGCACAATATGGAGTATGGCTGCAACTAACAATTATTTCCATTATTGATTAATCATTCAATCATTTGGCATAAAAACAAATGACAATCAAAGGTTCCCCAGTATCTTAGTAGTATCTTCTTGTCTATCTGCTTGTTTTGTACAACCAAAAGTCCAAAACCCAAAATATATTTAATTTACACTGATACAAAGAAAATAAGGGAATGCTTACATTTCCTCACAGTGATTAGCAAAATGGTGATTATCTTCTTGTCGATCGACTAATCAATTATTCAGTTAAGTGTTTCAGCGCTGGAGCTTTGCATTGGTTTAAGTCATGCTTTCTTCAGCTCTTTAGCATCAGTTACTTTGTTCATGGTGGCTCACTGACTATTCTGTAAATACCCTCATGCCAAACCCATTTGCAGCTGGAGTTTTTTTCCACTATTTTTTACTTCACTAAAATGTAATGTTCATATACACTTTGTTAAGTGTAGAGTGTTCCTCCAGCAGAATATTTGTTGCTGCTCAGATTCTCTCAGAGAGCTCCCTCAAAGATTCATATCAATACGCTATAAATGGTATACAAATTCCTTGATGTAAGTTTCTCTGAAATGCGGTAATATATTTCAAATATTTCAGTTTTTTAAACTATGAAGTCACAGCTACAACTGTGGATGTGCAGTACCATTACTACAGTGAAGGCACTGTTTATTATGACATACTATTGGTTCCTGTATAGCAGTGGCAAACTAATTCCTAACGCATCATTCCTATTGACATCCCTTCAACAGGAAGCAGAGAGGTCAAAGTACTGACCTATAGAAACATTCTGGAGGGAATTCAAGGTTCAGCTCCACAATACCCCCACCTGGGTCCCTTCACACAGGCCGAGAGCGAGAGAGATGGAGAGATATAGAGAGAAATACACCCCTTGATGTGCTGGGTTGGGCCCATTGCTCTCGGGACTAGTGTTGGGCATTAAATCTGCCTGGCGATGAGAAAGAGTGGCAGCCACTCAGCTAGGGGGCCTCAAAACACATTTTAAATTTTGTCGGGATGACATGTCTCGTCCACCTCTCAGGCTGTGCTGACAGGGGTGACAGTTAGCCAGCTTTTATGAGTCCAACTTGAAGGTTGCAGAAAGTCAGTTGAAACTCACCTGCAAATGTGGTAGTGGGTTTTTACATTTGTGTTTCTTGTTGGACTTTTATTTTTCAATGTTTTTTTTTTTTAATTAAAAAGCTTATATATAAAAAAACTTGATTACAAAAAAACATCTTTGACCAAATTCCATTCAAGGCAAGAAACTGCCAGACACAAAGCTGACCACAGTGCATTTATCACATGGACTGCAGTGATGATGCCAGGCTGAATATGAATGTTTTGGAGATAAATTGCTTGTCACCTGGTCATAGCTGGCTGCTAGCCGACGCTCATCATGATCATCCTGTCTGTATTGTGGGTTTGTCCCTGGCTGAACCGCAACTTGCTGTACAAAAGATGTCAGCATGTATTTGAAGACAACTATTGTTTGCCTTTCTCCTACAACATAATATCAATGCATCAATGCATTACACTACAGAGAGTAGAAAGTGAAACAGAGTTGGGGGGGATATGATAAAATAAACATCTAAATCCACTATTGATTCTGTGAATCAATTTTGTATTACGAATTTATGTTCTCATGTTGTATTAAACCCCAAGGACACAAAAATCTCTCTATCAGCTGCAATAATTGAACTACACATCAGCTAAAAGGGGAAGGGATTCAGGGCGGGTCTTCAAGTGCTACAGTTCTGGGTAGTCAGCGAGGAATTGGACAGGTGTTCAGGGCCCCAGCCTTGTCCGGGGTTGAGAGGTCACAGCAGTTAGAAAGATTAATGAAATCTAGTGGAAATGAGTACACTATAACAGAGTGGAAAGATCATTACAGTGAAAAAGAAGGAAGAGTCCAACAATGCCAGCAAATCGCCATTAACTGATCAGTGCTGAGGTAGTTTCCTGGTTCTATACAGAAGAAAAGTACACTTAACAATCCACAACATCCAAAATGCTGTTTTCAGTCTTCATAATAACAGTAGCAATGTACATTATCAGAAATACTCTGGAGGTCAAATAAAGAGAAAATGAGCACCAAAGCCTTTATAAGCATTAAAAACTACTCAAGAACACAAGAAAAAACAGAAACTACATAGTAAATAAAAGTAAGGATGTGGATGTGTATCTGACTTTTTATCTCAGCCACAGTTTATTTCCCTCAATATGTATGTAGTGATTTTAAATGCACATCTTCAGTTTTTTATTGGTAACAAGCAAATCATTCCACTGACCTTTCCATTAGTTTATATTTATTTAGTACTATATGTTAATATATGCTTTTGCATTGTGAATTAAATTAAAATATATTATTCATTGAGGCTTTTGTATTTCAGCCACATATGCACTGGCTCTAAATTGAGCTGTTATTTTTTCGTAACATGCAACAATAAATAGCCTTATTTACAAAGTGGTGTTACAAGAGACATAACTATCCCATAATCACAATAATGCACAATCATCCATTTGCAAAAATAAAGCTCTGACCTGTTGCACCTTGACTGTTTGATTATAAGGGCAACGATATGTGCTACATTGTAAATAACATGCAAACTAACATATCAAGGATCCAACAAAGGCAGAGAAGAAAGCGACTGCAAGCTTGTAAACATGAATGTAAACAATGCATGGTTAAAAAAAAAAATCAGCTTTACAAATATTTTATGAGGAAGTAAATGCATTCAACACGTTTGTCAGTCCTCAAGGGTGTGTTGCTGAAAAAAGCTGAATGTAAACATAGCTTTGTTTATTTACAAGAAATCTCAACAGGGTACTTTTAACAAAGTTGACTATAATGGTCACAGAGTAGTGTGCCATTGAGAATGGGATTCAGGTAGTACAGGAGAGAAAGTTACTTCTAACTAACTAGTGACAGAAAATAAGAGACCTAATATTATTCACACTGTACAATGTGCCCATCTAATATTACCTCATTATGTAATAATATGAAGGTCATTTGACTTGCTCCCTTCTAATGGATTTACTTTGAAATACAGTATTACAGTATAGTTCTTTATTTCTAAAATAGTATAAAAATACTATAATATTTTATATATATATATATATAGATAGATAATGCCTAACAATGCCCCAAATGAATACAGTATAACTTTAAAATGTCTTCCATTTCATTAACTGTTTCCTTGAAGCAAAAAGCTTGCACCGAACACATTCATATGCTGCGTCTGGGTGATATGGTAAAATTTTCAACCGGCCACCGTCAGCCAAACAATCAATATTCAAAACTCTGTGAACCAGATAATCACCCTTCTCTGCACTTGAAATGTTGTCTAATGATATTTGCAAGTTAAAAATCCGCAAGCTTTTCCTTCTATGTGTCCATTGAAATAACTTTTTCTTGAAGGTGAGCCAAATTATTAACGGAAATGTACTGGTGCATTGATGGACAGAGGCATAACATTTAACAATAGTACTTCCTTTGATTAACGAGACAACCCAATGTGATTAAGACGCTTCTGATTGTGCTGTCAGTCTTCCAAATGGACAGGACCTCAGTGCTCACCTCTCTGCCATTCCAGTCCAAATGGCTGGGTGTGGAGATGTGTCTTCACATTTCCAGCACTCACTCATTTAAAAGACCCCTTTGCTCATCACTAAATCTTCCTTGGCCCATCTGGAGATAGGGTTTTATACAGGACAGAAGTCCACTCAGGCTAGCCATCACCTTTACTGTTTCCACTGATACAGCACGCCAGCACCTCCATTAAAACCAGGATACAAGTCGAGAAATCGAAGATGAGCTTGAGATACAGTGGTAAGAGAGGAGGAACACTGTATTTGACGAGTGCATCTTAGTGTAACTATTATATTAAAGAGAATAATTAAATACTTTTTGATCATTTCTGTTGTATCAGCAGCACATACAGTAATGGCATATTGTATGTAATGAGATACACTACATTAACTAGACATCTTTCAGTACATTTGTGCATGTTGTGCATACTGTGTACTGCATTGTAGTTAAAGTGTGTGTAAAAGAGACAAGTAGCATTTATTTTGTGACTTGTTACACAATCTTGGCAGCATTAATTATTCTCATGCTGTTGTTATTTGAACTTTAAGACCTGCAGCGGATTTCGTTGATAAACGATGTGTCCATATGTTATTTGTTCACATGCAAACTCTGCAGAAGAGCAATTAATCAAATTAAGCTGAAAAAGCTATGCTGATTAATTATTATGACATTATGTTAGGTAAGAAAATCAAATGAAAAACATTGAGACTTGGCAGACAAAATATGCTCCAATGGTCATCCAATGTCCATAGTCATAATGAACAATACATGCTTGTTTCTCATGTTTATTACTAATAAACAAATGAAGATCTATTTATCTATGCTGTTTCAGCAGCTTGTTTTAAAGTAATGTTTTTAAAATAATGAAATAAGCAATTTACTACTGCATTCCACTTTGCATGTAATGTGTACTTTATATAAACCAACTGATGATTGTTTAGTTTAAGTTGACCGAATGAGAATGAAAATGCAATGTAAACATCCTGTGTGATAAGGTAGCTAACCTACTGTAAAACTAGAGGTATAAACCCTTAGAGTAGATGTGAGACGAGGAGAGTGCCCTGAAATAAAGGGACACCGTAAATACTGTAGGAGGATCTGATTTGTTGCGAAGACAAGTTCCCCAGCCAAGCAGCTATATGATTAACCCCGTAGTGGTGATATAAGTCAGTGAGTCAGTGAGAAGGTGAAGGAGAGGAGGAAGAGTGACAGCAGAGGAGTAGAGGAGAGGGACAGAGGAAGTGTCAGCGTTGCTTTAGAAGGCAAACAGAAACACAGGCTGACAGGTGAACCCGTGAGGATTGACCGGCCTACATCCAGCTGTCACTGAGAGCTCATCTGGCACCAGCAGAGCTTATGTGTCAAACAGGAGAAAGGACAGGAGGATCCCTGCATATGGCCGCACATGTACAGCTGTGGCCCGGCCCCACACTAAGCAGCTTTAATGAGCAGCATGTAACAACAACAGAGGACACAAGGACACAAGAGTGATTATCATCTCACACATGGTGGTGTTCAAGTGGTTGCTATGCCTGCACAGTAAATCCTTTCTGAGAATGAGTACTGCTTGAAGACTGCATGCAAATGTGATTAACTAGATCTGAAATTTCAAAGCCTTTTAGACATTTGGACGGTTTGTGATAAAAAAAATAAAAAAACAGTTTAAATTTTTTAAGTCAAAATATATTTTTATGACAGTTAGATCAATGGCACAGGGAAATTAAAATCTGGCCCTAAAACTGTAAATGATCTCTTTTAGCTAAGGTTATATCTTTAAACATAGTTGTTTTGATGTGGTTATAGGATTAACTAAAGCGATGGATCGATGGGTCAGTGGAAGTGCCCAAACATTCATGCCCATTGCTCTACAGCCTTTTATGTTCTGTCACAATATTATATAGTATTTATTTAACAAGTGTGCTATGGAAAGATCATAGAAAAAGCTGATTTTGTTCATAAAGCTGTTTAGTCTCACACTTGACAGCTTCTGGTTGAGTGTGCACTAAATTCTTGCTGACTCTCAAATTTGGTTTCTGTATATATGCATTAATGCTCACAGAGAATAGATATAAAAAGCAGCTCTGTTTTCTGGCAGAGTTTAGTGCAAGACCATTCACTCATGTGTTTAGTACATTAACTGCAATAGAAAAACAAATGGCTGTAAAGAAGAGACGCACGGGTCGACCCATAACCCACAGGTCAGGCGGGTTCGGGTAAGCTAACTACGAGATATCACGGGTTTGAGCGGGCCGGTCAAAAAGTGAAAAAGCAGCGTTCTGAGTAATTAATAACTTACAGAAACATTGTGTGCAATAGTCCACTGTAGGAACAGTCAGTCAATCTACCTATCAAACACACATGCAAGTATCTTAAATATCATTAGAGTGTTGAGGATTCACCTACGAGTTTTTTTTCCCTAAGTGGTATCCGTAGCTTTATTGCCGGCACCAAAACTTTTGTTCTTTTGGGACAGAAAGAGGAGGCACACCACTGAGGATACCGCCGACTTAAACAGAAACACCCTGACCACTAGTGTAAAAGTCAACTGCACCTTTTCTCGCCTAAGGAGAGAGGATAGCAGCACAAATGGCAGGTTGTTGTTTGAGGAATCGTCCAACATGTGGATGGTGCTATTACACCTGATGACCACATCAGTCTTCAACTTGTGAGGTGGCAACTGCAGCAGTCTTCGTTTCCCCTCCAGGGAATGATTAGTTGCAGTGATTCACCTGATCCTTCCCAGCAGTCCTGACACAGAAGGCGGCTGCAGAACTCTCTGAGTAGCTAGGTTGAGGAAATGTGCAAAACATTTAATGTGTTTGAAATGATCCAGCTGTGCAGTCTTTATCATGTTAGCGGTGACAATTACCAGATCTGCGGTTGTAAGGTGCCACTCATCTGCAACAGCGTGAAACAACTCATTCACGTTTTCACTCAAGCTGACACTCATCTGTTAACAAACAAAGGTGACAAAGACTGAGTTGCTCATGATGTCCACGCTGGAGACTGCTACCTGTAGCTCTTCCTCTAAGCTTCCCTGGTATCTTCTTACATCTCCCAGTAAAGCTGCATCACAGTTTTTTCAGTTAAAAGCCAGGGAGGTCGTAGGTATCTCAGCTCGAATTAACTGTATGAAAGTTTTATAAAAATTCCTAATAATGGAGTTTGTCGCTCTACCTCACTAACATCCTCTGGATGATGGTGTAATGATGTGAACCCTCCTGTTTGTAGTATTCCTAAAATATCTCGGCTTGTTTTTGCATACTGTATGAGTCATGTCAATCTCCCGGGGAAGAAGGAGATTGACATGACTCATATAAAAAAGCGACACAAAAGCTAGTGTGTGTGCTTGTGGAACATCATCCAGGATGATTTTTGCATCAGTGTTATGAAATACCTTGATTTGTCCAGTTTTCAATTAGCTGGATAAGACAAAAACATGTATTCCAATCTGGTTGTTTACATTACAATATACAATCAGTTTCCAGTTTATTAGGTTCATCTTGGTAAAACTAATGCGGCCTGATACAACAGGCCAGCAGTAAATCTTACTTTCATGAGAGTTTTTTTTTTTTTGTTTATGGTCATTTTGGAGGCTCATTGTGCTGTTGAATTGTATTGTTTTAGAGTGAGAAGTGTTTGTAATAAGCCAACAGTGCCTATACGATTAATTTACTCAACTTGTACTATAATTTGCATCCTGGAAAACAAAGCTCAAGTTATAATAAGAGTTGAATGGACTGCTAATGCCGGCAGGTTCATAACATTGTTGTGACAAGGGATTAATAGGTTGTTTTCATACACCAGCTGGGAGACTTGCCCTCTTGGTCAGTAAGCCATCATTTGAAACAAAGACAGTTGGGAAGTAATTAGGCAATTAATGAGCAATGAAAATGGATGCTTCTGTAAGAATTTATACAATGGTAAGGTGCCCTAAGGACAGAGAGAAACCTTTTCAGAAGCCTGACAAGCAAAATGTATGTTTTTGCTGACCACCTATGATGGAGGGACTTGTTTGCTCTGTGTGTGGGCAATAAAACCTACAATAAAACAATGTAATTAAACCTGCAGAAACAACACTGGCTCTGAGCAAATCTTTATACAAATTCAGTTATATCTTGCTGGTTTAACTCCATGCATCAAAAGGTATTCAAGAGTGAGGAGCTCATGTCAATCAACAGGCTGTAACACAGGATTTAACAATATGGAGCTGATGAGCTGGTGCAAATCCAAGCACAAACTCACAAGGACCCTAACGACCACAACTGACTGAAAATTAGATCGTCACACCCACATGCACTCTCACCCCGTAAGAGTCCATTTTTTTTAGCATATGGTAGAGCTGGACACAAATGCACATTTGGACCAACAGCAACCTAAACTAAAATTTACCTCAGCTACTCTAACCTACTGTACTTCAAGTGACTGTCGCCAAAACTACTTAACTTCATCACCTTTTTGAACATATTTTACGAAAGCGGTCCATTTATTTTTGCCAGTTTTATTTCCATTATCCAGTGCTTGAGTTTGTATTCTTCTGTACTCATATTTAAACCCTATTTTAATGCCCAACATTAATATAGTTTATTTCCTTGTTGTTTAAAAGCATTTTGTGATTTTAGAAAAACACAAAATAAATTGTCAAAGAAATCACTTACAAGCACATAATTATATCTTACTATAAAATCCTGACAGCTGTACTAAAAGAGGCTGTCTCTGCTATCACTCAATGACAGGGGGACACTATGAAACTGTTTGTCTGTGCTCTACACAAAAACTTTGCAGAATAGAAAACAGAATGCACACAACATTGTTTTTGTCATCATCTGTGTCAACTTTCTCTTCATACTCAGGGCTTCCAAAAAAACCCTTGATACAAACAGCGCTCAAAGATGAATTGAAAATGCCCAGCTCATATCCAAAAGCTGCCATAATAACTCACTCCACTTACTATAAGACAACAGAACTGGCCATGTATAACAGACCATCAATGTGAAAGGCTGAAGAATGTAGCATTAAAAAAATTACAAAAAAGTGAATAGTGCCCATATAAAGAAAACCTGCCTCCTTACTGTGTGTTTATACAGAAAGCGCTTCAGCCGTGTTTTTAAGTTGTCTGTTTCGTGTGTGTCATACAGAACAGATAGACTTCTATTTTGCAAGTACAGTGATCGTGTATTGGGGTTTGAACACTGCCAAAACGTGGGTGACCTACACTCAATACTGTGCTTAAACGCATACTAGGTAGATACAGACGGAGCACTGAAGCCGCTGCTGTTGGTCTGCCATCCTGCTGCTCACGCTATGCCTCCTGTGTAGACATGGTGTGAGGCTTAGGACGCCTTTACTATTGTGGTTGAGTCAAATATCACTTATACTGACATATTATAGACATTCGAGGCATAACAGCTTCGGATTAAACACCGTATCCCACACATAATTGTTCATAAGTTCAATATGATGACAAATCCCACCTCCTTTACTGCAGGTTAACATCCATGCCACAGATCAAATACACAATTTTCTTTCCTGCCAGCTGTGTCTCAGCGGGCCCTCACAACAGGATAACACAATCAGACTCAGCAAATCTGTTTACCCAGGTGAATCCACCATCTGGCAAATAGATGAGTGCCAGCAGGTAGTTCACGCTAACTTGTTAACTTCTGCCTTGCATTAAAGAATCAGTTACATGAAACGTGGGTAAGTGTATCAAGCCACAACATCTTAAGTTTGACTTTTTTGTATCCACTGCTTTCTGTCAGACATTTTGCTCCTGGGCAGTACCACGACTCATTTAAACCTCTTCTATACCATTATAACACTACTTTGACTAAGAGTTTACAAGCAACATTTTTTTATTTAAAAAACTTGCCATTTTGAAACACAAAAAAAAAATGTAAGTTCTTTTTGTGGTACTAATAATTATGTTCTAACAGTTAAACTACAAAGATAACATTATAGCTACAGCAAAGTTGTGTAAATACTTAAGACAGCTGAAATGAAGTAATATGTTGTTGTTGCTGGTCAGGTTTATTGTGGTGGAGCACCCACAGCTTGTTTGAGTGAGCTGACTTCTAAGGCCGTGACTCCTTGTACCAGATTCTAAAGACTTTTAAACTGAAAATACTCAGCTGGCTGGTTCCAATCGTCTTTTGCAAGCAAAATTAAGCAACTTAAATGTATGCCACACCCATATGCAGTAAATGCTTGAAGAGTAAGGCTGAGGATACTTTATATTTTTCTTACGTCAACCAACACACTGAATTGATCCTACTGACACGTTTGTCAAGCCTAATATAGTTTATATATCTGTGCCACTGAAGTCTGCACCCACTCAGAAACACATCAGGGAGCCACACTGTTGCACTGGGTGTCATGTTCTTCATTACTATAAACATGGGCATCATTGACATGCACCAAAAGTGCATTAATCTGTTATTATGTTAATTTCTTTACTTCTGTTTGTGTAATGTATGCTAAAAACTACAGTGCCCATCAGGCAAAAATATGTTTTAAAGATTTATGTCTTCAGTAGGAACAACTTGAGGGCTTGGCGCTGCATGTCAGAGAACGGGTAGGGAGGTCAGAAAGTATTGAGATATGGAATACCACCTTTTGGTTTGGTTTTGTTTATGGGATTTGTTGACAATAAGGAAACTAACATCAGCCTTATCCTTCAATTTGATTTCATTGACAGTGTTTGACAGAACTATCCTTTGATTGGCCCAGATCCCGTCCTGCGGATCAGCTCTGGACATCCCTGGTTTCTAGTCCTACTTTCAGATTGGGTTATGACCTATGAGGTTGCAAAAACAATCTGAGTTGTTATGCTGCTGATGCTGCCGAGTTACTAGACTGCTTCTACTCTCAATGCTACAAGATTATATAGTAGGCTTGGGAGCAATGAGGGAAAGGTGTCATAGGGGAAATAAGCTGCAAAAGTGAGCTATGCCTGAAGTCAACTTAACAAGGAGCGGTACAGAATTTTCTTGCTACGAATTTATGACCAGAGCAGATAGATTGTTGTATTACTTCCCAGAATCTGATCCATGATGACAGATTTGTAACACCCATTTTTACAGTTTTAATCAGTTTTTTGAAAATGTGACAAAACACACAAATCCAGACCTAGTTAAAAGAAGAGTTCTTTCTGATTCTGTTGTTCTTTTGATGTAAGAGGCTAACAAAGAAATTAAACTGTAAAAAAGGTATTAAACAGTGAACTGTATCACTGACAACTGGAAGCCCACTATTGATAAGGGTCGCACAATTTATCGATGGAATATCCTTGTCAATCATGAACCAAAATGGTTAAAATGCCGTCAAAAATGATTGTTCAGACAAATATTTTATTAGGTTTTCTAATTTCACCAGACGGGTGAAAAAACTGAGTTAATGCTTGTCATATTTTTGCTAATACAAACAGATGGATAGTCTGTACTTGCTGGGTTTTAAAATATGCAAACATATGTAAAAGCAGAAAAAAAACACAAACACAACTTTTGCTACAGAACAGCCGCTCTTTCTTTGCACTTGACCAGCCAGCTTAGCTGAGATTAAATAAAATACGACGGAGACCCGACAAAGTCAACAAAGACAACAAAGTGGCATCATGACAAATGGACAGTAAATGTTGCAAACAAAACAACATACAACAGTGGACACAATTTCAATATTCCTGCCTTCGCTCACAGGCGGAGATGGTTGGAGAGGCTCTCAGGGCGTAGAAACTGCAGCCCCAGAAATGGCACTATAATCAATAGCTTCCCAGGCCACTTGTTAAAAATGCCATTTCCATCTCCAAGTCGCTGAGAGGGCCCTTTACCAGGAAAGAGCCACATATCATTCTCTCCAGACAACTGGCGGGATGAAAAATAGGGGACCACTGTCACTGACCATTATTGATTATGAGTGAAAATGTGATCATTTTGTATTAACTCGCCCCTAGGAGCCCTGTTCTGTCAGGTTTTCTGGTGAGAATTAATGCTTTCATATCATGCTTAACAAAAATATGGGTCGTTTCTCATTTTAGCCTCCAGACAAAGAAGTATATGCCAATCACAAGAATTTAATAGCTTCCACAAGAGAACATGATGATATGAATTAGATTAAAGCCATTATTTAACACATTTGTTTCTACTTTAAAGATATTTATTATTGTCCCTGACAGCACTTTAATGAAGCTCCAGACTTGGCATTTAAAATATCAATTTCTGATGATTAGAGTTGTCATTGTTAAAAAGAGGAAATGTGGAAGAAGGAGGGGCTTTGTTATCCAATTGAAATGTCTTGCTCTGTAAGATCTAAATCAGGATAATGGTGCCTAGGTGAAACAATTTGTTAATGTGTGACACTCAATCCCACCAATCAAGAGCAAAACATTAAAAAGACCATTTAGAAATTCTGGTACAGAAGCTCAACTATATGTTAATTTTATAGGCTACTTTAAATTTTTGCCTTTTCACACACAACTTAGGTAGTGCATTTGCCTGTTTGGATCAATATGTTTAGGTCGGTGTGAAAACTGTCAGTCAAACTCTGGTCTGGACCAAAACTGCCTGAGTCTCAGTCCACTTCCAAGCGAACTCTGGTGCTGCTTGTTTGTGCTATGAAAGCAAAACAGACCAACCACAGGATGTTATTTCTTCATAGTCTCTTTTTGACACCAGTGAGGATAAATAACACATAATAAGCATTAAAGTTTTGTATGACCAGTTACCAAAATTTGATCTCCACACATGGGTCCACGTAGCGCTAATGATGCAGGATGACGGTCTCGGAAATCGTCCAATCGGTGAGTTATTTTTCAGGCCATAAGACTTTATGTTTAATCCTCTTGGTTTGAGCCAGAGTGAACACAAACCAGACCAGAACTAAAATTAACAATGCATGACTTTTTCCTTAATCCTGACCAAGTTAACCAAACTACAGGTGTGAAAGCCACCCTAAACATGTTAGAAAAACCAAAACATGGAGACAATCAAGGGGGCAGATTTTTGCATTCTGTTCACACTCATAAAGCACTTCCACACCCACACATGTCAAACACCATAAATATTATGTACACTATGTATTTCTTTGTTTCACTTCAGAATTTTCTTTCCAAAGCACAGCATATGGAAATCATACTGCAATAAAGGGAAGCAAATAAAAAGAATATAACTGCGTCAGCATGAAAAGAAAATAAGGGCAGCACCGAAATCATTTTGGATGCAGCATGACTGGCCCTCTGTCAGCCCCTTCTTAGCAGGGTGATGGGGGTTTATAATTACAACATAGCCTACAGACAAACGCACAAACCTGTGCCACTCAGTTCTTATTGAGGGCACATTTCCACAAAAGGCAAAAGTCATAAATACTGCCCTATAGGAAAATAGCCCATGGTGTTTTATTAGTTTGAGTGTTTTTGTCCCTTTTCCTATTGAAAATTCAATAAATCTGTACCAATCCTCTCACGTCGACACACTCAAACTGCTTTATGCAGCTTATCCTTGCAGGCATTTTGTCCCAATCTCAGACACTGGCTAGTCAAGCAATGGCTACAGCAGTGATATTACACTCTGTGTCACATATCACAGACCTTATCAGGCCTCATAAGCACTTATATCCAATAAGTAATGCATTAAACATACAAAAAACAAGAAGTAATATCTTTTGTTTGTTTCAGAGCAGAATCCATATGAAAAATGTAATATATGGTCCTTCTTGACGACAGAAATATTGTGTATACCAGTCAACAAAAGCGCAAATTAATTAAAATGAAACCTTATGTTAACATTTTCAATCATTTTTCTTACTGAATATCTTCTTTGGAAAAGAAATATGCTTGTTCACTGAGTACAGACATGGAAAAACAGAATGAAATGAACAATACCATATTTTGAAAGTTCACTCATTCTTCTTTAGCCTGTGATGGCTGGCTGACATTGTGTAGAGGTGTGTGTGGGTGGAGGTGCCGGCCCTGTCAATAGTCAGCTATATCAACGGCACAGTCATAATCCCTCTCATGTTGCTGGGGAGCCACTGCAGTTGTCAGGATGTTGCTCCATACAAATGCACTGGATTACCCAGAGTACCCAGCAACAGCAAACAGATGTCACATAACACCACACTGTCAATTCCTCAAGACAGGAGGGAATCGCTCTCCAATAGGTGGTACTGTAAATCAGTTGTGCTAGTGAATAACAGTATATTGAGACAAGCTTATAGGGAATATCTGCTGTCTTTTCATACTGTGATGTTTAGTGGAGGGATAGAAGTCATGTTACTTTTATAGAGAAACTTGACACAAGACTGAAATATCAGTCTGGACTTCTTCTGGATCAAAATTTGAAGTCAGTTGCATGTCAAAAAGTATGGCTAAAAAAGCCACAGTGTTATAGAAAGTTTATTTGCTCAGTTATGTTCTTTTAACTTAAGGTATATGCAGCCCAAAAACATAAAATGCAAGGAAGCCAGAAAACAACAAACATTGCACTAAAGTTTCTAACCCATTGGAATCAATTAGAAAACATCCAGTGTTACTGCGATCCAACAATGATGTCTGGTTGAACTGAACATATCCAGAGTATATCTCTACAACACCGCAATAAGGTGAGATCTTTAACTACTGGAGGTAAAATAATAATGAATACATTCAGCTGGTATTGAGTTACTTTTTCAAAAAGCCCTGAACAGACGGTGAACAATGTTTTAATTTGTCACCCTTAAATAAGTATAAACGTTAAAACCATGTACATCATTTCATAAGAACTAAGGAGAACTCATATGTCCTGTGGTCAATGCCTGGAGGATGTCAGGGCCGTGGGTCGGACTCGAACCCGCTGCGACAAGGACTTAGCCTTAATGGTATGCGCTCTACCCAGTGAATAACCGGGGCGTCCCAAGGACATTTCTGAGGTGGGTGAGGGACACAAGGAAGCATGGCAAATGAATTGCTCGGTGTCCTACTGCATGACTCTACTAGCAGGTTTAAAATAATTAAACAAATAACACATTTTTATGAAAAAATTGTCATTGTTTGTGCGCAAAGTCTTGGCTTTGAACAGAAGTGCAAACTATACAATGACAACACTATCAGCGACTCACCAGAATCTCATGAGCCCATCACAATCTGTGACAATGAGTTCTGGCCAAGAATGTTGGACTGGCTTTTTTTTTTTTTTCAATCCTTTTTTCCTCTTTTTTCATTTGGCTTGGCATGCCATGAAGTAAAGTCTAATTAAACAATCAAACCCATGCACTCTCATTCCCCCCTCTGTCCTACTGACTTTGTCACAGCACTCATCCTCTCCCCAGTATAAACTCCCATGTCTAATGCCAGCCAGGGAGAAGGGCTGTTGTCACACACTGTTTGTCCCCATATCTCTCTTCGTCTCTGTGAGCACAGAGTCAGCATCAAAGCAGCAGGCGTACTGAGCTCTGAGAGAGCAAACCAAAGCTTTGACTGTTGAGTTTAAGCTAAACTGCTGAGCACAAATATGACTGAAGTTATATTGCGGACTTGCATCTCTAAAAGTGTTTTTAAATGACTTTCTCTTGATGTAGTGGATGCAAGAAATTAACCATTTGACACAGCACTTACTCATAACAGAGTGCAAGCACACATAAGATCTTCTTTGCAGGAAAAGTAAACTCTTCCATATAGCTATTCAATGACAATGCCAACCCTCAGTAAATATCAATGTTACCAAAGTTATATACAGTTATATATGTTGCAAGTTGCATGACAAAAGAGTATTGACTTAATGTGTCCCCTTTGCCCAGTCATTTTCTTAAACCTAATCTTTTAACCCAATCTCAACCACACCAGTCACAGTTATTTTGCCCATAACTGTGGTGGAATATATCATTTGCACTATATTTCAATTACACATCACAGTTCAGAGTACAACAGACTTGAACAGACTTTGACCCATAAAGAGCTTGTGCAACAATGCTTTTCCTACAGATAAGGCTGAGTGTCATGTTACTCTTTACATACAGAAATTAGAAAGTGGAAGAAGGTGGAATGAAAGTGAATTACATTCAAATGTTACTGCCATTTTGAAAGGTTCAATATTTGTATATTGGGTATCTGTTGAGTATCTGTCCTGAGGCTTTGAAGATGGAGGTGTTATCACATCTGTAGGTATCTAAGATCATGGTCCCCTGGAACTTAAACCAGTCAATCATGTAAACAGTCCTGCCGTTTATTTCTCATGGGAAATCATCGGGCAACTTCGGAACGATCTGCTCTGGTCGTCTCAGAGAGCAGTGAGAGCAGTTCCTGTAGAGGTTGATCACGTTGTCAACTTGTGAAAACATTTTCACCTGCCTCACGTAAACAGTCTTGTGGTTTTTAAGGACCATAAGGGTGGTGTAAATTCAGCAATTTTGCAATGGGGTCACTGGTGACACGTTCATTCAACGCTGTACAAGGAGTAAATAAAGTCAGGCGCAAACGTGTCCATATGCAAAATATCCGTCCTTATTAAGTCCTTCAACAGTCCACTTATCATAAACAAATACAAAATGTAACCGCAAAGTCCATGTGTCAAAAGATTTAAATAATTAATGACAGTATCCACGCTGCCAGCTGGGCTTAAAGAGTGCCTCAGACCTTTGAGAGGCCTGAGGTCTGTGATCCTCCGCCAAAGAGTTTGTCTGGTCTGAGCAAAAGGGAACATAATCCACTGAAAACACTGAGGGTGCTTCTGCCTGGAGTTAAAAAGACAACCCCCTGTTGTCTCTAACTTTATCTGTGATCACTCAGATCATCAAATGTCAATATAGTCAGTCCCACAGCGGTTGTCATCAACCTGTTTTATGCTGTTTTTGTCAGATGACATTGGGATTATAAAAAAATGATTTGCAGCAGAAAGCTGTAACTACTGCGGGAGTTCTTCACTTCACTTTGAGTGGAGGCTACATATTGCAGTGAGTTGGAACATTTCATTTCTTAGTAATTTTTACTTTGTTATAAATAAAATGTGTTGTCCATTTTCGACATCAGTCCACAGTTGAGGGTTTTAGGCTACATCCACAATGATACGTTTTAATTTCAGGCATAACTTGTGCTTTCAAATTCCTTTTTGACTTTTGAAAACGCTGCTGACCATCAGCCTTGACAATCAGTGGTTAATTCAACATGGGTAACAAACTACAGGCGTTCTGACCTTGTTGTCTATTCTAGCAACTGTTGCGCAGTTAAATTCAGCATTTTATAATGCTACTGCTGCCTCCATGCGCAGTATGAAAGCTATTATTTAAGCAAATTGCAAATTCCAGTGTCTAGCAGCATTATCAGCACTACTTGGAGCATAGGTTTTCAGTGAGGCCGGAGAACCAGTCCCTGATGGAATCATTTTTATTAGATTAACAGTGATCCCTTAGGAATGGTGAGAAAACTTTTTAACACATGCATGGTGATTGAATATTCATTCAAATGTTTGAAGGCACGGTTTGCAGCTTTGAGGAGGGTGATGGACATTAACATGGAGGACCTTCCTTTTGTTATCCATGCTTGTTTTGTTCTGCACAACTATTGTGAAGATGTTTATTAGTTTTAGTCACATTTTAGTCATTTTTAGTAGTTTAAGTTTTAGTCAGTGGCAACTCAAAATGTTTTAATCCGGTTTTAGCCGATAAAAATTTATTTTTTTGACAAAAAATATTTTGTCAGCTATCAGTCCTGTGTCAAATGTCCTTGTTAGTTTTTCATCATATTAATCAACCTGTTACAGAAAACTGTAACTTTTTTTGTACAGTTTAGCCATCAGATTATACTGAACATTTCAGTCAGTCTAGTCTAGCCAAAACAGAAAACAACAAAAATCCTTTACTTTAAATAAACTTTTCACTTAGCTGAAACATCAACATTTCACATACAGTAAAAACTAGTGTTTCAAGTTGGTGCCATCTCTGATTGTCTTGTCTTAGTCATGGAAAAAAAGGTTGTTGACTAACATATTTCGTCATAGTTTTCGTTAATGAAATGAACACTGGAAAACAGACCAAATTTCTTGACCCATAATGTAGTAAATCTTTGATTTGTAACTGTTAATTTTTTTAAGTAAATCTGATGTGTATGAAAAAGACTGAGCAAGACCTAGGCTATAGTAAAATAATTGCAGCCAGTAGTATTGGAGTATCTTTTTTGGTGGCTACTGAAAATAAAACCACTTTTTTGAAACAGCGTTTGAAAAATATTTTTAAAATACTTATACTTATTTAAAGGTGACATTTTAAAAGTTAGACCTCCACTGTGAAAATACATAAGATTTCAGCACTGGATAAAGTGAAGTCATTCCTCAAACCACGCCCCAGACCTTCCCTACAGGCAGCAGTTAACATTTCCAAGCCAAAAGACTCTCTGTCTTTTATGGTGGCTAAGCACACACGTGTTCATAAAACATGCATAAAAAATGTCAAATATATTCCCTGACTTTTGTATCAGATTTCAGGATGCCGAACATAACTTACATTTAGGACACTTAAACCAGCCATCCTGATTTTGATTGAGCGTTGAACTCAGCAGTCAATCACAGTCTGGAGCAACCATTCCAAGAAATTGAGTACACGCAGCACTGTCAAATATCATGACACACACAATCACAGTGACACGATGTAAAAATAAAAATAAATCAGGTTTACTTTTTGCATGTAGCCTATACATTTTAACGGCCTGAGCTTTTTATTTCCTGGTAAACTGGTGATTGTTTCACACCGATCATGAAGCCACAGCGCCACCTCTGAGCCACTGCAGGGGAAGGAGAGGCGGCATTTCTCCTCTTCCCCCTCATTTTGCAAGTAGTACAGTATATTTTCATAGATTGGTAAAGCATATAACCATGTTAAACCACAATCACAGGGTTTCTTATGTGCTTAACAGTCTTTCAAAGCATATAGGCTACTTGATAGTGCAGAAGGTGTGCTGTAGAATCTCAAATCAGCGTGATGAGATATCATATCACAAGCTACAGTGCTGTAGTCTCTTTACCTGTGCAAAGGTGTGCGTAAGAGGAGTGCCCCCTACTGACATTATACTGTATCACATGAGATGGTGCAACACAAAGGCGCTGCAACCGTGGCAAAAGTGCGCCATTCTCGTGGTAGGGTGGGACACTTCTAAGTGCTACTACTGCACAAGACCAGTAATCCAGGTGTTGTAAGTGTTGTTTAAGGAACAGTGTTCATGATTACAACATTTCCCTGTCAGCTGTCATGGTGTCTGCTACAGCACGCAGCGGTTGCAGACCACACCCCGTCTCTCTCAGCAGTGGCATTGAGTATGCACACGTGCCAGCCCTGGGCATCAGCAGAGAGATGGGGTGGAGGGCTGAGAACACTCAGTCGTACTACTCAGGATGGATGTTTCCCATCATGCAGCTCAATCAGCCGCCCAATGATTCATTTCACAGACACTTGGGTAATTATAGGAGTCTGCTCTTCACCTCTGGGGATGAAACTGCATGAGCGCAGTCAGGGTGGGGAGTGGGGGTGGGTGGTGGTTGGCGGAGGAGGCAAAGACAGAGTGAGAAGTGAGTGAGTGAAAACAAAGAGACAGGAATGACGAGGGTGAAGATGGAGTAGGAGATGTAGTGAAATTCATTTAACTGGTGTCAATGGTCTTGTTGAGGAAATACAACATTTTCAGTGACTGAATGAAGCAAACTAACCACTGCTGTGTGAGCCTCGTAAACCACTGACAACTAATGTGACAAAACAAACAAAAGAAATTAAAATATACAGCATATGACCTTTTAGGGTGGAGAGTAAAACAAAGGCTGTAAAAAGGGCTATATGGTGGGGCATGAATAAAGATGCATGACGAAAGACTAAAAAGAGCTTGTGAGGAACACAGGTGATGGCAAGTGTGCAAGCTCCCCCTATTGGTGAAACTGAAAAAGCATTTTTACATCACATACCTGAATATAAGTCATAGATCGACATATAGTAACAACTTAGGCTCAAAGATCTATTTAGAAAAAAACTATATGGTATGCTTGGTATGTGAAAAAAGTTTCTGAATCAAGCAGCAACTAAACATCAGGGGAAAATAAAATAGTCTTACTCAATAGTCTTTAGTGAGTTCAATGGAGTGTACAGATTATTGATTTGGATGACAATAATTGCATGGAAAGGGAGCAGGGAGACTGGTTGAAAAAATTACGTTGTGGGAGCTCTTTCTCAATCGTTGAGCAGTGCAAAGGATGTAAAGGGAGCCCATTGATTCAGTAGTGTTTGTTTCTAAATGTGAAATACTCATTGTAGATGTGTATTTAAGCATATCAGACTGAGCTGGCTGGCTAATTCTGCTCAGTGGACTGTTCATAGCTGTTAATAGCCAAGGATTTCACATCCACTTTAATCAAATAAAGCCATTACCCCAGTGTATGTAGGAAACTGTATACCAACTGTAATATTCAGTTGTATTGGACTGCATTAGACTGTAGTGACCACTAAATGTGACATTTTTCTGCACTCAGAAGGTCATTATAAGACCTTTCTTTGCAGTTCTTTAATCTGATAATCTGTTTGATCAATAGTAATCTCAAAATAATTTAATTTAAAAATAATTTCTCAGAGGGAAGGTGTTTGCATGAGGTATGGTAAACAATGTTAAGCAACAACTAGGATGATAAACCTCTCTTCCCCTGTTTCTACCCCTCCTCCTCCACAGCCCCCCCCCCCCAGCTTCCTCAAGCATTTCCATCCATGTTGTGACTATTTTTTTATAGCCCCGAGTGCTGTGTTCAGAAATGTGATGCTTTGTTAGAAATTCCAAGGCTATGGAGAGCAGGTGCAGGGCCATTGTGACAAGCACAATTTATCGGCTGCTCCCAAGCAAGGGAACACATTCAATAATGTGCTGGGAAGATTAATCCATCCCCCACACGGGGCTGGGCTCACAGGGTGCGGCGACAGAGGTAATTTACACATGCAGGTAGCCCAACTCAGCAGTTAAGGCCTTTGGAGTTGTAAAATACCTGTATATTAGCAGTTCCAATCCATTTAATTACACTTTAAACTTTACAGTCTGACACCGTCGTAAATTAAAACTACAAGGCTGCCACACAGACCATACATTGACTTTATGCACATTTTTTAAAGTACTGTTTGTTCTAAGACATTCCACAGATGACTCCTCAAACATGCTCCTTCTGTACACTGTCTCAGCGTAGTTCATTAATATGAGATATGTGTTTGTTTGTGTATCAACAAAGGCCAAGAGAAAGATGGATGGCTTTACAAGTGAGTATAGTACTCAGCATAGTGGGGATGTTTCACTGAAACCTGTACTTTATCCAGAGAAAAATGACAAACTACTCAACCACATCATATTGCTTAAGTCCGGGGGTAAACCATGGGAGTCCTTCTTGCTGAAGGCAACAGTACCACTTTCTGCTTTTTTCTATGGGAGGATAGGATATAGGAGGGTAGATCATTGACAGGCAAGGAGAGCAGCAGGCAGTTAGACAGACATGATGTACAGCCCTGCATAATCAGCTCTCAGCCCCATTAATCTGGGCAGGCTGCAACACTTGATGAGACTGTGATGCATTTGGTGAAAGGTCCCTCCCTCAGATGTCATTCTGAAGAACAGTGTCAGTGCTACCACCAAAGCAGGAGCCCAGTCACGCAGCCACAACCCTTACCACAACACCATCACGCTCAGAGGACAAACACTCCAGCACTCCAAGGACATCTGGATTCTTCCCACTCCGGCAGCACAGCTAAATTTATAATCACACTGGTGAGCAGAAAAAAAGAAAAAAAAAAAAAACTCACATGCACAGTCAGCATCACCTGGTGCAAGCACAGGCACTGGGTCTCATTTCAAAAATCAAACAGATCTCCTTAATGATCGTCTCTCCAAGGGCATGCAGTGATATGTCTAAATCCTGAGTCCACAGCTATTATAGCCACAGGATCACAATGAGAGAATGCCATCTGGGCTCCTCTCAAGGGAGAAAGGGCATTACACAAGAGTACACAATGCAGGGGTCATTGTGTAGGATGACAAGGTCCACCGGACCTTTTCCTCCGCAGCTTTAACTCTTCCCTCAAGGCAGGTCAAACCACAGTAACATGTTCCATTATAGCTCTCTTATAAGTATTTATGTCTGTTAATCGAATGGAATCTCAGCTTCAACCTGTTCATCTAGTTTCCCTTACTAAGGATATGGGGCTGACCTTTATTTGGATGCTATGACAGTGGATGACAGTCAGCGTGGATTAACCACACTTGGGGAAATATATCTAAATGCATCTAAAACATAAAATAATTTGGTCAATATAATTAACAAACTTATCTGCCGAGGAACATAAAGTGAGGAACTTAATGAACCTTATGGTGAGACCTTGAAGTAGTGAACTTTCTACCCCAACAGAAACTCAAATCAACATGGACAAGAAGTCCATTCAGGAGTACTACAGCAATTTAGTGTCACCACACTAGTGTCTTCCACAATGTTGCAAATTACAATTGATTGAAAAAACTAAAAAAGCACCAGAGGCTAAATTATACAGATTTTGATTCCCTAAATGTAGTATTAGTAAAGCTCTGTAAACGCTGGATCCTATGTTTCCCATAATGCAACTCAATAGTATCTTTAGACTTTCCCTACCTGGTAAATGCCATGTTTTTCAAACTCGCTGAGATAACTATGATAATGTCATCAGGGTTATTTTCTCCGTCTTTACAAAACTCCCTCCGGAGGCACAGGAGAAATTAACCAACTTTCTTCACAGGGTGAGTAGTATTCAGATTTACAGATCCATGAACTGGGGAAACTCAATTTTGAGATTGTGTGATACAATAACAATGTGAGATACAATCGAGAGCTCCTACTACTCAACGGACCTAGTGGAGAGATCGTTTTGTCAACTAACTTATAACTTCAGCAGTAGGAGCTAGGATAATTCACTTACAGTGTTGCATCTCAGTCACAACAAAATATATTTTGTCTCTCCTCCTTTGAACTTCTGACTATGGTTCGCCTGTGAGGCTGATGATCTAGTAAGTGAGATTTTTTTGTGTGTTGCACTGCCTGCAAGTTGCTCTGGGTAAGCTACATGACAAAAATGAATTCAAATACAATTTCTTTGTCTCCAGGGAGATAATTTAAAAGGGCAAAACCTCATAATACAAACTTAATGTGTGTCACTTTTATATCATTTTTCTCCTGTAAAATTGAATAAACATTACTATATACAGTGGTTTTAGTTGGAAAAGGGGTGCTGCTAGTGGGAAACGTAAAGCCAGATAGTTAGACTTAATGGGCCTTTTTGTGTGTAGGGAGTCAGAGGCTGTGACTGTGACAGTCTACGGGGACTTCACTCCCACTATTCCTTACTGGGCAGTAGATGTGCTATGCCTTTTATGGCCCTCTGTAATATTTCATGACCCTATACATTAGTAAATCAGAGCCAAGCAGATGAAAGGCACAGCAGCAGCAGCCAAAGTATTCTAAAATAAACACTGCCACAAAAAGTCTTCCAGCGTGATGTCTTTTGGCTCAGTGACATTAAGGTCATCAAAATAAGCAAGTGCAATCAGGCATCCTAAATGAACTCCCTAAATGGTGGTTTTCAAAAGATGGCTTTCTGAAGTCATTTGTGTCGTAATGGAGCTGCACCCTGCTGTGTTGTGGGCTTTTTTCAATTGACTACAACAACCATGTTTGGCCTAATGAATCTTAGATGACTTTGGCTGCATGCTTTCATTAAAAAAGGAGACATCCCCACAGGTCTGGGGAGTACAAAAAACACTCCACTTTAAACATTTATGTTGTCTCCTATTAACATAATTTAAAAAGAATTAAAAAAAAGTCAAATCTATAAAGCCCCTCTGTGAGACAGTACAGATTTAATCAATGAAAGACTATTGTAGTCAGTTCATAGTAATTATTTATTAATTCAACACTATGTCTTTTTGACACTGAACTGTTCCCACCTAGAAAAGTAGGGTGAATTACTGACAAAGCAATACTGCCACCTAGTGTGATGAGAAATTTATCCTCACTGGTTCAGCAAATTTACCAAAGATGCAATCTTAAAAAATAATAATATATATGCTTTGAAAAGAGAAAAAGGGTGGCAATGTCAAGGATACCATACTGTCAAATAGGTGTTCTACAACAGTGGGAGGATGACTATATAGTGGACTGACTTAACAAAACTATAAACGTCTTCTTTTATTCATCTTAAGTCTTGTAAGAAATATAATCTCAGTGATAGCATCGCCTGCACATCTTTGCACGTTGCATTGTGGAGAGCTAATGTACACAAAAAAACTGCAATAAAGTGCTGATCACAGAATTTTTTTATGTTGAGCTCCATATGAACTTAACTTACTAGATAACATTTCTACCACCTGATTTTCTTTCAGATCATGAACATGTGTCTGCCTAAACTGGTTAATAATGCTGATACTGACCTGAATTATCCACATTAAAACACAATTTCTACATTTGACTGTAGCATTGAGATTGACAGGGAGTCAGGTATGTAGGGTTCTGTAACTTGTTAATACTCACACTTTTTGGATTTTGACATTTATGATTTGCCCCTGAATTTGATGCCTGTGGGTCGTGCATAATGAGCCAGAACTCCCACTCATTTATGTCAGACATTCTTTCAGCGAAGCTGCAGTGCAGTTTCCTCTGTGCCACCACACTTCGACTTTGAATCTCTGCCATGCTCTCTCAAGGTTTTAAATGTTGGCTCAGGTGTCAGGATCAACTAAATGCCTGCAGTGACAAACGGTATGATAGCCGTAGTCGTATCCTGCCTTTGTCTGAGCCCTTGGGTGTGTTTGCTAGATATCAGCACATCTTTACTTTACTTGAAGCAGACAGTGAGCTGTCAGGAACGTGTTATGGCAAGCCATCACCACAATCTCCAAGCATTATGGTTACAGAAAGCAAAGTAATATTTACAGCACTTTTAATGCAAATAGGTACTGTGATTGGGAACAAGAATTTTACATCATAATGCATGATTATGATTGGTTATGATGCCTTTTTGCTATAAGAGTTTGTGGATTATAGACATGGGCTTTATATAAAGTGACACAGTTCACTGTTGCACATGCTGTTAGTTTAGCACAAAAATAAAGCATGACAAATAAAACAGTACTTACAGACAGGGTTGAAAAAATATTACCATTGCCAGTGTAATGAGTTTCTCAATGTTCTTACTCGCAGGTTTAGGCACTTTTCATTGTGTAAATGTAAAACACTACACCTAATAGAATAAGCTTAGCTGTCAAACTACTTCCCCACACTGGACTTAAATACATTAGTCTCTTCATTGCCAGGTCACTCTGTCACTCACAGATTCAATATCCATTTATTCTTGGTAATAAAAAAATCAATCTGCAAGGTGGTTGGCAGGCTTCCACAGCTGCTGATGAGGCAGAGTTGTCTTTTGGCACATTACAAGCAGCTGAAGTGCCTCCAGTGCTGTACCTAGGGTGGTCCAGTGTATCTGAGAAATTACTTGTATATCATTCACATTGATTGTTTAATCAGATCGCGACTTTGTAGAATTACCATAAACAGATGCATGAGTGTTGTATGACAGTTTTATGCATTTCCACAAGAAAAGCATCAACAGCACACTTTCTATTTTAGGGATTTATATGAAGATTATCTTGACCAGAACTTAAAAACTTTAAAATTAAGAATAAGTCCACAGCAAGCACAGCAAGGGGCTTGAGTGTGCGATCAATACATTCTCAGTATGATGACCTAATCTAAAATTCCAACAAATTCAGTGGCAAAAAGAGTGCTAAAGGGAAATACTTGAAATCAATTAAAGTGACCACACGAGAAAAGTCGGGATAGGATGGAGAGAAACTGACAGAGGGAAACAAAATGACACTATATAGTATTAATAAAGTCCCATCAGGTTACTGGTGTAACGCCTGTTACACACAACAAATGTTTTCATTCGCTTTGCAACAGCCCACTCTTCCAAGCATTTCAACCTGCCCGTCATACAGCCCACTGAATGCAAACACAACCACCACGTTATCGTGCCACGCAAAGAAACACATCATCTTCTGTGGATGGCTGCATGTTGTGGAAAAAAGGCAAACTGAAAATGCTTAACATAAAATTAATATATGAATGACTTTCAATACTGGCACTGACTGCTGCAGGAACTTATTTGTTTTACGGTACCAATTTACCTTCCTTGGTACCCATCCCTAAACAGAATACTGCACAACATGAACATTTTCAAGAGATCTTCAGACAGCCTGCTTTGACCCACAATAAAGTAAACGAATATTACAGGATAACAGAAGAACACAGATTCACAATTAATGTGCGTCTCTCTTTTTGTGGGAGGACTGAGGCCTTACTGATGTCATCTGTGTTTGATTGAGGACAGAATTAATAGAGTCAGAGCTGCAGAAAACAGTAAAGATTTTGATGAATTCCCTGCGGTTGCCAGAAAGGATGCAGATTAAAAGATAAATCCATTAAGTTTGTTTCTCAATATATGTTGTTCAAGCAGTATCACTCACTGATGTTGTTAGATGTTATTTATCACCATCATACAGAGTGTAGTCTCATCTTTATTCACTTAAAGTAATTCCTGGTTAATTAATCTAAAGGCCTGTGGGACAAACCCTTTGATAAATGTCCAACATTAATCTCTCAAAAGACACATTATCAATGTCTGTTGGATGAAGCCCTTGTATTTTCGCTGGTGTTTACTCAGCAATTCAATTCTGTAATTTAAACTGGCCACCAATGATTTCAGGATTACAATTATGAGATGAGTTACTGCTTGGACAGACATTTTGTTCCCCCACCAATCCAACAAGTATCTGTTTGACTGATTGGATTTACAACAATGTGACAAACATTATTTTTACGGTTTATATAAAATAAAAACCTCACATAACATTCTGAAAAGAAGACAGTTATGTGATGTTACTGTTACTGCACTCTATTGACTCTCACAGTGACATGGCAACTACTGTATATAGAAGGTTTTTATCTCTGCCACCAATCTGACTTGTCATTATTCACATCTGTCATATCAAACTGTAAGCATATGGGACAAGCTCACTCTCCTGCCTGTGTCTCTGCAGCAGATAGTTCACCTTGACAAGAATACTATATGCTCAGCAGTAGGCATAGAACGCATGGGAAGCCGTAAAACTAATAACCAGCCACAAAGAAACTCTTATCTTTTCCAGAAATCATAGTGCAGTAAAAAGATGTAAAAGCTTCTAAGCATACAAATACACTTTAATTTAACATTAAATGCAACAAGTGGCATTTAAAGTGCACATTACTCCTTCTTGCAATACTGTATATATAACCTGTGAATTGGACAGCAAATTCCTGATACCATTTGCACACAGCACATATGTATTCTGACAGTTACTCAGTCTTTACAGGCTGTCGTATGCAATCAAACTGCTTTTTGTTACAGTGTATTTGTGTTTACTTCTCTGCAGGAGCACTAAAATTCAGACAGAGATGCTACATGAAGATTCAAGACATATGACAATCTGAATTTGAACTGGCCACATGGACCTGTGACCACTACGTTAACCCACCCACTCCGTCACTCTACTGTAAATCAATAACAGTAATACTAACAAATAAATTAGAGATTACCCATAGTTACCTGCAAAAATGAATAATAGTCTTTACAAAGCTTGCGTTAAGCATTTGATTTGGAGTTCTCTGCACAGGACAGTCAGACAAAACAATTATCAAGTTCCAGGCTTTAGGGTCAATACTTTTGGGATACAATACTTCTGTCTTTATCTGTTAAATGTAGCTTTAATTTATAGCACAAGTGAGAGTAGTTCTCAATACTAATCTAACAGAAAAAGCGGCTGAGAGGACATTTCAAATCAGGAAAAGTAAGTGTAAACTCATTATTACAAATGCCAGATAAATGTTTGATATTTGTTTCTAAGGATGGCTCTAATCTTCTCCCAGTCTGGCACTTGTCCTGTCCTGTCCTCCCACACAATTCGCGTGGCATATGCCACAGCTGAGGCCCATTAATCAGAGCTCATTTTATAAGGGATGAATACACTACTCCAAATCCTCGTGCATTAACCTTGTTGCTGCCCCTTACCACCCCTGAAAGTTGGCACTAATGTGCTGGATATCTGCACTTGTGTGTGTGTGTGTGCACGTGTGTGCATGTGTGTATATTTTGAGCCCTTGTCACTTGTTAGTGTAGCAATTTCTGCCATGCTATAAATAAAACCAGTCACAGGGAGGGATGGAAGCCAGTGGAGTGCTTTGACAGCAGAGGGCATAGTGGCCTTGTCTCCCTAGGATACGAGGATTAAATCTGGTCTACAAACTGATAGCTTACTACGTAGCTTATATACTGTACCTTTGCACATACACCTGGATGCAATGCTATTTTACTCAAACCTCAAAGTTAGAAACTCTCATTCTGTATCATATTGTTGTTGCTTTGTATTTCTGTTTCACACATTATGCACAGGCTGTAATTTACTTATTATTACTTCTATCCATTTCCTGTTTCTGTTTAAATATTGTTTTCATAATGTTTATAGTGTGGTAGAATTAAAGAATACTATGGTCCGATAGTACTTATCTAGTGGTATTAACCCTCTTATCTATTCATCTGTCAATAACTAAATCTGTTTTTATACGTCTGTCTGTCACTCTGTCAAACTAGTAGCAAACTCGCATACAATCTGAACAAAATCATCACAAGAGGGAACAAACAAAATGCTAAGACCGTGACCCTCAATCAGTCCCAAGACAAGGACTGTGACAAACAATCATTTGCATTATCGGTTAATCTGATGATTCTTTTTCAATTAACTGAAAAGTGAAAAATAGTCTATCACAATTTCCAGAGCCAGAGGATATGTCTTCAAATTGGTGATAAAAAACAAAACAAGAGCCTAAAATCCTCATATTTGAAAGGCTCTAACCAGACAATAATTGGTGTCTAAGCTTGATAAATTACTTAAACAATAAATCTTCTGTACTGTAGATCAACTAATTGTTTCAGGCCTACAAAAGATCAACATTTCGTAAAAAACTATCCATTAGAATCATTGTTCTAGCCACAGTGCCAAAGGGAAAAAATATATATAAATAAATAGAAAGTGTGGTGTAGAATGTGTAGTCGCTGTGTCTGCCTTAAAACCAGACCCCAAAGAAACACAGTAGAAAACATTTGATTCCTACCTTGACCCTGGGCATCCAGTAAGTGACCACAGAGAATTAGAAGGAGCTGGAAGGTGGACGAGGGCACACCCACTCGGAGCGCACTGCATCCCACAATGCACTGGCTCCTTGTGGCCATGGCACCATTGGATACTGGGGAAAAATAAGTATATAGTGAGGAACAAGCTATTAAGATACTGGCAAGCATTTCCATTTCTTGATATAGTTGGGTAAAAGCCCATCAAACACATGATATGAAAAAAATACTCAATAAGTATGAAACTATTGGGCTCATGAGGCCCGACAAGGAGAGATAAATCATCAGGCAGATATTTAATTCACCAAATGTTCAGCACAAAATTTTAGTCTGGGCCAAAGTACCACAGCTATTAATAAAAATGCAACCACTGACCAACAATTTATCAGATTCTAATAACACAACCGTAAACAAGCATTCAAGATGAAGAAAATGTATTCTATTGCCATTACATTTAATAAAGAATTATTTATTTCAACATTCAAGCAAATAGACAGTAAAGCAACTAGAAACAATGTTTAACTAAATATAAACACAGTTTAGATTAATCCCAGTAACAGATGAGATTTTACAAATATCTATGATGTGTAGATATACAGTAAAAAGGTCACCTTTAGGCCTTATCACACTTAGCCCATGAGTGAGGGTCGTTTGCCAAAAACTTAAACCAACTGCAAGTTTAAATCCAGAGTCAATACTAACATTACTCGAGAAGCTCCAAAGTTATCAATAAGAATGGCATCGTGGAACAATGTCCAGTCCTGTGAAAGTGTGAATTCCACTATTAACCAGGCATCAAAAACATTGGTCCTACTCTTACTCTTCTGCCATCACTGCATATCAGTGCACAGCGCTGCAGCGAGCCAAACACACCTCCAATAAAAGTTGACAGCAGCAGATTGCCTTTGAGGTTTTTACTGGAAGTAATTGTGAAACTGTGAAAACAGTATTGGACAAAAAAATCAATGATACTGATTTCAAATCAGAAAGCGATGACATTCCATAAACAAGAGTTAGGCCAGGGGCGGATTGATGGCCTAATGTTTAAGGCACATACCGCAACATCCACAGTTCACTTACTTACTGGTTGTATTATTCTTATTTGTAAGTGGGAATGAATAATATATCTCAGGCGATCACTCAGGTTTAAAATGTCAGACAAAATCAACGTCTTGCATAGTGATCTTCCCTGGTGCACAACTACTTTGTCTCTAAAGCCTTTATTTCATTATTTGGTTTTAACAGAACATCTTGTTGTTATACTTTTCAAAAAACTCTACCTCTTTATAATACTGCTGTCTTTAAAGAGAAAATAACTGACATAAAATGTGGGCGAAACGCCATCCTGTCACTCTAATAACTGATGCACACTGTGTGGAAAAGTTTACTAAGTGCTATCATTTATCCTGACATTTCACAACAGGCTTCCAAAAGAAGAATGAAATCAATAGGTCTACACACACTTTTTACGTACTAATTTATATTCACATCTTGACAACCCAAGGAAGAGATTAATTATTGGCACTATTGCATCGCTGGACACTTAAATAAAATCAATTTGCTGTGCCCCCAAATACAAAGAAACCATCGTCCAAACAACAGACATTATGTTTGATCTCATCCAGCAATTCCTAGTCTAGCAGCATACTGCTTCTGCCACCATTCAACAATGGTAGTTAAATGAGTATTGAATAGTTAACGGTATTAAAATCTCAAATCGATACAACCACAATTATCCGAGAGACATTCTGAACATCAAAGTCTGTGTGAAACTGTGATTATGTCTGGGTGTTGCAATAAAGAGTGGTACTTTCTTATACTGCCCCTAACTTTGAAAGAAACCCAGGGGAACAAATAAACAGAGAGGCTCAAAGCAGCCTGGTTCCAGACCTGTGAATGGGGGCCCACATCTCATTTTTTTTCAGCATTTCAAATAGGATTCAAATTCTGGTACTGTGTTCAGTGGCAATTGTTTCCTGATGGTTAGAAAACTACAGAGCCAATAAGAGATTTATAGGCAGGAAAAAGAATGGGGTCACCACCTTCCTCTGCCAGAGCCAGAATAATAGCAACAGAGATCGACACAGTTGAAAGACATGGAAAACATTAAATGTTTCTTTGTCGGCTAAAAAAAAGATGTCATACTGTATGTCACCTGCTACTGTTTGGTTAGGGAAAAAAAAAATCCCTCCAACCCTAATATGTATATTACAGCTGAAAAAATAGATCCCACAATCAAGTCAGGGATTGCACATATGCATGAGGCGCTTCAGCCGTGTATCGTCCATCTCATGTGAGTCTGACAGAAAAGATGGCCTCCTATTTTAATTAACTCATGTACAACTGCCAAAAACATTGAGTATTGGGAACATACAGTATATTTTGCATCATATACTCATCATCTACTATATAGTATTTCTAATAAAATAGAGACCCCCCTTCTGTGGGTAATTTGGATTATACGGTTATACAATCACAGCAGAATATTAACCAGAGCTTAAACCATTCAGCCGTTCAACTAACAAAATTAATATTCAGAGGAGAAACGCTGGTCGCAAATCATCTAAAAGCATAAATATGTCATTAATGTAACATGTGCTAATTAAACCTAATACAGGTACATAAAGATTAAACTTTAAACAATGAAGACAGTTGAAAAACACTTTGTCTACATACATTCCTTGAAAGTTTGTCACTAACTTCTGAAACATATTGTAAAAATGTTAAGTGAGTCTCAGAAAGGACCGTCTATTATACACTGCAAGTCTTCAGTGCTGCAGTGAAAGCTCTCGTATTTTTCTAATAACAAATCATGAAGAACTCATAATCTAGTGCTACAGATGACTACTGTATTCCCCGATACCTCGAACACACACACACACACACACGCAGTACCTGTACTGTATCTGCACCTCCGTGTTGCGTTTCTTCTGTATATCCCACGAACAAGTCCTGCTCCCCTGCTCTCCGCCTGAGTGAGTTTCTTCTCTTTGCCTCTGCTGTACACTCACAACTGGCACAGCTCTCTTCCCTTTCTCCGGCCAAATAGCCCATCTGCAAAGGCAGAGGGAGGGAAAAGGAGAGGAAAAGGAAAAAAGAGAAAAGGAGAGGAAAACCAATGGATGGGAATGAGAAGAAAAGGAAAAGAGAGACAGATTGCTTTGATAATGTAGATTGTCAGGAGCTGCATTCTTGGTAAGGCAATGTGCACGGAGTAAAAATCCAAGAGTTAAAGTAATTTGATTTCACATTCCCTCACTGCTGCTGTTTGCTTTTCTATTCATTTGTTCGCATTTCAGCTTTTGAGCTCCAAATCACAAGCCTGGCTGCTGTGCACTTAAATCACAATCTATGTAGGATCTTACCGAAGCACTAGGCACCAGATCCTATAGCCTTTCAATGCACAAAGTAACACAAAACAATTGAAATAAGATGCAGGAAAACAAAAGTATCAAGCAAAAACTCCTTCTCTTTATCAAACGGTGAGAGCTGAATACATGTCAAATACTGCTGCCTTAAATCAATAAAAAGTAAAGACAGTAAAATAGTGGTAATAACACAGGGCGACAAAAAGCTAGAGATAGACCAAGCCGAGTTGATGTAAGCCAATATTGGCTTAACGCAGATATCTCCGATTTTACAGAAGTCTATCAATATTTGCAGAGCTGTGTTGATGACAATAACAATTGTATGGCGAAAGTTGATGGGTAAAGCTGTCCCTACACTGAACAACTGCCCTTGTGCAAGGCAGAAATGATCAACTATTCTAATGGAGCTACTCATTAAAAGGCAGAATGTGGTTAGTTCTCAAGTGTGTATGCTTTACTAAGGTTCTCATGATTTTCAAACCACTGCTTTTGAAATATTGGCACAGATTTGGCCTGTTTGAGCCAAGTGTCAGTTGTTTTATATTACTTTATAAAGGATGACAACGTACTGATTTCTGGACTTGTTTTACTGCTGATTAATGTATCTGACTGGCAGTGTTTGTAATATAATTAAATCACTTTTAATCAGTGAGGTGTTGACATTATTTCGGCAAGCTGCTGTAACCACGTTACTGCCCTTGAAGACAGGAAGGTCAGAGCAGAGAAGAGCTCAGCTAGATACCCTCGAGATTGTAAGAATTTAGCAACTTCCACAAAAACATAAGCTGACGCAGGGACTTGAACCCAGGTCTATAGCTGAAGGACACTCTCCCTGCTGACTACACACCCTGCTGTCCAAAAGGTACATTAGTCATATGCCGCTGTCACCTTTGAAATCACTGATCCTTTCCTTAAAATAGAAAACAGCACCATGTGACGACATTTCAACGCCAGTTCTGATTATAGTCCCTGCACATTAAAGCCTAAATTACACATAATCAAAATAACAATGCTGAATGACATTAGGCAGCCCAAAATGTGAACTCTCTCAATACTGTTCACATGGTTCTCTTTTTAAATAAATAGCTGCTGTCGATTGTACAAAGGAACACTGAAAGAAAAGGAAAAATCTTAAATATTTTTGGCAATTATAGTGAGTTTTTCCTTTTTGTGGCAAACTACAGTATCTGGCTGGCTAGGCTATTTGGCTGTATAGTTTCTGTTGTTTAGACAAGCAAAATCTGCATCATCCAATCTAAAAGCTCTTAACATGAAATTGGGTTGCTCATCACCTAAAGTACATATATATTTTTCTCTATCTTTACAAAAGACACATACAGAATCTCTTTCTAATGGTAATCGACCTTTCAGTTACAGTTGGAGGTGGTGAAATACAGAGAACAGGTGATTGATGTATAATAAAATGAAAATTTAATTCTTTCACTGCAATCTAAGACACTGCTGGAAACCAGCCATAGTTCATTATCCATGTCACACCATTCCTACTTTGTGTTAATGTAATCCAACAGGAGGGCCAGTACCACTAACGTAGAGCAGAATGCTGGATTTGCCTCATATAGTGCATGTATAAGTTAACTGGACCAACAACACAGGGTTTAATACCAATGCGTCCTAAAATAACCGATACTGTGTTTGATGTTTGAGGTGTTAACAAGCCCTGTGTTCAGAGTACAGTAAAATCTGAGCACAAGTAAAGTCATACTCAGATTTGCAACATACCTTAAGAAGGCCAAAACATACCATATTAAATGTTAAACAGTATTAGGACATGAAAAGATATCAGCAGCAACAAGATCCAAACCTCCAACACACCTATTGTCAGTCATATCCTCAGTGACAGTAGCTTCACCTGTGCTTTTCCTCTGTAAAGTCTCCACACCTGTCATGCAAAGTATTATCATACAGAGGAAAGCGTGGTTTCTCCTCCAGGCAGCAGGCGGGCAGCCATCTTTGTTTTGATTCAGCTCAACTTGAACTTTTCGAAATCATTCAGTGAACCAAATGTGTTTTTATTCAGATGTTACAAGAGTCTTTGGAGATGCTGAAAATACCTCCAGACCAATGGTACCTGTCTTCAAACGAGCTTCTGTGCTTTTTTAAACCGGTTAATAAAATTATTTCTTAGAGAAACTGATGTTTAAGTTACCTGAGTGCCTCCAATAAAGCGTCATGCTGAAATGCAGTAACTTAATTAGTTGGCTGTTAACTTTATGGTTAATTTAGGCACTTTTATACTTTATTTGCTTTAGGTATGTGCAATGTAGTATGTTCACCTACTCCTCAACGTTGCCTCCTGCTGGCAGAGATGTGTTTGGGCTTAACTGAGTTGGTTTTTCCGAGTTAAATTAAAGGTTTAAATAAAAATTAAACTACCTCTCGCCTCGCGCTCTGCTAATCAGCTACGTCACGGCACGGTGTGGCCACCATGGTAGGAATACTGATGTCATGCGTCATTTCCCACAAGCCCTCCTCAGACACCGAAAATAAATTATAAACAACTGCTAAAATAATTTACATTTATTGATATATTTATTTATGATGTCAGCTGGTCAGTTACTGTTTCAGTAAATTTTATTTCCAAGCATATTTTTTCAAAAGCCCTTTACATAATGTCGAATTTAAATAGATTTAGAAAGTGAAATCAAATCAAAAAAGATATTTTAAGGGAAAAAGTCACAATCTTATAAGAATAAAGTCATAATATTACAACAATTGACTCACGATATTATGATGATAAAGTCACAAGAAAAAGGTTGATATATATTTTTAGGGCAAAACGTATGTTATGATTTGACTGGTATACTTCATTAGATGTTTTATGTGCATGCTTTAACATTTCCTGACAGTCCATATACTGTACAGTAATACATTGACTTTATTCTCAAAATGTATTTTGTAACTCCTGCCTAATACTCTGTCAAAAGTCATACGTTTTTAATTGTAGAATGTAAATTTCCCTCAGGTTGTTACAACCTTCCCCAAATGTACAGGTATGTCCTCAACACGCGATGCCAGGTGAAGCATATCTGGGAAATGATTGACAGGAGTCAGGAACAAAAACAGTCAGAAAGTGCATTATTAAAAAGTTCTGTTTTTTGAGGACTTGTGGTCAAGTTTGTGTCAATATTAGGCCCACAATGTGCACTCATTTTAATCTCTTGAAATTTATTTCAGAAGTTGTATTTCCGCAGGAAGCCACCTTGGAGTCTATATCCAATTCAATGGCGGTGATACCATGTATAGTTTTTCTTAAAGCTGATTAAACGTACAAATTTCAGAGCTTTTCTTTTCCCATCCTTACCATCCTAACCCCAAACACATTCTAAATCATTCCTATAAACAGAAGCAAAACAATTAAATTTGTCTGCCGGTGTTAATGAGATGTTGAGTGTTGAATGGATTTGGTCTCATGAGAAGTGTCTGTAATTGCTTGCTTGATTTTGGTTAGTGCAATATGACTTGCAAGAAATTCTCTGGCGTACTTGTTTTCCATACTTGATGAGCAGCAGTGTGTTATGTGGAAATAATACATAATATAAGATTTAAAAAAAAAACACCAATATTTCCATTATACCCTTCAACACATAAACAGGCAGCTTTTAATATAAGGACTGAGTAAACCGAGTAGCAAATACTGAGGTTCAGTGTCAAACTAGACATTAAAAATAATGTTCAATTTACAGGCAATTTCACTCCAGTTCTCTTCAATATGGATACATGTCCACATACGGTGCCTATAACTTGCCACCTCCACTTGACGTTTTGTGCACATGTCAGTCAAACTCAAATTCATCATGACTCTCTCGTTCTACTACATATGGAGCAAATTGCCATATAAATTGCTACTCATTATGTCATAGATATTCTGAACTCTTACTCTTACTGGCGAGTTTGAGTTCGACATACTCCTGACCAAGAACTGATTTCTTGCCTCTACAAAGGAGTAAACGTTCTATCTGTGAAGCCTGACAGTCGAAGAGCATCACTCATTTATAAAATAAATGCCCCAAGGTTAAAAATTCCCCTCTACTGAGCAGGCGGGAGCAAAATCAATGTTGCAATGTATTAGAGCCAGGGAAGACAATGTTTTTGAACAACCCTCTAGCTATCTTATTGCCTGCTTGGCTTGCAGACTTGTTCTAGTTGGTAAATGATATTCGACATAAATTCTAAAAATGTATTATTATTATTCTTCAGACCGCTGTTTTTGCGAGTCTTCTCCTTTCACATTATTCAGCGTAGGAACTTCATTCAAATATCAAAACGTTCAGCTCAATTAGGACATTATTGCTTGTATTCAACTTTTTCATAACATTCATACTTTCCGAAATATTCATAGTTTTCCAGGAATTTTGCTCCATTCAAATGAATGGGCGTAATGTTCAAAATTTCCACATTTTCCCACTTTTTCATGCCTGTTCAACTCTTCTGTACTCATTCATGCTCTTAGCTACAAACTCCATTGAAACTTGTAAAAGTTCCACATCTTTCGTACATTCAAGGTATTATTCAACATTCAAATCCCATTAATACGTTGTTGTTGTTGTTGATTTTTTGTTGTTGTTTTGTTATTTATAGTGTCGTTTTTTGTCGTTATTGTTGTTTTTAGTCGTTTTTGTTGTTTATAGTTCGTTTTTGTTGTTTTTCGTAATTTTTTGTTGTTTTTCGTCATTTTTTGTTGTTTATTGTCGTTTTTTGTTGTTTTTTGTCGTTTTTTGTTGTTTATAGTGTCGTTTTTGTTGTTTTTTGTCGTTTTTTGTTTAAAGTGTCGTTTTTTGTCATTTTTTGTTGTTTATAGTGTCGTTTTTTGTGGTTTTTTGTTGTTTATAATGTCGGTTTTGTTGTTTTTTGTTGTTTATAGTGTCGTTTTTGTTGTTTATAGTGTCGTTTTTGTTGTTTTTCTGTCGTTTTTTGTTGTTTATAGTGTCGTTTTTGTTGTTTTTTGTCGTTTTTTGTTGTTTTTTGTCGTTTTTTGTTGTCTAGAGTGTCGTTTTTGTTGTTTTTTTGTCGTTTTTTGTTGTCTAGAGTGTCGTTTTTGTTGTTTTTTTGTTGTTTATAGTGTCGTTTTTGTTGTTTTTTGTTGTTTTTCGTCATTTTTTGTTGTTTATAGTGTCGTTTTTGTTGTTTTTTTGTCGTTTTTTGTTGTTTTTTGTCGTTTTTTGTTGTTTATAGTGTCGTTTTTGTTGTTTTTTGTCGTTTTTTGTTTAAAGTGTCGTTTTTTGTCATTTTTTGTTGTTTATAGTGTCGTTTTTGTTGTTTTTTGTCGTTTTTTGTTGTTTATAATGTCGTTTTTGTTGTTTTTTGTTGTTTATAGTGTCGTTTTTGTTGTTTATAGTGTCGTTTTTGTTGTTTTTCTGTCGTTTTTTGTTGTTTATAGTGTCGTTTTTGTTGTTTTTTGTCGTTTTTTGTTGTTTTTTGTCGTTTTTTGTTGTCTAAAGTGTCGTTTTTGTTGTTTTTTTGTCGTTTTTTGTTGTCTAGAGTGTCGTTTTTGTTGTTTTTTGTTGTTTATAGTGTCGTTTTTGTTTTTTGTTGTTTTTTGTTGTCTATAGTGTCGTTTTTTGTTGTTTTTTTGTCGTTTATAGTGTCGTTTTTGTTGTTTATAGTGTCGTTTTTGTTGTTTTTGTTTTTTATAGTGTCGTTTTTTGTTGTTTTTTGTCGTTTTTTGTTGTCTATAGTGTCGTTTTTTGTTGTTTTTTGTCTTTTTTTGTTGTCTATAGTGTCGCTTTTGTTTTTTTTGTCGTTTTTTGTTTATAGTGTCGTTTTTGTAGTTATTTGTCATTTTTTGTTGTTTATAGTGTCGTTTTTGTTGTCTATAGTGTCGCTTTTGTTTTTTTGTCGTTTTTTGTTTATAGTGTCGTTTTTGTAGTTTTTTGTCATTTTTTGTTGTTTATAGTGTCGTTTTTGTCGTTTTTTGTTGTTTTTTGTTGTCTAGAGTGTCGTTTTTGTTGTTTTTTGTCGTTTTTTGTTGTTTATAGTGTCGTTTTTGTTGGTTTTTGTCATTTTTTGTTGTTTAAAGTGTCGTTTTTGTTGGTTTTTGTTATTTTGCGTCATTTTTTGTTGTTTATAGTGTCGTTTTTGTTGTTTTTTGTCGTTTTTTGTCGTTTTTTGTTGTTTATAGTGTCGTTTTTGTTGTTTTTTGTTGTTTTTCGTCATTTTTTGTTTTTAGTGTCGTTTTTGTTGTTTTTTGTCGTTTTTTGTTGTTTATAATGTCGTTTTTGTTGTTTTTTGTTGTTTATAGTGTTGTTTTTGTTGTTTTTTGTTGTTTTTTGTTCTTTATAGTGTCGTTTTTGTTGTTTATAGTGTCGTTTTTTGTTGTTTTTTGTCTTTTTTTGTCGTTTATAGTGTCGTTTTTGTCGTTTTTTGTTGTTTTTTGTTGTCTAGAGTGTCGTTTTTGTTGTTTTTTTGTCGTTTATAGTGTCGTTTTTGTTGTTTTTTGTCGTTTTTTGTTGTTTATAGTGTCGTTTTTGTTGTTTTTTGTTGTTTATAGTGTCGTTTTTGTTGTTTATAGTGTCGTTTTTTGTTGTTTTTGTCGTTTTTTGTTGTTTAAAGTGTCGTTTTTGTTGGTTTTTGTTATTTTGCGTCATTTTTTGTTGTTTATAGTGTCGTTTTTGTTGTTTTTTGTCGTTTTTTGTCGTTTTTTGTTGTTTATAGTGTCGTTTTTGTTGTTTTTTGTTGTTTTTCGTCATTTTTTGTTTTTAGTGTCGTTTTTGTTGTTTTTTGTCGTTTTTTGTTGTTTATAATGTCGTTTTTGTTGTTTTTTGTTGTTTATAGTGTTGTTTTTGTTGTTTTTTGTTGTTTTTTGTTCTTTATAGTGTCGTTTTTGTTGTTTATAGTGTCGTTTTTTGTTGTTTTTTGTCTTTTTTTGTCGTTTATAGTGTCGTTTTTGTCGTTTTTTGTTGTTTTTTGTTGTCTAGAGTGTCGTTTTTGTTGTTTTTTTGTCGTTTATAGTGTCGTTTTTGTTGTTTTTTGTCGTTTTTTGTTGTTTATAGTGTCGTTTTTGTTGTTTTTTGTTGTTTATAGTGTCGTTTTTGTTGTTTATAGTGTCGTTTTTTGTTGTTTTTGTCGTTTTTTGTTTTCTATAGTGTCGTTTTTGTTGTTTTTTGTTGTTTATAGTGTCGTTTTTTGTTTTTTTTGTTGTTTATAGTGTCGTTTTTGTCGTTTTTGTCGTTTTTGTCGTTTTTTGTCGTTTTTTGTTGTTTATAGTGTCGTTTTTTGTTTTTTTTGTTGTTTATAGTGTCGTTTTTGTCGTTTTTTGTCGTTTTTTGTTGTTTATAGTGTCGTTTTTTGTTGTTTTTTGTCTTTTTTTGTTGTTTATAGTGTCGTTTTTGTTGTTTTTTGTCGTTTTTTGTTGTCTAGAGTGTCGTTTTTGTTGTTTTTTTGTCGTTTATAGTGTTGTTTTTGTTGTTTTTTGTCGTTTTTTGTTGTTTATAGTGTCGTTTTTGTTGTTTTTTTGTCGTTTATAGTGTCGTTTTTGTTGTTTTTTGTCGTTTTTTGTTGTTTTTTGTCGTTTTTTGTTGTCTAGAGTGTCGTTTTTGTTGTTTTTGTCGTTTTTTGTTGTCTAGAGTGTCGTTTTTGTTGTTTTTTTGTTGTTTATAGTGTCGTTTTTGTTGTTTTTTGTTGTTTTTCGTCATTTTTTGTTGTTTATAGTGTTGTTTTTGTTGTTTTTTTGTTGTTTTTTGTTGTTTTTTGTCGTTTTTTGTTGTTTATAGTGTCATTTTTGTTGTTTTTTGTCGTTTTTTGTTGTTTATAATGTCGTTTTTGTTGTTTTTTGTTGTTTATAGTGTCGTTTTTGTTGTTTATAGTGTCGTTTTTGTTGTTTTTCTGTCGTTTTTTGTTGTTTATAGTGTCGTTTTTGTTGTTTTTTGTCGTTTTTTGTTGTTTTTTGTCGTTTTTTGTTGTCTAGAGTGTCGTTTTTGTTGTTTTTTGTCGTTTTTTGTTGTCTAGAGTGTCGTTTTTGTTGTTTTTTGTTGTTTATAGTGTCGTTTTTGTTGTTTTTTGTTGTTTTTTGTTGTCTAGAGTGTCGTTTTTGTTGTTTTTTGTTGTTTATAGTGTCGTTTTTGTTGTTTTTTGTTGTTGTTTGTTGTCTATAGTGTCGTTTTTTGTTGTTTTTTTGTCGTTTATAGTGTCGTTTTTGTTGTTTATAGTGTCGTTTTTGTTGTTTTTGTTTTTTATAGTGTAGTTTTTTGTTGTTTTTTGTTGTTTATAGTGTCGTTTTTTGTCATTTTTTGTTGTTTATAGTGTCGTTTTTGTTGTTTTTTGTCGTTTTTTGTTGTTTATAATGTCGTTTTTGTTGTTTTTTGTTGTTTATAGTGTCGTTTTTGTTGTTTTTCTGTCGTTTTTTGTTGTTTATAGTGTCGTTTTTGTTGTTTTTTGTCGTTTTTTGTTGTCTAGAGTGTCGTTTTTGTTGTTTTTTTGTCGTTTTTTGTTGTTTAGAGTGTCGTTTTTGTTGTTTTTTGTTGTTTATAGTGTCGTTTTTGTTGTTTTTTGTTGTTTTTTGTTGTTTATAGTGTCGTTTTTTGTCATTTTTTGTTGTTTATAGTGTCGTTTTTGTTGTTTTTTGTCGTTTTTTGTTGTTTATAGTGTCGTTTTTTGTCATTTTTTGTTGTTTATAGTGTCGTTTTTGTTGTTTTTTGTTGTTTATAGTGTCGTTTTTGTTGTTTTTTGTTGTTCTTTGTTGTCTATAGTGTCGTTTTTTGTTGTTTTTTGTTGTTTTTTGTTGTTTATAATGTCGTTTTTGTTGTTTTTTGTTGTTTATAGTGTCGTTTTTGTTGTTTATAGTGTCGTTTTTGTTGTTTTTCTGTCGTTTTTTGTTGTTTATAGTGTCGTTTTTGTTGTTTTTTGTCGTTTTTTGTTGTCTAGAGTGTCGTTTTTGTTGGTTTTTTGTCGTTTTTTGTTGTCTAGAGTGTCGTTTTTGTTGTTTTTTGTTGTTTATAGTGTCGTTTTTGTTGTTTTTTTTTGTTTTTTGTTGTCTATAGTGTCGTTTTTTGTTGTTTTTTTGTCGTTTATAGTGTCGTTTTTGTTGTTTATAGTGTCGTTTTTGTCGTTTTTTGTTTATAGTGTCGTTTTTGTTGTTTTTTGTCATTTTTTGTTGTTTATAGTGTCGTTTTTGTTGTCTAGAGTGTCGTTTTTGTTGTTTTTTTGTCGTTTTTTGTTGTCTAGAGTGTCGTTTTTGTTTTTTGTTGTTTTTCGTCATTTTTTGTTGTTTATAGTGTCGTTTTTGTTGTTTTTTGTTGTTTTTTGTTCTTTATAGTGTCGTTTTTGTTGTTTATAGTGTCGTTTTTTGTTGTTTTTTGTCTTTTTTTGTCGTTTATAGTGTCGTTTTTGTCGTTTTTTGTTGTTTTTTGTTGTCTAGAGTGTCGTTTTTGTTGTTTTTTTGTCGTTTATAGTGTCGTTTTTGTTGTTTTTTGTCGTTTTTTGTTGTTTATAGTGTCGTTTTTGTTGTTTTTTGTTGTTTATAGTGTCGTTTTTGTTGTTTATAGTGTTGTTTTTTGTTGTTTTTGTCGTTTTTTGTTTTCTATAGTGTCGTTTTTGTTGTTTTTTGTTGTTTATAGTGTCGCTTTTTGTTTTTTTTGTTGTTTATAGTGTCGTTTTTGTCGTTTTTTGTTGTTTATAGTGTCGTTTTTGTTGTTTTTTGTCGTTTTTTGTTGTTTTTTGTCGTTTTTTGTTGTTTTTTGTCGTTTTTTGTTGTCTAGAGTGTCGTTTTTGTTGTTTTTTGTCGTTTTTTGTTGTCTAGAGTGTCGTTTTTGTTGTTTTTTGTTGTTTATAGTGTCGTTTTTGTTGTTTTTTGTTGTTTTTTGTTGTCTAGAGTGTCGTTTTTGTTGTTTTTTGTTGTTTATAGTGTCGTTTTTGTTGTTTTTTGTTGTCTATAGTGTCGTTTTTTGTTGTTTTTTTGTTGTTTATAGTGTCGTTTTTGTTGTTTATAGTGTCGTTTTTGTTGTTTTTGTTTTTTATAGTGTAGTTTTTTGTTGTTTTTTGTTGTCTATAGTGTCGCTTTTGTTTTTTTTTGTCGTTTTTTGTTTATAGTGTCGTTTTTGTTGTTTTTTGTCATTTTTTGTTGTTTATAGTGTCGTTTTTGTTGTCTAGAGTGTCGTTTTTGTTGTTTTTTTGTCGTTTTTTGTTGTCTAGAGTGTCGTTTTTGTTGTTTTTTGTTGTTTTTCGTCATTTTTTGTTGTTTATAGTGTCGTTTTTGTTGTTTTTTGTTGTTTTTTGTTCTTTATAGTGTCGTTTTTGTTGTTTATAGTGTCGTTTTTTTGTTGTTTTTTGTCTTTTTTTGTTGTTTATAGTGTCGTTTTTGTTGTTTTTTGTCGTTTTTTGTTGTCTAGAGTGTCGTTTTTGTTGTTTTTTTGTCGTTTATAGTGTTGTTTTTGTTGTTTTTTGTCGTTTTTTGTTGTTTATAGTGTCGTTTTTGTTTTTTGTTGTTTATAGTGTCGTTTTTGTTGTTTATAGTGTCGTTTTTTGTTGTTTTTGTTGTCTATAGTGTCGTTTTTGTTGTTTTTTGTCGTTTTTTTGTCGTTTATAGTGTCGTTTTTGTTGTTTTTTGTCGTTTTTTGTTGTTTATAGTGTCGTTTTTGTTGGTTTTTGTCGTTTTTTGTTGTTTATAGTGTCGTTTTTGTTGGTTTTTCGTCGTTTTTTGTGGTTTATAGTCTCGTTTTTGTTGTTTATAGTGTCGTTTTTGTTGTCTATAGTGTCGTTTTTGTTGTTTTTTTGTCGTTTTTTGTCGTTTTTTGTTGTTTATAGTGTCGTTTTTGTTGTTTTTTGTTGTTTATAGTGTCGTTTTTGTTGTTTATAGTGTCGTTTTTGTTGTTTTTTTGTCATTTTTTGTTGTTTTTTGTCGTTTTTTGTTGTTTATAGTGTCGTTTTTGTTGTTTATAGTGTCGTTTTTTGTTGTTTTTTGTTGTTTTTGTTGTCTATAGTGTCGTTTTTGTTGTTTTTTTGTCGTTTTTTGTTTTTTGTCGTTTATAGTGTCGTTTTTGTTGTTTTTTGTCGTTTTTTGTTGTTTATAGTGTCGTTTTTGTTGGTTTTTGTCGTTTTTTGTTGTTTATAGTGTCGTTTTTGTTTGTTTTTCGTCGTTTTTTGTGGTTTATAGTCTCGTTTTTGTTGTTTATAGTGTCGTTTTTGTTGTCTATAGTGTCGTTTTTGTTGTTTTTTTGTCGTTTTTTGTTGTTTATAGTGTCGTTTTTGTTGTTTTTTGTTGTTTATAGTGTCGTTTTTGTTGTTTATAGTGTCGTTTTTGTTGTTTTTTTGTCATTTTTTGTTGTTTTTTGTCGTTTTTTGTTGTCTAGAGTGTCGTTTTTGTTGTTTTTTTGTCGTTTATAGTGTTGTTTTTGTTGTTTTTTGTCGTTTTTTGTTGTTTATAGTGTCGTTTTTGTTTTTTGTTGTTTATAGTGTCGTTTTTGTTGTTTATAGTGTCGTTTTTTGTTGTTTTTGTTGTCTATAGTGTCGTTTTTGTTGTTTTTTGTCGTTTTTTTGTCGTTTATAGTGTCGTTTTTGTTGTTTTTTGTCGTTTTTTGTTGTTTATAGTGTCGTTTTTGTTGGTTTTTGTCGTTTTTTGTTGTTTATAGTGTCGTTTTTGTTGGTTTTTCGTCGTTTTTTGTGGTTTATAGTCTCGTTTTTGTTGTTTATAGTGTCGTTTTTGTTGTCTATAGTGTCGTTTTTGTTGTTTTTTTGTCGTTTTTCGTCGTTTTTTGTTGTTTATAGTGTCGTTTTTGTTGTTTTTTGTTGTTTATAGTGTCGTTTTTGTTGTTTATAGTGTCGTTTTTGTTGTTTTTTTGTCATTTTTTGTTGTTTTTTGTCGTTTTTTGTTGTTTATGGTGTCGTTTTTGTTGTTTATAGTGTCGTTTTTTGTTGTTTTTTGTTGTTTTTGTTGTCTATAGTGTCGTTTTTGTTGTTTTTTTGTCGTTTTTTGTTTTTTGTCGTTTATAGTGTCGTTTTTGTTGTTTTTTGTCGTTTTTTGTTGTTTATAGTGTCGTTTTTGTTGGTTTTTGTCGTTTTTTGTTGTTTATAGTGTCGTTTTTGTTTGTTTTTCGTCGTTTTTTGTGGTTTATAGTCTCGTTTTTGTTGTTTATAGTGTCGTTTTTGTTGTCTATAGTGTCGTTTTTGTTGTTTTTTTGTCGTTTTTTGTTGTTTATAGTGTCGTTTTTGTTGTTTTTTGTTGTTTATAGTGTCGTTTTTGTTGTTTATAGTGTCGTTTTTGTTGTTTTTTTGTCATTTTTTGTTGTTTTTTGTCGTTTTTTGTTGTTTATAGTGTCGTTTTTGTTGTTTTTTGTCGTTTTTTGTTGTTTATAGTGTCGTTTTTGTTGTTTATAGTGTCGTTTTTTGTTGTTTTTTGTTGTTTTTGTTGTCTATAGTGTCGTTTTTGTTGTTTTTTTGTCGTTTTTTGTTGTTTTTTGTCGTTTATAGTGTCGTTTTTGTTGTTTTTTGTCGTTTTTTGTTGTTTATAGTGTCGTTTTTGTTGGTTTTTCGTCGTTTTTTGTTGTTTATAGTGTCGTTTTTGTTAGTTTTCGTTGTTTTTTGTTGTTTCTAGTGTCGTTTTTTTACTTTTTTGTTGTTTTTGTCGTTTTTTAACGTTTTTGTTGTTTATAGTGTCATTTTTGTAGTTTTTGTTGATTTTTTGTCGTTTTTTGGTAGTTTTTGTTGGTTTTTTGTCGTTTTTGTTGTTTAGTGTCGTTTTTTAGTCAGCAGTTGGTGGATGTGACAAAGACACACACACACACAGGATTTTTGCATTTTTCATGTCTAGTCTTCTAATTTATACTTTCATGTAACCCTAACCCTAACCCTAACCCTCATTTCAAACCAGAAAACCAGTCTGACCAAGGACTGAGACAGCAGTTAACAGCAGTTTGTGGATGTGACAAACAGACACATGCACACACAGACACATGCACACACACACACACGCACACACACACACAGGAGTCTGCCAATTTTTAGATTTTTTCAAGCAACAAGAGTAATGAGCTTGGGTTAGATATCTTACTGTCATGTTAACCTCCATAATACCTCCATATACCTCCTTGTCTGTCCAAGGACTGAGACAGCAGTTAACAGCAGTTGGTGGGTGTGACAAACACACACACACACACACACACAGGATTTTTTATATTTTTTCCATTTTTCAAGCAATATGAGTAATGAACTTCGGTTAAATATCTTACTGTCATGTTAACCTCCTTTAAATAACCAGTCAGTTTTAGAGTTTTTCAAGCATTTTTCAAGTCTAATCCGCTTATTCAAACCTTCAGGTGTAAACTCTAATCAAACCAATTTTGTACATCTTTTATACATTCTTAGTTTTATTCAACTTTTAACTCCTATTCATACTATTTAGACTATTTCCCACTTTTCTTTCTAATTCGTACTCCCTCCACCTACTTCAAGCAAATTCAGGCAAGCAATCCAGTTTAGCGCCAGCCTTTCAACAAACATTCAACTATTCCACATCTTTCATACATTGTTGATATCATTCCACTTTTTGTGCTCAACTTCAACAATCCAGTTTAGCGTCAGTCTTTCAGCAGTCAGCATTCACACCGCAATTTCTTCAGAAATTGCCTTTTGTAGTTATGATTGTATTATCCATACTGTAGCACTCTTAATTTTCCTATAAAGTTGAATTTTGAACTTTTAAACAGTCGAAGATCAGTCCACACAAAAGTGAAAACTACTGTATATCAACAAATGTATATGTTTAAGTGTATGTAAGTGTTTGTAATTATGTATTCATTTTTAAATTTTAGGTATATGTGTCACGTTAGAAAAGCCTGGAGTCCAGATGACCTGTTGGATGCTTGTTTAGTACTCACTGTGAAGTGTAAAGTGGTGATGGTGGACCCGAGGCTACACCTGGGCATTCATTACCTGAAATTCTGTAAGTCATTCACTCAGAACCCCACAAGGTTAAAGAATCATTACACCGTGAGACAAAAGGACATCCAAGGACAACATCTTTGATCTACAGTATCTTTAAACTCACAGCAAGTCTTATGGAACTTATTCAGGCTCATTGTTGCTTAATCAAATTGTTCTTTTATGAAAAGTCAATACATCATTTTAACAGGGAGAAACTTACAAATCAAAAACACTTCAGACATCTATTAAAAAACACAATGTTATTTCTATAACAATCACAGTAGTTTTTTGTTACTCTGATCTGATAGTAACATTTAAACCAACACTTAATATTGCTGGGCTGTTGGCTTGCAGTTTTTCTTTGCCGCTTAGTCCTTCAGTTTGTTGCACTGGGGATCCTAATGAGTATCTCGCTCTAGTTGGGAGACGGGACAGGTCTCCTGAGCACACTGAGGATGAGGAGGAATATTGTTGGGGCTGCAACCACGGCAACAGCAGTGGAGATCTGTGGGAAATAACATCAAGATGTTACATCACATAAAGAGCTGTAAGTCTAATATGCCTGCTGTACTTGGCAGTGGTGGAAACTAATTATGTACATTTACTCAAGTACTGTACCTAAGTACAATTTTGAGGTACTTAACTTGAGTATTTCTATTCCATGATGCCACTTTATAATTCTACTCTTCCACAGTTCATGGGGAAATTTTGTGCTATTATGCTCTAATATCTGACAGCCATAGTTTCTTTAAAATTATGTTTTTTCTGTATGATCAGGTTAGGAAATATGATGCATTGCTATGAATTAAAGTGCCTAACAATATACTGTTTATAAAATAAGAAATATGATGAGTAGTGACCAGCTACAAAACAAACTGATACATTACATATTACATATTGCATGTGTTTGAACCAAATGTTGAGCAGGTACATTTTACAGATTATTAAGTAAATATTATTTGCAATAGATGATAATAATAATAATTATCATTAAGGTACTTCTTTTCATTCATTATTTTAATTATATAAAAATGTGTGCAAACAGCCAACCACCCAAAGACCAAAACTAAAATGCTATATAGATATGAATGCACCAATAATAATAATAATAATAATAATAATACAATAATATAATCACTTCGTGCATAATTTGTACTTCCACTTTTAATACTTTTCTGGTAATACTTTTGTACTTTCACTTGATGTAGTATGTAGCTTGAGCATATCACACTAACCTTAATGGCAGTACTATGGTCCTTTTGGAATGAATGAAGATACACTCTGAAGAGGGCGAGGCTGCAAGGCAAGTATGAATTTGTATCTTCTGAGTCTCTGCATCTTTTGGAAGAAAGTATAAAAAATGTTTTTTCACAGATTCATGTTGAAAGCTGTATACTGCACTTACACAACTGATCTGTATATACTCATACAATTCAAACACACCTTCTGTACAAAGCACTCAGAAGCAAACTGTTGTCTGCCAGGTACAGCTCTGAAAGGCCGAGATCAATCAATACTGACAGCGGCAGCCTGAAACCCTCTTCAGCAAGGAGGCCAAGGTTGTACCATCCCTGTGGAAGAACAGTATGGCTTACACACACGTATGGACACGGACAATTATGAATAAACACAAAAAATACACACACAGCAAGAAAATCAATTAAAGAAGCAAACCTGTGGGTCGTTCCTTTGTGCTGCCAGTGTGTACATCTCTGCTGCAGAAAACAAGTCTTTCTGCTCGTCACCCTGCCCCTCATACAGCAGGTCACCCATTCTAATCAAAGCTGGAATAGAGTAAGAAGATAAATGAAAGCTTTCAATTGTAAAATGTTTGCTTGCAAGTTTCCAAATATTAAATTCCCAAAGGGTGGTTATTTACCATAAGTGTCAGGATTTTGACTTTGGATTGTGAGGTTGTAATATCTCCACATACAGTCTGATGCAAAAGCAGGATCCAGAAAACCTAACTATGGACAAAAAATATATATATATAAAAATGACAAGAATGAATAAAACAGTAACAATACCATGAGACTACAGCTAATATAGAGATAACTCACCGTATTTTGTTCACACAGATATGCTACATTGAATTGGGCAGCTGCATACCCAGACTCTGCAGCCATCATGTAATATAACAGTGAGCTGAACCTGTTGAAAAGCTAAAATGTTAATTTGCTTGGCCTTAACAGGATCATTTCTAGAGTGAATAGAGAAAAAGATTACATGTCACTCTTGAGATATGAATCCAAGGCTTTCCGCAAGATGCTGCCCAGGTATCCATTGTGCTCAGCTGCCCACTTTACCCACCTGCAGTAAGGTAAAAAGACTTTTCAGTCCTGATATAAGGGAAAATCATATATGTGAAGTGAAATGAATAAGGGGTAAGTAACTAACAAAACGGCATCCGATGGACGTCTTCTGACGTGGCCGGGTAACCCAGTGGTCCAGATTTCAGCAAGGAGAATGGCTCCCCTGATGTGCCCTCTCTCTGCAGACTTCAGATAGTACCGATAGGCCATAAACTGTCAAATACAAATTATAAACCTCTTGATATAAGCGCTCAGGAGTAGTCTGTAAGTGTACTAGTAGATGGTCACAGAAAGCATTTATACTTGAGCTAACCTGGTCAGCAGCTTGTCCTGGATACCGACCCTGTGAGTACATGACACCAAGATTCAGAGCAGCGTCTGGAGACTTGAGGAGATCCGCCTGCTCCCACAGCTGCACTGCCTGCTCGTAGTCCTGTTCAAACTGCTCATAGTACCAGGCCAGGGCATTTATTGCAGGAACAAAACCCTGTGGGACAGAAAATTGTACGCAGCAATATCGCTAGTCAAACTTTGTATGGGTTTTTGCAACAGAAAGGAGACTCCAAATGTTGCCGTATAGATAATATTAAAATTAAGAAGTAGTTAACATTTAACCATACAAAACCTGGTCCTTTGCTTTCCTCAGGAAGGTGACACCTTTTGGGATGTCCTTTTCAACTCCATGCCCCTACAGAGAAGCAAATTACCGTTTACTAATAGGAGATAGAATAATAGAATATAATATTAAATGATAATACCAAAGGAAGGAGTACTCTTTCACTAGATTAAGATATAAATTGTCATGTTTCTCATTTTACATCAGCTGTAATTCTGACCTGCAGTAGGACTATGCCATAGTCATACATTGACACCGGGTCTTCCAACTGGACAGCTCCCCTTTCGTAGTGTCTCACAGCCTTCTGGATGTTTGGAGACACTCCCTGCTGACCCCAGAACAGCATGCGGGCAATGGCTTGCTGCAAGACAGTTACTGAATTATTACTAAAAATTACATGATAAAACCTTGTTTGTTGACAGTCTGTGGCCATCTTCTTTTAACCCAAAAGGTGTATTCTGAGACACATCTAAAACTTAAAAATCAGAGATGACAGAACAGGGCACCTCAGCTTCAGCTGCTCCCCTGCGTGCCTGCAGTTTCAGCCATTGGAAGATATGATGGTCTTCGGCGGTCTGGAGATTCAACATCTCATCATTGTTTAGGTAAACAGCCTCAACAAATGTCTAAGAAAAGAAAGGACAGAGAGAAGACACAACGAAAAGTCAATGGATTTTCTTTTCTTTTGTGCACTTCCATCCTGAAACACTTGCAAATAGTCCAGAAATGCAGCTCTGTGCTTTAAATTAAACATTTGAGCACTATAATATTACCAAATGTATAATACAGCTATCTTTCTTTATATGGAAAGCAGAAAGAAAGGTGAACTTATTGATGATGGAAATCTGAAAACAACAGCCACAATAAGGTGAGCAGAAAAGGTATTACTATATCACATATCAGCTCATATGTTGTAATAAACCCGCAGCTACATGAGTTTCCTCCCAGCCTCTGCATTACAATTACTGTATGTCTGACACTGCTAGTTATGACAGAATATATTGTACAAGTACTATTCTCTGATATTTTGTTATATTTTTCACAAATATATGATAATTTAAATCATGCCATTAATTACAATGCATATTAGGCAAGAGAAGGTTATTATTGACTGATAGAAACACAGACAGACGACATACCAAAGCGTCCAATTACAAATGAATACAGAACCTGCTCTGGTGTGGGATTATGACGGTCTAAAGTTGTCTGTTTAGCAATATTTGCATAATATGCATAGGCCAGGTCTGGGTCTGTGGGTAGGCCGTGGAGACCCTGGTGGTGCAGGTGCCCAAGATGCAGAAGTGCTAATCGATCATCCTTCTGGGCTGCCAGCAGGGCCAGGAGCCAAGCCTGTACCAAACACAAGGGCATGAGAGAACATAAAAAATTGGTCACCACAGGCGTAATTTAATTTTACTGTAGTTGACCCAGTAGCACACACCTTATTGGGCTGTTTCTTGACGCCCAGGCCAGCGCTGTAGAGAACCGACGACATGTGCAGAGCTCGGTTATCAGCTAAGCATCCAGCTTGGAGCAGCAGTGGTAATATTCTGCTGACCACTCCAATGCTGCCGGCTCTGCCCAGCTTATGAAGCGATAAGGAGTACAGTGCTCTGCCCACGGCTGGCAGGCTTACTCTTCTTTCTCCTGAAAGGCAGGAAGCAAACCGATTTCAGTGTTTTATGTTATGGATATCATCAGTGAATAATAAGTTGAATAAGTATTTAAATTGTTTATTCAGCCTTTTGACAAGCGAGTGGGCCAGTCATTGCAAAAGTTTCCAAAGATGCCAAATATGTGAATTTTTGTGAATTATTTCCAGTTGATAGAATGGGATTGACTATTTAATTCAGTGTAAGCATCAGTTGGCTTCAATTTACAGCTGGAACAAGCTGATATAGAATATACTCTATGTACAGCAATACTGTCAGACTGTGGAATTGGGTGATTTTTCCAACCTTAAAGCTGCTTTAGAGAAAATGAAAGGGGGAAAACTGGACATTCATGTGTTAAGAATATGAAAAATGCAAAATAGATTCATTTGCATTTAAAATTCCAAAATATTACCAAATATTATCAGTGAAACATACTTAGTTGTCAAAGTTTAAGAACTCATTGTGAAAGACGTTTCCTTTTCACAGTGGTAAATCATCAATATGCATGTGTTGTACATGCTGCAAGTATATCATGTTTTTGAATATAAAAAGCAAAGTAATGTATTGCTCTCATCAGATTAATGTGGGGGTGTAGAAATGTAAAGTACCTTAACATTGTACCAGTATTTTTGTGTGTTTTATCTCTTACCATGTTTTAAAGCCAAAAACTTGGCCAGTTTTGCAGCTTGTCTTCTATGAGGGTCAGTTGCCTCCCACAGTGCACACTGTGACTTTGATGGTAGTCTTTCCTTTACCGTCCACTCATAGAACGCATCAGAACAGGTCTCTGGGGGGAAAAAACAACATAGACAGTTTCTTTGCACCTTCAGTAGCTCTGCAGAAAGCTCCTGAGAAATATTTCAGATGCAGTAATTTTAGCACCATCTAGTGGATATATATATAAGTACTACCAGGCTCTGTCCGCTGTTTGGCCTTGAGATAATAACCACTGATTTTCACATTCAGCTCGAGATGAAATTCTTGGCACGTCTGCATCCATCCTGTCAGGTTCACAGTCCTAACAACATCTGGAATAACAACTTCAGACTGGGGAAGAGAGGAATGATCGGAGTCAAACACAGGGAATACTGATCACAGACAACAACTGTAGGCGGGTGCAGTACATTACCATTTTGTGAGGTGATGCTCTGTTGCGGTAGTAAACCAATGGTCCATAATAACCTTCCACACCTGTTATGTATTTCCCTCCACCTATCACAAAATATCCCTCTGTGTCATCCAGCACGACAACATGACTCAACCTGGAAGACACAACAAAAAACCTGACACGTTGACAACAGTTGTGCACGACACCTGAAGTGCATTTTCATTCCTGATGTCGATATTATCACTTTGTCATGTTAAAGTAGACTTACATATGTTCCATTGAATGATCTGTTCGCTTCTCCTTGTCCATGCACACCATGGAGACAGTCACCTGAGACGCAGTGACAATGACCCCTTTATATTTCATTACTACCATTATTTAAATCCTGTAAGGAAATCCTCTGTCAACAAGAGACTACTCACCGTTCTACCGTGCAACATCAAACTTATTTGGCACCACTCACTTAAAGGCACCTTGAATGGAGAGAGAAATGCAGAGGATTCCTCAGACTCTCCATTCATCTGGATGTGCAGCTGGCCTGTACATATGAGGCAACAGTAAAAGATTAATGTTTAGTCTGGACAATGGCACTGTGTAGTTACACAATGAGAATATCTGATAGGTGAGAGGAAAGTCTTAATTATACCTGCTTTATTGAGTAACAGTGTTGGTGTGACATAGTTATTATGGGAGTCTATATGGTAAAACACGCCACACATGTTTTTCTGGCAGTGTCTGGTCACAAATATCCAGATGGAGAACATACACCTGGCAAAAAGACGAAGCACACCTGGTAAACCTAACCCTAAATAAGATCTGCATTAACAGAGTAGAAAGCTCGGTTGTGTGTGGTGTGAATTTTGTTGTCTTACCATGGAAAAGAGATGGATTTAACACGCAGATACTCCAGAAACTCGCTGCTGTAAGGGTTCAGTGTCTTTGTGATGCCAAAACTTTCTCCAGACGAGGCATATATTGAAGACAGCAAATGCACCGTTTCTGAATGACAGTGTTTTTAGTTTGCAGGACAACTGAAGCATTTCATTCCACAATAAGTCTATTATGACGATTCAATTGCTGATAAATTTAGCTGTTTTTGAGGATGGTGTTCTCTGATTTAATGTTGCCAGACATTTTGGACTTTTCAAAGCCACACTTGAAATAGTTCAGTTGTGAACATGTACATTTGTCTTCTGACTACAAGCTCCACTTCTCTAACCTTACCTTGCTCCAAAGGGCATTGTTTCTTTGAAAATGGTTGAGTTAATTGAAGCATTTGTGTGCTCCAGGCAATGCACAGTTGATGCCGTTTCACAGGTCGATTAAAAAAAGGCTTAGGCTGCAAAGTTGCCACATCGTGAGCTGCGACAGACGCCTCAGTGTCATCAAATCCACTGTATCTGACTGACGCCAGCAGGATACAACTCAGCACCCACTGGGAGTCTGGAACAATCCCATCAGCTTGATACACCAACCAGTCGGGCAGGTTCAGCTTCAGAGTCCTTACTCTAGGGTCACCGGGGACGCAGCTCCACTGTCTCAGCAGGAGTGTGGACGTGACGCCAGTGTCAAAAGATACGATACAGTCCAGCTGTACTGTAGCAGGTTCATCGCAAGAGTAAAGTACGTCCAAAAGATGGTCTGACAGAGGCTCCTCTGGAGGATTCAGGAGCATCACCTCATCTAAACCCCAGACAACCTGTATGAAGACATGCATTAGTTCCCAATGACATCTGTTAAAAGCAGAAGGGACCAGCGTCTCACAGGTCATGAAGGGAAGCCTGCTCCTACCTGGACAATGAGACAAAACACACAGATGTATTTGTAGATGTGTTTGTAGTGCAGGACATCCATGGTTCAGGCAGCGTTTTCATTCATCTCTCCATTGAAGATTGTCAAGCTACGTAGAAGCAAGAAGCCTCAAGATCCGGACCTCATCCTGCTCTACCTTACTTGCGTTGAAGCATAAGTAAATATTTATTTAACAGCACATAGCCCCACCTAATTACACAGTGTAGTCAAGGTGGAGCTTTGTGAATTGGGTTACATATCAATACTTAACTTACAACCAAAGGTAAACTAGTATCATTTACCTGCTACGCAGATTCTACATTTACGTTTTAATTAAAATTCTTTGTTTTGGAGCAAACTTATGAAGTACACGGCCATCTTTGAGAAATTATATTAAAGGGAAGACACCCTTGTTTAAATCTACAGATAAGAAGGGAATGTTACGTGTGCTGTGCAGCATGTAGTGTAATGTCTATGAAAAATCAGCTCATCTTTCATTCAAAATTGTTTATTGCTATCATGCAGGAGTGCCATAAAAGTCTAGACCATCACAGAAGATGCAAAATTATTATTTTCTCTGTACAAATATACTGTTTGTATCCATAAGTAGAAGCCCAAAATGAAGAGAGAAAAAGTAGAGTTGGGAGAAAAGAGCTTAAGCTGATCCACTCTTCTAACCCAATATAGGTTTTGTTACAGCAGTTGACATGCATCAACATTGCAGTGCATTATACTGGGAGCAGATGGACACACACGCACACATTCTGATGGCATAATCCATTTACAGCTCGTCGTGCAAAAGAGGTACAAATGACACTTTAAAAAAGTACCAGTAGGAAATTGAATTTTTTTGAACTGGTTTCTAAAATAAAATATTGAAACATGTCTTGTACATCGTAAACCACCTGTTACATTATGAAGCTAGGGGAGGCCGACTGTGTCTTTTGCAGCACTTTTTGGTTCTTAATTGTTCAGACAACGCCCTAAGTGTACTGGCGTCTCTACTACTTTATTAATCACCTACAACTACTGATGCATAGTTCTGTGCTCATACGAAGCTGTCAATATTAAAAGTGGCACGGTGTTCTTTGCTGTGGTAATCTGAGGATAGTAATCATCCGTACCAAATGTAAACATACTGTACTGATCATACCATTACAGAAACAAGATCCTTGGACATTCAGCGTCTAATCTCAGGATATACATTACAGGCTGTATATATATGTATATATATATATATATATATATATCGTGGTTTTGTGTTCTGTGTAAAAGGGGCGAACACACTACAAATACAAAGACCTCGGACAGAAATAGTAATTTGGCACTTTGACATGATTTGTCTTCAGCTTCCACAACTTGTTGAGCTAAATCTTTCATAAAAGGTGGATGACAAAGTGGTAACAATTTAAAAATGTCTATCTCTAACAGAGCAAATAAGTTTGCCTTGTAACTATAGCCCTTACCAGCACCCATCCGTCACTGACAAACTGCTGTTTGACAGAGTTTTCATTGTCCACCTAAATAATCACTAAAACAGAAACAATAAGACAGAGGACTGCAGGAGCCAACGTTAAAGTCGAACCTCGTTCATCAAATTAACATCCAGCAGAAAATGTTGGATCCCATCTATCCAACATCCAATTTATTAAGAGTATAATCTTCAAAAGAAAACTTAAGTTGTTCACCTTTTTTAAATACTTGCGCTTCAAAAGCTTTGTGTTAAAGTCTTTGAGTAACGTGTTGTTTTTCATGGTATATACTGTACACTTTCTCCAAAGTGTATCCCCATTTCCTCAAATTCACTACACACTCAGATAAAAGTTCATTGTCTCTGGTATTTTCAAACTGTTATGTTTAGCATTTTGGTAACATTTCTGCTTACTAACAAAAGGATACCTACACCCAAGCTGTAGACTTAGCCAGGATCTTCAAACACTTGTTCACCTCCTGGTCCAGGGAGGATATGTGTAAATCCACAAATCTATCCAAGGGAGTCCAAATCAGAACGAGTAGCTACTGCTGCTACACTGTCTCTAAACGGCACTTAAAAGTGCAGAAGTGTGGAAATTTGAGTCACTAATATACTAGTCCGAGCTTTCTACTACTCTTCTGTTTGAGGAACTCCTGATTGTGCCATTTGCTCTGTCAAGACAACAAAAAGACAGAAAAACTTGTACCCATCAATTAAAAACAAAGTACTCAGTGAAAAAAAAAGTGCACATTCACTTTGGATTTGTAGACTAGGTGGTTAGGTAATAATAAAAGAAACATCAAGTGTTGTCTAAGCAGGTTAACGACAAGAACCAAGCAAACACTAAGAGCATTCGAGTATCAGTCAAACAAAAGTGAAGACATGCAAAATGTTATAGATTGTAGAACAAGAAAGAAAAAACAACTGGGAGACACATTTCCCTTTTAGACTGGCACAATTTCCTGCAGAATAAATAATACTTTACATTCCAATATACACACCTACCCATTCCCCACATATTCAACATTGACCAAATAAGCAGATAAAACTGAACAGCTGGTTGCTCCCACAGTCCAGTTTCTCAGAGTAGGTGTTGTACCTACAAAAAGACGCAATGGCACCAAATCGTGCCATCATTGACCATTAATGAACCCCAAAAAACCTTTTTCAAAAACAGACCAGAGGAATACAGTCAAACAGCTTTGACAGCCTGTAGTTCATGGAGCCCTTATTTCCTCTGTTTCTTGAAGATCTTGAAGGTGTGTTTCTTGCGGCTGGCAGTGGAATCTGTGTCTTCTCCCGTAGAGCCACTGTCCTCCTCCAGCGGGCTCTTTTTGGAGGACAGCTGCGGGATGCGGGTGCTGCTCTTTACCCCCACGGCCCCTGGTTGCCCTCCGGTAGGTGACGGTGTATCCGGCTCCGTGGAGTTGGGGCTGAAGGAGCGGGATGACTCTGACTGACTGTTGATCTCTCCCAGGCTGGGCGACTTCTCCATGGCGTACACCTTCTTCATGAGTATGGGGCTGTCAGGGCCAAGCTCTGCAGGACTGATCTCATGAATGCGGTTCCCTCCGTTGGGGGTCTGAGCATGCAGTGAGACGGCGTCATCTGTGCGGCCGGACAGGCCGTGCATGATAGAAGTGGGCTTGATTATGTGGCCTTTGGAGCTGTAGGCAGATAGCCGATCACCAACTTGGGAGAGGGACAGGGAGGAGTCGGAGTCAGAGCGATTAAGGTCCCTGTGGGTAAAAAACAAAAAAAACCCAAGTTAGAGGAAATGAGAAAAAAAAAAAAAAAAAAACTCAAACAGCTTAAAGAGGAAGCCTTGCATGCTGGGGGTTATCTACACTATGCCTGTAAAGCCATGGACACGCTGGGCACAGCCTGAACACTGGAACTCCACACTTGTTAGTAGAGCAGGCAAAGAACAGCAGCAACACTGAGAGAGGTCGAAAAAGAGTAAATGCATAGATTCTGTAATGCCTCATCAGGTGCAACGACGTGAAAACAAAATGAATAAAAGAAAAACTAAAGAAAGTACGACAAAATAAAATGAATAAAAATGATGTACAGAAGAAGGTACCTACGTTATGATACATGTGGTAAAAACGACAACAGGTGGTTAAAAAAATAAACACCCACGCACATGCGACGTGTGTGGAGAATTGGAAAGAGACGGCTACCCGAAGCTGTCGCTGCACGAGTGTGCGTTGGAGACATCTGAGAAGATGAAATCAGGAATGGGGTCCATGGGCTGGAAAGAAGCATGATACATATGGGAGGAATGAGGGGCTACAATGCCACCCAAAGGGCTAGGAGAGCAGGAGGAAGAGGAAGACAATGAAGACAGGGACTGAGGGTTCAAGTTGGAGGCAGAGATGATGGAGGGGTGAGACACAGCCGAGGAAAGAGGAGGCAGAGGGAGACACTCGAGCTGCCCAAATGACTGGCTGCGTGACTGTCTGAGGGTAGCCCTACACCTGGATGGGTATGGGGTTCCCTCCCCCTGCTGCCCCGCCATTAGGCAACTCTCTACCAACCTCTGGGAGCCCATGGCCAGCTGGGGGTCAATGTGGCGTTGGCGCAGGGACATCATACTGGGAGCTGTGGGCACAAAACAACAGCATTATCGACAACCACGTGAAATAACGTCTGACGGACAAGGGGAGACCGGGAGATTAGTGGAAAGATACTCAGGTGCTGGGATACATTTCTCTGGACTTTAACTGACTTAAAACTCTGAATATTAACTCTCAAAGATAAATCCCATTTAATTATTTTGAACACCATTATTACATTATGATAAAATCCCAATGTTCCTGTTTTTATCTCTCCTCCTTACAGGGGATATAAATATTAAAAGGGAGAAAACAGTCAAGCTGTTACCAACTAAGATTGTTTAAATTAATAAAATGAAAAAATATTATACAATCATTAGCAAATTTATGAGAGGAAGTTCCCATTTACAATAAAATTAAGTGACAAATCACTATGGGAAAAAAGCAAGGGTGCACTAAGGGGTGACAAGATTTAGAGGAGGGAGTAAATGTGGCAAGCAGGCAACTAGGGTGAGGTCAGGGGTGTTTTTAGATGAACGCAGCATGGAGTACTTTTTCCCTTTCAGCTGTGTCCATCTGCAGTGCACTGTCCATTTAAAAAGTATTATAGCTCTGTGTGGCTTTGGGTCAGGGGAGGAGACAGGGGTGTCAGACTAAGGACTAAACTGGGGCATGAATAAATGGCCAACCAGGATATTTCCACATGGGCTGACAGTCTGAACCGACGGACCACAGGTCACTGGCTCGCCGTTCCAACAGTCGGGTGCCATCTGTAGTTAGGCCAATGAGACAGCAGTGGAAGCCAAATGCCAGAAAGGTGGTGGAGGGAGAGAGGGGAGTGAGATAGGGAGTGCAATTAATGTTGATTAAAAGATTTACTCACTATTGCGGTCGGGAAAGGATTCTGCAGAACAACTTTAGCCTGCAGTTAGTCAAACCAAACACCTAATGCAAGTTTATGCCATAATAATAATTCAAATATAGACCCCATAAAAACATGACTACAAAGCATTATGATCATTTATGATGGTTTGGAGATAAAGACGTGTGAGATGTGTTTAGCTTAAGAATTCTGCGATGAAATACTAATATTCTTTGAACATAAAGATTTCATTAAAATAATGGGCAGCTTTTGTGTATTATTTGTGTCTCATATTCAACCTAAATAAGAATTTAAACTAGGCACTGACGGCATATGACACGTTTCCTTTAGCTGAGGCTGTTTGACCAAAAGAAGATTCAAAAGGTCTGTAACACATATTAGGACACAACCACTACAAACAGGTCAGCACAAGAACGTGTTCTCATTAAGAAGTATATTTTTCTTAACAGTTCAATTTCCAGTGGAAAGTCACAGGAGTCTTCAATCTCCATAATCGACTGAGAGTCAAGTAAACACTTTTATCCAAAATGAGAACAATCAACAAGGCATTCAACTGGAATTGTGACAATTAGACAATTATATGAATTTACATGGTACACATTATACAAATGTAAAACATCAGTCATTCACTCGTACACATGTGTGACCCTCACTACCTACATCACCAGGGAGGCCACAAGGACACATTCAGGTAAATGTAGCGTAAAAGGTCCAAATTCTCATGTGGGCTTGGATTTCCCCAGCAGGGTCTTGGAGTGTTTAGGGGTTTGTTTGCTAATCCCCCCAGAATGGCCGACAGATTCAGATGAACTCTTACATTGCAGAGTTCCAGGCACGATATCCTCGTCCATGTCGTCCATGTCGTCGGACATGATGAAGTGCTGAGGTGTAGCTCTGCCGCCCATGAAGCTGGCATCAAGGTTGAGGGCTGAGGCCAGAGAAGGAAGGCCTGGGTTGTTGACGATGGTAAAACCTGTGAGGATCTCTATCTGCTGCCAGCGATGAAGCCTCTCCCGCAGAGCAGCCGTCACCTCTCCCAGGGCTTGTCTATGAAAGATGAGGAGATAGTAGGAGAAGGAGAAATAAGTCAAGAGGAAAAGTAACTTATTCATTATCACTGTATGATGAGACATAATATCCAAATATGAAATAAGTAAGCAAAGTCTAAAGCCCCATACAGACTGGATTTAGTTTTCCTAGGGTAAGTGAGATAAAGTTTTTTTACACAGCCAGGTCAGTGATTTTAATCCCATCTGGAGCATGTAAGTGGGTCATTTTTAACCCCACCCCAGCAATTATTACAGCCACGTTTACATGCTGCTGTCGCTCCTGTAATGTCCTTGCACTTTAAAGTGTTTTGCGTCCAAGTCCAAAAAAATAATTTGCTAATCTGATAGAGCGAAACACGTTAACACCAACATAAAGGCCTATTTGGGAACGATTATGACAACGAAAAAACATTTAAGCCATCAGGGGATCAAGAGCTCATCAAATAGGCTGTTGTAATGGCAGCTACTGGTAGGTACTGGTATTCTCTTCTGGCTAATCCTGCAGAATGTCCATGTTGATTACAAACCACATCCTGTAATTTTGTAATGGTTAAAATGTTATGGGTGGTTACGTCCAGAATGAGGCGTCAAATTACAGAGCACAGTGAACATTTTATTCCTCTCCTTCCCCTGTAATGTTAATCCTGTTCGAATGGGGCGGTCACTTATTTTTTCCAAATGAAAATATTGTTTTGACCATTTTTGTACCAAGTATGATAAGTGTTCTAACTCTAATATCTGACTTACTTTGCTGCCAGTATTTTGTGGTCCACATCATCCAGGGAGGAGCTGTGAGCCACATGGAAAGTCCCAAAGAGGGTGTTCCTCTTCTTTTTAATCTTCTCTGCCTGTTAAAACAAATGACTAAAGATTTATCTCTGCTGTATTAATTTGAATCCACACAATATGTTAAAGGGAAATCTTGTTCCCAGGTACAACAACGGACAATGAGTATTGAAGTTGAGCCATTTCACAAAACCATAATTGAGAATACTTTAATTTTGACTGTTTTTTTTTTTATTTTTATTGCATGAACAACTGAAATAAACACCTAATTTCTCCTGATCAGGCTCATGTTCAGGCATTATGGACAGGCTAGTCTAAAATCTTAGGTCTCTGGCAACTTTGCATTAAATTCCAAAGCAACTATTTTACATAGATTTTAAATAGATTGTCGCATGATCAAGGCAATAACATCAGCTCTTAAAAAGCTCTAGACTTTTACATGCTTACCCCTTCTTTGGCCACCAGGAGCTGCCGTTCAGCATTTTGCTTCTTGATATTGTAGTACTGCACTTCCACCTCGTGGGTGAGCTGCAGCCACTTCTGGAGAGAGTCTGGTGGTGACCAGCTGCTCCGTGACTCCAACTCCTTCTCAGCTTTCTTCAATGCCATGCGCACCTGCAACAAATGTGATACATAACATGACAAATTAACACATAAAAACAACACACCCAAAAACTTTTAAATAACTAGCGAGATTGACATGTCACAATTCTACATACTCCAGATTAAAGACAACTTAAAACCTTGTTTATGGTTAAGGACTGATGGATCTCGACACTCTCGTGTCAGTAATTGACTGGCCTTGCCACAGACCACTGAACATAAACTCAAAGCGCCTAGAATTGTACCAATTTATCACTGTGTTTCTAAATGAAAAAAACAAGTGACAAAGGTGTCAAGCAAATACTCATGTGTTTTGCTTGCTTGTGTGGGCTGTGCTGTGTTGTTCCTGCCAAATTCCTAATGGACAAGGACTTCAGTGGGTGTATTTATACTATAGCCAGAGAGAATCTGATAGACCTAAACATACTGTGTAGTTGCCACCTTGGTAGTTCATAAAACAGTATTCACACAGTTTCAGTGCCTCTCCACTGTGTAAAACTTATGATCTGTTTAAACTTCAAATGCCATGTTTAAGTTACATTTATCATGTGGCAAATACCTGGTCTAGCTCTTCTTCAGCGTACTTTTGGCGACTCAGTTCATTCACTGTGCCCTCACGCAGCTCCCTCAGTCGTTGGGCCTCCTGCTTGGCTGCGTTGATCTCGTCCCTCAGCTTCTGCTCTAGGTTCACCTTTTCCACTTCTACCGTACGGTGCTCCTCCTGAGCGATCTGTAGCCTGCGAACAAGAAAGAACAATAATTTTTAGTTTGTCTTAGAAGCAAGACATCAGTGGCTGCTTAATACAGTCAAACAAAAAAAATAAATAGCGTAGTAGGTGTCATGACGTGTAAGCATGCGAGTGTCATGTATGTGCAGAACGTAGGACTTGCATCGGCCCTGCAGAACCGGAAACAATGGCTTACATGTAGAAAAGCAAAGAGCCATGGTCAGCTGCTAGGCAGCTCACAATAAACTGACATCAGAGGAAGCAGAGCCAAAAATGGGAACAGCTGCCAGCGTGTAACTTTAGAACAGTACAGTGTTGTACCCAATGCTCCAGTAGTGTCCAAAGAAATCTGTGTTGGGTTGTGTGTGGGATATTTTTAGAACAACCTCTTAAAAAAAAAAGTCTACTTTTAAAAGAGATGACCAATGACATCATTAGTTGTGTTTGGATACACACCATTTTAAGATACTGTAATCTGTAAAAAAAAACAAACAAAAAAAACCCTAATCAACAGCAGAACAATTGTGATTAACAGGTATGTTCAAATAATAAGAATTTCTAAACCAAGAAATAATTGGTTAAATTTGATTTGTAAAGCGAGTGAGACAAGGCTCAGGTGACTGTAGTTACAATGGTCTTTTACCCGAACAGTCCCTTGTTGGCTAAGCAATTATAACAATGGAAGTCCCAAGTCCCAATATGTAATACTGAGACTTATGACGCAGCAAAACCACAACAAAAAAATCCTCTTTTTATTCTCCAGACATTGAAGGACAGGAAGCAGTACTATATTTCAGTCACTAGGGAGAAGCACTCTCCTCCTGTCGGCCTGAACACAACAGCAGAGGACTGAAAGGTGATCCAGAGAGCTAGCCATGGAAAATGTGGGTGGTGGACAGTCCTGCTAATGCTTTCGACCCTGACCTCTGCCATTCCCTTGCTAAGACTTGAAAGCACTGGCAGAGCTACAATGCCCAGAGAGAAGACACCAAATACTGTTTCATCTGACCTGCATTGCAGGGCTCTCAGGAGGCAGACCCCATGTCTCAGCAGAATTTGCAGGGGAAGGTAAATAATAACCCACAAGTTTTTGTATTTGTATCTTACTTACATACATTAATTCCTCCCTAATATTAACTTTGTGTGGAAAGAAAAGTAACATATTAATGCCTATCACGTGCAATGTTGTTGCCAGTCCTTTTCCAGTCTGTCTGCACACCACACCCCAATCCAAATGTGGGTGAATTAGCACTGGAGCTGACATGTTAAGCAGTCACGCTTAACACCATCTCCCACCGGTGAGGCAGCGGCAGGGTCAAACAGCATTGTAAAAGCCACTCAGGAAATCAGTCAAAGCCTCCTCCCTCTGTTTCCCAACAGGGAAGCCATGGCCGGGCCAAGCTACTTGATACCACCAAAGGATCTGCTTGAAGGTATGGAAAGAGAGCAGCTGGCAGCCGGGATCAGGAAGAAAGGCCCGGCTACAGACAGAGGACATACCACTCCCTCTATCTCTCAGCTCCAAAAACATTTACTGTGAAATCTCTTCCTGCTAGTCAGACTGAACTGCACTATAATATAATATCCCCACAGCCACAGTGCTTGGCTGTCCAGGCTGCAACACATATTGTAAAATCTGATTTAGAACAATGTAATGCTAACTCTGAATTGTCTGAGAATCATAGTCAGCTGCTTTTGGCAGTAGATACATAAGGTAGCTGGACTGATTTTTAAATGATTATGGTTCATGGGACATATTCTACTTTATGAGAAACAGGCACGTGTTTTGGGTTTGCTTGTCCCTTTCCTGATTAGATTTAAATGTGGGTCGCACAACACTACTGAATTGCAGCAAATAAATTATACTGTAACGCTGACTGAATAGACCTTTGGGATATGAGATATGACGCAATGTTTGCACTGCACCTTGTATGTGTAAACAGCACAGCACTGTCCCAAACAACCATTACAATCAGCTATGGTAGGTTTGAGTAGCTGCAGATCATAATGAATAATGTCTGCACTTGTGCACCTTTAAGATTCATTAAAAGCTTTCTGGTTTAATCTGAAGAATTAAGGACGACCAATTAGCTTAGCAAGAAAGAAATGTCAGCGTCCACTTCAAAGTTGGCAGTGGCAGGTGTGTTTTCACAACTGATCAAAGTATGAAGCCACAGAGGCAACACACACACACTGACCTGGCAGTCTATCAGACGCACAGAGAATGACCTCAATGGTTTGTCCCCACTAGAGCAGTCAATGGGTCTTTTGATTGGTATTCAGGAAGCAAATCCCACAAAAATACTTTCCACTCCCTTATTGTACTGCTCCAATAAAGAAATGCACCTCAAATATATTATATAAAACATGCATAGACCAAAGCCATGATGTGCAATAAGAAGAGGTGCGACTGTTCAGGAAATTAAGAATCTAAGGCTGACACAAACACATCATCACTGTTCAGACAGTGAAACTTAAGTCTTGTCTTTTCAGTCTCTTTGCTATTCATCGGTCTCATGTTTCAGAAACCTGTGTCTCATAAACAGCCAGCTGATACAGAGCAACTCATGTGGGCAATAAGGGTAGTAAAACTAAAGGACTAAAGGTTTTGATGCCTATAGTATCTCATCTCTCCCTTGTCTGCCCCCAAGCATCAAGACAGTTATGTTATGCAGTCATGTGACAACACCGGCCAGTGAAAGGGACCGACCCTATCCCTGGTATTTAATCTAACAATATATGGTTTCCTCAGAGGTTAAACACATTCCACTTCTTTTTTTCAAACCCCTAACCCTTTACTAGACACAGTGCATTTAGTGGTAACTTCATGACAAACCGGCAGATGCGAATAACAATTCCAGTCCATAATAGGAACACACCTATGACAAGAATCCTCTCACGCTACCTCTTAATCACAGAAAAGCTGTAACCTCACAGACTTGAAAATGCACTGCATTGCAAAGCATTTGTGGCATTAAGGCAGCTCATGTTTGAACAGTCCCTTTTCATGTTAAGTTCTGTCCACCAGTATCAAGGTTTAATCAAAAATATCTATATCAATACATCAGCAACAAAACATCAAATGTCATTTCTTTATGACTTTAGGCAATCGGATGGCACTACCTGCACCTTGGTAATGCCGTATCGTTTTAAAAGTTAAAAATAAAACCTGACCTGTGTACGAGGTGAAGCTGTGTTTTGAGTATCCTTTAAAGGAATAAGAGGAGACAGTGCCTGCTTAAAAGCACATTCCCAGCATTCCTTTAAGTCTTAACAGGACCAAAATAGTTAGATTTGTCATATAAACTTCAATTATTCCTCATGATATGCCAACATTTAATCTTCCAGGCAGCAAAGGCATGATGCTCATTAGGCCAAAAGACACCAGGTGTCAGCATGAAGTATCCAGTGTCAGAATAGATTGTATGCGATACTGTAGACATACATCATCCACAAGCCTTGTTTAATAATGTATAATTCATTTTAAAAAAAGGGTGAGAGATAACAAACTACCTCTGACTGAAGGATTGAATAACTAATGTTAGATGTTGGCAAGTTGCACAGTACTTGAACAGTTCATGTATCTATATTACACAAATCTTGCCATATAACTTAATAGTTAAATTTTATTTAAATGTGACTCATTTAATTCACTTCATCTGGAGTCATTTGTCCGAAGGTCTTGTCCACTGAATCACAGTGCAGCTCTTCCAGGCTCTCATAGCCAAGTCTTACACTTCCCATTTTTGAACAATGTGGCTCTGTTCATGCAATCCTATAAAAGGGATTACTGATATCCGATTTATGATTATGGAAATAGATATATATATAGGATTCAGAACCACTATATGCAAATGTTTAACAATCAAGCACGTCTTATTTGCATAGTAAAATCATTGATACTGACAGGATTTTCTGCAGGGTTGCCTCCTTTGTCCTGTTTTAGCAAACACCAGAAGAAATACACTTTTGTGAAATAAAACCTTAAAAAGGAAAAAGCGAAGGGGCGCTATTTCACACACCAAATGCTTTATGAGTAATGAGTGAGGCTGTTGTCTGGATCGTCTTCTACGGTAATTATCAAACTCAAAAAACAAAAGGCTGTTAAAGTGTTAGCCCTGTTGATAAGGATTGATTAATCACTCTAAAATATTTAAGTTCCCAGTAGAATGTCGTGTCAGAGGAATGTAAATGTCAGTAAATATTCAAGGCTAACCAATCAATAAGTGAGCAAGTTAGGGATCTGTGAGGAGTAACTCACTGCACATGCAAAACATATAAGCAGCATTTTCAGTCCAACATTGGCTGATGTTAGATTTAAGGATGATAATTTTTATTTATCAAAATACTCTTGAGTTGAAGTTAGTTTGAAGTCAGTTTACGGTAGTGTCTGAGATCTATATTGTAGGCAAGAAGACGGTGAGTATAAATGTATTTGTTTAATGTTCAAAAGTTCTAATAAGAAGACAAAAACATTTAGTACTGTGTTTTATGTGGAAATATAAAACGAATGGTATGTGTGCACAATGCAGTACTTGTAGAGTATAACACATTGTTGTGTGGGTGGTGGGAAAAACCCTCACTTCTGTTGTAGGTCATGCAGACTCTGTTCAGCTCTCTGCAGGCCCTCCAGGTCTTTCATCATCTTCTTCATGTGGTCTTTGGAGTAGCGGTTCTGGATGTAGGCAAACCAGCAGCCACCCATGCCTATGACTATTGACACTACCAGCATGAAGTCCTTCAAGTGGTTATGTCTATTCACTGAGAGAAAGAGAAAAGTAAGACACATTTTAGCAAGGTAATGAACATCAAAATCAGCAGATAAACCGATATAAGAGCAGGTATATTTCAGCCAGGCAATATATATGTCAAGATCACAAGATAAAGCTGTCCAACAATGAGCAAACTTCACAAGGATGTGGTGTGAAGTTTGTGCTTGAACATAGCCTAGTCATACTGCAATTGTTGTGGGGTGACACAAATAGAAGAGTCAGTAGCAAAAGTTCAGGTTGCGATTGAGGGGCCTAGTGCCTAAAGCCAGCTTAACACAGCCTATTTCAGTCTGGTAACCAATGCTAATAAACATGCACAGAAAACCAAACAATGGCAACTAACATTTTGGCACACATGAGGAGCTATGAATCAAATCCTAGCTGCTACTATTCCACTGAAAAACTAGGTTAGTGCATGCGGTCATGTGGTCATGGGGGGGAGATTCGAAGCTCTTAAAAGTCACAGCAGCTAAAAAGCAGCTTTCCCGTTTGTAGAAAACCTTAGATTAGACAAAGATCCAACAAGCATTACAAAGGCCATCTTATAATCAAACCCACAATCAAGCCAATTTGTCATTTAATGTGTCAGAAGAGCATGTTCATGCAGCAACTGACTAAAAGCCTGAATCTCAGCATTGCAAGCTACATGATGAGGCAAGTTTCTCTTGCAAAACCTGCAAATGGGTGTGTGGGAAAGAGACGTCAAACACATGACTTCTACTTCCTGCAGTGAGATAAAAAGGAAGTAAAACTAGGAGAAAAAGACAATACAGAATTGTTTTTTTAAGATATGATCAGGAGGACATGCCACCTAAAAACATTGTTCATTACAAGCATGTCCGTGTACCTCTGGCTGCTAATGACATGGGGCCAAGTCAAATAACACAGCCAAGGTTCACCCCACAGCACACACTTCTCTTCACATGAACCCTCTGTATGGTAAAACACACACCACTGAGACTAGCTTGTGCAAAATGATCTTTCAGATGGGTTGTGTATATTCCTGTAGACTTGCTTATAAAGTCCAGAACAAACACAGGTTCATCAGAGTCGAGGAACTTGGACCAGATGTGCCTGCTATTGTGTCAAGGTATGTACCAGAACTGAGGAAGAGAACACCTACAGAACAGCTGTAAACCACTGCTCCTGTCTCTTCTAAATTCTACTGAAAAAGTACAATAACTACACCTCAGCTACACTGGAAAGGACGGTATATGCAGATCACTACCCTTCAACCACCGAGAGCACAACTACCCAAAATGAGATCACGATATTTAACTGAAATACATGTGTGCTAAATTTATCTTGTGTCTGCATAGTGACTAAGCACAGATGCTTAAAAAGGAAACACTGTGCATTATCTCTGAGATAATATAAAATAATTTCTAATGCTACACTGTTCTCTGACACTCCCGGTTCCAGTTACAGATAGTGTTGGTCTCATGACACTATCTGTCTTAAACAGGAAACAGTTTGCGTTCTGTGATCACCCAAGTATAGTCTTTGTAATTTGCTACTTGCATACAGCTAACACTACATTCCCTGCCTTTCAGAAATACCACCAAGAGAGTGACATTTGATTAACCACAAAACTGGAAATAACTGGACCCAAATGTGCTTGGGTTAATTATTACACAACTGTCCACTAGATCAGGATCAACCCATTGTGACATGTGTCTTAAAATGCTGCTGCTATATACAGTCAGTCAGTCTGACTATTAGTGGGACCCACTGGCTTTGAGAGGCTGTCAAAGCCAGACAGCGCTCGCTTATGTCTTCCTTCGGTTGTGACTCTAACAAAACACATTCACAATGACACATGCCAGACACAGACCACTACTCACTGTTCCCCTGTGCAATTTCTTACAAATGCAAAAACCTGCTTTCTATGAAGGTTCATTAAATGTTCTCTTCTTGCTTCACTAATGATTACATATATCTGCTTTCATCAGCACTTGTCTCCATCTTAATTGTTCTCCAGTGAAAAAGGACTTCAAGGAAGTCCAAAAAGCTCCTGACTTTCTAAACTCAGTAATGTGTCAGTATCCAGCTTTCATGTTGTAACTAAGCTTTTAATGACTAAATTGTTTTTCATGAAGAAAATGTGTAATTTTGGCAGTCACTCTGGGAACAAGTTTTCCCTAATGTCCACACAGATTACATAAAAGAAATATAAAGTACTGCCAAGATGTATGACAAATGACACACATCCCACCCATTATAATGTTATGAACTCCTAAAAAAAAAAAAAGAAAAAAGCCCTGAAGGATTACAATCTGCAGTTTCAGAACTGGATCAGTGATACTGGAGAAGGAGAGGATGGGTGGTTTGTTTATTTGTGTCAGTACGCAGAGGGGTGTGTCTGGAATACAGAGTGTGGTCTAACCCTCAGCTCACTTCCTCAATCGCTGAACCAGATACAGGTGGTAACAGGACATCCCATACAAACCAAAGATGGTCCGACTAAAGGGAGGTAACGAGTAAGTCGGTGAGTAGATGAGCAAGTGACTAAATGAATAGAACAAACAAAACCTGACCACAGCCCATCACAGGAAAAAGGTGCTGATGAAAAATGAGAACAGTGGTCAGGAGATGGTGACAGTGGTAGGCTGTTAATACTCAAAACTTCCTAGAGATGTTTCTGAGTAATATTCTTTCAATTCAAGAGAATCAATTCTGTTTATTCTGTGAGGGAGGTACAAGAAGTATTGACTTGGTTATTTGGAAGTTGTTTTATGTCCCTCTGATGAACAGTTTTATACAAGTGAGTCATAAACTTCCAACACACAGAGTAAGCAATGCCTTTCATTTTGGAACTACAAAACATGTTGGGTGCACATAACTGTGTCAAGGATCCAAACATCCAAATGTGTTTTAATAAACTGCAACTAGACCAGTACCTCAATGAAAATAATAATAACATAAATATAGATCTCCTGCTTATCAAATAGACAAGAAAATGGTACTGAAATCTAAACCTTCATAAAGAGTAATGAAACACGACCCATTGTCTGCATCTCTAATCAGGAGTTTCTCTGGAACAAATCACTGATGAATGAGAATATGAGTCAAAGCTGAGACAGGAATTAAAAATAAAAGTCATCACATACTCAGGGGAGCTCCAAACAGCACAGTGTCCAAAGATTTGAGCTGCAGCTTTTGCACATGGCTGCGATCCAGAATCTTCAGAATAGAGAGGGTCAGAGTGCTGTTCTTTATGGCAAACCTGAGAGTGAACAGACACACAGTCATTATGCAAGAACAAGGAAGAAAGAGCACAGGGTGTAATCCATTTTGAGCCATGTGTAATGTGACCCCTTAACAAATCTTCTAAATCCAACCCGCTTTAAAACACTAACCATTATTACATACTAATTGTGCTATTTTGACAAATGTACAGACTAGATCCCCTTTATTGAAGCCAAAAAGAAAAAAAGTCAATAATTTTTGTTGACATCATTCCCACATCTTTGTTGTCATGAGTAAACGTTGTTGCTTAGGACTGATCACTTTCATTGAAGTATTACATTTATATTTCTGAGATAAAAAAGTCTTACCAGCCTTATACATTTTTTTAATTTGTGGTCAAGCTAAAGAGGCACATTTTACATGAATCTAATCTAGTTGGCAATTTGGAGAAGTTAGAAGAAGTGGATATATCGAGATACCCCTTACCTTGGCATGGCACTTCCATTAAAATTCATCTTGCGAAATACATCCACATATTGAGGCAGTTCCACATAGGTGATGAGCCATTCTACTACCTCATCCACTGTCCAATTATACACTGAAGGAAGAAAGAAAAAATAAAACACTCATGGATTATCATTCTTATAAACTTCAATTATTATTATTCATTCACCTGCATAATCCAGTATTGATTAACTATGTGGTTACAATATGTCACCATCCCATACTGTGCTGTTAAACAGATGACTTTTATATTTAACACTGTTTGAGTGTTTACATCTTTACTGAGTGAACATTGTGGACCTGTAGATTTTTAACCACACATTTTAGGACAATGCGGCAGAAAAGTGATGCTAAACGATCATAAAAGGCAATTAAAAAGACTTTCTTGGGGCCAAGCAGTCAGTCAGCTGACCTCAGGCCAACTGATCATGTGTTTCACTTCCTTGAGAACAGACTGAAGACAAAAAGCCAAAAAAGATGGCTGCAGTACAGTCAAGCAGAGCATCACCAGGGAAGTTACCACGCATGGCAGTCAGTGATCTGCAACCAAATAATAATTAAATATGATGACTGTAGAAGGTTGTGTTAACTTGTCCAAATATTGTCCGTCCCCTAATCTCCTCTTTCTACCTACACTGTTCGTCTGGATTGGATGTCAACACCTTCGAATTAAAACTGAGAGTCAACACCTCATAGATATTGTCTGATTTTAAACCCAATGTACAAAGCCAAAACAACAATGTGTTACTATCATAACACATTTTAACTGCACTGTTTGCACAGCTTCACACATGAGACATATTATATGACCATGTGTATCCACACCTGAATGATCTATGAGGTATCCAAAGGCATAACATACATTGGGCTTGCCCATAACTGGGGAAGAAATATCCACTCCCCAACTCCTGGCAAACAGTCAACAGTGTGTGCTGTCTGTGTTAATGTGTGTTGCTCTTTTGAACAAAAACCCAGTTTCCTGGCTCTAAAAAGCCCCCAGAGCCCAGTCAAGAAACTGCAATGCAGGGTAAGTCTGTACAGTGAGCAAAAAAGGGGGAAAGGCAGCAAGAGGAAAGGCTGTGAAAAGACATGAGTGGCAGACACGGCACATAAAATGTGCTCTCAAAGAATACACGATAGTCCAGCCAAACAGATAGGCAGAAGGAGGTGAGAGTGTGGATGTGAATTTTGTGCTGACAGATTCAGTGATGTCTGGCACTGGCTGGAGCTGATTAGTAGACTGCACTTTGCTTGTCATGTCATCTGATCAACTGCCTTCCTTCTTTGTTGGGCGAGTGAGAAGGTCAAGCAGGGGTAATGTGTAACATTTTCAGTCACAGGGAAATACATAAAGTCTAATTTACTGGCTATTTATAACACTGTTGTTCAGAACGGCAATCAAAGTCACAAGGAGTGTTTCATTACAAATAACAATTGTCAGTCCATTATCGAACAGTCAGTATTTGCAGAGCATATCAACGTGGAACATAATGTGCAAAACAAGATTCACATCCTACAACTCAGACTCATAAATACAATAAAAGGCCTGAAATAAAAGCCTGTTTGTGCGCTCACTGCTGGCCTTCAGGGGAACAAAGAAGCCTCAAAGCAGTACCTTCAGAGCCCTTCCATGTGTTCCACAAGTCCTCCACACTGATGAACTGATCATCTCCGTGGAAGCTGTTATGTTTGGCTTTTGGATCATGGTAGTTTAGATCTTCTCTCAGGAACTGCAGAATGACAAGAATGTTTGTAGAGTTTACAAAGAATCTATCTTTTAAGTGTTAACGTACAAAAGCTTAAAAAGGCCTAAAACCTGAAAGTACAAAATATCTTTAAGAAAACTGCATATCTGACTCCATTACTGAAACAATCTCAGCATACAGACATTTAGTTAGCTTAGTTTGACCAATGCTGCACTGTAGAATTTGAATGGACCACTCAGTGAAACGTTTTGGTTTTTTCCTTTCAACTAATCCAGGAAATAAATATTATCAGATTATTGCAAATGCCCACATAGTACACAACAAAGACAGTACTTCTGAGTGTGGGTTGATTGAATAAAATGTACAAATAGCTGGTGGATAAAGACCACATTTGGTGTTGGAAATTTGCTGTTGCTGGGTTCTAATTTATTGTGAGCACTGTAACCTCTTTTAGTACTGTGGTCTTTATGGCCTCCATAAAAGAAGAAAAGGCATTTCTAATGGCTTGTGTGTGTATTTGCTTCACTCACTGTGAAAGGAACATAAAGCACTATATATTTCTCAACCATACGAGACCTGAAAAATGACAATCTAAAAATGACAAAGATTGTCATTTTTCAGGTAATGCTAATAAATGGTCTGAAACAGCACATAACTTCCTCCTCATTCATGTGAAGTTATTCTACATTACGACAGTGTGTTGACCACCAATAACTAAAAGCCAGACTGTGGTGTTAACAAAATCCAACAGAAACCAGACAGAATTTTAGACAAAAGATTGTCTACAATGTGTTTAGAATCTGCACTCACCACAGAAAGTGCACTGCCTTTGCAATTTTTAGACCAACCACTTGTGGGTTTTGTGGGTTTTTAACTTGAGTGATTAGCACAAATGATCCGAGAGATGAATACTTGCTCAAGCGCTTCAATTTTAGCTGGTGACTGTCAATTTCAAAGGCTGAAATAACTGTGGTTGATAGCGGATTTCATGAGCTATAGCTAATTAATTGGATGTCCTGATAATTGTGTTTGAAAATAACTGAGTCATGTTAGAGCAATAGCTGGAAATTTTGGGAAATACACTTATGCTTATTGACGTTAACTGGCTGCTGGCTGTAGCTTTATATATACTGGACAGATATGAAAGTTATATCTTCTCATCTAGGCCTAACTCTCTGCAAGAAAGCAAAAAAGCACATTTCCAAAATGTTGAACTTAACCTACAAGCTGAATATAATAAACATTGTGGTGTTTCCTTTGAGTTCAATCTTGGGGGAAATATTATATTTCTTGGCCAATGATATGAACACAAGACACCACGCCACACAGGAAATGGCAAAGAGTACCAACATTTATGGTAATACATTCTCGCCTCCATTGGAGTGATATTGGTCAGTTACAGGCCCACTATATTGTAGGCTAACTCAGTCACCAGGTTTTAAAAAACAAACCCTACGTAACATCTTGCACTCCCACAAAAGCCAACTCATGCAACATGGGTGGAAGACAGTAATAAGTCATGGTGCCTTTTTCTTTCTTGATAGATTTGTGTGGGAGGATTTCACTACAGGGTAGAGAGATGGCCTGTACTGCAGGTGAAATATCACACTCTTGTAATATATTCATTGGAAAATGATCAGGACCTGTATAATGTTGCAAACACCAGAAGCTTATGCCTAAAAGCTAGATCCAGACTTTGATCTTGGCCATAAAGAAGCCAACTATCTTCTTTGTTTAAATCACTGTATGAAGGCTGAAAGCTGGACTATTTTTTTTGAAGTGGTCTTAATCGTTTTGAGCTTCCTATTTTCTCGCGTCAAAGCCACTACCGATGTGAGTGCTCACTGTACTGCACTTTCTTTGCCTTAGGGGTATTTGCATGCCAAGTGCCTCTTCTAAAAGCAGAGACGGCTGCAGTTATGACGCTGCCTGCTTTGGTCTGGCCTAAACCACATGCCACAGACTGCATCAAAGTGAAATGAAGAGGCCTCTTCAAGGCCACAACATGTAGTTTAGACTAGAGCTCAGGATTTAAGCTAAATGGACTACAGGCAATGTTTTTAAGACACCAGTGATGTCTGAGACGCAACGGACTCTACTTCCGATGAACATTATACAGCTGTGAATGGACATAGGCTGTAAGTGTTTATACTGTGCTTTCATTATACTTCACTTTATTGAAAAGAAAAGCAGCTAGCACTGCTCTTAATCCATTTAAAAAATACAAACCACATAGTCTGATTAAAAGTAAATTAACACCCTTTGTTACAATGTGTTTGTACAAACGTTGCAAAATAGATGTCTACAACATGCATGTCACTTACAACCAGGCTTAATGTGAATTAGGTTAATTATTTGACAAAAACTTCAGTAAAAAAGGCACTGGTGCGCAAACAAGCTCCTTCCTGAGGGATTAGAAATCTGGGCTATGATTAACTGACCATTTTTGCAGCAAATCCTGTGACAAGTCAGATGATGCAGGATGACAATGATGATACCTGTAAGCCTCTTCAGACTAAATGAAGACCAGCTCTCTGACTGGAAAACCAGTATACCAAATTTTAAGGCTGGTACTTACGCCGTCTGTCTCTGCCACGTCTACATTGCCGTTTGCGTCATCATCCATCTGCTTGTGGATACTACGGATAGCCTCGTAGCTGAGAACGGCATTCTCGTCCTTGCATAGTGGCACATCGATGCGACACAAATCTGGTGGAGAAACAGTTATATCAAGAAGGTGTTAAGAGGCACATTTTAAACTCTTGGGCAATTTTAGCAATGTCAGGAATGTTTAATAGCAATGTTTTTCAATTAAAAATACAAACAGTAATGTAAAGACATGCTACAATAGCTCTCTTAACTCCAACTAATCCTGTGATGGCCACTAAAGTTCATGGCTTTTAACCTTCTGTGCTTTCAACAGAAAAGTCCAAATGCAAAGTCCCCGAATGGACTGCCCTCATTCACCCTATCTCTCATTGAAAAATTCCTTGGCTGAAGACAAAGCTTTGTTTATGTAAAGCATTTCACTCAATGTGGGGATGTAACTAAGAAGTCAGAAACGAGGACTGTCAGACCTACTGTGTTGACCAAAAACAGGCCATGTCCAAAGGCAAATAAATGATGGCCTATTAAAAATAAATAAATAAATAAACAAAATCTATCAATTTTATTTCACAGTCCTGTTAATGTCAGAAAACTTGGGTTTCTTAGTTTAAATGTTGTTTATGTTTGACTGTATTCAACACTTCGACAGACAGGCCTCAGTAACTTCAGCCAGTGTGTAGGGCTCCACAATTAGCCTAATTGTAGATAAATCAGAAATGTATGTTTCCATGATGAATTATCATGTAATTTAGCAATATGTTTGTAATCTAGTTATCTGTGTTCTCTCTCCTTCCTGAGGGATTAGAAATCCTCTGCCACAGATCACAGATAATACCACCACTCCCACTAAGAGGAAACCTTGTTTGGCATGTGAACTGCAGACACTCGAGTTGTTGTGTGAAATGGCATGGCAGGCCACCTGAAATTACAGAACACTTAAATGTAAATTTTAATTTACAGCAGCATGGTTGGGGTGAATTCTCAAGGACAATGCCCTTGAGAGGCGTATATATTTTATTTAATTCATTTTAAGTCTGGTTTATATAACATCCATGCTCTATGTGCTACTGCTATTTTGGCCCAACACTAATTTGTGATTTTCAATCTCAGTGAGGTTATATACGACAAATATTTATTTAAAAAAGTTATATTAGAAGCATATGTCAAACACAGTATGTTTCATTGTGTATCTCACTGCATTATAACCACAAAAGAAGAAAGTGACGATGAGGGTGAAGGGGAGGCTGGCATTCCTCCCCAACATGAGAAAGTGGCTTTCACTTCCTACGCTTCTTTTTTACCAACAAGAATGTGTGGGTGTGGTACACAAAAATTTACTACAGTATTAATGAATACAATTATTGATTCTAGTTTATTTGCTAGAAAATGGGTATTTTTTGGTTTCACACAGAAATCCCAGACGTTGTTTTTCATGTTGAATCATCATCACCTGCGTCATCCACACAACAATATGGTGTATATGTAATCAAAATTAAACTCACTTCCTTTCATAAATGGCGGAGCTCAGGTCCATACACCTCAACTGATACTGATTCATTATCAATTACTATCACCCACACAACAGTGTGTAATCAACTGCCGGAATTTGATTTGTGTTGTGCTGGCATTAACAGTGTAATGTCCCCTCCCACAGATCAACTTATCACACCAATCCACACTTCCTTTATTCCCAGAACCACTTACGTTCACTTAGAAAATACTGAAAAAAAATGAAAGCAAACCACGTCACAGATTAATTTCAGGAACAGTCACTGTGCCCATGAATGTGTGTCTATGAACGGTTTTGTAGTTGGCAAATTGTACCTTATATTTCTCTACAAGAAACAGCTAAATCAGACGTAAGAAGGCTGAATGCACGATGTGAAATTCAGCGTAGTGAAAAGTTCACTTTTGAGCCACAGTAGGCAAGCAGCTTCAGAAAACCTGCAATGCCACATACCAGAACAGCAACTACTCTCTCACAGTCTCACTCATACACACTCACCACGTTAAACAAAGACTGACAGTTACCCTCGTGAAAGCTTAGCACCTGCAGCACTCTCATACACCCAACCTGGCCTTCTTTTCTCATTTGGCTTGCAAACCTCCGGAGACCCAAGATAAGATATTTACATACCAGTCAGCCTGCCCTTTTTTAAGAGCTCATGTTACGCAAGTCATTATGTGTGCCTGCATGTCGCTGAACAACACACTCCATAACTTTGCCACTTCATAACTGCAGCAGTTACTATGTCCTATCACCATTCACAATACCAGTTAAGTTTTGAAAATCACTGTCAAGTATAAATCCTTTCCCACACTGTGGCGTCATGGGACGGTTGGGACATGTGTCACACATTAGTAAGAATGTGCAAATTGTATGAGCAACTCTGACAATATCTCAACAGTTTTCTGTTTAACCACACATTGGGTATATGCCCAGTTGTTGCTAAAATTATAGTGACTAAAGTCAAGTTAAATATTTCAAAACATAAATCTGAGCAACAGTTATGTCTTTTGTAAACAGAGAGAAATTCTTACACTAGTACACTTTAAAAAAACCCTGAGTCATAGTGTCATAACTTGGCCCAAGTAGATATAGGTTTCAAAGTTTATAGTCTGTTTTGTAGTCTCAAGATATGCTTGTCAGATGCAACCACTGTCATCAGAAATGTGAAATCACTTCATGGTTTCAGACGAGAGATTATCACGGGGATAGAGGAACTCTTCTAATAAGATTTGTATCTTTACAAGAGGAGCTTGTTAAACTCACTCAACATGATTGTGCTTTAAATTAAACGTTCAATAAAAAGGAAAACAAAAATATGCTGTGTAATGTAGTGCAGTAAGTCACTGCAGGAGTATGCTGTTGAAAGGCCCACATTGCCTTTAACATGTGGGTCTACACATTAGGTTATGTAGTTAAGACTTTTGGTGACCCACTTGATAAAAAGTGCAAATCAAAGGTGCGAGTGTCTACATAATATCATGATGTAGTCCTCTATAGTACTGAGCATTTATGTTGAAAATATTGTACTGATTTACTGTAAATACTTACTAATACTGAATCTACTTACCACCCTGCTCATTCCCTCCACTAACCATTAGATCAATTACGTCAATTACCTCCTGTTTGACTGGCTGGCTTGATCGGAGTTGGAGGACAAGGCTTAATGGAGAATGCCAGCCGGGCTATTCTCAGCATGGCTACATATAGTGCCTGCACAATCACAAAGATGTGCCACGAGCAGTAATACTCTGCCAATCTATAGTGTGTGTAAGTTTATCTTAATGGGTGGATGAAAATAAATGGTAGCACAAATTAATGCCATGATTGATTACTCACCTGAGACCCCATTCTCAACAGTCTGACTGTCAGGCGTAGGTGAACTTGGTTTTTCAGTCCAACTTTCTCCAACCAGACACAAGCAAAATATCCACAAGGTCACCAATTTGTTGAACTCCATGACTGGTGTCTGCTGGAGAGAAGACAGCAGGATCCCTTTAAAAAAAAAAAAAAAAATGGACAATTTCAGCATTACAAATAGTGCATCGTTTCTATCTAGATAAATGAATCAAATATCGCACATAAAACATGGGACATTTTAGCAAAGGAGAGGAAACTTAATTAATCGTCTTAGGGAACACAGTTAATGACATAAAGACCTCCTGCAGACACATGCCATCACCCCTCAAGTGTGTCTCTCCCTCCTGAATGAATGAACGTACACAGTCAGGCAGCTGGCCGATACCTGGCGTCGGCCAGGGAAGCCTCTAAAACCCGCATTGTGTCAGTCCGGCCGCGCTTCGGGGTCGGCTGACGGCGACGTTTGCCAACGCATGTCACTCCGGGGAGAAATAAAAACGATGAGATCGTGAAAAGTAACCGCAGCTTGGTCCGTGTGCGGCCGGTGTCCGACGAGCCCCGACCAGCTAGCCTCGACGCTAACAAGGAAATGAAGCGAAATAGCCAACAAAAAAAGAAGGGAGTAACCTTACAGAGCCACGAAAACCAACGCTTCCGTGTTTTTTTTTTTTTTTTTTTCGCGTTATGTCGGCGTAGGAAAATTATTTATTTATTTTTTTCACACCAGCCGCCGTTGACGCCGTTAAAGAAGCACCAACTGTAGTTTCAGCTAGGCCAACGGCGGCGACGGTAAAACAAGATGTAAGTTACCTGTCATGTATCAGGGCCGGCGGGGTCTGCGGCTTCAGCTCCGCGTTAACATTGCAGCAGACGCCTGGAGTTGAAGGCGAAGCGAACTCCACCTCCTGTTACCCAAAAAAAAAAAAAAAAAACAAAAAGTCTCTTCCCCCCTCCTCGACCGACGACGAGCCGAAAAAGCTGCAGAATGTGGACGGACGGTTCTTCGTCGGCACCGCAGGGTCTCTGGTTGTCCGCGGCGGGCGTCGCCCCCTGCCGTCCGGAGGGCGAACTGCACGTCACGTCGAATAAATGCGATTCAGAAAGAAATTTGCTGAAGTGCGCCATCTAGAGGATTGTTTGAGCCCTCACACACAGGAGGGCCCAGGAGTACCTTTAATGTGTTAAAGGGACATTACACCGATTCTCACACAATGTTCAACCCTCCCTCTACAGTTTTTCATGGTAGACTTTTCAGCATGTCAAAGCAGGAAAAGCACAGGCGTGAGCAATAAATTAATGTTGTTGAATTAAATGTATGTGAATTATGTATACCCTTGCACCTTGCACTACTTGTCCTGTCTGTACTTGTCTGTAATTGTCTGTACTTGTTACGCACCAATACACCACAGCAAATTCCTTGTATGTGAAAACCTACTTGGCAATAAACCCAATTCTGATTCTGATTCTGATTCTGAAATGTAGCTGCTTCAGTTTCAGGGCGCTGGTATTGTGCATGCAGGTTCACTGTCACACCTATGTCATGGCTTACTGGGACACTTGAATACAACACAGCCATCGTTAATGTTATTAGTAAAAGCTGTGTTTTTCCTACCAAAGCTAAAGTGTCTGCTGTGAAAAAAAAGGCATATTAATATGTTGTTAATGACTTTCAGTGGTATCATCTCGTGATAAAATGGTCATATTGAGATATCGTTTAACAAAATGTCAAACTGTGATGATAAACTAACAAGTTGGTTGTTGAAGAGTTTTGTCTGATGTAAAATAATCAAATTGACGTTAAGGCAATGAACTTTGGTCCAATTTTATGCTCATTGTCATATATAATGATATCAGAAAATTATTTTTATAAACAATGAAACTGTGTCAACCAACCCTATCTATCATTTACTCACCCGCCTGGTTTTACATTCTTCTGTATGTTAGAGAACATTTCCATTAGTTAATTAAAACAGATTCTAAACTTAATGTACACGAACGAGTGGAACAGTAGCAAGTAAAAGTACTGTTTTTCTGGGTTTTGTTGTAAATTAGTGAGATTCAAGGTCTTGTGGCCAAAATGAGACTTCTTGCTAGTTCTTGGCCTGTACTTGCATCATCAGGGTCTGTTTTGGGGAGTGGTTGAAAAGAGGCTTCAGAGCATTGCAAGTTATGGAGTATGGCATACACTGATATCTAAACATCATTCTTTGAGTAGACTTACTTTACTACCTTATAAGGATGGACGCACTGCACTGTGGTGCATAAGATAACATAAAGTATAATAATGTATCACACATTCCCTCCGGCATAGTATGCATGCTGTAAGTGCTGTTAAAGAAGCATTACAGTGATTTGTGTTTGTACACGGCTACTGGGCCACTAGGTTTTTTATCCAGCAGCATTAACTTTTGGGTCACAGTTAGGTAAGCGGTGTGTGATCATAATACCTGCAGCAGATTAACAGCAGGGCATCAAGGCCACATGTAGTAGAAAGAATTCACATTTGAAAACGGCTGCATGAATTTCAACTGCTACAAAAATATTACCGAGGAGTAGTTCTTGGTGGCAAACTTAAAAAATCGTAAAATCTCTCCATAGTTTCATTGGTTGTGCGTGTGGACAGTTTTACACTATTTCACTCCCTACTAAATAACTTTGACACAATCACTCCTTCTTGCATTTCATAATGAAAGCCAAGCATACAGCACTTGAAGAACTGCCACTTTACTTTGACACACATACAGTATGACCAAGTTCTTTGTGCATTGTACAAAAGTTGAAATTCCACAAGGCATGAAGGCATCCATGAATGAGACACTGAGGCATACAAATGCACTTACAGCTAACTGAGTAGACCACATAATAGCACATGTGCAGATCTGTTGATCTTTTGTTAAAATTTGTCTGACATCCACACCCTCTAAGGACTCAAGAGGTTCATCATGGAAATATATGGAAGAGGCCCTCATGCCACTCTTCCTCTTGAGCAGGATCACGGCAGTTATCATCAGGTGGTTGAGTGGTTGTACATTTGGCACTCAGTCCTTGAGTTTCTAGTCAGAAGTCTTTCTCTTCAGAAGATGAAATGACCATGACCTCCCGGGTCTTAAAGTCCCACACTGCTGTGAGATGGAAGGCCATGTTGGAGAAGACCACTAAATATTCAAACAAGGCAAAAAATGTATAACCTGTGAAAAGAAGAAACAGGGGTATGTGATTGAGATACGTTAAGCACATTTAACGACCCTTACAGATGAAATCCAAAGTGATCGAACTGATTTGATACTTACTCCCTGGTTCACAGTACATGTTGTGCTTCCAATAAAAGAATCCGGCCAAAGCGCAGAAGGATACGTTGAGAAGTAAGAAGCGTACTTTCCAATGGTGAGACTTGGCATCCTATAAGGGAGGAAAAAACAGTAATACTGAATTGGACTAAAATACTGCAAATAACATGAAGGATTTCAGTCTGTATTATGTAATTCGGCATTCCTTGCCTCAGGACTTAATGAATACTTCTTAATAGCCTTCCATAAACGGCAGGTTATCAGCATGTAGATCAGGGAACTGACAATGAAGAGGACAAAACCTTCCTTATGTACAACTAAGGAGCAAAAATATGCAGAGAGAGGGAGATTTGGTCAGTAAAGGACAGAAGTAGTAATAATTAATTGCACAATGAAAGTTAATGCTTTGAATCAAATTCTCAGTTAACTCTGGAGGTAAATTAAAGCTTCTAAAGTGCAGTGATTCAAAGGAAAAACAACGGTTTGAATAAAACCTCTCCAATAAAGGTAACTAAAATGTGGAGTACTCACAGTATGTTTCACTGGATGATACATATGTGAGGAGCAAGAGGCCGAGGTTTTCAAAAATAGAAAAGGCCAGGTTCAGGCAGCTGAGGGCACTCTCCGGGAACTTTGAAGCGAAACGTGTCTTGTAATATTTGAAGTAGGTAAACGCCACCAGGAACCTCGGGGCTGAGTGAAGTCCGATGCAGAACCGCCATATGTGGCACTCAGGACTTAGGCTTATTGAGGCACTGATAGATGGCAGGTAATTAGGAACCTGAAAACACACAATAATGAATAAGTATAGTTTCAAAAATGTATGTAACATTGAAAGAGCATGCTTGGTTCTGTTTGCCAAATGAGGACATTACCTGGCAATGTGTACCAGTAGAGTCCTCAAAGTGAAAAACGGAGGATATGAAGACGCAGGTTATAAGTCCGAGCAGAGGGAGGCACACAGTACCCAGAACACAGGTGGTGAATGATACCCTGATGACCAGGGGCCTCTCATGCCCAAACACATGTGAGCCTTGGAGCATCTTGATCTGAAACAGTGAAAAGGTGCAATTATATGATATGACATGATATATTGATGCTATACTGTGAAGATGATCACACACAGACACCTGTAATGCACATGCCATGAATAACCTTCTCCAAGTCAAAATATAATATAATTGGCTACATATGAATATAAATATAGTAAAAATGTCTGCATAGTTACAGTCAATTTTCTCTCAGTTATTTGCACACGTTTTGATAAATATGCATGCATTTACTCTGAAGTCTGAGAAACGAAATCAACCTACCTCCACTAGGTTTACTGTTTACCTATAATTGCAACCACTTACTACGCTTCTAGATATCACTAACGCTGCAACTACGCTTCAGTAACATTCATTGTAATCAAGGTAATCAGGTTGGACCTAAACATTCCGGAGCCCAACAGCAGGGTGCAATGCCTTCAGAAGGAAGCTGGGGATCATCCAGCCATCTTATATTCCTGCGACATTTTTCACCACATCCTCCTTGTGCGGGAGACAGCAGGAGGAAAACACACGGTGAAAAGCATCAGCACCCGGAAGAGAAAGAGAGCGGAGGAGAGTGCGTTTGTGCGGCGCAGCCTATCACGAAGATGCCCAGATCACACACTGCACAATATATAATGTATCAAAACGTGTCTATAAATAATCATCAGCTACAAATAAGGATGTGTTGTGTGATTATTAGAGGACGGGGCTGGGAGCTCTCCGCGGTGCTGCAGCAGAACAAAGGATCGATTTATTTTTTATTATTATTATTATTATTATAATTATTGTGAGTCCGCTGGCGTGAGCATGCGTCTGCCGCCCCGCCTCTCCGGCTCTGCAAACATCACCAGTGCTCTTGGTGGCCTTGAGCTGATCACGAAGGTAATAGGTGCTTTCGCCATCAGACTGATTTTCCTTTTCCTGTTTTGCATTTTTTTTTTTTTTTGAATGAAATTTGGTCCAATGGTCTTTGGATGGAGATCATTTGTTTCAGCAAGATGAAACGATGGAGAATCCAAACTTTATTTCGCCTGCTTCTGTGTGCCAGTATTTTGCCAAGTAAGTTTCCGTTTATTTTCTTTTTAGTTTAGCTGATGTAAACCGTTGACTTGATGTAGGCTTATTTCTTTCTTGCCTGCAGTTCATTGTAGTTTTAAATCGATTCCAGAGAGAAAATGGAAAATCTCCAAACTGTGCCAGCAAAGATGATGATTGTGAGTGATGGAGACAAAAAAAAAAAAAAAAAATGAGCAATGAGATTAGGGATTTTTTTTTTTTATATAATTTCATTTCATTTCATTCTATTAATGTCATTGTTTTGATATTTTATGGATCATCCATTTCCTCTCAAATTTCCACGGGAGCTGTTACCCAGAATCCGCAAACTTTGAGCCATTTGTTAAGGGATTAACTATCAACATAATCCCATAGGCCTTTGTATCCAGCTCAGAGGCTTTATTGAAACAGCGTTTCAGGGTTAACATCTGGCTAGCACAAATCCATTGCTGACACTGGAAAAAAGCTCCAGTTAAAATACAAATCATAGTGTTTCCATTTTTTTTTTTCATCTTCCTCCAGATTTCCTGGTAATTTGGCTTTAGGTTCCATGAATAATGTCCTTAAAAAACATAAAACATAATATATAAAGATGCCATTTACTAGGATCTTTTGTTGAATAATTATTCACACCACTGTTTTCACAGCACAGGGACAATTTAACATGTGTGTCCCTGGATTAAGCATTCAACACTTGCTAAACTCAATATACACAGTCTGAACAGAGAAAGTCGTTGCTGGTACATGAAGGCAGATTTGCCTGATCTCTTTCTAAAGCTTTAAGGGCAATCTATCCTGACATCCCCTCTGCCCCCTTCAGCCATCTGTCATGCGTTCACATTTTCTCTCATGTTCCCTCTTTCTTCCTGCTTCAACATCCACATCGCTGCATTTGCTCTGAAAATCATTGGCCTGAAAATTGATTGATCCAAAAATGTCCTTATAAGAAGATACTTAATAAAAAAAAAGAAGAAAGAAAATGTGGCTTGATTAACTGAAATTCAACAGGTGCTTTGTGATGGTAACACTGTACATTGTTTCTCTCCCTGTCTTAGCCTGTTGGTGTGCTCATGGGAAATTCGCTCAGAAGCTCCTCAAAGATTTATTCACCAACTATACCAGTGCGCTGAGGCCAGTGGAGGACACAAACACCATACTGAATGTGACCCTGCAGGTTACACTGTCACAAATTATTGACATGGTAAAACACCACAGTGCACACAACTCACCACAGGATTTGGAAAAGAATCTGTGCATATACCCACACAATAGCATTACATCAGTAATGCCAGCTTTATATTTGATCATATTTCTGTTTTACCTGTAATTTGTCCCCTTGTGTTGTCAATTATTTTCTATAATTTTCAATGTTTTACAGGATGAGCGAAACCAAATTTTGACTGCATATTTATGGATACGGCAAGTGTGGGTTGATGCACATCTCAAATGGAATAAAGATGATTACGATGGACTCGATACCATCCGCATACCTAGTAGTTATGTATGGAGACCTGATATAGTCCTATATAACAAGTAGGTCGGACTGGTATTGGGTTAATCATTTACTCATTACCCCTGTGTGGCTCCTGTTGGTCAGTATGAAAAGGCACAAGCTGAACATTCCTTGAAGCCATTATTTACAAGAGTGTCCAGGCCTCTGTCTGCTTTTTATACACCAGTGATGTAACTAACAATAATCCATCCGACAAGAAAAACAGAATAACACAACACAAAACCTGAGGTACCACTTTTATGAAAAGGGGAAAAGGAAGGATGAAGGAGGAAGGAAGTTTCACCTGAGTAGATGTGGGGCCAGGGAGCAAGACGTGTTGACATTACACTGGTTATGATTTGCAGCTCATACTGCGTGTTGTACACTAACCACATGCTAAAACATGTCAACACAAACACTTAACATTACTGAAAAGATATAAAATGCAGACACAACTCTGAGGAATGAGTACAACTCTCCTAAATGTGTTGACTCTTCCCTCAGTCGGTGCACTTGTGCCTTTGTATCCTGATCAAGTTTCTTTGTCAATTCGTTTTCCACATCTTCCAGGAAATTACAGCCGCTCTTCCATGATTTGTGCAAAGGTATCCAAAATGTTTATGTTGTGCTAATTTTCTTTTCCAGAAAAGTTTTCTTTGTTTTTCAGTGCTGATGACCATTTCACTGGCTCCATGGACACCAATGTGGTGATCCGGCATGACGGCCAGATAATGTGGGATTCCCCAGCTATCACCAAGAGCTCCTGCAAAGTGGACGTGTCATTCTTCCCCTTCGATGCTCAGCAGTGCAGGTTCACATACGGCTCTTGGACCTACAACGGTAACCAGCTGGACATCCTGAACGCCATGGAGAGCGCTGACCTGGCGGACCTGGTGGACAATGTCGAGTGGGAGGTGCTGGGTATGCCGGCTAAGAAGAACGTTATTCTGTATGGCTGCTGTGCAGACCCTTACCCTGATATTACCTACACACTGAAACTGAAGAGAAGAGCTTCCTTTTATGTCTTCAACTTGCTCATACCATGTGTGATGATCTCTTTCCTTGCTCCACTGGGCTTCTACCTGCCTGCTGACTCCGGAGAGAAGGTGTCTTTGGGTGTCACCGTGATGCTGGCGCTCACTGTCTTTCAGCTGTTGGTCGCGGAGATCATGCCACCCTCAGAGAATGTGCCACTTATTGGTAAGGGGTAATAAAATGGGATCAAATCCCAACATGCGTCATGACTGTGCGTTACAACTCTGTGTCTTATTTTCTTCCACAGGAAAGTATTACATTGCGACGATGACCATGATCACAGCCTCCACTGCCCTGACCATCTTCATCATGAACATACACCACTGTGGCCCGGATGCCAAGCCTGTTCCCAAGTGGGCCAAGAAAGTCATTCTGCAGTACATGGCCAGAATGTGTTTTGTTTATGAAGTCGGGGAAAACTGCCTGTCACCACAGCCGGAGAAACAGGAGCCTCCACTTGTGAAGAACACCAACTGCACCATGAATGGTCAGGCGGGACCATGCAGAGAGGACTGTGTCTTCAAAATGGAGAGAGGACAAGAGACCGTGGGCTGCACGACCGCAGAGGAGAGGGAAGACATGGATCAGATGATGAGTCCCCTAGGCTCAGTGGGGAAGAACCCCACCAGTCACTACAGCACTTGGAAGAATGGCGTTTTCATGAGCATGGACCATGGAGATTCGGGGGGACAGACGAGATGCAGGAAGGGAGGTGTGAGTGATGGAGACAGAAAAGACAGAGAAGTTTTGTGCAGCACCCAAAGCAATGAGAGGCAGCTGATGCGTAACATTGAGTACATAGCCAACTGTTACAGAGATCAGAGGGCCACGCAGAAAAGGACTGGGGAGTGGAAGAAGGTAGCCAAAGTTTTAGACCGCTTCTTCATGTGGATATTTTTTATAATGGTGTTTTTAATGAGCCTACTCATCATGGGGAAAGCCATCTAACTGCAGAAATGAGAAGTTGGTCCTAATGAGTGTTAAATGGTGTACATAACACAGAGATTATTACAGATTAGTACAGGATTAGTACTACATTGTATCCAATAATCTAATGAACATTCAGATAGAATTTTTTCCAAACCCCTTAGAAATGGCCTGACCCGGGGGCCCATGTCACCACCCACCCTACTGCACTCCTAACGTTAAGTAGAATTACATTTTGATAAACTTCTTGTTTATGGGTTTATTGTTGAAAAATTGCAAACCTTCGTCCAAATGCTGTGTGTGAAAGTTACTAAGATCAGCCAAGAAATAGCTAATCTGTTGGTAAATCAATACATTTTTCTACTAATACCATTTCCACAATTTTGTGCTTTTATTTTACATAAATAAAGTATTGATTAATTTTTTTGTACATGTATTTTTTTGTGTCTGAGGTCAAGGGATTCACAAAAGCAATATAAAGAAGTGACACATTTTCTTTTAACATTTAAACATCTTTTTTTGATATATATATATATATATATATATATATATATATATTATACATTTATTGTGTCTCAGAAGCAAAGTAGAAGAAGCACAGCCCTGAAACCAACTAATTATTTGACTGTCACTGTAATGAAACAAACAATGCACAAGACAGACTATTCTCTCTCAGGAACATTGAGGGGGTTCCAGATACTGTATTTCCAGAAAAAAAACATGTATGGTAAATATGGCTTTAATTTAATTTAGAAAATAAATACAGACTAGTATGTAGCATGTTGGATTTTTTTGGAATTGGAATTTGTAGGTGGAAAATTAATTTTAGTATCATGACATTAATCAGTGTAAGAGAGAGAATCGCCCAACTTTACAGAAGAGTCAATGTGTTAACAAATACAGCCAGGCAAGGTTCTGTACATATAATCAGAATGAAAATAAGAGAGGGAAAACAACGTCTGTGTGTCACTCACATGGATTATCTGTTAAATCCCCTGGATCACCAGCATTTGTTTGGCTCTTGATGTTTATTATCCCTGGTCTTTATGTTGCAAAATGGGCCATGACTCTTCTTATCACAAAGGAAAAGAGAACGCTAAATGTGTTGTGTTTTTGATCATTCTCATTTAAAAAAAAAAACTATTTGAGAAATGTATTGTCAAGTTCAGAGAAGTGGGGAATTGCTTTTTAGCGAGAATTAAACTGAAATGCAGTGGACAGACCTGTTAAGACCACTGGTTGACTTTTGATCAAGAGATCATCCAAGTCCCTGAGGCTTATGAGACCAAAATACATCCTCATTACAGCAAACACTGAGGAAAGACTAGGACAGTATTTTTAGGAATATTCAGTACATTTCTGCTTGTTAAGAAATATCTTTAGCCTAATCTTGTACAATTCTAGTACTCACTACTACATACTTGAAGTTTTTACTTTAACAGGTTTACAGGTAACACATTCACACTGTGTTTGTCACAGTGGGATTGTATCATTCAAGTAGAGTAAAATTAAGTTTACAAAGTTAATAAACATCACCAATTCATATTAACAGGCCAAAAAAAAAAAAAAAAACAGCTGTTAATTTCTGTTGGATGTTGTGAATAGTAATGTAATAGTAATATAATGTAATTTACAGTTATATGAACAGCAAGTATTTTGTATTGTATTGTTATAATGTAGTAAAAATGCAGTATGGGCAGTTTTGAAGTTTAAGTCATAGAGTAATAAGCTGTTAACAATGTATCCACCACAATGAAACATCATCATAATTCCTGCAACTCAGTGAAAACAAATATATCAATATATGTTAATTGTATGGACACTTATTAAAATCACAATCACATTTGAAATGTTTAGGCAAGGTCATTGGGAATTGTGATTTTCATGAACTTTGCAATAATCACAATTAGTAAGGGAACATAAAACAAGGCTCTTGATGCTATTTCCAACTTTAAGCATTAAAACACAAGAAGTATGTAGAAAGCTTGTTATTGGAGTCTAGCACACAGGGGCCAGGGAAACTAGTGTAGACACTCATTTTACCGTCTACCGTCTATGATAATAATCTGCAAATCAAAAGAAGTACAAATTTATCCATAAACAACATGAAATTTGGCAACAGAGGACAACGATTTTGTGTTTACTTGTTTATGATAGTATTCAAGATACTGAATTCCAAATATGAAAAGAGTACGCAGATGGAACTGCAATTTAATAAATGTTGAATTATTGTTTCACTTGAAACAGGCATTTGTGTATAAAACATCTGTGTGTTCCAGATACAGAAAAGGTGTAACAACAGAAAACAATGACCTGTATGTGTCTTTATGGCCAAGCCTTAGGCAAAGTATGAACAGAAGACAGGTATTAAGTTGGAATCACTTTTCTTTGCAGTATTTGGATAATTTTATCCCGTAATGTCTTTGTTTGCATACCATAAATTATTGGATTTAAATTAGCAGGGACCACATGAAATAAAATATATGCAATTTTCCTTAAATCTGGGTAATTTGGGAAACGGTGCAATATGATGGTTAAAAACCCCGACCAGAGCATAATAAGATAAAGAACAAGGTGGCTCGCACAGGTTTGCAGTGCTTTTCTATTCAACTCTTTGTTTTTCTTGATCCAGCAGATGAGAGCTATTCTGAAATAGGTGACAGCTATGCCTCCTATTGAGCAACCAAACAGCACTACAGTGAAAAATAGTCCATATATATTGTTGATGGACACATTGTCACACGAAAGCTTGAACAGTGATGCGTTGTCACAGTAAGCATTTTGTATAACTGATCTACAACGGGACAGCCTCAATGTGAGACCTATCAAAACAGACACTAGCAGTAATGACACCCCCCATGCAGTTGCCGACAGCACAATGACAGTTTTGGTGGTCATAATGGAGTTGTAGCGTAAGGGGTGACATATGGCCACATATCTGTCATATGCCATAATGATGAGAATCAAATGTGAAGCGGATCCAAACGTGTGGCTGTAAAACGCTTGAACCGCACACTGGTTGTAAGTGATGAAGCGTTCTGTTGAAATGATGTGAGCCATCAGCTGAGGCAGAAGAACCGTGTTACCTATTAGATCATTGACAGACAGGTTACAAAAAAGAATGTACATCGGCTGGTGCAGACTCTTCTCGGAGATGATAAGGATTATAACTCCAATGTTAGAAAAAAGCAGGGAAACGTAAACAAACAGCACTAGGAAAAATAGAGGGTATGTGAACTTTGGAGATATGTCAAAGCCTTGGATCTCCAGGATATTACTTGAAACTGTCACGTTGCTTTCCATTCCGTTTAACTTGATGAAAAACCTAAAAGAGAAAAAGCATTAACGGGTCTACACTGAAATGTATTTTAAATGTGTACAATATCAAAACATTTATATAGCAGCAAGATTTCATTCATTGCACATTTGTTAATCCAAAAAGACATAAAGTTAAAATGATAAAAATCTTAAATATGAATTATAAATAAGATACTTATAGTAACTAATCAGAATAAAAGAAAAACATCAATTAATTGAATACTTACTTTTTTGACTATTAAATTCAGTCTCCTTCTCCTGTACAAATACTTGACTCAACTGAGCACAAATGTGTTCTGCAATGGCAGAAACAATTACATTACAAACATTAAGATGCAGAGTGGTTGCTTTATGTACATTGAAGTGACATTAAATGTTACACCCCAACAATGCTGACCTGTATCTGGTACAAATATACAATAAATGCTCAACAAAACCAATAACAAGGCATAATCGCAGTGTTGAATGTTGAAATGACAGTAGAGTTTTTTCTTCTGGACGACAGTACCTTGCCTGTGAAAGTGGGAATCTCAAATGAGCAGCTAGATCTTGATCTCTTTTATCTTCAGCGTAGATAACGTTTGACATCGATTCACAGCCCTCCCCATAAGACTTCCAGTACTTTATCTAATAAAGGTTAGGCTGTACTGTATGTGTGATCCTCACATGTGTCGGCAACTAAAGATTTTAGTTGTAAATATAAAACAATATCATACATATTAAACATTACATAGTCTTCATGTTGGAAAACATTTGGTTCCAATACAAAGGTTTAGATCAGCGATCACATGATTGGTTTGCCATGAAATTTGTGCATTCTCTGATGTGGATGCAAATTTATGTTTTTTCTATTTATCTGCTGCTCTGTCTGATAAAGCTGAATGTCCAGAAGCAGTTTTCCTAAATCTAGCCCAGCAAACATACTATATGGATATGTAAATACTGCATAGTGTACCTTTATGACCAGAACGTGTTACAGTCATACATACTCACACACTGGACCCTTGGGCCTTTCTCCAATAACAAATGGTGAACAATGTAAACTCACAAAACTATCTCAGAACAACTACTACACTGACACATCATATTTTATGAAAGCAAAAACCAATGCAGAAGTTAAATGCTGAGTTTGACAGGTCATCAGTCTATAACTGGATTACTATGTATGAGCAGACCTATGGACAAGCCAACCTGAATGTGTTTTGGTTGGGACGAAACCCACGTAAACACATAAACTCTACAATCAAAAAGGCCCCAGATAACAGATTTGAACTCTGCATTTTGCTGTGAGGTGACAGTACTGACCACAGAACTAAAGTATCATGATAATTATTATACTTCAACTGTTGTAAAGTGTACAGGAGGACTGGCACAGAAAGTAATTAGAGGGTCAAATCAATTATGAAAACAGCTGAAAGGTCTATCATGTCCATTTCTCTTGGGTCAGATGATTGGTCTTTCCTAGTGTCCTAATCTCCCAACAGGCCTCTTGTGTGCGTGAACAAGGTCCTTCTTCCCAAAGGCCTGATGTGACCACTTCAGTGCTCTGTTTCAATTAGTATTTTTCTTCTGGGACATATAAATACATATGAAAAGGCTAAACAGTGCAAATCTAATATGTTATACATTTTTAATGGATTGGGCCATTGGACATAATCATTAAAACGTAATTATTTATATAGAACATTGCAGAGGAACGTAGAGGATGAAAAAACTAAACAAAGATTATGCTGTGGTACTTTAATTTTGATTGTGAACTTAATCTATTAAAATTGTTAATCTAATAGTACACTGAATGATTGAAGTTAAGGAATCAAATGTTTACAAGTTGTAATGTCACATGCGTCCTCATGTTACAGCTTCCCCTGGGAGTTATTAAACGTCCTTCATTAGCAAATAACAAGGAATCTCATTATCGACCAGAGGTTTACTAATTGTCCAGGGATTAATTACAATGTGAGACAGTTAATAACACAACATTTAATTATATCTCAAAGGGGCTCATTAATACATGTGTTTTGACAGAGTGATGAGGCATCTAGCTAATGTAACTTGTCCACTTCGTAGTGTATCTAATTACATAATATTGTTGCAGTAGCAGTATTCCTGTTGTGTGTTTTAAATATAGCCTATTCAAAGTATTCGACATAATAGTCGACCATTAAAATGATAGCCAACAATTGCAACTCTGAAACAAACACACTATAGATTTAACAGACCGTCAAATTGGGAAAATATAAATAGCCCCGTCGTTTTTGATTGATTTGCCCACAGTGTAGAGGCCATGATACATTCAGTTTTATATATTTAAATTTGGTAATAAAAAAATAAAAAAGTTTGCACCTAAAGACCTATGATTGAAAAGATTAAGGCCTAGTTGTGACATTAAATTAAAAACAATTATTATGAGGGCCAATAATAGGCCACTGACATTTGGTATCATAATTTCTTTACAATTTAAGACACCTAATCTCACTTTTCTCACTATTCTCTGAAAAGGTGTTCATATAAAAGCACCTGTTGTGATTGACAGTACTGGTAATCATAAAGAACCACATACATTATATGTATCATAAACTGCATGTTACTCTTTCTTGTCTCGACTGAAAATATTTTTTCTGTAATATTGCCAACCCTTTATCTAATTATTCTCTCCTTTTGAACAGATTTTACAGTTGGTCATCAAAAGAGCTGCAGCTCTTCATTTCCAAAAACTAAGTCAGTGTCACGTAGCGTAGCTGTTAAATAACCTCATGACTGCAATCCCAGACATGAAGAGAACTCTGTTGTGAAGTTTGAGGATGACAACTTGCTGCTCAAAGTCACCAAAACCAAGAAGCTGATCATTGATTTTAGAAAAAAAGGATGCAAAGACACACACTCCTGTCTACTTCAAGAAATTTTGGTATGCAAATAGAGGCGGCATAAGTTTTTTGTAGTGCTGTACCAAAGACAGTAAGCCTAACAATATTTAAATGATGAAGGCAAATACTTATCACCTATGTATCTGTAACACTATCGCTTGTAACTTCAACAGTAACACTAACTTAATGTCAGTGATACATGGAGCACGGCAGAGTTATGTCTTGTTATGTATTATGTTATGTTATGTATTTAGATTTTCTACTTATTTATTTACGTTCCATTACTCTGATGGTGTGGCTCCGTTCTGATTTTTTTTTTTTAACGCACACAAACAATGGACAGCTAGCGGACCCTGAGGAGATATTAGCTAAATTTGACAAAAATATATTGGATTATATTCACTGACTGCACTTTTAACTTAATTGTAATTAAGAAATTTGAGGAAACACTAAATTACTAACACACACTAGTAATTTATTTGTTTAAAAAAACAAAAATGTAATTTGAGGGTACAAATGACTTCTGGGAAACACTCTATAACATTATTTATTTATTTATTTTTTTGATTATAAAGGGCTCTCAGAACATTATACTTACAGCAACCATGACATTATTGATCTTTGCAAAGACAATCCCAGAGGAAAGAGGTGACGTAACCAAGTTATGGTTATGGTAACATGAAATAAGTAGGGAGATCATAGCAGCTCTCAACACTTCATGCTGCCATGTTGCCTTAACTGAGACTGCTTAAGACATTGACTTCAATTTTTTTGAAATGTCATCACTGTTTTTTTCTAACTAATCTACGGGAAAATGGAAAATGAATCTTTTGGGTTCAACTCTGAGTTAACCCTGGATCCATTTGTAATTCCGCCTGGAGGAAAGTATCCCATATTTTTTCTTGGTCTTGCGATTTATTTTTTTGGCATTTTCTGCAACCTTACCTTGTTGACTTTGATCGTTCTGAAGAGGAACCTTCACAAGCCCATGTATTTCATTCTGTTCAGTCTTCCCCTCAATGATCTGATAGGCATAACTGCAATGCTGCCAAAAGTACTTTCCGACATTGTTACAGAAACACACAAGGTTTACTATCCTCTCTGTGTTTTACAGGCATTCTTGCTCCACATGTATGGTGGTGGAATTTTGTTTATTCTTGCAGCAATGTCTTTTGATCGTTATGCAGCCATCTGTATGCCGTTACGATACAGCTCTATTATGACCCCCAGAGTTGTTATTTGTATTGTCCTTCTAGTTTGGGGTCTTGACTTTGTCTTGATTGTATCATTGTTCTCTTTGCAGACAAGGCTTCCCAGGTGCAAATCTGTTATTATGAATGTGTTCTGTGATAACCCATCCCTACTGAAGCTCACATGTGGAAACACGACAATCAATAATATCATAGGATTATTTAACACAGCTGTCATGCAAGCTATAAGTGTGTCTGTTCAAGTGTTTTCCTATGTGAAGATTCTGATCACATGTGTGGTTACGAGGAGGTCTGAAGCAAAGGCGAAAGCTGTCAACACGTGTGTTGCACAGTTGCTTATATTAATCATATTTGAGATTGTGGGAACTTTCACAATTTTATCTCATAGGTTCAAAAATGTTTCAGCTGACTTGCAAAAGATAATGGGCATGCTAATATTTCTTGTACCTCCACTTCTGAATCCAATTGTATATGGGCTGTATACAAGTGAAATACGAAACACTTTCCTGGCAGTCATAAAAAAGAGTAGAGTATCTGTCTAAATCTTCATAAAAGGCAATTAACAGCATTGAATTTTGTCTTTCTGAACTGCAATTACTATAATAATGCTGTGCTACCTCAGGAGCACCCTAATTTCTATGTGAAAATGCTGTTTTCTAGTGTGGAATAGGAAGATGGATTTGTGGTGCATTGATGGATATTTGTGTTACTGAAGTTTTTCCTTGATAAATTTAAAATTTAAAAAACAAAAATCATCTTGTAAAGAATGAAGAGCATATATAGCCCTGTCAACATTAGTTTTAAGACTGTTGGGGTCTCAGAATTGATAATGATGAGATGAAACGGGGTGAAACTGTGTGCATCTTACTTCAGTCATAAATATGTTACTTGAGCATCTGCTTAGTACAACTTTGGGGGAAAAATACTTTTTATTGTGATTTTTTCCTTTGGGTTGTTTGTGTACTTTTGGTGTGTAGAATGCTTTGTGTTGTTTAAGAACAATTATAAATAATTCTAAACTGAGATATGAGTCTCATATTAGTCTTAATTACTTCAAATTACATTTTCATTTAAAGTCATCTTGTTCTTATCCTCTTCAAATTTGATTGTATGTTTAAATAGTTTTGTATAAAGAAGAGTGTACTTGGTTGTCCGTCTTCTTAGATGTGCACCACATCTACCTGTTGTCTAAAGTGCAAAAAACTTTACATCCATCAATCACGCTGCAGTTATTGCGGAATATAAAACAAACAAAAATATGTACAATATATTGTATACAAGATGTGCTGATGTTTGCTGTGTGACTTGTGTGTGAATAAAATGAATTGTGAATAATATTCTGAAACATATTTCATGTTAAGTCATTTAACAGAAAGAAATATTAAATTAATTTAAAAAACGGCACAATTTACAACACAAAATAAATTACATTTTCAAAGCATCACATTAAACTCAGATGAAAACTGGATACATATAGTAAGGTCTCAGTTAATAAACAGATTAAGAAGCTGAGGGAAACAAATAAAAGCAGATAAAGGTTTAGAGAAGGTGAGAAATTCTGCCACTAATTTGATGTTAAATTGTGCTTGCATCTCTGCCTTCACACCTACTCTTATCACAACTAAGGAGATCAAGGAATCACTTTATTTAACAAGTTTTACATTCTGCAAATTTTTTTCACTCACTGTGTCAGTCTTGTCCCAACAACTCTCTGTGTCAAAAAGATGCAATGTACTGTTGGGTAATATCATGTTCATGGACTTGAGGATATGATGTTACTGGATGATAATCCAAATTTAGTTCATAGATATCTGACCACTTTTTTTACGAGCCCTGAATCAGCTGCTGAGAGGCACAAAACTAGTGCAGCAATGTATTAATCACTAATTATTAATGATAGTTACGCAATGTAAGTCCAAATTCTATGAAATGTAGGCCCCTAAGAGTCGCCATCGGGTTTATCATGCAGTCGAGAAGATTTTCATTTTTTTTCTGCTGTACACTGTACAATTGTCTCTCTTAGTTCATCATGTACAGTATACAACACCACAAGGACGCAAGCTCACCTCCCAAAAGCATTGTACCCATAGAGTTGAAATACGTAACTAAAGTTCCATTCATATAAGTTTTGCCCTCAAAGTTTAGGTTATGGGCAAAGCTGATAAAGTCATTGCCCACTGTGACACCAAGGTCCACAAGCAGATAACATACACCTGTTCAAAACCCATAACTACGAAATGCAATAAGGAGGGACTGGCTGGGCCATGGTTAACTCCATGTCAGCCCTACACATAGCACTGCTCTCTGCAGGAGAGTGAGATGTTGATTACGCACTGTAATGGTCCACTATGCAGCCCACTAATCCGAGATGATGAGATTATAGCTTTGGCATCTGTATAAAAGCCCCAGCTATGACTACGCGTCACCTGTCGTCCATCATGTTTAAAACTTAAAACTGCGCCGATAGAAACGGATGAGAAAGCACAGAAGATGCCACTGTGCAGATGTCTGCCACCGTCATCCTTCTGAGGAGGGCCGTGGATGAGGGAAAAGGCTTTTGTGGATTGCGCCCAGACGTTGTAAGCACTTGTGTGCTGGTGTTTCTGCCTCACTCTATAACTAAAAATGCTATTTGGCGGTTGAGATTCTATGCCACTGTGTTGAGATTCTTTGTGTACTTCAAATAATGGCAAGTGAAACTGAACGGTTCATGTTGGAGTTGGAGCTAATCAAAGTTGATTAACAGTTACTTTGGCTGAAATTACTGCAACGCATGTGGCAAAAATAAAGCCAAAATATCCCGGGCGCCGCCATTTTGTGCTGGAAACGTAATTTGGAAAACCAAACTTATCAAAAAAGTGAACACTGGAACATACATCAGCTTGATAAGAACTATCTAAAATGACAGAAAATATCTTTGGGAAAATGCATTTGACATGTACTTTGGCCCCATCCGCTAACATGGAGGGAGCGGGGTTTGAACCAGCCACTGTTGATGATTATTTTACATTTTCATAACCTTTCTGTGCCACATCAAGTAAAGTCAAGCATACTGTAAAGCTACAAAATGAACAAGTACTTAGGTTTTACTGGGAAATTCACAATTAGTTCCCTAACAGCAAACCAGCAGGATTCTCAGAAATCTTTTAATCATCATATTTGGATGTTTAGAGCACGTATACATTATTCAAAATCAAAAAGGTGATTTAATTTGGAGGACATTTTGGGATACCAGCCTGAGAGATGGCGCCCATTCATTCGAATTACAATTGCCTAAAAAACCTTTTTCACTTTTCTCTACAGACAGTAAAAAGTATGAAACGTAAATTTAAAATTGTGGCATCGCAACCCCATTACCAGACAGACAATTAATGGACAACACTGGAATACCATGGATCAAGCTCAACTATGATCCCATCTGAGAGAAATTTGCTTATGAACACTCACCAATAGTACTCATACCACAGTATTACAAATTGTTTCTGTTTTAACAACATTATCGCCAAGTGAACAATTACACTTGCATGTTATCTCACAGTGAGTATGCTGCAAATATTTTGAAAACTGCATTACATCATTCTTGTTTTCCTAGTACTCAATCTCATTCTTGTCACAAAAACACTATGCTCTTGGGTAATTATCACTGGTCAACCTTGTGCTTAAATTCCAGTAGGAGTGTTTTACATGACATTTCACACACATTACAACTGCAGGTGAGAATAGAATAACATAGTGCCAGAGGTAAGATATGAGACACACCGCAGAATTATTCCATATCAATTAAATCCAAGATTGTTTGTTAATAGGGATAATATTAATAATGTGTTGTTTTTTTCCAGTTTAAATTTGTTCCTTCATCAGTTGGCAAGAGTTGGTTAATTAGTTAACTGACGAAGGAACAGTAACAACTACAACATTATAGTGTACAGTACTGTATAATTATGTACACTAATGCATCTTCTGCAGTTTTACTAACATTGACAGCACTGGACTTACGTGATGTGTATGTTTACCCAGCATTTTTGTTTGGGACATTAACATACCTGCTTATTATGTTTTGCAACTTGTTGGTATTAGCAACTATTGCTTGGAATAGAAAACTACACAAGCCCATGTTTATTCTGCTGTTCAACTTGCCCATTAATGACATGGTGGGTGCTACAGCTTTTTTCCCTCATTTTGTTTTCAGCATTGTGACACAGAACAGACAGATTTCCCATCCTGCATGTGTTATTCAGGCTTTTCTGATTCATGTTTATGGTACAGGAAACTTGCTGACCTTGACTGTCATGGCATATGACAGATATGTTGCTATATGTTGTCCTTTGAGGTATAATGCCATCATGAGTCCACATAACTTAGTTAGAATTATTATTTTAATATGGGTCATGAATTTGTCAATAATAGCCCTGTTGATTGCACCTCTTGCACAGTTCAGAACTTGCAGGACAAATGTAGTGGATTTATACTGTAACAATCCATCATTATGGAAACTGATCTGTGAGGACACCAGAGTGAACAACTACTATGGAATGTTTACTATAGTCTTCATTCTAGGCGGACCAATGTTAATAATATTGTACACATATGCACAGATTTTGCGTACATGTGTTATGACTAATCAGCCTGATGCCCGGCAAAAAGCCATTCAGACATGTGGCTCGCATTTAGCTGTTTACTTAATTCTAGAAATCAATACTTTGTTTACACTCATTGCTCATCGTTTTGACAGTGCGTCGCCTTTTCTGAGAAGGGCTCTTGGTATGTCAATTTTAGTTTTCCCACCTGTTTTGGACCCAATTATATACGGACTGAAAACCAAACAGCTTAAGGAGAGCATTAAAATGTTCCTAAAAAGAAATATAGGTTCATCAAAGCTGTGACCAGTTTTCAGTTTTGGCTTTTCTATGAAATCATTTACATTCATTTGGGAAATATAACATTTATTATTCAAGTGGGTACATATATATATGTACAGCTTAAACTAATGATGACTTCCAAATCCAGTATAATTTAATCATTTGAACAAAAATAGTCTTCATGCAAAGATATTTGTCAGGTGTTCTTTCACTGCGGAAAATAGATACAGCAAGTTACATATTTCTTCATCTGATGAATGTTTTGTGAATTTGTGAATTACCTAATGTTCTCATGTTAAAATATGTTAATGAACATGACCAACTTATTGTTGTATTCCACACATTACATGAAACTGCTGAGGTCATTTCTAGTCTGGAGGATGATAAGGAATATGATGACAGGAACTAATGTGAGAAAAAGAAATAATAACAGATCCTTTCAGAACTGAAAGATTGTTGAAATATAAAGATTAACAAAATCATAACTGTAAATTAGAGCAGAGGTTCAAACTGTTGCACAAGCATCCACATTTGATTTAAAACTTGTAATGCCATTGTGTCTACAGATATAATATGTTCTAATATAATAACCCTAACCCTAAAATATGAGCTATTGATGTGGAAAAAAAACAAAGATTTATTTTCCTTTACAATGGAAATGATGTGAACATTTAAAATACATATATGCATTTATTGTCATTTCACAATGAAATAAAAGTAAATTAAATCAATGTTTTGAGAATGTGCCTATATGTTCTGTGTGAAACTTCTGTAACTCCCAAACAAATAAAAACAGTTTAATGTTTAATATGGAAAATGCGTGATATGACATGTGATTTGATATTTTCTAATAATGTGGGCACTTTATGGGAAGAATAACTGATGTTTAAATCAAATACTGAGATTTTGAATATGTGCATCACTTTTCCATGTCCTCGAAAGTGGAATAGAAGTACATTGAGTGGCAAAGCTGACTTTGTTGAGACACCTAGTTTATTATTTTAGTAAATGAGAGATATCATTTAAAGAGTGTATACATATATGTAAAAGATTTTGCACATGTAGCACCAAAATATTTCTGGATTTTGAACAGACATTTCATGATGTAAAAATATTCTTAACTCATCAACATAAGGACAAGGTTTAAGACAATGTTATTCATTTTCAACTTCTCTCAGTTCATAAATTTCACACAAACTGTTGTTCTTGAAATCAAGACCATACCCACCCCACCAACAGCCTGTTCACCCTGCTGCTGTCTGGCAAGAGATACAGAAGTATCTGTTGTCGCACCACCAGACTACAGAGCAGCTTCTTTCCTCAGGCTGTGAGGCTCATTAACTCATCCTCCATACTCCACCATAAAAAATAATGATTTTAATATGTTTTTAAATAACAAAATTAGACTATATATACATCTCATTCTACAACCTTTTGTTGTAAAATGGCACAAATTTCTTAGTCCCTCTTCTGTCAAACTCTGCTCTCAGGAGCTGACCCCAAGGGAGCTCATGGGTAAATTTGGGAGCAATAGATCAAGCTCAGCGATGATTCCATCTGAGAGAAATTTGCTTATGACTCAGCGTTAACAATCAATAAACCAGCACTTACTGTCTGTCCAGTCCTTTTGAACACTCACCACTAGTAAAATTGAATCTTAAATAAATAAATAATATCTGAACGTATGCTTCTGGCACACGTGTGGCTTTCAAAGTTTCTTTTCACTAGCTCCCTTGACTGACAGGTTTGACTGGATATCATAATGAAAATGAAATAAATAGCCACTGTGAAAGCAGTCGGTAAACTGGTCTGTGAGTTTATGGTCTCCAGGGATGAGTTTTATTCTCTCTTCAGACTGGAGATGAAGTGGGTTGACTGGACACACGTTGAACTCATGTTTGATGATTTTTATGAGAGGCTGCTGTGAGACATTAATCTCTGTTGTCACACACAGATGGAAACAATAGTTTTAACACTGCAAAACCACAGTATTGCAAATTGTTTCTGTTTTAACAACATTATCGGCAAATGAACAATTACACTTGCATGTTATCTCACAGTGAGTATGCTGTTCAAACAATTAATTATGTCTCTGATATCATAAACAAAAGGCAAATATTTTGAAAACTGCATTACATCATTCTTGTTTTCCCTAGTACTCTATCTTGGTCTCGTCACAAAAACACTATGCTCTTGGGTAATTATCACTGGTCAACCTTGTGCTTAAATTCCAGTAGGAGTGTTTTACATGACATTTCACACACATTACAACTGCAGGTGAGAATAGAATAACATAGTGCCAGAGGTAAGATATGAGAGACATCGCAGAATTATTCCATATCAATTAAATCCAAGATTGTTTGTTAATAGGGATAATATTAATAATGTGTTGTTTTTTTCCAGTTTAAATTTGTTCCTTCATCAGTTGGCAAGAGTTGGTTAATTAGTTAACTGACGAAGAAACAGAAACAACTACAACATTATAGTGTACAGTACTGTATAATTATGTACACTAATGCATCTTCTGCAGTTTTACTAACATTGACAGCACTGGACTTACGTGATGTGTATGTTTACCCAGCATTTTTGTTTGGGACATTAACATACCTGCTTATTATGTTTTGCAACTTGTTGGTATTAGCAACTATTGCTTGGAATAGAAAACTACACACGCCCATGTTTATTCTGCTGTTCAACTTGCCCATTTCTGACATGCTTGGTGCTACAGCTTTTTTCCCTCATTTTGTTTTCAGCATTGTGACACAGAACAGACAGATTTCCCATCCTGCATGTGTTATTCAGGCTTTTCTGATTCATGTTTATGGTACAGGAAACTTGCTGACCTTGACTGTCATGGCATATGACAGATATGTTGCTATATGTTGTCCTTTGAGGTATAATGCCATCATGAGTCCACATAACTTAGTTAGAATTATTATTTTAAAATGGGTCGTGAATTTGTCAATGATAGCCCTGTTGATTGCACCTCTTGCACAGTTCGGAACTTGCAGGACAAATGTAGTGGATTTGTTCTGTAACAATCCATCATTATGGAAACTGATCTGTGAGGACACAAGAGTGAACAACTACTATGGAATGTCTAATATAATCTTATTTCAAGGCGGATCAACATTAATAATATTGTACACATATGCACGGATTTTGCGTACATGTATTACGACTAATCAGCCTGATGCCCGGCAAAAAGCCATTCAGACATGTGGCTCGCATTTAGCTGTTTACTTAATTCTAGAAATCAATACTTTGTTTGCACTCATCGCTCATCGTTTTGACAGTGCGTCGCCTTTATTAAGAAAGGCTTTTGGTGTGTCAGTTTTAGTTTTCCCACCTGTTTTGGACCCAATTATATACGGACTGAAAACCAAACAGCTTAAGGAGAGCATTAAAATGTTCCTAAAAAGAAATACAGGTTCATCAAAGCTGTGACCAGTTTTCAGTTTTGGCTTTTCTATGAAATCATTTACATTCATTTGGGAAATTTAACATTTATTATTCAAATGGGTACATATATATATATATATATATATATATATATATATATATGTACAGCTTAAACTAATGATGACTTCCAAATCCAGTATAATTTAATCATTTGAACAAAAATAGTCTCCATGCAAAGATATTTGTCAGGTGTTCTTTCACTGCGGAAAATAGATACAGCAAGTTACATATTTCTTCATCTGATGAATGTTTTGTGAATTTGTGAATTACCTAATGTTCTCATGTTAAAATATGTTAATGAACATGACCAACTTATTGTTGTATTCCACACATTACATGAAACTGCTGAGGTCATTTCTAGTCTGGAGGATGATAAGGAATATGATGACAGGAACTAATGTGAGAAAAAGAAATAATAACAGATCCTTTCAGAACTGAAAGATTGTTGAAATATAAAGATTAACAAAATCATAACTGTAAATTAGAGCAGAGGTTCAAACTGTTGCACAAGCATCCACATTTGATTTAAAACTTGTAATGCCATTGTGTCTACAGATATAATATGTTCTAATATAATAACCCTAACCCTAAAATATGAGCTATTGCTGTGGAAAAAAACAAAGATTTATTTTCCTTTACAATGGAAATGATGTGGACATTTAAAATACATATATGCATTTATTGTTCTTTTACAATGAAATCAAAGTAAATTAAATCAATGTTTTGAGAATGTGCCTATATGTTCTGTGTGAAACTTCTGTAACTCCCAAACAAATAAAAACAGTTTAATGTTTAATATAGAAAATGTGTGATATGACATGTGATTTGATATTTTCTAATAATGTGGGCACATTATGGGAAGAATAACTGATGTTTAAATCAAATACTGAGATTTTGAATATGTGCATCACTTTTCCATGTCCTCGAAAGTGGAATAGAAGTACATTGAGTGGCAAAGCTGACTTTGTTGAGACACCTAGTTTATTATTTTAGTAAATGAGAGATATCATTTAAAGAGTGTATACATATATGTAAAAGATTTTGCACATGTAGCACCAAAATATTTCTGGATTTTGAACAGACATTTCATGATGTAAAAATATTCTTAACTCATCAACATAAGGACAAGGTTTAAGACAATGTTATTCATTTTCAACTTCTCTCAGTTCATAAATTTCACACAACCCGTTGTTCTTGAAATCAAGACCATACCCACCCCACCAACAGCCTGTTCACCCTGCTGCTGTCTGGCAAGAGATACAGAAGTATCTGTTGTCGCACCACCAGACTACAGAGCAGCTTCTTTCCTCAGGCTGTGAGGCTCATTAACTCATCCTCCATACTCCACCATAAAAAATAATGATTTTAATATGTTTTTAAGTAGCAAAATTAGACTATATATACATCTCATTCTACAACCTTTTGTTGTAAAATGGCACAAATTTCTTAGTCCCTCTTCTGTCAAACTCTGCTCTCAGGAGCTGACCCCAAGGGAGCTCATGGGTAAATTTTAAACTTCTTGGAGCTCTCTGGTGTACTCATGCCCTGGGGGGTGGGATGACAGAGCTCTACCCTGGTCATTATGGATGACTTTGGGTTTCCCAAAACTGCAGGATATTCTCTCCACCAGTGCGTCCTCTATATCCTGATCTAGCAGGCTATATGCCTCGGGCCACTAGGTGAAATATTCCATGGCAGTAAGGGTGTATCTATACCTTCTGTCTGTGCAGGGACATGAACACTGGAAATTGCTGCAGCTGGGCATGGGATCTATCCGTGGGGGACCTTAGAAACAGTGCAGCAGTCACGGGCACTATTCCTTATATGTTTCAAACAAAGAACACGGTCCTTTAGTACCACAATAGAACATGGCATCTTCCCACAAGGCTGACACCGTTACTCCACACATGGCAGCACTGATCAGATGTCAGCATCTTTCTTCTCTGTTGGCACCCCCATTTTGCCACAATATAAAGCTGCAAGGCCAGAGTAAACTTTGGCTTCTCAGGATCATCAGCTGTACATTTTATGTCAGGCGCCATCTGTTCTCTGTCCTATGCTCCCTGTTTATTACAGTGGCGGCAACCATGAGGCAAAAAAGAACATATTCAATTTCATGGAAATGGCTCGCACCCTCTGTATCATCAAATGTTTGTTATTCCTAAATTGCTAAAATACATAAGCCACCCAGAGTGGCCACTGGTGTACATATTGAGGATGAAAAGTACGGTGGGGTTGGGGGAAAAGATGACAAGGGCATCCACGAGGGCTATCTGCAGTGCTACATAAAGTGAAAGGTGGCTTTGTGGTGCAAAGGATGGTGGAAGGTTTAGTCTCTCTTTAAGACTCACTCATACACAATAACACCAGTTTCGCATGATAGTTTCTTGTGGGCCAGCACAGAGTGAAACACAGTACATAAAGCATTACCTATCCTACAAAGCAGGTGACTACGATGCTAGTCATAATATATATTTATAACACTAAATTAATAATTAATAAAAGTACATAGAGTGTCTTAATCTGTCTTTGTGTTGAATCTGTCATTTGTATGTTGTTTATGGAAGTGTGGGTTGTGCTTGGGTAACTAACAGTCTACATATATTCTTCTTCTCTTTAATCCCCTTGTGAGGCAGTGGTTAAAAACAATCTAAAGATAAACTTTATGGTAAACTAGAAATCTCCAGTGAGGTGCTTTGTGTTTGAAAAATTAAAACGACCAGTGTAGCAGTACAACAAAATAAAATAATTAAATGTGGACTCTTAAACATTAGATCTCTGTCCTCTAAAGCTGTGTTAGTCAACGATATAATATCTGACTATCATATGGATATAGTTTATCTAACTGAATCTTGGCTGTGTCAGGAAGAATATGTTGGCGTGAATGAATCCACTCCTCCCAGTCTTATTAATACTCACATTCATCGAGGCACCGGCCGAGGAGGTGGAGTTGCAGCCATCTTTGACTCTAGCCTATTAATCAACCCTAAACCTATACTCAGTTTGAACTCATTCAAAAGCCTTGTTCTTAGTCTTTCACACCCAACTCGGAAAACTCTACAGCCAATTCTATTTGTCATAGTGTACTGCACTCCTGATCTGTATTGTATGTAGTTTTTAACAAGTTTAGTCCTCAAAACAGATAAAGTCATTATTGTAGGTGATTTTAGTATTCATGTGGACGTCGATAATGATAGCCTTAGTTCTGTGTTTATCTCACTATTAGATTTGATTGGCTTCAGTCAGAGTGTAAAGACAAAATGTTGTCTTATCAGACCATTATTTAATAACTTTTGAATTCATATTACTGGACTACAGGCTATTAGGCAAACTTTCCTTCAGTAGATGCCTGTCTGATAGTGCTGTAAAAAAGTGCTGCTAAATTTAAAGACGCGAAAATTAGAAAGGAAATGGCGTCCCACCAAACTGGAGGAATCTCATTTAGTTTGGCAAAATAGTCTTAGAACATACATGAAGGCCCTCTGTAATGCCAGAGGAGCCTATTACTCCTCACTAATAGAGGAACATAAGAACAACCCCAGGTTTCTTTTCAGCACTGTAGCCTGGCTGACACAGAGTCAGAGCTCTGTTGAGCCATGTATTCCCAGAGCTCTCAGTAATAATAACTTCATGAGCCTCTTTGATGATAAAATTCACACTAATAGAGACAAAATTCATCATCTTGTGCCCTCAGCCAGTTCAGATATATCTTCAAGTACAGGAACCTTAGAAACAGCTTTAAAACCAGATATATATTTAACTAGTTTTTCTCCAATTGACCTTCACCAACTAACTTCAGTAATTTTTTCCGTCTAAACCAACAACCTGCCTCTTAGACCCCACCCCAACTAGGCTGCTTAAATAAGTTCTACCCTTAGTTAACACTTCCTTACTAGACATGATCAATCTGTCTTTATCAAAAGGCTATGTACCACAGTCCTTTAAAGTAGCTGAAATTAAGCCTCTTCTTAAAAAGCCTACGCTTGATCCAGGGTTTTAGCCATATAATCCTATATCTAACCTTCCCTTTCTCTCCAAAATACTTGAGAAAGCGGTCGTTAATCAGTTATGTGACTTTCTACATAACAATAGTTTATTTGAGGATTTTCAGTCAGGTTTTAGAGTGCATCCTAGCACAGAGACAGCTCTGGTGAAAGTGACAAATGACTTTCTGATTGCGTCAGACAAAGGATTTACTTGTTACTGTTCTTGTTCTGTTAAATCTTAGTCCCACTTTCGATGCCGTCGACCATCGGATCCTATTACAGAGACTGGAGCATTTGATTGGCATCAAAGGACCTGCACTAAGCTGGTTGAAGTCATATATATCAGATGGATTTCAGTTGGTACGTGTAAATGATGAATTCTCCGTGCACACGGAAGTTAGTCACGGAGTTCCACAAGGTTCTGTGCTTGGACCAATTTTATTCACCTTATATATGCTTGCTTTAGGCAATATTATTAGGAAACACTCCATACATTTTCACTGCTATGCAGATGATACTCAATTATACTTATCGATAAAGCCAGATCAAACCCATAAGTTAGCCAAACTTCAGGCATGCATTAAGGACATAAAAAACTAGATGAACTGCAATTTTCTGCTGTTAAACTCAGACAAAACTGAAGTTATTGTTCTGGGCCCTAAACACCTGCGAGACACATTATCTATAGATATAGTTACTCTAGATGGCATTGCCCTGGCCTCCAGCACCACTGTAAGGAATCTAGGAGTAACCTTTGATCAGGACATGTCCTTTAATACCCATATAAAACAGACTTCAAGGACTGCCTTCTTCCACCTACGTAACATTGTAAAAATCAGGCATAGCCTGTCTCAAAAAGACGCAGAAAAACTAAGCCATGCATTTGTTACTTGTAGGTTGGATTATTGTAATTCCTTATTATCGGGCTGCCCCGATAAATCTCTAAAGACTCTCCAGCTGATCCAGAATGCGATTGCATGTGTACTGACAGAATCTAGCAAAAGAGAACATATTTCTTCAATATTAGCTTTTCTGCACTGGCTCCCTGTAAAATCAAGAATAGAACTTAAAGTCCTCTTCTTCACCTACAAAGCTCTTAATGGTCAGGCACCATTGTATCTTAAAGAGATGATAGTACTGTATTGCCCCACTAGAGCACTACACTCACAGAACGCAGGGTTACTTGTGGTACCTAAAGTCTCTAAAAGAAAAATGGGAGCCAGAGCCTTCAATTATGAAGCTCCTCTTCTGTGGAACCAGCTCCCAGTTTGGGTTCAGGAGTTTAGGTGTATTGAGTGTTTATATTTAAAAAAATATTTTCAACATTTAGCAAAACAATGAATTCTTTAAAAATAAAGACAAATGATAGTATATGTGTCATTTAATTTGTTGGACTTTTTGGGATACAGACAATTAATGGACAACACTGGAAAACAATGGATCAACAATCAATAAACCAGCACTTACTGTCTGTCCAGTCCTTTTGAACACTCACCACTAGTAAAATTGAATATTAAATAAATATATAATATTTGAAAGTATGCTATCACTACCTCCCTTGACTGACAGGTTTGACTGGCTATCATAATGAAAATGAAATAAATAGCCACTGTGAAAGCAGTCGGTAAGCTGGTCTGTGAGTTTATGGTCTCCAGGGATGAGTTTTATTCTCTCTTCAGACTGGAGATGAAGTGGGTTGACTGGACACACGTTGAACTCATGTTTGATGATTTTTATGAGAGGCTGCTGTGAGACATTAGTCTCTGTTGTCACACACAGATGAAACAATAGTTTTAACACTGCAAAACCACAGTATTGCAAATTGTTTCTGTTTTAACAACATTATCGGCAAATGTACAATTACACTTGCATGTTATCTCACAGTGAGTATGCTGTTCAAACAATTAATTATGTCTCTGATATCATAAACAAAAGGCAAATATTTTGAAAACTGCATTACATCATTCTTGTTTTCCCTAGTACTCTATCTTGGTCTCGTCACAAAAACACTATGCTCTTGGGTAATTATCACTGGTCAACCTTGTGCTTAAATTCCAGTAGGAGTGTTTTACATGACATTTCACACACATTACAACTGCAGGTGAGAAAAGGATTACATAGTGCCAGAGGTAAGATATAAGAGACATCGCAGAATTATTCCATATCAATTAAATCCAAGATTGTTTGTTAATAGGGATAATATTAATAATGTGTTGTTTTTTTCCAGGTTAAATTTGTTCCTTCATCAGTTGGCAAGAGTTGGTTAATTAGTTAACTGACGAAGAAACAGAAACAACTACAACATTATAGTGTACAGTACTGTATAATTATGTACACTAATGCATCTTCTGCAGTTTTACTAACATTGACAGCACTGGACTTACGTGATGTGTATGTTTACCCAGCATTTTTGTTTGGGACATTAACATACCTGCTTATTATGTTTTGCAACTTGTTGGTATTAGCAACTATTGCTTGGAATAGAAAACTACACAAGCCCATGTTTATTCTGCTGTTCAACTTGCCCATTTCTGACATGCTTGGTGCTACAGCTTTTTTCCCTCATTTTGTTTTCAGCATTGTGACACAGAACAGACAGATTTCCCATCCTGCATGTGTTATTCAGGCTTTTCTGATTCATGTTTATGGTACAGGAAACTTGCTGACCTTGACTGTCATGGCATATGACAGATATGTTGCTATATGTTGTCCTTTGAGGTATAATGCCATCATGAGTCCACATAACTTAGTTAGAATTATTATTTTAATATGGGTCATGAATTTGTCAATAATAGCCCTGTTGATTGCACCTCTTGCACAGTTCAGAACTTGCAGGACAAATGTAGTGGATTTGTTCTGTAACAATCCATCATTATGGAAACTGATCTGTGAGGACACCAGAGTGAACAACTACTATGGAATGTCTAATATAATCTTATTTCAAGGCGGACCAACGTTAATAATATTGTACACATATGCACAGATTTTGCGTACATGTGTTATGACTAATCAGCCTGATGCCCGGCAAAAAGCCATTCAGACATGTGGCTCGCATTTAGCCGTTTACTTAATTCTAGAAATCAATACTTTGTTTGCACTCATCGCTCATCGTTTTGACAGTGCGTCGCCTTTATTGAGAAAGGCTTTTGGTGTGTCAGTTTTAGTTTTCCCACCTGTTTTGGACCCAATTATATACGGACTGAAAACCAAACAGCTTAAGGAGAGCATTAAAATGTTCCTAAAAATAAATATAGGTTCATCAAAGCTGTGACCAGTTTTCAGTTTTGGCTTTTCTATGAAATCATTTACATTCATTTGGGAAATTTAACATTTATTATTCAAATGGGTACATATATATATATATGTACAGCTTAAACTAATGATGACTTCCAAATCCAGTATAATTTAATCATTTGAACAAAAATAGTCTCCATGCAAAGATATTTGTCATGTGTTCTTTCACTGCGGAAAATAGATACAGCAAGTTACATATTTCTTCATCTGATGAATTTTTTGTGAATTTGTGAATTACCTAATGTTCTCATGTTAAAATATGTTAATGAACATGACCAACTTATTGTTGTATTCCACACATTACATGAAACTGCTAAAGTAATTTCTAGTCTGGAGGATGATAAGGAATATGATGACAGGAACTAATGTGAGAAAAAGAAATAATAACAGATCCTTTCAGAACTGAAAGATTGTTGAAATATAAAGATTAACAAAATCATAACTGTAAATTACAAAAGAAGTTCAAACTGTTGACCAAGCATCCACATTTGATTTAAAACTTGTAATGCCATTGTGTCTACAGATATAATATGTTCTAATATAATAACCCTAACCCTAAAATATGAGCTATTGATGTGGAAAAAAAACAAAGATTTATTTTCCTTTACAATGGAAATGATGTGGACATTTTAAATACATATATGCATTTATTGTCATTTTACAATGAAATAAAAGTAAATTAAATCAATGTTTTGAGAATGTGCCTATATGTTCTGTGTGAAACTTCTGTAACTCCCAAACAAATAAAAACAGTTTAATGTTTAATATGGAAAATGTGTGATATGACATGTGATTTGATATTTTCTAATAATGTGGGCACATTATGGGAAGAATAACTGATGTTTAAATCAAATACTGAGATTTTGAATATGTGCATCACTTTTCCATGTCCTCGAAAGTGGAATAGAAGTACATTGAGTGGCAAAGCTGACTTTGTTGAGACACCTAGTTTATTATTTTAGTAAATGAGAGATATCATTTAAAGAGTGTATACATATATGTAAAAGATTTTGCACATGTAGCACCAAAATATTTCTGGATTTTGAACAGACATTTCATGATGTAAAAATATTCTTAACTCATCAACATAAGGACAACGTATAAGACAATGTTATTCATTTTCAACTTCTCTCAGTTCACAAATTTCACACAACCTGTTGTTCTTGAAATCAAGATCATACCCACCCCACCAACAGCCTGTTCACCCTGCTGCTGTCTGGCAAGAGATACAGAAGTATCTGTTGTCGCACCACCAGACTACAGAGCAGCTTCTTTCCTCAGGCTGTGAGGCTCATTAACTCATCCTCCATACTCCACCATAAAAAATAATGATTTTAATATGTTTTTAAATAACAAAATTAGACTATATATACATCTCATTCTACAACCTTTTGTTGTAAAATGGCACAAATTTCTTAGTCCCTCTTCTGTCAAACTCTGCTCTCAGGAGCTGACCCCAAGGGAGCTCATGGGTAAATTTGGGAGCAATAGATCAAGCTCAGCGATGATTCCATCTGAGAGAAATTTGCTTATGACTCAGTGTTAACAATCAATAAACCAGCACTTACTGTCTGTCCAGTCCTTTTGAACACTCACCACTAGTAAAATTGAATCTTAAATAAATAAATAATATCTGAGCGTATGCTTCTGGCACACGTGTGGCTTTCAAAGTTTCTTTTCACTAGCTCCCTTGACTGACAGGTTTGACTGGATATCATAATGAAAATGAAATAAATAGCCACTGTGAAAGCAGTCGGTAAACTGGTCTGTGAGTTTATGGTCTCCAGGGATGAGTTTTATTCTCTCTTCAGACTGGAGATGAAGTGGGTTGACTGGACACACGTTGAACTCATGTTTGATGATTTTTATGAGAGGCTGCTGTGAGACATTAATCTCTATTGTCACACACATGGCAACAATAGTTTTAACACTGCAAAACCACAGTATTGCAAATTGTTTCTGTTTTAACAACATTATCGGCAAATGAACAATTACACTTGCATGTTATCTCACAGTGAGTATGCTGTTCAAACAATTAATTATGTCTCTGATATCATAAACAAAAGGAAAATATTTTGAAAACTGCATTACATCATTCTTGTTTTCCCTAGTACTCTATCTTGGTCTCGTCACAAAAACACTATGCTCTTGGGTAATTATCACTGGTCAACCTTGTGCTTAAATTCCAGTAGGAGTGTTTTACATGACATTTCACACACATTACAACTGCAGGTGAGAATAGAATAACATAGTGCCAGAGGTAAGATATGAGACACACCGCAGAATTATTCCATATCAATTAAATCTAAGATTGTTTGTTAATAGGGATAATATTAATAATGTGTTGTTTTTTTTAGTTTAAATTTGTTCCTTCATCAGTTGGCAAGAGTTGGTTAATTAGTTAACTGACGAAGAAACAGAAACAACTACAACATTATAGTGTACAGTACTGCATAATTATGTACACTAATGCATCTTCTGCAGTTTTACTAACATTGACAGCACTGGACTTACGTGATGTGTATGTTTACCCAGCATTTTTGTTTGGGACATTAACATACCTGCTTATTATGTTTTGCAACTTGTTGGTATTAGCAACTATTGCTTGGAATAGAAAACTACACACGCCCATGTTTATTCTGCTGTTCAACTTGCCCATTACTGACATGGTGGGTGCTACAGCTTTTTTCCCTCATTTTCTTTTCAGCATTGTGACACAGAACAGACAGATTTCCCATCCTGCATGTGTTATTCAGGCTTTTCTGATTCATGTTTATGGTGGAGGAAACTTGCTGACCTTGACTGTCATGGCATATGACAGATATGTTGCTATATGTTGTCCTTTGAGGTATAATGCCATCATGAGTCCACATAACTTAGTTAGAATTATTATTTTAATATGGGTCATGAATTTGTCAATGATAGCCCTGTTGATTGCACCTCTTGCACAGTTCAGAACTTGCAGGACAAATGTAGTGGATTTATACTGTAACAATCCATCATTAAGGAAACTGATCTGTGAGGACACCAGAGTGAACAACTACTATGGAATGTTTACTATAATCTTATTTCAAGGCGGACCAATGTTAGTAATATTTTACACATATGCACGGATTTTGCGTACATGTATTACGACTAATCAGCCTGATGCCCGGCAAAAAGCCATTCAGACATGTGGCTCGCATTTAGCTGTTTACTTAATTCTAGAAATCAATGGTTTGTTTACACTCGTTGCTCATCGTTTTGAGAGTGTGTCGCCTTTTCTGAGAAGGGCTCTTGGTATGTCAGTTTTAGTTTTCCCCCCTGTTTTGGACCCAATTATATACGGACTGAAAACCAAACAGCTTAAGGAGAGCATTAAAATGTTCCTAAAAAGAAATACAGGTTCATCAAAGCTGTGACCAGTTTTCAGTTTTGGCTTTTCTATGAAATCATTTATATTCATTTGGGAAATTTAACATTTATTATTGAAATGGATACATATATGTACAGCTTAAACTAATGATGACTTCCAAATCTAGTATAATTTAATCATTTGAACAAGTATAGTCTCCATACAACAATACAAGTTACATATTTCTTCATCGGATGACTGTTTTGTGAATTTGTAAATTACCTAATGTTCTCATGTTAAAATATGTTAATGAACATGACCAACTTATTGTTGTATTCCACACATTAGATGAAACTGCTGAGGTCATTTCTCTTCTAGAGGATGATAAGGAATATGATGACAGGAACTAAAAAAAGAAATAAGAGATCCTTTCAGAACGGAAAGATTGAAGGATATAAAGATTAAGAAAAGAATCAATGTAAATTACAACAGGAAGTTCAAACTGTTGCACAAGCATCCACATATGATTTAAAAATTGTAATGCCATTGTGTCTACAGATATAATATTTTCTAATATAATAATCCTAACCCTAAAATATGAGCTATTGATGTGGAAAAGAAAAACAAAGATTTATTTTCCTTTACAATGGAAATGATGTGAACATTTGAAATACATAAATATATTTATTGTCCTTTACAATGAAATAAAAGTAAATTAATGTGCCTATATGTTCTGTGTGAAACTTCTGTATGCATGGCACAGTACTCAGGACTCTACCCTGGTCATTATGGATGACTTTGGGTTTCCCAAAACTGCAGGATATTCTCTCCACCAGTGCGTCCTCTATATCCTGATCTAGCAGGCTATATGCCTCGGGCCACTAGGTGAAATATTCCATGGCAGTAAGGGTGTATCTATACCTTCTGTCTGTGCAGGGACATGAACACTGGAAATTGCTGCAGCTGGGCACTGGATCTATCTGTGGGGGACCTTAGAAACAGTGCAGCTGTCACGGGCACTATTCCTTATATGTTTCAAACAAAGAACACGGTCCTTTAGTACTACAATAGAACATGGCATCCTCCCACAAGGCTGACACCGTTACTCCACACATGGCAGCACTGATCAGAAGTCAGCATTTTTTTCCCACAATATAAAGCTGCAAGCCCAGTGTAAACCTTGGCTTCTCTGGATCCTCAGCTGTACATTTTATATCAGGCGCCATCTGTTCTCTGTCCCATGATCCCTGTTTATTACAGTGGTGGCAACCTTCATTGTTGTGAAGGAGGTAAAAAAAAGAACATATTCAATTTCATGGAAATGGCTCGCACCCTCTGTATCATCATATGTTTGTTATTCCTAAATTGCTAAAATACATAAGCCACCCAGAGTGGCCACTGGTGTCCATACTGAGGATGAAAAGTACGGTGGGGTTGGGGGATAAGATGACAAGGGCATCCACGAGGGCTATCTGCAGTGCTACATAAAGTGAAAGGTGGCTTTGTGGTGCAAAGGATGGTGGAAGGTTTAGTCTCTCTTTAAGACTCACTCATACACAGTAACACCAGTTTCACACAGTAGTTTCTCATGGGCCAGCACTGTGAAACACAGTACATAAAGCATTACCTATCCTACAAAGCAGGTGACTACGATGCTAGTCATAATTTACATTTATAACACAAAATTAATAATTAATAAAAGTACATAGAGTGTCTTAATCTGTCTTTGTGTCAAATCTTTCATTTTTAAGTTGTTTATGGAAAAGTGGGGGTGGTGCTTTGGTAACTAATAGTCTACATATCATATTCTTATTCTTCTTCCGCCCCTTGTGAGGCAGTGGTTAATAACAATCTAAAGATAAACTTTATGGTAAACCAATAATCTCCAGGGAGGTGTCTTGTGTTTGCAAAAACAATCCCTCCTATAAATCTTCTAATCTTTCTGAAAATCTTACCAGTTGGTCATTGCTAGTATTTCTGGAACTTGGTAAGGATCATCCACTAAATGTTCCTTGTTACAATATTTATTAAGCTTTGAAGTGAATGGATGTACTGTTTTCTGTCTGTCCCCTCTCTGTATTTGTTCCTGGAATTTCAGTACAAAATTGTAAGTCCAAAAGACTATAATTTGTTATTTATGTAGAGTACAGTATATGATATCTGATGTGTTGTGTTTAACTGCCGTTGACGTATTCACACTTTCATTCTGTAAGTTCTGCTCTTAGCAGTGATAATTCACAATTTGCTTATTATAACACAATTATAACTATGACTGGAATTTTCAAACTTTTTGCTTAATCTTTTTATGCATTCCTTGTCTTATTAGGCCTCCCATGTTCTCGTTAAATTGATGTTGTGTATGAAATAGTACACTACTTATTAATTAAATAATTAATGGTTTCTCAATTTTGTAGGGAAGAAGAGCATAAAAATGGACAACCTGTACAACACATCATCTGTTTTGGTGCTTCGTGGTTTTAATCTCTCCTCGGAAAGTGTCCTTCCTGCATTTCTTTTTGCAACCCTGAGCTACATGATCATACTTTTGTGCAACCTTATTCTAATCCTCACCATTGTACTGAACAAATCTCTGCATCAGCCCATGCATCTAATTCTGCTGAACCTTCCTATTAACGACCTCATAGGTTCGTCAGCACTCTTCCCACACCTCTTTAAAGAATTACTGACGAATAGCAGAACAATGCAATACTCAGGTTGTGTTGTCCAAGCTTTTTTAATTCACATATATGCATCAGGTACAGTCCTCATTCTGAGTGCTATGGCATATGATAGATATATTGCCATATGTTGTCCTTTGAAATACAACAGTGTTATGACTAATGCTCATGTTATGAGGATAATCACAGCTGTGTGGATAACTGGTTTAGTTGTAATAGCTGTGCTTTTCTATCTGCTTTTGCGTTTACCCCGCTGTCGATCTGAATTGACACTCACATACTGTGATAATCCAACTTTGCTGTCTCTGGTCTGTGCCGACACAACCATCAATAACATTTACGGGCTTTTTTTACTTGCTCTTACACAAGTGATAGCTAATGGGACGATTTTGTATACATATCTCCAGATCCTTGTTGCTTGCTTCAGATCCAAACGATCAGACACAAAAGCCAAAGCTCTGCAGACTTGTGCGACACACCTAATTGTTTTTCTCCTGCTGGAATGTCTGGGTGTTTTCACCATTATATCATACAGACTAAAGAACATTTCACCACATTTAAGGAGGTTCATGGGGCTGTCAACATTAATTTTCCCCCCAACATTGAACCCAATCATCTATGGACTGAAAACAAAAGAAATTCGAGAAAAAGTAGTGTACTTTTTTAGGAATAAAATCTTTCCATCTCCTCATGCAGTAAGTTAATTTTTTTTTACAGTTGTGACTTCTCCCACTGACAGTGTTCTCATAAATACATTCTTTGCTACCAAATCCCTTATTTTTCACCGAAAACACTGTTCCTTTGACTTTATATGCATGAATGTTTCTGACAAAAGCTATGCTCAAAAAACTACTGTGCAGTATGTGTTTAGCAGTAATTCATTTTTGACTAATTACTTTACAAGGTGATGCTGAATAATTAATGCCACATTTTGAACCTATAACACACTAATCATTATACTACTATACATGAAAAGCAAATTACCTCTATCATGCTCATCATTTTTTCTCTTTCAGCAGTTGCACCCAATAAAAATATTTTTACAAATAAATCACCAGTGTATGTCAGTTATGTCCTTTAAGACTTGTATTTAGAGTTCTGCCATCTACCCTTCAAAAAATGAGGTATTTCTTTATCAAATGATGTGTGTTTGCACAAGCCACATTGTTATAAATAATGAGTTAATAGTAAAACTACACACCATTACTGTTTTTGTTTGCTTTTGGTTTGTTGTGACCAAGGGTGGACAGTAGCGAAGTACATTTACTTGAGTACTGTACTTAAGAAAATATTTTGAGTATCTGTACTTTACTTGAGCGTTTATTCTTTTGGAAACTTATGACTTTTACTCAACTTCATTTGAAAGACAAATATTGTACATTTATTTCAAAGGATAAAAACCTATATGCTGTCAGTCATGTTCAAAGTGCGTGCTGCATTTTTTTAGTGGTTCACTTTGAACTATCTCAATGTGACTGTGTTGTTTAAACAATTAATTATGTCTCTGATATCATAAACAAAAGGCAAATATTTTGAAAACTGCATTACATCATTCTTGTTTTCCCTAGTACTCTATCTCATTCTTGTCACAAAATATAGAGTGGCCACTGGTGTCCATATTGAGGATGAAAAGTACAGTAGGGTTGGGGGAAAAGATGACAAGGGCATCCATGAGGGCTATCTGCAGTGCTACATAAAGTGAAAGGTGGCTTTGTGGTGCAAAGGATGGTGGAAGGTTTAGTCTCTCTTTAAGACTCACTCATACACAACAACACCAGTTTCGGATGATAGTTTCTCGTGGGCCAGCACTGTGAAACACAGTACATAAAGCATTACCTATCCTACAAAGCAGGTGACTACGATGCTAGTCATAATTTACATTTATAACACAAAATTAATAATTAAGAAAAGTACATAGAGTGTCTTAATCTGTCTTTGTGTCAAATCTTTATGGAAAGTTTATGGAAAAGTGGGGGTGGTGCTTTGGTAACTAATAGTCTACATATCATATTCTTATTCTTCTTCCGCCCCTTGTGAGGCAGTGGTTAATAACAATCTAAAGATAAACTTTATGGTAAACCAATAATCTCCAGGGAGGTGTCTTGTGTTTGCAAAAACAATCCCTCCTATAAATCTTCTAATCTTTCTGAAAATCTTACCAGTTGGTCATTGCCAGTATTTCTGGAACTTGGTAAGGATCATCCACTAAATGTTCCTTGTTACAATATTTATTAAGCTTTGAAGTGAATGGATGTACTGTTTTCTGTCTGTCCCCTCTCTGTATTTGTTCCTGGAGTTTGAGCAAAAATTGTACGTCCAAAAGACTATAATTTGTTATTTATGTAGAGTACAGTATATGATATCTGATGTGTTGTGTTTAACTGCCGTTGACGTATTCACACTTTCATTCTGTAAGTTCTGCTCTTAGCAGTGATAATTCACAATTTGCTTATTATAACACACTTATAACTATGACTGGAATTTTCAAACTTCTTAGTTAATCTCTTTATACATTCCTTGTCTTATTAGGCCTCCCATGTTCTCGTTAAATTGATGTTGTGTATGAAATAGTACACTACTTATTAATGAAATAATTAATGGTTTCTCAATTTTGTAGGGAAGAAGAGCATAAAAATGGACAACCTGTACAACACATCATCTGTTTTGGTGCTTCGTGGTTTTAATCTCTCCTCGGAAAGTGTCCTTCCTGCATTTCTTTTTGCAACCCTGAGCTACATGATCATACTTTTGTGCAACCTTATTCTAATCCTCACCATTGTACTGAACAAATCTCTGCATCAGCCCATGCATCTAATTCTGCTGAACCTTCCTATCAACGACCTCATAGGTTCGTCAGCACTCTTCCCACACCTCTTTAAAGAATTACTGACGAGTAGCAGAACAATGCAATACTCAGCTTGTGTTGTCCAAGCTTTTTTCATTCACATATATGCATCAGGTACAGTGTTCATTCTGACTGCTATGGCATATGATAGATATATTGCCATATGTTGTCCTTTGAAATACAACAGAGTTATGACTAATGCTCATGTTATGAGGATAATCACAGCTGTGTGGATAGCTAGTTTAGTTGTAATAGCTGTGCTTTTCTATCTGCTTTTGCGTTTACCCCGCTGTCGATCTGAATTGACACTCACATACTGTGATAATCCAACTTTGCTGTCTCTGGTCTGTGCCGACACAACCATCAATAACATTTACGGGCTTTTATTAGTTGCTCTTACACAAGTGATAGCTAATGGGACAATTTTGTATACATATCTCCAGATCCTTGTTGCTTGCTTCAGATCCAAACGATCAGACACAAAAGCCAAAGCTCTGCAGACTTGTGCGACACACCTAATTGTTTTTCTCCTGCTGGAATGTCTGGGTCTTTTCACCATCATATCATACAGAATAAGGAACATTTCACCACATTTAAGGAGGTTCATGGGGCTGTCAACATTAATTTTCCCCCCAACATTGAACCCAATCATCTATGGACTGAAAACAAAAGAAATTCGAGAAAAAGTAGTGTACTTTTTTAGGAATAAAATCTTTCCATCTCCTCATGCAGTAAGTTAATTTTTTTTTTACAGTTGTGACTTCTCCCACTGACAGTGTTCTCATAAACACATTCTTTGCTACCAAATCCCTTATTTTTCACCGAAAACACTGTTCCTTTGACTTTATATGCATGAATGTTTCTGACAAAAGCTATGTTCAAAAAACTACTGTGCAGTATGTGTTTAGCAGTAATTCATTTTTGACTAATTACTTTACAAGGTGATGCTGAATAATTACTGCCACATTTTGAACCTATAACACACTAATCATTATACTACTATGCATGAAAAGCAAATTACCTCTATCATGCTCATCATTTTTTCTCTTTCAGCAGCTGCACCCAATAAAAATATTTTTACAAATAAATCACCAGTGTATGTCAGTTATGTCCTTTAAGACTTGTATTTAGAGTTCTGCCATCTACCCTTCAAAAAATGAGGTATTTCTTTATCAAATGATGTGTGTTTGCACAAGCCACATTGTTATAAATAATGAGTTAATAGTAAAACTACACACCATTACTGTTTTTGTTTGCTTTTGGTTTGTTGTGACCAAGGGTGGACAGTAGCGAAGTACATTTACTTGAGTACTGTACTTAAGAAAATATTTTGAGTATCTGTACTTTACTTGAGCGTTTATTCTTTTGGAAACTTATGACTTTTACTCAACTTCATTTGAAAGACAAATATTGTACATTTATTTCAAAGGATAAAAACCTATATGCTGTCAGTCATGTTCAAAGTGCGTGCTGCATTTTTTTAGTGGTTCACTTTGAACTATCTCAATGTGACTGTGTTGTTTAAACAATTAATTATGTCTCTGATATCATAAACAAAAGGCAAATATTTTGAAAACTGCATTACATCATTCTTGTTTTCCCTAGTACTCTATCTCATTCTTGTCACAAAAACACTATGCTCTTGGGTAATTATCACTGGTCAACCTTGTGCTTAAATTCCAGTAGGAGTGTTTTACATGACATTTCACACACATATTAACTGCAGGTGAGAATAGAATAACATAGTGCCAGAGGTAAGATATGAGACACACCGCAGAATTATTCCATATCAATTAAATCCAAGATTGTTTGTTAATAGGGATAATATTAATAATGTGTTGTTTTTTTCCAGTTTAAATTTGTTCCTTCATCAGTTGGCAAGAGTTGGTTAATTAGTTAACTGACGAAGAAAAAGAAACAACTACAACATTATAGTGTACAGTACTGTATAATTATGTACACTAATGCATCTTCTGCAGTTTTACTAACATTGACAGCACTGGACTTACGTGATGTGTATGTTTACCCAGCATTTTTGTTTGGGACATTAACATACCTGCTTATTATGTTTTGCAACTTGTTGGTATTAGCAACTATTGCTTGGAATAGAAAACTACACAAGCCCATGTTTATTCTGCTGTTCAACTTGCCCATTTCTGACATGCTTGGTGCTACAGCTTTTTTCCCTCATTTTGTTTTCAGCATTGTGACACAGAACAGACAGATTTCCCATCCTGCATGTGTTATTCAGGCTTTTCTGATTCATGTTTATGGTACAGGAAACTTGCTGACCTTGACTGTCATGGCATATGACAGATATGTTGCTATATGTTGTCCTTTGAGGTATAATGCCATCATGAGTCCACATAACTTAGTTAGAATTATTATTTTAATATGGGTCATGAATTTGTCAATGATAGCCCTGTTGATTGCACCTCTTGCACAGTTCAGAACTTGCAGGACAAATGTAGTGGATTTATACTGTAACAATCCATCATTATGGAAACTGATCTGTGAGGACACCAGAGTGAACAACTACTATGGAATGTTTACTATAATCTTATTTCAAGGCGGACCAATGTTAATAATATTGTACACATATGCACGGATTTTGCGTACATGTATTACGACTAATCAGCCTGATGCCCGGCAAAAAGCCATTCAGACATGTGGCTCGCATTTAGCTGTTTACTTAATTCTAGAAATCAATACTTTGTTTACACTCATTGCTCATCGTTTTGAGAGTGTGTCGCCTTTTCTGAGAAGGGCTCTTGGTGTGTCAGTTTTAGTTTTCCCACCTGTTTTGGATCCAACTATATATGGACTGAAAACCAAACAGCTTAAGGAGAGCATTAAAATGTTCCTAAAAAGAAATACAGGTTCATCAAAGCTGTGACCAGTTTTCAGTTTTGGCTTTTCTATGAAATCATTTACATTCATTTGGGAAATATAACATTTATTATTCAAATGGGTATATATATATATATATATATATATATATATATATATATATATATATATCTCCATTGGAATTTTCAGCCTTAACTAATGATGACTTCCAAATCCAGTATAATTTAATCATTTGAACAAGTATAGTCTCCATACAACAATACAAGTTACATATTTCTTCATCTGATGAATGTTTTGTGAATTTGTGAATTACCTAATGTTCTCATGTTAAAATATGTTAATGAACATGACCAACTTATTGTTGTATTCCACACATTAGATGAAACTGCTGAGGTCATTTCTAGTCTGGAGGATGATAAGGAATATGATGACAGGAACTAATGTGAGAAAAAGAAATAATAACAGATCCTTTCAGAACTGAAAGATTGTTGAAATATAAAGATTAACAAAATCATAACTGTAAATTACAACAGAAGTTCAAACTGTTGCACAAGCATCCACATTTGATTTAAAACTTGTAATGCCATTGTGTCTACAGAATTTTTATTTTCTAATATAATAACCCTAACCCTAAAATATGAGCTATTGATGTGGAAAAGAAAAACAAAGATTTATTTTCCTTTACAGTGGAAATGATGTGAACATTTAAAATACATAAATGTATTTATTGTCCTTTACAATGAAATCAAAGTAAATTAAATCAATTTTGAGTATGTGCCTATATGTTCTGTGTGAAACTTCTGTAACTCCCAACCAAATAAAAACAGTTTAATGTTTAATATGGAAAATGTGTGATATGACATGTGATTTGATATTTTCTAATAATGTGGGCACATTATGGGAAGAATAACTGATGTTTAAATCAAATACTGAGATTTTGAATATGTGCATCACTTTTCCATGTCCTTGACAATGGAATAGAAGTACATTGAGTGGCAAAGCTGACTTTGTTGAGACACCTAGTTTATTATTTTAGTAAATAAGAGATATCATTTAAAGAGTGTATACATATTGTGAAGGAAATCTTAGAGCTGGTTCACTCTAACAAGAAGTTTCAGGAGACCGGGATGTCTTACATAGGAATATTTATTGAAGCTCGATCGAGGAGAAAAGGGAAACACCACGTGTGAATCACAGCGTACTGCTACCCAAGTCTGAAGATGGTGTCCTGAAGCTCAGTATTTAACCCTCCCCAGATCTGAAAAGTTCCGTTATATCCAAACAGGGTTATTCCTAACTCAGTCTGTCATGTGTGATGACTCTATTGGATATCAGATCCAAACAAGGAAAGACGTCAACCATTGCTTTCCTAGCAACAGCATAGCCTCTCTACAGTCTCTCTTATCCAGCGTCAACAACCAGGCACCAGCCTGTTGTGTCTAACACTGAAAACAGAAGATATCTAGCAGACCTTGGTCTACCAGATGCCAGAGCCAACTCGGCCTTGTCTGGCACCCAGAATGAGACAGGCGAACAGAGACAGGCAGTTGACCTGACCTGTGAAGCTCTGTCTTAAGTTACCTTTAACCTACAAGAGGGAAGTTTAACATACAAGAAGGAAAATTCCTTCACACATATATGTCAAAAATCTTGTATGAATATAAAAACTATCATTTATTCAAAACCCTCCTCTTACTTCTTTGGCACGGCAAAAACCTTAACTGAAGTTGTGTGGTGAAATGCAAAAATCACAAACATGATCACAACGAGGGAAGAAAGCTTTTCCTAAATAAAAAGCCCAAAGCAGGCTGCTTACAAGACACCATTATTTAGAAATATAAAAAAGAAATAAACCAGATACCAGAGTAGCAACATTGATTAAAAACAAACCTTCCTGGTGTTGTGTGCAAGCTTTAGAAACAGAAGTAGCCATCGTATAAGCATGGTGAGCAGGACAAGCAGTCCTGTGCACCAGACTGGTACGTCATCATGGCTAGTGGTTCCACAACTGTGGAATTAAATCTTTTTTCAGTCCATCGCTCTAGGGGTGCATGGGGCATGGCACAGTTCTTATACAAGCCCCAGCAAACACACAGGACTCTACCCTGGTCATTATGGATGACTTTGGGTTTCCCAAAACTGCAGGATATTCCCTCCATCAGTGCGTCCTCTATATCCTGATCTAGCAGGCTATATGCCTCGGGCCACTAGGTGGAATATTCCATGGCAGTAAGGGTGTATCTATACCTTCTGTCTGTGCAGGGACATGAACACTGGAAATTGCTGCAGCTGGGCACTGGATCTATCTGTGGGGGACCTTAGAAACAGTGCAGCTGTCACGGGCACTATTCCTTATATGTTTCAAACATAGAACATGGTCCTTTAGTACCACAATAGAACATGGCATCTTCCCACAAGGCTGACACCGTTACTCCACACATGGCAGCACTGATCAGAAGTCAGCATTTTTTTCCCACAATATAAAGCTGCAAGCCCAGTGTAAACCTTGGCTTCTCTGGATCCTCAGCTGTACATTTTATATCAGGCGCCATCTGTTCTCTGTCCCATGATCCCTGTTTATTACAGTGGTGGCAACCTTCATTGTTGTGAAGGAGGTAAAAAAAAGAACATATTCAATTTCATGGAAATGGCTCTCACCCTCTGTATCATCAAATGTTTGTTATTCCTAAATTGCTAAAATACATAAGCCACCCAGACTGGCCACTGGTGTCCATATTGAGGATGAAAAGTACGGTGGGGTTGGGGGAAAAGATGACAAGGGCATCCACGAGGGCTATCTGCAGTGCTACATAAAGTGAAAGGTGGCTTTGTGGTGCAAAGGATGGTGGAAGGTTTAGTCTCTCTTTAAGACTCACTCATACACAGTAACACCAGTTTCGCATGATAGTTTCTCATGGGCAAGCACTGTGAAACACAGTACATAAAACATTACCTATCCTACAAAGCAGGTGACTACGATGCTAGTCATAATTTACATTTATAACACAAAATTAATAATTAATAAAAGTACATAGAGTGTCTTAATCTGTCTTTGTGTCAAATCTTTCATTTTTAAGTTGTTTATGGAAAAGTGGGGGTGGTGCTTTGGTAACTAATAGTCTACATATCATATTCTTATTCTTCTTCCGCCCCTTGTGAGGCAGTGGTTAATAACAATCTAAAGATAAACTTTATGGTAAACCAATAATCTCCAGGGAGGTGCCTTGTGTTTGCAAAAACAATCCCTCCTATAAATCTTCTAATCTTTCTGAAAATCTTACCAGTTGGTCATTGCTAGTATTTCTGGAACTTGGTAAGGATCATCCACTAAATGTTCCTTGTTACAATATTTATTAAGCTTTGAAGTGAATGGATGTACTGTTTTCTGTCTGTCCCCTCTCTGTATTTGTTCCTGGAGTTTCAGTACAAAATTGTAAGTCCAAAAGACTATAATTTGTTATTTATGTAGAGTACAGTATATGATATCTGATGTGTTGTGTTTAACTGCCGTTGACGTATTCACACTTTCATTCTGTAAGTTCTGCTCTTAGCAGTGATAATTCACAATTTGCTTATTATAACACAATTATAACTATGACTGGAATTTTCAAACTTTTTAGTTAATCTCCTTATGCATTCCTTGTCTTATTAGGCCTCCCATGTTCTCGTTAAATTGATGTTGTGTATGAAATAGTACACTACTTATTAATGAAATAATTAATGATTTCTCAATTTTGTAGGGAAGAAGAGCATAAAAATGGACAACCTGTACAACACATCATCTGTTTTGGTGCTTCGTGGTTTTAATCTCTCCTCGGAAAGTGTCCTTCCTGCATTTCTTTTTGCAACCCTGAGCTACATGATCATACTTTTGTGCAACCTTATTCTAATCCTCACCATTGTACTGAACAAATCTCTGCATCAGCCCATGCATCTAATTCTGCTGAACCTTCCTATCAACGACCTCATAGGTTCGTCAGCACTCTTCCCACACCTCTTTAAAGAATTACTGACGAGTAGCAGAACAATGCAATACTCAGCTTGTGTTGTCCAAGCTTTTTTCATTCACATATATGCATCAGGTACAGTCCTCATTCTGAGTGCTATGGCATATGATAGATATATTGCCATATGTTGTCCTTTGAAATACAACAGAGTTATGACTAATGCTCATGTTATGAGGATAATCACAGCTGTGTGGATAGCTAGTTTAGTTGTAATAGCTGTGCTTTTCTATCTGCTTTTGCGTTTACCCCGCTGTCGATCTGAATTGACACTCACATACTGTGATAATCCAACTTTGCTGTCTCTGGTCTGTGCCGACACAACCATCAATAACATTTACGGGCTTTTATTAGTTGCTCTTACACAAGTGATAGCTAATGGGACGATTTTGTATACATATCTCCAGATCCTTGTTGCTTGCTTCAGATCCAAACGATCAGACACAAAAGCCAAAGCTCTGCAGACTTGTGCGACACACCTAATTGTTTTTCTCCTGCTGGAATGTCTGGGTCTTTTCACCATCATATCATACAGAATAAGGAACATTTCACCACATTTAAGGAGGTTCATGGGGCTGTCAACATTAATTTTCCCCCCAACATTGAACCCAATCATCTATGGACTGAAAACAAAAGAAATTCGAGAAAAAGTAGTGTACTTTTTTAGGAATAAAATCTTTCCATCTCCTCATGCAGTAAGTTAATTTTTTTTACAGTAGTGACTTCTCCCACTGACAATGTTCTCATAAATACAATCTTTGCTACCAAATCCCTTATTTTTCACCGAAAACACTGTTCCTTTGACTTTATATGTATGAATGTTTCTGACAAAAGCTATGTTCAAATAACTACTGTGCAGTATGTGTTTAGCAGTAATTCATTTTTGACTAATTACTTTACAAGGTGATGCTGAATAATTACTGCCACATTTTGAACCTATAACACACTAATCATTATACTACTATGCATGAAAAGCAAATTACCTCTATCCTGCTCATCATTTTTTCTCTTTCAGCAGTTGCACCCAATAAAAATATTTTTACAAATAAATCACCAGTGTATGTGTGTTTGCACAAGCCACATTGTTATAAATAATGAGTTAATAGTAAAACTACACACCATTACTGTTTTTGTTTGCTTTTGGTTTGTTGTGACCAAGGGTGGACAGTAACGAAGTACATTTACTTGAGTACTGTACTTAAGAAAATATTTGGAGTATCTGTACTTTACTTGAGCGTTTATTTTTTGGAAACTTATGACTTTTACTCAACTTCATTTGAAAGACAAATATTGTACATTTATTTCAAAGGATAAAAACCTATATGCTGTCAGTCATGTTCAAAGTGCGTGCTGCATTTTTTTAGTGGTTCACTTTGAACTTGGCGGTGGTAATTATGGCTTAGGCAGATAAGGATGACGATTCCTCACCAGAGCACCCATGGCCATATCTGAAGTCTGTGTTTGACATACACCATACCACACACACACACACACACACACACACAGAGCCAGAGCTCTGTCAGAACACTGCCATGCTGTTTTGTTGGGGTCGGGTCAGGGGTGTTAAATAAAAAACAAGTGCATTCATTAGGTTGTTTTCAGAGTCATTAGGTTCTTCAAATGCAAACAAAATTAGAATACTTCTTACAACTTGAACGAGTGAAAACGGGTGAAAAAGAAGAGATAAAACGTACTGAGTTAAGAATGTAAAGACAAGATTCTTATACAGTTCATAATCTAAGTGGGAGAATAATACTGCTTGCATGAAAAATACAGGAAAATTAAGGAGCTAAACTGAAGACTTTGATAAAGAATTGAGGAATGTCTTATCCTTCCATTCAAGCATTATCAAAGTTGCACTGATTGACTTCCAGAATAGACAGAAAACTCTACGTAGTTGACTACAGACCATGCACAGTATCTTGTATGCTGCTGATTAGATATTAACTAACTTGAATAATACATCTTATTCTCAGCTCTGGCAAACAACAAATAAGTCCAAATGAAATCAAAATCACCATAACATTTTTAAATGGACTGAAATGTACAGTTTACTAGAAGCACTATCTGTAATCTGACAAAGGCATCCATCTGAAGAAAACTGAAAAATGTGTAATGTACACAAATTCATTCCTTAAATGAAGCAGATAGAAAGCAGACTGTGGGGGTCATCCAGGTAATAGGCAGCTGGATGTGTTGTGCAGTGTGTATTTTCTGTCTAAATATGAACAAGATGTTACATTTAGTTGCTACACAAACTTCCATAACACATAACAATCACTCCTTCCTATTACTGTGTGCATTCACAATACGAATACAGCAGAGGGAGCCATCAGTACACACTGAGCTCACTCACACCAACAAAGACAGAAAGCACATACATTTGCTCTCCATTGGTTCAACACAGTATGTAGCTGTTGTATTTTGTGTGATTTGCTGCCCTCTTGTGTCTGTTAAGGTTGGTAGACAGCAGAGGCCAGTCCTGAACAACATAAGACCAGTGTGTGTAAGTTATTTCTTCAAAGCACACTACAGTTCTCCTGATACAACTAAACCACATCAAACTGAATTGAATTTAGAACTGATTACATTGACCCTTACCATAATGAGGAGAAGAAAGAATAATTTTGTTATAAATAGGTTTAGATCAACTACCAATTACATCATCCAATATGCACATTTAAAGAATCCTAATTATTTAATAACTAGTAAGAACATAATAACTATACATAATAGTCATATATTTGTTTGGTTATCTTTGTTTAGTCTTGTTGTATGTCTCCGTGAATCTTCCTGCACCTTTGTTCTTGGCACTGTGTGTTGAGAGCAACTGGAAACCAGAGTCAAATTCCTTGTATGTTTAATCATAATTGGCCAATAAAAATGATTCTGATAAAAATATGAATACATCGTAAAAATACTGAGGCTGCTGTATATTGTAAAGTTAAGGTTATCAAACAAATCTAAATAACAAAAAAAAAAAAATTCAGCTTGACTATGATACTATGTTCTTGTTAGGAATACAGCCTTACTACAGTGTTCAAGACTTCTCAGGATCCAAAGAAACTTTCAATCATTGCAATTTAACCTCTCAGTCATTGATTCTACACTATTTTTCATCTACATATCTATTGACTGTCAATTTTAAAATATGTTTGCTTTGATGCTCTGAAACTAAACTAAACATCACTAATAAAGTAAACTGCAATCTCATTGTGAGCATCCTTGATGTAAAAATAGTCACAAAATGACAACATACTTATATGATATTATGCAATTATGCAATTAAACAATGATGATTATAATGTAGGTATTTAGAAGACAAGTGAATGGTGAAGCACAGTGAAAGTGTCAAAAGGGTAAGCTGTCAGATCATTTTTAAATTTTTTGAAACAGCACGTGCCACAAGATATACACCTGCCAGCAGTTTAATACCATTGTCTTAACAACAACCTGTGCGTTGCTAGTGCTTATGTTTTTACAGACATGAGAGGTCTGTCAAGAAACTGGGCTGGATGGACAGGAGTCAGAAGAAATGGGAGTAGATGGAGATAACACACAAGTGCACAAAGAGTCTTGACAGAGGGAAAGATGGCTATGTTGCTGCAAGGAATGGAGGTGCACTTTATAAATGCAGTCCATTTACTGAAAGTTGACCATATGTAATGCAATATGTGGCCTTATGTTACATTGTTGAAGTTAACCGATGTTAAGTTGAATTTGTTGATGTTGATATTCCAAATTTTTAAAAGGATCTTTATATGCCCCAAGAGAGTAGCCTGCCCACCCACTCCCAGTTAATGGAGCAAATTATTTTAAATGTGATATTTCAAATGTTTAAAGGTACTATATGTAACTTTCAGAAAATACTGGTTATTAGTGACACTGGTGGCCATTAAGTGAACTGCAGTCAGCTTCCTGTTGCTCAAACTTGTGTATGTACTTGCACTCTGTAGGCGCAAGCGAGCATCCTGGGCATTGGCCATAATCGGTCAAAACTTTATTGCTGAAACACATTTTACCTATGGCAGTAATTCACTCATAGGTTTTGGAAAATTAAGCGTGGGTTTTGGATCAAGAGCAGCGGACTTATAGACGTGAACCGCATTTTTCGACCACCCAACTGGAGCACCCCAAAACATCTCATCCTCTGGATTTTCACAGAAAAAGTAGTATAACGGCAACAGAAAAATACACAGAAGGTCTACAATTTTTTACGTTACAACAATCTGTTCACACATTGTCAATACAAAGCTATTAATAAATATAAAAAGTTACATATTCTACCATTCACAACTACGCAAATTAAAAGAAATTGTCAAAATTTGCAATTTACCACCTGAAAAAGCATCTAATTACTTTTTACTAATTGTTCTTACAGAGCTCCAAAAATTTACTTCGTCTCCACACTATGATCGAATTTGATATTTTACAACTCAATTGTATGACCATATAGAGAGAGACCTCACAAATAATCTGCATAGTTCATTTCCACCATATAATAACATTTAATTGTCTCTATTAAGCTTGTAGTGGCACAATATTGATATTTATTCAGACATAGCAAACAATGTAAAGTAGCAATTTATCAAGGAATTTGATTATCTGTAATTCAACATCAGATAAAACAAAAGTATTTGACCTATAAAAAATATTGAGATAATTCTGCTATTCTTCCTGATCACCACAAGGAAAAAAAGTACAGTTTGAACTATTAACAGGCTAGAGGAAAGGGGACGTTGTTTCCTAAAACTCAGTTTGTCGGGCTCGGCTCTACATTGTCAGATTTGCCCACACTAAGACAAGGATTTACTCATTTGGTGCTCACCACAAGCCTGGGAACCAGACGAATCTGTGAGCTCATGTTTCATTTGTTGTGTTTAACTGATTTCCTTGGTACTGGAAGCGCCGTTGTGTCCGGCGAACACATCACAAGCGTTTTATCTAGTATGAGGCGGGTTTAATACGATGACTGACAGAGAGGAGCGCCATTGAAGCATCTTTGTAAATATCCAAGATGGCAGCTGCCAGTACGGATGGTTCAACAGCCAGCTACATCAGCATGATTAAATGGGCAGGATGGTAAATTTTGTGTCTAAAAGAAGAACAAACCCTGCACTTGACAAGAAAATATATGTTTGCCGTACTTTCGACAGGCCGTAGTGTTCGACAGGATGACGTTTTGTTGCTCTGATTGGTTGTCTATCCAGTTGCGTCCAGAGGCATTTTGGTCTGCGCTCGTTAATAGCACCCATTGGAAATTGAAAATGAACTGAGAGTAAATATAGTATATATAGTAAAAACCAAAGCTGACCAAATCAAATTACTGATATTTCTTTTCACAGCAGATATCATTGTTGCAAGGCTGTAAAAGCACGCCAGAGCTTTTAGGACACAGAGGTGCAAACTCTGGATGTACCAAACTGAACCAAACTGGGCACAGAGCTGTTGTATGATGGGCATTATGTGTTAAATTTGACATGTTGATATCTTCAAATGAAGGGAATTACATCCAGTATGAAGATTTTCTGTTTTACAAATAGTTTAATTAACAACACTATAGTTACATTATAACTTTGCACTTTCTAATTTTTTATGTCTTGTGTCTAATTTATTTTATGTTGTTATGTTGTTTTATGTCTCTTAATACATTATGTACTCAATATTGTATGATGTTTTGTAGAAGGACATGCAGCTGATGTAAGACTTTTGTAAGAAGATCTAAAAAGTTGGCGGTGAGTATGACGCCATCCATCAGAGAATCTCTTCTCTCACTGAACTTTGTTACTAAGCGAGGCACAACAAGTCATTGTGTCACGGTTACCATTGTTTGGTTACTGTTTCTTTCTTTAACTTTGCTCATTAGGTTAATGACTTCTTTGTTTACAAAGTGTTGATAGGAGAGATATGTCAAACTCAGCCCCCCTGAGTGATTTCTACTCAGTACGGCTCTGGTAATGAACCCCAGAGGATTTGGTGACACAGTGCAGTAAACAGCTACTGTTTTGTTTTGCAACATTTCCAACAGTGACAAGTCATTTTGTGAAACTTAAAGAGCAGTTTGCCTCTAAGTTGTATATTATAAAAAAATACTTAACAGTGTGAAAAATGTTATTAACAGTGGAAATGGTACTAGAGTATCTAACTCAAGTACATGTAGTACATGTCAAAGGGGTAAAATCAACCAATAACTCTGCAATTCAGTAATGCTAAAGTAGTGAACAACTTAATTTTTAATTTCTCACAGTTTGACATATAAGCGAAGAGAAATTCAAAGCAAACTTAACAAGAATACGATAACTGCGCCATAATATAATACATGTAGCTTTCCAAAAGTAATTTAGTAAAATACTCAATTACAAATCCACTTCACATCACAAAGATGAACTACAAGTATATAAACAAGTAAACCAAATTACTATAACTTAAGTACTTTAACTTATTTTGTACATGTTCACTTTATTAACATCTCGTTGTAATTAAAGACAGTAAGATGGTATACAGAGATGATACAGTTTTGTCCAGTTAATTGTTATTTGTTTTTCTGTTCATATTGAGGTTGATATCCCTTTAATATTTCAAGTACCTACTACAGTATTTGTCCTATAAATTAAAAACATCATGATGTACATTGCTATAACAATTAAAAAACAAAAATATACTGTAGTAAAGATTTTATCAATGTTTTCAATCCCCAAGGCCGGACTGGAATAACAATTCAGACCGGTAATCTAACATCACCCTGGCTAATCCCCAGACATTCACAACAGCCCACGTATACTGTAACCACTCTGTTGAATTATTTTTAATGTTTATTGTTTATAACTGCACTTTTTTATCAGGGCTTCTCCTTGGTGGCCAGACCCCTGGTGGTAAAAAATGGGTATCATATATTTATTTTTGGCCAGTATGGGGATTGTCTTTGTGATACCACCCCTAAGGAGGTGTTAGAGTCGGAAATGTTCAAACTCTTCACATAGAGGCTTTAATCATACTCTAAACAAAATAAAAAATAAAATTTAAATATGTAATTTTTCACAAGTGGTTGTGTGTACAACAGTCAAATGAAGTTAAGATTAAGTTTGAACTACAGTAAAGATGCTATACGTGTTGTAAAAGTTTGTGTAGAAATCAGTTGTAGAATGTAACTAAGTACATTTACTCAAGTACTGAACTTAAATACAGTTTTGAGGTACTTGCACTTTACTTGATTCTTATCTTTTCATGTCACTTTTCAATTTTACTCCACTACATTTCAAAGGGGAAATACAGTATTGTAAGTTTTACTACATTATTTGACAGCTTTAGTTACTTGTTACTTTGCAGATTAAGATTTTTGCATTCAAACCACAGATTAATATAATAAATATGAAGCTTTGTTTTAAATTGAGCTACACCACCACAACTAATCTTAAATCCATTTTAATATTGGTTTGTCATGTTTTATGCAAAAAGATTTCATAGTTCCATTTGTTGCTTTTTAATTTTTTATTTGTTTTTAATAATTTAGAATTGTGTACCACTGGTTGGACAAAACAAGCACTGTGAAAGTGTAACTTTGGGTAATTGTGATGGCATGTCCCACTATTTTCAGAATTTTTACAAACCAAACAATTAATCCATAATGAAAATAGTCAATAGTTGCAGTAATTTACTGTACAAAGTACTTCAAAATGAGCTGCACCTCAACCCACTACAGTAGTAAAATCCAGCTTTTACATTAATGCATTAGTAATAATAATCTAATGATATAATATATAACAGTCACAGGGGACTTTTCTTTTGCATTGTGTACTTAATTATTATAGTTTCTTATTTAGTGCTTGGCTTATATAGTACATTGCTTATTTTGATGCATACAAATGTAAAGATTGTATGAAACTCATCACTGCTAGGATCCGGTGACTGCTTCAAACAGATCGGTGCTCTCAACCCCCAGTTCCGATCTTGAGTATTGAGAGCGTTTCCGCCCTTATAAATGTTTTTGTGTTTACAATACTCCCCCATACTGACAGAAACAAAAAACTGTATATTTGTAACTTTAAATGTCCATCTTCTCCTTCCTTGCCCTTACCTGTGCTCCTCCCCATGCTGTTTCTAGTTTTCCAGTGTGTTTCTGACTCTATCGTTCCTCTCTGGTCCACCAGGTGTCCTCAGTGTGCGCCCTCGTCCTGCAGAGGACAGCTGAGACCGATCAGTCAACCCTGATCTATCCTCCCAGCTGCTCCCTGTCAGCAACTATTGTCCCAGTGACCATGTAGGCAGGCATTTTTGTGACCAAGCTTTTATTCAAATATTTCAGTTTTGGGGAATGAATGAGGCATACATAAAGATATTAACCTTGAGAGATCAAGTTACTTTTGATGTGCCACAAATGCCAGAGTGAAATTAGTTTGAAATTTACAAATTTTAACTCACCACCTAAACATTATTATTAGCAGTGTAATAACATGTGAGTGTCAGTGTTTGTTCAGTGTGTACTTTTATTCACACACCGTAAACACAGGACAAATTACAATAACACTAGTAATATTGATGATATGTCTGTCATAACTGGCTTTTTTTTTTGATGATGCATTTTAATCAACATCATCGGTACGTGTTTTTTTAGAACTAACCGGCACAATACATTCATTTGTTGAAAAATATACACATACTCTGTACACATGCTTCACCACACATATGCACTCAAACGTGTGTGCCCATACAGACACATATAACATAAGGACATTGTGAAAATCTCTTCCTAATAAACAAAGTGGATACAGATATTGGTGTTTTAATCTCTGCAGGAAGTGCATAACCTTTGTCATATCCTAGTTAAGCGAAATGTCTGCGATCTTACTATGAAAATCAGTAAGAAATTCAGCTCATCTAGTTGGGCTGCACTGAAGGTCAGAATGTGAGGAGGGATTAATAACACGGTTTATGGTGCTGAATTGCTTGTGGTGGTCTGCAGCTAGATTAACAAATAAAGCCATTCTTGCATCCTGGAGTAGAGACAAAGTCTGTTTAAAGAGGCAAAGTACAGGTTTAAACGACTGTACTCTGAGAAACTCCACCACCAGTTCTCAGCCAGGGACTCTGCTTCTGTCTGGAAGGGGTTCACACAGATCACCAACTACAAGCCCAGAGCCCCCCACCCCATGAACGACTTGTGCCTGGCCAACGACTTGAATGAGCCCTGGAAACAAACTTTGTTTTTAGACTCTCCCCTCTGGCAGGAGGCTGCGGTCCATCAGGCCCAAAACCTCACGCCACGGGAACAGTTTCTTCCAGTCTGCAGTTGGCCTGATCAACAAGGCCCGGGACCCCCACTGACACTGACACTGACTCCCCTACTACACGTTATATTAACGTTAAGTCTATTCTGAACTCATGATCAATTGCGTTATATTAATGCATCTTTTGATTAATATCTTGCACATTGCAAATTTCCTACTCTAAAACGTTTGCACATCTGGTCAAATCTGTACAGCTGTTTTCATTTCACATTTTACATATTACATATTATTCTCATTTACTCTTTTTTCTATGTCTAATTATGTGTTCATATTTTATTGTACATTTTCCATTTTACACTTACTTGTTGTCTTGCAGTGCTTGCTTACCTTTTGTTATATTGCTATTTCTATACATCTCTATATTTTATACTTTTTATGTCTATTGTTTAAAAAAAAAAAGAACCAATATTCCAAGAAAAAATTCCTTCTAAGTGAAAACCTACTTGGCAATGAATCTGATTCGGATTCTGATTGTAAGGTTAAGAAGTGAAGTTAATTTATATTTGACAGCTGTAAGGCTCAGAAGTTGATATGATTTATATTTGAGTTAATTTACTAAGAATGCATTTATAATGTTATAATTTACATCAGTTAACTATTTACATATTTATGTTACACATTTATTATTTACATATTTACATGTTTAAATATTTACAAGTGCATCTTTAAGACAGTTAAGATAGTCTGTTGAATCTGCCTTTCTGATTCCCTCAAGTTTACCTTAATTGAAGTGCTAGCTTCTGATTGGTTAGTTCAGTCACGTGAGAAGTGCAAAAAAAACCAGGAAGTGAAAAGGTTATGAAGTGTGGAATTGAGTAAAGTGCTGCTTGAGAAAGTTATCCGTCTCCATCCTGCTGTTTCTTCTTAAAAAGAGTGATCCAACCACCACTCATCGAACCCTCACATTACATGATCAACAGCTACTTGATAGATTTTTAAGATTATCAAGAGATGTTAGTTGTTTCCACTTTTGTGTTCGTCTTTTCAGAGTGCAAGTGTGCTCGTTGAGCCCCAGACATTTAAATGGAAGCACAGTTGTTATTCCAGAGTCTAACTAAGTAATTAGTGTTAGTAGCTGTGGTGTAAACCTGATGACTGGATGCAAGAAAAGTCTCGGAGTTGCAGAATTTGAATTAAAAACTTGAGAGTAGACATTACAGTTCGCTGTCTGAGGTGATTGTTTTATTGACACATTGAAAGCGATGGTTTGGTGATCAGATAGATAGTTAACTATTGCCTTGAATCCAAATGAACAAGGAAAATAATTATTCTGAAATAAAACATGTCTGTATTTATTTACTTTGTGCAACTTTACAGTTAACTGACATAAAAATAGTCAACAGGCAAACATCACTTCAGCATAATACTTAGACCATAAAAGGATTCAACTCTTATAAGAAAGTAAATTTACAGTTCACAAGAATCTTCTGAGATGTCTCATTTTCTTTTGAATATCTTAAAGATCTTACATTTAATTTCGTTCGTCCTAAGACAATACACAAAAGGATTTACAAGAGATGGACCGAGGATGGCTCCGATCATTAAGCCATGGCGTTCCTCAAGAGTTAATACCACACCTAACCTGGTCAAGACAATGCGGATAAATAATGGACAGTAATAACATGTAACCACAATAAAGTGACTAAAACAAGTGCCGCACATTTTTCTTTTGTTATTATCTGAGGATAATTTTACAAAAAATATGATCCAAATGTATGACAAGCAAATAAAAATGAAAGTGAAAAATAAAAGAAAAAATGATATGATGCTTACCAGGTTGAAATAGTACTTGGGGTCAACACAAGTAGTTCGTATTATAGCAGCATAGTCACAGAAAGTGTACTGCAGCTTTATGTCACAGTGAGGCAGAGGAAGCAGAGTTGCAGGCATTACAGCCACAAAACCACAGGCAACAATCCACAAGATAAATGTAAGGACAAGCGTGTTCACATTAGTTAAGTATCTTTGGTACTGAAAAGGACAGCTAATAGCAACCAAGCGATCAAATGCCATAACTGATAAAGCAAACATCTCCATCACTCCTCCTAAGTGGAAAACAAACATTTGAATTAAACACGGCGCATAGGATATAGTATAAACTCCCGCAACAAGAACGCCAATCATTGTTGGACTGGCACTGGAGGTGTACAGTATATCAACAATGGCAAGGTTGCAAATAAGGAGATACATCGGTTTGTGTAATCTCTTATCAAAAACAATGAACAGGATGTTTATCACATTGCCTAGAATAGCTAGAAAATATGTTATCAGTATAACCACACCAACTACCATAGGTCTATTGGTTGTGTCAAAGCCACCTATAATAAATGCTGTGACTTTGATTGAAGCATTCGGTAAAGGCATATCTAACAAAATATCAAGAGAAGAAAAAGGCAAAAAAGAAGTTAATGAAAAACTTTCTCAAAGCAAAATATCACTCAAGATATTGTAAATCATATCCAACCATAACCAGTTGTTGTCCAATTTTACAAAGATATCTCTGAGCTCAATCAAACAGCTTTCACTACGACCAACAAGTGAGTTTAGCTTTTAGGACTTTAGAAAGGGTTTTAAGGCTCACCGGAACAATAACTTTTCACTGGGTAGTAACCATTGGCCAATCACATTTGTTTATGACGTCAACTCATTTGAGCTATAACTTGGCTATCATAATCCAATTAGCAAAATCCTAAATCAGAAATCCCATTTTTTCTGGACAGGTTGGTCAACATCTGTGAATGTCAACAAAATAATTGTCAGAGGCCCCGTTTTTGGCTGAGTGGGAGATTTAAAATCTGCAAAATGTTATTGCACTGATGTGGTGAAAAGCGTCTTGAGATAACTTTTGTTATGATTATAAAAATATAAAGTCCTTCTCCTCACTCACAAAGCCCTCCATAATCAGGCCCCCTCCTACGTGACTGACCTGCTCCACCACCACACCCCGTCACATAGCCTCCTCTGACGCCAACCTCCTGTTTCTGCCATTCAGAACCAAACACCTGACTTGGGACAATAGAGCCTTCTCTTTTTAGAACTGCTTTTAATATGCTTATAATTAATTTATATAATTATGTTAATGTATACTATGTTTTAGTGTGAAACTTTTATGATTTTATTGTCTGTAAAGCGACTTTGAGTACCTTGAAAAGCTCTATATAAATAAAATGTATTATTAATATTATTATTTGGTGCTATACAAATAAAAATGACTTGACTTGACTTGATGAGATCTCAACACAGTGGCCACGTATTTTATAATTTTTCAGAATCAGAACATTTATGTCATATATCATTTATATCATAATCAGTTATCAGTGTGTTTTTTTGCCTGAATAAATTCAGTACATTTACCAATTTCTAGTCTAATACTGATACTCACTGTCACACGCAATGGTCATTCATTAATCCAAAGAAAAATATTTTAAAATCCATCACTTAAATACTGTATCTTTAATTTCCAACTCGTTACTGTTCTCCAGCAGTGTGGCCCCTGTAGTGAGGAGGAAAAGGGGGGCTTCAACCAGTTTGGAGTTTACTGTGTCACTACAAATGGTTCATCATAAGGACAGCACACATGTACTTTAAACCATAGTGTACGAAAGCTCACTGTAATAATAATCAATTAAAGAAATAGATACATTTGATTAAAATCTGACTAAACTAGTTGCCTATAGTTTTCGTCAAATAATGAAGACAGGTGAGATTCAACTCTTTCCAATGAGAACATTCAGGGAGATAGGGGCGATATACTGTTTTTACTGTAGTCTGTTTAAAAATAGTGTTGCTAACATCTTGTAAACGCCAACAAACCAATGCAATTTTGGTGGCCTAGACTACATAAATGCTTTATGTGCAAGTTATGTACAATATATCTATTGATGTGTTCAGCCGACAATTTACCATTAAAAAGTTTTGTCTTGGAGGCAAAGTGCCGTGTTTGTTTTGAGCTGATGATACTCAGAAGCAACAACCCAAATGAGTATCAAGAGGAAGCTAATTAGAGGCTCATGTCAATAACGGTCTCAAGTGTGTGATTAAAGTGTGCATATGTGTCTCTGTGTGTGTCTTAGTAGCTCAGTGAAGTCCCATCTCAAAACAGTCTTATGTAATGTTGTTTTCCCCAGAACTGCATGTTTTTCTTGACATACTCCAAACAGTGTCTCACATACAGTGTAACTTCTGTTGAACCAATACCTACTTCTCTAACTACTTTTGAGAACATTAACTCTTTAATATGTTATATACACATAAATCTATACCTTAGTTAAATTCCATAGATTTAGGAAATGAATGAAGGCTGTGAAATGCCAGGAAGAAATTAAATCTGTGATGCCAGGAAGACGTGTACTGAAGTTAAAAATGTTAAATTTCGTTTAAAATGTTATCAAAAAGGTTATTTATATAGCACTTTACAAGGGCGAACATCAGAAAGGGGCTTCACAATAAAAGACAAAAAGCTAATAAAATTGCGAATATCTGCTGGCTCCATGGGAAAGCCCAAAGTATAAGCGAGAGTTCCTGAGATTGAAGACAGAGCAACACACATGAAATGCAGACTCAAAGAAATACGCTAAACATTTACAATTAAATACAATTAATCGTCTCCATCTCAGCTAGGGACACAATGGGCCTGGGTTTAACAATCCTCAACTGGTAGAAAGGGGGTTATGATGTAAAGCCATCCACTAAGATTAAACACATGCTACTGTATGTGCTGGGAGACCACCATTAAACACTGGGGATGATAACACTCCTTCCTCACTAGCAATTTAGGTACACATTGGGGTTTTGTTAAAGTGCAACTGTTTACTCCTGTGGGATTCATAACCCATTAGCATCATTCAATTAACCATTAATATTCAAATTAGTACTCATCAGGCGAGTGCTCCTTGCTATGCATACCATAAACAGTATTTCTGCACTGACCAATTTAATCTTAATTACTATGTTAATTATTGTCAAAAAGTAGGATATTATAAATGCGCCTACTGAAAAATAAGAAAATTATAAGAAGAAAAATTATACTATTGATGTTTAAATTACAGATTAATACGCATCAGTGACTCCAGTGAGTTTGCTTAACTTTTTGTTTATCTTGAGACTAACTGATGAAAGTCTGCCAGTAGTGTGGTTCAGAGAGATTGATTTGACTGACTCTTAGTTATCCACAGAGAATAAAATTAAAAAAAGGTGCCATTCAAGGCATGCTGTAAGAAGTCTTTTTAAGAGTTAGGAGGGGATTCAGCAGAGTACGCTGCCATACTGTTTGGTAAGTGTAAAACTTTGAGTCCTAGAAACTGATAGAGCCTTAGAATAAGAGTTACTCACACTTACATTTTATTTTAACACATAATAGTAATTACTATAAAATGGTTCTCATAGTAAAGACAATAAATTACACATCAGACAAATAATGGGATGTAAGTATTGCTATTGTTTAAATGTTTGACATGATTTTAAAGTGTTTTATGTAATGTGTTGCATCACTTGCCCTTTATTTTCTTTTCAGAGGTGTTTAGGACATTTCTACTCATCATGTCAGAGGGAAATCACAGCATTGTGACTGAATTTATCCTTACTGGATTCCCTGGACTTCATCCGGAGTACCAAGGCCTTGCCTCAGCTGTATTGTTCTTAGTTTATTTCTTAACTGTGACAGGCAATGTTACAATTCTTTTTTTATTTGCAACCGACCAAAAACTTCATAAGCCGATGTATTATATAATTCTAAATCTGAGTATATGTGACATTCTCTTTAGCACAACCACTTTACCTAAGATCATCAGTAAGTATTGGTTACAATCGGGGAAGATTTCATTCACTGCTTGCTTTGTCCAGATGTACTTTGTTCACTATCTTGGCACAGTGAATTCTTATATTCTCTTTCTAATGGCTTTAGACAGGTATTTGGCCATCTGCCATCCTCTCAGATATCCACTTGTTTTTAGAAACTCCACCATCCACATACTAAGTATTACTGCGTGGGTTATTGCCAAGGCAGGCCCTTTAATGTTAGTTATTAGGGCATACCCTCTTCCTTACTGTGCCTCAAACATAATCAACCACTGCTACTGTGATCATATTGGTATAACAATCCTGGCTTGTACTGACCGGGCACCTTATGGTTTCCCTGCTCTTGTGTTTGCAATGGTTACACTACTCGGACCGCTGGCATTTATAATTTTCTCATATTGCTTTATAATTATAACAGTACTTAAGATAGCAAATTTACAAGGTCGCCTAAAATCTCTGTCCACTTGTAGTACTCAACTCATTATAATCTCACTCTATTATTTACCCAGATGTTTTGTATATTTAGCCAGCAATGTTGGCATTACATTTAGTGCTGATGGAAGAATAGTAACTATCATGCTGTATAGCCTTTTACCTCCTATTATTAATCCATTTATATACTGCTTAAGAGCTAAAGACATGAGAGAAAGCTTGAGGAAGCAATTCACCAGAATGACACTTCCACAAAAAGTACAAGTTTCAACTATTAGTAACTGACAAAGCAGAGTTTTCAGTGTGTTGTTTTCTTCTTATTAGCCATCTCTCTTTGTCATAAAAAGTCTTGATTGGGCACAGATAGATTTAAAGTCAAAGCTTTCACAATGTGTTTCAATTTAAAGCTAGAGTGCAGAACCTTTATTTCCAGTTGCAGTTTGGCTATGAGCTGTGGTGCCAGTCCGAGTGCAAGTCTGACAAAGATATTTTTTTAGTTATGTACCTGACAACCCTATAAAGGACCCATGTCTTCCATTACATGGCCACTTAACAATCCAAAGCAGGTATTTCAAAAGGCACCAGCGGACAACAAGAAACACGAAACACACAAGAATTTGATGCCCCACGGTGTATTATACAGTCAGTTCTCAATACAAAACACGCAGTTCAACTACCAATCAGTGAGTCCTTATCTCTTTTGGATCCCAGGAAGAAAACAAATATACTCAGTTTGAAAGTCAATACAAGAGTTGGCCAACAAGAACCCAGGTGATGCCTCTTGTGTCTAATAGACACGCTTAGTGATTCTCAGACAACTCCAGCCAGTGCACTGCTGCCGGATTTCTTTTTATGACTGTAATCCTTCCTCTGAACGTTAGTTTCTTTTTTATGTGGAGCATCAGTAACTTTTGTAGGGCGCTTCTTAGGTTTTTTTTTCCGCCATAAGTTCTGCCGCACTCTTAGTTGCTGTACCCTACTCCATCGCTACAGTTGCTTCCCCCTTCAGCTTTGGCAAACCAGTAATTGCTGGTTGACATAAAAACATCACCACTGATGCGCCAGCGTGAGAATGTCACCAGATTTAAAACTCTGGTATACTGCGAAATACAGAGGAATTTTTTTTTTTTTTTATCAGCATTGTGTGAACTCATTTGATGAGGGCTCGAATGTAACAGATGTCCATTTATATGTAAAAGTCCTGCACTTTAGCTTTAAAGTCCATTCTTAGAGGGAATCAAAAGGCTTCTTCTATCTGGTATATTGAAATTTACTGAATGAAACAGCCCTATGCCTTTTGTATGTAAAACAAATAATGACATGTAAGTCATTATTACATCAATGTGAATTCTGTTCTAGGATACAGGGGAAAACAACCAAAATGGGTTTGCAAATCTTTTATGGCCTGTGACCCCATTGTTTATCACTCTTATTGTCCCTAGCAATTACTGCAGAGACCTGTCAAGTTGTCATGTGAATCAAAGTGTCATGTATTTTGCTGTCAGAGTAGGAAGCTCAAAACGGATTACGCAGAATTAAGATTTATTTCAAACCTATTTGTTGTATATTTGTTACAAAATGAATTAAATAAAATATAGCCTATATGAATCATTAATAAATTGTATCAATCTTTAGAAACTCCTGTGACTCAAATTGTTCATTAGCATCTCCTTAATTTGTTCAATTCTGAGCTACATTTTATTTTAGATCTGGCAATATCTCACATAGGTTAATAATAATAATAATAATAATAATGATAATAATAACTGTCAGTCTATACACACACACACACACATATAATGTTCAGTGCACATACACTTGAAAATAAAGAAAAACAGTCATTTAGAAGAGTAAAAACAATATTTTTAGACTTGGGGATTAGTTATATTCTGTGATGGCTCAGAAAACACAGGCAAATTCAAACCCAGAAGAAAGATACCCAGACTGATAGGTACAGTACAAGTCCAAGGTCTTTAATCAGTTCCAAAAACAGGCAAGGGTCAAATACCAGGCAGGCAGTCAGATCAGGCAGACAAATCCAATAGGGGCAAGGTAAACACAGAGCAAAAACATGAAAGATGGTGTATCATGGAACACTATGAGCACGCTAATGTTATTTTTCAGAGCGAGCACTTTGACTGCAGATGTAGGGACAAATATATCCTCAAAGAATGAATACAATGTTACTGTTACACTGAAACCAACATGTATAAAATGTTTGTGTATCAGTGTGGGTCTGATTAAACAATTAGTTCTAACTGACTGATGTAATGTGCTGGGAGACCACCATTAAACACTGGGGATGATAACACTCCTTCCTCACTAGCAATTTAGGTACACATTGGGGTTTTGTTAAAGTGCAACTGTTTACTCCTGTGGGATTCATAACATAAATTAGCATAATTCAATTAACCATTAATAATCAAATTAGTAATCATCAGGCGAGTGCTCCTTGCTATGCATACCATAAACAGTATTTCTGCACTCACCAATTTAATCTTAATTACTATGTTAATTATAGTCAAAAAGTAGGATATTATTAATGCACCTACTGAAAAATAAGAAATAAAATAGACAAAATATTCTTACTATTGATGTTTAAATTACAGATTAATACGCATCAGTGACTCCAGTGAGTTTGCTTAACTTCTTGTTTATCTTGAGACTAACTGATGAAATTCTGCCAGTAGTGTGGTTCATTTAGACTAACTCTTAGTTTTCCACAGAGAATAAAATAAAAAAAGGTGCCATCACAAGGCATGCTGTACGAAGTCTTTTTAAGAGTTAGGAGGGGATTCAGCAGAGTACGCTGCCATACTGTTTGGTAAGTGTAAAACTTTGAGTCCTACACCTGATAGAGCCTTAGAATAAGAGTTACTCACACTTACATTTTATTTTAACACATAATAGTAATTACTATAAAATGGTTCCAATTGTAAAGACAATAAATTACACATCAGATAAATAATGGGATGTAAGTATTGCTATTGTTTAAATGTTTGACATGATTTTAAAGTGTTTTATGTAATGTGTTGCATCACTTGCCCTTTATTTTCTTTTCAGAGGTGTTTAGGACATTTCTACTCATCATGTCAGAGGGAAATCATAGCATTGTGACTGAATTTATCCTTACTGGATTCCCTGGACTTCATCCGGAGTACCAAGGCCTTGCCTCAGCTGTATTGTTCTTAGTTTATTTCTTAACTGTGACAGGCAATGTTACAATTCTTTTTTTATTTGCAACCGACCAAAAACTTCATAAGCCGATGTATTATATAATTCTAAATCTGAGTATATGTGACATTCTCTTTAGCACAACCACTTTACCTAAGATCATCAGTAAGTATTGGTTTCAATCAGGGAACATTTCATTCACTGCTTGCTTTGTCCAGATGTACTTTGTTCACTATCTTGGCACAGTGAATTCTTATATTCTCTTTCTAATGGCTTTAGACAGGTATTTGGCCATCTGCCATCCTCTCAGATATCCATTTGTTCTTAAAAACTCCACCATCCACATACTAAGTATTACTTCGTGGATCACTGCCAAGGCAGGCCCTTTAAATTTAGTTATTAGGGGATACCCTCTTCCTTATTGTGCCTCAAACATAATCAACCACTGCTTCTGTGATCATATTGGTATAACAACCCTGGCTTGTACTGACCGGGCACCTTATGGTTTCCCTGCTTTTGTTTTTGCAATGGTTATGTTACTGGGGCCGCTGGCATTTATAATTTTCTCATATTGCTCTATAATTATAACAGTACTTAAGATAGCAAATTTACAAGGTCGCCTAAAAACTCTGTCCACTTGTAGTACTCAACTCATTATAATCTCACTCTATTATTTACCCAGATGTTTTGTATATTTAGCCAGCAATGTTGGCATTAAATTTAGTGCTGATGGAAGAATAGTAACTATCATGCTGTATAGCCTTTTACCTCCTATGATTAATCCACTTATTTACTGCTTAAGAGCTAAAGACATGAGAGAAAGCTTGAGGAAGCTATTCACCAGAATGACACTTCCACAAAAAGTACAAGTTTCAACTATTAGTAACTGATTAAGCAATGCATTATTCAGAGTTTTCAGTGTGTTGTTTTCTTCTTATTAGCCATCTCTCTTTGTCATAAAAAGAAAACAGTTGTGATGTGATCACAGGAACGGGAGTGGGTGAGCAAGCGAGCAGCAGAGTTCTTGATGTACTCGAGTTTATTTAGGACTTTGGATGATGTGCTAAGTAGAATACTGTTGCAGTAGTCGATTATGGAGGTGATGAAGGCATAGATCAGAGTCTAAGCAGCAGATGAGGAGAGTGATGGGCAGAGACAAGCTATGTTATTTAGGTGGAAAAAGGCAGTTCTTGTGATTTGGTTAACGTGATGTTCGAAGGACAGGTTGCTGTCAAACATGACTCCGAGGTTGCGGATGTGTGGGGTCGATGGTGAGGCACAAGTTGGGACTGGTTTTAGTGAGGGATTTGGAACCGATGATGATCGTGTCAGATTTATGACAGTTGAGTTTGAGGAAGTTGGTTTGCATCCATGATTTTCAGAATCAGAATCAGAATCAGAATTGGGTTTATTGCCAAGTAGGTTGTCACATACAAGAAATTTGCTGTGGTGTATTGGTGCGTAACAAGTACAGACAATTACAGACAAGTACAGACAAGAATTGTCAGATGTTAGTGAGACAAGTAGTGTCTGATGTTAGTGAGGCAGTTGGTCAGAGTGGAGTGAGTAGCAGTGGTAATGGATTTAGTGGACATGTAGAGCTAGACATCATCAGCGTAGCAGTGGAGGTGGACACCATGTTGACGTATGATATTACAAAGAGGGAGCAAATACAGGATGAACAGGAGAGATCCAAGCACTGAACCCTGGGGGACGCCTTGGGACAGAGGAGCAGTGGAGGAGGTGCAGTTGTTGATGCTGATGAACTGTTGTCTGTTTGCAAGATATGATCTAAGCCAGGAAAGAGCAGTACTGGTGACGTTGAGGGAGGATTCGAGGCGGGAGAGAAGAATGTCGTGGTTGATGCTGTCGAAAGCTGCAGGAAAGTTGAGGAGAATGAGAATTCTGAGGTGACCAGAGTCTGAGGAGCAGAGGAGGAGGTCGTTGGTGACTTTGAGGAGGGCTGTTTCAGTGCTGTGCTGACAGTGACATGACATGCATGTTATTATTACATCAATGTTCAGTGATTTCTGTTGTAGGAAAACATCCTAAATGGATTTGTAAATCTTTTCTGGCCTGCGACCCCATTGTTTATCACCTTATTGTCCCCAGCAATTACTGCAGAGACCTGTCAAGTTGTCATGTGAATCAAAGTGTATGTATTTTGCTGTCAAAGTACAAAGGGAACTCAAAATGGATTACGCAGAATTAAAGTTTATTTCAAACATATTTGTTGTACATTTATTACAAAATAAATTAAATATGATATAGCCTATATGAATCATTAATAAATTGTATCAATCTTTAGAAACTCCTGTGACTCAAATTGTTCATTAGCATCTCCTAAATTTGTTCAATTCTGAGCTACATTTTATTTTAGATCTGGCAATATCTCACATAGGTTAATAATAATAATAATAATAATAATATAATTTATATCTATCTATCTATACACACACTGACACACATACATATATACTGTTCAGTGCACAGACACTGAAAAATTAAGAAAAACAGTCATTTAGAAGAGTAAAAACAATATTTTTAGACTCAGGGATTAGTTATAATTTGTGATGGCTCAGAAAACACAGGCAAATTCAAACCCAGAAGAAAGATACCCAGACTGATAGGTACAGTACAAGTCCAAGGTCTTTAATCAGTTCCAAAAACAGGCAAGGGTCAAATACCAGGCAGGCAGTCAGATCAGGCAGACAAATCCAATAGGGGCAAGGTAAACACAAAGCAAAAACATGAAAGATGGTGTATCATGGAACACTATGAGCACGCTAATGTTATTTTTCAGAGCGAGCACTTTGACTGCAGATGTAGGGACAAATATATCCTCAAAGAATGAATACAATGTTACTGTTACACTGAAACCAACATGTATAAAATGTTTGTGTATCGGCGTGGGTCTGATTAAACAATTAGTTCTAACTGACTGATGTAATGTGGCAAAGATAACAACCACTTGAGTAAAGAAAATGTTATAATCTTACATTTCTGGCTTTATACAAACATTTATATTAATGAAAGTTGACCAATACTGTTGATTCTTATTCTCATTCTGATTCCATTAGAAACAAACAAAAAAAAAAAACAGCACAAATTAAACCCAACTGATTAAACAATATTCCAGTGAATAGGCTTCACATTTCATGTTTTTTCATTTGCTTGTAACCTTGAGGGTTATGATGTAAAGCCATCCACTAAGATTAAACACATGCTGTGTTTAATGTGCTGGGAGACCACCATTAAACACTGGGGATGATAACATTCCTTCCTCAGTAGCAATTTAGGTACACATTGGGGTTTTGTTAAAGTGCAACTGTTTACTCCTGTGGGATTCATAACATAAATTAGCATAATTCAATTAACCATTAATAATCAAATTAGTACTCATCAGGCGAGTGCTCCTTGCTATGCATAGCATAAACAGTATTTCTGCACTGACCAATTTAATCTTAATTACTATGTTAATTATTGTCAAAAAGTAGAATATTATTAATGCACCTACTGAAAAATAAGAAATAAAATAGACAAAATATTCTTACTATTAATGTTTAAATTACAGATTAATACGCATCAGTGACTCCAGTGAGTTTGCTTAACTTTTTGTTTATCTTGAGACTAACTGATGAAAGTCTGCCAGTAGTGTGGTTCATTAGACTGACTCTTAGTTTTCCACAGAGAATAAAATAAAAAAAGGTGCCATCACAAGGCATGCTGTACGAAGTCTTTTTAAGAGGTGAGTTAGGAGGGGATTCAGCAGAGTAAGCTGCCATACTGTTTGGTAAGTGTAAAACTTTGAGTCCTAGAAACTGATAGAGCCTTAGAACAAGAGTTACTCACACTTACATTTTATTTTAATACATAATAGTAATTACTATAAAATGGTTCTCATAGTAAAGACAATAAATTACACATCAGATAAATAATGGGATGTAAGTATTGCTATTGTTTAAATGTTTGACTTGTAATGTTTGACAAGTGTTTTATGTAATGTGTTGCATCACTTGCCCTTTATTTTCTTTTCAGAGGTGTTTAGGACATTTCTACTCATCATGTCAGAGGGAAATCACAGCATTGTGACTGAATTTATCCTTACTGGATTCCCTGGACTTCATCCGGAGTACCAAGGCCTTGCCTCAGCTGTATTGTTCTTAGTTTATTTCTTAACTGTGACAGGCAATGTTACAATTCTTTTTTTATTTGCAACCGACCAAAAACTTCATAAGCCGATGTATTATATAATTCTAAATCTGAGTATATGCGACATTCTCTTTAGCACAACCACTTTACCTAAGATCATCAGTAAGTATTGGTTTCAATCGGGGAACATTTCATTCACTGCTTGCTTTGTCCAGATGTACTTTGTTCACTATCTTGGCACAGTGAATTCTTATATTCTCTTTCTAATGGCTTTAGACAGGTATTTGGCCATCTGCCATCCTCTCAGATATCCACTTGTTTTTAAAAACTCCACCATCCACATACTTAGTATTACTGCATGGGTTATTGCCAAGGCAGGTGCTTTAATGTTAGTTATTAGGGCATACCCTCTTCCTTACTGTGCCTCAAACATAATCAACCACTGCTACTGTGATCATATTGGTATAACAACCCTGGCTTGTACTGACCGGGCACCTTATGGTTTCCCTGCTTTTGTTTTTGCAATGGTTATGTTACTGGGGCCGCTGGCATTTATAATTTTCTCATATTGCTCTATAATTATAACAGTACTTAAGATAGCAAATTTACAAGGTCGCCTAAAATCTCTGTCCACTTGTAGTACTCAACTCATTATAATCTCACTCTATTATTTACCCAGATGTTTTGTATATTTAGCCAGCAATGTTGGCATTAAATTTAGTGCTGATGGGAGAATAGTAACTATCATGCTGTATAGCCTTTTACCTCCTATGATTAATCCACTTATTTACTGTTTAAGAGCTAAAGACATGAGAGAAAGCTTGAGGAAGCAATTCACCAGAAATACAGTTCTAAAAGAAGCACAAGTCTCAGCTATTAGTAATGGATAAACCAATGCATTGTTCAATGTTTTTCCTTTGTTCTTATTAGCCATCTGTCTTTGTGAGGACTAGGGGTTCTTAATGTCTGATTTTACATAGAACTGCTTGGTTTCCCCTGATAAATCATGATATATAGCCTATTTTGGTATACATTAATAATGTTGATAATGTTTAGGACAATAAAAGAGGTCCTCCCCTGGATGACTCTGGATTGAAAGAGATTTTTGTATGAATGTATGAATTTATGTATGTATATATAACTATTTCTTTGCAAATGACAAACTGAACAGAGCGCTGACCACAATGGAGCGTGACTTCTTATGCTGTTAATATAGTTACTATCACTGGCTAACATAACAGCTAACAACTATGGACAATAATAACAAAGTTAAGAAACAACATTTTGATTTGTTGTTAATTTGTTAACATTCACTTTGGGACAGTTGATGCTTATTCTCATTCTGATTCTTTTGAAAACGTCAGAGGGACTTGCTGTAGTAAAAATATTTTTCATAATGACTCAAAATAATGAAGGCAACCCCAACCAATAAGAACAGCACAGATAAAAGTCAACTGATTAAACACTTTGCTTTGCCTCATGTCACCTCATATCCTCTGAAAAAAAGTTGAACTTGAACACACTGTGGAATTGCCAGTTAACTGCTGTGATTCACCCATTTTCTGTTCCACACTGAGAGCAAATCAGTCAGCAGTCTGGGTGATGAAGGTGAAAAATAAGCAGAAACCACATTTGGTGGGACAATCACTTTTTTGCTTGGTGATGTTTCTCTCACCGACTGTGGCTACAGCCAATTCAACTAATCAGCCAAGTAGTGCCAACTGTGCCAGACATATGTCCATAAGTCCATGATAAACCATCCTTTTCTTATCTTCTAGTTTGAATGTTAGAATGACTTGGGAGCAGGCAATTAGTGAAAAATCTGGTTATATGTGGGAAAACTCATATATTACAGTTGCAAACAAAGATGTTACTATGGTTGTTAAACTTATCCTAAATTAATGTTGAGTATAAAAAACTTCTGGTAATTAAGACACATCTGATCTACAGGGAATTAATAAGGTGAGCACTACATAGCGCACATATCCCCCCCCCCAACTCCCCCTTAGCTCATTACATCATTCAGTAGAGAGCATCTATAAAATGCTGTACAGTTTGGATTAGGATGCACTGTAGCCTTGATCCTCTAAATTCTCTCATTAAACTATGACACTTAAGAGGCAACAGAAAACAGCTAGATGATAAAAATTACCAATGTCTGAATGATGGTCAATGACAATCTTGCAAATTTTGCAAAAGAGCATTTTTTTGATACATAAATTATAATGATTTATTCGAACATAACAACAATCAAAGACTTTGTGATATTTGGGCTGCCAGGACTTGACCGAACATATTATGGAACTGTGGCTGCGCTTTTTTTTTTCACCTACTTTTTTATTCTTGTTGGAAACATTTTTATTTTAGTTTTTGTCGGAGTTGAGAGGCGTCTTTATAAACCAACATATCTGATCTTCTGTCATTTAGCAATGGATGATTTGTTATTTGGGACAGCTACCTTACCAAAGATAATTTCCAGATATTGGTGGGATGACAAGATAGTATCGTTTGGTGCCTGCTTCACTCAGATGTATTTTGTTCATTCCTTGGGAGCTATTAATTCTCTCCTTCTGCTGATCATGGCCCTTGATCGTTTTATTGCTATCTGTTTTCCTTTAAAATATCCTGTTCTAATTACAAACAACACTATTTCTCTTGCTTGCGGGTTGTCATGGATTGGGACATTTATTCGGATGGTGGCAGTTGTACTACATGCCCTAACCTTGCCCTATTGTAATTCTAACATTATTGTGCAATGCTATTGTGACCACATTTCAATTACAACCCTGGCGTGTGGTGCAAATGTTAAATATGTTCAGTCTGTTGCTGTCGGCCTTGCAATGTTTAGTCTTTTGATTCCACTTTCCTTTATCATTTTTTCCTATATTTCCATCTTTGTAGTTGTTTTGAGAATACCAAGCATTGATGGACGATACAAAACCTTATCAACTTGTACACCACAGTTATTAATTTCTTGCCTGTATTATCTGCCAAGATGTTTTGTTTATCTAGCTCATGCTGTAGGATTTTCTTTCAGTTTGGACATTCGCATTTTATTGATATTGTTGTACAGTCTTCTTCCGTGTGCTGTCAATCCATTCATATATTGCTTTAAAACCAAGAATATCAAAGACATTTTGATAAAGAAATTAAAAAATGCTAAAGTTGGAATGAAGCAAGTTTCAAAGTAATGAATACAGTGTCAGAATATGTACATTCAATTCTTACCACATCTCTGTATATCAAATGAAAAATGTTTGTCCATGGAAACCATTGAGATTGCAAACCTGTGCTCTATCTACTCTTTATGCTGCTAAGGCTTAATTGTTTTATGTATGTACACAATTTTCAGTTCTGCTAAATAAATTGAAGTGCAGTTATTTGCACTTTCTGTGAAAAACCTAAACAAAATGATGCGCTCTAAGTAAAAAGTTAATGTGAGAAATGTATTTGATCCTTGTTATATTCAAATAAAACAAAAATATAATATACATAAGACCATAGTGTCTACTTTTGTGATACATTTACTGTATGTTTCTTTCACATTTTGATATATTTCAATGACCTTGGTTAAAATCTGCAAATAATATTTAAAAGGAAAGGTAATACTAATATTATTTCAAAGTACAACTACTTTATTGTACTTTGTTATTTCCAACATTACAGTGTCAGTGTCATCAAGCCCACTGAGCTCAACATAATGTGGAAACTGTGTCTCAAACCCTGGTCTCCAGAGTCAATGTCAACTCCGGCACAACACACCCGTCTATCATCATGACTTCCATATCCTTAGTTTTCGCCATATTATTGGTAGACCATTAAAACCTACCATGAGCCACAGTTGTTATAATCCTAATAATCATTGTTTTATCTTTATTAAATTGACATGTTGCTATAATGTTACTGTCCTTTACATTAGGAGATGCCCATTTACTTTAATTATGAATGTGGACAGAACACTCCATTATAATGCGACAGCATTTTATAAAAGCCAAATTACAGGCCTCTACAGACCCCAGACACCAGTGTTTGTGTCCTCATTGCAGTGTGTAGTTAGGCAATGGTTAGGGAAAGATTGTGGGTCTGATTAAATAATGAAAAAGTCGATGCATACTGTGTTGTGATAAAAGTCAAGTCAAGTCAATTTTATTTGTATAGCGCCAAATCATAACAAAAAGTTATCTCAAGACACTTTCACATGGAGCAGGTCTAGACCATACTCTTTAAAATATTATTTGCAGAGACCCAACAGTTCCCACCATGAGCAGCACTTGGTGACAGTGGCGAGGAAAAACTCCCCTTTAACAGGTAGAAACCTCGAGCAGAACCAGTTGTAAAAGTGTTGACTTTTTCAACATTTAATCAAAGTCACAGTCTTTCTTCTTACTAACTTCTTTCGTCTAACCCAAACCAAGAGCTTTTTGCATTATACCATAAAAACCTTAATTATGATTAAGAAAAAGTAAACATAGAAGTTAGTGTCTGCATTGTTTTTTCTTCATGCTGTTTTCATGTGTTGAAGTTGAACTCATGGTTGGAAAGAGAGAAAAAAAACACATGATCCTTTGAGGATATGTCAGGTCAAACATGATAAAAGGTTGACATTACCTGGCATCCAGACATTGTAATGGGATTCTAAACTCCAATCTGGAAAGTAAGAGCCCTGTTCAGACTGAGTATAGGAGCGCTTCAGAGTCATTAGATATACATTTTTGAACAAATGATTCTCAGCTATAGCGCATCATAGTTGGATATCTCTGTTAAATTACATGGTGTGTTTATAGTGTATTGTACAATCAATATTTTAAAGGTCTAATCTGTGCTTTTACCTTCATTTCATGTCTTGGTTCTGATATATTCTTACTGTAAACTCAAATTATGATCAGCAATTTTACAAGGATGAGAAGCTTCTTGATCCTTGGATTCCCTGGACTTTCACCACAGTATTATGGACTTGTGTCAGCCATGCTCTTTTTCATCTACGTAGCTATTGCAGTAGGAAATGTTTTCATTTTAACATTCGTGATCTATGAGAAGTCCCTGCAAAAACCAACATATCTGGTCTTTTGTCACCTGGCACTGAATGACTTAACATTCGGAACTGTGACTCTCCCAAAGATCATTTCAAAATATTGGTTTGGTGATGGCATTATTTCATTTTATGGGTGCTTTATACAGATGTTCTTTGTTCATTATTTAGGATCAGTGACTTCTTTCATCTTGCTGGTAATGGCTCTTGATCGGTTTATTGCAATATGTGTTCCACTGCGTTATCCTGTCCTAATCACAAACAACATAATATCTGTGCTCTGTGGGTTCGCTTGGCTTATACCTCTGCCTGTGATGATAACTATTATACTCCATGTTCTTACTTTACCTTTCTGTAAATCAAATGTCATAGCTCAATGCTACTGTGACCACATTTCTATAACAAGTCAGGCATGTGGTGAGAATGTTAAAATAGTTGCAGTCACTACTCTGTGTTTAGCCATGTTCTGTCTTTTGCTTCCTCTTGCGTTCATCTTGTTTTCCTATGTTTCCATTTTTGTGATTATTTTGAGAATGTCCAATGCCACAGGGCGCAAAAAAACTTTATCAACTTGTACCCCACAGATATTTATCACATCTCTTTTTTACCTTCCCAGGTGTTTTGTTTATGTAGCAAATACTGTTGGATTTTCTTTTAGTTTAGATCTTCGCATTTTTCTGATATTGTTGTACAGTCTTTTGCCTGCTGCTCTTAATCCAATCATATATTGTTTCAAGACTCAAGACATTAAGCAAAAGTTGATTAAGAGGCTGAAGAACACTAAAATTGGAATAGAGATCAAATTTTCATTTTAATGTAAAATCTGTCCCAGACAAGTTTGTGACATTAAACTTAACCTTCAACTTTCAACTGTTACTTCTCCCCAGCCATTAATTTCTCCAAATTTATCGTCTATATAAAAATAAAATAAAAATTGTTTAAAAATCAGATTTTTACCCATGTATGCAAAGTTGTTGGTAAACTACCTTAAAGTTGATATATGGAAATAATCCATTCAACAGAACACTGAAAACATTGTGTTTCAATGTGTGTACACATTTAAGAATTTGAGCATGGCCAGTGATTAAAATGACATGTAAACTTTGTTATAAACTTCAAAACACTTTTTAAATCACTTATAGCACATATACACAATAGCACATAAATGTATGTAATTTGCATTCGTTGTTCATGAAGAATATTTAAATATGTGTAACTGTTTCAATTCAATTTAATTATAATTTCAAAATGCCAGATGATGTCATTGATGTGGACAATACAGGGTTTTTCCTGGCTCAGAATGGGCCTTTGTGGTGTGACTACGCAGGAAATGAGTCTGTGTTACCTTATTTGACAGAAATCTATGTTATTTCTGACCATTTGAAATCCAATGTCTGGAGTTGCCCTTTCACACAACAGGAGATTGTGCGTGTTCTCACCTACTGGAAATACTCTGTTTGGTTTAGGCGTGCAGGAGGCAGGACATGACGCAAGAAGGACGCTGCGGTTGTAATTCAGCGTTGTTAAGATTTTTCCCCGGAAATTAAACGAAAATTAGCTTCACTAATTCATTAATTTGCAAGAAGTGTGACTGTACACAGAGGATGCTTTTTAAAAAATTCTAACATTATTGTGCATTGCTATTGTGACCATATTTCAATTACAACCCTGGCGTGTGGTGCAAATGTTAAATATGTTCAGTCTGTTGCTGTCGGCCTTGCAATGTTTAGTCTTTTGATTCCACTTTCCTTTATCATTTTTTCCTATATTTCCATCTTTGTAGTTGTTTTGAGAATACCAAGCATTGATGGACGATACAAAACCTTATCAACTTGTACACCACAGTTATTAATTTCTTGCCTGTATTACCTGCCAAGATGTTTTGTTTATCTAGCTCATGCTGTAGGATTTTCTTTCAGTTTGGACATTCGCATTTTATTGATATTGTTGTACAGTCTTCTTCCGTGTGCTGTCAATCAATTCATATATTGCTTTAAAACCAAGAATATCAAAGACATTTTGATGAAGAAATTAAAAAATGCTAAAGTTGGAATGAAGCAAGTTTCAAAGTAATGAATACAGTGTCAGAATATGTACATTTAATTCTTACCACATCTCTGTATATCAAATGAAAAATGTTTGTCCATGGAAACCATTGAGATTGCAAACCTGTGCTCTATCTACTCTTTATGCTGCTAAGGCTTAACTGTTTTATGCATGTGCACAATTTTCAGTTCTGCTAAATAAATTGAAGTGCAGTTATTTGCACTTTCTGTGAAAAACCTAAACAAAATGATGCGCTCTAAGTAAAAAGTTAATGTGAGAAATGTATTTGATCCATGTTATATTCAAATAAAACAAAAATATAATATACATAAGACCATAGTGTCTACTTTTGTGATACATTTACTGTATGTTTCTTTCACATTTTGATATATTTCAATGACCTTGGTTAAAATCTTCAAATAATATTTAAAAAGAAAGGTAATACTAATATTATTTCAAAGTACAACTACTTTATTGTACTTTGTTATTTCCAACATTACAGTGTCAGTGTCATCAAGCCCACTGAGCTCAACATAATGTGGACACTGTGTCTCAAACCCTGGTGTGTAGTTAGGTAATGGTTAGGGAAAGATTGTGGGTCTGATTAAATAATGAAAAAGTCGATGCATACTGTGTTGTGATAAAAGTGTTGACTTTTTCAACATTTAATCAAAGTCACAGTCTTTCTTCTTTCTAACTTCTTTCTTCTAACCCAAACCAAGAGCTTTGAGTTGCATTATACAGTATTAACCATAAAAACCTTAATCATGATTAAGAAAAAGAAGTTAGTGTCTGCATTGTTTTGTTTTTTTTTTCATGCTGTTTTCATGTGTTGAGGTTGAACTCATGGTTGGAAAGAGAAAAAAAAAAACACATGATCCTTTGAGGATATGTCAGGTCAAACATGATAAAAGGTTGACATTACCTGGCATCCAGACATTGTAATGGGATTCTAAACTCCAATCTGTTCAGACTGAGTTTAGGAGAGCTTCAGAGTCATTAGATATACTTTTTTGAACAAATGATTCTCAGCTATATGGCATCATAGTTGGATATCTCTGTTAAATTATATGGTGTGTTTATAGTGTATTGTACAATCAATATTTTAAAGGTCTAATCCGTGCTTTTACCTTCATTTCATGTCTTGGTTCTGATATATTCTGACTGTAAACTCAAATTATGATCAGCAATTTTACAAGGATGAGAAGCTTCTTGATCCTTGGATTCCCTGGACTTTCACCACAGTATTATGGACTTGTGTCAGCCATGCTCTTTTTCATCTATGTAGCTATTGCAGTAGGAAATGTTTTCATTTTAACATTCGTGATCTATGAGAAGTCCCTGCAAAAACCGACATATCTGGTCTTTTGTCACCTGGCACTGAATGACTTAACATTCGGAACTGTGACTCTCCCAAAGATCATTTCAAAATATTGGTTTGGTGATGGCATTATTTCATTTTATGGGTGCTTTATACAGATGTTCTTTGTTCATTATTTAGGATCAGTGACTTCTTTCATCTTGCTGGTAATGGCTCTTGATCGGTTTATTGCAATATGTGTTCCACTGCGTTATCCTGTCCTAATCACAAACAACATAATATCTGTGCTCTGTGGGTTCGCTTGGCTTATACCTCTGCCCTTGATGGTAGCTGTTGTACTCCATGTCCTTACTTTACCTTTCTGTAAATCAAATGTCATAGCTCAATGCTACTGTGACCACATTTCTATAACAAGTCAGGCGTGTGGTGAGAATGTTAAAATAGTTGCAGTCACTTCTCTGTGTGTAGCCATGTTCTGTCTTTTGCTTCCTCTTGCGTTCATCTTGTTTTCCTATGTTTCCATTTTTGTGATTATTTTGAGAATGTCCAATGCCACAGGGCGCAAAAAAACCTTATCAACTTGTACCCCACAGATATTTATCACATCTCTTTTTTACCTTCCCAGGTGTTTTGTTTATGTAGCAAATACTGTTGGATTTTCTTTTAGTTTAGATGTTCGCATTTTATTGATATTGTTGTACAGTCTTTTCCCTGCTGCTCTTAATCCAATCATATATTGTTTCAAGACTCAAGACATTAAGCAGAAGTTGATCAAAAGGCTGAAGAAAACTAAAATTGGAATAGAGATCAAATTTTAATTTTAATGTAAATCTGACAGGTGAGGCAGAATGTACACAAAAAGCCAACAGCAGCATTTATCTGTCCCAGACAAGTTTGTGACATTAAACTTAACCTTCAACTTTCAACTGTTACTTTCCCTCAGCTATTAATTTCGCCAAATTTCTCGTTTAAAAAAAAAAAAAAAACGAATGTGAGCATGGCCAGTGATTAAAATGACATGTAAACTTTGTTATAAACTTCAAAAAACTTTTTAAATCACTTATAGCACATATACACAATAGCACATAAATGTATGTAATTTGCATTCTTTGTTCATGAAGACTATTTAAATATGTGTAACTGTTTTTATGAAATTTAATTATAATTTCAAAATGCCAGATGATGTCATTGATGTGGACAATACAGGGTTTTTCCTGGCTCAGAATGGGCCTTTGTGGGGGTGACTATGCAGGAAATGAGTCTGTGTTACCTTATTTGACTGTTATTTCTGACCATTTGAAATCCAATGTCTGGATTTCACTTTGTGACACAACAGAGGATGCTTTTTTAAAAAAGGTTAGCAAGATGTGTAAATTCTATTTTTTTGTGTGCTTATGTGCTTCATTAATGTAAAACAAGCATTTTACAGCAATTCGGATGATGATAATATCTAGAAATATTGAACTGTATGTCATACAATAAAAGTAATGAGGTAATAGGAAGAAATAAGACTATACATTTTTCTGCATTATAATAGGACTTCAGGTACCACAACTGAAGTCTTGTTTTTACTCACACGCAAGGGTGTAGTTTTCATTCATTTTGGGGGTTACATCTACTGGGCACTACACAAGCCACTACAATTATAGTTACAAGCATTCATATTTGGATAGCATTCGTGGACCTAATACTTGCGTAATTTAACATTTTATCCTAAACTGACATAAAAAGGAAGCAAGAAAGCCAATAAAAGAGAAAAGATTAGCAGTGAAGTGGTCGGTTTAGCAGTAAATGTACAGTGTTAGTTTCAGTATGTCAGTGATGAAAGGATGCAGCTTCACAGGACCACAATAAATCTCCCGTGTGTTGTTTCACAGCTGCTGGAAAAGTGATAGGGGGTTATCGCGTTGTAGCGTTGAAGATGATGTCACGGCAGTCACAGGCACAGTACTGTCCGCAGTAGAAAACAAAGTACCTGGTACCAAAAGCTTCGGCTGCACTTAATTCAATCAATCCCTTGGCATGCTATAAATATGTGCACTTGCACTGGGTTAGGTTACCAAAAGCTTTCAGGCCACCCGAGGGTCTTCGGCCTTCAGGTGGACTGAAAGCTCCAGGTTCACAGTGTGGCAATTTAATGAATTGCTAATGTATTTGTTAAAATGTATGTACTACTACTAAAGTACATTATAAACTGAAATAATAGGGCCCTTGAGGCAACACCTTCTTTATTTCCTCCATTTAGTGTTTTTTTTTTTTTGTGTGTGGGGAAATCTCAGTGCTTATCTGTGATGAAAATGATGATGAGATGTGGAGTTGTTCTGGTTGCTGGTCAGATGCTCGTCCGCTGTATGTTTATCAGCGAAGTCTCCAATGAATAGTCCACTTTTCTTTTCAAAAGTCATGAAATGAATAAAAAACCAACAACCCACATAAACAGGGCAACATTAGTCTATATTATATAAAAAAAAAACACTGCAGATCTGGGACCAATATCTTTATCCAGAAAGCTAAATTCAGTAAAAATGTCTGCATTACATTTGAATAAATTCGCTGCTGAACATGTAAAACAATGGCATCAGCATATTACACTGCAACACGACCACCATTCCCCCCCAGTTTTTCCAATTATTACTCCAATTGTTTTTAAATTTGTCAGCAAGAAACCTGCTGGACCCAAACACCATGAAACACACCATATAAATGAGAAGGTACATGAACTCTTTCCTTTTGATTTATCTAACCGCTACATTGGTTAACGTTGGCGTTAACACTCACCAGAGAAAATAAAACACAACTGCTCTGCCCTCTGTCCCTGTTGAAACACAGGTTTTTCCCTCTTTGACACCAGCACTGCTGTCAATGCGTTCAGTAATAACCTGGTAACTCCAAAGTTGTCTTATTTAAATGTTGTGTCTTCCTGGCTGCTAATTGATTACATTTTTTTGCAACCCCTTAAACTAAGTCTGGGTTTTGAAAGAATTGAGTTTTCTCATAATATATCCTAATGCAACCTGCTAAACAGTATACTGTAGCTGCATATTCTTCTTGGCTCTAAGCCAAGCCAATTTTACTGAACATCTCATACATGTCATGTCAACACTGATCCTATTTAGGAACATAACCCTTTGGGATCTACTTGCTTACATAAAATGTAGTATCCAAGAACCTGCTTGGCCCATATTCGGTGGAACTACAGTGAGATGTTGCAATACGCTCATGGAAGAAGATAGGTGAGATTTACCCTTTAGATCCCCTGAAGTTAAAATAAAATTATACTGTAGTGGTTTATACTTTGTTTGTTTTTGTTTGCATATATGTACCGTCAGATTTGAAGCAGTTCAATCTAGTATTAATGCCTCCATGTTATTTGATATTTTTCTCAGCTTGTAACATCCAATAACTGCTTCACTCTTTGTGTTTTCCATTTGTTAGGTTGTTATTGTGAATTCAAGTATGTTGTACACTAATGTAACAAGGATAAAACATTTCTTTATCCTCGGATTTCCTGGACTTTCAATGGAGCATTATGGACTTGTGGCAGCCCTGCTTTTTGTCCTGTTCTTGACTATAGCTGTAGGAAATATTTTCATCTTAGTGTTTGTTAAAAGTGAACGGTCTCTTCACAAACCCACGTATCTGATCTTTTGCCATTTGGCATTAACTGACTTAGCGTTTGGGACTGTTACTCTGCCAAAAATTATATCAAAATATTGGTTTGATGACAGCATTATTTCATTTTATGGATGCTTTGCGCAAATGTATTTTGTTCATTTTTTAGGGGCGACTCATTCTTTCATCCTGATGGTGATGGCCCTTGATCGTTTTATTGCAATTTGTGCTCCACTGCGTTACACAGCTCTTTTCACAAACACCACTGTTTCTGTGCTTTGTGGAATATCATGGTTTATGCCCACATCATGGATGGTTGGTGTGGTTTTAGATGCTCTTACATTGCCTTTCTGTAATTCAAACATAATTGTACAGTGCTATTGTGACCATATAGCAATAACAGTGCTTGGATGTGAGAATGTACGAGGAGTTCAGCTAATTGCATTTGGTTTTGCCATGTTCAGTTTGTTGCTGCCTCTTGCTTTCATTATCTTCTCTTATTTTTTCATCATTGTTGCTGTTATGAAAATGTCCAGCACTGAGGGCCGCATCAGGACTCTGTCTACCTGCTCGCCACAGCTTCTCATCACGTTTCTCTATTACATGCCAAGATGCTTCGTGTACCTGGCAAATAATGTGGGGTTCACTTTCAGTGTTCCAGTTCGCATTGTTGTTGTAATGCTGTACAGTCTTTTACCTGCTGCTGTCAATCCAATAATATACTGTTTCAAAACCAAGGATATCAAAGAAAACTTGAAAAAGAAATTCTCTATTAGGAAAATTCATATCAGGACAAAAATATGATAGAATACAACACAGCAGTGTGCAATGAATGAATAATGCAGAGTTTTAGAATCAATTTTAGATTTTTTTTAGATTTTTATGAGCCATGAGATCCTGAGGCAGGGGTCTCCTGATTGTTCTAACTACACACCATGTTACGGTTAACTGAGCCATTTGTATTTGCGTCTAGATCTCTTTGTAAGGGGCTGGAATAGAATTAACTTTATACCACATCTTATGTCAAACTCACTTAATGATTTATTTTATTTTTTTATTCTGTTTTCTACTTTTATGTTCTTACTGACTATCTAGGGCAGAAGTTTTCTCTAAGTTGTTTTATTGTAAAGTACTTTATAACTTGGTTTAAAAAGTGCATAAATAAAACGTATTACAATTTCTTATAATAATAAACACATTTTATATTTGCATCTTGTGTCTAAAATAACTACATTCCTACTTTTAAAATGTGTCCTATCCTATTGTGTGCAGTTTAGATCATGGAAATGAGTTGCTAGGGTGAAATCTGAGATAAGAGCAGATCAGGACCCTGTGTTATGAGTTTTTTCTTCTTTCTTAACTATGCTTATTTAGAAAATCACCAAAGTGAATTAATTATTGTTAAGACAAATTAGAAATCTATGCATATTCATATGAGCAGTTTAACTTACAACTAACTTAATTCAAGTGGTATCAGTATACAGGGACTATTTTAAATGTACAGTACAGTACCCCGAACATTATTTTTGCAGTTTATTTTGTTGCAGAAAAAGGGAAAAGAGTTCTTCTTGCCAACTGGATGTCACAGGTGGTAATGCACAAAAATCAACACTGACAGATCAGGCTCAGTACAACAACACTTCAAGCTCCGATCAGAACAATTAACAATCTCGGTGTCCACAGGTTTTACAGTCGTATGTGTTTCACTCATGGCTCAGTCACGCAGCAGTTTAATGACGGCAAACTGCTGCATCTCAACATATATCTTAATGTAGCACAAATACTGGAAAAGGGGAAACATAAAACAATCAAGATATATATCATGTTATTTAGTGACAGGACAGAACCAAAATAGCTGTTTCCCCCTGTTTCCTATCTTTATGCTAAGCTAAGCTATTGGTCTTCTCATCTAACTCTCAACTAGAAAGAAAAATGCATATATCCCAAAATGTCGAACTATTGCTTTAAGTGATATGCTCATTGTAATGAAGTTAGTGGGGGCCTGGCTAAGATATATTATTGTCGGTCATTGAGTAATTCTTGAATTCTACCTCTCAAACTAAGATACAGTATAATGGCTGTTATATTTTTAATATGGGAATTCTTATAATGAATTGGTAGGATTTAAGAGAATTTTCTTCCCATAGACAAGGAGCAAAGAATATATATATTTTTCAAAGGAAAATCTAAGAAAAATTTATGAAGTCAGGCAAGTCGTAAAAGCTGGACAGACGAGATATTTTGCACTAAAAAATGATTTCCTTCCTCTGTAATCCAACCTTGTTTAAAGACACTGACACTGAACCTATCAAATGACTTGTAACAACAAGCAACATGTGCAGAGATGCTTTAGACATGTCCAAGGCTCCTCTGTTAATCTCCACCTACATCATTAGACCAGACTCTGTTGGAAGCCTTTACAATATAAAGTGTGTCCCGATAGTTAATGGAACCAGACCATAGAGTCTAAAAGGTAAAAGGTGTTGATGATATGTGACAAGGGCAAAGAAATCATTGGGATAGCTTGTGGAGGCACTACAAGTTTGTATCATTATTTTTTTTTGATATTCCTTCATCAGTATTGACACTGAAGTGCTATTTATCCCGTCACTGTTTTTTCTAATTCCACTTCCAGGCTTGTTTTTATTAAATTTTCGCTTAAAGGCTGTTTCTACAGTATGTACATGTGATTATGACATATACTAATATAACAACTATAAAATACTTCATCATCACAGGATTCCCTGGACTACCGGCCAAGTATTATGGATTAGTATCTGTTCTTCTTCTCCTCATTTTCCTAGCTATCGTGGTCAGTAATGCTTTCATTTTAGCTGTTATTATGTATGAGAGGACACTTTACAAACCAACATACCTGATCTTTTTTCACCTTGCAATGACGGACATCGCATTCAGCATTGTGACTCTTCCAAAAATCATTGGCAGGTATTGGTGGAATGACATGATATCTTCTTTTGGAGCTTGCTTTACACAAATGTATTTTGTCCATTCCTTGGGAGCTATTAACTCTTTAATTTTGCTGATTATGGCTTTGGATCGCTTTGTTGCCATATGGTTTCCTTTTCGATATCCTAATTTGATTACAAACAAAGCAGTTTCTATTGCTTGTAGCATGTGCTGGGCTGTAACATTCACACGTATGGTAGGGATTGTGCTTAATGCCTTAACCTTGCCCTACTGCAACCTAAATATCATCAGACAGTGCTACTGTGATCATATGTCTATAACTTACCTGGCATGTGGTGAAAATGTTGTATACGTTAGAAAGGTCTCAATCATAAATGCCTCAATCGGACTCTTGGCTCCTTTAACATTCATCATTTTTTCTTACTTTTCTATTATCATAGCTGTTCTGAAAATGTCTCACACTGAGAGGCGCCACAAAGTCCTGTCCACCTGTGCTCCTCAGATCTTTATTACCTGCCTTTTTTTTGTGCCAAGATGTTTTGTTTATCTCGCTAACAATTTGGGATACAGTTTCAGCATTGACGCCCGCATTGTTATTACCATGATGTACAGCCTCATACCTGCTGTATTTAATCCAATAATATACTGTTTCAAGACTAAAGACATTAAAGAGGCTTTAATGCAGAGATTTAAAAATAGAAAAATAGGCATTGCAATTAAAATATGATATTAAGAAATATTTAGCTTCAGATCAGCTGTGGCAAATCTTACAGTATGTGTTGGTTGTTATACAGTAAAGGTGCCATGTAAAATGGTTGACAGAAAGTTTGAATTTACTTTATTACTTTTTAATACCCCACTACTCCACAATGTTTAATTTTTTATGTATTTAACCAGGAAGTAGCTTTGACCCTTTGTCATTTGTTTAAACAGGGTGACCAACCACAGACACATATCTTGGGACTGTTAAGTACCGCCATGAATGTGCTAAATTCCATAATTATTTACTAGTTTTATTTCAAAATTATTACTATTATTTACTATAGGCATCTGCGAATTAAGGTTTTATGTTCAAATGAACATGCAGAATAAAACTGAGATAGAATGATATTAAGTGCTAAGTAGAATCCTCCGGCTTATATACTGAAAATCGAATCAAGTAATTTTGTCTGATATAAATCATGTGGGAGATTTTTAATACTTTCAGAATATTATTGATTATATTTTGAAAAATTAATATGCAGGCACCCTGTACATTGTGCAATGTATCTGTTTGCTAAGGCTTTGTATACTGTATTTTTAAAAAAAAACACATTTTTGTGAGTGCTTGTGAAACTTTTTAACTCTGCTTGAATAAATTTCATCACCACATTCCCCAACACCGCATGGCACTACTGTATGTGTGCTAAATACACAATCTTCACACAGTCTATACAGTTTAACACAACGCCTCTGAATGTAATGTTGAATTTGTCCACTAGATAGAGCCAAACCATCAGACTATTTTAAAAACTATTGTGTTTTATTGATTTTAATACTCTTTACTAACACAGCGCTGGAATGAGACTCCAGTTTTCACCCTCTGACCAAGATTTTCATTTTTGAAAAGTGAATTTCCCATGTGCACGTAATTTTCCTGTCTTTGGTTTTAGAAGACAGTGACTTGTAATAGATCAAATAATATCCTTTATCATAATTTCTCTTGGATTCTGGAACATTTAAGGGCACAAAGATCCAATGTAGGATTTCAGACTACTGTATTCAGTAATTTGACAGAATGTGTCTCAGGGACTTATTGGTTTGTCTTCTCTCTTTACAACTAATACAACATAATTTCATTATAGTAAACTCAATTTCATCCACATTTATTCATCCATTCACACGCCACATTACTCTTCAACATAACTCAAATTTTGACAGCTCTGCAAGCCTGTAAATGTGAATTTACACAAGGAATGCAGCCTCTCTGTTGGTCTTTGGAGACGTGCTTGTCGGCTATTTGAAATTCACATGTTTTGACAGGAGCCAACTTATAATGTACTGATCTGTACTGATCTGCAAACAGCATCTTAAATATTATTGTAACAAATGATGCACAGGCTACTGAAGAACCAGACAAGACTGGACATATAGAACAGTTAGTGTAATGAATAATTAGTGTACCATTTACATTAAACATGGTTGTCTTTATTCATTTAATCATCATCACCAGATACTGTACATCCTCTGGCTTTTCTGAAGATGTAAACAAGTGTAAAGTAAACATGATAAGATCAAGAGTTTTGGTTTAAATGAAAACATCCTTCACTGAATGCTCAGAACCTGAAGTCTGAACTATACTAAGGATATTCGTGTAATTAATTTACATTAATAATGAGTTTTGATATGTCAAATCATTTCAATAAAGTTTAAGTTACACATCCCATATATATTTAGTAATACTGACTATCAAATCATTTCCTCTATGTCACTTTGCATGTCATAGTTATGACTGGGTTCATTTGCTAGACATGCAATATCCTCAAATACAGGAACATAGCTGCTAAAAGGAAGGTGCATATTTAAAATGTTTTCCCATTGCTCAAACATACTGGAGGGAGCACTCTCAGATTTATGCTGACCTCCATCAGACCGACAGGTGTGTTTTAAGAATAAACTAACAGGCAAGACGCGTTGTTGTCTGAAGCTGCACACCGATTGGGAAGACTGGTCGTGTATATATCTCCCGCCGATAGAAAACTGTCCACACTCAGACTCTGAGCCAGTGAATGTGCTGTTTGTTTCACTGTCAGACGAGTCATCGATCATAATGGTGGACTTGGAGGGTCCGGACATCAGGGATGCTTGAAGTGACACTGTTTGCTCTGGAGGAGTGTTTAGTTTACTAATCTCTTCAAAGGTGAGGCATTGTACAGGTTCCAGGAACTCTGGTTGTATGAACCTTTTCTTGAAACAAGGCGATGGATGCTGGGACTGCTCTGCATCAATCGTAGTCAACAATTGCTTGTCTACGAATGCCGCATTTTGATGCTTTGCAGGACTTTTTGCCCTCTCTTCACTGGAGCGTTCTTTCTTAAATCCTGCTAACAGATTCTTCAAATCTCCCCACGGTTTAGGATCAGATTTCACACACTTTGTGCTGTACAATTGCTTGTGCCAGCTGAGCTTCAGTGAGGCAGTGTCTGAATGAAATGCACTAGAGATGCTGCCGATTTCATAATACTCCAGCTCACTGTTTGGCACCGGCTGAACACTGGCATCAGAGTAAAACCCCACACCTAACCTCTGCTGATCAGCACCCATTGGTTCATGTTTCTCTTTTTCAGATGCAGCATCTGTGAGCGTTCGGTTGTCATCAAAGCAAAACGCTAGGTTGTCTGTCCCTTGCTCTTTCGTCTGTGGCGAGCTTTCACTCTGACACTTTGCATTCTGCCGCCTCACTCTGTAAAAAGCAACAAACATTCCTATAATCACCAGGATGGAGATCAGAGGAAGAATCACAGCTATGAGCCATAGAGGCAAGCTGCCCTCCGCCTCAGAGCATTGACTGTGGCTCTCTGTTGTTGAGATGCAGATATCACAGGCTTGGTTAGAGACATTATGTAAACAGATGCAGGACCTGTTCTGCACAGCAAGTCCACACCTCCACCGGTTTTGACAGTGTGCAGAGAGACATCCCCTCCTGGCTTTGTCCTCCCCAGAGCAAGGGGAGGGGAGGCAGACACCCGGAGAGCTGCAGCTTGACTGGAAAAGACTTGAGCTCGGCCAGACGTCCACCATCGCGCTGTGTCCACTGACAGGCAGAGTGTAACCGGTCACATTGAAATACTGCACACATCCAGTGAACCCTGTAATAAGAAGAATGATGACAGTTTCACATGCTCTATTGCCACACGAAACAAAGGGACAACCTAACCTGATGAAACCTCCTGTATGAAAGGAAGTAAAACAATATGTTGCCATGGAAGGCCCTCAACAGCTGGGGATCAGGAGGGTGAGACATTAGAACAACAAACGCAACAAGAAACTTTGAAATGTTTTGCCTCTCTAATGGCTGTTTGACAGTATTTACATTGAAAAAAACATATTTATTGATGGAACCCCTAAAAATCATTTTACTTGAGGTTATACACAACAAAGATGCTCTTTTCTTTCTGATATAGTTTCTTCATATGTCAACATGCCTTCAATGACTCACCTGCACAAACACATTCCAAATAATATTAAATTTGTCAGCAATGATTACTGTGAATTTACCTGACTGTTGGAGCTCTGAATCACCTGTCAGAGCTGCACCAAAAACAATCTTTTCCACACTAACAGGAGTGAGATCCATACTTTGGTCAGTGATGTTCAAGACTTGTTCACCATCCAGAAGCAGAAAAGTGTTCTGTCCATTGCTGAACAAGGAGACGACATGCCAAACCCCATCAGCCACGGGAGAGTCCACTGTGACCTCGGACAGGTGTCCTGACAGTGCATCTTTGGAAATGTACACAGGCTTTCTGTCTTGTATCTAGGTTAGACAGAAAAAAAAAACTAATTTACACTTCAAACATAAATGCAAGGTGAGTAAAAATGTGGATAAAAGCATGCCTACCTTCAGAATAGTGTATCCTGTTTGTCCAACAACAAACATTAACACTCCATTATCTTGGGTCTTGAACTTGATGTTAATCACTCTTTGGTCTCTGGTGTTTTCCCCTTTTCCATAATCCAGCAAGTCTTTTAGCAGGTAGTCTCTCTTGAATCGCTCCTTGATGATATACTCAATGTAGTCATTCCCATTAAATCGCAATACAAGCTCCTCTGACATTTCTGTTCAAATAGAAAGAACATGGGGGAAAGAAGTATTAAGGTTAAGATGAAAATCAATCAGAAATCAATCCTGTACAATAATAGGTATCATTACCTGTGGCACAGTTGCTTCCAGTAAAAGGGCTTTTGCACTCACAAAGATAGTCAAACCAAAGGTCATGACACACACCGCCATTCTTACATGGGTTGCTGTGACATGGTGATGGGGTTGACCGAGGACACCTTTGTAAATCAAAAATGCGTCACAAAGACAAATTATTGAAATGAAGAATGAATACAAAAGTAACATAGAGAGACTTTTTCTGTATGATGTGACTAGATTGATAATATTGTTTTTAAAAGTATTTTTGGCCAGGAAAATGCTTTATTAGATGGCGACAGTTGAGAGATGACAGCAAATGTTTCCCAAACCCCTATGCCACTAAGACGTCCTGATAATATAGTTTCACTTATAGAATCTCCAAGTTTATGATTATATCTGGAAAGTGAATTGTGTATATTGTGAAATAATTAAAAATGCCTACCTATCAAGGATGTTATATGTTTCAAGGGCCATTGAAGGTGTCAGCAGGATGCCATTCACATGAATGTTACGAATACATCCAACAAAGTCATGGGTTTTTATCTGAGGATGCAGTAAAATAGATTCAAAACTCCTTGGTCCTCCAAATGTCATATTACTGCCAACATCCAGTGTCCTGATTGTAGATAAAGACAGAGGGAGGTAATACATAAAGATTAAACACAAGGCTAAAAACAGAAATTATGAATTATGGGAAAGTAGTAATTATTTCATAGCTACCTCTCTAAGCTATTGCCGTCATCCTGTGAAAAACAAAATCCATTGCTCTCAACATCAGTGCAGTTGTCTACATGCAAGGAACCCATCTGTAAATGCAAATAGTGCTACATCAGTCTTCTCAGATTCACCTCTTTCGCTTCCAACTTAAAAGTGCCATTAACCTTGTGTGCATGCTGACATATCTACAGCTCACATTGCCAATCCTCCTGGCAGTGACACTGTGAAAATATCCATCTGCCACTTGCTTGTTTGTCTGCAGCCTCACGGCTCCTGAGCCCAGGTCATAAGACAGATGTACGGCCCCATCCAGTATCTCCAGTGCAAAGAACTCCCTGCTGGATGATCCTCCAGGGTTGTAGAGGAGCAAGGAGTTCCTCTGCACTGTTGCAAACCCTAAAGAGATCAAATTAATCCTGCGGTCCAACGGGGGAAACTCCATGAAGGACAGCTCCTCAAAGCCATAACTGTGCTCCTCACAGTGGACGCCACTGACTCCTACAATACAGATGAACAGTGTAATAAATAAGTTGCTTGGAAAGGTTAGGGTATATTTCATGAGGTTAAAAGGAATAGTTACACTTATTGACATTCTTGTGGAAAGTTAGATGAGAAGATCGAAACCACTCTCGTATTCTGTCTATTACTTATGAGGCTACAGCTTGCTGCTGCTTAGCTTAGCTTAGCACAAAGACTGGAAACAGGGGGAGCAGCTAGCCTGGCTCTGTCCAAAGGTAAAAAAATCCACCAGCAGCCCCTCTAAAGCGCCCTGATTAACACGTTACATCTCTTTTCTTTATGAGATATTTATGAAACTGGTATTGATCTCTTCATCTAACTCGCCGCAACAAAGCAAAAAAACGTGTATCATTTTTTTATGCATCATTCTTACCAAAGGGACAATGACAAGAGAATCCTGTCTGTGAATTGATGCAGCTGCCCTGAACACAGGGGGTTGATCTACAGTGGTCTATGAACTGCTCACACATTTCTCCTGGAAAAGGCAAAATAAAGCCCAGACTTTGAAGAGGTTATGGAATATTTATACAGAGTAATGTGATTTATTTTAATATATCAAAGGCTACCTTCAAATCCAGGCACACAGTGACAGTCATATCCATCCTGAGTGGGAATACAAGTTCCTCCATTTTGGCACTTCACTTTCAGGCATTCATCTACATCAGTAGAGCAGACGGAGCCAGAGAAGCCGCTCTGACAGTGACAGTAGAAACTTCCTAGAGTGTTCACACACGTGCCTTTATTCTCACAGGGATTCACCTCACATTCATCAATGTCATCTTCACACAGTGTGCCAGTGAAGCCGGCTGCGCAGGTACAATTAAAAACCTCTTTCTGCGGTGACACAAAGATGACCATCATGCTTTCCAGAACAGCAACATCCTGGCTGATGTAAATGTTTTTGTTGCATGTTGCCCCATTCTGACAAGGACTGGTGAGACACGAATCACTGGTGATGTGGGAAATCGTCACATTGCTCTGAGCTTCCAGTAATTTCTTATGGCCTGCAGAGATTCCACTGGCTACCTCTCTGCTGAGATATTGACCGTTGTAATTTTTAACCGCAGCCAATAGAAGAATTTCACTGCCAATATGTTTGATTCCAAATACATGAGTCTTAGAGGCCTGTAGGTTAAACAGACTGTCCAGAGCTTTGACAAATCGCAAATACTTATTAGACAAAAACTCTTCCATTGAGGATGATGACACATAGAATAATATGCAGCTGTCTATAGAAGCGTTTGTGAAACCTTTGTAGTTTACGTAGATGCTGTTGTTGACTGGGAAGTGAAGCTGGTCTGTAGCTTCAATGGTGATGTTAAATGTGGCCTCGCCTTGAAAAGGAGACGACCACAGCTCACATGTGCCATTAGGTATTGTAAACATATTAATTGGTCCACTTTTGATGGCGCAGTTGAATGTATCAGACTCATCCTGATCCTCAGGATGGACGTTACCTATCATGCCTCCTTGGAAAGAACTGCCAAAATATTTCACCTCAATAAATATATTTCTAGGCAATGAAGGGCTATCGTTTTCATCCACAATCTTGATGTGGATCCTTGTTGTTGATGACAGCAGAGGGATCCCTGAATCCCTAACAGCCACCAGGACTCGATATACAGAGATTTGTTCCCGATCAATAGCCCGTGTGGTGAATAAAACTCCATCAGGAGTCAGTGAAAAAGCACTTCCTGGTGAATGATTTACCAACCAGTAAGTAAAAGGTCCCTGGTTTGGCGGCAAATCAGAATCAGAAGCATTCAATCTGGCAACTATGGTGCCTGGAGGCTGATTTTCCTTAACATGAGCCTCAGTGAATGTGAGTTTGGGAGCATTGTCATTAACATCATCAATAGTCACAATGACATTCGTAGTCCCAGTGGCCGGTGGAGAGCCATTATCAGTGGCTACAACAGTCAGATTATAAACTGGCAACAGCTCTCTGTCAAGTAGAGAGTTTACTGAAATAAGACCACTGGACGGATCAATGGCAAAAGAAGAGTTTGTGTTTCCATTTTCAATTCTGAAGAAGAAACGGTTCCAGTCCAAGATGGTGTCCTGATCCAGAGCACTTACAGTTATCACTGATGTCCCAACCGGGCTGTCTTCTGTCACATTTGCCAAATAAAGCGCAGAGGTGAATATGGGTGCATCGTTTGCGTCGATCACACTGATGTGGACTGAAGTCTCGTCTACATCCATGCCAGTAATAACACCAGAGTTTTTCGCCAGAATTTTTAAAACTAAGTGACTGTTGCCTTGTTTCCTCAAACTGCCAGTTGTGTATATTTCTCCAGAAAGTTTGTTGATTTCAAACCCCATATATTTATTTTGACCAAACATCAGGTAGAAGACCTGACCTTGAGAGCCTTTGTCATAATCTGTAGCTGTTACTTTTCCAATCGCAGTTCCAACCGGCACATTTTTAAATACCGAAAAGTTAAATTCTTTTTTCCTGAATGCAGGTTTGGACTCATTGACATCTGAGATTTGGATGACAACATGCGCCAGACTAAATAAAGTATGACCACCAATGTTTGAAGCTTTGACTGTTATATCAAAGATCTGCTCTCGCTCATAATCAAAGACATCCAAAGTGGTGATTGTGCCATTTCTTGAATCAATTGCAAATTTATCCACATGGCCAGCAATAAGAGAGTAGGATATTTGTGCATTTGCACCTGAGTCAGCATCGGCAGCCTTCAGATCTAGGACATTTGTTCCAATTTCTGAGTTTTCAGGCACTGAAGTGATATACTCTGAGGATGAAAAGACTGGTGGATTGTCATTCACATCCATAACAATCACTGTAACATTTAACATGCCAGTTTTAGAGACCCAGCCGCCATCTATGGCTTTGATTTGTAGGTGATAAATACTTTTTGTTTCAAAGTCAAGCTCTCTGATCAGTGTTAGCAGCCCAGAAACTTCTCCTACAGAGAATGGTAAATATATATTTTCTGCGGTAATACAGTATATGATGGCACCATTGGGACCATAATCCATATCTTCTGCTTGAATTTTCCCAATTACTGATCCTGCTGACAAATCCTCAGGGACAGAGAAAGTGACATCTGGCTCCCTAAAGCTTGGAGAAAACTCATTCCTCCCAGTTATTTCAAATGTGATTTCCGTCTGTGTTGATAAAGAGGGGAAGCCCTGATCTTTTGCCACAACTAATAAAGTTAAAAACAAATTTACGCTCTCCACCAAACTTTGATTTAACATTAATTTTCCATTGTCTGCTTGTATCCAGAAGAAATCTGACGCATTACCCCCATTCAAAACATATTCAATACCAACGCTGATGTTACTGACATCCTGATCAATTGCTGTAAACTGGACCACTTCAGTACCAACAGCTATGTGATACGGGATAGCAATCAGTGACTGAAAAGGTACAAACATTGGTGGGTAGTAGTTGTATGGTTCTAGTCTCACTGTGACACTGGCATTACTGTATAGAGGTAAACTGCCACAATCACGTGCAATGACTGTAAATTGGTGGATTTCAAAAGCAGAATTATGTAACATCAGTGGCTGCTTTGTGTAGATTTCACCAGAGGAAGCGTTCACCCAAAACTCATCATTTGGAGGTTCAATAACATACAAAATCTCACAGTTTTGCCCCGTGTCCGCATCTGTAGCAAGAACCTGCATGACAAACACCTCTTTATCTTTTGTTTCAGGGAGGACAGCAGTGTAAAAATTATCAGAAAATACTGGTCTATTATCATTTACATCTGCAATGACTATAGTGACGTCGGTGCTAATGCTCCACGCTGAATCATTTGCATTTACTTTCAAGATATAATGATCCTGCATCTCCCTGTCCAGAAGCCTTTCAACAGTGAGGTAGCCAGTGCTGAAGTCAATATTAAATGGCATATCATCGCTTTGATCAATAATAGAGTAATTGATCACTGCATTGGCACCAGTGTCATCATCAGTTGCGGTGATTTGTAACACTGTGTGTCCAACAGGGGTATCCTCAGGTACCTCTGTGAGAAAAATCTGTGAAAAACGAGGTGCGTTGTCGTTTCTGTCTAAAACAACAACAATAACAGTTGCTCTGTCTTTATGAAGAGGGTTGTTTAGCTCCGCAGCTTCAACTGTTAAATTGAATTCAGGGATATTTTCTCTGTCTAAACTTGCAGTGGTGCTCAATAAACCATTTTCAGGGTCAATTATGAAAAAATGATCAGTGTTTCCTTCTGTTATGTTGTACTGCACTGTGCCGTAACTGCCTGAATCAGCATCAATGGCAAGAACATCACAAACCAACGACGGCAGGGAGTTCTCAAAAACCTCACACCTGTACTCAACTTGGGTGAACTGAGGGAAGTTATCATTCACATCACTGATGTTTATGTGAATTTCGGCAAATGATGAGAAAGGAGGCCAGCCAGAGTCTCTGGCTTCTATCAACAAAGTAAACTCCTTTTTGTTCTCATAATCCAGAGGATTCTCCACTGTCAGCGCTCCACTTAATTGCTCCACATGAAAGATGTCTCCAAAGTTTCCAGAAGCCAGATAAAAAGAGACGGGCTCAGCTCTGACGCTCGCTGCAGAAACAACAGCAACTAATGTTCCCACTGGCTCGTCCTCAGAAAAGGAATAACTCAGAACATCCACATTCATCTCTGGAAACTCAGAGACGTTCTGAAATCTGATACTGATGGTAGTGATGTCAAATTTAGGATTTTCTCCAGCATCCTCCACATGCACATTAACAATAATATCTTCTGTTCTCCAAAGAGCACTTGAAGTGAATACAATGCCGCTATATGGATGGATGGAAAACAGATCTGAACTTTGCCCATACAACGAATACTGTAGTTCTGCGTTCATCTCAGTGTCTCCATCTGTTGCTCTTACTGCACAAACAACTGAGCCTGTAGGAAGAAAAAAACACAAAATACAAGGAAAATAAAACCCTACTCTCACTCCTGCCAAGTGCATGTTATCCAGGATGAAATATGTAACTGTCAAGTGGAAGTAAAAACTCTCACCTGGAGCCATCTCCGTGGGCACATGGGCCACGTAGGGGCTGTTCATAAACTGGGGCCAGTGGTCGTTTATATCTCCAATGAGGACGGTAACAAGCACTGAGCTTGACAGAGGCTGAGTAGGATGCTTATCACTGCCAATCACCATCAACCTGTAAATGGCGACTGTCTCCCTGTCCAGGACACTGGTTGTAAACAGTTCTCCTGATGTTTCGTCAATGGTGAAAGGCACATCGAGGTTCTCCATGGAATACCTGAAGGGGAGTCAAAATATGCAATAGGCTGTCAGTGTACTACAATAAAGTATAAATCAACGTATATAGAATACAAGAGGGATTTGCTCTTATGTAGCATATTCAGATTATTCACAAGAAAGACTATTGTGTAAGAATGTTAGACAACTGTCCAAGAAACACATAATATACAAAAAATGCATAATTTTTGGAGTTATTTCTCAAGTTTAAATTACAGACAGTACCTCTCAACACTTACTTTTTGATGTGACATATTACCTTATTTCCCCACTGACACCTTCATCAATGTCAGATGCAGTTATTATGGCAAACACAGTGCCTGTAGGACTGTCCTCAAACACTATGGTGTTGTAGACTTCCTCAGTAAACTGTGGATGGTTATCATTGGTATCATCCACTATGACATGTACGGTTAGAGTTCCTGTTAGAGGTGGCAATCCTTCAAACGACAAAGTAAATGATGAATTATCAAACTGTTTGAAGTAACACAGTAAAAGGTTTACGGAACAAGATATTATAAAGTTTATTGTTTTGGTCTGAATCACCTGAATCAACAGCAATGATGGTAACCAAGTACAATGATTCCCTTTCTCTGTCCAGGCTGTGTAGAATTTGAAATGTGCCACTGGGAGTGATGGAGAACAAACCATCACTATTTCCTTTCTGTATAAAATAGGTAAGCTGGCTGTTGACGCCTAAATCTTCATCCAAAGCTGAGACCTGGTTAAAAAAGACCAATCCAGAAATTAACATCAAAACATTCTGTAATCAACATTCAATGAACTTTTAACAAAGCCAGAAGCACCTGATGTGTCAGCTGAGGGGGGTTCTCCTCATTCTCCATTACATGTATGATCAGTGTTTCTGGAGTAAAGAGGGGTGCAAAGTCGTTGACATCCAACACTGCAACACTGATAGCAGCAGTTGCAGATCTGGGTACCTTCCCCTGATCTACAGCTGTTACGATTAAGGTGAAGTTTGAATCCCGCTCCCGGTCCAGTTTATCCATGACCGTCACGACACCTCGAACCGTGTCCACCGCAAACGGACTCACCCGGCTCAATATGTACCGTATTTGTCCATTTGTCCCGATGTCTCGATCAAGCGCCTGCACCTGAAATAGGCTCGTTCCTCTGGGGATATCCTCTCTGACTGTCAGGCTGTAGGTGCTCTGTGAGAACTCGGGGTCATGGTCATTTGCATCTTCAACGTGCACTGTGAGATTCATAGAGGTTGCTCTCCTGGGTGAGCCTTTATCCGTGGCTGTTACAGTAATAGTCAGGGTATCTACCTGTTCTCTGTCCAATGCCTCCTCCAGGTATATTTTTCCACTTCTGTTATCGATGCTAAACATGCCACTGGAAGTGTTGTTTAGATAATATGAAACTTCCCCATTGGATCCGATGTCTTCATCCACAGCTTGTACAGTCATTATAACAGAGTGAAGTGCAGTGTCCTCTGGTATACTGACTATTTTGGTTGACTGAAACAACGGAGCATTGTCATTGACATCATCAACCAGCACAATAACATGTGCTGTGCTGGTGAACTGTAAAGACACAGGCTGGACACAGTCATTGGCTGTCACAGTCAGATTGTAGAAGGATTGTCTCTCTCTGTCTAACTCTGTGTTCAGGCATAAACTCCCAGCTGTCTTCATGAAGAACACGCCCTCTTCATTTCCAGCGACCACTCTCAGTTTCAACTCTCCGTTGTCACCTGGCAGAGAGGAAAAGATAATACATGATATTATCACAAGTGTCTGAATGTCCTTCTCATAATGGCTTGGTGTCCTATGTATAAATCAAGGAACAAAATGTTGAACTTTGCACATGACGCACTGATACTAAGACTTGTTATCATTTTTTCTTTTGCTATGATAAACTGAGAGATGTGGATGAGTTTGATGCTGGGTACAGAAAGTGTATAACCTTTGAAAAAATTACTGCTATCATACATGGCTTTTGTATTTCATTAGCTTTGACTAAACTGTGCAATGCAGTGAGGATTGTCTATTTGACCTCCATTAATTAAACAGACCTATAAATCTCCAGCTGGAGCAGCATGTGAAAAAGAGGATACAGGCCACTGAAAAATTGTTTTTCATTTCAGTTGTTGACACCTTTTATTGATTTGAGTTGATCGGTCGAGGCAGCTGGCCGCCCACCCAGAGCCCGGTTCTGCTCGAGACTGTTGCCAAGTGCTGCTCATGGTGGGATTTGTTGGGTCTCTAAATAATATTTTAAAGAGTAAGGTCTTGACCTACTCTATGTGAAAAGTGTCTGGAGAGACTTTTGTTATGATCAGGTGCTATATAAATAAAATTGACTTGACTGCACTTGATTTTTATTTTTGTGTCATGCATAAATGATATGTCCAAACCAAAACAGGCTTACAAGACACCACTATTTAGAAATAGAAAAAAAGAAGCCAGATACCAGAGGAGCAACATAAACACAATTAACAACACAAATAAAAAGAGATCTAAAAACAAAACAAAAGAAAAACCAGAGTAGCAACATAATTTACAAATATTATTAAACAAATAAATCATCCTGATGTTCTCTCCACGCTTCAGAAACAAAAGTAGCCAACTTATAAGCATTAAAATTAAACAAACCTTCATTCTGTTATTATCAGTGCACCAAAACATTTCTGGATTTTGAACAGACATTTCATTTTTTAAAGATATTCTTAACTCATCATAATTAGGACACTATAAAAGAAAATGTGTTTCACTTTCAACTTCTCCTGGTTCTCACACAACCTGTTGTCCTCCTGGATGTTTTTAAATCTGCCAACGTCAAGGAGCAGAGGAGGGATTCTTAACCTTTACCCTTCATAAGTTTGCTATAACACAAGATTCAGTGCCATAATTGTGCTTGATTTTAATATATGTTCATAATTTTAGTTTTAAAAATATATAATTTAGCCTTTTTTTTTTTTTTTTTTTACATCTGGCAAGTAACTTTCTTCTGACTTTCACACTGCATGATGAGTTATTATATTAATATATATATTGTAATTTGACTTCCTCAAAAACAGCATGAAGATCTGTATATTATTCTGGCATATTAAGCAAATGATTCAACAATCTTATCATTTCACATTTTCACCTTTTTGATCCAGGAATCCAACCCTTTTCACCCTGAAGAGCCAAAGTAGGAGCAAATTTATGAACGCCTATGAAACAGCGTGCCAATCGTAAACCCATATCCCTGAAGCATAATTTAGCATAGAGGGACACGTCATAAAGTTGCGAGTAAGTAAAGTGATTAAAGATAACTTTCTTATTTTCTTAAGATGCATAAATGGTGACATCTGCTGAATGTTGGATAAATGTTATATTTCAACTGTAATTGCACTTACCATCATCTTTATCAGACACATTCAAGGACAGGAAGCAAGTGCCAACCCGTGCATCTTCCAGCAAAGACGTAGCAAAGGTATCCTGACTGAAAACAGGGGGGTTGTCGTTCACATCCAACACGTTGAAGTAAACCCTGACACTGGATACCTGTGAATCCCCCTGCTGCACCACCACAGTGAGTATGTAGAATCTTTGTGCTTCGAAATCCAGGCTGCGGGATAATAGGAACTCCCCTGAGAGGGGGCTGAGGAGGAACAGGTTCTCCCCGTCATCCTCCTGCACTGAGTATGTGATAGGCGTGAGACTCTCAAACACTGTTTTCACCTTTCCCACAACTGTTCCTGTCAACACATGGATAATGCATAATTATTGGGTGATCTAGTGGGTGTGGGATGAAAATAAAACATTTAGCAACATTAAAGAACAGACAAACTTAATTACTGCAAATATTAGAAAGTAATAAAGTATAGATCTAAAATCACAAACTAAATAACACTTCAAAAACTATCATTTACTACTTAGATTAACTGTTGTCAGCATATATTATGCATTTGTGCATAAGAAACATGGGGAAAGGAATTGCTGCACTAACCTGGTACTGTGTCTTCTTTCACTTCAAATGAATAAACAGTTTTGGAGAAAGCCATCTGTCTTCGCCATCTGTTATGAGAGTGTAAGCTGACTGTGCCATGCTTGGGCACAGCATCAATAGATGTATAATACCAGGAGGGAAGCGTATGCTGCCCTGAGACAATATCTGCAAACTGCCTCTCACTGCTCACATTCACTGTATTTCCAGATGATGGATCATGTGAGGATGCAGTATTAAACACCTGAGAAACCACAGAAAAAAAAAAAAGAAATGACTCTCAGTTTCTTGTTAAAGTAAAATATGCATAAGCGGGAAACTTTCAAAGTTTTTAAATGACAGATAGAAAGTCTTTCTTGTCCCAGAGGGACATTTGCTTTCAAGTCTATGCTTATCCTGCACATTTAAATCCACTATAGCAATGTAAATTTAATAAATCATTCAAATTTTAAACAGTGATTGATGCGTTTCAACATAAGTTATGTCAGAAACCTGCTCTCACTGCTGCAACATATGAGTTAACAGGCCAACTTACCAGAACATTAAACAGTAAAATTAAATATTTTCTCCATTGTCCAGAAGAGTCCATTATAAAGTTTGAGTTTTCTAAGTGCCTCTTAGTGGGTCAAAATTCCAAAATAAAGAAAGAGAATAGATCCTAAGCAAAACAAAACAGACACAGCAGTAAAAAGTGAAGTCCTGGAAACTGCACAGCATTACCTCCACACAAGACCAACAAATGGAAAACTATAAACGCTGTATCCATAGTGATTACTGAATCCTCTCAGCATGTAATCCTGACTGACACGCCCCTTTGACATCACTCTATGCAAATCCTGCGGCGGAAAAAAAAAACAGTCTTTTGGGCTCCAAAGAGCAGCAGAAAACAGAAAACATGCCTCATAATCTTCAAATTAATTAGTCCACGTCCTTTCTTTCTTTATAAAATTAACCCAAATTCTGGGAAGTATAAAAAACAAAAAATAATATATATATATAACTACAATGTTTTGCTCAATCAGTCTGTTTTATATTCTCTCCATGGATTTTGCTATTGAGGTTCCTCGATGTAGAGATGAAATGGACTCTTTGAACACTTGCCTCCAGTAAGGTGGCCTGGAGGGAGCCTTTCTTGCTGCGTGTCAGATGGGGGATTCATTCAGAGACTGCATGGTGTTCATTCAATGGGTAAAAGAAGAGAAAGAAGGAAAGAAAGAAACAACACTGCTGCGCTGAATCACAGGTTTGAAAAGAGACCTGACTTAACACAGTAGCAGTGAATTTAGATGAACAGATTGTTAGTGTACCAACATAACTGAAATCTAACAGTTTGCGGAGCAGAATGACTAGCGTTGTCAAAATATTTTAATACATTTCTCTTAGATATTTCATTTTTCTATTACTGCCTCTTATGTGATTACACTTGTGATTTACTAAAATTATTGTTAGTAGAGCACATAATGTAACTGGTACACAAGGGAACAGGACCACCAACATTACTGCTTTTTGCCTCTTAAAAACTGCTGTTGTAATCCTAATGTTAAGTACACGCAGGAACACTGAGGATGAAAGCCTGTTTCTGTGTTACACCCACTGAAAGGAGACCACTGCGGCTTCATTCATATTTGCAAACACTTTTGAGCGGAGGACAGTTCTTTGTATGGCAAAGGGCAAAGCTGCTGAGAAAAGTCTGATAAATGGACATGTGAACCCCCTTTAAGTGACTGTGAGGCCACCGTGACTGTGAGACTGTCTCCAATTACACGCAGAGGGGAACTCTATCCCAGCAAAGGATCACAAAAGGTCCCTGCCTGGACTCACTGGGGACGGGCATACACACACACACACACACACACACACACACACACACACACACACACTACTTTTCTCTGGACACTTAGACTAAGAGACTGAAATAGACTTAATTTCATGTTCTGGATGTGGTCAGTGTAACTCAGCCAAGGGATTAACCCTCATTAGTCACAAAAAACACAACAAATTCTTATATATGATATAATATTTGTCTTGCTGATAAGTGTGGCTGTAGCATGGGTTGAATTAAACCCTTTCAATATATTATATGGTGACATTTATGGACAAAGAACATATGCTCTGCGTGGTATGTGTGGTACAAACCTACATACAACTAGAGTGTAGAGTTATGTCAAAGATCTCTGTGCACAATTACGTTCAGGTACATTATCATTAGCTGTAGAAACAGGCAGGTTTACTGGGCTCCCTGAAGAGGAAAGAATTTGTCTGCTATATGATTTCAGTGAAGGCCATGTCATGTTTTATTGCTGATTATACGATGATTTAAGAAACTTGAGCTGTGTTTTACGAAGGTGACCTTCTGTGTGGCTGCTTTTGTTTGTAGAGCACAAACATTACACAAAGTTCACTGTATGAAGTGACGTTCATGTCTGACAAACGTCTCACCACTGCAACAGCATGTTTGGGTTTTTTTTAAATCCATGTGGGCTGTTCACCTGTTACTGACTGATTATAGTTTCAACTTTTAACTGCATACCCTGTGCAGTTTAGGTTTTACATCATGGCGCCACCTTCTGGATTTAAGTAGCTCAAACTACAGAAAAATTATCAACCAGGAATTACATTCACTTACATGGCAATTTGAAGAAAGAAAAAAACAAAAAAACAGTGGAAGCCTAGAACAAGATGGGATACAAATAAGGCAGTTAGATGACACACACACATAAATACATCCAGGTAAATACAGTAGTCTTGCACAGCACTGATTCATTAACTCTTTCCAAATCACAGCCCTTACTCAGTTTATTTCTAACCAATAAACTCTGCTAAATTTAATAATTTTAGTTTTATTAGAAACTAAGACATGCTTGTGTTCATATTATTTGCTGTTGCCAAACATTTCCCTGAATCCAACTACATGTTGTTCATCCCCAGGCAGTTTCACTCCAGATATTTACAACACCTCAGAAACTGTAAGTACAATCAGCTAAGCATTTTGGGTTCACAATCTGTTTTAATATGATTTGAAAGCAGACACAAGAACAAAGAGCTGCTGTGCTATCTTGCACTTATTCACTTGTGCCAACATCTGCTATTCTTTTTGAATAAAGCCTCAAACACCAGTGTTTGAATTATTCACGTGTATACTTGTAAGCTACATGTTCTACACATTGGGTCCTTGATAACTGGCTGGTTGCCTCGGAGATGTTGAGAACTAAAAATCAGAGGAAGAAAACACAAACTTCTTAAAAAAAAATGACCTTTATTGAAGACATTCTTGAATGTCGAGAGCTGCATTTGATATTAGAGTGGTATTCAAAGAACAATAAAAAGACATTGGGACAGCACATAAAAAAATATTTTTCAAAATAAAGAAAAATACACTACCAACTCAAATCTCACTTGAGTTGTAACACCTAAAGACTAATTACTTTTATACCAATTTGTAGTCCTCCTAAATTGTTACATAATATGGCAAGGATAAAGAACTACCACTAGAAAATCTCAAACTTAAGATATGTAGTGTTAACTTTACAAAAAAGGAGAATAACACTGTACATCTTAAAAACATTAAATATACACATGTTCTTGTTCCGTCTGACTTCTGTTTCAAGATGGTGAATTGGGTATATTAGAATTATATGGCATAAACAAAACTTCAGGTCCCATCCCTATGCAATCTACTCATCGTCATCATCATCGTCATCATCATCTTCGTCTTCATCCTCGTCTTCATCATCATCATCTGGTGCAGCAGCTGCTGCTGTATCCACTTTGCCCTTTGTGCGGTAGGCAACGATATCCTGTGGAAGGCACAACAAATGTGTTAGCTACCGACAAACCTACTCTTTTACGTTGTTTTATAAAGTAAAAAAAGAAATCTTTTAAATTTCACAAACACAAGTCTAGCTTGGTCCATTTACCTTATCGTACTTCTCCTTCAACTTGGCAGCCTTCTTCTCATACGGCTGCTTGTCTTCTGCAGCTGAGCCGTTCCACATCTCTCCCAGCTTCTTTGCTGTGTCCCCAATGGTGAGTCCAGGATAATCACCTTTTACCTTGGGGCGAAAGTCTGCACAGAATAGGAAGAATGCAGACCTGTGTGGGGAGAAAATAAATGTCAGTGTTTAAAACAGAATAATCCACAAAAATAATTAGTGTTGAGCAAGTTGGGTATGGTACATACGGTGGTCTCTTGGGGGCATTGGGGTCCTTGAATCGCTTCTTCTTCTGGCCCATGGGGGGAATGTAAGTCTTCATTTCCTTCTCATAACGCACCTTGTCTTGTTTGGCCATATCTTCAAACTTTCCTTTCTCTTTAGGTGACATTGTCTTTGGGAAAAAACAAACAATTTTAAATCATCTAGAAGATATATGCTGCATGAAAAAAAAAAAAATATTGGATTGGGAGAATTTTTATTTTATTTTTTTTTAATCAGAAAAATAAAGAAAATTCAGATATTGAGTGATTTATTTTACCTTCCACCTCTCAGAGCATTTCTTGGAGAACTCTGCAAAGTTGACAGAGGCTTCAGGGTGTTTCTTCTTATGCTCAGATCTGCATGTCTGCACAAAGTAGGCATATGAGGACATTTTGCCCCTTGGCTTCTTTGGATCCTTTCCCATCTTGGATTTCTTAAGAGAGAGAGAGAGACAGACAAAAAAAATAAATAAATATTCTGAGAGAAATGCATCCATGTTCAATCAAGCAGCGGCATTGGAAACAGCTAAATATCCCCCTACTCAATTGTCTGCCTGCTGCTTTGTTAGTCCCATCCATTGTTTAAATCGGGTGGAGGGAGGAGGAGGAGGAGGAGGAGGGTGTCTGGAGTGACTAATAATCCATTGTACGTAGGGGCCAACATGATGCTCTCTTTTAACACAACACTTTCTCTTACTGGTGCTGTACTTCCAGCATTCACAGTAACACAGGACGGAGCGTGTAAAAAAAAAAAAAAAAACTAAAAACAAAAGAGAGCACCATGTGTTATTTTCTATTAAGGTTTAATCAGCCTCAAATTAATGTAGCCGGTTTAATTTAATGTGCATCAGCATTACCTTCCTCCGCCTCTGATTGTAGCTCGCTGTTAGCCATTTTGGCTCCGTTTTGCTTTGTGTCATCCTGCTTTTAGCTTTAGCCTCTCAGCCATTAAAATGGCTGATCGCAGCGAGCCGCCGGCGGCTAACGGGGCTGCCTTTTGGCACACCACCCCGTTTCTGCGCGCCCCTTCACGGGCCTCAAGTTCCATCTCCGCGGCCTGTCCGGACCGTGGAGAGAAAAAAATTAGATTTAAAATTTTTTTTTTTTTTAAAAAAAAAAAAAAAAAAAAAGTTTAAATTTAAAAGAAGCGGGGTTGGCGGTGGTGGCAGTTTGTGGGGGGAGACGCTCCGGACCTGGACCCCCCCGGCCCCGCAGCTCCAGCCCGCCGTGTGAAGCTCCGTCCGCCGCCTGGGAGCCGTTAGCTCGGCCGTTAGCACCGCGGCAGCCATTGTCAGTTGGCGGCTACATGAGTTAGCTCGTCACCGCTAACCCGAGCTCAGCGCTTCTCTGGCCTGGAAGCTGCGCTGTTTATTATTTTTATTAACAATTACTCAAAGCTGCGGTTAATGTCAACGTCTGTTCAACTACGTTATAATTTTTTTTTTTTGTAAAGTTACGCGGCCCGGTGTTTAAACCAGCAGCAGGCGCTTGAAAACCCCCGTGTTAGCGTCTCTTTTTCCAGCTCAGTCATGCAACCAAACGTGCGCGGCGCTCCCGGACACCGCGCACCGAGAGCCCGCCGCCCCGCCGCCGGCTCACCGCTGCCCCCCTGCGCTCCTCCATTTCCTCTGTTAAGTGAACATGTGTGTGTTATGCTTACCCCTGAAACGCTACAAGAAGCCAGCGGAACGACGGTACGAGTCAAACAATGGTAGGAAAATCAGCGTGAGTGCGCGGCGGTCCTTGGGCTCCAGGATCCTTGTGTGTTTATCCTGAGTGCGGCGCTCCGGCGGTCGGACATTGGCTGCCGTCAGCTCCGTGGCGGCTCTTATTGGACACTCGCCGGCTGACTCCTGCGTGTTGCGCTGTTGGCTGCTCGGAGCACCACGGGGTGGAGGCGCTCAACTTGAATGAGAAAGCAGCCAGCGCAGTTTTTATTTTTAGGAGAAAGAAAGGAAGGAAAGATGCGTGGAAGTATACACTTTACTGCAGTACACGCACTGCTGTGGGAAATTACTCTATTAAGAAGGCGTACGCTTAAGGAAAAGTAGACGGACAAAGTATTTATAAAGGAGCCTATCAAAGACTTAACACTAATTTAGAGACTATGTGGTATTATATTTTAGGTTTTATTTATATGCACAGGTTAAAATCAGATGTTAAGATTATTAGATGACTGAATTAGTTGGAAAATAAGACATTAAATAGAGGATTTCTCTCTGAATTTGTGTCTTGTATCTATATAAACTTACATATTTTGGAGATATTAGTATCATAAATTGTAAAAAGATGGGTTTTCTGAATCAAAGGAGGGGAGGAATTAATTTACTAGATTAAATGTACTTAATTTTTTCACCACTGTCAGAAATAGATAAATAAGGCATCTCTTGCAATGTTGAATTTTTAATGCAGACGTCCCCCCTGCTGAGCAGCTCACAGTGTTGTAGGTCTCCATAACCACGGTACCTAGAAACATCCTGCTGAAATCAGCTCTGCCTCTGTAAACATACCTGAAAGCAAAACTTTCTAATTGTTATACACTCAGGCTCAAATTTAGAGCCCACAGTTGCTTCTCGGCAAGCCATCCATGAAGTGAGCATTCCTCTGGTTTTCATTACACCGAAAACGACTATAACACCAAAACAGTGGTCACCAATGGCAACCAAAGGTAACGTTAAACCAAGGATATGTAAAGATTGGAATAGACTTAACTTGAATTGCAAAATCGCTACATCTGATTTAGCAGGTATCATATTTTCTTACATTTCTATTACATCTTGGTTTACTGTAATATGCTGGGTTTATCTCATTTTGTGCGTATATTTAATTAGGCTTTGGTAGCTTCATTATACTGTACATTAGTTGGAATAATTCCACAGTATAATTTCGGTCTGTAGCACAGTCACATTATTTATTATAATTGCTCCTGTAGTTATACTTTAATCGTCACTTACAGCATTGTAATTATTATAGCAAAAGTGTCACATTTAATTCCCCTTTTCATGCCCCCTCACATTTTGGTTCCTACCTGCTGTTCTGAATATGAGTGTAAGCAAGGTGAAATTTCTACTGAGGATTCACTGTCTAAAACCCTGATTATGTCCCCCTCACTTTTGAAGTTTAAGGTTGACACAGTTCTCTTTGTAGTAAAATGCAAATGCAACAAGTATCAGGTATCTATTAAGGAAACTAAAATATTTTATATTCTATTTTATATAGTTTTTTGTTATACTATCATTATTATTGGAAAACACAATAACCAATTTAAGCGTGATTTGTTATTTGCTCCATTGAATTGAATGTTTTTAATTGTTATGTAAAAGGCAAACAGTGGTGGGATCCATACGAAACTTCTCATGGAAGACAATTCGTCTACAGGCCAAACTCAGCTGCAGAGATTCTACTGTAAGTTCTGAATAGGCATGCACAATTTGTGTGTTTATTTGTGTGTGTTGGTGTGTAATTGTGTATCTGTTTGATGCATATGTAGGTGCCCAACGTCAACTTCATTTATAGACTCCTATTCCCAGTCTGGACCTTTTGGTTCAACTGTGTACAATAAGGATTATTGCTGGAAGCCAGCCTGTAAACCAGAATGCATTCGCACAGGGACAGCTTCGGGGCAGAGGAGAAACAACCCGCATCCCAGTCAGGTTGGTATTTAGGCTGTGTAAGCCTCAATCTTACATTTGTAGTTGAATGCCATGCTTGACCGCTCACAGTGTATCGTAACCTTTAAATCAAGCTATTTTCCTCAAGTCATTCATGATGTGGAGGCTGCCTAGGGACGCCACACGAAGCTCTGAGTATGTCAGCTTTCCTTGGAAATGTCCCCCATCTGAGGGCAAGATCTGTAAGGCTTTGACAGCTCAGTACCACTCCACCTACAGATGTGACTTCATGGGTTTGCCTCAAGGTAGGACAAGACTGTTGGTTCAGGCTCGTGTATATGAAAGCATGTCAGAACAGCTGAACTAATGGCATTCAAGCACAAAGGTATATTATAATATTTTCCCTCTACATCTTACTTTCCTTTGGCTGTGGAACTTGTTTGACAGGACATCATCATATTAATAATGCAGAAAGAAGACTTGCACCTAAGCACAGTAGGCGTGAAGTGGCGCTCTCTACTGACACAGAGATGAGGGACAATTACCGCCAGCCAAAGCAAAAACCTGAACTTTTGGGAAATCACTCTCACTACAGCTACAATACAGATCCTACCATGGCCTGTTGTGGTATAGGTATTGTATGCTAAAAAAAAAAAAAAACTACTGATGTAAACACAGCAAAGAGTGCTTGCAATTCACTAGGCCTAATGATTTCTGTCAATTGGTTATCCTCTGTGTGTTTCAGTTCCAACTGTTGTGCAAAGGCACGTCCAGACCCAGCAGAAGAGATCAGATTTGACACACTATGACAGGTTTTGTGGAAAGAGAGTCACAGATGTCACACCTGTGATAAAGTCTCTGCTGCCTCAGGAGCTGCAGCAGTTACACAGAAGTTTACCTGAGGAGGGTTAGCGTCAACTTGTGCCTTTGAATGTTTGAGCATTTTAACAGGTTGCTCACTGATTTTGATGTTGACAGACAGGTAATTCATGTTTTGTGTCTCTTGGCCTTGCAGAAAAGGAGGCTATAAAAACAGTTTTGAGTAGAGATGCCTATCCAAACAACAGGGAGAATAAACTTCCAGCAGTTGTGCTTAATTCCTGCTCACCAGAGCGGATATCGAGCTGGCCAGGACCTCTCTGAACCCTGTTGCTGATGTTGGTCGCTGTGTATGTAGCTGATACATATTAAATGAAAAGTGTCTTACAGAATCATTTGATATGTCATTTGTGTGTGGAACTTTGTGTTGTGATAATTAAACATCTCTGCCCGATAAAAATATATTTGTCTGCCTTCATGTTTCATCGCCCCCATATTCTGTTGTCTGACATAATGCAGTCTGTAGCTTGATAACAAGACAGAAAATAACTTGTTGCATTGATTTAATGGTTCCATACACGCAGAATATCACAAGTAGTAGCATTTTTTGATTCATCATTGTTCTGTTTTGCATTATACTGTCTTCCATGTCTTTCATAAAGGAATATTAATTATCTGTTTGTTTAATTCATTCATTGCTTTCCTCGTTGCAATGAAAATGTAAAAATGCATTAATGTTATTTAGATAAATTTAAAATATGATTACCTGAAAATCGCTACAATAGTTAACTGAACAATGTAAACATGCAATATATTGTTAGTTTTAAACAAAACTTAAAATGGTGGTTTGCAATGCTGTTTCTCTCTCTGAGTGTCTTGTCTTTAGTTTTGTAGTCTCAGTTGTCACTCTTGGTTTCTTAGTTACCATGGGGCCACCTGCTCTTCTCAGGTGTAATGTTAGAGTGAGTGTCAGGTAGACTAATGCGAGATCTGTCTCAATAACATCTGTTTGGAGGGCTGGCTGAGGAAATGTGCTGCGCTAAAGTCTGCTTTTTACGTCACTTCACCTGTTAGATACACCACCTAACAAGGATGCCACTGGGGAAAAAGCTTCGCTCTTCCTCAGCTTCAGGAAGATTACAAACCCAACATGTGACCAGGTAATCTGCTATTTTGTTGCTCTCCTTGCTACCATTGTAAATCACGTTTCTGTTGAGTTTCTTTCCTATTTAATAGATTCTCTTAATTTTAAATTCTTTACACTAAGGATAATGGGATCATAGGTTGAGGCCTTGTTTGTCTGTCACGTTCAGAAAATGTTTGCTGTTGTCATGGTGCTTGTGTTGTCATTTGTGGCAGCACTGAGCAGTTACCATGCAATACAGGAAGTCTGGTTACCTAAGATTAAATAGATTTATGTGTTCTTTCCACTGGCGCTGTTTAAAAAAAATAGAATAAAACAACATTTACCCACATTAATGATGTACTTTAAGAACAGTGCATGCATTCAATCAAAACAACACCTCATATCCTCCAGCATCCTCTCTGAACTGGGGAGTACAGGGGAGAGGATGAGAAACACTTCTGGGCCAGGTTGTCGGGGTGAGAAAGTCACAGATGACTTGTCAGCACCAAGACAAGTGGGCGTCAGCGACCTCAGAAAAGAGCAGCCTGAATGGTTGATTCGAGAGCTGCTGAAACAGAACAGGCGAAGGCACTCTGTCACACTTGGAGATAAGGCTCAAACCATGAGACGACAACACCACAGTATTGACTCAACCCGCAGACTCTGCAGCCTCAAGGTATAGTTTTCAAAATCTCTATCTGAAAGTGTAATCAGAAAAGTAAATGTGACCTATTTGAACCCATCTCTGCGTCTGAAAAGTTGTCCTTAATCTAGATTATGATTCATTTTCACCCTTTCCCAATGAGTCTACGTTCTTAAAGTTGCTGCTTCTGTCCTCAAGGTGTCAGTATTGCAGTATTGTTACATTGCGACACTTGCCAGTTTACAGACTTTTTCCAAGGTGCTTACACTCAACTACAGCTGAAGCATATGACACCAGCAGGAGAGTGAATGTGAGGTATGAATGTGCCATTTTAAATCAAGTTGATGATCAATTTACCCGCAGCTTGACAGCGCATCGGGCTGAACAATCTGTCCCAGAGCCTGCGATGGCCATGTTTCAGGCCAGAGTAAAACAAACACAGTTGCTGAGCCAACTACTTTAAAGGTCCACAGTAGATTCAAATTCAAGCTTTCAAGCTGACAGAAATGATGGAATGATGTAGGAGGCTGGTGCAAATGCACCGGCTGAAGTTTGTGTTGTCAGTCACGCTCATGCTTAATGTAATGAGGAATGTGCCATAACAGATTAGGTTGAACAGACTCAGGAGTTAAAGTTATGCAGCTCTAATAAAGGACTTTGGAAAGCAGTTGAGGTTATGTGAACACTTTCAGTACTTTCATCGCTCTGACTGATTAAACAATTATCTTGGCATTTCAGGAGATACCGTGGGGAAACCTCGACCCTAGTTACATCCTTGAGGAATTAAGCTGTTTATCCCTGTTATTTATTAATGATAGATCAAAGAGCGTCATGGATCAAGGACCCGTTGCTAGGAAACCATGGCAAATTGAAGAGAGGCCATTAACACAGGGAGCGTGGCCTGTCATCTGGCCTTGTGCAAGCATCTCAGAGATATGTCATAGCCAGCGGTGGTTTGTGGTGGCCATTACTGATTAACACTCAGAGGTGGTGCCCTAATCATGTGTGTTGATAATTAGTAGCAGAGTAAAAATACACCATTAATATCTCCTCACTAACCTTGATTTGTATTTTTAGCACTCAGACTTTGTGAACTGCCTGGTGAGTGGATTTGAGTGGACTAAAAAAACAAAAATGGAAGCAGCATTTTTTGCCAGTTAAACTTAATAACTGGTTTTATTGTGCTCTTTTTCTTAAAATATTTATAATCAACCAGCATGATAGTAATTAGACTTATGTCACAATATAATGTCACCATTTTTTTGATCTTTCTAATAAGGTCGATGAGATGATATCGCTCGACAACCTCCAGAAACTGAAACTAGCATTTGAGGTACTGTATAAACTGCATCTTTTAAAAATGCACCAGATAGTTTGGTTGTTAATTTCTGGAAGATTTGACTGTATTTTTCTTTGTAAAGGAATTTGAAATGGGTGGTTTGAGATCCATTGATGCGAAGAATTTTGGGCGTATAATGAAGAAGTGTTTGGGTTTGCCTAAGACAGTAAGACAGTCTGACATTTCTCTTTATATATTCTCTCTTTGATTCTCTCATCTCCATGTTCTCTGTGTCTCACTTCTTTGCAATTAAGGACAAGCCTTTGCAATTACGTGATTAATTTACAATCAGTGTCATTGCATATTCTTTTGTTCTTTAAATTTCACAGAGCAATGCGCAGATTCAAGGGTTATTTAAGAAGATTGATTATTCAGGCCAAAGAAGGATTTCATGGGTGAGTTGAGATTCATATTTGTTTCTTATGGAGCCGTTTTTATTCAGTGTAAGGAGAATTGCCTTAGTTATAATACTTTTCCATGCATGCTAACACCAGGACTGTGCAATAAAAAGTGAGTCCACTCTGAAATATGACAGGGTTATTTTGGCAACTGTAATTCAGTTAGGATTTGTGGAGCTGAACACAATGATTCGGGCTAAATCAGCTTTCCTACTACCAAGTAGATTGAACTCTAACACATTTTTCTTGTGCTGACTTAAAGGCGATGGTTTCCCAAGTAATAGCCTACATTGGGATTGTCTCTTGACGCTTGACTTAATCTTTAATATCTTTTCAGTGTTTTGTTTTTTGGCTGGATAGTTGTGTGGATTGTAAAGCTTAAAGTGATTAGAAGGTATCTCTAAATATGTGGTGCAACATTGGAGTATGATTTGTTTTTTAATTGCAGGAGTCAAATAATTAGTTTTACAATTGTACTCATATATCATACATATCCCCTTCATTTTCAAAATCATATTTCCAAACTCCTCGCATGTTTTTCAGGCAAAAACAACTAATTTAATCTGTATTTTTAAAATCTAAAACCAAACCTACACACTTGCTCATGTAACCATAATGACAATTTTATGACAATCAACATGCACGATAGACAACCTGAACATTAACAGTTCTCATCACCAAGTATTGTGATGCAGGGTGAGTTCTGCACCCACATGCTGCAGGAGTATAAAGAGAAGGAGGAAACTACAAGACGCAGTAAGCAGGTGGCTTTCACTCTGCCAGCCACTATGAAGACTTTGTGTCATGGCATTCCCATTGTCAACATCCACTCCACCCATGATGGCACCATCGTCACAGTGCGAGAAGACGGGGTAGTTTGCTACTGGAGCCCTGAACTTAAACCACTGAAGACCAAACACATGTTTGTATGTTTTAACTTTTGCTTATTTACCTGAATACTTTAAGGATAAGTCTGGTCGTCAAACAAATCCCATGAAACGACCAAAATCAGCAATGTGTTTGTCTATCTTTCACTACCTCCTGACTTCACTCACCTGTCTGTGGCACTCTTTAATTTCCTAAAACAGCTAAACTTAACATCTTAATTTGTTAATTGCTTGTTTTTACAGAATGAAGGACCTGCAAATAGGAAGTCAAAGTGGGCAAGTGATTTTACTCTAATGACAGAGTACAACAAGCTGATAATTGGAACCGGGTAATATGAGAAAAGGTTTAATAAAATCACTTAAAGAACAAATTGTTTATTGACTACATTGATTACTCTCGTTAACTGCAGTTTCCAGACGATTCTATCTTTGTTTATTGGCCCTGTATTCATTATCTTGCAGGGACAGAGAGATCCAACTTTATGAGCTTTCCACTCTGGAGCCATATTGCCAGATCAATGCACTAGACACGGTGCCTTTGACATTAGACTACGGGTGAGCAACAAAACTTCATGGTAACATAGCTTCCAAATGTCACAATAATTCCCAACACGTGATGGTTTGTGTTTTTCCTCGTAGCTACACTGGCCCTGATAAATGTTGTATCCTGTATGGAGACACTGAGGTAGGTCTTTTTCTTAAAATCAGAGCTAATTATCAAATAAGAATCATTCTTTACACATACTCATGACACTTGGTTAATACTTGGAAAGATACATTTTTGTGTTTGTGTTTCAGGGATGTGTGACTATTATTTTAATATCCTCTGTTGGAGATACCCTTAGGTAATTGTGCTCTTCTAAAGACTTACTACACATATTCAGTATTATTTGAAAATGAATTAAAGGACACCATATCACCAAGGTATATTAAACACATTATAAATGTATTAATAGTATAAACAGCATACACTATTATTACAGAATAATAGTTTTGAGCATCTTTTCCAGCAATATTCTGCCAGTTTCTCAAACTCAGTGATTAGTTTCTTTGATTTTCTACACAGCTGTGTGACCAAAGAAAAGTCAGCAGAGCCTGAGTGATACATCAACCATTAACAGCCAATCAGATTTGTGTACTTTCTTGCTTCCCTCCCAGATCATGTTCTCGGCTGATCAAAAGGAATTTTTTATGAAAAACAGAAACGGGAATATTTCCTTTGAGTGAGATACATTTACAGCATGTTTGGTGATTCCTGAGCAAAATAACATGTACTCTCTAGTGAGTAACATGACCAACAGCAGTCATGGCCCGATTTTATAATAAATGCCACATCCGACTGGCTTAATTAGATGCGTACTTTTCACATACTGTAAGTTAAAAGAAATCTTTGCATTCATACAATACCAATATATATTTCAGTTTTTCCAGTGAGTCAATACATTTTTTTTGTGATTGCGCCCGTATTGTGGCCAACACCGTTTTAAAAAGTTAAATGTGGCACCTTTCAATGTACTCAGAATGAACACATGTCTGTGAGTTTGATTGTCTTTGACAGTCATACCTTTGCTTCCTATACTATAATATCCTCGCCAATCAAATAAATTATATGTTCTGCATGTATAAGAGGCTCAGAAAATGTGACCAATTTCAGACCTGATTGTACGTATCAACTTCTCTTTTTATAGATTATGGAACAAATTACCAAAGATTGAAAATATACCCAACATAGCGATTGACAATGCAGTGCTTTCTGCGAATGTGACATTTGTCAGATGGAAGGTTCATCAGGACTGGGTAACACAGGTGACATTTTACCTTTCCATGTATGTGTACCCTTCCCTTGCAAAGAAATATCTGCAGAAGCTGTGTAACGATACTATACTATATAATATTATGAACAGATAACCCTGAAATGGACTGAGCAATCTACTCTTCTCTCTATGTTTAGGCAAAATATTTTCAAAGTTTTCAAGCTGTTGTCTCCTCATCAAATGAAGAATCCTTGTCTCTCGTTATAGGTAATTTCTGTTTAGCTTGTTTTCTTTGGCATTTTTAGTTTAAACAATACAAGACACTTATCTGTCTGTTCTTACAAATGCATAATCTCTGTGACTTCTAAAAATGATGCATGCTTAAAATGATGGTCAAAAAGTTTTAAGGTCAATGTGGAGTACTTAAAGTCAGTGTTTGAACATTAGGCAGCCTGGTAGGAGAGTTGTGACGGATGTGTCTTGATGACTCATCTATCAAAAATCAGCTATCAATGCCAGCATGAGTGGAAATGTGTGATTGTGTGTGTGCGCGTGTGCGTGCGTGCGTGTGTGTGTGATGTACGTGGGCATGTCTACTTTCCTGTTTGGTCATTTATTCTGATAATGACTTGCCCTTGCTCCAAAAAGCATGTTTTGACCGACGCTCATGGCCTTGTAATAAAATGCTTTTTTTCCCCTCTTGAGGCTGTGCGCTGCCTTTAACAGACGCTGAGCAGCAGTTGAGCGAGATCAGAGAGGCCTGCTATGAAGGTAAGACCAAGAAGGTCCAACTGAGCTGGACTCCACAGCTCCGGGCGTCATGTGACCAGACAGTTTTCACTACCTACAAAGGTGTCAAGACTTTTGACCTTTGTCAGAAGCACAGCTTGCTGGTCACTGGAGGCATGGACAGACTCATACGCATGTGGAACCCACATTTTCCTGGGTGAGGAACCAGAATTCAGTGGGCGTTCTCTAAGACAATTAACATGAACTTAAAAAGCCATCTCTTCTTGGCTGTGTTTGTCCTTTTAGGAAACCAACTGGTATTTTGAAAGGCCACTCTGCTCCCATCGTCTACCTCTGCATCTTCTCAGAGGACAGTCAGATCTTCTCTGTCTCCATAGACAACACCGTGAAAGTGATTAATTACCCATTCTTTACATTTCACTTGTGATTTTCTAAATGATCCAAATGAATACAGCATTAATTTTACTGTATATAGATCAACCAATGCAGACATTTCAGCTACATTTCAATTACATTTACTTTAGTATTATACTTAAGTAACATTTACTTTTACTCCACTACAATTCAGATGGAGATATTATACGTTTTACTCCTCTACATTTACAGCTTTAGTTACTTACGGATTAAGGTACACACAATTATATATTTATTTTATAAAACATAATGCATAGTTACAGATTAAACTACACAGCAGTATAAAAATCAGTATATATTAGCTCCCCCATAACCAGGTACAGTGTTTGAATGCTGCTTACATACATTGATAATAATGATCCAGTAGTCTCATATAACAGTGACAGGAGTAATGCTGCATGATACGTTTTTCTTTTGATACTTAAGGCAAATATTAATGGTAATACTTCCATGCTTTTACTTTAGTGTACTTTTAAATACAGGATTTTTAATTGAGTATTTCTTGAGTGTGGTATTGCTTTTACTTAAGTAAATAATGTGAACACTTCCTTCGCTGTTCACCTGCTCTCATTTCAGATCTGGGATATTCAAGATCAGTGTTGCCTGTTCACAGCAGACCCCAAAGCAAGCGGGATTCATGGTGACATATCTGCATGCTCGTATACCTCTGCTATGAAATCCCTTTACATTGCAGCAGACTGTATGGCTGTGCTCTCCCTGAAGATAAGGTTGGCTGTCATACTTTTGTACTTTATTCTTCATAGAATCCAATATACTGCTCCTCTGAACTAAGCTCTGAAAACAGACAGCTGATGATTTTGAAGATTTCCTTTTAAGGGATTAAACATCCCACTTTCACCCAGTAGATACAGAATTTAAGATTTTTTTTTTCCTTCAGAGATGACTGCAGCTCCTTAATATTCATCTTCCTTTTATTCGTTTTATTATCTTTTTTCCTCTGTAAGGCCGCGTCTTCACAATCGTCTGACTGTGTCACATAATGAGCCTGTAATGTGCTGCGGCTACAGTGAGGAGTTTCGTCAAGTTGTCAGCTGCACTGAGGGATCTGTGAGTAAATTACATCACAGACACAGATGACCAACTTCACTTGAAAAATAAATCCAGTCTGTGTTAAAATAGCAACATGACCGCCACAATTATTTGACATACATAACATTGTACTATTTAACTCAATATGTTGCTGGTTTCAGGTGGTGAAAGTCTGGGATTTCGACACAGGGCATCAGGTTTTTGAGTTTGGGGGCACACATGACCTGTCTGCCATCACATGCATGACTTTTGACCCCAGTGGGAGGAGGTACACTACATGAAGCAGCTTGTGAAATGTTTCTTAAAATATATTTTAGCCACTACTTCATCACACTACAGGATGTTTATTGTGTTTGCAGACTCATCACAGGGGGAAGAGATGGCTGTTTAAAGATCTGGAACTTCAACAATGGTCTGTGCCTAAAGACACTGAAGAAGGGTATGTATTGTAAATTCAGTCATTACTCCCTCAAAATACTCTTTCAAATACCGTTTTATCAAGTAATTGTGAAAAATCACTTTCAATCTTTCCTGTAGATGGTGAATGTCACGAAGTGTGCGACTGCATCTTTCTGAAAGTTCACAGGAATTGGTGAGTGATGATGTGATATTTGGCAAGTGTCTTTGGCTCAGTGTAACATTTTAATCCATGTTGAATTTGTGCAATTTATGTTTGAAGCTATGTGATGTCTGTCGGCCGGGACCGGAAGATTGACATTTACCCAGTGAGTACAAAAGAAAAGACATGAGTTCTAGGTCTTATTTGTCAGTTGAGTTTCAGAGATCCCATTCTAATTATCCCTTCATCCCTCCATCGTATTGCATGCCATTTGCATCTGTTTACATTGTTATTACCAGCTGAACTCTATTCTGAAACAGCAAGAACACTACTCATAGTTCATGCCACATAAATCCTTTTTTGTATTTCATAGTAAAACCAGACAACTGAGAAAGAAGGGTGCACACTTTTTGCTGCATGGTGGATGACACTTTTTGTCATTGTCTGGTTAATAAGAATTTTAATGTGCTAATAAGATTGTTCTACCAGCTATTATTTTTATGATCCAAACATAACAAAATGTATTCATTGAGATGTTTGCTGACTGTGCATCTGTATTTTGTCAGGACATACCTGTGGACCTTCATCATGTCAAGAGGCCGCAGCCTTCGTGGCAGGATGATCTGGTGATTAATGAACTGAAAACTGTCCTGACAATAACTTTGAGGAAAGACTAAAATAATAAGTAGTTCAGTGGGCTCCGAATGAGAGCTTTTATTCCCTCTGTGATATTTATTTCAGGCAGACTAGATGACAGGGGTAGAAACATTGGATGGATTCAATCATTATTCTTCCATTTGTAAAAAGCCCAGCTTTCTGAGTTGAAAGTAACAAGAGGACAAATTGGGTGTTTTTGTTGTGAACTGAATGCATGATCAAAAACACATCAGGCAAGTGCACAATGTGTGCTAGCTTTGTATATAATTAGCACCTTATTTATTTATTTAGACACATTTCACAGACAAATATTGTGCTTTTTCCAGTCCATTTATTTCACAGCCACGGTTACAAGCTACTATCAGATTAAGATTAAGATTTTAAACAAAACATATGATCATTTGTAAAATATGATTCCATGTATATATTTAAGTATTCAGTAGTATATAAAATAGTTACATTACACGTTGACTGCACCATAAAAAAGCAGTTTACACACTTAACTCATCATTGTGCACTGTACAGTGGGGGTGCTTTGTCAGGTCTGCCCCTGCTCTGCCTGAGTCACTGGTGCACCTACAGGGCTGTGAAGAGAAAGCCTTCCTGCTGGTTCTGTGCTCATGTTACACGGACACACGCAGGACACTGTAGTCTTTGGTCCTAAAAATTGTATTTGGTGACTGGCTGGAAATCTCAGAGAGAGATGGCCAACAAAGCCTTTCTGATCTCTGCCCTACTGTGCAGCATCGCCTGCAGAAAAAAAAAAATTAAACTCAAGCAGTGAGCTACCCCGTCTCCACCCCCGCCCCCCGTCTCTCTTTATTCTTCCTATTTTCCTTGTTCCATATTCCCAGTTTTGAGAATTTCTATAACATATTTTGAATCTTTTGAGTTCCTTTTCATTAATGTGCCATCTTCCTGTACCCATTTTATATATATACTAATTCATATAGTGTGATATTTAATATTCGTTGATCATATTTAGTAAAGTTTTTTCCATACACATTATGATGTCCTCACATCAAAAAGCTTTTCTTTGTGTCTTAGTCCCAGCGCAGCCAAGCTTTGCCCTGTCAGTAAACCTGTAGTTTGTGACAGACTCTGCTCCAGAGCTGTCACTGAAACGTAAGGATGGTTTTATCACTGACTCAGTTCAGAACACAAGGTGTGCACCAAATGCCCTACGAGCTCCCACCACAGTGCCATATAGGCTTACCTCAGCATTTTATCCCCTGTGATTTTTCTCGCCCATGTTTTTCTTTACCCAAACAATGATATCAGGATTGGTTCTGAAACAAAAGTTTAAGCACATGATTATTGTGTATTCGAAAAGCTATACAGATATTTCAAGAAAAATGATAAAATCCTCTAAAATGTCAAAGTTTTGTAGTCCAAGGCATGTCATAAAGCTGCCATTTTGTCAGAGTAGGTTTCATATTTGTTTTTTATATTCTCATTGAGAAATAAACCACTCAATTTTATTACCCAATCTTAATACTACAATATTTCGTAAAGGTAAAATATTATGTTTTTCTAAAAAATCTACACTGTACAGCAATCCGAGTGGCTCTGTGAGGTTGTACTGAGGCACAGTGGTGCTTTGACCTAAATGGTAACGCTCACTTGCTGATGTTTAACTGGTATAATGTTTTAATATATATTTACCATCTTAGTTTAGCGTGTTAGCAAATTTCATGGCAATCAATAAGATAGTTGTTATATATTGGTATTTCACAGACATTTCTGCTATAAACTGTAGGTGATATGTTATACCACACATTTCACTGCTTTAAAAACGTATTTAATAGCCATTATAGATCAAGCGAAACTTTTATTATCAGGTAGAATAACCAAATACAATAATGAATGCAGCTTCATGCCCTCAAAGCTTTATATTTAATCCCAATAACATCACACAATGGATTACAGTTCCTTTTATCTGATTTTACGTGCATAATGTGGTCAGGTTACTTCTGACAGCAGGGCACAGTTCTCTCTCCACATGAGCTGTAGGAGGGAAAATTGATTCTCACTAAAGCTGCATGATCCATTGGAGGAGGTGACACTGACTCCCTTTCCTCCTCTTTCATTATGGCTGGTGGTTACACTCACCCCCAAAGAGGTCCATTAACAGAGCAGAAAGATTGCATTACAGTCACCAGTAAGAAAAGCGACCCCTTTGATTATCTACAGAGCCCTCTCTTGAAATTGTTATTCATTAATGGCCTGCAGGGGGAAGATGAATGGGTTGTTCTATATATTGGTCTCTTTCCCTGATCCACGGAGCCTCGGGTTCACTGGGAATTTTTCAGTTCCTCCAGATGGTCAGTGTTGTGTTGCATCTCATTAAAAATTGAAAACATGGCCCAGTTCAGCTGAATATTTCGCTTTGGCTCTGAATTTACAGTAAGTTCACTAATCAGTGCATAAGTCAAAAATGCCATCTGCTTTTCCTGATTTGTGGAGTCTCTTGTTGGCAGCATCGCTCCAAGCAAAATATTCCTGTTGAGCTCAGTGAGAAATAAGCACATAAAGCACAAGATGAATCGCTTTGTATCAGTGTCAAGTACAGCGGCAGGAGTAATGTTTGGCTTGTCTGCTCGCTCAGGGGTTTGACATCAAGTCAGTCGTTGATCCAAAATGTGTGACAAACTTTGCCAGAGTAGGCTACTGTAAGTAACATCAAGACTCCAGTGACAACTCTTTGACATTCATACACAGCTTGAAACGAGTGGAAACATTTTTCATTCATGATTCCTCTCCGCTGTTTAATGAGACTCCTGAGCGCTACAGACAGACATTTCCCTGAAGTTGTTGGTTAACAGACTGGTGACCTTTAAGACATTCACTTATTCTATGAGGTGTGCAAGCGCATTGATCATTTTGAAACTGATAAGATTAACGCAGTAGTTCAACATTTTGGGAAATAAGCTTATTGGCTTAAAATGTTTGATAAATACAAACTACCACTAGCAGCCAGTTAGTTTAGTTTAGCATGACTGGAAAAGCTATGTCTAAAATTCATTTTCACTTTTTGCACGGACTGAAGAAACAAGATATGACATGTTAATTAGTGATGTTTTTTTTTTAACCTTCAGACAAACCAGGTTAGCTGTTTCACCCAGACAGACATTAGAGTGGTATCAATCTTCTCATCGTACTCTCTCTCAAAAAAGCAAATACGTTTTTTCCCCCTAATATGTTCCCCAAAAACTGTTCCTTTAAGGTTGTATATATAAAATATCAGGCTTTATTTTATAGAAAACACTGTTTGGTTTTAAAAGCACTTTCCTTTCTGGAAGCTTTAACACATTTCCACAGTTGGTTAAAAACATGCTGAAGTGATGGGAAAAGAAATACACACAATAATAGCAAAGACAGGAATCCTCAAAAATAACTTGGTCACGACTGAAATGGAAATAAAATTACTGTGACCTCTTGAACTGTAAACTCGTTTTGACTTGGCATGAACTCTTTTTGTCCTGCAGTTGTTTAGAGAGACTCACACTTTGTCTTTCCTCAGAAAAATGGCCATAAGGAGGACATCCTTTGCATTGCTCAGTGTCCCCCGTCACTCCTGGCCACCAGCAGCTATGATGGAGAGATCATAGTGTGGAACGTGGTTTCTGGACGTATACAGTGTCGGTTTGTCAGCCCTCTTCTTACTGAACACAAAAATATTGAAGGTAATTTTGGAGCTTCAAAGTGAATGATAAATATATTCAATAAAAACTCTGATTTGATCAGAACATTGCATTTGTTTGATGTTTTTTATGTTACACAGGACTGGATTCAAGTGTTCCAAGCATCATTTTCCTAAAGAACTCCAAGTCACAGCAGTTTTCCACGCCTACGACTCTCCTCTCATCTGGGGCTTTGGGTCAGTGATATGAATGGCACTAATTACAGCGCATGATTGCACTTCACAACCTTCCACAATGTCTGCCAGTGCAGCGGTAATTATGTATTTTCTCTTTTTAAGGTTGTATAAATCTCTGGAACGTGCTCAATGGAGGAAAACTTGTGGGCAGCTTCAAATCTGTAAGATATTTAACTCATCAACATTTCTTGGTTTCACCTTTGGATATCAAGGGTTAGGACGTCAGTTGTACTTTTTTTTTCCTTTCAAAACTGCAGATTAAACAGTAAGATCATTTGTGGTGCACTGTTTCTTTGCTTTCTTTGCAAAGCAGGTATCTTTAATATTGGGAGGGCGGTGAACATGGGGCACAAGGCTGAAAAAAATATGCCTATGAAATCTTCCTTCAAGAGAGCAAAAAGCGTCTTTTTAGGCTATAAAACACAAAAGACACACAAAATTCCCTAAAAACTTTTACTTTTCTACCAAACCCCACTTGTGTTTTGTTACCTAGCAACATTGTCTCACAGTAATTTCTAGGTGCCCTTATGTGTGTCATATTTCATGATTACTTTCTATAGTTTGCTGCCTGGTACATTTTGTAATATATTATACAGTATATCAGATTGTTTGGAGAAAACTATTATCTGCAGGAATGTATTAAGTCTGCAGAGAGGGAACACTTCACTATAGTCACCACAGGGGTGAAAACTTTCTGGTGTTATTGTTGGATTCTCTTTTATCTTGTCAGTTTGAGTGAAAGAGAGACATTGCCAAATAATGAAGATGAACAGTTGGTGATAAGTCTAGTGCTATTATTGAAAAGTAATGGTAAGAATTTTAAATAATTTTAATTTCTATTTCCAGTCTAGATTCCAACAAAAAATTACGAAATTGGCTAAAACAGACAAGGACACGTTGCTGTTTGCTGCTGACTTAATTGGTTACATCTATGTTTACAACATGGAGAATTTTGCCCCTGAGCAAAGATCACCTAGAGGTTAGCTGCATGTTTTTTCCGCCTTTCTATTGACTTTTATTAGACATATAGTGAAAATATGAAGAGGTACTGTCTGTCAAAACATGCAAAATCACATTTTTGAGGTTCCTGTTTGTTTTTTCACATTTGTTCAGCTGAAAACTTCTGGCGTGCCCACACCGGCAGAATTACTGGGTATGTAAAATACACAGCACGCTCTATCATGGTCCATCACAAGTTTGTTTGTTTAAGTTTGAAAATATCGGATAACTGCAGTCATGCAGCAGTTTGACTTTGGGTTGTGTCCTTAACTTTTAGCTAGTTGTGCTCTTCCAGTCATTTTCTGTCTGAGGGGTCGGTGGCAGAAGGAACAGTGTAACTTCCTTCTGCTGCAGTAGACAAACAAAGTGTAGACGAGACTGTGTGTGGGAAGGTCTTAAACAGACTTTCAGTATAGGTGAGATGCTGCCCGGGGTGCATCTGCCATCTGACGTACCAACAGAGTGGATGATTTAGAGTGTTCTGCCAGAAATGCCTTTTCCCATTTCATCTCATGTCTCTTTATTCTGGTCCAGCCTGCAGATTGTTGACAATGATCAAGTGGTGCTTACCTCATCCACTGACTACACTGTTCGCCTTTGGAGCATACATGGAGAATTCATAGGTGGGTGTCATTTTGCATCTGTCAATCCCCCTCTTTCTAGACATTATTAATGTTTATGCAAATAACATTAATCTTGAGGATGGTGCAGGGATTAAGGTGGACATTCTCTTATTTATGGACATGTTTATTTCAGTGTGGCGATACACATGGCTGGATTAACCCACTAGGGGACTCGGGGGGTAAAAATCTACCCTATGGTCCCCCGCTTCCTCCCACTCTCCGTGCACTGTGTAAATGCCCTGTCACCTTCAAGTACCCATCAAGTACAGTGCACACAGCAAACTACATGGCAGCTTAATTATATTTTGCCTAAAGAGCCAGTAAACAACAAGTACTCCTACACTGCAGTACTACCTGGCCCACGGTTTACAGTGTGTACACACATTAATTTAGGAATATGCACTATGTAAGCACAAAATTACCAAAATAAATGAGGATTCTAAAATCGGTGAGGCGATCAGTTAGTAATGCAGGACCTGCCTAAAAGCTATAGCGTTTTTGTAAAAGCTGTGATTTCTGTGGAAAGCAAATATGCATTTAAATGATTACCACAAACCAACAGACAGTGAACCGGGGGATTTCAGGAGCCAAAGCCTTTAAAGGACTAGTTCAACAGAAAGTTCCACTGCACCCGGCTGCCGGTTGGTAGTCCAGCCTAAACATACATCCACTGCAACTTGCCCTGACTCTGCTGTGTTTCTCTAAATGCTATTAAACAACCAAGGGGAAAGTGTGATCCCACTTTGAGCCATCCATCTACTGAAAAAGTGCAACCATAGCTTCTACAAGATAACTGGGAAGAAAGCAGATGCATTTTTATTTAAGTAAAACATTATTTTTATTTTTATTTGTATGGTATTCCTTATTATTTGTCTGTATGAAGTTAATGATGTTTTACCAACTGACAGAAGGTAGACAGAAAAAAATGAAAGTATAATCCAAATATATCTTGATAGTTTTGCCCTAATTTTTGAGAAATACTTGCAGGAAAAATCATTAAAATGATCAAGTATGTAAAAGCAATGGTCTGGCATTTATTTTCAAACTAATGGATTTTTCTATTGGGTCTGTAAGAGGTGTGCTGCACAGTAGGGCACTGCTGCAGGGAAATGATTTCAAATGAAGTCAGACATTGTGACATTTTAAGGAGCCACAGTTTTGACTGTGTCACATTCTTTCAGCACCATGCTGAGACATTTCAAAAAACATTTAAATGGAGAATTTTGGTCTTTATCCACAGGGACCTTTGGGCAGTCTGAAGTCTGGAGCGTCCACATCTCCTCTTCCTGGAAGCATCCGGCTGTCCCCTATGAGGTTCTGATTGATCCTCTGAGTATGCCAGATCATGAAATTCTGAATTTAAAAACACGTCTTTCTGATGCCATCGATCCTGACAAGACGGAGGCTCATAGAGGGGAACTAACGGTGAGCTGCATTACTTCACAAATGATTATCTGAGCTGTGTGAGGTATGTATTTCACTCTGTCCCCCCCCCAAATATTGACTTGAACCTGCTATTCTTGCGGAATAATTGCAATCAGAGACCCACAGTAAACTGAGACTTCCTCCAACATCAGTGACACAGACATCGAGCGAGATGAAGTGGGTGAGTCATAACCATTACAACAGCAAAGACTACTGTACATATGCAATGCAAGTCTTCACCAGATTCAGCTTCAAAAAGTGATTTATATTTAGAGTGAGTGTGTCTTCTTTTGCATTTCAGGCTCTGTCATGAAATTGTCAGGCGTACTAACAAGCTATCGAACCACTGCGCTCTGAAAGGCTTTGAAAGCAGTGTAAGACCTGACCTCTCCCTCGCTGGTATTGATCCTTTCATAAGCAGCACTGAGGAACTGGAATCAACTGAATAAGATGAAACTGTATTGATCACAATTGGGAAACTGGGTCACTGCAGCATCCAATACTATAAAGACGGAGCAAGGAAAAATTTAATAGAATGAAATAATAGTGAGAATTAAAGCTCTATGTAACCATACCCATCTGGATTTTTCACCAACAGACCATGTGGAGAAAAACAATGGATGACTGAAAGTGTTAAATTAACCAACTGAACTGATTTCATTAATCCAAATAAGGCTGCACAAGTGCTCCCCGGAAGGTTTTTAACAAGGTTTGCAGGATCTGCAGCTGCTCACGTTTAAAAAGGAGCTGAGTAACCTGCTTTCCAGAGTGCTGTTCCACAAAATTCAGGCTTCAAGGACACAACTGTCCAGGCCTTAGTGCTGGTATGAGGAAGGAAAATAGGTTGGGAACTTAGACCATAGCAGCGATGATAACCTTATGACTTCAGACTGTGAGTAAGAGCACATTGTCCTCAGTATATATAAGACTTAAGTAGACCAATTTAGTGAGTGATTTTCTACAAAAACACAAGTAAAGCAATGGCCAGAAGTTGCTCGTAGATAGTCTTTATTACAACCTGGCCAAATATTTAAACTAAGCATGTTATTATTGAACTTCGGTCCTTCATCCTTAAAGTGGCGATATCCAGTATTTTTATATTAACAATGACATTTCTTCTTGTATGTGGAAAGGTTCACTCTTAGTGGACCTTGACTTCACTGTTTTGGTTCAATCTCATCACTCTCATGTTGGTTTTTGGATTCAGCAGGCAGCTGTTTTCAGTGAAAAAGCTGGTAGTGGACACAAAGCACCCAGTGGACATTCCCTGCTCAGCACAAAACAGCACACAGATTAAGTTAGTCATTCAAAAGTATGGAATCACCTGTTATATGAATGTTTTTCTTCTTTCCTTTAATAATGGCTATTTTAAAATATAAAAACAGTATAATTCAGGTACCAAATGTATTATTTACAATTGGGCCCTCTGCAGTCTACTCAGTGGTTAGATCAAATAGGTTTAAACTGTGATTTGTCAGGCCGTAGTACGTTCATCTGATATTCTGTGATCCAACTCCAATAGTATTGACCCTAGACCAAACTTTTCTTTTTTCTTTTAAGAATAGCTTTGCTCAAGCAACACATATATTAAATCCAGCTTGTTATAGACATTATCCTGCACTTGACACTAAAACAGGAACCTGTTCCTATTTAAATCTTTTACCAATGACTGGTGATTTTTCTAATATTCTTATTTAAATGTTGCTCAGAGGGATCTTTGTCTCTTTCTGCCCCTTCAGTTGTCAGTCTGCTTGAACCATTGAACAGCGTTTTGTTCTCCATGTACAAAACACTTTTTTTTAAAACTTTTTTTCCTTCATACAAAATAACATCTATTTGTAAAGATGACTTTCTACAACCTAAAAGCATGAAAGACATAATAGACACAAAAATATAGAGTAGTCTCCCAGTCATCTGGATGCACCGAATCAAGCTTTTGTGGCAGGCGATTCCAAACTTTTGAACGGTGTAACAGTGTAAATGCTTATGTTGCTCCATGCTTGCTGAAATTGTAAACAGGCAACTGATGGCAAACAGGTAAAGATGATTATATGTCTGTGTTGTGCTTGCATCTTGTTTCAGTTGTCCTCTAGTGGCCAAATAAACAATCCGTTATTGTATGTTTAAATGTGGGAAAAGCTTTTTTCATTTATTCATTATTTTTTCTTTTTTTCTGAAGAATTACTGGATAAAAACAATTTAACATCACTGAGCCAGATGTTCAGACCTGATTCTGAAAATACGATAGAATTAGAGAAAACATATTGCATCCTTTTAGTGATTATGGCTCTGGTTTGCATAGTAAATGTCTTTATCTTCGATATATGATGTATTATCCCTGTATTTAATGTATTATCAAGGATCTCTTGAAGTTGCTCTAGCTAACATTGTATTATTAATAAAAGCATGCACATTTCAAAATTTGTCAACCGTGTCTTTTGTAAAGAAATCATATTAAACATTTAAATTTATGTAATCCATCGGCTTTATGACATTCAAGGATTTGACAATGTGAGATATCTTTTATATCTTTGCCACATTAAACACCACGAGTCTATATGATACAATAATGAAGACAGAGTTTCTCATGGCAACTAATAAGACAATATACTAAATTGTCTGGGCAGTAATATTTTAGAACATGTGACACTGGAGAATAGAGGGCTTTTAGCATTTTAGGTATGAGTAACAGTCATGTTTGTGCAAGCAAAATAAAGTGTGACATAAAATAACAAAATTAGGGAATGAGGTGTATTGTGCAGTGTGTGCATACGATTGCATTTTGCACAGTCCATCAAGTAAATTGTCACTGTGGTATTTATATTTCGTTGGGCCACTGTTCATAGGAATCATGCCCACAGCAATCTTGAAAACCTGCAATTTATCATCCCTTGTGTACACACACAAACACACACGCAGACGCACACACACACACACCTACACACCTACACACACACTGAACACTCCCTCTGTCTCCCTTACTGGGAAGGTATTAGGGCATGCAATTTAATGTTAACAAACAATAATTACAGGAGTAACCCGGGGCATGTTATACACCATATTTATTTTTTTGATTACACTAACTATTAGCACTTGGCTCTACCCTGTAACCTAATTACCGATACACATTCAAAGCAGTGGGAGCTCTGAATTATTCAGAAATTCTCAGTGAATATAAGCACCTTTAAAGAGAGAAGCAGTAATTTTGAATGTGAAAGCCAGACATTTTCTAGGTAGGAAACGTTCTGATTATATATCATAACTTTCCACAAATTCATATGCTTCAGTTACACCCAGGCTGGAGAAACACAGTGTGATGTTAAAGTACATCTGTTGTTAATTACAATGTTATCTTTACAATTTTAGGCAGATTATCAATAAGATAAATGGTCTAAAAAAGAGCTGCTCTCCAAAAACTACAGAACTGAGGCTTTCATCTAGCTGCTTCAGACTGCAGACACTTCTTGCTGCTTCTTTTGCCAGCACTCACAAACCAGAAAATCTGACTGTGTCTCTGTGAAATCAAATAACCGTCACTGTCCACAAATCTGCTCTTTCATTTACTGTGACTGGAGAAAAATTCAGAGTGACGCTGTCTTGATTTTCTTGTTTCTAGCTGTGGGAGAGACTTGTTCATAGTCACAAATCTGGACTGATCTGTCAAAGTGCATCTGAATGAATGCTGCCTTCACAGGTTTCTGGAAAGACGGCTTCTACAAATGCACATGACAGAAAACTAATCACACAGCTGTGAGAGTGGGACACCAATGTTGCCAAAATGTGACATTTAGGTATCTCATAACACAGAGGTCAATTAAAGTTAATAATATATATATATATATATATATATATATATATAAACAGAATTAGACCATGTTTTCATTTTCTGTGAACTTAAACTGTTGCATTTGGCACTGCCATATTCAATAACTTACTGTTGGTAAAGCATCCTTACACACATTCCTGCTTTTGATCATTTATGGGCAAAAAAAAAAAAAAAGTGATTATTGTGTGGTGCACATATGCCAGACAGTGTGCATGATTTAACATTCCTTCTCTATCATTTAAAAGCAAACGCAAGCCAGTGGTGGTCAGGGCTTAGCCACTCTCATTTCTACAGGATCATTAAGCTCTCAGCTTAATTACAGCCCTCAGAAAACCATTCCCCTTCAAAATATGTATTTCATAACCGAGCAAATGCCTTAGCACAAACTCATGTAGCTGGAAACACACGGGTTTGACTAAAAACACAGTAATGATGTTAAAGGTAGGCACACCAGTAAGCTGACGTGAAAAATAGCCCAGCAACACCTAAATTCAATGTAACCGCAACTAATGTCAATCACATGTCACGATATAAACCCGGCCTCTGCTACAGTGGGTCTGCACGTCGTGTTTGTCTGCGCAGTTTCACGGGCGCACGTGAAGGCAGCAGCGGTGCGCGCCGTGTTTTCCTCGGAGCGCATGAACTCATCCCGCCAGCAGAGCGCGTCCCTGCGCCTCGCACAGCAGACCCACTCCCCGTTTTCCCCTCAAACTGGGAGAAGGAAGAAAAAAAAAGCCCCGCCGTGTCTGCCTGTGTGCGTGTGCGTGTGCGTGTGTGTTTTTTTCTGTTGCAAACACTGTCAGAAAGCCCATGCACGGCGAGCTCGCTCCTCCAGCTCCACCGCCGCGCAGGACTCTCCCAGGATGCCGCCGAACACGCCTCACGTCGGGCACAAAGTGGCAGGCTGCTGGATTTTCCTCTCGCTCTGTAAGTACTCACTTTACTTTCTGATCTGCATGCGGAGGAGGTGCAGCTGTGTGTGTGTGTGTGTGTGTAAACAGTTTGTCCTGCGTGTGTTTGCGGAGGAGCGACAGTGTGGCGCCGGACACGCAGTTTGGGGATATTTCGTAACAGTTTGTGAAGTGCGGAGCCTCGATCCGCCTCAACTTCCCGAGGAGTTGGGAGGCGATCTGCGCGGAAACTGGGCTCTGCCGTGCGGGGGATCGTGCGGGGGATCATGCGGGGGGGGGGGGAGGCATTGAAGGCAAGTTTACACGAGAGTTAATGTCGAGGAGGGGGTTGTGAAAGAGTTGGGAGCCGTGTCCTGTGGAGTCGAGGCGTTTCTGCAGGAAGCTGTTCCCACTCGCGGCGATAAGTCGCTCCTTCCGGACACATCGACGTCGCACCAGTGGGAGTCAGAGCCCCGGGATGAGTGCACCCCTGGCTGTAGATCCTGGAGGCTTTACCAAGTCAGGTCCCCCCCCACGCCACTTCGCCCTGGATGCGCACCGGGAATTGGCAACAAAAGTAGAAGATTTAACAGAGAGCCTCAGTTATGTGATCCATACAGTGATTTATTCCTCTTTTTGTTGCCACAGAAAGGGGGAAATCACGTCCACAGTCGTACTGCCCGATTGAAAGAGAGTCAGTCGACTGTAAAAAAAAAAAAAAAAAATTGTTAGATTTCCTGCAGAAATGTGCTGAACTGTGGGGTGAATTACATTTCTGCCTCCTTCCATGCAGTTGATTGCTTAATTGGACAGTAGTTAATGGTTTAAAGGTCAGATTATTCAGGTGCATTCAATCTTTCAGGAATAAAAGCACCACAGGACCTCTGGCACAGTGCTGCCATTCACCAGCAAGAACAAGGATCTGTACATACAGTGTGTCCGTGCAGAATATATTCAGCGATGTGTCACTCCATTGGGTGGGGTGCAGCACACAATGTGTGCCTGCAGCTGTGAAGAGAATTACAGCCAGTGACCAATATTACATCGGCCCAGTGTACCATGTGGTTCCTGAACAGAATTAGATAAATGCTGAGAGCAGGAGGCTCTACCTGCCTTGCTAGGACTGAAAATTGTCTCAATATCATAAAAAAAGGGGGGGGGGGGCGAGAGAATACACAAGGATCTGCAAATATTTTAGTACTGCAAGAAAGGTGCAAAATCTGCCCGGGTAAATAACACAGGAAACAATGATATACTGTTGTGTTTAAGACCACAAACAGATTATCTATGAATCTTAATGCTCCAAGAAATTGCTTCCGGTCACACTGATTTATTATTAATTGGCTCCGACCCAGGATAATCAGTTTCTAACCTACGCTTAGTCCCTCTTTTACAGTTCTTCTGCTTGCTTGACACCTGATCATGCCTACATTTTGTAAAAAATCTTTTTATCTTTCATCATTTCTAAGTTCTCAGGGAATGTAAGAAAAGTTGTCACATGTCATTAAGAATCACCTTTCACTCTCAGTTGAGGCTTGTCTCAGTTTAATCCACGTTTAACTGGATACGGCTGAAACGTTGCGTTTTAGTTTACCTGAAGATGCTGCACAGTGAACCAAAACATATTCCTCAGAACTACTTTTCAAGCTTGTGGATATGTCAAAAATAGTGCCGTACAGTCTGGGCTGTATGGGGAGCCAGGGTCACTGCTGCAATCCACCAGGCAGCCTGTGCACGAGCAGAAGCTGTGTTTGTGTGTTTGGCAGAGAGTCAAGCACGTTTAGTTGGGCATCAGACTCTGACAAGGCTGCTTGTCCGCTCCCCCTATATGTAATATTCATGGACCTAACATCAAGGCGCAGCCATGGTCTAGATAGAGTCCAGTTTGGTGACATTAGGATGCCACCTCTGCTGTTTTTCAACGATGTCGTCCATGAGGCTTCAACAGACTGTCACTTCTGATGTGCACTGGAGCCGCTTGCAGCTGAGTGTGACGCAGTCGGGATGCGGAGCAGCACCCCAAAGTTTGCGGCAACAACACTCTGAGTTCACATGGGCCGCATTTCAAATGTGGCCTCTCCACAAAGTGTGCATTTTATTGTTGATATATGGGTACTGCAATGATGTACACAATTTGGAGAGAGCACTGTAGAAAATATTGTGCATTCGATTTTTAAACTGAAATTTAAAAAAAATCATGTCGTCAGTGTGCACATTTATTGCGGTTAGAGATGATTTTCATACTCCGCTGAGATATGCTCATTGCTTTGTCATCTTGAACATGTGGAAGATGGCAAGGAGAGAGCTCAGCCACAGAGAAAAGCTCTCAAGCATCCGCCTTTGTTCTGGCCGTCAGCTGTGGTCACAGGTTTTTGAGTATTGGCTAAAGCAACGAGATTGCAGACATGAGCCGCCACGTCGAGTTTCTCTGCAGGCTGAACGGCCTCGCTGTGGGTAAGAGGGTGAGGAGGTCTGTGATTCCAGAGGACTTCAGGGTCCAGCTGCTGCACAGGCTCCCGCACACTGAAAGTAGGCAGCTTAAGTGGATCAGGCACCTGGTAAAGATGCCATCAATAGAGGCCAAACTCTTTCGCATCCAGGAGATGCTGGGGAGATTACTGTACATCTCTAACTGGCCTGGGAGCGCTTGAGGATCCCACAGGGAGAGCTGAGGGGAGCTGCTGGGGAAAAGGCTCTGGCCCTCTCCCAAACAAACAGATATTGGCCAATTGAGGTCATAGTCATCATAGTAAAATTAATCATAATCAGAAAACAGCAATTTAACTTAAAAAAGGTTTATTGATACAAGGGTGCTTTTGCTGTATCTCTCCATTTTAATATCTGTGGTTGTATTAGGCCAATGTGGACAGCTTAACATTTCAGATCCACTATTAGCAGGAGTGATTTCTGACGCCAATAGATTGTTATATGATGTTTGCATTAATTTGTTTCTAAATGTATGCAAAATTAGATAGGAGGCCAGTTTTGTATGCATATTTTAGATATATTGTAGCTCAATTAATCATACACCATGTATTTAACTGTTTCCTAATTTATGGCCATATTAACTATCACTAATGGTGTAAGTTGATATTTGTATTTTAAAGCACCTTTCAAAGCACCTGAGGCAGGTTGCACATTAAGCATCGTAAGTTTAAAAAAGGATATCAACTGTATTAAAATAAAAAGATCAAGAGAGAGCTCCAACTACAAGCTGTAACTGGGTTAGGTGTTGTCAGTCTGGGTTATAGATGGCTGCTGGCAGTCCTTGAGTGGGAATAAAAAGTTTAAATTTAATATGACACAATGCCAGATGAAGCCTTTGCTCCATGCATGCCTAAGAGTTTGCAGAGCAGATTTTAAAAATACAAATCAGATGCATTATTACAACTGTATGTGCAGCGCAAACTGTGTGCCATCTGTGCCAGTTCTTTGAGGAGCTACCTTTATTGTAATAGTGTGTGCTGCCTCTGCCACAAAGTGTTATAAGAGAATCAGGAGAGTGACTACACGCAATGGAGAGCAGCAAATAGACATGGATTTGTTCTTGGCAACACAAAGAGGTCAGAACAGGTCTGCTTGGGTTCCAAATGTTTCTCACTGAGCTGTACGACTTCGCTCCTTGAATGCACAGAGACGAGAAGGAAACTGAGAGGGGTCATAACAGAGAGAATTGGAGGAAGAAGTTTTGAGATCTGCTCCAGTCTGAGCTGTCACACTTTCATAGGCACAAACCCTATCGCCAGACAAGAGCGTCCATATAGAACGATTCTGCACCCTAGAATGGGTTCAATCACAATGTGTTTCTTTAATATAATGTCGACAATGAAAAAATTTGCTCTTTCTACAATATCTGCGAGGAATAACTAGTTATGGTTAAGGTTAGGGAAAGACCATGGATATTGTTAAAATAGAAAGGCAAAAATGTACTGAACACTCATGCTGGGTAACAAACACCCATCTCCTGCATGAAAGTCGTATTTGCTATGAGGCCATACACCCCCCCGACCTCCACACTATACTCTCAGCCTGGCTACAAATAGGGCAAACTGCTTCCCGCATTGGCACTGAACATTGACATTGGACATAAATCATAAAGGTGCAGAATCATCCAATATGGACTTAATTCCTAGGTGCGCTGGGCTGCAGGCACGATCTGCACAGACGGCCAGTTAGCACCTATAGCTACCCTCTGCACAGTTGGTACTTATTCTGCGGCGAATGTGCACTGCAAAAAAAGCCATCAAATTTGCATGAATAAAGCAGGATGAAAATGAACTCTTTGTTAAATTTTAACACACCTTAATGGCAACAACAGAGCGACATGAGAATCCCATTTGCGTCCACTTTGTCACCACCAGTAGAATTTCAGTCCAGTATTCATTCGCCCTTTTATCTCTGATTTGGTTTGCCAATTCTAGAGGGAAAGTCTGAGTCTCTTTAGCTTGCTGAACATTTTACTGTCCTCACCAGCCATTTCGTGCCATGCAGATAGCGTTTCCTGTTTTAACTCGAGTGCTGGGAGCTGCCGCCCATGGCTTTAGAAGGGGTTGGTAAGAGGTGAATCCAGGTTTAATGGCCATCATTTTGGGATGTTTGTGCACTGGATGGCAGCCCCACCATACATATCAGCATTGTGAAGATGGTTTTAGATTGTACTGTCTTTGCCAGATTAAATAACGTTGTTTTTCGAGAACTGGGGCCGTTTTTTGCAAAGATGGACTTTGACTTTGGCTTTGGTCAAATTAATAGTCAGGTCTAAATACATCTGTTGCACAAAGCTGTGTAGGTCTTGACTATCCTAAGTTGGACTAATGGCTGACCGAGGAACCACATTAAACGGCCCAGAAGAAAAGGACATTTTACTGGGAAAAGTACTGTTACATATGAAAAATGTTGCAACTAGGCAATGCAGACCTGTAGCAGAGCTGAGATGTGGCTTCTTAGTGTGGCCGGGTTCAGTTCTTTTTTGTGTGTGTGTGTATTTGGTACCGCTGGTCAGCAGCCGTCACCGATTCTTATAATGGAAACCTCTTAGTTCTGAGTTAGCCTGGGGGTGGGGTGGCTGAAAAAAATGAAGACTGGCTTAACGCTACAGACCAGTCTAAATGATCCAGTTCCCCAGTGCAGCTGCAGTTTGCTCTCTTCACTATTCAGCCTCTTTGGGAGCCGTTAGTTGTCTCATTTTGCTTTGAACACTCACACATGGCCGTGGTGATTATCAGAGCTCTTTTAAAGCTGACACTGACTGCTAATTAGTATTGAAGTTAATATGACACACCTGCATAGCTGCCTTTGTTAATGTGATTTAGTTACTTCAAAGTACTTTCTATGTGGTGTCTCTGTTTTATTTCACTCCCTCTGTGCCCATTAAATCCCGGATGACATGGAAAGTAATGTCCGACACCAACCAACTTTCAAACAAGCAAATCATTGCTTAACTACTATGAATCCATCAAAATGTGTATGTGGTTCCTTACAATGAAATGGCTCTTAGTAGAACTGTTCACCTTTGTAGTTCTGTAAAGTATGTACTCACAATGCAGATTTTCTTTGTTGTCAGATTCTTTGAAACCTGCTGAGATACACCGATTCCAGCCTGATTCCCTCCCGCTGTAATGAACACAGTGTCTCCTGGCTAATTGCATCGGACGTCTGCTATGATTACAATGACAATGTAAATTTAGTGGCTTGTTGAAAAGCATTCAGCTAAAGCATTCAGAGCTGTCAGCATGTAGAGTGATTTCCAGAGTTTCCGAAATCAAAGCGAGCAAGTTCCCCTCGGTGTGGCTCAATTGAAAACATGGTTGGAAACAACAGACTTGATTATGCAGGCTGAGGAGGCGATGAGATGGAGGTGCTCCCATCAGCACTCCTGACATTATGTAGAGAGTTACTCTCTCTCCCTCTCCCTCTCTACGTATCCGCCTCTCCCTCTCCAGGGTGGGCCATGAAAAGATGGGAAGTTAGAGCAGATGTAGCAGAATGTATCGTGAGCTTGAATGTGTTTCTGTAGGATGCTTCATTTCACGCCAAATGTTGCATTTTTAATTCTGACAGAAACTGGCATGCCAGATTACAATGAAGACGCTGTACTCGCTCCATAGAGCTCATGATTTGCTAGATCGGATTTTATATTTGCAAACTTCATATGGCAATTAGGATTCATGGACATTAGATAATGAGTTTAGCCTGAATTTGGTTTAGCTTTTGTTGCTGATAAAACAAGGAGGCATTGTAATGCAAATTGTTGTTATTATTACATTTCCCACATTTCACATTTTAGATGCCCCTTCCACCAGAGAGCACAGGCTTTGAATGTTTGCTGGGAGCTTTTCAAGGGGCAGTTGATAAGAAACATGATAATGGCCATATGTTATAGGTGTAAAAAAAACAAAACATCAAGAGTTATCAATTTATATTTTGGTCTTCATTAGGAGATAACGTTTCCTCATTTGCCATGGAGCAGGTTAACTACAAAACAATAAGGTTTCCAGAGAGTTTTAACTCTCAAACAATGCATGCTTGGAAGTCAGATATGCCAATCATGTTTCTTTAGAAACTTAATTTAATGAGTTGAGTGGATTCTCAACAGTGAGTTCATTCAACTCATCATTTCAAGGCAAGACACTTTAAGTCATGTTTATAAGTTCTGTAGTGGTCTGAAAACAAGAACTTAAATTAACTTGAAATTAACACAATTTGTAGCCTATATTTAATGACATAAGGTAAGTTGATTCCACTAATTCCTGTATGATGTTGTACAGTGTAATAATATTTTATATTATTGTAAACAGGTTAAAATTGAAAAAATCTATGCTGATATTTGATTAATAAGATGCTGTTTTCCACAAAAGCTTTGTGTTGTTTCTCTGTTGATTTTTTTTATTTATTATTATTTCAAGAGACTTTGATTGGTCTGCAGGATAATCTGCATCTGTTTTCAGTTTTCTCCCTCTCTTGTTTCATTACTTTCTCTTACTGGAGGCATGTTCTGAGTCGATCGCAAAAAAGACTCTATTAACTGTAAACTGCAGTGACCAGTAGGGGTGGGAAAAAATCGATTCAATTAAGTATCGCCAATTTTTAAAACCGATTTTTGCCTGCTCCAACCCCGAGGCCACAGCGTTGATTTGGTTCAGCGGAGGTGACCCACAGACAGGACATCAAGCAGTGAAACTTACCGACACGAACCCAACAAGTGGACCTACTGCAGAAATTACACTTCGGTTGGTAGTTGGTTGAGTAGGGAGATTCCATGAGTGCTAATATAGAGAATAACATCACTGGGACTTTTAAATACATGTATCAATCCACTTTGCAGGCCTTTGTAATAACCGTTAATTACATAAACGGGCGTTATCTATCTTACATTGTAACAGACCTTGCACCGCAAAGATGATCACATTTCCACAAATTACATTTGAGTTAAATTATGGGACACACACGTTTTACACCAACCACCGCCTGAGAGCCGCTGCCGTGCAGAAACTGTCTCGAGGTGAGGGAGATCATGGCAGTGAGTGGGCATAGGTGAGATGCTTTATATAAACATACAGAGACTACGATGTGAATTGTGATTTATAATGAGTCGCCTAACATGGAAAATATAAACAAAAAACATGCATTTTTGAAAGTTCACTAACATGGTGCTGGAGATCATCCATGGAGAGCAGGAAACGATGAAGCAACGTCTGATCAAGCTGTTAATTCATCGGAATCACACGGGCTACCAAAGCGATTGTCAACAGACTCTTATTTCACTTCATACAGATAAATGTACATGATACGAAGAAGCTGGTCTGCGGTAACGAGTAGATCTAACATTACACAGTATCAAGTAGCAAGCCCAGTCCAGTTGCAGAACTATTCGTGTTGGCGGAGCTAAATAAATGAAAAAAAAACAATCATGATCTGTTGTCGTTTATTACTGTTAACTAATAAATGGCGCTTGTGGAACAGTTGTATAAAAGGTGCGGCCTTCTGCCTATGACCCATAACAGCACAACAGCACTCCATCTCGTGTGATATTGCTTAAATCAGAGCGTCCGATAACTAAAATCTTCTGCCGTTTTAAAAAGATATAGATAAAACAACCAGGATCTATAAGTGTAGCGTAGAATGTGGCTTAAAACTGGATGAAAATCAATTTATGTCCATTTCTGACAGACAAACACAACGCCGACACACGCACCTTCACAGATTATGGATCAGTGCTGTCCTCAGAGTAGCTGCAGACTATAATGCAAACCACACAGAGACTGTTGTACTGCTGCCTCACGCTCATCCTTTGTGTCACTCACTGAAGCACCAACAGCACAACAGCTGCTCACACACAGAACTTCACCTCACATGCCAAAAGGAACAAACATTTATCATATAGGCCTACTGTGTTATTCTGGGTAGTCAGCATCTTATATTCTTTATTATTTTCATGTGGCCCTAGTTTGATGAGCAGGGGCAGCTAAATTTAGAATAAAGAATATATTTTTTATTCATTCTATTGTACATTTTATTTACCCTTTTTATGCAGTATAGCAATAATGCTGCTTAAATAAAAGTCAGAGACTGACTGACATGTGATGTGCATTGTTTTGGGAAATATGCCTCATGATATACAGTCTCTAGAAGTGTATGATTCAACTGTTTCCCATGGGTAGTGTTTTTAAAATAAATCGTAATATCAAATTGCAAAACTTTTAGAATCGCAATACTAAGAAATCGCAATACATATTGAATCGATGCCTAAGTAACGAGATAGAATCCAGCCCTAGTTAACAGAGTCCTCTTTCAGCATGGAACAAAAGGAATGTTTGATGCAAGGAAACTAAAAATTTTGTTTGAAAATATGATATTCTCCCTTTTAAAAATTCTGTGTCTTGCTGGGAAGAAGCCTCAGGTATAATCACTACCTCATTGTGGGTATTGTCTGCCTCTTTTAAAGAGATATTATGTCTTCTTTTTGAATGGAACATGAAAAAAATATTATTATTTAGGCTCGCTTCGCAAATTTGGAGTGTTTGAAAACTAGTTTGCATCCATTGTTGTTTTTGGTTCTTTCATGAAAATAATTAGGTTCATTACATTGTTCCTTTGTTCTGAATTGGTGGCTTTACTACAGGCTTTACACACTGAAGGGTTTTGAAGTTAACTTAGCTCTTTGAATAATTTAAGGAGAGGGTTTCTCTTGCAATGGAGGGAATTAATATCTGACCAATTTACTGCAGATTGGGTCATAAAAGCAGAGTCAGAGATTGTATCTGTCTCATGAAATATATACCTTTTTATATTGACCTTTGTGTGTGTATCTTCTATATTGGATATTACAGTATAGTAGAGATTTCAGCTGGATTCTTCTTAGAAAAAAAAACTCTTAGTGGCCCTTTATTGGCTGCTGCAGGAGTGAGGAGAGGAAATTTAACTCTTTCTTGGTTCTATCACCTAATTAAAGTCAGATTTAAAGCTGACTGATGTTGGAGTGCAGGCAGCCTGATTTTATATAAACTGCTGTATAAATTCATTCTCAGCGACACTGCTGTTTTTGATGTATTGATTTGAAATCCTGGGTATCTCTCTGCGAAGACTTTCTCGTCTTAGAATCGATGGCAATGTGATTGGATAGAAGCTCTCCTGGCTCTAATTACAAACCCGCACAGATGAATGGGGCTCTCAGAGAAGCTACATAGACTCAGAGGCTCTAAGTTATCTTTTTTTGATATTATTTTCTATTTTTCATACATAATAACATAAAGCAGTTCATGGTTCAGTTTGAAACAATTAATTGCTCTTTGTATTATTATCTAAAATAGTATCATTTTTCTCTTTCAGTTCATATCAACTTTTCTGCTGGCAGCTCAGGAAAAGGCTCACAGGTAAGAAAAAAAGTTGACACATGTCCCTGTGTGCAAATTAGTCTGGAACCTTGCACTGCTGCTAGTTTCTTGACAATTAGTGTTAATCATTCATTTCCTGGTCTCCTCGCCTCTATTTAAGGTGCAATTACCTGACCAGCTGAAAGGAATTTTATTTATTTTTATGGATTGAGTGGCCTTCACATCGGAAGTTTAATTTGCTCCTCAATACATATCCATTTGCTCTTTCCTCAAGAGCAAGATGATTTTCTTGCTGTTGCATTTTCTAAGTCTGCAGTTGCTACTCGATAAATAATTAACATGTTCAGTTGCTCTACTTCTTATTGGTGTGAGAAGATGTTGACAGTAAGCCTCCTGGCAGAGGTGCTTAGCATCACAGAAATGGGAAATTACTGTCTTGCTTTCTACTGATGTCAACCGCTTCTTTCCCTGCAGAGGAAGTTTCAACCTTTCGCTTTGCTGCTTTTTCATTTTTCTCATATTGTTGTAAATGATGTTAGGAAGAAATTGTCATCAACTAAACCTCCAGTGTAATCTAAATGAAAACGAAAAAAAAAAACGTGGCCTCCAATTTGAAGATAAAGGTTTGCTTAAGTCTGTGTAATTGTGCCATATTACGTGTCCCTTTTAAAAAAGCACATTCAGTCAAAGCATTTTTTTTCTGTAAAAGAACAATTAGGGATAGCTGCCTGTCTGAGTGATAAAGCAGAGATTTAAATGACATCCATTCAGGAGAAGAAACCCTTTAAGGGACAACATATTAAGGAATAAATGTTTGAATAAATGTCATGTCTGATGTGCCAAAAAAACATTATAAAAGCGGAGAAACTGATTTATGCAGTTCATTCTTTTCGGAACTGTTTCAATACATCTATTCTTACACATAAATGTCTACAAAAAGCACCAGAAAAACATATTTTATCTATCTTCTTATCCTTTCCTGACCCAAACATGTGGCTGCTGCTGCTTCGGAGAGCTTGTGGGGGGTTGTTATCTAGTTACCATGGGACCACGGCGGTAGTTTGTCTCCTTCGCTTGCCCAACATGCCCTGTTTCTTAATGCATTCACAATGCTTTTAAATGTTTTAACATCACTACATTTTGACAGGCACATTGTGTCAAGTTTGTTGTAATCAGTAATGTATGTTGTGTGTTTTACTCACCAAGCCCAACTGCAAAGAGGAAACCAGGTTGATGCCCCCTTTTTAGATCTCCTGAGCTGAAGAACAACATTAACAAATTAGAAAGGAATACAAATTTTTAGGTCATGGAAGCGCTCCAATTTAGGTCTGGAAAGTCATGGAATTTACATCAGGGCCATGGTGGGAGGCATGTGTTGCAACATTTTGCAACACATGCTTATAAATTAGTGGATTCTAAACTAAACACACTTAATTTATTATTTCAAAAGTAAACCAGTCGCTGAATAAAGCAATTAATTATTGCTCTTTCCACAGAGGATTATTGACTTTCTAACGAAGTTGCAATGTGCTGTATGTGGGACCCTTTCGTCTGTGTAGCTTAAAACAGTTTTGTAGTAACAAATCAAGAATTTCTTTCTTTCTGTGTTATAATTTCGTAAATGGCAGTAATGTTTAACAGTTGCAAGTCGATGGGTCAAAAGAATTTGAATGTTTAAAGGAACCATTAATAATCATAAGTACATTATACAATACTTTGGAAAATGGTGGACAGTGAGAGACTTGAATAATATATAAGTTTTGCATTTAATGATGGTCAAAGCACCAATGTGAGCTTATTTCACACGATTTGAGGGCCAGTGGTCAGCATAGAAAATCTGGCACTGAACAAGAGAGGATTCCCTCTCTGAATTTAAATAGCTGGGCACATCCCATCACGATTCAAATCTGGCTAAATCTGCAGGGGCTCCTGTGTGTGATGTGGGTAACACTGATCTCAGAATACAAAATAGGAACAGCCAAGTATCATTACACTTACACACATTACAACAGCATGTTATATGTACAATTGATGAATACATTTTCAGTGGGATTCTGCAACCCGTGGCATGTTGTTTGCTCTGTTACAGTGAAGGAAAAGATCATCATCCATTTCAATTTTCAGGCAGGATTTGAAACATATCTGCTCAGATCAATATTATTGCATGTAACATTGCTACAAAAGGCTTAAGATATGCAAAGCAGGAAACATTGCTGCAGCAGTAAACAAAGTGTAATTTTCAGTAGTTGTCTTTGATCGCAGTCCTTTGGTTTGCATATGGAACAAGTTTTAGCATCTCCCCCGTCCTTTGAAAATGGCCCGAAGCTTCTCATGACTGGCATCTGCTTGAACTCAGAATGACTTGGAGAAAAGTTGGCGAAGGCAAGCGCAGGTACCGTGATTATCTGCCGCTTCAGGGCTTCATAAACAGCCTAAACAACAAATGTACTACAAGTTTGCTAATGCAAGCAGAGGTGCCTTCATCTCATGCACTCGGAGGACTCAGAACAGTGTGAGGATGCATGCGTACTACACAGTGTGAGAATTTATTTACAAACTTCCTGCTGAGGGTCCTTCAAAGCCAATGATGAGTTCAACTAAAAGTACACCTGACAGTTCCCGTTACCTTGCCACCAGATTCATGAGGACACACAGAAATTGCAGGATCCAAACAGGAAGCTTTTCTCTGAAAGGGGCGGTTTCGCCTTCAGGCAATCCAAGGCTTTCCTAGATGTGAAAAACCAAACAAACAGTCATACGACATACACAAGACCACACAGTCAGTACAGCAGGAGTCATTGAGTTATTTCATGTGTTTTTAAAGGCTAAATGGTAGCTACACAAAGTTACACAATACAGACATTTTCTTAGGTTTATCTTTAGGCTGTGCACGATAAGACAAGATGTGTTCACAGACATGAACAACAGATCAATTAAATTCCTCTAAATAACTCTCTGGTAAAATTGTAGCCCATTTAGGAGACATAGACACTTCTCATTTGCCACCATAACCAACTTTGCTCAGTTCTTTTGAAGAGTATACAGTAGATTTTCATCTTTGTGTAGGCTGCCCTCAACGTTAAGTGCCATTCAGTTGTTGACATAATGATCAGTCTTCAAGGAAAAGAGCTGCTGCCTTCCTTAACTACACGCTCAATTCAAGTCATCATCCCTGATTAGACAATGACATCTTCTATGCTTCTTCTTTGCAGGTTGTCGTGCTTCATGCCAAACATCATTTCGCAAAGATCTGTGTTTAAACTCTCATTTGTGCTGCCTAAATGGCTGTCACTACATGTAAAAAGAGCTTTTGTTATTCTCCAGCATCTCTCTCCCCTGGGGCAGTTGTTCTAAGAAAATCAAACTCGAGAGGACATGTGTGAGACTGATGTCTGAATCATTGCTTCAACTCCTCTGCAATGACCTTATCTCAGTAGAAAAAAAAACGGATTTTTACACACCTGCATGAATGTGCTGCCAATGTGAAGTTGAACACTTTATGATACCACTCCAATTGGACAACAAACTGAATATCAACAGTTGGCCAGGCAGTACTAAGTCATCTGCATCCATTAGCATCATCTTTTTCTGGAACCATATTGGTGGAATAAAACCTGTGTAAATACGTTACATAAAAACACAGCATAACAATATGCTTAGTAAAGTCCAAATGAAGTCACATTTTGTTAAATTTGTTCATTCATTCATTCATTGATGTGACTCGAGACCATGATCACATGGTATGGAGCCCAAAAGAAAAACATACAATAATAACAAAACAATAGCACAAGGCATGGCTAAAGAACAACAAATGTTACTTAAACAAAGAAAGGACATTCTTCAGAAAGGCACCTAATTTACAAATAACTATCGATTTATCTGATTGTAACAAAACTATTAATTTAAACATAGATAGGTGATTTAAATAATACTTCGACAAATACCTTTCTCTGTAGTTCATTATCCTCACATTTTTGTATTCAAACTAAATATGATTTGTATTTAAACCTAAATGATTTGTTATCTGTTTATAATACACTTAGTAAGAAATGTTTTTTTAAACAATTTATTACCTTGTTGTATTTATAGAAGTACTCTACTTTAATAAGTTTTTGCTAATGTGTTTATTTTGAGTCATAGTGATCATAAGATACGGGTTTAGATTACACATAGCCCCTCACAGCAATCAGTGTCCTTTTGTAACACTTTGGGTCTACACAATACTGAAATATAGTTGACAAAGCTGAAGCATTAGAGCTGGAGTAATGTTTCCTGTGCGGCCGAACTCTTTTTTTAGTGTTATGGCTAAAATCTAGTCAAAGATCTATCTATCAGCCATCTCATGTAGAGGCCAGGGAGCGTACCGTGACCCTAAATAACTTGCACAGCAGGGCTTGACAGTAGCAGTCACCCTGTTGCCCAAGGCAACCAGATTTGGACCACTGTCAACAATTTTGTGCGGTCTGGTCGCCTCTGTTGGCAACAGTTTTTCCTGTGCTTAGAAAAGCAAAGCTGAATCCCTCTGTGTACGCTCTTCTAACTGAGTGAGAGTGACCCCGTTGAACTGTCTGAGACACTGTCAAATTATGGATGAAAATGTCCAATATCAATATCAACTTTTGTGGTGTTAATACTGAAATAAGTGGAGCTGAATAAAAGAAGAGTAGAAACTTAATGAAAGCTTATATACCACAAACTGTACAACATGTACTTCCATCATTGAAAAACAGGTTTGCTCGTCCAGGTAAACACTACATTTAGAGTAACAGGGCTGATAAACAAGAGAGTGCAGCAAAAACATATTAGAGGAGGGAGAACAATACAGCAGGTGCACCTTTACAATAACCAACCAAAACTGTACTCAAGAATATGAACTCAGAAAATCAGGTTCAGGTTTCAGATCAGGTTTACTTCATCGTGGACCACAAATAACCTTAATCAGTGTCCACATCAAAAACTGTGACAGAATTGTCAAACTGTAGATTAAACCAGGCTTGTGGTAGTTAAATATTCAGCCTATTGTCATTTATCCTGCTAATTATATTACCTTGCAAATGTGAAATTTAAATGCAGTGACATTAGTTGCTCACTCTCACTTTCATTATGGATTAATAATGAAGCTGAGCCACTTGTTCTTAATCAAAGCCATTTCATGTGTGTGTTTGTATGTATGTTACACAAAGGGAGAGATGGAACGAAGGAGCAGCTAAAACCGCTTTGTCATTTGAAGTTGTTTAACCCATAGATATAAATTAATTAGACCGGTCATAGTGCCTTACATCACATTCACTGCTGAAACAGGATGATGTTTGTTGCTGTGGATACCATCTAAGACTATAAACACTGCATCTTATGCCAGTTAATTACATATTAAAGCTACTTTAACTGACCGCATATAATTACTCTGGTAACCAATTACTTTGGTTATCTGCGGTGATGAAGCCAAGCGTTACCTAACATCATCAGTGTTGCCAACTTAGTGTCTTTCTGGCTGGATTGGCGGCATTTAAGAGCCATTTAACGTCTTTTTTCTCCAAAAAGTGCCAAGCGGCAAATCTAGAGACTTTTTGGGAAGACTTAAACTACGCTCACTTGAAGAGAGTCGCCAGTTTTTCTCAGTGAACGTGCTCCATGTGGCCGTGGCTCTCTGGACTGACCGTGTTCAGCGAGTTCATTGCATTCAGGCGACCAACCAGCAGCCAGACAGAAACACGAAAGAGCTGTTAATGTGCTTACATAACCACCAATCATTAACCCCCACTGTTTGTTTGTGCGGGGAAAACTTCCAAAGTCTGTGCAACAGCCTTCATGTTTTTGAAATATGGTCGAGTTAGATTTAGATGCATATTGATGACATGATATAGAAGCTTGGAAAATAATAATAGCTTATGATAAAGCTTGTTAGCGACTTTTCAAGCAGGCATGAGTCAGGCCGCACTATATCTCGCTGTTCTCTACACTGTACATGTGTCTTCTCAAGAGGTACAAGAACATAACGTGCAGAACGAATTCACATCAAGTGAATCTGTCACAGACAGAGATTTGATTACTTGACACAGAGGCAGAGAGTTGTCCAACATCTATAATTTGACCATTCTTGATATCACTTTTATAATTAAAGTAGGAGATGTAATTGACCGTTCGCTAAACCCCTCCACTTCACAGTGATTGTGCAATCATATCTTAGAAACCGTGTCTAGCCACTCTTTTGGCATGCCATAGAATACTTCTTGCCTGGAAATCTCCTGGAAATCTTGCATGGTGAGGATGTAATGATCATTTTACTAAGAAATGGAAGCCTGTCATTTCATATTTAAGCAACCTCTCTTTGTGGCCTCCCACATGAGACCGACCTGTCTGGTCAATTGTTTTCATTCACCTGTCCTTCCCTTGTCTGTCTAATTGACATCATACTGTAGTTATACAGTAAAATGACTGTACTTTACTTAATTGAACATTAAAGCTATCTTAGTGGATGAGTGGGTGGATAGGTTTGTTTGGATTTTTGGGTGTACCTTGTTTGTTTTTTTTTAATGATTTGTTAAATAAGGAAAAACTGAAGTACTGGACCTTTTGAATCTTTTCCAAAAGCAAAAACACAAGAGCAAGAGTGTAAGGAATGGATTAAACACTGTTTATCTGCTCTCGTGTGCTGCAATCCTCAGCATGTCAGGCTCACTGGCTTACCAGCTACAGTAGTAAGTGAGCGTTACTTTCAAGGCCAAAGAACACATCATCGACTACATTATTTTGTGGGGTTACAGGTTACGTTAAAAAAGTCCCGTCCATGATTAGTATGTGCACTGTGTAGTATTCCCCACTGTGTGGAAGCTGGTCCTGGATGCTATCAAAGTTTAAGGTTACGGCTCTGTCCTGCTATTTATTGTATTTGGGGGTGTTTGCAAGAAACCCCAGCCAGAGTTACCCGAGATAGCGTTAAGGTTAGGGTTAGACCCATTGGTTGCTTCCACGTGTAAAAGCTTTTTCTCTCATAGCATTATGAGTGAAAACATCCTGCTTGAATTACAAAAAAGTTGGAAAGCTAAGCAGCTAAACAGGGTTATAGTCGGAAGAAATAGCATTTTCCTAACTAATCTAACATTTTTCAACTTCAGGCAAAAGATAATGCTTGGTTGTCAGGTTGGCAACACTTCTAAAAGTTACTGTCATGAGTTTTTATGCCCTACAAACTGTTATCAGCAGGTTTCTTTCTCCCAATTTCCAATTGAATACAACAAAATGTCGTAGGCAGCAGACATTACAAGTCATTAAGTCATTTCATACTAAAAGCTTTTGCTTGTGAATGAAAAATTACTGTTTCATGAAATTTTAATCTCTCGGTTCTTTTGGCACCCCGACATGGAGGTGGGATACAAAAAGTGTTTTACTTCTTTAACCGCTCAATAGATCTGAAAGTACCTTTAAAATGAAGCTGACCATTTGCACTTGACCAAGAAACCCTTTTACTCCATTGTTAATGTAAATACAGAGTGAAAACATGAATAATAGCGATCGACCCTCAGATATTAAGGGTGCTGAAAGTTCTTTTAGAAAGCCTGCCTCTGTAAATATTATACATTTTTCTCTCATGTCAAAATTCTGAAAATCCTGCAACCTTGAATCATTCTTGCCATCAGTGAACAGAAAGCTAATGTGACCAGACGGGTCAGTCGCATCATTCGAGCGTCTGTGCCCTCGGGGGATTGAGAGATGCAGCAGGGGGCAGAGCTGCCGTGTATGTATGTGAAGAGCTTCCAAATCAAAGGCAGGGATCAAAGGGTTGTCTTTGCGGGTGTCCTTGATTACACAACAATCCCATTAAGTAGGTTGGGCATCATTCTCAAGGAGTTTACACATGTTACACCACGGCCGGGAAACCCTTTTGCCGTGGTGCTGCGGTTGTTCTGAGGTTAAATTACAAGAGGCACAATCTCTCTGTCCGTCTGCATCAGTGCTGTGGTGCCACAGATCAAAGCCGCTCACGGGATGGTGAAACTAACCCCTTCAGATGGACAGTGTAGACTCATAGCAATTCCTTTTTAACACCTATGGGTGTCTGATTCCCGTTGCAAATGGCTGACAGCCTGCTGTCAGGTGGGATTAAGGAGAGCGTTACCTGTGTGCAGAAGCATAGAAGGCCAAAAAGAGTTGAGGTCTGTGAACTGCGAATAATTCATCTCTCAGTAATGGCGAAAGTGATGTTAGACCTGATTGGAGTTCACTCTGCCGCAGAATATAGGATAATTTACCAGAGGAAGATTTGTAGCTCTGGTGCCACTCAACTGCAGAGATTTTTTGAAGTGCAACCAAGGAGAAGGATTTAAGATTTTGTTAAAGGTCCATTAAGTAACTTTTTGACCATATTTATTCCACATATAATTTCATCGATTACCCAGAAATTCAATTAAGATTATTTGACATATTTTCAGGATATTTCCGTCTCACCTGCAGTACATTGGAGGTTGATAAATCTTTCATGTAGAATATTACTCATAAGGGAACAGGCATTCTAAAAAAAAACATAGAAAAGCATAAAGATAAGTACATCATCCAGGTATGTTAAGCAGGTGTTCAGACTTGAAAATAACATTGCATTAATAAGCACAAATGGCTGCATTGGTGGAGGTGTGTTGTTACAGGTACAGGTGAGAGTATGAAATATAATCCCAGAAGTCCAGGTTATGTAATGCATCCATGAGTTTGAAGGCTTAACAAACAGAAAAACACTGCACAGCTGTTTGTAATACTGTAAGACAGGGTTTTACAACTCTATAAAGGTATCACAGCAACAATAAATTTTATTCTCCGCGACAGCGATCGCCAAGTGAACAGTAATCAGTAACAGTAAAAAATAATCTACAGTACAAAGAATGTGCACTTGCATGTAATTTATTGGTCAAAGCAATGCCTTGCTGGATGATGTTGTGTTCCAACTTTTTTGCCAGATGACCCTGTCGTTTTTGCCTGAGGCAGCTGGGTTGGAACCCCTGCTGTGCCAAAATAGTGACCTAATTGAAATGAACGAGGCGACTGCATGTTTTTGGACTCAACACAGCCAATATTACAATGGATCGGAACAAAACAACTCCTGAAATACACAGAACATTGCAAATAGTTATGTAACAGTGTAGGAGTATCTACAGTAGTATGTCTCATGAAAGCCTCATTATAACCTGTCATAGAACATCAGGTCTTATTTAGGGACATGTAAAATCACGTAGTACGCACACATGCACACATTACAAACACACATGCAGTTGCACACACACAATCAGTATAATTGGTAACGTTTCACCGACAACTTAATTCATCACGCTGGAGGTCTTGATATATTTAGTTTGACAGAGTCAGTGCAGTGATTTTCTGTTTCCTCTCAGCCTGAGTGTTGAGTCGTGCTGGAGGAGACAGTGAAAAACTTTGCACCTGCCACTCTTCTGTCACAACTACCAGTTGTCATCCATTCAAACTGCTACAATAATAATAAAAAAAATGTTTATTTGCCTCATTTTTTTTTAATAGTTCTCCCTCTGTATGAACCTGTTGTCATATCATATACTTTTTCAAGTTTGAAAGATTTTATATGTGTAGCTATCTGATAACGAGTCGGATTCTCCTGGTGTACGAGATGCATGTTTTCCTTGAGGTGTCTTCTCTCTTCAGCTAAGGAAATGATTTTAGAGGAGTGGTGTGTGATAAGATGAGACAGAAACCTTTTGGGCATGACTAATGCTACTGAGTCCAATTAAGCTGATGTCTTGTACCCACTGAATTAAATCACCCTGATATGATCTTGTCTGCCTGTGCATATATTTGCCTGTAACTTTGATCACCTGAAGAAATAAGAGAAGACAGAGAGCTTCACATATGCACAAATCACTGCTGTGCATATCTTTATAATTGGCAAACTTTCTTCTATTATTTCTACATCAAAAAAATTTGCCTGCTCGATGCTTGTCAAAATGCTTGTTTCAGGATTTGATGAATATGATAAAAAAAGAGAGGAAGTGCAGGAAATGTGCCCTACAAAAAATAAATGATGTAGTCATGACAGCTGCAGGAAACTGTTCATGGGCAGGGAATTGACTACATTATGGCATGTTCTCTATTAGGAAAATTGCCAGCCGTCTAAATGTGCTGAGATAGTGGGTTACATATAGGCTGGTTCACACAACTGCCACCAAACTACTGTGATTCCCTGTAACCGCTGCACCACGCCCGCTGAGTGTAAATTTATGACTTAGTTAAGCCCTCTGAAGGCTGCAACAGCTTGCCAGTAAAATGATTGTTAGTCTAGAGGAAGTCATAAATCAAAACAGGCCTCGGTTTGTCATTATCTATTAATACTCTGCCGCTCTAGAGCTCTGGAAACAGCCAGAATTTGCACGTTCTTGCCTTCTCCCAAGACTGAAAGATTTCCTCTGAAAGATAGAGGTAAAAGACAGCTCTTCAAAGTTTGCTCAGCTTCTGATTGATTTACTCATCCCTCCATGGTCTGCCTCGTGCACTGACAGCTCTGGAGGTGGAACAGTGTTGAGCGCCTTAATTGAGCCAAATGCGCAGAGCTTAAATGCTGCAGGCACAAAACCCACACAATTAGGAAGGACTAATGACGTGGGGTATTACCCATTATTTCACCAAATAACCCATAGGGCTTTCTATATTTAGTATCACTAAGTCTTAATTAGTGATTAGGAAGAGGAAATAGAGTATTTAGCCAAAACTGAGCGTCTTCACACATTTCTCTGTGTCTTTTGTTAAAACAAAAAAGTGGCTGTATATAGGTCATTATTTGAAGACGTGTTTGAGCATCATATTTGTTTCTGTATTATTAAAAAGTTTCTCTGTCTTTTCAGAGCCAAGATGATATGCATGTCATCCACAACAATCAGCTGGGTAAGTCTTTTTTTTTTCTTTTCTTCATAACAGTAGTAACAAAAGTAAGGAAGTTAGACAATAAAACGCGATTTGCATTTAGGATGCAACCTGAAATAATTTAAACTGTACTGTAAAAACAATTACAGGCTACAGATGGGTGACCGACAGGCTTAACCTTTGTTATGTCATTTGATATAATAGCTTTTCATCATGAAATGGAGCCAACCTACATGTGCAACTTTCACTTTATAGAAGATAAATCTTATAGATATAAAATATGATGTATTGACTTTCTTTGTGCACACACTTGAAAGGGGGAATAGTTCACCACACTGTATGTTGTCCAATAAACTACAATACATTTCAAAAGTAGGGCAAAGGTAGATGCTCCTTATTGATGTGATGATATGACAGAACACAAAAGCTGGACGAGGTTCTTTACTAATATCTGTTTTGATTATCAGATGGATTTCACATTTGACCCAAAAACTATGTTACACAATATTTTGTCATCATTTTAAACACATATAGTTTTATAATATGTAATCTCAGGTGTCATCAAAAACTTTCATATATTATATGCGTATTCATTTGTATTGATTTATATAAATTATATTTAGCTGTTGTTTGATATTTGGATCAGTCTAGTCAGTGGATCTAATTTGTAACATTGGATGACATTCAAAGGCGAGAACTATTCAGTCAGTTTTAAAAGAACTGTATGCTCAAAGGATTGAAATACATTATCACTTGATATAATCATGAATAGTAAAATGAAAAATGTTGGACAGTGTGAAATTTAAATAGAAATGCTATTAAATGAAAATGGAAAAACGGCTTTTGTCTGATGCCTGCCTTGAAAATGTAATCTTCAGAGTTCCTTAGACTTTTTCATAAATCTAGTCCCATCTCTTTATCGATTTGACAGCAACCAGGAATTTCATAAGTAGAGCAAATAAAAAGATCTCATGAATGCCTTTCATGCTTCAGGGGGCTCATACAATCACCATCTGAGAGTGATTTTTGGGAGCCTGCAGAGGAGTTTGAAGCCAGTTTTCTGGACCTCTGCCTGTTGTTCATTCAACTGGGTCACTACAGACGCAAAAGCACACAAAAGCAACTTCATAATGCTCTCATTTGGCACCTCAGCACAGAGAGGAAATACAAACAGACAGCTATCTGAAAAATGGAGCTTCACTATCTGGCAGTGCCACAGTAATTCCCTTTGTCACACCAAAAAAAGCTACCCTTGCATGCAGAGAATATTGTTTGTGGGCAGGAATTCATAAGATGAATAAAGGAAAGTCAGACTTTTCTATTGTTTTAACAATAGAGCAAACATCAAGAGGTATAACTGGCTTGTTTATTTTAAAGAAGCTAGTGACCTTTCAGAACGAATTGGAAGTGATAACTCAAACAATGTTTTTTTTAAGAGGGAATACTGGGTGCCCAATCTAAATAGACTGATGTTTCATTCAAGTCTGAATAAAAAAAAGCCACTTTATACAATCTGTACACACTGCAGATCTACATTATTACATATCTTTAGAGCAAACAAAAAGAAGAGTGGTTCCTCTGGCCATATTGTGCCGCATGTAGGGTTTTTAAAAATGCAACATGCTTCATTTTAACAACACGGATAGCTGAAGCCTTGGAGAACATCACCTACCAAAGCAGCCACAATATCAAGATACATAACTGCATTGTTAAAATATGAGTCACACAGCGGTCCTGGATGAAAGTGTTCTTCATCAGTTCCTTCAATCAACAAATGGAATCAGAGATGTGTTTTTCACATGTTTATTTCCAAGGTATTGTTGGGGCTTTCTTTGTAGCTTCACAGTTCAGAATAAATGTTAATTGACATGAGCGCACTTCTACAATCAGCCATAAAATGTAATTTATAAATGTAGAAATATTACACTAAAACTGCTTCTCTCTTCTTCTTCTCCATTTCCTTCTCTAAATCAGTTTATATTAAAGCCTATCAAAATAACATTATATTCTGCAGCGTCAAAAAAAAACAAACAATAAACCTCATAATAATACAAATCTTGTAAGGCCTTTGGCTGTCCAGCCCAATCAATCCAGTCGATTCATTTTATATCCAGACTCAAAATTCTGAAGAAAAAAAAGATAAAATAGATAAATTGTTTTATATGCACAGCGTCACAGTAGAGGAGTTGCAGTAATGAATAATAATGGATGTCCAGTGTTCTACCTGCTGCTGGTGGTTTAGGACACACGTACAAACATGTGCAGTATATGGAGGTAATGCATTTGGACAAGAGTAACTGTTAATGGATTGAGAAAAGCCTAAAGTTTCAACCTGATTCAGACATTTGGATGTCTTGTCTGCCAAGCTCAGCTCTTTAAGTAAGTAGATCCAAGGCAATAATGTTCTTATCTCTTATTTAATGTCTAAATGAGGTAGTTTTGACTGAAATCCTGTTGGCTATTCACCCAGAACACAGTAATGTATTACTTACTTTACTACAGTGTTAGGCAGGTTTTATATTCTGCATACCTTTTTAATTTTAGGCAGTTAATGTATTTCACAAGCCTTTTTTTCACTTTTCGTTTTACAGTCAGTGCGGATATACACATTTTCATCTGAGATATTACAGTTGGCTGCCTCTTTTATAAAATTATTTTCTATCAAGATTTCATATTGCAACTTGTTCCTAAAGGATTTTACAATGAAACCCACTGAGCCCTGGTAAGGAAATCATATCAACCTACATTAGAAGACATAAACTTTAGAAATTGTGTTTTGTTGCACAGATTCTGTCTTCACCCACTGACAGGGAGATGATGATTTGTGGAACATGAATAAAATAGAAGAAAGTAAAGAAAGGGTTAAAATCAGATCCTAAAGCTACATACTAGCTCTCCAAGTGATTGCATCTAGAGAATTAATGTGAACTTTCTTGTTTCAGCTGTAAGTTGTATGTGTAGGTGGAAAGAAACCTTAATACAGAGCCCATAAAGCATGATTTGATCTCCTTATTTAAAAATAACCTCTTGGCTGCATTACATTATGGTCTAGTGGTGCTACAATGATGAAGAAAAGGGTATTCTTGCCTCTTCTCTCTCTCTCTTTCTTTCTACAGTTTCTTTTGGGCATAGCCAGTGTCTGCATTTCTTTGTATGATTGTTGAACTCTGTTGCAAAAATGCAAATGTAGAAATAAACCCTCGCTTTTTTACTTATAGGAATAGCACTAAAATCAGATGTTTACTGTTGATGTTGTAGAAAAATAAATGACCTAAAGGTTTGGTTCTTTATCTGTGGGAGAAAGAAAAATGTTCCAGCGGCAAGGTACATTGCCAAAAGCTTTTTTTTTTTAGGTGAATTTGTCTTTTTAATGTACAGGGTTTGATAGTTGGGGTTACAGGGCAACTCTGTACCACAAACAGTGAAAAGGGTTGCTTGAGAGCAGAAGTGTGCCAGAATTTAAATCAGATTATCACTATAACAATAATTAAGCCTAAGAAAGCAGCGCTACTGTCCCCTCTGCAGCTGTATTATATTCATTAAGTGGCTCGTAGCCAGCTTCCTCTAGTACCTGCTTTTCTTTAATCATTATTCTGAACACGGCTGATGACTTTATTTTCCAAATTAAAAGAACAGCACTCATCCATCCTTAAAAATGTCTCAAACAGTGCTGGCATATATTGCTTCATGGGGTATGAAATCATGGATCATCCCAGAATATCCAGCTTCTTCAGAATTGACGAAAACACAAACTTATTTCCAAGTGGTGTCTCATCCATTTTCAAAATACTATTATGGGTAATGAATGGATTTCATAAGCAAAACCTGGAATAAGTTTTGCGTTAATTGCCTCAGCTTCCTGAATTATTGATACTAAGTGAGGTTTAAGGGTTGAGTTCAGCACTCATTAGTCTTCAGCAGAGTTGTCCATGGAGCCATGAACTCAAGAGAACCTGTAATGAGCGTGATTAGCACAGGTTGGGGACCCTTTTTCCAACCTTTACGTGTTGCATCTGCTGTGTGATTGTTTTGTATGTGTGTTTTTGTGTTACTACTTGGAGAGAATTGTAATGAGCTAATTTTTACAGGAGAGTGACTTTACCCTCTGATGGCTTTCCTCTTGTGTATCTCTCTCTCTCTCTCTCTCTCTCTCTCTCTCTCTCTCTCTCTCTCTCTCTCTCTCTCTCTCTCTCTCTCTCTCTCTCTCGCTCGCACACACACACACACACACTTAGTCACTCTTCCTCTCATTCTTCTTTTGCAACCATAGTGCATCTTTGTATCTCTCTCTATTGGTTTGCTTCCTCATTTCTGACGGTCCCTTCTCTGCTATTTTCCTCTCTGTTTTACTGAGAGATATTTATGACACTGACCTTTTCAGCAGTAAGCTGAAAGTTAAATACACCATGCTCTCTATTGATCTTGTGCAAGGCAATTAAAAGTCTGTATTAATATGAGAAGACGGCTGATAGAAAATCGTTTCACTTGCCGCATGACCCATAAGCTTGTGCCACACTACATGATTGCCTATAGGGAAGGTAAATTATTTTTATATGGCTAAATCAAACTCTCAACAGCCTAAAAAGTTGACTGTATTGAATTTGGGTTTCCAGATTGAATATCACCGGATGTCTGTGGATTGGCTATTAAATCCTGGTGCTGCCTGGTGTGACGGTCATGGTTAGTTTGGTCACGAAACTGCAACCCAATTCTCTTCGGTGTAGTATGTCTCTCTGATGCACAGTTTTGGACGTGAGTAAGAGAGAGATGGAGTGGAATCTTTAGGAGAAGGATGATTCTGGGCCATCTTGTCTCGGAAAAGTCCAATGATGTGAGTCATTGGAGTGTAGCAGCTTCTACACCAGCACAACCAGCTGCTGGATGGGGAGTCAGGCCTGCCGACTATGGAAATGAGCTATTGACATCCTGTGTCATCTGTGAATATGTGCTGGCGATGAAGAGCTCTGGATATGTCATGACAATTTCATTGTTCCCACAACAGCCTCTCGGCCCTGCTTGCAGAATCTTATCCTTCTAGGTTTTTGCAGACATTTGTCACTGAAATTGCACTATTGATCTGCTTTCCATCCTCATGCTCCTCCTTTTTCCTTCAGAACTAGATTTAAAATCCTGCTCTCCCACCCATTAATTTGTGCACTGTCGGTTGCCTTGCCATGGACATGTGTTTATTTAACTGTGGGGATGGAGATACTCTAGGCTGAAATGAAACGTTCCTGTGACAGCTCTGGTGACTACACGCACCTGCTCTGTGATACGGTTGGAGATGACAGAGCTGCAGGAGTGCCTAGAGGTCAGTGTACTCTCAGTTCCTCTGCCACTTGGCAACGTCTGCCATTCTGCTCTAAGGAAGTGTCAGTATTGATTTGTGTCAATGAGGTGACAACACTGCAGGGCCAGGCCACTACGAGAACACACAATCTACATCCAAGTGCAGATATTAACTACACCTTCCTGGGTGTGTGCATACTAGAAATACAAACATATTTTAGTTTATCACACTTAATTCTTTAATCAGTCTGATCCTCTGCCCTCTCGTATTCAGAGAAGGCGAGTAAGTAAGTTCACTCTTCATACAGAGTTTGCTATAGACCAGATGGTGATGACCTTTAAACAGTGGCTCCATGCATTGAGAAAAGCATCCAATCAAAAAGAGAGAAGGAGGCACAATTCTCCTGTGTCTCATTTCATCCAATATATTTCAAGGCTGATACAGTCTTTTTTTTTTTTTTTTTTTCTTCAATGGAGTGGCCTCTGTGGAATACTGAATGAGTGAGGGGAGATAAACGAACACTAGAATCGCTCTCGCTTTCTAGTCCTGTCAGCCAGGCAAAATAAAATCATCTGTTCCAAGGTGACCAGGGCTTTGGCTTCGTCTCCCCAGGAACCTTAAGTCTCTTTCATTCGAGGCATATTACTATCAGCCAAGCGGCATCCTCGGATAATTTCACTTAACGACCAAAACAAAATGCTCTGCGACTTGTTTGGCCCCAGGGTGCAGCTTCACATCTTTGACCTACTGTTAAATAGATGAATTGATTGCATACTTTCACCTCTGGAAATACTGTTATTAATACAACTAGAGTTAATACTGCTAGCGCTAATAGAAAACTGTGAAAATAAAACATCCAAGGAAACATTGAATACACATTTATTACAAAATACACCAACTCCAAACACCTGGCCACATCCTACCAGAATACACTAGCAACTATCAAGTAAGAAGCTCAATTTATACAGCACTTCTAAAACAGAAGTAAGAAAGTGCAGGAGAAAGGAAAGCGAAGGGGGGGAAAAAAACTTAACACATGAGAATTTATTTAAACAACCAAATAGAGTGTACAAACTACAAAATAAATTTGATGTTATAAAAATCAAGAAAAAACAAAGAAAACAAATGGGTGTTAAAATGCTTTTTCAAAGATGTGCACCAACTTGGATTCTCTTAAACTTTGCAGGATGCTGTCTTTCTGTAGTTGCGCAGCAAAAACATGAAAAGCATGTTAATGTCGAGTGTTCTGCTTCACAGTCAGGGAACCTCATAACAAGACCTAACACCCATCTACAGTAGTTACACCCTAGCAACCATTTCCAACACCCTAATGACTATATCAAGCCTAGCCACCCACCAACACTGTAACATCCTCTTATTATGCCCTGGCAATGCATCTCAGCCCAGTGGAATCCTTGGATATTTCACCTATCTACTAAAAACATTCTCCTTGGTACCCTTGGACCAATAGTTGTCGCCCTGTTAAGTACAGGTAGTTGTATTGATTGCATCAAGGGAATGCATAAAGGTGATTTTTACCTGAAAGGTGAAGGACGCAGGAATGATGGAGATGAAGGAAGAAGGGTGCTATAACAGGATTTTTCCTTTTCCCCTCTTCTCCCTGTTGTTTGATGATTAATCGAAACCCATTAGTGTGGAGCCGGAGCCAGTGAATTCAGTCCTAATTAGTTTCTTTTTTTACCCCTCATTCTCCTTTGCTTTGACATGGGGTACGCATTATCTACACAATGAGGGATTGGCAAACTGCTTATCTGATTTTGCTGTTAGTCTCATGCAGCTGGTATTATTGCTGTACTGTGCAGTATCAGGAGGCTGGTACCTCACCTGGGGCTTTAAAATGCGCCGCTTTATGTGAAACCAGATGCACACACACGTACAGTCATTCATTTAGCACACTCAGCAGAAGGACATTTAGAGGTGGTGTAGTGGTATTCGCTCTCTAAGCTCAGCTCTCTGCGGAGGTTAGATCTGTTGGGAGATGGACATGCTGAGATTTAGCAAGTAAATACCCCCCCCCCAGCCAGGGCTCCAGGATCAATGGGATCTTTGTCATGAGCAGAGTAAAGCAGCGACACACCCACCAACACTTAATTAAAAAGATCTGGCACAGATACTATATGCTGACATAGTGTCTACCCCTGACCCCGCAGCTAATATCTGAACCGAGGGTGGGAATGGGTTCAAGTAGTGCAACTGAGGAGGATCCATCTAATCCTGCCATTGTCAGCACTCACCCGTCCTCTCTTTCCTTGTATTGCTTTTGCACAACTATTCCACTGGGAACATTATAGACCTGTCAGCTGTGGCTGGTACTTATTTATGTTTTGAAACACTAAAATACACTTAGTCAGCAAATTTTGAAAAGCTTCATGGGAAAATCTCCTTCTGGTAATCATAATTTATGACAGGGTACCCTTTATGACTATATTATGTACAAATACTTAAGTAGCTAATTAAAGTGTCTAAAGCAAGTGAGAATTATTTGGCACAAAGCCTGTTATGTTTGTTTGAGCTCAAATTAAGGGGAACGTATACACAAAAAGCCCTCCACGTTTCATTACCGGGAAGTTTCTGAGCTGCCTGTCATAGCAGGAAAACTCTGACATCTCTTCTGCCTTTCTTCTTACTTCACACCTGGATATTGGCTCCCACCTCTCAGCTCTAAATCCTTGAAAAGCTTTGTTGTTGTCACAGTCATTCCAGCCAGGTGCTGCAGACTTCATTTTGATGTGAGGGACAGCTTACAGGATTTAGAGGTTGTCAAATGTAATTGTACAGAGCCAAAGACAAAATGACAGATTTTTTTTTATTCCCTCCCCCCAGGTCCTTTGGTCTAGTTTTGATTGTACTGGTTGTGAGAGCCACAGGCTTTATGTGGACTTGTTTGTGCAGCCAATGTCATTCTTCACTGAGCTGTGTCACTATTACTGCCCTGCAAATGGATTTCACATGAAGAGGAGCTGCAGCAGGCTGGGTCAATGACAGAGATGGTATCTGCACATGTTCTCAGCATTGAAGTAGCCTGTATTAGCTGTTTTTAAACTGACATTATTGAGCTACTGGCTTCTTGTTAACCTTGGCCTAATATGCAGTAACAATACTCAGTTTTACTTACAATGCCGTTGTGTCATTAGACAGAAGTGAACAGCTGGGCTCAACCTTTTTAGGTGTTACATTTCTCAGAAAAAAGACTCTTCTGACATTTACATACTCTCTCCTCAACCCAATTAAGCTGGTTTTTTATCACCAGGCCAATAATGGAGGTGGCAAAAATCACCACAGTTTTTCCTACCGTGACTCTTATCTTGTCTTGCTTTTAGAAGGTCATCGATTGCCATGATCCTTTTTCACAGTATGTGAGCAGTCTCATATCTCTGTCCTTTGTGTTCCTCCAGACCTGCGGGAGATAGTCTTCGTCCTCCAGAGTCAAAGAAACCCCTTCCATGTGAGGCAGGCAGAAAGACTGAGAGCAGATCTACTGAAGCAGGCACACGGTCTCACAGAGGTAAGATTCAAGACGCCTTTCACTCGTACACACTTTTTTGAAATATATGTCGGTAAGGATCATCACTAGCAGCAAAACGCACATCTGAATATGAGCAATTGTAAGCTGTATATGTTGCCACATGGTGTCAGCAATGATTTTTTTAAATTATATAAAAACTTTACATTTTCTACCTGGAAATCCATTTGGGAGAAAGTACACACAACATGAATTTACTACATGAAAAAAAAAGCTTTGCCAAAAGTTTGTCATTTGTTTCATTATTGCTCAATTCTCATTTTAAATATTTAGTGGTGGTATGAAGAATAATTCGTGGGACCCTCCAGATTACTGTCCCTTACAAAAATGTCCGAAATATGAAAGTATAGTTTGAAATATGCAACATTCTCATGTGCTTACTTATAATTTAAGTATTTAGGAAATACAGACATTTGTGCAGCTTTGAAGGTCTGTTATATATTTATATATTTCAGTCTTCTCAACATATCATCCTTCCATTTCTGCCTTTTTTTGTCAGTAAATGTTTGATGAGAAGTGATGATCATCCAAAGGCATATGTTCATGTTAATGAATATCGTAATTCCTGATTATAATTCTGATATCGAAAAAAAAAAAAAGGCTGAAGGAAAGAAAAAACTATATTTTCTCCTGGAACATCAGCTCAGTAATGCATGCAAGCTGTACAATATCAATAAGCACATCATCATCATGTCATAGGAAGACACAGAGCACATTTACAGGTCAAAATGCCCCTTGCTTCCGTCCATTAAATCTCTTCCGAGCCAGATGAAATGTGGTGTAATACATGAGTTATATTTCGTTTGGTTAAATAGTGAATGCAGCATCGCTAATGACAATATTACAGTTCGTTAGATCAAGAAACTGCTCGCTGTGTTTCCCGCATCAAGAGACCAATTAAGATCTCCTATTTGGGTTCATATTTCTTTGGTCTTGCATCTGTCGTTGTTGTTGTTGTTGTTGTTGTTGTTGTTGTTGCCTCAGTATCTTCCACTGCTGGATGTCACATACCTTTTATCTATAGTATTGACTGACTGTACCAGACTGACAGGGAAAAATATATAAATAATCCCAGTGAGTCATTATTTCTCAGTTTAGTGCTGTAATTATGGTTTGAAAGTAATCTAGTGTGGCACACCATTTGAATACCATGCTCTTGGAAAAGTACTGGACATCTTGTGTTCTTGTCTCCTATATGTTTACAACAACCCTGTAAGCCTGCACTCCACCTTAAGCAATACAGAGGCCAAAATAAGAATTTATTTAACAACTCGCTTGCTCATTTTATTGTTATTACAATCTGAAAAGTCAGATTGTGTCTTGTGTTTCCTGTAATGCATAGCGGCATAAATTTGTGCCAGTAGATAATATTTGTCATGAAAAGATTTAGTTATACTAATGGACATCACATTTTACAAGATGAGACAGACTTTATGAATACCACATCATATTGTATTTGCATTTATGATCTCACAGATGTCTGGCATTTCGTAACTGTTGCATGCAATTACACAAACTCCAAGTCCAGGGAGAATTTTAATCAGCAACTTCTCAAAGGTTTGACTGCTTTTCAAAGACATATAAGACCCAAAGACTCCTGATCAATTTGAGTTATCTTCAAATAGTCAAAGTGAAAATACCTTTAGCTTCAGGGGTAGCCAGAAGTCCTTCAGAGAGTGGATGCTCTACCTCCACCAAGGCTGCGGAGTCTTCAAAATTATTATTTTTTAACAATAGAACATTTTAAAGACTTGAATTGAATCTGGATCCAGATCTGTATACAGCAAAATATTAAATAATAAATACCTAAAACATTTCTGTACTGCTTAAAAAGCCAAATGTTAAATGCCAAATGTAAAAGGGTGAATACAAAATGCAGGCATGAAAATGGAAAAACAAAAAGATAACTTAATTTACCCTTTCAAATTTTTGTTTTTATTTTCCATTACACGTTACAACTGACAACTTTTCATTTTTGCATTTCAAATTAAGATTTTCCATTTCAGAACATTAAATTTTACTCTCATTTCAATTTAATTTTAGGGTCAATTTATCCCCATAGACCTGCATCAGAATATACAGAGTGATAAAGACACAATGTTCTTGTTAAATTAACCCAATCAAATAAGAGCAGTAGTTTTTGAAGAAATGTTAGAAATGTCCTGTCATGCAATGTTAAACAGTCATGGATACACACCAAAACCTAAACGGCTTGTTTCTTCGACCATGGCCCAACTGTAGAAGATTCCTTTGAAATCTGCTTTTGCAGTATCCTGCTAAAAGGGAGACAAGTCTGAATAACTGTGTTTTCCCTTGTAACTACAGTATAGATAAAACAGCCAGCTACGAAACTAGTAATTGCCAGCCAGTTGTAAAAACTGTGTCAGGAGTTATGGCATACTGTTGGTGCTGGATTTCACAGAATAAAAATGCAGCAAAAAAAAAAAAAAAAAGCAGAAACTCTATCAAGAAATCTCATTATTTTACCAGCAAGTAAACTTACTTCAGTAAATTAGAGTGTAACGATAATGTTTTAACCCCAGTGTATCTGATTTAATACCACCCCCACCTTCTTAAGCCATGAGACATGAGTTACAACCAGCCGTCCACCACTTCATCCCCACCTCCGAGGCACAACACACAGAAGCTTATAATTCTGCTACTTAACAGTCTTAGAGGGTATTCCTAGGATACTGAAGGAAAAAGATCAAAGCCAAATAATACAAGAGATTTGCTTAGTTTGTAGATCTTAAACATGTTTGATATACAGTATGTTGTGGTGCATTGCCACGGAAAGCCTTGCGCAAAAAAATGTCTTGAAATTAGTTTTGAGTCATACAGAAAGACAACGGAGACGGAACTGAGATAGCCTTTGATTTTTAGTCTTACTCTCGAAAGCAAGTCCAACTTTCTTTTCTGTTGTTCTGGAAAAAAGGTAAAAAATGATCAGCATTCTTGTCAAAAGCATTGTAATATTTGATTTAAATCTTCTTTAATGATTTAAGGCTGACTGAGTGTCACTAAATATGTGAAATGTATGACGTGATCACTGCACCTCTGAGACTGGAAACGGAATCAGTATTTCTGTCTCTGAGCCTTTTTCACCCTCAGCAGATATTTCAGTTTTATCCTGGTTTGGCTTTGGAAGGTTTTGTGATATCCACAGATTTACACAGTCAGGAACTTGTGTATTCTATGTGGCGGCTCACAGCCCATGTTCCTGCAGTCTGACATTCTGCCTTCTGGGAGGAATTCACATTACATTTGTACAGTATTTTTGTCATTTAGCCGATGCCCACATCCACGGAGATGCGCAAGTACCACAGAATGACATTAAACTCAGAAACCCTTAACAGCAGTAGTGAAATGCACAGTGTTTTATGTGCTTTCTCCTGCATCACTTGTATTATCTTAAAAATCAATGCATTTAAAGCGCCACTGTGTTGAAAATATTTAGGTATGGAATCCTGTTCTTTAATTAAACATTTGGCCCTCATTGGCTTGGCTTAACTGACCATCAAAAATGTCATTTTTTGTCCGTAGCTCATCTCTGAAGTGGTTTTGACAGGTTGCTGTTCTATCTTTAGCCTCCCCTCCAAGCCCCCCTATGGTTAAAAGCATAGCGTCCTGTCCCTCCATTACAACCAGGTCTCAGTGACCCCCATCTTCTCCCAAGTCACCAAGCAATCAGTGTCCTATTCGTCGCAACAATGACCACATGAGGACCAGCTTGATTAGGAGCCTGCAGCGTGCACACAACTGCCGTAAAAGAATCAGCCTCTTCTTCGCAAACGCCTCCTTTATCACAGGAATGTCAATAGCTCTTTGAAGCAAAAGCTCTGTTTTTGCGACTGTATTATTGAAGACTGAAGACTACACTTCTTGTTTTCTTCATTTCATTCATTTTATATAACAGCGATGGTGTGAATTTCAAGAAGACAGCAGTTTAATAAAACTTTGTTAGGTGTCATTATGCCAGTAGCTTTGAGATAAATCTCATATTTGATGAGAGCTAACAAATCTCAACTGACTAATAGGGTTTAATAAATGTAAACTGTGTCAGACTCGTCGGCTAAATCAAACAGGCTGCCGTTAGACAGAATGGCTCAGAGGAGACTGTTCCCCCTGACTTCCTGCATGATGAGTGGACCATGCAGTAATGAACCACAGGGTCTTACGCTCTGCTGCTTTGTTTTCCTCGCAGTGTGAAACATCGGCTCTCTCAGTCAATCCTCACACACTTTCTACACTCCCAACTACAGAACTTTTTTCCTGGAACAGATTATTTGGAAGTGATTGTGTGCTCCGTCCATGTCCTGAAATATCCTGTGTCTGTTCCTATGATATTTCTGTTTTACTAACAGTTTATTTCTTAGTGTGTGGGCAAGCAAGAGCAGCAACTCTGAAGGCATTGTGGATTTTAAAGGATCATAACAGTGTTTTATCTCCTTAAAAGACAAGACTGGCATCAGTCTATATTTTTATTATTGCCAACCATCACATGGAAAGGTCAGCCAATGTGTTCTGTGACGTCGGCTCCTAGGCAAAGTGAAAAATTATTTAATTTAAGCGAGCCGGTAACTATTTGAATATCTCCATCTAGTCAGGAACATTATAGCAAATCAGTCACACCAGTTAGTGCGCCATCACAGTTACCCTAATCCTGGAAAGAAAAAAAGACAGAGCCCACCTTCACTGATAATGGACAATGATTCACTTTCATTCATCAAAGTGTGCTTACATATGTAAACATGGATAGTATGGAATATGGAACCATTCATTGTTTCATTTAAAGGCAAAAGTATTATGTAGTCTGATCTCGGCATTAGTCCATCTCTCGACACTTTCTGTTTTCTCTACCATGTCTATGGCACTACTGAAGATGTAAATCTTTAAAAACAGGTCATAAATATGTAGTTTCTTTAAAAAAAGGAAAAAGGCCTAATCAAGTTATAAAACAGCTGTGCACTGTAGTTTTTAAAAAATGTTAATAGTGCATTTATTTGTGCTATTTTTCGCTGCTGATTAATACACATTTGGTGCTCTACTGAGTATTTAAAGCAACAGAACACAGTATGAGGCATTAAAATAAACTACACTGTAGATCTGTGGCACATCAGACTTTGGCAACACAGGCATTGCTTGCAGGAAAAATTCATTGTTGGTTGTGGTCTTTTCATGGGATTTGTTGACACTGAAGAGAATGTAAAATATCACCAGTGTTATCGGACTTTTGTAACTTTGCAGTCTGTGTTCATTTTTGTCAGCGTTGTGTGTAAAACACACCAGTCTGGACTGCAAAATGGTAAGCTTTAATGCTTTAATGGTTAATTAACGATGAGTAAAGTGATTTGAAGTAAATGGGATAAAACATTCAAAAACCACTGGTCTGGTCCTTTTTTTAGTAAGAGACTGGGACAGACATGGTCCAGAACTGGCTCATTAGCACTGATCAAACCGGTGAACTTCCAGTTACAGGATAGCAAATCACCAGGTCACCCTCGGGTCATTCACTGCAGAAAAGTTTATTTTATTGTCATCAGCTTTGTGTAGCTGTTGTACAGTTACAATACATCTCTGAATCTGTGGTTTGTCTGGTTTCTTTCAGGAACCACCAGTGGTTTTGCTTCTCCACAGTTTGTCAGATAATGAGGGAGACTGGAGTATCCTTCCTCTGCTGCCCAAGTAAGTATCCCTGAACTCTCAGGATTAAATGAGCATGTGTTTAACCAAAGATTTAAGGGTTCAAAATGTGGGCAAAATGTCAGAAATATTGTTCCTTCCTACATTTGGAGATTTTGGAGGTTATATTTTGGTTTTGAGGACATTTTAAAACTACAGATTGCACAGAAGCTATTACCAACACAATAACTGTGATTGATTGCTTCACATTATGATAAATACCTTCCTAATGTCTCTATAACTGAAACAATAAGCCTGTTACTGCAGTTATCCAGTGGTCTGAACAGCATGATAATGACATTAGCTACAGTCGTCTACATGCTTGGGCTCTCTAAAAAATCCAATATGTGTTCAATAATTGTTCTGGGGAGGTGTGAAATAACGTCTGAATCTGTTTTTGTCTTCTATCATAAAGATTTAAGACCGAGATCACCAAAAGCACCCGAAATCATTACAGAGCCGCCCCTCCTTGAAAGAAGTCTGTGTGCTTGGGATTTTTTTTGTCTCTAGGGGAAAACTCTGTGGCTGCCTAGATCTGACTGGGCCAGGAGCTTCAGTTAGATAGGTCCTCAGACTGGACTGAAATGAAAAAAAAAACAGTTTGTCTGCGCATGGCAATGTTCCACTTCTTCTTATTTTATTATTTAACTCTAGTTTTGATGATACTTTATTTTTTGTGTGTCCTCAGCTTATCGTACTCCTTCGGGAAAAACTCATCCTGGATTGTATTTCTTGAGGAGGAAACAAACGTGAAGATGACTAAGCTTGTTGAAGTCCTTGCAAAATTTGACAAGAATAAAGTAAGTGTACAATATTCCCTCTAAACCTCCACCTCTCTGTCTCTCTTTGTTGCTCCGTCTCTCTTTGTCAAATTCATCAGCGAGACCGAAGCTTCTGTCTGGAGCTCCAGTTCAGCTGATCAGCGCTTCAATTAAGAGATACAGTCTCAGGTTGGCTCCAGCTCCTCTACAGCTGCTGAGCGGCTCTGAGCTCTGCCAGCTCACAGTGTAACCTGTCAGACGTGTCACTCTAGTCTCTGCTGTGAACCTAATTTAAGGCCTGTTTCTCCACTCATGAAGTTATTTTTCTTGTATATGGGCCGTGGGGTAGGTCGATTATAAATATTAGATAAACACTGCAGTCAGAAAATCATACAATGGGGTTGTAATGAAAACATTTTTTCTTAATCAGGCTTAGCAGAATAGCTTTCTCTATTAATAATTTGTTTGTTTATGAATTTTTTAAATAATCCACATAACAGGCGCATTTTTGTGTTTTTTTGGCGGCTTTTCTTTGTTGCTCTTTGTACTTGTTGACAAGCTTCCACAGCACAAGTTTAAACTGGCTTTCAAGTGAAACAGAGCCAAAAGTGATGTTAATTACATGTTGATGTAAAGCCTACAGGAAAAAAAAAACCTATTTATTATCAGCAAATGCTGAAGTTTGTTTTGGTCCATCTCAACCCTTTTTTATTGTCATCTTGGACTATTTAAACCCTGCACAGTATTTCAATTCCAAGACAGAGATGGAATTCATTATTGTGTGACTATCCACGACCTTATCCTGAGGAGGAGGAAACAATGGATACATCACTTTATGATTTGATTCATTACAACATGCCCTAAAGTAAAGACTTCTCTCGCAGGTGTTACAGCACAATGTCAGCGCCCTACTGTGAAAGGAAAGACAAAATTAGTTTTTGTTGCAGAATATTTTATGAAGAAAGAAACCTTCACTAATTAGACACTGAGACACTGAAGCATGACAGTAATTAGACATAGTTTGACATTTGTGTTGTGATTTACTGGTTTAACTTTTTAAAATTTAACAGCGCCTCAAACCGGTGAGCTTAGCTTAGCACAAAGACTGGAAATGGTTGGAAACAGCTAGCATACAGACACGAGAGTGGTGTCCGTCTTCTCATCTAACTCTCGAATGAGAGAATAAACATATTTACCAACACTGAACTATTCCTTTTAAACTGCCTTAAAATTTATTTTAACTGTATGAGGATTTTCTCTAAATATAAGGTTATTTTTACTCCAGCTATGTCAAGAATTATGATTTGTGGTTACAATATGTGGTATCTTTGAACCTTGTTGTATCAAGAAATCTCATTATTTTCCCAGCAAGTGACAAACTTAGTCACTGGAAAGAATTTCAAAGATTTTCTGGCAAGTGCAGTGTCAAAACTCCCAAATTAGGCCAGACGCCCAAATCTGTCTTTTTATGACACAGTAGTTTGTTAATGGTAAAAAAATTGTGAGTATAACATCTAAAGTACAGTAAAGAGAAGTAACCTGCTCTCATGCTGACATCCTGTCACATACTTCTCATTTATCAGGAGTGGTTTCTTGGTAAGCCCCTCCATGACGAGGAGTCGACCATCATCCATCACTACGCCTTTGCAGAGAATCCTTCCATCTTTAAATATCCAGACTTCACTGCTGCTTGGGCCTTAAGCATCCCACTTGTTGTTCGGTGAGTGTGTGCAGTAAACATGTTTGTGTCTGTGTAATTGAGTTTATATCGGTACAGCATTCAATATTTTGTATTTATTGAATATATCATCAAAAAAAATCTGTGATTTGTCACATTAAGGCTTGCAAAAAAAGTGAGAGATGAGCCACTTAAATCTGACTTCACCATTGACCTGAAACATGAGGTAAGATAACATGCAAGTCACACGGTTACCTTCAGACGTGTTTAAAGGGATGATGAGGCTGCTGGTTTTCAGCCATCTTCTTACAGTTTTCTTGTTTGTCACACTCAAGCCAACTCAAGCCGACCTCCTATAATTTATTTGCACTAAAAGAGCAAGGCATTAAATCCATCTAACCTTGAAGTGAAATCTCATTACTTTGGAGAATTGTCATGGTGCAGCATTGAGGTTCTTATTTTTATCACTGAAATTCAGTCAAGGAGGCATCTAGGGATTCTGTTGAGTAAACACGGCATCAGACTTATCAGGCTCAGTCTGGAAAAGGTGGTTCGGTTAGAGAGAGTTCAGTCCAGGAGATTCAATTGTAATACTATTCTTTATTTTAAAATTATATTAATTGTATTTCTTCAGATTAATGGGCCACAATGCACATCAAAATGAAGATATTTTATATGCAAGAGTACAGAGAGACATTGCATGGATCCTCAATGTCAATCCAGTTCACTGTCAGTATATTAGGACTGTAAGTCAGAAAAAAAAAATCTGTTTTTGTAATGCCAGACAGGACTGATTGTACTGTGCTCATTATGTATTCTTTTACTGTAACACCTGGATCTTTCCCTGTAGAATGGTTCAACTAAATCCCAGATTTTATTTAGCTGTTCTTCAGAAAGAGGTACAGTAATACTCACCAGCTCTCAAGTTCTCCCTCCCCTTTATCTCTTTAGTCATCTTAAATCTTAAAAAAAAAAAAAAGCACACTGGTATTAACTATAAAAGAAAAATCTGTTCTCTTCTGTTAAGTTTATAGTAAAGCTTTAATGTCTGAAAGATTGCATCGAGTCTTTAAACTGCAGATCAACTAAAAGATCAATCTGTGTTATTACAGGTTGCCTTGTATATCTGGGACAATGGGAACGGTCCACATCTCACTGCTGTTCCTGAGCTGTGCACTGAGCCGGAGGACTCTCCTCAGACCCGCCACTGTGCCACCACTCTGAGCAGAGAGCCTCCACTATGTGTGAGTATCTGCTCTCCAGTCAGATCAATTTTATTGTCCTCAAATCCCAGGAAGTGCTATGAGAACAAAAATAGACAACAACATAAAACAGTCTGAGCTATTGGCTCTTCTGTGATGATCTACAGTATTCGGCCTTCTGCCTTTGTGCCCACGGCCACATCAAAACAGCACCTGGTGCAGCACAACCTTGGCCGTTGTTGCTTTTTATACGCCACTCAGTAGAACATTGTGCATTAACCTAAAAAGACAGAAGGGGTTTGTTTTGCTAAATTTAATTTAGTCATCCGCCACAGAAGAATACTCCTCTATTGCTAAGCAACATCATGTTACATCCTCTCAGTATATAGAGTTACATTTGACAGCTTTTGTTGACTTATTTTTCAACTTATAAGTAGTTTTAACAGGTTTTTGGCTAATCCTCTTTGTTAGATTTTCCCTTTTGTCATATCTGGAGTTCACATGCGACTTCACATTGTCCACAGTTGGTGACTAACCAGGTCTCTATTTCTCCTTTATCCTCTTTATCTCTTTAGTTAGCCGTCTTACACACATTCTCTTCTGTATTTTGTTACATGAGCATATCTGTTGTATTTACCATAAAAAATGAATCATCCCACATATTTTGTGATCTATTTAAAATGATGTCTAAAGGATATTTGTAGTTTGTGAATAAGCTGGCAGTGTTGTTTCTTTGTAGTAACAGAAAATCTACAGCACAAGTTTTGGAAATTTGGCTAATTAAATGAAACTAAGAGGAGTACCATCACTCAAGTAGTCAAAAACTGGTGCTGCACTGCAATTATAACAATTCATTGAATATCTCTCATCTCTCATAATATAATGAACGCTTTATTACAAACTTAGATCTTCAGTAATTGATCTCCTGTGTAGTTTACTATTTACTGGATAATACAGAGAAATATATTACACTAGGTTTTATGTGCAAGGGAGAAATGTCTAGGAGGCAGGCAGTTTCTTAGAATAATCCTGCAGGAAATAATTGGCTCTGTCTTGGGCCATACTTGATGCAGCATTGTATCTGAGTGGGAGCCAGTGAGTGGGTGTGGCTGGGGAAAAAAACATCATGATTGGGTCACAAAGTAAAGTCAGTACTTTCAGTGTCATGTGGAAAGAATAATTTTAGTCTAGTTTGATTTGTGATTGCCAGTGCATGTTTTTCCAGTTACAGTATATTATTTTTCACACCATGTGAAATTATAACCACGCTTTTTCACATACCTGATATATTGTTAGTGTTATGTTTGCTCTAGCTGAAAGAATTTGGGTTGTGAACTGATCACAAGGGTCAGCCAACATTTAGCCAGCAGCTTTTGACCCCACATGCACCCTAAAACGATCACTAATGTTGGGAAGAAGTGATGGTGTTGCAGGGATGTGTACGCGACTGTAGTTTTGTTGAGAGTGGGTGAGGTGAGTTTAATTTGGGATGCCAGAACTACAGCTGAAAGTGTCCCGATTCTGATTCTTCCACACAAAAAGAAAAAAACCCAATCTGATCTTTTCATTTGTGATTCAGATCACATACTCCTTGTGCATATGTGGTATAGACTCTGGTACACGTTTGTCGGAGTTTGTCAGATTTATATTCATGTGGTTTTTACCTCCCTCTCGATGGAAATCACTATCCTCATAAAACTGCATTCATTTGACCAGAAAACAGGACAATGACTGGAGCAGCCAGTAAAGAGACATGAAGGTCACAGGGTTAATAAGAATTCAGGGAAAAGTTTCCATTCAGACAAAACAAGATGGGACATATCGTAATCGGCCATGTTTTTCGAAACAGTTGCAAGACAAATTGCCGAGTTGCGCCTCAGCAGCACTTGGCTGCAGTGTCAACAAAGAATCAAGAGCCTCAAGAGGCAGATTCAAGGAGGCGAAGGACACGATCAACAAAGTGGCCGCAGCAGCAAAACATGTCCTCTTCATTTTAGGCAATAAACTCATCGTGGTGTTGCTCGTCTCTGCATGGCGGACATTTCAGGACAGAGGCAGAGACATGAGTCATATTTTTAAATGAGTAAAACAGACAAGAAACAATGAGGTCTGAGGGGGAAACTGAAAGTGAGCAGTAAAGTCCATAATTAAAATTAATTTTGAGCCCAAGTTTTGGGCGTCCTGTAATATTTGGATGAGGTGTTGCCTGTCCGTCTGATTGTCCTGTCGATAACTATCAGTGTAGCCTGGTGTTCTCTATGGTCAACATTTGAAGGTTTTACTAGAGAAGAAGCAATACATTTATATAAATTATTAATTATTTACCTTATTTTATCAAGCAAAGAAGCCAAACATTTGCCTGTTCTAATAGGAATAAAATGTGGTGATGGACCTACAGAGAATTGTTCCCTGATTCTGCAGCTCGGCTTTACAGAGCTTTATAACGAGTCTCCGCTCATTGTTACGCTGTACAGCCTCTTACTTTACTGTTTTGGTTCACTCTCATGGCGTCATAATCAGACGCAGTTATCAACTAGCTGGTGAACATAGTGGAACATTTAGCAGCTGAAGAGCCAGATATTTTTCTAAGGAGTTGGTGGAGACCTAAAACAGAGTGAATATACTTATGTTTGCTGGGTGGCCAGAAACACGACCCCCCAAATGAATGATCATGTTGCTCTGCAGCTGCTGAATGTGTAAATAAGCAACTTAAAAAGTGATTATCTCAATGCTGTTTCAAAATTTGTTTCCGCTGCCCCCAAGCCAGTAATTGCACGTCCAAACAATTAATCCAAAATGAATAAAATAATGAAAATAATCATTAGCTACAGGCCTAATTTGTACATTATTATTTAAATATCCAGCTTTTGGTTCCTTTGTGATGCTCCAGCTTGATCCTGGCAAAAGAGATTGTTACTGTACATCACATCTCTTAATGTTCTTGGAAAAGGGATGGTTTGTGCAACAGCTGATGACATTTTAATGTATGTATCTTTAATGCATTGTGTACTTTTCATTAAGTGAACCTTTATGTGTGACTGTTTTGTTACCACATTCACTCTAAAATGGAAGAGGCTGCAATGTCTTTTTTTTTTCCCGCTCTCCAAGGGTACAGAAATGCACACAAAAATGATGAATTTTCAGTTTTTTTCTCTCCTCGTTCATTTAATTTATCATCTCTCCTAGTCTCATTTGGTGCACATCCTTTTATTTTTTAGGCTTTTATATTTCACAAATGTAAGCCTAATGCAGCATTAAGTCCTGAAGTGTTATCAGCTGCTGTATGTCTTTTAGTTTCAGAAGGAGAGCCAAAGACAACCAGGGGGCCAAATGACCTCAGACTATTAACAGAAATATCCAACTCTAATTTCACTTTGAAGATAAATGGTAAATGGACTGCACTTCTGTAGCACTTTTCTAGTCTACCGACCAATGGAAGCATTGACCCATTCGCATGCGCTCATCAGGAGCGGTTAGGGGTTCAGTGTCTTGCTCAAGGGCAGGGCCCAGGGATTGAACTGGGAGCCATCCGAGAAACTAGACGACCGCTCTACCTCCTGGGCCACGCCGCCTCGATAACAGTTCCCACTGATCACTTTGATACTTAATATCACCGAAAAAAAAAACAAAATTTCAACCATTTGTTTGCATATAATATGAATTCTGTTTTAATAATGTGATTTATGCTGTTTGTTCATGCAAGCATTTCTTTGATTCATGTCTCCTATTTTCATCAAAGGGGGAGCCTGTAAATAAAGAAGATATATTTGTTGCTGTGAAAACGTGTAGGAAGTTTCACAGTGAAAGAGGTGAGTCACACTCCCACTCTTACAGAATCCAAAACCAATGATGCACAATTTCCCTTTTAAATGGCACAAGCTTGTGTGCTGTTGTTTTCTCGTAACGGATTTGTTTTATCTTAAGACATGTGGGACTGTATGAGAGCTTTGCCTCATTATCATGATAAAGTCTTTCACCAGATAATTCCACCATCAGGATTTAATAGTATTGAAGCTAAAAAAATACCTTTAAGTACTTACCTGCGTGCCCCCCCGACCCCACCACCCCCTCTGATGCTGAAATGTACAATCATCTAAAAAAGATGTTAAGAAATCACTTACTGATTTTTAGCCATTTATTTGCAGGCTCTGACTGACATTAAGCCATCTACAGTAAATCTGCTTCTCTTTTTAACCTGATAAAGATTTAGCAGGTTCGGTCAGTATATCAAATGTCAGATTCATTTCAGAGGGATTAGACTAATTGTACACTACAGTCAAAAGTAATTCCACTAATTACCTTAACTACCATTTCCTCTGCCAAGCTGCCATTATCAGTTTCAAATGTAGACAAAATGATAATTAATATTAGATTTATATATGAAAAGTAAGCTTAGATCAATACGCAATACACATGAAAGACTCTTTAATGTAAGATGTCACAAATGTTAAGGCTTTTTCAATCCTTTTAATCTGTAGTGATTATATAGTGCAAAAAACAAAGATAGAAATTTGAGTTAATATACAAATATGGTGAATAATCTAATGTGGTTTTTCTTCCCTTTTTTATGGTACAATTGTTCAGAGAAGTTCTATTACTGTCAGAGCCTCAACCTTCAAAACTATTTTTAAATCTTTTTTTTTGGTTTGTAGATTTCATACTGCAACAGTAGTACAACTACCCTGACCTACCACAAAAATAAATAGGAAACATTGGTATCCATTAATACTTGTGTTTTGAGTTTTTATGGCTCTGCATACGTTGTCCACCTACAAAACGATGTTGGGTTTTATTTGGTCAAAAACAACCTAAACATCAAAAAATCTAAACAAAAGTCACAAATAAATTCCTCGATTGAGCAAAAAATATAAAAGGAAATAAAACAAACCATGAATTGCATTTGAAATTAAATGATGTGCCTGTCTGCATTACAGGCTTGTGAAAGTTTCAACATGCAGATTTAATAGTATAGAGCAGTGAAGTGTACTATAGTAATGTAGTATAGTAAAGTACATTCACCCATCTCTTTTCTTTCCATTTCCTTTTAAAAAGAAATTGTTGCACCTGTTTTAAGAAACTGTAATACATCTCGAGTATGTCATGTCATCTGGCAATTTACTGTTGCTTTACCACTAGTACTTTACAAGTAGCCTGATATAAAGTTTAATGTATATGTTTACATAGTATTTGGTTCATTATTATCCATTTTATATACACTCAAGCTACAGCTGTCTGTTTCACATGTTTCATATGTAAGTTGTGTTTTGTGTAGGTTGTTTGTTTTATTGTCTTTATTCAAACAGCTCCTTAAAATCTATTCATTGTGTACTATAGTACAGCAGGAAATGAACATCTGATCTGGTGCACTTGGGATTTTTTGTTTAGTTAAATAATTTCAATGTTTTGATATGTAATAGCAGTGTGATATTTGGAGCTTAATTGTACTTCCTGTTCTTCATCAGTTCAATTGCCAATTATTAGGAGCCTTTAGAGGCAATGAAGGCTAGCCAACTTAACTTTTTGTTCTTTGGTTTACTTTTTCAGTGTTAAATTTGCCACTCTGGTTCACTTTTGTTGATTTATAAGAGTTGAACAAAGCCTCGAGCTGCTCCTGCAGATCTCTGGGTATTCTGTGTTTCTCAGTGCTCATAGACTCTCTCACCTTGACAGCCCAGAAACTCATCAGAAAACTTCCAGATCTCATTAGTCAGATCCCAATCAAGTCTATAATAAAACTTAAAGCTCTGATGCCAGGAATTAGGTCAGTGACAGATGAAGGCTGTATGTACTAATAGCTTAGCTGAAAGACACAGTGTATAAATAGAAGGAAAAAGTACATACAGAAAAAAGATATATTGCATATAGTTTTACTTTTGTTTTTTGTTCTTTTGTTGACTTTGCAGGACTTGTTTCTCTTATTCTACTTTTTTCTTCTCTATGTTGATTGTTATGCACCAGTACACCCCCAAATTCCTTGTATATGAAAACTTACTTGGCAATAAACCTGATTCTGATTCTGATACAATAATCTGCTAACAAGCTGACCAAAACTAGAAGACTCCCAGGATTCATAGTTGTGAAATTCAACTGCTGAAACTGAAAGGAGTACTTTTTTTGTTTAACAGTATGTAAAAGTTTTGTGATATTTATTTGGTAACACCATTAATCAGAGTGAAACATTAGAAATTGCAAGGATTTAAAATGTATTTAAAGTGGAATAAAAAATGACAAAAGGTACACAAACCGTATCTGTGTCACATATTGCCAAGTTCTGATATTTTCTGCTTATTTTCAAGTTATCTTGAACATTCAAAGTGGAAAGATTAAAGAAACATTTATTTTCCCTCTTTTCTCTTCTGATGATTTATTTCTTCAGAAACATCTTCAATGGACTTTAATATAATATTTTACCAAAAACAGAAACATCAGAGAAACCATGTAGTGCAGTAAATATGAAATAATCATTTGGTCTGGGAACAAGTCTACTTTGCACAGAACCAGAGGTCTGCTGGTTGTGAAACTTAGTGAACGCTGTATTGATTTGTCTCCCCTTTGCTCTAGTTCCAGTGATAAAGAAGACTTGGGAGAAGGATGCCTTATTTTTAGAGTACTACAGTGACCATGCTGATCCTTCTATACCAACCGTTGATTTAGGAGTACCAAATACTGAAAGAGGTAAGTGCTCCTAAACTCCTTCAACCTCAGTTGCACTAACAGTTACTGGCTTTGGGTAATGGTGCAGGCTCAGCTGCATAGACGGAGGTACGTGAAAATGAAATGGCAAACTTCACAACTAACACCTTGTGAAGGGGTAGGGGGGTGGCAGTAATTCAAACCTAATATTGCAGGAAATTTGGAACTGAAGCGAGTAGGAGTAGCTCTGTCAGCAGTGCATTTCATTATTTTGTCTCTAAAAGTGTGTTTACCTCACAAAATGATACAATGGAAAGTTATTTGTTATTAAGTCCACTGAGTAAAAGGCAGATTTTAGTCAATTATTTTGGAATTGTGTAGTCAATTTAATCAGATTTTTTTTAAACTATTCTATGCTTTCTTTTCTTTTTATAAAAATTTATAAATTTATAAATTTATAATAATTCTGAGGGGATAAATTGGTCTGTGCCTTCTGTTTGTTCTTGAATTTGAGGAGATTCTCACTGACTGAGAGCTATAAACTGCACATTTACTCACCAGAAGCTTGGCCAACATCCCTTGCTGATTTCCACAGACTGTTGGACTGTCAGTATTTAATAACTGAAATGTTTGCTCCAGATATTTGTGTGTTTAGGAGCTGGTGATAATCTGACATTAGTTCATTTCCCCACTTTTTGTAGTTTATTTTTACCCACAGCACATTTTTTATCTCCCGAACTTTGCCAGACTTACTGCCGGGTCAACACGTCGCCCTGCTATGAGAGTTTGTAAAGATTGTTTAAAAGTATAGTTTATCATTTTCTTGCAGAGAGTTCAATGAGAGGATCAATAAAATATGTATCAGCAGCAAGCAGCCAGTTATAGCAGTTCGGCATAATGACTGGAAACAGTGGGAAACAGCTGCTCTGGTATGTCCAAAGTGAACTGAGTCAGAACACCTTTAAAGCTCACTGCTTTTACGTGGGGGTAATGTACCGGACAATTTCGTGGCCAGGAGCAGTGACATCCTGTAGTCTTGTCATCACTGTGTGGTTTCTAGGCAACCAGCGGGAAGTCACTCCAGGAAGTCATTGCTCCTGGCCAAGAAATTGTCCATCACATAACCCCCACACAAAACTACAACTTCTTATTTTTACCCTTCAGTTTTTGTACAGATTAAACAAACCAGATATAGCATGTTTTTTAGAGGTACTGGTCTGTTAGAGGACTGTTCTCTTTAGACAGAACCAGGCTTACAGTTTCTTCCTTTTTCCAGTCTCTATGCTAAGCTCCAGGGTGTATCTTTATATTCAACAGACAGATGTGAGAGAGGTATTTATCTACTCATTTAACTGTCTGCAAGAAAGCCAAGAAGCGTAAATCCCCAAAATGTCTAAAACTATTCCTTCACATCCACAGAACCTTTTTTAAAATTTCTAGACAATATGCCAAATGTTATCAAAGATTTTGGAATTAGAGTTTGTAGAAATATGTTTAAAATGATGCACAAGATATCTTTAAAAAATCATGTCATATGTGTTGGAGCGAGCAGATAAAGAACATGTATCTTACAGTATGGAAGAACTTTCTACATGTACGCAAAAGTAAAGTGAAATCAAGGAGAAAATCAAGAGTTTGGAGGTTAACGACCACTCCCTCGGTAGATTCACATGGCATGGCCTACTGGGAGGAGACCCTGGGACAAACCAGGCTAGTCTGGAGGCAAAACACATCCAGAGTCTGGTGATACCTCAGGAAAAGCTTTAACCCAACAGGTACTCCTAAGGGAGAGGGAAAACTGTAAATGCATTATGTATGATAATCAGAAATAAATATAAGAAAATGTACGTGGAGCGTAAGACCAGGCACCCTCTTGGTTGCCTGAGGCAGAGGCCATTTGGGCGCGAATTATTTAACATTTTTTACTGATGGCTGTTGGCACAAAACTGCACCGAAGCCCCCTCATGTTGCACCTTAATGGGATGATGCATAGGATGTACAGTAGCCACTTTCAGCCCACTGCAGGAGGGGTGAGGATTGTTGTTCGAAAGAGTCTGGTTTAGTCTCCAGCCCTCTTTTAGTTACTGTCTTCAGGCTTCTCAGTTCTTTAACAAGGACGTTTTCTGCAGCCTATTTGCATTGATGCAGTAAAGGATGCAAACAGATGACTTGAGGGAACACGCAGACTAGTCTGTTGCAGACCTGAATTTATTTATTTATGTATTAATTTATTTATTTATCTATCTATCTATCCTTATTTAAAATTTAATTAATATTTTTTTGTGTGTGAGAGATTTTTTCTAACCTTTTCTTTCAAAGTTACTCTGTTATCAGTCCAGTTTGTTGTTGATATGCAACCTCCGTACTTGAGGGCCGCCTCATCTCCACCTCCTCGTTGTGGATAGTGACAGGTCTCAGCGGCTTCTCGCTCTATAATACATCCACTACCAGCTCCTTTGCCTTCCTGACAGTGAACTACAGATAGTTCTTCTTGCACCAACTGTCAATGCTCTCAGATGTCAGGCATACTGCATCCTCGCTGGAATTATCACGTTGAATTTTTTTGATACTCTGTTAACAGCAGGAATCAGCAGTGATGAAAGAGACTCACACTGAAACTAGATATTGTTGGTCTGTGAAGAGCTAGACAATACATCTGTTTTTCGTCTAGCCTGCTGCTTATTATCTTCCTTCCGTATTGGTAAAAATGCCACCAGTATGTAAATGCAAATGTATGTGTAGTGTACATCATTACCAGTACCAGAACCAGTATATCCTGACCTCACTGTTGCACCTCATAAAAGTAGAGTTATAAATACATACCTTCTCCCCCAAGTTGGAGGTCTGACATGTGAAGAGTGAAAAGTGAAAGTACAAGCCCCAAGGCCACCACAGTGACTCTGGAGCTTAAAATGCATGGCTAATGTGTCGTTGTTTGGAATATTTAAATTAAAACATCTTTTAAAAGAATTGATTATAAGAACATTAAATCCCTGGAAAATGATTTAACATGTCGCTACCTGATTATAATATATGGTGATGTATTGCCTCGCTCTGTTAACTGTAAGTGCATGTTTCATAAAAAAATGTTTTTAATGAAACATCCAACAAAAATCATGGTCCCTAATTTTGCCCACTGAAAAAAAAAGTTTGATTTTGGGGCTGTTGCAGCCGGTTATAATTATGTGTAGATCAGGCTGTCGTGTATTTGATAAGGGACGTCCGAGTAAAGGTTTAATGCTCCTTCTCCTTAAATTATATTTATTTATAATAATATTTATTGATTCTTAACGGATGTTTGCACAAAAAACCATGTTAGTATGTATAGACTGTAAGATGTGTCATATTAGTTGCTGCTGTTAGTTGTAGTAAAGGTTGAATGGACGGTTGTGATTGAAACTGGGATACAGTGATCCACTACTTTAAATGAATGTGGGCCAGGGGCGTAAAGTTGGGGCACCAATGGCCCTTTTCCTGCTTCCTACCCACTACTTCCGGCACCCTTGCTTGGACCACACTTATGTTCACACTCTGCCTTCATTGTGATCTCAACTACACACCTATAAAGTCTTGTGGCTGCATCTTGCACAGTTGTGACACTATGGCATTGACAAAATCTGTCCATGGACATATAAACACCTGGGAAAGTACTCAAAATTGCTTTTGTTGTAGTTTTCCACTCTAAAAGGTGTCTTCAGGACCATATTTTGCCAGGATGACACACACACAAACTCACAAGGTGAAAACAATACCAGTGACATGTTTTCACAGCTGGTAATAATACTACTACAGTCCAGTACATCATCACAGTTTGAAAGACCCATTATAACCAAAGGTTTATTGCAGAGTTGTTGAAGGATATTTAGGAGATAACAGATAATAAGATAAGGTTGTAACTTGATATGTCTGCAGATTATTTTGTCAGAAAATAATAAAACAGTCCTTAAGATATTAAGTTTATTATTATATAGCAAAGAAAAGCATCTTATCCTCACATTTGACAAGGTGGAGCTAGCAAATGTTTGGCATTATTGCTTGAATATCAATAGATTAATTGACTAATCGTTGCAGCTCTAGGTCAATAAAAAGATAGATAAACTGGTTAATGTAGTCGATTTGTTCTCACGTAATATTTGTTAAATGGCCCATCAATTTTAATGAGCAGCACACCAACAATATTCCAGATTTTTTAAATATTCTCCTTGAATATACTGAACATACTAAGGTCTGGGTAAGGGATGAGGTATGGTCCCATTCCCCGTTTGCATATTGACCAGCTGACCGGCTGACAGCTGGTTATGCCATGACGGGAAAAAATGAAAGTGGACGTTATCTGGCTTTTCAAACCTGCTCCTTTCCATAACTGAACATTTTCCCTAACCCAGGGTACAGAGAGTTGGTGCGACTTCCTTGTGAGTTTGATGTCTTACTCTGGCTCTGCTCCTCTCAACCAATAATTTATGTTAGTATTTTTTTTAAGGCAGTGTTGGCTAAGTCTCATAGATCATCTAGGAGTAAGTGTCTCCTTGCCTTTAATTTTGCCTTCCACTTCCTGCCAGGATTTTTACTTTTGGGAGACAACAATTCAGTGTTGAAACTTTGGCAGCAATCCACCGTCCATCATCAAGGCAGGGCGATTTTCTGTAGTTTGGTAAGCAGCCAGATACTGAAGCCTCCCTCAGTTTAGTAACTATGCATACTGTCAGTCAAACAGAGCACTCATAATGCCATTTACATCCTGGCACACATACAGTTGATTTGATTTTTTACAGTGGTTTGAGTCTGATGTCTAGAAAAAGAGAGATTTTAATGTGATTCAACAACAACATTACAACAGAAAATAAAATTAGCATTGTACTCTATCTTCCCTATGATTTGAGAGCCATGTCTTAAAACTATATCACTAATGTATGTTTTGTAAATACAGTAATTCTGTATAATTTGAAGAGAAAGTTTAGAATCTAATCCATTTAAAGTATTGCTTCTCCCCTGTAAATAGAAGCAGTAATTAGAGAACAAAAACTGTTGCTAACAAGATGAAAAGATCATCATACTAGATGGATAGATGGACTTTTGGAACCTAAAACTATCTGGGTTTTTATGCTGTCATTAATAGTCACAAAGAAATATTAAGTCTGGTGAAAACACACAAGCCTTACAGTATATATATTTTGAAAATGGAAGAATAAACTCAACAGTCCGAGGTTAAAAATTTGATATAGTCTGAGCAAGTGAGGGGAGGGGTGATGCAAGACCTTGAAATGGGAAAATGGCATAGGAACTTTATCAAGTATATACTCAAACTACTGTAATTTCCTTTATTGTGTCGGAGAAGAAATACCTCATGATAGAATACGGGTCTACTTTCTGTAGCATTGAACTTTCTTTCGTTCGATACTTTTTTTTTTTTTGTGGTGGTGACATTTTAATGATAGATGCTGCATGAGACCTGGACGTGGAAGCTACTGCATCTCTCCAGGCCCCTGAACGTCACTCACTAACCTCCCCCAAGTAGAAATAAGACGACCAGGTTTGTCTGGAGACCTGCCTCTAAGAGTGCGTTTTGGATTTTATTCCTGTCAGCAGTTCAAGGTGTCCTTACTTATTTTATATTCAGATACTAAAAAAAAAAAAAAAACCCACCTTGGGTGCCTTATAAATAAAACAGTAGGGCCTCAGTATTCTTTGTGATGCTTGCCACCAGGGATTTCCATGTCTGAGCTCTCATCCCGGATGGTGTGCAGATATTTGGATTCTGATGGGTATATTTCTTTGGGTTCCTTGTATTTGTTCTGCACTACCACATCACTGTTTTTGTTTTCAGGAGTTGGCAGAACATTTTGTTCCATCTGGCAGTCATGTCAAACATGCCAGAGTAAAATTTTGATCTTCTCGGCCCATCATGCCAAACCCACCTTATTATTTGTTTGAGATGTCAGAATATAGAAACCAGCTTTCATTGAGCTCCCAAAGCTCGAGGACATGTCTTCACATTGGAAAGACTTTCTTTAATGCTGTACAATACAAATCTTAATAAGGTGGAAATGTCATTTTTGCCCCTTTTTTAAAGTAAGGTTATTTGTTTGATCACTGCAATGGCTGATGTGTCCACCCACATGTGCTTTTGAAATGTCCTTGAGCAGAATGCTGAACCACCACTTGTTCAAACTTTGTAACTTATGATGTATGCAACTGTCAAGTTCATGCGGAAATATACATTAAATGAAAGTTGCAAATGTACTGGACCCTTGTTAGGTTTAGGCACAATAGTCTCTTATTTTTATTGACTCCTCAAAGGCTCCTATCAAGAGAATGGGAGTGTAATTAATACATTGTTTGTTGCAGTAGTTATTCATCAAACACTATTAGCCACATTTAATGATTCTTTATCTTATCAGTTAGAGCACGATATTCACATTGCCCAGGTTGGATTTCCATAGAGGCCATACATGCTGAAACATCCTTTCGGTCATTGTACTGAATGGAGCTGTGGCATCTAAGTTACTGCCTTTAAAACTAAAACTGACCTGACTCTTGGTTTGCCTGCCGCCCTTCAAATCTTTTAGCATTTGCATGATTAAAGACTGTACTTATAGTCTACTATACTATAATGTATAATATAATTTTGTGGCAGAGCTGTTGTCCTGTTTATGCATGTGTGTTTATGCAGTGTGTGTGTGTGTGTGTGTGTGTGCATGTAAATACCTGCTCATGTCAAGTATGTTTTTCTCCCTGTAACAGGGTCATTTGTCTTTGTAAACCAGTTACAGCAAATGGCCAATACATGATTAAGTTGTAAATTCCAGTCTATTGATACCATGTCTCTGTTTGCAGGCCACTGTGGGAAAACGTTTGCAATCCTTCAAAGATTTCTAAGCAGCTCTGTCCCAAACACCAAGTGGCTCCTTGTTGTGGACGATGACACACTTATTAGGTATATTTTCATCATCTGGAAATGATTTTTCAACATGGCGTTCCTTCCCTTCTTTTCAACTGGGACACAGTGTCTCATTCTTTAAATGCCATAGTTTGATTTTTTTCTCAGTTTGCCTGACATTTATTCATACATTTTCTAATAGATTCTGTCTCACAGCCATGAAAAGGTTTGAACAGTGAAAGATAGAAATGCTTAGAATGAAGTCATTTTGGGGAAATGGGTTCAAGAGATATTACCATCCTTTCGAACATCTAAAAAGCTCAGTACATAAATTCAAGTCCAGCTGGCTTCACTTTATATCTGTCAGGTTGCCCCTTCATGTGGAAGGCTGTGGATGTGTAATAGTGCCTGAGGGAGAGCAGTTATTTCAGTTTCTAAATGGACAGTTTCATATGTGTGTATGTGATGGCATGTGTGTATGATGATGATGATGATGAGCGTGATGAGTTTGATCTGTGCTTTGTGCAGCCTCCCCAGACTGCAAGTCTTGCTGAGCTGTTACAACCCCTCTGAACCAGTGTGTTTAGGCGAGAGGTACGGCTACGGCCTGAGCCAAGGCGGCTACAGCTACATCACGGGAGGTGGAGGGTGAGTTTCACAGCTCAGATGCTCGGGGAATAACGATGAAAGATACAGACGCAGCGGAGGGACTATAAAATCAGTAATGGAAAACCTGTAATCTGTAATTTACAGATAAACCGCTTCAATTCAGTTTAAAAGTGTGTTGCTCCCTTAAGGGGAATTTCGCTTTGCAGGCTGCATTACAGTCAAGACACTCCATAAAAATATGGAATAAATCACCACAAAATAAACACACGGTCATCAGTTGACACAATATAGCGCAAAAATAATTCCTATGATCCTTACTCGTACTTACTGTACATGCAAGAAAAAGTGGGCAATAAGCACAAGTTATATGTTAGCTGTCAGTGCTGGAGGAAAGTTGTACTATAGATAAATCTTGAACTGTGAGTGAGCTGTGAGAGAAACTCTATTTAGGGACACTTCAGTTGCTGTGACACTTAACAGCACTGCAACTGCCAGTTTTCTCAAAAGTGATATCTCCCAAAAACTGTTTTGAGTGGCAATGAGCGATTTCTTTTGGCAGCCTAAGATTTGTTTTTTTCATGTGTAATTGTGTCTCTTTTCAAAGAGGTGTCACATCATTGTTGTGCAGAGCTGATTCACAGGAAACCACATTTCCCTCTCAGCTTGATTTGCATTTTCACTCCCTACTCTGTCGCCCTCTCGCCGAATGGGAAAAAAAAAGGCACAATGAAGCATAAGATGAAAGCTGAAAGACATACATATTATTTTCTGGTCATTTCCAACATTTGCTTATCAAATTTAGCACAGCTTAATAGGCTGATGTCTCTGATGTCCGCCTCTGTGTTGCTGCAGTATGGTGTTCAGCAGGGAGGCTGTGGTCCGACTTCTTGACAGCGGCTGCAAGTGCTACAGCAATGACGCGCCGGATGACATGGTGCTGGGAATGTGCCTCAATGCTCTCGGACTTCCTGTCACACACAGTCCGCTCTTCCACCAGGTTGTTTTCACTCTCTTACAATACATTCTTTTTCTCTCTCTCTCTGTCTTTCTCTTTGTATTTGTACCTATGGTGACAACAACCATATCAATCTCTTTGGCACCCATGAAGGGAAAAAAATTGCAGTGATATTTATGGTGCCTTTAAATGAATAAACTGTGCAAAGAAAGTCAGATTTCATCCCAGGTTTTACAGACTCATCATCTACAGAGAGATAAAGACCTTATTGGTAGTCGACAACACAACTGGCTAAGATCTGATATTTAGATGGCCTGCACACTCACGCAGGTGTGCCGCATTCAAATCATAGCTTAGATTCCATAATTACAAGCAGCTGAGTTGGAAAAACGATTCACATCAGTCTCTTTACTTGTACTTCTGAGTCAGACGTATAATTTCTGACAGCTATAATGTCGCCCATTTGGCTAGAATGACTGCAAAACTGCCAGTTATGTAAGGTTCACCCGTTCTTCCCATTCTGCTGACATGATGTAAGTACACCATCGTGTCACATTCATGTCAAATGGGACGGATATCAATCAAGCACAGTCCATACACACCCACACTGTCCTGAATGGAGTGCCAATTAGCATAAATAAGTGAAATCACCTGTGTGAGTGCACCATGAGTGCACAACTTTTAATAAGATACCAATTTAATTTCATAAATAAATTGACAAACCAATATTTTGATTTAACCCAAATCATAGGTCACTTTGTCAGTGAAACAGCCAATGAAAAGAACAAACTGTTACAACTTGATGTTTGGTTGAAAATCATTTCTAAAAGTTTCAGTAGCAGTCTTTGTTTTCAACATGAACATACACCTTCACTCTTACTCTCTCTGCAGCACTTGCTCGCGGTCTCTTGTGACTGCTTCCAAATATAAATTACTGTACTTAATCTTACCTTTCAGGCACGCCCAGAGGACTATGCCAGAGACTTCTTAGCTCACCAAGTGCCCATCTCTTTCCATAAACACTGGAACATCGACCCGGTTGCTGTTTTCAACAAATGGCTCAAGGAAGACTTGATGGCAAAAGCTTCGGATGGACTCAATAAGAGCGCTAAAACGGAATTATAATAACTTTAAGCACACATCTAGCCTGTATGAATATGTATGTATGTACAGCGTGTGTGTGTGTGTGCGTGCGTGTGTGTGTGTGTGTGTGTGTATTATGGAGTCATGAAACTGAAATGTTGTCCTTCACAGATGTAAATGTTTTTGTATTGTTGATGTTAAACTGTTATTAAGAGGGACCATGCAAGCGTGTGTCCATGACTTAATATGTGAGTGTTTTCATGACTGCATTGCATGTTGAGGTTTCTGTTATTTTGGAAATATGGATGTATTATGTGTATATTTATATCCTATGAATAATCTAAACCTTAGAGAGGAGAATCTTCCTCATTTGGAGATACTGTATCTTTTAAAAAGTATCACTTATGCTGTACAATGTGCTCTATTTTGACATAAAAGTCTAAATATTTGAGAATGTTTTGTATTTTAATGGAGGCCTATTGGGATTTAGTTACAGTACAGTAATATAAACTATGAAGTTGGTAAAGGTTAATTGAGGCAAAAACTGCAGTATGAAAACCGACGGCTGGTGCAGCTAAAATACAACATTAAGGCTCTCTAAAGCATGCTGAAGTTTTGTAATTACTCTCAAAATGTACCCAATATGTAGTTTTTAAAAGGGTCCAACTGCTGCTCATGCAGATAAACAACATGCTATTACTTTAAACAAACTAAATATCCTAATTACATTTCTGGCTAAAACCATTTGTATCTCAAGGCTCATTTTGATCTCAGTCACACTAACAAAAAACAAGCATAATTTCATGATCTACTTTCATCTAAAACATTAGCTGATATCCTGAGGTATGAGGTGGAAATGGGTTTTTATCAACATCAATACCAATTTTGCATTTTCACTTTTTTTCTCACAAAATTAACTGTCTCAGTAAATTAACTGGCAGACCTAATGATTTGCTGATCATTATTAAAGGTCTTTCAAAGACCTTGAGCCTCAGTAGAAGAATTAAACTTTTCTCCTGGCTGTTTGCCATCTAAAAAAAGTAATTTTGCAGCTGTAATGCTTCATTCATAAAAAAAACTGGAAGGGACTACCACCTTATAATGGTCGCAAAAGCTTTAGAAAACCTGAAAAGAAAGGCTTCATATTAATTACATTGAATTAATGAAAATTTTAAATGTTAATATTGGAAAACTCATTACTGTCGGTGAAAGGCACACTGTAATACAGAAGATGTTCCTTCACTCACAGATTCTGTCAGCATTGGGGTGCTAAATTTACACTGCCCTAATGGCTCACTGGGCTGGCTTGAGTTCATGAAAAGTCTATTAGCCTCAGGCATTTGAAGCAGTGCAATAAGTCAAGTAGACGTCTCCTAACACACCTATGAATTGTAACCTATTTGCAGGAAACAAGTTAAATTCCTTGTGGGACTCACCCACACATGGAGAGATGAGTGGTGGTGAGACAGTGCTTTGCACTTAGGGAAATCCTCTGCGTAATTCAAAGTAGGTCCACACAACATGCCTGCTCCAACAATATTTCTAGCATGTCAGTAACAACATCCCAGTGGGGTTGGACTTTGTCTAGTGTTCAGTTTTATTCTTTAATCCTTGTCCAAAACAGTGAAGCAGGAAGGTGAGTGTATCAGTGTATTTTCTCTCTATGTCCTGTTCAGCAAAGAGTCTAAGTGGTAACAAGGATTTTAGAAATACTGAGGTTTTGCTCTTCACCTAAAATAGACCAGATGTTCGAAGAAAAATAAACGCTTGAAATGTTTCACATTTTATTTATTACAGTAGGTGTGCTGCTTGATTTTATCATCTGACATATTCAACATAAAGGTCTAAATGCTGTTTCAAAGCATTTCCACACTTCCAGGTATAAAACTCTGACAGGGAAACACTGAATTATTTGTTTGCATTTAGTTTCATGGCCTAAAAATATGAAATCATGTTAAAAAAAAGGAGACTTTGAACTGTACACTGTCCTGCTGAGAACACATGTCTTCAATGTCCTCAGTGATAAGAGCACTACAGTCTACAGGATGACGTCCAGACGTTGTTCAAACATCAGCTGTGCAGCTATGATTATAAGGCTTTGATGATCATTTAAGTCGCTGAAGGTATTTTTATATCATGTGCAAAAAACATCACAGATGACTACCTACCTCTAGTCATTTGTGCCACAATATTGCTCTGTGAACTGTTCCATGATTTTTTATGGCTTTTGTCCTCTTTGGTTTGTGATTTATTTATGAATTGTTCATCATGAAAAATGATACAAAATATGTCCAATTGTGGAGAAGAGGCTAATGGGTCTGCAAGGTTGAACTTGAGAATACATTTCCTGTGCCTTTTTTTGTCTGTTTCAAAGGTTGAGTCACTCAAATTTCAAATTTCGAAAAAAAAAAAAAAGCAATTCCTCACTTCTGTCATGCAATTTTAGTTTTGGTTGTGTAGATGTTTAGATATCTGCCTCTCTACCCCTATACAATGGAAGTTAATGGAATTATATTTGTGCACTTCAAGCACTGAAAAATCATCCAAATCGCTCTCCAGCATCGTGGTTTTCATTGGCACTACTTTCTCCTAAAGAATGAATGAAAACTGGACCAGCCATTTGAGCAGCGGCAAGGAGGTGGCACCTATTTACCTTTATTCCTCGCTTTGAAGCAGTTAATTAGATTACAGGTGAACTGTACAGTAAGTTCAGGTTATCATATTTCAAAGTCTGCCTTTACCTTTGTAACAAAAGATTTGGGCTCATACGGCCGGATTAATATTCATAAAGCTTAGTTGAATAAAAGCATGTGTGAGCCAAGGAGAGTCCCGACTGGAGAGCAGTTGGAGAGCTTTGAATCATCAGTTGGGTCTGTTTGAACATGAGTGTGTTTTCCTCAGAGGATATATTGTGATCAGCAGGGCCTCCAAAGTGGAGCGAATGAGAAGAGCTCCCATAGTCAGTGCCATCTGAAATATCTGTCACAGTGGGCTCAGCTGAGGCTTTTATCATCACTCAGATTTCTCACTTGTTGCCAATCTTTTTTCCATCTCCGCAGGGGAACAACAGTGACTTCAAAAATCTCTTTAGCAAGATAATTACGAGCTACAGAAACTTAATTCTCCCCAGTTACACTAAGTCATCTCATTAGGTAAAAAAGAAGCCTGGTGAACCATGTTTCATAGAAAATAATGGCCATATTTCTGTTGCAGCATTTTAACCGTGCTTGCAGCCAGTTGGCTGGACTACATGTTCGGTCCAGTCCAGTCCAAACATCTTAACCACTAACGTTATTGAATGTGACATTTGTGAAACAGTGCTTTGTAAATTAAAAATACACAATTGCATTCAATCTAACCTTGAATTGAAACTACAGCATGTATTCATACATATTTCTATGTAGCCTATAAAAAGAAATGTTTTTTTAAATGAATGAATCATTTCAGATTCACTTGCAGGTCATTCACTGAATCATGTTAACAGCATTAATGTAGTAATTTGTGCCCTTCCAGTTATTTTTAGAAATGAACACAAAGGAAGCAGTGAAGGTTGTTTTTCATTTCAGGTCAGGTTGAGCAATTCATTCATTCATAACTCACCGTATTTTAATGTTTTCTACTTCATATGAAACCACTGCCAATTATACTCCCAGCTCTCTGTCACACACACAGGGCCAAAAATTAGCCAGGTGGTGTTTGATAATGTGTAACATTGCTTGTAAGTTTGATGTAGATGCAGACACGGAAGCCTTAGAGGTGTCTAAAATGTTGTTTTGCCCAGGGGAAATTTCACTGATACTATCCAATAAAGTTAGGTTGTAGTGATTCTGAACATTATGCATTCAAAAGGTGTTCCTCAGTAGGAGTCATCACTTTGCTTGTCTATATGGAATAAGAAAATCATGATAATGAATGTTGGCAAGGCTGTCGAATTAATTAATTTCATGCAAATATTTAATTCAGTGGTGTCCTGTAAGGGTAATATGATTGTGCCTGCACAATTTAGCCCAACAGAATAAACTCAGTGTCAAATTACAATACCGAGCCTGAGACGGGTCTCTTTAAAGAGGCGGAGTGTATAACACAGAGGATGTTAAACTTGTGCAGATGTGCTGGTAAATGGGCGGGTTGCAGTTAAAGCCAGGCCAAGGACAAGTGTTGAAAGTCAAAATGCTACTAGCTTTTAACCACCGGTTACACAAGATTGGTTTTATGGCTAGTGCAATCGTAAAATAAATAGTATGCTGTCATAGTGTCAGGCTACTGATAGCGATTAAAATATTTCTGAATACTTAGCCTCCGCCAGCTGCTTATTCCAAGAGAAGATTAGATTAGATCAAATAAACTTTATTGCCCTTGCAGGGAAATTTGTCTTGGACATGGAAGTCACAGCAGCAAGGACACGGGCAAATAAAACAGAACAAACAGCAGTGCAGGATAAAAACACAATATATCATGCAAAAATTGCAATTAATGACATACACCATGGGAAAAAATCTTGTCAAATGACTGTACACAAGCAGTCATAAATAAATAATAGGAACTAAGGAAAGGAAAGACACAATAGGGATGTGAGGCAGTGTGTGCAGTGGAGACCAAGACTATCATTCTGAGTTAATCAGTTTTATTGGCAGGGGAACGACAGACTCCTTGTATCTGTTCAAGCTGCGGCATGGGACACTGTATCATCTGCCTGATGGGGAGTGATGGTATTAGCTGGCCAAGATGTGAGTTGAGTCTAGTGATATATATACTCACATTATATGTATTTTTTGTGTGATCAAACTTGATAGATATAGCAACATGCCAATACAGTAAAGATAAGACATAAAGCCTGGTCAGGAGGTAAACTTCCCCAAAAATATCCTCAACCTAAATAAAAAAATACATCATGTAGTTGAAAAAAAAAAAAAAAACATTATGTTTTTTCTCCTATGGGGGAGCTTTCGGATGTTGCCAGCATGTTCTCAAGTTGTTGGTCTTTGCAGTGTTTACAGTGTCCCCATGGCCTCACACACTAAAACCATGTTTGTTGGTTCCCTTCAACAGCTGTGCTTTGATGGAAGTACAGGCAGACCTTGAATGATTACAGCACCTTGTCTTTGGCTGCAGAACATTTTAGTTTTTTGGTGGTCTTTACTTAGGAGTGCTTAAGGAGTACTCCCATGAATTTAGTATTGCATTTCCATAAAATGACTTGCAAGAGAAAGATTATATTTAAAAATGGTCAAAATTGAAGCTGCAGAGGTTGAAATAGCCTGACTTTTGTTTTTCTGTGAAATATTTGAAGTCTCAAGCCTTACCCAAAAAACCCATCAGACTCATAATTAATTCGTTTTTTTTTTTTTTTCAAACTACAGAAAAACTCCTTCTAGAGCCACAGAAGGTATTATACAACTGTTTTTACATGATGAGTTGTGAGCAGCTGACATTTTTCTGAGAAGAAACGGCCATCACACTTCAGACAATCAACAAGAATCAGACATGGACAGTATGGAACCTTAGGCTTTAATGATGTGGATGACATGGCATTAGTATAAAAAGTAACAAGGATGGGGAAGAGGCTGACAGCAGTTCTGTTGATAGTCCTAGGCGCAGGGAAAGGATTATCTCTAACAAGCTTAGTTTGTTAAGTGTGAAAAGAGTAAGAGCACTTGATTATGTCAGACTTCACCTCCAGTTCCTGAAACTGTATGAGCTGCACGTATGGAGGTGTGACACAGCTGCAGGATTAGGGGAGAGTTTTGTATAACTGTCATAGAGGAAAATTTGCACTGAATTCGCTGCAGCAGAATGACCAGTCTGTCTTATTTTACTGCACTGTCTAAGGCATAGTGTCTCAAAGTGCGGCCTGCAGGTCAGTGGCGGCCCTGAATGTGACACGATTAATAAAAATAATAACAATAAGTAGAAGAAGAATGTGTTATTGTGGTGTATGGTAAGCTCCTATAACAGCCAAAAATGAAAATCTCTCTCTCTCTATCTCTTTCTCTGTCTCTCTGCTGCTGGGGAAGCTTTCTGGCATCTTCACCTTTAATAAATAAATGATTTGTTTTGGAATTATTTTGTTCTATCTGTGCATTTTTCCTGTGCAGCCCTCAATCATATATGCTGCTGGTCTAAGGACTATAATGTGTGTTTGGCTGTTACATTAATGTACACTACACAGCCATTGCACTTAGATTAATATATGGTGTAGACACGGTGTGGCTCTGTGCCTGTGGGTAATTTGTTTCAGATTCTGACCCAACCCAACGTTTTAGCGGCAGTGGACAGCCACACTGCTGCACCACTGGGGAGCAACTCCAGTTCTGAGGACACTGTCCTTGACTGAGCCACATATTGTGTGGGGTGTGTGTTAGAATAATACTGTTTAACACAGTTCTGCTTTCAAATGGTGCAGGAAAGGAAACCAGCATTATGATGATGATGGTGAGCATAGCTATTCATTTACCAGAAAATAAAGAGTGCAAAGCAGCTCAGGTGCCTGGCTACTGTAACCGTGCAATGAAACAACATGGTGTGATGAAACTAGTCAGAATTCCTCCCACACATGTTAACCCTCATTTATCTTTGAGACACAGAAAGCAGAGAAAAATGGCCACCTGTTCACTTTCATCTCCACATGAAATGTAATTATTTTGAGAGGTGTGGGTAGCACAAGCCCCACAAGTCGCAGCTACTGTCCTTGATAGGCAAAGGAAAGTCTGGAAATACTGCATCAGTTAATTTTACATTTTTGGATTCAAAAGTTTTTACTTTGTGTAGTGATTAAGCAGTAACATGGTGTACAATGAAAGCAAACTTTGATCATCCATAAGGTGACGGTGGTGAGAAAAATGATTCAGTTCCTTCACAGTCAGCTGTGAGACCAGCTTTCACAGTACAGAGAACTTAGTGTCGTTTAATAGATAAGAATAGATTCAGCACCTCCTGTGTACGTAGGTGACCTAACCTAATGGCAGTTTTTTATTTTGCTAAAGTTACACAGCTCCATTTGTAAATCCAACTACAGAACTTCATCCTCATGGACAATCTGTGACCAGTAACACAAGACCCACTGATGGAAACATCATGGTCTCCAGTTGGTTGTGAATAAATCTTTGAAAATAGGCACTAATTACTTCTGTGCCTACATATTTTCAAAGACATAATCAGGAGGGATAATGGTTCATTTATCTATGTCCTATTCTAGCATCTATTTATGTATGCTTTAATGATAATTATCATAATTATGACTGTCTTAATCTCCTCATTTAATTTTGAAACATCATTTCTGCACAGTTTCTACATCTTTGATGTTGGAGTTGAAAATTAAAATTGGAATTATTTCAGAATAGCTCATAATCCTCTTATGGCATGCTGTTGGTTGTGTTTTATGATATGCAGAATTTAGCAGAAGAGTGAGGGTAAACTGGGATGTTGTCACTGGGAACTATGCAGGAAAACAGGGGTAGGACCCAAACGCGGAGAGGAAGGCTACAAAGTCCAGAGCAGGCAGGTCAATAAACAGGTCACAGGGAAAAAACAGAAGCATGGCGACCAGGCACAGGCCCAGGCCCAGCAAAGCAGAGCACAACACAACAACACACAATGATGTTACTCTGAACAAAGGAACTTGACCAGTATATATAAGTGGCTGATTAAGGAATGAGTTACCAAAAACCTTTTCAGATGTGTCGACTCACAAGCTCAAAATCCTGACAAGGTTGGTGTTGTGTAGGTTTACTGTTGGTGATAATGTACCTAAGAAATAAAATCAGTGGAATTCATATTCATCATGCAGAAATGCTTTAGACATTAGCTTTGCAGTTAGTACAAAAGATTTCTTCAGATCCTTGATCAATTATTGATGACCTGGCATTTACTGTCTCAACCAAAATGCACAATAAAAATGTAAAAAACTATTTTCCAGATGAAAGACAGTAATACATAATGTATTGTTGGCATTTGTGAGGATATTTGGAGTGAATATGTTGGACCAGACGAAAACAATACCTTGAACTTATGACCTGTAGCCCTTTAACCAGAATAATATGGTGCGCTGGAAGAGGGGAGAGCAGTTTCGAATCTAGGTGCAACATCATTTTAATTAAGTGCAGAATTAAATATGAGAAAGATAACATTTAAAAAACTGCTAATTGTGTTTGGCTGTGACCAGAACCTTGAATGGGTTTGTTGTTGTTGTTTGCCGTTGGTTTATTGTCTTTCTTGTGCATTTTGTTTTTTTACAAAGCTCACCAGGCTACAACTAATCAGTGGTTAATTAGTGAATCTGCACTGTGATGGTGGCACCATACAGAGAGAGCAAGCCTCATGAATACTCTCCCAGTCTGGATGTTGACAGCAGTTGGCAAATATCAAGAAGCATGGTAGCTACAACTGAATAGCAATTTCCTGCCTGGTGTGGTCCTTCCTAAATCACTATAAACTAGAAAGACAGAGACGCTGGTCCTGTTCTAGCATTTTTGAGGCCAGGTCAGTCATCAGCCTCGTTGTATTTCGAGTGATCACAACCCTCTCACAGCCTTCTAGTGAATTGTATGAGTCAGGGACAGAAACAAGTGGTTGAAATTGTTTGGAGGGAAAACATTATTTTCCCTAGAGTGTCTCCAGTTTTACCATATGATAAATGTGAAAAAAAAAATAATTATGGTGACTCCTCAAGCGTGTTTTGAAATTTAAATCAAAGCAATGAAACTGTCAGTGGCTGCTGTTGATGTGACTCCGGTGTAGGCTAATTCTTCTTTAGGCAAACAGCCAAAGTGTTGGTGTCAATCGATGACTGACACCTACACTCGGTGCATGCACACAGTGTATGTCCCTTGTCTGTGCTGAAATAACTCAGGATGTTCCGGGATGAATTTATTCCGTCATTCTGTTTAAATCTTATTGTATTAGTCCAGTATTTCTCCAGTAATGTGTCCCAATGGTCATTAATATCACTTAAATTGCCGTCAGTATTACATTAGCCTATCTTTATTGTCTCCTTTATTATTGCTCTTGGCTCATGCAAATTCATACAGCAGCGGTGAAGCCACAGTTCAGAAACTTTCAACAGATCAGTACAAAAAAGAAAAAGATGTAATCAATCGTGACATTTAAAGCAGAATGAAGCTCTGCTGTTTCATCTGTCCTCTGTGAACAGAGAGCCAGATACAGACTGTCTCCACTTTTGTTTTACGTAGTAGTCTCACTGCGCTTTATAATCCTTCTCAGTTCACTTTATGTGCCTGTGTCAAGTCAAAGCAGTGTATGACCCCAGGTCCTTTAGAGTACTTTTTATTTTAAACAAGCCCGAGAGTGTACTGCCATGCTAACAGCTCTGTACTAAGGCACAGTGTGATAACGTCAGCATGTTAACACGCTCACAATGACAATGCTTATGTGCTGATGGTTGGCAAGTATAGTATTTTACTATGTTCATCATCGTAGTTTAGTGTTTTAGCCAATTTGCACTAAACACAAAGTACAGCTGAGGCTGATGGGAATGTCATTTGTTTTGCAGGTGGGCTACTTAGACATAAACCTGGACACATTTTTGAAGTTTTGACCTAATGGTGTTCAGGGGATCACCAGTGTCAGTGAGAGTCATCCTTAGGGCGACATGAATGTGTGAACCAAATCTTTTAAGATTCCCTTCAACATCGTTGTTGTTGACACATTTCACTAAAAAGTGTCAACCTCGTGGTGGCGCAGGATGAAAAGTCACCAAAGTCAGCAGGATTTATCCTCTGGACACCATGAATGTCTGCACCACATTTCATGACAATGTAGTAAATAGTTGTTGAGATATTTCAGTCTGAACCAAAGTGGTGGATCAACCGTCTGATTGCCATCCCCTAGAGCCACGCCACTAGAACGGCAAAAAATCTTGAAAAACCATTAGGACTACTTACTTCATCGCACTCACAGGACAGAGGAAGGTAAACAAAGCTCAGATGCAAGTAAGCATGTCCTTATTGCTTGTGTTAACCTTCTAACCCCGACATGATTGCTTTGCCAAAGTTGTAATGGATCGTTATTGCATTGCAGTCACTTCTGGACTGAAAGGCTTCATGGTCTGCAGAGACTTTGCACTAGTTATTGTTAAAAAACTGACACTGTTAAAGATATGACACAACTAATACCACCAGATGTATGAAGATTAGAAATATTGTTCAGCTCTGTTTGGCTTCTTGAAATAGAATTACACCGCATGTTCATGAGTAATGGCTGCATTATAGCACTGTAAAAACATTAAAAATATATTGTCTGTGAAATGTTGTAATTTGTCTGCATTTGCTTCCCTGCAAGTGCACTCTGTGTGGGTGAATGTCTCTCTTAATATTATCAGTTTAAACTTGGCATCTGTTAGAGATTTATAGTCTCTGATAGAGGCTGATTGAAGTTGTCCAATCCGGTTATGTGGGGCAAATTGGTGTAAAACACAAAAGGGCGATACATATTCCTACAGTTAATGATTTGATAACAATGCCCTTCATCCTTTACATCCGTACACACTAATCAAATTAAGAGATGACCAGAGGACAAATTCCACACCTTACACTAAAAAACATGCAGAGAGCAGCTTTCTTGCAGCAAAATGCACAGATAGTGAGACAGATGTTTGTGTTCTGACTGCAGCCTGTCAATAAATGGAGTAACAAGTAGGATTAGAGATTTGTTTTAATAAAATCTCTCTGTAACATAGTTTGACTGTTAATATTGTCTAAGGAAACATTTATTAACAGTCTGTGATGCTTTTCCAACTGGCAGTCCTATATCATTTTGAGAGGTATATATGTGTGTCCATGCAGATTTGATCACACGTTAGCTGAAGATGCATTTCAGTGAGTTATACCTTGTCCAAGAATAACCTCCTTCCAAAATGGTTTGATAAACCCATCTGGGCATCCTCCCCTAATCTTGTAATTTGAGTGGTATTTCTTACAGCAGCCTCATAACTTAAGGCTGTGTCGTTTTGTGGGGGGTTATATATCCACAGAAGCAGATTGTTGATAAAATCAAAGATAAACAAGCGGCCTTCCTGCACGCTTTTGTGCCAGGCCCAGGCCTGCAATCCCTCCTGGGGGAGATTAGCAGGTAGAGGACAGATTGAAACCAGACAGAGAGGGGATGATGAATTGGAGCATCAGTTCCAGGAAAATGATACACAGTACTCAACTCTGCTTTCCCATAGGGTCCTAACAGTGGGACTGATGTTCGTACGCACACATGGACGTTCCAGCGGCTTTCCAGCTTTCACATCCATGTCTGTTCTCTATAAACTCATATTCATTCAGTATAATTTGATTAATTTTTACTGCCTCACATGTGGAGCAGTCAAGAAGAATTACAGAGCCATCATAACAACAGAAATCAAGGAAACAAAAAAAAAAAGATCAAATACAATAATCATGTACAAATTAAACCACAATTGGACACAGTGATGTAAAGGTCATTATATTTATCACAAGTAATGAGATGAGCCCAACAGCAGTGAGCCAGCAACACTCAATCATCTTTAAAGTTTACAGTAAAGTGATGTTCAGGGTAAGGCGATAGAGAACACTCAAGCCTGATTTCTTTTTACAATGTTTGTAATTACTCACCTAAATAACATTACATTAACAGTTTGACAAGCCTGCCTAATATATTCCTGATAACAAATGACAATGTCCAGAGTAGCCACCAATTGAAAACATGCTAATTGAACAGATCCATCATATGTTTACAGATATGAAAGTAAAGTATTAATCTCTTGAAGCCTACATAATGACACTGCCTCTTTGCCAAACAGAAGGATGCTGGCACAGTTTGCCTTAATTATTAATAACAGTGATATTATATATGCACTTAAAGTTATGAAGTTGATTTAACTTACTTATGTGTCTTTTTAACCCTTCACCACCACTGTCTATAGTATATAGACAGAACATCTGCACATCGAGTAATCACTACCTATTGAGAGCTAACGATCAGGGTGTAAAGCCACAAGTTCCTTACAAGTCACCCGAACACTACGTGGTTGTGTGTGAAACCCTGACGATGCAAAATGCACTCAAATGAGACAGTTGTGACTCCACTGATGTCCTGACCTGCAAGTGGTAGTAGGTTTCGTTGCTAAACCTAAAGTGGAAAGAAAAGCCCATTAAAGTCCTCTTAGCCGTGCAGAGCATTGGGGCTGCAGTGTGCCGTGCACGGTGTGCCAAGTGGCTAGCTGTGCATAAAAGGAAATCATGGCTGCGGCTGAAGCTGCCAGCTCCTGATTTGCACTTAAGTCAATTGTAACTGGTTTATCTGAATAATATAATATATCGTCTTTTAATTTCGTACCGCCCTTTGTCCCTCCTTGACCTTTCTATGTAAATTTCTGTCTCTTCACTGAAGTAGAATTTGTCTCTGACTACTGTTGTGAAGGAGAAAGCATTTATGTGGGGGGGAAAGTGTCACTGGCTTTCAGGTTTGGTTGAATGCATTGTAATATTACTATTTTTGGGGTGATCATCCTTGCTCTTGAAAACATTAAACATGCCTTCGCTGTGGTGGCATTAGAGCACATAATGAGGGTGGCGGACTAGCTTTGCCGCCACACTAGGAAAGATATTAATGGAAAAAATACACCTGTTTTAGCAGCCTAGATTAAAAAATGGGGCTGCAGGGGAGAAGAGCGTCACACCCCTGCTAAGTGAGACCCTGAACACTTGTCAGCTCAGAGAAAATAAACAAATTTAAAAGCAAAATACAAACAGCAAGGAAGTGACTGCTCCATTCAGCTTTGTCTCATTAGATCTTTTCCCTCTCTCATCCCTTTGGTATCCTTTGGCATAAAGCAATCAGAGCCTGGGTTAGTAAACATGAGCGTGCTGTGTGCAGTGTACTGATGATACATGAATTCTGGGTATAAACAGTTACTTCTTGCTGCCATTCGGAGCTGTCAGCTTGCCAAGTGAGGCTTTGGAGTCGGTTCAAAAATCAGTGATTGAAAGGCTTGCTCGAGTATTTAGCCCTTAAGATGTTGGTATAAAAACATCAGTGGTGTAAGGTGGCATCTTTACACCTCCCCAGGTCCTGTGTGCAAATCTTACAGGATCTCATACACTTTTCATCTGTCTGAAAACCATTAGTCGCATAAACCAGCTGTTTGTCAGAGTTAAAACAAGACATAAATTGCTGGCTTTTTCAAGTAGCATCCGAGTTCCTGCTTAATCTTTATACAAATCAACTCTCACCTCATTTCTCATTTTCCTCATCTCCAGTAACAAAAACATCACCTGCTGCTTTCAAGCTTCTGTCCAAGAAACCATTGTTAATTGTGCCAAGTTTCTCTCCTGCAAGAATTACAAATACCTAAGTCGACTCCAACAGTCTGAACAATGTTAATAATATTTTTTGTGTTGATGGTAATTCAAAATATGAGACTAAGCTCTGTGCAGCTTTTGAACAGCTGGTTGAATCTGGATCATATTCCAAAAACACAGACGAACCTTTCACATCATCCATCTAATCTAACATCATACATGTACCACAGGACTGTGGCACCAAAATGTCACTGTGTGTCCTCGTTCAAATACTTAGCAGAGCTCGCTGAAGCTGCACATCTCATCTTTGGCCTCATCAATATGGTTTGTGAAATTGGGCATCACACCCAAATCCATGCAGTCAAAGCATCCCTGCAAGACATGAGAGCTTTGATCTATACTCCTGACCTGCCGCTTCAGTGCTTTCTCCCTCTGCAGCCGCCTCTCTGTGGTGGACTGCTCTCTTGTGCTTTTACTCAAAGGTTTCAAAGGCAGACCCATATTCTCCATTAAAAGAGTCAAAGCAGGAATTAAGGGGTCATCATGCCTCAGACTTTCAGCTGTGGGGCAGGTTCCAAGCTGGAAACGTTCATATTATAGCAAGAAATCCACCAATATGGAGTTGCTGCAGGACTATCAACAGCCACAGAATAACCCTGAAATATGTCAAGACGGCATTGAACCCTACACCCCCCCGAGTCGAAAGTAAAACATGACTTACTTTGAAGAAGATGTGGCTAATGTGATTTTATGCATGTCTGTGTGGGTCATGGCTTTCACAAGCGGTTTATGGAATCTCTTTTTAATTGGTTTGCAGACTTTCATCTGGGCTGAAAACTACCTGCATGTGCATCAAGACGCTGGGCTGTGACAATCATCCACATCCTCCTTTATCCTGGGTTTTTTCTAGGCAAGGAGCACTTGGATCAGGTCAGAACGGTGGATGCTGAGTTATGCAACTGCTTTGAATTCTGTCTTTCCTTTGTGCGGTGGCACTGATGTGTTATTTCAGTGATGGGTATATCACCACAGCCAATATGCTGCAGCCAAGAAACACCTGGCTCACTTTAGAGGAAAAAACACACAGGAAAACCTTTTCTAAAGCTTAATTAGTATTCAAATTGCATCGCATCTTTTTATGTATATAAGTTGAATACATGCTGGTTTAATCAGGGCACCACAGTTATTTCCATGCACATGTCTGTTTATCTTATTCATCTATGTTTATCTTCTTGTTTTTTTTTTGTTTGTTTTGTTTTTAATTATTCAAAATTATGTTTTTTACATTTTGTCTTGTAGTACACCTGGTGTTCTATTACGCACCAGCACTGTAGAGCTCTGCTGCCATCGTGACAAGCCCCGATGTGTGCATACAGATGACAAAGCAATTTTGTTGTTCTGGTCTGGACAGAGCTCTTGGGCATGCTATCATCTTGAATCAGAAGCATGCTCTCCCTGAGTGCTAAAACAGAGATGTCTGAGAGGTTGATGGCCAGCCATTGAACTCCGTCCATCCTTATCAGGGTATCTGTTCTCATCAACAACAGCTGTGTCTCTCTGAGGCTTTGGCTTCACACGTTAAAAAGATTATTATTTTTATTTTTCAAAAAGCAACACAGACCTTAGATTTTAACTTCTGACACATCTTTTACAGCCAAGACAGAAATTTGTGTTTGTGTTTGAAGCTCCATTGTAAAAAACATCTTCTGTCAAACTGTATTATGTGTTCTTATATTCCCTTGGTCATCTCTTTGAAAATCATTCTCTCCTACACTTCTCAAGCTTATTATTTTCCAGGCATTCAAGTCAGTGGTGCTGCTCTTCACCACCTCTTCTTCAAAGATATTTCCAATCTTATCATGTTCTTTGACGCCATCTGCTGGATCCTCATTAAATTAAATCCTCTGAAAGGGCAAATTGGCTGTCCCACTCACTGTACACATAATTACAATACAGGCACATATTGTATTTGCATATTATGGGTAACTTTTTCCATATTTTGTTTGAGTCAAACCATGGTGGAGCAAAATCCCTGAATTCTGTCGCTAAGATAATTTTCTTATTTCATATTCCTTTCTTACTGATTTGTTGAGCAGCCATTAAATAAATATGTTCATGGGGGGGAAATGTGGAGTTTGAATGGTAGACAAGTCAACAAGACAGGAACCTCATTATGTCTAAACTCTCAATATGCGCCAGTAAACAGTATTATACACTATACATACTGTACTGTATAGTATATATACAAATACAACTCTGCAAGTGGAACATTTTTTAAACAGTTTTAAAAGAGGGGTCGGTCATAGTCATGAATAATCTGGTGTTTTTAAGCTTTTATGATATATTTATTGTAAGATTGTTTGTGTTTTGTGTTGATTTTACCTTTTTATGCCTTTCTCCTGCTGAGTGAATATGTTTATTTTCATCTAGGGACAAGAGCTGAAAACAAGCCTGGACTATAAATGCTGTGGTATGTGGCATTAACCAACGCTATGCACCTGTCCTTATGCAAATAAACATTGTAATAAACATATAGTCAAATGAATTCTAAGAAATATAAATGATGTGTTTATATAAAAATAGCAGCAGTTGAAAAAGCGGTGCAATACATGCAAATTACACACAAAGATGCATGTGAAATAATAATAAATAAGAATTTTAGGCGTCCTCCCGTTGGATTTCATTTACATTATGTATTTTAAAAACACCTTGAATATATTTTTGTTCCATATGAATATTTATCACATTCTCTAATGACTCTGAAAAGAAAAATGCATCATAGCCTACTTCATGACAGCTTTAACCCAGTGCAGCCTCTCCTGTGATATTCTGCGGTGATCGTTGCGTGTCAGACGAACCAGATGCGTGTGGAAGCGGCCCCGCATGGCCCGCAGCCAGGTCACCGCGCCGGCCGAAGACAGCCAGCGCTTTGCATGCTTTCCATTATTCAGCAGGACAGGAGGGGGGGGCTGCCGGAGGAGGAGTCTGCCTCCGCCGGAGCCGATGGAGGGACACCGACAGGGACATGTCCGTCTGAGCCAGTGGATCTCCTGGAGGGACGCGGGCGCTCGGAGCTGGACGCGCTTCTCAGGTGCAGATGGAGTGAGACAGACGAGCGCACCTGCTTCACACCGAGGTATTCATCATGTTCTCTTGAAGTTTTATTTTTTTTTTTTTTTCTTCTGTAGTTCGTGTTTTCGGCGCAGTAATGTGGTTCTTGTCTTCACAGCTTGTAGAAAACTTTGGGTTTCTGTTTCTCTCTGCGGGTCCTACACGAGGCCTTGAAATGGAAGTCGCTTTAATTTCTCTAAGTTGGAGTTGATCGTTAAAGTCTTTAGTTAAATCCTGTTTTGAGGGGCGAATATAATGAGTCCTTATTGGAGAGAAGTTGTAACACTGGGGGGGGGGGGGGGGGTAAATGATATGTGCTGTTTTGAAACGAAAGTTACAGTGAGGTTAATCATTACAGGCCAACTGCATGTTGTATAAACCTCTTTGTTTTAGATATAAAGTAATTACCCGTAGAGGGCGATGTGTTGCATTTCCAAAAGAAAGAAAATGCTTTTGTGAATTTGTTGCTCCAGTGTGTTGCACGATCAAGAAGTAGGTCCTTTTTTTTATTGTGTACAAATGCACCTGATGAATGATATTAAAATGCACTTTTTTTTACTGCAACTTCCTAAATGATCAAACCCTGATCCCTTCAGCGGGAAACAAAAGAACACATTGTATTACAGGCCACCCTAGTTAAGCAGATTGGTGAGAAAATAAAACCCATCACAGGTAGTTCTGGACAGTTGTCATCACTGTCAAGAAAGTTCCCGCTCCTTGTTGTTCTCCAGGTGTTCTGGTTTTCTACCCATCGTCCCAAAGACATGCAGGTCTCATGAAGTGGAAGTCTTCCCCCCGACAGGTGTGAGTGAGAATCTGTTTATCTAAACCTGTCATGGTCTACCTGCCCAGGATGTACCCTCTAGCCTGATGCATGCTGGGATAGACTCCAACCCCCTGGTGTCTGGTGACCCTTGATGGATGTTTAGATGGTGCTTAGTTTTCTTATTTCTGTCGTAGGAGCAGCATTTAGCGTAGCACAGTGAAGTGGTGGATGGAATACATATGGCAAATACAATTTCCACTGTTTACATCATTGACAGTCCAAAACATTCCTAGCATTTGTCTCCTTTTACATTAAAATAAACTTGCATTAAACTAAAATAAGCACTCCGGTCTTTTAGAATAGCACGGCAAAAAAAATCAAACAGTGCTCAACCTTGCTTGTATTGCATTAGTCTTTCAGAAGTTTGAAGTCTGTCTGGGTATTACAGTGTCAGTTTTATTTTCAAACAGACTTGCAGATGTGTAAATGAGGATTTTACGTCTTTATTCTGCACACAAATTTAGTTGACACTGTTATTTCGTTTGGTTCTATTTCTACAAAACAAACGCAACAAACTTGTTTGTGCAGAAGCGCTCCATAAATAACGTTGACTTGAACTGACTTGACATTGTTGTCACTCCAGCGAAAACTCGTACTCCCCAATGTTTGTGCATGTTAATGTGAACCAAAAATGTCTCCCACATAAAAACTTGCATAAAACAAACTTTGCTTGGAAAATAATACGATCACTGCTGTCAATACTGAGTAGCAGCACTTGCTTTTCAGTAAGTTGTGATCAAAGGTTTTTATTTTTTTTTTAAGCTGGCAAGTAAAGTAATCAATAAAAACACTGCCTACTCATACCAGAAATACATTTTAAAAACAGTTTCTAATTGAACCGCCTCCAAGAGGTGCTGGCACTATGATTATTAAGGTGTCTTAAGCAGAGAAGAAAAGTACTTTTCAACCCTTCCTCATGAGAGAGTCTGTGCATGGCTGTAGGCATTGGACGTAATGAAGGGTTTAACAACTCAACCTAGTGTGCCTTTCCTTTTTATATTCATAATCCCTTCTGAGTTACTCAGATAAAACCCCTGAGCTATCTACCTGGCAAGAGAAACTGAATCGATAATGAACATGTACTTTAAAGTTGGTCTGCGTGCCATGCTGACACTGGGCAAATATCTATCAGGAGCAATAAATAAGTGATTTTTTCTCTCCCAAAAGCAAGGCAGGCCTATTGATGCACAATTCATAAGAACATAATCACCTCACGGTAACTGGATATGCATGGTGCTCACCTCCCCTGGTCTCGGCAACAGTGGCTGCATGTGTTCAGCATGCAGCCCCTCCCTGCCCAGGTTTATAATAGGCCGGCGGAGAAGGGAACAGGTGCAGGTGCAGACATGTTTGCAGCCCTTAGATGGTCCTTATGTGTGTTGACCCAGACCCAGACCCAGACCTGTGTAGAGAACAGGTGACCCGTTGAATAATTATTCACTGTGGATGCTGGCTTTTCGTCTGTTTCATCCTTACCTGTTGTGTGAAGTTATTATGTAAAATGTGGCGAGACGAAGGCAGTGGCATGCCTGACCTGTAATAGTTGTAAAAGGATGCAGCAGCTGTAAAAGGTTGAAAGCCTTGATCCCATGTGGTATTAAGTTGTCGTTATGCAAAGCCCTTCACTTAGCATTCAAGAGATTTGTAAATGTTTAAACAGCACTCTGTACAGTAGCTTAACGTTGCTTCTCCTCTGAGCGTCTAGAGAAAACAGTCAAGTCAAATGCACTTCAGTGATAACACTGATATTTTATCACTGAAAGTTGTGAAGTGTGTTGGGTAACAGTGGTCTGTATCCGGCATCAGTTACCACAGTGTGTTTGTCTACTTGTTGCACGAGTGTGCTATTCAAGAGTCCACGAGCATAGCTTGAATTAACCTTCAGCTGGTTTGTGCTAACATTAGAGCCTGATATTTATCAATTATTCATCATGTTCTGCTCTGCCTGTGCAAATCTAAATGTGTCTCACCATGGAAACAGCCTTCTGTCTCCGCCGGAGGGTGTTGGTTTCAGTGGCCGTCGCGACTCCAACCTTGTTTCTCAGGCCAGGCAGTCCTGCTCTGCTCCACATTCTGAAACATGCGATGAAACAAACAGTTTCACAGTTTGCAGTCGATTTTATTTGAACTTCAGTCAACTTGTCATCACTTCAGTTTGTTTCAAGACTTGACAAAAGTTTATAAAATGAGTAGTAACAGCGGATAAAGGCTTATTTATTAGTAGATTTCCACATTGTTGATCATTGATTTGCTCATGTTGATTTTTTTACTTCAGTATTCTTGGATGCACAGAGTACAGTCCAAGTTGTAGTTGTATATTCACTTTCATTTACAAAGTGGCTGTTTTATTGCTAAACTACTTTTTTGTTTTTACATTTATTGTATAAATTGGTATACATTTGTAAGCTGCTAGAAAACAAGAACCATCGTTACGCCATAATCTGCAAATTCCTGTAAATAAAGCTCAAACTCTTCACAGTTAGGTGTTAAGTTAGAACACTTTAGACAAAAGCTAGACTGTTCTCTCAAAGATGAGAGTTGTAGTTGTTTATTGTTGTGTATGTTTCGTCAAGGTAAGACACTTCATTAGACTGAGAAGGTTGTATCAGGGCCAGTTGTATCTAAATATTATTGGTAACTTGATTATGGTATCACTTGTCAGTTTACAACACTAGAGGGTGCACTATTACTACAACATCCTTTACTAGTTCATAACACTACAGTGAGCCTCTTGCTCAGGTTACATAAGATATTTGAATTTTCAGGTTTCTAACTTTGTAAGATTTTGTTGTTGTGAATACATAAACATAAAAATAAAATTAAAAAACTCAGCATGAATATGGAGCCCTGAGGGACAGTCATTTCTGATAAAAGAAAAAGTTTGAATATAAAAATATAAATCTTAAAAATCCACGTCAAACACAAAGTTAAAAACTTTAAATGCACTTATTAAAAAACTCAAAAAACTGAGCAGGCTCATTTGTAACTGGAGTAAATGTATGTTAGTAGTGATTGTGATTGATATCTACTGTTGGTCTACTGACAGGATCATGTGCCTAAACCCCAAACAAAAGCATGTCATTAGATGTTTTGCAGACATGTCTTTGCTTTGCTTGTTGTTTACTATGACAATATTATGATTCCTGTCCTGAAGGATGTTTTTAAGTAGGTCAGGACCGGCCTCATAGGTAATTGTAATTCAGACTCCATTACCCTGCAGGAGTGGTAAAAACATGATGAGTGTACTTTGTTGTTTTTTCAAGTGTGCTACTGCAGAAGCTTTCCACTGAAACTGTTTTCTTTAGGCTACCTTTTCCCTTGACAGGTGCATGAAAAGTGAAATTATTGCTGGACTCATTAGATTGAAGAAAAACTTGTTGCCAGGGGCTCCCTGTCGTGCAGCTGTTCTCATTGACATAGTTTAGCTCTGTATGTTCAGTCAGCCATGAAGTTAGTTTTGTCTAGGTGTGATGTTTGACATTTTAATTTTGGCCACATTGTTCTGTTCTTCAACACAAACCCTTGAAAAAACATATTAATGACATGAAAAAATGTGTGTATAGGCTGGTTGTTCCATGTTCTAACTGTGGTTTCTTCCTTAAACAGAAAACGCCTTCACTTTCACGTACATACACAGGGTGTTTGTATTGCTGATGTAGGTCAGACTAGGAAAAACTGGTTCATGTGGTAGGTGTGTCCTGTTAGTTCACTTCACTGGTTGAAAAAGACTGAATAGAAGCTGCAAGCTGTGTGAATGTTTCTACGACTTTACGTCTTACTTACTTACTCGATGGTTTCATACCTTGAACTCATTTCCTCAATGACGCCGGCCGTAAACGCCAGGAAATAATGCAGTTGGATAACAACATGGGCCTCTACACAGAGGACTGGATGTAGAAGAAAGTTAAGAGCAGGTGTTGTGTACTGAACTGATGGAACCAATGAGGACTTTCAGCTGTGCATATGGAGGATGTTTTTCTGTCAAACATCTCCGAATGTGAAGAGGAGTTGTTGTGCAGCTTTTAAATATTCTCATTCAAGCTGGTAATGAGTACACGATTATTTAAGAAATTAGTTTGCGTCTCATTAAGGCTGCCAGAGGCAAGACATGTCTGTTTGGACTTTGATGTGTGGACTCCAAGACAAATACAGGATATTTATTCAGGAATGCCTCGTGGGCACACAGTAGGCGGGGATGTTGTAGCTGTCAGAGCTGCCTCTCTTTCCCTCTCCCTCCCTCTTTAGTTATGACTTTGCCCCTCTCTTCTCTGCCTCTTGCCTTTTTGCTGAAAAGAGGAGGGGCAGTCTAAGTAATCCAATACCTGCCCAATTCATGAAAGTTACTGTAACTTGCTGAACTGCCCTGACAAGTGCAGGGGTTAAAACACATTAGCAGACCGAAGCTGACAGCTCTGGCTGCATCTCAGCGCAGCAGAAAGTTGCTGCCCGACCAAGAGAAAGAACTAAGTTGGTAAGGAAGGAAAAGGAAAATTAAACTCTACACAGAAAAAAAAGAGGGGAAAACCTGGAACAGCTTCAAATGACTCCTTTGGAAGAATGATAGCAGTAGCTGTGGGCTCCCTGCCATCCGACATGTCTTTAGAGGAGAGTGCTGTGAGATACATGGCTGAGACACATTGCTCTGGGGGACTGGATGAGGTTGTCCTGGGGCGCATTGCCAACTTACCTCTGGATCCATTCCCACCCAGGGACTTCAGAGGGAAGTTTAAAAAGATGCGCCATAAGAAGAGGCCCACCATTCTTGAAAGTAGGTACTGCTTTGGCTCTGTGAAGCTGTGGTAATTGCGTCATTAATTCTGTTTGTAATCTGGGAGAGATGGGCTTTTTGAAAAACGTGGTGCATTTCAGCTACTACTGCCATCCCTTTGTGAAATTCCTCACTTACCCACTGTATTTGTTATAGTTACCTAGGAATCTGATGGCTTGTTGATAATGGAGTCAGGCGAGAGTACATCACCCAATTTTTTGATATTATGTAGTTGGGCTCATTGTCACTTATTAGCTTTGCATCAGACCACACTCCAAAATTTCAGTACTCCTTATAAAGATGAACAACAAGGAAACAGTAAGAGCTTGAAATAAATAGTGACGTTAAGAGAAGAACACGAAGAAGCTAGGGGCACCAGGGGCAGAGAGTAAGAGGGAGTCAAGGGTTTGAGCTTGATAACCACAAAGATGGCTGAACTGGACAGGCATACCTCACATTCCTAACCTTCATCAGAGCCTGATAATGCTTCTAATAAGTGCTTAATGTGTCAGGGCCTCCAACCATCGAAAGCCTAATTAAGGAAAAATGTGTTTGCAATGCGTCTCTTGATTCATTCGTCTTTTACACGAGCTGCTTTGAGGCGCCACTGCTGGTCAAGCGGCCAACAAACAGACCTGCAAACCTGGTAATTATGAGAGTATTACTGAAGTTCCTTCTGAAGAAGCGACACTGATCCTATCCAGCGTGCCAGTAAACAGTCAGAGCTTTACGTCTAAATGTTTTGCAACAAACAACTTGCCGACAAGTTTAAAGATATTCCAGATAGGATGTTATGCCATAAACACAGTATTTAAGTTTCTTCAGAGTGGCATTAGGTTTAATATTCATGATATCCACTCTTGGCTGTTATTATGTGGTGTTCTCTGGCATATTCATTACATATTCTTCTGATCTGCTTTGACAGTTTATATATCTGTAAAAGCATAGTCTTCTCGATGGCTTTCCAGTACAGTCACCTCAAATCTCTCTGAGAGACAGGTCCATTACACAAGTTATTACTGCTTCTCAAATAATAGGAAGTTCAGCCTGTCAGGACATGAGAGACCTGTAAACCTCATACTGTGCCTTCAATGTTTTGGATTAGTGTTATTTTTGTAACGAGGAAAAAGAGTCGGTGTCTCATACAAACAGTTTTTTAGTCCCATGTCTATGCAGTGTGAGTTTTATAGAGTTGACACAAACAAAGTTTATCCTAGGCCTGAAAGTACACATAGTTTCAGCTACACAGTGTTGTTGTTATTTTGTGACAGTGTTCATTTTAATATTTTAGTATCATAAAAGTAACCAACAATGTGGTTTCTGTTATTGTGCTTCCTTTTTTTTTGGTCAAATTTTACTCAAGTTTTGAGACGTCTCCACCGGTCCGCCTCTACTTTGACTTTTTCCTCTTTAGGAGCCTTGTTGAAAACATTTGTACAATTATTCAGCTAGGGAATTACATAACCGTTTGCCCTTCAGAGGGCCTCTTACTGGACAAGTCAGGCTGGCCAGATTATAACTGATAGATACAGTAAATCAGGAAAATAGACTTTGTTTGTTCAGTGTTTAAAGATCCATTTGGGCTGATCTCTGTTTTCAGTACTGACGTGTGTGTTTTTTATGACCATAATAGGCCAACGTATTGCCCATTATTAGTGAATTTGCTCTGATTTGTGTGTGATATGTGATTCGTAGTCCTTATTCGCTGTTTGTGTTCATTTTTGTACAGATCATCTGAAACATATTTCGTCTGCAAACAGCATGGCACACAGTACATGTAACAGGTCAAACATTTCTTTCCGAACATGCCGAGACACATTTGGAGTTTGTGCTCTAACCCTCAGAATGATACTATATAAGCGAGTTAAAATGCAGATATTGGCTCATTGTATTGTGCTTAGCCTAACTGCTGAGATAGTAGCAACATCTAAAGATTTATTTATTAACAAAAACATTAAGGCAAAAGCAGAAGAAGCTTTAATGGTACCTTTGTAGCTTTTTACTCACTTCATTTTATTCAAGACATTTATAGGCATGTTGAAAGGCACCACAGATGAACTATGTGTAATAGAAGGGAAATGTGGATTTGTGTGAATAGTAGTAATATAAGTGTGAGATTTTCACCAAATACTGTATATCATCACCATGTGTATTGTGATAGTGTCAGCAGTGAGCGCTTATGTTAGAAATGTTATATTTACATATCAGTAGGATCCTCAAAGAATAGCCACATAGAGCTTTTTCAGTGTCCACATACTGTCCCGCCTACATTGGTTTATTCTTCAATACACTATTCAACACAAATTGTTGGGTTGTTATGACATTACTTTCGCAAAAAGAATACAAATACATATTATGTGTTTAATATTAAGCTGGTCAGTGAAATCTTCACTTGCAGGCATTCCCCTTTAGGATTTTAAGTTATGCTTAAAACAGCATTCTTAGCATAACCAGCAGAACATATTTAAAAAAATAAAGCTCTCTGACTCCATTCCCTGCAGGGTCAATCTCTTATGGCATGACAAAACGAACAAGCGTGTCAGGAAGTATAACAAGTTAAAACACAACCCTCATAAATGATGACACAAGTCACAAAAGCACTTTTGTACCAGGTGGTTTATTCAGTGGTGCCATAATGAAAACAAACTCTGGAAGGAGGGCAGGGTTATACACCAGCATACTGTGCGCTATGATGCAGAGCACGAAAACAAAAACGTCCTGAACGACTATACAGACACGAGACCACCACGGGAGCAGCCAGGCGGTACTTTTTTGGGTTTAATCAGGACACCTGAACCCCTGAAATGTGTGTTTACCAAACATTGCAACAAGTGAAGTCTTCTCCATCACAGAGTGTATTATGTAATGAAGGTCAAGCCACTTGGGCTGTGGCTTGATGGACAGTCAGAGTTCTGATAGGATTATACTAAGAGCGCTGAGAGGCAGTAGAGGAAGGGGGGATTGGAGGATGTGTTTTATAGTCCATATGGTTGACAACTTGCATCTGCTTTTTACAGAGCAAAATGTTGTGAATAGTGGATTTAATAGTTACATGTCCAGAAAAAACATCAGGGAAGTTTTTTATTTCATTTAAATTTAGTCAGCAAATTAAGATTAATGTAATGGCATCCATAAAAAGAGGGAATTCTACTGGTTTGCGTGCACATTGATCAAGTTCTGATGTTTGAAGCTTATAGGCTGAAAATTCAGCTGCAGAAGTGTTGATTAAAACATTATTTTTTCTGTTATGCAAATAGTAATGAGGGGAAATGAGGGGCTGCTGCATGATTTAATACATGATAATAATAGTGCTGAAATTACTGAAGAAGTACCTAATCATAGTATTAAAGTAGTTTTGTTTATACATTTTAAATGGAATATTTTTGAGTCAAAATAATCAAGTTGAATATGTCACCTTGGGCTCTGGGAACTTGTGACTGACCTTTTTTCTATTATTGGATGATTTTAAGATAAACTGATCATATAAAATAGTTACATATTATGGAAAGTAATATTAAATATGGAAAATAAAAATTATAATTTCCTTAATGATAATAGTAAGAAGAAAACTGTGTGAAACTAAAGGAAAACTAAAGGAACGCTTTGTGTTCCTCTGCACGACATGGATGCAGACAGGAAATTTGCATGGAGGCAACACAAACAAACATGTGAATGTAACACAGAACGGGGTAATTCCGAACATATATTATGTTCCTGTCATATATTTTGTTACTCACTTAACTGAAAAATTGCAACGGTTCTAAATAAAAGAGAAAGTCAAATATTAGTAAGTACCTTTTATTTTTCTAGTATATAATTTAAAGTGTAATTTGAAATAGGCCTTTCCATGTGGTCATTTTATATAAACTATTTAAACTATGTAAACTAATATAAATGCTATAATGTGATCTGGATGTGAAATGACCTTTATCAGGACATGAGATTTTGGTCATATCGCACAGCCCTGTTTGACAAACGTTTTATTTGACAACAGTTTCAAGTTAGTGCAGTTAGGAAGTAAAAGGTTAAAAAGCCAACAGTCAGTCCCTGCTCCCATGCAGATCTCTTGTGTGCAGTTAATCCTGTGTGCTTGCTGATCACTTTAGTGTCTTCTTCTTTTCTGCTGCTCTCCCAGAGGTTCCCTGCGACGTGTCATACTTCCCGCGTTATCCATCCCCTCAGTCACTGGTGGCGCCCGTCAGATGCTCCCAGTCACGCTGAAAGACGCACAGGCCCGACGCTGTCATCATTATCAGGCCTTGCACGCAGACAAACAGTAGTTATTATTAACTGCGCTCTGCTAAGAGGATTGCTTCCTGCACTCTCAGCCTCCGCGCAGTTATTTAAAGGGAGCTTGCATTGCCGCCCACTGCCTGCCACAGCTTTAGAGAGAGAGGGAGAGAGAGAGAGAGAGAGAGATGTTGAGAGAGTGTGAGGGGAGGGAGAGAGAGAGAGAGGGCTGAAAGCCAAGGACAGGACACAAGAGGAGGGGTAAAGCAGTGCTAGTGTGTTTTCTCAGGGTCTCGTCAGCACAGCATTGTGTGCGTCACAGAGAGGTGACAGCAGGCACTACCTGCTGGTCCCAGCTCAGCTGCTACTGCTGCTACTGGAGGGAAACACAACTAGAGGGGGGACACTCAACAGGAAGCTGCAGCCATGGCCAGCCAGCAGGACTCAGGCTTCTTTGAAATCAGCATCAAATCCTTGCTGAAATCGTGGAGCGGCAGTGAGTAAACAGCTAGTCTGTTGTTGTTGTTGTTGTTGTGGTTTCTGTACTCAGCTGACAGGTCTGACTGACTAACTGAGGCTGCGGCTCTACTGGGAGCCTGACTTTATAGCCTGTTTGTCCTCCTGTGGTCGGGGAGATGTGCTGTTACTTGTCGCAGATTGAGCTGAGTGTCATTTTTTTTTTTTTTTTTTTTTTTTGTTGAGCACGCCAGTTGCTGCAAACTTGGAGGCATCATACTTTTTAGCAACAGAGCACCACACTTCAAAAGGTTTTCAATTGTCTCATAGCAACAGACAAGGACAACACTCCCAAGTCTATAGCAAGATTCATTGGCTAAGAAGAAGTTGCACACTACACACAGACACACAGTGCAGAGTTACAGTTACTCAGATTACCCTGTGTACTATAAGTTCTGCTGATGGTGATTCAGCATCTCATATCTGCTGCTTCATTTTAAATTCTAGCCTTGTTTTGCTTCCGTCTGTGAGTCTCTGACAGAGTCTAAATAGCTCTTATTAAGTGTGAGGACACAGTAATAGGATTAGTGGAGGTTCAGATCAGTTGCATATTCTGTCCAGAGCTCACAGCTCCACTGCCTTCCATCAGGCCCATGAGGATGGGGTACGATGCCTGTCTGCATCTGATCATTGCATGATTCTGTTTTATGAAAGATATGAGAGGTGGACTGTAAAGATGGACTCCCTTTGGAATGAAAACAAACAGATAACTGAAGAAACAGGGAGTAGCCAAACCAGGAAATAGCACCTTAGCCAATGAAACACTTAACCAAAGCCATATCTGACACGTACCTATGCTTAAACTCTCAAGTGAGCGATGCTAGCCAGTCAGCTGCACCTCTGTGTATACATATTGAATCTGAATGTAAAGAGATACCACAGAACATGCCATCCCTACACACTTAACATTGAGCCATCATCCTGATGATGTTGCATAATCCTCAGAGCGGGTCACTTTGCCGATAGAAGCACAGGCAGTCATTGTACTGTATCAGCCGAGACCCACGGCTATGCATTTAACATTTTCATTAAATATGTGATCTCCTAATCTCATCTCTCTGCTTCCATTTACATGAGCTGTTATGTAATAAATCACAAGATGGCAACAGAGACAGTGTAGATGAAAAATCATCTAAAAACACTAGGATTCCAGACATAGTGGCTGCCGATATGGAAATAAAGAAATATTGATTCATCTCTTAACTTTTTGAATATATAAGAATTGATCATGTTTGAATAATGGCCTGGAACCAACAGTATGTGTGTCCATGCTGTCTATCAGATACTGTTTGCACTGTGACCACAAGGTAAACAAAGTCAAGGCCTTTTAAACGCTGGTGACAACCAGCAGCACAGAACTGGCATTGTGCTGCAGCAGTGTCAGGTCTGGTGTTAAAATTGCCTGAAGGCCGGTCCACCATCAGCCAATCAGAGCAGCAGCATGAGCTGCAGTGAGCTGAGCACAGTGGTGCTCTTCTGATGACTAGTCAAACATGTTGTTCAGTTCAGTTGCCATTTATTTTGTGTTATGAAATGCACTTATGTTCATTTTTAGATTAGTAGTTTTCTGTCACATTTAGTTTTCAAATAATTCTTCTTCCATGTTTTAGCTTTGTGCAACTGAGTGTGCACTGCATTACTTACAGTATGCTCTATTTTTGAAGAGTTTAAAATAGTGTTTCAACAGTGAATAAAATTGCAGACGTTATACATAGTCGAATGCATTGCTTTAAGCTGGAATAAACAGATGCAGGCGTTTTAACAGGGACTTATATAAATGGCATGAAATGCTCTCTCACAGCAGGCAGCAGTTTCAGGCATGATGTCAGCCTGCTAAAACAGGGCTGATGGTCAATAGTTTGAGACCGACATTTTAATCTGCTTTTGACAGAGGTCGGTAATCACTCTCTCACTCTCTCCTCTCTCCCTAATTTTTTCTTCTTTTTTTTTTAGACACTTAAACTGTGAACTCCTGATAATGTAATAGTATTAGGATGTTGCTCCATTGGTTCCAGCTGTTGCCCCCTCTTTTGATAAATATTTCAGCATTAGTTCGGTTTCAGCTCCAGACACCATTCCAGGAATTTAAATAAATGAAGTCCTAGATTAAATGTAAGCTCTAGTGACTTATTCGGTTTTGTTTTAATATGGAAATATAGTCAGTGTGGCACATCTGGCTGTTAACAGGTACTGGTTGTTTCCTTTGACCTAAAACTTTATGATCTAAACCAGCCGACAAGATTTTCCTGCTCATTACGCTGCATGACGCAAACATTTTTATTAACAGCATCTTTAGTGGAGCACCTAAGAACAGTGTCCCTTTATTCCCAGCCTGGAAGTATAATATATAAATATTGTATAGTGGTAGAGAAGAGGATTAAATAGTAATGTTTTGCAATTTCAAAGCCTGTATTGCCCACTACACTCACACATCACACACAGAAATGCAGAGTCAATGTTTCTCACAGCAGCTGGACCAAAGGTCTATGTTGACATTGGAATTTCTGGTCCAGTTAAGGAGGTCAGTGGTATCTAAATATCCACCCACTCTGTTCCCAAACGACTGCTAAAGGGGTTGTTTACTCAGTGGGACAGTCTCTGTGGATGCATATAGGGAACTGCATTCTTTGTACGTGTGTGTGTGTGTGTATGTGCAAGACAGACACTTGTTAGCCTGTTTGCATTGTCCTCCAGGGAGTACCACCATGCTCAGGGTGTTTCCAGCATGGCGATGATGTAATGCACACTGTGCCCGAGCTCCTTGTTTGCAGAGTCACATGTCGCGTCTGAGTCTTCGTACAGCACCCAGAGCAACAGAAAAAGAGCTTGATATGCACACTGGTCACTTTCTTCACCTCCCATCTCCAGTTTAAGTCATTGACATGGGCAAATTTACATAAAATTATTTTATTGAACATGTCAAAATGTTCATTAAATCAGATGTGTTTGCATCCAGACTCTGCTGCTGGGAAATTACCTAGAAATCAGATGTTTTACCGATTTGCCTTGATGACTATAATGCTTCAAAAAGTCTTTAATTCTTTAAAAACTTGCCTTAAGTGAATTGTGCCAGAGTAGATCAAGAGTGGTGTTTACACTCTGGTGGTCTGTACCTCGTGCTTTAGGATCACAGAGGTGGAGGAAAGGGGAGGGCTGCTCTGTCAGTATAGTGTGTACCCAAGGATAAATATAGTCACACAGCTATGCCACCATAGCATGTTGGACCTCATCACTGTGCTGTGCCTCAGCTAAAAATTCCTGCCTGACCTTCACTCTTGGAAGGCACTGGTTGGTCACAAGGCTAGAGGAAGCCATTGCAAAAGCAGCTCAGAGAGAGAGAGAGAGAGAGAGAGAGATCTAGAGATTGCGTGGTCTCCCGTACCAAACACTACTCCCACTTTTTAAAACACACCCGCCGTTGGCTCTGTGCACCATGGAAACTATGCCCAGCAGGACAGAGCCAGATGACACACAAGATATGGACGTTGGTGGATTTTACTAGCAAGAATTTATCTTAATTCAGGACAAACCTGGATACCATATCCTCCTTCCCCACTATGGACGGGACGGCTGTGTGCTGGAGTAAGGCCAGTGTCATCAGCTTCATCAAGGGCCTGGGTAGGTGCTGAGTTTCCACGAGTGAGGGAAGCATGGTCCGAAAGCCACATGAGATCGTCACACATGCTGGGCATTCCTTCGCAGATATTCAAACACTTCAAGTCCTGAAGAGATCTAGAGAAGACGACCTGTTTATTGATACCACAGCGTTTCTCTAGAGTCTTTTGTGCAGCTTTGTCAGAGCTGAATACTCTTACTGTACAGCCTCTAAAAATGCTGATTGGAACTTTGCTCAACTCTAAAAACTTTTTTTCCTGTGCCCAACATGAAAATCTCAATTCCCCACTCACTTGTGTGCATTTGTTTGCAGTTTCCTTCAACTACCTGTAAAGAGGGTATAGTTTTTAGTAAAACAGTTTAGGCACTTTATTAGATCTGTTCTTATCCCATCAACCTTTGATGTGCAAGATAATTGATGTTTCTGCTTTCGATTCGTCTTTTAACAGACTACAAGAGGTCATTAAATTAAATTACTAGTTGTGTGATTCCTCTGTTTAGTACATGCTGTAAGTTTTTGTCTTGTCACAACTTGACTACTTCATCAGTCTGCATGTGTTGAGCTGAAACTTGATATACAGGCCTACAGTATACTATACTGATTAAACAGACCAAAAGCTATAAATCAAAGAAAACATGCTTCAGATTTCTTCACATTTGTTACAACTTCAAGAATGGACATCATGGGCTAATTAAGTAATATATATATATAAAAAATTAACTTACATTCATTTAGTCATTCAACATTTCACATTGTAGTCTCAGAGAAATCTCTCAGTATGAGAGTTGTCCTTTGCACAAATGTGCAGCAAGGCTCAGGTGTTTTATAAACTGTGTTTTGTCTTAGAAAGAAACTATTTTTTAACAAGGATTTCAAACGGTTTGCCAATTTTGATCCATAATTTAACAGCAAACAAAAAGAAACTCCTGCTGACCCCAAGGTCTGGTGTTTGATAGGTGACGTTGACAGATGTAATGTGTTCCTGACACAGTGCAGGCTGTACTTCACTGCTGCTGATATGATTTCTGTCCAGTCATATTTATTTATTACATGCACACACACACACACTTTTACACAGTCAGAACGCAGTAGCTGAAGAAAATGTGGTTCTCATTGTGAGGCAGTAAGTCTATTCTGTCATCCCAAACCTCTCTGAATACTTTAGACATCAGATTTACAGCAGTCCGTCAGGTGGACGTGCAGTTAGGGGTGTAGACTTTCAGGCTAAATAAAATTTAACAGTTCTAATGAGATGTTTGTATGCAGTTCTTTACTATATTTAGCACTTTTGTGTCTGAAAGCAGCAGAGTGTAACACTTAGGTACATTTTAACTTGTGTGTTAGTTTGTAGGGTTTTATGGACAGACCAAGCCATCCATAATTAAGTGTGGGCTACATCATAACACTGACGGAAGGATGGTCACGTGCACAAGATTTTTGCTTCCCTCAAAGGGCAATGACATCTTTGGTACGAAATGAAAACACCAGCTGCTGGCCATGGTGTTTTAATTTCCATATGCGTTCTGTTCACTGTAGCAGTAGGAAAAAAAGAGCAGACCCGGGGCAAGCCGGTGCCCTTTGGACAGTCTGCCTCAGGAATGTTCAACATGTTGGGAACTTTATGTCCATGTTTGGAAACTTCTCAGTAATACTCGGTGATCTCTCTTAGTAAACAGATCTGTGGTTGGTCGTGTCCCACTCATTTGTGCTTGAATTGGCAATGTTTGACTTAACAAAATTGTTTCCCAGCTCATGCTTTTTTGTGTCGTTTCCGCAGCCTCGCCCGTGGGGAACGGATACAGTAAACCCCCCATCCCTCCAGTCTGCTGTCCTCAGGGAGAGAAGGGTCCTCCAGCCATGATGCCCATCAGCATCGACCCAGAGAGCAAGCCGGGCGAGTACGTCCTCAAGAGCCTGTTCGCCAACTTCACCACCGTGTCAGAGCGCAAGATCCGCATCATCATGGCTGAGCCGCTGGTGAGTCGGCAGAGAGCGACAGACTAAGGGGTTGCTGCTCTCTGTGTCCTGTGGTGATTGGTTGTTGCTCTGTTTCTCTTTGGATGGTGTGGATGTATGTTTAACTTCAGCAGTTGAGACTAAATCAAAAGATAGGTACAAATGTTGCTACTACCAGGGGGAAGTGAGGTCATGACATTGGTTCTCTGTAACAGGCCTCCTAACGTTTTTTTAAACCCTTTATACAAAGCCATGTCTACTTGCAACCACTAATCAAAGGTTGCATGTCTAGGAGTTGTATACAGTTTAAACAAAGATTGACTAAAGTTGTGACAGTTGTTACAATAATTTTTGAGGATGGTAAAACTGTATTATATCCCCAAAATAATATATAATATTAAATATAAATTCACTCATTTGCTGCCTTGTTAATCATCTTATGACCCCTAGTGGGTGTCCCGACCCCCAGGTTGTGAACCTCTATAACAAGGTCAGACAGGAAGTCTGATAGACAGGCCTATAATAGCTGGTTTGACAGTGATGAATTACAAACAGTGGTAGTATTTAGAGGTCTTACTTAAGTAAAAGTACCAACAAAACAATTAAGAAATACTCCAGTGCAAGTCGAAGTAATAGTAAGCTTACGTAAAAAGTATAGTAAGTATTAAATTACTCTGTGACTGATACATTATTATACATTACAATATTAGCTTATTATCATTGATGCATTAATGCACATGTAGCATCTTCCTGTTGTAGTTGGTCAAGATGGATCTAGTTTCAACTATATTATGCACAGTTCTGTAGTTTACATTATGGAAATACTTAAAGTACCTCAAAGTTGTATTTTTGTGCAGTGCTTGAGTAAATGTACTTTGTTACTTTCTACCACTGCTGACAAACAGAACAACAGCTCTTGATTATTAAAAGCCAGTATTACCTGATTTATGACAAATGTACAATGTGTTATGTGATACTGATTTGTGTGACTACAGTCTGAGTCCTGCCAATGAAGCCTTTAACAGGTTAAACTTGACAGTGATATATTACTGTCTAGGCCTCGGGCATGCAACTTAGTCTCACACACACAAAAGCTGAGATGTTAACTACCTCATCATCTTTCATTGCTGTCAGCTGAAGGCCTGGTAGTTTTGTGTGAAGCAGCAGCTCTATCGACACAAAGAAGGACGCAGCCTGCGGACAAAATGTGGAATTTTTAGCCAGCTTCATGGTGCATGCTTCAGTGTCTGCGGGCTTCAGCTGAGTTTAGCATGTGAAATGTACTGCTATAATAAGCCCTGGAAGAAGTTATATTCAGGTCCTTTTTAATGCTGTAGTATTTACAGAGATATTCTGTATACATGGATTAATATCAACCCCACTTTGCTGTTCAGTACAGTAAACTTGTACTGCATTAAAACTTTACAGTAGGGCTGCAACTAACAATTATTTTATTATTATTATCGATTAATCAATTGTTTAGTCTATGAAATGTCACAAAATAGAGAAAATTTCTCATTTAAGAGGCTGGGATGATATGGCTGCCATTTTGTCACTGTTTTTGCTTGAAAGGTTATAGAAGCAACTAATCAATCAACCGAATCATTGTCTCAGCTCTACTTGACAGTATGTTCTACCGTTTTTTGCCCTTGTCTTTAAATTGTGACTAAAGCTGCTGACTAATGAGCAATTCTGGGAAATGAGATGACGGTAAAAGCTGCCAATAAAATCTTTGAGACTTTTTGTCCAGCGGCCGTTAGGGCCAACAACAGCTGTCATAAATAATCCTGTTCAGAGACAGTCAGGCAGACAGGGAAGAGCCGCTGTGTGTTAATGTAGGCACCACTCACCACCTGCTTCCAGAACCACATTAATATCTTACAAGTGCTGCTGAAAGTCAACTAAATATGACCAACTGATCCATATTACTAAGAAAAACCTCAGACTCCAACTAAAATGTCCTCAGACACTGTAGCATTGTTTGCCGCAAATAGTTACCCTTTATTTACCCTTATACATTTTGGCTTTAAACCTTGTACCTAAAAAATATCTGGAGAAAAGAGATCAACCAAAAAAGCCACCCAGCCCTACAGATCCCAGGGCGTGTATAGATACTTGCATGGTACTATTTACAATAATTTTATGTAGGTTGTGCAGGTCTGATATACTGTCAGTTTACTTGTAGCTGCTGTGGACAGGCAGTCTCCAGTTTTAGGGGGTGTGATTTATAGGAAGCTGTTAGTCATGGGCCTCGGTCTGCAGGGAAGTGTTAATTACCACAGGGAAAGTGTGCAACCCCTCGTTTCAGTGCAACTCCCTCTAGAGAACTGCCGGGAGGATGTGTCTATCTTTGTTTTTCCTCTCAGTGGAGAACTGGTAATGAAGTCAAATGTTTTAGCCCTGCATTGTAGTTATTGCCATACAGTTGTCCCACCTGCTCATCCTCATTATCCAGGTGGCTTTGTTTAACTGAATCTATCATGTTTTTAACTGTAGTTTGTATTAATTAATACAAGTAAATTATAAAAAGAAAAGTAATTCAAAAAGTCTATATTCAAATGGTGAATTAAGAACAGACACGTGATATCTAAGTTTAAAATGCAACACAGTGCAATACAAACAGTGTTGCTGTATCAGCCTGCCACACAAAGGGCAGTAAAATGCGTTAAAGCCCAACGGTGCAAGAGGCATCGACTTTTCTGTCATTCTAGCACAGATGGGATCCTCAGGCGCAAGCGTTTGTCCAAAAACTAAGAGGTTCATCAGAGCATGGGGCTTAGCTGGCATTCCAGCTGCAAGAGAGAGCGCAACATTAACATCAGCCCACGCAATGGCAGTGTCAGACTCATCAGGCAGTTAGCAATTTTGGATTAATCATTAATTAAGTGATGTGCTGTGGTTTGCTGTCTGACTAACAAGACAGCAGAGAGGCATATATGACAGAGCAGAGTAGCAGAAAAGGTAAAGGACAGCGGACGTTTTGGTTTGTGAAAGAATAGATTCGGTGGTAATTGTGGTTAAGCGTGGATATAAAAATACTCCTGTTACTTTTGTGTGTTTTAGATATAATACTTCAGGCCTATGTTGTGTGATGGAGCGTCCCCTGCCAAAGCTCCATCAAATCAGATATCACTTTATAAAGATTGAATGTTTTTCATTGAAGCTATGTAGCCAATGCCTAAACAATATACAATTTGTTCACTTTGTTTTAATTTGTTTCATACACTGTGTGACTATTTAAGACTTTGACACAGACCTTCATTAAAGGCAGAATCTGAGTAAATGTGTTGGGAAACATATTTCCCAACACATAAATATAGAGGCTTTGGTAATTATTATAGTGATTGTAAGCTTGTTTTGTCTCATAAATGGACTAAACAAAGGGTTGCTTCATTGGTCCAATTAGAAATATATTAAGGCACCTATGGTCCAATAAAACTGAATCAAATAAACTTGTTCAGCCTTCATTTACATAAAAAAAAAATAGGATGTGCTACTATGAAATGATATACAGGACCTTTCAGCAGGAGAATACTGTGCTCAACCCAAATCCCTCATGGAGGCCTTTACTCAGATGATAGAAGACTGTAATAATGGGAGCTGTCATGAATGTCCCATCTCTAATATCTGACCCTGCCTGCTCCTGCCTGGCATCAGACTGATTGATGGCTCTCTCATTAGCTGGGCTGTAATGAGTCCCTGTTCAAAAATACTCTGCACACTCTTCCGTCAGAGTGGATAGAGTTATGAGCTTCAGACCAAACTTAAAAGGAACTTTGCTAATCTGAATTTGTACAATAAGGAAAACCTACAAAAGTTGTGAAATGACTCCCCTTTTCTTTATTTCAGGAAAAGCCATTAACAAAGTCACTGCAGAGGGGAGAAGATCCTCAGTTTGACCAAGTAAGTGCTGTCAAATGCCCCAAACGTAAAAAAGTGATGTATTGAGCTGATTACTGTGTTCATTTCACCATTAGTTAAAAGGATTAAATGACATTTTGTGGTAGTATTTTTAATCTCTACATGTTTTATATTATAACCTGCAAAGGATTATGTAAAAGATCAACATTTTACTGTTTTGCCTCTCCCCATGAGCACCTAGGCAAGTCTTAAATACTGTTCCAGTATGATGCACTGTAACATGAAAGAGCTGATGGGTGAAAGCACTGCTCACATCCCAAAAGGTCTTTCAGATCCAGTCAAGGGCACGAGTGTTTACCTTGAGAGCTGGCACCGGCTCTGTGCTAGGTGTGTCCAGCAGGTCTGTGGCTCTGCAGAGAAGGCCCTTTCACAGCCACAGGGGTGTGTTTGTGCTGCTGCGTGAGGCCATTCAGCAGCCACACAGAGCCAGGATTCTTCTCCGGCCTCGTGCTGAATGAAGGGCTCACTGTGTTCCCCGGCCCCACCAGACTCTCCTCCCTTCCTGTGTGCCCAGCCCATCCCACCCATTCCTTCCTCTCCCTCCCTCCCCCAAGACTGAGGGAGGCTGCCCCATGGGCACCTTGTCTCTTTGCGTGGTCCCAATGAGGACCAGCTCACCATTCAATCTCACCTCTCTGCCTTAATCTAGCTTTGGACTTTAATCAAAAGCTGCCTCATTTCGACCTGCTCTGTTTATTGTCCAAATGTAGGAAACATGATCCTACATATGAGGATATATGAATCCTCTTGTGCTGTTTGGATTTTTGTTTAAATGGCTGTACAAATAAACAAAGGAAACACTGATTGCTATCTCTTGCTTTGGTATGTTAACTGCAAAATACAAACATGCACTTGCACGATGTATGTCTTGTTCTTTCAGCTGATAAGCACCATGAGTTCTTTGGCTGAGTACTGTCTCCCCTCCATCCTGCGCACTTTGTTTGACTGGTACAAGCGACAGAATGGACTAGAGGAGGAGCTGCACGAGTACCGGCCAAGAGCCAACACCAAGTCCAAAAAGTGAGAATCATTAAATTGATTTCTGCATGCAACAATGTGTCACCTGAAGAAGATGTTAAAAAAACAAACAAACAGTGGTGAAGCTCACATGTACTGTACAAACCTGTTGCTCTTGTTTTATTTCTCTCGAACAGCGATGAGCAGCAGCGAGATTATCTACTTGAAAGGAGGGATTTGGCCATTGACTTCATCTTCTCTCTTGTACTTATAGAAGTTTTGAAACAGGTGACTTGACTTAACTCTGTTTGTACACAAATCTACATAGTTTATCTTGTTATTGTATGATATAATGTTGTAACTTTCCGCTGCTGAAAAGATAAATATATCATGATCAGCAGTTTGTGAATATGTTGTTTTTGAACATTCATTCTCATGCCATTGTTTCTCCTGTCTCTTAACAAGATGCCGCTCCACCCGGTCCTCGACAGTTTGGTCAATGAAATCATTAACTTAGCTTTTAAGCACTTTAGATACAAAGAGGGGTAAGCTCTTTACTTTTTTCAGCACTGTTCCTTCTTTCTTTCAAAATTTTAAATTTCTCTAAGGTTTGTTTTTCTTTGTCTTATGTTGTGTTTCCCACAGGTATCATGGTCCTAACACTGGCAACATGCACACTGTAGCAGACCTCTATGCTGAAATCATAGGAGTATTAGCCCAGTCCAAGTAAGTATCAAAGGCCGAACTGTGATTATATAATTTAATATAATTGTTTTTCTCTTTTCCATCTTTCTTCATTTGCTGTTACATCTTCATTATCTGCTCAGTTGGGCTTTGGTGTCATGCCACATCACAATGGTGTGTTGCCATTCATAATGCCTTTCTGCAAAACATTCCCCGGTTCAAGAGACTGGAACATACTGTAGAGACGACCCACTTTTGGACAGGTCCCCTTCACACCAAACTAGGACTGGAAATTGATGTCTGTTTATTTGAAGTTTTCACATCATTGCAGCAAGGAACAAACCCTTAAAATAGAGATATGGTTGGTGAGCAAACTGCATACCTCCTTTCCAAAGTGCACTCTGCTTAATTTCCTGCAGGAGATACTTCACTGAGGGGCTTTTATAGCGATCTTTACTTTTCTCTGAGGTCAAGAAACAAAGAGAGAGATCAATAATTCTACTGAAAACTGAAACTACTCAGATAAAGTTCATAGTTGTATTTGGAGTATCTTCAAAGAGATTGATGCTGTTAATACATTTCAACGTGGTTTCTCAATTACTGTTTGTGTCTCTAGAAATAGTAAACAAATTTCTGCTGACATGTCCAAGAGGCATTAACAGCTGTATTGAGTGGTAGACAGTAGTCTCCTAGCCACCAGTGAAGAGGTTAAGAGATGCTGTTATGAGCTCCCATGATGAATTACTCTCTAAATTTAGACCAGCTGAAGAATCCCATTTCTGGTTCAATTTGGGCAAGGGATCAGGTGCTAGATGAGGAGTTCATTGTGGGGCACAGACTCGCAGTCTGCATTTTGAGGGTAAGATGAGGGGATGGTATTTTTGGTAGGCGTGCTCCCTGAATATTGTCACCATATTCACTCCGCGTCACGGCTCCGAGTGGAGGAACTTTTTTGTGGAAGTGCTGATTTGGGATTTGTCTGAGTGAGCTATGCAGGCGTGTCTTTATATAGAATCTCATTTCATTTTTTTTTTTCTCTCAGGTTTCCTGCTGTGAAGAAGAAGTTTATGACTGAGCTAAAGGAGCTGCGGCAGAAAGAGCAGAGTCCATATGTAGTCCAGAGTACTATTAGCCTCATCATGGGGGTCAAGTTCTTCCGAATTAAGATGTATCCTGTGGAGGATTTTGAAGCCTCTTTTCAGTTCATGCAGGTACAACAGACCTAACTGAATAATATTTCCTTATAAACCCACCTTGCTACAGTATAAACTGATTACACAGTATGTTATAAGCTATAGGTTCACACTCTTTTTTTCTTTACTTATTTATTAGATTTTGTGTTTTAAAATGTGACTCAGATATAGGCTTATACCACCATTGTGTACAAATTGTTCAAAACATTCTCAGGATTGTTAGATTTTCTGCCCTTTGACCTTGACTGTGTTTCCTATTAGCTTTGGCATGCAGTTTGTGGATTACATTCACTTTTGACCATACAGTATCAAGTCTGTTTATCTTTTGGGTAAATCTTTTCTTAACACTATCTTCATGTATTGTAGATTTAAAGTGATGTCACGTTTTATTGCGTGTTGTAACCATTAACTTCTCTCTTTTCTACAGGAGTGCGCCCAATATTTCCTGGAAGTCAAGGACAAGGACATTAAGCACGCCTTGGCTGGTCTCTTCGTGGAAATTTTGGTTCCTGTTGCAGCAGTAAGTTTTTTCCTCCAGTACGTGTTGCATGTATTACACAATATTTAATTTAAATAGGAAAAGAGGATGTGTCTTGTCATGTGACCGTGTGTAATGTGGTCCTAGGCTGTGAAGAACGAGGTGAACGTACCTTGCCTGAGGAACTTTGTGGACAGCTTGTATGACACAACCCTGGACTTATCCTCGAGAAAGAAGCACTCGCTGGTTAGTAACCCAGCAGAAAACTGAACACTGAGTGTTGGTCCTGTTCTTTCAATTCTCAAGCATTTCAAGGTCACTCTTATGTAATGTTCTCTTACAACGTCATTGTCCGCGCTAGAAATTATTGATGAGAGAAGACAGACCGCCACTTCAAAGCGTAAAAAACAAGCATGATGCAGTGCAGTATAAAGAAGCGCTTACAATGTCCCTTCCCTCTAAAGTGTCTTCAAAAAAGCATTTCATCACAGCAGTTCACAGTCAAATGGAAAGAAAACAACCCTTATGGAACAGCAGTTTGCTCTTAGAGAAGGTCTACATTCCCCTGAGGCAGCGATTATGGCTGAAAGCCACATTTTATGAGCGATGCATCGTCAGCAAAAAGCATAACAAAAGGAGAAACCTCATTATGTCTTCAAAAGAAAACTGGTTTACATCTTAAATTGCACTAATGCAGATATAATTCAGAGATAATGCATAATTCCTCCAATTATCCACTGAAAGGACAACCTCAGATATTAAATTTGGAAACTATAAGTGTTCAACCTATTTTCTAAGTCAGTGTGAGATTTTAACACTAACTGTTCTCTACACAGGCTTTTTACCCGTTGGTGACGTGCCTCCTGTGTGTCAGCCAGAAACAGTTCTTCCTCAACAGATGGCATATTTTCCTTAACAACTGCCTCTCAAATCTGAAGGTAATGTAACGTGGAAACCAGCAGGCTTGGAAACAACCTGGACACATAAAGGTTGTTAAAGTGTGAATCCCTGTTGTACAAAATATTTTCCCACCAGCACTTCAGTTGTCAAACAGAAGCGTGTTAATCTAAATTGATATTTGGTATTTTATTGTATGCATGGCATGATAATAGTGCGCTGAATGCTTCAGGCAGTAATTATTCTAACTATTCTCGTCAGCAGTTAATATACAAACATAGTGTGATTACAGTAATCAACTCTGTAGTTTTGTCATTATATTTAAACTGTCACTTTTAGCCTGCCATTTATTTCAAAGTGGTTCTGTCATTGACTTTCTTTTTTGTTGTAATTTTATTACAGAGTAGAGACCCTAAAATGGCTCGTGTTGCATTGGAGTCCCTGTATCGACTATTGTGGGTTTACATGATCCGAATCAAGTGTGAGAGCAACACTGCAACACAGGGGTAAATATCTTGTGACTCCATGTATAATGTTGTGAGCCAGCCAAAGAGATAGATGTATGGATTGCATCAGCAATCTTTACATAAGATGATCATTTCTGGTGGGCATGAAAGACAGTTTCTCAAGTAATAAGTTTGTACAGCATTTTCACTGTGTTTTTATGCACCAGTAACTAACTGTGAGAATCAGATGAAGCCGTGGCAATATTTCTGGATGTACAAAAACAAAACAAAAAACTCTATTGAAGAAGCAGTTTGAGGCCAAAAACTCCATGTCTGTTACTGATTTTATTGGCGTTTGGAGAAAGAGGAATGTTCTGTTTTTTGTGTACATGGACGAGAGTGCAGGCCTGGGGTCCGGCCTACAACAGAGTCTCAGTGCCAGTGGCCCACAGGTTTATCAGCAGCTTACATAAGTTTTTATGAGCCAGAGCCCACATGAGAAATCCCAAACGGGTCAAGCCAGACTTTTTAAATGTGTTAATTAGGCCCAAAATAATCGTGTCTGAAAATAAACCTCCTTTCAAGCAATGCAGTACTGTACAGAAAAATGTAATGTGGTTTTCTACATAATTTTATACAACCTTTTAAAACGTTGTGCTTGTCAAATGTATCCCTATAAAACGTTCTTTTCTCTATGTCCACAGTCGCCTCAACACCATTGTAACAACACTTTTCCCCAAAGGATCCCGCAGTGTGGTACCAAGAGACATGCCTCTCAATATCTTTGTCAAAATCATCCAGTTTATTGCACAGGTAAACTCCCAGTTTAAATCAATTTATGTTATCTCATTGAAACTACGATATCTCCTGGCATTCGTGACATCATATTAAACACACTTTTCCTCTTATTTCATTACAGGAAAGACTTGATTTTGCCATGAAAGAGATTATCTTTGACCTTCTTTGTGTTGGGAAACCTGCAAAAGCCTTTAGTCTTAATCCAGAGGTATGCATCCAACATTCACTTATATGATGTGTTTATAGATAAAGTCTCCTGCACTCCCTACATTAATTCATAGTTCAAAATGGAAATTTAGAATAAGGTCATTCTTGGTACTTACAGATCAAATCCATTTCTCATCAAACTTGACACATCATTTGAATATCTGAGGGACTAGTTCACATAAAGTCATGTTTTATACTGCTGTATCTCTACTGGAATTACAAATTTATGTCACACCATTTCACTCAATTGTATTGTAGCAAAACTATTGGAAATATGCCTATAATAACTTACTGGTACAGTAAGTTCCTGTAATTGTAGCAACTGCTTGTACAACCGATTTTTTCCTGCTGGAGTTGAGTTTTAGTGTCAGGTTCCCAGCAGCACTTATAATGCAATACTGGAAATTGATAGCAAACAAATTAACTTTAAGTTTATGTCTGTGCAGAGAATGAATATTGGTCTGAGAGCATTCCTGGTCATAGCCGATAAACTGCAGCAGAAGGACGGCGAGCCTCCCATGCCTAACACTGGTTGCACTTTACCCTCTGGGCATACACTCCGGGTTAAAAAGACATATCTGAGCAAAACGCTGACAGATGAGGAGGCCAAAGTCATTGGTGAGTGAGACAGACAACAGAGTGTCAGGACAGTTGGAAATGTTGGAAATGTCATGCTTTGTCAGACTCACATGACATTTTTTCCTCTGTCATCATCTCCAGGGATGTCGCAGTATTATTTTCATGTGAGAAAGGCTATTGACAACATTCTCAGACACCTGGACAAGGAGGTGGGACGCTGCATGATGATGACTAATGCACAGATGTTGAACAAGGAGCCTGAGGACATGATCACGTAAGTGCACACATTGCTCTGTCATCGTAGCTGCCAAAACACTTCATGTTGGCAAAACTCCAGAGTGACTCAGCAGAGAAGTGTTAAATGCGTTTATAGTGCCATTATTAACTCATCCCTAACTTATTTAACTGTATGACAATCTGGTTATTTATCACCTTTTCAGAGGTGAAAGAAAGCCCAAGATTGACTTGTTCCGGACGTGTGTCGCTGCCATTCCTCGCATCCTGCCTGATGGGATGTCCAAGCCAGAGCTCATAGACCTTCTCTCTCGGTAAGTCGCCTCTGTTGGGAAATGGCCCTTTTTAAGGTAGACAATTGTTTGTGTGTAGAAACATTGTAACATATGAAACTTAAGTTTTATTGTTGTTTTTCTACTGTATGTTTGAAGACTCAGGGGTTATATTAAATCACTGTCTAAGTGGCTGTTGACACATGCTGTCTAATAAAAAATGCACTTATAATTATCAATTTTCAATTCGGAACAGCACTTCAGTTAATTTTATGTAATGATTTCTTCAAATGTGAGGCAACTAGAAGCTTGACAACTTATTTTATGCAGCAGGCAAATTTAAGGTGCCTCAGTGGGGCTTGTTTCTTCATGTCAGATTTGTACCGCAGATGAGACAGATAAGATTTTTGCACTGTTAAAATTCTTCCTGCCAGGAAATCTTCAGGCTAAATTTATCTGAAATGAAACTTACTCATTGGTAGTAGACAAGGGACTAAAATTTATTTCTAAAAAGATACCTGTTTTATATTTGTTTTTCTTCGTCTTGTTTGTCAGATTGACAATCCACATGGATGACGAGCTGCGACTCATAGCCCAGAATTCCTTGCAAAGCCTGCTGGTGGATTTCTCTGACTGGCGTGACGACGTCCTGTTTGGATTCACCAACTTCCTGTTGCGTGAGGTCCAAGACACTCACCAGGGACTGTTGGATACATCCCTCAAATTACTGCTGCAACTGCTCACACAGTGGAAACTAACCCTGGCTGCCCCAGGGAAGAGCTATGACACTGCTAAAATACACACTGCCGAGGTACACACCTTTGTGTCAGTTATGACATATGTTTGTGCCTTTAACAAGAGGGAAAGACTAATTACAATTTAACTAATTTGTGTTTTTTTTTGACTATCTGCACTTTTGATTGCTCCTGCTAACAATTGTGAAAAATGCCTGTTGTAGAAAGAGGAATCTAATGTGCTGTGTACTAAGGTGTCAATCATGCAATTGTGAAATCAGCTTTTGTTTTATTTGGGTGGTTATGTTACAGTTGCTGCAGACCAGCTCAAGTCTCAAGATACCTGCAGAGCGAGGTCCTCACTCCACTGTGCTGCACGCTGTGGAGGGACTGGCGCTCGTACTGCTCTGCTCCTGTCAGCTGAGCACCCGCAGACTTGCCATCGCCATACTCAAGGAAATACGGAGTCTCTTTATGACCATCGGACAGTCTGAGGTAAAATAAGACAAAGTTAAACTCAGGTGACAGAATAGAGTAAAGATTGATGACTGAGTTTACAGACTGTGATTTTATCTTTTTCAACTGCAGGATGATGATAAACCGATGATAGAGATTATGGACCAGCTCAGTCCTGTCATCCTGGAAAGTTTTGTTAACGTTGCAGTCTCCGACACAGTAAGTTGTTGGTACCTTAACTCTGTGGCTCAGCTCCAGTCTAAACCCAGAGTCTCAGTCTAGATGTGTCGACACTTTATTTGCTTGTTTTACGTTTCTTTGGATTCTTCGTCTATTCACACTGTCATAGTTTCACGTGACTTGACTTCCAGATAGAAAGAGATGATCATTTGTTGTGTCATCTCCAGAAGTTCAGGCCACTTTCATTAAAAGATCAGGTGTGACATAAATATCACAAAACAGCAAATGTTTGTTACGTTGGCTGTAAGACAGAAGCTCGATTTAGTTATCTAACATGTAAAAACTGAATGAACAGCAGGAACTGAGCAGCTGTTGACCTTTTGACTCTCATTTATATAACCATCAAGCTGTGAACATGATGCTTAAAATACAGATTTATTGAGAATGGGATAATATAGTAAATGTGCATTATTGAATTGTGTTCCTAAATGTACTGTGTGATGGAAAAACTGTTGCTAATTGGATATCTAATTCAGTCATGACCCCTGACCTTTGCCCCTGCTGTGCCACTTCCTTGTTTGCAGGCCGCCCTGCCAGCTGGCCACCACGTGGACCTTCAGTGGCTCGTAGAGTGGAACGCGCTGCTAGTTAACAGTCATTATGACATTAGGAGCCCCTCGCACGTGTGGATCTTTGCCCAGTCGGTGAAGGACCCCTGGGTGCTGTGTGTGTACAGCCTCCTCCGACAGGACAACCTGCCCAAGCACTGCCCCACAGCTCTCAGCTATGCCTGGCCCTACGCCTTCACACGAATGCAGATGCTCATGCCCTTGGTGGACCCAAAGTAAGTGTCTTCGAACACAGCAGGGGGTTCAGGAGGGACTATGAAACTTCCCTACTTAGCGTTCCTGTTTTAACTAAAGCCACCTGACACTGATCCCCATTGCATATGAAAAACTCCTCCTCATTAACCCTATGTTAAAAAGAGCTCAAATAAAAATAGGGATCTTACTTTCTTTTTGTGTGATTCACCAGTAACCCGGTGTATGCGAAGAAGACCAGCACGTCTGGTGGTGGGGACAATTACGTAACCCTGTGGAGAAACTACCTGATCCTTTGCTTTGGGGTGGCCAAGCCCAGTATCATGAGCCCCGGCCATCTGAGAGCATCGACACCTGAGATCACGGCCGCCACGCCTGACAGCGGTGTCAGCTACGATAACAAGGTAGCTGCCTCCCCGCCCTCTGGCCTTATTAATTCCCACAGTGCTTTGTCTCCGCAGGATCAGGTGTTCATACGGAGCTTGTTGACATTCAAACTGTAAGCATCAAATTACACAGCAGCTACCTTACATGAATGGACCAGGAAGCTGATATATTCTGCACTGTACGGACGCTTATCTAAATGCAGCCCTGTGTAATTAGTGTTGTTCGAGCAGCGTTAGAGGTTTATTTGTCTGACTGATCCGTCTGAGTTTGATGTTTCAGGTTATCGGGAGCCCATCTGTGGCTTGGCTTCTGAAGCAGTTGGTTCCTCTGATGAGGGCAGAGAGCATCGAGTTGACAGAGTCATTAGTTCTGGGCTTTGGTCGCACCAATTCTCTTGTGTTCAGGTACATCAGAGACCAGTGTTTTAGATGTTCTAATCTGAAGAATTTTATTTGCTTTGACAAACCAATTTTCATTCAAATCTTCTCTTACAATTGATGATTAGATTTCTTACATTTTCGCATATGATTAACACATTTTTTTCAAATATAGCAGCACAGCATCATAATATTTTAGTTGCAGATTGTAGCTGTTTTTGTCTCTTTTAATGGGACAGTGCCAGTAAAATGAAAGTTAGAGGACAATCCATTATTTTCTCTGTAGTTAAAGTGCATGTTGACCTGTATTTGTGTGGATTTAAAGTGGAGATAAAGGGGGGATTATAGCTGAGTGGTGCTTGTTGCCATTTACAGCTGCATCTAAATTGTTTCCTAAAAATCCTATTTTTTTAGCTCAAATCTCTTTTCCTTCTTTTTCCTCTTACTGCAGTCTAGTTTTGTCCTTTAATATTTATGCTAGTTGTTTTAGAAATGATTTTACATTTTACTACATGATGACTTGTTAATATTTTGCTCTCAGGGAACTTGTGGAAGAGCTACATCCCCTTATGAAAGAAGCATTAGAAAGAAGACCTGAGGTTGGTTGATTATTTTTACAGCACAGAAGATGACAAGCAAAATATTTACTGTTGCATTTAAATTCTTAATGAACTCGATAGTGGGCTGTAACACTACCAGAGAGCTGGTGTGTATCTGAAAATCTCAGTTTAAATATAGAATAATAATATTATTACCAGAACTCCTTTCATTATGGATTTTTCTCAATGATTTTTTGCAGAACAAGAAGCGTCGTGAACGACGAGACCTGCTGAGGCTTCAGCTGCTGCGGATCTTTGAGCTGCTGGCTGATGCAGGTGTCATCAGTGACAGGTTAGTATGGCAGTAGTTGACAGATTACAGCCCCACACTACACAGTACACAATGTGGGTGCATAAGGAAGATAACAACCAGGGTCATCAAGGTATAACCTAGACTTTTTGCTACATAACTCCTTATGATTACTTGCTGTAGTACAATTAACATGTTGACAGATGTTGAAATAGCAGCTGAAATATTACTGTGACATACTGTTTGGTTTGGGATTTCTTTTCATGGGGCGTCTCCCTGTTTTCACTGTGATATTAAAGTACAAACGGAGCGCTGGAACGTGACACCCTCGCCCTGGGCGCTCTGTTCCTGGAGTATGTGGATCTAACCCGGATGCTCCTGGAAGCTGAGAATGACAAAGATGCAGAGATCCTCAAGGACATCCGAGCTCACTTCAGCGCCATGGTGGCCAACCTCATCCAATGTGTACCAGGTACTCAGGAAAAATCCAGCTTGCAAGGCTTTCTTGTCAGGCCAGTAATTGATAAATTACTGAATACATTTATTTTATATGGAAGCGTAATACAATCCATCTGTGCTTGTGATCAATTTGTGCATTGTGAATTATATAATAGGCTTCCATTTGGCTGCAGTTAGCACAGCACATGGAGCACAAGACTCTTGACATTGATCTTGATTTGGATGCAGCCCAAGGGGAGCTGCAAAAATAGTGTAGCTTAAGGACATAGCAGGCAGGGAGAGGGGATGGCTCATGGGTTGCTAGGCATTCACAAGTCCCCACTGAATGGCTAATGATCTGTCAAGGGACATCGACGCCTCATTATCATATTGGAAAATGCACTTTTAGTGGTTAGTTAAGAGTTTTAGGTACTTGAATGTTTTTGCTGACTGTGAGCAGAACTATAACAGTCTTTCTTGTCTTCCTCCCCAGTGCACCACAGACGCTTCCTGTTTCCACAGCAGAGCCTGCGGCATCACCTCTTCATCCTCTTCAGTCAGTGGGCCGGCCCTTTCAGCATCATGTTCACCCCTCTGGACCGCTACAGTGACAGGAATCACCAGATCACAAGATATCAGTATTGTGCCCTAAAGGTAAACAATGTTTCTGCAATGCCTTCCACAAACTTTTACATATATTAATATTATAAAAGTGCAGAATAAATCCACATATTTCTATTGCAGAATGATACAGGAATATATGTCTTTTGTATCTAATGTTCCAACCTATTTCACTGAGCGACAATCTTAAACAATACTTCTGGGAACACATATTTCCTTCTGCTCTTCTGAGCTCTGTGCAGTGTTGCCTATTGCAGCAGTAAACAACACAGCTGCAAAATCAGATATTCGAGAACAGTCACCCTTGCTTGTCCAGTGTTGTGTTGATCAACCACATTGGGATTAAATGTTATGTTATTTTGCAATTATCTGGCAAATCTTCCTGCGGGTGAAACAGTAGCAGTGTGAGATGAAGGGAAAAAATAGAAGTGTGAATGAGTTTGACTTTAGTCGATAACATGTGAGTATTGTTGACTATTTGTTCTTCCAGGCCATGTCTGCAGTGCTGTGCTGCGGCCCTGTTTTTGATAACGTTGGCCTCTCTCCAGACGGATACCTCTATAAGTGGCTGGATAATATACTAGCCTGCCAGGATCAGCGGGTATGTGGCCAATACTTTACCACCGTGGTGCATTTAAACAAAGAGCTGACCCACAAAGCTCCTCTGATAGCTTGCTGAAGCCTGCTTTTGTTAAAGCCCAACACTAGACCTTGCCAAGAGCTCACCATTATCTAGCAGGAGTGCTGGCAGGTAGTGAAAGAGAGTTTTGTTTCAAAATAAATTTGTCTGATATTGTTTTTATTTTAGTTTACTGTGATACAAGATAAAGCACCTGCATGTTTATGTTATACATTCTTCTTCTGCAAAATTGACTTTGAGGCCTCATGTTTTCATTGTAAGGCTTGGGGAGTAGTATTAACTGGGCAGGTAGCCAGAAAATGTGATTTATCATCTTTTTTGTATGAGAGAAGTAGAGCTACTGGAATCATTTTACACTGAATCCCTGAATCTTTCAAAAATACACAAAGCCTCAGATATTTGAGTAATGTAAAATCTGGAATACAGAGGAGCCTTAAAAAAGGCGTGAAATTCACAGGAGTCTTTGTTGGTATCTACTCCTGGCTCAGGTACACCAGCTTGGCTGTGAAGTCGTCATCCTGCTCCTGGAGCTCAACGCCGACCAGGTTAACCTATTCAACTGGGCTGTGGATCGCTGCTACACAGGCTCCTACCAGCTCGCCTCAGGCTGCTTCAAAGCCATCGCTACAGTCTGCGGCAGCAGGTACAAAATCTCCCAATCTCTCTGTCATCTGTTCAACCACTCAGCTGCCTGTGCACATTTTTATCAAAGGCAGTTAATTGATAATATGCCTTTTAAGTTTAGATACAGTTTTTTCTGCATCATGTAGATTTCTTGTCCCAGTGAGGAAACCAGTGGCAAATGAGTTTAGGCTTCGAAGTGTCACCTCAGCTAATGCTCCTAAAGGGCTCACTATATGTCTGAAGCTGGCCTTCCTTGCTCGCCTTATCTCATCATTGATTTCTTAATACTGACACATTCATTTTTTTTTTCTCTCTTCCCTTTTTAGCAGAAACTACCCAAGTGATATAGTAACACTGCTGAATCTGGTCCTCTTCAAGGCATCAGACACCAACAGAGAAATCTATGAGATTTCAATGCAGCTAATGCAGGTGAGAAACATAAACACAGCTGCCCTTTGTGCCTCTGTGTAGTTCTCTGTTGTTAAATGTATGAATCACACATTTCTCCTCTTTCTTTGAACAGATTCTTGAAGCTAAGTTATATGTGTACTCTAAGAGGATTGCAGAGCAGAAGCCAAGCAGTATTCTCTACGGTACCCACGGCCCACTGCCACCTCTGTACAGTGTTTCCCTGCCTAAGCTCTCCAGCCAGTTGGCCAGGATGTACCCTGAACTCACACTTCCTCTGTTCTCAGGTAGCTCCTTGTGTCAAATGCATTCTCTTTGTGTGGCCACAGTAGGGTCAGCCATTGTATTTCAGCCAGCATCTTCTTATAGTTTCCCACTAAATGCTGCTCGTTCATCTTCCAAAAAGATGACAGAAAGTCTCTCCCACCACCCAGACACTTACTGTATCTATGGACACTCCCACTAACAACAGAAACATTGAGAGCTTAAGTCAATTAAGGGACTCCCAGGTTTAAGTTGAATTCATATGCGGATCAGGATTAAACTGGCAATTATGGTGAAACTGAGTATACACTGTGTACTTGATTTTCATGGAGAATATAAACACCGCAGTCCCCGCTGATGTTATTCTGATGTTAGTATTGCATTTCATCTACTTATTCCAGAGGTTAGCCAGAGGTTCCCCACCACTCATCCTAATGGGAGGCAGATCATGCTTACCTACCTCCTGCCCTGGATCGGTAACATCGAGCTGGCGGATAGCGGATTGCTACTCCCGGTCTTCACTCCGTGCACCTCAGATTATGACGCTTCCAGCCAGACGACCAGCACAGGTTCAACCCACCAACTGAAGGGCACCGGCTGGGGCTCCTTACAGGCCACATCGATGGTTCTCAATAACCTCATGTTCATGACAGCCAAGGTAAACTCATGCTGGGGTAATGTAATGAAATAGAGTGTGGGCGATCGAAGGTCAATGCAGTAAACATGACGCTATGTTCTTTTTTTTAACCACTCTGGTCAGTATGGAGATGACTTACCTGGACCAGAGATGGAAAACGCCTGGAACGCTTTAGTCAGCAATGAGAAGTGGAGCAACAATCTGAGAACTACACTGCAGTTTCTCATCAGCTTATGTGGTGTCAGCAGTGACACCACCCTCCTGCCATATGTAAGATATATCATTGAGGCCAACTGGAAAATTTTATGTAGCATTTTTTTTATTCATTGTTTTAGCTCTTTTCAGTTTCTCACGAGTATTCTGTGATATATTTGTTCAGATCAAGAAGGTGGTGATCTATCTGTGTCGGAACAACACCATCCAAACCATGGAGGAGTTGATATTTGAGTTACAACAAACGGATCCAGTCAACCCCGTGGTGCAGCACTGTGATAGCCCCCCTTTCTATCGCTTCACTGCCACGAGCAAGGCCTCCACAGCGGCTTCAGGTATATCTTTTAAAAACACAGTCTCACTGAGCAAAGTGAACGCCAGTTGAAATTGGTGTATTTTTTTAATGGGAAATATCAACCAACCAGGAAATCCCTGCTGCTCCAGTGGAACCACTTAGTGGCCAACCATAGAAAACTGTGTTTGCTCTGGACAGATCCCAGTGGTGAATGTGAAGCAGTGTTAGTGTTAAAGATCATGCTTAGTTGACTTTCCTTACATACTGTAAAGCATAAATATTTGGCTCTTTTTTGGTTCATTTGTAGGCACCACATCAAGCAGCAATACTGTTGTTGCAGGCCAGGAGAGCTTCCCTGACACAGATGATACCAAGACTGTAAAGGAGAATGAAGAGAGGTAGACAATATCTTGAAGCTTAAAAGTAGATTAATTACAGTCCTAGAAAGACCCATCATGATGATTTTTTTTTTCTGACCTCAGGCTTAGCCACATAATGCGAGCCCACAACCGCCTGGAATCACGCTACAGCAACAGCTCAGGAGGCTCGTACGATGAAGATAAGAGTGAGTGTATTTCTGTACCAGACACCCTTTGAAAAAATGTGGTTGTCATGGTCTGGTGAGTGTGGAATACACAGGCTGGGTTGGAGGGTAAGATGGTGACCGGCATGGTATCATTGATAATGCATGAGCAGTGCAGAGTCGCCTGGGGTTCTTAAAAGGCTTCTGTGAGAACTGGCACTGAAATAGAAGTAGTCAAGCCCAGGGCCTCTACACTGCTGCCAGTGACCCAAAAACAGCTTTGTTATACTCTTTTGGTCTAACTTAGTCCTGCAGTTTAATGTGAGTGAGAGTAATTTGACAATGGAAAGCATCCTTAAATACCCCCTTGAGTTCTCTTCTATGATGTTATGTAACTGCACATTATTTAAATGCATCTCCCACCCATGTCATTAGCCAACATGCCACCCATGTTCAGCTATGGAGAATCTACCAACTCTCATTTTTGATTGAAATGTGATATGTGTGTGTGGGATAACCAGAAGTATAATCTTCTGAAACCATTTAGGTGAACCTCTGCCCCCCTATGCCGACTGGCTGATGGTTGTCATTGAGACCAACCAACCCCATCCTCTGCCCATGCCTCTAAACGGAGGATGTTGGGCTCCGCTGGTGGACTTTTTGCCTGAGACCATCACTCCCAGAGGACCACTACACAGGTTAGACAGCTGCGTACATTAATGCAAAATGTGCTCAGTCTTACTCAGATTCTGAGTCTAGTTTAAAATGTCAAGCCAAAACTGCTTCTAGTCACTCCTACAGAACTCCTAGGGCTGTTTACTTTGAGAACAGCAATCAAACTGATCTTTGACCTTTAATAACCTGCCACAGTTAACCTCTAAATGCCTGCAGATAAAAGCAGCACCACTCAGCTTTTTCATTTTGATGCTCTGCATGTCAAGGTCATGTTTTTTGTGGATTAGATTTGATTCAAATCTGTTTTGAAAAGTTTGTTTAATTTGATTGAAAGGCTTTACATTATGGGTTCTTGTTTGTTATAGGTGTAATATAGCAGTCATCTTCATGACTGAGATGGTGGTGGACCACAGTGTGAGAGAGGACTGGGCCATGCACTTGCCTTTATTGCTACATGCCTTGTTTTTGGGTGAGTTCACACTATAATCTATGATAATGTAATTACATGATATTTACATGATGATTTGATATTTATTCATATTTAATACAGTAAAAATGTCATGGCTCACTTAACATTTAAGAACTGTCTTTAAATGCAGATTATGAAACAATAATTAAATATTTTGAGTCCAGTTTAATTCATCACCATTGTATTTTCAGTACAGAGTTGGAGAATTCAGTTAAAGTTGCTCTTCTTTTATTGGGTTTCAAACAGCTGATATCACACAGTTTAATCTTTTTGATGGACTCTGAGATCAAGGTTGTGAAACCGGGGCGAAGGGAACTTGAAAAGAAACTCTAGTCCTTGCTACAGCTAACAATGACTTGTCTTAGAGTTCACTGTGTGCTGAAACACACTGACTGGCCTGTTCCTTTCCTTCAGGCATGGATCACTACCGTCCAGAGGTGTTTGAGCACAGCAAACGTCTCCTCCTCCACCTGCTCATCATGCTGTCCGGTAACAACAACTTCCAGGCCATCGCCTCAGTCTTACTGCAGACACGGGAGGTCAACGGCACCAAGACCCTCACCTGCAAACCAAGTCTCCAGCCGGAGTATTTACCTTCAGGTAAAAATATAGGCCATTAGTAATACTAATACTCACCTGCTTGAAGTTTTCTCAACTACAAATATATTTGTGGACCGTGGTCCAGTTGACGGAGGAGTTCGGCATTTGACACATTGCTCCTCTGTCTGGATAATATAAACGTGAACATCAGGAGGGAATGGCTAACATTCCTTTCAGAGGATAGATAAGTTTCTTATCTTGGAAGAAAATATTTGAACACTGTGCCAAAAGCAATATTGAGCACAGAGGACATCAAAGGTCTTGATTAAAGCATTCCATTCAGCTATTTTTATCCTCTTGCCCAAATTGGGGCCATCTGCTCAGGCTTGGATAGGCTGGTTGGGCTCCAGTCCTCCCCCTGCTGATAATTTGTTTTGCAAATGTCTAGACATTTTGAAATGTCCAGAGTATCTTTTGTCCATTTGAATACAACATACATGCTAAAAATAGTGTTTTTACAGTGATACCACACAATGATAACACTGCCATTGGGTTCCAAAGCAAACATCCAATTTTCTTCCCAGTATTTTGTCACGTCTTTACTCCCATGTTTATTAGATTTTTATATAACTGTAATATCTCAAACTATCAGTTAAATTAAGGAATTAAGTGTAATTAACAACACAGAGAGGTGTGCATCAACATAGTAGTTCAACTTGACAACATTAAGTAAGTAGACAAGGCAAATTGGATTCAAATTCCAGACATGTTAAAACATGTGAACCTGCTCCCTTCATGTTCTCTTCTTACACTTCTCTTAACTCCTGCTATCACCAGCAACAAGTCACAGTTAGGAAAATTAATCAAACATGCAAAAACCACCGTAACCTGTTTCTGAACACACGCCTATTCCTCTGTTGTGTTCAGGAGGATGTTTTGACTTCCTGCGGGAGTGTCAGGCGTCTCCTGTGCCAGACTCTGGTCTGAGTTCTTCTTCTACATCATCCAGTTTGAGTCTGGGAGGCAGCACCAACAACCTGCCTGAGATCTCACATGAGGTGGAGGAGCTGGTGGCCTCCAGTAAAATGGATGAGAAGACTAACAAGCTCATTGAGTTTTTAACCACAAGGTACTGATATCCATATGTTGTTTCCCCATTAGAATAATTTCCAACAAGTTCAGTAGTTGAACTCTGAGAATATAGTTTCACTTACAGGTCGTAAAGGAAGGCTGGAAGTATTTCACTCAATACGTGAATGTTATACAGAAATATCCTCCTGATATGCTTATATACATTGTCATATTTCTTGATTTAGATTACCACCTAGTGGTGCTGATGTATAGTGCAACTGATTTTTATAGGAGTAGATTAGATTTTTTATTTGTTTGGATTAGCTTTTGCCAATTTAAGTAGAGACAGTACTTAATAGGCTAAACGGACACAGTAACACCTGAATTTTGGCTTGGTACAGGTGATTCAGAATAATCAGCTAATGGTCCCACTCCTACTATACCATAGCAGACCTCCACATAGACAATATACTATGTTTGTAAGTAACTAGGAACTGTTGTTTTATAGAGCATATGGACCACTGTGGTGCCATGAAGATATTTCAGCAAAGAATCAAATTTCAAAAAGCACTGGGCAGCTGACAAACTTTCTGCGACATGTGGTATCTGTGTTCAAAGAGTCCAAGTCAGGTAATCCTTCGATATATCCTTAACAGTAATTATGAATTAATTATATTACAGAACTCTGTATTTACCTCTCAGTTCTTATTTTCATTAGTATTCTTCTCTCTGTCCTTGTTAGATTTCCACCTGGAGCAGCAGCTCAGTGACGTGGCGCTGCAGACGGCCTTGTGTAGTTCATCGCGTCACTATGCTGGCCGTTCCTTCCAGGTCTTTCGAGCCCTCCGCCAGCCCATCTCCGCCCACGCTGTCTCCGACCTGCTCTCAAGGCTGGTGGAAGTCGTCGGTGAACATGGAGAAGAGGTGCAGGTTAGTGCGCTGTGCGTGTACATGATGCGTAGATGAACCTGTGCGTGTGGATATGAGAGCATTAAAAAGTGATTATCCATGTTGGAATTTCTTCTTTGCATCTTTATCACAATAAAGCAATACAATTTATAGTAGGAGCTGTTGGTAAAGCAGAAACTGAGGAATTGAAAACTGCCTCAGGAACATTATATATTGATTCACTGTATTATTTGTATTCTGAGTTTCAGGAAGTAGCACATAAATTCAGTGCTGTTTAACAAATTACTTGGATGCCCTAGATGTCTGACCCTCTAATAAGCACATGAACACAAAATTAAAAGTAATAATCATCTAATGGCCTTGATCATCATAAAAGTCTATCAACTGATCCTCGAGCCAAGGACTATCTGTCCATCAAATTTAATCCAAATCCATCTTTTAATTTGTTTTAGAAATTTTGCAAACAAACAAGGAGCATAAAAAACATAACCTCTTTCTTACTTCACTGGATCTATTTTTGTCAGCGTATAACAGCAATCTGTTATAAATAAATGATACAAGGATGCATGAAAATCCTCCAGAGAACTACAGTTGTGTCTTTTTCTCTCTTGCAGGGCTATGTGATGGAAGTATTACTTACACTGGAATCTGTGGTGGATAACTTGGCTGAATGTCTCAAGAACAACGATCTCATGGCTATCTTGATGAGGTTTGTGTCTTCTCTACGTAAACGTATGTTTTAAAATAGGTATTGTTTGTTTAAACATGTAGTAACTTTAATTTATTATTTAATTCCAGAGCCTCATCTCCAGATTTCCTCACCAGTCTGAAGCTGCTGTCCAACAGGAAGAGCACAGGGCAGCTCAATCTTAGAAGGGAAGAGAGGAGCCGACATCAGAGGAGCTCTTCTGTCCCCAAGAAATTTGGAGAGGCGGACAGGTGGTCTGATCCACCTCGCAGCGCTACACTGGATCGTATCCAAGCCTGTGAACAGCAGGTTTTGTTAGCCAAGACACGCAGCTCGTCCTTGACTAAGGACAACATCACCGACCCAACCAACATCAACCACCCCAGCAACCTGCTGGCCACCATCTTCTGGGTGGCGGTGTCACTGATGGAGTCAGACTTTGAGTTTGAGTATCAGATGTCTTTGAGACTGTTGAACAAGCTGCTGGGCCACATGTCGCTCAACAAACAGGAGAACAGGGAGAAGCTGGAGAAACTGCAGAGCCAGCTTAAATGGAGCAGCTTCACTGGGCTCCAGCAGCTGCTGCTGAAGGGCTTCACCTCCGTGTCCACCACTGACCTCACGCTCCAGCTCTTCTGCCAACTCACAACTGTGTCACGAGTGCCTGTAGTGGACACGTCACAAGCCATAGGTACACTGTAGGGATCGATCGACCGGGGGTTTAAAGACAGATAATATGAATGCTGATTTTTCTTACATTTTAAGTGTCTGTTAGCTGTTATTTTGTGCAAATATTGTAATATTGTATATATAAATCATTTTACACAAATTACATGCCAGTGAACTTTCTCCAGAATGTTTTTTTAAAGTGAATATTTTCATGTAAAACCTTGAGTTAATTTGTCTGTTTCATCCATTAGGTTTTCCCTTGAATGTTCTCTGCCTGCTCCCACATCTCGTGCAGAACTTTGATGGTCCCACGCAGTTCTGTCAAGATGTTGCTGAGAGGATAGCCCAGGTTTGCCTCCATTAACGTTTTTACCCTCATTTTCGCGTAAAATATGAGATATGTTTTAAGCTACTGCACTTTTTGTGTGTAGGTATGCCTTGAGGAGAAGAACGCCAAGCTCTCCAACCTTGCTCATGTCATGACTCTGTATAAAACGCACTCCTACACGCGAGACTGCTTCTCGTGGGTCAATGTGGTGTGTCGATATCTTCACGAAGCTTTCTCGGACATCACCCTCAACCTGGTCACTTACATGGCAGAGGTTTGTGCAGCCATATCAGCTGAGCATATATTTTCTGCAGTTTCTGCCGCAGTAATTATAAATGTTACAGCTTCTCAAAAGGTAAAGCTAAATTAATGACATTTAATTTTGTTGTAACAGCTGTTGGAGAAAGGTCTCCCCAGTATGCAGCAGACCCTTTTACAAATCATCTACAGCCTCCTGAGTCACATGGACCTGAGTGGAATTCAAGCCAAACCCTTCAATGTGGAGGTGCTCAAGACAATTGAGAAATTTGTCCAGGTGAGATCAGATGAAACCCCTGAATATGTATCTTACTGCAAATAATTGGTTTAATTATGCAGTGATTATGAGCTTTATATTGATATTTAGTCAATGGCTATTTATAATTTTAGGATATTTCTGTGGTAACTTTCACTGAGATATATGTGCTCGGAAAGTGAAAACATTCCAATCACCTACATCAGATGTGATCATTGGAAATCTTTAGGCGTCATGCTCTGACTTAGGGTCTTGTGTTCTTGGGGAGAAAAAAAGGAAAAAAGCTGTCTCTGTGTCAGCGCAGTAAATTTGTAGACACACCCAATCTATAAACAGTCTGCCTTTCTGCCTCAGGCCAGGCTTCTGCTTATTCTCTTACTGAATCCATTTTCTTTTAACTTCCTACTGTAAGCCAACTGCCAGAACACTTGTCTCCAAAAATAGAACTACGGACACATAGAAAGACGTGTCGTTTCTTTCTAAACATGAGGTTGTGTTGGTTTTTGTCTGCGTGTACGGTGAATTGGTGTGTGTATGTCTGTCTTGACTATAGACTGTCCATTGGGGGGAAGCGCTGAATATCCTGAAGCTGGTGGTTTCTCGATCAGCCAGTTTGGTGCAGCCTTCTTTCCCACAAAGTGACCTCTCCTACGAGGACGTCAGCCGTGTCTGGGACCGCTCCTCCAAGGCCTTGCCTGGGAAAACCCTGGATTTCCACTTTGACATATCTGAGGTTAGAGACTCTTTCTCTGACTTTCTTTTTTACTGTGTGTGAAAGTTCTGGGTTTGAAAGTCCCTGTAGTTTGAGGAGAATGTAATGCTTGTATGTTCGCCCCTGTATTTCATCCTGTGTTTTCCAGGGTGTGGTGCTTGTTGATGTTGTGTGGAATCTTGTTAAGCTTTTTGGAAAGGAAACATTTCTTCCCCTTCCTTGATGCTGATATTTCTTTTTAACCAAACCCCTTTGAGATTAGGTTGAAAGCTCGAAAGGTAAACACAATTAGCTAAGCAGTGCAGGACTGGAAAGTGATGTCAAAGATACAGACAGAGTGGTGTGTGTGTGCGAACTGAACAGGGAGCTATTTGTGTAGTTCATGAATGGCAGGAAATGATGTCAGCTCTTTGCTGCCGCTCTTTGTCTGTGAATCGGTGAGTTCTAGTGGATAGCCAACAGTTTGTGTATTTAAACTTGAGACACACTGGACAAACCACAGATATTTCTTCACATACCCAGATATTTTTAGACTGAGGGATAAAGCAGAGAAAAAGTAGGTTTATGTTTTCCTCAAATGCTTCACACATTCAGGAATGCCAGGTGGAATAAAAACTGTGAAGACTGATAAAAAACCAGTGCTGGCTTATGTTGAAACATTGATCACTTTACGATCATCTTGGAACTGTCAAAACCCTGAGGAAGCAGGAGCTGCTGTCGAGCCTGAGTCATGGATTGACTAAGCAGAGAGGGACTTTGTCTCCTTCAAACCTTCCCTGACTCATCAAGGTTTCTGTCTGCACGTGTGTGTTTGTTTGTGTCCATGCTGTTAGACGCCGGTGATTGGTCGGCGTTATGATGACCTCCAGCATTCTCCAGGCCAAGATGTGAAGAGCAGGAACACAGCAGTGACTCGCAGCACCTCCTCTACCTCCTCTGGATCCACTTCCAACAACGTCTTGGTGCCGGTCAGCTGGAAGAGGCCTCAGTCTTCACAGGTGAGTGCTTCTTCCCACCCCCCTCCTAGAATTCGGCCTATAATTTGTAGAGTCAGGGGTAAAACAGGTGTGACTTGATAACGAGGATATAAAATGTCAGCGTGTTTATTAATATTCATATCAGGACAAAAAAGTTTCCCCCCAATGTGGCATTGCTTTCCTTGACCTGAGATGCACCGTGTCTACTGACAAGCCTGCCAGTCGCGCCTAAGTAATTTGCATATTGAGATCTGATCTTAATGTTGACACACAGATAACAGGAATTACTTTTAATACCAGGTGTGAATGGAAAGTCCCAAGGATAAGATGCTATTATCCAGATAACGTATCCAGATACAGATCACATGTAAATACCAGATGTAACCGAGATGTGGTTCAAGTGAAATTGAATCGTGACATGCAAATTTTCTCTTGCCCTCGGCAGAAAAGAACACGGGAAAAACTGGTGAATGTCTTGTCTTTGTGTGGACAAGAAGTGGGGCTCACAAAAAATCCTTCGGTAAGATACAATTTTTGCAGAAAATGTCAACACTCTCTGGCATGTTTTTATTATCATGCATTCAGAAATAGCCTGTAAGCCCTTTTTCACTTTTGTCTATTTGTTTTTCTGTATAGGTGATCTTCTCCAGTTGTGGGGAGCTGGATCTCATGGAGCACCAGCCCAGCCTGGTGTCCTCTGACGATGGGACCCGGGAACCAGACAACATGGACGACACCACCTCAGAGCAGCAGTTCAGAGTCTTTAGAGACTTTGACTTCCTGGATGTGGAGCTTGAAGACGGAGAGGTGAGTGTCAGGACCTCAGATGTTTTTAAACAGTAGTAAAGGAAATGATTTAGCCTCCTTCTCACCTCGTCTCACATTTGATGGACAACAACATTGTCAAACTTGTAAAGCAAAAGCAACAACAGTAAGAAAAACATGACTGACATTATCACACAGAGTATTCTCCTTTAAAGAGCACTCTTATACTGTGTTGGGTCCGGTCTGCCTGCTCTGTGTAATGGGGTTTCCTTTTTCTGTTTTTTCTGTCTGTGCTATCTAGGAGCTACAGGTATGTTTAGTCACGCTACATTTGTACTTGCTGTGTTATTTAAAAGTGTGTTTGCTTGTGCGGATCATTTACTGAACTTCCACACTGATGCCAAAGAGTAGAAAAATGTGTGTGCATGCCGTGTAAGTTACAAAACAGATTCTGCAGTGTTCATGTAGTGTTAGATAGATATTCACTCAAGTATGTTTACCATGTTTCTCATAGACATCTCATAGGACTGGTAGTCTTATAGTCACATTCTAATAGTGAAATGTCAACACAAGGTATCTTTAACCGGGTTACTGATTTTTTTTAGCTGATGTATAATTGTATCTTCAGTTAAGATTTTTTTCTGGTTATTAAGAGAAAACAAGTATTAATTATGATATTTTAAACACAGCTCCCCTTTCACCTATAGACACAGAAGAAGAAACTGTGTCCTATTTCAAAACAAATACACATTACACAAAGTAATTGTACTATATACCTTTGCGCTGTGTAAAGTCATTTGTTAAGCTCATGCAGTGAAAATGTGTTTACCTTGAGAAGAAGAACCTCAGCCCTTCTAACAGAACAAGTCAGCTCTGTCAAATTACACATTATTGTTCACATTGTTACAGCAATAACAGTGTTGATTTTGTACACTGGTTAAATTTAACACCACTCATGTTGCATTGTTCGATTATGAATATCTCTTTTTGTTTAATTTTATTACTACTTAGGCAAGCTTAAAAACTATAGTACCATCCTGGCATTTTCAGCACATTGATGCTATAGAAATAAAATACATATATAACTATATATCAGTGAAAAAAAGCAGCAGACTTTGTACCCTGGAACACAGTGTCGGCTGTGAACAGACTGAAAACTAAAACTGCTGTGGTCAACAAAAGTTCAACACACAATTGTATTAAGTTGAATGGCCTGAAAAGTTGCGAGGAAAGATTTTTGACCACACACAAACTTTGTTTTTGATCTAAAATGCAGTATGATTTGCTTAAAATGAAACTAATAGGCCAAAGTCGAAATCTTTGCTTTCTATCAGTGGTAGGTTTTAATCCCCACAGGAAGCCCCCCTTGTTTGATCTGTTGATGTGGAGCTTTGTGGGAATGTGGAGGTTGGCCGTCATCTGCCAAGTCATGTCCAGTTGAAAAGTCACTCTGCACAGCCAGACTCAGGGGAATAAAACCTGTAAATATTTAAAGTCTGACATCATCTGGGTGTTCTCAAACCCAAACATTTCTGCCAGTTTCATCATCTTAGCTATTTTGGTAGTAGCTTGAGGAAACTCTCTCTGCGAGGGTACACTGTGAAGGGCTCACAACACTGTGTCAAGCTCCAGTATTCCTTCCATTCTTACCATGAGGGGAAAAACCCTCTGAGAGACCGCCCCCTCCCTGAACCTGCACAGCATGGTTATGTGACTGTGTGTATACAGTATGTATGTGTGTGCATGGGTTTGTTTTAGAGAAGAGATTGTGCTTTACTTCTGGGTGCTTGGTAACTCAAGGCCATTCTCTGCTGCAGGGAGAAACTATGGACAACTTCAACTGGGGTGTGCGTAGACGCTCCATGGACAGTCTGGACCAGAGTGACCTGCAGCCCCTGGAGGACAGTCAGCTGTCCAACAGCATGCCCAGCCTCAGCAAGATCACCCATGAAGACTCAGACGAGTCGTCTGAGGAAGATTCCCTCACTGCCAGCCAGATTCTCTCCCACTCCCAGCTTGTAAGTTTACCTCTGTTTGTATGGCAAGATTGATTATAATAATGATAATAATAATACTGTCATTATGAAGGGAAGTCCACTACCATCAGAAAATCCTCCTCATCACAGGGTAGCTGCCGGTCTTGAAAAAGTCTTAAAAACACTCATTAGTTTCCTCAAATAAAAAAAGATTTTTCAGTTAAGGTAAGTGTTGATTTTAGCAAAATCTTAAATGAAATTTAATAGTCTTCAAGTTAACTTAACTAACTTGATTTGAACCATAATCCTAACAAAAGATATTTAAATCCAATTGGCAGATGAAAATGACTTAAGGCATACAGAGGATAAATTATTTTCATCTCTTCCCTCCATTTGCTTTCCTCTTGTGCCACCCTCAGGTTTTTGTCAGGTCTGCACACAAGATAATTTAATTTGCTGACCACATTCATGCCCTCAACAGGATAATGCCTTTAGATTTTAATGATCATGTAGTTTTCCTCTATTGTCAACTACAGAACCACATTTTAAAAGCTCTAAAAAATGTTTGCCACGTGGTGGCAGATGGAAAGCCCATGTGTCCATGCAGCTGTCATCCCACTCTCTTGTTCCTGATTTGTCAGCCTCTACCACTGTCAGTGCTTACAGGCAGTTTAGGAATGGTGTAGATTTTGCAGTGTTACAGTTTTTAATCAGATTTTTTCAATGTTTCTAAAAAACCTTTTATGGTTTTTGAAAAATGACACATGCTATTTAAATAAGAGTCCAACAACTCTGACTTTGTCTCTTTGCAGATTGTCAACCTTTCTCCAACAGCAGAGATGAGTAGCATGGACTCTCCCTCTGCCTTTTTTGATACAACTTCAGCTGATTCAACTCCTCTGAACACCAAAAATCCTAGTTTCGAGGTCCAGCTGCCAGAGGACTCGAAGCAGCGGGTGAATAAGGGCTTCAGAGTGTCTGAGATACTGGGAACTACTAATTCCTATCGCAGTTCCATACTAGAGTTCTTTACTAATTTTGCCAAATAGGAGCTACTCTGTTGCATCTTGTCTTGTGAAATGTCTTCGATGTTTTATGTGCTTTGGGTTCGGTATATATTAAGTATTACTTTGTGGTGGTGTGACTTTTTCTACATTTTCTCTCTTCATAGTAGAGCATGAGTCAGTCTTTTGTAGATATTTCAGTAGCTGCATGGTAAAGGAGAATGAACTAAAACCTGCAAGCAGGCAATCAATAACACTTTGGGCTATGGGCAAGTTTGGGCCTTATTTTAATTGTGGCAAGGGTCCTCTGGTGATATTAGGGGTCATAGCCACCAATAGGGGAAAAAAAATCTCTTTCTTTCTGTCTCTATCTTTTTAAGGCAATGTGTATACCTATTGATTCTGTGTGGGTGGCTCTAAGCAACAACTAAAAACTCTTGGCATGTGGGAGGTCAAGAAAGGTTTACACATTGCCTGTCCCAAAACACGAGCGTGCAGGGCCACAGTGCTGGCTGAATTAAATTATTTTATAATCTATTTAATTGGCGCAATTTATGCTCACCAAATTTACCAAATAAAAGAAAACACCACAAGGAATGTCCATAGGGACCCGTGCCAAGGTTAGTGTATCCATTTTACCCACAACATTATAAGTATAACAGAGGGAACACATTTCAGTTTATAATTATCTTTACTGCATGCTGCCTCAGTATTTGTTCATGATTTGTTAATTCATTAGCCAATTACTGAGAAAGCATGTATCCCTCTTTTAGCATGAGATGTCCCAAGAAGATGAAGACAATGTTCATGAGGACGACCTCTCCCTCTCCATCAGTGGACTGCCGCCTGAATTTCACTGTGGTGACAGTTTGACAATGGACATGGTTCACATCGACTACAAAGGAGAACTGGACCTTGACAGCTGCTTACCCAGGTACTTACTCACAACTTTTCTCAATAATAAATGAAGTTACATAGAAATGATGTTGTTAATAACATGGCTTTATGTCCACTCAGTCTCGCTGAGGAGGAGAGAGACGACATGCTGGAGTGCCGTTCTTCACCGCCACCGTCACCCTTCTTCTCCGCCATCCTCGCCGCTTTCCAACCAGCAGTATGCGATGATGCAGAGGAGGCTTGGCGAAGTCACATCAACCAGCTTGTGTCTGACTCAGATGGCTCCTGTGCAGTCTACACTTTTCATGTGTTTTCTTCACTATTTCAGGTATTATAGCATGACCTTGTCGTCAACATACACCTAAATTCCATTAACAGTGTTCTTGGTCAAACTGAATAATTAAACAGAAAGGGTAACAGGATTAGTTATCTGGCTGATTAACCTTTAGAGAAAGAGGCTTCCTTTCAGACGACGTCTAATTAATTACAAATAGAGGGCACTCTGTGCATGCTTCAGCTTGAAAATCTTCCGAGATTCATTAACCAGATGTTGTTCACTTCACTACCTAAAGCCGATGGGAGAAAGAAAAAACTGACATAATGACAAAGTACCTTAAATGATGTAGGAGTGATTTTGACAGTATCACAGTCAGCCTGTTTCTTTGCTTTACAGAGTATCCAGACCAAATTTTGTTCCCTGACCTGTGACGCTGTGAGTTACCTCGGTGATGGCCTGAGAGGATTAGGATCAAAGCTTTTGAGGTCTTCTCAGATGCTGACATCATGCTCAGAGTGCCCAACACTATTTATTGATGCAGACACAGTGAGTAGCCTCATTTGTTTGACATTTTCCAGTTTCTAATACCTTTTTAATTGTATGACATGTTAGTGGTTGTTGAACAAATTCAGCAGCAAAACTTTATTTTCACAGATCATGTCTTATGGGCTCCTGGAAAAAATGAAATTCAGCGTGTTGGAACTTCAAGAGTATCTTGACACTTACAACAACAAAAAGGAGACAGCTCTCACTGTAAGCAGATGAATATCGTGCTTTCCAGTCTGAATGTCACGTGAATGTTATCACTGAGTTGTTTACATTGTTATTATGTTGTCTCTTATCCCCCACAGTGGCTGAACAACTGTAAGACCACCTTTCCCAGCAGTGCCGGGGGCACCGTGATAACATGTCAACCAGCAGAACATGAGGAAAAGGTAAAATCTTTTTAGGAATTCCTTTTGAGCATTAACTCTGACATGCTGTCATATCAATTGTATGATAATGTAAAATACTGGTTTTGGTATTTTCTGTGGTTTAGCTAATGCACTCAGCCAGTGTTAAAACACACACAAGGCTGTCTCATTTTAAAGAAAATTGTTGTTTATTCTGTAAGAATGGAATTACAGAAATGACTGAAAACACTAAAGATTCCACTTCAACTGACCTTTCACACTGTACTTTCTGCATTACGATTACTGTGTGGTACTGTAGCTCTGTGAGTGTTACCTCTAATTTTCTCACACTATGTAAATGTCAAGTTTTTGACAGCCGCACGTCACAATGTTATTCTCATTCCAGTGTGCATTGTGATTATTTTCAGCTCTGCTGGGCATGGGAGCAAGTTCTCTTAAGTTGCATTTGATCTAGCAGTAAACAATTACGCTCACTTCATTACTGAGGAAAGGAAACAAGCAAACTGGAGAGTTTTGCTGTTAAAATTTGGTACTTAATAGTTAAAAGATTCTCTCCAAAGTGAGTGCATTTGTGCTAATTAACAGGCAAAATTGTTAATTTGCTTGGCTTGTTTCACTTGGCTTTTTAATTAAAGGGGTCCTGTGGAGTTTTTTCTTGTAAATAAAAGTTTATGTTGTAGTTTATGTAAATGTGTCGAGTACATTTCCTTCCTCATTAAACATTTTCCAAGTCAAGTCCTTTAAACCAGCATTGTTTACATCCATGCTTAATAGCTTGCAGTTTTCTTCTTGCCTGTTTTTGCATTGCAGCATATATTTGCAAATTACCGCCACCTATTATTTAGTGGACCCATGTTGCGCCATCGGCCGGACTGTGTATCATACCGCATAACGTGCCTGTGCGTGTGTGCCCACATGTACAAGATAAACAAAAACGGGGACCCACTCATAGAAAAACATACCATAGTGTTACTAGAAGTTAGAAACTCCACAGGGAACCTTTAATTCATGGCAACTACCAGCCCTCCTTTCAGTTCTGATTTACACATACATCGACCCTCACTTTTCTTCCTCTCTGCATGCTAATAAAATGACCTGTGCTAATACTTTTTACCCACTTTTAAATGGAAATAATGAGGAATTGCATGCCCTTCTTTTGATCCTCTGTTTTCCTTACTTTTCTGTCCTGTAACATGCTTGCTTTGTAGCAAATGGAATCTCTGGCTGTAAGTTGGAAAGACTTGTTCCTCTTTGTTGTTTAAATGGTCTTTTTCTGCTTTTTAAAGTCGGCTGCACAACTGCAGCAGGTTTGAGATGTATTTACAAGTAGTTCTACAGTAGTTATGTGTGAGTTTATTATCATCCAAATGCAGAACTGAAAATACGTGGTAAAATATAGAGTAATACCTAAGAAAGAGAAACCCAGCCTAATTAAAAGGGCTTTTGCTTACAACCACCTTTCTCTTACTTTCAGCAACTGGAGCTCTGTCAACGACTCTACAAACTCCACTTTCAGCTGCTACTGCTTTTTCAGTCCTACTGTAAGCTTATTGAACAGGTCCATGCAATAAGCTCTATTCCCGAGGTAGGTACATCATGCATTTGCTTGTCTTCTGTTTTCGGAACCATGACACCCACCATCTAATCCATGTCCCTGTTTGATAATATTAATCCCTTTCAACCTATAGCTGACAAATATGTCCAGAGAGCTAAATGAGTTGAAGAGCAACCTGAGGGTAGCAGCAGCCTCAGTCACAAATGATGAGATTGCTTCCCGGGGGAGCTCCTGCTTTGAGCCCACCTTCAGCTCCTCTGAGGCTGCTGTACAGGCCATCCTGGAGTGTCTGAAGAACAACGAGTTTCCGACAGCCATCCGCTACATTCGTGAGTGCAGGTGAGAAAAGAAAAAATCTTGTTTTTCTGTACATGAGGAGCTGCAGGTGAGAAAAGAAAAAATCTTGTTTTTCTGTACATGAGGAGTGTGTTGTCAAAAAATGCCCCCAGTCCATTCATTTTCATTTTCTTTTTTTTAATTATAGAACAATGTGGCCTAAGGACATCTTTGGCAGCCACTCTGAGGATGAGGTCCAGACCTTACTCAACATTTACTTCAGACATCAAACTCTGGGTCAGACAGGAACTTTTGCTCTGGTGGGCTCAAAACAGGACCTCACAGAAATCTCTGTCAAATTGATGGAACTAAACGGAGAGATTCGGGACATGATCCGGCGTGCCCAAGGCTATCGAGCCATCACAGCTTTCCTCCCAGACTCCAGGGTTTCAGGCTCAACTCTTTGATGGCAGTCTGGCAGCGTGTGACACCTGTTCCTGCACAGCACCCTGTCCCATGCCTAGCCTCTGGTCCTGTCTGGGGTTGCTGCTATCATCTCAGTGGTTAACAAGCACTCTGCTCTCTCCTGGGAATAACCAAACCCCCTTTCCTCTTCCTGCTCGGAGCACATCAGAGTCAGCTCTTCAGATGTGCAGCAATACTGTTGTTTTTTAGAAAGATTAGAGACTTTGCTTTTGCAGAGAAACTTAGGCTTTTATTGCACTAATAATAGAAACTGTCACAAAGCGACCACTTGCTACTGAGGTCAACAACTTTCACATTTAACAAATGACATACCAAAGCTAAGTGATTCTCTTTCAGTTATGTTGTTTTAATTGTCAAGGGAAAATGTGCAATCCTTCACAGAAGTGGAAGACTTTTACTGTATCCTGAAAGAATGTATTTGAATATCATATCATTGGAAAACATGAACATTGTCAGTACAGATAAAAAGGGAGGCTTCATTACTTGGGGAAAGTAGTGGGTCTTTGTGTTTGTGTGTGTGTGTGTGCGTGTGTTTGTGTGTGGGTGTGTGTGAGTGTGTTGTGTGTGGGTGCTTGAGTGTGTGATATAAACCTGACGACCATCACATATGGAATAATGGATTGTTCACATTTAACTACATCGACATGCTGCAAAACTACTGTAATGTCTCCCAAACCTACGCTACAGCTGCTGTGTGGGTTATCTGTTACTTAAAACATCTTACTGTACCTCTTTAACTGTGCAGCTTTTAGCAATTAGGTAAATTATTTATATTATTTGCAAGAGAAAAACGTGCTTTTACCAGACTAGATTTATAGAAAACAAATATTTTGTTTTATCTGTTAAACCTGCCAAGCTTGCAAATTATATGTACTATAAAGTGTAATAGTAATGTTTATGAACAAATATAAAAACTATTTTAACTGAATAATTGTACATAGTGCAATGGGGGCTTTGCTCAGACTCATAAGATTGTATTTTTATGAACTTACAATTTGAGTTGCATGTAGAGTGACAGAGATAGCTACATATTTGTAAAACCTGTAAAGGACTGTCTGTGTAGCCTCTCGCCTTGTAAATACTACTGCTTTTGCAATGTACTGTACTTTGGTGTTCTGTACACTTGTGTAACAAGAAAAATAAAACCTACATTTGTTAATTGTGGTCTCTTTTTGTGATTTTTGTGATGTTATTCTTGTTGTCATTATTGTTATATGTTTTTTTTTTTCTATTGCTTCATTACATTGGGTACTATTTTCCTCAGACAGCCTTTAAAAGTTGTCCACCACCCAAAAACCCCTTCCTGCCAGATGCAGCAGAGAACACAGGCCCCTCTGCCAGATCTCATGAAGGAAGTTCTCATTATTTAGTTATTTATAGTATAAATGTACATAAAAGTTTATTTTTTTTTAACGGAATCATTGAAACAACAACGCTAATTCGAACATAATCGCCACTACTATAGAATCACCCTAATATTCATGTATAAAGTCCCCTAATTGGTTGTAAAGAACCGAAAGCGTGTAAAAAAGAACGAATTTACAGTCGCCATAGTTCATCTTAAAGAGGACTCTTATTTTGAAGTCGGGCTGACTTCCGGTCCGCGGCGCGCGCGAGGTTTGTTTTGGTCGCGCGGGGGTGGGGGGGCAGCTAGTAGCTTGACTCGCAGTAAAAATAAAAAACTTATTCTGTCGTTTTCTCTCCTGGTTTCGTGGTTTTATCGTCGACATTTCGTGAAGAGTTTCGCCGCGACATGAAGGTGGACGCCGCCGCTCGCCGCCGCTGTGAGTTAGAGGAAGAAAAAGATGAAATCTAACTTGTTGTGAGTGAGAGACGTTAGCAGTCGATATAATTCAACCTAAGTTTATTTTCTAAACTTTGGCGACTGACTGTAACATTTAGGTGACATTATCTTCTCGAGACTTTGTCCTGAACAGGTTTACTATTAAGTTACCCAGCGTTAACGTAACGTTGAGATAATGTGGTTAATTAGCAGCTAGTCTGGTTTAATTCATCTTTTTTTTTCTTTCGTTTCTGCTTTTTAAACTTAAGTCGTGGAGAAAACTTTGTCTTCTCAGGTGTGCCATGTAAACTTTAGAGGTTGCACAGCTCAACTGGAATGGATTTACCCTTAAAAAACATGTACGACACATTCAAGGATGAAATCTGGAAAGGTAAGACAACATTTACACAGACTTCTGCCTTTGTCACGAGTCAAATGTAACATTATAAGCTGCACACAGTTTGCTTATGCTGCAGGACTGTTGTAATACATTGCATTGTACAGGTGGTCATGATACTGTGTCCAGCTGTTTAAATCCAGCTGCATAAATCACAAAATATCTTTCTGTGCAACCACAGAAGACTACCTGATCGATAAACCATTTTTAATGTCTCTATGTAGAGCTGGGACCACTGGACCCCGACTGGTTTGAGGCACTGACATCTCAGACGTTCACTACTGAGGGAGATGACCTGTGTGCTAACCAGGAGGGAAGTTTTAAAACACCATTTGACAAAAGTGCAGTGGACAGTCAGCTGTTTTCAACCCCAAAAGCTTTCAGATGCAGTCGAGTCGTGACACCTGAAACTGAGGATGAGCAGTCGTTCACTGCTGAACCAGGTAATGTTTGATTAAAGTTTGACTTTTGTTGATTAATGCAGTGGTATTGTGGTAATTGTAGTAACATACTTGTGTATGCACTGATTAGCTCTCTTGAGCCTGCATCTGAAAATAATAATTTTCTGTGGTATGTCCTAGAAAAAGAGACATTGCCATGGATGACAACACAAAGTCCATATTTGTTTCGGATGTCAAAAGGAGGGTGAGTGCTACAACTCGCTTCTCTGTCTGTATTGTTTGAAAGAGAAATTATACATTTTAAAAATATTCCAAATAAATGTTTGCATGTATTTTATTGTTATTTATTTCAGTGTCATTGTTAGGGACAGTGTTCATCTCAAATGATTTGTCATTATGTGGGACGGTTTTCATATGTCTTCCGTTAGTGGAGAGCTATAGCCTTTCTAAAGAAACTGTTCAGTTAATTTGGGAAAACACTCGTTTAAGTTTAAAATCTATACTCTATAGTTGTTAATTCTATGCTTATGGAGCTATTTTCAACATAATTTTGTGTGTGTGGGTTTGACTTTTTTTTAGGGTCCAAAGTACGAAATATGGAGGTTTCCAGCCTCAGGGTCAGGACGGTTTTGGTGAGCTGCAAATGTATCTGTATTTCATCTGTTTGAATTACATTTGAAAAAATATTTAATCCTCATTGGTTTATTTGCGATTGTCATCTGTACAGATCTGCTTCATACCCCACACAAATCCCCAGTAAGTTTATTAAATCTAACAGTGATGTTATTTTCCTTTCAGTAAATGCCAGAATTTGAATGTGGAGTAATGGATAACGTGAAGGTTTCCCCCTTGTTATATTGTTTTTTTTGAATGATACAGGTCAGCTATGCCAAGAATATATCTGAAAGTCTGGGTGCACAGATTCATCCTGATATGTCATGGACCAGTTCCCTGAATACTCCACCAGGAGTACCATCCACCCTGATTTTAAGTAAGCAAATTACACAATTGGTTGTTTTAGAAATATATGTGTGATGTTTTTCAAATAATTCGTGTCTTCTCAATTTTTATAGCTAAAACGGATGAGAGTCCCTGCCCAGTGAGTGTTTCTGCAGACAAAAATGTTGTTGTGAGTATTTTTTTTATATTAACTGTCTTCATTGAATTGTTATTAACTATATTGAAAGTTCTATACAATAGAAGTATCCTGACATACACACACAGAATTTTTTTTATTATTTATTTATTTTTAGATAGATAGATAGATAGATAGATAGATAGATAGATAGATAATACAATGCATTTACAGGACTTTAAATACTTGCACATAAGAGGCACTTTTAATCACTCCAATGTATCTCAGTGACCGCGGATAAAAGGGATATAAAAGGTGTCCATAGTTTCCTTAATTATCTGGTTTTGTTCTGAAGAGGCCTGTTAAAAGATTTGAATAAATCCATGTGTTGTAAGCATCACTCAGAGATTTATAGATTGAACCAGGATTAACATTTTCATATATATTATGGATAATTTGGCTTTAGGTAAATGGACACGATGAACATGTCTTTAATTCCATGAGCCCGTGTCTAAAACAGGGAGACGAGTCACGTACTTGTTCAAGGATTGCTTTCAAAAGTCTCACTCAAAATTGGAGGATGCAGATCTTGTTCCATGTGCACATTGAATTTTCTTCTGGTGTAAAACAGAGGAAACATACCATTACAGTAAACTTAAGAATAATGAGGTGTGGCATTTGAAATTTATTTTTTAAACCTTAAAGTTTTTCTGTCTTATCCTTCTCAGTTTGTACGGAAGCTTTTCCCTTCTCTTTCAAATGCATCCACAGTTGGAGTGGTGTCACCCAAAAACAATGGCATGCCTACCGTTCACCAAGGTACTGTGTTTGTTCCATTACAATTGGCAAATAACCAAGATGGTGCAAAATTATACTGATTCCTGGTCTGTAATCAACAGGTGTTGTTTCCCCTGAGACTGGTCAGAATCCAGAGTCCCACGACTCCCCCCAGAGTCCACTGAATCAGAGTGATGGCGTTTGGAGACAGAAGCTACCAGATGCTATTGAGGATGGAGAAATTCGCAGCACAGTAGCAAGTGTTCTTGATGGAGCTGAAAATGTTCTCTCTATATTCTTCACCAACAGTAGCTCAGCACTGAGAAAAGTGAAAACTGACAGAATCAAAAGAAAGCAAATAATTCCAACAAAAGAACATGGCTCCAGCTCTATGGACATCTCAACAACAAACAACGCTGCATCCAGTGAACAGGGAACAGCTGATGAGGAACCTGGCAGATGTCCCTCATCACCACCAGTGAAAACTGGAGATGTTGGAATCACCCAGTGGTCTCCATTGAGTTTATCTGAAATTCCACCTTGTACGGTGGATGCTTCTTGCCATGATAATAGTCATGCTACACAAGTGGAAAACAGTATTTTAACAGAACAAGTTCGGAGTGACCCTGAATCTGGCCAGCTAGTCAGGCTCCCTATGAAAATCCCAGACTCTGGCTTTACTAAGAAGAAGAGAACATTTGTTTACACTGTTGAGACTTTGAAGCCGCAGAAGATGGTCTCATCACCAGGGATCCCAGATTCTGGTAACACATTTCTCATGCATTTAAATTGTAAAAATGTATTATCTGTATTTCTGTATTAACATGGAAAAGGTTATTTTTCGACTGACTGAATTTATCCTTTTCTTTCCATCTAATTTGTTTCAGGACAAGATGTTAATGTGAAGCATTTGGTGAAAACCCAACAGGAAGCAGACTGTTGCATTATTGGGAATAATGAGATGCAAAAACAGGGAAATGTCACTGAAGAAAATCTACCTTCCTCTGTACAAGCAAAAGTCCAGGATCTTGACATGTCACAGCTTTGCAGAGATTTTGCACAAGACTTCAGTCAAATGTCAGACCCCAGTAAACTGAGTAAAGTAGCAGAGGATAATCCTCGAAATGGCTTCACTCCATCAGCTTGTCTGTCAGCCATGAAACAAGCTAAGGAGAAAGCCAGGCAAGCAAACCTTCACTATGAATGTGATGGTGTCAGTAACAGAAGATATGTTTCTACCATTAATCAAAATAACTCCATCAATGAGGGAACAATAAGTGACAGTGGATTCCAGTCTGCTGTTGCAGATATCACTCCCATGACTGCATCGTCATTTGTTCTTCCCAGCTCAGAGAACAATGGTCAAAGTCAACAGTGGACTGGCTTTAAAACTGATATCCACAGGACTACTCCTTTTTCATCTAGAAATAAAGGAAATGCAAAAGCATATTTGGAGGATATTTTACAAGAAGCTGAAACTGATGCCAGGCTGTCCAGTGCAATCAGCAAAAGCCAGACACTGGACCCTGGCAGAGAGAGTGAGTTGCACATAAAGAGCACGTCGACACAAGTACTCAGCAGTGCAAAAGGAAGTGTTAATTGCATTCCACTTAATGGTGAAGTTCCTGGCAGTCTGACAGAAAAAACAACAGTTTCTCTTCCTTCCATCCATGCATCAGGATTCAGAACCGCTTCAAATAAGGGCATACAAATTTCCTCAGCCAACCTGGAGAGAGCCAAGCATCTCTTTGAAGAGACTGAAGGGGAAATAACTTATAGTGAGCAGCCCACCAACTCTGCCCATGACCCTAAAGCTGAAATTAGCGGTGAATCAGTTAAAAATACAACCTCTAACTCAAAACAGCCTCCTTCAAGTGAAACAATTGTGGATGTGAGTTGCCAGTTAACAGCTTCACAAAAAGCTGATGTAACTGAGCTGTGCACTCTCTTGGAAGAAGCAGATAGTCAGTTTGAATTTACACAGTTTAAATCTGCAAAGCTAAAACAACAGTGTCAAGATAATGCCACCGCTCCCCAAAAAGCTGATAAAGAACTTGACCCTGATTTTCTTATGGATATAGATTTTGATGACAGTTTCAATTCAGATGCTGGAAAGCACCAGGCAGTAACTGTGATGCCTGAGAAAATGACCGTTGTTTCAAATTGTGAAACATCCGTCACAAGTAAATCCACAGATTTGTCATTGTCAAATGCAATGGAAAAAGAAAATTACTCCACAGAAGATGCATCTTCCTCTTCAAAGCATATCTGTGAAGGCACTAGCAGTATTATGTCAACTGAACCCAAATATCTTGACAGAGCTGGCCACACTGAAACAAGCAAGCTGGAGAACACAAATCCTTTGATTCTTGGTGCGGGATTTAAGACTGCAGGAGGAAATGTTTTGAGAGTTTCAAAAAGGTGTCTGAGCAAAGCTAGAGCTTTGTTCGCAGATTTAGAGGAGAATCTTGTGACAAATCAAAAATCACCAGACAAGCAAAGTAGTGAAACTGATGCTAAAACACAGAATAACTCTAGAGTGGATAATCACACTGGTAACCTTTTGCATCATAAAGAGGATAATTTGAAGTTCACCGGTCATGGAAATGATACTGGGGGAAGGATTCAGGCCTGTTTTTCAAACATGAAAGAGACTGTCTGTTCAGACAGACAGGTCACAGGCATTAGAGATGCAAATGCTGCAAAAAGTTTTAAAAACAGCAGCATGGACACAACCACGTGTCGAAGTGGCTTCCAGAAGGCCAGCGGGAAACGGATTTCTGTTTCAGCAAAAGCTATGCAAGAGGCAGATGCTGTCTTAAAAGACTGTGATGCTGTGGACACCAAAACTGCCATGTCAGTAAAACATAAAAAGGGCACAGAAGTCTTCCCTGAAAGTCTCAGTCATAAGATAAACCTTCCAAAAAGGATGAAAGTAAACTTTTCTGAAGGACCAATCAATGAGTTTGAAAATGTGAATGCCGGACCAGCTGTGCACCATACAGAGGTTGTACAACAGAATGTGGAGACTCACAATTTTGGTTTTAAAAATACACCGGCTTTAACAAACGCAGCTTCTTTCCTTGAAAACCCTCCTTTGACTGAAAAGGCACTTTCATCTCTCTCATGCACAACATCAAAGAATATTGGCTCATCTTTCATCGCTGAAATGAGCAATGTTGGTGGATTCTGTAAAGCTAGTGGGGAGAAAGTATTTGTATCAGCTGATGCAATAGAAAAAGCAGAGTGTCTTTTGAATGAAACCCATACACTTGAAGACACAAATGAGCAACTGAAACAAAAAGGATATGCTTTAAGAACAGGTCATCTTACCAATCAAATTCAGGTTGAACCACCTAAAAATGGGGGTTTTCAGACAGCCAGTGGCAAAGGAGTTGCCATTTCATTTGCAGCTCTCAAGAAAGCAAAATTATTGTTGACCGAATGTGACGAAGTTGAGGCTAAAATTGATGGAAAACCAACAAGTTCAAAGAAGCCAGTCCAGGCGCCACCACCCAGGAATAGTGGATTTCTTGCGGCCTCTGGTAAGCCAGTGGTACTTTCATCTGAAGCCCTCCAGAAGGCAAAAGCTCTCTTCAGTGACATCAGTTTCTGTCCAGTGAGCCCAGCTGTTTCAGACACAAGGAAGAGTGGTAAGAAACAAGAGAATGCTGAAAATATGGAGAAAATACATTGTGGTTTCTCAACTGCAGGGGGAGCAAAAGTCCATGTGTCACAGAAAAATCTGTTGGAAGCAAGAAACCTTTTTGAAGAATTTGATGAAAATTTTTCAGAAAAAACAATGCAAGAAGCGGATGCTTTCTTCGAGGACTGTGATGTTCTGGACGGAAAGGATGGCATGTTAGTGAGAAGTACGACACCTGTGAGTGGAAGTGGCAGCAAGAAGGAATACCTTTCAAAATTTGAACAAGATCAAAGGGTGCCAGTAAACATTTCTGATGAGCCTGGAAGTGGACACACTGAGTTTGAAAATGTGACCATGGGACCAGTTGTAAACCGTGAAATGGTGCTGAATCGTGACGATGTGGAGATTCACAAAAAAGTTTTTAAGAACACACCCAACTCTACCAATGCTGCTACTTCACATGGAAACCCATCTTTGATGGCAAAGCCACATTCTTCCCAGTTGTGCACAGCATCAAACAACATTGGTTGCTTTGCCATCAATGAATTCAGCAACGGTAGTGGATTTTGTACAGCCAGCGGACAAAAAGTATCTGTGTCGGGTGACGCAATGACAAAAGCAAAGTGTCTTTTGAATGAAAATACTACATTTGAGGATACAAACGAACAACTGAAACAAAAAGAAGACACTTTGCCACCACAGAACGGTGGATTTCAGACAGCCAGTGGCAAAAGAGTTTCTATTTCATCTGCAGCCATAAAGAAAGCAAAAACTCTGTTAAGTGAATGTGAAGGAGTTGAAAATAAAATTAGTGTAAATCCAACACATTCCAAGATGCCAGTTCCTGCTCCACCACCCAGGAATAGTGGATTTCTTGCGGCCTCTGGTAAGCCAGTGGCACTTTCATCTGAGTCCCTCCAGAAGGCAGAAGCTCTCTTTAGTGACATCAGTTTCAGTGCAGTGAGCCCAGATGTTACAGACACAAGGAAACTTGAGAAGAAACAAGAGAATACTGAAAATACAGAGAAAATGCATTGTGGTTTTTCAACTGCAGGAGGAACAAAAGTCCATGTGTCACAGAAAAATCTGTTGGAAGCAAGAAACCTTTTGAAAGAATTTAATGATGATTCTATTTCAGCAAAAGCAATGCAAGAAGCAGATGCTTTCTTCAAGGACTGTGACATTATGGACGGTAATTATGGCATGTCAGGAAAAAATGGAAGTACAGCACCTGTGAGTGAAAGTGGCAGCAAGAAGAAATACCTTTCAAAATTTGAACAAGATCAAAGGGTGACAGTAAACATTTCTGATGAGCCTGGAAGTGGACACACTGAGTTTGAAAATGTGACCATGGGACCAGTTGTAAACCATGAAATGGTGCTGAATCGTGATGAAGTGGAGATTCACAAAGGGGTTTTTAAGAACACACCCAACTCTACCAATGCTGCTACTTTACATGAAAATCCATCTTTGATGGCAAAGCCACATTCTTCCCAGTTGTGCACAAGATCAGAGAACATTGGTTCCTCTGTCATCAATGAATTCAGCAACGGTAGTGGATTTTGTACAGCCAGCGGACAAAAAGTATCTGTGTCAGATGACGCAATGACAAAAGCAAAGTGTCTTTTGAATGAAAGTGCTACATTTGAGGCTACAAACGAACAACTGAAACAAAAAGAAGACACCTTGCCACCACAGAATGGTGGATTTCAGACAGCCAGTGGCAAAAGAGTTTCTATTTCATCTGCAGCCATAAAGAAAGCAAAAACTCTGTTAAGTGAATGTGAAGGAGTTGATAATAAAATCAGTGTTAATCCAACACATTCCAAGATGCCAGCTCCTGCTCCACCACCCAGGAATAGTGGATTTCTTGCGGCCTCTGGTAAGCCAGTGGCACCTTCATCTGAGGCGCTCCAGAAGGCAAAAGCTCTCTTTAGTGACATCAGTCTTAGTGCAGTGAGCCCAGATGTTTCAGACACAAGGAAAAGTGAGAAGAAACAAGAGAATACTGAAAATACAGAGAAAATACATTGTGGTTTCTCAACTGCAGGGGGAGCAAAAGTCCATGTGTCACAGAAAAATATTTTGAAAGCAAGAAACCTTTTGAAAGAATTTGCTGATGGGGAGTGTCATGATTCAAATTCATACTCAACAAGCCCACATGACACCCTTAAGTCCAATGTATCAAAAGTAAAATATACTTCAAATTCCAATCTCCCTACAGCCAGTGAAAAAGACATGTCTGCTAAGGAAAGTGCCCGTCAAGTAATCACATCTTTAACCTCTTTGCAAGAGACTGACCATATAAATGAAACTCTTCCAAATTCAAGTGTACATGGTTGTATTTTTATCAAAGACAAGGTACCTACAGATGCATTTAAATTTAAAGAAGGCAAATGTGCCCCTTCAGTGGTGGGCAACCTCCATGACCGCTCTGGGGAGGAAATAAATCAGACAAGCAGCAGTGAGGGATCTAAGGTCAAAAGGACAGAAGAGTCTTCAGTTCTTCACTTTCAGTCACTTAACTTAAGTGGCTGCACTGAATCCCAGCAGAGGTTTGTTGCCCAGGAAGCTCTGGACTGCACTAAAGCTTTGTTAGAGGATGAAAGTCTTGCTGGCCAAAGTCCTTCAATGACATTTGAAAATGTGCCACTGGAAGATAACCCAAAATCCAGCAACAGATGTGTAGAGGAACAAAAAAGAACAGGGAAAAGGCTGATAGAGGACCCAGATATGACCAGTAAGTGTCTTTTATTACTCAGAAATTTAAGTAGTATAATATGTGTTTTTTTTAATTCTCCACATATTGTCATAATGTTTTCAGATCAGTTATTTGAAGAATGATTTCATTACAGTTCTTGCAACTTAGGCCAAAGTCTTAACTATTTTAGCTTCATGAGATATTCTAAGTTAAATAAATTGTTCCCATATTGCAAATAAACCATCATTTTGAAAATAACTAAAATGGTTCTATTTTATTAACCATAAGCTGTGACTTTGTTACAAGTATGACTATTAACCATAAAGGGTTGCCTTACTGTTTTAAAAATATCCTAGGTCAGCCTCCCCTGAAGAGACGATTACTGGAAGAATTCGACAGGACTGTTGAAGGGCCAAGAGGTTCAACAATCCATCCGGAAAAAAGCAGTCCAAATGGTAAATCACCAGCACTGTAACAAATTATCTATTCAATACATATTTTTTGTCTTATAAATGAAATAACTTTTGATCTTTATTTCTTAATTAAGGTGTAATGAAAGACAGGAGAGTTTTCAAGTACAGCGTCTCTCTTCATCCAAACATTACAAGGCCTCATGGGTAAGTTGCCTTTGAATTGTTGGCCATGTTTTCAAATGGCTGACACAGGTTATTAGCTCTGTTTGATGTCTTTTTTTTTCCTACAGGAATGGGGGGGAGAATGTGGAAACCAATTTGCAAAAGACAGCACCAGCACAATGTTCAACCCCAGGAGACAGCAGATCAGCTCATTCCAGGATGCCAGCGTTTGTTCCTCCATTCCTCAAAAATGCGAAGACAGAGGGTCGCAAGAATACAGTGGTCAAGGACAACATAAAAACACCTTCAGCATTTGTTCCTCCATTCAAAAAACAAAGAACTATTATCCAAGAGAGCTCCTCTAAAGCACAGGAGGAAAAGGATGAGCACAGCCATCTCTTTGTAACACCCTTTAACAGCAACATGTATGTGCCACCCCCTAAAAAAACTCAAAGCACTACAGAAGTAGGTAATAAAAGCAAAGAAGACATTGAGACAGTGGCCTTGGCTGACACTACAAATGATAATCTGATGAATAAACAAAACCTTCCTGTTGGCTGTGGATCAGAGGACTCTGCTGCAGAGGCATCACATGTGGAGGACACAATGTCCGCAAGCCAAGGTGCAGTAATGGATTAAGTCAGTATGATGTACTGTAAATACTTTGCACAACATAGGTAAAATAATGGTGTGGTTGTGTTCTACAGACATGCTTCAGAATCTTCATAACGTAGAGCTGGCACGAGATATGCAAGACATGAGGATCAGGAAAAAGAAGCGCCAGACCATTCGACCTTTGCCGGGCAGTTTATTTCTAACCAAAACTTCAGGAGTGTCGAGGATACCATTAAAAGCTGCAGTAAATGGAAAGCCTCCTGCAAGATACACCCAAAAACAGGCAAGGCTAGAACTGCTTTGTATATAATGTTGAATTTGGTAAAAAGGAAAAGCATTCATTGTCACGTAAACAGCTTTCTTAATGTGCATGGTCCTTATTTTTCAGCTGTATGGCCATGGAGTTCATCAGCACATGTATGAGATCACCAGTGAGACTGCAGAATCTTTTCGCTTCAATTTACAGCAGTTTATTAAAAAAGAAGCATTTATAGATGGAGGTGGTGTTCAGCTTGCTGATGGAGGATGGCTGATCCCCTGCAATGATGGGACTGCAGGAAAACAGGAGTTTTATAGGTATTATTACATTTTTGTTGAGTTTAAATCAGGCTTTGTAATGTTGATTCTATTATAATAATTGATACCTGTATGTGTAAATGCAGACTACTGGCTGATTGTACTGAACATTATCTTGTTCTGCACTGTCCACAGAGCATTATGTGACACCCCGGGTGTGGATCCTAAACTGATCAGTGAGGAGTGGGTGTACAATCACTACCGATGGATTGTGTGGAAGCAGGCCTCCATGGAAAGATCATTTCCAGAAACGATGGGCAGCATCTGTCTCACTCCAGAGCAGGTTCTCCTACAACTCAAGTACAGGTACGTACTATTATAGCTCATTGTAGTTCAATATGTTCCTGTAGATTAAGTTAGTTTTTAATAAGAAATGAATTTTATTTATTTTTACTAAATTAAGCTTTTTTTAAGTATATGAAGTACAGTGCAAGATGTCAAAGTTGTTTGATTATCTTCAATTTCAAGTGTAATTTTATTCCAACACTTGTTCTCTTCAGCATCTAAAAGCATTTATATTTTATAATTTGTATTAGATATGATGTAGAGGTGGACCACAGCCGCAGGCCGGCTCTGAGAAAGATCATGGAAAGGGACGACACAGCAGCCAAAACCCTGGTCCTCTGTGTTTGTGGGGTCGTCTCCCGGGGACACTCCCCAAAAAGACAGAGTTTCAATGACATCAAGACTCCACAAGGTGCTGATGCCAAGGTTGAAACCCCATCTGCAGTTGTTTGGCTAACAGATGGATGGTATGCCATTAAAGCCCAGCTGGATGAACCTTTGACTGCCATGCTTCACAAAGGTCGACTGGCCATCGGTGGGAAGTTGATCGTCCATGGGGCTCAGCTGGTGGGATCACAGGACGCTTGCTCCCCCCTGGAGGCACCTGAATCTCTTATGTTAAAGGTACTTATGTTAGAGTGGGAGAAAACACGTTATTCTGTCTGTCCACAAGGCAAACAAATAACAAGTTGGCTTATTGATTGTTTATGTATTTAGATTTGCGCCAATAGCAGCAGACCAACACGATGGGATGTTAAACTGGGATTTCACAGGGATCCACGGCCATTCCTGCTTCCTGTCTCCTGTTTGTACAGCAACGGAGGACCAGTTGGATGTGTGGACATTATCATACTGAGAAGCTACCCCATACAGGTTTGTTTAGTCTTGCACTGATATATTGTGACTGTTGCTCCTGGAAGTTCATGTTGTGATGCCTTTTGAACATATACTTGTCACATTTTACAGTGGATGGAGAGGAAACCAGATGGAGGCGTTGTGTTTCGCTCTGTTCGTGCAGAAGAGAAGGAGGCGAGACGATACAACAGCCACAAACAAAAAGCTATGGAGATCCTATCTGCCAAGATTCAAGCTGAATTTGAAAAGGAGGAGAGAGGTAGAGACCATGTTTTCAGCCAAGTACAGCTTGAAATGGAATAAGTTTTAACAAATTGTCATCTTTAGGTAATAACAAACCTCAACGTAGAAGGCGGACAATCAGTCGGCAGGATATTGCAAGTCTTCAAGATGGAGAGGAGCTCTATGAAGCAGTGGGGGATGACCCAGCTTACCTTGAGGTGATAAGGAATTTACTTTACAGATTGTTGACTTAATTTCTCTTATGAATAGAATTTTAATTGCTATTGTACTACCTCAGGCTCATTTGAGTGAACAGCAGCTGGAGACTCTACAGACCTACAGGCGTTCTCTGATGGATAAGAAGCAGGCTGAACTGCAGGAGCGGTACCGACGAGCTTTAGAAAATGCAGAGGACAGTGAAGGTAGCTGTCCCAAGCGAGACGTTACACCTGTGTGGAGACTGTGCTTCACTGACTTCATGGACCAAACTGGAAGTGGTGTGTCTTCATTTTTATTTTACGGTTACTTTAATGTATGTACTATTATTCAAATACTGATTTGAAATGATGTCGGCATGTTTTTGTTTTGTTTTAGTTTACCAGTTGAACTTTTGGCGACCGTCATCGGATCTTCAGTCTTTACTGAAGGAAGGCTGTCGATACAAAGTCTATAACCTCACCACTTCGGAAGGAAAGAAACATGGTGGTAGCACTGGACCTGTTCAGCTGACTGGGACAAAGAAAACACAGTTTCAGGACCTACAGGTACTGTAGAAACTCACTATCTTGAACAGTGCCCATATAAAATTGTAGATACATTATAAATTTAGAGAGATGATGGTAATAATATTAATATTTATGATTTGTTTTATCATTCAGGCTTCTCAGGAATGTTTTCAACCGAGGGTCTCCACCCATTTTGTGGATCTTCAAAACCCTGAGTTCCAGCCGCTTTGTGGAGAGGTTGATCTCACAGGATATATCATCAGTATCATAGATGGACAGGGTAGGAGATTTTATTTTTTCTTAACTTTTTCTTCCATAACTCTATTGTTTACTCAATGATTGTTTGTGCTTTTGAACACAGGTTCCTCGCCTGCATTTTATTTGGCCGATGGGAAACTGAACTTTGTTAAAGTGCGCTGTTTCAGCAGCTTGGCTCAGTCTGGCTTGGAAGATGTGGTAAAACCACGTGTCCTGTTGGCTCTGAGCAACCTGCAGCTGAGAGGTCAGTCCACATCTCCCACTCCTGTTGTGTACGCTGGAGATCTGACCATCTTCTCAACAAACCCCAAGGAAGTTCATCTGCGGGAATCCCTCAGCCAACTCAGAAACTTGGTCCAGGTACAATGCTAAAATCCCAAATCTGAAAAGTTGCTCACATGCTTTAAAAACAGTCTTTACCATTCACTAATTTAAAAATACCTTTTTTATAAAAGCTGATGACCTCACAGCCAAAATGTTTCGTGTTCTGAAGAAATCCAGATCTGAATTGCATTAGTTATAATTAATGATGATAAATGAAATTGCAATGTTTCTCAAATATCAAGTAATTTTGTCACACTTTTAAAAGAAGTTGTGAAAGAAAAAAAGTATTTTATACGTTGTATTCAGCATTCAGTTAAAGCACATGTATACTGTTCACTGGCCTGAACCATGTAGAGTTTTCCCATCTTTCTTTTCTCCATCTCCTTGGTTTGTGTGCAATACATTTTTCATTATGCGTTTTCAGGGTCAGGAGAACTTCTTTCTAACTGCTGAAGAGAGGCTTTTGGATTTAGTTAAAGCTGATGGCCTAAGCTCCGTGTCCTCTCCAGCTCTGCAATCACGAACCCCAGTTTCTGCAACGGACAGAAGACGAGACATAAAGACAAGTGTGAGTTCATGTGGTTGCTGTGGTGTCTGGGGATGTGTGATGCGTGTGCTCTCTTTACCGCTTCACATTGATTAAAAAAATTAAAAATGTGTCCTTTTTGTGCAGGTGACATCTCAGCAGCCAGTCAGAAACCTTGGATCTTTCACACCTGTCAGCAGGAAGCCTTCTGCAACAAACTGTTCAACAGAGAAAGACCCGAGCAGCCTGAAGAGGAAGAGAGCTGTGGACTATCTGTCTCGCATCCCGTCTCCACCACCTCTCTCCCATCTGGGCTCAGTGGCTTCTCCATGTGTGAATAAGACTTTCAACCCCCCTCGGAGGTCTGGGACACCTAGCACTTTAAAAACTGTACAGACTCCAGCTCGCAAACCGGTCGAATCACAGATGGAGGATGAATGGGTGAATGATGAGGAACTGGTTATGATTGATACTCAGGCATTGCTTGCTGGTAATTTACTGTAGGCACATAAGACTGTTGATGACGCAACAACTTTTAAAAAACTGTACAAATGACTGAATGTAAAGGCTAAAAGCTGCGTATGGCATATAATCTGTGCTTGTTTTTGTTGTCTCTCTGGACTAATTAAAGAGGTGAAATCACTTCACAACAGTAAAATCATGTCATCACTTTATACTGATCTTCTTGTCTTCAGTTTTCCTTTTTTCTCTGTAAAGATAAGTAAGTAAACACAAATTTAGAATTGCACTCCTGCAGTTTAGCTCCATGATCCCCTTTTTGTGCTGTGTTTGATGACAAATAACTGATTAGGGAGTCTACAGTCATACCTGTGGATACAAAGTCATTTTATGTAAGTAAGTGATTTCCAAACTAACATACTGTTAGGATAGTGCAATATTGAACATAAAAAAATGTGAAGTACTAAAAATAGTTGTTATGAGCTACCTTCCTCCTTTGTAATATTAATACTAAAGTTGCTAGTAACAAAAAAAAATAAACCATGTATAAAAATGTTCACAAATTATAATTCACTTTTATAGGAATATTCACTTTATAATGTAAATAGCACTACAACTATATCTTAACCCGGTTTACCTTAAATATATAATAATATAATATAAATAATCAAGCCCACTTCCGGTCATATGTAGTTTCAAAAGTAGAAATAAGAGGAAAAGATTCAACACCTAGGATTACCCTTGTTTTGTTAATGACAGTGCACCGCCTCACAACCCCGGCCAGCTGGTGGCGCTGACGCGCTCGTTAGCCGGTTCATCGACCGTTAATGAGGGCGGAGAAGAAGAAGAAGAAGGATGACGTCACTTCCGTAAACACGGCACCTGCAATGTGGAAACTGTTTGCCGGGTGATGTTTGTTCATGTCGCTTCCGTGATTTGTGCATCCTGAAAGTACACGGTGAGCCTGACTGAAGAGCGACATTTACTCTTTGTTATGATGAGTTAAACTACTGAACTAATCATAAGTGAAATTATATAAGAAAACAGTTGTTTCTTTCCTGCACAGCTCGTGTGAGCTAACGGGTAGCTTCATTTCGGTTTTAGCTTCAGTTTATCAACAATTTGACCTCAATGAGTTTCTGAGCACAAAAAGTTTAATTATAAAACCGTTTTGTAAATGCGGATACACGCTGACATGTCTATTGATTTAACTACTCACTGTAATTATAACTATAAATGAAATAACTCCACATATCAATTATTTATAGTTGAGTATTTCCGTGGTTGTCCGGTGCAGTAACCGTGTTTTGATCTGTTTTGGTGCAGATGTCTCAGAATAAATCCTCTCATGGCAGAGACAACCCTCGTGTGGGTGCGCGTGAAAGAACCACAGATGACTCTGCGGACAAAGACAGGAGTGTGAGGGAGCGCGTGTTGAAGGAGGTGGGGCTCACCAGCACCTCCTTCATCGGTCCGGCCTTTCCTCCAAAAACAACCAAAGTCAAGTCCGACATCGAAGACACACTGAGTGAGTTTTACAAAGAGCTTGAGAAGATCGACACAGCTCCTGGTGCTAATGGTGACCCAGGGAAACAGGACGCAGGTTCTGTTCGACCGCACAAAACATCAACCAGCAGAGAAACGCGTGACGCAAGGGAGGAGAGAATTGTAAACACGAGCAAGTGTGCCGAAATCGACGGCTACCAGAAAAGCAGCGGACACCGACAGCCGTCCTGGCCCCACTGGTATCAAAATGAGCCATACTACGCCAGAAGAGCGAGGCCGGGCGTGGACCCGAGCTCTGGTAGAGCTGCTCCGTCTCCGGATCAGGGTCGTTATCCTCAAACACCGGACACACCACCAAACCCACGATTTCACAGACCCCCGTTCCATCGCCCGCCGCCCGAGGCTCCATTCCCAAATCGGCAAAACCCACAAAACCCTCCGTCAAACGTGAATCAGAACTGGAGCGGTTCGGTCAGGACAAACCAGTACCATGAGGAGTCACATTTTCCAACCTTTTCCGACTTCCCACCTCCGAATGTAGGCAGTCACCCCTCTCAGGGCTTATATGGAGATTATCCACACCACTTTGACAAGGACGAACGGCGTAGATACGATGCACACTCAGAGAATGTAAATGTTGGATGGCCTAGAGATAGAAAAGAAGAATGGTGTCAGTTTGGGGAAGATTATGACAGGCGCCGGAGATATGATTCAGATAATGAACTGTGGGAGCATCACTGCCAACCCCCTGATAACCCTAAGACATACCATTCCTCCTTGGTGCTGGTCTTGATGAGGGGGTTACCAGGATCTGGGAAATCAACACTGGCCAGGTACGTCTTCGTGTAATCTCATAAATTAGTGCCATGTCAGGGTAAAGCTAAATTTCCAAGCCTGACTGATTTATTTTCTTTGTACATCTGTGTCCCGTCTTTCTCGCAGGGAGCTGCTCTCCACTGGTCCCAGTGGGCTAATACTGAGCACAGATGACTACTTCGCTCACAGAGATATTTACCGCTATGAACCAGGCCTTCTTGGAGCAGCACATGAATGGAATCAGAGCAGAGGTATTGTCTCCTTAAATGGTTTGCAAAAGTGATTTCCATGTCATGAAAAAGTTTTGATTGCTTTATCATGAAGGCATTTCTGTCAACTTCAATAAATCTGTCACTTTGAGGGTATTTTCAGACATATATGAAGAGGAGTCACAGTTACAGTGGTTTAAGCCAGAAAAAAGCCGATTCTGGTGTGTCTCCCTTTTACAAATTGATGTCATCCCCACCCACAAAAACTAACATTAGGTGCCCTTCAGCTAATAAAGTGGATGTATTATGAGAGCAACAAGCTCCCTGAGGTGGAGGACAATTTAGAAAATGTTGTTTGCCAATATTTTTATTTTCTTGCCAGATTTCCATAATTTGTTTTGTGTTCAATCCGCTTTCAGCTAAAGACGCTATGCACGATGGCCGATCTCCCATTATCATTGATAATACAAACATCCAAGCCTGGGAAATGAAGCCATATGTCAAAATGGTGGGTATGGCATTTTACATATAATTGAGTGTTCAGTTACCTTGTACCTTCATAAATCCAAATACACATTTTAATAATAATAAACATTTTTTAACAGGCTTTGGAGAGAGGATACAAAGTGGACTTTTGTGAACCTGACACCAGCTGGAGGTTTGATCCTTATGAGCTAGAGAAGTATGTTTTTTTAATTATCATATTATGTTTACATGCCAGTGCAGACTTTGGAAAACTTATAGAAACTTACTCTACACTGTTTTTTCCTCAAGGAGGAACAGGCACGGTGTTCCGCGGGAGAAGATCTTACAGATGATGGACCATTTTTCATTTCCAGTATCCATAGACATCGTCATGAGTTCTCAAGAGCCGCTTCACGTGAACCAGAGACGTCGACCGGAGGAGCTACAGATGATGAGGGAAAACCAAGATTTCTATTAGTTTTAACAGAAATTAAACCAGCCAAATAATTTGCCTCGAAGAACAACACTTTTGTAATGGCGTAAATATTGTTAGCTGCTGTGTCAACATGACTTTTAATATTTTATTTTGTATACTATAAATTTTTGTAAAGGGAGAATAACTGTATTTTTGTAACGTATGATAGAAAAGGAAATCTGAATTTTTTTAGCATTTTGTATTTAATGAAGGATATTTCAGACTTTTCCTTCTGCAGTTTGTATGTTCTCTATAAAAATCAACAACATGGACAGCAACTCATCTGCCTCATGTCAGTTTCCTGTCTTAATTGATTACATGTTGATTGTTAAAATTGTTTTCGGCGATTCTCTGAAATCAGCAGCACAACTGTGACAATTTCACATGGTAAAACACAAGTTTCATTGTCAGTTGACCTCACTGTTTATCCTAACATGTTTCTGTTTTGAAGGCAAGGAGTTGTTTTTCACTGATGCCTGCAAGGCAGACCAGAAGGCAAATTTCCATTCCATTTCCAATATCTTCTAGTGCCACAATTGATTTTGATTTTGATTAAAATAATTCAGAATTACTTAGCTCATATTTGTTGTGCATTGTGTTATTTTTATATTTTTTTATATATAAAATATATAATATATTATATATATTTTTTATATATTATTATATAGTCACACCTCAGTTGCCAAGCAAAAAAGCTTTATTTATTTACTAACTTGGAGGATTAATTTGATTTGTTTAAATCGTACATCTGAAGTCTAATATAAGATTCATATACATTTTTGCATAGGAAGACTGGATTTTGTCCCACATCACATACATGGGAAGCACGTTAGGGAGGGATCTTTTTAATAATAGCCAGTATCAACAGTAGGAGTGATTACCTGTATGAAAACCTGCATCGGTGTTAAGATGGGCACCTGTTTTAAAAAAGACTTGAATTTGTGAACCTATCCGTTAAAGGTAGCCGTTGGACTTCTTGACTGCTCATAGTGCAGTTTGTCTACCCACTGGCCAAAGCAGAATAATCCCAGTACACCTGCGTTAAATTACTGTGGGAAAACAATATATAGAGACCTTATCAGAGTAGATGCTCTGACGTAGAGCAGAATATAACAATGTGCCGAGAGGTCTGAGAGCATTCATTATTGTGTCTCACAGGAAATCACATTTTGCCCTTGTTTTCCCTCGGGTGATCATTAAAGCAGCACAAACAGAGGCGCCGTTGTGTTGATTTAATGTGGTTCCAATCAGAGCAGTCCTGTGGAGAGCCAGGAATTATTTTTCTCTGGACCTCAGTTTTTACTCCAACACGTCACCATTTGAGCGTGACAATTTGATCCAGTTGGTTTGGAATTCTACACAATAGATGTACTGTAGTTGGCTGATATCTTTACTATAAGTTATGTTTGGTTTGTTTTTTAAATCATACAATGTTAGATACCAGTGCTTTATTGCTCCCTGTGGTTTTCGGGACAAGTTAATATTTTTCTTCCGTGCTTCATGTGACAGATCTGGGTTGCCTTTGCTGCTCTCTGCTTCACATTATGCCGACTTCATGTATAAAAATAGCAAAAATGAAAAGAACACTTGACAACTGAGTGCACATAAATGAATCATTTTCTAACCAAGTGCGTGTTAAAGAAATAATCAGTTTGAGACTTAAAACACTAACAGAGGGGGTGGACAAAATAACAACAGTAGCCCTGCACTGAACAACTGCAGTCAAACTGGTGAAGCTCATGTTTGTTTTTTGGTTGAGACCGTCAGTGGTCTTCTGTGAGTCAGTAGTGTCTGTTGTTGTTAAACAAATATGTTTGTTAAGCTTCATTTAGTCAGTGATGGTGAGGGTCTACTTCACTCTTTTGGGTTTTAATGTGCTCCCCCTGTCCCATTACCTAATTTTGCAGTGTTTTAGACTAATGGTCCCCCTGCCCGTCAACCCAGAAGCTGTTTGCTGAGGAGCACGGTGATCCCTCCACCAGCAGTGGGCTTTAATTATGATAACAATGAAAGTAAAGTTAAAGTATGTTTTGTAATCCTCAGTAAATGTACAAAATCTAAAAATAGGAAATGATTTGCTGCCTCTTGGCAGGTTGACTGGTGACTCAGACTACAGTATACATTGTACTTTTGTCCGCAGCTTCCTGGAGCTTCTCTGGAGGTTTATTAACACAGCACTGACCTTGATCTACAGAATCCAGTGGCAACGTGCAAGCCAACTTTTAGTAGTTAAAGAAATAATGTGAATCACAGTCTTTTCTGCAGTAAGGTGTTGGATGTGCCAAGAAGATTCATGACAATACATCTCTCTATAGTACTTGCCTGCAACTTTTAACTACATTTATAACGCAAAAATAATAATCAGTTTAAATTTTTCTGTTCTTAAGGTACACTTAGATATAAACATATACATATAAAATCATCATTCAAATTTCTTACACGTAATATCAGGTTAGTCTTGCATTAAATGTTATGAGGGCATGTTGTGTATCTGATTACAATCAGATGAAAGGGAAATTGATGCAAAATACTTGTCTGTGTTTTTCATGGTAAATTATAAGAGAAAGATGCAAGGAAGATTAAAGAAAACAGACATGAAAGGAGCATTGCACCCATTTTGTGGATATTTAATCATTTTTTTCAATCTAATAAATAAAAGCAGCTCAGATCTGGATGAATAAAATGTTAAAGTCCCAAATCCCTGACTTTTAGTAGATGAAGTAAGCTGTTTAGTTGGGTCTCCCTGAGATAACGATGACCTTTGATCGACGAGAATCAATGTGGAGGCAGTTTTAATGGAGCTTTTAAATGGGTTTACCTTCCGTTATGTGGATGGCAGTGCTTCCCTTTTCTCCAATGTTAGTTGTCAGGTTGAGTCATTGTGATTTGTAGAGGATGCAGCTTGTATCTTATTTTATTGGAATCTAAAACACTGGTCAATAAATAAGACAAAACAAACTGTAAAGACTAGGACTCTGATGTTGGAGTACAAAAATAGCAGCAATTCATGTTAGATATTCCTGTTATTATATACAATTCCATCCCCCTTTTTAACAGTAATGATGATGTGGTATATATTTGCTTTTGTATAAAACACTGACATTCAGAGACTTTTTGATGTTTCCATTATTTCCATTTCTTTCGAATATATAATGTGGAATGCAATTATCTCTTTGCAAATCGAGAACACCATCATATTCCCAGCAAGGAGCAGGATGTCTTCTATATCTTAATAGGTAAAAGCTTTGACCTTTGAAATCCTGGAGCTGTTCGGCGTCCTAGATAAAGCCGAGGTCTGTACATGAGCTGCAGTATTGAACACATCTTACACGGGTGAAATGAACAGCTCATTTCTGCGGAAAAACTAGAAAAAAGATTATTCTGTTGTAAAACCCTGAGCCAACACACCAAACACTTCTCAACAGTTTGATCTAACAGTCTACATCCTTCACATGGATTATCTGAGATGTGAGCTCATCTCGGAAACCAGAAGGCTTTGCTTGTGATTTATATAGTTAGTTATTGAGATTTCTATTTCAACTTTAATTATAATGAAAAGAAGAGCATCTGCACACTCCAATCTGTGTGGTATTCATTTAGCGAAGCAAGTTTTCAGCCAGTCAAAAAAATCATCTTCATATTGTTAGAAAGAATAAGATGTTGTCCCTATCATTATAATCTACTTTGAATTTTAGCTCCAGATGATGAGGATTTCAACTCTGATTAAAATCTTACTTTTATTGAATGTAGTTTAAATTAGGCTTAGTAGTATTTCTGCACTCATTATACACAACACATTTTGGGCAGCCTTTTTCATCACTGTATGTTTCATGCTAAAGCACGCTCTCAATATATTGCTGTTTTTCAACAACAGGATGTCAGAAACAGGAAAAGTCCTACATTTGCCCATGTTTCCTGCACTGGCACTGCATTAATCACTGTTCCTGTTTGTTATACAAAAATGTACATCTGACAAGTGAAAACTGTAGTCAGAATACATTAAATACTATAAACAAATGTTCTTTTCTACCTTTTGTTTGTGTGACTACAGTTAATAATACAGTTGGAGTTTCGCTGATACAAACATACAGACAATATACATCTACCAAATATACTGTAAAGGCTTAAATCAACAAAAGGATAACATGACTCTGCTTTGGGCTATTACCTTCTCTCTCATGTCTTGTATTTTCACTGTGCTTTAGTTTCCTCAGATTCTCCTCAACATGTGAGATTTTTTTCTGCCTCTGAGGAACATTTGCAGCTGTACAAAAACACCAATGTTCAGGCTTCCGCCTGATAAGAGTCCTTGAAACACAAACATTATAAAGGAGGGAGCCTGACTACTATATGAATCCATGATGAATACATTAAACAGAGCAACGGAACAACAATGGCAGCGATGTGGAGGTGGAGGTTTGCAAAGTTATTGTTGTTTGTCAGCCTCCAAACCTCACCTCGAGGCTACACGGGTTTTCAACATCACGCCTTGTTCAGTGGCCAGCAGTGTGAACGTGCGTTTGTGCGGTGCACTTCCCAGGCGTGAAGGTCTGTAATTCTAATGTCGTTCAGCCGGCAGCAGAAAAAGAGCATGTGTGCTTTGAATGATGATGATGATGTGAGGGGAGATTGTGATGAGCGCTTTGTGCTCCCTGAATGGCAGTGATGAGCCACAGTTAAGTCACTGCCATTAACCATCTTAGAGACATAAAGGGCAGATGAAATCAGAGCTGACACCCACATAGGAGGCAGAGGACAACAAAAACTAGACACGACAGGCTAATGTGTGCTAATTACTGCCTCACCAAGCAACGCTTAATGGTGTAGAGCTCAAATCCTTCCGTTATGTATATCTGGAAGTGTTTATGCATTATTATAACCTCCATTTTTATGTATGTCTCTGCAAGTCAAGATGAAGACGAGACACTGATGGACTCTCTGTATCCTTTGTGCTTGTTTTTCAGAAGACACGGGTCATAGCTCAGATGAGTAGCCTGTACTAGGTTCACTTGCCACCATGTAGGTTATACTGTAAATTCACATCCTACAGATTGTTGTCAGCCTCATAATTAAACTGATTGGTCTTAGTAGTTTCCTCCTAGTGCAGCACTTGGTTGCAAACAGGGATTTAATTCAGGTTAAAAGCCATTTACTCTGAAAGGGGATGAAGCATCAACTGAAGGCTCTTATGACAACAAACACAGATCTGTGAATAATGCTGGTTCCACAACTAAAGGCACAATGAACATGACCCATTTCCTGAATATCACAGGATATGATTCCCTGTCAAACTTCTCTCTGGAGGGAGCAGGAGCTGCTGCCTGCCGGCTGTTACTTAACCCTGTTTATTGTGGTGGTCACGTGAGGCTGACAGCCAATGACAACTGTGCTCTGCAGCCGCACAGCGTGTCATCTCTTTACACACCAGCCAGCCAGATGCGTCAAGTCAACCACAGCCACACCGGACACCGAGCCACACTGTCTTCAGAATAAAGGCCCAACATTTTGTTATCTGGACAAGAAATAAGACAAGTAGAGAGCAGCTCTGTAGAAACGGTGGAGTATACAAACACATGGAGAAAATACTGGATAGGACTAAAGTGAATACAATTGCCTATGATGAAGGCTTGTCACCCTCACTGGTGTATTTCTCTAATTTCCCCTTAGCTGTTTTTATTACACTAATAGCATGTTATTCAATATATACTTTAATGTTGATATTATCAAAGCGTATCAAAGAGAGACAGAATGAAGCTTTAAATCAATTAATCAATAGGGCAGCACTGAACAATGACAATAGTATTGAAGTGGGATGTATGCGTGGGTTGTGAATTACTTTGCCCATAGTTATTTATCTGGTATAATTATCCCAGAGTGCTTGGTCATTGAACATAAAACGTTTTTTTTTTTTATGTGTGTTTTCTATTTCACAGAGAAGCCACTTCATCTAGGAAACCACACGGCTTTGCTTGTGATTTATATTAACACTTGTTGTGATCCCTATTTCAACTTTGATTATAATGATAGGAAACACAATTGGAAACTCAGCTGGACAATTTGTGCAATATACGTTTGTGTCATTCTTTAAGCATTCTTGGAAATGACCCTCCTTTGATTATTGAGGACGAATTGCTTTTCCTATCATTACACTGAACTATCTTAGTCATTGAACATTTGCTTTGCCTCGGTCTTGTTTTATTTTATTCTGTTTATAAAAGGTATTTTTAAGTCTATTATTTACTGCAATGAGTGTCAAACACATTTTAAAAGGTAGCCTACCATGGAAATATGAAAAAAAATAATAATAATAATACACAGAAGCAAACTCTCACGCTGCCTCAAACATTAAGGGTCAACGCACAATATTTTATATTTACGTTCACAATGAGGCTTTAATTTTGAAACGCCTGACCGGAAGTGTGGCCGCACCTTGCCTCCACCTTGACAGGTGCACGGATCCAGACGGTGTGTGTCGGACAGCGAGCGGCGGACGCTCGGCAGGTGTGTGTGTGTGTGTGTGTGTGTTGGCTCGGCAGGTGTGTGTGTGTGTGTGTGTGTGTGTGTGTGTGTGTGTGTGTGACGCTTCCCGTCCTCGCGATGTCGTTCACGAGGCGCCCGGTGCCGCCGGGTCCTGCGCGCGCCCCTGACGGCCGCGGGGCGTCCGTGCTGTAGGTCTGTGGCACGTGCGGGAGGAAGTTCACCTGCGGATCGTCGCGCGGAGGCTCACGCGCTGCACGGTGAGAGGCTTTCCTGTCTTTTCTTTCTTATTTTTATTTTTATTTTTATTTTATTGCATTTTCGGTAAATCCCAAGGATGCAGGAGAGGATGGACGAACAGCGACATGGATTGATTACAGTATGTTTATAATATTCTGCTTGGTTAAATGTATGTTTTTCTTTTTCTAGATTTGAATTCATCAATTTCAGAAACTTTGATGGGACACAGAGTAGGAGTCTGATTATTCTTAAATTTAAATAAACATGGCTGGACTTTTGAATGCGTTTCAAAGCACACAAAAATGGACCAGAAAAAGAAATAAAACTGATGTATTTGAGTTGCATTTTGTCTGTGCTGTGATTGTGCTCTATATCTGTAGCACATAAATACATCAACTCATTATTTTCCTGCAATGTTGTAATGTTGTTGTTTATTTAAAATAAACAACAACATTACATTAGGCAGGGAGAGACCTACAGCGAGGGGAGTCTAAGTTGAGCAGACTACCTCTGGCCACATTGTGGAGGTTTAGTCACTGACTGCTGGCAGTCCTGATGGTTAAACCTGTTCTGTGTGTCCGTGCAGCGGTTACTGGCAGCTGGCAGAATGACTGTGCAGCCCTGTCCGTTCATAATAACACCACTAACCTCACCGAAGCACGGCTGAGGTCTGACCTGAGGGGCTCAGGTACCAACATGGTCCTCCTGTCTGAAGTTAGACAGCTGCAGAATTGTGCAACTTTAAAGGCAAACTCAAAAACAAAGCCATTTTTAAAAATAAAATGTATTTTGATATCGGCTTATCTATTTCCCAGGGAAGCTAAATTCAAAAAACCAGATGCTATAAGTGATGGCTGATTACATCTTTATGTGGTATACCTCAGACAGATTTGTATGCCAGACGTTGCCTCTGTCCTCTGATTTAATTTTAGCTCCCATTGTCAGTCAGAGGCAGCGCTCCCAGCCTCCCCAGCTGCCGGTTACATAACTAATATCAGCCGAGGACTGCCACAGTTTAGTGAGCAGAGGGGGGACACTCGGGAGGAATTGAGCACAGACAACACTGAAGGAGGCCGGATTACAACGTTACATAAGGGATGTTTTCCTTCCACTCGGCTGGGATGATGCAGAGGATGGTGGTCCAAAAATAGGTCTGATTGAAGGAGGATGGGATGCTGCACACACACTATGTTTACCTACCGAGGAGTACACAGACAAGCCTGGAGATGCACAGCGAGGGTTTCGGCTCAGTCCATAGAGAGAAATACTTGCATTTCATGTAGCACTAATATCCTGTGGTAAATATTCATTGTGTACATTGGTGCACACAATGGGCACCAGACAGCATTACATTCAAGGACGTATCAGTCTAATGTCTCTTCAGAGAGGTGGAGGGGAAATGTCTGATAGCTTTCCTTCTGGTTTACCTCATCAGTAAAGTGCACTGTGGCATTACACAGTTCATTAGGTTGCATGACTCTGTTTTAGATTCGTTATTTTTAATTTCATTACAGGCAGACGTACTTAAAACCGAGGTAGATGTGGATGTTGACTGTCTCTAAAAATGCATGCGTTGAAGTGGAAGGACCGTCTAAGTTGGTCATTTCCAAATTCATAGCGTTCTAATAGAACATTAAAACCATCAGAAGCAGATTTTCACACTGGATGAAGCTGGAAGTGGATGGAGGATGAAGTGGATTTTAATTGCATTGCAATCAATGCAATAGGAGACTCTTACTTGTCTCGAGTATCTGCTGGTATATTTGCGAAAGTTGTATTATAATTACAGAACTTCAATTTAGCAACATATGGCAGCCGTATGATGGCGGTGATATAAGCTGCATGCTGGTATGAGTTGGCACTGACAACTTTCATCCATCACATGTGATTCAAAAGAGCAAATGAACATGAAGGTTGTTGCAGTCCCGGCCAGGTCCCTGTCAGTGATTTCCGAGCAGATGTTTTGCAGCAAACGTACTAATATTGTGCACTGATCTTGCACTCTGTGTGATTTAATGATACTCTGTCGCTTAATGTCAGTGTTTGTACACATCAGATGTTGAACGTAGACGCAGACCATTTTAAATTACTACATTTAAAATGGAGTTTTCCTTATTAATTATAGACTTAATGAAGATGGAGATATGTAATCTACAAAAGATTATAAAAGCAAAATATATCTAGCAGCCCACATTTTCAAATAAACTTTGTCACTCCAAATTAGTGAGGAGGAATAGGATCACTGTTACATTTGAGTCTCCTGTTACTAAGATTCAAACATCAATGAATAAATAACAGTATTTTTGCTAAATAATAAATACTGATGCCATCCTGCAAGAAAGCATGTGATGCATTTACCCCCCCCCCCCCCCCCCCCAGTTTTTGGAAAAAAGCAGCTCTGAAAATCTTAAGATTACTACAGTTTTAAGATTACTACAGTTTTAAGATTACTACAGTTTTATTTTTCAGCTTTTAAAACATGTGGAGTTTGTACACATCTGCTTTTAAAATCTCCTAGTGGCCGACATGTGATAGAAATTGTGTTATGTGTGATTTTTACTTTGCATGAAATTAATTAAACCACATGATAATTTGTTCTGAAAGATTAACCATAAAGGTCAAATGAGAACTCGTCCTATTGAGATATCCTTTTCTCTAAAATAACAACGTTATCCTTTTGGATAATAAAATAGGAAAACTCTTTTGTACATACAGTGCTTCAGGGAGCCGCAGCAGCACTGCAGGAGCTGTGGGCCGCATCCTAATAAACTGAGATGACTGCAGTGGAGCTGTGAAAACCAGACATAACACAAACATCACAATTACATAATCCCCACATTTGCAATCAGTTGTGAGATTTTATAATGCATCTCTGAAAGTTAAACAGTAAACTCCTCAATGTGAGAAGATAACAATGTGATATTTCTGACATTTTTATAAACAGATCTCATGGTTGTAAAGCAGAGTAGATATTTCTGGCACAGCTTCACCTACTTCCAAAGTGGATGAAGAAGGGAAAAGGTCTGAAGAGGTCAAAACTCCAGCAACTCTTGTAGTCCGGTGGATATGGTATCATAATCTTTTCTATCAAATTAGCAGAATGTAATTTCTTAAAAATCCTCAACTTAAAAAAAACTGAAAGGATTATGAAAGGAGACACCATTATGTATCAGAGGAATAGAAGCACCTTTTTCATTTCATGATTACAGTAACAACCTTAACTAAAGCTGTAACACGGTTAAGTGATATTCAGTTACAGTGCTGTCAGATGATAGAAAACAATGCAATCAGACTGAAAATCTATCTACATGTGTACATATTAGCCTTGAATTTCCAGGGAAATTGAAAGTCCTCCTCAGAATCAATGGAGGTCATTTTAGGTGAACGTAATTCCTAGAACGTGAGCTGATGCTGAAATCTTCCATTGCCTGTGACACTGAATGAAGTATTATAATATATAAAACCCAGCAGCAGCCTGGTGTCAGCTTCGGGGGAGTATAACATGGCTAATGAAAATCTTTGTAAAAGGAACTTTCACTCAAACATGATTGATGTTGTTCGTTTTTGCATCTTGTCGCCAACAAACATGATTCATGTGTTGACCTTTTGCTTCTGTGTTGCTGAAAAAACAATTTGACACAGCTGCTGTGGGAATGGACCTGCTGAGTGCTCTGAGGGATGGGGACCGCCTCCTCGCTGTTATCTTGTTAGTTAATTTACGATCCCCGCGCTGTTTTTTTCACAGTTACAGGTGATTGATGAGAAATTAAACCTGATTACTTTTATTCATAGTGCTTCACGTCTGGAGGACAGCGGGTAGGATGTGGGGAGGCTGACTGATCGCAGCGGGTACTTCAAGTACAAAGCGCAGGGTTCGGTGTTAAATTACCGCGGCTGCCTGACAGATGTTTGAGTGTGTCTGCTGATTAAGCTTTTCCGGCTGACCTTGTTGGACATTAACAAGCATGTAGAGAGGACCACTGCTGCGCAACTTTCTGCAGGGGGTCCACAGTGTTATTTTTTTAGTTTCCTAATGAAATAGAGTAACTATTTGACGTATTTATCATTTGGACATGAGCAGAAAGATGTGTTTGTTCTTGCAGACATGATACTGTGAGGTCGCTGCATGTGGCAGCCTGGAAGAACATGATGGAGGAGGCTGCCAGTCAGCTCGAGAGAGACCATGTGCACAGTGTCTATGACAAGATCGCTCCATATTTCAACGACAGCCGCTACAAAGCCTGGCCGAAGGTACAACAGTTCCTGCTGGACCTGCAGCCGGGGAGCATCGTCGCTGACATTGGTGGGTGTCACCTCCAGCAGTGATGTAATCTTGTAATCCCATGACACTTGATCATTAATACGTTGTTTGTGTTTTTTCTCTAATGTTTTTGGGAACACAATAAATTATTTTAAAATGGGCTTCCCTTAAGGAAAGGAAAGGAATCATTTAAATCTTGTCATTCCTACTCCGTCTCTGGGGTTGTAGCTGACTGTGTTGACCTTGGCAGGTTGTGGCAATGGCAAGTATCTCCACATCAACAAGGAGGTGTTCAAGCTGGGGTGTGACGTTTGTCGCCCCCTGGTGGACTTTGCCTGGAGCCAAGGACACGAGGTCCAGATGTGCGACGGGCTGCATTTGCCTTACAGGGACGGCTGCTTCGACGCTGTGCTCTCTATTGCAGGTAATGGACAAACACACGCAGTTAAAGGGAGGTTTGGATGTTGTTGATTCCTCCCTCCTCAAATCGCTCCCTTCATATGCATTAAGCTCAACTGCTGCCGCTGCCCTGCGCTTCAGATTAAATGAATTCATAGTAATGATAAACATCAGTTTACCACAAGCTTGTGTTTCCTAGCCAACAGTGTGAAATAATTTGTGTGTCCTCCAAACAAAAGACCAAAGACGACAGCAGACACCCACACAGTAATTTATGTTGTGTGCGATACACAGTGTGCATAATGTGTTTTGTTGACTACAAGTACTGAATGTGACACATCATAATTAAATAAATGCCTACTCGTTATCCTACTTAATTCTGACAAATTAATGTTTTTGTCACAGTCATCCATCATCTGTCCACCAAAGAGCGTCGTATTCGTGCAATAAAGGAGATGGCTCGCACCTTGCGAGTGGGTGGATGCATCATGATCTACGTGTGGGCCATGGAGCAGAAACGTCGTAAGTTTGAGAAACAGGACATCTTCGTTCCCTGGAACCCCAACCCTCATTCGCCCTCCGGCTTCAACAGGGAGCACGCCAAACCCAGACGGAGGGCTACAGCTCAGAGCGTGAGCGAAGTCATAGACAACACTGACAAGCACAGGAAGGTAAGAAGCACATCCTCCGTGGCAGACGAAGAAGATCTGACCTGCACCGAGCCACAGCAGAGGACACAGCGACTGTGGTTCTTCTCCAGGTCTCTGGATTCTGTGTTCGACTTCGGAAGCTTAGCCATCTCCCGGTCGTCCTCCAGAGACCTGAGCACTTTATCTTCACCCACAGGTGAAAACGAGGGGAACAAGGCCTGCCGGCGTGGGAGAGGCCGAGGCCTCATCAAGCAGGTCTCGAGCTTCTTCTCCCCGCCGTCTGTCATCGGATCAGAGGAGGACGTCTTTGGCTCGGTTACAGACCTGCACAAGGGACAAAATGACCCTGGAGGCAACAACAACGGCACAGAAAACCAGAGTGTCTCAGTATCTTTAGCCCAGGAGTGTGGCTCTCTGGCCCTGCCAGATCTGGTCCCTTTCGAGAAGGAGCACCTGAAGCAGTCTGGAGATGGAAGTGAGGGAGGGCCGCAGAGTAAAGAGCAGCAGGAAAGCACAAAGAGTCTTGCGGGGAGCGAGGGGCAGGTGGAGGGGTCTTGCCTGAGGTACTATCATGTCTTCAGGGAGGGAGAACTGGCCGAGCTGATAGAGAATCATGTTGAAGAGCTTCATGTCAAACACACTTACTTTGATCATGCCAACTGGTGTGTGGTGGCAGAGAAAGTTCAGTTATGGAAAATATGATTTTAACTTGATGGTGATTTTATTTTGCATCAACTCTGCCTCAAGTTTTAGCACTGAATCAAACACTTGATGATTTTTACATTCTTGTAACAGAAAAGTGTACAAGTATACAGATGAAGCCATTGTTGAAGATACACTAAACACTTAAACTACTCCACTGCTGCAACTCTCTACTAAACTGTTTGGAAATGTATTTGTTTTTAGTCTGTGGTAGTCCTGGAACCAGTTCTGTGACTGACATATCCATATCCAGCATTAAATATTATTTTGTATGGTATCACTGTAATGTAATTTGCTGCAGCAGTGGAGGATTACACAGAGGATGTGGGCGTTCAACAATGGCTATCACTGGATACTATACCATGTTTTTAAAGTATTTATTCTATTTCAATACATGAAACCAACGAGCAGTATCCAGATATCCAGTTTGCGTTCTCTTTTAGTGTCAAGAATTTGTTTTTATTATCAAACCTCAGCGAGCTCCAGTGCTGCTAATGATTTTAATTCTTTTAATGGTGGATTTCTGTTAGGGAAACGTATAGAAATGCACTGTTTTTCTCTTTGGACTTTTAATATTAGCCAAAGAGAAATTTGCGAGACTATATTATACTCTTCCATATGATCTGTTTTAATGCATTGATTACAGTGGAAAACTCTTACTTTATTATTTGTGTTTGCCTGTTTTACAATTGCACGTTCCTTAATTCTAAATATGAGGAGCTAAACTTAAAACAGCAAGTATCTGTTATGGAATTCTTGGTTGGACTTTCTGTAAAATGCTCATGTGTAATCTATCATTACAGAAGAAGAGCTCAAGGTTGTGCAGAATATCTTCCAAAACATTTGTGCATTTGCTTGTTGTGTTTTATTCTCCAAGTGTTTCAAAGAACCGGTTGCGTGTGTGTGTGTGCTTGATGTTTTTAATAGTTGTATTTTGTCTTGTGTTTAAGTAACAAGCTGAACTATACCACTGGTGTGTTTCAGTAAATCAACTGCCTCATATACTGTGAATAAACATTGCACTGTACCACAAATGTCACTGCTTGATGTCAGAGAATGGCATAAAAAAATAGCTGAAACTTGAAACATACTGGTTGTCTGTACCCATTGTGCCAAGGACGGTACACATCCTTCTCAGTACAGTATGTGTGGACCAACTGTGTTTGTTCTGAAGTGATGCTGGTACCTTAATGTCTTATGTGACCTGGTGTAAAGACTTTTGAGTTTGAATTTTTTTTTTTCATTAAATATTTTTGTTCATGAGAGTTGTTGTGCTGCTTTTACTGTCTCGAATGATACCTGTGATTATTTGGTAGATCTTCAGTCAGTGACAACCACAAATTATATAGTTTAATAATAATGTTTAATAGTTACACTGTATCAGCACTACTTTACTAGTAAAGTACTTTACTAGTAAAGTAGTGCTGATACAGTATCTTGATGAGGTAAACGGCAAGTTGAACGTCTTCATCCAACATACCACATACTGTATTAGAGTCAGTTGCTTGACCGTGACCACCAACTTTCCAAATTAAAATATTCTGAGTAGAAATCACTTCACACATTGAGCAGATTGTAGAATCTGTTGTTAGGTAACGCATTTAAACATGCAGTATATAAAACAAGTATTTCAATGTTGACATTGGCTCCACAAGATCAAGTATCAGTTAAGCTCTCAGGGTCCACTTGATTTACAGCATAGAGGTTTTACATCCCACACTCCCTCCACACCTGAAATATAAAAAACATGAATAATCATTTTCAGTCAATCTGTTTTTTAATTAAATGATTCTGTATTGAAAAGGTTCATTCGACAACATCTGGTTAGGCAGTTATGTGTCCTGTACCTGAGTTGCTGCTCTGTGGACGATGGAGTGTCTGAGGGCCAGTTTGTCGATGTCTCTCGAGTATCCTCCTCCAATAACGGCCGCGACAGGAACACCTCTGCTCACCACAGTCTTCATCACGTACAGGTCTCTCTGATACAGCCCTAGGAGATACTCGCATTTAAGAAGAAAAACTGTCTAGAAATGGTTTGGTGGAGGTACTTGGCCGTAAAAGTCATCACTCACCTTGGTCGGTCAGACGGAGCCTCCCGAGTTCATCTTCCCAATGAGGGTCGACACCGGCGTCATACAGAACCAGGTCAGGACGAAAAGTCTCCAGCAGCCAGGGCAGGTGGGCCTCCACTGTTTAAACATCATCAGACATCTTAGTTGATGCAAACAAACTCTTCATTTGAATAACTGTTAACATGCTACTAATTACAGTGGTTTTATATTATTATTTTCATGTAGTTTGTTCATTTTGAACCTCTTTTGAAAGCACTTTTACAGCCTGTGTTCACTTGCCTGTGGACAGGTACTCCTTGTCTTCCAGCCCATCCTCCACGCTGATATCTAGGTCACTCTGTTGTTTACGGAGGGGGAAGTTTCTCCCACAATGCACCGAGAATGTAAACACACACGGCTCCTCTTTGAAAATGAAAGCAGTGCCGTCACCCTGTCGGATGCAAAATACACGTTTTACTGATGACAAATGTTGCAGTTCTGACATGTTGGTAATGACCCCACAACATTAAAAGTAGCAGAGACGAGCTGACGCCACCTGATGCACATCGAGATCCACGATCAGGACCTTCCTTTTGGGCGAGGAGATGCCCATCATGTATTTGGCCGCAACCGCTAAGTCGTTGAGGAGACAGAACCCCGAACCGAAGCTCGGGAAAGCATGATGGGTTCCTCCTGCTGTGCTGCAGGCCAGGCCCCTCTGCAGAGCTACCTGAGCAGCGAGAACAGTCCCACCTGTCAACCAGAGAGAGAGGGCCAACAGCTCATGTAGACGGATCTTCACAGGCCTGTCGGCTCTTAAATCATCACCTTCAGAGGTTTTTCTCACCTGTTTCATATCGACAGCGTCTCACTATGCCTTCGCTCCAGGGGAAACCTGTCCTCCTTTGTTCCTGCTCGTTTACTTTCCCATTGATGAAGCTGTCCAAGTATTCCTCAGTGTGCACACAGCTGAGTAAATCTTTAGAGGCTATTTCAGGGACCAACACCTACTGTGGAGAAGGAAATTCACATTAACAGGGAAATGCTGAGCTCTACTACCAATAATATTAGTTCACTATAGTATTATTAATAAGTATTATTTGTTATTGATTAATCACTAAAACTGCAAAATGTTTCCTACCAACAGGCCAAAACCAAAAAAATTTACATTTACAGTAATAGAAAACAGGGGGAAGCAGCATTATCAATTAATTGTCAAAATTGTTTTCCATTAATTTTCCATCAGTTGACTAATCGACTGTATTACTGACATTTCAGCACTAAATAATAATTATAATTATCCTCCCGTGGGTCTTTTGGTTGGAAATATCAATGAGTCACTCACCTGCTCGTCTGTAATGACTTGATCTTTGAGGAGAAAGTGTAAAACCCGGGGAAACTTCCCCATCGGAAACCTGTGGTCGGCTGGCAGGTCGCACACGTACCTGCCGTGATGAACGATGGGAAGTCCTGCAGACTGTCTGACCTGCAGGATCAACACGTCCTCCGTCAGTGTCCGCGGTGCTCGGTCAAATAAATAAAATAAATAAGAAATGTATTAAATCAAGAAGCTCTTACCAGATCAGCACGGAAACCTCTGCAGGGGGTGAACGCTGCAGCGAGCAGCCGCCCGACTTTCATGCGAGGTTTTCTGGGAAACATCAGTTTCGTGCAGGTCATTTCTCTGATTAATGCGAGCCCCCGGTTTCATGTTATGAAACGACTCCGCGTCCTGTTTGTTGACGGATGTTGGACTGTGTTTGTCCTCCCTGACACCGCCATCTCCTGTCATGGAGTGAAAACAACAGAGACTGTTTCCCTTCATCTCCCTGTGAATGCATCAGATTTCTCCTTGTGTTGTATTAAGTGATGCACTTCAGATTGTTAATAAATATTATGACTCTCATAAAAATGTATTAACACTGCAAAAAGCACTGGAATATATATATATATATATATATATTTTTAATTTTAATAGTATAGGCAAACAACGTACTCAGTCAATACTGCAATTATAATGATTATGTGAAAAGCAATATCTGAACTTGAACTGGTCAATTTTAATACATTTTCTATTTTTATTCACAACCCACCATATGTAAGTGATGCAATCATTGGTGACTAATAATACAAGAATAGAGACAAGTAAATTTCTCACTACATAAAATGAGCATTGCATCTACTTCAGAATGTAGTTTATATTTTTTGAGTGAGCCAAAATAAAAATTATGATAATTATTGGAGATTCAAATCCTTTTATTATCCTCTGTATATTTCTTTTATAGTTCCTCCTATCATATCCGATGACATTTATTCTGAGAGCAAAGTCAGGATGTGTCGACCTCATGCAAATTAGGTGAATTTATGATTCATGAGGCTCTTTTCAGTCTGCCCTCTTTCAGTTTTTTCCCCTTTGATTCATCAAATGAAAAAACTCCTTTTACATTGAGAGTTTCAACTTTCAGCCCATGACAATTTGTTCACCCTTTCTAGTGTATTTTCATATAACCATGAGAAAAGTTGTTTCTTCATTCACCAGATTTCCTCTCCGTTGTTTGTCCCTGACCATCTTCATCCACTCCTCCTCTGTCCTCCTTTGCAGCCTTCGCTCTCACCTCCCCTCCTGTCAGGCCAAAGCGCGCTGTGCCCGAGAAGGTCAATCACAGTGACAGAGGATCATTCATGGTGTCACACTGAAATCATGTCAGACTCAGAGCCTGAGAGATTTGCTGTCTACACTCCCACGTGTCACACTTTAAAGTGACAGAAGACTCACTGGGTCAGACGGGTAAGTTCTGTGATGCAAATAATTGTCTCTTGCATTTTACAATGTCCAGAAAATGTTCAATATTTGCATTTCTTAAAGATGGAAAATGGGTTTATGGTTTATTTAGCTTGAACACAGTTTCCCCATCACTGTACTAAAATGGCTATTGATGAGCTACTTTTATGTCTGCTTTTGCCTCTCCATCTGTCTGTGTTTTACATTGCTGGCAGGCAGCTCAAGGCACTGTCTGGCATATTGTTGGCTGTGGGGCTCTCTCATGAGAGTGTGTGTGTGTGTGTGTGTGTGTGTGTGTGTGAGGAGTCTGGTGGATTGGGATTAGTTGAACCCCCTACTGGGAGGGGCTAGTGTACTCACGGGCAGATAAGAAAAAAGAGGAGAGCGTTGGCCCCAGGTGCAGAGGAGAGATCTCCTCATAATAGATAGAGGAGATTAGAGAGATAAAATAAATTACCGACTTCAGCCTTGTTAATGGGCATTTCAGATTGGGAGAGAAGAAAGAGGAGAAGGGAATCTCTTTTCGAATGAAACACTCCAATATACCCTGACAGAAAGATTGTTTGCTTCGTGCAGCAGATGAAGGTTATATTAATTCACTAATATATAGAGTTTCTATCCTGCTTCTGCTTTGGTGTTTCTCTAAATTTCATCTAGTCTTTTTAACAGACCATGCGTGTCCGTGGTCCGTTCTAGCTCATTTACTACAAATCACTTCTACTTTACATCATAGGATCGTTTTGTACATTTTGTACTGTTCCAGGCATCCATTAGTTTCTGTTCATTTCCATACATTATATAAAGCTATTGGCAGGCTCTTTAAAACATGTTTGTGTTGCATAATCCATCACAGCCATCCATCATCAACATCAAGTCTAAATTCATTTGTGTCAAATTTCCATTACTGCTGTGAGGGGCAGAATGAGGTGCAATCAACAATTATTTAATCATTATAGATCAATGTGCCAGTTATCTTCTTAATTAATCAATTAATTGTTTGAATCTATAAAATGTCTCAAAATATCACAATTTTCTATGTTGACATCTTCTCATGCTTGTTTTGCAAAAGTAAAAGCCCAAAACCAAAGACATAGTAAATATTCACACTTGAACAGTTGGAACCAGGAGCGAGGAATCAGTCTTCTGTCACTCTAATTGTTTCAGCTCTATTGCAGAACCTAATCAGTCCTCATGTAAACTGCATTACCATGCAATGATATAGTAACTTTGACAAAAAAGTAATGCAGACCTGTGAAGTTTACTGTGATTAATGACACAAATCACAAGTGCCAAGAATCAATCGGCTGATAGATTTTCATAATATTCAGAAAAAAATGAAAACTAGTGGATGCCTGGAGGAGCAGTAACAATACATCCAAAAATATAAAACTGCAAAGAATCCATTTGAAAATGGCCAACAAAATGTAAAGCATGCATAATTTGTAGTAAGAGTTAAAACTTGCAAACACACTGGCATGGTTATTTTTGCACCAGTGAAAGAGAAACCACAGCTGACAGTCAGCTGTGAGTGAGCAGCGCTCTCCCTCAGGGCACCTGCTTTCAAGGCCTTGCAGCTCTGCGTTTAATTCCTGGCAAAGACAAAAGAAGAAGCTGACAACTGCTCCGCTTTGATCTGATTTTCTCTTCTCTCACTGGGCAAAATAATAGCAGGCCGACTTAAGTCATCCCTCTGCATACAGTTTTTCTTACTGTCAGCATTGTGCTGTTATAAATTACAGCCAAGGAGTCACCAAGTTGTTTCCTTGCATTGAAGGTAGCGTTTAAGTTTATTCAAACTGGCATAAAGAACTTGTTGGACCAGGCATATTGTACATTTTTGGTTCACACATGGATGGGATCAATGATTTGCAGCACGCAATGTGTGTTACTGTTTAACCAAATGAATAGCCCCGTCATCCCTGAATAGCCCCGTCATCTCGGCATGTTTTTTCACGTTCATGTTGAACATGAACATGTTTGTTGTCCGACCTCAGAGTGGGCGGTGTGATGTTTGCATCAGACACTGGATTCAAACATACCTGTCAATTACACAACACATCACAATCACAACAATGAGCCCACAAACCCCCCGTCCTTCACCTCCACCTCACAACTCAGAGCGGAAGGAATTTGCTGGTTGATTACGAGTGCTGGCAGAGCGTGTTGCAGCAGGTGAGGACAGGGGTTGTTGTTGGAGTGAATTCATTTGTAGCTGCTCTCTGTGTGTCATGGTGACGGGCTGCTGCCTCGTACCTCCGAGGCAATCATCCGGTCACATGAAAGGCCGAGCTGAATCATCTCTCATCCATCCTCGTCCTCCTATAATCACATACATGCTGCGGAGACGGGCTGTGAAATTATTGTGCAGTAGTATAATTTAACATCATTTTAGTCACTGTTTACATCTCCCCTCGTTACCACTGGAACTGACATCCTTTTTTTTTTTACTCTCTATAGCATTGCTCATTGTTTGGGAATGTCCTAACAGCTGTTAACCAAGTTTTGGCATCTTGTCGTGTGGCTGTTGTGTGTTAAACAGCGGGTGCTCCCCGCATGTGTTGTCAGAGAGCGGTAATGTGTGAGCCAATGAAATACCAAGATTTCATGACCAGGAGCAAGGCCAAGAACAAACACAAAACACATTTTTTAATGTATGAAAACAGCTTAATTTGTGTTTAAAATAAAGTAATTTCATCATTTCAAGTTCTATGTAGGCCAGGCAACCTCCACATTAGTTATTTAGTAACTGCTTGTCCACAAATAACTTTCATTAATTGCAATAAAATATATATTTATTTTATCAAGATGGTATATCTTTGACAGTTTTATCAGCAAAAGAAAGCCTTACTTTTCCAACCAATTATCAACTCAGATTCACATCTGTTGGCGACAAAAGTAATAGCTCTCATGGGGTGTTTACAGGAACAGGTGGGATTCTAATTAATCCAACAAAATGTGTGATTTTAAGTCCATGGTTTAGATAAATATACTGCAGATGTTTCATTAGGATGTGTGCACCACTTTGCATGACACACTTCTCAATACAGATGAAAATATGGACCTGGGAGATCTTAGACTATTTCATCGAATACTATTCTAATTTTTACTTTGTCCTCTTAGTATTTATCCGCGACCCAAACTAGACATTTCTCTAGGCGCCTTTTACACTCTTACTCTTATGTGCTCTTACACAAGTGTTTAAAAATGAAAACCTTATCAATCTTGGCTTCATCATGGATGTCGTCACTTGCTGATTGAAAACCTAAATTTCTCACCTGATATGATTGTTCTGTCCCATTTGTTCACTTTTGCCCTGACAAGTTGCTTGTTATGGCTGATATTTTTAGTTAGCGAGCAGCTAACATTGAAACGTTTCCATGGAAACGTTAATCTATGGGAATGTTTCACCGTTAAAAGCAAAACCTCTGACACAATCTGAATGGTGGGAACAACAACCCTGTGATGATTTGATCAGCTCTTAGGAGATACAAAGTGAGACTGCAGAGAGAAGTGATAATGCACAACATCTGAACATCTGTGGTATGCTGGGAATCCGTAGGGGAGTCGAAAAGCTGCCGAGATATTGAGTCAGACTGTGGTATTGCTGGAATGTTTTCTAATGATGTTTACGTTCGGTATTGTACTCGTCTGTTTTCCACAGCTGGGTATGGTTCATGTTGCATAAGAGCGCTGCATGCAACAGCACAAAACTACACTAAAATAGATTTTTTGAAGCTTTTACATACCCTGACCTTTGATATAAAATGCAGCATGATGTGAATCAGTGTTGCATGAGCAGATAAAATGTAATAATTTTTCCGTGCTGTAGATGTAATTTAACCTTGTCAGTCTTTGCTGTCTTAACAGACTCTCGCTTGTTCTGTGCAGCAATAACACGTTGCATTGCTGGCAGGCGAACCTGCGACCATACAGCCGCATGTTTCAGCAACACAGCTGGCTCCATTCTCTTCCCCTCACTTTAATCTCACTATGCCATGTGAAGACCACAGGCACTTCAGAACGTCTGCCCCGTCTTGACAGCCGCGTTGATACCGCTGATAAGGGGAAGAGGGAGAGAAGAGACAGCAAGTGAAGTGACAGCGCAGAATGTGTTTTATCTTTATACACTGCAAAACATTCTCACAAGCCATGAACCATTCGATGGTTGGATATACAGTAACTGTGGAGTCACAAAGAAAGTTTCAGGTAACTTAATGCACAAGAATGTATAATAGTTCATACCTCTGTGGCGCATAAACATTTTGCCCAGTTCATATTTAGTAAATGTAAACTGATCCAACTGGAGTTGATTTGCAGAGATGAGATGTTTTGATTAGTGTTTTTTACAGTGAATCAGACGGCTGTGTGTATTCAAGGGTCGTTTTTTGAGGGCTGAAATATCTTGCTCAAGCTTGAGTCAGTATGTTACTTGTGTCAAACTGTCAAATTTTATAAAGTCTAAAACAAGACCAGACCAGAAGAGATTCAAAAAATAGAAATAAATGTGTTTAATAGATTAAAATGTTATTTCAAAAAATGTAGTTTTCTGGCCTGGTTTGAGATATAATAATAATAATAATAATAATAATAATAATAATAATAATAATAATAATTCATTGAAAAAGTATTTTGTACCCTGAGGTGTTGCAATTCTTTTGTGAATGGGTCGTGAACTCTGTCAGTTTCAATCTCTTACACTCTTCCAGCTAAAGTGAATGGTGAATAGACTGGGAAATGATCATTCTTATCAGTCTCTACATCAGCCAAAAACAAACAGTAATATCCTCTTACACTCACATTTGCTTCTTTTTGGCGGGGTTGGCACTGAGCTTCCCCGCCTGCTGAGGATCTGCGTCCGAGCCTTGGTATGCCTGCCGTCTCTGGCAGTTTGCTTTGGCAGCCTGTCCACATCCCCCCAGTCCTGTCTTGACATATTTGTCATAGCGGTGATCTGCGGCAGGAAGCCTTGTCTTGTTTCCATTTAATTCAACACAGCTCTACACATGACTGTAGTTATCAAAGTCAGATTTAGCATTGATTCTGAGGTGATGTAAATTTTAATTTCAACCACCAGTCTGAAGGAAACAGAAGCTCAAATGGGCCCACAGGCCCAAACATGTTACTTTAGATTGTGGATCAAAAGGTATCAAACAACTTCCAGTGCCAGCAATCACTGGTTGGAACTGAACCACAGTTCAGCGCTTTACATCCTAAATGTGAACCATGTGATGAAGATGTGTGTATATATACATGTAGTATCTCTTCTATGCCTAAAAACATTCTAATTTTGAATAACAGCAAATAGTTTTGATGACCAAGTAAGACAATGAATCCTGTAAAAAGCTCTCAACATAACCATATAGTCTTTGAATTGGCATTCTGCCCACAACATTTTCACTTTCAGATGTGCTGGTGACAGATTATCAAACTTGAATGAAGTATAGAGACACAGTTTGGTGTTTGGCCAGTGTAAAGTGCCCACTTATACTCCACAAACCTCCTTCAAAAGTCCTTTAAGCCAGACAGCAGTTAGATGGACGATAGGTTGGTCCAACACTTTGGTTGAGACTGAAATATTTCAACCACTATGGGATGGATTGCCATGCCATTTTGTACAGGCATTCATGCTTCCCAGATGATATATCCTAATGACTTTGATGATCCCCTGACCTTTCCTTGCGTGCCACCATGTCTCCACAGTTACAGAGTGAAAAGTCTCAACAGTTAATGGATGGATTGTAATGAAAATTAGTACACATATTCATGTCCTCCTGATGAAGCATTGTAATAACTTCATCCTCTTCCTCTAGCGCCATCACCAGGTCAAAATTGTACTCTTCAAAATGAATGACATTCACATCAGCCTCAGCTGTACTTTGTGTTTAGTGCTAATTAGCAAATGTTAACGTGCTGAACTTAGATGGGGAACTTGATAAACATTATACCTGCTAAACATCAGCATATTAAGTCTTATCGACATGTGCCCAAGTAGAGCTTCACAGAGCCACTTGGATGGCTATAGATTCTTAGTCTTGTTAATAGCCATATTGCCCCAAACAAGTCATGGCAACAGCAAAGAATTTTTTATATAAAATGAGGTTATGAAACCGGTAAAAGACTCCTGACATAATATAATTGTAAAGAAGAATTTGAAACTGACATAACCTGCCAACTTTAGGGCAAAAGAAAATCATGGCAGTGACAGTCGATCAAACTTGAGCGAAGCACAGAGACAGAGCGTGGTGTAAAGTGGAAAGTGACTACTTTCAATACACAAAGACCTTCCTCTCTTTTATTTCCATCCACCTGCTCCAGGTGCTGACTCTGTTCTCTCCCCCGTGGAAGCAGAGTCTTTGTTTGTCTTGCAGTGACACAAACAAGGCCGTTTTTTTGTTGTTTTTTTCCACTAGAGCCATGGGCAGACAGAGCCTCACAGGTTAGTTTGCGAGCACATCCAGCTGTGTTTGAGTCCAAATGTTCTCACTCCCACTGGCCTTGGACTGTTCACCTCCACAGCTCAGATAGACGGAGATAGGCAGAGAAAAGGCGGCTATTCATTAAGTGCAGCCAATTGTTCAAGTTGGTGTTTGCCAAATGTTTTTTACTTTTAGAGCCGACTCAAGGGACAGACACATTGTCTTTCTGTTCACTCTGTCTGTCTCTCTTCCACTCTTCCACATGCACCTGCAGACTTGTGTTACCTTTCTCAGACAGAGTAAAGAAGACCACAGCACATTTCTTGCAGTCTGCCAGTTGCTCCAACCCCACTCTGTCTGTATCAACGTGAAAAGAAATGTATTTTAACAGTATACCTTAGTTTTAACTTTGTTTCAATAAATAAACCGATTTAAATGAGTTTGGTTTACAGGGACGAATCAGATTGAGTTGTGCTACTTTACTTTTAGGATTAGTTGGCAAAAGCCAAACCTCTTGTGTGCCTCCTTTAACCTTTCCATGTAACCACTCAGACAATACGGGAAATGTAAACACAGATACCCAACAAGGACATCAGGAATGTCACTCACTCTGAACAAAAGATCAGGAAACATTAAAAGTTTTGCCACATACCTTATCTCACTGGTCAAACAGTGGATTTATTGCTGGTGCTCGGCTCCTGTGTTGAGCATGACTTTCTTAGTATTCCCAAATACATAACTGAATATTTATACCTTTGTCTTTCATGACTTGTATCTGAATTTCTGTCAGCAACATACTCTGATTTCTGCATATTGTTAAGTAGAAGAAGAAGAAGTCAGTAGAGAAAACAAGAGAGACAGGCCTCAGTAATGGAGATCTCCAGGTAATAAAGTGTGTAGGTTTCCACCGCACAGGCCAGAGGCTGAAGATGACTTGTTAAAACAAAAAAAACAAAAAAAAAAGCAGCAGAAAGCTTTGAACCATTGCGGAGAGAGAATGACAGCCACCGGCAGATTGCAAAGTATTTTATAAATGAGAGAAGTCAGTCAACACTCATTTTCTCCCCCATGGCCAGAGGTCAAACCGAGTCCAAGTGTTGATTTGTGGCTGTGGCTTCACCACCTCACACCCGGTGAGGAGAGTGAGTGAACGTGTGAATAAACAAAGCCATGAATAATTGAATGAACCCTCCAACGATACAAAGTCAAGGACAACTTACAGAATGTGAACTCAGAAATTCTTTCTGCAAGACTCCTGCACTATTCATGATTTATAATGTAACTCCCACACCGCAAATTGGCTCGCTGTCTGATACAGACTCCTAACTGGCAGTTTCTACATAAAGTGTCAAATAAAGACTTGAGGAAACATGCTTTTGGTTTTAGTTCAGCATCAAATCCTCTTGTGGATATATCATCTTAATCTGTGTGTAATATGCTCCAGTAAATCGTGGTGCTTCACAGCTTTCCCCTTTGACTTGAAAGCATTCCTCAGCCCGGGGTTTTGAAGCATAGGTCACGGCTGCGGTTCATCATGCTCCCGCACAGCTCGGGCCGGTGAAGGTAGCCATTCCTCACAGCCTGTTTGTGAAGGCTCGAAACCCATTTCACCTTGTTCTTTTACAGTGCCAGCCGCTGCTGCTCCCTCCGCCGCCAACCCTCTCCCTCCCTCTTTCACCCCCCTCCCTCCCTCCCTGTCTCCTTTCTCCTCCTCTTTCCATCTCCCAACAAGTACACATACTCCCTGCTCTTACGCATATTCTGAATGGTTTAGTCACTGCTAACTGAACACTCCTGCAGCCCCCCAGGGAAACACAAGAGGAGGGGGGTGATAGTTGTGATGACAAGCTTGCCTTTTAGCAGAATAGGCCTATGGGGACATAAGTGTGGCTCTGCGAGGGGCTGTCCAACTCTCTCTGCTCTTACAGGAACAAGCCTCACTGCCACTGTTTTGCCATGATCTCTGTGACAGTGTTTGGGCAACACGGACAACCATTTTTCCACACAGCAGGTGAGTCTCTCGTTTTACTGTGAATCTGATTCAGTGATTTCTGGCATCTGCACATGATGAAGAAACAAATGACAGCTCTCAATTTATTATCTTCGCCAATCCTCCTTGGCTAAGTTGAGAAAGTTATACTATATATTGTTTCTACATGAGAGGACTTGTTCACAACCTTTCTGTTGAAAATTCTCTAATCTTCTAGAGAAGTTGTGGTCTTGCCTTGCCAGTCAACACTCCCAGTTAATTTTCACTCTGTGACTTCTTTCCTCCATTTAAATCTGCTCTGCATTCATTTGAGAATAATGAGACCCTCTTTGCATAATGTTTTTTTAAAAGAGGGGTTTCTTGGAAGGAACCCTAATCTCTTGTAGACTCACTTCACATTCACCATGTGGGGACAGGTTTTACAGGAGGCATTATACAGCATTTAATTTACTTATTATTTAATGTTGCTGTAAGGAATTGTGTTTACATACATACATACATAAAATACCATTTTATAAAGTATCTGCAGAAGTACCTTCAGAGTTAGAGTTTGTCCTTGTCTGAGGTTGCTTTATCTGCTTGTGTGTTAAGTGTCTCAAGGCCATGCTAAAGGCACTGCCAACTGCAGCTTTCTCACAGAGACAGCACAGATCTGTGTGTGCATTATTACAGAAATTAACTTTCTGTACTTGTATTGGGCATTTCAAGAAAAAAACTAGACAAATATGTTTTGCTGTTAAAACATGAGGGGGGAGGGGGGGGACATGGACTCAGCAGGTATTGTATAGGTTGTTTTTGTTTTCAAAATTGGCTGGTTCAGTTACAATGTTATCCCATCTGAAAATGTCTTTGTGGTTGAACAAGATGATAATTATCTGTTGCAGCACAATAATGCAATTGTTTGTTTTCCGTGTGTAGTTCGGATGTCTCAGACCAGTCAAGGTGTGTTTTTTTTAAAGATGGCCTTTAATGAAAGGAGTTAAATGTTAACCTTAGTCGACCAGGGACATCTTCTGTCCTGATGAATGGTGTAGCGCGTAGTAAATCACCGACTGGGGAAGAGCAGGCGGATTCCTCTGTGCAGTGATGTCACCACGATCGTGTGTGAAACAGATCCAGACTTGAACAGCCCAACCTGAGCCAGCAAACCTCTCACTGGATGGCATGTAATAGGAGAGCCTTAGAGCTGGATTTAAAAGCTTGACATTAAACTCTGGTTGTAGATTGAGACTTTAATTATCACTGGACACAGAAACATGTTTACACTCAAGTATGTATAGTCCGTCTTGTTGTAACTATATTTTCTTTAAAATAATCTTCATCTCTCTGTGCTTGTCTGATGTGTTAAGTGCCATTCACATAATTTAATTTCTATTTATTTCAGGTTATCTGCTGTGTGGTTTAACACAGCGTCTTGGACAAAAATGGCTATCCAATACACCAAGCACAAGTACCTGTGGATTTATGTTTTGAATTATGAGAAACTGTAGAATAAAAGAATAATGGAGATTCCACCTGTGGTGAATTTGGAGGAACATCAGTCTTGGACAGCCTCAGGATTACAAAAATTAGCCTTCTCAACACAGGAGTTGGCCTCAGAAAGCGGTGCTCCCTCAGCTAACGGCTCAGCAGACGACAGAGGGGAAGCCTATCTCCCTGAAGCCCAAACCTCGCTGTTTGAGCGAGATGAGGACATACACAAACTGAAGAAGGGTTTGGCTTGCGTCAGTCATCGCAACGTTGAATTTGCAGAAGCTGTGTGCATACAGGACCCTGAAGTGTCAGTCATTCCTGGTGAAGCACCCCTGGACCCGAGTCCACTGGCCTCACCTCAGCTTCATGAAGCAGGAACTGTGTCCACATTACCTGGGTCAAATGACAACTGCTGTGGTAACATTTCCCTTCCTGTTCCTGTGGTAGCAGGCCGGTCAGACCAGGTGATTCAGAACGATGCTGGTCAGACAGTACATTTGAACTCTGGATGTGTAAAAACAGACTTCGACAGATTAGAGCCAATCTCAAATGGCCATGTCTTTGGGCCTGCAGACGACCCCCGCCCCATCCTCAACCTGGACTCCACTCCTAACCTCACGGCCCCTGCAACTGTCCCCGCGTCTGGTCCTGATTCAGGCCAGAGAGTCCTGGATCTCCCACGCATTGTGAAGCACAAACCAAGCTCCATCACCTTCTCACATTACACCCATCTCACCGGAGCGGACGGCCATGCTTTTGTCAATGAGAGCTCTGACGATGGGGAGTCTTCACCGGAGGAGGAGGAGGAGGAGGAGGAGGAGGATGACCACGAAGATGGCGATGGTGATGTTGATGACGACGACGATGTGTTCCCAGAGCTGCCTCAAAGAAGAGAGCTCCTTGTCAATAACAGACAAAGGAGCACAGGCAAAGACAAACAGAAGAGGAGAGGCGCTGTGAGTGCCCGAGCAGAAATCGATCACAAGGCCAATAACTGTGGTTATGAAGCAGAGGGCGAAAGCAGCAGTAAGGAGGTATGCTGCTATTGATTTAAAATCATCCACAATTATTCAGTGCTGCCATCGCATTGTAGTGTCAATCACATATTAACTGATGTAAAGAAATGAGAAAAGATGTTTGGTGGTACAGATTGGAATTAATCTATATATTTATTTAACATGAACAGTGCTTATTGATCGACAGAAGAAAAAAACATCCATTAATAAATAATGCCAAAGTATTAAATATGGGTCAGAACACCCTGTGTGCAAATGTATCACGTGTAAAATTGCGTTTGGTATGTGTTTAATATGCATATTGTGTTTCACATGTAAGAAATCCACAAGAGTTTACAGTATTTGGGGAAAATAACATAAAATATTTTAGACAGTAAAATAAAAATAGAGTAATACATCATAAATCTAATGCAGTTACTGTTCAGGAATACATTACCCAAAATAAATCTGTCAAAGGCACTTTAAACCACCTGAACAGAAATCTAGAAAGTGGAGTGGTAGTGGCATTATTTAACATAATTTGGACAATTTAAGTAAAAGACCACAGTGTCAGAATCCATGTTTGTCAACTCCCAGCAGCTGACGTCATTACACTGTGAGATAATGCATAGTTGGTGGTATAAGTGTGTAGGAGTACACTGACTTCCCATTTGTCCTGTTGAAGCGCAGATCCAGAAGGAATGCAAACAGCTTCTGCTTTCCCTCCACTCCCTCAGCAGGCAGCGGTGTTTTGACAGAGCCCATAGCCGGCCGTATTAGCACTGAACTTAGCCTTCCATTACTGAACGGCTCCCTTTATCTTTCACAAGTCAAGGCACATCGGAGTCTCTTTTTCACACAACCTCTACCCTGACCTTGGTTGTAACCGTCCCGTAACCCCTCATCCCTGCTTTTTTATTGCCCCTGTAAAGCCTCATATGGACATTCATAAATGTGTTAAAATCTGTTAGATATGTTTTCCTTTTACAACTGGAGGGAACATATCCAGTAGCACATAACCATAACCTTTTCTAAACAGTCTGCAGATGATAGCACACATGTAAACATGCTGGTGGAGATTAGCTTCTTTGTCTGTCGAGTCGGGTAGGATGTTGAGGTACTGCCAGCTTTATGTGCAGAATGTCACTCACAGAAGAGTGGAGGAATGTAGAGAATCCAGGGAGCCTGTTGTAAATGTTATCAAAGGACAGCAGGTCAATGCTTCTCATGCCGTCACCCCACGAGCTCTGCTATGCAGTGTGATGTGGGCATCGTGTTTTCAATTTCATGCAAGTGGGAAGAAAACAAGTCTGCTGCCATTGATTTCACAGGAAAATACGAGTGAAAACGAGCTGTTTTTCACAACTACATATCACTATATGCATACACTTGTACATATACACACAAATATGCTGGATAGTTTATCCAATCACAGAACCGTAAAAAATAAATCACTGCACAAAAAGCCTTAACAAAACTGAAATAGCCATTTAATTATGTCAAAAACAAATCTTTTCTTAAAAAATCACTGCAAGAAATTCTTAGAAAAGAGACAAAAGCTGAATCAGAGCTTAATATTGTCTTATTTGAATAACACAAAAATACAACAAAATAATGAGGTGCAAGGGAGTAAAAAGAAAATATGGACATGATATTACCTGATATTACAGGTATACAAAAGTATGCAATCCTGATAATAATAATAATAAAAATACCCGACTGCAGAGTGCCTGAACTGGAGTCAATAATGATTTACTAGATGTTTTAGTATAATTGTTGATACACTGTAAACATATACAGTAAATCTGTGTTAAACTGTTGTAAAATTTAGTAAGCGGAAGAGCACATAGATGCAGTTGTTAACATTAACCATATGAGGGCACTGTATGCATAGTGTTTGCACTCTGTGTCGTCTCATTGCTCCCCCTGCTTGCACCATTTAGCTCTACTGTGACTAAAAACGCCTAAAAATACACGTTACTTCACCGGTCCTTCCTACTCTACCGACATGGCTGAGGCTGTGTTCAGTTGGTGTTTTGCATCGCAGGATATTAGGAGTGTAATTTATTCCTCCAAGTAGCCAGGTAGCCGTTGCCCTTTCGCATGACCGGCTGCTACATTTGGATACCTCCATGGTGATCTCTGGCACTCTCAGTGGGTGGCGCAGACTAGGCACCAAGCCCAGAGCTCACACACTTAACTCCTCATTTCCATGTCAAAGCTGCTGTGTTAGGGTTCACAATGTGGCCAATTTGGGCTGATAAAGTTATAGTCAGCTCACATTTAGTTGTCTCCAGAAGATAACATTAATGCATTTATCTAAAGGATTGACTCATACCAGCTCAGTTGCCATGGTGTGAGGACTTCACACAATTGCTGGGGCCGGATCGAGGGGAAAGGCACGAAGAGATGAATCAAGGGTAGTGTCTCACTTGAGCGTCAGGCCTTCTCTGGAATTTGTCTCATTCTAAGTAGAAGTGCCCACATTCCTAAGCAGCACCTTGTGGGGATGTCACTGAAAAGAGACAGTGTGAATGTGTTCCAGATTTGGCTTGAGCATGTGCCAGAATGGGGCATCTGTTTCTTGCATTTGTGTTTGTCTGACTCCAGGGGTTAATTAGGAGTCCAGCTTACAAGATCTTCAGCTATATTTCCTTTTTTCGTACAAACTGCTTTTTTTCGTCATTAGGCTGAGAATGTCGATATTTTTTCTCACAAATATCTCTTAAGGTGACGGAAGTTTGGCTTTTTGCTTTTGATCTGAAGAGTTATAATTGTTTTTTCACACACAAACACACACCTTGGACCACTGAAGCTAGAAATCTATTTCTTCTTCATGGACATTTCAGCAGGATTGGTGTTTGCCATCATAGCAGCTTAATTCCAGATCTTCAAGTCAATACACAGTACCCATCGACTCACTTTAGAACAGTTTGGTCAGACTCTGTCTCACCTTCAGCTGGAGGAATGTGTACCCACTGAGGTGCAGACATGAGGATTTGTTCAGTACTCACATGTTAAAAAAAGTTTTGCACACACTTCTCATAGTGTTCATTCTGTTTTCAGGTATATGTCTCTGATTTTCATAAAAAAGAAAAGGAGAGTATCTTGTCTTTAATATGCAGTGACACTCTGATGCTGACTGGAGAATAACAAGGAAAGATGGAAACAGAAACTGCAAAAGTATGTAGGCGGATTTTCCCAGGAAGTTCTTTGAACTACTGTCATATTATAAAGCTTACACGTAGAGGAAAGTTTGAGCAAATGTTCTACATTATTCTTGTGGCTATAGAGTTTGTGATGTCTGGTTTCTGTTTTCTAGAGTGAATGTTCACAATTTGTTATTGATCAGTCTTGAGTCTTGACATCAACATATGCAAAGTATAAAAGTATATGAAGGCCTTTCATTGTTAGGCAGACACAGAGGATTGAGTTTTATAAACATACCGATCCCATGTCAAACCTTTTATATTCCATGGTCAGCACCATGCTTGGGAGGCAGACATAGCAGAGAACGGAAGCTTTATTTTTTCCTCTCGGTCACCCCAGGTGACCCCTCAGGCCTCGGAGGTCAGCAGGGGATTGGCCAGATTTAGGTCATTCCTCTGGGATTGAGCGGAAAAATGCACTTTCTCCCAGTGCTGGTCAGTCAGCTGACACTGGGTGGTCAGCGGGGTGAGTGGACCGTCTGGTGTCTGGTCCCTTAATTCCTCACAGTTTAAGAAAAACGCAACATAATATAAATTTGTCAGTGCCTCAATTTGTAATATAAATTAGATAAATGAAGATTGATTATCAGCTTGCAGGAAGAACGGCACACTACTGACATATGCTAAATTACTACGTATTTCCAGAGACGCATGTAACCAAACTCACAAGACTGTTTGTGGTTTCTTAAACTGAACGGTAACTCTTTTGAGCAGTTACTGAAAGTAAACAGTCTATGGATTGCAAAGTGATTACAAAAAATCCTCAAAATAGCTCAGCAGGATGGCCTGTCCTCATTTGGACTCCACTTTCTCTTTACTTTCTCAGTATATTTTTAGTCAAACCACAGTGTATCATTGAAAATACTAAAACAAGTGTCATACTTGTTTCCAAAATTCAAAAAGTCCTTTGGGCAGGAACCACGCCCTGTCCAAGACAGGACTGTGGGGTTTTCCCATCAGAACAGTTATTGAAGGATCCGTTCAATGAAATGATTGTGCGCTGAGAGGCTTAAAATGACTTGGCTGGAAAAAATGACTTGATTTAGAAGTGACCGGCAGTAATCAGAGATCAGTCACATTTTTCAGTTTCAGTTCCAGGAAAGAAATTAATGGTTTTGTTGTTTCGGGTTCATTTTGACTATTTATTTTGACGGTGGTTGGTGATGGTCACCTCATGTGGATTTAACTGTACATGTAGTTATTTTTTTTAAATAAGCTGTAGTCAATCAACATTAAAGTACCATTGACTGTAGAAACACAGAGACATAGCTATCTGTTATGTCATCGAGGGGTTTCTGAGGAGACATTTTGAATCCTGGATTTGGGTTTATCATACGCTGTTATCTCTAAAATCCAAATTTCAGCAGTGCGATGAAGCCTGGGTATAATTCAATGGAATGATCAAGCAGTAGTCGCTATGACTGAAGGTGATTTTACAATCTGGAAGTTTTCTGCAGTTTCTCTTAAAATTTTGATAATTTACTTTACTGGATGGTTATGGTTGAGTGGTTAGGGTTAAGGAAGAGGATTAAAAATATTGTACATTTTGTCCTCTGATGCAAACTTCAGTTTTGTGCAAAGGTACTGGTTGGATCTCCTAGTTAATAACATTGACAATCATGTTCATTAGGCAAAACTATTTAGCATTTATAAGCAATATACAAACATTTAAGTGTTTAAGTGTTTACAACACACTGTAATGTAGTTGTAAGCAGATATGAGTGGTGCATAAAAAGATTATGAATGACAATATAGTAAAACGGTTGTAATAAGATAAAATATGTCTTCATGGGAGAAATTATAATTGTTGACAACTGTACATTAATACATACTTAAAAAGATCCTTATAGCTGCTACAACTACATTATAGTGTTTTATAAACCATCTATTTCAATTTGAATATATATTGTTTATAAATACTAAAGTTAATTGTTACCATTCTTTAACTTCTTGGATGAATTCAGGATTAATCTTTGTTCATCCAAAAAGTCAGACCTGGCCAGATTTCTCTGTTGGCCCTCGTTACAACACAATCGAACAGACTTTCTGCAGCAACAATATTCCAGGAGGAATACATGATACATGATGTTACTACTGTGTCAAATACTTTGGAACGATCCATAAAAGTCCACTCGTCCATGGCTCTGGGATTTCATACTGGGAACACACACACACAACATACACACTGATATCTCTTCTCCCTGTCAACCTGATATTCTGCTCAGATTGCAGAACAACAATGTTAATTTATGCTTTGGTGACTGAGGTGTATCCTGCTAATTTAAGAGGCTGGACCTCCAGATCCTCAGACCTGAGAGAGGATGGTCTATTTATATACACTGTGTGTCTGGGGAGTAGTGAAAGCCAATGCTGGGAATTCCATCATGCTGTGTATGGCACAAATGTCTGGAGCCCTCCTCGTTGCACTTTAACCCTGACACGGCTGAGGAGATCACATTTCCATGTGTGACAGTGATGTAGCGTCTGCAATTTACAAGATACTTTTTTGGGTTTGCCTGTAACTCTTTAGGAGTTTAGGCAGTGTGGTAAATTGACAGATGCTCTTACCTTACCTGAAAGCTCTTATGTGTTAATTAATTCTGGCAAGGATGACAGGCCATTACTGGCCTAACTAATGAAGTGGATTTTACCCCTGACTTAAATTACTTTTGCTGCAGGTTTGAAAGTCTGATTATTTTTGATGAAGTTTAGCTGAAGCGTATAATTCGGATACCAAGCAATTTTGATGAAGTGTCAGCATTTCAACTTGACATTAATCTCAAATTAATGCCTGAAAACTCTTGTGTGTAGTACTGTGAGTGTGTGTAGCCTCATGAAAATGTGTGTGTGGATAATATAAGTATGTAGCTGATGTAATTGAATAAGGGAGCTAATTTTTCTTTTATTATTGTTGTGAACTATTTGCAGCCTGCAACTTTCCATGATGCAAAAATGCTGAAATTTTGTAGATCTAACAGCAACTGACAAATGTGTTAAAATACCAAAACTTCACGAAAAGAATCAGCAAAATCCAGATAGAATGAGACACAACTATGTCAAAATACAAAAGACAAAATAATTTTGCACAAATGCAAAAATCTGGCAAACAAAACCCTGAAAACTGCGATAAAATAAGTGTGTCAACATGCAGATAATGGCTCAATCTTTGACTAGCAGGACTAGCTTGTCTTCACTCAAATCACTGCTTCTCTGGTTACCCACAGGAGTCTCCGCAGGTCAAGTCTCCCTGGTCAGAGTCGATGAGCCAGCTGATGAGGAAACTGGACCAGCTTAATCTAGACATCGAGGAGGCTCTGAGTGCAAGCTCCTCCCCATCCAACACACCCTGCACCACCCGCAAGAAACAGGTGAGAGTTCACAGAGCCTGGCATCACGACTGCTGTCACTCAAGTTAACACAATACCTTACTGTATACCTGAGTTTTGTCCTTATACTTTGATATAAACACAGAATTAACTTTACGTACTCTGTGTTATAATGCTGCATGCAGATTGCAGCACTTTCAGTACCTAGTGGTATGTGCACTGTCACGGTTGGTACTGTACACATTCCTGTGAAGCGTATGCTGCATAGTTGGTCATGCTTGTAAACTTCCCTAAATCAATTTACTTTGGTCTGTGGAGAGAAAATCCCAATGGATTATTGGGACCTGTGAGCAACAGGTGTTCATCAGAATTTTATATCCTGGTCAGTTTTAGAAAGGGTTCCACATTTGGTTTAGGTTCAAACAAGCTCTTTCAGATCAAGCCGTGGAAACCCATAAAGCCAGTATGAGAAGGGAGATTCAGTATGTTGATCTCTTGTGAGTCGTAACTGTGCCTGTGACTTGTGAGATATGGGGATATAGTCCGTCTGCGACACTATGGGCTTTGTCAGGCCATCTTACAGCGTCCTTGTGACTTGAGTCTGTTTTACGATGTAGGTCTGCAGCTCTTAGATGTGATACTGGACTGTACAGGGCTTTAGCCGGGTCAGAATGGTGTGGCAGGAACAGACAGCTATTGTGCTTTTGAGGGTTGCGACTGGAACCATGCAACTCTGTTCCTAAAAAGGGCTCTTCTCATGGTGGCATGTTTCATGAAATATCCACTAGAGTTAGCATGCGGGAACAAAAGTGCTCTTTTGGGGTCCATATGTATGTGCCGCACAGAGGAGCTATTGTATTGAAGGGAGTTTGTATGATTTGGTCCATTAGGAATGGTTGAGAGAGGCTCACATGCCTCCCAGGCATCTGCATAACCATCCCAGGCATTCACTAGTACTTGCTTTAACTAATGACAGGCGACTGGGCAAGACAAGACATCTTTACTGGGATATTTGACAAGGTCATAATCTCCGTCCTCTCAAAAGAAGATCAACACATACAGGCTCCTTTGTGTGCCTCTCTCAAGCGGAATTGAGAGTGGAGATTTCACTTCCCCAGCAGTTGACCTCAGCCTCTTGTTTTCTTTTCCCCTGGCCACCATTGAGACCATCCTGTCCTAGTCTGTTTTGGACGGACAGAGACGGACCCAGTCTTGATTGTTGTTGTGATGTTGTTGCAGTGGGGTGCTGTTTCCAAGTCCACGTTAAACCAAACCCCGAACGACCAAGTCCTCCAAAGACCAGACAGAGGGGAATGTCTGAGCCAGGACAGGTCTTCTGCTCCTCGCAGCGCCTCAATGGGAACAAGAGCAACAAGCAAGAAGACGGTAAGTTTATATATGAATAACAGCTTCCTGCAGGCATCACATCGTTTCTTTGAGTCAGTGAGAAATCAGACAGGTGGTGTGCAGTACAGTACATGCAGCCTTGCTACATTCAGTACTGTTGTCCAGTTCTCATCTTTGAGGCAGTGAGCTACTAAATTCCTTTGAGTCTAACTCCACAACTGGTTGCACGTTTTTTGTTTTTTTTTTTCAGCTCAAATCTGGCTTCAGCATTTTTGGGTGACTGCCATGACCTGTTAACTTCCTGCATTGCACCCCTGCTGATAAAAAGTCCTAGTCTGTCTGTAGCTGGGAAATGTTGTGTACATCCTAAATTAGTTCTTCATGTATCTAAAATGTTCATCCCTGAATTATTTTATCTGAAACTAATCACATGAAATGCAATTGGACCTGATTGGAGGCTGATTTATAGTGCCTATGCAAGTGGCCTACGCCATTGTGAGTATTTACAGTATACTTGTGTGCTGGTGTGTCTGTGTCGCTCTGCAATTCACCTCCAGAACTCTAGCTGGCTTTGGAGTCACTGTGTTGAGTTTTTTTTTATGCACTTACTGAACATGTAGGAGTTGGAGCTAATAAATGTTGAAAAACAGTTACTTTTACTGAAATTGCTGCAACACAGGAAAGAAAGAATATACAGGAGATGGTGTGTACGACCATTGAACCGATGGAGGCAGAAGGAGAGCGAATTTTCTGTGCTTGTCCGGCCACTGAGCGACATGGACGAGGAAATGCATTTCACCCAATCACAGTTGTTACGGTCTGCATTGCCAAGATGTTAAGCTAAATTCCTGGGAAGGTGCACATCAGGCTATGGTGTAGGGCGAAATGTAGGGTGCGCCATAGGGTACGCAGTTACATCATACTTTCGCCATAGATACAGTGCAGAAGTATAAACCGGGCTGTAGTCTTGGTTGCTGAACAGTTTTGTTTTATACAAACAGGTTTATGTTCCTGAAAAGATGATGTACGGTACATCATCATCCAGATGGAATCTAGATGTTCTAGGTGTTTGTACAGCCTGTTGATTTTTCAGTAAAAGAAGAATGCTTTATCCTATCCTTAAGAAAAATAAACATTTTCTTAATCTTCCATATCAGTTTCCTTCATAAATAAAATCACACATACTAAACCTACTTTTCACGATAACATATTTGACCCTTATGTCACGTTCCCTGTGTTGACAGAAGAAAGAAAAAAAAATACAATGCAGAAGTTTTTTAAGATAAATCCATCACCAGACTGACATTCTGACATTCCCTTCTGTACAGCTGCTGTTCCCTCTACATCTGTAAATATTTGAGGTTTGCGTTGAGAATAAGGTCAGCTTAGGCATTCTTAAACAAGCCGGACAAAGTATATAAATGTCACTATTCAACGGCCGTAAAAGAAACAGACAACTGAGAGATTTGCAGAATGCAGAGCGGGTTTAAATTCAAAGCCTTTCAGCTTGTGCTTTGTGCTTTTCTTGATGGCTCTGCTGCAACGTGATGGCTTATAAGAGAAAACTGTAGCCATCTGGTCACATTCTCTTTCAGTTTCCAGTTTCATTTTGTGATATGAGATACCATTTGGCACCATGTTACTTTGTGATATTAGGATTTTTTATACTAGATCCAGCATATTTTTGTAGACTGCATGGAAAGAGAGGGGTGAGACAAGAGTTCAGCGTAAAAAGTAAAAGAAAGATTATTTTGTCTGTGGGCACCTGTCTTTTTTGTGGAACCCACAACTACCTCTTGAAAAATGACAGCAGCATGGGTTAAAACTTGACAGCTGGGAATGTTAAAGATGAGAATATTTTGGCTGCAGTTTAACCTTGAGTTTAATGAGATCACATGTTATTCAGTGACGACATGTTTTAGGGTGATGATTATACGAATGATGCATTTTTCCCATCATTTGTCCAATTATAGAATAATGAATTTCACATTTACTAAACTGCTTATGTTGATATTCTTGTAAGTGTTGAATTAAAAATTGGATTGTGTAAAGTGATGAAGATTGAGGATTAGGATAGGAAAATAGGATCTTATCAGTTTAAGAAAAGCTTAAGTTTTAAGGAATCCTTCGGGATTTTGGGAAACACACATTGGCTGATAGTTATATGAGAAAATTGACACTACTCGTATGTCTGTCCAGTAGGTAGTGAGTTAGCTTCTCTTAGACTGGAAACAGGGGGAAAGAGCTATTATTAATATTATATAGCAAATAAACCTATTTCCCAAAATGTCTAAAAAAAACTATTCCTTAAAGTTTGTCCATTGGTGTGACCTTGCAAAGTTTCCATAAACAGAGGAGACGTGTCAGCAGCATTGCACATCGCACGGAGAGAATTTTTCCTGCACGGTCCCCTCTGAGTCTTACATAAAAGCTCTGGAGTCCGTATGAAACTTCTGACAGCAGGGAGCGAGAATGCGATACAGATTGAATCACAGTCTCGGAGTCTAAGAATAAACAGGCCCAACGTGTGAGCCAGTACACCCTGCTTGAATAGGCAGTTACGGCTTTGCTGAGGGATGTTTTATGGAAGTTATCTGGTAAAGGTTTTTGGCACCTGCCCGACAACCTTTGACTCCCCCCCTGCCTCTGTGTGATCTCTAAAAACTGGAATGCACCTCGTATCTCCCTCAATCTGCTGCACATCATGCAGCCTGAGCCAGTCTTAGCTGGAATGTGTTGGGTGTTGACTAAGATTTCTTTCTTGTTCTTTTTTTTTTTTTTTAGTTTATCCTTCATCATTACTTACACAATGATTATAAAAAGATGATATGTGCCTTTTGTCAATTGATTTCAAAACAGCCATTGTCCTAAAATGCAGTTTCAACAGCAAAGAGCAAAATAAGGAATTTATTTTTAATCTGCTAACTAAAGCTACTGACTAATCTGTCATATACAATAATAAGAATAATAATTATTCTTCTGGCTGTCATGAGCCTGATATCACTCCCAAATTGTCCGGAAAGTCTTTTAATATAGAGATTGACAATAGGCAAGTTCAAACACTGCTCAGTCTAAGTATCTGGTGCTACAAAGGTTAGTTTATAGTCAGTAATGTTTCTAAACACAACAATAAACAAAGCAATATTTATAATTATGATTGTTTTGAATTATGCAATTTATATTATCAAAAAATCTACTTACTTTACATTGGCCTCTATAACAGGATGTTAATGAAATGTGATTGGTATTGACTTATAATCTCCAGCCTTTAGATTCACGTCTTAATCTTTGTCAGTATTGACGTAAATTAATTTTAAGGCAGCAGAGGATAAACTTTACCTGTATGTCTAACTTTGCTCAATTCCTCTGTAAGTAAAACAAGACTGTATCTGTATCTTGCTGTTTTTCTTTGTTTTCTATCATTTGGTCATGGTCTTGTGCCTTTCTATAATTTTCCATATTTTCTAGCACGTTATAGACAATTTGTCAATTAATTGAAAAAATAATCAAGAGATAATGATAATGAGAATAGTTATAAGTCGTAGCTGCAATTGTATTTACAGTATGTTTGTAGTAGTTATCTTGACCTTGCTGTTCAGCACAAAGTCTGATTGAGGTCAGCTGTATACTGTAATCTATTATTGGTGGATAGAGACGTATTTGGGTTGAGGATTCCTACTTTTAATTGCTGTTGACAGAGACAGGCAGAACAGGACATGCCGCTCTGTCTTCCGGACTGACCGGTCCTGTAACTGCCCTGTTGACTCTCGGGCAAGGTGTCATTTGTGCTGGTACAGCAACTATCATTCACCCACACAGACCTGTCACTCCATATAAACATCCTTGTCGCTGTAAGCAAAGGGAAGTTTTCCCTCTGACAACAGCCCTGAAAGGGACTCTGTGCTGCTCCTTCGTGGAAGATGCCACTTTTCTTGACCTGCAACCTTTGACATGTGTCCACCATCTGACTGTGATTGGACTGAACTGGCTGGTTTAAAGTGGGTCAGTGCTCGAGATATGCCAGGATGAAATACTTTCTCTTGGCTGTTGAAAACGAGCGAGAGTGATGTGTTCAAGTCTTTGAAGCCTTGTCAAATCGGCACATCTCCACTGGGGCCCAGCATCTGGTTTTTGGAGTGCTAATTTTCAGAGTTTATTTCTGAAACTGGGTCTAAAGCTGGTCCTTGGAGACTAATTTATCAGGTTCATCCCATTTACAGAAGACAATAATCCCCCTCAATAATCTCCCTCTCTTCAAAGACACATGCATGTGTTTTTGACAGCACAAAGATAATGACCCTCCATGTTTCTGTACATTAAATCCAGCCTTTGAACTCTGTTTCCGAAGTGTTTATATATGTGATGAATTTCTGTGCCAAATCTCACAGTCAATAATGGGAGAGACATCAGTGGCTGCACCTCAGAGTTTTCAGAGGCCCCACTCCCCTTTTCCATGTTTAAACAGAGGTCAAAATACATACATGAGGGTGTGAGTCATACTTTTACGACCTATTTTCGTATTTTCTTTGTTGAGTAAGACTCCGAGTGTTGGGATTTTGTTCCCGTAGATAACGGAGTGGTTGAGCCCACTAACCCTGGAGCCACATGGATACCCCTTGGTGGTTCAAGGTAGAAACCTGCCAGAAATGTCTTGGCTTTGACTCTCTCTTCGCTTTAAATCTTCTTCATCTGAATAAATCAAAAATGGGCTGCCAGGGGCCCGCTGTCCTCCGACCTCATTTGCCGTGTGGCCTGAAAGTGTCAAAGACCGTGTAACAGAGACAGATAGTGCTCAAACAAAACCACCTGTCCTGCTTAATCCAGACAGTCAGGTCTTTTTTGTTGTCACAGCAAAGGGGCAACCATATAGGTCGCTCATCCAGCCAAGTGCTTCTTTACACTGAGAGCGTTTCTGCTGCCATGACAACACTTGGGGGCCGTGGCCCTCATGAAACATGCAGTACACGGCTAACTTATTGTGTTGAGTCCAACTTAACAAGAAAACCTTTGCAGATATGTTGATAGGAGTTTGAATCAGCACCATGTGGGCTGATTGCCAATTGTCTGTCATGGCGGAGGGTCAACAGTATTGCAAACAGGCAGGCTGGGAGTTTTTGCAGCGTTTTGTCTCTGCTAGGGGAGAAATGTGGAAACAGGGCAAGCAAACAAGAGTGTAAATCAGACCAGTGGGGCACAGAGGGGAAATGGAAGAGAGAGTTTGGCATGTGAGGGTAAGCAATCCTGACTGGTGCACATCAGGAAGACGTTTTCAGTCCTCATTTTATTACCTGCAAAATGAACCTGATAATTTGTATCATCACCTCTGTCCATTTCCTTACACCACTTTCTCAATAAGAACAATGTAACAGTATTCCAGGGAAACAGCACAGGGCTCAATAACATTTCCTTTAATCTTTAGCTAAAAGTTTAAAGCTCCTGATGATTCTTTTCTTTTTCAATTTCCTGACTTATCAACACTGCACTGACAGGAGATAATTGGGGATAGCAGCCTCTGAGTTAACGAATGCTAAATCATGCCACCATTTCTGCCGTGGAGACTCGTTATTGACTTTGTCATTATGGCAATGATTGCACCATTGAAGAATGCAGGGAGACATCCTCTGTCCCTGAATTCAGGGAACTGGGTGTGTGTCTCTAATGGTTTTCACAGCCAAATAATGTGAAATGCTTTTCTTAGTTTTCAGACTGGAGCTACATTTAAGTAAAGCTTGAATCTAAATTCTATTGCTCACCTCTCTCTTCCATGGTTTCAGCGTTCCTCCGTCTAGTGATGAGTAGCCTCCACTCAAAATTAAATCAAGGTAAATAGCACCTTACAGTGCTATAGTTACTGATATTTTGTTATTCATTTTGTCTTGTAGATGTTCAATAAGATGACCAACGCAGCAGGTGCAGGTAAGAAATTAATTATGTTTTTTGTGTTGTCCCCCTGCTTTTTGATGCAATGTGCATCCATTTCTCTCTCAGAAGTAAATATTATCACTTCACATCACAACGAGCCAGTTTTGATCCCTGGCCCTAATCCTTTATCTTTGCTTTCCACAAACATGTAAGTCAGGTAGAGTGAAGAGTCTAAAATGTGTTTGTCTCCCTGTCCATTTTGAGTGATGAACTAACAACCTGTCCAGGGTGTTTCTGTTTCGGTTAAACAGGTAGAGAGAACGTCAATGTTATAACAGATATTAGAAAGCTCAATAAATCCACATTTGTACAGCAACTCATTGAGTTTTCAGGGTGCAATTTGTGTTTTTTTTATTTTTGGTTCATTTAAACTAAGATTTAACAAAGATTTAACTGGAAGAACACTACATTTCCTTGTATATCACATAATTATTTTTGCTGGGCAGTGACAAAAAAAAGGAACCTTTATACTGAAATGTAGAACACTGTTGCCTTGTAAAAGAGTAAAAGAATTATTTCTCTTTAAGGGAATCTGTTCAGTCTCAGTCTACAGTCAGTACTGTACTGCAGCTGAAACAGTGCTGCGCTGCCGACTGGCACATCATGAAAATCTCCCTTCAAGTTGATCCTGCGCTGTGTCCTGGCATGCATGGTGGCGTTGCTCAGGACTCAAACAATGTTAATGAGACTGACGGCCACAGGTGTCTGCTCCCTCCCTCCCAGCCGGTGTCTCAAGAATGTCAAAGCACAGTGTCTCTTATTTTTAAGGCCTTCTACATATTGGTCACTTGGCGGGATGCAGTTAAAATTAGGCAGCGTGCCAGATCATTGTTTCTGTTTTGCTGAGGGGAAATATTTGGCCTGGTGTGATGTGGCCCTTGGGGGGCAGCTGCGGGATTTGGGTAGATGCCATTTTGGGCTCAGGTTGCACTCTCACATGACCTCGGTTGTGCACGATGGTACCGCACAAGTGGACATTATGGTCTGGAAAAATACCATGTCACTTTTATGCAGCAGTTAACTAATGTGTGGTCTGCTGGCGTGTATGAGATATGCGCTGTGACCGATCGCTGGTCATTCCTAACTGTAAGTCTTGGAAATCTGAGTGTGAGACCACCGTGAATAACATCAACAAGTTTGTCAACACAGCTATGGAATTCTTTTCAAATACATTTATCATCATATTTTTCCTCCATATGATTTTCACACCAAGCTGTATATTCAGCCACATGCTTTCTCTTTTAGGTGATTATCTTGGCTGCAGAAAACCATACCAGAGACAGTGTCACTGTCAACTTTATTTAGTCATCAAGTAAATGAAATCAACATATGGTATCAATTGGAATTTAATGATAAAATAACTTGAGAATGATAATGTTATAAAAAGGACAAAGCTGGCAGGGAGTCAGACACATTAGGTGCGATATTCCCTGTTTGTATTTTACAGCTGGGCTGAGGAGACCTCTTTTATGACACGGATACGAGGTGGCCAGATGGTTCTCAGTATCGACCATAACAACACTGTCCACCTCATTAAAATGACATTGTCCAGGAGAGGAAAGCACATTCTTTGGGTCCAGATCCAAAATAGCAAAGCAGCAGTGAGAAAACCGTTGGTATTCTGTGCTATAAATGTGAAGAGTCTTGTTATTGCTCTCATATGCACATGGTCTGCACATTCAATATGTTTGCAAGCACACACACCATTTCCATCAATAGCTGCCATTAAATAAAACATTCTGGTTAACAATAGCAAGCTATTAAAGAACTTGTGTGTAATGACTTAATCCATTAAAACTTTATATTCATAAAACCAGACACACTTATTTTACAAGCACCCAATTTACCAATTTAGAAAAGTTTTTGCACTTTTTCATCTTAAAACATGTTTTCAGTGTTTTCATAATTGCAGTGCCATCTACTGCAAACATATACAATTTTGCATGCACTTTGCATGATTATTAATGCATGATGGGTTGTTTTTTTTGGATCATGTTATTTATCAAATAGTCATGATGAAGTTATGTAACATTTATAAAACATTTGCCACATTTTATAACACTTGAATCCTACTAGGAAGAGCTCAGTGAATGTTGTTTGTTCAGACACAAAGGGGACCAGTCGTTCCTTACAAAAATTTAAGGAGCAGCGCAGCCTGTAGGAGCCGCTAGATGGTTCTTGAAACTCTCAGTTGTTTACATTTCACTCATCTCTGCAGTGCTTTTAACAGCCTTGAATTGTTGAACAATGGCCTGCTTGTTCGTCTCATTGTCTCGGTGATAATAAGCACTGGACCATTTAGGGCTGTGATAGTGAGCAGAAATTTCAAAAATAGTATAGGGGATTTCTCCTACTTGTTTTTATTTATTTAATGTCATGTAAGGTATTTATGGAAAAAACACTAGACCTTTTAGTCCTCTTGACTTGTTGTTTTGTTTTTCCTTAGGCAAAAAATAAAACCCAGCGCTCCAGTCTTAAACCGCATATGGATATGCTCAAAGGAGATTTGGTCTATTGAGGGGGAAAAAAGCTTGATCCTCCCTCTCAAATGTTTATTTTCTGAAGGCATTACTCAACGTTTATAGAGCATTTTTTAAGTCTTGAGTAGATGATGGGCCAAAAGTGCCTTATTCCCTCTCACACAGCGTAATTTGTATGGAAATCTATTCCCCACAGTCTCTTTAATTGCTGTGTGAAAATGAATTGCTTCCTCTGGTGAGAGGAGGCAGCTACGTTCATCCTCAAAACCCTGCTGCCTTAACTGATATTAATCATAGAATTAATGAATCCGCAGTGACACTGTAATGCTGAAAGCTCCACATCCAGCCAGGTTTCTGTCAGAGATACAGATTCAGATAAGGAGGATGAAGCAACATTTATCTGTCTGGACTAAAACATGTATTTAGTAATGAGCAGACATAAGCTTTCATAATGGATGTGGTTACGATTTTGTGCACAGGTAATGTATATTTTGTAAATGTATTTGTGTTTAACAGAAAATAAAGAGTGCTGTAGAGAGGGTAGATAAACAGGAACATTGACAGGGTCGAAGGAGAAGCAGTTATGCAGAACTCGGTGACTTTTCACTTGCATAAATAAATGGTCATGTCCTTTGTTATGATAAACATCACCTTTCCAAACACCAGTTTGAGAGAAAATGACACAAGTGAGGCTTAAACAGCCCTCTCTGGCCCAGAAGTGTCAGGCCGAAGCTTCCCACTCTGCCTCTGAGCTTTCAAACTGACTGTGTGCGTTTGCACAGATCCTCTTTCTGAATGAATATGCTAATCTACTTTCAATGTGGAAATCTCCTGCTACTGATTATAAGAAAAACAAAGAGGAAACTCTGCGAATCCCTTGGAGACTTCTTTCTATTTGTAAGGAAAGTGATGTAAAGCCCTCTGTCTCCCTCACATGTTGGTGTGAATGACTCCAAAAGAAAATCTACAGAAAGGAGGGAAACGCGATGTTAAGAGTGTTATATTCTAGCAATGCTTCCTTCGTTGTCAGTGTTAAATGTCACCTGCTGATGGATTCCCAAACGCAGCCATGCTGCTTTTATTGATTCTGATTTCAGGGCCGTCTTATCAAGCTGCAGACCGTCTTGGCATGTGCTCTGGACTGTGAAAGTCAGATGAAGTAAACATTGAATGTCTGCCATATAAAGCCAGGGAAATGCATACATCTAGTTCCCCTTGGCAGAAAATATCTCTAATGATATGAAAATGGTATTGGTGACATTTATATCTGTTGTTTTGACAACATTTCTGGTGATGCGCAGTCATAGGTGTGGTGTTTTGGCACTTTTTATCAGACGTCAATTGAATGGGGTCAACAATGCTGTGACGTACATTTCCTTGAATTATCTGTCAATGCAGTTAGAGCGTCTGTAGGTGCTGTTTTTCTTTAAAGTGTATGTTTATCCAGTTTTTCTGCTGTTACTGCTTCCAATAACTCAAAACATGTCACATCTAGATTCACATCAGTTGTTTTGGACAAAATAGGAAATTGTATTTATTCATGTGAAACATCATCTCAGATTTTTTATTCTATAATCATTTTTTGTTTTGTACATGATGAACAGTAAAACTTATATGAAAAATGTGGACAGTTTGACTGGGCACAAAGGAAACTTAAAACAGGCCCTGATGATTCGGATTAATTGCACAGTGGAGTTTAGCCATTTACCAGCCTTTTACCCGTGACTCTCACAGTGTGTGGCCAATATGATCATCCATCTTAATGTGAAATGGCCCCTGTGTGTCCCCCAGTGAGTAAACACCGCAAGATATATTCCCAGTCCAGCTATTGATGAAGCACCAGCCGGTATTATATAATGTCTATATCTACTAATGCAATATCTGTTTTTGAGTTTTGCGTGTTCCTCAGCTGTTCTCAGAGCCCAGGCCTTCAGTCTCGCCCAGGGTCACGGCCTGCTGGTGGAGGCTGACTGTGACCTCAGACAGCTGCAGTCTCTCTCTCTGGAGGCCTGTTAGGGACCGTAATATACACATCACAAGAGCTTCAAGGCAACAAATGAGGAAATGTGAAATAGCCTGTCACCTACGTAGTTGTAATGAGAACATGTACAACAAGAGAAGGGGGGCTGGCAGGCGGAATATTGAAATCATATGTAACTTCAGTTGTTTTGAACTGTAAGCAGGATTATTAACTCTGTTGTTATTCACTGGTCTCTGTTGGATTCTGACCTCAGTGCTGTTTTTGTTGTGAAATTATCTTTTTTTGTTGCGACAGAGAAGGTCCAAACTTAGCTAAGTGTCACATAGTTCCCAGGGGGAGGTCACAGGGTTTTTAAGGGAATGGATCATTTTACAAGAATTGTACTATTTTTACTATTTGTCCAGAATTCCGCAAACTTGTCGACAAACTTTTTTTGTCCAAAACCATGATCATTGTTATGCTGCTATATTAGCCTCCACTCCTCTGGAAAAAACTGTCCTCCTGAATTTGGAACTTGGCTGCAGGGATTCACAAGAGCATTAGTGAGGTCGGCCACTGATGTTGGGTGATAATGTGATGTTCTGGCTCGCAGTCGGTGCCCTGTTCATTCCAAAGGTGTTGGCGCGGGTAGAGGTCAGGGTCAGTGAAGTTCTTGCACACCAGACTGGGAAAAACAATTTCTTTATGGAGCTTGGTTTTTGTCCACGGAGACAATGTCATGTTGAAACAGGAAAGGGCCCTCGCCAAACTGTTGCCACAGAGGTGGATGCGCAATATTGTCTAAAATATCATTGACTGCTGCAGCATTCAGATTGCAAATACGAAAATGAGACATTAACAGGTCCATAGAATTCTGGGTAGACAGGGGAAAAATGTAAAATTTGACAAGAACCACTGAATCCCTTGAAGCCTAGGAAACAACGTGGATCATTGGGGAATACGACAAGAGCCATGACGTAGGACTTTTTAAACGTGGTTGAAAAGGAGACGTGTCAATGAATTTGTCTTACCTCTGTGTCGACCCTTAAGAATATGTGTGCTGCATTAGAAGTGGCTTTGGTATTGGGAAGAAAAGGCAACGTAGCACATTTTTTCCACCACAGTGTTTGAATAGGGCCAAGTATTTTCATCTGCTCCTTGACTATTTAAAGACAGACCTGGACATTGTGAAACGTCTTGATTTAAAGCATATGCAAGCTTTAAATGCTGCGGGAAAATCCATTTTCATGAGATTGTACCGTTATTTTTGCTTCTCGTCTATCCTTTGCCTAACAGGTGCCAGATCAGTGACATCATGCGCTAAATTTATAACCAAGTCGTCATTTGTAGTTCCAGCTCAGACTGTAAAGGGTGCTGCTGGCATGACGAGTGCATGAAAAATTCCACACATGGAAAGATGGAAAATGACTTGTGGTTTCCTGAGTGCAGAGGCCAGCTCGGCTGTTTGACAGGGAAAGAAAGGGGGGGAAAGAAGCCTGGTAGTATTTCTAGACTTTTCTTTGTATATAGTAATTTGTCAAGGTTGTGAAAACATTAGAGAAGGTATTTGGTTAAGCCACTCTGAACATTTTTATTGCAATTATTGTAGCTATCATACATAAAATAGCACATAATATCTCTTAATAATGCCTCCAAGGCCCTTGTACTCAATGAGGTCATCTTGTTCAACAATTCCCATCATGTTTGGGCATAATTTATTTGTACGTGTGTAAATCATTTGTTTTCATCCTGTTATTGTGCACAGTGTGTGTTCAGAGAGCTGTTTGAACAGAAACTGTATCAACCGTTTTATGTTCTTCAGTGAGAGGAAACAGGTTTATTGTTCTGATTCCCAATTATATCCACACCGCCAATTAGGAAAGAAGGAGTCAATAAATCCTCTGGGGGACAACTTCCTCAAATTGACCAAGGTGAGAGTGTTTTCTGTGTGCATTGCTGTGTCTATGTCTTGAGGAATTTAGGCCTGGATTTTGTAAAGTAAGTGGAAGGAGACGTTGGCCGCCGTGTCAGGATGCAGGCCAGTCGCAGGAGGACAGGCACTCTGTGTGTGGGTGTGTGTGTGTGTGTGTGTCTGTGTGTCTGTGTGAATGTGAAGCAACACAAAAGCTAACAGGTTGGTCCAGCACTCAGCTGCCAACCGAGAAGAAAAGCAGAAACAAGATTTAGGAAGTAATGAGCCAGGAAGGGCCACAATACTTCAGGAACCTGCACCAGGATGTAGTGACTAAACAGTCAACAGGCTCGAGTCCTGTTATCTCCTGTTGTGTGTATGTGTGTGTGTGTGTGTGTGTGTGTGTGTACCTCTCCTATGAATGCTCACCACTCTGCTGGAAATGAATCCAAACAATAACTCCTTTCTCATCCAAGTCTGGTGCTCCACTTTGTAGTACTTCAGTGCTTCTGCATACACACACACACACACACACACACACACAGACACACACAAACACACTCTCCAAGCCAAGAACATTTCCGCAGGGTTGGTTTAGATACAGTAACCACATTGGCTCTGTCACTGGCCTCCCAAATTTCCCACATAAACCACAGAGATTCCAGATGTTGCAGGGAGGCAAAAAGTCTGCGCCTCCGCTGGGCCTGCAGCCCCTTGCCTCCTCATCCTTGGGATGGCCAAGCACGTGGCACAGCTCACACCAAACACCGTGTCCTTCTGCACAGAAGCAAGGCCGCGGGTAACCATGCCCCTGGAGATTTACATAGCTGTGCGCTTCCACCTGTACCCAGATAACAAAAAGCACAGCGGGCCGTTAAAAGAGGCTCTGTCCCGGGGCAGTGTAGCACTACGGCTTTCGTGTGGTTAAAGACCTGATTAAACAATTTGGCTCGGTAATCAAAGAGCAATAGCAGGCAGAGGCAGAGCAGACTTCCTGCATCCTCTCTGCTCTCTGGCTCGCCGGCTTTAAAAGTTAAGGGCCCAGCAGGACCTGTTTGTGTCTCAGTCTGAAAACAATACGTGCACTGTACTTCCAGCTTATCACGGCTGATGAGTTGAACAGAATTGTTGGACAAGGTGATTACTGTGGGTCCACACATGCATCATTAATACAACTGATCATTCATTTGCTGATGTTTTAAAGAGTGAGATGATGAAATGTACATATTACGATTTAATTTGATTTGATGTTCTTGTTGTTCAAAAATAATTTTCTTCTGTGTTGCTACATAACTCAGCTTTGTAAACATGTGGTCTGAGAATAGTGTTGACACAGATGTTTTAAGTTACAGTGTGGTTTCTATTAAGCAGAAATGTTTTGTTTAACTCTGTTAGTATTTTGAGAAGCGTTTGTAGCAGCTTGAGACCTTTGGAGGCAAAATTGTAATGACTTCAAATAGAACTGTAAGACATTTGTCACAGGAGAGTAAACTACAAGTCCAAATGTAGGTTTAATTTTAAGCAGCTGTCATTTTCTCCTTCGGTCTTTGTCAGACTCTTAACTCCAGTTTTTCTCTTGGGACAACACTCATCTTGAAATGTAAACATTGACTTCCTGTTTGAATTTGTTTCATGGAGGCTAATGTCATGCTACAGTATATCATAAGATGTAGTTTATGAAGAGTTATCCTGTCAACTGTCTTTATAGGTATTTGCTGTGAAGGTGCTTTGGAGCAAAACCCCCCTTAATGTGCATTTCATATCACCAGTAAGGTGATGGAAATAAGTCCCTGATGGAAAAAGGAGACTTAAAGCCAGTTTGAAAATTGCTTAAAATCAATAAAACATGATTATGCTTATTTTACATCTGCCACTTTCGAGAGAAAAAGAGTGAAATGGAAGGAGTGAGAGTGATTGAGAGAGAAATGTACCTCTGTGATTAGATCCTCGTTGCCCTAATAGAAACCAGGTGCTGGACACTGGTGTAAATGTTTTCCCATGCATTTTTGTGAGCAATGCTGCCTCAACAGATTCAGACCTGACAGCATTACATGCTTTGTCATTCAATGAAAGAATAGTCACGTACGCTTGTCATGCCAGTTTTACATTCTTCAAGCCTCTTTATACAAACTTTGACCCCTGCGAGCTCTCACTTCTACGGATGTTTCACAATATTGAAGCAAACTTTCGAGTTTTTCTAATTTTACCTCACTTAGTGTTGTAGTTTAATACAAAAAGTCAAGTTATGTAACAAACTGCTGCAGTGGGAAGATTTGGATACACCTAATGTGTGAGTCATGTGAAAATGTTTCATCTCTGAAACATAATTCACGTAATTGATCATCTGTTTGAGAATGAATGATTCTGTTAAGAGCAACCTCCACTAAAGGAAGAAACTATGACGTTACAACAGACGGTCCTGTAAGAAAACAGAATTAGTGGCCACTTTAATGGATTGGGACCAAAGTCAGCTCCTCCTTCCCCAACCCCATAATCTAAACCCAGATATACACCACATGTGTGGCTCCTCTGGAAAAATGAACTCGACTTGGGAATATATGGTCAGGAAATTTATAGCACATGCCTGGGACGAGCCCTCAGGGGCCGGGGCGGAGGTGGAGGGGAGATCTCCCCACTCCCCGCTCCCCGAGCCTTGTTTCCATTAGGCTGGGAAGACCAATCTCCCAGACTATTCAAGGGGGCCTGGTGTAAGACCTCCTGGCCAACAACATGACCCAATCGCGGAGGAGAAATCAGTTTCCTCACATCTGGGATTTTCCCACTGCAGCTATATGGCAGCATTCCACATCAGTCACCAGACTCGGACACAGCACGAACACACGCAAACTCTGGAATTTAGATAACTTGTGCACAATAGATATGTGTGTGTTTATCTGTATGTGTTTATTAAAAAGGGGGAGGGAGATGGGGAGAATGAGTGGACAGAAACTAGCACCGAAAAAGTGCCAGTTTTTCAGGGAAAACTGGAAAATGAGCACTTTTTAAAAGCTGCCTGGCCAAAACCAACAAGTGGGTGAGTCAGCGAAAGGAAAACATTCTCAAGCTGATTGATGTTTCCTCTCCTTGCATCTGCTATTACTTTCACTGCCAAGGACTGCTCCAGAGTCATCGTCCAGCCACAATGAGACTTGTTGCGATAATGCTCATCTTTATTGTGCAGCCTTTTTTTTCTAGAGTAAGACAGGAGAGGCACAGCGGTGGGCTGTGTTTACCTCTCTGGTGATTCAGGTCGAGAGAGGTCAGAACTTTGTTGCTGCGCTTCCTCCATCACTTTAACTTGGGGGGGGGGGGGCTGAAAGGGATGGTAGTGTCTGTCTTTCCAACCCTTTTCAGTCACTGCGCGTGGAGATTGATTTCTTGTTTACAACTACACTCATGCATTATCCTGTTTTCAACCCATGTCAACATATATCAACCAAAGGATTAGTAAAATGAGGCACAGATGATGTTTTGAAGATTGTTTGAGTGGTTCATTATGAAGAAACCTCTACAAATCTGTTATTTTTGGAAGTGAATGCCTTCATTTTTGTAGGAAATAGACTACTGGAGTATTAGCTTTGAATTTGTTTTGTGTTAAATTGTCTTTCAGCCTGTAAGCCTCCTGGTTCACGTGACCAGCGGAAAACAAAGTGCTTGACTCGGCCTAACCCCGACCCTTGAGCCTGGGGTCTGAACAAGTGGGGCTGAAAATAGCAACATGCTGATCATTGGTGAATAAGTTCCTCCCTTTGAACTACGCTGAACAAAAAAAAAAAAAAAAAATGGATCTATGTTTTTCTCGCATACTTTTCACTCTTGTGAAGCTTTAAGCTAAATCTTAAAATAACGGTGACAAATTCAGTTAGATCCAAGTGAGGATGAAAAGCTGTCACACCCTGAGATTTATTTAGTTCCTTTACAATGAATGAGCAGAAAGTTTTGATGTTTTGCTTCATAGGAAGTTACAACCTGGGATGTTTCTGTTATTCTGTCTTTAGCAGAGAGTGGAGACTTAACCTGAAATATGCAGATGTTAATGTGTTCATGTCAGATCCAGGAAGATCACAGTTTTACCAAGTCTCTTACAAGTAGGTTCTGGGTTCATTCCTCTCGCCTGCACATCATTTCAGTTTGAGACAGAACAAATGGAAAACTGAGCCCTTCATTATTATTCTCCTCTCAGCTGCACGCTCCCTTGGCACTCATACATCTCACTATGTGACCTTATAATCTGTAAATCACCCGTCCTGCTCTGTGGCAAATGGGGTCCATCTCCTTATTGAAATGAAGTAATGTTAGCTCAGCTTCACATGGAGAGGGCAAACTGAGGTCAGCAGAGATTTGTTCCTTTAACAAACTGTCAATCTTCAGCCAGTCACTCTGTGTTAAGACTGTGTGTTTATAGTGGTATTAAACCAGTAATCCCAGCTGGTGAACAAGAAATTAAAACAGCTGATATGATATCACCGCTCTTAGTTCATGTGCTGCCTGAATGGGCACACAATAATAGGAGGAAATTCCTAAAATAATTATGGTATAATGATTACTGAAGCAGGCAGCAGCAGCCTTATAGAAGAACTTATCATGTTTATTCTTCACACACGAGCTGAGCGTTTCTTTTCTTTGCAGTATCTGAGGTGCAAGATATTGTGACAACAAAAGTAAATGGTGCCGAAACTGAACCCATGTTTCTGTTGAAGGGTTGACCTGGTCTAACCTACCTGGGGAGAACTCGCTGAACTCTCACTCAGCTTAAACATAATAGACGACATTTTCCTGATGGGGAATTTAGGTCGAAATCCTAATAATAGTTAATAAATAGGTCAATGTCAAAATCTTTAAAAATTCAGTACCTGCAGGTAAAAATAATACCCAAGTAATACAGTTTAAAGAAAACTCATGTGGGAATACTAGGTATTATTGATCACCATAGACAAGGATTCTCTATACTTGAATATTACTGTAATGTTGCAGTGGTTTTTTATAGCTTTTTTTGTCTTTCTTTTTCTTTCTTTTTTTATGTGTTATTGTTTTGAGGATGATGTTGAAGTGAGAGAAAAGAGAAAGTGATAGCTCAGTTTTGGTTGTGTCATTTGAGAGGTGCTGTGTGTGTGTGTGTGTGTGTGTGTGTGTGTGTGTTTGTAGTGGTGGAGGGGTGTTGAGTAATTTGCAGCTGGTGATGCCTTCAGGTGCTCTATGTAGAGTTCTGTTTCCTTCTTCAAAGTCTGATGTGTATGTGCTGTTGGTCTAAAAAAGGTACAAAATGGAACTTGGATTGGAAACTCTGTCTTGTGGTTGTTTTATTCTAGAAATCAGTTGCCTTTGGGTTAAACTACGTTACTCCATATTAAAAGGGAAATTGACGTTTGACATACCATCCAGACATTGTTGAATTCTACATCACAGCATTGTTATATACAGTATTTACCGCTTGTTAAGTTTCTCATTTTACCGAGAATGTGCGTTTCTTGGGTTGGGAGGGTTTTTGTAGACAAAATTGTTTAAAAGTCTCCTATTTTATTTTTATTTTTTTATGAATAAAAGTGCGGTCTTCAAGGAAAGTTTCTTAATGTACTGTATCTACAATGATCCCGTGAGACAAAAAAACAAAACAAAACTTTTTAACCTTGCCAGAACATTACATGGTTATGGAAACCTGCAAGGAACGTTCTCTTAGTGTTCTTTGGGATAAATCCTCATGCAGGAACCATTAGTATTCACATAACCGTGACAGAACATTATATAGCAGCCTCTTGGTGATGATCTTTGTAGGTTACATGAAATATTTCCAAGTGAGAACCTTCATGGAACATTACAAAACATTATGTTTGCTGGGTCACTAAGTGTGTGACATTTAATATCAAAGGCTGAAATTCAATGGCCTTCAATACTATATATCATATTTAAATATCATGCAAAATAGAAATTACGAAATGGTTAAATTTCACCATCTGTTGTTACCATCAGTCCTCCACGCTCCCCGTTCCTCCTTTCCAGTCATACTTATTCATTTTGTTGGGTGGATCATATGTGCTCAGCTGGCAATCCCCACATTTCCCGCAGCACGTGAAGGCATCACATCCCTGTAGCGCTCGCTGCGCGTGGATCCCTTCACACACACACACAGCCGCGCGCACACACACATCTGGTGTGAAGTGTGAAAGTCTGCTTTGGTGTTTTACTATCACTTTGTTACTTTTGCTTCTTTTATTGAATTGCGTTTCTAACCGAGAGGAATATAAATATATACATTTTTTTCCCCCCTAAAAATATTGACAGGCAGGTCTGCTGCTGTAGAAGAGAACAAGTTTATACCCGGGGAGAGGAAAAGGGGATTTTTCTTTAACATAACGGGTTTGAGTGGGACGAAGAGGATTTTGTTATTATGTCCGAGCGGAGGATTTGCGATGACATCTAGAAGAAACTCGGCGAAGCTGAAGCTGCGGCGGTCTTTCAGCGAGCAGCTGCGGAGCTCCACATCCAAAGCCTGGGATTTACTCTGGAGGAATGTCAGGGAGCGGAGACTGGCAGGTCAGTATCCCGCTGCAGGCGCACCCCGGCCGGCTGACAGAGAGCGTGTGCCGGGGGGACTGACATCATTCATGTGTGCATTAAGAGTCATTAAAGTGGTGCAACACGGGTGTGTTTAGAGAAAAAGAAGCATTTTGGAAAATGGTATTATTTGTTTTATCTGTGGTAGTTTTTTCTGTAATGATGAGGTCAGCTGGCTGTTAGGTGCAGTTCAAACACACACATATATATATATATATATCCTAAAACGGATAAATATTAAATGTGCATGTGGTCAATTTGTTTTTAAAAATTAAAATGTGACACTTTAAATTCTAGTCAGGATTAAAGTTGTGTTTAGGAGGCCCACTGAACTGAAATCCCTCCGATTTTAACATCGCCTGAACATTATAATCAACTTATAACCTTTGTGCACACGTGTAGGAAATCCTCGGCCGCAGGACAGCAGTCTATTGTACAGTGCTCATTTTCAGCACCAAATGAATCCGTTATAAATGACCACTGGCCTGGTGTTGGCGCAGGGTGGCGCTGACGGGCAGTTTTTGTTCTGTGAAATGTGAAGATGATTGACAGAAAACATTATTTGATCATTTTCCCATTTGATTTGTAGTGTAAAGGTATTCACTTGCTCATAGATCGATTAAACACTAAAGCTGATTCAAACGAATGTTTTTATCTATCTAGTAAGCTTATAATTTAATCTTCTTTCTCTACTGTAATTTATTTTCTTCAATAGACTATTTCATAGATTTAATAATAAACATTATAGGTGAATTAAAAGTTTTTTTGCCTACAAATAAGCTTGGACCCAAGCAGTTTCCTAGGACTTAGAATATTTAACTCAATATAAGCAAGATGTTGCTTCAAAGTATCTCAGAAGGGGAAAAAAATAATGCACGTGAGATGTTCTTCAGAGTTTAAAAAGTAACTATGAAGCTACTTTGGGATGAATTTGAGAGAAACACTGAAGATTTAGAGATGAGTGCCTGGTGCAATGATTCTGTCAACGGTCTTGAGAGTTTCCGTGTGTCAAGAGTGGAAATCAATCATTTGTGCAGTATCTTCAGTCTACCAGCGGGTACAGTGAATTGACCACAGCAGCTCCTCATGTGGGAAGGAATTACAAAACAGCTCTGTCTTCATCAGGAGGAGTTTGGGGTGTCAAACAAATAAAGGCCAGACCAAGTCCGTTCGCTTTGTTCCGCGGGATCCAAAGCTGCCGCTCAGTTTTCACATGAGGTTGCTGTATTTTCTGGATGAAGTTTGATACACGCTCGGCTCAGCTGTGCTGGCTGCTGAGGCACGTTACTGGTGCAGCAGCTGAGTCCTGCGTCGTCTGGATGTTTGTCACATTAATCTTGCATTCTTTTCCATATACAGTATGTCTCTCAGTGATGTGTGCCATGCATCTGGCAGTCTCTGCTGTCCCGAGGCCTTGAGCTGCTTATGTACACATTGAACAAGGGGACACATATAGACCTGTTGCAGCTGACTGACGTGACAGATGGATTGACAGTTATGTGAATACTGTTATCGTTTTTTTTTTTTATTCCTGCAAGGAAGGTGTGCTACAGATATATTTCCCATTTGTAGATTGTGTTGATTATAAATATCACATCAGGCTGTGTCCAAGGAAATGTGATATTTGGGCCAGACAGGAGAAAATCAGAGGGAGGAACCCTGGATTTGTACAAAATTTAGTAAGACCCCTGACAGCTAATATCTGGCCAGTCTACAAGGAAATTCACGTGCCAAATCACAGATGGTGGCCCATTTACAGCCAAATACTGATGGATGGCAGCTGTGTAAGAAAGTCTGTTCATAGAATCTTTTTGCACACTAAAGCACTGACTCCGACCTGTCCTGTTAAATTATCCATCAGATAAGAAGTGTTGAGCCTTTCCATGAAACACTTTTTACATTTAAACTGCAGTCTGTTATGCTGTATCTGTACCCTGCTGCTGTATTGAAGGTCACTCTGGCGTTAACTGTTGCAGGATAAATGGAAAGTCTGTCATTCTCTATATACTGTAGATAAACATAAATCACTTAGCTTGAAATCCTTTTACACTGTAAGGGTTTCACTTTTAGTTAGTGAAGTCAATTGCTCAACTACCACAGATTAATGAAAATGCTGGAAATTGCAAAACAATATTCCAGAAATATCATTTCATCTTGAGCTGAAACCTGGGCTGTGAATCAGAAATATTAAAATAGAGTTGGTTTGACAGTCTGGAGGTTTTGGGTGAATAAGTGAATATTACTCCATATTACATAAGCTACATATTGAAAGCACTTTCTAGTTTGCACAAAACGTGTCATTGTGTGGAGGAGTACAAACATAATTTATGGCTTTTCATAACATGTTCCTTGAGATTGTGTGTGTTTCACTATAACACTAATACCATGAGGACGTCAGTTACTGCTCTCACAGGTGTCACAGTAATCAGTTGGTGGTTATGTACAAGCTGCATTATTGTCTTGGTGGTTAAATAGACTTTCTTGTTTCTCCGTTATATAAGCCTGCCTGTTTCACAAGCTGCTCTCTGAGTCCTTGGTGAAATGTATGATTAAACTTGTTAGGAAAAGCATTAAATTATACATGAGTAACACAACAATATGATGTTTTTAGAAGCCATAACTGTGAAAAGGCACTGCTTTAATGTACAGACAAGGAAAGAAAAGAAGAAATAATGAATTTTTGAGATTGTTAACGAGCAAGCCGCCAGTTAGTGGGTTTCATAATACACAGTAAGTTGTGCTTTTTTGTAATTATAATCAGCCATATCAGTCCTGGTGCTCAGCCAAAACCATCCTTCACATAATTGGGAATAATGAGAATGTCGCTATATTTAATAATTGGATATGATGTGAAATCTTAAAATTTTAATGCAAGAAGCATATCGTCCCTCTCCCACACCCTATGTTATTTCCTTTAAAATGCATATGTTTAGTCATATATTACTTAATAATATGCAGGTAAGAAGCCTGAATATCTTGGGACACACCTCTGTTTTGGGGAAAACCCAGAAGCTTCACGCAGCTGCTCAAGGACGGCTTACTACTAAAGATGAGATTTAAGGTCTGAATAATTACGCATGAAGTGATCCTCACTGTGTTGAGTCACGGTTGTGGAGTATAAAAGTCTGCAGTAGAGCACCTACCACCTCATCCACTGGGCCATTATTAAATTATCAAATGCTTCAGGTTACCCGCAGAGCAGCTCAACTGGTCAGATGTGATTTACTTCCAGACCTGAGCTCAGAATTCAGACATTTGGTGGCTCATGAGGTGGAAATCCTCAGTCACACTGGTGCTATTCTTAAGCCTTAACCACAGGAAACGTAGCCACACCAGAGCCAGAACTGCCCACTGCAGATTACATGTGTCTGCCGCTGAATCAAACCACATCAGAGCGGTGTCTACACCCCACTCATACTCATCATCTGTGGGCCCTGAGCTTCGATTCCATGATTCAGAATATAAGTTTCCCTTCTGCAATCACAACTAGAAGTGCCAGGGTAGAGAATGAATGATGGCTGGACATGCATTAAATGAGTGCATTACAATTGCATTTCAACATGGCTTAATTTGTCATCACACAATTACATTTACTGCCTTTATTGTGACGAATAATCAAATCCACTCTGTGAAGCTGGTCGGCATTTTACAGAGCCTCTGTAATTTCTGTGTGTGTGTGTGTGTGTGTCTGTGTGTGTGTGTGTGTGTGTGCGTGTGCGTAGGTAATCTGAGTCTGGATTCCCTGTTGCCATGCTGTATAGTAGTTGAGCTCTGAAACCCAGACAGAGGCGTGTTAGAACAAGTTTGATAAGGGCTGGAGTCGCAGTGCCTGACACACAACACTCCCACTAAGGACACACCGCAGCCATTTCTTCATGGCATGCAGCACAAAGTTAAACACAGGGACATCCAAAGAGAACACTGGAGATCTTGTAGCTGTTTCACAATCCCCGCGGAGGTATTTGAGTGCGGACAGAGATGAAAACACCATTAATCTCATTCATTACGATGTGGCATAGCAGTGGATGATTGATTCCGTAACGCGATACGTATGATGCACTCTGTGAGTTTCTACGTCTAGACGGGGAGGGAAGAAAGAAAATCACAGAAATGGGTTGAAGGGAGATCACGCTGCTGCCAACATGCTGCCAGTCATTTCTTAGCATCTGACACCTGAAGCAGTCCTCCTACAGTATGAATGAACACAGGTGTTTGTGTGTGTGAAAATGAGTCACCGCCTAATGAAATCATCTGAACAGTGTCACACCACCACCAAGCACCTTAAAAAAGCAACAATCACATATTTAAATAGCTCCACCTGAGGGTGTGGAGAGGGTCATTAAACCCAGGAGCAGTTTATGAAAACGTGCAGCGGGCTCTGAAGTGTGCTGCTGAATTGTGGTCTTTGTGAGTTTAAGCTAGGGTGGATTTTGCCAGCCAGGGAGCAAAACAGACAGGGGCTGTGTTTGACTTGGTTGCTTGCCCATTTGTGCTCTATTCACATGTATGGCGCCATGCTTATACTACACAGGCAAGCCTGTATGCAGAGGCCAGGGCGGTCATAAGGAGAGTGGCAGGGGCCCTGACTGGCACTGGGTGGGTCGGTTTCTGCGGATGTGGACTTTATTTCAGGTGTGAGGAGACTGTTGTTCCATGTTATGAACCGGGTGATACGAGTGGACTTTTGGAATGAGTTTTAGTACAAAACCAAATGATGAAAATTGCTTTTGCAACTATTTTGCATGTTGACAGGTAATTGTTTAATTTATTTGGGACTGATTTTGGGTTTTATCACTAAATTTAAAGACATACGATGTGTCCCAAATACATATCACATAATAATTCTCCGCAGGTTTTGAATATGTGCGTTCACAATGAAAACATGACTAAATTATTTAAGAGTTGCTGTTGATGGACACTATTGTCCCACAATGCAATGCAAAAATAAATGGAGGAGCTGCTCAGGATGATGGTGAAATAGTTCCTGAAAGATCTTGAATTAGCACTGGTTGCAGTTGGATTTGTGTATTTTATGAATATATAGAAATTATCACATATCATTAATATTTAGTATGACTTTTTTTAATTTTTCCAGTCAAAATATTTAGTTAGTTTTTTCCTTTTTAATTTATGTCTGTTGGCCCTTCTGTTAAATTGCTGCCTGTTAATACAAAATGTATTGTACAAAAGAATCTAGTATAGTACATGGTAAATACTAGATATGTATAGTTTGTAGTAGGGACCGGGGACACATTGTCAGAGGAGGCTTTAATTCCTGTCATCCATCAGAACTGAACAGATGACATGCCGGAGCATGATCTCTCCTTTTGTGTTGAGTGAAGGGGATCTAGGTCACTCATATGTATTCAAGCTAAAATTTCTTTTTCCCCCGTGGAGCTGACACTTCAAGGAGACCCGCTGAGAGGCCTTCCTGTGGCTGCAACTAGGGGTTATGTGGTGGGGGTGGGGGAGGAGAAATTAGCATTCTCCAACCAAGAAAACAACTTCTCCCTCTCTTCCTCTCTCCTCTGTAGTTTTTCTCTAAAATGGCACAGACTCACTCTCGCCAAGTAAACTTGGCACCTGTGTGACCAGCAACAGCACAAGAGTTGTTCTAGTGCAGGGCGGGTCCAAAACCACTATTTTTGTAAGCCCTCCCACACCCCTCTTTCTTCCACTCCTGCTCTCCTTACTCAGTTCATAGGCATTCCAATGGTATTTATATTTCCCTCCAGAGCAGGGGGAAGTTGACAAGCCTTCACACAGACATTGGATTCAGCTCAGCAAGGTGGGCAGTACTCCCACTGCTTCCCTGCCATTGGCCTCCCGGTGGTCACATGACCTGCAGAGCTGGAGCGAAGTGTTGGCACTCCTCCCCCTAGGCTCTGCTCTGCTGTCCCTCTCACTTCACTTAAGGCTTTTTTTCGCCTGTATGTGAAGTTTTCTGTTGGTGGGAGAGTGTGCGGGCGAGCGTGCATCAGCCGGCGGTCAGTGGCTTGTTTGTGGTACAGTGTTTCAGTTATGTTTCGGGAGCTCCCGGAGTCCACAGGCAGCGAGTGTCTTGGGAGTATGACCCCAGAGACTCAGGATATCTACCTGAGAATGGACCATCACCGCCGGCGCTCCGGGTACAGGCTGGGGAGGATCATTGCCAGGCAGCAACTTCTCAAGAGGATCGCTGGAGGTAGGAGAGGTGTTTGAATAGAAGTGACAGTTCAGACTTTTGGTTTTGAAATCAGCCTTTTTTTTTTGCCTTGGCTAGAGGGTCAGCTGTTAGGTATTTGTTTAAAGGACTCCTTCTTTGTCATGCTTTCAGGAATGCTAGGAGTAACGGCTTACCAAGCGGGTAGTCAAAACATGTAGAGAGTACGATACGTGTGATTATGAGCATATACAGGATACCCTGCTGGCAAGTGAGCAAAGGTATTGTTGTGTTTGTTTGGGATCAGCTGATTACCCTTGTCAAATGTCAGATCACATCTCTGGCTCCTTTCACTTGTTCACTTCCAGATAAAGGTGGAATTCCTAGAAATAATCTTCGGAGGACAAATATAGTGGTCGCAAAGTGTGTTTGTGTCTGCAGACAAAACCAAACTTGACCTTCAGCCAACAGGTAGTCATGGGTGCAGTGGTGGTAAATAATTAGTATTGACTGGCTATAACCGACACTGATAGGTGATAAGCTGTAGGCTCAGTTATGTAACAAGAGGTAAACCCACAGTGTAAAGAGCTATCAATGAATGTCTGCCCTGACAGTTTTACAAGCCCTCAGCTAATTTGTGGACGGCTGTATGTGTAGCCAGGGGAGCAATAGTGGGCCTGATCTCCCATTCATCTTTCCCCAAAGCCTGGAACCTCTTGCCTTTACATTTACCTGGAGATGTAAGGTCAGTCCCAGGAGGGGGCAGGGCAGCATAACAATAGATAGAACAAAACACTACCACTCCTGCTCCCTGCTGCAGGTGTGAGCACCCTGACGCTGAATCAAAGGGTGGTCGTATTTCATAACTGAAGAAGCTGCATCAGTAAGAAACTTCATCAGATGGTAACGCACAGCACAGTTTTCCTCTCGGTCACTAGCGAAAGCATGAGCCAGATAATGCAGCCTCTTGTGTGGGTAAGATGTCCTGTATCATCACAGAGGACTGAGGCAAAGCATGATGCATATTTCATTATTATGATGATGTGCAAGTACACAGGGCTTACTGTTGGATTGATGTGTGAAGATCTCCTGGAGCTGTGTGTACGTACGCCTGTTTTTGGTTGGGAATCTTCATGATTTGATGTTTGCAGGCGAGTGCAGTCATGTAACCTGGCATGTGTTTTCAGATTACAGATGTCTGGTTTGACAGCAAACCAATAATTTAGGTTATCTGTGACAAGGACTGAAAATATGTATATGTGTGAAGTGGGTTTTAGAAACATTTTTAAGATAAAAGTTAAACGTAATTTTACTTTCACTTGCATGTTTATTGTCAGCTGTGACATTTTAAATGCTTTTAAATATAGCGTGCTTTGATTTTACTGCAGTCTCGGAAACTTTCATTTTTCACTTTTCTTTCAGTTTGGCATTTTCTGTGTGACCAAAGATAACATTAGACTTAACTTAACTGATAACTGTTTCTCCTCAGTGTCATAAATCTGTCTTAATAGTTGATATTCCCCCAAATGTATACTATCATGACCTTCATCTCACACTAATCAACTGTTTCAGCTAAATATATGCATTAGAAGTCACAACATCTAATGTATCACATGTAGAAAAGTAATCAGTAGAAAAACAACTGTATGTGCTGAGGTGTGTTGCATTCAGCCAGTGTGTGGATGTGTGTGAGTTCTCCCACATAATATCAAGCACTTGTTAAAGAGAGTGAATACAAACTTCACTAATGATACGTACATATGGTGGAAAATACAATTATCTCTAAGGTGTCTGGTTCTTAGAGATAAAAGACCCAAAAAAAGATAAAACTGAGACACTTAATGTGTTGGCTGTCTTAAGTGCTATGATTATGCCTAATTTTGGTAATTGTCGTTTTATCTAACTTGCCTTAAATTCCTTAATTGAGCAATTTCTTGCAGTGTGGCTGTTCATTTTCCTCAGGGGAGCAGCATTCAGTCCCATGTGAATTTTACTTCCTTTCATACCTCATGTCTCACCTTGTGTGAGGAATACCTGTTTGAAATGTGAGAGACAACAGCAAGGTAGTATTTAAAAAGAGAGTGCAGAGCCACAGGATTGATCTCCATGTGTTGCAGTGGCTCCTGCATTCCAGCTGGCCAGTCCTGTTGACATAGCAGGTTGAAAGTGAGTGGGGGCCATGGTGATGGGCAGAGTTACTCAGTATTGTTTCACCCCAAATTCCAGGGAAGCCTGTGGGGTCTTAGTCATGTTTCCGATTTGATGGCATTTCAAAAGCTACCACAGTTATGTGTGTGGGTTCTCGTTCAGTCCACTATGATAGGCTACTGACAAAGCACCAGGACAGACTGAAAAACCACAAATTCCCATTGTCCAAACATTCTGACCAGTATATCTCATCAGCTAGGAGAGTCGATGGATGTGAATGCACAGCTGTGCGAAGCAAGATGGAAAGAAACAGGCGTTTGAGTGCTGCACAGTGGGATTGTCGTGCAAGGGAAAGGGCCTGTTTTCATTGTGGAGGAATGTGTCTCCTTTCCTGAAAATATTCCTCGGATTTTGGAGGAGTATTCCATACTTCATCACTCTGGAAGGGCTGCTGTGTTTCTGTAGCTTTCTGCTCTGTCTGCCTCTGATTCCTCCCTGATCGGCCCATCTGGAGTCCAGATTCTCAGGATTTCTCAATCTGCTGTTGCTACTCATGCACTGAGCATACTGTATGTCAAGTCAAGTCAAGTCAAGTCAAATTTTATTCACATAGCCCAAAATCACATATCATAATTTGCCTTGAGGGGGCTTTACAGTCTGTACAACATACAACACCTTCTGTCCTTAGACCTTCGATTCGGATAAGGAAAAACTTTTTTAACAGGGAAAAAAAATGGAAGAAACATCAGGAAGTCCAACACAGGAGGAATCACTGAACCAGGACAGACAGACATGTGAAAAACAGATCAGAACAAAATCATAATATATACAAATTACAATGACAACATTTTTCATACATGTGGATTATAAGATATACTGTATGTGCCCAATATACCTTTAATTTACACATATGTTTATACACAATTTGTGAGTCAATGAGCTACTCATGCCATCATAGAGAAAACAATCTTTTACCCAAAAGATTACCAGAATTTTAAACAAATCTCTGTATTCTTAGCAATTCTACTCTTTTTATCTTTATATTGCATTTTATGTGCATGGCTATTCTAAACATTATATATTTTTATTGTTCAGGTCTCATCTTACAGGGACATTATTTGTCCTTTACCCGGTAGGTTTTGCTACCAGGTAAGGAATTTATGGAATATCGGGAAATGTTGAGCTATATTGAGGTGTGTTACATTGAATTTGACTGATTCATCGGGGATTTCAGCAAACGTCCGAATATGACTTTATGACTAACCTCATACTAATATGTCCATATATAGTTTAGAAATCACATATTTATTGCATTAGATGATGCTTTTCAGCTGTTTTCCTTGTTCACCATGCTAGACTGTAGACTGTTGAGAGATCACAGATGGTTCGCAGACCATTTTTAGGCTGTGGAAGTGTTGCTGTTTAGCCAAGGAAAAGTCCTGGAAACTTCATTGGGGCTTCGGTGGAAACCCTGAGCAGCTGAAAGCTACACCGTGACTGAATGCTTGCTCGCTGACTGTGGCTGTTTGGGTCTTTCCCTCATTGAGGAGCTGTTGTGTTTCGGACAAGAAGCTCTGTCCAGTGTGACCCCACCGTGGCCCTTCTTCGTGGCTTATTGACCTCGGTGCTGCCAGCGGGCTCCGATCTCTGCCCTGGAAAGGCCATTAGTGCATTCTGCCATGGTTGAGGGTGTTGTGTGTCTCATGTCAAGGGAGACAAGTTATTGCGTGGCAGCTGTGTGCTTATTATGAATCTGTCTGTGTCTTGGAGTTACAAAGCGTGCCTTTTATTTGGCTGTCATGGCTGACAGGCTTGTGTCTTTCAGGTTAACGTGCTGTCAGCCACATTTGTTCTCCTGCTGGCATGCATCAATGTTTGTACCATACATGCACAGTGCCACCTTACATTGCTATTCTGTCAGCACTACAGTAGATGTGTACACGCTGTGTTGCTTATTTTTACTGTATTCAACTATATTTTACAATGTTTGTCATATCAACACTGCTTTATATCACTAGCAATGTTTAATGCCAAAGTTTTAATATTCTGTAAAGTTGAAAATGCACTTTATCAGCAGAATAAACCCCACTAAGGGAGAATAAAAACCTTTCTGAGCAGGATAATAGTGTATAACACTTACACACTTGTAGATCTTAGATGCTTACCCTAGAGAGGACAGGAACACTCCAGCTTGTTAGGAGGACAAGCTCTACACTTCTTCCTCTGACTAGTAGATGGATAATTGTTAGAAACCGGCTCTGAAAAGGGATTTTTATTGTTCTATCTTTTGAGAACTTGTAATGGTAAAAAAAAAAAAAAAAAGGCTCTTCAAGGGGAGGAATCTAGTTAGACTTTGTCCTCTCCCACTCAAGACTCCTTTCTCAACAGCACTGAATTATTCATCAATGGTCTGCTACAACATGTGGCACGTTAGATCATCTGTGTGTGAAACAAATACAACTGCTCCTTCATTCAAATGAAGGTTGGATGATAAGTGGAGATGTAGCCTTACGCATTGTTTACTTAGTACACACAAACCCACGTAATCTTTTATTCATGAACCTCTCTGTTGTAGATGTGATAGTTATGCAGATTTTGTTTGCCACCTTCAGAAGGCAGTAAATATTATTGTCAGGGAGCGAAAAAGCAATTTTGACAATGTGATTAGCTGGTCTTTGACCTCTAGTACTACCGTCATCGCACTTTAACTAATAAAATCTATTGCTCTTGTTTTGTGTTTAAATTATTAGATTATTTTGTCAAACAGGTACTAAATAGAAAGAAAAGAGGAAAATAATGTCACATGACGGTGTAATAGCTACTGTATAGGTTTAGTATGTGGTATGGATTTGGGACATACAGATATTTGCATGTTCTCCCTGTGTTAGTGCCATGTGTGTGTGAATGGTTATGTGAATGTGTTTGTTCTGTGATAGACTAGCGACCTGTCCAGGATGTACATTATGTGGGATCTGTTGACGCTGAAGAAGAAAAGAGGTGGATGGATGTCTATCATTACAGTCGAGTCCTGATGATTTATGTTGTAAATCCTAATTCACCAATTCTTTCACATAAGTAGCAACATTTCTCTTAAAATTGTGAGTGAAATGCTTGAGAATATGTGATATATTGATACTATAAGAAGAAAAGAAAGGCAATTTAGTTAAATCTGAATGACAATACCAATAAAAACAAACAGAGCATAACATTCTCTTTCAGATACATCTCCATATATAGATAAGTAGTTTACAGACCAGCTGTGAACAGATCTGATTTGTCTACAGCTCTGAGTGGTTCTTACTGTCCACAGTTCCCACAGTTTGTCACCACTGTGTCTGAAGCCAAAATGTACTGACAGTTGGTTGGTAGTCGTTGGTAATTTCCTACGCTGCTGATAAAGAGTAAATGATTCAGGAATCTTGTAACGGCTGGAAACAAACTGACTCAATCCAACCAACCTCTGATAAAGGTCACACTTGTAAAGCTCTTATGTAAATTCCAATGTTTTGCCTGTAGGTGGCAGGCTGAGCTCATATCCTTCCTGTAAATATTTCTCTTGTGTGTGAATCAGTGCACAGTCGCAGAAGCTGACAGCTGCCACATGTTAATCATTTACTAAGAGGAGATTTCAGAAATGCCTCAGCTGCACTGTAACAAGAACAGAGAGTCACATATTAACAGAGCCATGCTGGAAAACTTCTCCTGTTCTAAGGTCTTTTACATTCTATAGATTAGAAAAAGCTAATTCATTGAAAAAAAGCCTTATTAACCTACATTCAGCAAATAGTACACTAAATATGTTTTGACCCAAATAATCAGTTCTTAATCTTACAGAAACTACAGCAAATTTGTCTTGGATGAATTAAGCATGTAATTTCATTCATCAAGTTTACATTTACATTGTATGTACTTGTTTTACAAAAGGATCTAAACATCCACATCTGCTTATCTAAAGAAAATGTGTTTTGTAAGAATATCAAAAGACAGTATAGAAAACTGTCAGGACATGTGTAACATGCTCCAAATTGATTTGTATTGATTAGATAGGCTTCACTTGAAAAGCACATTCTATTGGACAGTCTGTGCTCATCATATTAGTACATTTTCCCCTCATCTGCATGGAAACCATGCAAGAGTTCAGCACTTGGCTGCCCTCCTCTGGCAGAAATGTACATTGTATGTCATTAGCTGGAAAAACTGACAGAGGCGCAAAGGCAGCACGCACCCAGACCACAGACATTCAGCCGCTGTCTCTTCATTTTATAGGCTTTTCAGCCATGGAGTGACCATCTAAACACAGCCTGTCATTGATGGCCACGCATGACAAAGAGTCTTACATTTTCTATCAGTGCTCTGTGTGTGTGTGTGTGTGTGTGTGAGAGAGAAACTCTGTGAATGCTCTGATAAGGTGGAAAAATCACTTAGTTCTTTCAATGGGTAGCATTCTGGATAAGCTTCGCCGCACCTCATCATACACAACAACACTTTCTGACAGTATCATCATCTCTGCTGCGACTCATAAGTCTGTCGCATGAGTGCTGCGAGGCTCCTGGAGCAGCCTTGTGGCCGTTCGCTTTGATGTCGTTAATTAGGGCCGGCGTCCCTAGGGATGGCTCCGTGCTTTTATTGTGGAGGTCCTGAGAGGGCTTTCTCACGGTAGGGGCCCTTGTTCTGACATTGGCCCCCTCTCTACCCTCTGACTCTCAGAGGCCACTCTCAGAGAAGGAGGGAACCCCATGTAGTCCCCTCTGGGATCCAGTCCAAATGAGAGGGAGGTGGACCTAATGGAGCTCTGCAGGATTCGACTTCAGAGGAGTTTCTTTTTCATGTTTTTCTTCTACTTTTTTTTACCCGTATCCTGTACTTTACAGAGATGTGGTCACACATGAGACATCATTTGTTAATTTACAGATGTTTTGTACTTATTAGCATCTGCTAAACTTAAAAGGGCTTTCATCTTGAGACATTTGATTTCTGTGGGTGCCAGGACTTACTGAACATGTGTTGATAACTTTCCAGTCAGTCTTTTTCCATGTTTGAGTTGAGATTTTAGGTCAGCTGGCTGAGTGTCAGTAATTCACAGTTATCCCCCTTTAGTTGTGTTATACGGCGCTCTCGGAAAACCAAATTATAGTGTTTATATAGGCTATCAAAGGCAAGGAGGAATTACAGCCACACAACCGTATATTACGAGTGGGAAAACAGCATGACATGGCAAGGCATGCAACCTACTGTTCTTTACATAAAACAAGACATGTATGGACTGCAAATCAGGAGGCACACAAACACACACCTATAAGAACTTGTGGTATATGTTTGTAGGAATAAAGAGAGATGAAGTTAACTACATGACCACATGGGACACTGTAGGAAACTGTTATGGTGCTGGCATACAGGACTAGGAGGGAGTTAATAAGACAACTGAAAAAGCTCAGATCACAGTTTCAAGGGGATGTTAGTGGACAGAAAACAGAGCTGGGAGAAATTCAGGCAGGCCCAGAGTTGAACTTTCCCATTCTTAAATGTGTTTCCAGGCCTTACATCTGGACCGAGGGCAGCAGAGATGCCCACAGGTACAGTACCTCCCCTGATTTGTTACTATCAGGCTATCTTAGTGTTTATATGCTTACTGGGAAGATTTGTCATGCTGTTATTAACTTTGAGGAGATCAATTTATAATAGAAAAATATTTTTGAATGAGTACCAAAAACAACATAGAGATAAGAATGGCTATTTAGCTAAAATCACCATTTCTGAGGGAAGAAAGCTGTTGAATATCATCTCGGATAGCTAGCCCCTGATATGTGTTATCACTGACCCGCTTGCATTATTCATCCTGCACTGTGTTATTTATTTATCTGTGTATAGCGAATAAACGGAACAAATAGCACAATGATTACTCTGAAAAGATCAACACTGGGTTGAAAAAATAGTCCAGGGTTTGGGGGAGGTATGCCTGGATGAAATGAAAAGGGAAATCTCCAAAAGCCAAAGTTGATGTTTTTATCACCAAAGTAAGCAAATCTTTCATAAAGGCCTCCAAGATGGTTGCCAAAACACTTTAACATGCGTGGGAACGTGGCCGCAGTCCAGTGTCTGGAAGTGTTTAGCTTGTGCATCGAGTCTTGGAAGTCACTGCAGTATGTATTTCACAGAAAGTTCTACTGATTGATTTCTGCTCTGTCCGGAGCTGCTGGCAGTAAAGTGGAGGTACTTGGGGATCTAGAAATTGCTGAGATGTCTCCTCCCTCCTAGAGGTTTGGGGTCAGAGGTCCCTTTTCTAACAGAGGACACTTCTCTTGAAGTGTCTGCTGGAAGTCATGTGCCAAAGAATTCTGTAGTGTAAGCGAAGGGGAAGAAGGAGAACACCTGTCTGTGAAGCTGGAGCACACACTCGACACTTACCTCAGTTTTTTCGCTGTTTGCTGAACGACCCTGGGGAATCAGCATGTGGTTGTTAGAACATTTTCTCAAAACTGAGTGAATGTGAAACACTGTAGCGAGTTGGATGAAAACACTGCAGAGCTAACAGTACTGAACTTTGAAACCTTGGCTTGTTCAGAGGCCACGCAGCCCCACACATCATAGCCCATTATTTGTCTTTGGGCTGTGACACCCAACTAGATCCAGCGGGCGGTCATTTTGCAGTTTGGGTCCGGGATAATTTGTAAATCCTTGACTGAAAGGCTATTTGTGGTAGGATGAGACAGTGACTCTCTGATAATCTTTCCAGTTTCTCTCTCAGGCTGTTGTTTGGTGACTTGGAACACATGTAATGTCTTTTTTGGAAACAACTTGAAGTAATTTTCCATAGAACATTTAAGTGTTTACATCTTCATGCTGACCCAACATTGTTTTTTATTGCATAACCCTACTTCAAGTTGTCATCCATCTTGATTGTGTTCTCAGGCAGCACTGTGTGAAAGAAATGAATCAGCTTTGGCATTTATAACGACACTACCGGTTACCATCACTGCATAGGAATAAGGGTGAATGAACGTCTAGGTATTTTAATGTTGTCAGTGTGCAAAAGCTGTGACTGGTATTTCCAGGCTTGAGAGAGAGAGACAAAGAGAGGGACAGACAGAGAAAGAGAGAGAAAGAGTTGATGGGTTGTTACTTCTGAAGATGAAAGAACCTTCTCTCTGGGTGTCCTTCAGAGGTGAAGGAGAGTGTTACCACAGCTGTGCTGCTCTTGTTTAAATTCAATACAGGACCTCAAGAGAAAAACACAGCTCCGATGACTTTTGACCCAGCGGGCTTTGGCAATGGTCAACAACAGCAGCTCCCTAGCTCACATAGCCATGTTATTTACTCTCAGAATCAATAAGCTCATGCTGTGAGTGTGTGTGTCTGCTGTGAAGTGAAAGGTGGACCTTTCACCAGTGGAGTATCATTAAAAAATACTGAGATTCTCAAACCAGGCTGTATTTATACCTAAAACAGTACATATCTGTGATCTGTCTTTTAAGGGGAAAAGAAAAAAGAATCGAAGAGCAAATGATGATGATATGTGCTTCATTTAAAAGGCTGATCTTAAAAATCTTAAACGAATCGTGGATATCTGTGAAACCCTGACCCTACACAGGTTCAGAATGCTAATGCCTCCTTGGCACTGGCTTTTCCTGGGCTGGCACTGTGTTTGTCCTCAAGTCCCCGTCCTCCAGGAAGCATTGATGTCTGCTTTGTATATCCACTTGTTACTGGAGACCTGTGGTCCACTGAAAGGGGCTCTCCACAGGTCACTGTGGACCACAGGGCAAAAACAGGCCCAGGATTTGCTAGCTCATTTGTATTTGAGGAAATTTCGCTTTGTTGTCTTAGCAACGCAGCCTAGAGCTGATAATTTTAAACCTGCATCCCATGTCGACTCGCGGGATAACAGGTCCCCCGTGTGCCCCAGTGGATCAAATGAGGGGGCTGGAAGTGGGTGATTCAACGCCGGCTCTCTGTAATTACTCGGCCTGCGGAGCCAGCCAGCTCATGTGCCAATCACTGCATCAAGAATAAAGTCACACCAACAAAGGCACTGCGTTGTTACTCACCTCTGCAGAGAGATAATCTCTTAGATTTTGGTTATTGTGCTTTGTCTCAACACCTTGTCTGTTTGTAGGTGATGAGAACTCTGTGAACTGAAGACGTGTTGTGATATTAGCGAGCGGCACCTCCTGTCATGCTGATGATTGTGGCACATTGTGCCGAGGATGTTGGAGTCTGAGGTACATGTAGAGCTTTGTTAATTAAAACCTACTCTCGAAACTAGGCAGGCTTTATTCCCACGACACTGGGTGAATTACATGGGGCATTCCAGTATTAATCCACCTTGTGCATTTCCAGCATTCCCCTTACAGGACCTGAACTCTTACAAATAGAAAACAGCTCTTCTGTGCCTCCTGTATCAACAATCATGTTGCTTCTCGGTCATTGCGTCTGTCTTTTTGCTATCAATCCTCATTATTTGTGTTTCCTGTTTGCTCCCCTATGCACAATTGCAAACTGTGAGACAGAAGGAAATATCAGGCTATTTTAGGGCATGAGACATCAGATGTTGTGGTTTTAGGGCAGACTAGAAGAGGGGGTAATGTGTTTCTCCTGAGTGTCTGTCTAGTCTTACTTTTACAGTAACCCTGACTGCTCACTGTGAGTGGGTGTCTGTATGCAATTAGCATCATAAAGGGGAAGAGAGGCCTCTCCTCCATGCCTCCCAGCGTGACGACACCTCTCAGCCAGCCAGCCTACTAGTGGAACCTTTTTTTTCCCCTGCAGTCTTTCTCCAGGTGTTTTTGATACAGACAATCATGCTCACTTATAGTCTGTGTGTTTTTTGACTGATATGTTCAGCTGGCTTGCCTGGCTGATTCACTCACGCCCCCCCAGTGCAGTGTGGGGGAGGAATGGACGGACGCATTTAAGGGTCTACACAGTTTAGCCTTATAAATTTAAGCAGTTTGTTTTAGAGTGCTTTTAAAGCTCTGCTATGTGCTGAGTGTATTTATTGTTAAATGGTTTGTTAAGGTGACTAAAGTGGACTGCCTACGTCACTCTGTCTGTGCTTGCAGCTTTGTACTCAGTCCTGGCCCCAGTAGGTTAGAAGAGTTGTGTTTTACAAGAGGAAATGGCAGAAACATCACGAACCGACAGGCACAGTAAAAGTGAGCTACATATGGAATTGTACTTACGCTGTAGGAAATTATGGATGGATGTGATGTCCTTATGTAATCATGGTGCCATGGCAAACCCCAGTAACTGAAAGTGCGGGTCATTTCATCCACACATTTAAACTAATAGATTTTCCTTACACATTATAGATGTTTGTGATCTCACCTTTTATAATATAATGTAAAATTGGGCTGTTAACAGGTTTGCAGTGAAATGGATTTCTTCTTAAACAGATGGACTCCGGTCATTGCTATACAGTATTTTGCCAAATAAGGAAAGCAGACACTGTAGGAACATAAAGATTATCAACTCACCCTTATATACTCACTTGGCAAACCCCCTCACTGTATTCTCTTGGATTTGATTTATGAGACTTTATCTGCGTATAGGCTTTTCTTCAATTTTATTATTTTTTAATCTTTTTCTCATATTTTATTATATGTTACCTTTTTTCCTCTCATAAAAAAATAAATTGTAAGCTTGTATAGATGGTGAAACCTGTTGCCTATAAATATTTGAGTCTTTTAGATTTAGTTTTAGATAAGAAATAAATCACTTAAAAGTCTAAGTAGATTATACATAGTATATAGTACTATGAATATTTAAAATTAATCTTTCTCTCTTTGCAGCTACGTTTCTTTTGTACATTATATTTAAGAAAGCTTTTTTAAATATTCTTAAAAAAGTCTTTAACTTACTATTTGTTTTGTGTCAAGTGACACAGCAACACCGTCGCTGTCTCAGATGACACAGATCACACAGTTCTCTCATTCATTGATTTAGGCTCAGACAAAGAGGCTGAGACGGAGGTGAAACAGACGAACATATCACTCTGATGATGTTAGCGCAGAGTCTTGTGCCTCAGCATGATTCACTGCTGCTGATTGCTGACAGTTTATGTCATGGTTTTCCCCTGCTTCAGCTGCCTACGTTTTTTCCATTTCATTGACCTGCTGGAACAACATCTGGACTCAACCACGCTACCCTTTTGTTTGTTTAAATGAAACATTTCCCACAGCAGTAACACTTCTTGGATGAAATTTTAAAAGATTATAAAAGCTGACATCATGTAATGTGGCCAAAATTTGCGAGAAACCGAAACATATACCAGGAAATGGTAGTAAATTCTTCACTTTTAAAAAGAGGGTCTTGAAATACAAGAAGAGTCCCAGAATTCAGAGGCAATGCTCGCTGTTTGGCCACAGCTTAGATCTTTGCCAAAAATGTGCTGAGTGGGGTATAAAAGAGTTGTCGTGGGCAGAGCTGGGTAGGAGGGTCGGGCACAAGAAGCTGAGGGGGGAGGGAGAAGGGGTGAACGTTAGGGAGCCTGCCATAGAAAGGGGTGGGTTGAAGGAGAGATTTAGTGTTGGGACAGGCACATGGTGGTTGGGGGTAGATGGAAAGAGAAAGGGGAAAGAGGGAGCTGTGGATCTTAGTTCAAACTGCAAGCTGTGTTCAGAGAGAAAGCAGGAATGTGGCTCAGCGTGGGAATGAAGATGCTCCGACACGTTGAGAGACACTCTTAAGTCCTGAAGGATATATGAACCACTCTCGCTGTATGATGAAAATATCCAGTAAGTACACAATAATTTGTCACCGGAAAATAAACTATGGTGTTTGTTGACTAAAGGATTTTGGAGAATAGACATATTAAGGCCTGTGCCTTAGTGATAATGGCTTGTTTTTATTCATAACAAGCCTGTATGAATGATTCTGGTATTTTTTTGTTCTTCTGAAAGAGTATGAAAGAAAGAGTATTACTGTTTGTCACGAAGTGTTGCAGTCAGACAGATGCAACTCAAGACAAAACAAAGCATATCATAAAATCCTTGAAAGTTTTCACCTATAGTTGGCTTTAAATATTTTGTAATTGGAATGTGAACCAGCCTTTAAAACTGTCATAATTTTGGCGGTGCTCGCTCAGCCCTGTCCAAGTGTGCCAGATCTTTTCCTGCGGCACACCGTAACATGTCATATCTCAACAATGAATTGCATAACCAGTGCTCTTGATAGAGGACGTTGCATAAAGTGAATTGTGATGGAAAGATTCGCCTTTGCCACAGATACTTTAGTCGTACACAGCTTTTGACATTCTGGGCCATTGTGTCACAGCCAAACTGGGCTTCATCTCTTTGTGAAACTGTAATTTTATACTGTACACAGTTTTAATGCTGTGGGTTGTGGAGAGCAAACACAAGTTCTCATTCATTGGCATGATGCCCGCCCCAGCCTTTTATCCACAAGAGATTTCCTTAGAGAGAGGATGAGAGGACAGAATGTCTCTGTATCGTGTTACAGAATGCCAAACAGAGAGGAATTCCCAGCTCATGTTACTTGCTCCCAGTGGTCCAACCTGTGGCTGTGGGACATAAGAGGACCTGGCAGCGCTCTCACTATGTGCTGCAGTTGAATAATACAGACCTGATATTATCCACCTGGGAGGGAAGCCTAGCTGAACAGAAAGCCTTTAGCTCCTGGTGATACAGGTGGGAACAGAAGCTCCTGGCAGCGTACGCATGTTGACTCAACTGCTGGTTAAGGGAGTAAACAGTGAACCTTTTTTTTTTGTCATCCAAGGACACAGGGAACTGTTAATATTTATTCAGTTGTTGGTCAGTCTGAAGACCAAAGTCACTTTTCATTGATTTCTCTGTGACACAGACGTGAAGCAGCACAGGTGAGTCCCAGATCAACATTTTTTTTTACAAAAAACGAGTGATAGCAGTATCTTCATTGCAAGGTTACAGTCGCTGTAATTACACAGCATTGTGTGATGAATGACCGCGGTTCATGTTTCAGTTGTAGTGTGACAGGCACACACAGGGAGTGGAACTGAGACCATAGATGTGTGATGGGAGAGCTGTTTGTTACCCATGGGTGCAGATTATGTGCAGCTTTTCTTGGACATGATGTTTATGCTGTTGAAATTCCTTACTTTGAGGACAACTGGCTAAATCTCAGGTGTGTGTATGAGAATAAGAGGCATGTGGGAAATGTATGTGGCTTTTAAAAAAGCACTAGAACTGGTAAGAATGCTTTTTATATCTGTTTGATTTACAGTCTGTGCTTTTTTTATGTTTATCAATTTCATTTACTATTGTGGTTTCTAATTCTCAGTAATGTAGCTGTAGAGCGACTGACTAGATAGTGATGGAAATAATTGCTTGTGTATTATGTGTTGTGCTGTGTATGTTGTCTTATTTTTAGGATTTCAACTAACACTTATTTTCATCATCATTTAATATATCAATTATTTTCTCAATTAATCGATTAATAATTTAGTCTCTAAAACATCAGTAAATCGTAAAAATGTCCACCATAGTTTTTCAGAGACAGTGGTTGTCTGACAATCCAAAACCCAAAGATATTCATCTTAATCCAGAAACCAGCAAATATTCACATTTGTAACCGGAATGGAGTAAATTACCCAAACAATTAATCATGAATTATTGACGATTTTGATTAATTACTTGACTAATCCTTTCAGCTTTTTGTTACAATAAAGTGAAATAAAACTCTCCAGATATATTTAAAAAGTAAATTTGACTGGTGTGAGAATTTTAGAGGAAATTTTATGTTTACAGCTCTCCTCATTATTCTGTTGCTTTTATGTTATGCTGTTGCTTTTATGTTATGCTATTTATTTAACATAATTTTATATTTTCTTTCTTAATGTAAAGATGACTGTGTACTGTAGCACTGGTGTGTCACAGAGTATGTTGCACTGAGGCGGTAAATGACACCCAACTCTATTAGCATTAATGGAAAGGTGCCAACGGGCTGTTTCCTCTCCTTGTCATCAGCAGGTCTGGAGCCTGCAGACGCTTAGCTCTGAGGATCAGCAGGACCACCTTGTGATCCTGACTGCTGTGGTCTTTTGTTTGTCAAAAAGTCAGTGTGATTGCTTGCTTGGACTCTATCAAGGAGTCACGGAGAGCTCTGATACAGATCCTTTTTTAACCAGAGCTTTAGTTTTGTATCATTTTTTGTAATTTTGTTGTTGTCTTAAAATGTGTTATTTCTCTTAAAACATGTGGTTTATATATGATAGTATCTCTGGCTCTATGCGGTGTGGTGCTGTCTTTCGTCTATTCAGTCTTCTTTTAAAGTCTTTGGTATGTTGTTATATCATATACGTGGTCTTAAAAGTGAAACGACAGATGGTTATATAAGGTCCCATGTTGTTTCATGTGAGCGAGCTGGGATACCTCCACCCAGGCAGACTGCCTGGCAGGGTCATCATCACATCCATGCTATCTCAGTATAATCAGACAGGGGGGTTTCAGTTTGAGAATGACCCAAGTCTGTCCATCCTCAAGTCTGTTGTGTTTTGAGGATACCAGGTGCAGAGGGGTTTTTGCTGCTTTGTTTGATGCTCCGGGGGTTTTGTTCAAATGAAAATGAGTTAATGTGGTTGAGTGTCACTTTTTGTCCCTGTTTTAAAACACACACTTTCTTGTGTTTCAGAAATTGAAGCAAAGGAGGCGTGTGACTGGCTGCGGGCAGCAGGATTTCCACAGTATGCTCAGCTCTTCGAAGGTAATAAAAGCACTCAGTAAACTCCCACACGCATTCATCACAAAAGGGGGAAATGTTGTTTGGTTAAAAGAGAGAGATTAATGAAGTAGCACACAAATAAAAGGTCTCTGTAATAAACCAAAAATGGCATTTTTATTTTAGCTTTTTTATATCTGTTGTGAAACAAAACACTGTTCTGGCTTTAATGTGGGCTCTTTGAGATGATGAGTGAATAATGGTACACAGTGTCATCTGGTCTGTCGCCCTAGTCCCCAACACTGTACACAAAACCATGTATTCACGGGCCGCATAGTGAGTCATTTACACAACTGTCCTCAGGAAGCCTCGGAGCTAGGGCTCCAGTCAGATCCCCAGACACCACAAAACAAGCGGAACATCAGCTGCTTTTAAAGTCTAATCTTTTCAAAGCTACGGTTACTACATAAACATGTCTTCTGTGCTTAAAGACTGAAGTCATGGGAAGAAATGGGTTTTATCAGAGCTTAAAGTAGCTCTACTCCCTCAGATCTTTGTGTCGAGGCCAGACTTTTGATGTGCTTTGCTGCAATATATTTGTTTGCTGACAGTTTGTAGATAGTTGTAACAGAACTCAAGCAATGTGCACTGATAATGGCTGTTGGAGTGCAAAGCAGATAACATGAGTTTCGCTCAGGCACAGTATCACGTTAAGGTCATGTATTAGAAATTATATTAAAATCAATTAAATTAAATTTCATCCGTTATTTGGATATAATCTTGTTTCAAAGCGTACAGTATCTCTGAATGTCTCCCCCTCAAAGAACAGGCTAAGCCTTGTTGTGGTCATAGCGTTCACTGCTGCTTCTGCTTTTCATAAAAAGTTAACGACTTCTCATGAATGCGGTGGAATGTTAGATTCAGAGGGTCTGGATTCAGTCTCTTAAGTTATGTAAGAGGAGGCCCATACCCAGAGCAAGACGTAATGCCTGCACAAGCCTGAGCGCTGTTATTTGGGCAAATTCTGTCTCTTCTCATTAGCATTGCATACAAAACAAGTTTGATGGTCTCCCAGCCTTCAATGTACTTCTGGAAAGAATGTGGTTTCCAGATCTTTCTTTCCATTTATTATTATTGATTAAAATCTAATTTCAACACTGCCACTTTTTCCTAATTGTTATGCTTTTTTTCCCCAGATTCCCAGTTCCCCATTGACATTACACCCGTGAAAAGAGATCATGACTTTCTGGACAAAGATCTTGTGGAACCTCTGTGCAGGTAACGTACAAACTTACGTTTGATTGCCACTGAAAAGACAGTGGCTCATCCATGAGTCAATGCCACAAATAATTTCCTTGCCAAAAGAAAGTGGAACCATGTGAGAATCCCGATATGAACTTGAAAGTAAAATCGCAATCTCATTATGTTAAAAGCATCATTTTATATTTTTTATTTTTGGTATAAAGAATGTCATGAAGAAAATTTCCACACACTACTGTTCACTACTGCTGTTATATTTGTTTCATTTATTAAATCAGTACATCAGTCCATACAAACCTTCATCAGACCTTCATCTGTCAGGTCAAATGTTAAACTGACATACTGGTTTATTAAACACTTTAATTGCAAGAGCATTATCAGAAATCTTCTTCTCTCTGACATTAATGAGAAATGTTGGAAGTGTGTGTTTTTTCCTAATTAACCAGACACTATTAAGAATAAAAGTTCACTAAGCAAAGAACTGGTGGCTCCAAATCACTCCCATGTAGGGCAAGACGGCTCATGTACTTTTTCAAGCCGAGATTAAAACAGCACTTCAGTTACCACGGTAGCCATGGCAACCATCCCGAGAGGGAAGCAGGAGGAGCACGAGGGTTGTATCGCACAGCTCAATATACTGTGACTCTAAACAACCCTAAAGCAACTCATCTAAATTCCAAACTAGCCACGGGATGAATAGAAGACAATTGGAAACAGTTCCACCTCCAATGTGATTTTGCCCATGACTTCCCAGCATCTCTATAGTAACATAAGGATGGCTTTGTTGTCAGTTACGCCATTACAGCTTAGTGTGCAAAAATAAATACCAACCTACATACTGTGGGTGTCTTTGATAGAACTGAAACTGATAGATATTTCAATGTCTGTGAGTGCTCTCCCTGATCCCACATTCAAAGCTCTTTAGGCCTGTGGAATAAAAGGGCCTCAGCTTAGAAATCCTCTCTTCAGTTTGGTCTCACTATCTACAGTAACAATCATGAGAACTTTTTGTTTGTCTAACCCCTGTCATCTGCAGCACTGGGGGGTGGCCACAGCTTCCATCTGAGGCCATTTACAGTCACGGAACAATACTGTCAAACTGTAAAAAGCTGTTTGCTTGTGATTATCATACCACAAATGATTTTCTTCTCGTTTGAGACCAAGACACAGTGAGCTGGAGTGTATTTTTTCATGCCTTCATCTTTTCCCCCTGTGCTGTTGTTGGCTCATATACAGTTTTTAGTGCTGTTACTTTATATATCCCAGTTTGCACACCCACAAAACCTCTAATCACCAAGCACATGCTCCAAGGCTTAGACAGTATGGTTGATTACAAATATTGAAAACATTTCATTGCTTTTCTGGGAGTTGTTGGAAAACTGAGCTCAGGACATTTGCATTATATTCCCAATTTGCATTGTATTTCAAAGGACAAGCTTTCATGTTGTTGAGCCCAGCAAAATGTTGTAACAAACTGCATGTTTGTGTGTGTCTTGTCAGATACAACTGAAATCACCCCTCAAAATACAAAGGGAATCAAATGATTAAAAACTACATATGACTTTATTGAATGAACCAGGCTGTGATTAGAACAGAAATGGGGCTAAACCATTGGTTTACCTTAAATTCACCTTTATTCAAACTACTGCACACCATCTTTCAAGCCGCAATTACTTCAATCCAATGCTGAGAGGAAGACAACAGAGCAAGCGTCAATTACCGGTGTTCATTAGATTTAGGATATTGTGGCATGAACAAACTGAATTTCTCTCTGGGTCTGGTGGTACATCCAGACCAGAGGCTGATCCGGTTAACTGTTAAATAGCAAACAGAATGGGGTTTATTTTTGGAGTGCTCATTCAGAAATTGTTGTGGTGTTTTCTCTTGATGTTCAGAACACTTTTCATCCTCAGGCCATTTTTCTTTCAGGCGACTCAACACCTTGAACAAGTGTGCCTCTATGAAACTTGACGTGAACCTTCCGAAGAAGAAAGTAAGTGTCAACTCTAGATTACGAGCTTCATCATTAAAAAGGTGCTTCTGCAGTCTTTGTTGTTTAAGGTAGATAATTGCATGAAAAGTGTGAGTGGGTATCATGTTTTCTAGACTATTTTGAAATATAACACTTTGAATGTACCTCTTTGGCTCCGTTGTGTTTTTTACTCCTCAAAAAGTCTCGTCCCTTGACTCGAATATTACAATGGTTATTTGAAATTTGTAAGACATAAAAGACCCACGTCAATGCCTCTGTAATAAATGGTATTGCCTTACAAAGATGACCTTAAGTTATGTATATGCTTCCTGCACCAACACAAATATAACCTGGCTTTATCCCTTTAACCTAGATTCTATGAAATTTGAGATTGTACCATTGTTGTATTCGTGCCTATTGAATATGATTGTTTTTCATCTGTCCCCACATTGGAATGAAGCCTGCTGGCGTATATTAATAATCTTTTCCTGCCTTGGTCTATTTATGGAAGTCTTCAACTCAAAGGAATCATTAGTCTGGTGTTATATCACTGTTGGCTGATTGTATAATGTTAATTCTGAGCAGACACATCCTCCAGCTATTTCCGGTATTTCCTATTTAATAACTGTTATAATATAACTGTTATTTGTGGCATAGATGATATGTGTGATGCTATACGGTATAGGCTGATGTTGTGAGCAATTTTTATATTCACAACAGAAAGAGGAAAAATGTGAAAATTATCTTTTGTGGCGTAAGCAAAGTTTGATAGGGCTGTATAGCTAACTTTTTATGTCACTCTCAATTATTGTATGTCCATAGTGTGCATGGTAATAAGTAGCATATGTGTATGAAATATATTTTAATTTAATTGTATTTATTCTAATTCAGTTGTATAGTTATGAAGATCTTTGTCGAGAGACGTAAATAGATACATTCATTACTACACGGAAGATAAAAATACCAAATTAAATCATGTAGGCCAGAGTTATTAATGTGACATAATCTGTCTTTCCCCAGAGTGAAGACTCTGATGAAGAAGACCTGTTTGCTATCAGTGACAAATGGACCTTTGAGTGGAGCAGCCGGCGTTGGTCCAGGTTACAGGATATTGACTGTCTGCTGGGAAACCACGGAGAGGGTCAATCCTCCAGGGACGGCGTGCCCCTGAGAACGACCACCAGCAGCGAGAGTGTTCTGACAGACCTCAGCGAGCCAGAGGTCTCTTCTTTGCACAGTGAGAGCAGTGGGGGCAGCGGTCATAGGGGCCTCAGCACAGAGGACTCTGACTGCTCCACCCGCACCTGCTCGGATTCTGCAGCGATGCCAGACTCTACTTCTCTCACAATGCCTCACATCCCCAAAGAAATTGCTCACTACGGCTCACTACCTGAGAAGCACGGCAAGGCAAGCCGCATCCGTGCCAAAGACTTCCTGAAGCGCATGGAGACACTGCGCTCCCGAGGAACTCTGGGAAGGGGTCGGAAGACGTTGGTCATCAGCTCTCCAGTGCTGCAGCATGAGGCCCAGGCACTGAAGGCACTGCGGTGTGTCGAGATCCTAAATGGAGATGGTGGCATTCAAGAAACACCGTCCAATCAAGTTCTGCCGTCCCAGTCCAGTAGTGAGGGTAGCAGCCATTCTAGTGGCAGCGCTGTCAGCACACCCAGCCTGAAAGAGCGGAAGCCTCACCGGGCTGACTACAAGCGCAGTGGCATGTATTTGGAGGACATAGACATTTTCTCAGGCACCCAAGTGAATAAAGTTGCAGAACAAAACCGCAGGAATGAATTCTGCTCCTATGAAGACCTGGTGGTCCACATCCCCAAAGACCACAAGCCAGGAACCTTCCCCAAAGCACTGTCCATAGAGAGCCTGACTCCAACCAATGGGGCCTCTATAAACTGGCACACAGGCAGCATGCATCTGGACTCCCCACTAATTTCCTGCAGGAAGGAATCCAGGCCTGTCACCCAGTGCTGCTCCAGAGGCAGCCGCATCAGTGTGTACGATAATGTTCCTGGCTCGCATCTGTACGCGAGCACCGGAGACCTGATAGACCTGGAGAAAGAGGACCTGTTCCCGCACCTGGATGATATCTTGCTGCATGTCAATGGTCTACAGCAGATAGTGGACCACTGGTCTAAGAATGTGTTGCCTGTCGGAGAAGGGCTGGCGCAGGTGGACGGAGGGAGGGAAGATACAGTGGGCCTCCAGTCCTCTAGTCAGATCACGTTGGCATTTGAAGGAAGTTCTGTCACAGAAAGCCAGACCACACCTAGTTACGTGGAGAGAGACGGAGTATCACTTGCTGAGACAGAATCTACAAGGCTCAGGGAAAGGAGGGACTCAGGAGTAGGTGCTTCACTCACAAGACCTAATCGGTAAGACTCATGGGACTGTTTTGAAAGTGCTGAAATATTTGAAATTACACTAGCTTAAGTCTCCTATGAACAAAAAGAAAAATGCTTTTTTTTTCTCCTTTGCCGTTTCATCTTTTCTGGCATTAGGTTACGATGGCCCAGCTTTCAGATATCTAATCGCCTAAGTCACTCAGTGGCATCCCTGCAGATTACCAACCAGTCAGCAGGCCAGCTGAGTTTGTTGCAGAAGTTTTCTCTGCTGCGCCTTACTGCAGTCATGGAGAAGTACTCCATGTCCAACAAGCATGGCTGGACTTGGTAAGTCTTATTTTTGACTTACAAGCTGTTAAGGCTATTTCATGTGAAGTAAATGTGCGTATACTGTATATTTTGTTTTGTATTTCTACAGCACAGTCTGTTGTTTAGCCAGTAGAATAAGATGTCAACCATGTGTCTCCTAGGTCTGTGCCAAAGTTTATGAAGAGAATGAAGGTACCAGACTATAAGGATAAGAATGTGTTCGGAGTGCCTCTCATAGTACATGTGCAGCGTTCTGGACAGCCGTTGCCCCTCGGCCTGCAGCAGGCCCTGCGGTACCTGAGGAGCCAGTGTCTTGACCAGGTCAGCCCCAGTACACATACTCTCAGGTTGCATGTGACTTGCATTTTCACATGTGATGTAACAAATGGTTGGGTTTTTTCTAATGTGTATAATGTGGTTTAAGGTTTCAGTGCACAATGACTAACACATGTTGTAGGCAAATACAATAGTAGTATAATAACAATGCAGTGAGCGGAACTGCTGTGCAATGTAGTTGCGTATTGCGGTCAGCTGTCAAGTTAGCATTTGTGTTTTGCTTCCAGGTGGGTCTCTTTCGTAAGTCAGGGGTGAAGTCTCGAATTCAAGCTCTTAGGCAGATGAATGAGATTTCTCCAGACAATGTGAACTACGAGGATCAGTCTGCCTATGATGTGGCTGACATGGTGAAGCAGTTCTTCAGGGATCTACCTGAGCCTCTGCTCACCAGCAAGCTGGGGGAGACCTTCCTCCATATCTACCAATGTAAGGACATAGATCTCTCTTTGTCTTCTGTGTTATGTCAGGTTATAACTTTATTGTCTCACTTGGTTTTGTTTTAATTTGAAGAACATTGTGAAATTGCACCTGAACCTAACATAGAGTACATGTGGCTGTGTGAGCATGCAATTTCTTCTTTCAATATGTCTGCAAAGCAGAAATAATAGAAGTCAATTCTCTCAAATTTGCAGATGTGCCGAAGGACCAAAGGTTGCAAGCTGTCCAGGCAGCCATCATGTTGATGTCAGATGAAAACCGAGAGGTGCTGCAGACACTGCTCTGTTTCCTCAGTGATGTCACTTCCTCTGTGGAGGAGAACCAGATGACACCAATGAACATAGCTGTGTGCCTCGCCCCCTCCCTCTTTCATCTCAACATACTCAAAAAAGACAATCTCTCACCAAGGTACACATTTTTTCCTTGTGTCTTCTAGTGTTATATTTAGTTGCCACTGCCAGAAAAACTAATGAACAAGACATGCATGCATTCTATTAAGTCCTGCATGATTATCTTCACCTATGACTCCATAAAGATAGACATAAAATGGGTTACAGAGTTTGCTCAGCCCTCAGGGCTGCAGTATATTACACTCTTTCTGGGACAGTTTTAAAAGGACATGGCACTCTTTTTAAAGCTCAGTGTTTTATGAGATCATGCTGTGTACAAACAAAGCAAAGCTCTCTAATTTACCATGTTGAAATTGTTGCTAAAGGGATCAAAGGGGTCTCCTGCAGAGCGGAGGAAGGGTTTATATACTCTGTGTCGTGGGGACGTTGACTTGGGGACTGGCCTAATAAGTTTTATCTCCCCATAATCCCCAGGGCCATGCAGAAAAAGTACGCCACTGGCAGACCAGACCAGAAGGATCTGAATGAAAACTTAGCAGCAACACAGGGCCTCGCTCATATGATCATAGAGTGCAACCGTCTCTTTGAGGTACAACCTGTAGTTAAGATGATGCAATAATTTCAAATCTTGGTGCATTATCCACAGACCTCCCTTGGTGTATATTTTCTGTGAGACTTACTTCATGCTTTTATAAACCCATTAGATCCCTCATGAGATGGTTACTCAGTCACGTAATTCATACGTGGAGGCTGACATGCATGCACCAACAATTGACGAGCTGTGCAAGCAGCTGGAAGATGATGATGGAACGTACCAAACTCATACAGAGGGGAGACTTCAGAACCTGCTCAAAGAGGCCCGGGAAAAATCAAAATACTGGGTATCCTGCACCAGCTCTGATAACACAGAGCTCTGCTACAAGAAGGTTGGTTCTTTGTTTGATTGTGCAGTTAATTTGTTATTGTTTCATACATCAAAATAATTTCAATGTCACTTATCAACTCTAAATCATGAAGGTAACAACAGAAAATCAGTAATGCAAAAACTAACATGCACTTCTTGATTCCTCAAGCAGGGATATGGCTTTCAGATTCCCAAGTTAACATGGTTTTTGACTGTGTGTCCCATCCAGGTGGGAGATGGGAACCCTTTGAGACGCTGGCGAGTGTCTGTGGAGGTGGAAGCGCCACCATCTGTAGTGTTGAACCGTGTGCTGCGAGAACGCCACCTGTGGGATGTGGACCTGTTGCAGTGGAAAGTGTGCGACACATTGGACAAGCAGACAGAGGTGTTTCAGTACGTCCTCAATCGCATGCCCCCTCACCCCAGCAGGGACTTTGTAGTACTCAGGTGAGTGGTGATAAAAAGAAAACGCTAAACAACATATCATCCTTTATTTGGAAGTAGCCATAATTTCTTTTAGGGTACATCCTCATCTCTTTCTGTTTATTCAAGGTCATGGAGGACAGATTTGCCCAAAGGCGCCTGCTCCCTGGTTTGTGTGTCTATAGAGCATGAGGACTGTCGTCCTGTTGGAGGGGTACGAGCTATAGTCCTGGAGTCCAACTACCTGCTAGAGCCCTGTGGCTCAGGAAAGTCTAGACTAACTCACATCTGCAGAGTGGACTTGAAGTAAGTCCCACAAGCATCTTATTAAAAGATTTTCTCTCTAACTTCTTTAGCAAATGTTAAAACAATTTTTTTTTCTTACATGCATAAAAAACATCAATGCATTTTTATGTGTGATTTTAGTTGCATTTTTAAGATATTTATTCAAAACTCCTTGTATGTGCTTGTATACTATCGTATATTAAATATACTGGTTTGGTTTCAGGGGAAGGACTCCAGATTGGTACAACAAAGCCTTTGGTCACCTATGTGCCGCAGAAGCAGCCCGGATCCGCAACTCCTTTCAGCCACTAATCACAGACGGCCCAGAGACCAAAATCTGAAGCTCTTTGCCAACTGTGTCTGCTCAGCCTTGTGATCAAGATTGAGCCTTTGAGTCATTGCTAACAAGCAGACACAACGCATAGACAGGACCCCAGAACTAAAGCACAGTTTATTCCGTTTTTTTCCAGAGTACAAATGCTCTGAACATAATTTTAAGCTCCTCTGTACTTGCACAATGACAAAAGAGGACATCTTATAGGTGCTGAGCATAATTACTCAATGGGAATTTAATCATCCTGCCAATGTCCTTAGCATTAGGATTTTATTTACCTTGATGTTTCTAAACCTGTATATTATAATAATTATTATCTTTAATAATATTGTATTACTGTTGCTTTAATCTACAATGTCTAGGACATTCAAGCTCTTAAACGCTTCTGGGAAGCATGTATATGTTATTCATTTCAGATTTAAAGCTATAATTATTATGATGTAGACTCAAGTGTCTGTATATATGTGTGAATATAGTGTACATGCCAACAAGATGTATATATTGTATATATGTGAAGGGATAAAAAGTACATATGTTCATATCCTATATATTGATTTCACTATGTAAACCTTTCTGTAATACACATGGTACAAAATTGTAAGCTGGTTTTACTTTGCTTCAGTATTGCCATTTTGGAATGGGTGTAATTTTATTAAACTTTGACCTCCTATGGTTGTGAAAAGAATGACTTAAGGTTTGACTTGATCATACCTGCTTAAGGGTACTGGATTGTGCAGTCAAGTACAAGAGACATCATTTTTTAATAAAACTATAAAATGATGAAATGTTTGTATGCACTAATTCTTAATTATGCTGCCACATCAAAAAGACAGAACAAGAAACATGTACGGACTTGTGAAGGAGTCTACATACTTGTTATGGACAATTAGTATTAAACTGTGTCAGTAATGCTTCCACGAAAATGTTTACATTCCACAAACATGTATACTTCTCATATACACTGACTGACACAAAACACAATTTTCCCTGATCTGGGATGAGAGGGACCTCTACTGGCCATTCAAAGGAAACACATGACTGCAGGCAGTCCACATGGGAGGATGGACTTCTATGGACACCTTATTGGATATTTTAAGTAATTGTTAATGCAAACATAACAGTGATTAAAAATATTAAGCAAATGAAGACTGTAATTCATTTTGTCTGGCCTAACAAATTGAATGGAAAGGCTAAAACTTGGGGTGAATACATAAACCTGGTTGACTGTCATTTTTGTCCACTAGATGGCCCTTTCTGATTTGCAGAATATTCATCTTTAATGTGACCACATTTTTTTTCCCCTGAGAAATTATTATTGAAATTAAGTCCCCTGTTTCACAGGTATTTTCAATTATTTTCAACAGGTAGTAAAGATAAGAAGATAAATATCCACTTATAAGATATCTAATGGAGAAGTGTTTATGCCAATAGTAATGGAGCAGTACTACAATATTGTTTCAGTCTCAAAGGATGCCGCACTAACAATATACCCATTTTGTAATGTATGAAAATACATTTTAGTTGATGGCTTGAAAAATTATCACAATCTGGCATCTATTGAAAACCTTACTGAGATAAAGTTACGGGTTGTGGCAACTCAGACATGATGAAAGAATGTCAAAGGATCATTCAGCAAAACCATTATAGAATACAGTGAGATTCTGATGTGGCAGACCTTACCGAAACGATCATTACATGAAAATGTCCACAGGTCAGTGAGTCTGGATCCACTCCTGTGATTCAGTTCCCTATATATGCTCTTAGTGTGTGAATGGCTCCATTGACCTCTATTCATCACTGGCATGGTTTATGGTTGTCACTGAACTTAACAGAAGGGATGGGAGGATAGGAGGGACCGTTCCTATTAGTGATTTCCTACTGACATTAAAAGGACATTATGTTATGTTGGGACAACCAAATAAAAAAAGCCAAAGGACTAATACCTTAAGGACACAATAGCTATAAAACAATTATGCCCAATTCAACTTAGTGTGTCAATTAAATTGCCATTTGCTAATTCAAAGATACAGCATTCTGGAAAAAACAACATTTGTTGTTATTTACAATAGCGCATAAGACTATAGTGAGATAAAAACAACCAACATCACAAGATTAAATTACATTTCACTTACTCATAAGTGATCAGGTTAAATAATCAGATTGCTAATTGTTCTGCATTTCATTGCAGCAAATTAAATTAAATCAAGCTTTCAAACTGCACAGCAGTGTACATGATACAACTGTATAAAGCCTGAAATTATTTCTTCCTCTTCTGAAGCCATGCTGACACAGATCAGCTTAATGAGGTCATGAAATGCAAGCTCAGCTTCTGGCTGTCAGTCAGGACGATGGACAGGATTGTTGCCAAGCTGTCAGAGTCAGTCTCGTTTATATAACCACTGGAACCTGGTGGCTTTTTTTTTTTTGTTTTTTTGTTATTTGTTTTAACATACTGTCTATCTTTCTCCATATGACTTTGGGCAAAGTAAAATAGGTCAAATAAGAGATATTGGAGAAGTCCCTCTTCTTGATTGTCTCATAAAACATTTAAGAAAAAGGCAATTAAAAACCCTAAAAGGAATAATTCATTTGAAAACAATTTAGATAGCAAAATATGTAAATGTGAAACATGTATGGGCAACAGTAAGGGATGCAAACCCCTCAAAAAAAAAATGTAAATTAATACATCAAATACTTGAAATTCTGCCTGTAATTTCCAGTTCAATGTGTAAACAAGCAGACCCTACTACTGACTCACCAGGAGCAGGACAGACAACTTGACGTGTAGTTTACCAAGGGAATTAATCTCAGTGTAATAGGATTTGTTGTATTGCTTTGCATAGATGGCTATCCAGGGTCACCTCTGGGCCTCCGAGACTGATCAATGAACTGTACACACAAGCTCAAACTGTAATGAAACTAGCAAACATTTATGTAAAAAAAGGAAGAAATTGTAGGATAATAATTCAACAACAAGTCATTGTGTAAGCATAATGTTCAGGTGTGTGTTCATGCTTGGTTTCAAGCTAAAAGATGGCCTAAATGGCTCAGTATCTGCAGCCAAGTCTGTTAATTAAATACTAACCTTTACGAAACCTATTAATAAAAGCTTACAATTTACCATCACACCTCCATAGGTTTAATTAACCTAATTCCAATTTAAATAAAATGGTACATGGCCATACCACTCAGGACCAAAATGGCATTAGGTATTTTCACTGTTGTAGGCTTATAGCCTTTATAGGCTTATATGGACAATCATGATAACAAATTGAGGGACAATTACTTTTTTGTGAACATTTAAATCAGATTTAATTTATTTTTGGGAGAATTTAGACAGTTAGACCCAATGGGTCTAGACTAGAATCAAAGGACTGAAAGATATATGACACCCTTTCACAGTTAGTTAGGCTGAATTAATATGCTCTTTATTTCTTGGATTGGATTGCAGGTTTCTTTTGAAAACTTTTCGTTAGTAGGTTTACCTGTGTTTTTTCCTGCCATGACTAGCTATAATGTTAGTTACCTATGTTAAGTTGGAACATTTCTAATTTTGGAAAGCCTTTTTTAAAATCCATCTTATTTTTATATTTTGTGACTTTAATAATTTAGAATTTCCAATTTAGCCTATATAATATTGCTTAAATTTTTCGTATTTTCTGACTAAAGAATTTATGTTTTCTGACTAATGCGAAACAAAGATGGCAGCCGGAAGTTACCTGTTTTATCAACTAACTTCCGGCTGCCATCTTTGTTCCGGAAATCAAACAACTTCAGGTGCAGCAGCTAAATCAGCATTGTATGAAATATTTTAAGTTTTAATTTTACTCTCACTGGTGAAATCGTACGGCATTTTCTTAACTAACCGAAAGACAAACTTATCGTTTTTTTTTATTTTATTTTTTTTAAATAAGTTGCCATGCTACAAGCTCCAGGAGGCACTCCGCACTCCGCTGCTCCCACCTGCCCGGCGGACAGCGACCCGCGGTCGGTCAGCGTGCGTCCGGCCGGCCGCGGTCCGGCTCCGGCTCCGGCGTCGCGGCCAGCGCAGGCGTGGTGAGAGGAGACGCAGGCAGGGGGCGGCAACATGGCGGTGACAGCAGCGCAGACACGGAGACGCGCAGCCCGGAGAGCGGCGCACACACTCGTCTTTCCGTACACAGCGCGGGTCGGTCGTCCCGGTTAACCGGCTGGCACCGACAGCACACCGGACTCCCTCACCGGGACTCTGCAGAGTGGATTACACTGACGGAGAGTGATTTTTTTTTTTTTTGTGTTTTTGTTTTTGTTTTTTTTGTTTTTTTTGTCTGGGGCTCCGCGAGTGTTTCCTCCTTTTGATTTTCTTGTTGATGCTCCGGAGGAAGTGATTCAGTTTACACGCGTGGTGCAGCCAGACCCCCGCCCCCCCCCCCCCCTCCTGAAGCCGCCCGGTGCGGGTGGACATGAGTACCGAGAGACCGGGGACGATGCCGGGCTCCGTGTCGCTCTCGGACCGCCAACCTCCTCCAGGTCACAGGCAACACGCGGCTGCAGTCTCCGCCGCCGCCGCCGCCGGTGAGACAGTGATGATGTCCGGCTCGGGTTCAGTGGTCCTCCCGGCGGGGATGATCAATCCATCGGTTCCAATCCGGAATATCAAAATGAAATTCGCTGTTCTCACTGGACTGATCCAGGTTGGAGAGGTTAGCAACCGGGATATTGTTGAAACGGTGCTGAATTTGGTAAGTAAACATGTTTCCCTCCTTTCAGTCTGTGACTGGACGTTACTGCCTGATCCCAAATCCGGAAATTGAATAGCCTTAAATGCTGACATGTAAGACATCTTTTTTTTTTCTGAACACCGAGACTGTGCAAGTGATCGTTCGTATTTTTTTCGCAGTACTAATAGGAGAAAGTGCCCCGGGATATGCGCGAGTAAACAGCAGTAAACATTCAAAACTCACACATGCACACAGACGAGGTGGGTTGAGGGGATGAGGGGATACTAACAGGAAGCCAGTTCTCAAGTTTTTAAGTTCAACAAAGTCCCAACTTCTTTGTGTTTGCTCAGACCTGTGTGGATGATGTCAGGGATGGTAAAGTGCACACCTGCTGGGAGTAGAGCATAATGTGCTTCTTAGGCTGCCGGTGCACAAGTTATTTCAAATGGTTGATGTAGAGGAACAGAGGCAGGAGATCTCTGCTGCTGTGTGTGTGTGTGTGTGTGTGTGTGTGTGTGTGTGTGTTTTGCAGGGGGGGGGGGGATTCAGGAGCAGAGAGGGCCCAGCTTTGAGAGTCCCCATTACATGCCACAGACTATAGCTGTCGGTAAGGTCTTTCAGGGAAGTGCTTGCATCCCTAAGTAGAAGGTTCAAGATCTGGTCAGTGATGGTTAATAATTTGGCCAGTGCAGCTCCTCAGCTTCCTGGTGGAGAGGATGAATATTCTTGGTGTGTACTGGACCTGCTCCTAACTTTAAATGTGAGGACTTGTGGGAGTATGATGGTCATCACCCTCTGCCCAGATTCATATTATACACACTTTTTAAACAGGCCTGGAGAGTCTATTCTCATGATTCAGTGTATTATTATTATTATTATTATTATAGCTACATCAGAGTGAGATTAGAGTTAGAAGTAATGATTGATTATGACCAGGGTTAGTCCATTGGTACAATTTAACATGATATGAAGAAACTGTAGAGACAGTTAATACCTTTGTTTTTACCATCTGCAGTTGTACTACAGCAGTAGTTGGCCTCTCCTTGTTAGCACACTGGAGATTAATTACGACCTGTTCTGGCACAACAGAAATCCACTTTGTGGAGCAGGACAAATTGTAGCCCTTGGCATGTTCAGACATGAGAGTAGTACTGCAGTGGCCGGAGTCTCTGACACTTTGCCCCCTCACACTTTGCAGCGCTATTTCACTGGAAATCTGCTCAATAAGTAACACACTGTGGTCCACTTGGATTTTTTTCAACACTGATTGTCCGCACAAGAGACTGCACATTTATTTGCACAGAATTTTGCTTAATTCTGTCGATTTATTGAATGCAGATCATCAATGTCACAGCTGCCTCTAGCTCCACTGTGCATGTTTATATTTCAAAGTAATTTGTGCATTCCCTTATATGTAACATATGGTGAAGTGCTTTTTATCCAAACATTCTTCAGTTACATACAGGTCCCAAACGTCTGAATGACATATTTAATCAACAGAGGTTATTTGTGCTTTGCTGTTCGCTATTTATGATATCAAGCCAATTTGATTCTTCTTGACTTGTTTGCAAACAGAAATACAACCTCCACCCAAATGATGTGCATACAAATGAACCACATATAGTGCAGCAATCTTGGGATCAGATGACAGTAATTGTTATTATATCTGCCTCTTCATCTAAAATACATCACAAAACATGCATGAATAAAACCAGCCAGGAAAGAGGGTGGAGAAATCTCCCATGCAAACAACCCAAGTGCCTGGAAGATGCCATGACTACAAGATTTTATGCATATAAGTTCAGGTTATTTTTGAAGTGTAGAGAGTGTCTGAAGATCCTGAAGGGCCCTTAACTATATCTCATGGGGTCCAATTTGTGGAGTAATGAAATCATAATACTTCTCTCCATCTCCAAGGCGTAGCTTGGGAAAATTGTGGTCAGAGGATCCTGGTCTGAACATCTATCATGAAAAAGTGTCCTATTGTGTTTATTTTGTTATTTTGCTGCAGTTTCTCGTCAAATTGTCAAGACAGGTAATTTGATGGTAAAATGGATATGATACTACTGTTCCTTTACCAGAATGAGAGCCTGCATAGAAACCTACCTTAGATTTTAGAGATGGGACATCAGAGCCTTCAGCTCTGTACCTACATTCTTCACTTTGCACCAGTGTTTTTTTGTCTCATCATCATTCCTGTTTAGGGTCATGGGGATCTGGAGCCTTTCTAAACATATTACGAGCAGAAGTCCAAACACTGTGGACAGTTAGCAACCAACTTTTTTCAGTCCGAAAAGGCTGCTCACAGGCTCTGATCGTAAATTCAGGCCATACACCTAATTAAATTTGGTATAACCAAGACGATATAGCTTGCTGTCTTCGAAATGTGAAGTGGATTTGTCTCATACTCAGATGTGCAATTTACAGTCGTCACCCCCTTTGCGACCCATCAGCTGATTCACTGCTTTCTCCAAGATGAGAAAAAAGGGGTGGGTATTTCTACTTTGCTAATTGTCACTTGGTATGAATCCATTCAATGAACAGCTCTCTGACAAAAGAGATTGTCGCATTGCTTGACAGCAAGTCGAGTATGATGTGATCGATAATGGAGAGAGGTGTGAAAAGAATATAGTGTGACCTACAAAATTAGGAAAAAGCACACACCACACCAGACATTTGGGGGTAACAGAGTTATCATGTGCTGTCAACAACAGGTTGATGATAACACAAAAGCAGGAAGTCCACTGTAGGCACCCTTGACTGTCATTTCAGGTCAGAGTTATCACCAGGCTTATTTTGGCTTCCTTAACGTTTCACCCAAATGCAATTCCTTTAGTATCAATCACTCACCCCCTGTAGACTTGAAGGGTCGATCGGTAGATTCGTTCTTCATAAAGAACATAAAGAACATTTTATACCAGTTGCATGGATTCCAAAAGTATGGGAAAAATAGTATAAAAACACACACAAAAGTTACCCTATATGTCAAAATATGTCAAAATACAGTTTCTGTTAGTAGCTCGCTCCTGCAGCTAGCAGTTTATGGTTATAGCTTGCAGCGTCATTGGTCTCAAGGGATTGCGTAAGAAAACCTACAAACAGGTACAGTGTGCAGTATTTGACGGATTTTGATGGAAATATCAGTTTGGATACTACAGTGTGTGTGTCACTACTACAATATTCCCTTCCCATTTGTGTAAGTGACTTCAAAGCTAATTCTCTGTTACCTGCTCAGTCTTTACTATGTGGAGGCCCACTTATTGTTTATTTGATATGACTTTGAATTGCCAGCTCAGATAGAAAGCACACCAGCATGCTGAGGAATTGACAGTTAGTCAGTATTTTATATGCCCTGACTGCTTTGTTCAATATATGATCACCAATAGTTCCCAAATCAATTATTTTCATTAGCTTAATGGCATTTCACATGCTACTGCATTATCCTTGTGACAGGTGCTATGATGCACATTGGGCTATGATTAGTAATCACTGATCCTTGCTGTGTCTGATTACAAGATGCTTTTGAGAGAAATTTTACTGAATCAGAAGCAAAGGAAAATCTCTAAGGTGAAACACAAAACTACTGTTGTGTCGAAAGCCAAATTAGTCAGGACGCAGGCCTTTTGTATAAGGGTGATGTGACTGGAGAGTTGGCATAGCTGAACCATGTGACTACTCTCCAGACTCGGTGTCAGCAGAGTGCACTGGAGCTTAACTGTTAATCTTCAGTGTCTTTGCCACTCAGCCTGTCATAATTAATGGTCAATCAGTTGAAACTGAAGACAATTCGAGGAAGAAGAAGAATCAACTGTAGTGGAAAGATTTCCCAGAGAAGAGGTTCTTCATTACAAATCATTAATCATACAAAAGACCTGGAGTAGTTTATTTCTGTAGAAGGAAAAATAACTGAAACACCATTATACTTGATCTTATAACGCTTAATTCCTTCCCCAATCTGGTGTCAAACTCTCTTCTGTTTTACCTTATTTAAAAGTCTGTCAAACAACAACCCAATACTTTATCCTTGTTTTGGCAGCTTTGGACCATAACGGATACTCTTATGAAATCATAGTTGTTTTTGCCAGCTAGTTACTGGACATCGCTGGTTCTGTTACCTCAGTTCTCAGAAATAGCCCTTTAAAGGGAATATCATTGTACACAATAACAGGTAAATGTGACCTGGCAGGGAGTCAAGCCCTGCACGGAGACACAGAATCTTCTGGTCATGTCCATACATGGACAGGGAACACACACGAGAACTTTGATTAAGGCCTTATAAAGTTATAAGTGTAATTGTGTAATTTTATACGTGTACATATGTTCTTAGAAGTTCTAATACTAAATTTCCATTACATAATCCTCCCTTTGGGAGTTGCTAAAGTCCCATACATATTATACCAATGACATTGAAAAGTCCTTATCATAATGTGCACACAAATTATAAAACAAATAATGATGAAGATATGAGATGAATATAAAACACTGGTGATTCACTCCATCAGTTTTCACAATTTTTTCAACCTTTCTTTAAAACATCTTTGTATGAGCCTGGTACCACCATACACTTGACATCACTAGGATGAAGTCCAAGCCCCCTCTCAAAGAATTTATGTTTATATATTAGGCTTGCGCCAATTTGCAATTGGATCGTATATTTGACGATTGTTTTTTCCTATGCCGATGTTAAGGTGAACTAATTTACTATTAGAACAAATATGTTATAAAAATAATCTCTAGAATCTACGTCCTACTGTGCATTTACAGATGTTTCTGGTGGAGTGGCACGTCTGCCCGCTGAGCCCTGTTAATCAGCACGAGTGGCGAGTGAATTCAAATCCTTAATTACAAACCAGTTTGCCGTCTGTTTTCTGTTGATCTCAAACCCCGCATCTCTGTTCTCCATATGCATGCTCACCAAAATTTTGCTCTGCGCTCCATAAGAGTAGTTAATGTTACGGATGGGATTTGGATTGTGAGGTTAACGATAAGATGATAATGTGATGATAACGCAAAGGCGAAATATTCAGTCAGACATTCAACTTCTTGGACTTTTAGCTAAGCTTCTTAAAATAATACTGTCCTGACAGTCCTGATGGAGCTCAGGATTCATCCATAAGGGCTGCTTTATGACAAACAATTCTACCGCGCAAACATGGAATCAGTGTGTAACAGCTCACCTGTATGTGTAGCAGAACACAGAACATTAATTGGGCTACTGTCAGTTCCTGACCGATCCGGTCGGTGCGTTAATGAAGCTACCGCTGCTGTGCCAAATGCGTAAATGCGCACGTCACTCTCAATTTAAAGACGCACTTATCGTTTCTGCTGCTGTGCGATGCTGCAGGTATTTAATAAAGTCAAAGGAAAGAATATGATGCACAGCCAGCTGTGGAGAGCAAACAGAACAGTCAGTACTGATGTTTCTGCGAAATCCCAGATACATTCAGTTACACCTGAACAACATTATTTTAAGATTCATACATTAATCTAACACGTTTCAGACCTGAGTCACATTACTAGCTGTATTTCAATGGACATTTCAGTAGATTATGTTATAGATGTGATTGAAGAGATCTATGTGTGCACACCTCTGCCAACTAAAGCCAACACTGGAAACGGCTGCAGAAACCGCCCACTCACTGTAAAAATAACTTCACTGATCTTATAATACATCCTTGACCTGTATGTGTCTTGTTATGTGCAGCACCATATTTCTCCCCCTCCCCTGCCGCTCCACGTGAAGTTCCGCTCTGTTACATCAAAATACCAGTTTTGAGGATTAGAAATACGGGGGCCAGGCTCAAAACATTCAGGGCTGAAGCAGTGGCAGCCCGCAGGACTTACAGGATGGACCCAAAGCTTCCACACACTTAATTGTGGTAGAAGCTACAGGATGCCTCTGGCTACAGAGAATGGATATATGAAGTAATTTATCCTACAGTTCTGAGAGACTCAACATTAACCATCTGTCTGAATTCTAGTCTTTTACAATTGTGTATAATTCAGTCAGTGGCATGATGTTGCAGTAACTCAAGACTAGAAGGGGAGTCTCAATTGTTTACTTGTGGATATTCTGCCCACAGTCCAAAGACATACATTAAGGTGGATTGAGGGCTTTAAATTGCTAATAGGTATGTATGTGAGAGTGAGTGACTCTGTCCATCTAAATTATCCCCAACGATGGACTGGCAATCTGCCCAGAGAGTTTTTGTTCTCTGCCAAGCTCCAGCTCCCTGTAGGTAAAAAAAAGAAAGTTTTCACTAACCACTGTTGATCGATGCGCCATGCGTCTTCCTCTGACACAGCCGTGGGAAGGAGACATGCTGAGGGTGCTGCAGCAACCCCCCCACCCTCAGGTGGGTGAGGTACATTATATGTATTGTTTTTTAGTTGTTTTTTTTTTTTTGCATTACACGCCACCTCTCCTGGTCTGTGTCACCCACATATATTTTGTTTTCATTATTGTGAGAAGCTCAAGCTTTCCAGATGATTTCCTATAATTTATTGTATAGTGTCCTGTAGTAATTTGTCTATAGGCCTATTGATATGTTGTGGCAGGAAGGTGAATGAACAAAATATAATTCAAATGCAGCTTTCAACCATCAGCAGCACTTCCGAAATGTGGTTTTAATGACTTAAGTAGCTTAAGTTCCTTTCTTAAACAAAACATCATATGGTGCTGTCAAGGTGTGATTTACAATATTGTAAGGGGATTATGAAAGTTGCTGTTTGTTTTTGTCTGTGTAGCATAAATAAAACATCACATCGAAAAAATATTGTGAATTTTTGGAGGATTATCATTCCAATTAAACTGGATCAATTCCTCCCATAATTCCATCCAACAGTATGTATCAAATTAAATATATAAAAATGTAAATATCAATGATATTTCCCTTATTTCCCATTAGCTTTTTCAATTGATTAATGAACAACAACAAAAAAAGGGTGGTGGGGCTTCCAAGAATCTCCTCCACCAAACAGTTTTCACTGTAAACATTAACAGGTTAACTGAATAAGGATTAAACATCATTGCCCTACATGACCCTAACATTTTTTGTTTGTGCGACAGAGTAATTGAACTTGCTAAACATCCAGATGCTACTGTTTTGCGCTACCATTCCTTAAAACTAATTAAGAGGGAATGTCATTAATTGTTCATGTATAGGCAGCCTGGAATGAAAGCTGTAATTAAGATAATGTGTTATAAGACAGGTTGTGGAGTCCTGCCTTCAAGGTTGATGTAATTCCCCAGGAATTAAATGGAGTAACAAAAGGGAGCTTGAGCTCTAACATTTAAGACATTATTCATCTTGTATCTTTGGAGTTGGTCTTTTTCATGTCACTGTGTATTAGATAAGCATCTGTGTAGAGTCTCTTCTATATGCACTGAAAGTTATAATCACTAACCTGGTGATTAAGTTCTATAGTAATTTTATGTCAATCACAAACACATATTTTCAACTGTTCATCTAAAATTCATGTTGTCCCACATTGAAAAGAGTATGCTAGCAATTTTAATACACATTGTGTCATTGTAGCAGCTGGAAACAGTGTTTATTGTGTATTTCAAAACATGTAATTGCATAGGGAATTAATTGAAAATAGAATCAAAGCTGCTCTAAATTAATTAACTTTTGTTTGTGTTGAAGTGTGTGTTGAATGAAAATCAGTTAAACCCTACCAGAGTGTAACCCTTATGTTCACCAACTGCCATTCCTAAAAAAAAACAAAAAAAAAACTACTTTAGTCTGCAGCTTTACCGTCAAGGGACAATCAGCATATCTGGAAATGCATAATAGATGAAAGACAAGGATTGAGACTTGTGTGTGGCCTACGTTGCTTTCAGTTATGGCCTTCACTGTAAGCATCCCTCTGCTGCTGTTAAGTCAATTGCACACTTTGATCAATCTTGGATCGATATCACCTCTTGGCACTGGTACCGTTTTGCAAATGTCACGCTCCAATTTTTTCCCCCCACAATTGTTTTCTGTGTTGCCCGATGGATCCTTTCCTTTTTTTTTTTTTTTGCTCTTTACTGCAGACCCACTGCATGCATGCATATACTGTATGGCATTACCATTATTTTTTACCATTACTGCTTTGACACAAATAATGTTACTGACATTTTGATCTGGTTTTGGATTTGTTGGACATCACATCAAGCAATTCCAAAAGAAGAATCTTAATTATTGAGCTGAAACTTGTGTGTATTTTTTTCCCCCATCCCCTTACTGCTGAAATGTTCTTGAGCATGAATCTCTACTATAGGTCCAGAGATGCTCCTCTGTAGATGTGTCCACTCAGACCTCTGTGTAGAGTGGCTCAATAAAAGATAATTTACCTACATGGATCAATTAAGTATTACATTAGTGTTGTTAATGAACCTAAGAAGTACCCAATATGTTACATGCTCAATATGGTAAGCGATTTAACTCTTCATTCATCAGGAATGGCAGTGTTTGCCTTCATGCATTCCTTACTAAGCCTTTCATATTTTCCAGTTTGAACCGTATGCATGGTAAGGGGCTACGGTATGCTAAAATTGTGCTTCCTCAGTAAAGTTTATTCTCTACTAAGCCATCCAATTTCTGCCAAGAGCAGTTTCCTCTGATGTACTTCATGATAATCTTCTTAGGATTTAAGGGGAAAATGAAATTCTGATTCCGTACAAATTTGTTTGTTTAAAATAAATTTACCTGAACTGTTGATTGATTCAGGGAGCATGCTGATATGCATTTCCTTGTCCTCAACCAAGGACAAAGTGAAGGACTGCATTTTTAACAGTTTCTGTATACTGCCATGTCTGCAAATGCTTTTTTGGTCTCTCAGATATATAAGTACAGTTGCATTCTTCTGGTTCTCATTTTTATCCTATGCAGGTTCTTTGTAATGTTCTTGATGCCCTTGATGCATCTTCAAGTCTTTTATATCACTTTTATTTATTTTTATTATACACAGTGTTTATAGAGAAACAGCAATATAGTTGTTTTTGTTATGGAGGAGTTTACCCTATTACTCACTACTCATGCTTATCTCATATTGGCAAATTAAAACAATTCTACATTAAATTCTTTCATCTTCATTGTTCACTGTTTGTAACATTGCCATAATAGGAATTTAGGCTAGTTTTATTAGTCAGCTTTCTCTACAGAACAACATCAGCAAAATGGAAATGCTGTTAGGTATAGACCCTTTGTGGTTTCATTGATAACCAACAGCCAGTGCCTTGAGGAAATGCTAAAGAGATAGGTCAAATGACTGTGCAAAGGCCATGGCTCTGTTTTCTCTCTGTTCTCCCCTCGGCCACACTCCCCTCTTGCTAGGCTCATCCCTCTTACTCGCTCATGCAGTGTTCCCCTGGAGAGATGCTGATGGTATATTACTTGGCTGCTGCCTACATTTGTGTCAGGGTGCATTCTGGGATGCATCTCCCAGCTCAGTGGGGTAGTGTTTACCAGCGGCACAACTGACGCCTGGTTGTAGGAACTCTGTAGCAGTGGCTGACCCTGTTTTTCAGGACTTTTTTTTTGGTACAATTGTATTGCTGTGCTGCAGTATGATGTGGCAAAGTGTGCAAAATCCTGTTGAGAGAGCTGACAATGAAATGGACTGAGATAGCAGAAAGCTTGATACATTCCTCCAAGTATCTTTTTCTTCTTTTCTGCCTGCTGCTTGCACACCAAACATAGTGTGGTCACACCACATATACAGTACATACATGCGCACCCACTAGTCTGAGCTGAAGGTTGTTTGTTTGTGACCTTCTCAGTTCAGATTTGTCTGCTCACAAAAAGACATTCAGCTCAGCAGGTTCACAATGCATATGAACAGAATTGTACTGCAACTTTCTTTGAAAATGTTGTATTTATTCATTTATGTATGTATTTATCCATTTATTTAACAAGATAAAGTCCTATTTAGATTTTTATTTTGTTCTTGGCTGAGCTACTTACAAGCATTTCCAAAAACATATCACTTTTTTTAGATGATATTGGTGCTTCATCCAATTTGGCATCACTCTTCCTCCACCAACCTCTGAAGGACATATTACAAGAAATTCTGTTCAAAACAATGCATATATTTCCTCAGAGATTAGTCTGTGACTAAGCCAGACCATTGTACATGTTGGACTGTGGGCGATGTGTGTATACATATATATATATATATATATATATATATATATATATATATATATATATATATATATATATATATATATATGAATTAACTCCTTTTAATGAACATATTTTTTAATATTGCACTGGTAAACTTTACATCTTACATGCCAAAGCCACTGACAGAACAACAGGATCTTTATCCTCTTTGAGTAGCACGTTACATACAACCCCATGTTAACATTACTTAGCAGTGGTCAGTTACTGAGCTAGTTAACCAAACGTGTTTACAGCCAGAGACAAGTGTGTAGGATCATCAGCAGCAGCAATGTGAATACTTAGGCTTACTCCCGGGTGGAGCTGGTCTTGGCAGTCAACCAAATCCCAGCCTGGGTGTTAATGCGTTGTCTCTCCCCATAGGGACAAGGCCCTGCACACACATGCTCATTTCTATGGAGATGAGCTGCATCTCTGATCAGGCAAACATGCAAAGTCATATTGCTCGCTGCAGCAGGGTGACAGCCAGTTACCGGAGCAAAATGTTGTCATCACAGTGCAGATGCAGCAAAAGCAAAGACTACTTGATAACTAGATAGAGAAGGTGCGAATAATATCTGTGGCCCTGTTTCTGACAATCATTATGTCATACAGTCGTACTTGGAAATGGAAACCTTTGTCTAATTTGTATCTAACAAGAATACACGCATGAACGGCAGGAAACTTGTTTACATGCTGTATGGTAGGAAATATTTTGGCTCATAGCCTATGAGATGTGGTCTAGCTTGAAAACGAACTTGTGTTTGACACTAAGCAAATGAATCCGAAAGCAGTCAGCAGTGTAATTGGATGTTAGGATGTGAGTGATTTGATGTTTGAATAGTCCCTATGTTGAGGAATTGTTCGTACATCTTTAAATCATAAAACCTAACAAATGGATTTAGGTGGTTGGCAAGTAAAAGACCTACAGTATTTACTTTTAATAGCAGCAGCTATCTCACTTTGGCACCAGTCGACCTCATCTTTTGCACCTCTTTTTATCTTTACACTGGAAAAAAGTGATTTATTCAAATGTATTTAAATCATGTTGGATTTTCTCAGCTTCCTTCCTCTTTTGCAACCAGGTTAGCACATATTTTGTGATTTGGTTTGGTGGACTTTGATTTGATGGAAATTAGAGCATTGGATATCAGCATAGCTACTGATATCTGGTTAGTTACATTTGACCTGACATTTAATTTAATATATAGAAGTTACTGATCGTCTAGATGCACTTGTATCTCTCTTTGAATACGGTAGCATGGTTTGTCAGTGACTGAAGTCATGGAAGGACACATATACTTAAGCCCCTGTTGTTATATTTTCCTGAAGCAGTGAATAAAAGAATAAACCCGTCTGTATCTCGTGCTATAACATAAAGTATTGTTCTGAGTGCTGTACATCAACACATACAAGTACTTCAATACATGTTCACTGTCATACAACAGTGGCTTCCCAGTGGAATGGTGGTCTCTGTATAGGCAATTTCTCTTTCCATCTCTGCTAGTGACAGAACACGTACAACACAGCGTAACCCACTTTATTGGTGTAGCATAAGGCATCTGAGGTCCGTATTACAGAAAGTGACAGATTTATAATTCTCTGTTGCACATGAGCCACTAGGCAGTTAATGATGTGTGCTGTGAATTCAGATTTCTGCATTATGCCTGACAAGGCTGGCATTGTTGATGGGATGGTTCTGTTACAAATATGTTATGTTTTCATTTACACTTCATTCCCTTTGGTCTTGAAGTGCTGCAGCCCTGTAGCCTGCAGTGTGTTGCCATTAGATGGCCAGCCTGCTTCCTGCTTTTTGCAATCCTGTGAAGGCTTTGCTTTTGATAAAGGTTAGTGTAATCAATCTCCTGGATGTTTATATTTATTGCTCCAGTACAGCTGGGATGTTTCCATTTCCTGCTGATATTGAAGCATGAAGAACTCCGTAAGAGCTAGATCACACACTGATTTAATGTAGCTGAAGTAAGGGGGAAATAATGGAAGGCTTAGTGAGAGTTAGGGTTTTGGATTACAATTAATACTCAGGGATCAGCGTAATGAATGAAGACACCATCCATTTTTATGGCCCATTATCCTCCCTGCTACATTCTAACTGGATCTTTTTTATAATTAGTCACTAGGACATACTTTGTCTGTTTCCAGCTTGTTTTTCCATCTTGTTCAATGCACTAACTTTTAAAAAAAACATTTTGATGGACTTGCTGAATATTTTTGCAATTTCTCTAATGAAGTATCAGTGGTGCATGATGTCTGATTCAAATGTCTTTTAATGTAGGATTTCCTCAGCACAGAAAAAAAAAATATCTATATATGTATTTATATATACAATATATTCACAAGAGACTAATGTAAACCTACATATGCTCTACTTCTCTGTTTAATTATGTGAATTAGATATGGCAGCTTGGCTTCTCCTATATAGTCAATCAATTCAGATTATGTCAATTTTTCAGTTGCAGGCACATCAGTGTTTGTCCTCTATTGTCTGGGATTGTATAGCTAATCAAGATGGATGGAGCCCTATAGAGACGGCTTTGTGCCATTTTTTATTCTTTTTTGATTAATGTGATTTGAATAGGGAACCAGTGTAGTATTACCACTGTGTAACAAATCTTACTACCTGTTCACACCCTCCCCCCCTCATCAGAAAAACACATCATAGAGAGAAAACATCATTATGAATTATGTGCAGTTTAGATTTTAATTACAATTCCAGATTTATTGTTCACATTTGAATAGTCTACAGATGCTGCTTAGCACTAAAGAACAACAGTGGATGCATTTGATTGCTCCATACTGTGCTGCATATCTCTTTTGTAGCTTTGGGGATGCAAATGAGTCTCTGTACGATGTACGCATGGGCATATTGAAGCCAAATTTGAGGCAAAAGCTAGATGTGTGTCTCTGGCTAATGCTATTAGTTGTGAGAGTTGGACTGCTTTGAAAGGAACATCTGGCTGGAGAAGCCTCACTGTTGCTCCAGCGTCTCAAGCAGACAAGGATTACCGCTGTGGCATTTGGTTGAAGTAGATTCAGCATGGAATTAGATGGCCTATATGGAACACCGCTTGGGACAGTGTGACAGTCTTACTCTTCTTGTTAATATGAATACAGGGTGTTAGGAGTGGTGAAAAGCTGTGGAGATCCCTGCATCATGCTTCTGACTGATAATACATGCTTTGATTAATGTTTGAGTACTTTATCTCATGTTCCCTGGCTTTGGGCAGAAAATCCCCACTCTGGACACAGTTTATATTTGCCTGTTTCTATACATTCTGTTGACCATGTTTTATTTCTCAGTAGGATGGTCATATAGTATGTGGCTTTTTCCAAAGCTGCAGGCTGTTTTTTGATTTTATCGATCCACAGTATCAGTATCTCACCTGTCAGTCCCATTTCTGCCCTCAAGCATTACCCTATACATACAGTATAGGAGGAAAAAAAACACATGGAAAAGTCAAAGTAAAATAATCATAGAACAAAAACAGTTAACAATGGAGGGTACTGATTGTTACATTGATTCATATTCCACTAATTACATTACATAATGGAAGCAGTATATATTTTGCTTATAAAAGAAAGAAATTTCCCAGTTTGGGATGAATAAAGTATTTCTATTCTATTCTATAAGCATTAAATAACTTGCAAATGATGTTAGTATGAATGAAAAATCGATTTATTTATTTATTATGGTAGATTTGTTCATTACTGCACTTGTGTTTCGATACACCAAGCAAGGCTCCCTCTATGAATGTGCAATATTTCAAGGGGACCAGGCTGCAGCCAGGCGAGTAGTGCAGATATGCTTCTTCAAGACAGGATACAAGTTCTTACTGAAGAGACTGGGTCTGTATCCCAGGTGTACGTTTTTGGAGGTGGCATATTTTCTCCTAGAAAGCACACTGTCGTCATTATCCTGCTGACATCCTTGTCTGCACACAGTTTAAATATGAGGCTGTATCGCAGCATTGTGAGCCCAGTTATGTCATCTCAAACTTTACTGCTGGTTTCACTCCTACCAGGGCCATAATTGCTTCCACTAGGTGTCCCAGGTCTAGATCAATACATCCAGACTGGATGGCTACAATGAAAACCAACAATTCTGTTTGGCAATTACTTGCACAGTGTGACAGATAAATGGAGCATTGTAGTCAATCATCAATACATAAGGCAGTAATGTCTCTTCACAGAATTCCTTGGTATGATTGTGCCAGTATCAACCCATATTGTATTCTGAAATTGCAAGAATATGCTTTTAACTCTCCCTAAATCTCTATTTTTGCATTAGAACGGTGTTGCTTCAGTAGAGTATTATGCTGCCTGGCTTGTTTTTGACAGCTCGTTTTACAGTTTTGTGTTTGGTCACAGCAATAGACTCTCTTTAAAAGGCTTTCTTCTCCTGTGGCACGTTGCCAGCCATGGCTGATGCAGGTCTCTGTTGACCTTGGAGAAACCGCTGTTTCACCGCACGGGGTAGTAGATGGAGGATCGGGAATGGGGTGAGGAGAAGTTCAGGACAGCCTCATTGCTACTCCAGGGCACAGGAGGACAGCCAAGCTAAATCCATGTGGCAGCTACGCCTGCACTTTATAACAACAATGTGTTCACAATGTAGGCATTAACGATGATTAGATTGTTCCAAGTTGATCTCCACGGCTAACAATAGGAAGTGTCCCTGTGGCTACAATCCTGCAGTGGTCATTGTTAACGTTTCCAATCAGCCGTGCACCTCTGTGTCCATTACTCATAGCCAGCAGATGTGGTGTGTAGCTGTCTGATATTTTCCCTGTTTAAAGGAAGGCTCTCTAGTGCTATCCTTCCTATATAAATTGGGCTCTTTTTACTGGTAGTCTGTTCCCAGTCTCAAAGAACATCAGAGTGATTGAGTTTAATAAAAGCAGTTTATGTTCTAGATCTCCCCCAAATGTCTATCCACCGATGACCCAGGAGTCCGTGTTGGTGTGCTCTTCCTGCCCTCTTCCTGGCCGCACTGGCGTCCGAACCTCTTCTCTGCAACAGTATATTTGCTTGACTTTATTAAGAGTGTTGAACAAATTAGAGAGCCACTACTGGCCCAGAAATGTCCTTGAGGCTTAAAAGTAAATTTGAACTGCCGACTCTAACAAAGTTGTACATCAAATCTCTGACAGTCCAAAACTTCTCAAACCCCCAGTGATCCCGTTTCACTGCTGACTAATCTTTTCTTTCTGTCTTAGAACCACCTGTAGGTCTCTGCTCTTTTGATTATGGATCCGCTTTTTTGGTTGTAGAGGCTTAAAACAGCAGTAGGAATATACAAATTTTAAAAGTGGAACTGGCTGGCTTGTAGATACTGTGACACTACATTTGAAGAGATACATTTCTGTTGTCAGTCTGTCGTTACAATCTACAGCTCCTCGAGCATCAGTCCCTTCATTGTTAAACCACTTCATCCCAGAAATGTCAGAGCATAAAAGTCTGTATAAATGAGCTACTTCATCGAGTAGTTTGTTGCACAGAATCCAACACAGGTGAGACACATGAAAGATAACAACAAGCATTTCAACAACACAAGAGAGTGACAGGTCTTAGTGATTTGGTGACTAAAAGGCTGTTTCTGTGGACTTCTGAATAAGGTTTGTGTACTTCTTCATCTTGCAGCGCAGACTAATGAGATGTATACACAAGCAGTATGTTTGGGGGTTGAATCATGGTTCCTTGCATAAAATATCATGCAAATATATTTGTTTTGTTGTCTACCTTGGGTGTCTTTAGTCTATGCTGATTATCAGCGGCAGGTTTAGGCACAGCCTCTTCCTTCCTCCTGTGGATTCTCTCTCAGTGAGGGGCTTAAACCTGCAGCTTTGAATGACAGTGTAGCTACAACGGCAGAGTTAAGCAAGCAGGGTTGGAAATGAACACCTACCACGAGCTATATGTTGGTAAAATATGTGTCCTGATTTTTATCTGCTGACAGAAGATTGTTTGAACTATTCAAATCATGGTAAAAGCATGGCTCTGTATCTGACAGACAGTCAGTTGGGCGTCTGCTCCATTGACACGACACAGAGTGGTAGCAAAAACTTTGAGCCCGGTGAACAGATTTCTGTGAGAATTGTCCTCCAGTAAGTACGTTTTGGCAGGTTAAGTTTTTAATTTACCGACTTGGCTGGTGAGCCAAGATACCAAGATCTGGTCAATGAGAGTAAATATTTGCAAAACATCCTGAAATCTTGTCTTTTGGCAGCCTGTGCGTACTGAGCAGCAATTCAGAGGCTGATTTGGAGAATCCACGGAGCTCCATGGACTGTTTGGCCCTGACACTGTCTGAACACTGTGCTGCACCCACAGTGCCCTGCCTGACAACTATTTGCTCTCGAGTCCAAAAGAGTTTATTGGTTGGAAGAGGGGGCAAAAGAATCTTTCAACCCAAAAAAGTTTTCTGTGTTATCTCAACCGAAGAAAAAGGATAGAATTTCTAAAGTTTCCTGTTTGTTTTTACGCAACTGCACTACTTTAGGGTTACTGTCTTGTAAAGTTTTACTTTTTTAATTATTATTGTTCCTGATATCTTACATGCTATATAATTATATTAATAAACCTGTTTTTAGCAAAATAATAAAATATCAGTAATACGAATGAAAGTCTAAGTGGGAGAATGCGACTGCTGAAACAGACACGACATAATCAGCTGAGTGTTTAGAAGACGTATCTTTCACTTTGTTGGAGTTGTCGGAACTACAAAAACACTCCACTCGGGGTTGTACAGTGGTGTTACAAGGTACTCTACCTTCTCTTATAAACAATCTTTGGCTGAGTGCAGACACCGGCTGCAGAGAGCACACAAACCCGACAACAGCCAAGTTTAATTTTGGCCTGTCATCAAATTACTCAGAGAATTAACGTTGATTAGCGACAGCTGATGTAACCCGCTGCTGCCATTTGTCATTTTAACCAGGGAAAGCGACTGTCAGCGCTGGCTAAAACTCAGAACTGCTACCTGAATGTGTTGCACACTACTTTGTACGAGATGCCACACATGATTTTCGACTATAATTCACTGTATGTGAACTTATAATTTAAATCTTTCAGTGTTGTGAAAATGGCACTACATGTTCACATTGCAAAGTGACACAAATACATTTCAGCATCTCAACTGCATAATACTGTACAGTACTTACCATTGTGGATTTGTGAGTTTTCAGCTGCTGTGTTATTCTGGTGAAGTCTTGTTCATTCATTCCCTCTGACAGCTGTCATTTCAGTTGGTGAGTGGGAATCATTTCACTGTGCTTCCAGCAGTCAAGCATGTTTCATGTTTCCACCAGTGTTCGGTTGCTGGTTTATGAGATTGAGCGTGTGACCTGTTATATGGGTGGGTCATCTTGAACTTGGCAGAGGAAAATGAAGGCAGTGGCTGGGGAGAGAGGAAAATAGAGTAAAGCGGAAGAGGAGAAAATTTGTTCTACACAGTTAATCAACCAAAGTCATCATTGCCCTCAAAATTCTAGTATGCAATTCACAACTGTTCAACTCCATCAGTGTGATTTAAGTACACACATTCAGTTCCTGCAATAAGTGTGCCAGTGTATATGATATATATTCATGAGAAGAAAAAATTTAGCAGGAATGTTTTTCCATTAAAATTAATACTAGATGCACAGCATCATTAACATTAAGGAAAAATGGGGCTATTCTACAGAATGCTTGTAAATATTCAACATTTAAATGAACATTACCGAGCTGTTTTCGTATGAAAGTATGAAAAGATAATTTCTCAAAAAAGTCTGCTGGACTCCTTGTGAATTCGAAATGCAGGGTGTTGTAGATTGATGTTGCTCTGCTGTCACATTTAACTGTATTTATTCCTTTCGGTAGACTGTAGCCCTTTGACTCTGCATGGCTGGACCACAGTGTTTTGGTTTAATTTGTCATCTGTCATGTAGGACTTCAAGTTAATCCCATTTTAAATTATAGATGCAAACACTGCAAGCATTCATTTTCTGACATAAGCGCTGAGTTACTGTGGGATCCATGGCTTGTATAATGTGTTATTATAATTATGATAGTATTTGCAAATATTTTATATAATTCAATTTGACAGAGTATCTGTGTTGGTTATGAATCAACCAAGTAACACCGAGTTAATGTTACAGTCTATCTTGGGTGCCCTTTTTTTGAAAAACAATCAGTTACCACAACAGTAAGTTACCACATGTGATAACTTGTTTCTTGTTTTTAACATCAAAATCTCAACTGAACTGAAGAATGAAAAACCATCTGCTTCAATAGCATTTACCAAAAATGAAAGCAGTAATATGTTTACAGTTCATGCTACAGTAACCAGTTTAAAAATTGATGTAAGGCAATTTAACTTAATCCTCATGACAGCAGTCAGAGCTTAACCAGGTTATTCTAAACAAGTTATGACATTTACACGCAGCACACAAAAAGTGGATTACCGGAGAAACCAGATTAAGAATGAAATTCTCCATGCCTGTAAGTGTGGCAACTGATTGAATCAGACCCTCGCTCTTAACACTCTCAGTTCAGCTCCAAATAACCTCTTGTCTCTCTGTCTGTGAGGCCTCCAGAATGACACTTCAGGGGGGAGACAGTCGCTCCCTGTCAGTACATTCATTCTCAGTCAGAGGGCAGCTGGTGCTTCCAGGTCCGTCACTGAGTCAGTGGTGTTGTGGCCGATGTGCCTGTGTTTCTGCACTGAGCCGTGTGATTGCCATGTGTCAGAGAGCATGGCCAAGTCTCACTCGGGGCATCTGCAGATTAGTGTGTGTTGCCTGAGTGACCATATTTCTTGGCCGTCCAATCCTCTCCTCTCCTCTCCTCTCCTCTACTTTCCTCTGAGTCTTAAGATGCTGGCTGTTATTCCGAACACAGCTCCAGTTGTGCCACTGTTCACTACGCAGAGGCATTCAGGTAGCACTGCTTCGAGGCTCTATGATCATTATTAGGCTCTTAGCGTTTGATATGCAGGTGTTTGTGCATATCACGACTAAACATGTTTTCCCTCCAGAAGCACCATTTTGATTTGACTATGACCCAGTTTATAAATGGTCTGTCAATAATGAGGTGACAAGATAAGTGTACACTGCACATTTTTCATCACCACTGTTGGTAAGCAAGCACGGCAACACTGTATAAGAAAGAACACTGTAAAAAAACAAAGAACATACCATACCATCCAGGTATTTTGACCTGTTTCAACAGAAAATCATTGGGAACACAGGAGCACTGTTTGATTGTCCAGTGATCTCTGGGAATTGCAGTACGAAAACCACCATGGCAACACATATGTTACAGCCACAACTAAGATACACACTTAAAACTAACATTATTATCTTAAATTCATTGTTCAATATCTGTTTTGTTCTTATAAACCTGCAAGTGAAAGGCAATATAGGCTAATAAGTGAATTGATCAGTATGCCTTTGCACAACGGATAGACAGATCAATGAGTAGCTTATTGAGCTCATAAAATTCTTCTCCAGTTATAGTGCACATAACACATGAAGTTAGGACCACATATGACAAAAGCACCATAACAATACAATATCAATACAAAACAATAAAACATTTACCACATAATAGAGAGAGAAACCACAGAATATATGAGTTGGCTTACGACTTAGGGCTGCACGATATTGGACAAAAACTGATGGATATACAACAGATATACAGATACACAACTAACAATCATAATGTTCATAATTTGGGTACTTTAAAAGTATATCCTCTTTTAACAAAACAAAATAAACTTTACAAATGGACCTTTACATGTAATCTTCCATTTTTAATGATGTTAAGATCTGTGTGGTGGAAGATAAACAGGGATCCCAGCGCGGCTGAGAATGGTGAAACCCTCAGACTCGAGCAACAAACAGATTTATGATTTATGGAGATAAATGCATAACTGAAATAAAATTACAGTTACACCTGTTGCAGTGTTTGCCTAAATGTTCTCAGCTGGCAGGCACTTACCTACAGTTAAACTGGTTACGGTTTGCTTTTCTTCATTTCTGGAGGTAATTGCGGTGCTTTTTGAGGACAGATGATGTTAAGGGCTTCACACTGTGGGCAAACTACAGTTGGCACTGCAGGGTGACTCTGCTGTTTCACAGCCATCTGGCTCCTCTGTCTGTCCGTCTGTCTGTCTGTCTGTCTGTTTGGACTCAGGTAGCTTCAACATACTCCTGTCCATCTATGATTAATATATGTCCACATGTGCCTAAGCTCATATACTCTGAGATATGGGTCTAATAATTTCACATGAGTCCCATCCTACTCTTATTACATCCTAAAGTAATTTCTTTATTGTTTGGTACTTTACCACCACCAAAAGTATGGCATTTTGCCCACTCATTACTTGAAGGCAAAAAGCCACCGGTGACACTGCTGGAGAACCCTAGTGGTGGACTTTGAATGTTGCAGCTGTTGTTCTTGCTAAAGCAGCAGGAAAAGAGGTCCTCAGCTGGTAAATTACTGTGTTTTACATGAAATATTCACTTCAGCTCATGTTCAGACGTGACGTTGACAAACTAAAGTAAATAAAACATTTTTTTAATACATTTCTGCCTAGCAAAGAGCAAAAATAATTTTTAGGTTCTCCTGGGTGGAAATCCTATCAGCTAAGGCAACATGATGAAACGGCATGTCATGCATGCAGTAATTACGGTGCTGCACTCGTTTATGTTTTATTTTATTGAGTTACTAACCCACACACTTTTACCCTGAGCACTGAACAAACAAACCTCATATTTTGGCCTTCTGAGTAGTTTAATCTGGTTGAATATTCATATACCCTACAGAAGCGAGGCTAGCAGTGCGCTGTCTACAACGCTGTCTGGAATTGATCAGTGCATGCGAATGAGAAGGATGCATTGTTGACATTACTCCCACTTTCAGAGAGCATCATTCTGCTCAGCAGCCTCATGATGTTAGGCAGATTGAGGCTGACAGGTTGTGTTGATGCAAGTAATTACACAGTAGATCAAATAAGACCATAATAGAGCGATCAATCACTGGGCTGAGACCATACCACACTCATACACATGCATACGCATACCCACGTAAACACACACAGAGTTTGATGAAATGAATGTAGTGTTTTTCTGAGACAACCTTTTTCAAGAAATAGCAAGTTTATGTTTCTAATACGTTCTGTTTTAAACTGCAACCCTATTCCTATTTTCCATCATATTTTCCAAGCATCTGTTATTTTATTGATTGATTTTCACAAGTTGTTCCTTTTACACTTCAATGTCAAGAGACTGTCAATAACAGCTTTCCATGCAAATGATTACAGATTGTTCTTGCTGTCTTTTATTTGTTTTTACCGTTTGATAACCTAGTTGACATTCAGCTGGAGAGAAAAGTGAAAAGCACTTTGTCTTTGCCTAATGTAAACTGAACATGGCACTCGGCTGTGTTGTTTTATGTTGCTGTGGCTTGGTTCAGGGAAGCTTTTTAGAGCTTGTAAAAATCTCTGCTGCAGAGGGGCAAGGAATTGCCTCCCTCTCCAACTCCCACCGATTGTGGATTTGGGTAAATGTATGGTGTCAGACATTCTGGTAAAACCTTGCAGCTGGCTACAAGATGGGACAGCAGTTTTCTTTGTGTGTTTGAGTTGTACATATTCACATGCTTTAATGTATGATGTATGTGTATCCCTACACTGCTTTTCTCCATAGAGCTCCCAGGCTGGGCTTGAATTATTCATTCCTTTTTCATTTTCTCCCAGCATGAACATGACAGGGTTGAGGTAGAGGTTGAAGTACGAGGAAAGACTCACCTCTTTTTGTCCTGACTGGCTGTCCCGTTCATTTTAATTCAGCCTCACTGAGTGAATGAAGCAGGTTGGACTCTGTCAGTGAACTCTGTAAATATTTGGATAACACTAGTCTGGCTCTACACCGTTATTATTGTATGTGAAGTGATGACACAGTGACTGAGATTAATGTGTGGACTGTCAGCTTTGACTAGAGAATGTTTTTCCACCACATCTACATTTAATAAAATATTTTCTCTTTTCTATTGTCTATGCGTCTGCCCATTTTAGGATACAAAAAGCATTTGGACAGTTAAAAACATCCTTTTGTCACAATATCCTTTTGTCCAAAAGGATGTCATCCAAAAGTCTTGAAATTTCAATGTTGAACCACTAAAAAAGCCTCAAATGCATTTTAAATAAAGCTTATATTATTAGTATAAAATATACTTTTTATATTTTAAGTTATATTGTATATTGGAAAAAATATTTAGGTGACTGCATGGCTATAATAGCCAAGCAACAAAAACACACTGTTGTACAGCTGTGGTTTGTGTAATTCCATTGATTAACATTATATTCTATATTTATATGAGGTTTGGAAAATGTGGTTATTAAATTTTCTTTTTATGCACAATTAATATATTTTCAGGAAAAGGATATCAGAAAACACTGTGTTGGTCTAATTTTTAGCTCAACAATGGACCTTTGAATGGTAATCACGCAGATTATTGCTGTAATATTAAGAACAAAGAGAAGAATAATCCCCCAATTAGCCTTACAATCAGAGTTGTTTTTCTTCATGATATTTGTTAGTTGATTTGCTAGTTGTTTTTGCACCTACATTTTGTCACCAAAACAGCATTGCTACCTACAGTATAGAGCTGATATTAATGTTTCCTTGCACATATGCCAACATGCTGGACAAACCTTTTGGCACACTGTGGTTCTGTGCACCAAGCTTTACTTACTACCAGAGTTCTTTTGAGACTGGCAGGCAGTTGTTGTGCCTAAGCCAGATAAACCTTGACTCCTTATCCAAAAAGTGTAATTATTTACAAGAAGAGATATATATCATGCCGACATAAATGTTTGATACATGAGACGTAGCCAACATGTGGTAGTCCCCAAAACAAATAAGATTGTAGAAAATGTATAAGAATTAAGTTGTGTTTTTCCTATTGGCACTTTGTTTCTCATATTTTCATTGATACATTCTGAGTCTTCAACTTTTCACTGTGTCTCCACTGTGTTCTGCTTTAATTCACTTTTTAATTCTAGACTACTTGTGTGTTAAGTGTGAAGGTTTATGTCAGCACACCAGCAGCATGCATCCTTTTTTTGGAAAGGATTAAAGATCCAGCGTGTGTCTAGCCTGCCTCAGATAACATTCAGCTACACTGATTTCATATTCCACTTGGCATGAGAGCAGAATCACGGATGATACCAACAGCCACAGGTAAATCCTCACAAAGGAGCAGAGATTTCCTCATTTTGCTGTACTGTCAGTGCTGGCCTTAAATGCAGGAACATTTCTTTATTGGAGTTTAACTGCATGATGGAATTTTACCCCATGAGTGCTGAACATTGCAGTGAAATAATTTTGTGATGCATGTGCACATTGTCTAACTCAATGTTCATGCCTGTGTACTATAAAGCAAGAATGCTGCTGTTTTTACCAAAGTCAAGTGGAGCATATGGGGGTCCAGCATGGGATCATATTGTCCTTTTGTCTCTGGGTAATGACCGTGAATTGTCCTGGGCTGACAGGCCAGGCAGGTGGGGCAGGCAGTAAGCAGTCAAGTAATTACACTGCAGGACCAGGGGGGTGAAAGGCAGAGCTGCAAGGACTCAGAGGCGTGGACTTTGGCTGGAGTGGCTGGCCTGCTCTTGTGGAGGTGACAGAGCTGTGATGGCAGCTGGTGCTTGGTGGTCAAGACATAAGCACTTGTCGCAAGCAGTGAGGTTAGTGACTAACACATGGCCAGTAGAGCCCTGCAGATTGGACACAGAATTTGACAGTATACAGACCGACCAACGACTGCAGACTTGAGGCTTTCAATCACAAAAAATTGCCATAGTGTCTTCAGGTATCCTTAGACAGGAAGACAATATGGCAGTTTATTTTCTAAACCCCACTTTGACACCCTGTTGCAATTATCACTTGCAAGTTTGACCAACAGAGTCAAAGGCTGCAGCATCCCAACAAATCCTCTAGTTATAATTGGCTAGATTATCATCGCTATTAGTCGGTGATTAACAGATGTTGGACGTCAATGGCATTAAAGGACAGCAGGGTCCTCCCTCCCACTCCCACTACTCCCAGCAGCGTGCCTTTGAGGTTCACATGAAGCTGTTAATGTACCTGCACTGAGAGATGACCCCTGCCTCACCCAGACATTGAATATGCAAAGCTCTCTGTTCATTGCTGCTACAAAGGCACTCATAATGAGCTTGGATGTCTGATTAATTGTGCTTATCCACTGGCTATTAGAGAATGCTCTAACTAGTATCTAGTATATAATGATGTGTGGACAACCAGTGGTCCTGATTCATTTAATCCTCACCTGCCACCCCCATTGCTTTTTGTGTTGCCCTTGCCTGATGCCACAAGACCTAGTGGCCCTTACACTATAAAACAAATTGCAGATTTCCCTCTAATTACAAATGTAACGATATGCTATTGCTAAGTGTTTTATTTTTAACGCTGATAGTTTTATTTCTACTACTATTACAGTGGCATTACTGTAGATGTGCAAAAATTGGCCAGTTTTTCGACATGCACCCACTCCTCTTAATCATGTTAAAACATAAACTCCCCCTTTTGTGTATCCATACTTTCATGCCAAATCTTAGGGAATTTTATGTTAGAGGAGAGGAGAGCTCTTTCTGATACTGTGGATATTATTGTTGTGTGTACATTATCTCCGTGCTTTGTCAGGCAGCTCAGATTTGGTTGAGCTGTGAGAGTCTCTGTTGGTTGGTTCAGGTATCTCCAGCATTTGAAGTATAGCCAGTGGATGGTTGCTTGGTGGTACATGTAAATACAAATTACATTAAAGGGGAGAAAGATTACGGGGATTTAAATACACATGCCCCAGGCAAGGATCTGTGAGTGTGGGAATCAGAGAAATTGAGTCCAAAAAAAAGGGGATGCTTTATTATGCTTATGCTTATGCTTGTATTAGGTGTTGAAAGTGTGACAAGGTACTGTATATGCTCTGTTCTTGTTTTAGCTCAGCAATTTCCATTTTTCCCTTATGAATTTTAATAAGGAAATATAAGCTTTCTTTATTTACTCAGCTAATTGTACATAAATCCAGTGGGAAAAGGGTACTTTACCACTGTGCCCCTGCTAGATGAAATACCCGACTCACTAAGGCAGAGCTTTGACCTAGGTATACGGCTACTGTGTATTCTTGTGATTTTCACTTTGTGGAAGGACTTTCATTTTACAGGCATAAAGGCGTCAGCTCCATCCCATCGAATATTTAATTTTTTCTTATCATGGTTAGGTTTTGTTGTCCTTTTTTTTTTTTTGCTGTATGTTCATTGAGAGCAATGGAAAAATTCCTTGTATGTGTACACATACTTTGCCAATAAAGCTGATTCTGAAGGAGAACAGTGGGTTGGCAACAGAGTCTTAACAAAGTGTGTATTTGTGTTGTCAGCTTAAAGTTGTCATTACTCCTCCACAGTAACCTCAATCTTGGCTTTATGCAGCTGCATGACATTTGGCCTTGTGCAGACCAAAAAGAAAAGGGACGTTAGCACATATATTCTACATGATGTTTTCGTTGAAGTAGATAGTGTATGTTTAACACCGTTGTTATCTGCATGACATGTCTCTATCTGTACGTGTCATCTGAGGTTTGACAATATCATAATCTCTCTGTGAAAGAAACCGGTATGGCTTGCTGTCAGGTTGTTGATGAATTGTTTGTGAGGAAACAGTGTCATTAGTGTTGTGGTCAGACAGAGGAAGTGGGGGATTGCTGCAGTAAACACTGTGGACTCTCTCTTCCACTTTCTTCCTCTCTCCTCCCCAGTTCTGTGACCTGCATACTGATCCATGTTTTTAACCTGGAGGACATCTTGTCCCAGTCCTAGCCTGGTAAGGGAAGTGACACTTTGATGATCTGGAGAGGACATACTCAAGAGCTCTCTGCTGTCATCCCTTTTTATCTTTTGCCTTTTTTGCCTTCTAAAGGTCCATCTCTACCGTCTCTGTTTCCATCTTCTCTCTCTATCTCTCCCTCTGGTGTCTGCATTGCAGTGTACTTTTCTTTCCTCTATCAAACAAGAGATGTTTATATCAGCAGTGGACCTTTAAACTCCTCCTCTTCTCCCTGTCCTCTCCTTTCCAGATGGAAATTAGCATTGCATATTTTTGGATGGATGTGCCTTGCTTCTCTCTTTACATTATATGAGACATCAGGAGAGCATATGTTTTTTGATAGCAGTATTCAGCAGGAGGAAACTGGGCTTCACAAAACCCCTCGACTGTTAGGTATATCCCCAGCTGTCTGCGTCATCCAGTTTAGATGCAACATGATGTCTTTGAAATGTGAGCTTGATTTCAGCCAAATTATAACTCAAGGTCAGTGGGGTTAATACCAGCTCACAACTGTAGTGCTATATCTAATGTGCTTAATTAGCTGGGAATTAGAGAGGCTTGGTTGATACTTGTGTGTTCAGAGATGGAGAGGAAGACATTTTTGTTTCAGTTTTCCTGTATTATGGGATTATATCACATGGCTTGACTGCGTCAACAAACGTGAACGGATGAGAATGCTGCAGTGCAGAGTACTGTCAAGGTGACTGTTTGTCTTGGGTCAAATTATAACTAAGTTATGGTTGCTGCCAATTTACACAATTATAGTTTTTGGACAGAAGCTTCATGTCCCTTCAACTTTTTTTTGGATTAAGAGGGTGTTCCCATTCAGATCATGTACACAGTTTTTTACTTCTGCACTGTTTGATACCTTCGCTGTCTGTCCAATTTAGCTTGGTATCCTTTATTGACAAAGAAATTAGACTATATATATTTTCTCCTTTGTCCCGTGAGGTTGTTATTGTGTCAGTTTAGCACTCAGATTGGATGATGTGTGTTCTGTGACTAGCACTATCATTCAGTCAGGTTTTTCTGGTAGATGTGTTCACACCGCACACCCTCTTTCCTTTTGCAAGATATACTTCCTGCAAGATTGCCTTTTAATTTTCTTCCTCTCCCCCTCTGGAGAGGTGAGCACTTCTCCTGTTTGACAATTCCAAGCATTTCAAGGGATTAGAGGAACGACCACATGATACAACCCACCAGAATAGTAAACAGGCCTGTGTTGCCACACAGTAAGCTGTGAATATGAGATAGGAAAAGCAGTGTGGCTTGGAGCACTCCCCCCACCCCCCTCGGACCTAAACCGCTTTCCCACTAACCCAACCCCCAGCCCCTGTGAGTGTGGCCAGCTAAAAGGTGTGATTAATTAGTTGAGTGGAACAGAGGCAAAGTGCTCTCATACTCTTTACTTAAGTGCCATTTAAAAGCAAACGGACCATTATTAGAACAGTCCATTATTAGGCTATGATCCCTATTTTAGTTTGTACCAGTCAGGCTGCTTTAAAGTTTAAGACTGGCCATAGATGAAAGGCCTCTCTTCTATGACTATTGGCTGCTCCACATGACAAGGTTTGGCATGGAACTCAGGAGCTCAGGGTAGACGGTGTAGACACTATAAAAGCATTTTACACCAGAGAAAGTGAGAACTCCATGTTACAAAGCTAAACCTATCAGTTTCACTTAAAGCGGACCCTCCCATTTGACATGTCAGAAGTCTAGCGCTGATTCTCGACTGGGTTCCACAAGGAGGGAGCTGTCCTCAGTGCTGAAATCCAGAGCGGCAGCTGGTGTCTGTGGTAGGAGCCGAGGGATTCTCACTGTTTAACTGCCTCTTTATCATTGCAGTAATCAGTCACTTTATAGCCTCCAACATGGAGGGAATCATTCAGAACCCTACTACTTTGCCCTCAAAGCCCATATTGTGGTATTTTTTAGTTTAGCATTTCCTGATGAGCTGATGAGCTTTAAGTATATCTTTGGGGTTTCATCTTGCAGAGCAGGTCAATGTATGAATAATTTGACATCATAATTTAAAAACTATGTTTCATTGTTCTCTAGTTTTACCTTCAAACTTTTCAATTTATTCACCCCTCTGGCTTTTGGTGTCTGAATAATATCCAGATCCTATAACTCGCAAGGAAAGCTACCTTATCAAAATAAATGCAGCTTCCCGCAAAACTCTCCTCACAATCCCTTTTCCTTCAAATGCTGTGTGTAGCTTTTTTTTGAATTATAAATAATAAAATTATGAATAATGTGATATCATACATTCAAATAACAGGACCCGTCCAGTCCTTTGTGCTCCACTTTCACCTTCAAATGAAATAACCTCGTACATGAAGTGGCACATAGGACTAAATTATTTTTACCACACCTGACATGTTTTTCCATTTATTCCATTTTCCTGCAGATGGAAATTGTAGTCATGCTATTACTGCTAATTTAGGTATATGCATGAGCACCCTGAACATTTTACCTTAAGTCAAGGCAGCTAGAGAAATCACACTTTCTGTGCTGTTTGAGATTTGCTACACTTCATTTTCCCCTTAATTATTGTCAGAGAAGATGAAAATAGACAGAGGTCACACCTTTCCCAAGGTAAGGCCTTTTACAGTTGACAATGGAAAGAGCTTTTAATATTCAGGTCATATTTAGGTACTTCTGTTCTCTTTTTGTGTGATCACCTATTCCCTTCCTCTTAAAAACAGGACAAATGGCTTTTTAGTGTTTACTTAGGGACTGCTGATTTGATATAATTGTCTGTGATTTAATTAATTGTAGCAGCTGTACAGTTCAGGGAGACATTTCAGAGCCTTGATGTTTTGTCAAAAAGGAGTCAAATTATTGCTTTCAAGATGTTGGTGAATAAATGTTGGTAAGTGTGTGTTTGTTGGTGTGTTTCTGTGTTTGCAGGGTGTGAGTTCAAAATACAATAATGTTTGTTTGACTGCTACTAGTGTAGTTGATGTCATCTTTAAGTTTGTTTTATTTTTTTCGCTGGATAAATTGGCTATTACAGGAGAACCTTGTTATTCCATCTTAGAAATGACAAATATTGCCGATGTTGTTGCAGGGAGCAGAGACCAGGACATTTAATACAGTTGTACGCTGCCGGGATCAAGTTGAGATGAAATATTTGAAGTGGCCGTCTCCTTCTCAACCGCACTCTTGCATTGTTTGGTGCATTTTCACCTCTTTCATTTGCTCTTCCCCATATGTCTCTTTGCCATACTTTAAAGTCTGAATGCTGCTCGAGGCTTAGCCTGCTAGGCTGAGGATGTCCCAGTCTCACCAACAGCGATGTCTTACGACTGCTGTTGATCTATCCCGTCTGTCCTCAACTGCACTTTTAATGATAACCTCAATGCACCCCTAAACATAGTGGCTCATGTTACTCTCTGCCAGCTTGATTTCCAATCACTCACAAACGCACACAATGTAGCTGTCTTCCCGCAGCCTCTTAATCATAAATCAGACTTCAGAACAGTTTAGACATAAAGGCCGGACTTTATTAAATCCCCATCTTGCTGTCGGATATCAGAAGTTGTACTCATCAACTAATGGAGCAAAGACTGGATGTCACTTCAAGAAAAAGAAGGATCATGTGTCTTGGTAATTTGTCCAAAATACCTCTTGTTAGGTCAACAGGAAGCCAGGGGGATAGTCATTTTCAGAGGTGGCTGCCAGCAGCTGATTAAAACCGAGCTTGTGTAATAGCTTTTTCGGAGAAGCAACACAAAATTCTCTCCTAGCCATTTTTACAATTATTTTGTTGTTGTCATTGTTGCCACCTGTGACTTCTGTTTTGGTTAATTCTCATTTCCTTCCTCCTAAACTCCTATCGGCTCTAATCAGAACACTGCTCAGATTCCAGTATTGGGGGTCCTGGACCATAACCCAGTTCTCTGACCCACCTACACTGTGCCCAATGAAATCAGACACATTTGGGAAAAAATGTAATTTGGCCGTCTAGAGATCCAACACTCTCACATTAATAGGGGTATCTGCACCAACTCCTGTCTTCAAGTGCCCCTGTTGTGCTCCACTTAACCCAGACTCACTCTGTTATTTGGAGTGAAATATAGTGGAAAATATCGTCCACTACGACCTTGACTTCCTACTTAACATTGGTACGGTCAAGTGCTTGTGAGACTGCTGTCAGAGCTAGAGCTCATCATTTGAACAATTCAGTTGTTATTGACTCAACTCAACAAGCTCCTGTGACTTTGTATGTACATTATGATCATGATGATGAACACTGATGTGTCTATTTCCTATGCCCTGGTACAGTCTACCACACTTTAGGTTATGAGTTAAAACATGTTTTTAATGCACACTGAATACATTAATCATTTAGTATTCAATGAAACAACCTTAAAAGGTATTCTGCAGATTCTGCTGTTTACTTACGATGATCAGTCAGCTAGATGTATTGTTTGAATGAGTAGGTATATTTTATCCTCCTTATTTAGAAATAAGTATTGAAGTAATTAAGAAAAACATGCAGAGTTTAATTGGTGAATTGACTATGAAATAAAGTTGAGACATAAAAAAAAAAAAAAGCAATTTACCAGCAATTACCACTGTGAAATATAGTTTGCATTAGGTTAAATTAACTGCCAGGAATAATTTATTGGTGATTTGGGTTCCATGGGCTACACAATACAGTAAATCAGAAAATTAATGTTTAATTGCACATTCCAAGACAGAAGTCGTGCTTAAGTTCAAACAAAATAACTGTCTGGAGAGCAATAAAGAGCAATAAATTAATAACTTGAATGAATCTTCTACTATGACTACACTAATCCCAGCTGATAAATAGAAGGTGGGAGAACAAAGCTGTCACTGAACTGACAAACATATGTTTACAGACAAGTTATAAATTGATATTCTTAATGAAATTAGGAGAAGGGAAGAGACAGAGTGTGGCTCCATTAACTGCATTACACTTTCCAAAATCTTCAGTGATGGACTCCCTGGCAGACTCATTATGAAACACCTTTCATCTTCAATTTCCTGGTGCCTTTTTAGCCACATCTGTATGCTGCAGGCGTCCAGTCCAGTTCAGTGAAGCATAAACACTGTAATCTTTAAATCTTTAGCAGTGTTTCCACAAACAATACACCAACCCTCCCGAAGTCTCAATCACAGTCTGGTCACATGCACAGGGTTAGTAGTTAATTCAGGTCACATTCTGACCAGTCCTGCCAGTGCTTACTGGTCGGTTTATGATAATCTCTATTTAAATGCAAGCAAACAGTCAACACTTCTGTTTAGGTTCTGTAAATAAATGCTACTGTGATTCTCACCTCATAATGCAGGCAGGGGTCATAATCAAAGGATGGTGACTTTGGTACATACTTGCATAAATATTGCTGTCATTATGGTTGTTTTTATGGTTCCTTGTATAAACTTTAATTTCATATATCTCTTTTTCTTTTTTCTTTTTACTGTTTCTTTATCACTTTCCCTTTCACATTTTATCGCTGAACTAATAAATATGGTGTCTGAGCTGTGAGGAAACAAGTGTTGGCAAATGTGTTACCCTGCTCAACCACTATCAGACATATGGATGTCAGATATAGACTTACTGCGAATCCACTCTCTGACTGTACATGGCAGGAGATGTACTCAGAAATTCAGACATACCAGGTGGCTGCTGTCTGGTGGCTGTTAGACTGAACCTAATTTTTAGTGAAGGAGAGGAGACTATGCAGGTGTCACACAGAAGGTACTGGGCATTATGTAGTGGGTATTATGCAGTCGCTGCGTCCTCTCACCTGTCTAGGTAGAGCTGCTCAATCATGTACTTTACCCTCAATTATAATGTACACATCTGCTTTACAGTCTGTAGCAAGATGAGAAAAGTTTGGTTCTAACTTCTGGCTGATGCTAGTTTATGAGTTCAGGGGATTGGTTGATTTGCCAAGTCATTCAGTAAGCCACAGGGCCAGTATGACATTTTTGGACTAAATATATGTACTTTTCACATGGTTGCGTGATGGTGGCAATGCAAATATGAATCTGGATTAAGTTGAAAATGATGAAGTGTTCCACTCTCTCAACCATGTCAGGAACAAGATATGGTCCTGTGTTACTGTCACAGCACTTCAGAGACTGTCATATCTATTGTAGGTCCTGCAGTCTCTATTTCTCTCTCTCTCCCTCTCTCTGTCTCTCTCTCTCTATCTCTCTATCCTTACTCTCTCAAATTTAAAATCAAATTAGCTTTATTGGCATGAAGGATCAGAAATCTGTATTGCCAAGGGTGTACAGAACATTATTATTATTAACACTGGTCAATGATAACATGCAAATATCAACAATTATATAAAATACAATAAAATAATATGTTATAAATTAATATAAATATTTGTTTACAAATGCAACTGATTCAGAAACATTTACGCAGAGCTTGTTTCTCTCAGTGTGTGACAACAGTTAATATATTGTGCAGCTAATACTGCACAGTGACTTCTCTCCCCACATAGATACGGTAGTTTCTTAGGATCGGGGAGACGGAGAAACTCAGCATACTTACTGTTTATTTTTTCAAATTAAATCTTTCCTAAATGCTTATATATTTTCACAGTATAACAGGAAGTGAGATTCTGGCTTTTTTTGGACACGGTGAACACAGGTCTGCCTGTGACGGCCTGTTTCTATGGCCAGGCTGTGTCTACTTAGTCTGTACATCGTCAACTGTACATCAGTCACAGTGGTCAGGTACTCTGTTTACTCTGTCACTGTGTACTCTCTGTTTAGGGTCAAATAGAATTCTAATTTACTTTGTAATTTGGTTGTTTTGTTCCAGTATTTGATATAATTTTCTTTTTGTTTTGAGATGATTTGGTTGGGCCAGATGGTTTCGTGTCTGTCCTGAAGTCCCTGTGTGTGTGTGTTTCTGTTTGTGTGTGTGTGTTTGTGTGTGTGTGTGTGTGTGTGTGTGTGTGTGTGTGTGTGTGGGTGTGTGTGTGTCAGTGTGTGTGTGTGTGTGTGTGTGTGTGTGTGTGTGTGTGTGTGGTGGCAGAGCTTCAGGATCAGCTGGCAGAGGGGACTCTCATCTTTGTTCATCTCTTGGTACTCGAGGGCTTTGTACTGGTAGGAGGTGGGGTTGCTAGATTGAAGATGTTTATAAAATGTGATGGCTCTCTTTTGAATTTGCATAATTAAAGGGTACTGTCCAAGTTCTGCCCTGCATGCATTATTGGCTGTGTGTCTGTGAACTCTCAGTATGTTTCTGCACAGTTCTGTCTCTCTTTCTACTTTTTTAAATGAAATGAAATACAAATTAAGTGCAAGCAAGCTATATATACAAACTTTATTCACACGACCATAATTGAGTACAGTACCACCAAAGACCTCTCTCTTTCTGTCTCGTTCTGCTCTCTTGCTCAAGCTGACAGTATGATAATTTCTACAGTACTAAAAGCATGTTGACATAAAGTATATTGTAATTCACTCTCATGCCCATAATGATGGGGAATCTAGTTCATGTATTTTTAGGAAGTGCCTTGACCTTGTTGGGAGTTGTCTAAGACACTGCATCCATTTTCAAACAGGTTTGATTTTATTGTGGCTAATAAAGATGTGCTTGTAGTTGGAGCATGTTGGAGTGAAAGGTGTGAGAGTTGTCTTCTCATTGAAGCAATTAAGAAAGGAGGGAGGGAGCTGACATATGCACACATTGACTTGCATGTTCTGCACCACTACATGCATCATTATATGTATCTTATGATTCCAGTTGGCCAAATATCTCCAACTAGAATTGTCTTTTAGTGTGACCAGTGCAGCATTTCTAAAACTCAAACATCTGGTAATCTAAATTTAATTCAAGTTTTGCTTATCATTATACATTAAGAACTAAACAGGGAGACAAACAGATAAACAAGAAGGAATTTAATATTGCCAACTTGGCTTATTGTTCCTTTCTCTCTCCCTTTTTCCCTGTTTCTGTTTCTCTCTGTGTGTTCTCTAGACAGTTATTGCCTTTTAAAGGGAAAAAGAATCATTATTTTTCTCCCTCCCAGTCAGTATACAACTCTGTGCTGTGGATAACTCATCAGTGAAGCAGAGTGGGTAGATAGAGCTTTTGAAGTGTGGTCATTAGCATGGTTCAGCATTGATGTGAAGGCCATACATCAAATTAAATGGAACCACAGAAGCAATAAGTTTATTTCTTTCTATCTGACTCCCCACTCCATTGTTCCACACTCCTGTCCCTTAAATGGCTTGACCTTTATTTTGGTGACATTTTTAAAGTAAAGAAAGAATGGCCCTAGGTAGGCTTCCAGCTCAACTCTTTAGAATGGTTCCCTGGAGTGACGGTGCCATTTTGTCTCAATGCATGCTATTGTTTGCATAATATCTTCATACATCTTTCTTTTCCAGTCATTCGTTGTAGCATTTACACATTGAAGGAGGACTGGAACTGGCCTGAATGCAGGCACTCTGAGATAACTACATACGCTTAGACAATAAGTGCAGTTTGCCATTTTATAGATTCTTTTCTTTTCTCCTTCTGCCTTTTTTCGATGCTCCTTCGCATAAATGGTTTTGCAAATTAGTTTGACTGTTTTCGCATGTGATTCTCACATATTTAGTAGTTGCTCTATCAATTAGATAGTTGTATTTTCTGTTGATATTCAGTACAACAGCACTCCTTCTTGTGTGATATTGCTTAATTATCGTGGCATAACCTTTTTTTAATGTCTTTGACTTTTGAACAGTTCAAACACATTGATTTGCTTTTGCCTCATTGTTGCTGAAAAATATATATTTTTAGAGTGGCTGTGAAGTGAGGGGTTGTTGTAAATCCAAGTATTCTACTGGTATATGGATATTGTGTTTTCCCTCTGGTGCAGCTAATCACTTGGCTGCAGAATGGCCAATTCATTGTTTCCTCCTCTTAACTTCTGCATACCACGTTTTTGCGTCATACTTTATCCCTTTGGCTGCATTTGGTTTTAAAAGTCAGCTGCAGGCTGTTCTGATCCTGTAGCTGAACCTTGTTGTTGTGCTTGGTACACTCCAGTTTACTGGGAGAGTTTAGCTTCCAAGTATTGACAGTGTTTTTATCGGAATAAACCACCAAGTTATATTGTCCTTTTTATGACATCCATGTTGGTTTCTTGTTCCTTTTGTTTGTTAGCAACACTGAACATCATCCACCCCACACACTGACAGCCTGAGTGCAAAACAATCCTAATAGACAAACCTTAGATGAGTGTATATGGGCTTTTATCAAGCCAGTGCATTTTCTGATTGTGATGGTCGTGACTGGGCTCTAGAGCACCCAGTTTAGTGTGATTGTAGTGATTTTTAGGGGCGAAAACTCGACTTTGAAAAAAGGGGAAAGGGCATGTTACACATCTCATAATATTCATTCAAAAAACACAGGGCGGATTTTGCTCCTGTCAACATCTGCTACTGTCCACACCTGATCCTGGAACACTTCTCATTTTATTAATTTAGAGATAACAAGGAGGACACCCCTCCTCTCCACCTCTGACCCCAAGAGACTCTTTCACTGCAACATTTGCACTCCTACAGCAGTCCTCGTAAATAGGACATCAGTTCTATTTATTTTCACCCAATTTAGTGGCCACTGTGGGCTTCCCTTAGAAACTGTCTCAAGTCCAATCTTTGCTGCCTGTCACCATGGCGACGGCGAGCCTTCAGCCCTGGCCCTAATCAGAAGCAGTTGAAAGGGGAGGGATTCTTAAGGGCTCAGATAACTCTCTTATAGCAATGACGCACAAATGAAAAAAAAAAAACATACTTGATTAAGTATGGGCGAAAAATTAAACGAAACGCAAACCTTAATTGCTTTCACGGAGACATTTTTGGTTTGGCTGCACAGTAAAATAAATACCTGCTTGGTGGAATGGTATTCCCAGCACAGTTAAGAATCACTATAATGGCTTAGGTTCCTTCATTTCCTGAGACACAACAACCTCTGCCGGATTATCGGTAGCATCACAGGATCTCATTCTTTCCAGGTCCGCCAGGTGAAGGCGGCAATACGCTTGTGAGCAGTTCCGTGTATCTCAGGCCAATGTATAAGGTTGACTTCAAGACATTAGTGTTAATCTAATTTCACCTCTGGTTTGTGAATGGTAAGGCCCTCTCTCCAAATCTCTGTGCTATTACAGTTAAAGGAGCTGGCTGTCACTCACTACTCTTGTGTAACCACCCTGACAGGTCTGCCAGCTTGAGCTGCATAGATACCAGTTAGAGCCTAATTAAAGCAGTATTACTCTCCTGCCTTACATTTTAGAGTTGTTTCTGTAACCTTCCTCTCTGGTTTGCAAATCATCGACCAGAAGCTCCACTGAGCTACTGAGCTTTTTAATAATCCAGAGCAGATATTCTTAATTGAAATTATATGATTAGCCATAGCTGCAGGAGGCAGGTTTCCTCCTTCCGTGGGCCCCTCTCCAGGGAACAGGGAAATGGGTTAGCTTTGCCTCCGTCTGCAAAACCCCTGATTTAAACCAGCGCATGGGTACTTGCATCACACAGCATGGACTCTTGGCTGCTGAATTTGCTTCTCTTCATTACACTGGGCTTCAACATGGCTAATATTTTCTGGAAGTCTATGTGTGTCTTGTGTGGTGTGTGACTCTGCAAGTCAGTGCATTCACACTGTATAGAACTTCCAGGCCTCTTTGATGTTGAATTATGGTGCATTCAAAGAAATGTCAGAACATTGAATTCCATTTGTATTTGTTTGTATTTGAGTAGAAACAACATGAATACAAATTGGTTGGGTGGGTGTGCAAAGATAAATGCTTAAGCTGACACTTGACATGCTGACTGACAAGTTGTCTTTGACTAGGACTGTACCACAGACCTCAAACACTTGTAGAACCTGAAAGACTTTAGTCAGAGCCTATTATTTCTCAATTTCCACTCTTTAGTGAGGCACGGAGACAGCAAAGAGCATTCTGGACATGGAATGATTAGTTGGGTATGACATCCCATATTCTGAGCTCCTAGCCACATGCAAGGAAAATACACACTTTAGGTCATCACTCCTATGTGGAGAAATAAACTCTCAGGTTTGTCATCATCATAATATCAATGTAATGTTCTCCCATACAGAAACAATGCAGACTTGTAGGCCTTGGAGATTTGCCTTATGTAATAAAAATCAAAGAAGCAAGAACAGGTGCAGGCTAATAAGCTTTTTTTATTTGTGAGAAAGATACAATTGATCATTCACACAATTTTGTCTGTGATAAATGTAACATGCATTTCATGAATCAAACTAAATCTAAAAGCATCAGGTCCAGTGGCAACAGTGAACAACAGCACAACACAGCTTGACTGGCAGATTCATGGAAAGATAGGGCCTACAATAATAAAACTCCTATAGAATGCATAATATGATTCCTCATTTGTCATATAAATACTGATCCATCTGATGCCCTGACAGGCTGATAACCACTTTTAACAAACTGTCTTATCTTTATCTGTATAGCATTGTTCTCAGTCATGAGTTGTGGGTAATCCCTGGTAATGTTTTAAAATGCCTAATTAAATTGTTTCCCTTAGAGTTTGGTAATAGTAATGGCCTTTTAATTAATTCATAGATTCAGTTCCCATTGCGAAACATAGTTGTACTTCAATACACAGAGTTAAACAAGCAGCACTTTACAGCAGTAAATGTGGTATGTTACGATATTGTTAAATTAACCTTTTGTTGTGTGTTGACTCATTTGCATCTGAATATATGACGTGTCTTTCCAAAAGCAGGAGTTTTATCGTGCAGATTACTGATAGTGCTTTCATCCCTGAGTCTGAGCAAGAAAGGATTTAACAGAGGAGCTCGAGCTGCCATTGGCTTTAACTGTGGTAAACAGACCAAGGCTAGCAGTGTTCTTTCATCAGAAACCATTACGAGTAGAAGTCAGAGATAGGCTCAAAATAAATGAGTGTACAGTCACATTCCCTTACTGTCAGTGTTTCCTGCTGTTGTAGTATTTTAGATAAGTCCTGGAGAGCCAGCAGGGAGTCAGAAAGAAAATGAAACGTTTAATTCTAGCGGTGGAGTTTTGGAGGGAGCGAAAATTCACCTTGCATGTTTTTGTCTGTGCCTCTTGTTGCTTCTGTAGTTCCTTTTTAACATGAGAATTTAGCAGTGACCACTATTGCAGATAGCATAATTCACTGTGTTAAATGACACGGCACTACACCCACTGACTGCATCTCCATGGTATCATTGCAGCTGTGTAAGGAGGTGCAAAGTGTAAGAGCTTTAAATTGCATTAAACATTGGTTTGTTAAGAAACTACTAAAAATGAATGCCAAGACCTCTCAGCATTTAACTTTGTTTATGGTTTCCTCAGTCCTATTGGTTATGCTGCAACCATCAGCGTTTTCTTTGTTGGAACAGTATTAGCCAGGTGCTGAGCCGTAGCCGCTTGCTGCCGCTTGGCTTGCCACATGGCTTTCAGGCCAATGTTTCAAGGTTTTTCTCACCCGACAACAGAATATTTTAATCTTGTGCTGTCAGGTTTACTGACATTAAGTAAACTCCAGGCAAGCTGCCATGGAGAACAAGGAGACAAGACAAGATGGCAGACGAAGGAGGGTGCAGTGAAGCAGGTGCTGCTCCTCCAAAGTCTAATGTCATTTTGAAATCACATCGACCTCAGCAATGAAAATCTTGCAGTGAGTGGATGCACAATTTTGTACTTTATATCTGGCATGTCACCGTAGTAACCAGCTATGTAGCGGTTCCCTGCAAACCACGTCTGCTTACCATTTTACTGGAGCACACAATATGGAGCAATATGGAGATGTCTTAAACAACGGTCAAAGGTACTTTTTACCTCAACATAACAAATCATCCAAGAGTTGAAAAAACAACAACAGATACTACGCATTACTGCTCAGGTACTTTCTGGTGATGTCCAACTCAATCCCGTAGTGGAGACACACTGCATCTCCCTGTCTTTGTATTGACTTGAATTGACATGAAGAAAAGTATCCACTTTGATCTCAGCGTCTTCCGATATTCAACTGGATTCTGTAAATACCGTCACCAGGCAACTACCAGCCGCAGTCAATCAAAATAACACGACAACACAACTGCTGATCAAAAGGAAGAATTAACTCTTAAATCCTGCAATCATTAAGTGCAAGAGGTGGGACTTCTTCCAGACTGTCAATCAGGCACGTATGCTGTGGGATCTGTGAGCAAAATCCAAGGATAACTTGGAGGGCACATAAACATTTACAGTGTCACTGGGAAAAGTGAACAAATTCAACATCTTTTTGGACACTCGAACTTGGATTATCTGTGTCAATCGGAGACCTGGCTACATAAAAACTCTCCAAGTGTAGCACTAAGTGTCCCGAGGTAAAATATGTACAGGAGGGACAGGAGGGGGGCATGTTTTATGTCAGAGATAATATCAGTTACTCTCAAATCCAGTGGCGATGTGATAATGCACTTGAATGAATTGGACTTAATATTACATTAGCTCCAAAAATGTCTTTCAGTCTTGTTGGTTTGTATGGACCACCCTCCTCCAATAATTACTTTTTGACTAATTAAGTTGGCCTCTAAAATGATGTATTTTCGACACAGGTCATCTTAACATAAATTGGGAAGATAAATGCAATAGAAGAGCCACAAATTACAATACCTTTGACCTGATACAGCTAATTAAGGGACTAACAAGAATAACACAGCTTTCAGAGACATAAACTTCAGTAATAAACCAGAGAGAATTGTCAAAACATTTAATATGATCACGGGGTTATCTGATCATAAATTAACCCCTGTAGTTAGGAAATTGTCCAAAAATGGCTTAGTCCACGTGATATAAGAAAGCCCAGTCCTTTAAATCTGTTTGAATGGCAGTATTACACAGGATGAAGCTCAAATAGCAGCAACTTTTAAGTAATATTTTGTGGAATCAGTACAGATACTGATACAGAGCCCATCCACCACATAATGTCACACTTAATGTTTATGCTGCAGGGGAAGAGCTGACAGTGGTGTCTGATTTCAAATATCTTGGTATTAAAATTGATTGTAATTTTACATTTAAAAAACAAATTAAGATGGTTAATGTAGTAAAGTTCATCTTGTGAAATTTTCGGGCAGCAACACTATATTTCAATGCCATTTGTCATACTGTGTGACTAGCTGGCCTCCTGTACAACTCTCAAACCTGTACAGTCTATACCACCAGGCTCTTAAGGTGCTTGACAGGCAGCCAAACACCCATCACCATTGTTACTGCATAAGACATCATAATTTACTGAGCTGGGACAATCTTATCAAATTTACAGACGGTTGTCTTGTGTATAAGATCCTGCATGGCTTGGCTCCTCCTCCCTTTAGTGCTTTTATAAAGCAGAAAACAACTGATGATAGAGAAACTAGGTCTGAGGCAAGAGGGGGTTGTATAATATCTATGAGGAGGACCGCCTTCGTACAGCCCATTTTGTTTTGTGAAAGCAGCTCACACATACAACAGCCAACACGTATCAGAGACACATATTGCTCATTTAGACTTAATTTAAAATAATGGTTAAAAGACAGTGAAGTGTGCTACCACACTCACACTCACAACTTATATAAATAACCTGAAACGTGCTGTGTTTTATGTTTTGTGTATTGTTGTCTTTGTTTAAGTATTTTATGTGTTCTTATGAAGTGTGCTCTGCTATATGTGCAGTGTAGCTGTTAGTGTTTAATTGTATTTTATGTGTCTTTTGTAGCTGTCGTTCCACCTGCCCAGGGACTGCAGTTGGAAATTAACCAGATGGCTAAATTGGCACATTTACAAAAATGTCTTATTAATGTGCACTGTCCCTGTAACTTTAAATTGTATGAATAAAATAAATGAATACGACTTTACTGTAGGAGTGGTTCTATCTAACGATCCTGATTAATGGAAGGTTACACAGATTGTTGTCTTTCTGACAGGTTCTACATCTTTGCAGAGTAACTGTGAAGCTCAGTGGCCATTTGGTCCTTATGAACCCACACAGTCCTCGTCAATCCAAATTATTTTTTATACCGTTCCCCAGATTTTTGCCTTAATACAGTTATCTCAGAGTTCTGTTGGCAGTTCGTTCGATCGTTTGTTATAGCTTTGTCAGACTTGCCCTGTCAAATGTGGGAATTTATAGACACTGAATCCCAAAATCCCAAAGAAAATGAAACAAATTGAAGTTAAATTTGTGCCATGGTTATGAGTTTGAATATACACTTTATTAGCTACACAGTCAGTGATATGTTTAAGCATTGAGGTCATAGTTAGTGGTGGTGTTGTACTGTTCTGCATTATATTCAGAGGTGTTTTTAATATTCTGTCCCCCACATGCATGTAAATGTAAAGGGCAAAAATATATATTAGAAACTCCTCTCATGTGTCAGTACACATGTGTGAGTACTCTCAAATGTAGTCCAGTGAGTTAACTGGTTATGGGATGTGTCGGTGGAGCATGATAAATGTTAGTGTACAGGTTGCTGTTTTACTATGTAGCAACTATGTTTATACGGTTGTAATATGCAAACAGACTGCAGCAGTTTGCCCCTGAATACAAAGAATTCGTCCATTTACTTTTTAACATTGATTGTGGGGTTTACATCACTGAACCTAAGTGGTATTCAACTCTGCATTGATTAACTGTTTTAGAATGTTGTACGGCTCAGAGAAGCTCTGCTGAGCTCTCCACGTGTTAAGTGCGTAATCAGTGATTTCATGTCTTTATTTACGCCTTTGTAGCATAATGGGTGAAAAGTATTTGGGGGATCTGAATCTGCAATTACACCACTTCGCAGGATTGTGGTGTGCCTGTGAATAGTGTGATTAATGGTGAGAGCACTGAAGAATGATAAGATTTAGTCTAGACATCATGGCTCTTATCCCACCCTTGCGTGCAATATTGGGTGATATGTGTCATGATGGCTGCAGCAGGAGAGCCTTTGTCTGATATAATAACTTACTTTTAGAAGAGCAACTTTTGACAGCCTTCGGATCCATAAAAAGTCTCGTCTTCATTATCAGTTGATATATTGGTATTCTTTATACCACAAAAGACAACAAAGTAAGAACCATTTAAACACAACGTGGGAGTGGGAAAACACACTAAGTAAACACAAACAGTGTTGTCAAGGTTAAGTCATAAAGGCATCACGATTTTCTTTTCTTTAGCTGCTTGTTGGGATGTCTTTGTTGTGACATTAAACTGAACAGGAATAACTTGTCAGGTACTGTATAGATTCTGCTTTTAAGTTCTTGTCCTCAATAATTTTCTATATGGTTATCTTGTTTTTAGTGGAAATTATAGAATTTCACCTTCAGCAATTGTAACAAAATGTGTTAGTAAAGTATTGGATTTTAGATTTGTCTGATTTACCCAGTATGTGTGTGTAAATATTCCTTTGTGTAACTGACCAGATCTTTTGAGCAGGATCAGGGGTTTTGGTACCAAACTGATATTATATTGCAAAATATAATACTCACTACCCAATTACACTTGGGCGCCTCATGCAGCATGTTTCGCCAGGATGAAGCAACGAAATGTTGCTTTATTTTATTTGGAGGTTTTGTTTGGCTTTCTGCAGCAGGACGTGCATGGTGGTATTAGGCAGTGGTAGGAGTGGTGGGCAGTTTGGCTGCTGCTGAGGACTGCTGCATACCAGTAACGAGCTTTCCGGCAGTTTGTCAATTTTCAATACCAGTAAACATACAGTAGTGAGTATATTTAGAAGACAGGCGTGTTACAGCTTGCTCGGCTTTATCGGAGTTAACTGCACATTTTGGCCACTGAACCGACTCAGACTGCATATTACCCCCACCCCATGAGTTTTCAAGCTGTGAAATTCCTGTTATTGTTAGTGCCTCACTGCTCTCTGTGCTCATTGATAAAGATGTGGTTTTCAGAATACATGTACGTAGGCAATATATTTTTTATTTTTCCAGAATAAGGTGCCACTGTAAGAAATCTATATACCTGCAACAGCACTTGAATGTAGTGACTAAAATGTTACTGTTTGACAACATTTAATTCTTTAAATTAAGTACATCATTTTCCATAAAGCTTTCTCTCACTTTTCACTTGCACATTTATGAGTGTTATACCGTAGAGAGAATAAAACACCTATCTTTGTGGAGTTTTAATTTATTTTTTATCTGCACAACTGCGCTCTGAGGAAAAAAAAGTGTCTCCCCAATCTTAAAGTCCAAGCAGTCCACTGACACACATCATTGTAATGTAATTGCACCGAGATCTGATGATGATTGAGGTGAGGCTCAGTTTATACCTCCGTGGACTAGTCTCTTTCCACTACTTTAGGCTGCTTTTGATCTCACCTAGCTATTACCTGTCAATCACAGTAATGTGCAGTGGGTATCTAGGCCCATTTTCCACCTGCTTGCTTTGATGCCCACCAGCAAGTTGTTGTCAGTGCTCTCCACATATACCATGCAATTCTTTAGAAGGCTAATTTCATGCTTGATGAACTTGAAGAACTGCTTTATTGATTGTTGTTTTCTACTTTCTTAATAGTGATTATCATTTGTGACTCAAAAGCGGCAGCAGGGCAATGGGGACTCCCTCCCCCTCCTCTTTTGATTAAATGCCAGGCTATTTTATTTTCATGGGTGCTTAAATTCTGATCAAATCCTTTTAGAAGGAAAGAGATCTCCACTTTTTCTTCCAGTGTTTGTCAGCCCTTTAACATCAGAGTAGTGACCCGGAAAATATGTGAGAGGGTCCTCTTGGTTAATTTCCCTTCAGAGAAAAACCTGATCAAAAACAGGGTTGAAAGCTGGGTCGAACAGTAATGCTCAGTGTGAAAGTTAAGTTTAGTCCATGTTGCTCATTGCTGGATCATTACATGAACAGAGCACAGAATATAATTAAAACAGCAGGCATAAAAATCCAATCTTTTCTTACATTCCCTATCTGTCTCATCTTATTCTGCAGTTGGTGGGTGGTGAGTTTGATCTGGAGACAAACTTCATTATCCAGGATGCGGAAAGCATCGGCTGCATGGTGGAGCTGCTGGAGCACTGTGACGTCACCTGCCAGGCCGAAATCTGGAGCATGTTCACCGCCATCCTTCGAAAAAGTGTTCGAAACCTGCAAACAAGCACCGAGGTGGGCCTCATCCAGCAGGTGCTGCTCAAAATGAGCTCGGTGGATGACATGATTGCAGGTATGATGATGGTGTGAGCAGGCCTTTTTTTGCTCAATATTAGTGGTAGTACATGTATGTTCATTTTCAGATTGATTGCTATCATGTTAATGTTCACAAAGTACTTTATACATGGGTTGTGCCTTCTTGGTTTAAGCTTTCAGTCGGGCAACAAAACTGTCTTTTAATCTTTTAATAGATCTGCATTTTCAGTTACAATAGACAATAGACGTTGCCTTACACGATACATCTGCAAGCCCCCCTCTTCAGGAATCTAGATTAACTTTCCAAAACAGTCATGCACCAAAGGTCTACAATAACTCGATTAAAGAAAATATTCTTTCGACACTTTCAAAACTGAATCTAGGCAGCAGTGAATTTAATGCTGCCTTTAAACATATTGAATATATGAAAGATGTAAATTCAGAAGGTGTTTGGAGTATGCTTGTTTAATTTAGTTTGATCATTGTCGTCCCCTTTTTATTTTTGTTAGTTTTTTTTGGTTCAATCATCTCCAACAATTCTCTGACACATCAATTATTTAAAAAAGCCACAATGACACTTGAAAGTAAATTTGAATTAAAAACAGAATTTCAAACAATAGTACTGTGCTTTATAATAGATAGTAGGCAACTCAAGTCTCTTCTTTGCAAAAATGTCACTCTTTAACATAACTAAAATATTTTTGATATATTTAATGCCATGCCATGAAATTTGGTATGGTAAATATTTATTTTGGGGTTAGGAATCATCCAGAGGTTCATTTCTGTGTAGTGACCATCAGGTCAGCGTTTCCACTTGACCAACACTTTATTCATTGACAAGGTACAGTATCTCAAATGAATGGTTGGATTTCTATGAAATATTGAAGCTGCTACAGTAGCACTGTGGTTTTACACAAGGGGGCTTATGAATTTTGCAGCTGGTAGGGGTAATAGTTAGGGTCTTGTTTTTTGATTCATGTAGGCCTTTCTGGAATGAGCCCTTCAAATCTGTATTCAGGTCACTGTGGGGTTGACTGTGGAAGTTAGTGTCACTTTGATATTTTTGTGCTGTGCAAATTACATCCATTCCTTGTGTAATTTATAAATTATGTTTTATCTGATATAACCCAAATGTCTTATCCCTCCTCTGTTACTATGTCTCTTAGTTAAACAATTTACCATTTAGACATCAAATTGATTTACAAGTCAGTTTCCATGTAATCGCAGTAGAAGTGTTTCTGTGATAAATGGAATTTCACAGACCATGAACTCGGTGAGAGTGAAGCTAAACTAAAGCGAAACTGTTTTTATTATCTCAGGAGTTGATGCATGTGAATACTTTTCACTATGAGGACCTCCTGTGCAGTGTAGATGAATTATAGTATCTGTAAAATGCAGCTGCATTTGATGATCATCCTCGTTCTCCTCGTGTTTGTGTGTGTGTGTGTGTGTGTGTGTGTGTGTGTGTGTGTGTGTGTTTGGTGATGTGTGCGTGCTATCTTACCTTTAAAGACTTGCTGGTGGACATGTTGGGAGTGCTGGCCAGCTACAGCATCACAGTGAAGGAACTGAAGTTGCTCTTCAGCATGCTACGAGGGGAAGGAGGCCTCTGGGTAAGTGATAGCAGGGACCGGATGCAGCGAGTGTGTGTGGTTTAACACTGTGGTCACTTGAGTGGCCCCAAGAGAGCCATCAGACTGATCTGTTTGCAACTTGTTGTGTAATTGACTAACTGCAGAATGAGATAACTTACAGTGTATTGACTCAGAGAAATAGCCTTGACTGTCGTGTTATTACCCTTTTTATCACATGTGCAGCCAAAGCATGCGGTCAAAATGTTGTCGGTGCTGAATCAGATGCCCCAGAGACACGGTCCAGATGCCTTCTTCAACTTTCCTGGTCGCAGTGCAGCAGTAAGCTTTCACATGTTTCCTTTCTGCAATCATTTTTTAAATGGCACGTATTTGTGCATTTTATGAAGCCTTGCAGATTATCACGGTGAAACCACTGATAATTCATGCATACAAATTAACAAAACAACAAAACAAAACACAACAATATCATATACTGCACAGTAATGGATGTCAAAGATGACACAAAACGGAAGTAAATCCACGTATCAAAAAATGTACTTCTGATATCTGCTGGGCTTTACAAAGTTATATGTGATGATGGTTCTTTATAATTATCTTTTTTGATTAACCCATTTCAATCCAACATGCTCCTAAATCCCTAATTTTATGGTTTCCTATAATAAGAAAACAGGTGTGATCTGGCCTTTACATGTAGATGGAAACAGCTCCACTTTTACTGTATAGATCCTGTATACTGTATGTATATTGAATGTAGAAAGAATGCAAATGCATTAAATGGTTTAGATGAGAAAATGTTATTAATCTACCCTGTGTAGGAAAGATTGACATCGTAGTGTGACTAAATTTAATAGGTGCAATTCGGAGCTGCTGATCGTTTATCTTGGGAGCTGACATACTGAGAGAAACCAGAGACATCGCAGAGGGAGATTGGAAGCCTGTGACGGGACATTATACTTGCTACAGAGTTTATTTCTATATAGTGTAGCTTTTACCTTAACTTACTGTAATAGAAGCTGTGCAGCACAGTTTTTGTCACATACTGTGTAATTGTGTCTTTTGCCATATCTTTGTTTTTTGTCCCAGGCCATTGCTTTACCTCCTATTGCCAAGTGGCCTTATCAGAATGGGTTTACATTCAACACCTGGTTCAGAATGGATCCCTTGAATAACATCAATGTTGACAAGGACAAACCATATCTCTACTGGTGAGTACACAGTTATATACATTTGTGCTCAGGGTTTCCCATGTCCTCAGTACACTCCTAGCTCCCTCACAGGTGCTTTAAGTCTACATTATGACACCAAATAAATTACACTTTCCTGTTTTTCATCAATCTAATTGCTTTATCTTTGTATTAGAAATCATTCCCTCTCTGCAGAGACCCATAAAGCTACCAGCAGCTTTATTGACAAAGCAATATGCTGTTTGATACTCTGTGACCTACAGTGATTTTCCCATCTAAGTAGATTATGACTGGGATTTTTCCTGTTTTTTTTCACACACTGGCAGCACTTATGTAATGTGGTTTGTGAAAGGGCCTCATTTTTTTCCGGATAATGTTCATGAATTATAATAGAGAAAGAGGGGAATTAGGTGAGATTATTGAGATTAAAACCCTTGGAAGCATGAACTACAGCGGCTGGTACTGGCTGGTATAGAGGTGGACTGCTGCAGTGAGAGGCACTGTGAAGGTTTTATTTTAGATTTGAATATTTGCCACATAAGGCCCACATACCAGCTCCTGCAGGGGCTTGTGGATAATTAGTGCTATGATCAGTAACCCAAAAGTGCAGTGATGTTCAGCTGCCATTCTTTGTGTTTATGAGAGGAGCATTTGGAGAAAATCACAGAATACGATGAGACATATAAAAGAATTGTGGAATGGAATAAAAGAGAAAGTGGATAATAAAGATGAAAAGGTAGAGTTGGCTGACTGGGAAGATTGTTAACACTGTTTGGTCAGGGAAAAGAGAGTTAGTTCACTGTATCATCTGCTGGCTACCGTTGCTTTCACTGGATCACACAGATTGAAGGAAAGATTCATGTTCTGCGTTTCTCTGATGTGTTCAGTGTAGTTTGTTAGGATCCCCATTAGCTGCAGCTGAGGCTGTGCCACATCATATTATTCACAAAAATATAGGTATAATTTTTAATATGTAAAAATATCACCATCAACCATTATGTACAGCAATAACAACCATGGCTGAAAGTGAAATTGAAGACACAAGCTACCATACTTTCCTCAAACTTGCAGTCATTATTTACTTATATAACTTACATTCTATATATATATATATATATATACACACACACACACACACACACATATATATATATATATATATATATATATATATGTGTGTGTGTGTATATGTATATGTCTATATATATGTATATATATATATATATAATTGATTGATTGATTGATTGATTGATTGATTTTCAGTAATAACTCATGATCAATAATATCAAATGCCACTTTAGTAGGACAGCACCCACTGTTTTCTTCTCTTCAGTTTCTCTCAGCCGGTCATCTGTCATTTGAGTCAGAGCAGTATCTGTCAGATGCCCTTTTCTGTATGCATGTTGAAAATCACTGGTTAAATTATTCATGAAAAAAAGCATTTAATCTGTTCACACACTGTTCTTTTATTAATTTTACTTAAAACAGTTTAAACACTTAGATTAGATCCAGAGAATGGTTATTTCCCATTTTTGGGCAGTGGTATTATTTGGGCAATTTTCCAATCTTGTGGACATAAACTTTGACTGAAACTCTGGTTTATAATGTGGCAAATAGCAGGTGCCATTACATCAGCAACCAGTTGAAGTAGTTTCCCTTCAAGGCTGATAACACCTTCTGATTTATTTTTACAAGTTATTAGCATGCTTTCTATCTTATTATACCAACTCTGTTAAATTTTTTTTTTTAGATTTTCCCTTCCATTATTTTGATTTTTTATTAATAAATAGGATATTTCGTTATCTATTTTTGGCATGTTATTCCTTAAATGATCTACTTCTCCAATTAAATGATTAATAATTATTATAAGTGATTAGCGATATCTGTTGATTTAAAGAGAACATTTCCTTCGTCTCTAAGAAAGATTGAGTAGGTTTTGGTGTTCATATATTTCTTCCTTCCAGCTTCATGTTTAACCATGGTGTTCTGACATTTCTGACAGTAAACTCGGTGGTGCATCAACCATTGTCATTAAAATTCATCAAATTTCACCAGTGCCTCTTTGGCACTTTTTCCAATAACACATTTGACCAACACACATTTTGACATCTTCAACAAATTTGATTAAATATTTTATAAGATCTCTTAAAGATCATTCTAGGTCCATGCTTGGGCCCTTTTCGATTTCCTCAAAATTGCAGCTCAATTATGGACACTGCAACCTATAGATACAGATACTGCTTTATAGCATAGCTCTGCTGCATTTGTAAAAATATGATCAATACAAGTGGAAATTTTGGTGCCTTCATTTTTCAGCCAATTTCTAGTTGGCTTGTTAACTACCTGTGACAACCCACACGCATCTGTGACAGTTAGTTCGTTTTTCAAGGGACAGCTCAGCACATTTTAATCTGTATTAAGGTGTACCATAAAATAGATTTCCTAATTGAAATCACACCCATGGTCTAATATGTCACAGATTTTATCAAGATACACATTATTCGCACTAGGCGGTCTGTAACAACTACCAATCAACATTGGCTTAAATGAGGCAAATATAATTGCAGCCATAGTACTTAAATCTCAGTTCTGACATCTTGGAATTAGGTTCTTCTTTTTCCTGTCTCTGCTGTCAGATCTGGGCAGATCCTCACCTTCACTCCTCGAAAGTTCATCACTCCCTCCTTCTTCGCTATTTTTTTCTATCCTTGGACAAATATCTTTGCGTCCTCACTATCATCGCTCTGTCTCCCGATTTAGTTACTGTGCACAATTTTCACTTAATGCTCACATGGGGTGGGGGGTTTATCCTGGAATACCTCTTTTAAGAAAGTTGGCATGAAGTTGGTGGGATATCCCTTTACAACATATCGGGCCAGTCCAAATACCCGTAGATTAATTTGAATTGACATACAGCATTTCGGTGGTTCTCATCTTTTGTTATCCATTGTTCCTGCGAGGTTCTCAGCTGTATTATCCCACCGATCTGTCAGTTCCTTCCTCTTCTTCGTTTTTATAGCATAAATTTTAGCAACTTTTATTTAAATATATATATTTCCTTGCCTTTAATTATTTTATCATGATTGATTAGATTAATTGATTTGATCAAAAGGTTGCTTTAGCTCAGCGTTCCTCGTGCTCACTCCTCGCACCCGGACATGACAAGTCTCTGATGTGTGACATCAAAAAGAAGAAAAAGAGTATTGGCTGGTTATTGGTATTCATGTGGCAGCAATTCCTTACTGACAGTGACAAAAAGGCTGAGATATGCCAAGCTAATCCTGTTTATACATTGCTCCGAGGGCCTCATAGCTCAGTGGCAGGGCATGTAGACAACAAAAAAGAATTGTATCTTCAGAAGCGGACCAAGGTTACCGCTTTCCACCTGATGTGTAATCACAAGCAGGCTTGTCCACCGGAGCGTCTCGGCTGGCTCAGTGGTAGCTAGGTGTGGGTTTCTGTATCTCTCTGTCCCTGCATTCGCCCCCATAATATAAAAAGCCTAAGCTCTCTTTATCTGTCTTGACAAAGAGATCTGTTTGTTTCAGATGATCCCAGTGGGTGGTGGTGGTGTGGGACTTTAAAGATGGTAGACTGCTACGGACTTAAAGACTGGGAGTGTGGAGTATACATGTCAGCAGTGAAAAAGATGTTCAGTCCAAGCAGGGCAGAAATAGAGAACTAGTGTGGCATTGCAAGGTTGTTTGTGTGTAGCACAGGGTGTGGGCTGTACAGAGTCTGCTCATATTGTATACAGGTGGCATTTCCTCAGTGCTGACATTATTATATCTTTTATCTGTGGAGTCAAGAAGATCCGAGTGGAGGGATTAGACCCTGGGAGTATCACTGAAGTGTGCTCATCAACTAAGTGTTTTTCGCCTTTGTAGTTGTTACCATGACTGCAAAATGTGCAGTAGCTGTAGTCTCACGGCTGGTATGTCCCTGTTCTCACTGGTATATAATATTATAATTCTCATAAGAATTTTAAAAATTACCTGTCAGTTACCTCTGCAAATTGCTTTGTGGCTGCATAGCGCAAAGCATTCCAAAATTACGTTGACCCCAATCTGTTTATGCAGAAGAAAGCCACGATTTCATTTCAGTTATTGGTTCGTACGGCGTGGGCAGTGTTGTCAAGGAGGAAATATCCAAAGGAATACCTAAGTCACAGAAAAATAAAAATGCATACCGCATAACTTGGCGGTCAGAAACCTTCCACCTCGGTCGGGTTGACATATGTCTTATTATGCTTGTTGATAAATGCATTAGGTTCAACCTGTCAGGTCATGATATATCCTGTGCATGCTTGTGTTTACAGCTTTCGTACCAGCAAGGGTATAGGATACTCGGCCCATTTTGTTGGCAACTGCTTGATCGTGACATCACTCAAGTCTAAAGGAAAAGGTTTCCAGCATTGTGTGAAGTATGATTTTCAGCCCAGAAAGGTAAGAGCAGCTTTGTGTTGCAACTATTATACAACATATGATTATGTTATTTAGACCTATTTAATTTAATAGGCCCACAGAGCTCATATTTATTCTTACTAAAGGAGATATTTTTTGAAGCCATTTGAATTGAAATAGGGGACACTCCAGACGTATGTAGTAGCTACTTTAAATATAAGTGAGTCACATTGGAACATGATTTGGATTATACCAACAACCGATGCCAGAATTGCACATAATATAGCCTGATCCGTGAGGAAAGTGATGAAGGCTTTAGATTTAGACTGTTAACAAACAGAAATCACACTGTTCTTTTAAAACACCCTGCAGTTTTGGCTACACATACCCCTGACTCCCTACCCACCACCTGTTCTTTTATTGGCATAACAAAGTTGTGTGTCTACACATAGACCTGGAGTGTTTAAGACCCCCAAATGAGTCTTACAGGTGTAATTGGATGTAAATGTAGATGAGAAAATGAAACTTAATTTAGCGTGGAATGTCAGTGTAGTGTAGCTGTCCCTGCAGAGCAGGAAAACTGGCTCAAAGCATGTGTCAAACAATTAGAGCCTTCACATAACACCTGGGAACAAACATTCATGCCTTTCATACTGCCACAGTGCCGGTATCGGTTTATAGAAGCTCTTAGAGGATAAAGCATGTTGAATCAAGTTTTTAATTGATTCTGGGTTCAGACATCTGTGGATAAGTGCCGTTCTAAATTGTCTGCAGGCAGCTTGCACTTTTCATCCTCAGCCATGAATCCCCTTTAAAGTGTCCTTACTTTTGTGTGTAGACCTCTGTTATTCCATTAGACTGCTACAGTGCTCTTCATGGGTCAAAGTAATAAACTGTGGGCACATTGTCACATAAGATGCCCTTAAGTAATGTTGAATTAGTTTTATGAGTGAACACAATTAGCATTCAAGCATTAATTATATTCCATTAATTGAAAATTAACAGAAAAAATTACTTAAGAGAATACATTTTTTCCCCATAAATTTCAAAGACTTGAAATAAAAGTTGTAGAGAGCTGAAAAACTCTAAAAGTTATAGTGTACCATGTGGAATTATGTATTTATATATCAAGGTTAAGATTATTGATATATAACAGTCTGCATTGTCTCTATGACAAGACCCGAGGGAGATGATACAGTGAACTAAACCTATAGGATTTGTTTTATGTATTTAAGGCAGAATCCTGAAGTTTGCACTCATAGCTAAACTGACCCCTCCATTTTCAACTTCACAATTAAAAGAGGCAATAAATGATCTGAGTAAGCAGAAAAAATGTGGATAGACTTTCAATGTTTAATCAAAAGAACTAACATCAGTGCTACAACTGCTGCATCAGCAACACAGGATGTGAGAAAACCCCTTGGAAAACTAAACTAAAATGCAGCTACAGAGTGTACTGGTGTAAATAAATAATATATCTACAAAAAATATTATCAAAGCAATATAAGTTTAAAACATTTTTTCTTTTCCATATATACAGTACTTAAGATATATTCTACTTTATTGACTCGGTGAGTGGTACAGCAAATAAAAAAAGGTTTACTGCATATTATTATGAATTATTCAGATTTATGAGAGTGACTTTTGTACCCACTTGACATGAAAGCTTTGAAAGTTACCTCTCTTGTTCTAAACTAGATTTTACTTGACTCACTGTAGTTAGTGTTTCGTCTCTGAATAATTACAGCCCATGTCTGACCTGGCTTCGTGCAGAGTGAGAAATGAGTTGTCTTGCCTCCTCTTAGCCTTTTCTCTGATCTAATTATTCACAGTGTTTCACTCCAGATTTCAGAACATTAGGTAGCAAACCTCATAGCTGTGGCTTTCTGTTACGTATGAAGTTCATCTGAATTTCCTGGCTTTAGAAGAAACAAACTGGAGAGCTGACCAGGAATGTTGCAGATGTTGCTCAATAAACTAAACTCCGCTGTAGTTTTAGTCAAGTGTAAATAAGTTCTTACAAAAGGAAGATATTGACACACTTTATGAGTGACTTGTTCTGCAGCTGTCTTATTAAATCTTCTTAATCTGACTCTCTTCTCACCCTCAGTGGTACATGATCAGTATAGTTCACATCTACAGCCGCTGGAGGAACAGTGAAATCAGATGCTACGTTAACGGACAGCTTGTGTCTTATGGAGACATGGCATGGCACGTCAACACAAATGATGTAAGCACTCTTCTTTTTACTCCCCCTCTCAGTTTTTTTCCCCCTGCTTTTGATGTGTATTGGCACAGGGCTGAATGAGGCTGCCACATCGACGTTTCGCATGGCTGGAAATTGTGTGAGGAAAAAAATACATACATCTTCAATAGTGCTCATCGAGCAAAATGAGTTTTAACATATCAACATGGATTTCTCTCAGAAATGTGACTGGCATTTCAGTTTTAATTTGAATATCTATTTATCACAGTTGTGCTGCAGTAGAGGCTGGAAGATGGAGTATCAAACATTTGGAGAACTGATTTATGTATAGAGTGAAAAATGGCTAAATCTCAGTAGCTACTGTATATATGTGCACAGAGATTGTAAATACCATGAGACCGAAACCTTGTCTTTTTTTAAATGCATGACAACATTGTGAGTGGTGGTGTAACATTATGATAATTGTTGGTTTGAATGACTCTAATCAAAACTGAAACCTGTAGTCACACATGGCTCGTAGGTACAGATTTAAAAAGCAATTTGCACTTTTACACATTTCTAAAGGTGTGTTTCCTTCTGAAGCTGTGTATTCAAGATTGCACAAATGACAGGTTGAGATATAACTGTGGCTCATGAAATATTCCACCACTTTAACTAAAGCTGCCTTAATTTGTCACCTGAAAAGAAAGTAGAAACCTTAAAGTAGCATTATTCTGATGAGGAGGATTTTTTTCCTTTGACGGCTGCAGAAACAGCTGCATCACAAAGACACTAGAAATCATACCACAGACGCCCCAAGTGAATAGATTAGATCAGCCTATTTCAATCAGGTGATGGACATGTAAGATATATATTGAATGAGGCGGCATAAAAAAAATCACACCATCACATCACAAGTAACAGATGAGGTTCTACACCCCTGCAGTTTAACATCTCCCTGGGTCGGGATTATTTAAACAACAAGCGCTACTGTCTGTATGCCACGGAGAGTAAGGTCACGTAACCGGTGATCTGCACAGAAAATATTGTAAGCTGACAGCGAGAGTGGTGATACATGCGATGGGTTTCTGGTAACATATAAATAAATTGAAAAAGCTGAGAAGTTTGAGCTAGACAGTAGAAACATTGGTCATTAGTATTAACTAGGCCATATCATTTCTGTTTCTCTTCATTGACCCTTTCTCATATCATATAAAATATGAAGATTATTGGCATACTTCTGCTCTTGCCAACTTGGAAGTAGGACTGATGCTAAAAGACTGTTTTACATATTTCCACAAGCTTAGTTAGCATAGTTATGTGTGGTAAGGTGTATTTTGTTCTGAAAAGTGTAGTGTTACATTTTATATGCATTTACTTGACTGTTGAATACATAATTTTGACAAAAGGTATCAAATCACACAAATCAGATTGGATGGGCTTTTCTAACAGGGTTAAAAAAAACAAGCTTGATCAAGATTGAATCCTCAACAAACAAATGTGACGTTTTTCTCCCCAGTAACACTTGTATAAGCCTTCACACTGACTGTTTCTTCAGTTATTATTTAATTAACTACTGCCGTTGCAAGTTATCCTTCAGTTTTATCCTGAATGCAATCACAGCACATGTTCTCTCTTACCCAGAGGTTATAGTGAGGTTTCCTATCCTTGTAAATCAGGGCCATTGTCTTCCTCTTTCCATTACGGAATTGTCAAGGTTTACACTGAAGCAACACAGAAGGTGATGTTGTTTTAGATTGTTATATTGACAATACAATTTCTAGGTGAAAATAGAAAAAAAAGATAACCCATTTGTGCACTCAAATGTTGTTCTTCTTACTTTTTTCTCTTTGTCTCATTCAGCTGGGTATTTTGGATTTTTTCTTCAGTCCCAAAGTATAAAATTATGTAGCCTTTTCTTTCTATGTCCCTCTTGCAGAGTTATGATAAGTGCTTCCTGGGGTCCTCTGAGACAGCAGACGCAAACCGAGTGTTCTGCGGGCAGCTAGGAGCCGTCTACGTGTTCAGTGAAGCCCTCAATCCCGCACAGATATTTGCAATTCATCAGCTAGGACCAGGCTATAAGGTATGTACTTGAGGGTGACTAAATTAGATTAAATGTAAGCAGTCTGCATCACCTATCAATCTGTGAAATCAATGCCCAGTGCTGCCCCGCCGCAGTTCCTTTGCCATGTGTCTCCGTCCTGGGAGCGATGCTTTTACTCTCGATAAACGGCTGCATAAATTACCTACTTCTTGGAAATAATGGCACAATACTCCAATGGAAGCAGCAGCCACTCTGAGGGGATAGAGTCCTGAGCCGACTTATATCAGCTGCAGCAGGTGTAGCACTCCCAAGTTTCTTGACAAAGACCAAAAGATTGTGAATGTAGAAAGATGCTGACCTACCCAGAAGGGGATTCAGCTGCGAATGTTAATCATATGGTGACAAAATATTTGGTTTGCACATTTTTTAATGTGAATCACAGTTTTATTAATTTATTTGATTTACTCTCCGTCACCAAATATTCCACTCATCTTGAATGAGATACAGGGAGTGCCCTCAGTTTAAAGACTGCTCGCTGTCCATTTCACTGTCTCACTTTTGCTCCTGATGCTCACAAAGTGCTGCTGTTTCCTCACAGTTTTAAGACCTGCACTCTGTCAAAAATGGAAAAAAAATGACAGACACTGCTAAATCAGCTTTGGACACAGGATGTGTCTCAGACAATTTACAATATCTCTGTCCATTTTACACCAGCCCTGTTTGCCCTCTAGCTGCTTTGAAGACAAAATTAGGCTTTTTTTATACGGCAGGAAGGAATAGCATTGTTGGGCAACCTACTCTGTTGAAGACTGTGGGACAGATGTTTGTGAATTCAATCAGGTCTATGAATTTGTGGAGATTCCCAGGAGAACTCATTGTTTGGTCTTTTCACTAATGGCTGGTGACTTGCCGTTTACCTCCTTAATTGTGGTTCTAGACCTTCTATTAGAGCGGTAACACACAGTGGAGCAATCCTCCAGATTTCTCAAAATAATGAAGAACGTGTCCCAGGGAAACTATTACCCGCAATTGATCAAGCTGTGAATGGTGTTGGTAAATGTGAGTATGATTGCACCAGCCAGGTGAGTTGAGGAAGAAGGTCAGAAAGTTGTCAGGCCCACTGATTGGTTGTTGTAATGGGAGTGCTGTCCAGGGGACGAGGGACATATCTGTTTTAATTGAGTACTGCCAGGAAGAGTCTGAGTGCAGCAGATCACAGAATACATCTACTACAGTATGTACATTAGTCTTTATATTTATCTGTTTCAACTCAGCTCAACTCCACATCCAGACAAAAAAACATCTGAGCTGATGTATGATTTATTTCCTGATCCATGGTCCTCTCATCCATGTTTGATGTTTGACACGCTTTCCCTTGCTCACACAGTGTATTGAATGTAACTGTAACTTCTGCAGTTAGTTGAAATGCAGAGATTATTGTTGCCTAGGGTTACTATTTCTACTGCATGTTATGATTTATGGCCGTAAATCTGACAGACCTGTTAGGAGAATCTGTTCCCTGGGCTCTTTTCATATTGCTGTATGCGAAATTGCACTCTGAACCGAGATGGACTCCTGGTTATTTAATTTAAAGTACCAAACAACTTTTGCCATATATTGCTATGACTGACTTGAAACATTCCAGCCATTTCGGAGATAACATCAAGGGGCAGTGTTGGGTCTACAGACACTGAGGCTGATAGAAGCTGACTGTCTTATCAGACTGTCATTCATCATTGCTGTTTTAGCAGCGTTCATAAGCTTTGGTGAAAGTCAAGGAAATTGTAGGCTGAAGGATTCATACGAGGGAATTACTTCACATCTGTGTGAGATGTAACTCAGGTTGAGGAATATATTATTCTGAATGGATACTAGTAATCACATCAGAAGAGTTTTAAATAGCCCTCATAGTATGTTTATTCTGGATAACTACTTATCTCTTTCCTGCTCCGGGAAATAGCCTGGTCTGGAGTCATAGAGTAACATCAGTCACAGCAATAACCAGTGACAGGTTCACTGAACACAAAGTATTAGTCATTGAGTTGACTCGTCAAAACAATTAGGCCATGACTTGTCATGCCTTTTCATACGATGCACTTAGACTTGTTTCTGTCTTTGCCCTCTATCATCACTACCATATGTGTTCTACATGAGGCAGATTAGCCCATTGAATTTGTGCCAACACTGCTCTGCAGTGTGCACAACAGATTGCTGTTGAAAAGACTGAGGAGCTGCACAGCCTTGTTCCTTCCTTGTCAGGGAAGACTAATATTATCCCTGTGTAGGGAAAATGCAATAATACAATATCCAATGTAGAACATTGCATGACAAGCTCATCTGAAAAACTATACAGGCCAACATATATACCTGCAAGTGTGGGCCTATTTGTAGTAAAACTGTCTTCCTTTAAAGGCTTCCAAGCTGTCAGTGGAGCAACAGCTAGAGAGTATATACCATCAAGGGTAAATGTAATTTGATGCTGTTTTCATCTGCATCAAAGTATATGTTTTGCTAGATAATCAGTGGATACATAAGGGGGAAGTGTATCAAGTATCATGAAAGTGCAGTCATGAGACAATAGCAAAATTGTTTGAAATTCCTCAGTCTTGCAATAATCAAAAAAAATCCTGGATAATAACGTTAATAACGTTTCCTCACTTTTCACAATATTTTATTTAAATCTTTGAACAGCTTTTAGATATATCCTACTATATATATCCTGCTAACTAATGTTTGTTTGTTTTTAATATTATGAATTAATAAAAAAAAAAAACTTGTTGACTATATTGTTTCATTCTGTAGTCATGCTAAGACCGCAGGTATTGTAGCATGGGAGTGTCCCCAGCTTGTCAGGTGTCTGCCTGTTTCTCTGAGGGAGTTGTGGAGGATGCCCCTGGTCAATGACAGCCTTTAGCATTCGGAAAGAAAGGGAAGGGGTTTGTTACTGTAGCCACAACCCATGAGATCATTATTTTCACACTGCGGCAGGGCTCATACTAAAGTGCAGGGCACTGGAGCTTGTTATTTCTTGTCACTTGGGTTTCATGAGTAGGAACTTCTGAAGGATGTTAGAGACTACATGATGAGATGCATGCTGGCTGCTGGGTGGACTTGATCATAGCAGATGAACAGAATACCTCTTATGCCTTTTTTATCATCTGACTGGAAGGGGATATGCCATTAAATGTGGCTCAACCCTCTCAGTTTCTGGAACTTCCCTGTAAAACTCTTGTTAGAATAATGCTGCCAGGCAAAAGATATAGTGGCAACAAATATACATGGATTTTAACTAATATCATTTGGAAACAGGATCAACTTGTCCAAAGTAAAATGAAACGCAGAATATAAAGTTCTAGGATCAGAAAAATTAGATTTGAAACTGTTTCGATACAAGCTGATTTAAATGCACTGTTGTGCAATATTTGTAGCAGGTATATAATATAAAGAATAGTATTAAACCCTTTATGTTGTTGATGCCTACTTAAAATTCTGCACTTTAGAGGTACTCAGAATAGAATAAACAATCATTGTACAATTGACGTCCTGCGTCAGCTCACCTTTTTATCCATTTACTCCCTTACTGAATACAAGCAACCCAGATTTAGAAGCCTTTTAGTCAAGTGCATGAACTCTGTTTGCTTGTGTTGCATAACATACTGTATTTATCTACAGTCTCTCTAGAACCAGATGGTCGTTTCCTCACTGGTGCTTCAGCTCTTTCTGTTCTCTTTATCTTATCACCACCCGCTTGCTGTCCATGAGTCAGTGAGGGAAGGAAAAACATTTCTCTCATTCATTAATAATTCAACCCTCCTGATTACAGGACTTGATTTCCTTATTAAGCATATTCCATTCACACTGCATTGACAAATTAATTCAGTTCATCTGCCAACAGCTAATTGATTGAGTAAATTAAGACTAGTCTGTTATCGATCAGCTGTTTATGTGGGCCATAATGAATTTGTTACTGAGCCATTGACTGATGAAACCCCCAGCTGAAATTCAATGAATAAATCTGATGAATACATACTGGGTCTATATTGGTACCTCAAGTATTTGAACAATGTTTTGACTCAGAGTCTGATTACTCTGGATGTGAAGTGACACAGTAAGTCGAAGCTAAATTGCAGACTGCCAGCTTTAATTTTGAAGATATTATCAGCCATACTGGATAAACTCTTCTTGTATTTTCTTCTGTTCCATGAGTGCAACACATATTTGAACAGGAACTTATTTCTTCCGTAAAGCAACACATGCATTGGTAAAAATCTTAATTTGTGCAAAGACTGCAATCGTGGCAGCCTTTCTCTGTAGCCTTTTTCCATGTCAGTGTATCTTCATGAGTATTCAGCAGTGACTGTGCTTGTATTGACATTGCTCCAGCACAGGCTAGAGTAACTGGCTGGTTTAAATTGATGCAGGTAAACAATCATCTGTGGTATCAAAGCAACTCTGATCCTTCTCATCAGCCTCTGCTCCTCCTAATCATTGAACTCTGCAGTAGAAATTGAAGATTGTCATCAAAAAGTGTTCCCACAGAGATAAAAAGGGAAGGCTCCAGCATGAACATTAAAAGTAAAACAAAATGAAACCGATTGAGAAAGGTAATGCAGCAAATACCTACATAACAAACAATATGATGATATATATGAGACATATGAGCCGAAACATTTAATGTCTCAATTATTGGAAATGGAATTACAGTCCCTGTTTGTCTTGCTTTCTTATTTCTTGCTTCCTTGTATGTAGCTTTTTTTAAGCAATATCACACTATAATGCAGTTTAATTCTGCTACTTTCCCTGACACAAACTGTGCTTAGCTGTTAATTACAGTGTTAAGAAGAGTTTGCATCCCTAAAAAGCAAATATATGGTTGTGTTGAGTTGTTGATTGCAGCATTACAGAATGATGGAGCTGAAAAGTAAAGCTTTTAATCAATATAAAAATGCTCCCAGAAAGAAATCCTGACCTCTAGAAATGTATGGTTGCTTATTCAAAAACACTCACAAATCTTGTCATTTTTCATTCATGAATGGATATTTTTTAATCAAGTTATAATTAAAAGATAACACCTGAGGTAGACACTGATAGAGTGCGTCTGCAGGAAGGAGCTCCTCAATCTATCACTCTCTCCATCTCTTTCTTGATCTCTCCCATATTCTCACTCATTTGCTCTCTCCTTTTCTCTTTCTTCTAGAGCACATTTAAGTTTAAGTCAGAGAGCGATATCCACTTAGCAGAGCACCACAAGCAGGTGTTGTATGACAGTAAGTTGGCCAGTTCCATCGCTTTTACCTACAACGCCAAGGCCACTGACGCTCAGCTCTGCCTGGAGTCCTCGCCTAAAGAAAATGCGTCCATCTTTGTCCACTCGCCGCACGCCCTTATGCTACAGGTCAGTTGCTTTACTCAAAGTGAACTCTGTGCAGACTATCCCAGATATTGATTCATTCATGTCATGTCATGTCATTACAAAGGTGTGTTTTGTTGGTTTGTCCTCCCAGGATGTAAAAGCCACAGTGACTCACTCCATCCACAGTGCCATCCACTCCATTGGGGGGATCCAGGTGCTCTTCCCGCTCTTTGCTCAGCTGGACTACCATCAGCTGAACGACAGCCAGGTGGAAGCCACTGTGTGGTAAGAAGTAGAAATGTTGTTACTGTACAAAACAATTTCACTTTTTGGTAATCTGTGTTGATACCTTAGAAATTACACACATGAAATTGTAGGTGTCAAAAGCCCAGTTTGGAGTTGTTGTGAATTTGATTACTTTTTGATCCTTTAATCCTGAACACTTTTAGACTTGTATATGAGGTTGTGTTTGTGACTGATGGAGAGAAAAAAGGTAATACTAATGACTTCTTAAAGTTGCACAAGGGTATATTTTTTGTATAGATCTTTATTTATCTGTATTATCAGCCTAAATGAAAGGCTGATACGGAGATCTTATTTCTCCTAATTGGGATGTCGTAGACTTGTTGCTAATTATTATGACTATTTTTGTGGTGTTGTGGTTACAGGCAGTAAATCTCAGCACAACTAAAATATTGCTCCAAAACAACAACTTTGTTGAACCTGATGCAAAATACAGTTGGGAACGAGGAGTGCTCAGTCTGCTGATGGTAAAATCTAAACATCAAGGATGAGAGTAGGACAAACAATATGGTACTTTTTTATATGCTATATTTTATTTTTGTGTATATTGGTCAACATGTACACCAATACCAAAATATCTGTAATACAAAAACCAGGCCTTCTAATAATACCAGCCTTGGTCAAGCTGTAGTTCAGGTTTTATTATTATCTGTACTCGCTGTTCTCATCCCCATCATCCTGAGGCAGTCAGTCCAAAGCTTCTCCGCTGTGCCCTGGATGAAGTCTGAGCTCTGCTCTAATCCTGTGTTAGTTAAACGACAGCAGTACGACTAGATAGACACAGGAGTGGCCACACAGCAGCACAGACCCCTGATGCCCAAAGCTCTTTGCCTCTGTAGTTTCCCCCTCATCTCTACTCAGTGTCTTTCTTTCGTTCTCGCTTGCATGTGGCGGGTCTTTCCCCTCACAGTGTTTCAGTCTCCCCAACACTTGCTTTGTCCTTGCCTTCGCTTTTAGATTGAGCCCTTCTAAAGCCTACTGAGCTGAGGAGTTTAAAGTTTCTGCAACAATTAACTCTCTGTAATGCCTGTGTATCTGCTGTGGCTGTTCTCAACATCAGCCATAAATAGGTATTTAAAAAGCATTCTTTTTAATAAATATCTAATCTCATGTTACTATGTGACACATTGCATTCCAAACAGCAGTGATATAACATAAGTCGCTACTGCTCTGACAAATTGGAAGGAAGCTGTGCTTGCAGCAAAGGATCAGAGGCTAAACCAAGAGCAGACAGAGTTGACATGTATGCATGTGGTACATGTGAAGTATCCATGGGCAAGCCTGCACAGGAGTGGTTGTGTCCTTGTGATTGTTGCGCTACAGTGGAGGCCACCAGAGGATGTGAGGGAAAGCCGATTAAGAAGAGTCACCAAGCACCACTGTCACTCAGCCAAAGGCTTCAACTGAAAAGCCCTGCAACAAAGAAAAAGATCGTCTTCAGTGCCCTGCCTTGCCCCCTTGAACCCCTTCCCTCCACCTCACACACATACATACACATTGTCTTACAACTTGCCTCCCAGACCACTCTCTGTCCCTAGAGAGTCCAACGAGCCAATCCATTCTTCTGAATTGAAGAGGGATGAAAGTGGTGAGCTAGAGTTCCCAGATGATTGCTGACATCCTCTGAAAATGACCTTGTTTTTTTCCCCTCTGCCACACTATTTCGTTATGCTGCCGTAGTTTATAGAATAACTCTTTCACCACCCAATGAGTGTGTGAATAGAAGGGTATTGTATCTCTGTGTGAGACGTTATGTCCTCTTGTTTTGCAGTGCCACTCTCCTGGCCTTTCTGGTTGAGCTGCTCAAGAGCTCTGTGGCCATGCAGGAGCAGATGTTGGGAGGAAAGGGCTTTTTGGTGATTGGATACCTGCTAGAGAAGGTACGGTAAAGCCTCCATAACATATCAGAACGGTTTCCTAACCTCCATGAAACATCAGTTATCAGAAACCTGCCATTTCCAAATCAACCAATTTCACCTCACCCATACCATTACTGTCTCGTTTACAATTTTCCTCTCAGGAAAAGATTATACCGGATATCCCAATGCATGTAGTCCATTAGTCTGGGAACAAGCAGACCCATCACAGCAAATGTATTTATTTTTTTCTCACTTTGAACAGTGAATATGTGCTACTCTTTATTTCCTTCTTGAGTGAATGGGAAATGAAACACTGATGTGCAGAGTTCTGGCAAGTTTTTTACTGAAAAAAACCCATCTGCTTTTGAAACTTCTTTCACCTTCCCCACTATCAAGGTGCACTGTACTTTATCTCTCTCCAAGCCCTGTCAACAGTCTGATCTTCCATTGCCTGTAGCAGAGTCCTGAATGTGTCTTTGAACTAAACAAGAGCTAGAGGAAGAACACCACAAGACTACTTCTTTCCCCCTCCCCCACCCCCTTGGTTCCCCTCTTTCCGCATCAATCTTTATTTACCCATTTTGTGATGCAGATCTAGCAGCTTGCCGGCCTCCCCAGAGTGCTGGGTCTTTTGGAGCACTGAGAAATGACTCCACTTTGTCACTCAGTGACTTGCCTGCCTGCTGGCTTCAGCTGCTGTTAACTAACAGCCAGGCAGAGTCGGCACCTAAGAGCTGCCTTTTTTTTCTTGCTTCTTTCCTGCTGCCAGGTTTCACACTTCCACATATCGCACCATCTGTTAGTGTTCTGTTTATGCCACACCTTCCCTTCTCCCCCTGCCTTCATTTTTCCCTCTCTCCTGCCCTCACCAAGTCCCCACCTGGGCAGAGAACAGGTGCCAGACAGGAGCGGTAGCAGTATTCGTAGTAGTGAAATTCTCTGCAAAGTCAAGCCTCTACAACTTGCCCCAATTTTGTGTTAATATTTTTCAGATTCAATAACTTGACAAAATGACAGAAGTAGTAGTAGAATTTATCACTAAAGCCAAAATGCTATGGCACTGCTACAGAACATAAGTAGAGCACATAAAACCAAGTCATCCTTCAACAGAGCCTACATACAGAGGAATAAAAATACAAAATACAAGCACACAAAGCAGACCAGAACAGTATAAACGTAGGGGTTTTTCCACACATCTCTCTGTTCTATTAAAATTATTCAAACTTCCTTCTCGTCTTTAACATCAAATCCATCCATCCTGTAAAATTAGGCACTTTTGTGCTTTCCCAATACTTAAAGACAAACTTTAATGTCAAAATAAAACTTTGAAAACTGCAACAGTTTGGGTCATTAAGCCGTAGTTACAAGTATGGTACTTTTCTTTGTGACATTTAGGTTTTTTCTATTAATGGATATTGCAAAGAGACATTTTCTGAACAGTTACCATAGGGTTTTGCTCTCCATAATGCCGGAAGGATAAATACACACTTATAACAGAATAAGCTTTGATTATTGTTAAACATGACTTTGTGTTTCCACCTACAGTCATCACGTGTGCACATCACCAGGGCTGTGTTAGAGCAATTCCTTTCCTTTGCAAAGTATCTGGACGGTCTGACACACGGGGCACCACTGCTGAAGCAGCTGTGTGACCACATCCTGTTCAATGCTGCCATCTGGATCCACACCCCTGCCAAGGTGAGCTCCTGCAGGTAACTCAGCCTCGGCCTCATGAAGGGACAGGCGTCTTTGCATGTGATCAGGCTAAAGTAGATGCATATCAGGAGTTTCCAACGACAAAAGGCTTCACTAATCCTTTGCTTCATCGTTGGTTCTTTAAAGATGAGAATTAAAACTGCAAGCCCTCACACGTGCCTGTGTTTCAAAGGAAATAGGGGTGGAAATTTAGCGTGTTGTCAATTAAATATCACACTGGTGTATTGGTGAGATTCCCCATGGCATCAAGTGTTTGTGCAGGTGGTAATAAACCAAACTAAGGGAGCACATACACCAGATATATTCTCACATTTGTGAGGCATTAAATAGTTGCATAGTTCATCACTTGCTTCCACTTTCCTGTCCTCAACCTAACCAAGTTTTTCCCCCTCCTCTTAAATAATGACCCATGAAAAAATGGGATGAGGTATATCAAAGGAGCTGAGTTTGTGTGGCAAATACATTTGCCTCAGGAATGCTGCTGGTGGGCCAAGCCATGAATAAATAAAAGGAGGAAATAAATACAAAAGTGTCTGGAGGCTTGCCTGCGACACTCCTCCAAAATAGAGCATAGAGAAAGAGGGAGAAAAAAATAAAAGAAACAGCAAGGTAATGAAGTGGGTTAGAACACTTTTAACTTCGACGCTACAGAGAGCTATGCTCGCTCCTTTCCTTAGGACATACCACAAAGTCCACCTTCCCTCTGTCGCTGCGCGGGGTTCAGAGAGCCAGCTGTGTGACTGATGGGACCATGCAATATGCATTAATTACATGGGCCCACTGACCTTGTTCTGGTAGACAAATAAGATTTTGTGAGTGCATTTTACTTTTCTGCTCTCATAGAAATTACCTTACCAACAGCACTGGTGTTCACTAATCTCCAGTGTTTAGTAGCCTCAAAGCATAACACATCATGCTGACACCGTAACCACCCTGCCGCCTTTCATCAGGACTCATATTTGACTCGTTAATATCGTATAATTTATGACATATGGGAAAAAGCCCGCAGTATTTTTTGCCTGAATGACTGTGGTCGGATTAAGGATTCTTGTCAGGTCTGTTGCTAATTCCAGAGGACATGCTAATCATCACCGAGTGGAGCTGCGGCAATTATGAAATTGAGTAATATAGGGTCAGTGGCCATGCACTACCATACACCTGCAAGGATGATAGGCTGAGCTGGTGCTATCCACCACAGTGAAATGTCTTTGTTAGTTTAAAAAGGTATACGGTTCAAGAGATGAATTATACTGCACAGCTAATAACATGAATAAATGTATGTGTGTGTGTGTGTGTGTGTGGGTGTGTATGTGTGTTCCCACTCCAGGTACAGCTCTCTCTGTACACATACCTTTCTGCTGAGTTCATTGGCACGTCAACCATCTACAACACGATTCGTCGAGTGGGCACAGTGCTTCAGCTCATGCATACGCTAAAGTACTACTACTGGGCCATCAACCCTGCAGACAGCAGCGGCATCACACCAAAGGGTCTTGGTGAGCATATTTAGCATTTGGGAATTTTTCACCGTGAGTCAAGTTACGTTTATTTACTTTTCTTTTGCTGTGGAATATGATTTAATTTGATTTGTGCTGTTTATATAAACTGTTTCCCATCCATCTGAGGGCTCATCTGAGTGAAGCTCAGTGTTTCTGAAAGGAAATCATTGGGAGTGAACCAATCATAATCATTGTGTGCAGTCGCGGAACTGCTACTGTATCAAAGTGTCTTCCTGAAATGGCAACAGTTCCCCCACATTTGAAATGACTCATCCCCACATGGAAGCGCTTGCCTGTCAGCCGTTAGGACCGTGGCCATCACTGGAGATGACAGTGAGGCAGACATGCCACATCAATACTGTCATCTCCCTAGGGTGTTTGGTGTGGGTGTTAGGCCTCTGAAACCTGGGCCAGTCGTATGACTGGCATCCTCTCTCTATGAAACGTCACCAAGCAGGCTATACTGGAAGTGAAAGTGTCCTTGGACTGTCATTTTCTTTTTGCTCTCCATTTTTCTTTTCTAAAACCATTTGTGTCGTAGTAAAGGGGCTGTTTTATAATGGTACTGAGAGCTCAGTCTATGCTGCACCAAATGACAGCTCTTTCCTGAAGGGTAAAGCTTGTATTCTGATGACGTTGATGTAATCCAAGTCATACAGTCAAAGGTGAATTCTTCCAAAAAGGGTTTTTCTTTACTGCCATTGACTTTGTTTGTACCATTAATAATTTCTATCACAAGTGAACATCACATTTATTAACACTGCAAGATGAAAACAGATTCTCAAAGGCAGTGTGTGCCTATTTATATATGCCACAAGGTTCAAGTTCAAGGAACGTGGCCTACATTCTTGAGCTATTAGAGCTGGAAGTAATTGATTTTCAACTAATAATGGTAGTGACCTCTAGACTGAGGTTAGCTGGGATAATATGGGCACACACATCTGTAACACATAACCCCTCATCACTTTTCCTGATTTTAATTTGTTCCTTATCCCATCTTACATTGTGCAGTGTCCCTTACCCCTTCTTATGCTTAATAAATGCACAAGCCTTAATAAGTGATGAAAGTTCAGCCTATCTAGAGCCCATGTTCTAGGACGATAATCTATATTTAACTTGGACATCAGAGGAATTTTTCTCATGACTTTATTTCCATCAAGTCCACTACGTTGGACACTCTTGGTAGGTTTTTTGTTGCTTTCACGTTTATAGATTTTGATGTCAAAATCACTTGTTTGGGAAATCCATCTCTGTGTAACTACTGCAGTATAGTTTTGCTTTTTATAGGAGCATCGGAAGACCAAGTAGTGTTTTAAGTCAGAGATGTCAACACAGGTTGTAAAAACACCAGAATAATACACAGGATGTGCAACAGTGTACTCACTTTAGTTCCTGCATTGTGTTCCACGCTATACAGGAGAGTCACAGTCCTACTAAGTGAATGTATATATAATTACTGTCAGTATGCTATGTGGGCCTACCACCTGCAAGGATAGGTGGATATGACTGGGACATGTATAGTCACCTCTGTGGTAGGGAGGGATTGTGTATCTCTTATTTTTTGCTGATGACGTTGTCCTGTTGGCTTCATCAGACCATGTCCTCCAGCGCCCACTGGGGTAGTTTCAGTCGAGTGTGAAGAGATTTGGATGAGAGTCAGCACCACCAAGTCTGTGGCCATGGTCCACTGCCAAAAAACAGCAGATTGCCACCTTTGGGTTATGAGCATTTGCTGCTGCAAGTGAGAGGAGATCTCAGGGTTCTGTTTTGAGTGCGGACCATGAGATCAACAGGTAAACTGGTACTAATGCAGACATTGCTTTGAACTCCTATGCTGAAGAGTGAGCAGAGGTTGAGGAAAAGCTCCTAATTTACCAGTCTATCTCCAACCTCCACCTATGGTCATAAGTTTTGCACAGTGACTTAAAGAATTGGTGGCCCAAATGAGGTTCCTTCACAAGGTGTCTGTGCTTAAGGGGAACAACACAGAAGTATAAAGGGGAGGAAATGAGGAGCAAGGTGAAGGGCTCTGACATCTTGAAGGAGTACGAAGTCTATTAAAGTCTGTGTCAGGACCCAGTGATGGATCATTGCATTGTTTAGATCGGTCCAAAAACTATTCTGGAGAAACATATACAAACATATCGCTCAGTCTTCTGTGGTTATTTTTTGTGATTGCAAAGAGATGCACATTTCACATATTGGACTATACTCCATACTTGTTAACCTCCTTCTCTAATTTAGATTTCTAGTTCAGCCTCCCCAAACTGTGGCCCTTTCAAACATAGATCCAAATAAAGTGGTGATTGCTGTTGAATTCATGGGATGAAAAATGGTTGAGATTCTGGGGAAGTCATACCTCGAAATGGGTCGCCTTCCTGCTGTAGGTAATTTTCAGAGTGGGTCTGGTTCCATTGATCTGCACTTGATTTGGAAGGTCACTTTTTCTCCCTGTCCTTCTAAACTGAGAGATGACCATACAAAGACACATACAAAGAGGGAAAGAGCCAAGCAGATAATGAAGTGTTCAATTATAGGGACACAGAGAACACATTTAAAACGGAGCTCCTCCAGCTACTCACTCTGTTTCTGGAAGTGCCTTCTCTCTTTTTTTTCCTCAGGTCTTAATAGAGAGTGCTATCAAATTAAAGCCATGTATCATTCGGTTATACGCAGAATCACTCCAGGCACTCACAGACAGATGCCCATTGCTCAACTTCTCTCAATCTGCGATATGTTCCACAAACACATAATCTGTCTCAATCTCTATCAACCTCCCTTTGTCTCTGTCTCTGCCCTGCCTCTGTTTGACTAAATAATGAGTAATGAGATGGGCAGCGAAGCCGTTTGGCCAGTCACCACGTTCAGTTCAAGCTGGTTCTGTCCTGTTTCCCATTACTGGAGAAATCACCGGTGACGGACATGTAGGTGCTTCAGAGGAATAATCTGTTCAAGGCTTGGGGTTGCTTTGAGTTTTGTGTGTGCCTTCATTTTGATGAATTAATCTCATGTAAAACACAAATTGCTGATTACAGGGAAGTCAGCGAACAATTTGACAATTGCATGCTCTTCTCTCAGCACTGCCTCACTTCACATTTACACATTTACAACTGGGAAATCCATGGGAGCAAATGGAGGTTAGGTGGTGCATTAGAAAAGTTGTTGAGAGAGAGATGAGGGCCCATTCATGTACTTTCCCTTTGTGTTTGTGTGTCTTCATAAAATGTTTAGTCATTGCAGTTTAAAGTCAGCATACTCCAGATCCCCTGAACAGAGCAGTTTACGCAGGCAAAGCATACGTTAGTTACATCTTGAGAAGAATTCTGGAAGCCAATTATTGCAGCAATTAAAAAATGTTGTTGCTTTAGAGTCTTTTATCAGCCTTTGTTTATTTAAAAGCATTCAGGGAGTGAAAATACAATTATTCTTGCTTTCTATTTAAAGGTTTACAGGAGTAATCAGGACATGCTGCTGTGTATGCCTTGACTTTATCATCATCAGTCATAAGCCGAAATAAGATTCCTGCATTAATCACTTGGACATAAATAGTTTTTCAATAACCTCTTTCTCCTGGTGCCCTTGGGAAGCAGGAAGTAAAGCAATATGTGAGTAAGAAACAAGAGCTGTGCAGAGCTGCTGAGCATAATTGGTTGTGAATAACTTAGATGCAGTGGCTGTGGTAATAATGTTCTTATCATCCCTTCCATGTCAGGCTCTGTCCCTGCACAGGGTTTCCCTCACTCAGTCTATTAATCAGTGTCGGGATGCGGTGGCACTTGCCATCCTCCTGCAACCTCGGGGAACCTCATCATTGATTACGTTGACTGGCTGTTGGAGCAGCAGGATGGTCAGGTGTCTGCTGCCATTGTATCTGTCATCATGGCACTGTCCCCATTTCAGATGAACATGTGTCCAGCCAAGGTGGAGGTTGGAGTTTATCAGTGTTCAGAAGAGAAAAAAGGCATTGGGCAAAATTGCCAAGTTTCCCTGCAAGGCTTTTGCTGTTGTATTTGGCCCAGTTACTGTCATTTAATACCTCTGCAAATGTAAAAGATTTTGTCAGTGTGTTTATACCTGGCTCGCTGCACAGGATGAATAAGAAATTAATGAATACATGCCAGGTTTTACCGCCAAAATGGAGCCTTTGAGCTACAGTGTGAGTGCTGCTAATCTTACAGGGATTCATGTTTGTATTGTTATAAGTGGTAATATATGCCATATCCTGTATTTTCTGATGTGTCTGGCTGAATGGCTCTGTGTTATATTGATCTGCCTGTTGGTGCGGCTCATTAGTGTGTTTACTCAGTGTATGTGCAAACACTGGTTAAAAACAAAAGAGGTCAGCATATTAAATAGGATCTGACTGTGTCACAATTAACTCTTGTGCCAACCAAACCAATACAGCAGCAGCAGTAGCAGCAGCAGCTCTGTGATTTGACAGTTAATCGATGCTATCTGTCATATTCTGTCATTTTTCACTGTTTGCACCACGTACATACACCTGCTGACAGCGTTCAGCCCGTCAGATGTTGAATGAGGTTCATGACAGGGATGGATTGCAATGAGAGTCTAACTTCTGAGTGCCAAAGTGACCTTAAGTTGGCAGAGGCATTCTGGGTAGTTTTTAATGAGATGTTGGCCAGTGTGATGGGCAGGTGTGACTATGATGACCTTTGGCTGGCTGCCTGAGGACTGTGTTGTGACCAAGACTACCTGGGATACACACAGACTATGGATGCAGCATGAATGATAAATACATTTGGATTGAATACTCAGAATGTGAAGGTAAAGCATGCCATGTATATGAAATATATTCTACTAATTGTTAATGTACTTATTCTCTGTTTACAAAGGGAGAATTGGCTCCATGTGCCACACTCTTGGTAAAACCTGGTGAAACTCTGGATACACACATTCTATGTGAATCCAGTAAATCAGTACAAAGCTGATGATACAGCGAAGAAAACTGAATGTCCTTGAAGGAGTTCCTGTTTTGTCTGCTTTTTTTCAAATGCTCAAAGGAGGAGAAAATAGATCAAAATTTCATTATCAATCAAAAAAACATCAAAAAGGAACTTCAGATCATGAAAAAATAGACCAAGAATAAAATTACCAGTAAAAACATAAAAACAAAGACTAGAAAACCGAAAGATATCTTATTTGGTTCCAGTACTTTCTTTCTCAGTTTTATCACTTCTCTCACTCTCTCCAATTACAGATGGTCCAAGGCCAACCCAGAAAGAAATAATTTCTCTGCGGGCGTTCATGCTTCTCTTCCTCAAGCAACTCATCCTGAAGGTATATCCCACCTGTCTTCATGCCTCACAGCCCCTCACATGGCTTGATTTTGAGCTGCGCCGAGAAAATATGGAGATTGTCAATTTTCGCTGTGTTATCCTATAAAACGTTCTGCCAGTCTGCTCCTTAATAAATTCAGTGCTTTTTATTTATTTATTTCTTCTAAACAGTGTGTGCTGTCTTGGAAGAAAACCAGTTAGGCTGAAACAAATTAAATTAATTCATTAGTTAGTCAAAAGAAAATTAATAAATGACAGTTTTGATAATTATTTAATCATTTGTCATTTATAAAGTAAAGATACCTAACATTTGTTGGTTCCAGCTTTTCAAATGTAACAAATTGATGTTTTTCTTTTACTGACTGTTTATCAGACAAATCTAGCCCTTACAAGGCATCGCTATCGGTTCTGGAAATGTCGTTATTTTGTTGATTTACCGAAATAAATGATAGACTAATCAATAACGAACATATTAGAATAATGGACTACATATTACACATTTGATTAGGTTTTTTAAATGTTTTATACTACACACGTTTAGTTAGTAGATTGCTGCCCACATCCCAGCATGCCTCTGCAGATAATTATCCTGCCAAGTTCTGTATCATCAGGCCAAACGTCTCAGGCAAACAAGAGTTATCTGGCTGTTCAATCTGTTTTGTTGTAGAAGCCTAAATTCTGCATCAGCATTGGATTGGGTGCATCATTTGTGCACCCAATCTAAGCACAACAATACAATTTGACCCACTGGAGGCCAAAACACTTAGTGCTCTTTCTGCAGTCATTTGTTGTGCCTTCTTTTTAATTGTACCAAAATGAAAAATACTGATGCTTTTTGCCAGAATATCTGCAGACATTTATTTGTTTTTCTTATTTTTGCATTCTTTCAGGACCGAGGTGTGAAGGAGGATGAGCTGCAGAGCATCCTGAACTATTTGTTAACAATGCATGAGGTACATGAGAGTCTCTCCATGCTCTAAGTGAATTCACTCAGTGTGTTATTGTGCCAGGTTTCTGCACCAAGCTACAAGGTCACATTTCATCTTCAGAGTTGCTATTATAGGAGAAGTTTATTTTTCCAGCATTTAAACTAACCACAAAGTTGAATGAATAATTTTAATTAGCCACAAATTTTCCATTGTGCTGTGGCCCCTGTATTGTTGTAAGGAGTACCAGGGGCCCAGATGTATTCTGCAGCTGTAGGTGATACAATTGCAAGGCACATTCATTATGTGGATTCATTATGTCTGTGCTGCAGCTGCAGTTACAGTCTTAGCAAAGAACAAAAACTATATTCTCTCTCATCACCGGCTCCCTTTTTTGTTTTCTTTTTTTTTTTCCTGGTTTGTCTGCAGGATGAGAATCTGCATGATGTGTTGCAGTTGGTGGTAGCCCTCATGTCTGAGCATCCAGCCTCAATGATCCCTGCTTTTGACCAGAGAAATGGAATACGGTAAGCCCCTCAGGGGAACACACAATCCCTTCGCTGTTCAGGCACAAAATGAAGAGGTGATTTCACAAAATAAACCCTAAGCACCTAACACTTGTGCTGTTGCTGTGTGCCTATGAGAGACATGAATAATTCATAAATTCAGTGAGGAAAAAAAAACATATGCATGGAAAAGTAACAATATTAACATATTGATTTCACAATATGACACGGATGATCAAACTTACCCCATGTGATCCTATAAAATATAAATGCACACAGTGTAACACTACTTGTGAGTTCTTAAGGAATTCATTGTGGAAAATCTGCTGCTTTCTTTAGGACATTCATTTAATGCTAATGTAAATTCTCCCTGAAGGAAAGTGGTTGTCAGCTTACCAGTGCAGGGCCTTTTCATCAACAGGGCTATATTTTATTCTGTCAAGACAGTGTGCTGTTGCCAGCTTTCACTGCTTGTGTCTATTCCAGGGTAATCTACAAGCTCATGGCCTCTAAGAGTGAAAGCATTCGAGTACAATCCCTCAAAGTCATCGGGTACTTCCTCAAGCATTTGGGCCACAAGTAAGTAACCCAGTTTAATAGCTGTGTAGTAGATTGTAATTACATACTCTAAGTGTTTTTATAATGAATAGTCTAGAGATTAATGAATTGTCAGATGTTTTAAAAAATAGGTGTCTGTTACATGTCTGATGCTCTTATCTTTTCAATGTTGTTGTGCCATTTTCAGCCTTTCCATCTCCCTGCACTGTCCAGGTTAACCACATTATGACAACATTATACTAGTTTAGAAACTGAAAAACCATAAATCTGGCATTACATTCAGAAAGATGATTCATCTGTTCCTGCTACGCCTTTGAAAAAGTGTACAATTAGAAGAGCCAAAAAACTCTTGACTGGATGTCGGTTTTGCAAATTAGGGTGCACTTCTTTGTAGAACACCTGAATTCCTGGCATTGTGCCCTAAAACCATTACTTCACACAGGGGAATGGTGGAAGAAGTCCAAGATACTGTCCCGTAGAGTGAAATAAATAATAAACTACCCACTAGGATGTCAGCATATCCTATAGATGCTGCACATTGGCGGAGAGAGAGAGAGAGAGAGAGAGAGAGAGAGAGAGAATGCTTTTGGGTGGAGAGCCTGCAATACAAAATGTGGGATACAGGGATGGATGAAGAAGATTTTGCTGTGCTAACAATGATTGGGCACCAGGTGTTGTGGTGTTACTGGGGCCTGCAGAATGGAAAGAAAGGGCAGCCATAAGCCCATGCTAGACCGCCCCAGGCACAAGTGAAAGGCCTATATCCTCAAGGGACATGAGGGCTCCATGAAAGCCTGCCCTTCACCCCTCACTTTAATAGCTTTCATACATTTTAAAGCACCATCCTAGTTCAATATGAGCTGTAGAGCAACTCATAAAGAATTAAACATGTTTCTTCCGTGCTTTGTTGATGTTATTACTTTTTGATAATCGAATTTGTCATTTTGGACTTGTTAGCTCTGTGGTGTTAGATATTGTTAGTTCTGTCTGGGTTGATGAGTAATCAGTATGATAGGATCTACACATTTGTTGTACTAGTTAATACTTTTTTGGGGCCATGCAGTACAAAACAACCATAAAAAACATGACCTAGAAACGCAAGGACTTATCACATAAGCATGGCTCAAACTTCTGTCTTATAATTGCAAATAATCAACACCAAATCATAAACTAAAATATAAAAAAATAATGAATATTACATGTCAACTTTATAGTTTTAGAACTAAATATGCATACTACATGATTACCATATCCCTCTAACACAAATGTATTAAATCTCCTCATCGAATAGCATACATTAAATTTTCATATTTTAAAACAGTGTGCCTTTATTTTATCATTGTCTTAACTTATGATTTTAACTATATTCAGGGAAAAACAAAGTCAATTTGTCTGGATTTACACTGACTATGAAAGTCCTCCGACTGTACCTCTTGGTTGAGCAGACTTGTACAAGTTCCACCTTAGCTTGCTATGCATCATTAGTCTGCCCTTTTCTCCCAAATTTCCATTTTTATAAAGTTATAACGCTACTTTTCTCCTAAGTGTCCAATTTTCCAGCCTCTGCTGAATACAAAATAAATTGTCAACCTATTAGGAAAGTCCCAACTTGTCTTGAGGCAGTGGCAGCAGCTTTGGCTTAGCATTGTGACAGCAGTCCTTATGCTGTTTGCAGAAGTAGTTTGTCACTGTTGAACCCATTCACCTGTGGTATGCCTCTGTTTTATCTCGGAGCCATTCCTAGTGACAGGCTAACTTCGTTATCCTACACACCTCCAACGAAATTCTCCCAATTTATGACAGCAGGCAGTTCCTGACACTTGTCTCCAGAGCCCGGCTCCCTGTGGGTGACAATAGGGAAGCAAGCTGACAGCACTCACGGATCCTTTCAGTGGCTTAGGGAGCTCTAAACAAGCCACTTTACCATTATGTCTGTGTGTTTGTGTGTGTTTATCCACAGGAGGAAGGTGGAGATCATGCACACACATAGCCTCTTTACTCTCCTGGGAGAGAGGCTCATGCTGCACACCAACACCGTGACCGTGACGACCTACAACACCCTGTACGAGGTAACAAAACATTTTCCTCTCAAATGTCCCAACATTACTGCACCATTGGGCTCCGTGCACGGAATGTGTGATATGTGATTTTTTCTTGCTTCCCGCACCAGATTCTGACAGAGCAGGTGTGCACACAGGTAGTTCACAAGCCTCATCCTGAGCCCGACTCCACTGTCAAGATTCAGAACCCAAGTAAGCCTGATATGTGTCACATTGAGTTGTGTTCTTTCCAAAATACTCTGTTCTCTGGTAAAATTGACAATATGTGTATATATTTGTGTTTGCGTGCATGTGATATCAGTGATACTCAAGGTGGTAGCCACCTCATTGAAGAACTCCGCCCCCAGCACAGAGCTGATGGAGGTTCGCCGGCTCTTCCTTTCAGACATGATCAAACTGTTCAGCAACAGCCGTGAGAACAGGCGGTGAGTAGAACTTCAACTGTCATTTAAACTCATCCACTCCATCAATTATCTTGCAGATTAATGTATCAAAGAAAAGTCAAAAAAAGGCACACTGTTCCCCCTCGTACCCTGTTTAATAGGCTCATACTGATGCTAAATCATCCTGAGACATGCACATGTTCTCCAGCAGATGTTTCTGTGACAGTTTTTAATAGTTACTCATCCATGCTTTCTCTCTATTTCACTCTCACACCCAATCTTTCCTTCTGATACGCACACACACACACACACACACACACACACATTTGAAGACATATTGCAATTAAATTATAAGTCTTAGGAAGCCACTGACCTAAATCAACAACATAATTAGCCCAACATTAATAGGCAGAAAGTGCCTTGTCAAGTCAAACTGTTGAATTGACAAAAAAAAAATTAATTGGTTTTCACTCGCTGCCCCATTTCTATCTTGGCTGTCATTTTGTTTTGTCTGATACTGCTGCCAAATAAACCAAATCGACCAAATGATCACAACAATCTGTTATAATGTGAAAATGCCAAATAGGACCAGTATGTTCCTTTGACACAAAGAAAGGTGTTGAGGAGAAGCAGAAACAATAATTGGCCAAACATTTTTTGATGGAAAAACTCAAAGTAGAACATTTCTGAAAATTATTCTTTTCACAACCAACAATCATAAATGGTAGCTACAGATAAGAGAATCAGAGTTTACTTATCACCTGGCTTACAAGGGGCAGATTTTATTTGTTGATGGTGTGGTGGTGTGCGGTTTGCAGGTGTCTGCTTCAGTGCTCCGTATGGCAGGACTGGATGTTTTCTCTTGGCTATATCAACCCTAAAAACTCTGAAGAGCAGAAGATCACTGAGATGGTGTACAACATCTTTCGTATTCTGCTCTACCATGCCATCAAGTATGAGTGGGGAGGGTGGCGTGTGTGGGTGGACACACTTTCTATAGCCCATTCTAAGGTGAGTACTGTACTGTACTGTACAAAAAACAGGAAACACTGAACTCTGCAGTTATTTATATTGTCTTATCTTAACTGTTAAACTTCTTCTAAACTGATCTTGACAGTTGTTTGTATCATAAATATGTGGCTTACATTGTACATAATGTTGCCCTTTTTATAGGTCACATATGAGGCACACAAAGAGTACTTGGCTAAGATGTATGAAGAGTACCAGCGTCAGGAGGAGGAGAATATTAAGAAAGGGAAGAAGGGTTTGGTCAGCACCATCTCTGGTCTATCTGCTCAGGCCTCTGGCATCAATGGCACGGTTGAGATCAGAGAAATGGACGATACCTCCCAGACACCTGAGAGTGAGAAGGACTATGAGAGTGCAGACTCGCGCAACCTGCTGGCTGAAGGGAAGGGGCCTTTAGAGAGTCTCAGAGGAACGGATGGTACGGTAGATGGGGTCAGGGTCGAAGTTCATGACCTCCTGGTGGACATCAAGGCTGAAAAGGTGGAGGCTACAGAGGTTAAGATAGATGATATGGACTTGTCTTCGGAAACTCTGGGAGTATCTGAGAATGGAGCTCTGGTGGAGGTGGATTCTCTGTTGGATAATGTTTATTGTGCTGCTGTGGAAAAGCTCAACAGTAATGTCAACAGTGTGTTGTTGCCAAAGCGCAGCATGGATGACCAAAATGCAGCCCCTCTCATTACTCTGGATGATGACAAGGACAGCATCCGTAACAACAACAACTTCCTGTTCGGCGAGGTGGTAGGCAGCTTGGACGACAAGCTACTGCCTGATCTCAGTCCAGCTGAGCCTCTGGTCCTGCCCAGCCCAGAGCCTCCAGTCCACACCAGCACCAGTGATGAACTGGGCCTTCTTGCTCACATGACAGGCAGCTCTGAGCTTGGCTCTCTACCCAGTATCCTTGAGACCGATGAGTTTGAAATACAGGCAGCCTTGGAGGGCATCAGCTCCATGGCTGGTGCAGACACTGAAGCTTCCTCCAAAAGCCCAGAGGTCACTGAGGGCACAGCTGCAGTGGCGTCTGAAGGGGACCCCTCGACTGTTAAGGCCTGCAGTGCAACAGATGCAACAAACAACACTTCTGACACAGAGAGATCAGACGATGGCAAAGACAAGGAGATGAAGAAGATTCAGACGACAGCCACCACACAGGTTGGTCTGACGCTAAGTCATCAAACAACAAAAATGACAGTCTTCCCATTTTCAGACTTTCTCATGAAAGAAATAGTAGAGGTTCACTGACTTAACCAAGTTCAAAATAACAGGCAGCTTAGCCAGAGGGAAAATAACTGTAGATGATCATGAATGCTGAAACATAGCAGTGCCAGGGTCAAAGAGGGGGGAGACCGTTTGCCTTTGTCAGGAGGTGTTGGCCTTCAGTGAACAGTTCTATATTAACAGACCCATGGGGACCGTTCTCTCGTCCAACTCCTTTTGTAATGGGGACAGGATGCCCTGGTGCACATCGAGCCACATCCCTCTGAGACTCAGGAAAGTGGGCTGCTGGAATAGTTGGATGAGCCAACAGGAGGGCAGAAATAGACAAAGCATTATCCTGCAGCAATCGCCTGGGATTTGTTCATTGCTCCCCTCCTCTCATATGAGCTGTGCTCTTTCTCAGAGGTCAGGCTCTTTTGCCTAGACTGGGTCACTGATGGAGGGGCCAGTGGGAGGCAGGGTTTATTTTTAAACCTTTCTCTGCTGTTGCATAATTGCTCATGTTCAATTCATCGCTGCTGCTTTTTAAACAGCCTTTTTTGCAGCACCTTGCTGAGTCATTCATCTTATGTGTAGAGGTTGCATTGAGCTTGTGTTTTTTCTTTACCCACAGGCAGGAAGAGGTTATTTGAGGGCTCACTTTCATGTGGCAATTCATCATTCATAATGAATAGTGTGACAGTAGCATTATATCCCATTACGGGTGCACTATCGATCGTGACAGAAAACTAGGATTAGTAATTAGTCTGTAAACAGTATCTCATGACACTGTTCTTTAATTGGTGTCCTATCAGAGTCTTCATGGTCGCCTATCCACTCAGATGGAGAGAGACATACGTGTGGACTTGGGCTTCAGGGGGACGCCCATGACCGAGGAACAGCGACGTCAGTTCAGCCCCGGCCCGCGCACCACCATGTTCCGCATCCCAGAGTTCAAATGGTCAGCCATGCACCAGAGACTGCTCACTGACCTGCTTTTTGCACTGGAGAGTGACGTCCATGTCTGGAGGAGGTGTGTATAGTGGTTTATGTGCGCTTGAGAGAGACCGAGAGGGTGAGCATGGTGCTTGTAGTGATACTCATATTACCCCAACATATCATTTTATAGCTGTTTATAGACATTAATTTAATCTGGCCTTTTTTTTTATTCATCCCTTAAATGCTTAATTCACAGCAAAATTACCATATGAATTATATACTGTGAAAAATGTTTGTACCCATAATAATCTATGTTTTTCTCTCCTTTCCTTGCAGCCACTCCACCAAATCTGTCATGGACTTTGTTAATAGTAATGAGAACATTATATTTGTCCACAACACCATCCACCTCATCTCACAAATGGTAGACAACATCATCATCGCTTGTGGAGGGATCTTGCCTCTTCTCTCAGCGGCTACTTCTCCGACTGTAAGTGCACCTCACTGTCTTCCCTGTGGGTCAATAATGCCATCTAGTGGCAGAATATTATAACAGCCTGGTCTATGGTTGACTGTAGTTTGCTACAGTACAGGACGTACCTATGGGAAATAAGACTTGTTTGTGTTTATTGATTGGGGCTACCTTTATTTGCTCAGGTTCACTCTGCTACAATTAATACTGTGGACATTACTTCGGTACAGTACATTTTTATATGTTAGTAATTAACTTCCCTGTGTGGCATTAATGTTGACTTTTATTTTAATACTTTTTATTTTTACTTTTCCTTAACAAAATATCACATATACACAAAAAACAAAAATAAACAAAAGATCTGGATTGGCCTCCACAAAACCAATTTATTCCTGTGACATGTTCAGTGGTTCATTCTCTAATCTTGTTGTTGACATGTAAACCTTGTTAGGTTCTCCATTTCTCTTGACATCGCTCTTCTTGAGCTCTTATCCTCTGAGTTAACTGTTCCGTATCATATATTTCATTCACAATTTTTAGCCATCCATCTTGTGTTGGCGGTTCTACCTTGTGCTATCTCTTTATTTACAAGCTTTCAACAAGACCTTTAGCAAATATCTGTTGTCTCTTAACACAATATCTTCTGTCATATTACAGTCATAAGTACAGTAACATACATTACATAAGTATATAATAGCCCAGGATTTTTATAATTCATCTTTGGTCTCTTTTATAATTTATATGCACATTTAAAGACATAAAATATGGGGTCACTGATTGGTTGAATCCACTTGCAGTGGATAGATTTGCATGATTCTGAACTGGGGAATTTTCTTTGTCTTTGCTTTAAACCCATGTTCAGACAGGCGGCTCAGATCTTTGGAGAAATCGCTCGTATCAGACTTCTTTTTTTTTTTTTGGTGTGTCTATCTATTTTAATTATCAGATATAATTTTGAGTCTTGAACTGAAATAGATTTTAATCATTTTTAATTTTGTCTGTGCATGTCAAGAGTGCCAACGTAATTATTTATGCTATTTTAATTTCTCTCTTAATTTCACACTGTATTCACAACCCATTTGTGCTTAATAGATCTGAAAATGTACTGTCCCTCTGGACTGGCACAGATGGCATCCTTCTCAAATATTTTCCTTGGAAAACTCTCCATGTTTTAACACAGAGGGAAGGAGAGCTAACAAAAAAGTATCTGCGTTGGCTTGACCCCCAAAAAGTATTTGACAAAATATCACTGTAGGTGGAGTTGGATAGTAACTGAACCCAGATTAAACGCTCCACTAATTTCTACAATTTTGAATATTAGCTCTGCTTCCTCACAGATGAGATCTTACTCACCCTAACGTAATAATAATGCACTCACCACTGTGTTTATATGTGTGATATGCCCCTCTCTCAATATTATATTGCATATTTCTGTAAAAAAAAAAAATACTGCTTCAATCACAACTAGAGGTGAGGATGTAGCAGAGATGATTTTGTACATGTGCACTTTTGTTTTATGTGACTGGTGTCCTCCTTGTTGCTTGTTCAAGACGGAGTTAGACAACATCGAGGCAACACAGGGCATGTCCTCAGAGACCGCCATCACTTTCCTGTCCCGTCTCATGGTTATGGTAGATGTCTTGGTGTTCTCGAGCTCCCTCAACTTCAGTGAGATAGAGGCTGAAAAGAACATGTCCTCCGGTGGCCTAATGCGTCAGTGTCTCAGACTTGGTAAGATCATGATTATATGTTCTCTGCCGTAGATGTGAGCGCCAGTCATTGCAGTGTGGAAGTGAAACAATTACAGTATCTTTATGTGGGGTTTTGGGAGGTAAACTGCATATTTTGCCACTTACGCTGGAAAATTGATGAGCTAGAAAATGCCATGGCAGTATTCTCTTCAAACACTCTAATAATTCCTCTAAGCCCTGGAAATCCTCTGTTTGATCAGCAAAGCTAATTAATTTAGGAGTCCTTTGCTAATTGTATACTAAATTGGTGGATGTGCAGGGTTTTACTGCAGTTTCCAGCATTAACAAAATGACAGGATCACCCTTTGGAATTCATAAGAAGGTGAGAGAATAATTTGCAGTGCAATCGTGTACTTGTTGCAAATGGTAGCCTTTTGTGTCTGTCATTGGTGTCTCATAGGACTCCACGAGATCCTCTCTGCCCTTGTGTGTGTTTGAATGTATCTACATAATAGAGATTTGATGAATTACATTTGAATGCAAAGTAGATAACCGCTAAGTTCAGAATTAGTAAATTGTGAACTCTATTGAATCAACTGTAAAATTTAGAATTGAGTTTTAGTAGAATTATTTGATACATAAAGCAAAAAAATGTGTGTTTTTGTGTCTCTTTTTGTCTTTGCACATGACAATGTATCTGTGTCTATATCTGTTCGCGCCTGTGGGTCTGTGAGTGCGCAAGCCTGTGTTTGCTAGATTGTTGACTCCAAGTTGTGCTCTGGGGGATGGGAAATAGCCTTCAGACTTCACAGTGCCCTTGTTGCAAACATACAATTTCTCATCACTGGCTTCAGTGTGAAATCAGTCTGGCTGCTGATTTTACTCCCGGTCTCTGTCCCGGCAGCCTGGAACAAATAGTCATCAGAGATAACTGATTACTTTTAAAGAGGCCATGCATGTTATCAACGTTTAATTTCCATTTTACTCTGAAATGAGAGCCTATTTGTTTGCTGTGTGTGTCTGTGTGTTTGTAGTGTGTTGTGTGGCTGTTAGGAACTGTCTGGAGTGCAGGCAGAGACACAGAGACAGGGGAAATAAGTCTTCCATTCCCAACAACAACAAGACTCAGGAAATCCTGCTAAATGCTGCGACTTCCAGCAAGGTAGGATGTGATATCAGAACTTCGGTTTCTGTACCGATAGTTGAAAACTTCATCTACAGTATACATGCATTTTACTGTAAGAACACTTTGCCCCATATTCATAATGTGACCTCACTAGTGATGCAAAATCAGTTATCCTATTCTAAGCATCATTTATACTCCCTATGATACTAAATATATCTTTGTGTGTTGACCTCCAAATGTTGGCAGATTCCATATTCGTGAATTTGCTAATCCCTTAAATAATGTTAAAAGAAAATAGCAAAAACTTGTTTAGTTGAACAGAATAGCATGTCATATTGTGTTATCTCTCTGCTTTAGACAGCCATAGAGACTGTCCCTAGTAACCTGTCTCCCATCAAGGACCCTGATCGCCTTCTGCAGGATGTGGACATCAATCGACTGCGCGCTGTGGTGTTTCGTGATGTGGTGAGTGCCGATCTATGTGTGTGTCTGTGTAACTGCAAGGCATGTATGTGCACAATATGCACGTGTTTGTGACAAACACTTGGCTGCAGGAGGAGAGGATGAAAAAAAAGTGTTTTTTTTTGGCAGATAAACAGGTGTGCAATGTAACACCCTTCAATCAACAGGTGAAACACCAAAGGTGCCCTTGTCGACTGAGCTGCTGTCTGTAGAGCACAAGCCCACACAGTTTGAATTTAAAGCAATATTAGAAATATGTTAAAGTGTGTAATGTGAGTACTTTGAATGTGTTTTCATGGTCTTTGCAAGGTGCATTTGCTGTGGGACAACCATTTTAGGCAGCAGCAGGGCATTGTGTGAAATGGGCTCGTCTGAATAGAGTGGCATAACCGTAAAGTGATCTCCCTCCACAGGATGACAGTAAGCAAGCCCAGTTCCTGGCTTTAGCTGTGGTGTACTTCATCTCTGTCCTCATGGTCTCCAAGTACCGCGACATCCTGGAGCCCCAACGGGAGACTGCCAGGATAAGCAGCCAGTCAGGCCGCAGCATGCGTCAGGAGATCAACTCGCCAACCAGCACAGGTGCTGACAGCTGTGCCCTACCTTTCTTACATCCATTCTTCACGCTTACTAATGTTAGCTTGTGGTGACTGTGTCTGATACAAATGAATGTGAAGTGTCTTTGGTGCTCTCTGATACACTGCTGCCAGCTTGAGTTGAGAGCTCATTCAGTAAAATAGCAGGGATACCCTCCCTGCACTCCACTGGCTCACATGATTTATTCATGAGCTCTGTTAATTGCACTGCACAGAATTAAATGTGGAAACAAATGGAGACTTGGGCTGGAGATGGTAGTTATAAACTTGAATAGGCTTCATCGTTCTCTCTGAAATGAAAGGTAGTATGCGCCTCAAGTCATAAATCATGCATTAAGTCACATGAAAGGAAATCAGCAGCTGCCTACAAAGGTTTAATGCAATGTCTGCTGCAGTGCCAACTTGCTATTATGAGATGCACGAGTGAGCACACTTTATCAACTTCCATTCAAACAAAAGGTGAAGTGAATAAAAGAAGCAAGAGGAAGAGGAGAGAGGCCAAAGGAAATATGAAAGTGTAATTTGAAGAGCTCGGGACACACAGAGGGAAGAAAGAGAAGATGAGCAGGGAGAAGTTGGGAGATGGGAAAGCAGCAGCATGCTGACCAACTACTGTGGGTTTTTGGGGCAGTGGAGCCAGGCTTGCTATTTTCAGCCCCATCTGTCAGTGCCCATTAGGCAAGCAATCCACCAGAGGAGAATGGGATCATAGAGGTTGCTGGGAGGAGAGAGGCACACTGCCGCCTTCATAAATTTCACCAGAAAATGGGGGAATTTTCCAGACGGCATGTGGCAGACAATTGTCTGATGGACCAGGAAGCCAGATGACTAGCTGGCTATATCAGGCCCTGCTGACCTCGTTAGGGGGCATGTGATGAATATTAATATGGTCGACCTTGCATCTAGGTAACCACTGGGTCAGGATGAACCAAAATCTAGGAAGCACTAGGAAGGCATCTTTGCTGGTTTCTAAGAAAATAAGCATTTATTGGGTCAAGCTGATCATTATATAGATGATGTATTTTCAATGTATGAACAGACAAAATGCTGAAGACTCTTGGTTCACATACATCTCATGTATATAGAAAGGTACAGTGTACAATATATTATGTGCCAGAATAAAAGAGCAGCTATCTGACTCACTGTTTCAAATCAGTTATAGATATGCCTTTGAATGCTTTAGGCGAGAGGAAGCTGATGAAAAGGACTCATGTTTTATTAGCATAGAAGGAGAATAACAGAGATAATCTCACCAGAGGATCTGAGCTTCTGGAGAGAGATCTAAGAAGCTGCTTTGCCACAAGGCTCCTGCTTCACACGCTAGATTTACTCTTTGACTAGGAATGTAAAGCTAGCTCTGGAATGCAGTCTTATTCATTAGTATTGGTATCAAATTATTAACATATAAAATAGTCACAAATTATAATGTATAATTACATACGATATTATTAGTATTGTACATATATTTGTATATGGCTTACTAGTCTCTACCTGTCACTCCCTGTTTTCTGTGTGTGTGTGTGTGTGTGTGTGTGTGTGTGTGTCCTCCAGAAACACCCCTAGCATTTGACAGCAGTAAGGACCATCCTGCGCCGTCAGAAGACCTCCACATGGAAAGCTCCCTTCCCCACACAGACTCTGGTATCGGAGAGGAGCAGCTAGCCAGCATCCTTAACGGGTCTGACCTGGACCACAGCGCGGGAGGTCCGGGTGCCATGAGTGAGCTCATATGTACACTGTCCTCAGAGGTGAAGAAGTCCCAGGAGAGTCTGTCTGAATCACCCAGTGGGGAGATGCTGAAATCGCCCTCCGCCATCATCAGCATTAGCCAGCCCAAAAGGGGCATCAATGTCAAGGAGATTCTGAAGAGCCTGGTGGCGGCTCCAGTGGAGGGCACGGAGGCTGGGCCGGAGCCCGTGTCCTACCCAGACCCTACTGCCAAGACCCACGCCCAGGCCATGCTGCCCATGAAGTTTCACTCCTTTGACAGGTGAGGAAGTGCCATCAGTAGATAGTCTATGGTGCAGAGAATCACTGTTATGAATAAATGTTGCAGCTTCAGTTAGTTGTGTTCAGTTAGAACTGTACCAGAGGTCTGCTAGTAGATTTTCATACTTTACAGAAATGAGTGGAAACCAACTGTTTCCTAAAATGGTTGGAAAAATACCTAAAAACTAAACTATACATTTCTTCGAGAATAACTAGCAAACATTTCATGCCATAAAAGGTGTGTGAGTGTGCGTGTGGGTGTGTGTGTGTGTGTGTGTGTGTGTGTGTGTGTGTCTACTATCACTCCAGTGACCATATAATGCTGATGTTAATCCTCTGGCTTTATTTTAGTTATCCAGTATACCACTGATGGTTTTTAAGCAGCATGCAACACATTATTCATTTCAGACCACTTGTATTGTACTCATCCCCCACGGCAAGGAATTCCTGTGTTTGAAAAGGTCTCTGAAGCACTGTGGCACTGCTGCGGTTTATTTACATTCCTGGATTAGATAAAACCACACAGTAATCTGTATGGATTTGGGAGTTTACAAACCTGCTCCTGCAGGGATTTCAAGCTTCAGCTCCCCCCTGATCCCCGTCTCCTATGGTTGATAAAGTTTTGAAAATCATAATTTTTCTCAAAGTAATTTGAGTTGGTTTAGCACAAACAAAAACTCCTCCTGTCCCCTCGACATTGCTGATTTTTGGTAGAGTCTTTGTGTGCGTCTGTGTAATCACTGCCAGGCCCCAGAGAGACGGCAGAGGACACACTGAGCCAGGAGGAACAATGGGGCCTTCCTCTTTTCAATGCATACTGCTGCTGGTGAGCCGGGCTGAGGTGAGCCTGATGAATAGGGGAGAAATGGAGGAGTATGTGGAGAGAGGACAGTTGAGAGGGTGGGGGTCTCCAGGGCGTTGATGACAGATTAAACAGAAGCGGCCTCACGCCACACCACGGCCAGCCCTGTCGCCCTCACCGCTCACACCCGTAATGGGAAGTGGCAGCCTGAAATGAGTCGCTATAGCAAAGTGTATTATTTTTGAAATGCTTTCACACAAACCCTCCTGACCACATATACAACTTTGTCTCATGCTTTTCATGTCACTCCCCCTCCAGCCTCTATTTGCTGTGTCTAATTGTTTGCCACCTGCCAGCGAAATGAGCTGCCAGACATGGACAGGCCTTTCATTTGTCTGTCAGGGTGGTAATAGATTGGGAGTGACAACATCAAAAAAGAAAAAAAGGACAGAAAAAATGGCTTAAAGTGGAGTGCAGAGGGGCAGTCGTCACAGAGGCCCCTCTACTAGAGCCTTTCATAGAGGAGGGGTTTAAATTGCCCAACATCCAGATTTCCGTTAGACCAGATATACAGTATTTTATCTTCCTTAATCCTCAACTTCCTCCCTTTCCCCCTTTCTTTCCCAAAAGCGTCTCCAAAATAGCTCAGAGATATTCTTTGTCCTTACACATATGATTTTTCCCATGATGCAGAACAATGATAATTGGTTTTAATTGAATTTGTGAGTGGAATGTAGCACAATTCTCTGTCTATTCTTGTATTCCCAAATAAAGCACTATTAGATTAGATTCCATCTGTGGGATTTATAAAGGAAACATTTCTTTGGTTATACTTCACACCACAGTCAATTCGCACAGCCGCAGACCTCATTAATATTAATTCCAAGATTAATCCTTGCTTTATTCTCTGCAACTCAATTAAGACAATCCTATTAATAAGATATGCGCTAGATAATCTATACATGATTCATGAGCACTCAGCCAATGAATAATTCATTAAAAGAGATTCATGTTTCAACAGCATCCTGTAGATCTAATGTAACGCCCCAGCTGTGCAAGCACCGCAGGCTTCTGCTGGTAGATGCAAGCAAGGCATACATTTGGAAAGCAAGATTAAATTCATGCCCAGTTCCAACAATCAAAACACGCTAGTGATGTTAAGATATCTGTCAATGAGATTTCACAGAGGAGATCAGTACAGAGATCTACTAAATAAATGATACTTGCCATCAGTGTTCTTCAGAGCACAGCTGTATCTCTGGGGATTTTGATATTTCAGTAAGCTTTCAAGCTTCTCTCCAACTTTCTCTCTTACTTCCCTGTGTGATTGAGTTGATTTTTATCCGCTATTTTTCAATTTTATTTTCAGTATTGTATGCCTGTTAGGTGGTTGTCAACAAGGCAACAGTGTACAGTAGAAATCTACTTTTTTTGTATTTTATCCATAGAGAGAAACTACGGAGCTATTTCATCTATTGCATAAAACGTTATAGCTTTGATCATTTTGAAAAATCTGTTGTACAGTAGAAAAGGATGTAAGAAAGCTTGAAATACATCTAGGACAAGTTAGGTTTGTTTCTCATGGAGGCATGTTTTTCTTCATCTATGAAATGAACTGTGGATATATAATAGCAACATAAAACAGTAAAAGTCTGTGTTGTTTTGTTGAGGAAGGATTTCTGGGGATTTGCTTTAGATGACAGCAGGCTTAGCTCGTGACAGAGCAGAGGCCTGGCCTGTGTCACCCAGACTAACTGCCGGAGATTGGACAAGACATTATCTGGCACCCTCACAAACCCAAAGGCCAACTGCAGACCTGATAAGGACAAGCTCTCCTTCGCTTTCCTGTCAGGGAGCTCTTGCAAGGCCAAGTTCACTGCATCATCTTTAATCCTTGGCCAATCAGATTGCATGTGAGCAGAGGTTTGGTGGGTTCGTGATGTTTTTGTGCTTTCATGCATTGTTACATGAGGTCACAAGTGTATCTTCCATCTCAAACATCCACAAGCATACCATTTATATTTACCGTCATTTTGAAAAGGTGAATAATGGCAATGGACAACCAAAATTTCACAGACATAGCCTACACAGATTTTTATTTATTGAGAACAGTTGGTCATCCTTTCTCATAATCTCTGTGTGGAAAATCACCAATTTGCTGTCTTTGTGTTATTATTGATAGTAGAGACTTAAGATCATTTCATGACCAGCAGCTCTTTCTTTATGTATTTCAGCAATACAGCAGCAATTCCCAACTCCTAGATTACCCACTTCATGATCAGATTGAGATACTACTCAAACTTCCTAAACACCATGTCTTATTGTCTTAAAAAAATTTTGTTGGTAAAATACCTCCAGGGATTACATAAACCTGGAACACAGACCTATCAGTGTCAGTAGGAGTGATATATTTTAATCTCATAACTTGAATAATCAACTGATTCATTTTAAGTTTCTGAATAGGTTTCATTTGACACCAGTGAGAACACATCATATGGAAAGGTAACCACACCTAACTATACTTTTTGTGCGTCATATTTGCTAGGAATTTATTTTCATACGATGTGGGAATGTCATCCAGTTAAAAAAATTATTTGTTGTGGCAACCTGTCTAGTGCGCCAAGCTGTCAGTTCACTTGCAGGGGGCTCATTGGGAGGAATGGCCGGCCCGATCTGGACCCAACTGGTGCTTTGTTATTGGACTTCAGTGCTCGTAATGCATTAGCCATTAGAAACACCAAGTTCGACCATGGGGTGATTCATAAGTGTACTTGGTACCAGAACACCTTAGGCCAAAGATCAGTGATTGACTTTGTGGTTATATCATCAGATCTGCGGCTGCATGTCATGGAGAGAGGAGCAGAGCCGTCAACTGATCACCACATGATGGGAAGTTGGATCAGATGACAAGGAGACTGCTGGACAGATCTCCTAAACACAAACATGTAGTGAGAGTGAACTGGGAACATCTGGCTGAGGTCCTTGTCTCCAAGGTCTTTAACTCCCACCTCAGGGGAAGATGAAAAATAATTTTTCATGCATCCCTTGGGAGGTTGGGTACATTTAATCTAAGTGGGCCATGTTCAGATCCTCTATTCTGGAGGTGGCTGCTAGGAGTTGTGGTCAGAAGCTTATCAGCGATGAAGGCTGTTAAGGCTCAAGGAAGTTCTGGCAAACTGTTGAACAACTCAGGAAGGGAAAGCAGGACTTGGCTCAGGCTGTGTTCAGCAGAGTAGGAAAACTGCTTGAGCGGTGGAAAGAGAACTTTGCGGAACTCCTGAACCCGACCAAGAACCAAACAGTTTGAAGACTCGGGGGAAGCCTCATCCATATCCAGGTAGTTAATAAGCCTTTACCTTTGAACAGTTACTAGAAGAGTCATCTGAGTTTACCCATCCAGTCTAGATGTGTTTTCTGGACTGGAAGAAGGTATACGACTGTGTCCTCCGGAGAGTCATGTGGGGGGGGTACAGTGGGAGTATGGAGTACCAGGTCAGTTGCTACGAGTTCTTACACGATCAGAGTGAGAGCGGTGTCCGTATTCTTGGCAGGAAGTCAAACACGTCTTCATTGAGTGTTGGGCTCTGCCAGGGTTTTCCCTTGTTAGTGATTCTGTTTCTGATTTTCATGGATAGGATCTCAAGGCACAGGAAGGAAATAATCTTTTAGAAATGCTACGCTGCTCTTTGCAGATGATGTGGTTCTTTTGCCTTCATCAGACTGTGACCGTCAGCATGCAATAGGGCAGTTTGCAGTCAAGTGTGAAGCAGTCAGGATTGCTTCCTCCAGGTTTTGGGGTGAGTTGCTGCCCCAAGTAAAGGAGTTTAAGTATCTTTGGGTCTGGTTCATTAGTGAGGTTAAAATGGAATGTGAGATGAACAGGTAGATTGGTACCATGTCAGCAGTAATGTGGGGGGTGTACCAGATCGGTCGAGAGCTTTGGGTAGAGCCCAAACAAATGAGATCATGGGTACTAGTAGTCAAAATGATTTTCCTCCGTTTGGTAGCTGGGCTCACCCTTAGAGCTAGGGTAAGGAGCTCACTCATCCGGAGAGAGCTCGGGCAGAGCTGCTGCTTCTTTTTATCAAAAGGGGCCAATTGAGGTGGTTTGGGCATTTGATCAGGATGCCTCCTGGGCGCCTTCCTTTGGAGGTTTAACGGGCATCTCCAACTGGTAGGAGACCTTGGGGTAGACCCAGAACACACTGGAGAGATTATATATCTCATCTGGCTTGGAAATGTCTCCGGATACCCCAGGATGAACTGGAAAACATTTCTATGGAGATGGACGTCTGGACTACCTTGTTTACTACAACATCCATTTGGCCTCGGATAAGCAGCAAAAAATGGATGGATGGAATATTTATCAGCAAATTAAATGGGGCTAATACACCATTGCGGCTTGGAAAATGTAAATGGTGCAAGACTGTATTTTCTAGATGTGTGTCCCATTATTTATTATTATTATTATTATTGTTATTATTATTATTTCTCTTATAAATAAGAGGGTAGAAGAGTGGTAGGTAAAAAACAGATGTTCTGTAAAACAGATAATGTTTTGTTGTCTTGCATGTTTGTATTTAGGTGTGTATGCACACCATATGTACATTATGGATCACACTGTGTACAATGTGTATGACTATGTAAATTTAGGAATGTGGGGCTTGGTACATATGTTCACCTGTATGTATATAACTTCTTTCCTTAGGAAACTCTTGTTAAAGTCCCTTTAGGTCAAGACTTAATGTGTATGATTATTCATGGTTTTTTCTCACTTTTAGGCCATGATCCACAAATATGTCAAACACTCTACATGTATTTTCCATCAAAGCCAGATGCTGCTCTGTATGTCTGCACAGAGTAAATGCCAAATAGAAAGGTCTTGAATCTAATGCTCAATGAGCCGCAGTTCTGTCAGTTCAAACACAGACGGTAGCTATGCAAATGCATGTCAGTAACAACTGCCAAATTCCTCCTGGAGAGCCTCTCATTAGGGTCTGGGATGTTTTCAGCTCTTCCAAGCAGAGCATAGGGCCACCGGTGGCAAGACCAGATGTAAGGGAAAGTGTAGTAGCTAGCCGGCTGGCCTCTTGCCCTGGTTTATTTACTTTAGCCTCTTGTGTGCGTGTGTGTTTGCATTGCATGCATTATGCTGAAAGATGGAGTTACAAGTCAGGATGTTTACCTTTCCGAATGTCCTGACTAACGTCTGGGCATGCTCATGTTGGCAGGGCCTGAGAGCAGTAAAAGACAATGGAGATCATTAATATTCCACTTTTTTAGGAGGATTAGAAAGTTAACAGTTGATTTTGAAAGTCAAGGGAATCCTGGATTTCCTGTCCAAAGAACAGGGCTGAAAAGCCTGTCTTTCAGATGGTGGCTTTACGGAAAGTCAGTTTTATCATGACAATTTTTGCTAATCTGCTATATGGCTGGTTAATTTTATCTTAACCCTTGGTCCCAGGCTAGTTTGCAAACTCCAACTCTCAATTGTTGGGCTCAACTATAACCTTCTGACAAGACTGAAAAAAGTGTATCAGCCACGACACTAGATCAGCAGTCTTTTTATATTTTTGCAGAAGGCCATAAGTCAGAGTATATGAATAATTGACATTATCACAGTTTGAGTCTGTAGTTACCAACGCAGTTACTGCACCACCCTGGAGGGATTTATTCTTTTGCTTAAGGGAACTTTGACAAGGAAGATACTTGCTCAACAGAGGGCATAAACCTACAACTTCTCGCTTTTCCTCTTTAGTATGCCTCTCTGCTGCCTCTTCTGCATCCATTGGGCATGTGTTGTTTACTCTGCAGCAGTCTTATGATGTGATTACTCTTTTGAATTCCTAATTTTAATATGAACTGTTTATAAGTGTAATTTTAAGGTACCTGTGTTAATGAAGCACATTGTGTGTGTGTGTTTCCTGTAGGAGTGTGGTGGTGCCTGTGAAGAAAACCTCCCCTGGCAGCCTGGCAGTTAACACAGTGGGAAGCAGCAGCAGCACCTCTGCTGGGCTGACAGCTGGCAGCACCCCCAACATCTTTGCTGCTGCCTCTGCGACCCCCAAAAGCATGATCAATACCACGGGTAGGTCATGAGCAAGGTTACTGGAACATAGTTTCACAGTTAAAATCCAACATTCAGCCCTGTTAATGAGGTTCATTAACCAATAATACTACTTTAGAGCAATTTGAAAGTCGTTAATTTGAGTAATTACTGTTCCTCTCAATGACCCACTCTGTTTTTTTCTTTCTTTGATGCCATTCCAGAGAAGAAACAAAGCGTTTTCCCTCTGCTGTATCATGTGATTTCCTTTATGCCTGTGCAGGGGCTCATTTTTACCACTAGATGGCCGTCTTTACCTTCCTATCAGTGTCTGCAGCAGCTCAGTACACTGTCAAATAAAAACTGCTGTCCTTTAGCCACGAGGATTCCTCCTCATACGACCAAATCGAACAACTCCATTTTAATCTACCTGAATTATACAATTAACAAATGCCTTTAGAATACTACAAATGTATTTGTACACTTGGCTCTCCTGTGTAGTGTGTGTTCCTGTCAGATTGACTGCATGCCCTCCCCCTCCCCCTGCTGTCACGCTGCTGCTCCTTGGGCTATGCTGCATTGAGCTGGTTCCACCTCAGGGCTCCTGGAGTCTGGGCCTCTGAAAGGACCCACTTAACACCAAGAACCATTAGGAGCTCCAACACCTTTTTAATGTGCTCCATTAAAAAAAAGTCTCCCTCCTCTCTGAGCCCCTCTGTAGGAATGTGAGAAATATATCCAAGTCAAAGTGTGCTTTCAGCTAAAGCCACAGACTCTCACCCAAACCCCATGATCTCACTCACTCTGGTTTTAACATCTGACAAAGACATAATGTTTTTATACTTTATTACTGTTGTCATGATAACCTAATTTTGACTTTGACACCAAAAACTATAAAAAAATAAAAAAATTGTTGCAGATTTTGTTTTGATATGTCGGTTGATTTTTTTTTTATCTTTGTCCACGTAGTAAGCAAAAAGGTTCCATATGTTGCTGCTGGCACCAGTTTGAGCAACCAGCTTAGGTGAACTTGGATTAAGTTAAACGTTTTGTGCACAATTTGACGTGTTCTTAACATATTTTCATTTGTTTGACTTGGTTGACATTTGTGCTGACTGCTGAAGTCCACTGACTGGCCAGATTGCGGCTGGTTTTATAACTTCCCATTCTTTCGTCGTCTTTCGTCTGTGTGCCATTACATACATATTCACAGCCTCCGGAGATGACAACGAAATGTAATTTCAGTGAACATATTTAATGTTTTTATAAAATCAATATTAAATGTAAACTTTGACAACACAACTGAGATTTTTTTATTTTAAATGTGTTTTAATTACCTAAAAGTCAGTCCTCATCCCTCTGTGAGGGAAGATTACATTTTAATTTAATTAGATTATTAAGGAAATACATATTTATAATTATTCTGGAATTGCGCTAATGTTGCATGCTTCTGTTGGTCTTGCCTGCAGGAGCCACTGATGCAGCCCCCTCTACTTCCTCTTCCTCCAGTTTTGTCAACGGAGCCACCAGTAAGAATCTGCCGGCCGTGCAGACAGTGGCCCCCATGCCTGAAGACACAGTAGAAAACATGAGGTACAACAGGACCTTCTCTGTTCACCCATGCGCATATTTCCTGTGTTAGTAAACTCACTTTATTCAAATTGTGTGACTTATATATAAAATCTGCTCATACGCAAAGTTGTGTATTAAGCTTATACACGTTTTTTTCTCAACATTTTCTGTTATTTTTCTATTTTCTATGTTTTGCTTTTCCGTTAAACAGATTTATTTATTTCAGCTGATCTGATTTGATGGATAACTATGACATCTACATGGTCACATTTAATGAATGATAATTGTTTTCTATTTGGTAAATTCAGACATTTTCTTTTTTTATCCCACAAATAAAACTGTGGTGTTTTTTTCTAAACACCGTGGCAGAGTTTGGCCTAATTCTTTGTGTGCGTTTGTGTATACCTGTGTGTGTGTGTGTGTGTGTGTGTGTGTGTGTGTGTGTGTGTGTGTGTGTGTGTGTGTATCTCGTTGTGACCTTGACTCATCTTCTTCACTGTCTCTAATAGTTTGTGACAGAGGTCCTTAGTCCTTCTCTCCCACTGACTGCTGAGAACCCAGGTCTTTCTCCAGAGTCTCTCTCTTTTTCTCTTTGCCTCAGTGTGTTCTGCTAGAGGAATAGAGATTCAGTTGCCATGGCAGCAGTAACCGACATCACTTAGCGTAACTGTGAAGTCAATGATGGTGCTATCTCGCTGTATAGTCTGCTGATACTTAACTTTTATTTTAGATGTGGAAAAAATAATCCAAGCTGAATTACCTGCTACAGTCTACTGAAAATGAAAAATAAACATGATTATAATTGTATATTTTAGCATTATAATATTGTAATTAGATCATGAGCCCCCAATGAAGCATGTGCTGCGTGTGGATTCATTTTTCAATTTTTTCTCCCTCTATTTCAGTGCCTTTTGTGAAGTGGACCAGTGTCCACTACCCCAGGGACTGACACCTCCTGAGCTCAAACCCTTTAGCTCCCTGACAGGATTACAGGCAGCCTCCAGAGGTGCAGGCCAGTGTCTTAGGCAAGGATTTTTATGTTAGCCACCTAGACCCCCTTGCAACCTGCTTTTTATGCTGGTCTGTCATCACTCTGCTGTGTTTTCCCAGGGTGCTGGAAGGCAGATTACACTACACATACACATACAAATCTGAAACCAGACTTTTCCACTCCTCTTTCTCTGTTTCTCTCTATCCTGCTGCTTTCTGCCCATCTTAGCTGGGAAAACAAGCCTCCACTCTCCTCATGTTGCCTAGTATCTGTGTGTGTACACATAGGAGCACAGAGATATGTTGCAGCTTGACTCGTATCTCTGCTTGTATACAGTCTTGAGTTGTACGGCTGCATGACTCCAGCTCACAGTTTCTCTGAGGTGCATAGATAATGTCAGGCAGCAGCATGTAGTGAGTGTGTAGAAGATAAGGAACTTCCCTCTGCAGTGTTCAACAACTGTGATCCCATGTGCAAGCCTGGTAAAGTGTCACAACAAAGAATGCAAACAACTAGTGAGAAATCCTCTTTGAATGTAATACAATATGTCTAAACACAGCTTTTAACAACATCAAATCTTCTCTTATTGACATCTCCAGCCATACTCTAATGGATATCCGTCTTGGTTTGCATCCTCTGAAATGTGTTTGCTACCCTCTGCACCCACTAGGACTCTGTCAGTCTGGCTACGCACTAACTGCTGTTAGCTGTGTGCACTGGGTCGACTGAGGCTCTCACTACTCTTTTCCTGCCTTACCCTTGATGGAAGGGCACAAAGCTCCCTCCCTTACATTTTTACTCTAATTCAGGTCTCTTATTTCCTTTTGTGACTTCTGTCTTGATGTGTTTTTTTGACAGCATTACTACAAAGCTGGAGAGGGCCTTAGAGAAGGTGGCACCCCTGCTGAGAGAGACCTTTGTGGACTTTGCACCCTTTCTGTCGCGTACCCTGCTGGGCAGCCATGGACAGGAGTTGCTCATAGAAGGTACAGATGTTGTGTACTGCATGATGTTCCCCAAGCTGTGTGTGGAGTCCTGTCCCCACCACCCCTACCATTTTATGTAGTTCACTGGCTGCCTCATTGATGGATGCATACTCAGTAGTAGGTGTTGACAGGAGAGTCACTATTTTACACACAAGCTGGGGGTCTGTCACAGTCTGATTAAATCTGCTTTCCCTTTCATTCATCTTGTGACGTTTGTGTGTTTTGTCTTCTTCATGATTCACTCCACATATTGAGGATTATTCCTAGATGTCCTAGTATTTTTAAACATCAGCGTTTCACCGTCACAACAAATGTCATGTTGAAATGAATGTTGAAATAATTGGTGGCCTTTGGCAGTGATATTTTTAGTTCTCAAAACTGAGATTGCATCTCACTCTGTTGCTTGGTGATAGAAGGTATTTTTTTTTGGTCAAATCTTTTTTTTATTTCAGATTGAATTTATGGGAAGTGCTTTTTGTCAGACGTTTTGCCCTTGTAGGAAAATCTGAAAGCTTATGCTGTATTTACATTGGAAGTACATTGCTTTTTTTCTGTTTTGTGCCATAAAGAATCCAGCAAATTTTCTTCACAGTATTTTCCTAATCCACTTAAATGGAAAGTAAAATCAAGTATAGATGCTTACAGAGGCCTTGTTAAGCAATGTCTCAGAGATAATGCAGTAATGATTTGTTGATGTTAAAATGATGTAGCACTTCAAGGAAAACCTGGAATCATGGATGTTTCAGCAGAGACTTGGTACTCTCTGTCACAATGTCTTTACAATAACAGCCTTATAATTTTACAGCGTTACAGCAGTCACATTGCATATATTTAAAGTCCTTGTTTGACTGGCCCGATTTTGCAGTGTTTGCAGATGTGTGTGATCCTTCTGCTGCACTCCACTCTGGGCTCTAGTCTTATTTCCTAGAGGCTGTGCGAAGGCTCCCAGTGCCGTCCTCAGACCCCAGGTTGGCAGTCTACTTGTGCCTAACCTCAGGGACTGTCTGCCTGCATGTGTGTGCCCTGCCACTCTATTCCCAACGCTTGTTTTGGCTTGCATTCACAAGAACACTGCCACCACAGCCAGCAAATGCACATGTGTGTGTGTGTGTGTGTCTGAGAGAGTGTGTCTGCGGACATTAGTGTGTGTGTGTGCACTGTGCAGAATATATGTGTGTGGCCTCCCGTCTCTTGACTTGCAGTTTGCATAAAGTGAAATGATATCTCTGCCTTTTCTCACTGCCAAAGTCTTTTCTTTTAACTGTAACCTAAACCGATATTAGTTTCAGAAGTCTATGCAGAGAATGACAGCAGGCTGAAAGAATGCACTCCCGTGACTTTATTAAAGCTGGTTCCTAAAAGAAGTTGTCTGACACGTATCCACATTCCTGAGCATAACTGCCAGTTACCTTTTAAAAGGCTAAATAATTTAATTTATGCAAATATCATAGTGTTTTATATAGTAAAATATCAAATATTATATTTAGTTTTGCTTAATAGATTTTTGTTATGAAGCAGCTAGATCTGAAATTTGAATGATTTGTTACTTTATATTTAAATTAAGATTGGAAAGTAATCAACCTTGGTAAGCTTACACATGAGCAAGGTCTTATTTATTTGATACTGTATAAACCAATCCTGTAAAAAATGATTGGTGAAATGATGCATTAAGTTCTCATTTACAACCATTAAAAGGACAGAAGTACTATTGACTGCTTTTTAAAAAAAAAAGAGTTCCCCAAACATGCAGTTTTTCCTTCATACATCATGCATGTGGCATACACACTATACATATACATTAACTGTATGTAAATAACCATGTGTGTATGCAAGCACATGTGGCTAAAGCTACTCACTCAAGCTCAAGGGAAAGGAATGAAAAATCAGGTAGCATAGCCTTGACAAGTGTGAATATGTCTGTTACCCTTTCACTCAAAGTCTGTCAGCAGACTGACCAAGCTGACAAACCAGAGCTGAGCTGAGAGTGTAACCCCACAAACAAGGTCGTAGATAGACAGCTCGGGCCCCAGTGCTCTTCACCAGACATGTTTAACCCTGACTGGGTCTGTGAAAAGCGCAACCTGACACGGATTAGAGCAGGTTTATCAGACAAAACAAGTGCACAGATTTATCACACGCACTTTAAATCTTTAACTTTATCGAGCCACTCAGGTCTGTCCTAGTTGCAGTATGTGTGTGAGTGTGTGTCCAAATAGCTGAGCTGATTTTGCTGTTACTCCCTCTCTTTTTCCTTTTCTTCCTGGCCCTTCCCAGGCTCACAGTTGAAATACTGTGCTTCAGTGCAAAGGCGCTCCATTTACCAGTAATTACCAGCCATCCATCACTCCTTAGATTGCTCGGGGTCGAGCCCCCCTGTGCCCCGTGTGCCCCTTTGCCTCACCCTATTCCTTCACCCCCCCCCCCCCCCCCCCCCCCCCCCGAAGACATGTGGTCACTGCGGCAATTATGTTGAGTGCACCCTGAGCTTACACTTGGAGTTGGTGGGTTAGGCCTGTGTGTGAACACTGCTGCTGTTGTGATGCCTGCCGCCTGCTTCTTGCTGTCCCCTGAGTGGCCCAGTCTGCCGGCACATTGCCCCACAATGCCACATTCACCCGTGTCTTAACCCTGCCCTGTTTACAGGAAAGGACTGGCAGGCCATGTTTAAATAGAATGCATTTAGTTTGTCTACCAGCACAAGGCCAGGGTCAGTTGGCCACCTGACTCCTGTGTCAGACCGGACTGACTTATGGCTCAGCATGTCACAGCTATAACAAGAGGTCAGCCGTGGCTCTCTGTGTACAAGAGAGGGGTCACATCCTCCCGGAGCATTTACAATACGCTCCCTCTCCACTCATGAATAGAGATGGATGTAGAGTCAGCAACCAAAAGACCCATCCATCCAGTGTCCTGAATATTTTGCATTCTGTGTTACGTTGTATAGTATTTAAACAAGCAAAACTATGTCCATTGAATGTTAATATCAAGTTATGATATCACTTTATATATTTGCTGTAGTCCAGCATTAGTCTTTGTAGTAAAAGACCTGTCAACCAATTTAAGAGTCATTGCAGGTTCCAGTCGTGTGTTTTGAATTTTGGTGATGGGGAAACAATATGATTTACTGTAAATTTGATTAATAATAAACAGATTCATATAAATATGATAATTTGATGTAAATTGAAATTGAATTAGCTTTATATCTCATTTCAAAATTGTATTCACAATGCAGTTATAGATGGAATCAGATACTGTTGCATATTTCATTATTTTATACAGTGTAGAGTCTTTTCCCTCCTGAAAGGTGTTCAGCTGTCTTCTAGGTAGTGTCACTCCCTAACTAATGACACACACTTTCTTATTGTAGATGCTGTACTGTACAGTGCACAACTCGTGCAACAATGTTAGATTCACAGATAAAGAATATTACGTTCTCTCCTCTGATTGAAGACCATGAAACAATGGAAGCTGTGTGGCACAGAGTTCTACTCCTGCCACCCTATAATGAGTCCTAGAGAGTTGCATTCTTTCCTTTATTAATGACTGCCCCTTTAATGGTTGCTGCCAAGTGCCACATAAGGAGCTGGAGGTGCAGAATACAAGACCAGTTGCAGCCATTGTTTCTGCAAATGAGCTTTTCACACCTGCCGCTGTTTCATTAGAGAGTTGTCTGCTTCTGCGGCTCACCGTCTACAGAATGGAGATGAGAAGAGAAGCTGTGAATGTCTGTGTTCACTTCTGTGAGTGTGTGTGTGTGTGAACTTAGATGTGTGTGTGTGTGTGAGTGAGTGAGTGAGTGAGTGAGTGAGTGTGTGTGAGTGTGTGTGAGTGTGTGTGAGTGTGTGTGAGTGTGTGTGTGTGTGTGTGTGTGTGTGTGTGTGTGTGTGGAGGGGGTGCTCACATGTACATGTGTGCCTCTGTTCTGTGCACAGCTATTCTGTGCAGATGCGACTTTTTTTTTTTTTTTTTTTTTTACAGTTTTATGATATTGCAAATTGCAAACACAATTTAGGGGAGCTTACAAATTGCTTGTCACTTTGCCAAAAAATGTACCTTATGCCAAAAACAATATAGAAATTGAATTTATAATATTTATATTTTAAGTATTATCTTGTACTACCGATTATACTAACAGATATTACTGTTGTCACTGTTTTACTGTTTTACTGTGTTAAATACTCATGTTATAAACTCTATGTTTAATATCCAATTCTGTTCATCTGTTTTGTCTCTGCAGGTCTGGTGTGTATGAAATCAAGCACCTCAGTGGTGGAGCTCGTCATGCTGCTTTGTTCTCAGGTGAGTTTCTTTTTTTTTTCTTTCTCCTCCTCTTCATAATCCTCTTTCCCATCCTTTCTTTGTCTTTTTCCTGTGTAATATACCTTTCTCTACTATGGTTCTCTTGATAATGTTCTTTGGAGATCTGATAGGAGCTTCTTTCACCTTGTTGAATACAAATTGACACATTGCACATTATGGCAAATTAAACATATAATTAGTCCAGATTAGTCCAGCGCAATAGTCCAGATTCACTGACCTCTATAACTCTTTAAAATGTCTATTTAAACACACAAAATATAAGTTCAGTCTATATCCTGTCAAAACTGCAGATAGTTTGTATCAATAAATGTATGGTTAATGTTTGGTTAAATGCACAGAACTTTGGTTTATATCAGAGAATAAGTTATTTAATTTGTTGTTAATGTAAAATGTGCCGTTAGCAAATTTTCCAAACCGATGATGACATACAGACACATACAGCTCTCTGAGAATCCAGTGGCTTTCTCACTACACCCCACAGCTTTAATCCCGAGCCTTTCTTTAGAAAATGAGCCCCACCTCATGCAACACTGCTAGTGACTGATCACCTCCAAGCTGACCCTCTGAATCTCTTGTTAAGCCCTTGTTTTAGAGAAGGTCAAAGCCCCGATGTAGCAGTTAGAACAGGAGATATTTAACATACCTTCTGTCAGCCCATCAGTCTTGCGTCGGGAGCCCATAAGGAAGCCATTACTTGGTGCCTCTTTGTGGATCCAGACTGCAGGGCCAGAGCCTTGAAGAGGTGGATCGCCACTATGTGTGCTCCATGGTATCCATAGTCCAAAGCCGTCTTCTACAGGGAGCTCAGCCTTAGGCCATTATTCAGGGGCTTACCTCCAAAAAATGCACATAAATGGGGCAGCCAACATTGAGTTATTGTTGCTCTTTTGAAGGTTTTTGACGGGCTCCTTTTTGAGCTGCTTTTCGGTCTGTAGAGTATCTGTGGGAAGTTACTTTTCCCAGCTCTAGGATTTATTGCAGATGAGAGCGTCAGAATGCTGTTAAGGGTCTGAGTCCACCCCCCCTTTACACAGATAGCATTACTGCGGCTCCAGAGGTTCCTGCCATTAGGGGCTCTAGGGAAGAAACCCAGGCTGAGATATCGATCAGACAGTGAGGCCTTGAAACTGGACCATATAGCTTAGTGTCCTTCTGCAACCTTTCAAATAGAGATGAGCCATTGTATCCTAACACCACCGTTAGTAATCAACCCAGTTATGTTGCCAGCTAATATGATTCCAAAATCATAATGTAATGTGTCTTCTATATTACTTATTTCAGGTGACAAAGCTGATATATGTAGAGTTGTTTTATCATGAGGAAATATATTTATTTCAACTGATAATTAAATTGCAGTATACTCCTAATTAATGTCTTTGGTCTCACATACTGTATCTTCAAAAAGCACAGCAACTCTTCTCTGATGCAGGGTGAGCTTTTGCTGACACCACTATAAAATGCCAACTTCAACGTAGCCCTCACATATTTCAACAATAATGTTTTAAGACAGCAAGGAGGGCACTTAGCTGACCTTTAGTCCCTCTCTGTTTTGTGACCTGTCAGTTTTATGAATGAATTAGTGCTAATGATCTGCCTTTTCTTATTTATGCATACTAATCACAGCAATCATCGTGTGGCTGGCCACGGCTGCAGACACGGTGTGTCTCTCCTCAGCCTGGGCAGCTGAATGAAAAGGTCAAGCAGCTCTGTTTCTTGTAACAGCTTAAACATACAGGGGGGATCTAGAGTGGAGCCACAGAGATTTAGTGATGGAAGGTCTCCAGATGTGGAGAGTACAACAGAGCAAAGCAGAGCAGATAAAAGCAAAGGCTCCCGCGCACTGACAGGTTGGATTGAAACACCACAAATACTTAGTGCCCTGCTGAATTTCAGGAAGATGAAAGTAGGAGGAGAGACAATCTTCTCAAGGCCAGCAATCTGTTCTCTGGGTCACAAAAGGTGGTGGGTTTTTAAAAGATAGATGGTACAACAGTACCATCACCCCTAGTTTTCCCAGTTTTGCATGTTGTGTCAAAGAATTCACCAGCTCGTCAGCATTATAGAGCTTTTAAGCCGCTCTTAGCAAATTGTTTGTTTTTACAATATAAAAATTAAGTGACTATTGGACTTATATTTTTTTTAGGTTGCCTGAAACTTGACTAAGAGAAATTCTAAGCAACAATATTAGGCAACAAACTGTCATGACAACTGTTTTTCAGTTTGTTGTGGAGCTCTTCTGCCCCCAAAATCTCAAAAACACAATAAATGCAGTATTAAATCCCAGCTTCTCATATCCAAGCTACAAAACAAGCTTATAATGGCGCAGAGGTGCTGCACTCTGATCATGGTCTGCATTTACATCTAGGATCACATCTATTTTTTTAAGCAGCTGCACGTCAGGCCTAATTCCCTTCAAATGGGCAGCAGAGACTTTTTAAAATCTCTGCAATCAAACGCAGCCTCCTCTGGGAGCTCTGTTCTCCAGTTAAAATATACAAGAAAAAAGAGAGCCTCTGAAGTGCTATCTCGGCTGTCAACAAGTATACCTCAGACAAGATAGCAAATTTGACTAGCTATCATGCTATACCTCCACTGACCTGCTGCCATTTTCCTGGCAACGCCCAAGTGTCACATCTGCATTGATTTCCGTATTTATTTTTGTCACGTGTGCGTGGTGCAAGTGGAACCTCAGAAGACTGGCCGTACATGATCCCTGTCCAAATCAAGAACAGCTTATTCCAGGCAGATACTGTAGCAGAGGAAGGGGGTCACGGGGAACATTTGGAGACCAGATGCTCAGCAGTTTGTCAGCACCATCTCACTGATTTAACGCATCGTAGGGTCAGACTGTGTACTCTTGCGTGAACCGGTATGTGTCAGGCACGACAACTGTGTACAAAAACACATGCCCATACATAATAATGTCGATGTCAGTTATTCTGGTATACACAACAAATGCTGCTTACGTTGTCCAGACATTGACACAGAACAAACGGTGTATGTCATTGTTTTGCATGTATGACTAGGCATTATATATCACATATCACCATATATTCTTTCTGTTGTAAAGTTAAATAGATAGTCATGTGCAAAGGCTCCTTAAATAAGTGAATAGCTTTGAGTTGCATATACAGTAGAAGACCTCTGGAATAAAGTCCATTTTCCTTTCATTTTCCTCCGTTTTCCCTCCTCTTTTGAACTGTGGCCTTCTCTGTTTTCTCTTCCATTTGCACCTCAGTGAGGGCACAGGAGAGCTGAATTTCCCACAGTGAAAGGCGCGCTCTCAAACTGCTTTTTAATCATTTCCAGAGCATGTTGTGAGACAGCAAGTGCTGGCACTCTGGCCCAGGGCTCGGATCCCTTCCAGGCGTATACTGCAGGGCTCAGTGAGCCTGCTCAGTAATCTGTCACTGCAAGGGACAGAGGAAATGGCTGTATTTAAGTGAGAGGATACAGTTTCATCCCACAATTACATCTCTCCTGTGTTTACAGATCTTTTCACAGAGGAAGAAAGAATGGTCACACATGCTGTGCAGGATTTCAGCTTTTTATAACCATCACTTTTTTTCTCAAAGGATATATGAACTAAATGCTTTCTTTACCTACTTGAATTACACGCTATGAAATGTAATCTAAATTACAGTTGAAATATGCAGTTTGGATGGTGAAATGTGATTCTTGCGTGTGAGTCATGGCATACTGGATCAAAAGGGTATTTTGATACTTGTACTGCTTTTTTTCATTACTGTGTTCATTACTTAGTTTTACTGTCTCTCATTTACTCTCTCACATACTGGCATTACTTTTTCTTCAACTGTATTTTTCTTCAGAACTTTTAACCAACCATTTACAGCCCAAAAACAAAAACAAAACAACACAGAGTTTCTGTAATTAACAGATCACAAATTCTTTTATTTCAGGAATGGCAGAACTCCATTCAGAAAAACGCTGGCCTGGCTTTCATTGAGCTAATCAACGAAGGAAGGTAATGCATCTCTATCTTCACTGCAATGCATAAGGCTAAATCACTCAGCCAAGCATCCTTCTGTTATCAGTATGTACTTTTTTTTAAAAGTACATTCTCCCTAGCAGCCATAAAAAAAGGTTTTTGGGCCAAGTAGCAGAGGATAGATTAGCTCTAAGCCTCTTGTTGGCTGCTCTGTAGGGGGTAACAGTATGTAAGACTGTGGTGACTGGATGAAGTAAGATTATCAACACTAGATTGTGGGCACCCTTTCTTATTGTCAGCTTTCTTATATCTCTTTCTTTTCCTGTTTTACTGTACATCCCAGTGTCTGTGTATCTGCTTCCCTCTTCCTCTCGTCTCTGGGTGTGGCCAGACTCAGGGTTTTCCGTAGAGCAGATCATGGGCGGCTCAGCCTCCTTGCCCATCTGCTGACCCATCTGGCCAGGCCTTCTCTGTGCCCGGGCTCTCGCCACAGCCCAGCCAGGCTTCTCTGAGTCCCCCGCTGGCTCTGGAACAAAGAGCTTCAGGCAGTAGGGCCACACGGCGCTGTCCAGGGTGCTGCTGACAGATACATAATTTCCCAGTCTTACTCAAGTCTCTGCACACCTGCTCTGCTTAACTAGACAGATCTAGAGGTAGCTAGAGTCTGGTAAATCTGTTTTCCTTACAAGGCGTGGCTGACTAAGTTGTTGTATCTGATATATGTGAAACAACACATACAGCAACACATACAGCAGGTGGTTGTGTGCTGTTCATCTGTCATTTAATAATGCAGCTATTTGAATGCAAAGTACTGTCAAATGCACTAAAAATGCCCTGATTAAAGCCCAAAAAATACTGAAAGCAAACTGAGACTTTATTTTAGCTGTAAGCCACCGTCCATGCAAGGGAACTGCCTCAGGTTTCCATGTTGATACAGTTTATACAAATACATGCAGCATTATCTTCTGCATAGAGCTCTGTTGAGACCTCAAAAGTAAAACCCACATAATAAAAGCTATGTTGACCCCTGAGTAGTGTGAAGATACAGTGAGAATATATAGCGTGCGCTGAGGCTCTTAACATAACATGGTTTGAAACACAATCTGATAATAAATAAACTAATTTAACACTTCCAAAGTCTAGTTTTACAGTTCTGATAGATGTGACTGGAGAGGCTCTTTTTGTGTGTGTTTTATTATAATTTTTATTTACAGCACATGTACAATTACTAGACAAGGAACTTTTAGGAGCTTTCAACAGACATGGTCAATGATTTTAGGTGACATCGTCTTAAAAAAAAAAAATTCTAGCAGTCACATTCAGACTAAGTGTGAATATTTTTATTGATTAGAGTTACCTGTCTATGAAATATTAATGAGAAAGTGTGATAAAGAGCATGCATATCTTTTTTTTTCCACGTTCAAATATCACTCGTCAACTCGTTTCTCATCTATTCTTGGTTTCAAAACAAAGCTTGGCGTTGTCTGCCACTGTCTTTGAACAGTGAACGTCTGTCTATTAATGAGTGCTTGTCAACAGTTAAAGAGGCAATAGCAGCTGATGAATGCAGCCTCGGGATTACTGCCTCTCCTTGGGACAGAAGGGAAATTACAATCTGTATCAAGCACTGGAGAGGAACATGGGATGCTTTAATTAAAACAAAGCTAGCCTAATGGTGTGTAAAATGGCCTGTAATCTACACACAATAGCCGGGGCGTTTTCAATTATTAAAGATACTGGAATTTAAATGTGAATGTGGGTGGAGACCACGGAGCCTCCAGAGTCAGCCATGTGAGAAGTTGTTCACGGCCAGACTTGTCAGCAATACAGGCACCGGGTTGATGTTCTGGTCAGTGTGAAGGGACGCTCAGTCAATCAGGAGTATAGCAGACAGGCTTCGATGCTCTAATGACACTCCATTCCCTCCTTAATGCTACAGAGGGATCTGTCACTGACCTGCAGCCTCGCAACATAACACAGACAAATGATGCTGTTTACTGGTCTGCTCTTTCAACAAAGAAGAATGTTGCACGATCCTGACAAGCTATATTTGGCTTAACCCTGCTCCTTCCTTAGGAGTGTCATTACAACAAATATTAACTAATACAAATGATATATTTCCTAATTAATGATGATATATGATATATATGTGTGTATATATATATATATATATATATATATATATTTATGTACATGTGTGTGTATGTATGTATATGAAAATGCAGGGTCTGCTGCATTTAACTTTTTCCGCAATGTTAAAGGTTGCTCTGCCATGCCATGAAGGACCACATAGTTCGGGTTGCCAACGAGGCTGAGTTCATCCTGAACAGACAGCGAGCAGAGGATGTTCACAAGCACGCTGACTTTGAGGTATAAACTGTGCCATCCTTTGTTGCATGTGAAATGAAATGATAAAGCTGGGCACAGAGTCCAACTTCTGACAAAATATTTTACAAAAGAGAGTTTAATTGGCAGTGAATAGCACTATTGCAAATCACTGGTTCTCCAAATTCAGATCTTACCATCTTCTGTGAAAATAGAATATTTCTAATGAACTATGTATAAAAATATCATTCAAATGTATGCGCTTGGTAATCGTGTCCCTCTGTGAACTACTGAAGATTAACTCCTCACCCTTACAATTCCTATAAAAGAATTTAATTACCGGTAGCAAAGGGAAATGCAAGCAGAATTAATTTAGGATTTGGATATGAGCTTTTGCCAACGAACTCAGGGGATAACCCCCTGAGTCTGTATTCAGCCCACCCACATCAAACCCCTCCTAATTCAGATATGAAAAGAAAAGCTGGCAAGATTAAAACAATTTCTGATTATGAATTTTCTTGTAGTAATGTGTATTTAGCTTTTAATTTCCACTAATGGTTGTCTGTATAGAAAATATGAAAAGAAAAACTTTGCCATTGTAATTTTCAGTGCACGCTAGTCAGCAAAATGGACATGGAGCGAGTAAAACAAAGATTGATCGCAAAATTTAAAGAAAGTTTATTAAAAGAGTTTGTTCGCCTATTGTAGAACATCATAAGACATATGTGTGTATGTGTGTAAGCACACAAGTACACAGACACACAGACATACCTCCACCACCTCTGTTAGCAGCTTGTACATGTGAGGAGTGATGAGTTTCTTATCTGGGAAAAGCAGCCATCCTCAAACAGCTGCTTGATATACAGTTCTTGAGGATCCTTGACCTGCTAGATAAACTGGAAGAGACGGCTAGATATGCAATGTCAGGAGAAGGGGGAAGTGTACCTGGCCCCATCCGTTCTGTCTGCCAACTCCAGACAGCCTACACTTTTCATCTAGGTCTGACGTTACTTTATTACCCACTCTCCAAGATTGAAGATTCAGGACGCAGATAAGACATTTTTACAATTAAGTTGGTGTCAGAGCGAGGCGTCATATGCTTTAAAGTGATAAATAACGTTTGATATTTGTCACAGCATCACGTGGTAATGTGAGGAGACAAGCAGAGATTGAGTTATCTGCCTTATGAAGAATATGTTGAAGTATAATATCTGACAGAATTCAAATTTGAAGCAGGAAATTCAATTAACTTCCAGCTTCTGTTAGCAAATTAGATTTTGAATATTAGCAAGAGTTCCCCCAGGGTGGTATAGTAAGACAATCTTGTTTTAGCTGCAAAGAGTCAGATGTGCTCCTCTAGATTACTTTTAGCCACCTGGAACACTTAGAGAGTTGCACTGACTTCTGGAAATTGATTTAAAACCAATATTGCCATTTTTCACGTTGTGGCCAATTAATTTTTAAATAGATTATTTTCGCTTTATAACTCTGAGACTTAGTCCAAATAATGTTTGATATCTATCGTATCCTCGTGTTTATTTCACGTTTGCAAGTTGCTGAAAGGCAATGTGTTCCCATGGTACATTTTCTTTTAGAAAATGGCTGCATATTTACATTTTACACCATTACTATACCAGGGGACAGTGTAGCTTTGTTAACCTTGACAGACTATATTCTTTGTGGATCTATTAGAGTCTTTCCCCTTCTCCTCTAATAGCACCGTCCACGGCTACCTAGCAGGGAGCCTCATCTGTCCGCAGTTAGGCAATGGACTGGCTTCATGTGCTTGCCATGATTTACTACACTCCTCCAAGGGAGCAGAAATATATCTCTCAGCTGTCCACTAATATCTTTATGCACTCAAGTGTGTTGAATGAAGCCATAACATTCTTCAGTGTGACAAATGCTCCATTAAAGGGTATATATTATTCTGGCTTTATTCAAGTAAAACATTCTCAAATGCTGTTAGTACAATGTCAGACATCACTTTTGCTGAAATCCATAAATATACAATGAGGTTCACACTATGTTTTTCTTTTTTACTTTTTTAAATCTCAAATTAGTCCAACTGTGCCCAATATGCTGCTGACAGAAAAGAAGAAGAGAAGATGTGTGACCACCTGATCAGTGCTGCTAAACACAGAGACCATGTGACGGCCAACCAGTTAAAGCAGAAAATTGTCAACATCCTCACCAACAAGCATGGTGCCTGGGGGACACTGGCCCAGAGGTAAGCCCTCACACTCGAACAAGTTCAGCTTCAGACCAACATGAGCCATGTTAAGTCTTAACATGAACCATGGCTGCTCGACGTTAGGTCCAACCTAGAGGACAAAAGTTACCTGTTCACAAAACTCTGTAGTGATGGGATTGGACCACCAGTTAATGTCATTTTCCCAGGATTCGATAGGGTCAGCGATCGGGTCAGCAAACGCAATTACAGTGTGGAGTGTCTCAATCCCCTGGGGATAGCTGATTGGCCAGTCGTCCGACAGACCGGGATAGAAGAAGGGGAAGAAGGGGGTTGGGGTGTTTCTGCAGTGTTGTCTAGGCATTCATTGACCCTCTCAGTAACACAGCCCAGCACCTGGTGGTAGTTGCAGACTTCCCCATGGGCCCTGTTAAAATAACCGTCGGCTCTCTTGCTCTGCCTTCCACCTCTCGCCTGCATCCACATGGTCCCACAGATACAGAGTGGAGTGGCAAGATCAAGAGCTAGATACGTTAGACAAACAGAGGTGTTACAACATACTGTTTGCATTTTGTACTAAGAGCTCAAAATCTGAATATTTATCTTTTGGTACAGATGTAACAGCATACATGCAGTTGTTATAAAGACAGCACTGGGAAGCTTGGGTTGCCGCTTGCAGGTGAAGCTCTAGTGGGGTTAGTATTTTCCAATTACTGTCAAAAAAAATAAATCTACATCACTGGATGTAGGTCAGATGCAGAAATGTACAGTAAAAGAATACAATGTTCACCCAAACATTGATCCAAATGCTGTTGTTAATTGTGCTGTGAGCTGCATTCTGCAAGACCAGGCGCTTTTGAAAGTCTGGCACTTATACACAACCCACGACTGCTGATTTGCCAAAACAAATTTAGCCTCTTTGCTGAAACAGTAGCTTTGGTTTTGTTATTAAATTTTTTAAAATACAATGCAGATGTTAAACCTTGTTTGCTGAAATTGGGTTTCTTTCATATCTTAAACCATGTTTACCGTTGTCAAAAAAATAAAAAAAATTCTCGCTGGTGTAATTACTTTTTATGGATATATTTTATGTCTTTGACTTGCAGTAAAGTTCAAAGAGTTTCCAACCAATACAGCAGATGTCCTAAGCAGCTACATTTGGTTTCTTTTTTCATGGATTCATGGAAGATTATGCACTGCGGTTAGTGTCTATGAACGTCATCATATCAAGTGTATGTATATTGGCATTATTCACTGTTCTTTTCTTTTCTTTCTTCATTTTTAAGTTTCTTAAAGGCCATTCATTTGTTGCAATCAATTTCAGAACTACTAAGAGAAACTGAACATGTACAAAAATTGCTTTCAGTATTATATATAATATAAATTGTCAATGAAAAAAAATATTTTGGCTGTGACTGAAAAGGTTACAGTATTCAAGCAAAGATTTTCATAAAACTGACTGAACCTAAGCAGAAGTACCCATGACAAAATCTATTGGATTGAATTCTGGGCTCTTGTTCAAATATTTATGGAGCCCCTCTCAGAGGCATAGCATTTGCATTGAAACAAAAGGTTATTGAGCGTGGGTGCATTGTAAATGATACTGCAAAACTTCCAACAAATTCAAATTTAATGGTAACCTGCTGGTGAAGAAAAATGATGCAATATGCTCACAAGCTCAAGGCAGTGTTGCAGTTCAGCAGCTTAGTCTTATTCAATGCTACATTAACTTTCCCATTTATGCTGCTCTTGTAAAATATAAAGCCCTCAAGCATTTTGAGGTGGCTGTCTGTTATGTCTCTGTGTGTGTGTGTGTGTGTGTGTGTGTGTGTGTGTGTGTGTGTGTGTGTGTGAGAGAGGGAGAGAGAAGAAGGAGAGAGAGACTTAAGTTGTTAATGTTTGTTTTCACCCTCATTCACAGAAATTGCTTTGCCTTTTACTCCTAAGTTCTGCCTGGAGACATGCCAAAGGACATTTATCATTTGTCTAGAATATATTATATATAAACAAAATGATTCCTAGGCAGGCAGGAGACAGAAACTAGTATAACTTATATGGTTATATTTTTCCTTTTACCAGTGTGTGTTTTCAACTGTGCTCATTAGATTAATATAACCACCTAGCCTGCCATTAGATGCATTTGTTTTTTGTTTTTCTTCTGAATTACAGACATCTCTGAAGGCTACTCGATTTTGAGCTGTTGTTTTCTTTGTGGCAAACAGTGTAAGAAATTGTGTTGCAGCACACACGACAAGGAAATAATCTGTGCCGGGCTTGAAAACAGCTGCTCTGTAGTCATGTGATCTGAGTGGAGCATAAGCAGATCAGACCCTATGGTGCCCTGTTAGATCATACTATATGCTTGCTTGATGATGAATGTCCCCCTGTATAGAGTCAGCATAGGAAAATCAATACTCCTCAAATTGAAACAGTATAGGGTTGTATTGATCCGTCGTGCTAAATCAAAATGAGGAGGCTTAGATAGATCTCTCCAAGACAGCTCCCTGCCCAGTAATGACACACTATCAATTTTAGCTTTACACTGATAAATCAAGTTGAAAATTGGATGTCAGAGTTTTTTCCAGGGAGTGAGTGATTTTCCCTGCCCTCTGGTCCCCTCTGCTGTTGACCCCTGAACCCTGCCAGTGGATTATAAAGTTCAGGCTCGTCTAAAGTGAAAGTAGACGTCAAGGAAAGGCTGATGAATTCATTGAAGAATAACGTCCACCACTTTTGCAGCATAGGACTGCCTTGCTGTCACGATACTATAAAGTATCTCTCACACTGCTGGAGAGTAAATTAAGCAGCAAGTGTTTGCTTCAGACACATCAACTCATCAAACTATTTAAAATGCAGTCAGATTTATGCAGTGCATTTTTTTTTTCTTGCATTAATCAAATTTAAAAGCAATCTTTTAATGTTCCTACATCACAGAACGTTTCTATACTGTATACAGACAATATATTTTTTTGGTGTGTTGTGCAGGTGATACAGCCTTACATCCACGCAGACACACCTACATACTACTGACAAACTTAAATCTTAACAATCTGAGCTCCAGTGAACCTCCCATGTCATTCTCTACCATTCTTTTGCCAGTGCTCCTCAGGTACTAATTGTTTCGACACAACCAACCTAACAGAAATGTAAAAGGGGCTGAAGGAGACAAACCTCTCTTTGTTCCCATGCGGGCGTCCATGTTCACATCAGCAGCATCGGTGACAGCTGACGGAGGAGCCTCCGCTGGCCCCCACAGCAGACCTTAACCTTACCTGACTAGTCTATTGATTGTCAACATTTCTTCTGTATAATTACTTTTTTGTAGCAGTGGAGAGAAAGGAAAATGGCCGCATATATTGATCTGTGGCAAGGCAGTGAAACAGCCGTTTCCCTTGACTAACAGTGAGTTCCATCTCTCACACTTGATGAATGGTAACAATCTGCCCGTGGATAATAACTTTGTGATGGAATGAACCTTTTTACTCACGATGTGCCCGGAGTATTTGGTCTCGCCTGAAAGTGTTATCAATTCTAATAGAAGTCTACTAGCACCGTGGCGGGGGGGCACCTTTAGAGCCTCAGAGGGTTCGTGGTCTGACGACCCCTCTGAGGCCAAGGTCTCTGGTTGAGCCCAACAGTATAAAAAAAATATCAGCCTGCCAATATAATAGACATAATTCAAAAATATTTTCTTTTTGACATCCAGAGTAGCACAATGTGTATCTTCTTCACTTTCTGTGTGATCAATGCAAAGTATTGTCTTCAAAGCTTACGCTTGAGTAAAATTTATAAGAATGTTTTAGAATTAGGTCATCTTAGAAGTCCGTATAAAGTTAATTTACCCCTAAATGCTCATTTTTTACTATGGATTGCATGCAGACTTATGAGATTTCTATTCTGCCCATTCGAACACAGCTTTTTTTGTTTTGTTTTGGTCTGAACCAGTCTTCTGCATACCATCCTTCATTTTTCAGTCCGCTATCTAGAGAGGGTTTCTTTCAAAACAGCTTGCAAGTGATAATGTTTTTTTATTCTTGATTTAATTAGATCCTATTTAAAACATTATGTTCCTTTGTTCTTGCAAGCTGATATTCTCTCTACTTGCATTTGTTCTTGACCTACACAAGGCTCTATTCCCTTGGGGCACTCTTAACCTTGCACACTGTGCTAATTATCTCTGGAAAGAGGCCCATTCACACAATCATCAATTTCATCGGGTGTTGAAATTGAGCTGGGCATCGCCTGACTGTGCCCCATTTCCGATGAAAGATGGGGATCCACAAAGCTGGCGATCCAGGGGAGTTCACCTACAGTACAGTACGGCTCCTCATCCCTCGTCTGATCGCGTACGTCTATCTTCATTACACCAGATGACCTGGAGTTAATCTTGCTGCTGCTGTGTTGTTTCCCTTTCGTCTTTGTCCAATACCCATTCCTCTGTGTGTGGGTTCTCAATATCTCAATCTACAAAAGAAAAGTCATATCCAATAACTAGGAAGCATTTGGATCTTAGCTTGGTATCCTCACATTTCTAACAGTGTTGAGTGCAGTGATGATAAGAAATGGCGAAATTAAAGAGATGAAAGTCTTGAGTACCATTTGCAGCCCTCTGTAATAATCTGATCATGATGTTGGCCATATACTCACTTAACACTTGGCATTCGGCAGATGCATGATCAAACTCGATGTGTTTTTATAGAGGAAATTACTGTGATTTTTTTCTCTTAGTTTATAGGTTACTTTGAAAGCAGTGGGCTGAAAAATGCTCATCACCATATGGTTGCCAGTCACCACTTTTTGATGCACAGTGTCTGTTTTGCTCATGTTTTTTTTATCTAGGAGCAGTATGCTGGGGAATGTGCTGTAAAAATGCTCTCCAAAAAGAATGCACTGGTTGACAGACAATGTTTTAGCATTTCCTAGCTTTGGTTTTAAGGGTCTGGTGGCTGCCTGATGGTTTTCATGATGTGTGGAGTCCCTGTCATTACAGATCTGCGTATGTGGTTGTCATTTTAATGGGATCAAAGGACCGGTTCAATTAAGTAATGTTATGTGGTCAAATCGGAGGTTAATTCTTACATTTCTGGGCTGAACATGATGCCGGATTTTTTCACTTATTCTGTTTGTGCAGGTATGTATTAGGGAGGTTATTTTCTAATCAGGTTTATTTTTTATCACTACTATTAGATGCAGCAACACTTGCATCTCAAACTTATTCCTCATGCACTTTATAACTCAGGGCCAGAGCCTGTTAGGACGACTGAAAATTAAAGAAAAGACCACTTGTCCTCAGAGTTAAACTAAAAACTGACGTGTATTCAGTGTCCCAGATTGTGTGTGTGTGTGTGTGTGTGTGTGTGTGTGTGTGTGTGTGTGTGATAGAAACCAGTCACTGGGCCTTGAATAGAATTGTCACTGATTACTGGCATTTATTATAATTACCCCCTACTCATGTCACCAATGGAAGCTTTTAAAAGGAGTATAATGGTGTTTTATTGAATCAGCATGTCCCTGTCCTTCCTCCCGACTGCCTCACACAAATCTCCTCTGAGCATAAATAGAATAAAAAGGAAATCTTTAACCATGAGATCTTCATCTGTCTGCAATCCAGCCCTGTACATGTTTTAGTGAGCCATTTTGGTTTAAGTGACTTGAAAAACATGAAGGTAGTTATTGCTTTTGACAATGTTTATTTCAGTGATTTTATCTCAATCATGGTTTCCACGACAGATAACTGTCTCAGAACATATCACGGTATCATGGTTTACAGTATTACACAATTATTATCAGTTACAATGACCCTTTAAGGGTTGAAAACAGAATTTTATTTTTTTGATTGAACAAACCTTTTATCATAATTTCACTAAATATTATGTTGTGACAGACCTGAAACTTGAAACAGATCAGGTGAAATTCTCCGTCTGGTCATGTTTTTTATTTTTATTTTTATAAATAATATGGTGAAATTCAATAATGTAGATAAGCAGATGTACATGGTATTATAAACGTCAATTTTCATACTGAAGTATACCGTGAAACAGTGTACTGCTGCAACCTTAGCTGTAAAGTTTTTGTTTGACAAATCGCACCTCAAACAAGCACCAGCACAGGTTTGTCCTTGCACTGGCTCAAGTTTACCCCTCGACTCCAACACCAACATTATTCTCCAAATTATCAGACAAAATATGAGCAAACAAACAGGGTCCCTGCTGCCCTATTATAACAGTAGCACTAAAAATATATCACCCTCTAATCCAATATGAACCCTTGTCAGTTGTCAAAAGCATCTCTCTTTTCTAGAATGATGTTATAGTCTCCTATAAAACTGTTATCAATCCTTTTGTTTTTATTTTCCTCCCCATCTTATTTTGAATTATGCATGTCAGCTTTCCCTTTCACAAACAAAACACATTCCCTGTAGACCGGAGTGTTAGATCTGGCAACTCAGAAACCTCAGCACTGGCTCCTTGAGGTAAGGTGTGCTTTAAATACCTATTTGAGGGAGAAGGGAATAGACAATAGTTCTTTTACACATTTATCCTACTGCACTTAGCAAGTCTGAAAGCTTCCATAAATAATGGTGCTCCTGTTTCCTGTAGGTTATCAGTGCTGGAAAATTAGCTTTTAAAATGCGGTTTGAAATCCATTTAGGTGATTGATGAGTGACGGGACTAATAAATTCTGCCAGTTTCTAGGAGGCCAGCTCACAGCCATTCTTTATGGTTGTCATGAACCTAGACACATTTGATGTGGAAAATAAGGAGGTCTCGAGCCAATTCAACTTAATGAAGAATGCTATTGTATGGACAATTGGTTGTTGTTACACAGACAATACGGGCAACTATGTTTCTATTAGTGATTTTAAAACAGGAATTGTGTTTTATCTGCACTCCTGAAAAATATAGGGATCAGACTCGATTGCTGTCTTTTGCATATTAAATGGCATAAATGTATGCATGTGCGTGGCAAGTACAGTTTAACTATAAACTGATTTTTGACAAAACGGTAAACTTTTTGCTCATTCCTTATTTTCCAACATGCTTTTAAGACATGGATGTGCTGTTTGGTGGCTCCGTGCCACCTCAGAAATCCCTTGTGTTAGAGCTCAGCAGCTCCCAGCTGTAGATCTCCATCAGGAGTGCAGTCCTCCTGAGCACTTTTTGGACCACCCTCAGAGAGGAGGTTCCTTCAGCACGTCACTTGGGCACAGTCCAAATCCGCTCTAGTACTGACCACATAGTCTAGAATATCACAGGTCCTACTCATACAGCAGAATACCACATTCAAACTGAAACCATCTGCATGGGACAAAACAAGAGGAAGACGCATTAAAATGTTCGCATCCAAATCATTAGTCACTTATTTTAACTTGAGGGTTCCGTTAGTTGTGCTTTTGATTGCTGTTAAAGACAAATGAAGATGTTTTGGCTAAAGCCAAAGTTGTGCTCAAACGAGTGTCCTTAATCACGTCAAATAAAATGCATCAAATGCAGTTAATACTGTTATAAGTAAATCTTCAAAGTGGCGGATTTATCCCCCACTGGCATCTGCTGTCTATTTGCTCCAAGAATTAGGGGACATAATCTTCAGCAGTAATCGCCCAGTTGCCTACAGTGGATTTACATTTTTCACACTGTGTAATCTTGCATTTACAATATCATTTACGTAGGTTTCTCCTTTCAACCAACTGACATCTCTCTTTTCCTCAGTTAAGCTTTGAGGGAGATTGACAGGGGACAAGCTCAAGGCGTTGAGTCTTGCTTTGCATACAGCGGCTCATGATACTTTGTGCGTACAATGAGCACACATTCGCATGCACACATACACATACTCAGTTTTGATTGATACTTAACTGAAACTGAGCTCTTGTTGCTGTCAGAGCCCAGCTAAGTCTCCTGAGCCTCTTGATTTCTGACATTTGTAGATATTATATTCATGGAGCAAGCAGGCTGTATTTTGTGATGTGATCCCCTGTAACACTTTAATCTGTTTAGACTGCTTCAATACTGTGGCAGGGAAGGGGGCAGAAACCATACAATGCGATAGACGGCTGCCTGCCAAGGTCTTACTGTATCCTTCCCGCACTGAAAAATCTACTTGGATTTGGATGCACAATACAAGATCCAAGGTTTTATTTGGAGCTTTGGATGGGTATTTCTAGTACATTTTTTTTATAATATGGAGGTAAAGACAACATTTTTGATAAGAGCATAAAGAGTTCTGTTCTACTACAGCATGTACTTCATGTTTGTTTAATAAACAGCAATAAAACTGTCTATATGACTTAAATTTTGTTGGTATTGGATTGTTCTCTCCTATCCACACATACTGTAGTCGTTGAAGTTAAAAATTAAATAAGTGATGCCATATTTCTTCACATTTGACTGAAAATGAAATGAAAATGAACCTCGTACCAGACTGATGGGATCACCTCTTACCTTACTGTCAACTATACACCAATAATTTGAATCATCACTATTTGTTATGCATTACTCTTTCCTGTTAAAGGTAAATGAAAGCAAGCCTTTTTTGCTGCATTTCCCTCTAAAGGAAGCACGGAGGCTTTAAAATAGCTCCAGCTAGTGCACAGTTGGAACAAGCAGCACTTAGTAACCTAATGCTAGTCTTGGTGCTTAATGGTTTGCATTAGCTGCAAGCAATAAAATTATCCCAGGTCCACACTAATGTTGGAATAATCATTTACAAAGATGGTTACCACATGCTGGAACTGTTTTCTTCTTTTTCTCTTTTTTTTACGACCCTAATTCGCTGTTATTAATAATGAATAAAAATGCAATTTTCTGTCGGGTTGCTCCAGGGCTCTGGGAATCATTTCAATGAATATTTCAGCACATTATTTTAATCATGGCTCCACATATGCAGGGAGGGGGCTTGTTTTATAGGCTCATGCCTCAACCGCCCCAAGACCCCGATCATTAAACCCCACGCTGTCTGCGTTGAGGTTCCTACCTTTGATTTACAAGACTTGTTAAAAAACATTGTAAAAAAAGGAGGCAAGCTGTGCCATTTATACTTGTAATTTGATGCTGTATTTGTTAATGGGAGTGCCTGTGATTTATGTGTGCAGCGGCTGCTGCTGCTCCCTGCTGTTCTGATGCTATAGGCTTTAGAAAAGCTAACATTACTGGGCCTCTGTAGAGCATGCCACTAGTCAGCCCAATAAATCTACTATCTGTGGCCTGATTATTCTCCTCAAGATATTTTCTCCTGATAAGAAAGTGGCTGCTGTAATCAGACCGTCACAGAGGTGTGGTTGCGCCATATTACCTGCCTGTCGTCTTGTCTTTCTCACAGTCAGCTGCACGACTTCTGGCGTCTGGACTACTGGGAAGATGACCTGCGGCGGAGGCGGAGATTTGTCAGGAACCCGTTTGGCTCCACCCATTTAGATGTCACATGCAAGTCATTGGAGGAGTATGGTGAGTTTATCATTCCTTTGTGTTTTTTTTTTTTAAACAAACATCTCAAAATTCATCATAACCCCAATTGAATAGAGAATGTCAATGTTCCCATGAAAGAATTATAAAAAAAGCATTAAAAGGGCACTAAGGTTAGCCCAGGCTTGTCCGTATAGTTTAGCATATTGCTTCAGAAAAGTTAAATGTCATATTTATAGGCAACGTATTTATGAGTCCTGTGAATTGAACATGACATATCCATTTTATTGCACTTTTTTATTTCCATCACAACACATACTCGAGAACAAATTGGATCACTCCCTTTATTGTTCCTTCTCTTTGCCCGAAACTTTTCTTATTAACCCAGGCATTCTTGTAGTGTTGCCCACCACCTTGTGTCAATTTTGCCTTATGTCATGGAACACCAACTTTTAAAGGAAAGCAGCTCGGTACTGTTAAACCATTGGACCTTCTCTCCTGCCTGTAATTGAATAGCAGAGCAAATGTATTAACGACACAGGGGTGAGTGTATTGATTCTAAAATTAATGGAGTAAGCGCTTTCTTTACTTAATAGAAAATAGAAAACAGGCCATGCATTATGGTCAGGGTAGCCTTTTAAAACAACTGCAGACTTACAGCATCGCATTCATACTGTAACGATCTCAGTGTTCACTGACCTCTGGCTGTCTCGGGGCAGATCTACTGAAACTGACCGTTGGCCAGGTTCAGGATGTCATCTGGCTGCTTTCTGCTCGAGCTCTGCCATGGCTGCTGTACGAAGACCATGGCAGCTCTGTAGATAAACACATGCCAGCTGCTGCCTCGGCTGCAGGTGGTCCATATATGCGACACACATGCAATAATTGCACCGTCTGTTGTGAGTGGTGGTTCCATTATGTTTAGTCATAAGCTAATTTTTTGGGGCGGTTGATGATGTGTTGATTCTGCGGTTGGAAGGACTCAAGTAAACAAAATGTTACAACTTTAGCACTTCTAACCTGCTTATAAATATTGATGGCTTTGACAATATTGCCTACCTGTAAATACCAGCAAACATGTAAAACATATAAAAACATCAATAGAAAACTCTCAAACTACTCCTGCAATCTAATCCGCCTAGCTGTTGATCCATATTTTCAATATGCTGTAAACAATCCTCACCTTGTTAATAACTAATAACATTGAGCGTAATAATAATGGCTTTAGCATCATTTTGGTCATTGCTGTTTTGACATCTAGTCATATTTTTGAAGCTCTTTAAGCTGGTTATTTTTTTTTATTATTATTGAATTAATTATTATTTTGAGAACTAAAGAAGAAATAAATAAAGATCATTTCAATTTAATTCAGTTCAATTCAATAGAAAATGTCCACAGATACACTATTGTGGCGGAGCTTGTGAGGTATGTGGAGGCAATAGTGCAACATAGAAGTTGTGTATTAAGCTATGTTGTGGATAAACTATGACTGTCCTTCGCATCCTCTGAGAAGGAGCAAGCTACAAAGTTCTCAGAGCTAAACTTCCAAGAGACCATAAGTATTTGATACTCAAAAGATTTCTTCAAGGAGATGCAACAAAGGCTAACTGTCTGTGGGATGCCACAACAACAATCATTTTTCTGATTGTACTTGAACATAAAACACATAAAAATTCGGTGGATATTTTTTTCTGCGGAAACTACTTCAATGGTTGTATGAAAGTGGGGAAGAAGATTATATTGAAGGCAGATTTTTAAAAAATAAATAAATATTTTATCCATTTCCATTCGATTTTAGCAAATCCTCTCGAGACAATCCCACAAATACATACTATGTTTATTAGCCCATCAGATCACTAGAATGATTAATATCAAACTAGTTGTTTGACATTAATGCCTCAGTGTAGTTGACAGAAGACTTGTTGAAGTCCTGCTGGCATGCGGTGGTTTTAATGAGCGGAATAATGTATAAACTTGTCAAGTGAAAGGGATCGCCTGCGGTCGGATGGCCCTTTTGCTCTCCTTGAGAGGTGAGCTGCACTTTCAGGCTTTTTCCAGGTAGTCTTTGATGTGGTTGCACAGCGGAGGCCAGGTTTTGTTATGAGCTAAAATGAGAAGGATCTTTTGTTCTTTTGTAGAGCTTCAATAGATTTTGTTGGCAGTGACAGTTGGCAGTTTTTGTTTTAAATCTACTATGACAGTTTGTGTTTTTCTGAATATTCACTTTTAATTAGCATGGTATTAACGATAGGACCTGTCTTTAGTTGATAACCCTGGCACAGAGGTTGGATATCCATTAGTCATAACATCCAGACGTTGTTTCCTAGGTTTTGACAGGGACTCTGTAGAACTTTTTAGTGGGTTGCCGGCTGCATGAGCACCAGAGTAGAAAAACAAAGGGGCTTGTTTGAGTTGGCCCTTGAGAGTCATTATTAAAGCTTTAAAATCTGGGACTATTGGAGAACCAGTAGGTTGTCCAAATTGAATACACAGTTTCTGGTTTGACAGCAAAATATGACAATATACGCTCAGCAACCATCCTGAGTTTGAAGAGGGCAGACGTACTCTGTTGTGTTCACAGTAAACGTCAGTCTTACGAGCTCACTTGGGGAAAATGAAAGTGAGCAGGGAAGTTTATTTTTCACAAGAACGTTTCAGTGAGTGAGTGGCCTGTGTCATTTTTGACAGCATCTTAGAGTCCCTCTGTTTTCTCTTAGATATTATAAAGATAAATAAAATATTTTTAGAAGTTGAATTAATTTATTCATTTGTTTTGTGGATTTCCAAAAGAGATTACTTGACCAATTATTTTGTACACTTATGGCTTCTTTGAAAACTGATATTGATATTGATATTTTTAGACCGCAGTTGTCAATGACATTTTTTTAAACCCACATGTTAAAATTATATTTTTCGTGAAAAACATAGTTCAATGCTTTCCCCAGAATTATTATATGCCAAGTTGAAACAGAATGTAGATCATCCTAAAATGCCAAAGGGAAACTTTTTTTAAATCAAGTTGATATATTGGCAAAACCAGTGCATCAGTGTAACCTTTGTAATCACTTTTGTGCAAGGTGTGTGTCTGAGTGTGTGAGGGTGTGTACATTCATGAACGTGTGTGATGGGAGGTTAAACTCTGCCTTAAACTCTGCCTCGTTGTCTATTAGCAGCATTGACAGCTTAGCCAGCACATTCTGTCTCTGCCCTCTGCCTGTAATAACCTGCCCTGTTACAGCCATCCACAGCCCAGTATCAGAGTATATTGTTAGGTGATTGGAATTGGGCAAGCATGAAATGGAAGTCACGTTAATATTGATCCAAGTGTTTAACGGGGTGTTTTACCTCCGGGTGTCCTTGCTGTCTCATTTCAGGTGAGCAGCTTCTCTCAGACCTGATTGCCCCGGGCGGAGATCTTTATAGCTCTTTACTGCAGCAGAGGCACTAGCCTTGTGATGTGATATTAACCTTCTCCAGTTTTATGGTAAAAGATATGACACTGTAACAAATTACACGAGGGCACTTACTGTAATGCAAATCTGGACATTTGAATGCAGCCTTTCAGTAAATACAGGATATGTTCCGAGGCGGTTATGTGGAGTACCTTACGTTCAGGTCCAGATGTGGGGATTATTAGACTCCGCTGTTTGATCGAGAGAAGATGAGGTTGTTTGTAACCTCTGGCAGCACAGTAGACACGCACTGCACATCCCAGGATATTGAATAAAGATCACCCCAAGAGGAAGCGTCTGCACCGTATAAACTCCCCTACATCAAAGTTATAATGTTTACTTTTACAGTCTCAAAACACATACTCTGCGCAACGGATGGCTTGCATCACAGGAAGTATGAATCTGTCATTTTTTTCCCCTCATTTCATCTTTCAGTACAGAGTAAATAAAAGTAAAGAGACAGAGGGCAGAATTGCATCGCCCTAGCAGTAATGTAATCCCATGGACTGGACTTTTTCTCTCCATGTGGAATGTGGAGCCCGTGGAGAGGGTGCGTAGGAGGGCAGGATCTGAAACAGATAGAGTCTGGGAAACGGAAGAGACACATTTAAAACATTCAATAGAGCTCGCGTTATATGGATCTTGGCTGCACAAAACGCTGATGTACATTTTGAGATAGTGTAGTAAATAAGCTATGGAACCGAGGCTTACACTAATGCACGTTATCTGCAGAGATCTGACAGAATGAGACATAAAACAGAAAAATTTCTGCAGAAGCTCCAGAGTTTAAGCTCTCCGTCCAAGTCTTTGTTTAGAAAGAGGTCGAGATAGCAGTGTGTCTTTAGCTGGGTCCAAAATTTTGCCTGTCATATCAATTGACAAACATTAAGTGATTTTTACAAGAGCCCTGCATTTGCCCTTTTCCAGCATTATCCAGATTTTGCTTTGCTGATCAAACCATTTCATGAAAACCTCTCAAAATGTGCATCCTGGGGTATTTTGTGTTTTATTTATAGTCGTGTCTATTAAATTACCCCAAGTATTTGTGAAATCAGCTTTTTTTTCTCTTGAAGAGAAGTATCCATACACAATACTTGAACCTTAAGTGAAACATGATGTTGTGGATTTCGTTTTGAGGAGTGGCAGTGAAGTGTTTGAGGCATAATACATGGGAGAAAACTTTTGCTCGCTGCCTCTGCTGAGGCTATAAAAATGAAAGGCCAGTGCCACGACACTCTCCAGCGTTGCAGTGTATGAAACATGGACCCTCTGCAACGGTGTTATAGTTGATTCAACAGTCTTTTAAAGGCCTTTCAACTCTTCTCTATTCCATACTGAATAGTAAAACTACTGAACACTGAAATATTTCCAGAGTGGCAGCCTGTATCTAAGATTATAAAGTTTATTTGAATCGGGCATTAACTTGTTCACAAAAGAACACATTTACTTGATTCCATCACTCTGTGACTGTGTTCACGCTAATTATGTGGAAAACTGTCAACATCAGCAGTAAAAATTTGGCTCACATCCCCTTTTTTATGATTTTCAACACTGCATTAAAAATACATTTTCAAAATAAAAACATAATTTTAACATAATATGTCAATGAAGGAGGTTTCTAAAATGGTTCTCACTCATGTCAGTGACTTAATGTAAACACATAAGGTCTGTCTGACTCCAGGATGAAACTTAAAATCTTAAAAAGATTTATTTTGTGTTTGTATCAAGACCCATCAGGTCATCCCATGTGATTTGTCATGGAGATTACATTATAAAGGAAGTCCAAAATGTCACCCAACAGTATGTTTTTTAAGTGTATTTATTAAGAAAATTGTGCCGCAATAGAGACATGTGTCAGCAGATACCCTAGAAGGAACTTGGGACCGTGGATCCTTGTTGAACTCCAGTGTTGAGGGCTCAGGGGCGTCCTCCATTGGTCACAGCTGGCAGGTCTTCATCAGCCTACAATGGGGTAACAAAAGCTCTGCAATGCACTTTACTGAGTGTAATTAGTGCACTCTGAAGCAGCTTCAACTCAGTGATTGAACAAGAGGACCCGTGAGACTGGTGATCGGTGGCTCCTCCTGGCACTGTTCCTGAAGGCCTTGAGAGTAGACATGAAATGAAACTGCTGGGATTGTTTCAGAGACGTTGAGAAGTCAATGGCAGTGGTTTCTGATGGACTGCTCACTTTGTAAGGTTAATTAGATGGGTGCTAGTTGGTGTAGCATCATTATACAGTGACACAGCATTGGCAAAAAAAAAAAATCCCCTTCCTTTAATATTATTTTTATCAAGTATACCTTGGAAATGCACATTTAATAGGATTTGAGGGGAATATTTGACTCAATTTAAAACATAGGTATACATTTGCAGTGCTATTGCTTGGTAGTTTTTTATGTTTTTTTATTTTTGTGTATGATAACACTAGTCCAGCGTAACAGTATTGTGAAGATCAGTTCAGTATATTGATCATCATCTAGATAACCACAGTTGCATTCAAGGATGATAGAATAGAAATGTAGAAGCATTTCAGCTTCTCACACCATAAAATCAACTGAACAAAGAATGTTTGAAACCTTAGATTGGATAAGCACACAGTATCTACCCCGGCCTGCACTTGTCTCACGTTCTTTTTCGTTTTAGGTCAGTCATGTGAGTTATATGAGATATTCAAAGCATCGTTTCACTTTGTTTTTATCATTTAGTGGTCAAGGTTGAACACATGAAATGTTTCTAATGAGTCTGCCCCATCACCACTGCAGAGCAAATCCGTTAATAGTGACAAATGGCGACCCCCTTCACAGCTGCACTTTTAATATAAGAATGTCTCTGAGTCAACGGCCTATCAGTCATGAGAAGATCACTTTTCATGTCAGCACATTTTCTCCTCCATGTCTGCTCTTCATTTTTTGTAATTTATAACCGTATTACTTTTTCGGTGAGAACAAAATTGCGTTGTGGGCAAAGCTGATCCTCTACCCTGCACTGTTGACCCCCCACAACAGTTTATGTTGGTCATTTGAGTGTGGAAATCAGCATGGTTTATTTGGTCTACTCAACCTTTTACAGACTTGCCAATCAGAGCATCAGCCTGTCTGCTGAGCTTTCCCCTCATTTATTTGGAGCATAATGATGGTTTACAGAATTACAGTTTTAAGTTTCATCCATTCTGCTTTGATCTCTGACCGCTGGCTGGCTTTTGCCTTTAACATTACACAGAATTCATTTCCGAAACGCTCAGACTTTTTCCTTCCCTCTGATGAAAGCACTCCAGATATGAGACAGAGCAGGAAGCAGACTTTTTTCTCAGTAGCAGTGTTGACAACAGTCAAATGTGACCTCTTCAAGACAAGGTACATGTTCCTCAGGGGAGGGAGAGGAGAATTAAGAACTGTGCTGAAAGGAAACATGTCAGACGGGTGTCAGCCACCTCCCATTTCTTGATATGTGTTCTTCCTTTCATACACGCAAGTTTTTCCTCTGGTTATTTCCTACATTGGACTTCAGAAAGACGCATAAACGCTCTGAGCAGCCGTGTGGCAGGCACATGTTGGAGATGGGCTGATTTAAGATGATAAATGTGCCGTGAGACCTCTTTGTTTTGCAGGATGTATGAACACATCTTTTCAATGAGCGTGCTCCACTATAGCCATATGATGAAATCCTGGTGTAAGCAGCCTCCTAATTGTGCTGTCTGTTCAGTCTCACTCTTGTCAAGTCTCCAAAAGCAGCAAATGATACCTCTAATCGACTACGAGCTTGAGATGTATCCCCCGACTCAGCTGTTGGTCTTTCAAGATACAGATAGTATTTCATTGTTGACCTTGAGTAAAAATAAAAGCTGAGACACCTCTGATGTTCAACCACGTGAAATGTATTTAGTCAGTGAACGTGTACCCTGACATTCTTTCATATGCTATGGCAGGTACATTAGTGAGCATTTCACATCAGATTCATCCTGCATATATTGTGTATTTTATGCAGAGATTCTCTCCTAGTTTGTTTCTTTTTATATATTTTATTAGATATTATGCATTTTAATAGCCTATAAAAACAGATTATTTAGTGGGATTTTTTGCAATTAGAATAAGCCTGTTAAGCTCATACTCTGGTTATCAGGAATGTGGATATTACACCTGGTTTGTCAGTTATTTTGAGATTTGAGTACAGTATTTCTGGACAGAAATGTATCAATGGAAACTGCAATAGTTAGCTGCAGCTGCATAGGAAAGGTGATAGGATTTTGCCATGCAATACACCACAGCCAGGTATTTCTGTACATTAAAGCATGTAGTGACATATAGCGATCGATCTGAGCTTCAGAGTGCAATATTTAGTGGTTTCTCCTCCCTGTATTTCTTCTGTCAGGCACAGAGGACGATGAGGTGGTCAAGTCTATGAAGGCCTTTCGCAGCCAAACTGTGGCCAGCCAGAACCCCGAGACAGAGCTGATGCTAGAGGGAGACGATGATGCCGTCAGCCTGCTGCAGGAGAAGGAGATGGACAACCTGGGTGGTAAGTCAGCAATCCAGCACCTCCATTAACCCCAAGTCAACATCACCTCTGCTGGAGCACCAGCGCTTGTCTTTTATCTGTCTTCTTCCTAATAGCTGGCATAGTTACAGTTTACATGATTTCAATATCAGTGCATCAAATGAAGTGTTTGGATCAATGCAGTGGCTTTTAATGCTCATTATATTGCATTGGCAACAGTATAACTAAAAGGGAAAATGTATTAATATCTGGCATTGGTATTATTTAGTATTCAAAATGTACTTATTTAATGTATTTGAGGCTTGAGTTTACAAGTTGCATATTGCAGTTCACCTTCACTGTAGTTCAGAAGTTAAAGGCTTTGTATCTGTGTTCTAATCTGGACAGCTTTGCTTAGGTTTAACAGCTACATAATGTTTCGGTGTGATAAGTGTCCTTCTCTGTTTTGTTTTGGATCTCGTCAGCACGGTTCCTTCCTCGAGTGTTTATCTCCAGAGGCAAGTCTTCTAAAGTTAAACTAACACCGGAAAGATGATCAATCCAGATATGTCACAACTCATATTAAGGATTTCTTAAGCAATCAGTGATTAAAGTTGATATGAACCACTGCTAGCTAATGCGTCACTTTACACTGGCCTGATTTATTTTACAATGCCGGTCATCAGCTCTAATAATGCACCCCCTCAAAGACACCTTTTATACCTTGTATTAAAATGTGTTTTGGGTATATGGATTGCAGGCGGATAGTGCTTGACCACATGAAAGTACAGTTGTAAATGCACCCAAGGCTTATTGAACGAATTGTGATCCGATTGGCCAAACCATCTCCAGAGGTGGTCAGGGACTCATTCTGACCACATTGAACACAAGTATAAATGCAGTTGCATTTTCAATCCACATACAACACCTATGTGGGCGTAACTGCGTGGGTTGTTGTTGTGTTTTTTGGTTCTGTGCAAACAAGAGGACGATGTGACGTTCTGTTGTTTGAGCTGAACAGAGCGATGGAATCTCAGTCAGTGTGGACACTGGAGACACATATTCATACCAGGTGTAAATGAGGTTTAATCATATCTAGATGCAAACTGGATATGAGACCTATGTTAATTCAAGGTCTAAAGGGGGTCGAAAGCTGGGTGACACCATTCAAAATCTATTTGGGCAAATGGAGTCAATGGATTTAGTTTGTTATTAAACTCCTACCTTCTTAAATACTAACATAGCATTATTATGTAAAGGAACTCCTGCTATATTGGTCATTACACTTAAATAAGGCCATAGTAAAGTGTCAGTATTGTAATCAAAGTGATCTGAGATAAGCAGCTGATACTACTCTTCTTACAAAATCTCTTTGAAAACTATACATTTATTTTCCAGTAAATAAAATCCAATCCTTGTGACATCTGAAATTATAACAATTAACTTTCCTCATTTCAAATGAATTATTTAAATTTCTATTTGAACTGAACCTATAAGGACCTTGCCAAGAAAATGACATGGAAAGTGTATTTTCCGTGTGGATGTGAGCGCTTGGGTGTTAAGGGAGAGCAGACAACAACATAGTTATCCTGCAATCAAACTAACCCTCATTCTCTTTACAGTAACACAAATAAAAGAAAGATTGGACCTTAACATCTGAGCAAATACAATATTATATCTTTTTTAATCTGACATTTATTTTACCTGTGTGATTGTTATTGTTTGTTTTTTTATCCAGTATCTTAACCCAGCTTTAACACATTGCCTGACACAATTCAGTCAATAGTGCAATTTACTGCCAAGGCAATGGCTGCCCAAAGATCCTGTAATTTAACCTGCATCACACTTTGTGTGTGAGCCAAACTATCAAGCCAACCCAAGCTCCTTTTCAAGTAACTGCCATGGCTTTAAAAGGTAAGTTATCCAGAGTTCACTGTAGTTTTGATGGTAGATCAAGAATACTGCACTACGTACTCACCAATAAAGCTAAATGTTCTCTTAACACATCATGCAAATAATTGGTGGTTTAAATAAATAGAGTCTGTTACTTGTTTGATCCCTAAATTACACAGGCTTTTTAGTAGAATACAAAGTAAAAAAAAAAACATCTCCTATGTTCCAGCTACAAGGATAATAAAGCAGTAAAGAAGTGAAGGTTTCTCCACTTATGGTGGGAAGTCTGGGCCGTAGGTTGACATGTTGTGTATTTAAAACAATGGTTTCAATGATGTCTCATGTTAGACATTTTCATATTTTCATAGGATTTAATAATACTAGCTGGATTGTCTTCAAATATAACAAAACTGAACAGGAACATTGGAGGGTGTTCTCCTTTTGGTAATGCAATTGCTATAATAATCTAATTTTATGGGTTATGTTACTAGGTTCTGCAAGTTTCCAAAGTCTACAAAGCAATTTGGTGCTTGTAGAGTCACAGGTTGGATTGCATAATCCCTCCATCTGTAATGTTACCAAAATGTCTTTACTAAACCTATAGGATCTGGGCTACCACTGAACACTGAGCATGTAACAGTAACAAATATGAACGCATGTATGTAATGGGTTAATTCCAGGTATAAATTGTGATAGAAATTGTATGAAAAAGACAGCCCGAGCCTCTAGATTCACAGAAATGGAAATAATAACATTAGTTTCATGGCCCTGTATACATTACCTAGTTACTGTGGCTTAGTATATGAGGCTCAGGCTTAACCAGGGCACTGCTGAGCAGTGAAATCCCCTCTAAGATCCCACAGATGAATCTCAAAGGAAGAGGCTAACCCCTCCTCTTTGTCCCATGGCCAGCAGGCAGCCACAACACACTGTCTGTCAGATGAACCCTGCACTGTCCAATCAAAAGAGCAAGGCAAGGGCTAAAATACAATCAGACTGTATCCTCCTGAGAGAACTGATAATGACCTTGTACAAAACAGAAATGCTGAGAATTAATATTTGTGATACATGTATGATGTGTGAGCTCATTTCAAATTATGAACCAAACTTTGAAGAATCAGTGCTGAGATTTAAGAATATATTTATACATATTTTTTTTTATTTTTTATCTTGAATCAAAGTTGAGTTCATGTTTTTACCAATAGGGGAGCTCCCTCACTCACAACATTTGGGTAATGTTTTTACCAGGATGTACTGTCTGTGTTTGGACTGTATCTAATCCCAGGCATGAACAGCCTTAATGAGAGATCTGGGACTAGATCCTTGTCAACAACAGTGCTCCTCCTGCCAGCCGTTGGGTCAGTGCCTGCTGCTGCTGCCAAAGGGGCGGCGCCTGCACTCAAGGGCCCAGGCAGTTGTGGTTGCTGAACCTATGATTAGTTTTGCTCCCCCACAAACATTGGAAATGCTGTCTGTGCTTGCACTGGCATCAAATGACCCTTTTTGTATGCACATATTGTAACCAAAGTCGGGTAAAATAGAAACTTGAGATGAGAATGTGAGACGAAAGAAAAGAATAGTCTGACCCTCACAAGGCATTTCTAGTGTCAAGCAATAGTCGGTAGATTTGAGTGTTCTGCTGGCATACCGGAACCATGTTAGTATGGCCTGAAGTGTGGTTTAGCAGCCACAACCATTTTGTTCTGCCTTAATTTAGCCTCTCTGTATCCATTTTAGTCCCCATTCACAGTACTGATCCCTTGAGTGGTGACATGTTTATAAAAGAGTAAAACCAACAGAACATTTCTGAATGTGCAATCTCAGAAAATGAAGTAAGAGGAAGACAGGGTGTTATACATCCTCTCAAGTTCCTCGTTTTTTTCCTTTAATTCAAAGGTCTACGAGTAATTTCTTAATATAAACAGTGTATGGGGGACATCAAAAGAAAATATACAAACAGCACTGGAAATTTTAATTATTTATATTAAATATGTATGTATTTTCCATCTCTTTTAATTTAATTATTGTATCCTGCAGCCGTATTAAATAGTCCGTATTGCATATTTCTCCAGGCTTTTATATGTAAATGTTGTAAGTTATATGTTGACGATAAATGCATAAACAGTGGAAAATGATCATTACTTCAGTGACTCAAATGAACAACAAGGCACCGTGAGTCAGACACTCAGCGTGCAGTAGGTTATAACGGCTGCAGCGGTGTGTGTGTGTGTATCTACTATAAATCAACATGTACATGGTTACAAGTGAATGATAGTGCTCAGGTGTGCAAGTAACCCACTTCTGTTTGTATTCCTCTCATAATGTAGAGTATAAAAGCATTCGGCCCCATCAAACACTGCAGTCCAGCCGATGGATTGTGGGTAATAATATACCCATCTTCTTAGCAGTTCTCCCAAACTCCCACCACGCCCAAATGAGACTTTTCATCACTTCATTAAATTGGCCTGTCATTCGACAAATATTTGCATTTTCATTAAAAGAAAGACCCAGCAGCCGGCTATTCCAAGCTTTAGCCTATATACAACACTCATCCTGTGTAACTTGCCCTTAATTTCATTATTCTCCTGTAAACATTTTAATGCCATATAGCCTAATTATGGAAGGATCCCTGAGGGGATTACTGCCTAATCCTCTTCCTCCCCATGAGCAATGGATGCTGTGGCTTAATGCTTCAGGCATTGTGTCTTTCCCTCTGTGTAGCCCTTTAGGGCCCAATACAATGCATCAGCCCTAAAAGTGTTATTTTTAGAGGTGAATGGGCTTGTAATTCAGGGGCAGGAGTGAACATAAAGACAATCTCCTTTTATTGCAGCTGAAACTATTTATGCCACAAAGAGGATAAAAAGGCAGAAATAATAATAATTTTACATAAATATGTTCTCTTCTTAATGGCGTGCAATTTAATATTTTCACTTTTTTTATATTTTCTTTTACTTTTATAAATACACTAAACGTTATATATATATATATAAAAAACAGGCTGAGGTTACTGCAAGTATTTACTCTTCATATGAGGCTTGTAAGCGTGCAGCGCCTGGCCTGATAGCATCAGCAGATAGGATCACCGTTAATGGACCCGAGCAAGGCTGAGAAAAACCCAGGGAGGCGGTTTGACTGTGCAGCCTGCAGGAGCGATGAAGGGGCGCCCGGGGAGTTGAGACCCAAATCCACTTGTATTCCTGTAACACTATCGGCCATAATTGGCCGAGGAACGCAGATTAAGATTGATGAGACATTAAAGTGGCTCTTTGGAGTTTAAGGGATCGATAAATATCCTGATTTCGAGAGCTTTCGTTTGAGAGCAGACAAATCACTAACGCTGCTCCACAGCGACACTGATCTGAGAACATGGAGGAGGAAGAGAGGGAGAGAGGGAGAGAGGGAGAGAGGGAGGAGGAGGCTGGAATAAAGATGTGATCACTATCAGCTGGCAGGGTCACAATCCCACCTTCAAATGCTGGGCCGATATTTGGATTTGAGAACAAGCTTGTAGTTTTATTGTTTCCCTACATGTCTTATTGTGTGTTGGACAATAACAGAGCGCCTTTTTTTTTTAAATTTTTTTTTTTTTATAAATGGTCGAAATCCACTTAGGCTACAGGCCCTGTTCAAACAGCCCTGCATGTAAATACACATTTTACACCTGTACTGCAAGTACAGTATGACGATATGACCATGCGAGGGAAATAAGGAATGTATTTATTTTATTTTATTTAACTTCATGAAAACCCTGTCAGTAGTGGTGGTTCTTTGCATTAAGATCTGATTAAATCATACAACTTTTTTTTTTTTTTTTTTTATCAGTGCATCACTGGTTTACAAACAGGTGCAAATAGGTGCTATGTTTTAAAGACACCTCTATTTATAGGCCATATATTTACTGTATTATGCGCGTATATGGACATGTGCAATTCAAAGAGGCGTTCAAACGCCTTTGTTTTGTGGCGCGATGAATAATAAACGCTATTAAAATAAAGACCTTCACGGAGCTCATAATGCATAATATTTGATTGAACTGCAATAATTAATTTTCCCTAACGTGTACAAGCGCAGGGTGTACACGCTCGCTGGGTAGAGTTTGATGCAAACAGCCCGCTGGCATGATGGGATCTCCTGTAATCGCATGGATCACTTCTACATAATGAAGCTCGGCCTCGCTTTATTTCACATAAATATAATCTTCATGTTGCACGTTACTGATGGAGCACGTGGCTGTGCACTCTGCAGGCCCAGTGGTCCTGAGCAGCCCGGCCCAGCTGGTTGCCCCTGTCCTGGTGGCCCGGGGGACTCTGTCCATCACCACCACTGAAATCTACTTCGAGGTGGACGAGGATGACCCTGCCTTCAGAAGGGTCGACTCAAAGGTAAGTAACCTGCAAGCAAGTGTGCAGCCCAAGTTTAAAGCGGGCAGTTTGGCTTCCGACATGTTTTTTCTTTTCTTCCATTGTATCTGGCCGACAGGTAGGCCTATAAAACATTCACTTTATTTTAAATGCACATTTGTTGGCAGGCTCTATATAAAGAAAAATGCGCAGGATTTGCACAGGTGATTTTTATCAGAGAGGTTTTGCTTTTTTTTTATATTATATATTAACGTTTTGTGCCCAGAACTTTGTTGTAAATCACGGTTTATTTCTATTTGGTGTGTTTCAATTTGCTGCCGTATTTATGCTTCTTTAAAAAAAAAATCCTATAATGTCCATCGAGGCCTACTCGTCCTGCAGACTCAACCATCAGACAGTGGTGACGCTTTATCCACCAAGTCAACTGGTTATCCACCAAATGTGAAAAAATAAAATAAAATAAATTTAAACGCGGATTTATTGCTCAATGGGTTGGGTTTAAAAAATCCAAACTGGTCGTATTTATTGGAGAAAATGATTCCTTCCTTATTTCCTTAGTTTTCCTTATGAAGGTGTCAAACTCATCTATGTAGAACACCTACAACAGCCAGAGACCCCGAAATTACAGATTGCATTATATTATTATTGCGGGGCATTAGGTCTGCTTCACTACTGTCAAAAACACATTTAATAAAACCATAATGGGACACGAATATAAAACAGCTCGTTTTATTAGCTCTTTAAATTAGATCAAAGACAGAAATTAAAAAAATCAGATCACAGATGTTATAATCCAGTGTATTTCAAGTGCATTTTTTTTTCAATTAAACTGTAATATATATATACTATATATGTTATCATTTTCAATTTTTTATCATGTAGGCCTAAGCATGGTAGAGAAAAACAACAACCCAAAAATGTTCGAGTACTTTAAATAATAATTCAAGTAAATTGATGGAATGTTTTTTTTCAATGTAACAAATGTCGTACGCCTACCATCAATATGTAAACTTTCAAAAATTAGACAATGTCCATTGAAACAGATGAATCAGACTACCACTGATGCAAGTATAAATTAATAACGTTTTCTACCAGATAAAGAAAAAGTTCAGAAGTAGATTTAAACAGGTGGATCCTATTTACGTGTCACAGAACAACATTCACAATTTCAGACCACTTGAATCACAAGCTATGAATGTATTTACAGTATAAAATGTACAGATGTGTGTGTTTTTTTTTTTTTTTTTTTTCTCCAAAGTTTGTAACGGGGCTTTATTTTAAAGCATTTTTTTTTTTTTTTAGAAAATAGGATTTGAGGCGACCGTGTGTCCCGGAGGGGACAGGAACCACCGCCGGGCAGGCCTCCCGGGTCAGCCAATAATTTAAACTTGCTCCTAAATATCGACACCGCCAAAAGGTGCACGGGGGGAAAAATGGCAAACTAAACTGTCATAAAAATCATGTGGAAACAGGCGAGGCCAGAACATATTCAACAACAGAGGACAGTCACATTTCACAAGACTCTGCGAGTTGTTTGGCAATATTATTTTTTTTCTCTGTCCGTGTATGAGCTCGTTAGGCCTCTTTACCACTATCTTTTTTTTTTTTTTTTTAAGACGAGGTGAACTAACATATTTTTATTTATTTTTTTTTTTTTGTTTTACCTCAGAGTTTCTCCAAGCTTTTGGGGTTGGTCAGTATTTCTCTCGCCAGTCGCCAAGTCTGTTTGGCTGCGTTCTCCAGAGCGGAGTGAGGCTTTCCTTGAAACAGGTCTAAGTTGGGCAGGAAATAATGCGGGCACCTTCTGCACTGCAAACACGAAATAAGCTGCAATAGTATCCCGTTCAGGCGGTCGCCGAGGCAGTTCTCGTCCCAGTCCGACTCCCTGGGATGCTTCTCGCACTCGTAGGAAACCAAAGTCTTCATGTGGTAGTTGTTGAGCGGCTGCCCGGGCAGCTCCAGGTGGCGGTCGCGCAGGGTTTTGAGGACCGACAGGCATTTCTTCCTGCAGCCGCCCAGGATGAGCCGGTTCTCGGCCTCGGCGAACTGCAGCACCCAGGCGTCGCTCTCCGCCGAGCTCTGCTTGCCGTTCAGGGAGTAGCACTCTTTGGATAAAAGGTTGAAGCCCTCCGCTTTGACTTCCGCCACGCGGTTCGGTCCCGGCCAGGGGATGTGCGGCAGGGGCCAGTGCGCCGCGCTCCTCGGCCAGATGCCGGTGCACTTGAAAGCCGGCGTGATCTGCACCACGTATCTGTCTCTGATGCGCAACTTCACCTCACTGGTGTCAGCGACCATTTTGACAACATCTCTGTAGCTGCATTTATCCACAGCCTGCGCCACCAGCGTCTGAAACCTCGAGCGGATCTTGCGCGCCGAGAGGTAACCGGAGGCTGTGATGAATTCAACCCACAGGGACATGCTCCTCTTGCGGCCGTCGCTGAGCTTGAGCACGGCGCAGCCGGGCAGAGATCCGTCGTCCACAAAGTTGAACACTCCCATCTGATTCAGATAGAGCACGACCTCGAACTCGGTGGGCGAAATGACCTCCAGCCCCTCGAAGCGGTTATCCATCTCGCTGAGAGAGCTGATGAAGCGGGGCTCCTGCACCTCGACCTCCTTCAGGACATCCGAGACCACCTTGCACACCTCCCGGATGGTCTTGGAGATGGCCGCCTTCCGAGACTGACATTTCTCGTTGTAGTATTTGTTGAGGTGATACACCAGCTTCGCCTGGGCGGCTATCATATTAGGGCAGAGATCCGGGTTGTACACCGGAGTCTCGCAGTAAGCCGAGGGATCCAACGCGACTGTTTGTACGGGAGCCAATTTTAGAGAAGAAAGAAAGCTATTTAAAAAGAAAAAAAAAAAATTGTCTATTTATAAGACAACTATTCAGAGCTGTGCTCGGAGCACATGCGGAATAATCATATCATAACAGTCACAGCTGATGTACCGTAAACTGCATCGAAGTGCTCCAGGCAAGTCTTCGAGTTTATCAGGATGGCCTGATTAAAAGTCCATTTCAAGGCTTTGAGCTTCAGTAGCTGGAAAAAGAAAAATGCCTTTTGTTTTTTTTTTTTTTTCTTTTTTTTTCTCCCTCTGATCACTGTGCCAGTTAGGAGTCCGCGTAATTGCGCAGAGTGGAGTGTGCCCTCCTGACGCAGACGCCCGGTGTTGCTGTGTTTTACAACAGGGAGACACACACACTCTTTATTATAAGGGAGGAGTTGGAGCCGAGGTGTCCAATCGCTGTCCGATGCGTCACCGCTTCCCAGTTTATCGAAAAACAAATTCATCCCCGGGTGTTATATACAAGTAAAAAGTACAGGTAGTAGTAGTATATCGCAGAGCGGAAGTACACCTACGAGAGAAGAAAAAAAAAAAACAAACAGCCTTTTCACTGCGTTACGGTGATTTCTCTTGGACTCTATCTGCTGCTTTTTTTTTAGTCAGCTCTATGCAATCAAATAGGAAACAGTAGGTGGATTTAGAATTGTTAAAGTATTTACGTCTTCCGATAATAAAGCATTTAAATTTGCAATATTATTTAACTCTTTTCTTTCTCTCCAGTGGACCGGATCTATTTTTTTTTTTACTCATGGCACATCAGAAAAATTGAACTTAGAATGGAGTCATCAGGGAGTTTCTGTTACGCAAAATGTTACGCATTTGTATTTTATAAATACGGTTTGGCTTATTTGTGCGTTTTGTTTTTGGAGCCATAGATTAATAAAACCATTATGAATTAGTTTATTAATTAGACCTTTCCGGCTTAGTTAATTTCATTGAACAGTGTGGGGAGGCAACAGGCTTACTTCTGAAAGATGAAAAAGTTATTGCGCTATTTATATTTAGAATTGCGATGATATTTGACACTTTAAACATCATGGCTGTGATGCATAAGAGTTTATATCTCGAGTTTGTGTGTTTTTGCGGATTGAGAATGCGTATTTGTTTTGCTCTTTACTGTAATGTATTGTGCAACAATTCAACGCACCAGTATTTTAGTGAATGTATTTTGTAAGATTAAACAAAATAACAGTTTTGTTATTATATAAACCTATGTACTAATCTGGCAAAGGAAATAAGAATGTGTAAAATATTGAAGGTGCTTTTATAATAATTATTTTATATTGTAAATGCTTGCAATGTTGAAATTATTGTACTTTTTGTTTTCATAAATGTCAATAATACCAATTATTAAATTGAAGAGAGTACATTGGCATTCTACAACTTCTTTTTGGTAATAATATATATTTTTCTTCAACAAGATAATAATAGCAGCAACAAAACAATAATAGCAAAAAAATACATCGTTTGAATGTAAATAAGAATAAAAAGAACAGAATAAAAAACATGAATTTCTTATTCTAATTCTAACCGTTAAAGTTGACATGGTTGACCATTTTATGTAATGTCCCATGATATATTAGCGTGTTGCTTTTAGGCGCAGCTATGTTGGTCTGACGCAGACAGTGATTCACAATAAAGAGACCTTGCATCCACGCAAAACCCTCTCTGGCTCCCATCATTCCACTGGCACTCCATCTCACAAGGTACAGCACACGCTTTGAAGAGGACTTCAAAAAGATAATGCTGCACGGATCAGATAAGGAACACAAAAGCATTTACACTCATCTCTGCTCTAGTCAGGACTGCATAAGACCAGACATTATGAGGGCAAACCAACGCACATCAGCTCTGAGTCTCACTACATGGATGCGGCCGAGCTGGAGGTGGCGTGTGCTGGAAGGACCCTGATAGATAGGTGACTCCCATTATCATCACAGTCTGTCATGGACACAGTGCCAGTAGCTCCCTGGCAAGCCCCAGTGATAATTTCACACTGTTACCAGGCAGAAATTCTAGATATGGGGTAGCATCTTTCTTTTCATTTTTTTCCCTAACATCTAAATGTGGGATGATAGAGGTCTATTCAAAGGTTAATTCTGAAATTAAATAATAAGATTTGGTCTAAATTCTTGTTCTTATCACATTTAGGTCTGATTAAATTTCATTACCTAAAGTTTATATTCTCACTGACATATTTCTGGAGGATATGGAGGACATTATGGAAGGTTTTCATGTGGTGAGTGGTAGCTAAAAGCCTCTTCCCCTCTCAGGCTTTGATAGTCTTTTCTCTCACTCTCTCCCACTGTCTGTGGCCCAGCAGGTACTTGCTTTTTATTGAAACCAGACTAGCCTCCCTTTCCAGGCTATCTTGCTCCAAGTCAGATACCTCAGAATCCAGTTGCACCTCTTGAGTTTGTGCTCCAGCCTTTGGCCATCCGTATGCGTGATAGAAGGCCGGATTTTCATTGAGATTATCACCTCTTAATCTAAAGCATGTGGCTGCACAGATCTCACAGTAATTCAACCTGCTCTGCAGGCCCATGGCTCCAGCAGTTGTCAGGTCTAGCCAAGGACAAGCCAATCTCCTTACCCATATCTTTACCATTACAACATTGCAAGCTTTGTTGCTTCATTCGCCATCCCGCTAGGCTATTGAAGGCCCTCCACTGTGATATATGGGGCTGCGATTCCAGCACAGGCCTATTTCTGACCCAGCAAAATGCATGCACGATTGTGTAAATCAATACAATGACTTCTGCTTCCCCTAATTTTGCATGAGCATGTGACCCTGTTTTGAAGGCTTCTTTGTTTCCAGAGCATGCCTCTACACTTATTCATTTCTTTCCTCCATTTTTCTTTTTCCTTTCTTCTTGTAAGACTGATCGTCCTGTTAACATGTCCGGGCATAAGGGTCAATGGTGCTTGTCTGATGGCTGAAATTGCCCTTTGATGACACTACTCGTGCTTTGAGTGACTTGAAATGATATTCTCCTGATTGTAGCCAGAGTCATTAAATGTGTGTTGCCTTATTTTATATTTTATCCTTGAGGCTTTATGCAGTATTTATACACATACATTAGCAATATATACATATTAAACTAACACATATGTGTTTTATATACAAATGAGCATAATCTGCTTAAAAACATTATTTTTTATTGTACATACAAAACAGTATGTATCCTCAAGCATTTAATAAAAAATATATATATTTTGAAAAAGTGAGTCTCCGGAGGGGACGTGGAAAACCAATGCTCCACAGAGATGAATGTTTATTGGCTAATTTGATCCACACAATCCTCTGTGACTCTGGCTTTGAGTGTATTTTATAAACAAAAGGTATTATGTGTGCTGTCTTTAACTTTCAATTTTCTGTACTTCCTCATGAATATTAACAAATAGTCAGTGACTTTATATAAGCGTAGTATTTAGCTGATTTTAAGCTGGATCAAGACCTTTATGACCAGAACTCTTCTGACTGGCATCATAATTGTGGATGGCTTTTTATTATTTTAATAATCCTATTACACAAGAACACATAAGGTCTGCCATATGCGTTTTCATTCATTTCTGGGGTCATTTAGTTTTGAAAAAGAGAATCTCGAGCCATATCCTATATAAAAGGAGTTTACCAGCTAGCTCCCAAGCTAATATGCAGATTAGCCAAAGTGGACTTAATAGGATGACATATTGCTATATAAATCAGATTAAAAGCAGTGACACTTCAGAGAAGTGACATCAACACTGGCTCTCAAACTGTGAGGAATAATATATTTTAATCTCATGGGATGGCCACTCACGTTGACACATTTTCTATAATTTTATTTGTCACAAAATGAAATTGTCATTGGGATTTTTAATAACAGAACATTATTATTCCAAGCAATATGGTCTCTCTGTAGGAGGCCAGTTAATTTTTGGGCCCGAAGCTTCACTGAGGACCCCCTTAGGATTGTGTCCATTCATTTGTTTTATTCTCTGCTGTCTATTGGCAGCCTCCTCTGGAGAAGTCAGGAAGCTGGACCACATAACCAGAGGCTCTCAGAGACCCTCTAGCGATCAACTCAACACACTCTTCACTAGGAACCATATCGATGGCGTACACACCCACAGAAATCGCCAAATTTATCAGCATGATGGACATTCTGAGAAAACATATCGGTGGAGAAGAGTGTAAATTATGAAACTTAATTGATTGTCTCAGCTTCATTTGGCCCTTCACCCCTCCCCTCTGCAATATGGTACGCTTGTCAGCCTTCTTGATAAATTACATGCATGTATTTGCATGAATTTAGCATTAATACAATTCAGTTTTGTTTGCCAAAATAACGATCCAGAAAATGTCTGGTTTGCTTCACAAAAATAGGCAGATTTGAAAATATGTTAATAAAAAAATGTAAAATACTGGCTTACATTGTGTTCAGTGCACTTTCTTCTGGCACCGGTTATGCAGTTGGCAGTTGAGTGCAGTGAAAGTGCTGCTGCAGTGCTTTCCACTCGTTGTATTAGCACACAGTTTAGCATTGTATTTTGTCGTACATGACAATGCTAAACATTGAGTGTGTTGGAGAATGGAGCAGCATCTGGTTTATTATTTCTTAATTCTGCATGTTTTTTTTTTTTCCTGCTGTTTTCTACAGATTGTTAGGGCTTAGATTGTTCTTAAAGAATTTACTAGTTTATTTGTAAAAATGCAGTTCTGTTTCATTTTCTTTTATTTATCAAAGAAAAATATATGCCCGACTTCCATCTTGTCTCTTGTAAAAGGCAGCCATTCAGCAGCAGCAGCAGCAGAGTGATTAATCTTAATGTCTGCGAGATGTCTACCATCTAAAGGTGGGCGCTGTAATCATCTGCCCACTGACCCCAGGATGCTCATCTACAGTCCTCTCTGCAGCCCTTGTGTCTTATAAGTAATTTCAAATCTTACATTAACTGAACACCGTTCTCTCCCACGTGTCATGTGATCTAAGAGTAGTGTACATAGAAGCCCAAAACAAAGGAAATGGAAGAAATTGATAGCATTTTCAAGCTGTTGGTAATCGAATGCTGCTGGTGGGGCCTGTGATGAAATTAGGCAATGTTGCCTAAATAAGGGATGAAGGGTTCATAATTGCCAGTCCTACAGATCTGAGGTGCCGGGTGCCAACTGTCAGAGCAGGGCTAATGATGACAAATGTCCCTCTATGCAGATTGCAGCAGCAGCACGGGTGTGCAGCTGAGAAAGAACAAGAAAAGAAAAATGCAGAGGGCCTAATAAGAGAGAGAGCTTGTGTGCACATATGTAATGACCTACATGGAAACAAACCTTCCTTACTGCTAGGCTACCTTTGAAAGTATTCAAGCTTGAGTCCCCTACAGTACTTGTGACTGATATTAATAGTCATTAATCTCTGTGACTACGAAGAACCATTCGATATGCTGCTTTAAACGATACAATGAACAAAAAATAGAAACTACAATTAACTTGCATTTGCTTGCAAGCTTGTCAAGATGATTTAACAATAAAATGTGTCATGTTGGGAAAGTTAGCTCTATTTTTAGCCGAATCATCCATCAACTCCGGAGGAGAGGACTTGTAAGCATGGCTCAGCGTTGTCTTTGTGTGTAGTTCCCTCATTTGCTTTTTCTAAAGTTGATGCTTTAGTCATTATGGCAAGATAGCGGTGTTGTAAAAGGAGAAATGGCCTCTTTACTCTTTGGCTCAGGTACAAAATAACCGGCTGTTTCTGTTTAACATAGCTAAACTGTTGTTGGTTAACATGGCTTTAAAAAAAAGTTTTTGTGTCTTAAAAGTGTGTTTGATTTTAACCACCTTTGTAGCAGAGGGCCATAAATCTGATTTCACTTACTGTGACGTAAGGCTCACGCTAATAAAAGAGCAAACCAGGAGTGTTGCATGGCCAGATTTCCCCAATTTGTTGCATGAATGGCTTTTGAAAGGGGTCCCTCTTTGTACAAAGGGAGTCTCGTCTTTGTTTGGTTTCGCCCCATCTGTGTCATCTGGTGGTCTGTGCAAGAGGGTGGTGTCTCGGGGTGCTCCCCAGCGGCGATGCCAGTTGTTTTATGGACTCGGTGGAGTGGTGCTGGGAGTTCATAAGTTGGCTGGCCCATTGTGTGCCGAGCCCAGCTGACACGTGTGAATTGACTCCAGCATATTGACAGATCATTTCCATTAATGAATCGGAGGAGTCTGCCTTGTTTCACTCTGTGATTTATGCCCTTGCTTCATCATCCTCTGAGCTCAGGGTTAACTAACAACCCCCTGAATGACTCAACCACAAATTGCTGGATGAAGGGAGTTGGCTTTGTTCAGTAGTTTTATGCACGGCTGTATATACTTTAAGTGATATTTAAGCATTTTTTTATCTTATATTTTCACAAATCAGGTACATTTATGTATATAGTTTGTATAATATAATATTTTTGTATTGTGTATAAGTTTGTCTCATTTGTTCAACATATGGCATCTTCTACCCTTTTACTCTCTTTGAATTTTAGTTTGATATCTAATATAATAGCATTTTGGTTTAAATCATTGTTATCCAGAAATGATTTTTGAAAGCAATTCTGCACATTAAAACATTACAGCTGCTTATGAGGAATGACTGGGTGATGTGCAGTTGTTATTAACAAGGCACCCTAGACAACTAAGTTTACATTTATCAAAGATCTGTTTTCTGTCTGGATGGGTGGCCTGTTTCTTGATTTGATATTGAGCTGCTTTTGTTTGTAACCGCTGGTGTCTCATCAGCTCGGCCCTGATCCTCCATGGCTACCATCCAGCTTGTTCAAAGCAACAGCCACACACTGCTGATAGCGCTGGCCTCAGCCTGCCCTGTCACCCCCACCACTGCTGCCACATGGAAGGCACATTTGCTCGCCACCATTTTATGCCGCTGTCACCCTCCCTTCAAGAATGAGGGGAAAGAGGGGAGGTGAAAAGGAAAGGAGGGAAAGAGGGAGGCTCACCCTGAGCGGATGCTAGACAAAGATGGCAGCAGAGACATTTTGTCTACTTTCATTAGTTCTGGTCGTGGTGAGCTGTGCTGAATATTAGCCTGTTACTGGCAAAGCCACACATTGTGGAGCACAGACGGAGAGCATGTCACAATCAAATTTACCCCACCTCATTTCCATCTTTCTCACTGAAAAAGTGGGACATATGGAGCAGGATGCCAATTGCTTATTTTATATGGTAATTAACATCCCTCAAACCGGGTTATATGGTAGGTGTGTCCAAAGCGTGACAAAGTTTATCTCTCAAATTTACATATATATTCCCAGTAAGGTAAAATATTTTAAGATCCTAACAGACTACAAAGGCTTATGTGCTATATGTCATTAGGAAATAAATGAACTTTGCTGGCCTTCACTCATAGTTTCACTGTATTAGTTTTGCTGTGACAGTGTCAAACTCAGCTAAACTCAAAACCATCCTAAACCAGTGCTGTCATTTCCTTGAGTATCTACTATCTGGTATATGTCAGCTTAAATTGGGACCCTACCTAAACCCATCCACACACTGTCCATGTGTGCGTTTGTATGTGTGAAGGGTGGGGGGGCTGTGAGCTACTGCCAGTGTGAGTGAGGGACAGTTGGGTATTTGATATGCTTGTGGTGAACTTGATTGTTAGATTGTTTGCTGTTGTTTGTGATCAGCTTGACACAATCCCCCAAAACTCCTTTTTGGACTTCCGCCAAAACACAGATGCTTCATCTGGTTTCCTATTATCCAGCCTCCATCTGATTCTTTTGTTTACCTAAATAACAACATTCACACAGCCAGTCTCTGATTGGTGCTAACACCAGTGTATGCGCGGAGATGTATCTGAATGTTGTTTTGTCCTGCTGGGCTTTCATCTGTTGGACTCATTATAGTAGTCATCTCACTGGGCGCTGGTAGAGAAGCCCAGGAGACAGGCACCCCATGAAAGAGTCATGATGGACGAAGAAGTGCTGATGTGCAGGTTCCTGCCTCCAGGCTTTCACCTGCTCAGGAACAGCCTCAAGGCAGAAACAACCAGGCTGCTTCGACCAGCCAATGGAAGACAGAAGAGCTAAAATCAGACTTTCCTAGTGTTGCTTAATGTGAACTGGAGCCTTGAAATTTATGGTAAAACAAAAAGAAAAAGTTAACTAATTACTAAGTGATTTTTTGGAATCTCTATCTAATGATAAAAAAAAAAAAAACAAGTCAAAAAGGTGGATGAAAGCACCAAAAAAGATGGATAAAGTTGTGCCGTTCTACCTTGTTAAATTTCAAACGATTTTATTAGAGTGTCAATTCTGTGGTCTTGGCAGGGCTTGGGAGGTGTCTGAGCAGGGAGTGCGTTGCAGGGTGAGAGTATGTCGGCTGTTGACACCATCTAACGAATGGAGGATTAGGAGTTTACAGAGGCAGTAATATGATAGGTCAAAAAGAGGAGGCACTCCTCCACAGCACTTGGCTCTGTAATGAATGATTGACTGGAAAAGGAGAAGCTGCCACTCGCTGGCTGAGTGCTCATCTTGACGCCTGCCGCACCGCTCCACGGCTCCCCTTGATCACGTTTCGCTGCTCCCTTCTCATCTAAGGCACCAGTCTGCAGGGAAAAGCTGCTTTTCCCTCTTATTTTTCTCCCTAATTTACACATTTAAGACATTTTTGTTTGCTTATTTGCAATTCCTTTTTTGTCAGTGAGCCTCTCTCTATCAGTTCCACTCCCAGCCCTGAAACCAGCCCCCCACCCCAAACACACACACACACTCACACATTCTCACACACACACACACACACACAGACACTCCCTCACTTACAACCTTCCCTTTCTCTTGTGTTTGCCTTGAGGCAATGAACTAATTTCAGGTTCCGTAATTGCGGTGTGTTGTACACCTGTCTGCTATTAATTCTCCCCTGTCTCTCATTCTCTTTCTTAATGAGATATTATTGTAATTATTGTCATTATGTTATTTTCCATAATGAACTTGATTGATGTTGTTGTTATGGCACCATTTATTCTCTATAATTAGTGTAAATGTGTTGAGAACTTCTGCAGGCACAGATAGTCTGAGACTGTGGTTATGAGTGAACTCAGTCCTTCATTCACTTATCAGCTGACCTCAGAGTTCCCGCTTAGTGCAGAGTTTGTCTTGGATATGGAGAAGAGAGCTGAGCAGCCTGGTCACTGCTGAATAGGGCCCTGCTTGTAGCCATTTTAAGACCATTACAACGGTGAAAGGCTACACAATGGCCAGCGCTGGGCTTTGTTTCAGCCTGTCACTTGCCCCCTGTGAAAATCAAATAGTGCTTTGCCTTAAAAGAAAAGGTGAAAAAGGTTTTGCCTATACTCCCATTTTTGGAAAATCTGGTTGTGTTTTGAAAAGAGAAAAAAAGTTTTCAGTGACTTGATTTTGAATGTTATTGTTGAAGAAGCAAACTACTGGAAGGAATGCTAAAGAAAATCTCCGCTGAATGAACGATGTTGAATTTTTTTTCTTAGCAGCTCTCAATCCAATTAGGAGTTTAATAAGGGTCATGCATAGGGACTTCACGCTGCAGGTTGGTTTCTTTTGGGTGCTTTTGGGGAGTACGATGGGGCTGAAGTTGGATAGGGCCTGACTGAAGGCTGGTCTCTTTAATGTGTGGTGAGGGGTCTTGTGCCCTGGTGAGTCATTGAAACTGTCTGGGGAGCGCAGATGATCTTTTCCGTTATTCTGAAGGCGAGGTCGGGGGATAATCTGACACTGTGGTTAGATTGGTTTCTCAGGTGGTACCAATTACCTGATCCCTCACAAACTTTTGCGTCCCCCCGCACATGCTCCTCTGGTGTTGCCTCATTTGCCTTGAATTTTGCTGAATTTTCACTGATCAAATCATGCAGCTTGTTTTTTATCCCTCGTTTTCAGGTTTAGTATGTTACCTGGAAGCTTTAACCCTTCTTGAGAACTGCAATGGGAGTAAATGTAAAAAGGCTATATAGGTCTTTAAAAGGGCCTTAGTTTATCTTTAATCTCTTTCTATGAGAGGGAAAGTGGGTAGGAGGGCCCTAGAAGTGGACACGTCCAGCCTTTGTGGGTTTGTTCACATGCTGGGGAGCTTTGAGTGTCTGACAGCCGTTTAACTCCACACGACCTGGTTCTCAAGTGCCATCGTTTGGGCGCTCTTGAATCCTGTTAGGAGCCATAATTACAATTCATGCACTCCCTGCGCTTCTTTGAAGAGGCATTGAGAGAGCAAAGAGGGGTGCGGAGAGCCTGAGAGACCCCTAGCAATACTGGCCCTTCATCAGTGTGGAAACACTCTCAGAGGCTTTCAGTAAACTGCCTGAATACTGTGACCGGCATCTCCAAACTAAGTTACAACATAGTTTTATGTAATATACAGATTCACAAAAAGATAAATAATTTGGTTATATAATAGCAAATGTAAAATGTGTATAAGAATAAATATTTATTTTATTTACAACTTGCTGGGATGGGTTTCTTCTGACGAATGTGGAAATATACATTTCACATGACACATTTTATAAAAATGCCCTTCTTTCAAGTATGCAAACAACTTGTGAATTGAAGTGCGAGTGAAGTGAAGCATATTCAATGACTTTCAAAGGGAAAGAGGAGAAAGGGTGAGCATAATGCCTAATAGGTGCTTTAGTAATTTCTGAGTTTTCATAGCTTAATCCGTTCTGAAAAGCTCAGGAGAAGAAAGGCTGCAAATGGCCCTCAGTATTAATTTGATGTGACTTCTGTACAATAAGGGCTGTGGATCCCAGAAGCCTATTTTCAAGCTTACCTTCTTTCATCATCCTCAGCCTTTGGAACTTTTGCCTAAATGTTTCATGAAACCAAGGCTGTAAGCTTCTTTGGTATTCTGTCTTTATAACGCCTGGTTTAAGACTATTATTACACCATGTTCAAGGCAGAGGAGCACATACAAACAGTGAAACTGCCTCTCCATTGTGTGAAACTCAAATTGATTTGGTACAATTGGGAGAGCACTTGTATTAAAACACACATATTCTATGGCTCATTTCCCCCCTTTCACTTTGGAGTTTTGCAAATGCAAATGAGGGTCTGTTTCCCTCCTTCTTTTTAGAAATACTTGTTCTTTTTGGTTTTCCGAGTATATCAACTCATTTTTAAAAACCGATCAAATGAGCTTTCAACACGCCATTTCCTCAGAAAAAAACAACTGTGTGACCAAGCCACACATAAAAACAGTGCCTCATTACTCAGATTTCATCCTGATATTTTTCTAAGATAAAAGTAAAATTAAAATGAAATGTTGCACTGTTGTTGTCAGCATGAGGAGACCTTCCTGAGTCACCCTATCTTCATTGCCATGTGTAAAAAAACAATTGAGTGACCTCCGGGACTTCTGTGAGATCCGTAAAAGTCCTCGTTTTGTTTTTCTTTTCCTGCAGAGAGATAAAGCAGGCAAAGGATTGGGGTTTGTTATCAAAGAATACTGTGATAATGTGCCTCAGGAAAATGTGGGCTGTATCTCACAGCTTTGTCTGCTGTGGATGCCTTTTAACACATTCTCTCCCATTATAAAAATAATGTCTGGGCTATAGATACATGTTCATTGTTTTATAATTTCAAGAAACAAAGAGTCTACTCTCTTTTCTTGTGTATGTTTTGTTTACACTGAATAGGGGAAACTAGCAAGGGACACACTGGGTGGGTCAATGACCCTGGAGAAAACAGCTTGCATTAATATGGTCTAATCCAATGTAATTAGTCAAATTACAGCATGCCAAGCAGCTTGTCAAGGGCTGTCGGCTTTGGCAGGCACACAAGATGGCCTGGAGTCCCACTGGATAGCAGAGAGACCTCAAAAGCTCTGTAAAGCCGCCCTACTGCACTTACTTTTACTCCATTCAGTCCATTTTCCAGGTCTACTCCATCTTTCTTTCTTGACAAAAGTGGGGAGGGCTCTCTCAGCCGTGCTTCAATGTTTTCACCTTTTCTGAGTTGCCTCCCATACCCCCCCGAGGCTACGAGCTTGGCTTTCTGCCTGCCTGCTAAGGTGGATCAAGATGATAGGAGGATTCATAGCACAGGCTACAGAAAGTCAGAGTAATTATATCAGTGCTGCACTCCTCCTACGTGATTTTATGAGAGAGAGTCAGATGCACGCTAACTAGTGCCGCTAAGAACCATAGACACGGTTAAGACACTTCCTCGTGTCGTAGGATTAGCATTGGTAAAAAGATTTAAACTATATAATTACATGAGGATAAAGTACAAATTATCTAGTGCACTCAACAGCCAGATTATCATCCCCTGCAAACCCCGTTCAGCCCCAAGGGGTGAGCCTGGATGACAAAAGGCCCTCATTAGCATAAATTTACAAGCGCTCTCGTTCAGAGAAGCCGATAAGAACCTGTTCCACCTTTGCTTTGGCCGTGAATGGCTTGTTGTGCTTTTGGCAATGACAGATAAGTCAGGGTAATTCCACTTTATGCCTGAAAAAATGATGCTCCAGATTCTGGCTGCATCTCGAAGGTGTCACCCATGATAATCCTCAAAGAGCGTCCAGCAGAAAGGGGGCTGTGTGTTTTCCAGATGATATACTGCGAATGACAGAAAGAATTATACGAAGGAGGACAAATCTGTAACATATTATTAAGCAATTCCCAGTGAATAACAGGGATAAAAGGATAATGGATGAGGGTGTCGTTATTACCTTGGTGCTGAGGGAAGCGCCAAAGCAAAGGTAGAGAGACAAGATTAATTGAGGACGAGTGAGGCGCTCATTGCTCATCAGGCCCTCTCGTCTAACCACTTGCTCTTTCTGTCCCTCTCCTCCTCTGTCTCTCCGCCTCTCCATCCTTGTCTCGTTCTTTCTCTTCTTCTCTGTCTTTCTCTGAGCCCTTATCCCTCCCACACACCACCAAAGAGAGAAAAAAAAAAGAAAAGTTGGATTTAAAGCGATCAGCTTGGCAGCCAGAGGAAGCTGGTACCCAGGCCAGGAAGATTTCAGTCATCTTAAGGCTGACAAGTCCCTGAAAAAGTCCCATTAGGAAAAGCTTGCTGAAAAGACCCCACACCAAATGACTGCATCCCTTCTCTCAAGCTCCTTAGTAAAGGCATCCGCAAGCTGTTTATCTGGATGATGTGCTCACTAAGCGTGTTCATGTGTGTGGATGTGGTTGTGGGTAGGTCATCATGTTTATACATATGTTTAAATGTTTGTTGTGTCCCCTTCTTTGTTTGTTTACTCACTAGATGTGATTTACTCACAAGACATAATTAAGTTACTACCTTCAGGGAGGAGACAAAATAATGTACATTTCATGGAAAAATTCTTCTGAGGTGATTTAATCAGTAGTAACACTGCTACAAAGGTGAGTCATACTGGCTTGAATGTTAGTTTGCAGCATTTGTCAGTGTGAAATCCGTATTTTGATATTTAATTTTTCCAAAAACACAGGGATAACTAACTGAGCCACAAAGACGCCAAATAATCTGTTCCCGAACCGTAGGTGGTTGGTTAATAAAAGGCAATATTATTTAATAGCTGTGATTTCAGTGATAACACTTCAAATTCTAAGTGTTTCTTATACTACACTGTGGATATCAGTAAGGTCATCAAGGAAATACATTTTATTCCTAACCTCTCAGAAGCCTTCTGCAGGCACCATGTGGCTTGATGCCAAACTTTGTGTATCATCACTGTATGAAACCACAAGTCTTAGTAGCTGTTTGGATTTTTTTTTTCTTCATTGCATTTCTTGAGGCTTTATATTTTAACATAGACAGATAAAGAATGTTTAAAGAGCCTTGACTCTTTAAGGAGAAATTGCATACTAGGAAAACGGCTCCTCCCACCTGTCCTACCATGGCAGTGTTGAAGACAGCGCTGCAGGGCCTGCTAATGCGCGTGAAATACTATTCCTGACATAACCGTTATTGACAAACTTGGCTGGACATTTGGGGCAGTGAACTGCCAGCATATTTAATGCATATTCATCTCCTTTATCCCACTGGTCTTACCAGAGCACCCAAGCTGTGTCATCTTGCCACACTCCAGCTACCACCCAAATGTATAGTGACACTGATTATGCAAATCTGTATCTTGTTTCCCCCCAATACCTGCATTAGGAGCCTGCTACTTTATTGAAGTTGAGATACGGGTCTCGCATAGAGGAACCAAGTGGAATGCTGATTTTTTTCATAATCTGTTTGAATCTTCTACATTTTTTGTATTTCCACACTTCATAACATTGTCACATTAAGGGGGCTTCAGATGGGAAACCAGCTTTGATGCTCAGGCATACGTTATAAATCTTTGCTGGATGTAAAGAGGATTAAAGCTGAAATAAAAGTGTGATTTGGGCACGTCGTGGTCAGACAACTAAGCAGCTTTATAAAGTTTGTAATTATTTGTATGTAATTTGACAAACCCTTTTAAGTTATTTTATATTGATTACATTAAACATCCTAGCTCTGCTTTAGCCTCTTTTGTGTGTTACAATCAATCATACTAAGATATAAATATTTTTTCCGTGACCCAGTCCACCACATTGTCTGTGGCTGACGATGCTCTCCCACTTAGCTGAGGGTTGCTCTCTGCTCTTGCTGTTACCAGGCTTTATGCCTCCTCTTTGCCTTCTCCGACTGCTCAGCCTCTTCACAGATTTGGCCCATATTGCCTGGGGTCACCCATTGAATACAGTATACGCAGTGTGTGCTGATCCTCCAAATTGCCATGTGTGAAATCCATCCCACTCGCTCCTGGGGGAGTAGTCATATCACTCAAAATGAAACTGCCTCTCGTATCCTCCCCTTATTCTTCCACTACGCTGTTCTCTCCGGCCGCCTGGGACCATGCAGTTGGAGGCTTTATAGTGGAAGCCTATTAGACAAATCTTAGAAGAATGCAGTGGAGGTGCTATGATACCAGGTTGTCAGAGTGCTCCACAGTCTCATATAAATATATCAGTCATGCTGGCTTGGAGGTCTTACTGAATGATATTATTTTCCTGTTTTGGTATAAATGCAGTGGAGTTGGATTGTATTGTTCCATATGAGAGAAAATTGCATCAGGTTTTGTAGAAAATGCTTCGTTAGATTTATTAATAACATCTGTCATAGTGTCTCAGTCAATGTGTGGGTTAAAGCTATTTGGAAGTCAGATATGATTAGAATTTCTTTCCATGCATGAAGTGGCTTCCTCCCACTTTTAAGTATGATGTGCTCCATTTGAGCATCTGCACATTATTATATATGAGTTTCAGCCTAAACACCGGTGTCACCTGTGCCTCTCCTCATCTCATCTGTCAAAATGTTTTTCCATTTTCCACCTGTGATGTTCTACAGGCAGAATGCAGCCTGCCCTCTGTCAAATCAGGGAAATAAGAGAAGGGGGGAATAAAAGGAAAGAGAGGACAGAGACGTTAAATTGCATTATGGCTATTATGCTGTAGAGGTATATCTCCCTGCAGCTGGTAGAGCAGCGCATGCGCCTGTGGCTCCTAATGAGCCTGCGTGGAGGGACCTGTGAGGAAACAAAAGGCTGTGCTTGTCGGCCATACCAGACCCCTCCACCCGTCCCCTCGCTGCTCCCCCAGCCCTGAGCGTGACAGACCAAGAGCAGAGCGCCGGTCCCTTCCTGGTGGCGTGATTAGATTGGGGCCGAAGTCTCCAGCTGGCAGGCCTGTCTGTGACTGGAGGCGGCGGTCCCCAGCGCTTGTCACTGGCTGACACCTCTGACAGGCAGGGGACAGCTTCAGCAGACAGGTTCATTAAATGGCATTTTTTACAGCTGGGCCTCCAAAAATGAGGGCTGGGCTTTGTCAAATCTCCAAGTCTACAGGGGCCTCTGTGTGTTGCTTTAGACCAAAGCTTTGTTGTTATGACAAATTTTTTGATCTGGGCTGTTTGAAATCAGTTCTTTTTTCTCCTCTTTAGCCTCTCTTTTGTTGACAGCTAGCCCTTTGGCCTGTACTTTGTCATGGCAACAAAGTGTTCACTCCAGCTGGGTAACAAGAAACAGCCAGTGCTAAAATATTATTATATTGAATTATTTTATTACTCACATGGTTGTTAGTTACAGTTTTTTTTATAACACATCTTATAACAAATGGAGAATTCAGGGGGCAAATTTATGGCACTGTTAAAATAAAATAGTAAAATAATAAAATGAATAGAGACTTTGCTGAATATGAAGTCTCTAAACATCCAAATAACTTAATATTTATTCAAATAATATCTTGGTAGTGCCATGATAGAGTAAGCTGTTGTAGCCTTCCCGTGATGCATATCTGTACAACTTGCCTTTCAGCATTGCACTCAGAAGACTGCTTGCAGAACATCTGGCTGCAGAGCAGGAGGGGGATAAAAGCTACCCTGCCTCCTAGTGAGCTGCTGCTGGCCCTTCAACAGTGTGCCCGCAGCTCCATAGCCGTCCCTCCATCTCGCCTCCCCTTCCTCTCAACTCCCCCACCAGTCAGCACGCTGCCTCCTCTGGGCTGTGCTGTCTCTATGACAACTGTTTGAGTTGGGGGTTGCAGAGGTGTCAGGCAGGGGCATTACTGGGAGGAGAGCACCAGAGATGCTGTGCTGCACATCCAGCATCTCCACCTAATCCAATTTTAATTGAGCTCCAGAGATTTTGGATGTGGCACGGAGGTCGGGCATGAGCTATTCCAGGGAGAAATTAAGGCAACCCGGCTCACGCTGCACTCTTCCAGCCTGTCACTATTTTAAATGAGCATTAGCATCAGACCTAACCCAGCTGAACATCTTACTCTGGCTTCCTTCCCTCCCTGCCTACTCCACCTCAATCACCCCCCCCACCCCACCCCCCCACTCACATACAGACACCCACACACACATGCTAATGTACTGTAGGGCCTCACCCCCTCACTGGACTGTTATATCTTTATTCCCTCACACTCCTTGAACTTAACATATGTGTGATTATAACCTGGGGAGCTGATGAGGTTGCTCCCCGGCTCATACTGTTGGACAAAATTGTTCAGTCAGAGGGAAGTGAGATGGAAGGAGGGGGGGGAAAGGTGTGTGAAGGGACCATTCTCACCTGTCAGAACAACTGTCTTGGTTTTCTGTGTGTGAACCTGCAGCCTCAGTGGTGTTGCATACACTAATGATCCTTTGTCTGCTCTCCTCTCCTTGGCATGATGGTTTTTATTGATTATTTATGTGTCACTGACCCAGGGGGTCGTTTTTTTGACCACTTGCTCGAGTGAGTTTTACAGGCCAACTGAAAAAGTGTGAAACACTCAAAGACAGTAGAGAGCTTCATACTGGGTTCAGACGTGCCTTGAGATATGGTATAGTGGCTTACAAGTTGAAATAAGGAATGAACTGTTACTAGTGTGATATTAATATTACATTTTGAATAAAATGGAAAATAATGAATTTTAGTAGCATAATGGTTGAAGGAATAAGCTTTCTGGGAAATAATGAATGTATTAGAGCACTATTCACTGTCTCACCAACTATTGTTGTGGTACCCATAAACAAGACTGTTCACAAAGAAACATTAAAAAATGCAACAGCTGCCAACTGTTTTAATAGTAAAGCAGTAAACAACAAACACTGAGCTCTCTTTTGTAGAATTTTACTCAGGTCATACTTACTGTCATGTGCTCTGATACAGTTTGGAAAACACAGTTGGCTCACAGATTTCTTTTGTGCCCGTGTCACATAAAATCAGCCGCTCAGTTTACAACAATACTTTAATTAGTTCAAATAATTTAAATAATAATCAGAGAACTTGATGAGTCCTGCAATACCAGTAGCATTGTAGACATAAGGATCTAAAAGCCCGTTGCAACACTTGACTTGTCATCATATCTTTAACTTACTGTGGTGATGATTTTTTGTTTCTCTGGTTTTACGCAGCTGTTATAACCTGACGTAATTTTTCTCTTCTTTTTTGGCTCATTCTAGGTCTTAGCATACACTGAAGGTTTACATGGGAAGTGGATGTTCAGTGAGATCCGGGCGGTATTCTCCAGACGCTACCTCCTGCAGAACACAGCGATGGAGGTCTTTATGGCCAACAGAAGTAAGTGGAAGTGCCAATTACTGCATTTGAAATTCATGCTTCTCTTGTTCTTCATCACTAAGTGATATCGCTCACTGTTCCACAGCTTCAGTCATGTTCAACTTTCCTGACCAGGCCACGGTAAAGAAAGTGGTCTACAGTCTTCCTCGAGTGGGAGTGGGCACCAGCTATGGACTTCCACAAGCCAGGTGGGTCACACATGCCAAAAGGAAATGAACCCAACACTGTTAAATATTTCTTATATTGTAATTCCTTCATGGCCGATGTTAACTCCTCTGTGTTGTGTGTTGGGGCCTCTGTGCAGCCTGGCCTGCAGCAGAGTCATTTGAAGTCCCGTTGCTCCAGTCATTGAAGTGGATGTGCACTGACCCTGACTGAACTGACCTAATTCTTTGACAGAAGACTCTATATAGCAGAGCTGCAGCCAGGCCACTGACCAACGAGAAAACCACAGATTCCCTTGAGACCCTCATAGTGCTAACAGGCCTTTTTATACATTGTTACAAAACGAGTACAATTCCTAAAGTCTTATGTTAATTAAGTGGATATGAAGCAAGCCATCCTAAATTATCACATAGTAAACTAATAATGTAATTTAAGGACTCTTAATTTGCAATCTGGAATCAAAACAATGTAACTGTGAATATCACTGCATTGGATTGGATGCAACATTGTGTGTATGCTCTTCCTCTCAGTATGTTAACCTGCTGGACACAGAGCTGGTTATCAGCTATTAAATGTTGTCATTCATATACCAATTTTCTGTGATGTAGCCAATCCTTTGAATTAAAGCATAGCTTCATATACAGTTTTTATCTCTTTGCAATAAAAGTTTTAAAATATCTGTAACTATAACCAACTGTCTGTTTCCTGATTTGCTGTTGAAATGTTTTTTCCAGACGCATCTCCCTGGCCACCCCTCGGCAACTTTTCAAATCCTCCAACATGACCCAGCGCTGGCAGAGGAGAGAGATCTCAAACTTTGAATACCTCATGTTTCTCAACACTATTGCAGGTAAGGATTTCTAATGCTTTACAAGTGAAACTATATGCTTTTAATTTGGAAGTAGCTGAAGATATGAAAATAATGTATTCTCTTTTTCTGAGCCATCAGTTAAATAGATAGATTCTGATTTGTTTTCTTCCTTATCTGTGCAAAATGTACAACCAGTGAAAGTGTGACGTTTTGAACTATTATCTATGTGAATCTTTTCACCATTAGAGTTTTATGACTTTAAGTATAGCTATCGTGATCAATAAACTTTATGTGTCAGTGGCACTGGAAACATACTATAAGTGGCCTCAGGTATGTCATATTTGTTTAAGAATCCATGATAACCTTAAGCGGTGCTGAGCGAGGTAGACTTCTCTGTTCATGGGAGTGTGCTGTTTGAAGCAAAGAGCAGGCACAGCAGATTTTGCCAGATAATTAGTGCCTGGCTTTGTGAGAGCGTACACATGTGTGTCTGTGGAGTTGAGAGGTTCTGTTGTCAACTCTCTGATCTGAACTGCAACTAACAGGGAAGGCGAGAGCGACTGCACGCTACTCTGCGCTGAGAGGTGTCATCCTCTCTCTCGCTGCATATTCATGCATATTTATATTTAGCTCTTGCTTGAGTTCGATACATTATTGTCAGCTAATTAGATGTAAGGCAGACAGAAAAACATGCCCAAAATTCATTAAAAATCCCTGGTAATGACCTGGGCTGACAGGGATGTCAGAATAGTGTGGGGCGGCAGACAGGCGGGGGGTGAAGTGCTGGGAAGAGGTGCGAACGGGAAGTGGTCTTCTAATTAAACACTATTCCACTGTTATTAACATCCTGCCACCCCAGCTCAGGCCTCAGCACCAGTCGGTTGAACCACACCAACGCCCCCGACTCTTCTTCCACACTCAGCCCGCTGCTTCCTTTTCAGTATGTGGCATTAACCTGGATAATTATGCTCCATAGTTTCCCCCAGACCCCGGATAGTCTGCAGAAGCCTTCCCATTGACTGTCACATATTATCACTCGCTCAGCTAGATTTAGATTATCTAATGCCAACCTGCTGCAGTCCGGGAATGAGCAGAGACATGCCTGCTGGATTGGTGGAAGTTGATTCAATTTTGTAGGTAATCATTAAAAACTTTATGGCACTAGCAAGCAGATTTAGGAAGAGTATTCCTATCCTTTTATTATTCTGACCTGAGTGTTGCCACCTTTTGATTCTGCTTTGATTTGAAATGCTTTAGCGTTCAGTGTGTTGTTAGAATATCATCTTTAGAAGACAATGTGCTTTATGTACTGTAATTGAATTTGCTGATCTAAGATATTCTTGGTTGCTCTGACAGCTTCATAAACACCAATTAATCATGAAAATGTACCATTTGTAATGTAAAGATGTGCAGGAGCATCCATGTCCTGCAAAGGCCCCTGTGATTGATGAAGGGTTGGAAGGGAACAATCATGTGTAACTTTGAAGTTTCCATTAAGCTCCAGTTTAAAAATGAATTCTTACAGTATGTCTTAGGATGGCGTGGTATACACGTCAACACAGGAGAAGAATAAAAACATGTGAAATGCTTTTTGGAAATGTTTCTTATTCTAATAAGAAAATATGTCATAGGAATGTGATCAGACCTTACAATTGTCACTGTTTCCTTTTACATTTTAGTTTCATTTTTCATAGTGGGTAAAATAAAATAGTGTTGCCTTTTTACCATTAGTTTTCTTTGAGCCTCCATTTTTAGCTTGATTTATTACCAGCAGTAAAAATTCCAACAAAACCATCCATAGAAGCCCTGTCCCAATCCGGGATTACGACTGGCCACAACCTGACCTCACAGCTGTATCAGTGTCATCGTCAAAAGAAAAGTAGAGCATTAATGACAACATGGTACATGCTCTTGGCTTTTCCCATGGATTTCCTATGACACGTTTTGCCATCTGAAAACCATATTCCCACTGCCAGAGCACAGAGGAAATTCACATCTGGCAAATCAGCGCATCAGACTTGCAGTGACATTTCAGGCATTTGGAGTCATGGCCCTCAGTAGAATCTATATCCCTTTAATTACATCCACTCCTCACAACTTAGAGATACTTATGTTCTCTATAAACTTAAAGACAGCCACCTCAGGCCTCCTGTGACTCCCATGGTTCACTGATAAAGTACACTCACAACAGGAAAAGGCATGGGGAGCACAGAAGACATTCTCTCATAGCACAGAGAGCTTACCATTAGTGTATGTGTTTCCCTGGCAGACTGCGTATGAGACAGGAAGTGCGTCTGATTGAGGGCTGTGAGATTGGGGGCTTGTTGGAATGTTGCATGCTGATCCCCCAAAGTAACTGAAGCCTCAAGTGTACCCTGCCCCACTTTCAACCCCTCTGTTCCCTTCCAACCCTTCATCACTCACAGATTTCTGTCTGCTCTGTGTGTCTAGGGAGGACATACAATGACCTGAACCAGTACCCGGTCTTTCCCTGGGTCCTCACCAACTACGACTCAGAGGACCTGGACTTGACCTTGCCTGGGAACTTCAGAGATCTCTCAAAGGTACTGAGGCCTCTTGGCCACGCACCTCAGTATGACAAGGGGGGTGGGGCAGCAAGTAGGGGTAGCTGGCCCTGACAGCAGGGGATTTCCTTATTAAGGCCCAGACTGTAAAAGAATATCATATTTAATAGCTAAGGAATCATGTGCAGAGTCTAAACTCATGAGATGGAAAGCAGAAAGTGGAAAATGCTGATTGTAACATCCTGAAATGCACTCAGATATGTTATGTAAGTTCACTCCCCATTTATGTGGTACTGTATTGTCTCAGCATGTAGTTTGTGCTTGACTATAAGTTTCAAGTGGCTTCCTGGTTTCTGCATTAGAGATGTCTCTACATTTTTTTTATAACCATATGTGCCTTTTGTAATAGACACTACAGTAAACGGCTCACAGTTAACAACTCTTTCAGCAAGGCGCATTCAGATGCATTATGTAACCCAAAAATAATTTTCATGATCTCAAGGCGGTGTGGGCCATGTGGTTGAAACCATTATCGACTTGAAAGTGAATGGAGTCGCTCGTAGTGATGAACCCACAGGGAGTTATCACTGCACTCTGCAGTTCCCCTCAGCTCTACGGAGCTTTATAGCGTCTATTAACGCAACTTTTTTTGTTTTGGTTCGCTCCCATCGCTCTTTTTGTGGAGTTCATGAAGAGAAAAACAGAGCTAAAAAGAGAGTGAATATTATATTACATATCCAAGTATCCAAAGACCCAATTTCAAATGAGTGCTAATGTTGTTATGTGTCTGCTGGATGTGTAAATAAACAACTGCTTGCTGAAAAGGTTCACCACTTAAAAAGTGATAATTTGTCAAATGTGCTTGTGGCCAAAAAAGTTCAGATATTGTAGGTTTAGAAAAAATATTTTTTGTTGACAGTTTTTGTCATTGTCGATAAATATATTATCCCAAAAATAGAGCACAAAATGTACATATTTTAGAGCTGGTCATTTTTTTTAAATAAAACATCACTATTTAGTAATTTAAGTTTCTGCTTGGATTTGACTTTCAAGGTTGATGAACTGATAGGAACAGGTCATATGCACAGTGTTGTCTTTGTGAATGTGGCGGGTCAAAAACGCATCAAGCTGTGCAGTAGCGAAGGTTCTGCCAACGCTGCCAAATCACAAGAGCTCAGAAACAATGACACTAATGCCCCGCAACCCTGGGGGATGAAGTTCAGCGTTATGTTTGCTCTGTCTTTGACTGAAGAGGAAAAGGCAGCAGATCACTCTACCACAAACTGTGGCCTGGTTTACTTGTTTACCGCCCCCCTTCTCTTTCTCTGTCTCTCTCTCTCCTGCACATGCACACTGCAGCTCACTGACCTGAAAACAGTCGCATTCCTGTCTGAGCTCTCTCTCTCGCTCACTTTATCGCTGCCTCGTTCCCCCTTTTCAAAGCACCGACTTTCTAAATCATTTTGTCATCTTAGTCCTCAACGGTTTGTATCAATGTTTATCTTTTCACAGCACGGATGTGCTATGATTTGTAGTGGGAGAGGAATGAAAAATGAAATGGGGAAAAAAAAGGAAGTTACCAGGAAACTCAAAGAATCGTGGACGAGTTAGAGTGTGGTGAATTAGAAAAATGAGCTACCACTGCTGTGGAGCACTTTCTCGCATTTCAGTAAACCGGTAACGTTTTGGGCAAATGTCTCAGTTGCGTGTCTGGCCACCGTCATCTCAGCACTTGTCAGTTTTTGGTGGCTCCGGCCTGTGGGGTGTCCAGGTGGGCTGAGAGAGCCGCGGGATGTTTGTGTATGCATGTGTGTGCTGGGGGGGGGGGGGGGGGGGGGGGGGTGATCAGGACTGAGCCATGTGTAGCCCTCCTGCCCTGGGGAGACAGTTATGTATTGTAATGTATTCCAGTGACATCCTCCCATGCTGTTTACAGGACTGAGCTGCCTTCATTAGCATGAGTTCACAGCCTGTGTCTCCTGACAGTTGTCCTTGGAACCCCGGGGCTCTTACCTCCAAAAGTTCACAGCTAGTGTAGCAGGGAGGGACAGAGGGCCCCCACACTTCTCCTCTCTGTTTGGCCTGGCCTTTTGTTCAATTATGGATCAGAGGTAGCAGCACAGTCTCTAGAGACTTGTTCATTGTATATTAGGGCTGTGTGTGTCTCTCTAAGGTGTATATCCAGTGGGTGTGGTTGTGTACCTTGCAGGCTGTGTGTGTGGTAACTAAGGCTGGGTGCCCTTTCAAATGTTTTGACGCAATCCCCATGTTTCGGTACCAATATGATACCAATTACGTATTTCAAATACAAACATGTTTTTCTACAAACTCCTTTTTTTATTTAACAAAAGAAGCCAAACATATATATTAAATGTTATACACAGTTGTACAAGAACTTTGCTTGAATCAAATTGTTTAAAATGAGCAAAATTATGATTTAAACAACTGTTTAATTAAAGACTAAGTAAAGAAGAGTATGAATCTAAACAAGGATTAAATGCCAGTTTTCAATACTCAACAATTTTTAATGCAGACACATTGTGGTCTTTTCTTAAAAAGTATTGTGGTTCAGTGCCCAGCCCTGGTGGTTACTACATTAAGATTTGTTTTACTAATTTCCTGTTTTCATTTGTATGTCTTTTTTTCTCTGCAGTTGAATAATAACAAATCACCTCATGTAATATCATCCGTCACTCTAGAGCTCAGTGAGCTGTAGCATTATGAAGATTAATTGTCATACCATTACTGTTAGGTTATTACACTGGATAAAGCTAAATTGTAATTGCAAACTATGAACTTATGCATCATTAATACCCCTGAATTATTCAACTCCAATTATCCCACGCGGGCATTGCACAATTTATGAAGCTTTCTTTCCCACAGATAGTCATACGTGAGACCTGTTTGTGGAATTACAGGTGACTGCTCCGTGATGGACAGCATTGTTTAACTGCTGGAGCTCTGTGCTGATCTGCCAAATAATATCCTCCCAAACCTACTGCACACACCTACAATTACCTGCTGGTTGGGCATTCATTCAGCTGTGAACAGTGCTATTGAACACAGCAATGCTTTGCCTCGGGGCCAGAGTTCTGCATATTTGGATGTCAGATACATTCATGCAGTGAAGTGTTTCATTAGATTCTAATGATTATTCCTTGATGGATTGACAAGTGGATGATAGATAGGCGGAAGCTAATCTTACTCATAGCTGTTAAATGATGTGATGGAAATTCACATAATTGCATAAGAAGGCGAAAGAAGCAGATGTGGCTTAACACTGTGCTACTTCATCCACTGACTAATATGTATTAGATGTTTCATTCGTAATATAATTTCATGAGAAACACCAAAGAGTGACACAAGCACATTTCTCAACCAATGTAATTTAAAGTGTTAACATACATTTTCACCTTACTTAAGATTGCTAAAATAATTCTGATAATGTTGATTTACCATTGTAAGGATATTTTGAATGAACTGTGCTGAGAAACTTATTTTAATCTGTTTCCTTCTCAAAGCTTCTGCTGTGTGGAAAGCTGAGCATCTCTAAAAGACAGACTGAGTAACAAATACTGAGCTTGGCTGCTGTAAAGACCCCCTCCACACTTTTCTTTCCATACTGGAGCCTTCTTCATCCTCACTTCCACTCCAGTCAGGCTGTTTGGGAGCACATCTGCTTTATCTTGAGTTTGAGCAACTTGATTGCATTAGACTGGAGCTGCATGCAGCCCTGCCTCTGACGAGGCAAGCAAAAACGACTGCGACTTCTCCTGACAGAGCGCCATAGCAACATACTGTAATGTAATTTATTTTGAAATATAAAATGCAATATGCGTCTCTTTGGGAGGTAGCTTAGATATAACCAAACAAATGGAGGCACTCTCTGCACACTCATTCAACAGCAGCCAGGTTCATCTCGTGCGTCTTTGGAGTGCAACACCAGAAATGATCCTGATTGAATCTGAAGCCAAATCTGAGTTTGATCACACTTTGTTTAGTTGTGTTGATGTATTTCACTGGGTCAGCTGTTATAAAGGAAAGAGCTCAGATAGGAGCAAGTGTGAAACCGTCTGAACCAGTTGTTTTCATTGTCATGTCTGTGATCAGTATGATATGCAATGCACGGAAAAAGGGAAGAGGTGATTATACTTTGTTGAATGGAGGTAAACAAAGCCTGATTTGGGCTTATCAACAGATGTGACTATGACAGGAATGAAGGTACTAAAGGACCACTGAAGAGCTCATGGTATCTTTTCAAAAGTGGGTTTTTATTTCTCATTAAACAGCTAGTCAGTCATACATTCTCCTCATATTATTGGCTGTCCTTTCATAGTCAAAACAAAAGCACATTGGAAGCAGTATACATTCATTTTTGGAAAGTATTATTTGACCAGTATTTGACATTTTCATACAGAATACACCATATTTATAGTAAGGCCATAGGCAACACACCTTTAGACTAACCTGGAAGTCGTCTTTTTTTTTGTTTTTGGCTTCGTGCTTGAACTCTCCTAGGAGCAACCGTGTGGGAGCTACATTATGACAAGCTTTCATGTTCTTGTTGCTGAGAGTGCATTGTCTTGGCAAACACGCTGTGGAAGTAGTGTTTCTTTCAAGCCTCCCTATGGTCAGTTCATTACAATTTCAAGTGGTTTCTTTTATTGGTGTGTTTATTCTGTTTTGGTGTCAAACACCATCACACCAGCATTTGATGCTGAAACAGAACAGCTTTAAATTCCCTACTGCTTTCCTTCTGCTTTCATTTAACCGTGTTTTTTCCTTAATTTGTCACCCATCTCTCTATATGTCTACACATGCACCTTCGGTAAATATACACTGAATTTGGATTGAATCTATGCAGCTGTATTAATCACCTGAGAAATACCCAGTTCGCCATTTGCCGCTTTACTTTATATTTACCTATATTTTGTTGTTGAGCAGTGTTCAACAATCTGCCAGGTGCAAATTCCCTTTAAGATGACAGCAACTTGTGACAAAGAATAACTTCTTCAGTGATATGGGTAAAATGATAAAAGTTTCGCCATGCAGTCAGTATAATTATCCTAGCTCACCAACCACACAACTTTTTTTAAAAACAAAATAAAAGCATTCTTACTTCTACACTGCACAACAAGCCACATAGAACATGTCTTATTATATTCATGCTTACACAGCTGAACGACTTGGGAACACTGTGAGAACATTTATGTAGCACCAGATAGAAGAATGAACAGGAAATAACTTGTCAGTAAACATGTATTTGGATGCCTTCCCTGTAACTGCTTCGTTCAAGATGTGTTTGCAGTTAGTTTAGTCTCAGGAAAAGGTGGAGGGTTTGTGGCATGAAATTTAAAACTTAAAAATGTGATGTTACCTTGTAATATCTCTTTAAGCAAAATTATATGTTTCACATAACATACTCTTGCCTATAATAACATTACTTAGTTTGTTCGCCAGCTTCTTCTGGTACTATTATATTAAAAGTAAAACATTTAATAACCATTTTGTGAACTCTGGTTCTAATTCCTGTTATGTGAATTGTTTACTTATTCCTCTTTTACATTCATTACTATTACCTGCAGCTGTCTTTTCCTTATTCCTCTCCCTGTGTCACACGTATTACCTAGATCTTTCATACAGCTCTAACCTGCATTAGTAACACCAGCGGTGGTTTTACGGAGTGCGAGACGTCTTGTGGCTTGCACCCCGATCCAGCTGGGCCAAGACGTCACATGCAAGGCTATTATCACCCCATAAATCTATGCAGATCTCAATAAACTTCTCTTTCAGTCTATTCAATTGTGCTAACACTGATGTGGACTGCCATTAAATTTTAAGGAAGAGCCAAAAAAACAAAAAACTGGCCCCATTTAATTTTGACTTAGAGCTTCAGGCATGTGCACTGTGCCACACATGGATAATACCATAATCTTCAAAATGACCAAGAGAGTCTGTCTGTCGTACTGAGGCTGCATACAAAATGTACGTAGTCAGAAGTATAACAGTGCAATTTTAATAATCCTAGAATAAGTGGCTTTATTTTTAGGCATCAGTCTCAGACAATTTTGCACTGAGGGCTTTTATTTTATTTCTTCTGACCTCTGAGCTGCAGCTTTCAGGTAGAAAAGCTGCCATTGATTACATTACCAGTCTCCCTTCCCCCTTTGTAACCGATTCAGCGGTACTGAGTATATTAATATTGACTGCCAATATGCCTCTGAGGCTATTATATTGGATGGGGTGATTGAAAAGGCAGAAAAGCAATTTATTCACCTCTAAATGTATGTTTAATGGGAGTCATTTTGTTGCCTTAAGAACACATAAAAATGAAACAGCCGCCGAAGGGCAAAAACCCAGTGATGGTGTCAGTACAATATTGAAATTATTACTGAGACTGTGGTTAAATAATGAACCTTGCTAACCAAGGTTTGGCCTAACTGTGAAAGAAATTGGGTGGATGTCAAATAAATATACAGCAGTTTTTTATTTTTATATCCTCACAATATTTAGGCAGCAGTTTTTCAAATGCAGAACAATGAATAAGAGTTTTTATGATTTCTGACGTTTTCAGTCTTGACACTGCATTCATTGCTCTTTTGGCATTTTGGCATTTTGGAGAATTTGAGGCTCTGCTATTTACCAGTGAAAGGCTGTTGTGGGGTTTTTAGAAAATATGTTTTTTCTCTACTTCTTATGTTAATAATAGGAACATGTTAAGGTAGCAAATGTTTAGCACTTGATTCTGTGCGTATGTTGTGGGAAGCTTTTATAAGAACATGCAAACCTGTATAATGTAATGTAACTTAATACAGTTTTTTTTTTTTTCAGTCTGCAATATAGCCGCTTATGCTCAGTTTTTTTCAGTTTTTCAGTCAGTTGTTGATTTAATTATACTCATTGGAAATTTAAGACCATAGCTTGTGGTGTTACATTATTAGATTGCACTATATTGTATAGGTCCTGGTAACTCCCATCAGCAGCGCCCAGGAGCACAGAAGGGCTCTGAACACAGATGGGAGTAGCAGTGCTGAGTAAAGTGTTTGGCTCGATGGGTGCATTGGGTGTAAATCAGGTCAGCCAGGGTTAATCCACATGGATTACCTACAACATTTAGCAGGAGACGCTCATATCTCCTCCCTTCATCCTGAGCGCGCCATCCTGCTCACCCATGCCACCATACCCCTGTAAATTTCAGACAGAAGACAGCGCAACAGGAACTTTTTAGGGTTCAGGAGAATAATGGGGTCTGACAGACAAATCCCATAGTAAAGCTCCTTGTCTGCCCTGAACTCTGCCCCAGCGTCTCTCCCAGCCTCACCACATGTAGCCTATTGGGGAACTACTAAGACTCTCCAAGTCTATCTCTGTTAATTATGCTCAGTTGTGCTTTCCCAACACGAGAAATACTAAAGTACGCACGCAACAAGAGAGTTTTACCTGTAAATCAATACATTTTAAATATATTTCATGACAGCCATGAGTTTAGACCTTCATATCACCCACTACATGATGAGAGTATTAGCAGCAAATCGTCTGTGTCACCAGGCCAAAACTCTGTCTGGTTCACTTGTTGTTGCTTCTACATACACTATACTATAAACTAATTGCAATGATGCAGCCAAAAGGTGACGAGAAAAAAAAAAAGTCCACCACTTATTATGGGCTACACAAGCCTTTTACATAAATATGGAGTGAGTATTTCCCATAACCCTTTCACGGGTGTCATATATCCGCATGATCATTCAAATTTGATTTAGATGGAAGACTGGCCATGAGACCTGCTGTATCTGTTAGCAGTAAGATTTTCCATTTTGATGAATAGATGAAGATCTGGTGGTTCAAGCAGAACATCATGCAAAAAGAAAAAAAAAATGGACAAAGCCAGATCCTTCTTTTATGAGGCATTGAGTCCAATAAGTAGGTCAAATTAAGTACATTATGAGTCAGACTGGCTTTAGTTCAGCTCTTATGTTTCATAAAAGGATTTACTAACTGTGAAAACTGAGTTTTTGTTTTTGTAGAATATGAGATCTGAGATGGTGCAGTATAAAAACAAAAGACTACTTTTGGATTACAAGATTTATCTTCATACGTTTAATAGTATAATATTGTCCCCAATTACGTAACATACTCTGTGCTAAAGCATTGACTTGCAGGCTCATATACTGACCCACAGAGATCATTTTGGTGAGGTGATCTATGCCAAACTCCTAAAAACAGTAGTTGTAGCCTTGTAGCCCTGACCTTGTCTATATCATGGGTGTCTATTGTAAGTTTTCAGAAGTATAACTGGCTTCCAGTTATAAGTGTGATGCCAACAGCTTTCGCTTCCAGTATTTTAACAAGCCATATATTGGAGAAACTGCACATAAAGAGTAGTTTTTACTGACCTGATGTCACAGTAATCTGAGTTAAGTCAGTCTGTGTGGTTGTGATGAGAAGGCAGTTAAGACAGTAGGAGCAAAGAAAAGAGAGCGTATCACTTCTATTGTAAAGTGCTCATGGTGGCTTACAGGTATGCATAATATAGATTTTCAAAATCCTTGAACTTGTCTATAAATCCTTTCATGGACTTGTCTTGCCAAGACATGTGCCTGGTATAGTCCTCAGATCTGCACACTTTCTGCTACTCACTGAACCAAATATTCACTGAAGCTTCTGCAGTTTTGGATCCAAACCCAGAACAGTTTAAAGACAGCAAGATCAGTGACTAGTATGTGGCTTTTAAATTGTATATTACTATGTAATAACTATTGTTGATACTTGATATTGACTTCTATTTTAAACTCTTATCTATTTTTGACTGTGTTTGTGGCCATGGTTTTGAGAAAGTAGGTAATGAAAGGCTTTTGGTTGTCTGAAGACATACTGAATTCTACAGAGACGTTGTTCCTGTAAATATGACTCTCAAGGATACATAGAGCTCATTACTGAGTTTTATGCCAGTAGAATAACTGGTTGGTGACTGTATATTGAAGGTGTTGTGGTTTGATGTAATATGTTGGGCATGATAATTATCAATACAGCAGTATATTTTAAGCTTGCAAAGTCAGTTAAAATGGTACAGCAATACAAAGTTAAAGTTTGCCTTCATAAAGTATATGACGTACAAACAGGAAACTTCTTTAGTGTTGCTTTGAGGGGAAAAGCTTTGTTTTACATGCAAAGGCAAACAAGGAACAAATTACACCATTGCAAGAGCTGAACCTTTTATTTCCTTATTTTCTTTCCAGCCTGTTGGTGCTTTGAATCCGAAGCGTGCAGCATTCTACGCTGAACGCTATGAGACTTGGGAAGATGACCAGACACCACCTTGTCATTACAACTCCCACTACTCCACAGCTGCCTCCACCCTGCACTGGCTTGTCAGAATAGTGAGTAAAATCTCTCTTTCAACCACCTTCACACCCATTATTGTACTGTGTTTCAAAATCCCCAAATTAGCCAAGCGTCTGAATAGGAATGAGGTCAAACCCACATCTTCAGACAGCTTTTCATTTTTGAGTCTGCATTAGTTGATTGTCACTTGTCAGACTTGATGATGCTGTTACTTTGAGGTCTGTCGGCTTCTGCACAGGAAACAGCTCGACATCTCAATTTGATTGGGCCTGAGTTAGACCAATGGCGCTCAGAAAACACATTTCACAGGCCAGTAAACCGGCATATGTGAACTAAATAAAGAGTGGCTGGGTAATGATTTACAGAGGCTGCTGTGACAGGTTTATGTGTTTCAGGCAACCCAGTGAGCGCTGGAGACATGTCCATCAAGGTTACTGAGCACTGTCCTCATTTACTCTGGAAGGAGGAAACACACGCAGTCCCAATCTGTTCCCCACAAAGCAGGCCCTTATAACCTACACGGCTTCTTTGAGTTGGTGTACATTTGATTTTGAAGTCAGCTTATTAATTTGAGGGAGCTTTACGGGGAGTTTGCACTGTATTTCTCCTCCTCCCCCATCATTAGTAGAAAAGGGCTGATGAACCGAGGGAGTTCCCTTGACAGCAGTTAGATTGGCCTCTGTGGGTTTGTTCCCACAATCCTTTTCTTCCTCTGGTGAGTGATCCATCCGCTCCAGCCGGCAGTGGTCGCCATCTCAGGCTGAGAAAACCAAATTTGAGCCAATTATCATTATGGCTTACTGTACTCTGGAAGAACACTAATTAATTCTCCCCCAGGCTTGGATACAATGAATGACTGATCTCAGCAGAGATCCTAGAGATCTTAGTCTACCGAAGAAAAAGAATAACAATGAAATAATGCCGATAATTCAGACTATTCACATGTATATTAATACGGTGAATTGGTAATAGAGTAAATTCAAAATAGTGCTCAGATTGTCATTATGTTGATTACGACGGTTGCAATCGAAATGCAAATCAGGAGGCTGGAAGAAATAATGAGGACTTTAAATTTGGGTGGAGATCTTTGATCTTTGTGATATCTAATTTGCTTTCTTTGTAGGAGCCCTTCACCACGTTCTTCCTTTGTGCCAATAACAACAAATTCGACCACCCTGACCGCACGTTTTCAGCCATCGCCCGCTCCTGGAGAAACTGTCAGAGGGACACCTCCGATGTAAAGGTGAGAATCACAACAAAATCAAATAGTACAATCTATGGTTTATGTTTGTATGGATACACACTAGTCTAGAACTGGAGACCTGAAAAATCGTGCACTTAAGCAAGTGGAAGTTATTTATTATCTTTATATTTCCTTGTAACATACCTTCTTTAAGTTGGTGTTATGAACTTGTGGGTATCTAATTTTAAGAACAATAATATTATATCAATATGTACTGCACAACATATCTACTATACCAGAAAAATGCAACTGTACAGTGTATAATTGGCAATGTAACCATACCAAGCCTCTCACTCATTGTACTCCCCTCCTCAGCCAATGTGCCTCAACACCACTGCAAAAATATATGCTATTAATTATGAATGCCTCATCCAAACAGCGAACCACAAAGACCCATAGTGTACAGGAATACCCTAAGCACTTAGAAATGCACATTTGATGTATCTCATGCAGAAAACAAACTAACTCAGAGGTAGACTGATCTTGTATCTCTGCATGCAAGCACTTGTGAGTTTGAACAAAGGCTGTGTCTGAGAGAAAGACAAAGCCCTCCCTCTGCAAATCCACAGAGCAGTTACTGAAAACGCTGAACCCTGCTGATTCGCCTCCATTTTGCCCACTGCATAACACGCAGCAGGAATACGCACTGACCTCAAAGTGTCATATATTTCTAGCACACCCTGCATCGGGTAGTGTTGCCCCAGGCAATTAATAAAGCATTAATGACAAAAGCTATTTAAAATGTAGTCTTCTATGTACGGACAGGGCTTTTACTCGCCAGATCTGGGGGAGAGCAGCCAACAATCTATGTGAGGCAGAGGCAGAAAGCTGCAAGCCAGCGAACAGCTGAATAGTCAAACGCCACCCTGTTAACAAATACAGCCTACTTTCAACTACTTGTATGTCTGCATGCATTTGTTTTTACACACATAAGATGGCTACTGATCTATTAAGAGAGGCATTGTACTGTGGAGGACAGTGCTGGATTACTAACAGTATTTCATAATGTATTAGAAGCAGCAAAATGTTGCGCAAGAGCTTGTTTGGTTTTCTTATGGTGCAATAGGGCTAAACTCTGAGGCAATGCCTCGATAATGACTGATTACATTATTAACATTTGCTGTGATCCTTTTTTATAATAATGTATCTTTTTTCGTTTTTGTTTTGCGTGACTCCAACCCATTTCTTTTTATATGTGTAACCTTGAACATACTATGTATAAAAAGGGCATTGTTCAGTATAATCCTATCCAAAATAAAATAAAATAAAATGATAGGTTTCCATACGTGCCAACAGAAAGGCAGACAAACAGCAGCCACCATGTAACGCCTGAGACTGGGTGGGGAGTCCGGGGTGAAGGTCAGCTTCGGCCCAGTACATCGAGTGGGCCATCACGCCTGTGATTAAAAGGCAGCTTGTTTTTACCAGGGTCTCTCCTTCATTAACCCCGGCCTCCTCCAGCAGTAATGACGACAAGACTGAGGAAGGCTGAACCCCTGATGGGGATGACCTCCTAAAAGAGCAAGTCAAATGGAAATAATCCTGCGCCGACCAAGCCCTCACCTCCTCGACTACCCCTTCATTATTGTGCAGCCATACCTCTCATTTATGTCTGTGCGCACACACAGTTATGCTAAGCTGGCACAGACACCATGGGCAGAGAGAAGCAGACTTTTCTTGGAAGTAGTGGGCGCACACACACACACACACACACACACACACACACACACACACACACACACCTATACTCATACACACGCACATACTGCCACCATGCTGTCTGAAGGAATCCAGCAGCACTCCACTGGTGACAGATTTTGACGAACATGTCATTAAGGTGACACAGTGTAAAGCAATGGAGGCTTGTGTGATTGACTTGTTAGCCCATTACGATGCTGTTGCAGAATTAATGGCTGCCATGGGAGGGTGGCTTGAAAACAGAGCTGGCAGTTTTAACGGCTTGGTGGTGAGTTACGGCAGGAAGTTTACAAATGAAAAAGTGGAGGGAAAGTGCGTTTGTGTGTGTATGTGCGAGACAGAGAGAAACAGAGAGAAATGGCTACTTTGCTCCCTTCCCTGTCGTGTGCGGAGGGTGAAATGTGACCAACAGCAGACCAGCAGTGTTATTGGCCTGTACCATGTCATGCTTACTCGCTCTCTCAAAGCCCAGTGATTTATAGGGGCCTAAAAAGCTTTGCACGTTATGTATCCCATAGGCAATATAAAACTCCATATTACCACTGAATCTGACAAACACTGCATTCATAAAACAAGCCTGATACAAGGAGTTGAAATACTGTTCTCCTCCTTTATAAGCTCAGTCTAAGAGATAGACAACAACATTTAACTTGGGTATATGTTTTCTAATTAGGACAGAGTGGAGGATCTACATTCCTTGTGTGCATATGCCTCATTGTGCAGAGGCTTTACTCACTCATCCTGTATTAGCTGTATGATCAGGAGGATAAGTGATCAGAGTGGGGACTGCTAAATCACAGAAAGTATACACTAATTTATGTTGCAAATACATTTTCTTAAATAATTTCTTAAAAGCCTGTAGTGTTTTGACCCCATTACCTTTTCAAAGCATGCCATAGTTTTTGGATTGACATCCAGGAAACCACCATTCAGAGAACCGTGAAAGTTTTTTTTTTTTAAATGTAAAACTTTTTTGAGATCGGTCGTTAAATATCATCTCTTTGGTTATTATTTTTTGTAAAAGTTACCTTTTGGTTGCATGGTAATGCAGTTGAAAGCAAGTGCTGTCTGTCCAAATGTTCCTGCTTTCAAGGATGGTATGCCATCTCTGCTAGAGAGCGTTGCGCAAGCTGTATTTGTGGCAGAACAAAACCAAAAGAGAAATAATAAGCAAACATGAATGTTGTGAAAGTTTTTAAACAGCCTCTCTATGTAAGTTTGGCATCACGATGTTTACTGCAGTGAACTATCTAAAGCAAGTCTCTGCAAGTTGGTGTTCATGATATATAAGTGGTTGCCTGGAAGGTAAGAAGTCTAAAAGCATATAATATGCTTTGGAAAATGGTCAGCAGCAATGTCAAGTATACATGATGTATACTTAATGGGTTAAAAAATTTAAAAATACCAGTATGATCATTCAACACAGGAGAAATGCCTTTAGGAATAGTCAGGTCTCAAAACATGGGTAAATATTTGCTTTCTTCTCCAATGTATGGAGTCACACCAGGCTTTATGTAGGGGCTCCTTTACCATGCTGACTTCCCCTCTGCTGCGAGGTCCTGACCTCATCACAAGAGCCCAGAGACCAGGGAGAAAAATCCAACTCAGTTCCAGTTTCATTTAACACACGTAACACCTCTGCCTGGAATAACTGGACTAGCACCTCTCACCGCCTTCTCATGGCCTGCTGTTTAGTTTGTTTGTGTTACCTTTCCCCTTGAATTCTCACTTCATCTCAGTGGGATACAGAGCCTTTTTTCTCTGTTTTTCATGGCTCTGTCCTCACATATGTTATGTTATTTCTTGCACTTTGCTGAATTGTTGGGCAATTACATGGTGAAAACTGTGGCATTAGACGTGGTCCTGTCAGTGAGCTGTACAACATGAACATCTCTCTTCCTTTAAAACGCAGGAACTGATTCCTGAGTTCTACTACCTCCCAGAGATGTTTGTCAACAGCAACGGCTACCATCTGGGAATGAGGGAGGACAGGACCATGATTTGTGACGTGGACTTGCCAGCCTGGGCCAAGAAGCCTGAAGACCTCGTTAGGATCAACAGGATGGTAAGGTTTAGGCATGTGTCAGATTACTTTAGCCAAAATTATACCAGTATATGATACTACTTACTTTATAACCAACAAAACATTATTTTCTCCACCTTTTATACCTTGTCAATAAAGATTGCAGTAATGCCATTAGTATAAACTAAAGCTATTCTAACCATTTGTAAATTTTACCCAGATAAATAATTACAATATAGTGATTATTACAATTATTTCATTAATTATATGTATACATTCTTCTCATACTGTTAAGTAGAGACCACCCTCATGCACTACAGTATATGGCACACTGTATCATGTCATGTTACGTACTATAGATACTGTAGTATCATACTAAACATCTAGTGCAGGGCGTGATTATATAATTTAGATGTGCTTTTTAAAATTAATTCTTTATATTTAGCTTCTCTGCCTCCTCACAGCAGCAAATAAATCCATTTCCCGCTCTTCCTTGTAACCTTCCCATAAGTCTGTGTCTCCTTGTCTTATTCATGAAGCATCTAATAAAGTGCACCGCTCAATACTAACACTGTACCCCTGACCCCAGTGATGTCACTAAAGGACAGGACTGAGGGCAAGTTTGCCCTATAGTGTTACCTTCTCTAATGCTGGGCCTCATCACTTTGGCAGTGTGCAGGGCTCTTTCCATCCTCATGTGCGTGAACGTCTGTGTGTGCACGTTTAATACAGACAGCCTATCAACATGTGGTCCACAACTCCCAGCAGGTTTCAGGATCAGCACAGAGACAGAAATGGAGATCCAACCCGTCTCTTGCCGTCAGATAAACTCTGTTCTCCCTTTAATCTGGAATCACTTACTGTAGAAACTCAACAGCTCTCCTCCCCACTAAATATAATGAAAGAGAACACACAAATTTCATACAAAAGCTGCATGATGAATGGCCATTGCATGTGCTTACAACACTGCAGATGTATTTTTGAACACATATCCACATATTGTTTTGACTAGAAATCCTGTACGGTGTTAGCATACTATACACAACATGCTGATATTTCCTGGCCTCAGGAGAAGAAAGGCAGAGAACAGAATAAGAATACATTTTGTATTATTTTTGCAATTATGTTTTCAAGAATACCATAAAATTCATAAAGGCCCTTGCAAAAAAGCCATGTGATAATTGAATCTTTCCCATGTGAGAAAGATGTTTTCACATGTGAACTGAAACATTTCACATGTCATGTTGCAATTTCACACTTGAACCAATGTTTCACTTTGGAAACGTGCATGCAAACCTTTACATGAAAAAAAGAAAAAATACTACATGTTTTTAATTTTACATGTGAATATAAACCTTTGTAGCAATATTTGAAATTTATATCTCCAACAACACAGTTTGATGGGTGAATGTACAGTCTCAGTTTAGGGTGATGAAACTCCTCTTTGATATGCCTCCATTTTCTAATTCAGGCTCGCTGAGTGAATCCTCCTTAAAACCATAGTAACTTTGAAAAACGACTGCTAGGAAGATGCAAAGTTTCATGCATGTTATGTATCCTGAGGTTAGGGGCCAAAATGTTTTTGGACCAGAGGTAGAAAGAGGCTGTGGGAACACACTTGACCTTTTCAGCTGGAGTGACAGAGCTGGGCTGGTCTTATGGAGGTGACCTTTCCGTGTGCTCTACCCACGCTGCCTGGTCGAGCTCTATCAGGCTTGTATACTGGCAGAGTGGGGGGGAGAGGCGGGGGGGGGGGGGGGGGGGGGGGGGGAGGCAGGAGGGGAGAGGCTGGGAGTTGTTACGGGTATGTCTGCATCTCAAAAACAAGGAGAGAGGATGACAAAGGGATTACAGTGGATATTTTCTCAGTGTTGAAGGATACATGTGTGATGTTGCCTTGCATTGTTACACTCGCAGACCAGTGTATTCACATGCCCAGAAAATCATAGTCCTCTGCCTCCATTTTTTGTCTTTCTTTTGTTCTGTTCCCTAGCTAGCCCACACTCTTGCTTTCTCTATTATTTCATTTCTGTCAGTGAATCTCTCCCTGCCTCCCCCTCTGTCTCACTCTTCCTCTTTTTTTCCTTCCCTCCTTCTCTTTCTCTCTCTCTCCCTCCCTCCCTCCCCCTGCCTCCCACTTCCCATCTTTGCATGTGCCACTTTCAATTGTAGTGATATGCCCTGTGGCAAACTCTGCCTCTGTGTGCTCGAGCAGGCTTTGTTGGTAATGGCTGTTATTCCTGACGCGAGGGGAGGAGTGTAAATTCCTCTAGCAAAGCCTTACACCAGCATGCATGGGAATTATATTGTACCATATTGTGGAACAATACATCAAATCCCCACTGCATGTGTTCCATAGGTATATTTATAAAAAATATCAGCCTTAAATCTTATCTCAAATCTCTCACTAACACTCTCACAAGAAATCAAGTTTCCTTTTTCACTCTCAAAAAGTGATTCATCAATGTTGCTCCTGCAGACGGTTTTACAGTAAATTGGATCCTGTTAGTATTGAACCGATTTCCTTGTCTCCATGCAAAGAGAGTCGGTCAGTATTTTAAGTGGACAGAGGAATGTGATATGGGAGGCTTACTCTAAGTTACCTGATTACATTAAAAGGAGGGGATGCAGCTTCTGTCTTTTTTTCTTCTGTATACTTGTGCAGTAAAACAGGTTAAATACTAATCTTTATTTAACTGAATGCAAGTTAGTTTTCCCTTACAGTGCTACAGTAGTTCATTTTGTGGTGTTTGGTGTGATGTAATGTCCAAGTAGGCTATGTTTTGTTGTGTTCAATCTTGTGTGGAAGTACAATTTGTGTTGTGTCTTTTGGCCCATGTGCTGTGTGCTACTGGTATGACTCTCACCTCTACTTGCCCTGTACTCCTCTGACAGGCCCTGGAAAGCGAGTTTGTGTCATGTCAGCTGCATCAGTGGATTGACCTTATTTTCGGGTACAAGCAGCGAGGCCCAGAGGCGGTGCGTGCCCTCAACGTCTTTCACTACCTGACTTACGAGGGCTCTGCCAAGCTGGACGGTATCACTGACCCTTCGCTGAGAGAGGTAAGGCACGCACACGCACACATTACCACAGAGACAAAGCCCCTCCCCCCCTCTCTTATTCACCATAGACACAACTTCCTCTATTTGTCCTGGCATGTGCTGGAGCTCCGGGAGCATTCATATCATGCATCTGTCAATCAATTATGGTGTCATGCAAATGTAACCCGTGAGAGAATCGGGCAGAGCTGCTGACTCATCGAGTGTGCGTTGAGATTAGTGTCATTTCTGTGATGACCTGAGTTATTAATTTCCTCTCTCTCAGATAAACAGTAATCTTTTAATATCTGTCCACATTATTCATAGATCCACCTTAACTCATCTTCTGTGTTCTTTTCTTCCTGGCGCTGAATATACTGTGTGTTCCCTCCCTTAATCAGATCAATGAATCTGACTGAGCTCTTTGATCAATCCACTGAGGTCACTCAGTCAATAGATGAGGGAGTGAATCCTCTTGTTCTTAACTAATTAATTGAATATCTATTAGCTCGACTGTACTACTCGTGAATAACTTAATTGCGTAGACGGGAAAGGGGTCCAGAGACTGCAGCAGCTGGCATGCATTGTGGTACTTTCCAGTGCGAGCTTGTCTCTCCCTGTGATATCCACCATCTGCTGTCTGCAAAACAAGTCATTTATATACTGTCACTTCCAGGGGCGCCTTTATTTATCAAGTGACCACTATGCAAATTACCTGCAAAAGATTTGGCCGATTTAATCACCAAACCAAATTCTGAAAGGTTTGGTTTTCATCATTTTGAGAAAGGTTTGGGGCGATGCCTATTTTTATTTTGCATCAGGCTAAGGGTTTTTTAGCTGTCTTACACCTTGCCTATTCTCACCCTGAGAGATGACAGTACCGTTAGTTAGTTGCACATAAGAAAGCCTGCTACTCAGACTCCCTAATTGTGCCCAGTTGATGTAGTCTCTGTGACATGTGAATGTATTTATGCTGAAGAGAGAAATTGGCTCAGCTAATTGCAACTGATGTAATGCTGATATGATGAGCACTAATTAAGACGAGCCTTCATACCTTCAGTCATGTTTCTCATTCCAGATGGGTCTTCCTCTCCTTGTAACATAAAGTATAACCTTGTATATCTAAACCCCATATACTGAAACCTAGCAGTATCCCGGAAATGCATTATGAAGTCTATTAAACAGGGATGTTAAAGTGTATTTAATTTTCTTGCATATGCAAGTTGCAAAGAATTACTGACAATTCCAAGTGTAGAAAATAATAAAAAAATATAATATATGATATAAAAAGGTCCTGTGTTTTAATTCCCCAAGTATTTATCCAGTCTGATCTGATTACAGCAGTTTTACTGTACTTTGATGCTCTGCTCTGAAATTATTTAATTTAAGTTGAATGATTCCCTGCACAGTTCATTGGTAACAGTCTATGGTTAATTTATTTTAATTTTGTTGGAGATTTTCTGCAGGATTTATCATACCATTATTCCCATTATTGTTTACCACTCATACTGTCCCACACAGGCCAGACTGTGAGCAGCCTGACTGAGTCAGTGAGGTGGAGCATGGAAAAATGCCCAATGAATGTCTCGCTAAGACCTGCTGAAATGTGACGATTGACTCCGGGGTATTGATTCATTCTGAGCCTGACAGGTGAAACTGCAGATCTGGCATTAATCACAACAATTAAGGCATCTGAAATGTCAAGAAATTAGAGGTCATGAGAGATAATTTCCGTCCGTGTGTCAGATGGAAATGATGACACCCTCTGACATGCCGCCGGCCCTCTGGTTGAGGGCACGGTGACAGCTCTACTGGGCACACTGCCGGAACAGCAGTCCTTCTCCGTGATGCTCCTCCTGACAGCCTTCTCTTATGGAAAAACATGACAGCAACCCCTTGATTCAGGCCCCGCTGTGTCACTCTGAAGTAAACAGACAAATTATTCATCAGTGGGACTCTATTCCTCCTCAGCTGCCACTGCCCCTCCCGCCCCCTTTGAATCAACAAAGACAACAAAGTGTGCTGTGGCTAGCCAATGAAGGGCTTTGAAGCAGCTGACATACTTTAAATTGATTTCACCTTGATATTCTCATAGTGATTAGACTCAAGTGTTTAAATGCTTGACCCTAATGATAAGAAACTCCCTTCATATGTATCACATAGCAAATATGATTCAGTGTACATTATCCTTGATGATAGCTGCATTAGAGACAATCACCTGCTGGTGGACACATAGTTTGAGACATCTCAGCTCCCACATACAGTAGTGCACACGTCAACTCCCAAGCTGTCACTCCCACCTCAGAAACACCCTCGGGGTAATTCTTTGTTAGTCCAGATAAGCTTACTTTAAACAAATTTCTATTAGCATTTAAAGAATGGGCAGCAGTGTCATCACATGGGAAACTTGCACAATTAAAAAAACAATTGCATTAATAGTTTGTGTATTCGAATTTGCCTGAATGGTTTCTGTGGTGTTTTTTTCTGTTTTTATGTTCTGTTTATCGTATTTAAAAGCCAGAAGTACTTAATGAAAACAATTTGCTTCTGTAATCTACCAAATCTGTCAAAAGGTGAAAGGTGTAGCAGCTTCATATTTGTAGTTGCCACCGCTGATCTTAGATGTCGTGACTCAGCATGATCCCACGCTGCTTAGAGGGTCACTGCAAGGCCACGTTTGCATTCTGTCTGACAGAGCTGTTGTGTTGCTGCATTGCATGAGTGCACTGGAGGTTGCTGTTGGGGGATCATCCTCCTCGGAGTCTCTCTGTCACCAGTGTGGGGACCAGGCAGCAGATAGAGAACTGCAGCCACTCACCTCTGAAGCCTTTCGCTCATGCCAAAATCAGATACGAACAAAGTCAGACAGACAGACATGCAGACACGGTGTGTTATGATGGATGTTTGGTGTTCACCCAAGCAAGGCGGTTGTTGCTGGGAGGGAAAATCATCCAGATGGCTTTGGAAATAAGTGTCACTTATCAGCCAAAAAGCAGAGCCTGAAGTGACTTAAACTAATGAACTGCCTGTTAAGTGCTCTCCATCTCAAGCTGAGATAGAGATAAGTTTCTGACATACCTCAGAGAGGATTAGTGTTGAAGCACCTGAGAGATATTGACATGTTTTGATCATCTAGTGGATGAACATGTTCTTGAGTTAACCTTCGCTAAGTCATACCCCCCTTCCTCCGACGCACACACAAAAACACAAACACATACAGACAAATCCTCCCCCTTGCACTCTGGAAATAATTGTTGGATGTCAAGGTTGTCGAAGACTACCAAAACGGGACATGCAGCCGCCCAGTTTTCCTGGTAATAGAATCATCACAAGAAATATGGTGATGTTTTCCACATGGCCCTTTCAGCCTTTCTGATCTTTGTATCAAATTTCTTTATTTGAACACTGTGACCCTCACCCCAAACCTAACCTTAAATAGCCATAATGTCAGTTGCTTATTACTTGACAGACTGTGTTGTAAAAAAAACACTGACTAACACTTAATGGTTGCCAAATGTGCTCACCAACTCAGATGAAACTTTCACTGCTGTGCGACACCGCTCAACCGTGTGGACAGCGCCTTTTTTGGTGCTGTAGAAGATAGGAAGTGACCAGAGGGTGTTGGGGGCGACTGTTTGGCTTGCAGGTGGCCTGTCCTAATTCAGCATCACCTCCAAACATCCCTTGCCACATCTCCCTCTGTGGCATGTGCTACCCAATAGGTCCTTTTGATAGTGAGTGGTGTGTACAGGCGGAGGAAAATGAGGGCTAGTCACCCAGGCAGTCAGAAGGGCGGGCGAAAGGCTGAGCGATGTATGTTCCATTGTGCACAGTGGCATTGACGGACGTCTACAAGCTCCCCTCTGATGGTGGAAGTGGCTCCAGTCACATCAATCACTTCCACAGTGGAGTGCCCCACTTTCAGTCAAACTCAGCAGCTCTTGCTGCTCGTGTTTTCTCCTCACTCACTGGAAGCAAAGCAGATCTTTTGACAATTTGAATGGAAATTATTTTCTAATAATAGTAAAATAGTCCCCTTGTGTTGTTTTGTTTTTTTCCTCTACTCAGGGTGCGAGATGTTCGGTTTTTAGTTTTTTCCTTAGTCACAAGTATCTAGACTCACAGTTTATATCCCACAAATTATCTATCATCAAGGCACCCCAAATAGCCCCGGTCTGCTTGTGTGATTTTGTGCCTCTGTTTCATACGTATGTGTGTGCATGGACATGCTTTCCCCCTTTGTTTCAAGCACAATAACATCTAAAAGCGAGCCGGCCTGCTGCAGTCCTAGCTGGATGTCACTCCAGGTTAACGTTTATGCAGTGGGGGCCCCTGCGCCTGGAAATGGGAATGGTTAACTGAAGCATGTTAATAGGAAAAGGCTTGTCTCTTCCATACTAACACTTGGATGACTCTGCAGGCTGAGGGGGGAAGGGGGAGCACCCAGGCGGATTGGGAGTGCTCCCCTTTCCCTTTACCTCCCCCCTTCCTCAGAGGCACGGCTGAGTTAGGATTTGCTTGCATTGTCAAGTAACGCATTGACCCATCACTTTGATGCATATTGATTGTGACAGCCGCTCTCTCTCTCTCTCCTTCTCCCTTCTCTCTCTCTCCCGCAGGCCACAGAGGCACAGATCCAGAGCTTTGGACAGACGCCATCTCAGTTGCTTATTGAGCCACATCCTCCACGCAGCTCCGCCATGCACCTGGTGAGAGCAACGAGCATGCTGGGAAAATTCCCTGCACCTCTGATGGTGGCGGTGTGTGTGAGAGAGAGTTTGTGGACCTGTGCGAGCCTGGATGGTGTGTGCTTGCATGCCTGTGTTTGTAGGTAGACACAAGATTGAGATAGACGTTCCCTGAATTATGTCTTTATATTTCCTTTAATCCACTCTTTTATAACAAAAGATAAATATTTCAGACGCTTACCTCATGTAGGTCACAGACCCGCAATATAACAACAAATTTTCAGTACCAGTTGTCTGCTCTGTTTTATAGCTGTTACTGCCTACTAGCAGTATGGTGTAAAGGGAAGAGTGCTCCCTACTGGCCTAGTAGCTCCCCTCTTTCTGCTGTAAGCTGCTCTTCCCTGTCTAATCCATGTAATAGCCAGCCTAGCCCTCATTATCCCCACATGGCTCTCTCTGTTTCTCTCTCCCTACAAGAAACTTTGGCAGGCAGATCCCTTTGAGACACTTTAGTTCAATTTTCTACTTTTGCAACAGGTGTGAATGTTTTCATCCACTTCTGTCAAAAGCCTCTAACATTAGGGATAAGATGAGAGATGAAACTGGTTCAAAACTCACAGTGTTGTCAGGATCACTATCTCTTTTTTTCAGTCTCTTTTAATGCTTCTTCTTTGTGGAACAAACTGAATACTTCTGATACATGTGTATCATGTATGCACCATCTCATGTGTACAGCCTATTTCATCTCAATTTTCCATGTCTTACCCTTGTCTGATCAGTCCCTCGTCTGACTGCACTGTCCGGACGGGGCAGTGCATGAAGCACTCCTCTGTGTCTGAACCTAGTTTTTCCTCCAACCTCCACACTAATTGCCTCTTTCCATTCTTTTTCTCCCATCAATTCATACCTCTTATTTTCATCTTCTCCATACCCGGCCTTCCTGCTCCTCTTTCCTTGTACTCCTCCTCCTCTCCCGCCATCACATCACTCCATCCTTTCCCACACTCCGTCTTTTCTCCCTTCTACTCAATAGTGTTTCCTTCCACAGAGTCCGCTCATGTTCAAGGACCAGATGCAGCAGGATGTCATCATGGTGTTGAAGTTTCCATCCAATTCGCCGGTAACACATGTGGCAGCCAACACCCTGCCCCATCTTACCATACCTGCTGTGGTCACTGTCACCTGCAGCCGCCTATTTGCCGTTAACCGGTGGCACAACACCGTTGGTGAGTGGAGCTCAATGCACATGGCCGGCGATATGTTCAAACATTCACATATGCCCTCGTAAAAAAACTGTGCCACATGTATCTACCATAGAAGTGGCCCTGTAAAATCACTTCATCACCGTCACACACACAAACATGCCCATCGCTCATAATAGAGCTGTTGCCAGCTGGCTATGTGAGAGGCTAGCACCTCCTAGGTAAGCTGACCATGAGTGTTTCCACATGTTCCTTTTCAGACATGTGTGAACAACATTACCCACAGAGCCCCTCCCTGAGAATCGGCCTCACCTCAGGGTCAGAGGGCCAAAGCAATGGTTACTAGGAAATTAGGCCGCAACTGCACCACATTCTCCCCACACGTCCCCATCTGTCACTGTAGAAACACACTGAGCTCAGGACCAAAGAGTCCGCCCTGTGTGGCTGCTCGTGCTGCTTCCACACTAATGAACACAGCTGCAGCACCCTTGCCATCCTGTCGGAGAGAAGGGAAATGTGGTTTGGCTTTTCAGAATAATGATGATAATAAGGCCTCCATATTTTCAGGCATGTTGCTGTTGCAAAACTGGCTCCAGTTACAGATTTCATGGATAAAATGTCTCCATTCAGTTTGACAGTGAAGAAAAAAAAAAAAAAAGAATCCCAGTAAGACAGATGGAAATCTTTCTGATGGACCTCCAATACTTCCATCTCCTGGAAGAGAGAATTAACTTTGGCTCTGAATAGGGAACAGGTGTGTGTGTAAGAATGCACACGTACAGAGGTTAGAAATAGCCTCAATGATTAATTTCCTTATGTATCCCTGCCTGAATCCAGGTCTCAGAGGAGCACCAGGCTACTCTCTGGAGCAGGCCCATCACCTACCTATAGAGATGGATTCTCTGGTTGGTGAGTAAGCTTCCTTGTTTTAAATGGAAAATATGGCATTAAACCAAAAAAAAAGGACCATTGACTTTTATATCTGTTTTAACTGTAAGGTGTAATTAATAACTTTAAAATTGCTTTTAACACTTTAAGGTATTGACAGGTGTTCTATTTTTCCTTTTTTCTTTTCACAGCCAACAATACTGGAAGCAACAAGCGTCAGATCACAGACCTAGTGGACCAGAGCATCCAAATCACCACACACTGTTTCGTGGTGACAGCTGACAACCGCTACATACTGGTGTGTGGCTTCTGGGACAAGAGCTTTCGTGTGTACTCCTCCGAGACAGGTAGGTTGCAGTGTAAACTCTATTTCCTATAGAGGTGTGCACTGATGTGTGGAGGACTGAGCACAATGATGGGAATAATACAGTATTGTCGCTGCTCTCCCCTGACAAGCCTTGTAGAAAAATGGATGACTATACTGTAATACAGTGGAATTTCCTTTCCATTGATAATGATTCAGTGGGACGAAGATAATAATGTCGGCAACATGTTTAATTATATAAATGATAGTCAGTGCAGCTTGACAAGTGCCTTTTAACTCATTGGTTCCAAACTTGGGGGTCAGGACCGCCCCAAGGCGTTCCAAGATCACTCACAAGAGGATTGAAAGGATAAGAATTAAATCTGTTGTGTGTTTTTCTTTTTCTCTTATGAAAAACTGGACATTTTCATCTCTTCTGGCCTCTAAAAGTCCGTCAGATATAACAAACCATGACAGAAAATTTGAAAAATGAATCCTTTGGGTTGGAACTGCTCAACTCTGTCCACACGAAGGCCATAATCAGTGATGAGGGGTCTAAAGCAGACATTGTTTCATTTTAAGAGGTCACAAGCCAGAAAGGCTGAGAACCACTGATTTAATTATATTGGCAGTATTTTTCCACAGTTTCATACAATACTTAACTACAGTGGGGCTTTGAAAACACAGCCTGCAATAGTTTTAAAATGTTGCATTTCAGGAACTTCTGACTTGCATTTTTTGCCAACACCAAAAAACATGTTTGTCAAATTTTATTTAGGCAAGCTGACCCAGATAGTTTTTGGCCACTGGGACGTGGTGACATGTCTGGCCAGATCAGAGTCTTACATTGGAGGAGACTGCTACATCGTCTCTGGGTCCAGGGATGCTACACTTCTGCTGTGGTATTGGAGTGGACGTCACCATATTATCGGCGACAACCCCAATAACAGTGAGTAAGAATACGCATGTGCCATATACACACATGCACACAGAGAATATATGGTAGCATCGCACTCTGGACACAGATACAGGAATCTTTTTACACTGTTTAGAATTTCACCTCTGAAGTATACTCCTATATAGGTGCATGAGTTCATTGCCTTTTTAAAAAGTTATATAGGAAGCAAGAGATCACTGGAAAAAAAACATTCTACCCTAGAAATCAAATAATGTGGAGGGACAGGGAGAGGATAATTTATCTGCATTGTACTGTAGTTGTGATATCTTAGTGTGATTCATTGCATTGAGCTGGGCTGCTTTCAAGTACAGATCTCCAGATGTCTTGGCATATAAAAATGGTAGACCCTAGTGTGTGATTTCTGCTGCTCAGTTCATTTAGTTGCTCATTCTTGCTGATTGTCTGTGTTCCAAACAATCCATCAGCGTAGGGGAAGCAGACGTTGCAGTACTGTACAAGCAAGCAGCGCCATATAAGGTGTGGAATTATACACACTGAAGACGAGGAAGAGAGTGTCTTTTTGTTTTTAATTCTGGATGACAATACAATGCGTGTTTGTGTGTGCTAGAAGATCTTGTGTTTCCTATTGTCACAGATTCTAGGAGCCACGGATTAGTTGCGAGTGTTCTCTAATTAACTTCACTGAGGCTCCGACAGTTAATTAAGAATTTCAGCTTGGTTGCCTCCAATTAGCAAGGGGCAAGAGCACTTGTGTTACTGCAGCAGGAAAACAGTATTCCCCTGATATTCACACTACTAGTGCTTACAATGCATCTTCAATGGACTATAGGGAGGGAAGCTGTAAAGCTCATCTCAGGAAACAAAAGACAGGATGTGTTTTCACTCAATCAAATCATTTCTGATCTCTTATCAATAACTCATCAATATATCATGACGTCAGAAACATTGCGGAGGCTGCAGCTAATGATCTAGACTGGTTCAAGAATGCAGAGCACTAGCGAACAATCTCTTCCACGAGTCTCATTCTGGTGATTTCATGCCCATTATATTTTCTATAATGCTGGTTGAAGGTTGTGTGAATATGTAGCAGTAGCCCTCTGGATCACTGCTCCCACAGATGTGGCGCGCCCAAGAAATTGATTTCACCCGTGCCCCAAAAGGCTGCATGTGTCTTAAATGTATAATAATTAAAATAACTTTCAGCTCAATCACAGACTCGACCCATCACACCGGTGCAAGGGGATATTTGCACCGGGTAATTGTGGTGGCTGACTTCGGCTCGTCCCAAGGGTTAGGAGAGGGTAGGGGGTACGCAGTGCAAGCTGATTGAATCTTTTGTCGGGTAGGTGAGCTGCACAAGGTTCCCTTTTCCCCCTGGAGGCTTTTTCTGACACTTGTCCTATTCAGCCCCCCTCAACAGTGGGTGCTGGGACTGACAGCGCTGCTCGGGTCCCGGTCTCTGAGGGACTGTGCTGCATCGATCACAGTCCAGCTCACTGACTGGACCGCTACAGCTGCAGAGGCGATATGCCGAGCAGGGGGGGGAGGAGAGAGGAGAGGAGAGATGTCTGACACATGTCCACATCATCTATCAGGACTGAACCGTCATCTAGGTGGATAGAGAAACTTTCACTGAATGGCTGAACTTTGAATCATGTATGGACACCACCAGCCACACACTGTACAGTATATTGAATGGTATTAGTTTGTCATGACGCTGAATGGTTGTGGCTGCAGTAGGTAGTAAATTACCTTATAAAAAAATAAAAATCCATCCATCCTACCCCTTCCTTTATGCTTTAATACATGTATATGTCCATTTTGGACTGTTTTTTCTGCGTTTAATTTGCTGCATTTAGTCTGCATTTCCTTGTTTGTTGTCAAATACAGATAATTTCCAGTGATTACATTAATTTAGTGATGATAGGGACATGATGAGGGTTTACTCAGTATGGTAATCAGTGTATTTCAGAAAGAGTGCTGCTTTCATACGTCTCTTCAGACCCCATTCTGGCAGTACGCGAGGTCGGCGCCAGTTGCCGTGAAACTCCCCTCACTAACCTCTCCCCTGGCCATCATCAATCATGTGACATGCGGAATGAAATCAAGTGGCTCGGCTGTCATCAGTGGGCATCCCTGCATTTACATGACAATTCAAAGGGGACCTCCCTGCTAGCAGATGTGTGTCCCAATCGCTGTGCTTGTGTTTATATGATTTTATTGCGTGATGAAGGTGTGGTGGTTACGTGGACAATTTCAGAAATTCAGCATATTTACTGGTAAATTTAGATTACTGGTCAGTATGCTATTTAGGTATTCAGATTGTTTAGGTGATGTTTTCAGAATCATTTAATCAATTAAACAAAGTCATTTGTTTGATGGTATTTTGTATCTTTTAGGTGACTACCCAGCACCACGAGCAGTTTTGACGGGTCATGACCAGGAAGTTGTGTGTGTGTCAGTCTGCGCAGAGCTGGGACTGGTCATCAGCGGAGCCAAAGGTCAGTGTACTCTTCTGTCTCCCTTCCATGTCGTCAGAGAGACCAAGTCAGGGAGACTCATGCTTTAAGATGGCATATTGGCATACATACTGTAGGTTACCAGTCTATTACCGACCCACATACAGTAGACAGTTATTCACTTCACTGAACACTCTAGACCTGCTCGTGTACCCAGCTACACATGCAAATGCCTCACAGAAAATGGTGGGACCAGGAATCTGTCTCTGAACATGCTCAGTAGTACAGTTGCAATTACATTGTCTGATTTTATGGACAGAATTATATATTTTTTTTTTTTTACATAATCACAGTTTGCTCACACTTTTTAATGTGTGTCTGTGAATGTTCCGGTTTGGCAGAGGGTCCATGTCTGGTCCACACCATCACAGGAGACCTGCTGCGGGCCCTGGAGGGGCCAGACCACTATCAGTGCCCACGGCTCATCTCAGTGTCTAGCGAGGGCCACTGCATCATCTATTACGAGAGGGGCCGCTTTTGCAACTTCAGCATTAATGGAAAACTGCTGGCACAGATGGAGGTCAATGATTCCACCAGGGTAAGCCGTCTTTTTCGACACCAGTGTACTCCATTAGAGATGCAGCTGTATCTCTGTTCATCTGCACTGTTAAATACTGAAAAGATTAAAATAGTGGGCAGCTACAAATCTTACATAAGCTTTCATTGAAATACTAAATCATATTTTAAAAACATTGTATAGCCAGTGATTGCTTGGCATTTTCAGTTTGGATAAGATGATGGAAATGTGTTAGTTTATAGATGCCTGAAAACCTGAAAAAGTAACAAGTCGCATAATAGCATAAAGTCCAAAACATCATTTACAGGAGAAATTGAAGAAGCCCCTGTCAGGTTTTTATATACAGTATAAATAATAGTTAATAATTGGATAAACATTAATATTGATAAAATAATCCATCTTAAATTTAATTTTGTCAACATAACCATCTCTCATTCAATGACATATTTTACAAACAGCAAGACAGTTTTCCCGATTAGGGACAATAAAAGTTAAGTTGGAAGTGACATGTTGAACCCCTTTATCCCTACTGCAGGCTCTTCTCCTGAGCAGTGATGGCCACAACCTGGTCACAGGTGGGGATAACGGTGTGGTGGAGGTGTGGCAGGCCTGTGACTTCAAACAGCTCTACGTCTACCCTGGTTGTGACGCTGGCGTCCGAGCCATGGACTTATCACACGATCAAAGGTAAGAGCAGACAGTTGAAATTTTGAGGCCACAGAGAGAAGAGACTATGTATACAAGAAGCCATCTTAATTAACTGTAGCCACTCATCATATACAAGTACATTTACTATTTTCATAACGTCCTCTGAATCCCTTATCCCTTACTGATTACCGTAATAAATCCATACCAATCACAAAGGAGAAAGCTAAAGAGAAGCCCTGAAGTAGAACAAACTGAAAGTCATATCCAAATGGTTTGTACATTTTAGTGTATGATAAGAACGAGACAAGGCAGGATGTTGGCTCTGCTTGGCTTTACAGAATCACTGTGTGGGCTTGTGTGTTTATGTGCTTGTGTTGTCTGCGAGCATGCGTGGGCTCGCTTAGTGAGTACTGAAATGTTTGTGTGCGTGCGTATGTTAATGTTCCCACATCTTTAGTACTGTACTCTGTGTGTAGGCTGAGGTAAAAAGCCTTGTGCTGCCTCTGTTTATGGTTGTCGCTGTGCATTTTAGTTAGTGGAATTTCCACCATTCATTTCCCTTTAAACAGAACCTACAGTTTCCATAGAGACAAAAGTTACCGAGGTATCTTCTGCGAATGCACTTATTTTGGAAAAATAGACAACAGCGAGCACACATGGTAACTGCAGAAGTCTATGGGCAGGTCAGCAGCATGTTCCTCCTCAGCGTTTGCATTCTGCAAAATTCGTCAGGAGTCGTATAATGGGTGCCTGAATGGCGGCGCAGAGGCGACACTGTTTGCTCTGGGGCTATAAGCCTGATGTCATCATGTGACCCTGGCAGTCAAGAGAGGTTAAAAAGTCTGAATATTCAAGCTGCACTTTACAGCCACAGGCCAAATCCCCCTCAGCACTTACACTCCGGCCCAAAACAGAGGCCTGGTTCTTAAGAAAATTAATTCTGCAGCATCATGACTAACCGCACAACCTGTTACAGTAAGCAGAGGATGGTCAGATAGGGGATGAAATTTGTTAACAGGTTTTCATTTATAATGTAAACTAAATGTCACAATAGTAAACACATCAGGGACTAAAAATACTGAAATGAAGTACTATTTTTAACATTTATTTCAATACCACTTAACAAATCCTTTCAATTAAATATTTGAAGAACCTCCGATTCAGTTACAGTCTCCTTCCTCAGTGAGTTGACATTAGGTAACACAAGTGAGCCCTGCACCGCAACTCCATTTACAGAGGGGTATTCTGCTGCAGCTCTGTTCATTGTGCTTGAGCATTTAAGCCCTCGGGGTGTAGCAGTATAAGACGACCCTGTGAAATCAGCTGCTTTTCCTACATACCAGCCAGCCGTGGACAAGAGCAAAGGGGTTGCAAAAAGACTCTGGGACTCAATGGTCTACTTCAGTTGTCAGAGGAACCTGATAATTTACTGTCACAGCCCCTGATGACCTCCTGTCCTCATTTCATTCACCCCTATGGATGTTTTACCAAACTGTTCATATGCATGGAAATAATCTTTAACAATGAACACATTTTAATACATGTTGGTTCCTTGCTCATATAAGCAACTTTTAAATATTAATACATTATACATCAAATCAAAAAACAACCAATATTGAGATTAAATGTATAGTTTTAGTTTAATTGTGGTTTACTGTTTTTTTTTTCACATCTTACTAAGATTATGATGCTGACATTGGGATTTCATGATACTTTTCATGGTTTTGTTGCTTCAGGACTTTGATCACAGGCATGGTCTCTGGCAGTATCGTGGCATTTAACATCGATTTCAACCGGTGGCACTACGAGCATCAAAACAGGTACTAAGGGGCAAGTGTGGAGGGGTTAATAGAAACACCTACCAACCAGTGACTGAGCTGTGCTACAGAAGATCCACAGACTTTGAACGAGATCCAGTGGGCTGGAGAACATCAGCGTGGTGATGCTAATAAAGAACGAGGTGTGCTTACGTGTGTTCATCTGGCCTCTAAGGCAAACTTGTTGCCATTTGTCTGTTGCTGAACAATCTGGACACAGTTTGTGTTAGTTTTCTTGTCTTACCTGAGCACCAGCTGATGCATTTCCCCAACTGAGTCAAGCAGGTCTGTTGTTTCTGGGCCAGGAGAGCCTGAGATCTACTTAAGTTAACACAATTACACAGTTAAGTCAATAAAAACATAACATTCTTAATGTAAGATTTTAAGTTCCTGTTTCAAACTGTGAAAATGCAAAAGAAAATGAATCCTCTGTTAGGAACATTTATACAACATTTGTATGGCAGATACATATCTCACTTGAAACACTTTTCTAGGAAAAAAAAGTGTAAATATGGACAGTGTAAAGTGTTTCTTCCCTGTAAAGGCTGAGATAAAGATCTAAATGCTGTTAAACGAGCCACAATGTTACCAACATTTCCATCCAGCGAATCGTGTATAAATGTGCAAAATGTCTTCATTGCACTTCAGATATTAGTTGGTTAGTAAAACATGTATATGCCCATTGTTTGCTCATTGTTATTAACAGTGGTCAAATGTATGTGTATGTGAAAAAACAAAATGTTCATTGTTACTTTGTTGTGTTTGTCTATATGGAAGAAAGTCAAATTCAGTGTGACCTTAGTCCTTTGTGAAATATTTGTTTTTGATCATGACGTCAGCAAAAAAGGATAATTGTGATAATTCCATATTTATTTTAAATTGAGGACTATTTTGTTATTAATGGCAAGGAATTAAAATTACTTACGAAAGATCTCAAAACAATTCAAGTGGGATTCAAGTCATCTTTTGTTTGTTTTGTTGTTTCGGTTTCTTCCAAAAACATACTACAGGATTAAATACCAGATTTGTTGGATAGTATGTCTGTTAAGGTGTTTGTGGTAAAGCTGCATTTTGTAAAAGTAAGTGTCATTTTAAAGACCGTCTACAATTGGCACTGCAAACATTAATACTGGTAACACTGTTACTTGTGCATCTCAATTAGATTTAGGTTGCCTATTTTTGCAAAAAAAAAAAAAAAAAGTTTGCTCGTCCATTTTCAATCTGTGAATTCATGGACACGTGTTCATGCTCTAACACCATGCATTGGTAAGCAATATTATGACTTGGTTGCTGAAAAAGTCTACGGAAAGTTTTCAGCTGTGTGACAGAAAAAAAAAGATCTAATGATGAACAGGATAGTCTTCCAAAAATGGCTATGGTCTATTTTTGGTGATATGAAAGCTTGTGTGTCCGCATTTAATTGCGGAAATGAGTCTGTCTCTGTAAGCTGACAATTTAAAATGAACAAAAATATGCAAATAGATTTTGAGTTTGCATTCTGATTTTTCTAGTGGTGCTGCAAGACACCAACCTACCCAAAGCTGAAGTTTTGCATGCTAAGAGCTACTGAAGGCATTGGGTTTACTTTGCTTTCCTGTGAAATCATTTTCATTATTGTGAATTTAAATCTGACAAAAATCATTTTGTTAATATGATTCGGTTAATATGATTTATATATTTTAGTTGTATTGCCAATTGTTTTGGAAGAGGTACGATATGTTTGAAACTTGTGATTATATCAAAATTGATAACTGTAAATTCAGCTGCTTTCATTATTTTTGTTGTGTTTTTAATAAAACTGAATAAATATGCCAGTCTCAGGAGTATTTCTTCTTTTTACTAATCGTTTTACTCAGATTTTACTGTACGTGTGTACAAAACATTCATGCATGTATAACTATAGCTCAGTAAATGCATGCTGTAAATGAGGAACTGAAGGTGAAATTTTTTTGAAGCTATGAGCTTGTCTTGTTTGATTACACTGCCACCTACTGTCTTTATTTGTTGCTGCAGAATTAGTTGGTCCACTGCAAGTCATCCTTAAAAAATAGTTACCTACTGACTCATTGTAAGTCGCTGACTCACAAATTAAATTGTTTTTATTCTCTGGTTTGGTTTCTTTAAGGAGTACATTGTTGGAAGTTGATTTTTAACCATGACAATAGATTTTTTTTATGAACTGAAAAAAAGTATTACTAGTTTTTGTTCTCATTTAGATGGTTTTATAACATCCTTACATTAATGGAATATGGATGAATATAATACAGCATTCACATTCTTCATCTGCTTCCACATAACGCTGACATTCCCAGTTGTCTTTGAGTACCATTTTGTCAAACTGTATATAAACATTACATGTTTGTCTGTTTTTCATCATCTGAAAGAGTCTTGAAAGCAAACATATTCCCAAAAAGTCACTATCACAACTTGCTTTCTTTGTGCTTTTTGGTTCACTCCCTTCTGGTCAAAAACTTAAAAGCCCTTTTACAACAAAGTCAGTTATGCGATGTTACATTTCTGTTAAAATGTGTATATACAAGTCTTAACTTAGCTGTGGTATGACTATAGTCTGCCTTAACTGAACTGCATTCACCAAGACAGCACGTACAGTGACAACAGAAATAGTTTCATATCTGACAAGCGTATTTCAAACCGCAGAAGACCAGGATGCATATAAGTACACATGCAGGTTACAGTCTCTTATGAAGGGAAGAGGACATCCACACCCATGAATATTTGATCTCTGGTGATCCAAGGTATGAAGTGGTCAGAGGACATACAGTACATACAGTCTATTGTGCCTTCTTAGCTATGTTTTGTTATCTGATAATTGAAAAAGTCGAACAAAAATACTGACTGAATGAACAAATATTAAAATAATGGGATTTTCCTGGAAGCACTGTTGTATTTACCAACATTCAACCTCTTATTTCAGTGTGTGAAAAAAAAAACCCATGGCTGCCAATATAACACCTGCAACAGATCCATTCTCGCTCATTCCAGCATTTCAAAGGGCAAATTTAAAAACAATGTGCTTATTGGGCAGTACACCTAATTGCACTTAAATCCATATGTGCCGAGGCAAGGCTTTAAACATGCACCTACTACCAACTACACAGCACTGACATTCATCTTTACCACCACTGAATTACAACTTTCTCACAGACATGTAACAAAACTACAGTTTCAATAATCATCTTCAAGCACACGAGAGCTGGGCCATCAGCAGTCAAACATTAGTGCCCTCAATTCTCTTAAAGAGGCGAGCTGCTGGGTGGCAGGGCAATATTTGTCCTACACAAAAAAAAATCTGTTCAGTACAGATAATGCCTATGGTACAATATAGCAGCATATCTTTCCAGTTCCTTAAGTTCCTCTTAAACAGTGTGTCTAAGGTTTATGCACCAGAACCTTGAGTACCACAGCAGAGTCATCTAGATGCCATATAGAACAGCAGAAAGGTGACTGTTAGTGTTGTATTGAGTGGTTGTTATTGTTAAACAAGCTTTTGTATTTAAAATCAGTACGATAAGTGATATACACTGAACATGTCATATCACAAAATCATGTAATTTAATGTTCAGAAGCTAAAAGGTTTCAATGTTTTGCATTTACACTTTCCATTAAAAAGCGAAGTGCTTCATGAATCAGGTTGTCTCTCCTGCAGTATACAATACAAACCAATAGAGGGCTCTAGAGTACTACAATAAACCAGTGCTTGCTGTGTAGAAATAAGGCTTAAACAGTTTGGTGGCTTTTTTGAAAGAGAAGGGAAAATATATAAAACTGTTGCATGCTCTTAAGGTGTATCCTTCGATCCAGAGACTAACTTGTCCCGTACTCTGATTATAATTACAAAACGCATTGATCAAAGTATTTTAACTGGGGGGGGGAATCAAATGGGTACAGGTAAGTATGCAGTCTGAGAATGTCCAAGTCCGCACATTGAACCCTTGGGTCTTCCCATTTTGCACTCCTTCATCTCCCACTTTTCCATGGAGAGGTGGGCGGTGCTGTGGCCTCAGGAAGGCTGTTAGAATGGAGAGGTGGGGGAACGGACGGTGCCAGCCGAACTCGGGGAATAGTCGTCAGACTCAGATGTGAACTCTGCGAGGGAGAGGCCGGGGACGGCACTGCGGGAGGCGCCGGCACCGGCACCGTGTGAGAGGTGAGGGGCGAGCTTCACATCCTGGTGGCGTCTTCGTCGGAAAACTTGCTTCTCTTTATCAAGTGCCGTGGTCTGAGAGAGGGTGAAACAGCAGCTACCGTTAGGTTCTCCACAAGACCACAGAGATGAGGAGTGGCATCCACTCGACCACCAGTGAGACACTTGGTAAATGTTAAATAAGCCAATGTCAGCATGCAGATTTATCTGAAAAGCTGCATTTGCTTCACTACTATTGTCCTTAGAGTACAATGTAGAGCAAACTAGCGCAGTGCTGAACAAAACCGGGAAAAAACAGCAACGAGAGGCAGTAAGGTCTGCCAACGTCAGGTGTGTGACATCTTTATGTCTGTGACAGCACTTCTCATAGAGAAAAATGCATTCACCTCTTAAAACAAAATCCACTTGCTCAATATGTCACATGAACCCTCAGATGCAGTTAGCATTATGGATGTGCAACGTTTCTATGCAGAATCAGTAAACAGCGAGTTAAACTGCACAACCAGGCGTGAGGAAACAGCCACAGCACTGGTGAGATGAAGTGACGTGATGAAGTGATGGATCTGATGAGGTAAATAAGGGCGAGGCATGAAAAAGGCTCTGGGAGGGGCAATGGGTCAAAACCCTTTGGGAGCTGGGAAATGGAGACTGCCAGCACTTTGCCAATGAAGCACTGCATATTAGCTCTATGCTGTGTCATACCTTATCCAGTGCAACCCTGGATGCTGGTAGTGGTCCAAAGACCCTGACCTCTGGATGGTAAAGTCCTGGTCCAGCTGAGCAGAGAGAGACGGGGCGCAACTCAGAGGATCACCTTGAACTCACAGAATCACTGACCTGATTAACATTAAGGCGCACAACTCTAAACTTCTGTTATAACTGCTGTGATGAGAAGGATAAAAAACTGGCAGAAAGATGTCACGTCACTGTCAACCGACACGGTGAACTGTCTGAGAAATATTTCCATTTGGCAACTGACAACTGAGCACTTGGCTTACCTGCAAAGTAAATAAAAAAGGCTAGATACGAGAAATCTAGAGGAATGCAACCGAACCCCCCCAACAATGGCAAGTAGTCAGAAAATAGGTAGTGTCTGACTTCCAGAATAGGTTATTTATCTTTCTGCCAATTGTACAAATCCAGTCCAGCTTTGAAACTATTCAAGACATAATAGCTACTGAAACCTAGTCATTTTAGGCCAACTATGTTATTTATGAGATTTCCTGACAACAGTGCTGACAGTCCATCTGAAAGAGGAGGATGAGAGACCAGAGCACGGGGGGGGGGGGGGGCGACCTGGCAGCAAGAAGCAGATGGATGAACTGATGTGTGCTGTGCACAGAATAAAGCAAAGAAGTCGCTGATTAACAAATTATCCCCCCCAAAAAAAGAAAGATGGATAATGGATTAATTTGCCGCTTTTCAAAAGCACACAAGCTTTAACCTAAAACAAATGAATTGTAATGACAACCCAAAGGATAAAGAAAGAAAGCGTTTGCACACTTAAGCAGCAGGTACATGAGGAACATTGTGGTTCAAAATTGCAGGTGTTTTCAATTTTGAATGACACCCAAAGCATCGTCGCTGAAGCACAATCACAAAAAGAAGAGCCAAAATGTTATGCTCTGATGCAGTGTTGCATGCAGTGTCAGTGTGTGAAGGGGTGAAGATCAGTGCTTACTGTAATGACTGACACTCCTGCTGTGGTGCTGCTGAGCTTGGGTCCGGTATTGAAGTGCTTCTTGATCTTCCCAGCCACAGACAGCTGGGGCTCGTTCTCTGACACACCATCATCCTGGAAAATACAAAGAACAAAGCCTCAGCAACTCTTACCTGCTGTATCACGCCGCATACTCTTTTTTTTTTTTTTTTTACCAGTACTTGTAGGTACACAGGTGATTCTGGTGAAAGGACTGAGTTCAAAATGCTGAACTTACATTGACCCAAGGGTGATCGAGCACCTGCACAGCTGTGCATCTCTGATCCACCTCCACCTGCAGCATCCCAGTGATCAGAGCCTAAAGAAAGACATTTTAACCATGAGGATCCAGTATATTAATGTAGCCTGAGACACCACAGCAACAGTCACATGGAGCATAACAATGGCAGATGAGGACAGCACTTCCAGACACAAACCTTGGCAGTGTCAGACACATTGTCCCAGTATGGTGCAGGGAAATCGAGCAGGCCACTCAAAATCTGTTCAAAGAGAACTTCCTGATCTTCACCACTACTGTAGAAATTAAAACAACGGGTATTTCATGAAGCTCAGACAAAGTTCCACACAATAATCTATTATGCAATGACATACCATGGACATTTTAATTGATGCAATTTGAGCGAGTTCAACAGATTGATGTGGTTAAAACATCATACTTATCAAAGTAAACCTCCTGATACAGGAGCACATACCCACGGAAAGGAGGAAAGCCACACAGCAGTATGTAAGTGATGACACCAGCTGCCCAAATGTCAACCTTGAGGCCATACCTGTCATTCAAGAGAACAATACCATGCATCAGAGAGAGAAAGCACATCTGCAAGTAGCAATAATCCACAAGAATGACTGTGGTAGTATTTGATGAGGATTATGGCGATCTTTTTCTACGTTCTTTTACAGCAAATACCCCAATGATTATGTCTCAGATGTCTCAGATGATGTAACTCCTCTGACTCACCCTGTCTCTGCGACGATCTCTGGTGCTACATAGGTGGGCGTGCCACACACAGTAAAGAGGGGCCCGTTGACCACAGTAGCCAAGCCAAAGTCACCAAGCTTCAGAGATTTACTACCATCTTGGTGTTCATACACCTGTGTAACACACACACACACACACACACACACACACACACACACACACACACACACAATAAAGGAAAGTGAGAAACCACAAGCAAAGAAGTTACAAATGAATACTCACAATTTGTGGTAAACACTCCATGAAGGAGCTCAATGTAAAATTAGGCAACACAGAGGGGAATGACTTTACAGAGTTGAAAAATAAAGACCTGGTAAAAGACACTACATTTGCATTACAGTAAAAACAGACTGTTTTGGAAAAGTATAGTCAAAGAACAGCAGTCAAAAAAAGAAAAAATACAGCAACTGCAAATACAGATGTCTCCATAGAATAAAATTGTGGTTTCTGCTTAAATCATCACATGATTATGGCAAAAGTGGCAAGACTAAAACAAAAACTGCAGTTGTGACTAAGTTAATCTGTATTGGAGGTAAATGTCTTGTTTCAATCTATTTTGCTGCTGTGAATGAATATACTGTAATCATTAAATGTAAGTGTTCTGCTTAGTTAATAGATCAAAGCTATTGAAGATCTTTAGACTTTCTAAAAGGGATGAGTTAGAAATGTTAAGTGCCGTCACCACAGTGAGAGAATGATTGAAGAGTAAATACCGTGGAGTTGTGTACAGTAATTTCATTTCAGAATTTATCCTATGTATGTTGCATGCCTTAATGTTGTTAGTTTTAAGTACAAGCCAGTACATAAAAACTTTGGAGAAAAGTAACAAGGGAACGGGCAAAGGGATTAATAGGGAACATAGACCTATGAGGATTGAAGATGGGAAGTTTTTAACAAAGTCTTTTTAGAAAACATACTTACCAACAGGTTTTCTGGTTTTATGTCTCTATGGACAATATTGAGACTGTGCAGGTACTTGATGGCGCTTGCCAGATTGAACAGCATACTGCTGGCGTCTCGCTCTGTGTATTTGTTAGAGGAGGTGATTGCATCAAAGAGATCCCCTCCCTGGAGAAAGAATATTTGGGATGTGAATGAGTACCAGTTACTAGTTTTCAACAATCTTAAAGGGCAGATGCAGATGAACAGTTTTTGGGAACACTTTATACATTAACACGGATCGATTTTTGTAAATTAATATAAAATTATGTCACAAAACAACTCAATTAACAAATGTCAAGTACCTTAACCAACTCCATTACAAGATAGAGGTCACTATGGGTGTCCATTTCCTCAATTAAAAGTACGATGTTAGGATGTTTCACACGCCGAAGGATTGACACTTCACTCTGGATCATGTGCTCCTGAGTAAAAAATGAAATTCAACCAAAAGGAACATCTATAAATATTATATAGTGACAAGAATTAAGACACATACATTTAAGTGGAGATGTGAGACTGGGGAGTCTCCTTTTTAGTAAGTTCAGAGCAAATATGAAAGACAAGTTTCAGAAACATCTTTAACATTTTGAATGACAGTTTGAAATAATTTTGATACTTGTTAACACAACTTAACTAGGTTCATCTGAAATGGTTATTTAAAACAAGAAAATAAAAAAAATGTAAAAAGAAAATCAAGATTTTTGTCCCAGAGGACATAGCACCATCTGCTGGCCAATGAAGGAAATAAAAACTGAATGAGCATCCCAAACAGAACGGCATCAAAATTATATACCAAAAAAGAACTTCTTGAGATTGAATTAGACAAAACTTGGCGGTGTGATAATTGAAGTCAGCAGATGTAGAGGTAGGATCACCTTTCCCCTGCATTTATCTTTGCTGATGATCTTCAGAGCGTACTCTCTTCCAGTGGATCTCTCCACACACTCCCGGACCACGGCAAAGTTTCCGTCCCCTAAAGTCCTCCCCACTCTGTACCTCTCTGCTATGGAAGCAGGGACTGAGGAGTACTCATCCATTGGCTCAGCTGTGGAGAAAAACGACATATCTAATGTAAAAAAAAGGTTATTTATACCTTAGCCTATACATTACTTGCAAACAGTCTTTTATGTTTATGTCTTATGCAATGTCTTGCCTTCACTGCCAGGCCCATCTCCTTCATCCATTGAGCTGCAAACCTTGGTAGAAGCTAAAGAAAGTGAAGAGCCACTGTGCTGAGATCCCTGGAAAGAAAAGACAGCCATTGAGTGAGGGACAAAAATCACACCGATGTATTTGTCTTACACAAACTTCAGAGAAGGCAAAGCTTGTAAAAATGTGATTACAGCCAGCTTAAACAAAGCCTATTTGTTCCACTCTACCAGCCTTGAGTATGTAGTTTGAGATTAGATAGAAATAAATCAAGCGTGGTGAAATATTATTGTAAAGTTTCCAACAACATGAAGACCGGCATGTGGCTCACAAAGGGATTGAGAGAAAATATAATATCCTTTGCGACAGCCACAATACCAACCCCAGCCAGTCTTATGATTAATTAATGATGGTATCACTGATATTAGATTTTGCTTCAGAGTTGACTGCTACAGAGTCTCAAAACTTGCCTGTCCTTTCCAGATCTATGATAAACACAGCGGAAATGTGCTGCTGCAGTACGCATGGTGTGTAATTCAAAAGATAAACACAGCCTGTGTTGATGAAAGGGACATGAAGTTTCAGATTTTTTTTCCTGCACTCAAGAGACATGTTGAATGAGCTAATATTTACATCTGCACACCTGCGAGCACAGACCTGCGATCATATCTCAGTAATACAAACACTAACAGTGTTTCCAGTCACAATACTGTGCAACAAAAACAAACAGTAAAGTCAATAATGTATAGCTAGTGGAGGCTCAAACATATTTGCTATACTGAAGGTGAGAAATATATCAACTGTATTATCATTAATAAACTACTATGTTTTTATTTAATTCCAAATCACTACAATATATTTTTATATATAATATATATTTAATATCATTGATAAAGAATTGCTAAATTCCTTTCACAAAGCCTCCCTGGTATGATAAGACATTATATAAAATAAATCTTTAAGAACTTATTTATAAAAACACATTTTTATTACCTGCCGTCTTCGGAGACTAGCTGGACTGGTTGGAGAGGGGCTTGGAGACTTTCCAGATCGAGGTGTGGACAGCTGACTGCCTGCATTGCCATTGGCTGTCGGTGCAGCAGAAATGGAAACAATCAGCATAATGAAAGATGAAATATGCAGGATAAGCCAAAATGTACTTTTTATATTTTATATTTATTATGTGAAGCTTTAGAACAATACATTTGCCTTTGTTTGTTTGTGTCCAGACAAAACACACCCACAAACTTACCTGAACCAGTGGATGACGGAGACTTGCTCCTGCGGGACATCCCGCCACCTCTTGGGGAAGAGCGACCCTGCACGGAGGGGAGTCGGCCATATGACGCAGACTTTGCCACCCTGCATTCTACAGAGAAAAAAAAACATAAAAACACACTCTGCTGCAGCAACATTTTCATAAAAACTACTACGCTTATTCTACCTTTTTCCACATTCCACATTCTACCTTAAACCACAACTGCAAAACTACATCAAGTGAATATATGAAGGTAATGATAATATCCTTCATATAATTTCTACTCAATATGAAGCAGATTTGTATTTCTGTCTGTCCCCTTACCACACCAACAACAAGTATAAGCATAAATACTGGGCTTAAGTTGTAACACCACCCCACTAAAGCTGCAACCCTTTCATCCAGAGGTGGTCTGATCTCCAGTAAAAAGGGGTCATACTGTCCTGTTCTGTTTGATGAAGTCAGGTCTATACATTTTTAACACAAATTTGTAGTTAAAAAAGGTGAACGTGTAAAAGGTGGCAGCAACAATATGAGAAAACAATATGACAAGGAGAAATAACAGCAGTAAGAGGAATAGATGAATGAGTACAAACCTGCAAGAAACACAACAATAATAGTTCCACGTTTGGCATATTCAGTATTTAGATGGGCCACAAAAGGAGGATGGTTTATTAAAAAGCTATTTACAGTACCACAGTGGGCAAACAAATACAAACCCTGGAGAGTGTTAGTCCAGTGCTCTTCCTATTGAGTAATCCGAGCCTTAAACACTTACCAGTTTCATCGAGGTTGAAGTCATCCTGATAACGGAACTTCTCAGGGCCACAGGCCATGAATATATCATCTTCCCCAAAAAAGTCCTGAAGGCAGGTGACCTGGTAAAGATGGAGATGTTTCTGTCAGTAAGTATGGGTATCATATTTCAATCAATGCACCGATTTGTCTGCTGCAGCCAGTTTTGGACTGCTTTCAAACTTTAATGGAACATCTCAGAAGAGATTCAGTTGCATTTCAGTGTGTGAAGGCAGTGACAAACACCAGTCATCTAGTTTTCAGACAGCATATTACCATGGCAACAATGACATCTATATAAAATATAAAGAATGAAATGTGCCGGCTCATGCTTCACAAAAAAATAGAGAATTAAAAAATATACATTACAGTGATTAAATCTGTTACATACATAGTTTACCAAATGTAGATTATATAAATCTTAGTACAGATCTACACATCTACTTTATCAAAATCAATCAGGTGAGCTCAATGTACAAGAGAGAAAACCATGAAAGAAATACTGGATTAATAATATAGGATGGAGCAGACTGTAATTTCATATTCAAAATAGCCAAACTACAAAGGGAAAATAAATGATACTGTGTGTACAGCATATGAATAATGGAATTAACATTTTTGTTTTTTTAAGTGGTGAATCAGCCTGGCTGCATATGAAAATGTCTCTCGGGTAACAACAAAGAAAAGAAAAGCTTCTTTTAAACCTGTTGGATTTTAGTCAGTACATTCTGTGACAATGGAGTCTCCTGGACATTAAATTGTTTTCATCCCTTGTGAGAGATTAAGTTAATTGCCCATTATTGTCTTATTCAATATAAAATGTTATGTTTTTAAACACCAGTCATCCATTCAAGGAGCCAATCATGTCAAGACATAGTGAGCACATTGTTCCATCTTTTAGCCAAAATCTCATATGTGATGGCATAAATTAAAGATATTACAATTTGAACCCACAAAAAAAGCTAAAACCTGAAAATGTAATATGGGAGGAGGTTAAATGTTACTTTTAGCCAGCGGATGGCTTTGATGCTCAAGAACTTTAGTTAAAATAACATGGACACCACATATCCTTTGATCTCAATAATAACAGAGAAATATAAAATTATAGTCATCTTCACTTCTCTACAAAGAGAATCTAGAGGACTGAATTCATGCATCTGCTGCTCTCATTAATACAGAAGCCCATCACAGTGGATGCAGTGTCATAAATAAATGAAGATGCTGATGCAGTCCTGACCTTCTCCTCAAAAGGGTTATTGATGTGCTTAACTACAGCAGTGTGCCAGAGGATGTAGAGCTCCTGTTTTCCTTTCCTCTACGAGGGGAGGACTCCGCAAAACCTCTGTCAACAAAAACGTGATCTATTGACATTAGTTATTAAGTGCACATTTATTTTGTCTTGGATTAGCAGTTAGGTTAGAGACGACTAATTATATATTGTAGATAATTAAAAAATTATAGATAATTTGAAGAGTTAAATGTTGCTATCAAATACTGCAATTAGTACTCAAAGAGGTCTGATTATAACACCTAATGATTGTGTTCTTACAATGTCATCTAATAACATGTTTATACATTATTAACTGTCTCATCATTAATAACCATGGAGAGTTCAGCAGGAGTCTAATAAGATGACTTAAGTGCCGAGACATAGGGCAAAGAAGGCCAGACAACAAAGCCACTGCAGTCTGTTAACCCAACAAACCTCTAACCATATATTAAATGTTATGTTATCATCTTCCTTAGTCATGGTGTGTCAATATTCTTGTTTCCATTGTACAAATCTCATTATTTTGGAAGAATTGCATGCTTTAAAATAGTCAATAATTAAGAGAATACAGTATATGATGTTTTGATATTCTTTATCCAAAATAATGAAATGCTGGATAATCCACCAAACAAAGGGATTAGTTTATCAGTAACCTGCAGCAAAAGTAACTCAAAAGCCGAAGGTCACTCAGCCATAAAATCTTGAAATAAAAATTGAGCACAGAGGGAGGCTAATGTGGCCCTTTTCTCTGCCGACGCCCCCCTCTGACAGCCCCTTCCCCCAACCCCTCCTCCAAAAGAGTGCGAGATCCCAAAAGGGAGGAGAGCCGCACAGCTGTTGCCAAGGAGACCAGACAGACTCACAGCTGAGTTTGAGACGATGATAGGGACATGGCTACTTTAAGATCCACTGTCAGATCCTATCTGGAGCACTGAACAGTACAAGTAGTAGACAATAGAACAATGTCACCACACAACACAGCATAACACCTTGTCACTATGACGTTGTGGGTTCAAATCTGGCTTCAGACCTTTGGGGGATGTCCCTTTACTCCCTGTAACTGTCTAATGAAATCATGAATGTGTTGCTTTATATAATGCCTGCTGGCTCAGTGACACAGCAGCTCCATCAGGCCTACCATCCCCCCCCCCCCAACACGCGCACGAACACACGCACAAAAAACACTCCTTGCGGTCCTGTGCATCCCATGGAAATATTGATCGTCGGGGTTTTATCTGTGATTTCCTGTAGCACAAGCGTTGCTCCTGAAGACAGAAAACACAGTGGGGAGGTATGGATGCTATAGTAGCAAATCAATCGAAGCCATGATAAAGAGCATAGATTACACACAAGACACAAACTGGTAATAAAGCAAATCTCTACCAGTGGACAGGTGGAGCTCTCCAGGGTGCTGAATCTCCCCTTTGAAGTGAAAGACAGAACCCAGCAGCCAGTCAAATGGTTCTTTTGTTGCTGTTTCTTTACATTAATAAGTTGTTTTCGGGGATCAAGGGTAAATTATTTGCTGTAAGCTACTTGCTTTCGATGTTCTACTATATGTCCGTACACTGAGAAGAATGATCAGTACAAAGAGGAGAGGATGTAAACCAGTATATGCACAGACACATAATCCAAAATTCAAATTAGGTCTGCGGCAGAATTCTGTGACATAACTGCAGTTGCCCAAAGGCATGAGTAACAGCTTTTTCTCCTCTATACCAAATGCAGTGGGACACCGAGCAAGTCACTGTTCTGTGTTTAACAGCCAATTCGCAGCAGTAGGTGAGAGGAAAGCCAGACAGCCTCCCTATCTCCATCATCCATCATCCTCTCCTTTAGTTACAGTGAAAGGTTTAAAAATGGCAGGGTTTGGGAATAATTTATTCCATTTTACATATTTTTTTTCCCCCTTTGCATAAAATAGCATTTAACTACTATACTATACACAATTCACTGTTACAGTCGCACCAAAAGGTAGTTAGTTGTTCTATTGTTAATATTATAAATACTATCTCTGTCCAGTCTCCTATAACAAAAAACAGATGCCTACTTTTGTGTTAATGTCATTGACTTGCAGGAAAACATCATTTGGTCATCATTTTAAATCACTGTGAAGTAAAATTGATTTTCTAAAAATGGCAAATAGCCACCATGCATCAATCAGAAAATGACGTCTATGGAATGAGCAGAGACTAATAGAGATTCACTGTGGGCCCACACAGGCCAAACCAGGAAAAGGCAGAGTCAAGGTCAACATGAAGAAATGATTTGGAAAACACAAGGTTTTTTTCCTCTGGCACATAGGGAACCATAAATCTCATAACCACTTCCACTCTGTATCTAATTTCTAAAGCATGAATGGGCTATTTACCACATCTACTGATACATCATTTTACCATGGAGAAATAAGCCTCTGCTTTTGTGCATTGATGTCAAGCCAGGCTCTGTCCTCGGGTGGCTGCGTTGACATCGATTTCAAAAAGAAGTGTTGACTAACACACAGAGAAGTTAGCAGTGTGTGTGCACATAATACAATTACAGTGCAGAACCATGTCCTTTACAAAGGGGATTGGGATGCCATGGGCAAGTCTCCTTGGACGTACTTAGTCATGCAAATATTCTCTGCTACATCCCACACAACAGCAGGATCATACCAGGCCATGGCATGTTTTCCTACATCAACGGGCCTCGTCTGCAGGATGTCTGTTCCTTTATCGCTTTCCCTCTACCTTATGTTTGTGCTACTTTCAGTGTGGATAATATTTTATTAATAATCAGTCATCTGAGGTTTATAAAGCGCAGCCCAGGATCATTAGCTTTTGTTGTGTCCATGATAAACCTCACTCTCCTGGCTGAACACCATTACAGAGTGACTCAGCAGTATGGAGGGATCGCAGCCATCAAGCAGAGCAGCTCGCCAAACAGATCCACTAATAGAAACATGAACCATGAGTCCAAAATAAATGTGAACAAACAAGAAATCGTTACTTCCATTACTTTTGCAGTAGAGGAATCAAGGGGGACTGACAAAATAAAATAAAATAAATGCAACAGCAGTTATACCATTTTAAGTAAATACTGTATATAAGCAAATTGGTTGGCAGTGTTTGGAAATTTTTCTAACTGAGCATTGTTCATAAAACTTGCTAGAATTAACTGTTTCCACAGAATATAATTGTTAAAAGGACCAAAGGCACGAGCAGGTCATTTACCAAAGGTTAAACACCCATGAAAACAGGCATTTTGATGCCAACAGGGGCTCATTTGGCCATCTGGAGCCACCACCATGACTAAAGGTACATAAATCAGGGAAACTAGAGCACAGAGCTGCACTGCCAAGCAAACAACACAACAGCTTATTAGCAGGAAGCCTCTTCATTAAAAACCCTTAACTGAAGAAGCAATGATATCTGGCAATGACTGAGTCAGACAAATGCAGAACCGTAAAAAAAAAAAAAAAAAAAAAAAAAAAAAAGGACATTCTAATGTTTCACTTCCGCTAAACAATCTGCATTCCTAAAATAATTTAGAGGATTTCCGAAGGCAGATTGCCAACCGTTTCCCTCTATACGCCTTTACAAAATGGGTCCTATCCTGGGATTACACCTCAGCCATGTGCTCCATCTTGCCGCCATGTGTATAATAAGGTTGACAGACCGAGCACTGCATCTATGAGCCCTCTCACGCTACACCTACAGCCCTGACATCACTACTGCACCGCTCTGCCGCAGAGGCTGTTCCTTAGCAACCAGCCCAGGAAACTGTGTCACCATAGAAACCATCAGAGAAAAAAAAAAAAGGAAAAAAGAAAAACTCATTACATTTTGTGATAAGGTTACTAATGTAATGTGCAAGTGATTTTGCAAGTTTGCGAACAGGTTTAGTTAAAGAGCTGCTCATTTCTGTGGGATGTTTAGTAACTAGTTTGCTCAGGCACTTCTATGTGCAGTTGCCAGTTGAGTTGTTCATCCATATCACCCCATGAAGTGAAGCAAGCATCCCCTATAATTGCATTAATATCCAAAATAATGTTAATTAATGTAATGTATGGGTTTAAAGCAGCTTATTTAGGTGCCAAGACACTGGTCAGGTTGCCTGTCTGGTACTAACTCACTAAATGAATATCCATTCAATAATGTGCTACTGTTTGGTAGGAATATGAGATGGAGTCCTAGAAACCTATTTCTAGTAATACATTTAGCAAATATTCCCAGCAGACTTTGAACCTACTGGGCTCTCTTTGGGAAAGGAAGCAATTCTCAAAGACATCAATGAAGAACAGAACAGACCTCCTCTAACGTCAGAGACAAAGTTCTCACTCACTGTGCGAGATAAAATAAATAAGCCTGTGTTGATGCAAATGTGTACCAAGTCTGCCTTATGTGCAGTGTGCTGAGGTGAGCTTCCTATGTGAGATACAGTACCACATATGGAAAGACAGAATGTGGAGAGAACATTTAAACCAAAAATAGCACAATACCCATCTTTACAACTAAATGTATCTTGGTACTGAACAGCCAAGCTATGAACAGATGCGCAAAGGTCATGCCAAACTCTTTTGACTTCTATCCAACAAAAGCATCCTTCGCACTTCATCACTTGTGAGCAATTGATATATCAGTGTTGGAGAAAAAGGCTCAAGATAATGGTACTCTCTCAGGTATAGAGCACTCAAGATTGTCATGGCTGCTTTGTGCTATGACTTTAAATGCAAACATTCAGTCACAGTGCTTTAGTTTAAAATAACCAGACAGTCAAACAATTACAATACTGGCTATACAAGTGGGTTAAAATTAGCCTGCGAACCAGATGAACCTACAAGTTCATGTTTTATTTGCTCTGGCAGATACGTTTGGCCCCTCACCCAATCATACAGATTTCCACCTGTCCTGGAATTGGTCAGCCAATCACAACTGTTTATCTAATATGGGGCGGGTTTGATACGATGACTTAAAGAGGAGCGCCGTTGAAGCATTTTCGTAAACAACCAAGATGGCTGCAGCTGATGTAGAACATTCTGTTGAATCCGTTATCGCGTCAGTATCCAACAAGCTGGATGGTATATTTTCTCTGAAAGAACAAACAACTGCACATAAAGCTTTTGTTGATAACTGAAGATGTGTTTGCCGTACTTTCACAGGACGTATGACAGGATGACACTTTGTTGCTCTGATTGGTTGTAGGTCTATCCAATTGCGTCCAGAGGCATTTTGGTCTTCGCCTGTTGATAACGCCTCATGGAAATCGAAAATGAACTGAGAGATTATGCCAGGCAATGCTAGGCGAGGTAAATGTCTCTTACATTTATAGAAATAAAGGTTACTTTTTAAAAAATGCAGAGTAGGTAATGTTGGCTACAAATGTGCAACCAGCTTCATCACCTGCGAGCCCAACAGAGTTACTACATCCGATTGAAATAAATATTCACTGCTGACTACTCAAGCAACTTATGCAACTTTAATTAACTTTAAGTGTTTTCCATTAACTGTGCTCTGAAAGGCACAGTTGTGTGTAGTATGCAACTGGTAAGACATATGTTTAATGCTTCCTCTCCGAGTAAGGATAGCACTGACAGTCATGTCAGGGTGGGAAAAGGTCAATGTGACTTTTGCAAACAATAGAATAGATATGATTTTTTAATTAACTGGTATACAGTATCAAATTTTTTATACAGACGGGTTTGCAGCTAAAAAACACAGGACTGTACCATTACACAACTAATCTGTCATCAGCTTCACCACAAATTTATTGCATTCTTATTTTCTGAAGTTAAAGTAATTGGCAGTTTTCCTAGGGCTGTTTTCCATCTATTAATTTCCGTTGGTGTTCAAAATCCTCTGATATTGGCAGCTTTTTGGTTCTCTATTAGACTCCCATTGCCTAATTTGAATGTTCCCCAGTGTACCCTACTTGGAAACATTTCTGACTGCTTTTGTTAATATTTAGTCTGAAAAAATATCAAAAGTGAGATTCACAGAATCACCACTAGTAATGATAACTTAACACCTACCATCTTGCCGTCAATAGTATATAGCCTTTTGACGACTCCAGAGTCCAGCTTGATGGCCTCTGTGATGTCAGTCATGACTTGCTCGAAGGAGTGTGCCGTCTTCTTGTTGAGCAGGACCCGTACGGCCTTGCGAGGCTTCACTCCACTGCGGACGATGGTTACCAGTTTGGGCTTAATAAAGTCCTTGCTCTCCCTGGCTTCTGGGGATCCAGTTTTGGCACTACCAAGGGAAGAAGGGTCACGGATGGACACGGCAGTCTTTGCACCAAGTGACCAGTTGGGATTTACATTCTTTGTGTAGTCCAGCTTCTTGTAGGGCTCTATGGATGCACAAACATAGCTCTCTCCTGCAGAATATCAAGACAATTTTAGAGACTAAGACACACATGGAAGATAAAAAGCAAAGATAACAGTATAGTGGAGCACTGGCTACTTCTGCTCCACAAGACTAAAGAAGTCATGCATTTTGTTTTGATCTACATCATCTGTTAATTTTGTATGTGATATTAAGTATGTGACTTACTTGATCTCATATTACTCAATATAAACTAAATTTTGGGAAAACTTACAACAATTCAGGAACACTACTCACCTTCCACCAGCTGGTCCATGCTGGTGATCTTTATACCATCAATGGTATAGATGGTCCGCACCCCTTGTGGCAAGTTGACATTATCTGACAGAGATCTTGTGAGGTCAGCCAGGAGGGCTTCTATGGACCTAAATCTCTCCTGAGAGATGGCATACACAATCCCCTTGAAGTAGCGGTCCCCATTGCGGTAGAAGCGAATCTTCTTGGCCTTCTTTTCCGAGATCAGTGCTTGCAGTGTCCTGGTTCTGTACAGGCTGCAGTGAGCGCTGTGAGTGGGACTGGGAAGCCCATTCCCTCTTGAGCCCCTCCGGGTATATCGCTGAGCCTTGTCCCGCTCATCGAAGTGCTCCAGCTCCATGACTGTGCAGTGCTAATACACCCTGAATCATCCAAGGAGAATGCTTACTGTTGAATAAACTCTTTCACTTGAACTTACAAAAAGACACATTACAGCAATCAGAGTCTCTGTCAGTCTAGTCGCTGCAGACTCCTGATACAGCACTTACAGAGCTTTGATGCTGCTGCTACACACATCATGAAGTAACATGTCACACCCATTTCATGCTCCGTGGTGTGTCCCAATTCAATCTTTATATCAATGAAATTCACGTGCATTTGCAGTGGACAGCACATCAACAGTGTGAGCCCGTTTAGGCATCTTGACTGAAGGCTTATCTTAATAATAGGTAAATACAAATCTACATAAAACAGCAAGGAAAAACGGCACTGGACATACACACGGCTTTTTCCCTTGTTCTGGTGCAATCGATCTTACCTTTGGAGGTGAGGACGGATGCAGTAGAGAGTGGATCTGTAAGCGGAACTTATCTCAGCGGATCATTTATTCATCTGATGCCTTGGATGAACCATGCGTCCCTTTGTTGGCCCTGCGGTGCTGCTCTGCTCTGCCCGCCGTGTCTCCTCTCTGCTGTGTGTTCACATGCAGGGAGGAGGCAGGGCTGTAGCCGGTGTCCTCCTCCTCCTCCTCCCCCCGCCAACTCCTCTGCCATTGCAGTGATTCACACCGGACGGCGTGCACGTTGCAGTCGGAGCGCGCCCCCGCCGGCACCCCGGTGCGCGTCTAATCGGATGCGCGTTCACGTCCAGCTTCACCTGCTTGCATAACCCCGTATTCATAAGATTCACGTTATGTTAATTAAAGAAAAAAAATTAAAATGATCACCTCTGAGTAATTGGCTGGCAAACAGGTCCTGCACACGCGGCGCCTGCGCCTGCGCCCTGCGGCCCGGCTGCTCCGGGCCCAGCGCGCGGGTGCAGCTGATGTTGGTGATTAATTGGTTCAGTCTCACCTCGGGCGCGTGGAGAGGCGTGATGAGCGGCCGAGGGGCGCACCGCACACGGTCAACTAATAAACATCACTTAAGGATGAGGAGAAGACCACCTAATGGGTAATTTGCACGTGTTTTTTTGTATCAAAAGTCATCCCGGCAGACTGTCATAGTTTCATAGCATCCTGCAGGAATCACTGAGGAGTGGGACACATGCTGCGCTTTTTGTGGCTATCAGCAGCTTTTTGAATTTGTTCAACCTGATGCAAACAATTACTTTATTATAGGGCTTCGATCCAGCTGGCCCCGCTGGGGGCATAATTTACTTATCCTCTAAAGTGTGGAAGGTTATTTTCAAAAAGTCCCATTTTGCTGATCAGGCCTCAAACTAAAAGATCTTTAAATAATGGACAAACTTGCTGAAAAGTTGAATTACCTTTTATTCTTTAACGACTTTTACTTGTATCTTCAATCATAACGTGGCAACATTACACTGTTTTCATTGTGTCTTTGTTTGTTCCTCCATGGAGTCTCAAGATGAAGTCTAGATATATAAATTAAAATGTCATGGAGGTGTGCCTGTAGTTTTTCTAATACAGGTTTTCAGTGAATATTTCTGCTGTTTGGGATTGTCTGTTTTTCTTATAGACAACTTTATAGCAAATCATTCAGTCCTATGAAACTTAGGAACCAAGGAGTAAGGGTCTAAGGATAGAGGGTGCCATGCTTTACAGATTGTATAACCCTTTGAGGCAAATTTGTGATTTTGGGCTGTATAAATAAAATGTCCTCGGCTTCTGCACTTGTGTAAACCTTACTATGCAAACCACTGTTTAGAATATAAAGGAGACATCAGTGTGTTGTGTGGATTCAGGGCTGTGTTTGCCGTCAGGTCCGAGGATGCGCTCAGAGATGAACCGACTGGAGGGAAGTATTACCCCTCCTCTGAAAAGGAAAGTGAGCTCCAGGCTTCTCTTCATTCACGCAAGGAACAGAAACGGAGGTTGGACTAAGTCGATTCCAGATTGTGAATTCAAAGCAACTAAAAGTGGTTATCGTCTGAACTTCTTGTGTTTCCTGTTCAGTCATGGGCATCTTGTGCATTGTGTTCCTGTGTGTCATAATCCTAATATGGCGATAATTAGTTGAGTGGTGACACCGTATCAGCACTAACTGGTGGCTCCTGTTTATTATACATAATCACATATTCTTATATAACATTTTGCATGTTTCGCCAGGCTTCAAATCAGAACGTCTTGTCGACGCTTGTGTGACCTTCTGCCCTTCGTCAATGGTCAATTAGACACAGCAACAACACTAGAGCTCACTGCAAGGTACATGAGCTACCTGAAGGAGACTCTGCCTCCAACCATTCTGTCTAAAGTAGGTCTACTCTGTCCTTTTAGCAGCATGGAAAGCCAAACTTTTGCTGTGATATAATGTAAAAATTGTCTTGTTTCCCACAGGTTAATAGAGCAGTTGAGGAGAATATGAGACCCCAGAAGAAACGGTACAGACTGTCCTAGCCACAGTTATTAAGACTGGGGAAGTTCATTTTTAGTTTTTTAAATTAAGTTTTTAATGGCAAAAGTGCTAAGTGGGAAATATTTGTCTTTCCCCGCAGAAGAATAGTGAAGCTAAAGAGGAATATCTCACAGAGAGCAGAGCCAGCTGCTAAGAAGTCAACTGAGGGTATGATTATTTACTTTATTTATTGTATTTTTTTGTCAGTTGATACAGTTGTATTGACTATGCCTTCCAATCCTGGGATAACCTTGTCAAATAAATGAATCGCATTGTTTGAAAATCTCGGGTTTGTGGGTTTGTTAACATAGTATTTAATTTCAGATCATGTCTCAAGAAGATGCACTCAGCAGAAGATCTGTAAACAAGTAAATCAGCCGTCTATCACAACAACCAATCCTCCGACAGCGGATCAAATGCTTCCTCCAGCTGACGGCCTGACCACAGTGCATGCCCCGCCGATTCTGTTGGACAAATCGTCCGTTCCCCGGGGACAAATGCTGCCAGTGTGCCAGGATCAATTTCTCTCTGCCTCGTTTCAATCCGTGGAAAATAACTGGATGAACCCGACCTCTGCGTTTATGAACCCCGCTTCAGGTGCCTTCGCATCAGCGATGATCGGCCGCACCTTTTTACCACAGGTGGGACCGCACCCACCTTCAAGCCTCTGGGACGTCACTCCTGGCCTGGTGGATCCTGTAGCTCTCCCATCAGTGAATTTTGTCCAAGCCCACCGCCCGTCTGAAGAAACTACGGTTACAAACCTCATCACACCTCCGGCAGAACAAAGTCAGAGTGATTCACCTCTGGTCGGCCCAGCTGATGGTGGTTCAGCACCAGACTTTACACACCAACCACTCGTCCCATCGTCTATGTTTCAAAGTGCAACCTCGAGTCGTGACGACCTGACGCCTGAGAACGGAAATCAGCCAGAGTCCGACGCTCTGTGCGATTCAGGACTCATCCAGGAGAGTGACCTCTGTAGCAGCAGCCCTTTGACAGACAGCCCACAGGACGTAGTCAGTCCATTTTGGCTGGACTTGCTGTTGGATGGCAATGGTAACTTGTGTTTCCCTGATGCTAATCTTGTGAACATTGTTCTTTCACCTTACACAGGTTCCAACTAACTACATGGTTGGAGATGTCACTGATAATATGCTGTAATATATATACAGCATGGTCACAAAGTCAGTAAAGTTCAGTTTTTCACCACTGTTTTGTTAATGTTACAGATGAAACATCAGATCATTGTAAGAGTTATGGTAGCTGTGCATCTCTTCAATTTCTAAGCAGATCAATCATACTTTATTGTATTTCCCATTTGACTATTTTAAAAATAGCCACTCCATATAAATGGATTATTTGTGTTACATAAAAGGGAAGCCATATGAGGACTGTTGTTTTTGTGTTGCAGCTGAATAAAATGCTATCACTTCAGTTATGAATAATAAACAAATATAGCCAACATTTCTCTAAAATGAATGTGTGTTAGTTTGCAATCAAACCCAAATTATTATTATTATTATTATTATTATTAATTATTCAACTGACTCAGCAGAACAAAAAAATCCCATAAAGAAATTAATGGAATAATTTAATCTACATCTATTTGAATTTCTGAATTCCTCTTCAAATACTTTCCATTCTTAATTGCAGAAATTTTAGTCAATCAGAATATTAAACACTATTTCACAGTTGGTACAAAGTGATTACTCCAACCCTGGCTTGGCTGCACAAGGATTCACATTTACAGTATAAGAAAATACTGTGGTAATTAATAAGTTGTAAAATATAGCCACTAGATGGAGGTATTACAGATTCAAGGTATGATTTACCGGACTAAACAGAATAAAACAGCTCTAAAGATCCTGATCTTATCCCCAAGGAAAAAATAAGAATTTGTTGTTTCTTTAAATATTTTATTTTTTCATATTTTCAGGTCAGAAAGAAATCTCAATGCGCAACTAGAGTACTTGCAAGCCATCTTAAAAAATTATATTTACCTGCAGTGGTCTTAAAGCTATAGTTTATAGAGACAAACCAGATCACTCAACAAAAAAAAAAAAAAAGACACTAGCTGGTTTGGAAACAGTGTTAAGCATCACACTTCAAAATTCACATGTTAAATGTTTTATCCATACATCAAAATAATACAATCTAGTTTTTGATATATAATACGATAAATATTGAAGATATGTGGATAAAACTGATGACAGCAGTGCAGATTGTAGCAGAACACAAATACAAACAAGTTTTAAAGACTCCTCAGCAGTAGAGATGCATTCACATTTTAGCAGCCCCCATTCAAAGGAGACAGCAAAAACTCTCTTGCTACATACTGAAGGTCTAACAAAAATACATAATAGACTAAGCTTTACACCTTCAGCTTTACAAAACATTACATGTTTGCATATCATTTGATATTTGCAGGCACAGTCAGCAGCAGTGTTAACTTCTCATTTTAAACACCACATGGAAAAACAGTATAGCAGACGCCGTTTTGTCTGAAACATCTGAAGAAACTGATATTTGTATATTATTCATTTAAAGTATATTAATTGCACTTACCCTACCAGGGAAAAAGTCAAACACACAGATGTTTCATGAAGATTATGAAAGATTCCAGTGTCTAGTTAACAAGGGCAGTTACACTGAAATCTTCCAGGTTATGTGAAATTACCTGAATGTGAGAGTGTGTATCAATATACTGTAAAGATGTAAAATTAATGTTTTAATTTGGGTTATTTGATCTGCTGTTCATGTGATCTGCCTTCATTTAGGTCCATCTACCTTATTTTAAATAAAGATTAAAGTGCTTAAGAGCTATATCAAACTATAGGATATGCATATAACAGTAGTTATCTTGTAAATATAGAACATGTTTTATAAATAATGAATATTAAATATAGATTTATTTGATAGAAGAATACAAATTATGCTTTAAGGCGTTACTAAGGCAGGGCACTACCGGTTATTTGGCCGATTTCTCCACTTGCTTTCCATTCTCTGGTTTTTCCTGTAGCTTGTAGTCTTCCAAAATGGCCTGCGCCGTGTGCTTGCCAGTCCTTTTCACCACAGCTTTGATCCCCAGGTTGTCAACATTGAAGGCAGTGATACCGACATTAATGGCAGAATTGACAGCGTTGTCTGTGGCTTGTCCTGCTGCTGCCCCGTACCTTCATCAGAAGTCAGATTGGGTGAGAGGTCAGGGCGAGAGGCGAGAAATAGAGGATTTGGGGAGATTTAATTAGTATGCAGAGCAAGGATTGCAAAAATGCCATGCTGAATGTGAATTATAATGTGAGGATTACACCCATGCAAGTGCGCAATCTTAAATTAAGAAATGCCTGACTGCCAGAATCTGAATTTTTATAATTTTCCCACAATGATTCAGCAATGGGGAGGACAATATGCATATAATCATCTATCATGGTATATATAATTTTCCCCACAATATCAATATATTAAGAAACAATTTAATGATAAAGAAAAAATGGGAATGTTTGTTTTTGGCTGATCAAGTTAATTAAATACCTGACAAATCAAGGTACTTCACTTTGTATTTTTGTATAACAAAAACGGTTTGCAAATATGTATTATCTCACGATGTATCACATGATATCGTCCAACCCAATAGAAATCAGCTACAGTGTGTAGATATTTTGCTCATCATTGAAACACGTAGCACCAATTCTTACAATATGGGAATACATGGTAATATGGGAAATCAGGCAGGACAGAAACGTTGCTAATTGTAAAATTTCCATTAGGACATTTGGAGGAATTAGTGAGAAGCAGCACCATCATGTGAATTGCCACCCAGGGATGAGCAGTGTCTTGGCACAGCATGGATGGCTTTAGAGTGCTTTGTGAAAGCCAAATCATTCCAAAAAAAGAAATAAAAAAAGAGGCATGCTTGTGATTAGTGCTGCCATGAGTGACAGAGCTACAGATAATTAGGAAAAATTACATTTCTTCTCATTAGGTGTGTCAAAGATGTTTTGTAGACCCCTAAATCTGTAAAGCAAATCGAAAAGGTAAGTGAGTGCACGTTTGGTTTTGCAGTTATAATGCAAGAGGTCATTTGCATACACATCAAAAAACCTGTCCAGCCAGCGGCGTGAGCCAACATTTGCATCGCTTTTTATTAAAGCAAGTGGTGACAGTGGTCAGACAGTTAAGCTACAATAGAAGGGAAGACTTACTTGTGTTTTACGGTGGTGACTGTCTCTGACGCTACACTTGTAGTAATGTCCTTTGCTGCTACTTCCAAACCCGTCCACATGGTCGCAAATCCTGGGCAAAAACAAGGTACGTTAGGCACATTTTAGTACTCTTCTTATACACAACCTTCCTCTCAGAGAGTATAAAGTGTAGATGCACTCTACCTTGCACTCCACTGGCAGCCACCACCATGGCTCCATCTATGTTGGAACGTCCATCCTTGTCTTTCCTCATAGACTCCGGGATCAGCTTGCCTCCGTGTTTTTTCACGTGCGGCGCCAACTCTCGACCCACGCAGCCAGCGACCGCGCACACCCCGTCCACTGCAGTAACACAGCATTACTCAATTAGAGGTCCACTGCCAAATAACCACACAAGGTCAGGAGAACATGCTGACCGGGGACGACTTAGTCACCTAGAAACTGGCTGACTTTGACAGCTCCACCCGTCGCCTGCTTGGCAACATGGAGGCCTTTGGTGACTGTGGGGCTGACATGGGTGGGTTTGTCCTCCGGCGTGATGTGTTCTCTGAGTTTAGATGCCCCTTTGTGAATGGCCTTGCCCGTGAACTCCGCTCCCTTCACCAGGCCCCAGCTTAGCCAGGACGCACCTGAGAGGACAACAGGACCACACAGGGACAGTCATGCAGTTTCTATTATTTCCTGACTAACTGATAACAAACTAAAGCATAAAGATATTTTCGACCCTTTACCTGTCAGGATCCCATTTGCCACCTTTTCACTCCATTCAGGCAGATTCTTATCGTCCTCTGCCTCCGCCGGTGCGGTCTCCTCGGGTGTAACGATGGACACCTTCTGACTGAGATTAACGGTGTCTTCAGCTTCATCTGGAGCCTGATCATATAGACACATTGGTTAGCTACCGTAAAATGAAAACAGACGATGCGGGCTGAAAATAAGACCTACTTGTCAGTCAAAACCTTTGGACAATTTGTCTGCTACTTTGTGCAAGCTGTACACATCTCCATTCAAATACTTGTCTCCTAGTAACCCCGCCAGTTCACACAATAGCTCCTCTTATTATTCTGTGCTTCTCGTTACAATGCGCTATTTGTTTGCCACAAAGAGAATGACATTTAAAATGTCTCTGTGCAGTCAGAAAACCGTCTCCCTTTGGTGCTGAAAACTCAAATCTTCTACTTGACCCCAAAAAAAGAAAACAACACAAAAGTGCCTACTTGCTGATAGGGAATCACGTCCATCAGAGAAGACAACTAGCCTGACTGCATACATAAGAAATTACTTTGTTTGGCATTGATCTGAGCCACCGTCTCCACCTCCATCATGGCTGAACTGGCACTTGTCTTTCAACTGAGGCTCTGAGGTTGTTCTAACTGGTGCGGATAAGAGCATTATGACTGATTAATTCTCCTCACCTGCCTGTCTCAAATCCCCACAATGCTGAGGCATGGCTAACTTGGAGAAGTGTGCCAACTCAGACTTAAGCAGGAGCAATAGTTTCATGCCAGACCAAAACAATGAGAAAGTTTGGAATCCTCTTAGTCTGCAGCCTCAAAACGTTGCGGAAGCAGCAACTACAATTAGTTTTCATGGGAGAAACAGATTTAATATCTGCACCTATGCTCGAGGAATTTGTTTGTGATGATCGACTTGGAGGAGGTGGAGGGTATTTGGGGGGCTGCCAAAAACGGCAGTGAAATCACAAGCTACCCAACAATTGCACCAAATATCTTTACATGTGAGTACAAATCCAGTTAGCTGGCCACCGTGACCTAAATAGATTATCGTGTGTGGCAAACACTGATGTGGTAAGTCAACATTAACAGTTGAAGCTCAGGCAGTCTAGTAATACATTAATATTATGGAACAATTAGACTGATGAGAGGAATCTCAGCCACTAAATAATAGGCAAAATGAAGATGCACTCACTTTTAATGCTTGTAACTACCAACAGCAGCAGAGCACTTTCACTTCAGTCTCATTTGCCCAGAATAGCACTCAGTTTCCCCACTGGCACAAGAGGATTTGCCAAAAGACATTGTGTAACAATTCTTTGGTGAATTCAAATACTTAAACATATTTTGATGTGAAAACTGTGGAAATACATTTTTAGTACAATTTCTCTGAACATTTGGTCAGTGAGAAAAACAAAAAAAAAAACATAAATGGCACAAAGCTGCAGACGACCTGTACTGATATATATTGAAATATAAAGACCCCATTTGCATTTGTCAAAACATGTGTTGCGCTGTCTCAGATCTGACTGCGCAGCCACACTGACCTGAACCCTGAGATCTGTCATCTGGGACAGCAGGTCCTGGAACAGCTCTCTGTTTGCAGCAGGCAGCTCAGCAGACAGCACCACCCCGACATAATAGCCTGGAGCTGGAGCCATCATGTCCGGAAACATAAACACACCCGTGTTACACAGCAGCACTGGAGAGTCCATCGCCATGAGAGGGTATAGCCAGTCACACACCTGCCAGGAAACAAAACGAGGTCAAACGTATGACGATGTATGAATGTATGTCATTATTTCTGGAACACGTGCCCTAAAACACAGAATAGATGGATAAATAGATCGATAGATACTTTATTGATCCCGAGTGCATAACGCTGACTTAGCCAGTGACTCACCGCATAATGATAATTGCTAAAGTATAGGTTTTTCCAGTATAACCTCAAAATGACTAGCCCATGGTGACTCTGATTAGTGCAGCACAGTGAACTGTCTGAGAGAAGACAAACCAGAGGACACTGTCTCCCTCTGACTGCTGCATGTCTAACAGGATTACAGGGCATACAGTGTGAGCAGGGCTTAGATAATTACTTGCACTCATGTGAATCCCTGATGTCACCCACTGGCAAAAGCACCTGGGAAATTCCCCAGTGAAGAGTCAAATTTCTGTCTCATGATCCTCTAGTGTGAATTGGCTGTTTTAACAAATAGCAGGGCAAAAATATTGCCTTTTTTTTTGTTGTTGCTCAAAACAGAGCTTGTCGGTAAAATTAGGTACAGTATTGATTTAGTTTCTTAATGAAAAGTGAAGCCGACACCACTTCCAAGTAATTTCTTATCTTATCAGTTGTTCTAGTGTTTACATACGAGCTCCACATTTACAAACCAATCTAGTGGTTCAAAGGCCTGAAAGTCTGTAAACTAGCTGGGGACAAAGTAACACGTTTATCTGGACGTGGGCGTTTTTTTTTCTGTGCTTCTCGTTGACTGAATTACATCAAGGCAGAAAATCAGAAAAATCTGGTGAGCATGTCGTACTAATCTGTGCAACTGGTGTGTTTGAGTAATTTAACCTATTTCAAAAGTTGCATTTATCGCGTCACTGCCAGCCATAATTGCAACAGCAGAATCGCTCCAGTGTGGTCCTCGGTGAAAACACATCCCAGCAGGATGATGCAATTGCTGATAAACTGGCCATTAAAAGCATAAATCACATTACTAACAAGGTGCTGTGAACTGGTCCGGTCTTCAGCAGGAGGAGACGGACTTCAATGAATATATTAAGCACCATGCTTTAAAAAAAGATGTCAAATAATTTAAATTCAAATAGTTATATGACACCAAATATATTTTTTCAATTAGATAAGTCATCCAAGGTTTCTCTATATGTGGAGGAAGCTAATGTCCATCTATGCCCAGTGTTGAGCCGGTAATTATCCTGGTGTGTGGGCTTTCCAGGAAGATGACGTCACAACCATAAAACCCCCTGAGATTAGGGCGACGAGTAAACAGCGCTCACATGATCACGTCCATAGGGTGAGGGAGAGAGATCGTTAACAAGCCTATCTCCTCCCGCCGATGAGTCACAGTCTGCGAGGTCTAGATGAGCCGAGCGAACATCTTACGAAATCAGGTCAAAGGGCAACGAGACTTAAGAGGACTGGTGACACTGCAGTGATGACATTTCACTTGCACTTCGCCCATTCAAATGGGAACGAGGGTGGTTTATCTAGTCGAGTGTTTGAGCGTGCTGAAGCACCCTGGGGTGGTGGTGGGGGGGGAGGGGATCTTTATCTCCTCTTACCTGCAGAAATGCCGGTGGTCGGTTGGGCGTGCTGTCAGAGTGGTCGCTGGTGAACCTCACCAGCCGCAGGTAGCCCGGGTACGACGGGGCGCTCACCTGCCCCTCAGGTGTAACAAAGAATATCTGCACACCGTGAGGGACGTACAGCAGCTCCTCTCCCTCCTCGCCAATACTCTGGGGAGACGGCGTTGAGTTGGACGTGCGGCTGTAGAACTCGTCCCCGACCAGCGACATCTCCCCTGAATCTGTCCCGTATGAGATCGACAGGTGGCCCTGAGCCGCCTGAGGGGAGTAGGCCGGGGGCTGCTCGGCCGGACCCAGGGGCCGCCGGGTGGGCGAGAGGGGCAGACCCCCAGTGCCGCCTGCAGGCATGCCTCCTGCGGCCCCTTCTGCCTGGCCACCAGCGGAAAGCAGGTTTGCCGGGGGCGGCCTCTCTGGCTTCTGTTTGGCGGGCAGCGTTGGGTACACACCTTCTGCGGACGTGCCCGTGGCACCGGGGGCGACACCCGGCGTGGGCGTGGGTGCCAGGTCAGCGCTGGTCTCCAGTATGGCCAGGCGGGTGGTGATGTTGTTCAGCGTCTCCTGCATCTTCTGCTGCATCTCTCTGGCCGAGTCCCAGGAGCCGCTGGTGCACTCCTCTCCCCGCGAGGGCACGCTGATGGCCCTGAGAAGGTGCTGCCGCCCTCGCTTGTAGAGCTCCAGGGCCTGCGCCCGGTCCCCGGCCTCGTCCGCCGTGAGCCCCTTGTTGATGCACTCAAAGGCCCTCTCGTAGCCGTCTTTGATCACCTGGAGCCTGGCGTTGTCGAATGCATCTTGTTTGGCCTTCTCCATTCCCCCTGAAACCAAGACAAGGGTGTTTACTCACAGGTTGACACACACACACATCACACACACACACACACATCACACACACACACACACACACATCACACACACACACACACACACACACACACACACACACACACACACACACAGCATGAGAGTGCAGATTGTCACGCTTCATGAAGCCACAGGTTGTTCTACTTAAACCACATTTCACCGCTTCGCTCCACTCAGTGAAACGCTGCAGGTATGTGGCGTTAAAAACAGGTAACAGTAATGGAGGCGAACACAGGCTCGTGCTGGTGATAAAACGCGGTTCATGGCGGACAGCAGCCGCGCGGACTCACCCCGGCGAGACTCAAACTCCCCACGACGGCTTGTTAGTCCTGTTATCTGCGTGGCGTCGTCGTCCAGGCGGTGACTTCTCCGACCTGCGACCTTCTTCCGGAGTGAAGCTGTGGTCTGACGTGACGCGACAGGAAGTTGTCGACGATTTATTTCAACGTGCGTAACGTTTTTTTTTTTTTTTTTTTTGAAAGCGCCGACCGGATGTCGTAGCGAGCCACCATCGGCGCCGGTTTGATGTTTTTAATGTGTTGCAGTTCGTGTTTACGAGCGCTGGACGGCAGTAAACACTGATCCTGACACACGAGTCACCACCGTCCACACTCTATACGATGATATACGTGATATTCATCGGGTTTTACCGCCATCTTGTGGTCACAGCGAGGAACTGCACAAAGTCAAATAAGTCAAGTTAGCGTCAACGCAGCCATGGAAAAATACTAGTGTTTCCGGTGCGTGCTTTCAAAATAATAGTCGCCAAACTAACGCAATCAGAAACAAACCAACAAAGGTTATTATGAGCTTCATTCATGGGTGATAATAAAGATATGCAGTAAAATTACTTATAGTGATGTTTTAATGTTTTACTTACAGTAAAAATAATGTCACCCATGTTAGCCTTGCTTTGCCTACAAACCTTCAGCTGCCTCCGTCCGTCAGATAATAATAATACAAATAACTTAACATTTAAATCTATTATCTTTGATTGACTTTTTTTTTTATGTCTAATTTGATCAGTAAAGAACTACGAGATTAAGTTAGTCAAGTGTGCGTCGATAACGACATGAAAGCATACTTCCACTTCCGGTTCAATTTAAAAAAACATTAACTAAAAAGAATGATCATAAAATCAATGTCAGTTGTTTTCCAGTGGGCAGATTTTTTTCCATTTAAACTAGATTTGTTTTGCTGGTGAAAAACAAACAACAACAAAAGCAAACAAACAAAAAAAACAGATACATCTCTACTTAACTGCCATGGACAACACAATAAAGTGTATATGTTTCTGCTGTGGTCCTTAATGTTTAAAAGGCAATGATGGTAGTATGAGCCCGAAGTATTGACAAACAACAAACAACAAACACACTTAGACTAAAGACATTCAAACCCTTTTTTAAACAAAAACAAAACAACAACAACTACAAAAAAAAAAGAGAAACTGTTTAAATCCTGTTGTTCAAGGCTATAGTATGTGTACTACACCAAGCTGTATTTGTACTGACTCAACTCAAAAGGCAACCCAGCTGCTGACAAAGTTGTATTCCCACGTGATTTTCTGGGGCTAGGACCCAAAGATAGCCGGATTAATTTGTTCAGGAGGTGACCACTTTAATGCGACATGCGACCTCTCCATGTTTACTGGCCACCCACAGCAGGAGTGAGGGGAGCAGAGAATCTGCTGACTCACAAGAGAAGTTCTCAGTAAAAACATCACAGAGACAGGAAATGTCTGCTTTGATATACACAATATTTCTGTTTGATGATGTTCTCGCTGTTTGGATATACCACTGACTTAGTTCTCAGGAAAAAAGGTGGAGAGTGAGGCAGACGAGGCACAAACACTCTCTGTTTTTTTTCTTTTAAAAATTCTGACAAATGTGAAAAGTTCTTAAAATTTATCAAACAATCTCAGTACAAATCAGTGTAGTAAATCAAAAGAGAAGATTTGTTACTGATTTGGAAAACAAAGCAGGTCATGTTGCACTTGGAAACACATTATTATACTGCCTTTAATCTAAGCATAACAAATTGACCATTTACTTTTCCATGCAGCTGTTTTAAATCTTTGTTAGTGTCACAGAGATGCAGATGTAAATCAGCGTGTAGTTTTGTCTGGTGTGAAATGGGGAGGAGTACTGTAATCTGCAGAGGGCGCCGAGCCCGATGTCAAATGGAAAAACATGGAACTGGAGAAAGACAGAGTGGTGTTTATACTGCTGTGGGTTCAAGTTCATCGAGACTTTTTATAACCCTCATAATCTAAGAATTAGGTCCAAGCATGGGAATGATTAGACCTACTGCTTGGTATAAATGTGCCACTAATGACCATTTAATAGCCTTTTTTTTTTCATACACATAAGCATTAAACAGAAAATGCTGCATGCATTCAAAGTCCAAAGGGAAAACCAAAATGCATAATTATCTAAGAAGTCACTATTTCATGTTTCTGTTTTATTATTCTGACTGCCGCAAGAAAGGCATAGGATAAACATCAGCCTCATCTCCAGCCTACATCCTGCACAGATACCGCAGCTCAGGGACCAGACTGGACACGCTCTTCACACACATGGAGGTAATACTGTACGGCTTCACCTCACGTTCATATCCTGTTTAACTATGTCATACCTGGTGATATTCATAAACAAAGCTAGTTCATTTATAAGGATTTTAAACTCTTGTCTTCTGGCGCTTATTTTGTTAATGGCCACATTTAGTGTTGTTGATGTTCTTGATGATTCTCCTTTGAATACATTCACAGGAACAACACTACACTGTACTTTAACCTGTTTAGCCCTCGTATATGCACAGTATACAGTTTATTATGCATCTCAGTGTAACATACGTGTATCATACTAACAAATCACTCTGTTCCTTTGTTGTAGTTCGTGTGAAGCATGAACATGAGAGCATCAAAGTTGTATTGAGTATACTGCAAGGATATTACACGTTTCTATATTGTTGACTGTTTTGCCGGCTGAGGCTCCATAAGGAAGTTGTAAATGTACAATGTTTCGTCATGGTGAGTTCAATGACAGCAAATGTCTGGAACCGAAACAGGCTCGGGATACACGTCTTCTGGCTTTCATGTTGGTTCACATATGAGCAACATGTGTGCCTTTCATTCAAAGGCTGATTTCTTTTAAATCTATAGAATCATAGATGTGGTCTGGTCGGAGCAATAATTTTTCAAGATGACATCAAAATAATAACGTGGTTTATTTTTCCCAGTGTTAATGAAGGTATGAACAGCCGCTAATGACAATTATAGCTGCACTGTTAAAGATTAGACTGACCGCTTTATTTATTGTTGCTCTTATTGTTATTGTTCTGTTGTTTGTCTTCATCAACAGTTGCCACACACAAAGAAGCCACATTAAGATTTAATCTAAAACAGCAGTCAGAATTCTCGAGTGTGTCGATACTCACGGAAAAGAAAGATAACACAGTGATAAATGATGAATAATAACCCAGCCAACATTCAAATGATGTGCACGTGTTCAGTGAAAGAAATATAAGAAGCAAACTAAAATTCAACGTGGTTTATTGGTTTCATTGATCCTCACCTGTTTCAGTAATCTAAATTCACTAAGCTGAGAGTTTCTACCTCAATTTCGTTGCATGAGTGGTACATACACATGTTATTAAACAGCTATATACACAAGCTTGTAATGAATCTGTACTGCTGAATTTTACAGGCTGCTCTGTGGATCTCTTCTACAGTACCACTAATAGCTTTAATAATGTTCTTTTTGGCCCATTAAAAAAAAAGATCATAAAACTGTTTTGCTTTTGTTTCCCTTAGTATGACCTCTTATTTTCCTAGACTACTGGTCTTCAGTTTAATCACTGAACATCAAAACACACCATTACATTTAATGATTAGTCAGTCATATGTTACAGACCTGTTTTGTACTTTTTTTGTACAGATTTTATTATTTCAGCTATGGATACAGTTATGGGAATAATTTATTGCTGTTTTTGATGTGGTGTCACTTTGTTTCAAACATAAAAGTCGATTTTTGTTCCATAACTTATGTAATATGAATGTTATAGTCCATGTTTATGGAAAACATGATGGTCAAAAGTGATGATGATGTCACCTAATTTACACGTGCATGTTTGGTATGTCTTTAAAATAGGGACAGGGTAGGTCAGAAGAAAATATGGGGAAATGCAAAGAGCTGTTTTCTCAGGTATTCATCTCATCTGTGTAAACCAGCTCTGCCTGAATGCCAAAAACAAAAGGCTTTCTTTCATTTACTCTACTGCAAAAACACAACATTGGTAACACACTTATTAGTGCAAACAGAGCATCATAAATAGAGCTTTTGCATCTTGTGTATTTGTGTGTAATTTGTACTATAAATAAAGATCTCTGAGAACTAATGTTACTGCCAAGTTAAAATCATGCTTTCCTTTAATCTTTGCATCAGCTGCAGCGGTTACTTGTGATGAATGTTACCAGTATTAACTTATTTATAGCTCCATGGAAAGCCCGATTAATAAGCAATCAACATAAAAAGGAAGTTATGTCACTGCACCATATGCAGGTAGTTAGACATGGCAAGCGATTACATCTACAGATGTTAAAATCAATATGGAACAATGTATTCTGTCACTAAAGGCAAATTTTCTATCAACAAATGTATGCAAAAGTGTAAAATGTGTACTGATTTGAATTCCATGTGTTTCATGTTCATGAGATAAACAGATATTAAAAGGAGATAAAATGAACTCTAACTATAGATAGAGCCACATGAAAGGTATGCGACCAGGACAGAGGGGAAAAACAGTCAACATCTGATTCCAATTAATGTTTGTGTCAAAACTCATGTCGTCTTTCTTTTCCTACAGACGCTGTAAAAACAAAGCTGGCAAGAAATAAGACAGCTGCATCCTCTGTCCCACATTTTACTATTTTTGAGACCCAAAAATATGCATACCTGTTGCGCACACCTAATAAAACCCGTATGAATTAATGCAGTTCCTAACGGACATCGGAACCTTAAATCCAAGTTTCCCCTCGAGCGACCGCTGAGGCCCATAACATGGTAAGTTATTGTCCCCACAGTGCACAGAGCACAGTGCATACTGGTTACAATAAGTCACTCCTTCAGGCACCAAAAAATGTACTCTGGTATCAGAAAAGTGTTACACAGCAGCAAGTTCACAATAACGAAATATTCCAGTGGTTGTTTCTTTTGTTTACATAATCACCAACTACAAACTTACTGGAGAAACCCACAACCGGATACAATTATTAGGATATAATAATTCTTGAGGTCATAGAGAAAAATTTGTATGACAGACTGCTACATGCCCTGAGTTGCCTCAGGTAAATATCTTTGACCCTCATAACTCACCTTCATTTTAAAAAGGTATGATGGATAATGTGAAGACACTCTATTAATCACACGACACGTATAGTGAGGAATGACAGATGGGGGTTAGATCATCTCAGGACGTCTTGTGAGCTCGGTTTGGTCATTGAGTTGGAAGACACTGAAATAGTTTAAAAAACTTTCAAGTGTAAATGTGCCAATCCTAATTTCTTTTTTTAAACACATTTTTATTGTTCTCAGTCGGTATGCTCACAAGTTACAAGACGCTGAACTTTTTTCTAATGGTGGATGAAAAAAAAAAGGGATTGGATCACAGTTGCTAGTAAAACTTTCCCTGCCCTATGATTTATGAGCAGAGAGATCCTGTTCTTTTCTGACTCCAAGAAGCTGCAGAGTCTTGAGCTATCACTCTCATGGTGAAACAAGGCTCTAATATTTGGAATAAACAGTGTCCTCAGTTTAACCACTCTGTCAGGTTGAAAGCACTAAATATGGAATGAGGTACAACTAATCCGAAACAGTCTTATATTAGGAGTGACTAAGTGTAACACAAAGTAAACCTTTAAGTGCTCACTCATAATAAAAAAAACAAAAAAAAAGTTTCTTCAATAAATCACTCAGCTGTTAAAAAGTTATTAGCTTCACCTGAAGCTATAGTAACTTCTTCCAGGTACTTGACAGCACTGCATATATGAGCATTTTACCTCAGGAAAAATTACTGAGATAACTGACATAATTTGCACTAAACTATGTTTCCCATAAACTTCAGCTCGAGAGGTTGTTGTGCCTTGACATGGTTTGGGGTTAAGACATTTCCTTCTGTAAAAACTCAAAATCCAATATATTAAAGTAGATTTGCAGAAATATTGCTTTTTATTCTGTAACAACAGTTAAAATATTAAATGGAGAGACGTGTTTCAACTAGTGAATTGTGCTTATGTGGTTGTGAATCACTCCCAGGCAAAAGCATGTTAAGTAGTTTGGCTAAGGTACATTATATTTAGATATGATGTATCACTCTGTTTATACTTTCAGTCCACGGGAGCTAAGTGCACTTTTAGTTACCAGTGAAGAAGTTCTTCTTCCCTCACTAATGCTCATTCCAATGTACGTATTGCATACTTTCTTGCCAAACATGTAGCTGGAAGCTTTGCTTCTGTTGAACCACATTTCGAGTTTGAAACTAAAAAGTTGCCTGAAGTCATTACAAAAATAGTATCCTTGCTGCACATATTGTGTGCTTCTGAAGTTCTGTCTCTCCTAATAATCATCAACCAGATTCAGGAGTAGGAATCAGGTCAAATGTATCTTGCCATATTTGCATGTTGAATGTCTAGCATGTGAACCTAAAGCCCCTGACCATATTTGAAGAATATCAAGTAGATTAGCCATACTAATGACAAACCCAGTAATGGAAGATTCACAAACACATGCAAACATCATTGGTGCGGTTTCCCATGACAGTAAAATATCATTGGCAGGAAAGTGCGGGAGGGAGGCCAAACATATTGGGTCTGCTAAATCAACATCAAGACAGCCATACACTGGTCCAAGAGATAGAAAAATAAGGAATATATTGAGTATTCTGCAGATTTTTGCAATCTCTAGCTGCAACTTTATTTAGATGTAGAGTTCTTTTTGTAAGCAATTATATGTTTTTTGCAGAATACAGAAAAATGTGGAAAACAGATTACATTAATGGGGGTGAAAGATTGAAATAAAAGGACTCGGTCCAAGCATTCCTAAGAGAGATAGCATCCCTAAGAGAGAAAAGATACTGTAATCATCATCACGACTGACGATGTTTGTAAAGTGAGTGTTGAAAAAAGCATGATTGATGACCTGCAGTGGTACCTTGAAATGCATGGTAATTACATTGCTTTCAAATAACATTAGAAGTGTTTTTTTGTTGGTTTGTTTTTTTTTGCCACCGTACAGTATGCAGCATGATTCAGTAGTAGTGACAAAACAATGTCAGGATATGGCTAAAATGAAGAATATATGTTTTGGTAGCTGTATCATTTTGACACTAGATGGATATCCTATAAAAATAGTAAAAGCAAAGTCAATTTAATTGATTTACTTGTGTGACATAACCCACAATGAAGGTAAAAAGACAATACAAATCTTGCTCTACAATACCAGTGTCACCTCTTGCTTCAGCACATCATAACTTATAGAACTCTTGGCTGAATCTCCAAGTGTGGAAAATGGAAATGTGTTCTGCATGCCAGCACAGATAGAAGAATGCATCAGCTGCATTTAGGAGTGGCTATATTGTCTTATCTCAAGGCTACGGCTGAAACAATCAATTTTTATTTCATGATCTGTTGAACTTGACATCTGAAAATGTAATAAATTATGAGTAATTATGTATGAATAACCTGACATGACCTGGCGTTAAGGTATGGTACCAGAACTTCTCTTCCTATCTCACATACTCACCAACTTCACCAACCCCTTGAACCCCTTGAATCTTAACATTGACAATGATAATAAAGCTTCAAAGTTTGAATTAAAGTCAACCTCTAGTCAAATAATGAATTTTGTTTATTGTTACTTCACTTGGATGTTTGGCTTTTACTATGCAGAATGATGTAAGTCACCAGAAGGCTGTTTTCAAATTGATCCGCCGAAGGGGTCTGAGTTCAAGGCATGTATATGCAAGCAGCCATGTCAATCACAGTCCAACATGTGCTAACTCACAATGTCCATACATCTGTACATCTTGTATCTAGCAGTTAAACTTTTGCAAATTTATAGATTCTGAATTTTTCAACCAGGTAGAAGGAATAGATGTAATTTTAATAATAATTTTACTTTTTGTGTACGAACCAATCCGATTCAAATTGTCATTCATAGTAGAGTATTTTTATACATCTTAAAACAAGTCTGAAGGGGATCTTTAAAAAAAATGTTCAATGCTGTTTGAAATCATCACATTCTTAATTCTGTTTGCTGGTTCTAATAAATGAAATATTATTTTCCAAGTCATCAGTTTTTAGGGGCCTCAACATTGCATCACATGGAAAACTAAAAATATCTTAGTATTCGTTTTATACACATTTTCCTGTAGCTTGACGTATCCCGTTTCTTTGGAGACTCTGTCTTGAATTCAAAATAAACTTCTGTGGGTTTGAACCATGCTTGACAACATGAATATGTAACGATGGATTTACTGCAGTCCGTGGGGATTATGGGGTTAGGTCAGGCATGGCCTTAATGAAACCTTTTTTTCTCTATAAATGAAATTTATGCCGTACATGAAAAATCTGCTTCTTTCATTTAGGTTTTTCCTTCAGAGAAAAAAAACTTACACAGAATTTCTTGCATAAATTCCTTGTGTTATGAAATTTAATTAACAAACCAATTAGTTGGCTTCCTAATATTATATTGTTTTGTGTGAATCTGTAAAGTTTGACTTCCTGCAGTGACAAAGAAACACTGTCTCGGACCATTGCACTACCACTGGCTGGACAGAGAGGAAACAGCAGACTGGAAATCTGGACCATGAAAGCACAGGGAATCCCGTCTACGTGGCTTATGACTCCCAGAAACTGCTGGAAGAGGGGAAGGGGAGAGTTGTTGGCCTCCAGCTCACTGCTCTTGAAGGGAAAGAGTGAAATATTGCCATCCCACTCCTGTGACCAGCAGCAAAAACAGAACTCTTATATGTAGCCTATAATTAACAATGATTATACTGTGAATCTGTGCACTAATGGCTTGTGAATGCACATAAAGTGAACAGTTTTCAACATCACTCCCTGAAGAAATCCTAATTCTAAGAGTTTCTTTGGTTCCTTAGTGTGCATATGTGTTTATCCAGTCTGGTGCATTGTTAATGAAAATGGGTAACCACAAGATAAACATATTGTGCAACCAGTTTAGGTCACAGAATAAATAATGAAGTAGTATATTGGCTGTATCAATTCTGACCACCCTTCAAACTAAAAAACGGTTAGTTTGAAGGGTGGTCAGAATTGATACAGCAGACATCAAGATATATCCAAACTTTCAGTCCTAGCTCAAAGCATGCACAATTCCCACAATGCAACTTGATACTGTCTTTTCATTGGAGCCTCCCTTCCTGCCACGTGTATTTCCTCCATACCCCCAGTTGTAATGCAGTCTTTCTGTTAACATTTTTAGTCTCCAAGTTCAAACCGAGGGGACCCTGGTGTCACCACTCAGGTTATTATCTCAGACTTGACCAAACTTCCTCCAAAATCACAGAATACATTATACATGTGTCTAAGGAATTACATCTTTATTGGGTGATTCTGCACCTCACGATTTACATCCAGTATCAACTTTGCAGGAAGTATTGTGCCCTTATGCAAGAGACTAAAGTTATTATTTTGGTATTCCTAAAAAGGTAAAAGTTGTGGTAAATCCAACTCTGAGGAGTCACTCAGTGGTGTGATGGATAATTTTAAACCATTTGCATACAGTACGCACTTGAACACGGTGCTGCATGTCCTCCATTGGCACGGTGGAAAACATCTGGATGTTTTCCACAAGGTTGAGTCATGAAATAACAAAAAGTGAAGCCAAACCTGCGCCTGGTCTGTTGGTTATACTGTCCAATTAAAACTGTATTGCACTTGCCCAATAATATTAAATATTCTCCTAGCTGTCACTTAAGCCAAGAGCACTCAAGTAGATATCCAGTAAAAATAAAGTGTGTTATGACACCACTGTCCAATATATGTGCGCAATATAGGAGGATGGTGCTCCAGAGGAAAGCAGAATGCTCATTTTAACATCACACTCAAAAAGTTACCACATTCTTCTTGGAAGCACTAACGTTGGGCTTAACAACATTTCCCAGCTGTTGAACTTGTTTCGAGGGTCAAAGAGCACAAACAATCAGTAGATGTAGTAGTGGCTCAGTGGGTAGGGGGGACTTGGGTTCTGCTCCCAGGTGCGCTGAAGACGCCCTCACCCTAAGCCCTGTCCACACATGTTACGGGACACCTATATGTATATGTATGCATGTATGTGTGAATTGGGGGGGCTGTATGTATGTAGGGTGTAAAAACAAATTTGTTGTGTGTGTGTACAGTTGCATGCCAATGCCAAATAAAGATTTCTATCTCAATTCTTCTTCTAATACCAACAAGGCTGCCAGACTGCCATTTAAGTTTGTAGAAATTGAATCAACATTAGCTGACAGAAAACGACTTACAGTATACACTTATTAACATATGAATTCTCTGTCTCCTTCCTTTTGTTGCAGGGTTCTGACAGAGTTAAAATCCTCACTGTGTCATGCAAACTATACTGCAAGCCAGGGCTCATAGTACAGTTACTGAAGCTTTTCCCAGTATTTGGGTTGGCTCAGGTAATGAAAGGTGTTGAACCCGGAGGCGATGAATTGCTTTAAACAAGAATGATTTGAACTTTATATCCTCATGTGTTCTTTTGTTGGCACACAGAAACCGTCTGCTGTCAGGTTATAATTCAAAAAGAGTCATCAGGTCAAGTGTGCAACTGTGCAGCAAAAACAAGATTGTTCTGTTGGTGATGTGGTCGCATTGATGCTGTTAGTCTCAAAATTTGTTGAAACTAAGAGAATAATCTGAGTACAGGATCTTAGAGATCTTACTGTCAAAAAACTTTGTGTATTTTCCATTAAATTTAACATTACCAAATCTTTTCTGTCCACGTGCCTGTGTTGGACAAACTGTTCAGGAAGTTGTTGCATGCTGTTGATCCCTCTTGTGCTTTGAGCCAGCCATGGGATTTGGGAAAAACGTGAGACTGCAGCTGCTGGTGGTCATAATCGCCATAATGTTTTTTTGTAACTTTGCTGTCTGATAGTGTGTATTAATGTGAGACGCACAGTGATATACGGCAGGAAACCTCACGGTGACATCTTCAAAAGAAATTTAAGACAGAGGAGCCTTGAGTTGGAAAATACATTTAGGGGGAAAAGATGAGGGGAGGAAAAGTGAATTATGTATGGATAAAGGGCTCAGTTTCAGGAAAAAAGTATCTCTGCCACAATTTCTCTCTGAAAGATACAAAATGACCTGTCTGTTACCACTCAATTCACCTTACGTTTACATGGAAACATCTGCAGGACTTGAATGATATCAGACAGAATTTTTCAACTCGTTACACTCCATTTCCATGAAGTATGCAGATTCAAAGGTCTGGGCTCAGGCGACAGCAGGACAGCACTAAAAACACTGAAATCAACTTTAAATATCTGAATGTTTAATGGAGTATAAATAACTGCATCCACAATATGGGTAGCTGCAATAGAAACATAAAACAAACAAAAAAACCTATCATATGAAATCACATAAAGTATGATTAAAGTACATAAAACAGAAAACCTACCACATGTAATCACACAAAATACAATGTGCACAAAAACTGGCAGTAAAAAAGAAATAACACACAACAGCCTTTTGGAGGAATCCTTATGAGGTCCTACTTGAGCATTTAACAGTTTAATACCATCAAACGAATCGGCATGAAATAGTGCTGGATATATTCACAGGTAGCCGCACCTCTGAATTGTTGCCCACATCTCACATTTTGTTAAAGGGATACTTTGCTGATTTTCTACCAGCTTCACATCATTACAATGTCGGTTGAAAATCTACAAAGTATCCCTTTAAGCAAGTCTGACCAGGCTAAATAACAGGTGCCATTCTTATGTGATTTGGACTTTTATCCAGCATCAGAAAAGAGTCCAGGAATCACTTGTTCTTGAAATATTGTCCATTGAGTTATTGCCTCCGTGTCGCAATATTCCAGTGAATTTTCCACTTGTTACAGATGCTAATCTCCATTGAACACTTGAGGATTGGTGGATTAAGCAATGGTGGAGGCTGCTGTGAATATTTTGTGTTTTTGTGTTGTGTCACGTTTACTTCAAAGTTGATTTTGGCAGGTGGATGTCCTTGAAAAGGAATATGGAGAAATTTGTATTATATCAATATTATTTAATCCACATGTGCTTTTTATTGCTTTTTACATAATTATCTAGACTGGAGCCAAATGATTGGTATTTTGGACCTGCATGGAGTAATATAAAATATAATGACTGTCTGTTTCTCATTGGAGAAGAATATGGACTCCATCTGAAGACAGCACAACAGTTTAAATCAAAGAGATATGGATCGTTTTAGTGTACAAACACGTGGGTTGTGGTAAGCCTCAGTCAGAAGCCCATTTTCTTCTTGCATCAAAACATTTAAACTGCATTTGAAAGATGTTTTTAATGCAAAATAAATATTTAAAGATATTTTAAAGCCACCAGCTTTAGTATTTTTAACTTTTGAATTATTTTAATAGTGTAAGTTTTTGCTCATAGAAACATTTGTCAATGCCAATAAATAATGGTGCATAAATTGTTGTTTGCTGCATTTTTGGATAATACCACCGGGGGGCACAAAAAAAAGGTTGGACATTTTCAAATTCTGCACTTAAAGTACAGTTTGGAGAAAACGATGACTGAGCTTCATTTAGGTTTAGGGTAAGATGTCAACGTTGGGAATTTTCAAATTTTCAACACTTTCACTCATAGATGTTTTTTGAGTTTTTGAGTTAAAGTAAGTCTTTCATCAGCTTTTTCTTCAGAAAAACTTAAAAATCACACATCAACAATGTATAACAATGTCACAATGAATTTGATGGATAAAGCAAGGTGGCATCATTAAAGCTTTTACTACGAAGCAGCTGCAGCCACATTAAAATGTTCAGTTAGCCACTGATGGTCAACTGAACTGATGTTTTTGGTCATTTTGTGTCAGTAGATTATATTACAAACATAGTTAAGGAGGAAGTAACATTTTTCACAAAGGCATGTGTATATATCAAGAGCATATGCACGCCAGCCAAGTTTCTTTTTAAAGTCTGCTGTTGTATTTATCAACTTTAACTGTAACTGTATTTATTTGTGACCATTTCACTCACATTTTGGACCATCATATGGATTTAATCTTGTACTATACTGACAGTTTCTCCAAATATCTGCAAGAGTTCACTATGCCAGGTTTGCTCTTGTTACAATCTTTACTGACAGCTGTCAACAGTGAAAGAGACAAAAGGTGCTTGTTGAAACGTTTATGTGAAATCACTTCATTTAAAATAAATTCATCTCAAGGATAAAACTGTAATCCTCTTCTCATGCATCCTTTTAGCAGCCCAAATATTATGTAACATTTTGGTATTCATGAGAGGAAACTGTCAAACAAAAGTCTGCTTCTTTTGGGTAAAGCCATTAGATGAGACATAGGCTATCTATGATGACTGGTTTTATTATGATTAATATTTATGATGTCATTTATAATTATAGATGGTGTTTTTATATATACACACATAAATACAAAAATAAAATAAAAAGAGTTAAGTTTTAAACAAAGACATTTGGGTGTGGAAGTCATATTAATACAACAAACGCTTCTAGAAAGAAAGACTTTTAGCCACGTAGTATTAAAGTAAATAAAGACCTTGGCAAAATATGTTCAATAAATTGTCTGATCTGAAAAAAGAGAAGATTATTTACTGGACTTCATTTTTGCTGCTCTGTAAATTATTCCTGGCAGTCTGTCAGAGCATGACAGATTATGTAATTTTGAATCTGCCTCTCTGTATGACACATACCACAGAGATGAAAACACTAAAGTTGCTGTGCTCCCTAGATCCTTATCAACTACTATATGTAAAATGTCAAATTACCGTACTTAGTATTAAGCTTGATAGTGTTAGTTAGGATGGTTTAACAGATACCAAACCTGATAATAGTCCTGCAAACATTCAGGTATGTTTCAATCACTTCTTAGAACAGCAAAGTTGACCTGACTGTTAGTAGAAATAGTGCAGTTTGATGAAGGACAAGCTTGTAAATGTATTTCAGATAACTAATAATGCCTCACTAATCAGACACTGGGTAACAACAACACTTTTTTTAGAGATTATAGAGATACAAGAGTATCTTGTAATTAATAACAATTGTACACTAGGTAAAAAAACAAACATTTTTTAGAATTTAAGTAAGAAAAAGTACCGATCCAAAATGGATCTAATCAAGTCAGGTGTTCAGTGAAAAGGCAATACATCACAGTGGATTAGAGAGTTGACATGGAAAAAGATTTCTGAATGGTAAAAATCCTGGCGTCTGAGGCCTGTCTCACAAAGTAAGTTTATCACTGTCAGGCTATCATGAAGCCTTCACAAAACCTATTACTAGTGATCCCTGGAGCCACAAAGTTGGTTATCCAGCTACATGTCCATTCACAACAGTAAAGTGGGATTAATAACAAATAGCAAATAGAAAAGCTACGGGCCTAAAATTAGCCCAAAGCAAAGCCAGAATTCTTGCTTCATAAAACATGCTTGATAAGTAGTTAGTAATAGTTGTTAGTACTGATAAGCTACAGACAAACAAAGTTCAAACCCCTGCAGTCACTTTCTAGTCATTTTGTGCTGCAAAACAGTAAAAAGGTCTTATTTATATTTGAGCAAATAATCAGTATCTGTAACCTATCTCTTTTGAAAGTCACCTTGTTACGGTTTTGCAGTCATGCAAGGTAAAGAAAGACTTCCCTGACCTGGAACTGTCGCTCAGCACGTACTGAGTGGATTATGATTCATGTTTGCTTCGGTATGAATACAGTTCAAATTGCAATACTGCTTGGATAATGTTCAATCGTATTCCCCAGATTTTATTTTATTTTATCGTGGCCGCGTCTATACATGATGATACTGCAGTGGAAACTCATCCAGAACTGAGCACACAGCCACCGTGCCAGGAACATGTCAACTCTTTGGAGTCAATGTTGCATCCAGATGACGAGTCACTTTCACACAGCTGCATCCAAGGCATTCACCGATACACACATTTACTGGCCCAGACAGTTCTTCTGGTATGCTTACATGAGTGATTCGTGGCAATTAAAAACAGACCTAAACCTGCCCTGAGCTCCTACATTTGCATGTCAGATAAGGTATACTTGTATAATTGTAATTGTATAAATGTAAATGTAAACTTCCTGCATTTTGTAGTTTGTTTAGATAGTTAAGTCATTAATTTGCATCAATGACACCCGATCAGCTTAGTTATATATATGTATATAACAATACATTATTTTTTTAAATCAAAATGCTTTTCAAAAATCTGAACTGCAATTAACTTTAATTCTTTAGCAGTAGGAAAATGTTTTGAAAATTGTGTTTTGTAAAAAAGTCACAGCGTGATGCACTTTCAGGGGCTGATTTATTTCAAGCATAGAAAACTCAGGTCAATAATGTAACGCTCGGTCACTAAATTACAAACAATAAAAGCCTGAAAAGAAGTGAAAGCTCTTTTGGCATAAAGATATTGTATATGAATCTGCCGTGTGGTTTCACTTGAGGATGAGCACACAGCTGCCTGTTGGTGATAATGATGAGCAGTGGAAACTGTCAAGCCAAGTCAAGTGAAACTTGAATCTGTTGTTGGTGATATCAGCAGTCTCATAAATGACTTAATAATTGATTGGAAGATCCCTGCTGAGTACAGTGTAAAAAAATCAAAAACCAAATGGAAAAGCAATAGGATCCTCCAGCAGATGTTTTCTGAATTCTCAGACATTGTTGTAAATGTGTAAAATATTGCCTGCTGTGTGTCTGACTGCAGAATGTATTCCCTCTCTCTGTAGCAAGATGTTACTGTAGCAGTTTGCTTAGTTACTTAATCTCTGCTGGTAAATGTAACAGTGACTGATGCAGTCTAAACATATTATAATTTCTCAGGGATTTTAGTGTTTAGGGAAATATATTAAAAAACAAACAGGAGGATAGATGATTTATTTTTATGGTTATAAAGACTTGATTTCTAGCCCACCTTCAGCATTATAAGCAGACTACTTAATTACATTTATATCTTTATACTGCCACGTAGTATCTAAGCAGCTGAGGATGTTTCACTGATACTGAATTAGGGTCAGTCAATTGCAACATGAGCCTCATTACACAAGACACTAAATCCCCCTGGAAGGAACACAAATGTATCAAACCTCTACTTGAGATATGGCGCCTCGCCTTCCTTCCTTTATGCTGAAAAAGCTTCATCAACTCACATCAATAATTTGTTTTCATCAAGATGTAAAATATGGCAGGCCGAGTTAAATATATAGTACTGAAAAAAAATACCAAACTGAGTAGCTCCATATGTTTTAATCCGAGATGTACAAAGTGACTTCATAGGTATGGTGGGAAGCAGGCAAGCTTTGGTTGAAACAACCATAGAGTACAGATGTGGATATGTTCATTTATGCAAAAAGGTACAGGATTTAAGGGAAATCATCTATTTTCTGTCCTATATATATCTGTTGGTCTTCCTGTATAGTAAAAAATAGAGCAACATATTTTTGTACTTCTTGTTTGATTGGCAGACAAGTTATTATTGAGATTTTCCACAGGCCACTGACTGGCTGAACAGTCAGAATACTTCACTTAAGATGTCATTTGAAATATTACTAAATAAAACAGCATGTAAATGGAAATACAATGATAATGAGTGCGATGACTTAATCACTTCAAGAAGTGCTTCACAAGCTGCTTGGCTCAATAAAGCCTGTTGTTGTATACTGTGAATTATTTTTAACGTAAAATTACGGACAAACAAAAAAAAATTGCTTTATGCACTTTGGCATGTTTTTGTATGTTCGAGTTTGTGTTTGTATCTTGGCACTTGGCAGATTTTTACCCATTTAAGTCCATCCAAGAAGCTATAAACTGCACTGAAGAGTTTTGCACAAGAGCCAAAAATCAGAGGGAGCTAACCACAGGGCAAATATTTCAACTGGCTTTATTGTTATAAACGCCAGCTTAAATGTGATTTACACATTCATGTGATAAACATATAGCAATGCATTCATTCATTCGTTCATTTCATAATACCTATTGTAAATAAAATCACAATTACTGATTTTAAAGTTATTATGAATGATTGATTGGTTTTCACATTATGCAACTTATATTGCATAATTAGTTATTTGTATTTTTATGTTTCATACACTGTATTACATACTTCTTATGAAAAATGGAAAAAGAGAGTTATTTTTGCACATTAAACCAAGTTTATTTTATATTTGACATAACTTTGTGGATTGCCAAACTCCCTCTTAAACATACAGAAAAATTACTGGGCCATTAAAAAAGGATGACTCAGAAATCTTGCAGTCTAACTTAAAGACCCTGGAAATACAAAATGCAGACATAATATTTAGATTTGACATTTGATATTTTAGGCTCTTTTTTCTAAACTAATGTCGAATACTTATTTAATACTTGTCCTTACCAGGACATTAGAAACAACTCCATACAACAATCTCTTCAGAAGCCCTTTTCAAATTGGCATATTTACGTATATCAAGAAATGCTCTTTAGTGGATGATGTTTGAACAATAGAAAGGAGAAAACCTGCAAGTAGATACATTGTTCCAAATGATACAAGCATAGACAAAATGTACATGATATCTTAACTTACAGCTAGAGAAATTAAAATAATGTAACAGTTTAAGTCTTAAAAAACATCACCATTTCTTTTTCAATCTTTATCATGCTGAGTTTTATAAATCTTCCCAAGCTGCTAGTAAAATCTATTTGCTTTAACCCTTCACCACTAGCAAAGACATAAAGAAGTGTAGAATTGAAATGTTTTCATTGTTACCCCAATGGTTTGCATTTAAGAGATTTTATCGCTACCCTGACTTGCTCTGTGTCTTTAAAGTCATGCCAAAATGTTTATTTGAAACACTGTTTACACAATGCTGAATTAAAAGATTCTTTTCAGACATTACAAACACATATGAATATACATTCAAAGCACCATTAAACTGCTTATGAGAATAGGTTTATTTCCGTCAGTATACCTATTACAGTATATTTGAAATCACTGACATTTTAAGTGTAGCCCCTGTATTAAAACACCGGATTCCACCTCTGGGTTTGGTGTCTCTCTCTGCCTTTACAATGTTGATGTTATCATCCATCCATGCTTAGTTCCTTCCCCTCCTTCTGTTGCCAGCTGGTAAAAAAATAAGGGAAAAGGATAGAACCATAAACATGTGTCAGTCAGCCATCTCACATCGAATACAACATTATGTGAATGTAGACCATGTACTGCGTTGAAGTTTGAAGTCCAGGCTCTGATCCCATCACTCCCCACAAGTGAACACCAAGATCAGCACAGCAGGAAGTAGGGGAGTGATGACGCAACTCCAAGCGTTCACGTGGTTGCTGAGGTGGAGGCGAGGCTCACAAAGTGCTATACGAACAGTAGCTGCAGCGGCATCAGCACCAAATGTCAGCATAGCTTTCATGTGAGCATGGTGGTGGCAAGCATGGCGGCAAAAGAGTGTGCAGCACACGGTTGGCTTAATGGAATAGTTTGACATTTTGAGAAATATGCATACTTGGTTTCATGCCAAGAGTTATATGAGAGGATTGATGCCATCCCCATTCCATACGGTAAATATGAAGCTGCATTTCAGCAGCTAGTTATGTTAACAATAGCCACCTACCAGCACCTCCAAAACATCTAATTAACACGTTATATATTTTCTGTTTGTTTAATCCACGACGCGAAAACCCAGCATATTGTGTTTTTTTTACAGGGGGTTATGTGCAGGACTATTTCTTGGCGAAAACCATGGATGTATTATAAGAGCTGGATACCGGGCCCAAAAAACTCCTGGTGCATACGGCATAAAATTGGGTTACTTCCAGGGGTATGCGGTCCACTGAATATGCACAATAGTGTTAATCCCCTCATACCTCTGGCCCAGAATGAGCAACCACGTATACAGAATAGAGAATAATAAATACTATGCTACATACTACGCCACATGCTACAGGATAATACATTTAGAATAACATTCTCCTATAATAATAAGTAATTAAATACACATGAAATACCCTGAAGAAAAATTGGAAGCAAAGCTGAGCGGTGGCGCCGTATCTAGTTCTTATTATACGTCCATGGTGCAGACACAGGTGCAAACACAGGAAGTTACTGTACCTGGCCAAGAAATATTCCAGCACATAACCCTATGCAGTAGAGTAAATCCTTTTACACTTTGTTTTTTGCGTGGATTAAATGAGATATAAAGCATTCATTTGTGTAGGCAGATGTTGCTACCTACAGCTGCTGGCTGTGGCTTCATATGTACCAACGGACATGAGCGTGGTATCAATCTTCTCATATAACTCCCAGCAGGCAAGTGAGAAGCCTAAGCATATTTCAAATTATTCCTTCAACTACACCCACCAGGATTGAAGGGGTGAGTTGTATATATGATGCAGGAAGAAAGGGTTTGCCATGTGAACGTAGCAGTGGACTCAAGTTGACTGCTGGAACTAGCTCTCAGGCTTCACTGCATTTGCAGGATTTTTTCTAGACTGGCTGATTTTTTTGTTTTTTACCTAAAACTCTCTGGGGAGCTTTTCTTCTTGAACTGCCTTCTATAAAGGCAAACAAACATGTAAGTCATACATTATTTAGGATCATTTTTTTCCCAGTCCCCGAGATGTACAATCTAATAAAACTCACCTTTGATCATTTTGGTAAGTCTCTCAGGGTCAAAATTAGGGTTCCCTTCAATGGTGGAAATTTCTGAAAGATCAGCTCCTGATGGAAAAAGAAAATCATCGTCACAGTTAAACTGAAATATTTTGTACGGGGATGCATTGTACTGTTCTGTGAGAAACTTTGCCATAAAGAATAATCAGGTTATACTCTGGTTATTTTAGCCCTAATATACAAATTAAAATTAGAAATTTCTTCCAACAAAACAACAAATCACATTAACCACTGGGAAGCTGATGTGCTGTGAGTATTAAAACCTTGGACACCACTAATCATTCTAGTCACACAAAACTAAGACAATAAGCCACAATGCTTAAAATAATAATGATCCTAATTGGTGTGAATGCTGAAAGCAGTCTAATCAGCTCATTCATACTTTCAGGTGTAAACTCATTTCAAACCAGAAAATCTTGAAGAACTTTTATACATACTCTCTTTTATTCAACTTTTATCTCCCATTCATAATATTTAGACCATTTCCCACTTTTCTTACTAATTCAAACTCCCTACAGCTGCTTCAACCGAATCCAGCAGTCCAGTTTAGTGCCAGCCTTTTAACAAACATTCAGCTATTCCACATCTTTCACATCACATCTTTGTTTTTGTTGTTTATAGTGTTGTTTTGTTGTCATTTTTTTGTCGTTTTTGTTCTTTATAGTGTCGTTTTTTGTAGTGTTTTTGTCGTTTTTTGTTGTTTATAGTGTTGTTTTGTCGTGTTTTTGTTGTTTTTTTAGTTGCGTTTTTGTTGTTTTTGTGGTTTTGTTGTCGTTTTTGTTATTTATACTGTCGTTTTTTGTTGGTTTTGTTGTTGTTTATAGTGTCGTTTTTGTTGTTTTTTGTTGTTTATAGTGTTGTTTTTGTTGTTTTTTGTTGTTTATACTGTCGTTTTTGTTATTTATACTGTCGTTTTTTGTTGGTTTTGTTGTTGTTTATAGTGTCGTTTTTGTTGTTTTTTGTTGTTTATAGTGTTGTTTTTGTTGTTTTTTGTTGTTTATAGTGTTGTTTTTGTTGTTTTTTGTTGTTTATACTGTCGTTTTTGTTGTTTATAGTGTCGTTTTTTGTCGTTTCTGTTGTTTAAAGTGTCGTTTTTGTTGTTCTTTTGTCGTTTTCTCATTGTTTTTGTTGTTCTTTTGTCGTTTTTGTTGTTTTTTTCTCGTTTTTGTCCTTTATAGTGTCGTTTTTTTCCTGGTTTTTGACGTTTTTTTGTCATTTTTTGTTGTTTACAGTGTCGTTTTTGTTTTTTTTGTTGTTTATAGTGTCGTTTTTGTTGTTTATAGTGTCGTTTTTGTTTTTTTTGTTGTTTAAAGTGTCGTTTTTGTTGTTCTTTTGTCGTTTTTTCGTTGTTTTTGTTGTTCTTTTGTCGTTTTTGTTGTTTTTTCGTCGTTTTTTGTTGTTTACAGTGTCGTTTTTGTTGTTCTTTTGTCGTTTTTGTTGTTTACAGTGTCGTTTTTGTTGTTCTTTTGTCGTTTTTGTTGTTTATAGTGTCGTTTTTTGTCGTTTCTGTTGTTTAAAGTGTCGTTTTTGTTGTTCTTTTGTCGTTTTTTCGTCGTTTTTGTTGTTTATAGTGTCGTTTTTGTTGTTTTTTTCTCGTTTTTGTCCTTTATAGTGTCGTTTTTTTCTTGGTTTTTGACGTTTTTTTGTCATTTTTTGTTGTTTATAGTGTCGTTTTTGTTGTTTATAGTGTCGTTTTTGTTGTTTTTTCGTCGTTTTTTGTTGTTTACAGTGTCTTTTTTGTTGTTTACAGTGTCTTTTTTGTTGTTTTTTTGTTGTTTTTGTCATTTTTTGTCGTTTTTCTGTCGTTTTTTGTTGTTTATAGTGTCGTTTTTTGTTGTTTATAGTGTCGTTTTTGTTGTTCTTTTGTCGTTTTTGTCCTTTATAGTGTCGTTTTTTTTCCTGTTTTTGACGTTTTTTTGTCATTTTTTGTTGTTTATAGTGTTGTTTTTGTCCTTTATAGTGTCGTTTTTTTTCCTGTTTTTGACGTTTTTTGTCATTTTTTGTTGTTTATAGTGTTGTTTTTGTTGTTTATAGTGTCGTTTTTGTTGTTTATAGTGTCATTTTTGTTGTTTATAGTGTCGTTTTTGTTGTTCTTTTGTCGTTTTTGTTGTTTATAGTGTCGTTTTTTGTTGTTTATAGTGTCGTTTTTTGTCGTTTTTGTTGTTTATAGTGTCGTTTTTTGTCGTTTCTGTTGTTTAAAGTGTCGTTTTTGTTGTTCTTTTGTCATTTTTTCGTCATTTTTGTTGTTTATAGTGTCGTTTTTGTTGTTCTTTTGTCGTTTTTGTTGTTTTTTCGTCGTTTTTTGTTGTTTACAGTGTCGTTTTTGTTGTTCTTTTGTCGTTTTTGTTGTTTATAGTGTCGTTTTTTGTTGTTTATAGTGTCGTTTTTTGTCGTTTTTGTTGTTTATAGTGTCGTTTTTTGTCGTTTCTGTTGTTTAAAGTGTCGTTTTTGTTGTTCTTTTGTCATTTTTTCGTCGTTTTTGTTGTTTATAGTGTCGTTTTTGTTGTTTTTTTCTCGTTTTTGTCCTTTATAGTGTCGTTTTTTTCTTGGTTTTTGACTTTTTTTGTCATTTTTTGTTGTTTATAGTGTCGTTTTTATTGTTTATAGTGTCGTTTTTGTTGTTTTTTCGTCGTTTTTTGTTGTTTACAGTGTCTTTTTTGTTGTTTTTTTGTCATTTTTGTTGTTTAAAGTATCGTTTTTGTTGTTTTTTGTTGTTTTTGTCATTTTTTGTCATTTTCTGTCGTTTTTTATTGTTTTATAGTGTCGTTTTTGTTGTTTATAGTGTCGTTTTTGTTGTTTTTTTGTTGTTTTTGTCATTTTTTGTCGTTTTTCTGTCGTTTTTTGTTGTTTATAGTGTCGTTTTTGTTGTTTATAGTGTCGTTTCTTGTCGTTTCTGTTGTTTAAAGTGTCGTTTTTGTCGTTCTTTTGTCGTTTTTTGTCATTTTTTCATCGTTTTTGTTGTTTATAGTGTCGTTTTTGTTGTTTATAGTGTCATTTTTGTTGTTTTAAGTGTCATTTTTGTTTTTTCATCCTTTTTTGTTTTCTTATAGTGTCGTTTTTGTTGTTTTTTGTTGTTTATAGTGTCGTTTTTGTTATCTATAGTGTCGTTTTTTATCTTTTTTTGTCATTGTCTTTTTTGTCAACATTTTTGTTGTTTAGAATATCGTTTTTGTTGTTTATAGTGTCGTTTTTTGTCTTTTTTATCGTTTTTGTTGTTTTTCTGTTGTTTTTTGTTGTTTATAATGTCGTTTTTGTTGTTTATAGTGTCTTTTTTTGATGTGTTTTGTCGTTTTTGTTCCTTATAGTGTCTTTTTTTTGTTTTTTTGTTGTTTTTGTTGTTTATAGTGTCTTTTTTGGTTGTTTATATGTCGTTTTTTTTGTTTTTGCTGTTTATAGTGTCGTTTTTGTTGTTTATAGTGTCGTTCTTTGTCTTTTTTGTCGTTTTTGTTGTTTATAGTGTCATTGTTGTTGTGTTTTTTTTGTTTATTGTGTTGTTTTCAGTCGTTTTTGTTGTTTATAGTGGCAAACACTGACTGCAGCCTGTGACACACAGCTGATTAGTGCAGTTTGACACAGGCACACACACACAAACACACACACACACACACTAGATTTTGACAGTTTTAGACTTTTTCAAACATTTTTCAAGTCTAATCTGCTCATACATACTTCCAGGTGTAAACTCTAATCAAACCAAAAAATCTTGTACATCTTTTATACATTCTTAGTTTTTTTCAACTTTTAACTCCCATTCATAAGATTTACACCATTTACAGACTAGACTAGAAAAGTGGTAAATGGTGAGACGGCAGTTAACAGCAGTTGGTGGATGTGACAAACACACACACACACACACACACACACAGGATTTTTGCATTTTTTGACTTTTTCAAGCATTTTTCATGTGTAAACCAGAAAATCTTGTACATATTTAATACATTCTCAGTTTTATTCAACTTTTAACTCCCATTCATAATATTAAGACCGTTTCCCACTTTTTTTACTAATTCATACTCCTTCCAGCTGCTTCAAGCTTGTTCAAGTCAGCAATCCAGTTTAGCGCCAGCCTTTCAACAAACATTTAACTATTCCGCATCTTTCATACATTTTTGATATTATTCAACTGACTTTTACTAAACTTTAGCAATCCAGTTTAGCATCAGCCTTTCAACAAACAATCAACTATTCCATATCCTTCATACATTGTTGATATTATTCCACTTTTTGTGCTCAACTTCAGCAATCTAGTTTAGCATCAGCCTTTCAGCAGTCAGCATTCACACCACAAGTTGTTCAGAAATTGCCTTTTATAGTTATAATTATTATAATCATAATTATCCTTAAATTTCTATGTTCAAATCTGAACTAGTTTCACTGACCTTCCAGGGTGAAGTCGGTGGTGCCAGTGCGGACTGAGGACTGAGGACCTGTAGACGACGGCATTTGTGAGTTCTTAAGGTGATAAATGATATAAAGCTACTGACATATTGATTTAAAACATATAAAACATATTTACCGGAGACAACCCTGGTAACCTTGGTGATGGTGGGTTGACCTTCAATGACTCTGGTAACCTTGGTGATGGTGGGTTGACCTTCAATGACTCTGGTAACCTTGGTGATGGTGGGTTCCCCTTGGATAACCCTTGTTACTTTGGTTACATCAGGAACTATAAAAGTAAAGAACGCTTGTTTCACTACACTGAGAACACAGGTAGCACAGAATTGCCCCTCGATACAGAGAATTTTCCATTTGTATGCAGGTATCATAACAAATGGACCTTTCACTGGATCAGAAAGGTTTGACAAAAATGTGATTCATAATCAAAGTACTTCTGCCATGTAGTTTTTAGATATTATTTTTGCCCAGCTATTTTGCTTGTACACATGGTGCTTATTTTTTACTTTTTTATTAATATTTAAAATATAAAATGATAATTATCTCTAGTAGAATGAGTATAATTCAGCTTTCTAACCCTGCATTTGGGTGTGTGTGCTTGCATGCGTGTGTGGAATTATCTGGATTAACGTGTCAGTGGTTGACATCTACATGTTTCAACTCAACAGCCTGTACCCTCCCTATTTTTTCCCAATTTATTTGCATACAACAGTTGTTTATCAAATATAATATGTCAGATTTTACTGATTAGGAATCACATGATGATGATACTCTGTAATCATCATTACTGTACCTTCCTGGATGACACGAGTGATGATCCTCTCTAATAACAACAGGAGATATAAAGCCATTAATGACAGTGAAGAATGGCTTTTATGAGATCATAAATACTGTATTGCGATAAAATAAAAAACCCAAATAAGCATAATAATAATGTTACTTACTCATAAATGTAAGGGGAATTTCCTTATATCTGAACCCGGCAATGTACTGTAAAAAACAATAAAAGTTAAAATCTGTTAAAGCAGAACACATTAACAATATGGTGTACAGTATCACCATAATCTAAAAGAATATCTGATTAACAAAGCCTATAAATAATGAGCCTGTACAAAATGTTCATGATTACCCCCCTCCCAAAAAAAAAGAAAAAAAGAAAATGCTGCCAGAACTAGAACCAACACACTATGGCACCCTTGTTGAAAACCACCAGCTTAATGCTTGGCACAGATGGTTTTCAAGCAGGTTCTTGTCTTGTATGTGTTGATGTTGGGTTACATAAATTGTATTTTGGCAGCTATAAAAGGAAAAAAAACAAAACACTTGCACCCAGAAAATTACACCCTTCCCTCTGAAAAGCCTTGCAGCTTTAATGATGAGAAGTCAATGTTTGATGACACCTTGATTTGCATATAAGTGATGAGCCTCTTGAATAGCATGAGCAGATCTTGGCTTCCAACAGGGATATCTGGAAGAAAGCGCAGGGCGTTAACTGCAGTCACGCCTTTACAACAGTTACAGAAAACAGCACAGAGAGTGCATCTCTTGAATGACACAGACAGATTACAAAAAGGAAGGAAACATAGACTGGGTAAAAGCTGTACCTCCAGGATACAAGACTTTGTTGACGAAGTGAATGACTCCATTTGTGGCCATGTTATCAGATTCAGGGACTTCGACAGAATTCACTTGCATAGTGTTGTTTGCCTGGAGGAGACAATTTAAACAATAACAGACAAGAAAACCCCAAAGTGAGGGGCTTGAATGAACTTGAATTTTAAATTTTGAGGAATTAATTATTTTCTACAGTAAATGATGTTTTTAGCTTGAGTTTTAAAAGGATGAGATTTTATCAGATAATAAACATTGACACAACCATTTTTTTACTGAATAATTAAAACATATTTTTTATACCTTTGTACTTAAAGATAATTTAAGGTATAAAGCTTGTATAACGTTTATTGACTTCAGATAAAAGATGTTCAGTCTCGCTGCTTAAATACTTACAAACATCACTTTAAGGTTGCTGCCCTGGAGAGACTTGAGAAGGTTTGTCACCCCAGCCTCCAAACCACCACCAATGAAGATACCGTTATTAATGTGATACAGAAGGATGGTTCTGAGTGCATTTATGTCACCTGAAATAGAAAACAGCAAACACATAAACTCTCATTCATTTATGTTGTGTGGTTTTCAACTAGCAACGCAAGGGCTTGAAACACATTAAAAGATAAAGGGAGTCTGGGAAACCTACTCTTCAACAAGGCAAAATCACTGTCGCTCAAGCCAGCGAAAGCTTTATCGCTCGGGGCGAACAGAGTGAAGTCTCCCTCCTGTTTCAATAGGTCAGTCAAGTCAGCAGCTTCCATCAGAGACAAAAAGATCCTGCAGTACAGAGAAGAAAACTGTAACTTGGCTTTTACAGAAACCACTGAGGGCTGATATATAGCAACACCAGCACTTTCTTATTCCCATATGTTCCATGTGGATTTAATGGAAAGATACAGAAAGACGTGGTTTGAGTATTATGCTGCATTTTAACACCACAGTCAATTTTCACTAACATTGCAATGTACTTACCTGAACCCTCCATTTTCTGTGAGAAGCTCAAACATATTTTTTTCAGCAGGTTTCAACAGAGTCCTCATGAGATGAAGGGCCCCATTGCTTCCTTCTTTACTGCCTCTTACCAGACAGGAATTCTCAATGCACACAGCCTGCAGAAATAATACAAGTTAAACGCAAGGGGATTAATGTCACATCTCAAAGATATGAAAATTTATGGTCAAACGATAGGGGTAATGCATATAGTGTATGTTTAATGGCAACCAGCCACAATTTTTGGGCACAACTTCAGAGAAGGGGACGCACTGTGCGATAGATGAAGACCCTAAGAAATTTCCCTCCAATGGTCTCCAGCAACTGGCCATTGTACAACTGTCCTAGGACAATCTTATTCTTCAAGATGTGGCTCTCCAGGATAATCTTAAGCAACCTCTGATCCATGGACATCACTTCATCTGTAGAGGAAAGAAATGGCTTCATTTTTCCAATTAAGAATTAAACATACAGCAACATTGAAAAGCAACAGAAAAGACATTTATATTCTTATGAATTTCGTGAGAGCAGCAGCCATAATACTTATTATGAGCAAAGACATATTTACTGTCATATTACTTAATTTACTGCGCGGTTCTGTAGGTGGACCATGTACAGTAACACACAAATCATGTCTGGAAATGGAAAAATGTACGGTTCGAATGTAAGGTTCCTATTACATCCAGCTGTTGCTGCTTTGTGCATTCCACACACCAATTTAAAACGGTATGCCTATAAAGATAAAAGTATTCTGCCTCGATTCTTGTTACAGACACAAAACATCTCTACTCCCTTTGGGTGAAGTCCAGGAATGTTCTCTGGGGGAGTGGGTATTTGGTCTTAGATGGCATAAAGCTTCTCCAGTGTTCCAATAAATCCACAATTTCCCAGAAGCTTCATGTATGTACAAATCTATTCATTTATAAGTCATCACGCAAGTGGATGTAAAAACTTATTCCAGACTGTGATTGAGTATGGAGTAGCCAGGGTTCATATTTAGCCAACTGCTGAGAGGGAAACAGAGGGACGTGCATGATGTAATCATCAGTATGTGACTCACCAGTGAAGGCAGTGTTGACGGGAGCCAGCAAAGTGTACTCAACCTCTGGTCTCATGGCAGCAGCAAGGCCCAGCTCAGACACCATGTCACCAAAGGTTGACTGGGAACTGCCCACTAGTTCCATCACCTGCTTAGCTTAAAGTGCACAGGAAATTCCAAAACTATTGAAATATGGATTACAGTAAAACATCATCACCTTGCACAATATGTAGTAAACCGGGTAAGCTTAAACAATAGGAAAAGAGGAGATGGGAGTCTAACCTGAGTCTGGCATGAGCACTTGGTCAATAAGGTGGATGACACCATTGGTGGTGACAATGTCCTTCTTGAGCACCATCTTGATGCCATTGACTGTTAAACTTTCACCATCACAGCCTATCTCAATGTTGTTGCCTTCCAGGGTCTCATAAGAGCTGCCAGCCATGATGGCCTCAGAGCACTGCATCGAGTCCAGGAGGTGGAAATTAAGAAGAGCTAAAAAGTAAAACAAGGTTTTAAATTAATGTGGGGTTTGGGTGTATAGGTAGATGTTTATTTGAATGCAGAGTAGGTCAGTTGTCTGCATGGGTTGTTTTATGGTCTTTCTCATGTTACACTGCAGCTGAGGATATAACGCCCTGGGAACCTGAAGACCCTTTGGATCCCTTGGGTCCTTGAGCGAGAAGACTTGTGATTTCTTCACAGTTCTGTTTAACTCTGTGAAATGGTCTGATCTCACATCATAGGGCAAGCTGTGGGCTAATAAAAAGTTTTGGGTTGTTGCCTATTTGACCATCTTGCCCAATGAAGCAGCTGTTTCATGTCTCTCAGCGTTGATGCAAAACAAGCTTATGTTAAAAATGTTGAAATTCTGCATTTTTTTTTTTTTTTTTTCGTTTTCTCTCTGATTTTTCAAGAGCTCACTCTCACCATATATTTGAAGACTTTAGCTCGCTTTGTTTGAAGTTTATAGTGGAACAATTCTTGCAAATGTTGGAGAAAAATACAAATCGCTACAGTACTGTATATTCATCTTGACCTAGGTATGTAACTCTAAACAAATGAAAAAGCAAAACATTACCAAAGTGTCAAATGATGTGTTGCGTTGTTTGACTTTCCATCCACAGTTCATGCATGACTTGAAACTAGAGACCTATTTTTATTACTCTTCGACACGATTTTTTGTTATGTATAGCTTGCCAAATGTGTGTAAGTTCCAAATCCATTGTGGCTTCATCTGTTTTGAATTGGAAGAAGTTGAACATGTAAAACAAAAAAAAAACACTTTATGGGTGACTTAGTCTAGCAGACATGCCACCAGGGAACCAATGCTTTTCTTTTCCTGTACCTTCATCATTAAATATAAATATGGTACTAGTTTGTTTCAGTTAATATAAATCCCAGTCTCCACTGCAATGTTTTAAATGGCCTTAAATGATCTTTTGGGCATGAAAGAACCTACAACAGACCTCTAAGAATTAAAATCTGGTTTACCTTTGATGACTTCCTTGTCGCTCTGAAGTCTCTCCAACACATCGCTGCCCAGCCTTTCGAAGGCTTCATTGGTGGGGGCAAAGAGAGTGTAATGTCCTGGCTGACCCAGCTTCTCCAACAGTCCAGCGCTTAGAGCCACATCCTAGATGTTGATTTCACCAGCAGGATTATGTTTAGTGAACTTGAATATACAATAGATTACAGTAGAAAAAAATTCATGAGACAGAACAAGCTAATCATCTAAAATGTTTTAATTCTAACTAAATCAAAAATGCAAACTGTGTGTTTTTCAATTCCTTCTCAATCTCTGCTTATATAAGTTTCAGTCTTTTTCACTATATTCACCAATATTTTTTTTATTCCACACTGTAAACTGCATGCATGTAATAACTTGTAATGTGTTCAGGGACCACAGATGAAAATTAACTCAGACACATTTACTGTTATGTTTATTAAATTGCATCTCTGTTAAATTAAAAGTAAAGGAAACAAATGAGTTGTCTTCTTTGCCCTGAAAACTCCAATATCAAACTCTCATGCAAACCAATGTGATCCACCTGCAGCAGTGTTTGCAGTTACTTCAGAATCCTTGTCCTTGAGGTGTTTACATTATTTTATCTAAACCTGTATCTGTGTACTCACACTCAGAGTAGTCAGGTCATCGTCCACCTCGATGACATCCTGGATTGTGCTTCCAACAGCACTGATAACACGGTCAATGACATGCACCACACCATTGGTGGCAACCTGGTTGGCATAGATAATCCTGGCACAGTTCACAGTCACCACCTGCAAATAACATGCACATTAATGTCATACCACGGAAAATTGTTTTTAGTACAACTACAAGGGGACTGCTATGAAAATACTGAATGATAATACTCACCCCGTTGGAGTAATGGTTAATATGGAGACCAAGGTCATTGTACATGGAGGTGATTGTCATTCCATTCTTTAAATCTTTGGTCAAGAAGCGTCTGTTTGCCATGTGAAAATGCAGGGCGTTGTACAGTTCAATGTTCACGTTGCTAACCAGTGCACTCCTCACTGTCTGTTAGGAGAGGAACATTAGATGTTAAAACCTGACAGACGCAGAGATTTCACAGCTTTTTGTTTTGTTCTTGACTGACCTCATCCAAAAGCTCCCAGGCGTCGTTGCTGGGTGCAAAGAAAGTGAAAGATCCAGATCCCTCAATCTCAGGCCTTAGTTTAGAAATGTCAGAGTATTTTTGGGTTGAGGTGGCCTTCACGTGACCCAAGGTGCCATACACATGGTCAATTGGGGCCACTAAGAAAAATAGAAATAAGAACTCTTTGAAACATTTGGGGCTTAAAAGAAAAGACTGTACATGTGTGGACAACATGCTATGGCATCTCTTTCTTGCTTATTTGGTCTGATTTCAAAAAGAGCACACAGCTGTTCTACAGTTGGAGGATATGGCCTCATCTAATCTTTATACATTGAATACACTGTAGCACTTAACACACTGTACCTGCAGGGCAACCACGCATGCCATCCAGCTTCATGTACCCTGGGCAGCACTCATAAAGCACAGTCCTGCAGGCAAAACACAGGTATCACCTCAGATAAGTAGCACATCCTTTCAAATACTGTTTGCAAGCATTTTTCAACATAGCTGCGATCAGAAATGTGTATATTTTCTGGCTGCCAGGTTTTTAGCTGAATCATCATTTGGCATTGGTCTTTTGAAGTCAGTGTTTCCACATGTTAGTCATTATCTCTTTCATTACCCAAACAGACCATGTGATCCAAAAGCTTGGCCAAAACCTAATGGAAAAGGGTGCTTCAAGGATTGTGCTACCATTACAGTAGTAGATTTATATTACCAAGACTTCATCTTTGAAGCTAAACAATTAGTTTGGACTCTACTTGGCATTTGGTTAACCTCAGAAACATTAAGGTTTTGGCCTTGAAAAACTGCAGTGTAATTAGAGTTGCGTTTTAGGAAATTTTGGTTGACACAAGGAACATTTAAAGGATTTCATGGTCTGTATGGAAACTGTTGAGCTAATCTGAAAAACAACATTATTCAATTGTCACCAGAGATTTTGCAGGTTTTTCTTAATTATACTTTAAAGAAGGACTGTTGTGATTTCTGTTAAGATGAATTAGATACAAATGAGACATGTTTATTTGCTGTTTGGTCAAACGTGATAGAGCAGTCTCCACTGTAACTAGTGCTGGATACCATAGTTTGAGTAGGACATTAAAATTCCAAGTGCAGCTGCTCCATATAAACATAACTATACCCCTTGCATCAGCAGGTTTCAACATGTTGTAACTATAGCATTGTTTCCAGCTCTTGGAAGACCAGACATTTGGAGATATACAGTTCACCTCAAATAACTAACGGGTATGCAACAATAAAAAGACCCAGAAGACATAAAGAACACCACAGATGTTCCGATTAAGGGTAAACAATACCACATGTATCCAGAGTTGCTGGGGAGTTCCTTAGTGTAGACTGCTATTGTTTATTGTTGGAAAACTTGAACAGGGAAGCACCTTCTTATCCCATTTTTCAGCTCATAATGATTCAAATAATCATGACCAATAATAAGAACATTATCAAGTCCTCATCGTTTACAAATTGATAATTTACATATGTCCCAATGTAACAAGTAGCATTATATTTGATTGTGTTTGAAAGTGAAAAGTGTATGGGAGCAGTGGTTCTACATAACACAAAAGGTGGAAAAAATGGATGTGGCAAAGTTAAGTAATTCCTCTTCATCAGCTATTTCCCTGTGAGATAATAATAATGCTAATAATAATAATAATAATAATAATAATAATAATAATAATAATACATTTTATTTATGTGGCGCTTTTCAAGGTACTCAAAGTCACTTGTAGGGAAAGCTCTGTATGTGTGCCATTTGTAGTTCAAAATGGACAATAGTGACTGTGTCAGCATGGTTAGGGACAAACAAATACATAATTGGATTGAATTATCTGATTACTAAAAGATGCTATACACATGCAGTAATTGTAATTGTTGTCAAGATGTGAGATTGCAACACTTCATAAAAAATTGTTTTTATTTGAGCCAAATGAGCACAAATGCACCGCACACAAGAACAATCTTATGTAGTGATGACAAGCAATTAATGATTAAATTGAGACTTCAAAGACTTCAAGCAGAGACTTGTTTCCTTCACTGTAGTGGGTTGTTTATAGCTGTTATCCACGTCTGATGTCTCAGGCTCAGACAGGGGACAGACAGAGGCCTCTGGGTCATGGCTAACTGCACCTCTTTAACAGCTGTATTTGAATCAAAGTTGAATGGAGTCGGAGGGACTGGGATGAGATCACACAAGCCCCATTGGGGCAGAGTCAGCAAAACCTCTGCTACATTGCACTCCCACACAGAGGGATTGTGTCTAGCCATGGAGTTGGAAACTTTTGACTTGTCAGCATCTCTATAAAAGAACTGTTCCACTAAGATTCATGATAACTTTGTCAAACATATCGGTCTAAAGCAGTGTGTGGCAGAGACGCTGATGTCAACCGTGTATGTACATGTTATCTGCTACAGGCACAATTTACAACAAATTAGCGGAATTGTTTTGCTTTGAATCAGCGCCACTGAAAGTTAAATTGACTGGAACAATCAAGAAAATAATTAAACTGTAATAGAGAAAATGTCTAGTTATTGGACGGGTTATGCTGTAGGTTTGGTTGGGGAAAGTAATATGATCTGTGTTATGATAGTAACTAATATGTTTAGGAAAAGTTGTAACACTTGTTAACATTTGTTGTCTGATGTACAGTATATTTATATGTATTCTGTATACAGTATGTATGTCAGCTCTTTTTTATGTGCATGTGGCACTTTAAATCGTACCTAATCTATTTGAATTAAATTGTTTGTCCATCTCCTGAATCAGAAATCAATTTAATAAATATTTAATAAAATATTATATATATATAATTTAACCAACTAATCTAAGTAGACTCCCATGCAGATCTGCTTTAAAGAAATATTTGTGTAACTCCAAGTTGAATATACAGTAACCTACAGTTGCATTAGCACACTGTAACTGGTTTAAATCAGTAAATCAGTTTACCGTGTGAATTTAACTTTGGCCCAGTTATCTTTTGATTGATTCCATAGTCCCATGTCATAGTCCCATTTAAATAGATAAAATTCTTTAGCTGTTGCCAACATTATCATTTGCCAAGTTCAGTGAGCAGTGTGTATTCATCATGGGGAGCTAAGCCTATTTAGAGAGCTAAGCATGACTTAGGCATAATGCAAGCATAGAGGGCAAGCTGAATATGTGGTGTGTGTGTGTGCGTGAGAGAGATGGAGAAAGACTGTAAAATAGGCATGGCTTCCATCCATGTTTAAACACAGAAGTGCTGAGAGAGCTGGAACAATAAGAGATAAAGAGGCTGTCTAGAACGATTGAGCTGAATGTTTTTCCATTTATGGATACAGTTTGAAGCCACATTTTGCATTTTGCAGCCACATCATATCCTGGAATCAGTGGTTCACCACTGTGGCATCCAACAACTACCAGTTTTCCTAAGTTATGAAAACCCTTACTTTCAGTTTATGGGATCGAATAGGACAGTCTTCAATACAAAGGACTTAGGGCTGCGTCCACACATGTGTTTTTCATTTTAAGCAGTACAGTAGTTTAATTCAAAGTAAGATAACAGATGTCTGTCTCTATGGAAACATTCAAGTTTCCATGAAAACCCTTAAAGCAGTAGTAAAAGAGGAAGATGCAGATACTGGAGAGAAATGCTACATGTTCAAAACCTTACAGAGGTTAACTCAAGTTAAACATTTTTAGTCATTGAATTTGCTTGTAATGTTCAACTTTAAACAGGGCAAAAAAAACTTGAAAAAACACTTACGCTTTCTTTCCACAGATGGCCCCTTGGTACCAATTACGACAAGTGCTAAAGTACTTCTTCTTGGTCCCCATGACTTGCTGGAGTGCGCAGACATTGGGTCTGATGAGAATTGCGGGTGAAAAAAGGAACAAAGCATTAATCATCCGGTAAAACATTTGAGAAAGATTCTATGTAAACTCTGAAATAATTCATATTTAAATGATTATGTGACAAACAGCCCTGCTGGGTAAGACACCAGACAGTCAAGTGTGAATAATTATTTGGCAACTACCCCTGCTGCTTCTGAAACCAGACAGAATAAATAATGACATCTACGCCTGGTGGCTATGAAATTGGTTTGTCAGATTTAAGTTATGATTCAACAACTATAACCCTACTGGTTTACACATCTCATATTACATTTCTAACTGAAATGTTATATTATTCAATAACACTTCATGACATATGCCATAAATGAACAACTGATATTTATGAAACAAGTGGGACTGCATTAAAATATAGCAGATTTCATTTAAATATAGAAAAGACAGACGCATAGAAAAGATAAGAACGAGTGTTTGTACTGCTCCATACTGTTGCATTAAATACCATGACATCAAGGGTGTCAAAAACCCTCCAAAATAATCATAATAAAAAATATTGATAAGCTTACCCTTCTTTTCTTGCTCTGATACGACTGTGGGCGACTATTTTGTCATAAGCTGAAGAGTCAGCCTTGTCAAATGTAGAGAGCAGAAAGACTGCAAAGACAGCAACAAAAAGAAGCTTCATCCTCGATTTCTCAGCTAGCCCCTCCAGACCCAGAGTAACGGGAGAAGACTCAGAGTGGGAGTTTATATACCACAAGTCTCACCCTCCACTCCAGGAGGATGGCAACATCTCATGCATACATGGACCACCCAGAACCTCTCAAAACCCACACAAATACACTGATTTATAATTTTTTGTGTGGTGAAATATGATTTCAAATTATTTAGTAAATTATTTTATATATTAAGTAATTTATGGAGGGCAATTTTTAAACCTTGGAACCACAACTGCAGTAACAAAAAGTTTGTTACTGTAGTACATTTAATGCAGGTTTAAATGTGCACACATTTTTGAGGCAATTATTTGTTTTTCCAATTTTCCAGGTATTGAAAAAGTCACATTATAGTTAGAGGACAGTATTAAAAGAGTTAAGACAATGTTACTTGATTAATAATTCTCTAAAATACCAGTTGATTGCACTGCATTGAAAACAAGTGAAATTATCTAGAGACATTAGCACATTTCATGTTTAAAATATTAAAGATTTGAAGGCTTAATATTAGGTTTTAAACAAACAGCATAAGTAAATATACTTCTCAGTGCACTGCTACAAAATAGCTCAGCATATTTCTTTAAGCCCTGAAGCTGACTGCCACATTAAGAGACACAGATAATGAGCAGATGGGATAGAGAATCCAGCTGCATCTTTTCTATAAAAGTGTCTTTTATTTGGACAGCTAACAAAGAAACATTGCATAATCTCTGCTCTGAACAAATGCCAGAAGACTGATGGTGTAAATTGTTGTAGTTTGCTCCACCTAGTGGTGGGAGGGAGTGCAGGCAGTAGGTCTCACGCCATCACTATTCTACATGGATAAATTTTCACATGATATTTTTTAAATTGGAGAGGGAATAAATGCTGAGGTTGATTATTATTTGAACTATTAAAAACCTCCTATCAAGCAAACCAGAACACCCAAACTTTGATGTAAAATCTGAGTTTTGGAAGTTCAGGTTTTTTTTTTTTTTCAAAAATGTTTACTTGTATATGTACTAAATCAACCTGGATATATATCTTCAAAGGTTTCCAGTCTATGTCCAGAAATGTATGGTTTAGAGGGATTTTTATGGATACTATTATTATGTGAAAAGAGGTGACGAAGGGGCGGAGCAAGGAAGACCCATCTGATGTGACACAGATTTTTATTAAAGCATGTGACTCGGAACCCACCAGATCGATCATTGGGGACCTCTATCTAAGTATATTATTGATAAAGAACAACTCAACAGACTACATGAGGCAAAAGTGGTAACGAGAACAAGACAGTGGAATCTCTCCAAAAGGAACTGACTCTCATCATCCATCATGACTACGACAAACTCACAAAGTTGCGACTTTTGCTGGAAGAACTGTGAGGTTTTCCATTACCCCAAAAATAAAACTTCAAAACCAATGATGGAGACATGTGAGCACTTAATGGCAGATCACACTCACATCTTTTGAAAGAAGAGGAAAAAGAGTATTGGGCTTAATGGGATACATACTGAAACTAGTAAATACATCCGTGAAACATAAAAGTGAATGTGAATAGAATTGTACCATTCTGTGACTAATTATGTGACTAATAACTATGTACATCATCAATGTAACTGAATTACCTCATGTTTATTGTGTTGTAAAACAGAAAGTAAATAAAAAAATTAAAAAAAGGTTTATCATAATGTCAAATGTATTCTCATCGGAGCCACACCAGCCTTTTAAAGTCACAAAACCTCATCCATATCTCAGCTCTCAAACTGACTGGCAAGTCTTGAAACGCATGAACTGACAGGACTCAGTGCTTTTATGTTAACAATAGTATCTTGGCTACAACTACAGACATGAAATGGTTCAGACATGCACAGTGTGAAATCCCAGAAATACCAAAAAGGAAGTGATAATAAGCAGCAACTAATAAACAGCATGAACCCACATGTGTCAAACATATTATGCCGATACTTTTTAATGTGGTATGAAATCTTCTTTGGTTCCTGTAAAAAAATTAGATAATTTTAAAAAGATTATTTTTTTTAAATAAGCAAAATGACCCATGGTATTGGTTGATAACATTAAAAGAAAGTGTAATTCTGTGTATGCCATTCAAACATTAGTTCTAAAAGCGTATCTGTGTGTATTGAGCTTTACCAGTGTTGTTACTCACAGCATACCCAAGTGGTATCACTTAGACCGTTCATCCTGCCACATGTTGTTCAACCTCCTGGCTGGCCAGATGTTCCAAATGTGAGCAGGGAAGTAATGTCCTCCTGGCCAGCTAAGTCAATGGATTGTTAAAAGGGAAAAGACACAGCCTAGGATCCAATACTGCAGCATGGATTTGAAACAAAAAATAAAATAAAAAAACTGTGATCCCGTTTTTTCTTGTGTGTAATATATTTATGTTCAACCAGTGAGCCTGAAAGTAGAGAAGTTTAAAATATCAGAAAATGAAACATTCAGCAATGTCCATTAAAAAGATGACGCTTTTAAGGCAGCGAACCTTTTATGAACTTGATTAGTCAAGGACTTTAGAAAAGCACTTAAGCATAAAATCCCTACCCTTTTCATCTCTCCTAAAATCCCAAAGACTGGAATACATTAACTTTACAATCCCAACATTCCAATGAGCAGCCAATTTTCAAACTTAAGACCTGCTTGCATGGAGAAATACTGGCGCCCATTAACTCACTACAGTGATAATTAAATGCAGCGTGGCTTTTACACTTGAATCAGAACGCTCTCTGTCTGAATCAGTCACTTTCACACATACTCACACACAAACACAAACACCACATCACAAGTCACAAAGAATGGATAAAATCATTTTGATCCCAAGTACAGTTTCCTCTCTTTGTATCTTGCTAGTGAGCTTCTTTTAAATTGAAATTAAAGGGGAAAATGCCACAGCAATCTAAATTGAGTGAGCCCTTTAGATATAGTACAAAGACCAAAACAGTCTGTTGCTTTGCTTTCTAAAGATAGTGTGACTTGCCCTCGGCTGCTATGGTAACAGAAACCTAAAGGCTTTATTCAGCACCCCAGGTTGCTTGCAGCTTCAAGCTATGAAGGTGTGAAGTTGGATATCTGTGCAAATACAAAATGAGTAACTAAACTTCAATAACATAACACTAATAAAACGTATGAATAACTATTACTATTATCAGTTAGTGCTATGATTATAGCAGTAATGCAGTAATAACTATACCACAAATGAGCTCAGTGAATGTTAGTGCAGGTTAAAAGAAGCTAAGAGGTAGGCGAGGTATTCAAATGCATAATTTGAATGCAGTTTTCCACTTTAAAAGTATGACTAACATAGATGGGTGCAGTCTCTATACAGTTATGCCATTGTCTACATATCTATGTTTAGCCCACAACACTGCACTAGTCTTTTACATGCTTACACGTCACTAGAGGGTGTCTGATGCATGTTAAGTAGAAATACTTTTAACACAAGCTATTGTTTCTTATTACCAGAATCACCAAATAATTAGAAAGCTGGAAATATCATTTATTCTGCAAATAAGAAAGTGCAACAGAGTAATGCTTCTCCTCTGACAGGTCACAGAGTACAAGAGAAAACTCTCTCAGAAGGAGCATGGCCATGTAAACTGCATATTTAATGCACTATGTTAGAGTGCCATCCGCATTTACAGCCAGAAAGAAAGTTAAAAACAATTTATTGAAATATTTTCTCAAGTACAAAAGATGAGAGAGAAGATTTTAGCAGTAAAGCAAATCAATTGAAAGGCCAATTAATGCAAAGGTTTCAGTATTTTTTCTTCTCTCTTCTTTGTGCCATCTACTACATCTTAATGTTAGTAATGTCAGTATGCATATTTAGAAATGGAGGACGAGTACAGCAAGCTGAAAGAAGGAGCAACATGTTGTTTTGTAAACATGTCAAAAAAAAGTTAAAAGACGCTGCTTTTTGAATTAGCATTCACTTTTATTAATCGCAGAGTAATTACAATTAACATTACAAGTTACAAAATTGCACTGTAATACACACACATTACAAGAGGGCCCATTACTACTATAGTAGATGACTTGTAGTAGATGGCAAACGTGGTTGAGGAATAAATCCTGCAACAAATCTCAACTAGACTGCATGCCTCTTCTGCCACAACAACAGAATTAGGAGTACAACTTTCCATTTCTCTCCAAAAACAGGTTAGAGAGGTAGTGATGAGATAAAAGAGAAGCTGACTCAAGTATCTGAATATAGTTAGTTGCTACATTGCTTGTTAATCAATTGATAAGTAGTCCAAATTAAAAACAAAATTTGCTCAGGTATTAAACACAAATAAACTGGTGTTTACTCTGTGGTAATTTTCTTGATTAGTTCTTCCTGTATAAATGATTATAGCAAAAAGGACTAGATACTGTCAGCATATGAGGAGTATAACTTTTTCTATAGACATAGAGATTTAAGATGCTTTTGCATATCACAGTAAGAAGACAGTTCAAGATGGTAGAGGAGAGGATAGACAGCAGGGTTTCAGGGCTCTTTGGAATTAAATGCTCAAGGTAAAACATGAATTACTAACTTGCTTCACAATTCCCTGAGCATCAAGTCAGCACTTACTGAGGTCAGTCCTCTTTCAGTATTGTTGTATATTTTCTGTCAATCCATAGTGAATGCATGTAATATAATGTGAGATAATGTAATATTATCATACCATCATACATTACAGGATAAGAGATTATTTAAACTTAATGTATAATGTATTAAGGGTACTGTTTACCATGAGATAATTTGTTTTGTTGGATGATTATTAACATCTCTCACTCGCAGACACAGATTAATTTATATATTTTTTTGGACCATTTTGCTCTTTGCAAGAATGTTCAAACTCCTGAATGTCATTCTCCACTTTCTGTAATAAGACTTCCACAATAACTTTCTCAGCCTGAAGTTGTTCTTGTCTTTGTCCACCAGATCCCAATATATCTTCCTCTGACAATGAATATATTTTATCACATTTCTGAGAAGGGGGTGTGCTCTGTCTTTCAAAGAACTCAGCATCTGAGACTTCCTCAGGCAGCTTGTTCTGAGGCTGTCCTGTAATGGACAGAACAAGTGATCCATTCGCTTGCCTGTTAGAGCCCACAGAGCTGGTGGTGTCGGCAGCTTCACTCTGCCGGCTGGTGGTCACATCAAACATGTTCAGCTTCTGTTGAGGCTCATCAGTAGGGAGCTTGGGAGAATATTTGAAGGAGTTTCCAGGGTAAGCCAAGGTACACGGTGCGATCCCACCCTGAGGTTTACCCTTCATCATTCCCAGGACTTCATATCGGAAACTGGAGATGTCCTGCTTAAGCTCCTATCAATCGTTGAGAACCAGAGATTAAACAGAAGAGATGTTAATAATCATCCAAAAAAAACAAATTATCTCATGGTAAACAGTACCATAAATACATTATACATTAAGTTTAAATAATCTCTTATCCTGTAATGTATGATGGTATGATAATATTACATTATCTCACATTATATTACATGCATTCACTATGGATTGACAGAAAATATACAACAATACTGAAAGAGGACTGACCTCAGTAAGTGCTGACTTGATGCTCAGGGAATTGTGAAGCAAGTTAGTAATTCATGTTTTTATTACCTTGAAATTCTCTTCTGTCAATCCTTCCTCTGTCTTGGCATCTCTGATCATTGCGGCCACATACCGCTTCACAAGGTTCCTCAAGACCTCCTAAAAATACACATTATTTTTAATACATAGCTAGAAATTCATTTTTAAATAAAGTTTAATCAAAACATTAAAACTTTACAGTACATTATGGAAAACAAATTACTACCTGATACTCATGGTTTAATCTCACATTTTCAGCTGCACGTCTCTACAATAAAAGAAAAAGAAAGTTCATTAACAAAGCAACATGTTATTTTTGTTTGCAATGGTAGGGTGAATTGTTATTTCTTTACCTGGCCTTTCTCAATAGGAGGTCTTATGCTATACATTAGATTAGTGTTAATCAATTTCTGAAAAGAACAGGTGATCTAGTGTATTCTTATTTGAAGCTACCTGTTTTGAGGCTTTAATACCAGACAGGCATTGAACATGCATAAAATGCATACATAGATAGATCGGAGCAAATCTCTGGAGACTCCTTACCCCCAAAGTTTCAAAGGTTTCAAGCCTCTTTATGCTTGATCTCTTAAACAAATGCATCTTTATCCATCCAATTAGATAATAAACTGACTTTGGACTGGGTATTATATTGAATGGAGATGGCAAAGTCCCCCCTTCTTCGAAATAGCTCATCCATAATTTTGTTCTTGCAAATTTCCACTCTATATCAGCATGATCCTGAAAAGAAAAAAAAAGCAATTTATCAAAACCATTGGCAAAGGAATACAAGACAAATTAGTACGGTAAAACTATAAAATAGGTAAGCTACACCACTCACAGCAATATGCTGGTAGGAGTTGTTCATCATTGCAATTAGCATGTTCAGAAGCACTACCAGGGAGATGACATTGTACGTGCCAAACATGGTAGAGCCCACAAACTCAGTGAACTCATGTTTTGGTTTCACGTTGGTTACATAGAGGGAAATCAGGCCAAATACAGACCAAAATAATGACTGCAGTGTCTCGAACAGCCTGAAAAGCAAACAACCATACATCACGTTATGCACTGCTTAAAAACAAACATATTAATCATTAACAATGAAACTTTGTCAGGCACAATTTATTTAAGAACTTCAACTTGCGTTGAGAAGGCGTTGTTCTGTTGGTTACAGCGAATACCCGTGCAATTATTGCCCTCATCTGTGTAATAATAAAAGTAGAGCTGGTTGAGGCCATTGGCAAAGGCTAATAACACCAGACAGTAGATAAAGAGGAACTTCAGGATGTCCAGGAGCATGCGGCCCAGTGAGATCTGTAATGGGCCCAGATGGGAGTTGGCAGTGAAAAGACAGATGAGTCGCAAGGAACTGAAGATGTTGGCGATGGCAAACAATGCCTCTGCCACCAAGGTTGGGTGCCACATATCCCAGCTGTCTCTGGGTTTGCACCCACTGTACTGTAAGAAAGAAAAGAAGGAGATAGATGAGAAAGATAGAAAGTAGATAGAAGATAGAAATAGATGCTGCAAAGTCTCAAGTTTTCCAGCACACAAGTTGACTTTTCAACTGAGAAATACAAAAATATATAGTACCATTTATTTTCTAGGATTTCTATGATCTGCTATGAATTAGACTGGAGCAAAGTCAGTCAGGGTTAATAACTAATAATAATTAATTTTTAAGTAAAAATGCTGCAATCTTTGATATACTGTGTAGATAAGAATATTGAATCCATTGATGTCAAATACCTTGCAGTAAGCTATACAGTACCTTTGCAAAGGCAACAATCTTTAAAGAAATGGTTGCAAGATACAAGCAGTTCATTATGAAGTCCATTAAGTTCCACCAGTCATCTATGTAGTCTTGGAAACCGCTATCCCACATCTGTTTGATCTCAGTCCATATAAAGCCTAGGAGAGATGAACAATACAGTACTTGTAACACCATCACTCAAGTGTAATTACACAGGAAAAAAAATATGTAACAAATAACCAGTGTGCAGATAGTTACACAGTTAGCACCTTAGTTTGACTTTCTTAAAATGTGATGACACTAACACTAACATCTGTCATCAGTCTGTTAGTGTGTGTGTGTTCATTGTTACCAAGCACCCAGGGCAGGATCATCCATTCCACAGGGGTAGGAGATGGGCCCTGCACGTCCGGGTTTGCAGGCACTGTATGCTGCGAGGCCAAGAGGAGCAGGAAGAGGAAGGTCAGGTAGGAAGCAGTGTGACAGATGAACTTGATGAAGGGTTTGCGGATGAACAAGCCATAGCGGCTCTTTGGAGAGATCAGGTAGAAAATGGATAACAGTGGGAAGAGGAGGCCAATGAAGATGCACGTGATGAGCTTTATTGCCCAGTGACGCCTCCTCCAGCCTGGGAACTCATCATACCACCGAGAAGCCAGCAGCTGCTGACAGTTGGGCTGAGCAACAAACTGGAAGAGACAGACAAAAAAAGACATGTTAACATGTTGGCATGTGGTATTTCATTTGTGCGATTATCTTGGCTACAATTATTTTAGTATCTTACCATTTTCTCTATAAATTGAAATAAATTATGTAAAACCTCAATAGAATTTTCATGCTTTTAATATGCAAAAATATGCAACTTCTTCCATTTTTGGTCATTTTTGGGAAACAAAACAGCTGACAAAATTACAAAATGACTTACTGCACCGCTGCCATAATAAATGTGTACTTATTATGCTGTGGTGTCTAGTATGTTAAGAAGGAGGGGGTATCCCTTTTAATATTTTTGACAAGATATGATAATCTTGATTATTGTCACATCTGTAGCCCTGTGTTAGTTTTCTGATGTCTAAACTGCCACTAAACAGGTAGTATAAAAATCTCAACCCTCAACATACCAAACTTGTCTGTCCATTACATGTCCCATATTTTCACTTGCAGCCCTCCCCAGGTACGCCACGTGTATGCACTGCATTTGCCTAAAATACAATTTGTACTAGGAGTGCCAGAAGACATTTGGGAAATGCCTGGACCAAAAGCCTCCCCTTTACACACATGTAACATAAATTGTTTTTCCTTGCAGTCTCAAACTCTCCCAGGTGTGATGTTAAAATGACAAAAACAGCCAAGCTGCCTCATGCTGCTAGAGGCGGATGGAGAAAGCATTGCTTACACATTGAAACTAAAGAATGTGCAGCAACCAACTGCTTCTGTTGGCTATACTTTCTTTACAGCACCACTTATCTAACATCCAATCACAAGAATTGTAAAAACACAGACTATTATCTTGTAATCATGCAAGACAAAAGTTCTAGTGCGTAACATTTCTGACATGGTCTCTAATCCAAAGAAGTGATCAGTCAAGTCAAATCTGTTTCCCATGAACATTTTCTCTGCTCTGTGAGATTAGATATAAACATCTGCTGGACATCTGCAGATGGTAATGGAAGTTAATTCCAATTTAACTCAGTTACAGCCAAATGGATCCCCATTATGGTACTATATAACATTAAATTGTGGGTGATGAGGTCATCTATCAGTGCAGAATCTGACATCTAAAATGTTTCCTATCTGTCCTTGTGAGATGTTGACCTGCCATAACATGACTGGAGGCAAAAGGTGGCATCTGGCGGGACCAGATTTTGTCTGAGGACATTTTTGGAAGGTGAAAATTGCCCCATCCACATGTCACACCATCTCCCCTTCAACAACAAATACTAATTCTCTCCTTAGGCATATTCATAGTGACAACATACGGCATAGTGCTAATTAATTCAGTCAATTAATAACATTTCATATCAGTTTATTTGAAAATAATCTAAATCAGTTCCTCAAAAAATACTTCAATGCTATTCTGCCATTTTTGGTAAATAACATGAGAAACTGTCAGTTTATGTGTCCTTACATGCATACTGTACATAGAAACACTACTTATACAGCAGTGTGATTTTCTATTAAACACTTAACTAAAGTATGTTTTGCACTTTAATTAAATAATGAAATAATGAGCTATCATTGTGGGTCTACACTGTAGCAGTTTGTATGAACAGGTCATGTGGCATCATGTGATTAATTATGAATGAGAATTATGGATTTACGATGTGAGCTTTATGGTGAGCTAGGATTTGTAGTGAAACTTGATCATTAACAAACTAATAATTAAGTTCTGCCCAGCAAATGAAACTTAGTAACCTTGTGATAAGAATTTTCATGTTTATAATCCACCACAATGTTACCAAAATTTACTTTACATGAAGTTTTATCATTATTTTACTATTACAGGTCCAAGAAAATGTTTGCATACAAAGAAATGTATGCAATAGTTTAAAATAGCAGAACCCAGGTCAGAGCAGATTGACAGCTGAAGGTAGAATGAGTGCAGAAGGTAGAAGAAGAAGAGAAGAAAACAACTTTACTGAATACATTAATTGAACATTTTGCCATGTGTTATTTGTCTGGTCATTAGCATAAATAGATAAATGGTCACTGGCATTTTATGTACTGTATACACACAACATACTACATTGGCAGTACACAACAGCTGCTCATTGGTCACCTCTGTGCAGTTACTAAAGGGCAGGAAAAACAATAAACACTCCTACATTTTACTTACTTCCCACTGATTGCAGCCATGCTTAACATGTCTTGGCTGCAAAAAATGTCCAGAGTTATGTGGTTTTAGTTTTGGAGCATCTGGTAAAAAAAGCCTTGTAATGGCCAACAATTATGACGCAGCTTCTGATACGATCAAAGTAGTGGTCAACTCTCTCAATAAATGATCTTGAAATCAAAACTATGCAACTTTCTCAGACATTTGTTTGTCGGTGTATTTAATGATAACGTAAAAAGTTTTCATGGCAACTTAAGTTGCATTATTTTGCATGAAATAAAAAACAACTCTATGATTATCAAAATTCATGAACTGAATACAGGAACTAACATATAAATAATAGCAGTGAGGCAAGTATTACTGTTCTTCAAAACATGAGCACAAATGGGGGAAAAATATTAAGCTCTTTGTTTTATGAAGTTCATTGATTCCTGTATAATATAATTTTTTAATAAACAAGATGAGTAGCAAAGCTGTACAAGGTCTGCCTGAAGTTGTTGTATTTATTATTGCTGCAGGATTTTACTGGTTCAAAACTGATCACATTTATATTTCAAAAGCTCAAGTCAAGTTGAGTCTTAAGAAATTCAGAGCACAAGAAAGTCAAAACTCACTGCAGATAAGTCAGAGAAAAAAATAATGTCAAACATAAGAACTTAAATCAATCTAAAACTGTCCAGGGTGAAAAGTTTGTCTTTTCTGTAACACAGCCTGCTGTCTTTAAACTACATTGCTTTCGGGTGAATGTTATCTTTTAGTGTGTTCCCATCATAGCACATGAAGCACTGTAAAGGACCAGCTCCTGTTACTACATTATTATTATTAGTAGTAGTAGTATTAATAGTAGTAGTTGGGGTAGTAGATGTTCAATGTCTGAAATTGACCAAATAAAACGTCCAAAACACCCTTCTGTGATACAGCTACTGTACTGAGCCCTTGAAGTTCAGCTGTAAAACCTTTTGCCATGGAGACCGTTTGTGTCACAGAGAGTTGTTAAAAGTCTCACTGAACTTTCATTCTCACATTACCAACTGTCTCATCAAAGTGCACAAGTGGTCTGAGTCTTTAACTCCGCAAATACTACACAACTGCTGCATACGAACCAGACCCAAAAGCTCTAATTAGTCTTTTTAATGAGTTTAACAAATAAAAGACCCCTGCTGAAACTATATAGGCTATACTGCCACATTTCTGTCCTCTCACTGTAATGACAAATAAGACAACTACATTTTTCTAAATGTGGTGAATTGAGACTAAAGGTATAATTTTTTACCAGCTTATACTTTCCCTGCTGTCACCTGTTGCTGTGTTAAGCAAAAATCCATGCAACGTTTATTAATTAACAGATATAATCTATTATGAACTTCATAAGTAATACTTAATTTGTTGCTTATTCTTACTGTTATTGTGTAATCACAACGTGTTTTAGTAAGTTAAGACAGAAAGTTGGCATTGCATACAAGGGATAAATTCTCCAAAGAAGATGTTAAAAGACAGTAAAAGGATTCCTCCCTCATTAAAATATTATGAGTATGTATTTCAGGGAAATGGCCATCACTTATTCCATCATTATCTCCAATTATCCAATTGTCATGGGACTGTCTGAGAGGGCTACTGTAATGCATTGCTAAGAGCCAACCTCCCCAAGGACATCTCCACCCATTTCAGACCATTTACAGCTCATCTTGGCACCATTCTTGTTATCCAGTCCATGTTGTTCAAAGAATGTACTATATGTTCCTTTTTTCACAAGTGTCAATATATCCTGTAAAACCCTGTCAGTTCTCACTATGTCTGTATGTGTACCATTGTTAACAAGACATAGTCCCGTTCCTTTTTTTTTTACTTGTGTTATCTTTTTCATCTTGAGCACACCAAGAAAAAAACTGCTCTAGTACTACTGTAGGTCACAGCAGACATGTGACAAAGAGGATATCACAATCAACAAAAAGCTTACCTCTTTCTGGCAATATTTGATGGCCAGTTTCAGTCGGGCCAGATCATTAGCACCCTCATCCAGCAGAGGGTTGCTGTCGTCATGGTAGTTGAGGATTATTTCCAACTCTCTAGAGCTCCGGGTCTGATCCAAGAGGTCTTTTGCAAATTGTTTACACAAATGGGACAGCTCCTCGTACTCTGACTTGAACTCATTTTCCACCATGCTGAGCTCCCTCAGCTCCCAGCTGAGTTGAAAAGCCGTGAGGAAAGGATCCTCGCTGGAGACTGCTATGAGCGACGGGCTGGCAAGGGCCTTGTAGATGTTAAGACGAGAACGCGAGTGACGCAGGCCATCCACATCCGAACTGGAGGCGCACTCCACGCAGTTGCAGCGCACAGCATGTGGCTGAGGTATGGAAACACCTCGCTGCACGAGCAGTTTGATGATCTCATAGTTGTTGGTGTGGGCTGCAAGGATGATTGGAGTTATGTCTGGGGTGAAGCCTGAAAACTGCTTGTCCAGCAGCATTGGTGGGACCTTTTCAGGAAGCCAAGAGAGGAACACACAAATGAACAGACAAGAACATTTTTGTAGATTATAAAAGAAAACTACTTTTTATACCCTCCACAGGAATTGAAACAACTGGTTTAATTTCATTTGTCTTGGGTCTCTGACCAGCTTGTCTAACAGCAAGCACACAGCTAATGGCTTGTGGTTCAGCTGGCCTCAAAATATCTTCCTGGTTGGAAGCAACTACACCCTTTTTCCTTCTTTTCACAGAATACACCAAGTCCATTACAGGGAAACCCAGCAGTGCCAAACAACAAATTTACACCGATGTCAAGAATTTTTTTGAAAGCAACCGGGGGCTTTATCAAACTGCCTGATACACAAACCATGGAGGATGACTTTTGTTGTAAAAGCTGTGGCAAAAAGATCCAAAACAGAACATTACAGAGTATCAGTGCTGCAACTTTCAAGCAGAAAATAAGAACTGGATTCCTAAATTAAACAGCCATATCTTAAACTAAGAGTCAGAGGAAAAAAGCAACTAATTATTCTCTTTATCTCTATATTTATACTAAAGTATACAATGACTGAAAACCTCTCACTGCTGCAGCCATTTAATTAAATCTGACATTGATCTAAATAGTAATATTGTGTCGTCCTAGTAGCTAAAAATTTGCTGTCGAGCAGGGCATGTTCCCAAAACATATTTTCTAAACTGCTTATCCTTTCCAGGGTTGTGGAGTCCCTGAAGTCTAGTCCAGGAGATCAGGGTGCAGCCTGGACAGGTTACCAGAATATCCAAAAATCACGAGAATAAATATGACCTGCTGGTAGAGGACATCATTTTAAAACACTGCAGGAAGTCAATAATGAAAACAAACTTAAAAAATGAATAAAATGAAATTGACGGAGGTTAGAAAGGTTAGCAATAAACACCTGTGGGAATGTAAACTGTAAATGTGATGTTATCATGGATCTACAGTACCTGTTTTTCCCCTCGTGGCTTCTTGTGGTTGAGCAGCAGCTCCACGGCCCCCACCACTTCTTTGCGGATGGCATGTAGCAGGGCATCACCCACGTATACATTAAAGCTGAGCAGCAGCTCGATGATCTCCAGGTTCTCATTTTCAATGGCAATGAGCAGGGCTGTGCGTCCCAGGGGGTCGACGCAGTTGATGTTGATCCTGAAGTAGATCTCAGCCTCCTCCAGGGCCTGTTTCACACTGGCATAGTCCCCCTTCTCAACAGCTCCCAGGTAGGCCCTCTCCAGCACCGAGAGCTCAGACTCGGCCCGCACGATCCGGAGAGGGATGCGGTCCCTGTATGAGGAGTTGTCCGTTTTCTTGTAATACAGCTGTGACATTGTGGCTACAGCATCACAGTCTCACCTGAGAATGGATGAAAAAATAACAAGGCTGGGGAAAATATGAGAACAAGTTTCAGTGTAAGCTTTGATGTTTCACACACAGTGGGAAAAAGTAGAACTGTCAAAACTTCACTTATACACCCACATTAAGTATGTAATGTAATAAAAAATAAAATTAAAACGGCATTTCAGTTCAGAATAAGTTTATGATGCTGGTTTAAGGGTTTAGTTTCCAACTAAAAAAAATGATGTATTGATGTTTTCTTCCAAAATGTTATTAAAACACGTTACTGTGAAAAATCTACCTTTGCAAATCTACAACAGTTAACATTAACACAATCAAACACGATTAAAATGTATTTTTTCGTAGGAAAACAATGCAACAGTTCACAGCAGGTGACTCAAAAAGACACGTTTCCGTTAAAAACGTAGTTAATCACATATAATCTACGACCAGAAAAATCCAAATAAACACTGCAACTTTACCTTCCCAGTTGTGATCTACTCATGAAGCACTCGACGCAGGATCAGACGCTGCTGCTGGCAGAAGGGGAACTTGAGTGGTCTGATCCTCATCTTCTCTCTCAAGTCTCCACTGGAGGCACAGTGGCATGTCACGCACATCCCGTGTCCACCCATTTCTCTCCCCAGTCTGTGGGGGCAGGAGATGCCAGTTCCTCCCGCAGAAACTCTGCACGCACTGCGCGCCCTGAACGCATCTTCAGCCATCAACCCTCGGCTCTGCTGTATCACAGTGTAGTTCTCCATGCAGGAAACCACTCATCCACTGTTTGTTATCATGCAAAAGTAATGCCATTACTTTGTATTAATATTTCCAGCGCAGTTATGTTAAAGTTGGGTTCTTTCAAGAACAATGTGTCGTTTTGTTAATAAGACATGGCAGTGAAGAAATATCGTCGTTCATTTTTTTATTTTATTTTTATTTTTTTAGGCTAATTAAAGCAAAATGTATATTGGAAGCATCATGAAATTCAAATTTAAATGAATTCATTTCTGTGTTTGTATTTGTTCATCATACTGATCAAAATTTACTAAAAAAAAAACAAAAAGCAGCTCTTAGTCTTTTTAAAAACCGATTAAGCAGGTAAAATATAATATAAGATATAATATAAAGTAATTTTTTAACAAAACATTTTTTCAAACAACAAAAAACAATAATTTGCCTAATTTCTGCTAGTTAAACTGGGGGTTTGTGACTCCAGCATCACTGTCCTTATTGTATGTCATTAGACAACACTGGCTGAATGTTCACATCTTCAGGAGATGCATTCACTAAAACATGGCTTCTCAACAGGGTTTATAAAATTACTGCATCATGTGACAGCCAGAGTTGAGGGGATGTAAGGGCATCTCTAAACAATATCAGGTAATTCTTGTGAATCAGGTATTTACTGCAACCACCTGCTCATCCCCGTCCCTCTTTACCTCCAAAGGGCTACACAAAAATAATAGTAAGATAACTTAATTAGATCAGATGGAAAGAAAACACAAATCTGAAACAGTGGCTATTTGGATGTAGGCCACCGCAGTCAAAAAAGCCTAACTTGTACAGCAACAACACATCTCTCAGGATATATTTGCCTATGACATAGTGTATGTGATGAAAACACACAACTAATTCACAAATACTTATTAGTCTGGAACCTCTCAGTTCATTTTTGATTTCCAAGGGGCGTTATCGATGGGCGGAGACAACTGATCAGAGCAACAAAATGCCGTCCTGTCGTACGGTACCTCCTGTCAGAAGTTCAGCAAACATATATTTCTTATCAACATAAAGTTTAAGTGCACTTGTTTGTTCTTCTTTTAGAGAACCGTCTAGTCTGTTTAATACTGCTGCTATACCACCATATTGGATATTTATAAAGATACCTGAACAGCGCTCGTCACTGTCAGTCATCATATTAAACCCGCCTCCTACTAAATAAACGCTTGTGATTGGTTAGCCGATAAATCGGCAGAGTAATCAGTTTGAATGGGAGAGGGGCCAGACTTATCTGCCAGAGCAACTAAAACACGAGCTCGCAGATTCGTCTGGTTCCCAGGCTACTTTATGCCAGCAGCGCCACAGAGAACTCTGCTATCAACTTACGAGTTGCTTTTGCTGACATGTGGGCAAACAAATTACTCATGAATCTGTGAACTGGCATCTGGAAACCTGTTAAATGTAAGTTTTCATTTGGTCTCTTTCAACTCTTTAGAAACATATCTGGATGTCTATTAAATAAGTCTAATAAAGTGACAGATTTCTCTAAAAGGTATCATACATGTCTACAGATGAGACTAAACTTAGTGTAGACTGAAGTCAGGAGAGGATGCAGTAATCCAGGCTAACATGATTGCTGTAGTAGGCTCCAGATAAGTATGCCATAAGGGAACTTATACAATATGGAAAATATATCATGTGATGTTTGTCGACAATCACATTGAATACATCATTGTAGAGTAGATCCTGAGGGTATAAAAACTCACAGACGCCCTTTTGTCTGTCATTAGAACAAATTGATTGATTGAATGATTTACTGAGACTGAAAAAATCATGTGCAAAATCTGCCCTTTGGTAATGCAACAGTTTCATATGAAAAGGCGCAACCTTGTCTAATGTTTCTGCATCTTGTATTTTTGCACTGCGAGGACTGTTTTTGGTTAATTTAATAATGTTCACAAGAGTCTGAGTTACCAAACCGAGCACTGAAAAACACTTCCTGCTACAGAGTTTGGAAGCTGTAAAAATAACTTTATCCCCAACTTTTGTTTTCCATTTAACTCTCAAAGGGTAATTGCTGTAGTAGGGGAACACAGCCATGGGAGATGTTTAACATCAGTGTTTAGCTGGATAGGGTAAGCCTTCACAGTTGCTAAGATACCTTTTGCCAACCCATCTCTTTCTTCCACATCCATAGGCGTGACGAACAAACACCGTATTTTAATGCTTCTCCTCCCTTGAGATGCAGCTGGTGTTTGCGTACGTATAGGAAACGTTTGTCATTGATACTTTGAACAAATAATGGTTTCATGTTTTCCTTTTTTTGTGTTTTTTTTGGTGATCTCATTGATAGAGCAGTTTTCTAAGGGTAAAGGAGGCACGTGTAAAAGCATTTGTACATTGAGTGCAGTCTTACATGTTTGACAAATCTAAATTCATTAGACCAATATCTAGTGACACATTTCATTACAATTTTAAAAGGCACAGTCATCTAACATATATGTACTTAATAAGATAATTCTAATACATTTTAACTATATCTTCATTTATATTATCAATTATATTTATTCTGTACACCATTTTTTTTGTCCTAGCATTTAACATTTTTGAGTGCTGATCTGACCATGTTTCATCAGTTGCATTTATTTTATGCGGACTAACGTGCTTCAAGTGTGTCATGCTGTCTGAATCCTGAGTTCACCTTCAGCATTGCCCCCGTTTTCCTCATGGTCTCTGGAGAAATGTGTGTGCTTTTGTGTGATTTTGGCAGATACTGTGTGTGTGAGAGGACACAGTGTACGACAAGATACATTTTCATCCATCTGAATCAACAGAATCTCTCACTTACAGGACTTGTGGCCATTTTTATTATCACTCACTACAACTGGAAGACATCCGCAAGGCAATCTGATTTGTGCACTTACCAATACAATTATACCAGAAACATCTTATCCAGCAGTATAGGGGGAGAATATGTTATGACCAGAAACCCTATTTAATTGGAATTTTCACATACATTATTTATGCATTGTGAAACCTCTTTAAACATTAAAAGCTGGTCATGGGTTATCATGGTTTTATGCAGCTGGCGAATGGCTCTAATTAGCCCAACATGCTTTGCACAACATTACTTTAAAGCACAACTTATTCCATTTTATAGATTGATTAAATGCAAACTTTCTCACAACGTGTTCTAAGGAAGGATAAAAAGAGGAGATAATATGCCTATAAGTTCTAAGAAAAAAAATGTCTAAAATTAACTAAAAATTGAACTGAAAACATGTAGGGATATTGTATGCAACATTGGCGAAGTGGACAATGTGATTATGTTGCATGGTGTTGCAGGCGGTCAGACCAGGTGAGCTGAATCTCCTCAATGACCCGAATCTAACCTACAGGCTCCTGCACGGACCGACGGAGTCACAACTTTGGATGTTTGAACTGCGAACCATAAGTGGCACCAGAGAAAGATGTCGGAATTTTTAAAAGTTTTAAGTACTTCATTGCCAAAATGAATGAGACTCCATGCAGCTAAATGCACAGCGTAATAATAATAAATCTTTTTTCCTCTTGGTTAGTTTGACTTAATATATGAAGGAGTCCCTCTCAATATGTGACTTCATACACTTGGGTCAAATAAATGGTAATCTCCTCACACCCAGTCTTTTACACAGATATGACTTTACGCTTACAAATTGCCTAATAAAGATTTTTTAATTTCTGGTTATTTGTCAAGGAGGCAATTTTCTTTAAAATGATCAGACAATCATTTTCTAGCCTCAGAAAGTGATCACATACCAGAGTTCTTTCAGGACTGACCTTAACATGACATAAAAAAGACAAAGAATAGTCAGTAAAACGTTTACGGCCACACAACCCAGTTTCCCAACGCACTATCCCATTTCACCACAAACTAAAATTTGTAAACATTTTTATAAAAGAAGCTTCCTGCTTCTGTGCTCTTGCAGTCATTGGTCAGTGTCAAATGGGTCTACTTAAAGTTAACTCATTTAACATTTTTGTCAATTACAGTCAGTTTTGGACAGCTAAATAGGCTGGTCAGAACATTGTCTTTTTGTCTTCTGAGATATTCCTCCTTTAGATTATCTATTCCATTTGTCTCCTTTTATTTAATACAAGTTATTTTTATTGAACTGAGCCTTGGCCAACAAAGTAGGTATAGCTACATCGACCCTGTCATTTCAAAATGATCAAAATGATCAATAGATTCATGAGTGGCATTCTTAAAGATCTGTTACAATATTAACATATGTATCTTTCTGTATCTTTCCTTTTGCTCCCTTGTGGCTTTTCAGTATTACAGAGCACAGTCGAGGCAGCTGCTGCACAGTAGCCTCGAGGAGCATTCAGTAGAGCGCCTTTTCTATTAATTCCAACTGAAATGTGAGGGCCCTGAGGTGGCCACCTTTCAATTATTACCTGTTTATTTTCAGCGATTCATGGTTGAATTTCCAGCCGTAACACTATCCTGTCAATTTAAGTTGAGGTCACACACTATGATCAGCTCATGTACTGCATTCTTATTTTAGATGCCTTTTGCAGGGGAGAGCCATTGATAAACAGAGCTGACACCAGACTACAGAATGTGACCTGTATTAAAATATATTCCTTTTCTTGCTCCAGACAATATGCAATACAACAAACATAAGTATATGCATGATTTTTGCACCTTGTGTATTGGGGCTCTGCGGCAAAGCACAATTTGTCTTTAGCCTAGGACAATGTCACATATCTAGAGAGCTGCCTCTGTTGATAAATCCACAATCCACAAAGAAAATTATATTCATCACATTTAAAATCTCAGGATTGGAACTTATTATCCCCCCCCAAATTGACTGACAGTTGTTTTATCACATGTTCTCTTTCTAGGCAATAACTAAACCAAAGCCATTAATGTTTCTGATGTTTACACCAGTGACATTCACAAACACAACAGTAAAATAGATTTAAAATAATTATCAGTAATGAGAAACATACAAATTCTCATTTTAAAGTTCCTTTAATTATATGTGAACGTACTGTACAGAGTCAAAAATCTGATTGAGTATTTAATAATAACCCTGTAATTGACTCACTGACTTATTGAACTCACTTGCCACTAGAGGGCAGAAAGAGATTTCCTTCTCTGCCAAAATCCTGATGAGCATTGTCTGGTGCACAGATGCTTAAGTCCACCAGACTACTAAAGGCTTTTTTAAGAATATATTAATGTACGTCCGTCTTATCTGCTGTTTGGTGGCAGCTCCATACTTGGAAAAATCCGACTGTTTCCCCTGTTAGGGAACGGCTTTCCCTTAGAAGTTCCCCTTTGAGTAAATTACAGGGAAGCTGTTTGAGAAGCATATAAACTTTCTACAAAGGTTCATGTTTAGTGTGGGTTAGCAAATCTGGGCCAAATGTTTGTTAATGATGTTTGCTATTGCCAAAGAGTCTTCTGACCCAGTTCCTGGCATGTTGATTACTGCTTTCACTTTTTTAAAGTATGCAATGACTCTCACTTTCTTGTGCCAGCACTTGGGATTTATGTCTTTAATCTGCACATAATAAATAATGAAAACTGAGGTACACAAAAAAATAATATGTGAATTTTCAGAGGTAAACGTTAGATCACATTTCAGATGCACAAGCTGCCAGAAGTTACTAAGAAACATTTACAGAACCATGATTTAATTTTAACTGGAGAATATTTATGTTATGTAAGATATCACTTGTATAACTAAGCAGTGCTGGCAGTATGATTGATGATAATTCTGTCAATTGGGATGAAATGAGTTTTCATTAATAAGCCAGAGAATAGTTCTGAGCTCCTCATTTTTGCATTTAAACATTTACATTTACGAGGTTGCAAGCAGTTTTAACTGGCTTTGTGGAGTCTCTTCTGAGCTGACCGCTTGCTTCAGCAGAATCCAAGTCATTTATATGAGCTCATAACAAATAGCCTGCCTACTTTCAGAGAAAGAGGTAAAATATTTAATGGTGAAATCAATGCATTTTCAAAATGTAACGAATTGTGTGTTATGCACGGCTGGTTTGACTTCACAGTCTTTGCTGTGCACGTGGGTGTACTGTAGAACACTTTTGGGAGTGCAGCACAGCTCTCTGTCAATTAGATGTAATATGTATCGGCCAGGTTTCGACCCTGCTTCTAAAAATGAACACTGATGCAATAGTCAAGCAGGCAGCAGAAATTCAAAGTCATTAGTTAAGGTCTTGAACTAATTAGGCCTGTCAGTCATCCACTAGTGAGACAACACATCTACAGTATTTAGCTGGCTTTTCAAGTTGAACCAAACTGAAGAAAATCTTGAAAATTGTATCTACAGGTATGACATTACTGTTTAATAATGGAGTAACAAAAATTTGATACACTATAATCCAGATTGGACTCTGTTTTTAGCTCAAGATATTTCATGTTACTAATAAAACCAAAGCTCAGTACTTTAAATTAGCTATATATTAATCAATTGAGCTTGACAGACAACTAATTTACCTCAGTAAAGTCAGACTTAAATTGTTTTTGCAAGTTGAATTATATATATATATATATATATATATATATATATATATAGTGTATACTTTACAAAACACTAGAAGTATCGTGTGACGTTGCCATCTTCTGGCGGGGGCAGTGAAGTATATGGTACATATTATTCATAGCTATTGGAATTTATAGGGTATTGTACACAATGTACAGAAATATAGATGACTACTGTAACGCCTTCTTTTCTGGCATAAACCAAAAGTCACTCTCTTGCCTCCAACTAGTTCAGACTGCAGCATCTCGGCTTCTTGCTGGTTTTAACAGACGACATCACATCAACCCAATCCATGTCCCAATCCTACATGTTCAATTGAGAACGGATTTTAATATTTTACTGATTATTTTTAAAGCACATTTGGGTCTGGCTGCAAGCTACATAACAGAAATGTTGACCCCATATGAGCCAGGTTAGAGCCTCAGGTGGGGCCCTTCTAGCCGTTGCAAAGTCGAGGCTTATTTCTAAAGGTGACCGTGCTTTTGCTGCCAGGGCCCCTTGGCTTTGCAACGACCTGCCAAAAGAGATAAGGCTCAAAGAATCATCTTTTAAATCACTTCTTAAAAGCCCCTTTTATATGCCTTTATGTCATCTTTTTATTGCCTTTATTCTTTTTATTTGTATTTATTTATATTTACATTTTTTTGTTTTTAATCATCTTTTATCTCTTTTACTGTTTCGATCTTCCGTCAACCGTCTTTTCCTCTCTACTGTGTTTTTGCGTCTTTTGTCTTCTTGTTTTAACTTTATCTTAACTTTACCTTCATTTTGCCTTTTGCTTTGTCCGTCAAAGGACTTTGTGAACTCTGTTTTTGAAGGTGCTATATAAATACAGTTATTATTATTATCATTATTATTATATGTTTGAATACTGTAGCTCATAAATGCTTGATAAATGCAGCATAGACGTGATTAGAATTGTCTCCAAATACTCTTTTATCTGTGTTTGTTACCTGTGGAGGGGTGAAGATGCGTAGAGGTTATAGGTTCTGTTTAAGTCTGTCTGCAGGGGTATTTACCAAACTCAATAAGATCAGCAACACCTCATCACCTGACAAAAATGAACGAGAGTTTGTCAGTTTGTGTGCTGGTGCTTATTAGAGCTGTCAGCAGGGGAGATGTGTGTGTGTGTGTGTGTTACTCATGTATGTGTGTTTGTGTGCAGTGCTGGGGGGTAAGGGGGTTAAAAATCACCCTTAAGTCTTATAGCTAAAACTCACATCTATCAGGAAGCATAAAAAGCACCTTGTTACAACAGTTAACTCTAACATGACAGCTGACCTTGGCGACTTGGGGCTAATGGAAAGATTAAGTCAATTACGGCTTGGCAGGGGGACTTAGAAATATTTGAGACATTCCCCAGAATGTTGGAACAATAGGCACACACATAGACGCTGTCACTCGGTGACAGTAAATTTCATTATGTCAGAGTAAATCCAACAAAATGTACTTGGTTCTTTTGCTAAGAAATAAATCTTGATAATAACATAACAATGATAACAGTGAAATGCGGTCCAAGAGAAAGCATTACAGTCCCCACATGTGCAGTGTGTGCAGCTTTTTCACGAGCATCTAGTGAATGCACTCTGTTTTATCTAGATGATATTGTTGCTGACTTAGTCCCCAACTTTAGATCAAACAGAGTAGAAAGAGAACGCATTCAGGTCAGCAGAAACTGGAAACTCAAAAGGGTTGAAGAGGATAAAATGCAGCAAAGTGGAATGGCCAAAATATGCAGCTGTTAAGTCCACTAAACACAAAAAGATAAAAGATTTGGGCAGTATCATCATTCCTATTCTCTAGAATTACATTGTTTTGTACTCTTCTTGTTTGTTGATGGAGTTTTGGAAATCAAAATAATTTCCTCTCAGTGCAGAAGCTACACAATTTGCAACTTTTGTTTCCTAATAATCATGCCAGAAATCTCACAATCAAATTTTTCTGCTGACGATGTGACAATGTGCAGATGTCACGCAGTTACTCCCCACGAGGTGAATTCTCATTTCTCTTTCATTTTGCGCAGTCTAAATGAGTTCAACCCGCGGGGTGGGCATACATGTTAAGTACCTCTCAGCTTTAAAACTCATCAGGAGAAGGAAGGCCTGCAGGGTATCTGGCAGCAATCCGATTAAATGATGTAACCTTTGGCCTGTAGGCGACCACACCACCACAGGAAGCCCAAGATTTTGAGTTTTTAATAACACATAAAAGTCTGGAGTCAAAGACAGAGTTTTCAGTTACGGATGAATGGTTAAGTGTCTGCTGGTTGGCCTTTACTTGTATAACTGCCACTATATCCGTCAGGTTAGTTAGAATATAATGAAGGCAGTTTTGACAGTGCCCTGGTGCTTCTACAATTGCTTTTGCACTGTTAAAAGCTTTTGGGCACAGCATTACACATCATACTTCATCAAAATATCTCCGTAACATGGTGACCTTACAAGAGTGCAGCAACATCAAACAATTCATTGCTCACAGAGACAGAAACCTTGAGTCTGTACCAGCCCTGAGTGATTGTGTGTTACACCACTTGTTCAGGCTGTGGCAAACATTGCATGCATGTAAAACAATAAATTTACTGGAACCCATTTAGATTGTTTTTGGGAAACCACCATCTGTCCTAGACAATACACATACATCTTTATTATCATCAAAACTAACATAACATTCTTTGAACTCAACATTTTACACCCCAGCTGGTTAATGCTTGCTTTGTATGTTAGATTGTTATTTTACAAAGGATGATCAAATATGCAGAAGAGACATTACAGTTGCACGATGAAATGGAAAAAAGAATTAATCCTCAATTTAAATATAACACATTTTTGTAACAATAAGTTACATTACTTTCCTGTTGTGAATCCTTAGTTTGCCCTGATGTCATATACCTCCCTCCCATCCACAAATATTTGCAGTTTTGTGGCAAATATTTAATCTCCATCGTAGATAATCTATACTTAACTGCTATTAAGATGAAATGATCGATATGCATTTTCTGAAATAATACTAATAATACTGTCATGCTGTATTTCCACAGTGTTGGGAAAGACTATTATTCCTATTATGATTAAAATCTACATTTATCCATTATCACTTCAGGATATTTCACACAGACATTGTTAAAGTCTTTTCAGTTTTTTTGGGTTACAGAATTTACACGAAAAGGACATCTATGAACCTTTATATTTATAAATTTTAAAATACCATGTTCACTACTATACAAACTTCATGTCAAAAAACAGTTTCTGAGGTTTGAAATGGGAAAGACAGGTGAATATTGTGATGAAATGCCAATACATTGGTCACATTAGCATCACTCTCCATTTCATTCTGTGGTTTCACTCCTGCATTCTGAAGATAAACCGCTAAAGTCTGAGGTTGTGCCCTGCTTTAAGTGGAGGTCAAACATAATGTGGCCAGACAGCTTTAACATACCGCTACAGTTTGTTCACACACACACACACGCACACACAAATTAATGTTCACATACAGATTTGTGTCCCCATTCTTAGAACTCGTCCTTCGTCTATTTTTGTCTTGTTTGTTTTTCTGCAAGGCAAAACGATGAACCTATTTGTTAAAGCATGTAGTAAATGAACCAAACTTTCGGCCGTATGTTATAGTCTTACATGGGTCCACACGTACTCACACACCTGGGGAATTTAGGAGCACAAATAAAGAATACGATTAAACCTGGTTCTGCTGTCTTTTTAGTTCTGTAGTATCCCAAGAGTAACATAAGCTGGGGAAGATGGATTGGGCTGCTGGTTGGCTGTGCATTGTGTTTCTATAGGCTACACAATTTGATTTTGTAGTGGAGGACTTCAGAATAGCTGCTGCCACCACTCCAGCTTCAACCATCAAAAGAATTGTCCCTGACAGAGACGTAATGGACTTAAATAGCCTTAATGAGATCAGTGAGACTGGGGTTGTATTGTCTCCAGGGAATATCCACCACCAAAAATAGTCCTGATAAGTCCAAGCAATTGTTAGAATGGAATCACTTTAGCAACGCTGAGACAAACAGCGGGGTGACACCAAAGGATACAATTATCAAACGCATTTCTAGCGAGACAGGGACAATATTAATAGTGACCAGATTGATCTTGTGTAGCCCTGCATTATGGAGGAAATTAATTGGAATTGATTTGAGATACTGTCCAATACTGAAATTATGTCTGACATTAACAGTTGTATTTACTTTAGTATTTATTTATTTGTTATCCTAAAATAGCACAAAATACTGAAATATGATACAAGGATGAAGAGCAATAAAAATGCTGTTAATGTAAATAAAGATAAAGATGTTAGATTAGTTAGTTTGGCTGCAGATTGGAGCTCAAACTGAACACACAGACGATGCATCCTGCAGCACCTCATTATCCATGTATCAGGTTGACTCGATGATGTCACTTCTCAGAGCTCAAGGCTCCTTACATGATGCACATCTCTGTTCACCTGGTTACAACAACAGCTGTGTCACTGAAAGCAGGGAATTCAAGCCTCTGAGTGTTTGGCGTGTCTGCGTGTGCGTAGTGATGACAAGACAGATCATCCAGCTCATTCAATTTCAGGGGAAATTAAAAGTTAGCCATGTGGTAAACAACAGGCAAACACGGGATATTTTAAGAGTATGGATGCGCCTAAAGTAAATGTTTGTTTTGTTCTAGGTAGTTAGAATCTTTGGACTGCTGGTAGAAGCATATTTAGCTGTCACCAGAGTCATCACAAAGCAAAACAAATTGAGTTTCTGGGTGCTAATAGCCACAAACAAAGACTCCATGAGCTCCTGAACAAACAGCTTTGAATATTCTGTTGGTAGTGCTCAGCAGAGATCTGTACCGTGTACAATAAATCACCTGCACATCCGGAGTACGATTGGCATCCTCACTTCCTTCATGGAACGACAGTTCTATCTTCTAAGAAGGATTGGTCATTTACAATAAATTTGATATAAATGTGATATGACAGAATATCATCAAACTTCACCTCGCCTCAAAAATAAGCCTGAAGGTTTGGGTATGATCCAATTCCCTCTTTGCCATTGCTGCTGTCAGAAAGTTCTAGTCATCTTCTTTTTCATTTTCTCTCGTAACTAGGAGCTGTCAAGGCCTGGAGGCTTTGCCATGCAGTTTGCTTGGCTATATTTATAATTGGACCCTGTCAACAGTGTCCAGTGCAATTCAAGTGCACAGTTTATTATGGCAGCTACTGTGTACCGATTTCAACACATGCCAGCTGCGAGACAGTTTGTATGTCATTAATACGCAACTATAGGCAGGTGCAGACACACTGGCTGCACCCGTGACTTTGTTGATGGTATGAACATCATCTAAAAGGGATCAGAGGGGCCTGAGCTCAGATGAAGTCAAATTCTTCCAGGCAATATAAAGCTCTAGGGATGCTACACATCGACAGAGGAGCATAGGTATGTGTGTACAACTTATATATACAAAAAACTGTGGGGTAAATCAGACATACAAAACAGCTGTATCTGTAGCCATGAACGATAAAGTTGTGTTTTTTTACAGTTTTTTTAGAATTTATTGCCATTCTAAGTTAATGTGAAAAAAGCACAAACACCATATAGGAGCTTGGTAATGAGACAATAAAAGATTTTGCATGGCTCCACCTTCCTGTAAACACTCTCAGACACCCCACAAAGACACATGTCTTAACCTATTGTAAAATATCTCTTTCTTATCTCAATAAGTATAATGGAGTCATTTTAACCTGCCCTGCTGTGGTGGACAATGTCTGCGTGGGTGTCCTCTTTATCAACAGGGGCTCTCCAGATGAGTAGCGCAGACACAGGCCAGATCGTGACCGGGCTTGTCAGGAGTCAGAGGAAAATGCTCTGCTGGGGGAAACGCCTGACACATGGAGGACCTGTGTGATGAGAGAGCAGCATAGCAGGAAATGGGACAATGTGAGTGGATGACTCTAAAAAAACAGAACTTTTGACCCCTGCTTTAAGAGCGGACTGTGGGCTATTCTGCAGGGTGAAATCTGTCAAGAGGGGGTGGCTCTGTTGTGGACAAATGGATTGGCTGCATTGCATGACAGTGGACAGTCATTCCTGCAGTGCTTCCTATGACTGACTGCATACACACTATATGTCCACCTCCTACATTCAAAAGCAGCTATAGGGAATATGTTCCTTGTCAAACAATACACAGCATGATTTACTGCAGTGGCAATGCACATGCAATGCAGAACCTGTCCGAATTTAATGATGGTTTTCATCAGGACAAAGAAGGTGGGAAATGTGCATGACAGAGAGTGTGATTTCTGCACGTAATGAAGGGTGTGTGTGGAGCATCCTCCCCCGGCAGCGCAAACCACAAGAGGGAGACAAAGCTTTTCTCCAGTCACATCTACAGTGAAGGCTCGTTGATACAGCTGCACTTCTACATGCCTTCCCTCATTGTCAGGAACAGTCCGGGGTGAGTGAATGGCATTGATTAGAGAACAACGCGTAGATCATTTTAAGACAACATCTAACACATAGATTTGGTCGGCTTTCGGTGTGTAAAATGAAGTTATTCCACCATAATTCCCATTCTTAGTCATACTGCAGCCTCTGAACCGCTCCTTACACCAAGACATCCCCTTATTCGTTTATTTCCCTCACCTTATCCAACCTGATAAGGTCCAGCCCACGCGGCATCGTTTTGTCTGCCCAGAGTGACACGAGCCGCGTCCACTCAAAGCCCGACAAACGCATTCCGGCCGAGATCTCAGCCAATCGGCCGAGAGGAGGGCGGGAGCCTCCTTACTCCAGCGAGGCAGGAGTATGAAGTTTGGGCTCTCAGTGTGCAGCTGCTGGGAGAGAATGGTGCACCTCAGTGCCCGCAGGTGCGTGATATCCTCCAGCTCCGATTTTATTTGCGCGCAACTTTAACCCGCCACACTTAGTTTGCAAGGAGGGGGAGGGGGGGGGGGTGTATGCGCAAAGTTCAACGTGTCTCCTCTGCGGTTCCACACTACAAATGGCTTGGATTACTCCCCCGCATCCGCGCGGGACCGGCGCGGCTTTATTCCTGCTCGCCGTGATTCTGACAGGTGATGCGGTCGCGCAGGTTTTTGACAGCTATGGTTTATCATACGCCCTGAGGTCCGAGCTGTCAGAGGACACGATATTGGTTGCCAATAATGGGATCCGCGTGCCTTTCGGGAGATCAGTCTTCATTGATCCCATCAACGATTTGGTTATCCAAGTTCAGCCCGGCGATAGGTGCAGCATAACAGTGCTGGACAATGACCCCCTGTCGCAAAAGCCCGGACACCTGTCTCCGAAAAAGTTCCCGTGTGAATTTGGCCCCAACGACGTGAAGTACTCTCACTTTGGCTCCAGGAGTCCTCCGAGGGACAGAGTGAGATTGCAACTCAGGTATGACACCCAGACGGACACCATCATAATACCTTTCATGATGGAGGTGGAGGTGATTTTCACACAGCTGGAAGTGCTGACCAAGAATATGCCACTCACTGTTGAGAAACTTCTCGGCACCAGTAACCCCATCGATAGGAGAGTTTTAGAATTCACCTATGATGAAAGTGCACAACAATGCAAAATAGCCTCTCTGTCCAGTGGCAGGCTGCTGCCCAGGTATGGAAAACTCGTGGATGAGGACAGCCTCGGAACAATGGTGGACTGTGATGAATTTATTAAAATGAACATCCGCTATCAGCACACTTTTGCTTTGAAGTCACCGAACAGAGATTACATTCCAATGCTTGTGGAGTTGCATGACAAGGAAGGCAATTTGCTCAAGCAGGAATTTTTCCAAATTTTGGTGAGGATTAAAGACGGAGAGGAGAACACAGCTCCTAAACCCAGCTTTGTTGCAATGATGATGATGGAAATAGACCAGTTTGTAATGACAGCGATAACCACGGACATGCTGGCTGCAGAGGATGTTGAGTCTAATCCTGACGAATTAATTTTCAACATCACATCCACCCTGTCCTTTGAGGAGGGCTACATAGTGAGCACAGATGATCGGAATTTACCAATAACCTCATTTTACCAAGGAGACCTCAAAGACTTGAAAATCGCCTACAAACCCCCTGCTGTGGATTCAGACACTGAGCGGATTTTCCAGATTGAGTTTGAGGTTGTGGACACAGAGGGGGCTGTGTCAGACCCTTTTGCTTTCATGATTGTTGTTAAGCCTATGAACACGTTGGCCCCTGTGGTGACTAGGAATACTGGCCAGTTACTGTATGAGGGTCAGTCCAGGCCTCTGTCCAGTTCACAAAATCTGGAAATCAGCGATGAGGACAATTTAGACAAAGTCAAAATCACTGTTATTGATGGGCTGAGGCACGGAGAATTAACTGTTTTGGGCTCGAGGAGGAAATTTTTCAGCCCGGCTGACCTCGACGCTGGAGTAGTCATTTATCAACACGATGGCAGTGACACATACAGTGATAATATTATTTTCAGAATGACAGATGGCACAAATGAAGTGGAGTTTCTGTTTCCCATCACTGTTGTGCCAACTGATGATGAGCCTCCCATAATCAACGCGAACACTGGTTTGGTTTTATTCAAAAACCAAATGGTGCCCATCTCCTCACTTATGCTCAGTGCAGCAGACATCGATTCAGAGGATTCTTCAATAAAATTCACAATAGAGCCTCCCTTTTCCACGATTGGGCAAGTGTTGCTGCGTCAGTCTGAAGCACCAGAGGACCCATCAACCTGGAAGTTTAATACAGAGGATGAATTGTATGAGAAAGTGGTGACTGAATGGCTGCAAGAGGATATTACTGATGGTAAACTGTTTTACAAGCACATTGGGCCTCACAGCGCCAGCACAGTCATGGATCAGTTTGTGTTTAGAGTTCAAGATGACAATGACCCACCGAATCAATCAGGTGAGAGCTCATTCATTATCAAAATTCTCCCTATTGACGATCTCCCACCTGAACTGTACCCCGGCACGACTCTGCAAATTACTGTGCACGAGTATCAGCTTACTTACTTTCGAAAGAAATTCCTCCGTTACACTGACCTGGACTCAGAGGATCGGGATCTCAAATACACAATCATCCAGCCACCGACAGACACAGATGAGAATAGCCCTGTTGTATTGGGAGCTCTGGTATTAACTGAAAGGCCAAACACTGAAGTAGTAACTTTCACTCAGGCACAAATTAACCACCATAAAATAGCTTACAGACCACCTGATCTTGAGCTTGGAATTACCTCTCATGTTTTGCAGTTTAGGTACACTGTAGAGGATGTGTCTGGAAATACTGTAGAAGGAGTTTTCACTATATTTTTAAAGCCTGTGGACAACAAGCCACCTCAAATAACTAACTCTGGATTTACTGTGCTTGAACGCGGCACACATATTGTTACAAGTGCTGAGCTGGACACTTCAGACACGGACACAGACAGCAAACAGATATCCTTCACTATTACTCTGCCTCCACTGCATGGCCAGATCCAGTTTTCATTCACTGACATGACAAAAGGAGACACTTTCAGCCTGGAGGATATTGGAAATGGCAGAATTTCGTACATCCACAATGGAGATGAATCAACGGTCGATTCGATTCAAATAGATGTCAGTGATGGGGTCCACGTTGTCCCAATTATTATAAAGATTAGTGTGAAGCCAATTGATGATGAGACTCCAACTATCAGTCTCCCAGCTGGTACAATTGGCTCCTACATAGATGTGCTGGAAAATGGGGCAACAGAAATCACAAGTAATGTCATTCAGGGAAGAGATGAGGACACGGATGACCTCCGTTTGACCTTCATTGTGGAGGACCCGCCATCATTTGGTGAAATTCTGGTGAGAGGTGTCCCGTCCGCCACCTTCACCCAAGCTGATATCATTAACGGCCTTGTGGTCTATGCTCATACCAGTGGGGAGATCGGCTTGACCACAAAGGAGGACTTTTTCAATCTCACTTTGACGGACATGTCTGATGAATGGACTGTTGGAGGAAATAAGATCACAGGCGTCAGAGTGCATGTAACTATTCTTCCCCTGGACAGCCAGGCGCCAGAGGTCTTTGTGGGGCCACAGTTTACTGTCGTTGAGGGAGAGAAGAATGTCATTCAGATTCTTCATATCAGCACTGATGATGTCGACACCCCCAGCGATGACCTCCTTTGTACAATCATTGTACAGCCGACTTCGGGCTATGTGGAAAATATCTCCCCGGCCCCAGGCTCAGAGAAATCCAGGTCTGGGACAGCTATTAGCGCTTTCACCATCAAGGACATCAGACAGAATCACATTTACTATGTTCAAAGCATTCACAAAGGAGTCGAGCCAGAGGAGGACAGGTTTACATTCAGATGCTCTGATGGCATCAATTTTTCTGAAAGGCACTTTTTCCCCATCTCCATAATCCCTTCTAATGATGAAAAGCCAGAGATTTACATGAGAGAGTTTGTAGTTATGGAGGGCATGAACATAGTTATTGACACTCCTATTCTGAATGGTGCTGATGCGGATCTCCCCTCTGATCAGCTCACATTCATTATCACCAAAACCCCCAAGCACGGATTTATTCTCAATCAGCTCAATACTGGCACTGTCCCTGTCTCTAACTTCACCTTGGATCAGATCAGGGAGGCCTCCAGCATTGTGTATGAGCATGATGACTCAGAGACCACAGAGGACAACTTTGATATTGTTCTCACAGACGGAAAGTTCAGTGTAGAGAAAACAGTAATAGTTATGATTATCCCTGTGGACGACGAGACCCCGAGGATGGCAATCAATGACGGCCTTGAAATTGAAATAGGTGACGTGAAAGTCATAAACAGCAATGTTTTAAAAGCTACTGATCTGGACTCTGAGGATAACCTACTAACTTACATCATTCGCTATGGGCCTGGTCAGGGATATTTACAGAGGACAACGCCTTCTGGCACATTGCAAAATATCACAGTTGGAATGAACTTCACACAGAATGAAGTGGATCAGGGTTTTATTCTATACACCCACAACGGGCAGGAGGGGATTCGTGACCTCATCAAATTTGATGTGACCGATGGCATCAACCCGCTGATTGACAGATACTTCTATGTCACAGTGGGTGGCATTGACAGGGTTTTCCCTGATGTGATCAGTAAAGGTGTATCCCTTAAAGAGGGTGGCAGGGTCTCTCTGACAACAGACCTGCTCAGCACCAGTGACCTCAACAGCCCGGATGAACACTTGGTTTTCACAATCACCAGAGCTCCAATGAGAGGACACCTGGAATGCACAGACACACCTGGGATGCCCATCTCATCATTCACACAGCTCCAGCTGGCTGGCAACAAAGTCTACTACATCCACACTGCTGACGACGAAGTGAAAATGGATAGCTTTGAATTTGAAGTGACGGATGGCTACAACCCTGTGTTCCGCACTTTCCGCATCTCCATCACTGATGTGGACAATAAAAAGCCTGTGGTGACAATACACGGCCTGGTGGTGACTGAGGGAGAGAACAAACTCATCACGCCTTTTGAGCTGACAGTGGAGGACAGAGACACCGTTGACCGCCTCTTGAAGTTCACAGTCACTCAAATCCCAGTTCATGGTCGCCTGCTCTTTAACAACACCCGGCCTGTCACCTCCTTCACAAAGCAGGACCTGAATGAGAACATGATCAGCTACAAGCACGATGGCACGGAGAGTGCCGAGGACAGCTTTTCCTTCACTGTCACTGATGGCACTCACACAGACTACTACATCTTCCCTGACACAGTATTTGAGACTCGAAAGCCCCAAGTGATGAAGATTACTGTCCTCCCGGTGGATAATGGGGTACCACAGATTGTGGTGAACAAAGGTGCCCCAACATTGCGGGTTCTGGAGACTGGTCACTTGGGGTTCGTGATCACCAGTAAGACCCTTAAAGCAGAGGACAGAGACAGCATTCAGGTTTCTGTTATCTTCAGAATTACTGTTGCCCCAGAACATGGCTACCTAATCAACCTTGGCAAAGGAAATGCCACCATCACCACCTTCACACAAGGTAAGAGAGCTGCATTTCAAATGGCTTTGCAGTCCTGGGACATTCGGTTAGATTTGTAATGTACTGCAGAGACCCACATTGAAGACAGATTTTAATTCTCTTGGGCTCACTCTCAAACTCATTTTACATTTACTCACTCTGCTAAATGTATTCCCTTCTGATGCCCGAAAAATGCTGAGTTCAAATATAAAGGTTTTTGTTTTCACTCAAGAGACTGCCTATTTACAGAGATGAAGTATGCCAGTGCTTCAGGCTGACCATACCTCAATAGGGGAGTGCATTTTTCGAACAGTGCCTAATGTATTTCACTTTGGGAGAGAAATGATCGTGATTTTTACATCACTAGAGTCATATTTTCTAACAGAAGACAAGGGGATTGCAGACATAATTAAGTGAACATGTAAACTTGTCGAGGGTGGGGGGGGGGTGAGGGCGGCATTAGTCAGAAGTTGTATCTGAAGCAGACTAGGGGTGTCTTGGTAAATACCAAATATCAGGGTAACAGCATCAGTGTACGGTCAATATCCATGTGGTCCCTGTCTTTATTTACTGAATTACTGTGAGATGCTTTCCCCAAGAGCCCTGTTCAATATTTCAAGAGTTTTCACAAGAGTAAACAGACAGTAAATAAAGACACTATCTCCTGGGCATTTCAAATTGGTGGCTATGCATTTTTATGCATCGGTCCCTTTTGAAGGGGACTGTTTTGACATCAAATATTGAAGACAGCAAGGGCTGTAAACTTCAAAATGTTTCAGATCCAGGGATATAAACCCTGTCTAGCACCACACTATCATGGATGGCGAACAGTCTGTGTGATTGAGCCCCAACAATCAAATTGTTCTCTATGTTCTGTGTCATTCAGGAGTCTAATAGATATACAGCCCTTGTTACCAGGCAGTTTCCCCTTTCAGATTCCCCCAACGCTATGCTATGTGCCCATATCATCACACAGCCTCAGCCTGCTTCTTATAGCTGGGCTCAGGAGTAGTTATTGACAAATAGTCTAGCAGGAAGAAATTGGACATATTTAATTGTCATATACTGTAAGCCAAGTAACTGATGTGATTAGGATATCATGAGTAATTATGCCAATTCATCTATTTTTCAGCTGAAATTGATGACATGAACATATGCTATGTTCTGAGGGATGGTGACAATGCTACAAATGACATCTTCCATTTCTCCATTGAGGACAGTGGTAAGTTAACTTTATTTAAACATGCCCTCTTCAAATTATATTCTGTGGTTGAAGTGAGTTCATATCATGCTGACTTTTGAGGCTGAAATGTTGAATTTTGTTACACTGTGTCAAGTTTAACTTAAAGAAACTCAGATTTCTTAAAGAGGGTGGAGGGAAAGCTTGCATGCACTTAACAATGTGCCCAATTTAGCAGAATTAGTAATCAAAAGCTGTGTGCACAGATGGGAGAGATTCCAGAACAATAACTTCACACCGTTTCCTATTTCAGCATGGTTAAATTAGAAAATACAGTGAATCAGAAGGAAAGAAAAATATACTATTTTTCTATAACCTTTGTTTATGTCATGCTCTGTTGATTTCCAGTCAACCACTTGTTATGCAAAAGAATTACAATGGCAAAGCTTCCACGCTTATTAACCTTTTATCTGAACATTCACGTTAGTCATACTGTGCAGTATGCTCAGTCTTATAGCACCCCATCCATGATCACCCATTATTTTTTCCATGCAAGGGCCTCCTGATTTAGTAAGTAATGATTGATTTAGCAAGGTAGTAATTAGTAGAACAATTAGCGAAGACCTTCCTTCCACTGTAGATATGTAATCAGGCACAGGCTCAGTGAGTGGTTTGAGGCAATCATGCCAGTGTTGCCGATTAGCAGAAGCAGCGTGCCTGACAGCGTGTCCTTTTTGGTACCCTTCAGCCGTGATGAGTGAGCACAAAGGACCTCTCTAATAGGGGCCCTCTTTTCCCACAAGCACCTCAGTGGGCCCTTGTGCACATTTTCTCATCTCTCGACTCGGGACAAATCTCTGGCTTCAGACGAATAATAGACAGGTTAACATCAATGCCAACAGGTGGATGGGGTGGTAATGAGTGATGGATAAAATGCAGGGGACAACTCCTTATCAGGAGGTCGTACTGAATGAAACCTGAGCTGCTGGCAAGTGCAGAGCCCATGCAAAGCTCTTTTGTTGTTGAGTGAGGTTCAGTTGGTCCATTTATTATTGTCTCAATTGGGTTATTTGTCATGGATCTCTCTGGGCTTCTCTCTCTCTGTCACTTTCTTTCTCTTTATAGCTTGCCTGATGCTTGATGACATACTTGTATCCCACGCTGGTAGTGGTGGTTTATCTTCCAGAACTGGCAACTAAATTAACTTTTATCTGCACTCTCTGCAAGCTTTTACATTACTTTTAGACTTGATAACAGGATTCAAAACATTTTGTCTTATTCTGTCCTCAATCATAGTTAGGTGCTCAAACAAAGCAAAACACACAATTGCAATGGTCACACACATCACATATCTCTAAAATGTCATTCTATGACATGGGAATTGTGCTTTATAGTGGCACCTAAATGGCTTGACAAATTGATGAAGAGTCTTGTTGGATGACCCATCCATAAGGACTCGACACATACTGCACTGCAGCTTGTGAGGCAGTCAGTGAACATTTTTTAATAAGATTTAAGCTGTGCTGGTGGCTGCCCTAAATCCCCAGACAGAGCCTCCAGCTCTTTGAACAGTCGTGTTGGGGAGGAGCTGAATGGTGTACACTGGCACACAGCTGCACTCTGTCATGTTCAGCAGTGGAAAACATTCTCCTCCTCACTTTAAGTTCACTGGGAAATTTACCAACTGCACTTTGCAATTTTTTTAGAGTGAAAAGTTACTTTTCATGTCGGAGCTTCTCAGTCAGTCCACGAGTGTGTAACAGCTGTGATGAACCGTGAGTGTGTGCACATTAACGTATTGTATTGTGTTTACACTACATTATGTACAATACAAATAGACAGGATCATTATTATTATTAATTGATTAATCATTTAAATATAAAATGAAAATTTAAGATTTTGCCTGATAAATTATTTCAACAATTTATCAATTGTCACTTTTACTGTAGATTGAGTTTGGACTTCTCAGCACTAGTTGTAGCCACTGACATGACCTGTTGTTACTTCGCCTCTGCTCAGAGATGAGTTTACTGTACTGGGATGCGTGCCCCACACAACTGATTGTTATAGGATTTCTGATGGCTCCATTGTCAATCCAAATAAAGTGACTTACAACCTGCATTCAAGACAGGGCAGGGCACTAATTTACTCTTGGCGTGTTTTTCCCCAACAGGAGAATGAATGGAAAGTGCCAAGCCATTCATTATGCTCAATCCAAATACTTATGGTGGTTTGACGTCCAACCACAAGGTTGTTTTAGCTGTTGAAGCTGAGATCATAGTTTCTCAGATAGATGGATTGTCTTGGTACATGGCACAGCTTTGGCTCTCTTTAATTGAGCTGCCAGTGGCTGAGTTCTTCTTGGCAGTGATGCATCTAGTGCTTGATGTATCATTTATACTTTAAATGGAGTGTTCAGAGCCCACATTGAAATCCATGCTGGACCTGACCAGCTCTTGTGCTGCAATAATGACCTTTGCTTTAAGTGGATGCATATTCGGGATTTTCTAAGAATTGCTAGAAAGGATGACAACCCCTTAGTGTTAATGCTTATGGAATTTGGATTGAGGAGAAATTACTGTTGCATTCAATTAGCTTGGCTTCATAAAGAGACCAGATGGGCTTTTTGCCACAAATAACAACATGACAATTAGGCCACATCCCAAAATGCATAATTTCTAATCAGTATGTGCCACAATAAAAGAAGGATTCTCACAGTGTGACTAAAATACTGCTACTTTTAACACTGTTGTTGTAGAACAAACTTCAAAATAATACTGAAACCACTTCAAAATTATACTGCACATTCTTTGTAATAGTCTTTAACTTTATAATCCTGGGTAATTTGTGGACTTTGTGTCATTTTCTCCTTTGTCTCTAGTTTCTTTTTCATTTCAGAAAGCTGCCATCATGTGCCTTTACTGCTGTATTTAAGGTGCTTTTGCCAAAAAAAGAGATAGCAGGTCTTATTTTCTCAGAGCCACTTGTGTGTCTTGCTATTTGTCAAGCTTGTCAAAGCTTTGAATGAATAATCACAGAGGACTTAAATTACACATATTAATTTATGGGTGTCTGTTTACTGTTTTGGAGAAACATCACAACACCTGGACAGCAAAGTCACGAACAGGGGCGTGGGCCAGAAGCCTCTTTAATTACTTAGAAAGTGTTTTGTTTAGAACAAGATTGGTCTCTGGATGTTTGTGTATCCGTGTGTGTGTGTGTGTGTGTGTGTGTGTGTGCTTGTGCTGGGGAGGGGGCTGCTCCTGTCATTCTAAGTCAGTTAATTGCTGTGTTTCGGTGGACTCCAGCCCTCCCCTTGTCTCCTGGGGATTCGGGTGCATTCAGGTGAGCTTACCTGAGCACACACAAGGCCTGGCATTCCCAAGCAGTTGTTTGAGGAGCTGAATCCCTGTCTGCCTCTAGCCAGTCAGTCAGCATCAGTTATGTTCCTACTGACAGACACGCCGCTCTGGGCTCCGTTTTTTCCTTCCAGGCACTCACTACCATCTGATTTTTCTTTCTTTCACTGGGCTACAAAGACGCAGCAAAAGATCGATTGTTCAGTTTATAAAAATGTTCTGTTCTGAAGGTCACACTCCATTGTTATGTCCAAAGTTTCTTTGTGTTTCCCATTTGACTAGTGAGACTTGTTTAGTATGTAAAGTGCATAGAGTATGAAAATCAATAATTCAGATTTGTAGTGGAATGGGTCTGCACAACACAGAGCAAATTCCTGACTGGAAAATGTTTTCTTGCATGGCAGCCCCTGAAACAGAGAGGAATGTGTCTCCTTTCCAGTTTTCAATGAGAGTCTGCAGCGCCCACCTCAACAAGCGTGTTTTGTTTGTTATTTCTGCTTCGTGTAATAATAAACCTAATAAATCCTCAGAACCATTTTGGCCTGCAGTAACATCTGCTGTGTAGATCTTACACATCTTACATGTTATCGGTGTGTAATCGCTTGTGACACTGAGTGCACACTTAGATCCATCTCCCCCGTCTCCCGTCCTGTCTAATCCCAGGTTAGGAGGGATTATCTTTCTCCCCATAGCGTGCTAGAGCACAACAAGAGTATGGAGGAACATGCATTCACATGCAGTTGCAAGGTTAATATAGACTTTGTGTATGCTATAATATCCCCATCGCAGTGCGTGATGATGACTCTGCAGTTTCTGTGTGTTTCTACCCTGTTATTAATGAAATTGTCTCCCCTACACTTTTCTTGGGGGGTATAACATTCCTCTGTCCTTGGGACCTGTAGTATGAATCATATGCATGAAGTATGTTTTAAGCTTCAGCAAATTACATAGCTGTTCCAGTTGTTGTGTTTTAAAGAGATTTTCGGGTGTTAGGTTTTCCTAACAGTCCATCTGTGCTGCAGCTAATAACTTTTTAGGTAGTCATTTATTGTTATGGAAAAATATTTTCTGAGAAAACATCTGGGAGTTGATTAGAGGAGCTATTCCTGGGTAACAGCTGCTTCACTTTGTGGATGGAAAACTGACTCGCAGAGAGAATTCAGGATAATCGTTTTAGATGGAGAGTGATTTACGTGGCTCACTGGTCCCTTATTTCCTTAATCTCTAACTTTGAGTCTCACTGGTCTGCATTGCAGTTATATTTGCAATGTTTATTACCCAGCACCAGTCTTCTCTATTTAACACAAAATAACAAGGTGTATGTAAGGTGTGCAAATTTATTTTACTTGCGTGTGTGTGCGTGTGAAGGGCAGAGATTACTAAATTAAAAACATGTCTCGATAGTGTTGCAGTCACTAATCAAATAAATGAAGAACATGTGCTCATTGACTTGAGCAAATATAATTATTATTTGAAGAAATATAATAGCCATTATTAATGATTATGATGATTATGATGATATGATTATTATAGGAGGTTTCATTGTTATAATATGAATTAAGCATTGAATTAACCAATGAAGCCCTTCTTTGGCTCAGGTTTAAAGTCAAGGATTACAATCAGCAGAGGTCTCTTAGTTTTATGCTTATTTTTCTCTATTGTAGTTTATTGTTGTCTTGAGTGCAAATTACTGCTAAACAATCCATATTTAGTCAGAAAAGCATCTTCTGTTGTCTATGGTGTATCTGCTGGGTCTGAAAAAGGAGAGCTCTAAATGCATTAGTGATAGATAATAATTCATAAGAGCAACAGCAATGCCTTATATATTTTTCATTTTTGTAGTGATTGTATATCACATAGATTTTGTTTCACCCTGTTGTGCCCTCATTTTCCCTTTGGAAAACAGAAAGGAAACCCTACTTGATGATTCCCTTCCTCTGTCTTAATATGCTGCCAAAGTAAATGTGTGGGGCCAAGGTTAACAAAGCAAAGGCAAATTCCCAAACATATAGAAACCCCAGGCCCGGACTTGTTCCTTAGATGATGATATGTGTCGTCATACCTGCCTTAGGATATCAGTCTAGCAGAACTGGGGTTGTTCAAGCTCTGAGTTTGTAGAAAATCCTTCTTTTGTGGAAAAAGCTTCTTGGCTGAAGTTTGTATAATCAGTTTTGAGTTTGGACATTGACTCCAGAAAACCTGATGAATACATGTATTTTACACCAGAAGATAACAATGTAAAATGGAATGGAAAATGGAAATGTTCAGCAAAATTAGACCATTTTTAAACATTTAACATCTATAAAGCAAAATCTGTCTCTTATGGGAGCATTCCAGTGTGCCTTGTTTGATTTTTGGCCGTGACATATCAAACGATTTAATGAGACTGTGTTTTGACAAAACTGATATTCCCAGAAAACAGCAGGAATACTGAGAGTCAGTGATGCTACAGTCACTGCTGTGACATCTCTCTTTTCACAGTAGCAGAGCCTTTGTTCAATTTTGCAAAATCACTCTGGATAATGTGTTTTTGGCCCCTGAATCCCAGCAGTGGGCTGGAGCTTCTCTTCTCAGCCCTGCTGCATGATAAGCCTCTGACAGCTGGGCTAAGGCTGGAGTGTCACAACTCTCTCCAGCTGAGCCTGGGTTTCAGGATTGGAGCCCCATGCAGGGTGCACCTCCTTTGTACAAACTTTGTATGCACAAACATTCACACACACATACACACAAAGCATCCACCATCTATCCATCTCGGGGCCAGCTGCCTGATCCCATAATCAGAGATGAAGCTGGCACTGCTGAAATGTGGCATCAAGATGCTGGGCATCAACTACAGTTTAATTGATAACTGCCTTGTCTTTGATTTCAAGCTGTTGTCTCTTTTGATTAGAGTGCTCTGATGTAGGCCAGGAAAAACACCAACTCCTTTCAATTTGATATCATCAGCATTTCAGTATGCCAAGAAAATATATACAGTAGAGGGGATTTGAAAATGTTACACGGTTTGAAGCAAACTCTCTTGAGAAGGTTTGCATTTTATGCACTCAGTATTAACGCGGTAGGAGTGTGTCTTGAGAGTAACAGGACTCTCATCCTATGAAAGGTGTGGATGAAACCCTTTGGGGATTCTGTGTGTGGCTCAAGCTCCCTCTCACCACCACCTCCACCACCTGCTTCCCTTCATAAGTGGAGCCCGATAAGCAGGATATGAGAAGTCTTCTAGCTGAGAAATGGGAGGGGAGAGCATTCAGAGGAGATGAAAGATAGAAGTGCTCTGTTGGTCCCCGTATTGGTGGGGGCAAGGCGTCAAGCTGCTTCCTGTCGCCTGTAGCGCTGGCATGAATGTGCTGATGTGCGTTTCCCTCTCTAAACACCGCCTGTGTTGACAAGTTGTGATGGCTGTAATGTATTAGGTGAGCTCTGCGGGAATGCAGCCTCATCTACATTTGAATAGAAATTATTTTGATATTTATCGTAGACTTGATTAGTCTACAGTAAATATCCTTTTGTGTTTCTTGCCCCATGTAGCTTTGGGGAACATAAAAAAAAAATCTTAAAAACATTTCTGGAACAAACAGGGAAATGTCCAGAGCTCAGATCAACCCTTCCCCCATAAAGAATACTGAGGAATGTCTTGCTGCCTGAAATTAACTAGACCATGCCTGGGCTTATCTTGGTTTTCCAGGACATGAGCTTGGAGTGAAGAGTTACATATTAGCAAGCAAATGGGAAGAGGGAAACAAAGATATGCCACAGGGCGCAGGGCTAGATAACTGGTCAATCTGATACAGTGGTTACATTTACCTCCTTAAACCCCTAAGTAATTGGCTGAAGCTATTACAATTACCACAAAACTGTTTTGTAATATCTTAAAGGTTATCACTGGTCAGTGAGTCATATGCAAGAAGTTTTTTTCAGCAGATTGTGCTTCATTACAGGGAGGGTACATTTAGTGCGTCTGGGGCCTTGTGAAACCTTTGGGATTATCAGCTAACCAATTTAATTTGCATTTAACTTATCTTCTAAAGAGTGTGGATCATTTTTTAAAGGGCATTCAGTGTGTGAGTTAAAATGTCACAGATAGAGCTTTAGGCAACAATGCAACGTCTGCACGCCTCCCGTGTTTATCCCTTTTGACATTTAGCTTTTGTCCTTCAGATCTAATAAGTTTCTGTGCCTGTGAAATAGAACTCATCATATCTTATTACTTTATTCCATTCCTCAGGGGTTCAGGTGTTGTGCTCCTTGCATCAGGCCATGCATCTTTTTGTTAGCTTTGAACATCCATGGTTGCTGAATGGCAGCCCAACAAAGAGAAGCTGAGTGAGTGTTAGAGAGTATTAAGAGCTTTTGACAAATTGTATCCAGTTCTTCAGTAATTTTGAAAGTGTTAGGTTTGTCAAAGTAGTCATCTCTACCTGTATCTATTACTGAGCTTCCACTTGTGAGGACTACTGCTCTTTTAATGCTGTCATCATTTTCAATATTGTTCCCTTTGTCATACTAAATACATTTGTAGTATATAACTGGCCCACACTGTATTGAATTTGTTAGAGCCTATACTGTATGCAAAGCCATTTAAGCCACTTGACTGGAACTGACCAAATCTTTCAATTTTTACAGTCGTTACCTTTATTGTTCCCAGAGGGAGATTTTTACAGGCAGGTAACTAAATTAGCCACACATAATTTAAAAACACGTCCGTTAAAAACAACATTAGTAGTAGACTTGTGTCACATCAACCTACTGTAATATAGACTATATATATATATATAAAACTAGATTTAATTTAGTTTACTAATATAGTAACTATGCTATAAATTGCTGCACCATAGTCCCTGCAAGTCTTTAGTAATAGAAAGTACAGTATAAGTTACATCTATGAGGTAATAGGGTAAATGTTAATTTTATAGTCTATAATACGATAGGATTGATTCACTTTATTGATACCCAGGTGTTAAATTAGATGTTACACATCCAATTTTGACAAATGGCATTATATTATTTACAGATATATTATATTATTATTATATTATATTTTATTATCATCAATTGGCAATTTTTGAAAGTTGTGATAAGCAACTAATATTGTAATCATTGTCATAGTTACAGTATGGCTCGTATAACAGTATGTTTTTCTGTTCAAACATTGCACCAATGGAGCTAATATTTAAAGTCTAAAAATACTGGCAATAGTTTGCCCCAATTATATTTATGATTAAATTAGATCTTATTAGATGATATAATTGAAAGTATATTACATGTAAAGAAGAGTAACCAGATACAAAGTATAAAGCCATGCATTTAAATCTCCATATTATTCAGTGTGGTGAACTGTACGCACACTCACTGCATACAGATAAGTTTAGTCACTACTTTACCCACAAAGTCACATAATTTCTCCCTGCAACGACTGGAGTGTCTCTGATTTTGCACTAAATGTTCTTTGAGATTTTTCCAATGTAAAATTCCCAATCTGAAACAAAGACACCCTGAGGCAGGGAAAAAACTTGTAGTTTAAGTGTCTAACTAATATTTTGTAAGCATCCTTAGAGGTAATCTTCTTTTAACATACCTGTACATATTTTTGAACCCTGGGTTTGTTCCACTGCACAGACTAATCTCCAGTGCAATATTACAAGAAGGAGACAATAACAACACTAAATCCTTAGACATTTTCTCCCGTTTTCATGAATGCAGACTAGCATGCTTATCTTTAACATGCAGGTTTGCACAGTTCTACTTCAAGGCTCCTTTTCACCAGTCATAAACAAAAAACCAAGAGTCATTTAACACTTCTTTAGGAATTACCATTTCAGCTTTTCAGGGAGCATTTTTCTCTCAGGCAAAAGCCTTTCTACATTTGAGGATTTGCAAGTAACAACTGTGAAATGCAGCTGAAACATGTTGTTATAAATGAAACCAATAGAGGCTGGCCCTGAGAACAGCCTCAACAAACACCCGGCTCTATTAGTATGGAGCTCATGAGTCCGTGGGACTGGGATGGGATTTTATATTCTATGGCCTCACACTGCTGCTTTCAGCAAACAGTCCACCATTATTCGGTCTGACAAGAGAGCAAACACTGTGCATTCAAGGGTCAAGAAAAAGAACGTCCCCCTCTCTTTGTCAAGTCCCTTCATCCTGCGTCCTTATGTTGCTTTGTTTTCTCTCACATTTTCACACTTTCCCTTGTAACTCCTTGTTATTTCATTACCTCTGTTCTTCTCTAGTCAGTTACCAGCAGCATAGGAGAGCTGAGGTACATTTAACACATGCACATGTAACAATGCATGCCTTTCAGCTCCCGGGATGGAGACAGATTTTTGTCTCCATGAGCTCATCCAATCAGGAAGTGTATGACATCACTTGAAAATCTTTGTTTTCCAAGAAGAAGGGATGTAACATGTTATTATTTTACAACTTGGAATTCAGAAAGGTGCTGTAATTAGTTCATATATAAAGCTTAAATGGTTGTAGATATATTTTGCAGGTTTCCCCTTATGCATCTTATTCCTCTCTTTTTCAGTGAGTCACAGATTTGCCAAAGCTGCTTCGGTAACTTTGGCCTTGTGGCTGTCAGGGGGTTCATACTGTACATAATTGACTGGTAATGAGCGAGAAACTCTCGATTTTAAGTCCACAATGACCTTTACATGTGAATTCCAAAGAAAGCCCTGCAGCTGCTAATTCAGCCTTTTGTTGTTATTTCCCCTGCTATTGAGAGTTTGGGCTTTTGCTCTCTAAACCGAGTGGCTGACTGTTAATTAAGACACTCGAGGCTGCATCCTCTTTGACAGACAGGAATGTCATTCAAGGGCAATCAAGGAATACTTTGTCTGACCTCACCTACACAATCGAAACAAAGCCCTCAGCAGTGACTTTTATACCTCTTTTGGATTGGTTCCGAAACTCAGTGTCAGCTAATTTTCTTTTTTTTTTTTTACTTGCGTAGAGACACAGTAGAATTAAACTTTTAATCTTTTTAGTTTTTAAGTGCAATAGTAATTATCCTGCTGATCAAGGCCAGACAGCAAAGGGCATTGAATGGTCTGAAAGTGAGTGTAATTATATTGTAAGTAATTCAGATGCACCATACTGTATGTATTTAATGATGAGTTGAATGTTTGTACTAAGTCTTTACAAATGGAGTTCATATAAATCATGATCTTGTTAATAATTGAAGCTTAACCAAAAATAAGGAAATACTGTAGAATAACTTGAGCCCACCCAAGTCTGAACAGTCTTTTTTTCCAGCCCTAATGATGTAGCCATGATCAGGGATAAGTCCCGACCTTGAGTGCTTGGCAGGACACCATGTGCCCCTGGTTGGAAATCAGTAACCCGCGACAGAGCAGATCTTCTGCAGAGTTGTGCATCCAAAGTTGGCCACTTGCTAATCCTTAAGGTGTTTGGAAAGATTCTGTTTCAACTAACATTTCCAGGCAAGGCTAATAGGATTATACTTTAAAAGCCAGGATGTTTGCATGTATGTGATGCCAGAAATCTCTACACACACAGAAAAGTAGTGACCCTGGCAAATATCAAAATGTTTCTTTCTGCTGTTTGGAATTTTTTCCACATGTACTCATGTTGTTGATTCAATTTTGTTTAAAAACTTAATTAGGAATATTCCTCAATAGCTAAAAAAAAAATCTCTTCAGCCAGTGTGTTGGTTTTGTGGGAAGTGTTTTCTGTATCGGATGACAAATGACGTCATTTGTGGCAGTGTGTGAGGACACTGGAGTGTGAAACAGACTCCCAGGACAGGAGTGACCTTCCCTTGCAATCACATTGTACAGTATTTCCTCTGACACATTTCTCTCCAGAGACACAAATAAAGGAGCCCCATCTGAAATAAGAGCTCTGGGAATTCCTCACTGCCTTTCCACACAGGCGAGGGTGCTCTTACTTTGTGACCCGGTAACAGAGTCACGGAGCAGTTTCCACAACAACCTTATGTTGCAATTTGGAATCAAAAACACAAAGTGTGGGAACAGGATGAAGGTTGTTGCTTTGCTTAAAAGGTTTCTTACTGTCAGTCATACTGTGGAGGACAACAGTTTTAAGAAAGCTGAAGTACCTTTTCTGATTCACAAAAGGCACATTTAAAATCATAAACCAATAACTTAAGTGCTTTGCCTTGAATGACTTTCTTTTGCTTTTGGTTAATGGTGCAGAAATGTAAAAATACTCTCTTGTTCTTATGAGCTATTCAGTTTCTGTTCTCATCCATTACCGTTATGTTTGACTCTGAGCAGTTGAAGTAATAGTTTGTCAATCTTAGTGCCAAGTTTTGCCTGCATTAGGATGAACAAAAGGAAAAATATAATAATTTACGTGATTTATTTCTATACTATAAAGTGGTGGATATATGATGTAACAAAATAATTTATGAATTAATAAATATAAAAATGAACAGAGTCATTTTTCTGAGCAGAAGTATAATACGTAAACACCTCTTGGTTTTTGCATTTTAAAAGACCTTTAAACAGCTTTAACAAATGTTTATTCATTAATTGGTCATTGAACACTTATGACAAGAAACTAATTCCAGCCGTTGTACTTTAAATTTGGAAAGAGCACTGAGATTACTTCTCTAGTTGTGGTTCAGATGTTAATCTCAAAGAACTTTCCCTGCTGAGAGTAAAGCCGTGCTTGCTTTAAGCCTTGCATGGTTCTCTGACCCAGCACTTTTGTTCAGAAGTACCTTTAGCCTTTCTTTCAGGCCCCTCAAATGTCGTCTCAGAGTGACCACTGTGTCAGAGTGGACACCGAGGCGACAGCAGCCAGAATGGACCCTGCTGAGCGACCACATTTATGGCAAACCAGTTCCCTGAAAGGCTGTGCTGGTAGAAAAGGGTTTAGGGCCTGTGAAATCATAACAGTTCTAAATCTTTCAAGGCATGGCCAACTCGTTACTGCTGATACAAGGCTTAGGGTGATTAGACCATATCTCTCTCGCCCTCTCTTGCCTCTGCCATGTGCTTTCTTTCCTTCAACAGGATTATCATATCCCTATTCCCTTAATTGGAGAGATGAAAAGTATGCTGGTATGGTCTGGTACAGTGTGGAACCAAAAGACAACTCATCTTATAGAGTTAATGAAGGTTGTGATGATAGAATATCATACATGTTTACTTTCCATCACAAAAATGAAGCTTTATCATAGCGTTTCTGAAAATAGTATTTGCTGTTGATTATTCTTAAGCAGCATGGAGCTAAAAATGTCAAATGCAATCCTACTACCACAGCAGAATTTAAAATGAACAAGATTAAAAGTCCAAAGACCCACTAACGGCCCCTAGAGACTGAAATGTTCATCAAACACTATAATATTAGTAATATATACTTTAAATGAAATATAAGTCTTAGATGGAATGATATTGAGACAGTTGTGTAGTCTTAGAGCCTTACTGCTGTTGAGGCTTCAAGTTTGATGTTTTTTGTCGTGGTTGGTGCTAGAGGAAACCTCATGGAGTGTTCTGAATGGAAATTTTTCGTCCTCTGGTGATCATGAATAGCTGCAGCAAATTTCATGGAGATCTGACCCTTAGCTTTCAACACACAGTACCTTGTAATGGGCCAAAATTAATTTATTGATGTAATTTAGTCGAGGGGAAATTTTGCCTTGGATGAAAGGTTTGGGATCATGTCATCCTTCGGGGACCATGAATATTAGTAAAACGATCATAAATAATCCATATTGGATAGGTAGACCAATAGACTGACTAACCCATATCACCACTTTTTGGTCCTGCCGCTCAGGTTTAAGAACCAAAAAGATTATTTTTGGCAACAATTACTTTCTGCTGTTTACTTAAAAAAAATAATTAACTGTTTGATAAAGGTTCAGGGGCTTTGATAAATTGTGTAATTAATATGAGTGAATTGGCTTAAACAAGGCCCTGAAATCTGCTTCATAAGACTTTATGGCTCCCAGTGCAGGTGCAAAAAGTCCCCATGCAGCATTTTGATATCCGCATTATTAAATATTTGTATAGTTGTAAACAAATGAAGTATGGGAAAATGAAGTGCTAATTTACACTTGGTGCAGGGTTTCTATTAAGACATTGTGCTCCTGAATATTAAGCAAATGTTGTTGTATGATTTAGTATTTAGATAATTCAGCGTGTTAACCATCACTTTAAAAATGCATATTATTGTGGCTTATTTGGTAACATTACATATTTCCCCATTTAAGAAAACAGTCAAATTAACAGTTTATAGAAAGCATGAGCTCTCAACTCGATGAGCTCAAACATCTACTTCATACATAAAGTACAATATGCTAAAACTGTTAGGCTTCCAGTCTCCTTTTAACTGCAGCCTTTAAGAGTTGTGCAAACAATAAAAAGGTGTTATACTTCTCCAGTATTCAGATTGAATGCCTTCATTATGCAGTAAAAAAAATAAAAAGCTCCCATGGCTTTGTCTTCCAGTGTGGTCCATTTTAATAGCACTTGAAAGGTTTCCTTGTGAATCACACACCTAAAACTAAACTAAACTCTCTTGCCTCTGAGCACTTTGCTGGTCCTGTGCACAATTGTTCATCTATCTCTATAGTACGTTGCTCGACGTTTAAATGCTCCAGTAATTTACAGTTAATCTGCACTATATGATCATTCATTATTTTTAGATGTATTGTGTCCATTGAACAGGATTCACAGGCCAGTCCCAATTTATCCTGCCTAATCAGTGTGGTGCTGGCTCTGTGGGCAAAGGGCCGCCTGTCTGTCTGCCTGGCTGAATGAACAGACGAGGGTCCACGGGGCATCGTGGCCCCACGATGCTTGACGGTGACCAAATAAGGGCTGTCTGAAACATGTATGCAGGGAGGAGACAGAGGCACTAAGTTGGCACAGTCGGGTCTCTCAAATTCTTTGGCCTCGCTCAAAAGGCTTCTGTCCCTCATCACACATCCACTATGTGAGTGGACATTACTTATGTATAGATGTGCAGTTAAATGAACTGTACAAGGGTTATTGTGAAAAGTTTCATGTACAATGCTGGTTGTGGATAAGTGGTTATAATGGTAGAGGTTGACAGTTTTTTAACACTATTAATTAGAGAGACTTACACCACAAGTGCTAAAAAGCTCACTAGAAATCAACAAGACGGAGTACAGGCAGGCAGCAATTTGTTTAATGAACTGGAATTTGTAGGATTCATGCTATAACTATGTGATTTTAATGAGAATATAGATATTATGTAGAAATATAGTCTTAATATAAAGTTAATGTCCCTGAATATGATGTATGTTTCATAACTGCCGAGCAATGCAGACCCGGACATAAGAGATACCAATATTGTTCACTAAATTATGTCTCAGTGCTGTGAATCCTGGTTAAAGATTAACTCTGGTGTTTTCCTTGGGGCCTCTTTGAAGTGGACTTACTCCAACCCCTGCTTATCTTAATTAGAAAGAAATCTGGAGGAGTGAAGTGGTCCTCTGGAAACGAGCACCTCCACTCCCCAGCTCCCCGAAGGCCGCGCTGCAGCTCTACCAGGACTTTGAGGTCTCCTCAACTCAATATTTTCTTGTGTCATGGTGGGATTGTATGTAGTATAAACTGTAGCATAAATAATTTTTACTGTGGTTTGAAAGCACTGCTTTCGGATGTATCCTCCTCAGACCTTGCTGGATATTAAAAATGAATGATTACTAAAGCACCACGTTACGTTTGTAAATACTGTTGAAGGCAAACAGGTGTTTAATGTGATTCATCTTGAAAGGGAGAGTTGCCTCTTTGAGGCTTAGTTTGATGTGCAGCCTGATTCTTCAGTGTCATGTAAATAATTGTGCCACACACGTAACCATTCAGTGTTCTTTTTGAAATGTATGAGGTACTTGGGATAATTCAAAAAGCGGTTCTAAAATATCCCTGCCTGAGTGTTTGATTATAGAGAGATGACACATATCATTTATATTCTCCATTTTGCTTGAGATTAAGAGTATCAGCCGTGTTATAACTACTATAAAGTCTGTGCCAACGTGTGAAGTCAGATGAATAGCCAAGACCGTCTCTGTTTCCATTACCTCAGTGGAGGACAGGCTCCTTCACGACTCAGAGATCACACATGCAGTGTTTACCGGTGGCATGCGTGCCATGCTGCTGGCTTTAATCCAAACAGAGTAGGGAGGTCCTGTCACACACAGGTCGCCTGTCTCCACAAGAAGGATGTGGAACACACAGGAAGCAAAGTCCTACACTGTGGTAGACCTCAAGAATGTATGAGTTACAATATGTATCACTTGAGACATTTTCATTAAAACAACACGTTTTGCAAGTCTCTATTACCAGTTGATATAATACAATAGTGAGTCTTATTTGCTATATTCGTTGCTTTAAACACACAGTGTTGCTTAACCTGAAAAAAGTGTTTTCTTTGCCCAAATTGTTTTTCTAATCACTAGCTTTCCAAAAAGTATAAAAGACATCTTGCGTGTTTGTCATTTCATTTTATCAAATTTAATGCCAAACTGACTTACCAATAACTTTTCCCTGCTTTACTTGTCCTTTATTCAGTGCATTCAGTGCACTTATGATAGCTTTCATGCAGTAAGTGATGTACATTTTACATTACCATCAGTAGGAATAGCGATTGATTTGGGATTAACAGAGAAATGGGTTGTGACTTGATGGCTCAACAGACCAATGAAAGAACACCAATTATTGAAACTTAAATTTGAGGAAGAAGTCATCACATTACCAGACAAACTTTTTGTTACTATATGGACGTTTCATTTTTCATAATTCACAATTAAAAACATAATTTAGTGTATTGCAACTTTAAAGGAAATGCAGAGACGAATTCTTCTCATAGTATGCACTGTGAAGGAAACAATGCTTTGAGTCATAATAAGGTCAGGGACTCATTAACATTGTTGTACATGACTGTGTTGAAGTGGTGCTTCTTAAGTTAAAAAACATTGCCTGTTCACAAAGAGATAAGGAAATTCTTTTTCATGAGAATTTCATGAAATGTATACAACTAAATTATTCAAACATTTTGTTAATTTTGCAAGGAAGAAAAATGAAAAAAGAAAAAATCAAATTTCTGTTCAAGCTTCACAGTTTCTGCAGCCTTTTGTCCCAATTACAGCTCGGTGTTGACATCATCCAGTCCGTCTGAAGTTTATTCTGAACTGAATCTATAAATTCAAGGAATGTCAGCATCTTTCTTCTGTATTCCTCTTCTTTCCAGCATTTTTGATAAAGCCCATTAGTGAAAGTAACCAGAACTACATAAATATATTAGGGAAGTCATATTTCTTTAGCTTTTCACTACATGTTAGTCCTCACAACATTAAGTCTTCTATCTGGTAGAAAAGATCAAAGTACTTCCACGTTTTCATTATGGACTATTTAACATTATTCAACTAAATGATTTAAATTAGTTGTTGGTTTTGTATGAGACGGTGGGAAAAGGAACGCGTTGTGCTCCCCTTTGTCATTGTGTGTCACACTGACGTTGTCCTTTTGTCCCAGTTATGGCTCCATATTGTCAAAAAGAATCAATGTCAGGGGCATTCAGACCCTATTTTACTCTGTGTGAGGTAATATATATGCTATTGGACCAAAGGAAAAAGCTCTGAACAGGTGCACACTCACACACACAAACTCCTAAATGAATGCAGCCTCACACATAATAAAACACCCAGGGTGAATGTGTATAGGTCTCACCGTGCCTATCGAGGAGGGAAATGGACACAGTGGAGCGGTCAGTTGGATGTAACAGATTTACTGACCATAACAACCGGGGTGGAGACTCTCAGTCGTCCCTAACACAAACAACAGCAACACTCTGAAACCTCTGAACAATGTCCCTGCACCCCCCGTCGGTTTCACATTAATTCCAACACTTTCAGAACTGCCAGATGTTTTGTGGCTCCGTCATCTGTATCTCACCATCCTTATCCAATACAGCAACAGGCATCTGCTCTTACTACACAGTCTGGTGGGTGCATGCTGATTTTTAGGAACCAGTGGATTGTTATTTGGACTGCTAGTCAGTGCTCCAGAAATTACAACATTAAAGTCTGGTGTGGTTTCTGTAAGCTGCAGTGTGTGTACGTCTGTTGTGTGTTTGATGCCTGTGCATGCGGCTCTACTTTGAGCCTTTATGGTCAAATGGTAGCTGCGATGCCCTCCAGGACTATAGCCTTGGACTTTGAATCCAACTTCAAAAGGCAAGGATAAAATAACCCAGTTCAGACAGGAAACACACACCTTTTATCTTAATTAGAAATGAAGCAATTAGACGGCACAAACTCTATTCCTTTTGCATAAGGGCTATGCTCCCCTCATACCTCCCACTGAATGCTGGTTAGGAATCTCAAAGTGAAGTCCTAAAGGTAACAAAGAAATCCTTCTAATAAGGGGTATAGAAAATTCCTGTGCCACCCCAGAAACAAATAGCTATGCCACTTTTCAAAACATGTTTTGGATTATGATGTCCCAGCTAGGCTATTTGACTTTTCTTGTGTTTTTCCTTCCAGTGTAATGACTTCTGGGGAGCCATTATAAGTTTCTTTAACTATTAACTGTATTTGTTTGCAGGAGGCAACAAACTGAACAACCAGCAGTTCCGTCTGAATTGGGCTTGGATCTCTTTAGAGAAGGAACACTACGTGGTGGATGAAGAGGTCAAGTTCCTGGAGGTGGTGCTGAAACGCCGGGGCTACCTGGGGGAGACGTCCTTCGTTAGTAAGCAGACACTGCCTCTGATTTCATCATGTCACTTGCAATAATAATTCTGTCCAAGGTGACAGAAAATATCCATAATCATTCTTCCCAAAAGTTACTAGAAAAGCACTGAGTGTGCAGTATTTTAATTATGTAAATTCAATTAATAATATTTCATTATTTTAATAAAAATCTTGATCTTGATTTTGATCTCCATCCATATATCCACCAAAAACAATGAATAAATCAGTAAACAAATAAATTATATACAAAATATTAAATAGATTCCACTGAAAAAAAGTACCATGAGATACATATAAATAGATCACAAGAAAATATGCAAATATGTTGTGTTGTAGTGACATGCTTCATATATTCCTGAATCCACACCATTAACTACTCACTTGTTGCTTTACTCAAGGACAAACTTACCACCAAATGCTAAACTGAATCTGTTGATTCTTTTCATGTATCCTGATAGCTAAGATACAAACATGAAAACATACACTGCTTGTCAAAAGATATTGTTCGGTATTTCCATCAAGCAATTTTTTCCCCCTATTTTTAAACCTTTAAACATCTGCATAAAGCAGAGGGCCAGTGGCCAACATATTGATGGACAAGACCCTATAGCACACAGACACATCTACAAACACACATACACATTTTGATATATTTTAAGACAACTCTAAAGCTTGCCTAGTTAACCTTTAGGGTCACACAGGGCTTGACCTTTCACCTGTCTCCTCTGGTTAGTATTTACGTTCCAATCACACAATAGCACAGGACAATCCTTCAGGAACGGCATGCTCACATGAGAAAGGTCACCCAAAGTTAGTGGCCATGAAAGGCGCCACTGCAAACGTTAGTCGAGGCAATTTACTGGCTGGAACTAAACGAACAATACCTGTTAAAAAAAACAAAACAAGCTGCTGTAAGGATTTATGAGTGACAGGAATTCTTACTACTGGCACCCTTGGCCTTTTTTAGTGCTGCCATTTATTCTGTCCATAAAAATTAAGTGTGATTAAAATGCCCTGATGTTAAAGGTCAAATCCCCGAGGATCATTTACTGTACTGTCATCTGTATCTTTGTATGCCCCAGGGCATCAGACTAATGAAACATCTCTGAGGTGTTATGCAAATTTTGCTGACCTTTACAGTGCCTCACACTGCACAGTATATCTACTCTACCTCAGTGGCTCAGTGGAATAAAAAAGAAATACACATTTTAAGCCATATCATCATAAACTATACATATATACATGCAGATATAGTTGATAATAAAACTGTACAGATATACAGGCACATATAGTTGATCGTAATTCATAGTAAGAAGTGAATTATTGTGCAAACAAGAAAACATTTAGAATTTGTTGTTGTTGATAAGGTCCAAAGAAATGGAAAATAAGAAATCAACTGACATGCCTGTGTAATGACCCCACATTGATCTAATTTCAAATTAATATTAAACAGAATAATATGGCTTGTATAAGGAGCTTGGGCAAACAATTGAAAAATTGTCCCTTGTTTTGATTTTTTGGAGCATTGCTACTGTTTTATTAATGGTTGCATTATAAATTAAAGAAGCGCATCTTTGAACTTGGGATGCACTCAGTGTTTATTGCCTGAGAAAACATTCCCTGTATTTTCACAATGTCCGAAATTACTGCTGTGTGCTTGTGGGTCAAGTCTGAACCATAGCTTGTGGTTGAGGCAGCATAAAGGAGAACAATAATGGATCAAGGAAGCTGATGTATTTCTCCATGCTGGTGATGGAAAGCATACAAAAGAAGCTGTAATTTCAATTTGTTTTCAAGCCTGAAACCAGAAGTTTCTCCTTCTAAATGCATGAGTGGTGAAACCTGTTACATTTTCTGCTCATTAGAATAAGCGAGTACATGTTTGTACCCTCAGGCATTGATTCTTTGATCACAAACCACTTTTTTATCAAATAGCCTTGGAAATATTTATTTTCAATTTCTGGCTAAGAAAAACATTTGCCTACCTAAGTAATACACTGAACAGAAACCATTTTTGGTGTGCTATTAAATTAATGTCTATTTGTAATTTGCCAAACTGCCAAAATTAAAACTGCCATGTTTAGGCTGTAACATGATTATATTTAAATCTTCAGAAAGCAACACAACTGCATGTCAGTCTTTAATAATTAACTTTTAGTGACCCAAGAAATAATTGTTTTGGACAGATTATTTTATCATACAGACTTCAAAAACATCTCTGCAGCATTCCCCCTGCAGGTAAACAAGTGACAACACATATCCTGACTCAGTTAGGTGGTATCCTTCATGGTAAAAAAAAAAAAAAAAAAACAAGATCCACCATTACTTTTACTTACTCACAGTAATCATTGGAGTTTTACTTCTTCCTCTGCTACTTTGAGGACTGGAGAGCCAAAGCAGCAAACCATTTTGAATAACCAGCATAAGCAGGCCACCAGAGCAGCCTGACAATTCAAGCCACCCATCTGCCTCAGTGTTGCGTTGAGATAGTGACTGATCACAGGCCAGTGTCTCCTCATGAACACTGGGGATATCTCTTCTTACCCTGCTTGAGTGAACACTGATCTGAGGAGCCCACTGGTGGGCTACTGCTTCACTGGTCAATGTGCGCAGTGCAGGTGGCACCAGTTTGGCCCACCTGCCGTGAAGCCTCAGAGTGACTGCTGTGATCGGGGCCATCCAATTCAGGCATTGTGCAGTAGATAGAGTTAGGAGCAAATCATACTCCCTTCTCTCCGAGCTACTCTTTGAAGACTGCTGATTTTTCAAGCTCCATTGAGCTTGACCATTTTATCTCAGCATATATGTGCGGGGGCCTTTTCCTTCTGCCTGTACTTGCATATCAAAGCCCACCTTTTATTTTCATCAAAGGACAGAATGGTAATTTTCTTAAAAACCCAAACTCATGCATTTCTCAATCTGTGGTCTTTTGACGATATTGTGTGTACTCCTGATGTGATATTTCAGTTTTTCTCTTTTTTTTTTTTAAGTTCATGTTACTACAATGGTCCATTTATCCAGTAATTTCTCTTTTTCTACGTTTGGGCAGCCTGCAGGACTGCTTTGGGTTGAGCAGCCATGTTCTTTCTCTTTACTGCCAGACCCCTGCTGTGTGTTGTGTGGCCATTTAGCAAAGACAATGGAGAGGCTGTGTGACATTTCACTGGCTTCAGTGCTCCTGCTCAACAGGAATCCTGCCAGTGTCACAGCTATAGTGACTGTAAACCCCATCAAGCAGCTCACATGCTGAAGGTCAGACAACGCAAGTTAGCCTCCAACCACTGCTGCTGAGACCAGGCTGACATGAGGGGTAATTGGCTTCGTTCCCACCATGGCCATTTGAGACACTGGGTGTGGGAAACTGCACCCAGAAGATGGACAGATATTATTAGGTTAGACCAACTGGGGCGTGACATTTTCCTGGTTTTACAGGAGATGAAAAACAGTAGTTTAATTGTATCTTTTTCACTGACAATATCTGTGTAACTATGACCATTCACAATTTCACAGATGTCAGGTTTCACAGTATTCACAAAGAAATGTATGTTTCTTAAAAGGTAGATATGAAATTTGTTGCCAGTGCCAAAAGCCGACCAAGGTGATACATTGTTTGATATTCCTGATGTATGACATTTGCCAGGTGTAGCAGATGTTACCTGATTATGATAATAATCTTTTTTTTCCCTCCATGTCCTTCCTAAGGTATTGGCACAAAGGATGGCACCGCAGAAAAGGACAAAGATTTCCGGGGGAAATCTCAGAAACAGGTGCAGTTCAACCCGGGCCAGACCACAGCCATCTGGAAGGTCCGGATCCTGTCAGATAGCGAATATGAAGTGTCAGAGACCTTCCAGATCGTTCTGTCTGAGCCGGTGATGGCAGCCCTTGAATTCCCAGAGTTCGCTACTGTGGAGATCCTGGACCCTGATGATGGTCAGTGACGATTTCACCTTTAGGGATTTAATATTAATTCAAATGTTGTGAAATGTCAAATGTAATGATCTTGCTAAAAATGGGGACACGCTAAGTTTTAGTGAGATTAAATAAGTTCCTTCTTAAAAACTATAACCCACAACAAATATTGGCAATGTACCTTGCATTTTGCATTTTTGGGTTTTGCAAACAGTGCAACATACTCAGGTCTCATAAGTGGAGCTACAATGGAGTTTGACAGCAGAACAATTTCCAGCTTATATAATAGTGTTTAATGTCACATGTCTTAAATCAAAGACAAGCCCACTGTTTTGCACATATGTTCAACAATCATATAAAAAGAAATCCATTGTAGAAGTAACAAAGATTCAGTTGTATTTTGAAAAAGTGGCACAGTCTGAATGACTGGCACACCCGTGACAAACTAGTTGGCTACTTTGAGTGCCAGCAACAAATAACACATTACAGTTTATCTGGGTCAATCAATAAAGAAAGAGAAAAAAGGCAATTTTTAGGGAAAGTAGGTAAACCAAAGCGATGAACAACAAACAAGTCACCAAAGTAGTTTACAGTACATCAGTGTAACAGTACCTAAAGGTGGATCTTTTTCTAGCAGCAGAGATCTCCTTTTAAGTCCAGGAATCGATTCGCCCTCATCTCACCTGTATTCTTAATTTGGGAAAATGCTTCTGTCCATCTACCTAAGGTCATCAGAGCACATCATATTTAGAATACAAAATTAATTCACATGAAGACTGAAGGTGAGAGAAACTAACAACAAATTGATTATGAAAATTGCTGCATAACTAGAAAAGCAAACCGTATTTATGGACAGTATTTTTTTTTCCCACAAGTGTTGATAAACAAGGTCAAAATAATATGGAGATTACCACCTCCCTCGCATGTGAAATGAGCAGAACAGAACAGATGAACAGTGTTTCAGAAAACAGCTTGACCAGGATAGAGCTGAAATAGAGACCTACATGATATAAATATGGATAATGCTTCCCCAAAAAGAAGAATTTGCTGTCAACAATTTATGATAATTAACATGTTTAGTTGGAACTTTGTTTCACAGAACATCAGTCTCCAGAGGACAATAAACAAAACTGGCAGCTATCTCTGCAAGCTGTTAAATTCTATTTTTGTCTCATTATGCCTTAAACAGACATTGTCTTCCTACTGCCATATGTCTATTATCATTATACAAAATACATTAAACTAAAGTTTTAATGTATTTTGGCTTCTCAAGGTCAAATAATCTTTGAATACATTTTTTGTTTATTTTCACAGAGCTGAAAAATGGAATAGCCCAGGGGCTGCTGTAATAAAATAAATGACTTTACGCAAGACAAACTATAGTGGCTCAGACTGGAAACAGCTGAGTGTTAGAAACAAGAAGTGAAGATTGGCCACATCCTCCTCTGCAATTCTTTGTATAGTCCTCAGGACGGAAAAGGAAAGGTCAAGTTCAGTTGACTTACCAGCACCTTGTTAATGTGGGTGACCAGGATGCTCACTGAGAAGGAGACAAAGCTTCTGTCTGAGCTCTGTGGATTTCATGGATGAAATGTTGCAAGCTCATTACCTTCCTGAGTGTCCTACGCAGTTCAGAGAAGGAGAGAGACAAAGAGATGGAGAGCTGCCAGTAAAACTGTAGAGTAAAAAACAAATTGTTAAACATGTCTCTGCTTGCAAACAGAATTAACACTCCTTTTTATTCTAGAAAATCTATGTGGGCAACTAACAATAGGCTTTTTAAATTAAACCAAGTGTGTGAGATGTTGCTTTGTAGACATTGTTTTTAATTCTCTAAAGGATTCCTTCCTAAACAGCTTTATCTTACAGATAACATTTTCCACATCCATCTGTATCACTTACTGGGTCAATAACCAGAGCTGTCTCTCTGTGTTACTATGTGTATCAGTGTAAGCAGGTAGGAATATTTGCAGCAGATAGTAGGTGGTGGGTTTTGATTAAACATGATGGAAGCACCAAAAGCTGAGCAGTAATGAGAGCTGCCATTGTCCCCCGTGTGTAAGCTGCAAGCCTGTGTATTAAAAGTTTTTGATGGAAATCATGTCATATATAATTTGAGTGAGTTGTGAAGCTTTTCCATTTTCTTCATTTCCGATCATTCAGTTGAGGTCACTTGACATTCAATTTATCACATTCAATTTGCCAGAGAACCGATCATACGCAAGCGATTTCCTCGTACCGGTAGTCAGATGGGATTAAACATAAAGGTATTCGGCTGAACACACTATGCCAATGCAGTGAACTTATGAGTGGATGTTTGATTTTTGTCACACACAGAGTCAACAGTGTTCATACCCTCAGCTGCATACAACATAGAGGAGGACATTGGTGAGCTGCTTATCCCAGTGCGCAGGAGTGGAGATGTCAGACAGGAGCTCATGGTCATCTGCTACACCCAGCAAGGTAACACAAGAACTGTGTGTTAAAGTTTAGGTGGTAAGCTTTGTGTATTTTCAGGTATATATATGACGATTAAAGTGACAAAGAGCGACGTTTCTTGTGTAAACAAATTGTTAATAAGTCTTGCCCACATCTCCTTCAGCTGGACCCCAGTACTTGTTAAACATATTGATCAATTAGATCTAGACTGAGGCTAAATTACTATTACTGGAATCTGTCATGGCCATGTTGATGATAAAGCTGGAGCTGTGATTACTTTTGCACTACTTAAATAGTTTTAACTTTGAAATAGTTTCATTCTTGCACATCAAATGCAGGTGCAAGGTGACAGGTAATCAATGTACCAAAAAAAAAAAAGAAACCAATAAGCTTGCTGCCTGTCATCATTAACTCGATGGCAGCTGTTCGACTGTCACATGATGTAACCTTTAAAATTGTAAGAGGAATTGCAAAGAAAATGACCCGATGAAGATCCATGTTGGAGCAAAATCTTTCTGTAAATGGTAAAATGCAGTCTAGAGGAAATGTGTCTCTTTCTGTTAAAGCAGGCTTGCTCATAATTTGAGAAAGAGCTTAGGTTGTTCTGCATGAGTTATGATGCATACATACATTAAACAAATCTAAGTGAATAACTGAGTTAAGAACATATATAAGGCATATCATTCTTAGGTAGTATTTCAGGGAAAGAAGGAAATCATATTTATGTATTGATTTATATGTGGAAGAGGTATACTTGTGGCAGAGTTTGTATCTCTAACTTTTCTTTCTGTAATTCTGTTTTCTGCCCACTCAGTTTCGGCCACAGGCACTGTCCCCACCACAGTGCTGTCCTACTCTGATTACATCTCCAGGCCTGAGGACCATCACAGCATCCTGCGTTTCGACAAGGGAGAGGTGGAGAAATCCTGCCGGGTCGTGATCATTGATGACTCCCTGTATGAAGACGAGGAAAGCTTCAATGTCACCCTGAGCATGCCCATGGGGGGCCGTCTGGGCTCAGAGTTCCCCACAGCTAGGATCACGATCATTCCCGATATGGAAGACGGTAAGATGATATTTCACCAATCATACCTGTGGAATACAGTAGTGTCGAGTATTCTGTGTAGTAAATCAGAGGGCTTTGATTATTTGATCACTTTGTGGTATTTAGATAGTATTTTTGTGCTTTTCCTTTCATTATTAAAGGTTTGTCAATTCTGATTAAAGCATCAAGAAAAGGCTCCGTAAATCTGTTTTCTTGGCGAGGGCTTTTATCTGATTTGGTTTGAGGCGTTATTGTAACCTCTTTTTTTATATATGTAATGGATACGCACACTAGTTTTGAAAAAGTAAATGCAATATTTTTTTGAGTTGATCCAAAGCGAGACATTCAAACAGGTAGGCAGGTGGGCAGACAGACAGCAAATATGCTGTTGTGCTTGTGAAATGTGTGTTTGAATTTTCTTTGTGTGTTTGCGCATGTCTGAGAATGTTTTGGAGAAAAAGCGTTTGAGTGTGCGAGCCTCCTTCCTGGAGGCGAAGCCTTTATCTCGTATCTGCAGGCTCAGACTGGAGGGCTGATAGCCTCCCATATCTTCCTGAAGCCTCTTTGTTCCCCAACACCTGACGGCCATTCCTCAGGTCCCTATCGCTATGATGATCTGCTCTGAAGCACTGCTGTGAAGTCAAGACTCTATGATTACAGGCAGGCTGAGAAACCCGTCATGATTGCAGAACCCACTTTTTTCCTTGAATCAAAACCCATTTGAAGCTAGATAATTGGGGTGATGATGCAACATTCAATTGCGTTTTCCTTCTATTTGCTTGGTGTAAGTTGAGACCATTGAGAAATTAGTATTATTTTGCATGTAATATAAAAGTTAGCTTCATTCAGATTTATTTTAATCTTCTCCAACTGCTCAAATTACTCAAAATTGGAGTCTTTCTGGTTTAGGAGGCACCTCGATTTCATAGCACTCTACATGCTGCTGAAAACATCATAGACTTAATTTGTAATTGTAATATATCAATTTGGGTACAACGCAGAACTGAACACAAAACGTTGCTTTTGGTCAGCAACGATGGTCCTGCTGTTCGCACCTTTTCCCGTCATCATGACAACCTCTGAAATTATCACATGAATCAGTGAGCACCTCCGTTGCTTAAACAACACTGAAATATTCAGTATTTTACTTCCTCTCCCAAGAAATGTATTTAGACATCTCTTAAATAATGGCCCCAATCAGTGAAAAGGATGTGAATCATCTGTCCATGAACCAAGAGTCTTTTGTCTTTGAGGCCCTGGCAGCAACAGTTTTCAGACTGTGTAACAGGTAATTCTCCCCTTCCAGTCCCCATGGGACTCGAGGCAGACACCCTTCAAGTGGATTTGTTTGACCTGCTTGAGGAAAGAGGAGGTTACGTGGTTGGAATGTTTTTTTTTTTCTGTGACACTGTCCAGTGTAGCCTGAGAGTGAGTACTGGGCCTTTGGACCTCCGCTGCTCCTGGGTATTGATTCCAGACTACCAAGACAGCTGCTGAGACACACAAGTTTTTAATAGGATGTACAACAGTCGGTCCTTACGGCATTCAGCCTGCTTCACAAATAAGTGTTTTATCACTGTAGCTATTACATTTCTAAACCGTGTAGCAGTCTTCATGGATGGCTTTAACTAACAGTGCAAGTCATGCATGTCTTTACAATTGCCAGAGAACTCACAGATTTTAATCATTATTGATTAAATCTCCTACTATAATTGTCTGATTCTGTCACTTACGGTTGCTTGTCATTTACATTTAAAATGGGATATTTGCGAAACAGGGAGGCCGACAAATAAAGCATATAGATTTTAGGAAGTAGTACAAAGGATAAGATAAGCCAACTTGAAGATTTCTTTGGAGGTGGTCTCAGAAGAACAAAGAGAAAGGGTTAATGGTATAAGAAACTACTGCTTTAGTAGGACACAGTTTCCTGTAACTGATAAATAGCATGTTCCTGTTCATGCATTACTGATTTTTCATAGAGTTGTGGAAGGCAAACTCTATTTTATGATTGCCCTGGGTTTATAGAGAGTCAGCCAGTGTGCTGTCTAATCTCAACTGTTATAAACAATGACTTGCCTGAGCAATCCAATTTTTGTAGCTTGAAAAGTCAATTCATTATAAAATATACTACAAAATGTTTCCTCTCTACAGATTTGAGACTTCCTGGCATCCTTGCCTTCATTAGAGGTCCTTGGTGTATTATCACACAGAAACAGGAGAAAAGAACGCTCTGTGCATTATAGGATTAACTTGACTCAGACTGACAACCAGCGTTAACAGACTCCGGTTTATTCCTGCTTTATCTGTTATCTTGTTTTCTTTGCCTCTGGCTTTGTCAGGGTGCCTGAGTGGCGATCAAAATCGCCTTATGCATATCAGTTGTCTGAAAGCGTTAAACTCACATGGGTGCCCATATAGCGTGATTGTAAGAGCCAGACTACATCCTCCTTTTGTGGAAACATCCTTTGTGTACGTTTTATTGTTATTCTCAAATTGTGGTTCTTACTGTTGTCAAAAATGTCAGTGTGACGTGGAGAGAAACAATGCCTGGAGCTATTGTCAGACAACTTGGCTCCTTATTATAAGGACATGAGTACCTGACATCAGATATACTGCCTGAACGCACATACAGCATACACACAAAGACACACACACACACACACACATTATGTGTAAAGTTGGCGCAGCAATACCTCCAACGTATTAGGTGCTGGTGCTGGTGTTTAGATTGCCAGCATCCACTGAATAAATGGAATGTGAAGAGAAATAAGGTGGTGTCAGACCTTCATATCTAGCTGAAGAAGGAGGTGATAATGAAATTGCTTGAGCACTGATGGTGAAGTAAATGGTAAATAGCTCTGAGTCGAGCAGAAAAAGACCAATCTCCTGTCTGGAAGAGTAGAAAGGCAGAAGAAAAGCATTCCCACTTTAAGTTCAGCTATCATTGCTTGGTAAAATTAAGTGTGTATATATATATATATCAGGTTTCTTTCTTAACTCCACTCCAGTATACTGTACTGTACTCTTTACTGTGTGTGGAAGGGAGGCAAATGGGGGCATCACATCCTTCCTTGTCATCCCTCGTACAGCAGTAGCTGTCCAGTGGGTGTTGTACATGGGAGGAAGGAGTCGGTGCCTGGCCGAGCACCTGTCCCTGTCTGTGAGAGGTCTAAGCTGGGGCTCCCCAGGAGGGCTTTCAGCAGCTACACCGCGTTGTGGTATCAGCAAAAAATGCATGTCAGCAATATGTCTTTTTTTCAAGCCAGCAAACCAGAGTAGCACAATACGGTATGATGGAATTAGAAGCCACAGGGCACCAATGTATGCACTCCCTGCTCCGTGCAGTCTTGGCCGCCTACGAAGGTACAAGCACGTGCAAGATACCACACAAGTGCAGTAGGAGGTGGAGCTCCTATTGTCTGCCAAGGGTCTGATGTTAATCTGACAATTTATGGGAATCTAAATTGATAATGTTTATACCTTTTCAGCTGAATGAGCTGAATTTTTCTGCACTAATAACCAGTTTTGTAGACCTGTGCCATGGCAAAGAAGGCATGTTTTCTTTCCAAACAAAACATTCATTTAACTAATTAGCACACCTTCACCCGCAGAGAGGGAGTAATTCAAATCAGCTTTGTTTATAACGAAAACCACCAGAGATTCAGACATGGCACAGGAATGGTATTTCTGCCTCAGAAGGAACTTTGCTGGCAATGTATCTCAGAGAGAAAGTGTAACCAAAACTCAAGAAATGAGTTTTGGATGGTCCCTAGATTTTTCCTCTAGATTTTACATATTTGGGTCTACAGGAAATTCATTCAGAAAATAATTATTTAGTAGATGGGTTACATTAAGTACATTTACTGAAATGTTCCCTATGTATAAAACAATAATTGAATACTGTAATTTTTGCCATTTATTTGGACTAAATTCATATTTTAGTCTTAGTCTTTGTTATATTACAGTAATTATTGCCTTGGTATAAATGGTTAATCATATTTTTGATAGATGACAAACTTCTATCATTTCATGGTATGTATCGTGAGATCGCCTAACTAACAGTGCAAGTGAATAAACAAGTATGTTACCTCTGGGCATCAAGGTAGTGTAAAGTTACAATATTTGCCGAGAGTCCCAGAGATCTACAGGTTCAGTTCCCAGCAACTGTGCCTCTAGGCTGTCCAGACCAACAAACATAATTGTCAGTCTACACGGGTGCGAAGGTGGTGAGGGATCATTGTCTGCTTGCTGCACTTTGGATCCCTGCTAGTAGTTCATGTTGTCTGTTCGGGGGGGGCGGGGGGGATAGTGTGAACCCTTGCATGTGAAAACAACTACCAGCCCCCTATCAGGTTAATCCAGTCATGCAATCAGAGGAGGAACATGAAGTGTAGACACTCCAATGTAGATGTGGATAATACTAGACACAACTAAACTGGAGAGGACAAAGTAGAAAATCTCTAAAAAACTTCCTTAAAAACAATAGAGAGGAGGAATCAATTAAAAAAGTGAAACAAGAGCCAAACAAATCTTAATAAGTACAAAGGGCACAACAGGACTGGCAAACAGAATCTAAATGACAGCAGAGCACAACTTTGAAGGAAACAATAAACAAGAGGCGGTACAAATTGACAAGGTCAATAAAAACATGAAAGCGACTGTGGTAATTAGCGGGAAACAGTGTGTGCATGTGTGCAAGAGGTTAAAGCTGGTTGTTGTTTTATATTGCTAATAAAGAGATCTAAACACACAGCTTAATAGCCTTTCACACTTTTGTTACTGTCTTTTTTCTCATCACCACACACACTTACACTCTCACACACACACACACACACACCAACGCCTTCAACTAATGCACAAATAGACACACGATACTGTGGAGCTGCTGCTGAAGATTACTTCTTGGCTCGGCAAAAAGTAATTTTCAGCAGCAGTTTATTGATTATTTTGACAATCTTTAGACCAGGGACATGAATTATGTTTTCCTTTTTTCTGCATAAAGGCAAATATTCTGGCAACTTGGCATGTAAGACTGTAAAGTTTACAAGCTGTCCAGGCATCTACAGTAGCATGCCTGGACAGCTGTTATACAAAGAATACTTGCTATTTTCCCAGCGGCAGACCATCTGCACATAAACGGCCACATCCTTACAGTTTCCACTCTGGCATTTTGCTGCGATGGGTTTGGAGAAACTTGTCCTTTCTTGCAGAGGTAATTGCTGTTTGATATTGACTCTGCATCCGGGAAAATGTTTTGGTGGTTGGGGCTGTGAGACATGAGAATGCTTGTACAGCAGGACTTGACTCGCGTATTTATAGTCTTGTGTCAGTTGCCTGTAAATTTCGCCCTGGTTCTGGAGGTATGATTATGAGCTGTTTTAAAGATGGGCGGGTCCTGTGCGTGTGCTTTATATCCTGAATGGGGATGAATTGAGGGGGGGCCCACAAACCCTGCTATTATGCCTCACCTGGATTCCCATTCATTCTGATATAAACAGATGTCCAAAGTACTTAAGCAGAGAGGTGCTGACTTAAATCAACAGCGTTAAGACACTCAATCCAGAGTCTTTGAAAATTAAAGCGTTTCTCACAGTCGTCACTGGTTGAAGTTGTAGATTAGTCTGTATTGAATATGCAGCTGCTTTTGTATGCTTTTGCTGCTGGAGAGAGATTTGTCGAGCACACAGTGGGCAGAGGAGCATTTGCCAGGGCTCAATTGAATCTCATCATTAGAGAAGCCACTTAGCGCTGTGGGAATGTCATGCAAAGTTCAAGTGAAATCAAGCAGTCAGTGGGAGTGTAACCGTCCCCTTAGGGATGCCTGTGTCTCTCCTTGTGCCTCATATTCTATTTTATGTTCACGCATATGCAACATTAAATATATTTCCTTTGTTTGGCTTTGTTATGTGGGTATATTGCACAATAAATGACCGCCATAATGACTATACTTAAGATGCTCTTATTTCTGACTTGTGTTTTTTAGTTTTAGTGGTTGGGTATTCTTTGATCAATGTTTCCATTTTTTGTGGCACTAGTATTAATGATAATACTAATAAAAGAGACAAATATATATAATCTAATCTTATAAATGTAATGTAAATAGGTTGTTTATTTGAATAAATGAAAGTTTATGCTCCTTACATACTTTTACATAATAAGTAGATCTGAATCTGGACCATCTCGACTTACATCCAGGTAATCTTAGATGTGCTGTGTGGCGTAGAAGGCTGCTGCTGGCTGGGTTGATGGAGCCCAGGAGCCAGTGGTTTACCTTTCAGTTAATGGGCTGTAGCTCTTTGAAGCTCGTTTGTCTGCTTCACAACCCTTATCTGATTACTGGACTAGTACAACAGGACCAGAGTTCCTGGCTGCCAACCTCAGGCTAGTAGATCTGATTACTCCTCCTGTTGGGGACCCAGTGCAGGCAGCCAAAACCATCTTTGTTTGGTTTCTCTGTGGGGAGAAATTCTGGCAGCTGCAAGCCTCTTGATGCAGCACTCATTGTCCTCGCTGTGCTCTCAGGTCAGATTAAAGCATAAAAGTTTTCTGTCCTTTGCGTGCTCCTAGGAGAAATATTATTTCAGCTGCAGAGATGGCTCCTCTGAGAACCACAAATCCCAAGCCATTGCCTAAAAAGACTCGTTCCCTTTTAGAACTTGTCTTATCTTGTCAACATAGAGCTGTTACTGCCAAAGCAGACTGCAAATATGCAATATCATTTCAGATTACTTGGAAGAATAATGTTATAGTGCAAAATATTAAACACTTTTTTCCTGATCAGTAATTGTGCCTGGCAGCACTGTTGACTGACAGTTAATCTCTTTTTTCCTGCCCTTGTGTTTTGGTTTCATTAGATAACATAATCATTGTGCAGTTAGAACAGTATGGATTTGTTTTTGTTCAATGCATTTATCGCTCGGTTCCACATCCCCACTTTCCTTTTTGCCTCATACTGTGTGATGAGAAACAGCTAAGTACCGTTTTGTAGGTGCAGAGTTCCATTGTCATGGAAACCACAAGTCTGCCCATGGCCATCGCCATTCATTTAATTTATTCATTATTTGGTCACAGTTGCTCTCAAAAGCACACAGTTTTAACCGCTCAGCAGTGGCTTGTTCCCATTAGTCATCATAACAATAATGTATTTGATCAAGTATGAGAATGTGTGCGTTTTGTAATCAAAAATTGTTTCTTGGATTGGTTTCAGGTTTTCTGGCTGCTCGGGTTATTTTTGTATTGCTCTTAAGGACTATGACTGACTCCCCTGCAGTTTAAGTCCATAAATAGTCTCTTTGTGATGGCAGTTCTTACAGTGTCACAGTGGCTGACTGCACCACGCAAAGGGAATGTATACAGAGCTTGAAGCCCTTAAGCCATTGTTTCACAAGCAGCGTGACATGTTGTACATTGTTGAAAGAAAACAGGCTCTGAACGGGTTAAAAAGAATAATAGTGGGTGAGTTTGGCTGCAGTGGAATCTCAGCTCATAGAAACACTAATTGCAGACAGGCAGGCCTGGGCTGGCACATCGAGCTCTACATCCCCCAGACCTCCTGTCAGGCCTCCTGTCTCCCTCTCAGACCCGTCACTATCAAAGTCAGCTCCACCACCAGGCTCATCCAGAACAAAACAAGGACATTTAGCTCTGCCTTCAGGTTGTCTAATGTCTTTTAATACTTGTTGCAGATGTAGAAATCCCCTCAAAACATCATTCCGGGAAGTTAGAAAGTGTTGTTTAAGGGCTACAATTACAGTGTTGACTATCTGCTGCTGTTTCGATGGGAACATTCCCTCAAATTTCTCCTGTAATCAGAGATAATCTTACAGTCCATGCAGCTATTACAGATTCAACTCTGCAATTACAACAGACACTCAAGTATCCTGTTGTGAAACAGCTAAAAGATGATTATGGATTCCATCCTCCTGTGTACATTTCCTCATCTCATTCAATCCTTCCTCTGTTGTTCTTCCCAGCTCCCATCTTCTACTTTGGCAACACAGACTACCACGTGGATGAGAGCGACGGCTTCGTGGAGGTGCAGGTGTGGAGGACGGGGACTGATCTTTCCAAAGGAGGAACCGTCACTGTGCGCTCCAGAAAGACAGATCCTGTCTCAGCTGAGGGTATGTGTACCTGCAAGGCGCCTTTCTCTGACAGCTTCAGCTAGTTAGTGCTTAGAGAAATGTAAACCACAGAAAGCAATAGACTTAAGACGTCGCCCTGTCATTCTTTGTTTTCCTGAGCTCAAAAGTCCAAGGAGATGTTAATGCTGAATATGTTGGGAGGATGACCTGGGGAATGTAAACATTGTTTTAGGTTAGGGGGAGAAAAGTCAGGGCTCTTCTGTTGGGCCCTCGCCTTGCAGGCATGGGATATATACATTGTTGTGAGGATAATGGTGGTTTGAGTGAGGACAGAGCTTTAGGAATGCACACGGATTGTTCTGCACATGGGTAAGTGCTTTGGACTCTAAGACTGGTCGCCATCTCGTCAAGCCTTCCCTACAGCCTCTATTATCTCCTGCCCTCAGGCAGTCTTCACCCCCTTGTGCAGATTCTTAACATCTCTGCTCTTGCCTGCGTTATAACTGTAAAAATAACTAGCATCTAATCATATGCAGCATGGTAGAAATGCAAGCCCACACTTACGCACATAACTGGGTCATAAGTACATGAGAAAAGCCTGCGGGCAAAGGGTGAGCTCTCAATACCCAGACTCTTCAAAGAATGGCAAATGAATAACCTGTTTGCGCTGGGGGAGATATCCAGTTTCTTGCAGCTCCCCTTTAATCACGCAACAAATTCCAACTGTTCATTGCTATCGACCACGAGATAGAAAGCGTCATTTTGTCAGCACGCAGGGTCTATCCTTTCATCTTGTTCGCTGCCTGACATTCAGATGAATTATGAAGTAACTTGAGAACTGCTGTCAAAACAAGGTCGAGTACTGTAGTCCATTTGGGCTACATCGACAGTATACTCTAAGCACACACTTTAAAACATGCTTGACCTATATTGTGTCGTGGAGCAGCTGGTGTGGATTACGTGGGGATCAGCCGGAATCTGGACTTTGCACCGGGGGTCACCATGCAGACGTTTAGGGTGACCATCCTGGATGACCTGGGCCAGCCGGTGCTGGAGGGACCAGAGAAGTTTGAAGTAGTACTCCGGATGCCCATGAATGGGATCCTCGGGGAGCCGAGCAAGGCTTCCATCTTCATCAATGACTCTGTTTCAGACTGTGAGTGAACATAACACGGTTACACTTTGTGAATTGTGATGTTTATATTGTATTTCTTGTATTTATGGGCTTAATTATGTTGTTCCAGTGCCAAGGGTGCAGTTCCATGATGCTGTGTATGTTGGCAATGAGAACTCAGGCCAGATTTCAGCTACTGTATACCGTAGTGGTGATATCAGCTACAAGTCCACAGTACGCTGTTACAGCAGGCAGGGGACAGCCCAGGTCATGATGGACTTCAATGAGAGGCCCAACACAGATGCTTCCATCATCACCTTCTTACCAGGTGGTGTAGTAAAACCCAGCACACACCCCTTTGCATAGTTAAAATTAATTACAGGGGACATATGCAGTCGCTCAATATCTTTTCCCTTTACTTTCTTCAGGAGAGATTGAAAAGCCTTGTATACTGGTACTAGTCGATGACACCGAACACGAGGAAGAGGAAGAGCTCCGTCTTGTGTTGGGAAACCCTAAGAGTGAATCTCCATTTGGAGCATCGATTGGAGGGCAGAATGAAACGCTCATTAAGATAAAAGATGATGCAGACAGTAAGAATGCCTCATTCTTTTTTCTTGTTACACGTTGTTCCTTACAATATTTCTGTTTAAATGCCACCATCTGCAGAATGTGTGTGTTGCTTTCAGCCCATTCATCTCAGTTTCCCCAGATCTACCATAGTGTCTTTTATGATATTACCACTGTGGCAACAAATTCTGAAAGCTGTACACACAGGAGCTTTAGTGTGTGGTATGCTGTAATGTTAGAGTTACCGTTTCCTAGCATGATTGAAACTATATGAAATGCTTTCTCAGAGGCCATTATTAAGTTTGGAGAGACCAAGTTCAGTGTGAATGAGCCGAAGGAAAGTGGCCAAGTGTCTGTGGTGAAGATCCCAGTTCTGCGTGTTGGAGACACCTCCAAGGTCTCCGTTGTCCGAGTTCACACCAAGGACGGATCTGCTACCTCTGGGGAGGACTACCATCCCATTTCTGAGGGTAAATATATCTGCACTTCGTTCAGGACACTTTTATCAGGACAGCATTTATTTGAAATTTGCTTTAAAAATATTTGTTCAATCTCTCCTTTCTTGGCAGAAATTGTGTTCAAGGAGGGTGACACAGAGCACTATGTGGATGTGGAGATTTTATATGATAGCGTCAGAGAAATGAGGGAGGCGTTCACTGTGCACCTGAAGCCTGATGAGAACATGGTGGCAGAGACAAAGGTGAAAATTAAGCCAAATTGCCATATCATTTTACCGTCCAGTGTGTAACTACCTGGCAAACTATCACATTAGAAGCAATTTGTTCTCCATTAACATTCTCTCAATTGCCCTTCCTTGTCAATCAACAGATGAGCAAAGCCATAATTTATATCGAGGAGACCAACAGCATGGCGGATGTCACCTTTCCCTCGGTGCCCAGAGTGGTTTCTCTGTTACATTACGATGACATCGACAGGACCAGGGACTCTCTCCCCGTGGCCGGATATCCTGTCATTTGTGTCACTGTATGTCCCAAGTGATAGTCCAATAAATACTTAATGACATATTTTATCATTCACTCTGCTAATGATTCATTTAGCAGGCCTGTATGTCAGTGAAGGTTTAAACAGCTAAGTGCTGTTAATGAGGTAGTATTTAGCAGATGTGCACACATTGCTCATTTAGCAGCTACCTTGAGGGCTCATCAGGAGTATACAGAAATGACTTTGGCTGCTGCAGGGATTCTTGGGTGCATTTCACTCACAAGCATATTTTTTTCTCATTTTTCCAGGCCTGTAACCCAAAGTACCCGGACTATGACAAAACAGGCTCCATCTGTGTAAGCGAGAACATCAACAACACCCTGACTCGTTACCGTTGGCTCGTAAGCGCCCCCACCGGCCCCGATGGCGTCACCAGCCCTATGAGGGAGGTTGACTTTGATACCTTCTTCACCTCCTCCAAGCTCATTACTCTGGACTCAGTCTATTTCCAGGCTGGTTCCAGGGTCCAGTGTGCCGCAAGGGGCGTGAACTCTAACGGAGATGAAGGTCTGGAGCTCAGTAGCCCCATAGTGTCCATCAGCATGGACGAGGGTGAGTGCAGCTCATTCTCTTGCTTGGAATGCTTAGTCTCTCTCATGGAAATGGCTCGACATGATAAGCAGCTGCTGGCTGCATTTTCTTCTCCCACCGCAGTGCTTGCTATCCTTGCTCTGACAGAAAACTGAAACATAAAAGAATTTTCTATGGAGGATTTTTAGGGAAACAAAACGTTTGATGTTTGTTTGTTTACGGCGTGGTTGCAGGAATGTGCCAGCCTCGTGTTGTAGGCACAGTGGGGGCTGAGCCCTTCTCTGCCAAGCTGCGCTACACTGGAACAGAAGACACAAGCCACCCCAACCTCATCAAACTAACTGTCACCATGCCACACATTGATGGTAAGAACATCAGATTAAAGGTTTAGAATAATTTTCATCAGTGAAAATATCCGTTATAGGCAGGTTGCTGATTTAAAACCTCTCGAGCTGGGAAAGTCTTTGTTCCACATGTCAATAATCAACCACATTCTTTTAACAAGAAGCTGCATCAGTTAGTTTTTTCTTAATTCCTAATCTAACATTCCTGTGCTTCCACTTTCTGACTGCTATGTGTGTATCCTCCCTCAGGTATGTTGCCTGTAGTGTCCACCCGGCCGCTGTCTAACTTTGAGCTCACGCTGAGCCCTGACGGTACCCGTGTTGGCAACCATCGCTGCTCCAATTTGTTGGACTACGCTGAAGTCAAGACTCGCTACAGCTTCCTTACTGAAGCCACCAAAAATCCAGAAGTGATAGGCGAGACAGCCCCTTATCAATACAGCACTTCCCTCAGGGGATCCAGTACACTACGATTCTACAGAAACCTCAACTTGGAGGCCTGTTTGTGGGAATTTACCAGCTACTATGATATGTCTGAGCTGCTCAGTGACTGCGGAGGTACCATTGGGACTGATGGACAGGTAAGCAGCCCCACCTTTGAGCTTCAGCTCACCTTTGACCCCTTTTTGTCATCTGTAGACATGAGATTCAATAAAGCAGCGGACCCCCATGAGGAGAGGAATGTGCACTCAGCAGTTACTGGTCTGTTCTGTCCTATAACAAGCCCTGCCTATTTTCATTTTAAGATTTTCAATCCTAATTAATCATTCACAGGCACATTAAAATCCTGCTTGCATACTTGGTTTTTCTAAGATAAATACTAGCCTGTATGGTAGTCATCCATTATTGTCTGGAGACCCATGTTAACCCCTATAGTAATGACTAACCTGACACCCTGCTTCCTTCCACTTCTGGTAAGACCAGTTATTTGACTTTTCAAAGTGGCATGTCAATAAGCAGCAGCCCTTATAAAAATCTCTATTCATCTGTTTTGCTATGTGCACAATGTGCTGTTTGCAGCAGCAGCTGTTATATGTGGACCTGGAAGGAGGAGATCTTAAAGCCCTCACATGGTTCGCAGCCTTCAACATTTGCATTCACCTTGGAAACCTACTGTTAGTTGACTTGCAGTTAATTAAGGAAGAGTGTTGATAAAGAAGGGCTGGAAAAGTGCACGGGGCACATCATGGTGAAAACCTCCACTATACTCCCTACAGAGGATTATTAATTAAAGCCTTACAGCACTCGCAAATACATTTTGGCTGGTATATAAGAGTGTATATTAGTTTGTTATTGTAATGGGAGTTTCTCATTTTACATGGCTTCAGGTGTATTTAATAACAAAGGCATCACCCGGGTGATAACAGGCTTTCTCAACAAGTGGAACTTTGTTGCTTGTAGCCACATGATGTAAATGTGGATGTGGCAGTAATACACATGTCTTGACAAGTAAGCAGACTGCTGCAGGTAATATTAATGTACCCTGGCCAGTAGTTAAACCTTCATATCAGAAATCGACATGCACATACTTTGCCATAAATGTTGAGTATGGTGACTTCACTTCTGTCTTCACTGATTAGTGACCACATTGATAGTTGATAGAGATAATCCAATAATTTATTTAAAAAAAAAAAAAAGTAACAGCAAGTTATGATAGAAATGAATGATGTCAACCCTCAGACTTCATAGACAGTCTCAAAATCCTGAAGAACACACATCTAGCAATAGAAACTCTATTCTTGTCCCTATTGTCTTTCTATTACGGGGGGTGTGGAGGGTGGTATATATTCAGCTCTTGTACAGCTCTGTATGTAGATTTTGTTGCTATGGTTACTGTTGAACAGAGCAAAAGACGGTATATAGATGCATAGACTGAGGCACCACAGGTTTAGTTCCAGGATCTGTAAGGCAGGATCAATGGAAAAAGAAACAACCTTTGTCTGTGGGTGCCCTGTGACCCGAGCGCTCCTCTAAGTGGACTGGCAGGCCGAGCGGAGACAGCTCTGTGCAGGCCGGGGCCAGTGTAGTGTCACAGTGTAGGGCTTAGTGCCCAGCTTAACATGACCACAGGAATCTATTAAGGCCCAGCAGGTTGTGTCAGAAGGCCATTCCGCAAATCATTTGCCTGAGCTCTCAGCGCCCAGAGGCGTAGGCACGTCTCCACATGAACACAGAGCCGGTGCGTGCAGTTACCTCTCACAGGTCAGAGGAAAGTGCAGATACCAGAGAGCACTCTCTCTGAGGACTTTCACCACCTGGAGTCCTTCAACCATTTTAGGATCGCTCTTTTAGAGAAAGACAGTTTGGAGCAATTCATATCCAATTCAATATTGTAGTGCATTCTGTGTTTTGTTTGTGTTAAAAGTATTATTTGGAGACATTTGATTTACAATTGAAATGTTTTTAATTGATTTAGTTGAGAGGATATTAAAAATGCTGTACTTCATCTGTAATGGTTAGACCATGAACACTATAGAGAATACATTAAATCTTACAGCTATAGAACATCAAGTGAATTTAATGATGCCTACTTATATATTATAGGCATAGGCACTTACTCAGGGAAGGAAAATATTTTACATTTATACTCCTTGCAGTACTTGATTTATCTTTCTTTATATTTTCTATTTCTATATATTTCTATATTTTTTACTCACTATGTTTATTGTTGCACCAATATACATTATAAATACACAATATAAATTCCTTGTATGTGAAAACGTACCTGGCAATAAACCTGATTCTGATTCTGAAAGTGTGCTTTGTGTTCTTAATGAAGCACTATTCAGAGCAGAATTAGCCTATATCAGCAACAATGGTAGAATATTGATCTTTATATCCAGAGGTATTGTACATGCACTTTATTCAGGGTGTCTTGATGTTTTCCTCCTGATATCTCTATAACAAGATTATACAAGTCAATCCTTTTGATCTGACACAACATGTTGGATTTCAGGTGTTGAATCTGGTCCAGTCCTTCGTGACCCTACGAGTCCCGCTGCATGTGTCCTATGTCTTCCACTCTCCTGTGGGAGCAGGAGGATGGCAGCACTTTGACTTACAGTCAGAGCTGAGGCTCACATTTGTGTACGACACTGCCATCTTATGGAGGGACGGTATCGGTAGCCCACCAGAGGCTGAACTACAAGGTAAGACTTGAACAGTAGTTTGCTATATAAAACTCGGGATTAGGATTAGAATTATGTCATGTTTAACTAAATAAGTTATTATAAATTGATTAAGTAGCCAAATTAAAGCTGTCTGTGACTGTCTTTGCAGGTGCCCTGTACCCAACCAGCATGCGTATAAATGGCCAGGGACGACTCGTAGTCAACTTCCGCACTGAGGCTCGATTCAGAGGCCTGTTTGTGTATGCACATCCAGGTACAGTATGTCATATAGAAATGATTTAGTGTTTACATTTGATGTTCTATATGTTATGTTGAAATAAACCACATTTCTTGTTTAGTGAAGGAGAGGGTTCACTCAGCTTTTAATGTTTTACCTGTGAAAATGCATTTCAAGCTATACTATGATTCTCTTTTATAGCACATGTATCACTAGTTAAGAGTGATTTGTTAATTATGTCCTTTTTTGTTTATTTCTGAAGATTTTAACTTGCAACTGAGCACGTTGATTACACTGGTACTTATAATTTAATTGATGTATTTTCCCATCAGCTTCACCGCTCACCTCCATGGTCATGTGTCCGGACCACCCTGGTTTGACCTTTAACCTCAGTCTTGTGAGGAATGAGCCAACCTACAACCAGCCCATCCAGCAGTGGACATTTGTCTCTGATTTTGCTGTAAGCAAACATTTTGTTTTCCAAGGTGCAGTTTAATTGTTTTTTCTGTTTTTACACCTTATTCTTACTGAACATAATTTCCCCTCTCAGGTGCGTGACTACTCTGGTACGTACACAATGAAGCTCATCCCGTGTACATCCCCTCCCAGCCTGGAATACACCATCCCTCCTGTCTGCAGTCCCAGAGACCCTCTTACCTTCGACGTGGACATCCGCTTTCAGCAGGTGACCTCACCTTGTCAAAAGTTAGACAGGAAAACATGGGGAGTGTATTGATCCTTGTGGGAAATGTATTCAGGAAAAACAGGTTTCAGGAAGAAATTCATTACTTCTACCTCTTGGCTCCTATTCAGTCATTTATTTTCTTGCCTTTCTCTTTTATCCAGTCACTTGAAAAATCTAAGAGGAAACTCCCTCCTGGTTCACTCCATCCAATCAAGTACTAATAAAACTGCAACTCTTCCCAATAAATCTCTAATCAACATCTCCCTTTTAATCCATTTAGCTGCACCTGCAGTGTTATGTGTCCAGCTCCTGATGCTATGCCAGCATAGAACCACCCCATTATCAAAATACCTTTTAGAGAGGTAATAGCAAATCTGAGCAAAGTCGTTAATCATTTTGCTCATAAAATGCCAGAACTAATGACAAATCCACATCAAAACGTACCCAAGCCCAAAGAGTGAGTCTTTCAAATTCTTCTTGATTTCTTTCTTACGCTGTAACCTTGCCGGTTAGGATTGTTCACCTAGTGTCTATATTGTTGACTTTGCTTGGCTTCGTCTCTAACTATGGTTTGTGTGTGTTTGTCTGTTGTCTATGTGTTTCTAGGTTAGCGACCCTGTGGCTGCTGAGTTCAGTCTGAACACGCAGATGATCTTAATCTCTAAACGAACTCTGTGGCTGTCAGACGGCTCCATGGGCTTTGGACAGGAGAGTGACACTGCGTTCTCACAGGGTAAAGCATCAACATGCAGTTGTAAAAAAAAACAACTGCTGAAAGTTTGCGGATAAAATGAAGAAAAGAAAAACAAACTAGGCCTAAGAAGTTATTGAAATTGAATGGATGACTGTGAATGTATTTCATCCTTTATCTCCTTGAACTTCTCTCCATTCTACAGATCAAAAGGAAATCTCTGTGGGATGAATATTTCTGTTGATTTAGCAGAAATATTCCCCATTATTTCCAGACCCAACAGGATCAAAATGAAAGGAAAATGACGCCTCCATGAATTGTCATTTTGACCACTTTCATGTTTTTTACCACAAACCAAGCTAATTATGAGAGCCTGAATTTTATTTCTTTCAACAAGATCTTGAAAGTGTTCTTGAAGCTGCTGTCCAAGTGGGTGTGGAAAGAATGAAAGAGTAGTTTTAGCTGAGGTTTTTGATGTTTTTTCTCAATATTTTAGTAAAATAAAATAATATGAGAGAACTGCTTTAGTGGACATAATAAAACCTTCAACTTAAACTAGTACAACTTTTAATTGAATCATCAATGCATTTGTGATGTGTAACGTGTTTTGCAGTGATGAAAACTGTATTTCTCTTCCATCAGGGGATGCAATTTACGGTCGAGTGATGGTGGATCCAGTGCAGAACTTGGGCGACTCTTTTATTTGTAACATAGAGAAAGTGTTCCTGTGTACCGGAGCTGATGGATATGTTCCTAAATACAACCCCAGCAACTTTGAATTTGGCTGTCTGGCTGATGCTCCATCACTACTCTACAGATTCAAGATAATTGTAAGCAACAAAAGTATTGCTCTCTCTATGTCACGTGTCCTTTGTGTCCATTCAAACCTAAACCTAATTCCTTTATGTGTCATCTTCTCACTCCAGGACAAGGCCCAGCCGGAGACCCAGGCCCGGGCATTTGGCAACGTAGCTTTCAACGCCTTCCTGGCGGTGGATGACCCCGGCGCTTTAGCTCTAGTGAGACAACCTGGGTCAGATGGTTTCAGAATGGATTCCTCAGCTCTCTTCCAGGTCAGTATAAATGTCAAGTACATGAAACACATTCAGAACACACCCTTGAATAGTCCACATTCTCATACTTTGTTATTTTGCGCTGCAATTTTATGTTTTGCTTGGCCAATCACCCTGGCTTGTAACTCTACACCGCTGTGTAGAGAAGAAATGAAAAGAGCAAGATGAGTTATTGTACTCAAAGAGTGACAGAAAGTGAACTATTTTTTCCACTGATATTTCATTTTTCTTCTTAATAAGCCTAGAGAAAAAAGGACTCACTGTCCTGACACTTTCTGCATCCTCATGGAAACCTTACTGCGAGTGAACAGTCCCGTCACCATGTGGGCTGGCCTTTACATGGCCTCTGATGACAGGATCATATGTATGACTCAGACTCTCCCCCTTTCATTGAGTCCAGATTACTGTGTCTGGTCAGTGAGTCTGTGTTTCTTGGCTTCTTAAGAAGAAAAAGTCAGTATCAGTATGTCTGCAGACTTAATGAGCATTTTCCAATGACATGGAACTTTTCTGCTTTTTAAGTCCATTGTTCAGTAGCTGCAACAGGCATACGATGCTGAACATTTGAGGTCATATTGTTTATGTTTGGCCAGATATATACTAGTACAGAAAAGATACAACAACAAACATTAAAATAGGCCCGTGCAGGGAAGTTAAATTGACAGTAGCCCTATTTGTTAATGCTATTTTATGGTGGATTTGTTTTTCTTTTATTATGGAACTACAAAACAAAAGGAACCGGTGTTCTGCAGAAAACAAACTGTGCCATAAAACTGACCTACAGGCATCAATAAAACAATAACTGCTGCTCTCTTCAGGTGTCTTCAGGGAGAGAGTGGTTCATTCACACCATCTACACTGTCCGTTCTCGGAACAACGCTAACCGTGGCATCGGGAAGAGAAGCCTGGAGTACCATGCGATGAGCCAGCACACAAATCGGCTTCCAAAGAGTCAAAATCGCACCAGAAGATCAGCCAACGATGGGCCAGACATAATAGAGGAGATCGGCGTGAGTAACAACCGCGGCACCAACATCCTCCACATCGCGCTGGACCGCAGCAGCCAGCGGAGGACAAGCCCAGAGAGGGAGATCTTTACCAAGGGCGTCGTCCCCCGTGAGCTCAACCAGAGAGACAGCAGTGATGACAGACTAGTGTTGATCATTGGTATCTTTGTCGGGCTGCTCCTCACGGTGCTCATCATCATCGTGGTGGTGTTACTGGTCCGGTCCAAGCGAGAGAAGAAAGGCGTACCCAAGAGCTCCAGCAGCACAGAGCCCATGATGACACAAGTCCACAGCAACAGTGACAGCTCAGAGGTCTAACAAACAGACTGATGATTGAGAGTTTTAGTTAATATTTTTGTTTTGCAAGTGCCTCACATTTAGATAAAAAATTAAGATTGTGTGTGAAGCAACACAAACTACAAGAGCTTTGATTCTATTCAGAAATCTACTTGAAATACTGCATCACTTCCACGGCCAGGGAGTGGTCTGGACACTAACTTGGAGATGGACTTTATTAGCAGCTGTTTCAAGGCACTTGTCAAGTCAGCACTCACTTATTGATTTGCTTTTGATGCCATTTGATCCAAAAAAAGGTGTTATTATGTTTCCAAAGGTGCTATAGAAGATGCCTCCTAACTTGAATGGCATTTGGTGTTTTACTGAGTAGGTCAAGAGAAGGTGGATATTTTGCATACTGTAGTAGTTGTTAACACCAGGCTTTGTATGTTTGATTTGATGCACCAAGACACTGTCCATAGTTTGCTTACACTGGGTAAACCTGTCTGTTCTTATTGAGAATGATTTGTCCTTAGATTCAGTGCGTGCCTAAGAAATCACAGGATTTTGAGGTTTTTTGATGTATGTTATGTTTGTCCTGTGTGATCAGTAAGACATCCACTCAAATGTAAAAAAAATGTTTCCCATTGTTTCCTTGTGCTTTTGTTTTTGCATGCATTTATTTTTGTATTTTACGATCGTTTGAAATTGTAAAAAGTCTAAATGCTGATTTGAATGATGATAACAAATGCATCCAATCTACTGTATTTGCACCAGTTTGTATTTTACAATATATCCCATGAAAAACAGTATTTATCAACCGCTAATTGTTGTTGTTAAATTCCCACTAATATTTTGTAGTTGAAACACTATGATTTTAAAACCATATAATTGACACATGGCACTAAATCAAACAAGAAAGTTAAACTGAATCTGTAGTATTGAAGCAACTTTCAAGACAGCTGGTCTGCAATGTACAGTGTAGTATAGTAGCAATCCACTGTTTCCAGCAGGAAATATTTTCACTCTTGGCACAACTGGTTTGCTAAATTTCTAAGTGGTGACTAATGCAGCTTAGTTGAGATAGCTGGACTCCAGATCCCTCACGACAGAGCTATGTGTTGACTGTGCTGTTTAATTTCTTTTAAACCTTGAAATATCATCTAATAAATTTAGCAGATTTCACTTAAAGGGAATGAAATGTTTTACCCCTCAGTTGTTGTCTTTGTCAGAACTACTGTACTCTCCCTGATTCATTAGTTTTTAAATGTATTTATTTATTTTTCTTTATGTTTTAGTGCCACCATGAATCATATATAATTTCCTCTCTGTTTTTAATTTTGCTATGAACTTATCTTTCTCAAACTGTTTATTATTGTGATTTCACTATACAATACACATATAAAGGTTATGTTCCATGTTTGCATTAAAACATTGTGCACATAAGATGAACATCATACAAGCTTTCCATGTGTTTTTTTTTTTTTTTCAGATCTAGGCACCGGATTGCCATAAAATCTGATTACCTCATACTACTGTATATCGTATGATAGACACTAACTTCATAGTCATAGTACTTTCTAAATGTTAGGTTTATTTGTAATTTCATTTTGAAATTGAAAACAATTCTATGCAACCTGTGATATCATACCTTCATGAAATGTTTACCCCATGTATGATTTTTTCAGTGCACAATTTGCTTGCTTATTTAGGTTTGACACTGCATCACTGTACTGTGGTTATTTTATTCCACTCTAATGCTTTGAGTGCATTCTGAGCTTTTTTATGCACATGTATGTATGTATATACATATGTATTACCTATAAATATACCATTTGGATGTTTTGGGAATGGTTATTGTTAAAAAATGCATACTGTATGTGCTGTAAGTATTTGTAACATAGACCAGAAGCACAGCGTGGTCTGCAAATAAATAATTTTTCAAGAAAAACATGAAGTTTTGTTTTTTGAAGAAACATGTTCCAGCTTGAAGCTGTTATTGGGCAGTGTCACAGGGAGTGTCTATGAACAAATATATCACTTCTTCAAACCTGTCAACAAAACTTTTCTTTAAATAGTTTGAATAAAAATCCCCAAAATCACATGCAGCCATTGCTATACCCATATCTACAACTATATCTATAACTATACCTATTGATCCAAATGAGTATCAGTTACTTTTTTCTCAAAATGTAGTAGTACTACAAGAGAGAGGCAAGTCCATGCATACTTATACATTTAACAGCTACCATGTATTCAGAGGTTATTAATTTCAGGATTATGAAATCAACATTTGTGCCCACCGTAAACCAAGAGACAGGCCACCTGTGCTTACTTTCTTATTTCCTTATTACTACCATTCATTGATTCAATTTAATGTGCAAATTTAGAAGTAGATCCAATTCCCCTGCAGTGCAAATCAATGAGTAGTCACGTACATACACAACAATTCAGTAAACCATGTGCTTTTATTACCAGTGCATATTCATAGGGAAAACAAAATGTTTTGTATTGGTGTGACACAAACAGCGTAGGGTAAAATGCCTCAGACACATGTCAAAAAGGTGAGCCTCTGACTCTTTAAAGATGTCTGGACTCCTGTTTGGCAACAAGTCAAACACAGATCAGGTGCATGAAATACAGCAGCTTCCTGGTTGACTTCACTGGTAAAATCAGGTCTTATCCTGCAGCTCAGAAAATCTCTATACTGGTCAGTTTTGGCGTTTGGATGTTTAGCACAGTGCTGTGGGTAATTATGTCCGACCAGGAAGTTGCCTTCTTCCTGCACCTGGTCTCTCTTCTGCTGTGGCACCAGGTTTTCTTATGACATCACACAGAATGAACACTAGGGGGAGCAAGAGCAGCAACAGCTCTACTGGTACAGGTTTTTCCTCCGGAGTCATGGCTTGATGTAGTGCAGGCAAAAAACTCAGATCTAACAGCGTTTCATTAGATAGCTTACAGTAACAGTATCATAGGCGAGTGTATTCTAAAGCTTGGATGAGTTTGGCAAATGTCATCTAATAAATGAATAAATTATCCTTTAATAATCATAACCTTTTCCTATGTGAAAGCCAAAAAACCCCTGTAAAACAGAATTCATATTCCATCCCAATTCTTTTTTTTTTTTTTTTTTTTTCCATTTGCACAGATTAACAATTTCCTCATAAGGCTCCCAACGCCCCCCTTTAAAATCTGATACAAACAAAAGAAATACAAATATTTAAAGTTGTTCCATTGACATTGTGATCTAATTTGGATGAATTTCCTGAGATATGTGTATTATTTCTGGTTTGTAACTGTTAGCACTTCAATGAATAAAGCTCTTTAATTGTTAAAGGCAAAACAATCATTCTATGAGCCCATATCTGTAGTCATAAATTCTGAACAGAGAAACTTAGAAAACCTTATTTTTTGATGGCATCCCGATGAAAACAAAGATGGGTTTGTAGCTTTGAAAAAGAGCTGCTCATATGCACAAACACTGATCTAAATTTTCCAGATGTGGGGGGGATACTGAATTCTGCTTTAAGGTGAAATTACCCTTTAGAGGAACGGGATAAAGTGTGAAGCTCCAAAACAAAACAAAAAAGCACATCAATTTAGAAAAATAATTTGTAAATGCTGAGCGCTAGTGTATAAAATAAAATAAATTAGCATTTTTTTCATTTTATTTTTTTCCCTTTAAAACAACACATATTAACAAAAAAACAATTATTGTGCTGCTTACATTAGCAATAAATATGACACTCTTTTTCTTTTAAGCATGTGCTGGGTATGTTTAAAGAGCACACTTTTTAACAGCTGCCATACACACATTTTTAAAATCCTGGAAACCTTGACTGCTGCTCTCTGAATAGCCAAACGGCTGTGTGTTTCAAAATCATAGCACATACATACAGAGTGATCTAATATACACAATATACATTCATGTATATACAGTACATACAGCAAATCAATGCACAGATGGTGGTGACATTTTTATGTGAGATGTCAGTAAATAAGAAATTTTACATTTCATTGCTGTAGAAGCGTAGCACTGTTCATTTCACTGTAAGCATTAACTAGTTCATGAGAAAAAAGCAACTGATGGGTACACTGTGTTTTTGCCTAGGCATTAAGATAAAATTAAACTTCATGCATTTGGACAAGTTATGGCTCATTAATATAATACTTCAATCTATCTCCTATCCTGTCTGGTCTCACAGAAAGTGTGGTTTAATAATACCAGGCTCTAAAACCAATAGCTTTATGTCCATTACTTGTCCCAAGGATGCTACATTACCCAACTTTAAAAACTACCTTCAATACACATCATAAGGAGGGTAAACTCAGGTTCAGACACTTAATTATATCCAGGAGATCAGCTGATGTGCACTTCAAAAGGCTGTATTGGAAAGGTCATTGCACCCTGTGGAATACATTGGTTGTGTCGTTGTCAGTGCTTGCTGTATTGAAGACGGCTGCCTTAGGTCTCTACTGCAGGTAGCGGTAGACCTTGAAGCAGTGGTTCCCAGAGTCTGCCACCGCCACATGACCATCAGATGTGAGGGCCAGGCCCTGGGGGCCATAAAGGGGGTCCGCTGACGTGTTGATGTAGGACAGGAAGGACCCTGAGCTGTCGAACACCTGGTTGGTTACACAGCACAGACGAAAGAAGGTTGGGTAAGTGAATGATATATTTACGAATTAGCTCTCAGCATTCAGTGAGATGTAGATTTTACAAGCTTACCTGGATGCGACTGTTGCCCCAGTCAGCAACAATGATATTTCCATTGGCATCCACGGCCACGCCTGTTGGGGCATTGAACTGGCCGTTCCCCTCTCCATGGGAGCCAAATTTAAACAGGAACTCCCCATCTGCATTGTACACCTGCATGGAAGATTAAACAGGAAAGAGAATGGAAGAATGACACTCATAACACACACACATACATATATTTGTTTAAAAAAGATAAAATTATTATTATCTAAAATGATTTTCTTATTTTTATCTTTTCTGGTGTTTAGTTGATTCTGCCTTTTCTTGTTTCATTCAATCTGAGTGATTTTAAATTTCTGTTCATTTTTATTGTTTTATATACACCTATGAAAGAGACTAGTGGCAGAAAAAGAATGGCGGTCCAAACCATTTATAAGTACCGCCAGTACTCCATTCAGATTAGTGAACTACTGAAAAAGAGGGGGCACTACAAAGGAAAGACAGGGGGGAGAGGTTTGCTGTAGCTTCTGGCAAGTTAAATTGATTGAAATATAGATATTTTCCTACAAACTTTTATTCACAATACTTCCAGTGCAGGTATACTACAATAAAGAATGTACACATATACTTGCAACAAGCCATACCTTGACTGAATGGTTATGAAAGTCTGTTACCACAATTTCATTTTTGTTATTTACAGCCACAAAGTGAGGACCTGGAAGCAGCAGAGGAGAGGGAGAGGGAAGGAGAGGAAAGATGAGTCATCCACTGCTTAACAACATATCAGAGGAAGTTCCACACTATTTTTGGACTTTGAAAACAAAACACACAGTGGTCACAGAGACTCTGAGAGTTCATGTGGGACAATACGTGAGACACGACAGGGCTGATGCATTAACATGTAAAAAGAACAAAGATTTATTTTTTTAGTTCACATTCACAGGGAATTAATTACTTACTGAAAACAGGGCCAGATTTACTAAGCTTTTGTTCCAGTGCAATGTTTGCACCACTTTTTTCTAAAAGAAAAGAAAAGGTCCAAGTGAGAAATTAAATTGAAAGAGCGAGTGAGGTTCAACTGAATTATTGCTGTCTGATGCCACATTAATGAGGGATTCCAGTAATGCAAGCAAATCCTATTAACAGTAATGTTTGTTCCCCCAAAATTTGAGTGAGAGGCAAAGACAGGAAGACAATCATCACATGTTTTTCATGCATTACTGAGCATTATGAGTTTTTGCTTCTTTACAGCTGGGTCTTGTACTATGATGATCAGGTGCATGTTTACAGTACAAGATTATCAATGCAAAAATAAAGAATCATTAACTGTGCGTTAATGTCTATAATTAAACAAGCAGCTATACAGTACATTCTTACATTAGTTAGAGTCTAAAATAAAGGGAAACATGCTGATCACTAAATAAATGAGATTTGTACAAATCATCATTATCTGTAAGGCATGAAACATAAATAAAATGTGTAAATCTGGCCCAACAACATGCCCTGAGGTGTGAAGGATCGTTCGCTGTGAGTCTTTTCTCCCTGCAAGAGACATCATTAATGAAATGATCATAAGCACTTGTAGTAAGTCTTTAACAGTACCTGCAAAGTGTCTGTCTGATGTTCCTCTGGCTCCGAACTTTGTCACGAGCTTCCCATTTGATTGGAAGATGAAGACACAGCAGGCCTTATTATCAACTGTGATGATATGTCCATTCTTATCCACAGCCACACCTTTGGGTCCCATCAGCCTCCCAGCCCCAATTTTGTTCTGTGACAGCCAGAGGGACAGTTTGGTCATTCAGCGGAACATTTTGAATTTGTGCAGTGAAAATATATTTTTTTTCCTGGCTAAGATTATTCACCTTGAACTTTCCATCCGAGGAGAATATGCTAATCCATCTGTTGTCGTAGTCAGCTACGATTATGTCACCGTTCACGTCCACTGTGACCCCTGTGGGGCGCTGCAGCTGCCCTGGTGAACGACCTCTGACCCCAAACCTCATCTTAAACTGGCCGTCATTTGAGAATACCTACAAAAAGAGAAAATTAAATTACTCCAAATCCTAAACAATGAAATAATTCATTAATTTTAATGCAGCACAAGAGAATGATAGACACTGACCTGTATACACTGGTTGTTGCTGTCTGCCACCACAATCCGTCCATTACTGGAGGTTGAGATGCCTTGTAGGTTAGTGAATTCTCCTTTATCTCGCCCTCTTGTTCCTGTTATATCAACAAGACATCAGGCTGCATCAGCACTACGCATGTGTAAAAATTATGTACAGTTCTGCTGTACTTCGCTTGGGATATCTCTTGAAATGTTTAGCTTTTACTTGGTGTTTTAACATTTTGTACAGACAGAGGAAACAGACGAAGCAATTCTGTGGCACAATCGAGGTCTGAAACTGATTACTCTGCATCAGCAGCTACTCAAACATCCTACAGCTCAGTCAGCAGTTACCATAAGTAGCAGCAGACCTAGCCAGTTATTCACCCACCCACTCTGTAGATCAGCTCGTCCTCTATTGGGTTTTCCTTTTTCTTGGTGGTGCTGTACATGCTGGATGGCCTGCGCACAGCCTTCTGTCGAACATGGCCTCCTCCTCCACTCGGGGACTTCACTCTTCTCTTCACGTCGTCTGGAGACTGCAGGACATCTGACGGCTTGACAGCACGCAAACGGTACGGACTCCCCCTCACAGGCTGCTCATATAGCAGCAAAGAGAAGGTGAATTCTCCCTCTGAGCGGATTGTATATCCAACCTCATAGGTGCCGTTCTTGTTGTCCACCACCTCAGCTTCAGTGCACACTCCATCTGCAGAGACAATCTCTGCCCTCAGAGCAGCATTACCAGTCTTCACAAGTTCTCCATCCTTGTCTTTAGTAGTGACTGTGACAGACGTGTGCTGGTTGACGAGTGCATGTCGCAGGCCTTCACCGGTGGCAACACTAGTATGACCTACAGCCCCCGTTGTGATCAGGACTCCCAGGTTCTGGATGGAGCGCCTCAGTCCATCTGTCTCTACCTGGCATCCCAGATGTCCATTTTCATGGGGATGCTCGGGAAAGGTGTGTCGCGCCAGGGCGCTGACCCGCTCACCCATCTGTTTCTGGACCAACAGGACCTCAGTGGCGCTACCATGGCTCAGGGCCTGCTCTGTGAAGTTGCAGCTGCTTTGAATGTTTTCTTTGCCCTGAAGCAAAGAGGTAAGCTGGGCTTGAAGAACCTGAGAGACAAAGGCAGACAGTAAGTGATGCTTGTACCAACATGTGGAACATTACAGCAAATTTTCATTCTCTCCCATTAAAATTAAAAACAGAAAGACCTGACCTTCTGCTTGGTACTGCAGATGTTTTCCACCTCAGTAATGAGAGCAGTCTTGCGTTGGTGTAAGGCCTTCTCCAGGTCATCAAAAGTGTTACTGATTTCAGTCACTGCCCCATTTTTCCGCTCCGTAAGCTGCTTGGAGATCTCATTCACAAGCTCAATGGCAGCCGTCAGCTGAGGTAGTCTGCCAGAAGAAAACAAAGAAAATGAACACAGAATAAAACTTTCAAATTAGCATTCTTTATATTTCCAATACTTCCAAGATCTTCCAAATGCAATCACATAATCCATTATGAATTGAAGCACTGAAAATCGTACCTGTTGCGCACAGCGTCCAGCTGATTTTTAAGCGCTGACTTGTGCTGTTCCAGCACATCCCTCAGGGGAACTGTCACATGTTCCCTGTGTTCTCCTTCTGTACACTCCAGACACATGGCTGTTTCACATGACTCGCAGTAAAACTCCATCACCTGCAGATGGTGCAGTGGAGCAGGAGACAACTTAACATCATATTTCTTTGGGTAAATTTGCATACATAAGAAAGCAATATTTAATATGAGATCCTGTAACATTACACAGTGTTGTCATGAACTTGTGTTGTGGCTGATCTCTGTAAGATCTGACCTACTATAATACAACCTCTGTGCTTTTGTTCAGGCTTACCTTGCCCTCATGGTTGGGGCAAGAGAGGGGCTGACAGGCTGTAGCTGCACTGGCTGACTCAAGGACATTGCAGGCCTCAGGTCGGCTGCACTCTGGGTCTCGCTGTAACACTTCCATTAGGTTTGTGATGAAGAAGTTGTTCTGCAGGGCTGCCACACCCTTCTCTGGCAAGATAGAGGTCTGTCTGCATACTGGGCAGGAAAGCGTCAGAGACTGGGGAGGGATGTAGTTCTGAAGACATCTGCACAGTGACAAGATGTAAAAGAAAATTAATAAGAGGGCTGAAGCTGCAATTTAAGACCTATTCCAGGGTCAACATGGTGTATTAATGCAAAACTTTTGTTTTAAACTTGCTCTGGAGACAAAAAGATACAGTTTTTAGTGGGCACAACAGAGAGAACCAAATGATTTAAATAACTGTTCTATCTTTCCCATGCGGGAGAATTAGAGCTGTAGAAATCTGTGCTTGCTGCCAATAATTGGGGCCAAGCTTAAAGTGATTGGTGCCTAACATCGTGCAAAAGCCACAATAATGAGAGAATAAATCCTGTAAGTGGTGTGATTTGGGGCCATTAGACATCATTTTGAAATGTATTTAAACATCCTATTAATGCATCGCAGTTAAGAACTTACTGAAGGCAGAGGGAATACAAAAATCATTATAATGCCCTAAACTATGTGCACAGTGTCTGTCAATATTGATCAATATTGATATTGATTGATAATATAATATTGAAAGCATAAATTCTAGTACATCCCAAATACTAGACTATAATTAAAAGCAGTTTTAACTTTGAATTTTGCTTTAAGATTTTTTATGGGTGTTTTTAAACTGTTTATCTTTCTACTGTCTATATTAATTTTGTTAGTTTATTAGTCACCTGTAAACTTTGAACTGCACCGTTTGATTAATTGATTCAGAGCTTACTTTTCACAGAAGGTGTGCAGGCAGGGCAGGACCTTGGGGTTGTGATAATGGTCCAAACAAATGCTGCAGACCAGGAACTGCTTGTCTATCTGCCTGACGACAGGGCTGGTGCTGCCAGTCTCACGCTTAGCCATAGTGACGGACATTCAAAGGGAGCACAGGGAACACTTAACCTGCACACACAGGGAGGAAGAAACAAGAGAAAGGTCAAGAAAGCCTTAAGGAAATAGTCAGACAGGGCTAGGAGGGCGTATTCGCTTACCCTCAGCATGAGCAAAGGAAGAAATGAGTCATAATGCTGTTAACATTATAAAACCTCATCCAAGTCCTGTATCTGCTGGCATTTTATCCTCTCCCTCCCTTATTAAACTATGTCAGTATGATGAGCTTCTTTTTTCATAAACATCCGCATAACCAGAGGCTGTCTGACATGTGATTAACACCGCGGGGCAGAACTTTCAGCCTTGACAACTATGCAGTCTAGGAGCCAACATGTCTGTGTTTATAGTGATGTTAGAAGGGTAGTATACGTGTATGTAAATATGCTGTTAACAAATTGTGTAATTCCTGGAAAATATTTTACCATACACGATGTCCTCTATTTTACTGTTTAATATTCATTGGATTCCAGATGAGTGAATAACTGCTGGCTCTCTGTTCAGATGGCAGTGGCTGTTACACAAAATTGTATCACTGGGTCACGCACAGATTATCTCAGTGTGCCAATGACATGTTGTACATCTGTCATATTGTACATAAGCACATAAAGGATTACACAGACACCAAAAACACAGGCACACTGCTTTAATGTGACCAACAAAACAGCATCAATCTGTATTTCATGTTAGGAACATTTCAGCCATTAGGCTGTTTTGTGGAATAGCTTCTTTGTATTGAAGCATTAATACTTTTTTTTCAATTCAGCAGTACAAAAAAATAAAAAATATAAATTATTGATCCCTCTGTTTTTCCCCAGAGATCTTCTGTTATCTAAGACACCTTTTATCAGGGAGCTGACGCACAACATTGTAGAGAGCACATCATTAGCCACTTGCTCTTTGTAGATTTCACTTTATTTCAGATGCTGCTCTTGTTGTCACTACCCACGTCTGCCATGCACCATCCTCTAAAGACTGCATTTTGCTTCTTGAAGGAAAGCTCTCCATCCACTTTTATATTTTACATTTAGATTTTGTTACAGATAAATGAAAGGGCAGTACTTATGTCTTATATATGAACATTCAACAAGTGACACACAGTCTGTGTGTCATCTGTGGCATGAAGAGCTGTGATATGTTGAATTGCAGTAAAAACTCATGCAAATGCAATTCAATGTTGTAAACAAAAAGCTAATAAATCCAGTAGTAAATGTCAAACCCTGAAAACTGGAATGTATTGCTCTGTAGAAACTGTGGATGTTATGTTGGCTAACTGAGAAACTACCAGGCCAAGACACAAGTGTTTTCCTTTTTGTGTTTATCTTTGTATTTTCTTTGCAACACCAGGAAGCAACATCCTGCCTGATTATGTTCTTATGATGTTGGCAAGGCTAATATAACGTACTGTCATAAATGCTCAGTTACTTCATGAACGCTCCAAACGCTCAGTTGGCTGAGTGACATATGGCTGATTTAATTCCTAGCACCAAGGCCACTGGAAGGTAGCATCTTCTGCAGCACACTGCCAATCACACTTATTTGGAAAAGAATATCTGAAAGACAACAAACAGCTGAACAAAGACTATAAAAACTAGGAGATATCTATATGAAAAGGTGAACTCTGCTTAGTTCACATTCAGATTTAGAGACCACAAATATGTGATATGCATGAAGTTGTAGTGCTAATGTAATCAATGTGAGCCTGAGTGCAGAGGGATGTAACAACTCAAACTGTCAATTTCACACCCGTAATGGTTGACTCGCTACAACTGCAAAGAAACAAACCTGAAACGATCCTATCTTTGTCCCCAAAACAGTCTTGTGGATCAAAATTTAGTCCATTATCAGTAACGGTGAAACATCATTGTACAGTTACTGATTGTAGTTTATCTGTGAGTTACTTCCAGGTAGCTGAGAAAGTATTCAAGCAGACGAAAACTTGATCACATGGATCAAATCAACTGAAAAAGACTCACTAGTAGTTTTAGTGTTGCATAAGTGCAATTGTTAATATTTAAGTTAAAAGCCTAAGAAAACACGCACAAATCTTTCATTGGAAAGCAATGTCAACTCACCCATCACCTCTTCATGTGACACAGCTCTATGACACATCTTCAGCCTCGCCTCATCTTTCATCTACTCCTCCAAAAGTAGTTTGTAATTTCTCCCTTGAGGTTGCATCTACAGTACACAACTGCTCTCTCAGCCTGACCTGGGATGGGGCCAACTATCAGGCCTGCACATCACCTAGCACCAAGAGCCCAAGCTTCCCACTCTGCCTTTCAGCCCTGAACTGTGCCTTGACAAATATAGCTAGGCCCCTTTTCTTTGAGAGTAACGAGGGGAAAGAGGAAGCTTTAAAACGCCACTCCCCGAATTCCTCCTGGTTCCTTCCCTTGACTCCCAGCCGGCTGAGTTCAGGCACCACCTGTCTGTCTGTCTGTGGAGCGATGGGGGGGAATATTCACGGTGAACTGGGTTGCCTGTCTCACAGGAGCAAGCGGGCCTCAGAGGCAGCTGTCCCTTCTCTGAAACACAGAGCGGCGAGCTCTAACAATGGCATTCCAGCTCGGCCCACCACCCCACCCCTCTTCTCCTCCCTTCGACTCTTTTCCTTCTCTCTTTGTCCTAACCTTCTTCACTCTCGCTCATCCACATAGGCGCACTCACAGCATCAGCGGGCCTGATCTCAGCCACAGACGTCTTGCACATGGGGATTTTCTCAGGCTTGCAGGCCCCATTGTGTTGCTCCTTGCCAAGTGATTACAAGGCCTACTGACTAAGGAGCTGTGCCGAGCCCTTTCACTGTCCACACAACCAGCCCTTCCCCGACCCTCTCTGCCTTCCCTTGTCTTGCCTTGTCTCCCCCTAAAAGCCCTCCCCTCCCTGGGCTGTCTTCCCTTCACATGGTCTTTGAATTGCAGCAGCTGAACGGTGACATCAGGAGGAAGCTTGAGCAGCCAAAGCCCTCAGGCTCCTCCCCTCTCGGCTGGCTGGGTGCTGCCTTTAGGGTTGCAACAGTCTCCCCCCCCACCTTCCCTTCCCTTCCTCCCTGCCCGTCCATTCTCTCGGAAGCCCTCCTCGGCTCAGTTCCTCCCACTCGTCTCGCCACAGAAAGAGGATCTTTCTTTAAAAACAGTTTCTCCCTGACAGCACTGCATAACGTATAGTTGTGCATGTGCTTAGAGAATATCTGGATAACATGAGCAAAAAATGAATTGAAAAATAGCTCTAAAGCTCTAAAGGTTTCAGTTATTCCAAGAATATTTTAATATATATATATATATATATATATATATATATATATATATATATATATATTAAAATATCCGTAATAAGACTGATAAATCTAAAAATAACTGAAGTAATCCATGAGTTGAGATATTAAAAATAGCTTTTATAGAAAAATTAGACATACAGTAATAGTGACAGTAGAGTACAGACAGAAATTTGCAGAACAATGTAATGTTTGAGGCAGCATGCGACTAGATCCTCTTCAAGGCTCTGTCACAGGAACTGCATGATCAGCACTTCATACAGATGAGGTCAGTTATCCAAGTCAGTACGCAGCTGTATTTTCTCTGTACTGTATCGGTCACACTGGAACATGACGCCTGCAGAAAAATCCACCGAATGTAAATGTTGTTTGGAAATTCAGCTGCTCGACTGCGTCTCTTGCCACTCTCACCTTACATTACATTTAAGTGGCTTAATGTCGTCCTGCAGGGTAAGGCCCTGTCTGCCATCTGGATTACAGTGTCTCCCAGACTCTGGTGACACCATCACGCCAACTCAAGTCAACTCAAATCTGAATTAAAGCAAATGAGCTCGGCCTGACACTACTCAAATACTATTACCACCAGTGAAGCAGTAACAGTCATTGCTTGTCCATAGAACAGGCCACAGTACAAAGACGTATTCAATATTGAGGTGAGTTGTTTGTGTGTTAAACACCTGAAGACATGGGTGTCTAACATGAGTGGTTTAATTGGATTTCAGCAACATGAGTTCACATTCAAAGAAAACATTGCTCTCAGCTTAATCTGCTTGGATTTTGTCTGCTGCACAATGGCAGGTAGCCATGCCCCGCTTTTCACCTCTCCCATAAAGTGCTGCTTGTTTTTGTAGTTGTGAGTTATGTACTTGGACTATAGAGCTGCCATGCTTTCGGCAGGCTTTTCTGTCCTCCAGGATACAAAAAGGAATGACTCATGTCCGCTAGTCCAGTGCATTTCACTATATTGTAAAGTGAAATTAATAAAAGAAAGAATTTTTTGCCTTGTGAATAATGGATGCTATGAGTGATGTTATCTTTTGTGGAAGAGAAAACGTTCCACTTAGAATCACCCAAAAAGACTGAATAGATTATCTACTTCTCTCACCCACAGTTTTTAATTATTTATGAGACCTATTACATAAGACTGTGTGGAAAGACCCTACAAAGTATGACCTCTTGGTTAGGCTGCAGCCAAAGTGTGATCCCTTAAATGATTCTGATTACCAAAAAGTAATTCAAATGTGACTTGCTTCATTTCACTTAGTTACAGTATAAATCAGTTTGCTTCCAGAAAACAATACAAATAAAATTTTAAAAAATTACATTGAGGGGTCAGTTCATGAAAATAAATCCACGGTATAAAATCCACTCTTTTTCAAACTTTTGATAGAAAATAGTTCCTGATCACACACACAAAATCTTTGGATAATCTTGACTAACTGGCCGTAGAAAGAAATGTTGCTGTTGAGTCATTTTTCTAAGCTTTGAACACTTGGCCTCTCTAAATTCCATTCACTCTGTTGTACTAAGTTGACTAATGAAAGAATATATGGGAAACTGGCCCTTTAAGCATCCTGTAATTTATAGATTGTTAATATCATTTCCTAGCTGTGACTATTCAGGATTCCAGGATGTTTGCACTTCAAGGGCCGTAAAACATAGTTTCCCTTTTCCTTCCTCTTCGTTTGAGTAAGAGGCAAGCAATTGGATCCAATATTTTAAGTCTGTGTTTCAGTATCATCTTTTTACTATTTTTGTACTTGTGTTAGATTATATGCACCATTATTTGGAATACGTCCTTTGTAATTCTGTTACCCCACAGCGATGTCTGCTGTGTGTGCCACAGCAGAGAGGACTTCAAACTAAGAGACTTCAGACTAAAGAGTTTTCCAACAGTCTATTTCAGCAGTCAGCTGTGTGCTGGACCGGGTAAACATGGGCAAATGTCTCAGTGACCTGAAGTAGAGAGAGTTGGCCCTTGATGACGTGCTGTCAAGATTGTGTTTAAATATAGACTGTAGTTTATGTTTCCATCCACATCTGTTATGTCCCTGCGAATGTGTCATCATGCAGTAATTGTTCCTGCGTACACTCGGCCTGAGCCCAACCAGCCTACATCTAAATTTGAATTAACTCACCATTACTGACAGAGAGAGAAAAAGAGAGTAAAAGTGAAAAAGATAGAGTTATTAACTGAGGTTTGACACAGGGACTCATTACTATCCATTACATTACCCTAACAACATTTGAACATCTTTCCACATCACTGAATGTGACATATCATCTGCATTGCTGTAAATATTTGTTTGAGATGTAACTGTCCCCAGAGGTCAAGCATGACTGATTGCATTGACCCATTTGTACTATCAATAACAATCCAAAGAGCCCTTGTACAACGAGACATCGAGAGAATTACATTTCTGAAAGTACATTTCTGTGTTTTGGAGAGTGTTACGGGACTCTTGTGGGGCCAGCGAGGGTGCCTGGCTCTATGATGACTCATCAATCATTATTCACACAACACAGAAACCTCTGCTCCTCAAACTAACAAGCTCCCCTTTACACTCCACTGCATCAGATGAAGGAATCCGTCTCGATGCATCAGTCTCTGTCAGACTGGTCAAAGCAGTGGACATTGGGTTTCACATAATGACTGAAAAACAGACCGTGGACACAATGTATAAGACTTTTGAAATGAACAGACTCTACATTAGACAACCTACACTGCTGTTTGTTTCACGTTATATTGTCTTGTCAGTTATCTATAACTAGGTTCCGTGTTTGTATTGATAGTCTGAGGGCAAAGGCTGAGTGAGAGATACATTTGCATATATAACAAATGCAATTGCTTACTGTACTTAAAAAGAACAACGGTGTAGCCTTAGCCTCTAACGCTGCCTTTGTCTGTTGACATTAGATTGATAAGCTCTGACAACTAATGAGAGAAGATGATAGAAAGTGACCACATCATGTCAAGTACAGTACAGCAGTCAGCAGAATTTTAAACCAACACTGACACAAAAAGGGACTCAGGAGACTTCTGCGTGGCTCCCTGTGAGTCCACTATCACAGTGGCTGGCAGAAGACAATGCAGCATGCAGGCAGTGTGTCTGCAGGCATAACATGCATTGCAGATTTTATAAAAGGTCGATCTGTGCACAAGCACAGGCCCCTGCCTGCGACCTTTATCCACCTGCAGTAAGAGCTACAGAGTGACTGTGGCGTCTCATACGGCAACTCAGATGGTCACATGATGTCTTGTATGTGTTGTCCAACGCAAATACATTTGACCGATTTGATTGCCAATGGTTTGTGTGCACAATGAATAATAAGTGTCGTTGCAAAAAGTAAACAAAATGTGAATCACTTAACAACATGACAAATTAATTTTCAGAATGTATGATGGACTGGATGTGATTTTACATCCTTCTACATTAGGTTATGTTATACTTGATGATGTACAGAGCTCATGTACAGAACTTAAAAATGCCCCCAACCAGTGAATGTGCTGACTTCAATGAAAGGCAGAGTCGAAACAAGTGGTTCAGGTAAATTCAACTTTAAAGGAGGGCAAATTACATAGTCTAATGGTTGGCCTTGATCGATCTTGTGTAGAAAGTGTAGACTTACAGTACATACAGTATAATGAGCAGAATGCAATCAATCCTAGTCAATATGCATATGCAGTTCGTAGTCTGAAATTGAGCCATGAGGAATGTTTATTGAGGAAGTGATTTAAAATGGAAATAATAGAACAATAAAGAACAGTAGCAACTTTTATCAAATAACCAAATTTACTAAAGCCTGGTTTTATTGTGTGTGGGCGTAATATGGTTAATACCTACAGTTCAGCCTGTCCTGCATGGGAAATCTGGTGGTATAAAGATCCAAACTTATGTACCATATTAAATCAGTTTAATGACACAACAAATTTGATATTTAAAGGATAAGCCAAATAATACATAATAAATAACCCTAGTAAAAGTTACTGCAAAAGGCCGCATTTACATGAGGGTGATGTAACCTGGAGAAGTCATTATATCATTGAAAGTAAAGGCTATGGGCCGAATTATCCTGTTTAATCAATCAATAAATCAATCAATCTTTTCTTTTGCTTGGGTACACAGTGAAATGATTTTGACAATACCAAGGGACCAGCTATATTCATTACAGCCACGTCTGTATTCAAAGGTTGTATCTAATCACTTCCAAGCTACTCTGTTCCTGGCAGCCTACGCTTAGTCACCAGTTCAAGATTTACAAAGATGTATTAGAACAATTCAGAGTGTGCTGGTACGGTCAACATTGCAACCTTGTTTGATCCCTTACACATGCTGCCAGCCCAGTCTACCTAAAGAACACTAGACATAATCTGAGACTCCCCTGCTAAGTATCTGCCCTCAGGCACAGCATCCAGGGCCGTCTGCAACCTCCCTGTGACCCAGTGCAGGCAGCGGGCAGAGCAAAACCAGCCAAACATTTCCATCAGCTGCACTCATCAAACATGTGACTTTATAGATAGTTCTACACAAAGATGAGCCATCTTCCAGAACAAAAGACCAATCAATAAGGAACCACTGAACCATCTGCTCACAGTCTTTGCCAGAGATAGGAAAATGATGCATTGGCTGTTGCTGCAGTACAATGCAACACAAGGACTCACAGGATGACATAAGCAAACAACTCGCTGATTCACATGTGGCTCACATAGCTTCCCAGCAATATACCCAATACAAATTCAGATCAGAAAACCACCGAAAGGTCACTAATCCTCTAAACAAAAGAGCATGTATGCCTGATTACAGAGCCCAGCCCTCAGACTGCAGCAGAGATGCCCACCTGCTACAGAGCCGGCAGCAAGGGCTGCCTAGGAACTAAAATGGAGAAGTGTGTGGGCTGGTTGAGGAAGCAATAAAGAATCAGAGCAGTACGATGTTTTAGTGCAACAGTTGCTCTTAAATGAGGCTGGAATGAAATTATTTTACTTTACATTTTCCTGACTGATGAATAAAAAATAAAATACATCACAACAGAGAGGAGATTAAGGTTTATAAGTGTCCAGCTGGAATTAACCAATGCACAGATGCTTGATGGGATGGAGTAATCAATTATTCATCTGCTCTCATCTGAGTCATTGTATTATTTAGGACTCCAGATAACGGCACAAACAAGATGATAAAGCAGAAATGCGATACCATAAAAAGAAGTGAATGGCCAGATTGTACTCACATGAATTCCCAGCAGGAGGGAGTGGAGTGTCAGCATTGCAGGCCATAGAGAAGGCTTCCCATTGTCAGCGTCCCAGTCCTCTACAACAAAATCCACAGACCGGGCGACAGAAAGGAAAGGGCAGGGTCTGTCTGGAAGAAGAAGGCGACAGTAAGGAAGAGGAGAAAGGAAAGGAGGAGATTAGGGGAGTGGCTCACATGCAGCATTGGTCAGCATGGCTGATGGGAGGAGTTGAACAACCCAATAGCATATGGAGGGGGCAGGGAATATGAAAACCAGTTGAAATCTCAGGAACTGACTGAGGGATACAGTCTGTCTGGTGCAAAGGGGTTTGGCTTCCTTATGTACCGCCCAGTTCCCTTAAAAGGACAAAGGATGCAGTTTATTACCTTTAATACTGTTTGAATTATTAGGGCTGAAAAGAATCATTGGAGTATAAATACAAAAGGAATATACTGCTGAATAAACCATCAGGCAATAATCCTGAAACCGACTGCAGTTTAGTGGCTTAGCACTTCCACAACACATTACATGTTATATTCTCTTGGATCTTGCCTCATGGGGCCCCAGATTCTTGCATTTTTCACAGTAAACAGGGAAATTGCTGAGTACTATGTAGAATCTATGATGGCAGGGAAATGAGAGAGTGCGGGGGAAGGCAGAGAGATGGGTGTGTGCAATCAGTGGGGGAGTCCTGCTCGTTCTGGTGTGGATACAGTTATTTGGGTAGAGTCAGGCAGTGGTATGGGGGTTGGGGGCAGGGCACTTGATGAGACTACTGAAAATAATAATAAATGTAATAATATAGGCTGTGTGTAGAAGGGAGAAAATTAAATTTCCACTTAGAAATGCAAGAAAAGGGTACTTGAGGAACAAAGCAATTTTCTCAAGCTTAAAAGCTCAATGGATGCAACATCTTTCGCTCTGGAGGTTTATTTGTAAGGGGGTGGGGGATGGGTCAATAGGTGCTCTAGGTAAAGACTAATGAGAGGGAGGATGACAGCGAAAGGGATGAATGAAAAAAAGATGGCACTCTATTATAATGTGGATGCACCACGTGCACGTGTGAGGCGGCCGTGGTGGCGCAGGCAGTGGGGAGTTTGTGAGGGTGGGGCTTGGGGTGAAAGGCAAACACAGTCATCTCTGGGTTTAATTCTGCAATGTGGAGTTGCCATGGAAACTGCTTCCATCGTAGTTTAGTCAAGATGGCTGCTGCAGTCTGGCAGCAGCAGCAGCGGTGAGCAGGTCACACAACACATGCTGTAGGTAACTCTCACTGCCGAGACTGATACAGTCAAAAAAGCTTATAACATGGTTTGCAAAATATCAATAGTGGAAGAATCCAAATTTCATTACACATTGGTACATTTGAACAAATATGACATCATTACAATGTGTCAAATCTGCTAAGGCAAATGTTTTATATTTAATAGGCAATCCCTTTTTCAAAATATTTTCTTCCTGGCAGCCTGTAGCAACTGATAACTGCCAGGTCCTGCAGTTACCTGGTAAAAGATAACTAAATAATATAAGAAATCAAATCATAGACAGCATGTGTTGCAGCGGGTGTATCACGTTTCGAACAATGTAACAATACAAATTATCCAATAATGAGGTACATCTTATAAAACAACTCCATGTTATTGCATTGTCAATTTAAAACAGTTTCACACTTAATAAAGTAAACTTACACCCGATGTAATAATGTTCTTATGTTAAAGCCATTCATCACATGATGATTCCATTATATTGTCATTTAAGATGCTTATAGCCTTTTAGCAATTACTTTTATGGCTCATGTTAGAATACAGATAAGAAGACCAACTCTTTTAAATGTCCCCTTTATCTAAAACTGAACTGCAGGGTGTTACATGCTTGCTACATACATGCTATGTAATGTAATTTCAAATGCGAATAGGAAAAATTTAATGGCTGAATTAATAAATTTTCTAACTGTAGGACTTAAGGCCTGGGACCCACATGCTGTGGCATCACACATTGTAGACACAGTAGAGCTGTTTAAATATGTGGTTAATTTTTCATTTGTGAATATAAATGTAAGATGTAGGTACTCTTAGGTAGAGTAGAGTTACGTGGACACATACATATTTATTTACCACTCTCACTGATTAGAGATACAGTTACAAAGAACAATTTGACAACAATACTATTTGTTTCCCTTTAATGTTGGTGGATATCCACCTCAGTCTTATAAATATGTTATAAAGTAATATAAAAAGCATTAAGATCACTCCAGTTGATGTTTGAATGAGAAAAAAATTAAATAAAAGGTCTTTTACCTTACTGTTACACTTAAGTCAGACAGCTGGACATTGTCCTAAAAAGCTAATTATTGTAACTCTGATATCAGCTGCTAAGAGATACCAGTAGTTCAACTTACATTTTGAACTCCTAGATGTATTGGCACAAGCTGTGGCCTCACTGACACTTGTGGAGCTTTTCCAGAGATTGGGGTCATTGCCTAGCATTGCCACGATCAGTGTACATGGGCTAAATGCAGGGAGGCTGGTTCTTTCCATAACAGGCCACCAGGTGTTGTCCCTTCAACCACGGTAATCTCTTCTGAAGTTAATTTGAGATCAGCATCCTTCACTTTGCTTCAGCTCTGCTCAGATACAGGCTGCCTTTGTAGCCCTGACCCATTTAAGCCCAAAACAATGGCTGAATTGAGTAAGACCCTGAAAACATCCCCAACATTCTGCATTCTTGATTTGATTCTGTGACAACAAAGGCAAAAAACTAAAAAAAACACATAAATAACAACATTGGATTGAAGCATATACAGCACAAGTAGTCATTTATCAAAGTATCAAAAATAACAAACAAACCAAGATTTTACATACCGTTCGATTTCTCTATGCTCTCTTATGCTCACACTCAACATTCATTTACTTTCTCAATACATTCCGCAAGGTTGTACATTTTTAATCCAGACAAAGGAGACACTGTGTAAGTGTATATAAACCCCTTTATCCAACTGGGAGGACAATGCCATACTGTCTAAGGAATATTATTATCCAGTGATAAAAAATGTACAGTGAGTGAGCCCATCATTCTTTTGTTTACTAGACAATGTACAGATTGCCTAGAAATCAACAACACCCCTATTTTCTGAGCAACACTTAACCCTGTTACTGTTATATTCTGCCATCTAGTGGTACAACATACAAAATAGCCTTTCCTCATCAAAAACATTCTCCAACCATTTTCCTAGAACCTTGATTCCACCTCTTCACAAACTCATTATCAATATACAAAAATAACATTAAAAATAACACTACATCATCACCATGAGTATTTACAACACTTAAGTTACATGTGCTTCCCTGACTTTAAATATCATGCCTTTCAAAGCCTATACACCAGAGCCCTTATGGACAGTTTCCTTGCTGTTCTGCTGTTTGCCCATATCTCCAAGGCGTTTTAAAAAGCTAAAAAATAATCCAGAGGTTTCAGTTTTAATCCATGTACTCTTTGGGGGAATGTTTTCACTATTCCTCTGCAAGTGATTGTCCGTGGGCTCCATTGATTTGCCCTCTTGGTTTTGCTCCCCAAGCCCTTCATCTGGAACATGGGTTACAGAAACATTAGTCTTGCTTTTCTTTTCTGCTGATGCAGAATTCTGGTCAGATTGTTTAAAGTTGTGAGGAGGTACGTCAGTAAAGTTAAACACTTGTTCTGCTGGCAGTGTCCCTTTTTCTCTTGCCGCAGAATGAGGAGTTCTGAGCTGAACTGGAGGCTGAGCCCACGGATTATCTTCCTCTCCCTCAGTTTTAGGGACTTTGGTTGGTAGAGTATAGCGGCGGCTAAGGTTACGTTTTGAGGAGGACTGAGGATTAAGCAAAAATCGAACTAAATCCTCATTTGTTGGATCTCCAGGATACCTCTCTGTGTCCTCATCGAACGTGCGTTGACGAGGCAAGATGGTACTTGCCCCAGGAGATTTCAGATTTTCCACAGAATAATCCCCAGATGAGACACTGCCACGGCTGTTTTGAAAGCGTAAAACTTTTTTAGATGCTTCACGTAACCTTTCGGCCTCCTCCTTATTATTGTCCTGTAGATCTTCCTCACCATCATCAGTGGTGGCTGAGAAAGATCTGCCTGAGGCAGAAATGCTGGTAGTCCTCTTGGCTGGGTGTGTAAAACCTATAGAGTCCTCTTTTCTGGAAGTTTTCATTTCTTCTTTATCAGGAATACCTCCTTTTGCAATGGCGTCCTCGTTATTAGACTGGGCTTTCTTTTTTGAAGCGTTTTCTGTAAGTTCAACTGCCGAATTCCACTCTTTTTTGCCTATCGCCTTAGTTCTCATTAAGACGCCTCTCTTTTGAGTTCCAGTGGGGAGGTTTGACTGAGAGGTAATTTCTGACAGGCTCCCGTTGTTGGGGCTGCCACTTGTGGGGCTTCCATTAGAGGATGAGGACTTTCCGGTTCTCCTTCGTGAGGAACGATTAGTTAGGAAGTTCTGTAGTACGGACTCTAATGCAATTCCATCCATTTCCTTGTCTCTACTGGAGCAGGTAGCTGTGGACCTGCGCTTGGAAGCGCTCTGCAATCTGTCTCTGTGTCTCCGCTGCACCTCCACCACCTCTCGAGCCTTGTTTTCCTGCAAAGAATCGCAAAGTTAATCGATCAAGCGAGACTTTTTTCTCTTCTTTTTTAACCTCAGCTAAGGAAAACATGTCAGTACACAGGCTTACCTGCATGGCCCGCATGAATTTCTCACAAAAAGAGTTGAAAATGGAGCAACACTCATCCAGTTTGAACTTTGTTGGGTCTTCACAGAAGTACTCTGCCACAGAGTCACTCACTGATTGCAATTCCTGAAGATCAGTCTCTATTTCTGACAAGCAGACCTCAGCCTCCTGAATGGAGCCCAAATCAAAACGTTAGAACACGCAATCACCAAATGTACATAAATTGGGCTGAATTACCCAACAAAAGGCTTCCTCACCTTTATAAAATCATCCATCTGTGCCTTTAGATCTTTTTGCTTCATGATGTCTGCTTTCGCAGCTTGTACTTTCTTTACCTGTCTTTCAAATTCTGTTTCAATTTCACTTTTATTTATCCTAAAAGAACAAAGAAAATATTAATTCTGATGGTACAGCAAATAAAAAGAGGGTTCAAATATGTTGAGTGCCTTTAAAACGAGATTGTTTACCTTGCTGCAGCTTCAATGTGTTTGAGTTGTTCTGGAAAGTTAAGCAGGTCCATGTCTGCTTTCTGAGCTTGCTGTGGTGAATATGAAAGTTTGTATAAAAAACACATTTCACAAAACTCTTAAGATACAGAAAAACGGACTCTACATTGCAATCAGATCAAAGTAACAACAACAACAACAACAACAACAACAACAATAATCATAATAATAATAAAAATAATAAAAGAAACTTGCCATGACGACATAATGCATGAGATTCATTCCAGGTTTGTTTGCTTTGGTGTCCGCTAACTTCAACAGAGAAGCCATTCGGAAGCCAACTGCACTGCCTGCATAGCCACCCTGTGATGAAATGAATGAAATGAATTAAATGAGACTCAGAGATGCACAAACAGAAAGGAAAGTCATCCAAGACTGACCTATCACACACACACACATAAATATAAATATACACTCACTGCATTCATGTAATTTCCAGTCTTCAGTACCAGGCGAATGACAGAATGGAGATGATCAGACTCCAACAACTCTAAAAAAAGACACACCTGGTAATTTCAAAGTCTAAATAAGGCTACAATTCTATTTTTGCACAAAATCGGTTATGTCTTATCTATTTAAAATCCAGGAAAACAAACAGTACCCTTTCCAGCAGCTGTCAAAGTGCCAATGAATACTTTCAGTTCATCCACAAGGGGGAAAAATTCCTCTTTTAGCACCAAGCCGCTGAGACGCTCTTCATAACTAACAGACACAAGGATTCCATCATTAGTAAAGTGCCACTGACGTTTAACATTTGCAATACATGGAATTACGTTTGGGTAGCTCACCTGGGAATCCTGACCAGCATTAGCATAAACAGGTCTGCTTCAGGGAGAGCAGAGTGATCACTCTTAAAACTGACCAGCTGCTTCTGCTGCATTCATTGGAAGAGGGAAAAAAGTGCATAAATCTTAAATCTAGATTGGGTTATTTGAGGTAAAATGACAAACAATAACGCTGTAAGATTTATAGGGCACATAAGGCACATAAAAAAAAAATATAAGCAGATGTCACAAGTACCTCCCCTTCATCTGGCAGCAGCTTGCACAGCTCCCTCAGTTTTCCAGGAGGAAAACTGAGACCATTTCCTGATTTAATTTCTTTGATTATGTCTTCTACAGGCCTGTGGAGGGAGGTGGAGAGACATATAGGGTTCAGAACTTTTGTTTTTGCTTAAGGGTTGGGACTTCTCATTTGCAGTGTGTGTCTATGTTAAAACCACACTGTTGCGTCTTTGGAAAACTTGGGCTGCTGACATCAACAAGCCTCCACCTGCTCAAAAAGCTTTGCGAAATAGCCACACTTCTAACGTCAGTTCTCAGAAGAAACACTGTACAGGACACGTACAAGAATGATGGAGTATCCTTTGACAAGAAATATTTTTCGAGCAGAGAAAAACAACAAAAAAAACATATGCACACATTTGGAAGAAAATCCAGTAGAGAGAAGCACTCAGTAGTTAGATGAACACGTTAATACATATGTTCTGTTTGGCTGACATTTTTTTTTCAGTTTGTGTGAAAATGTTGAGGACGTCATTAATAGTTGTACAGTATTTTTTCCACTTCCTGTTAGATCTGTTACACATGCCAAATAGCCTGAGGCAATAGATTTGGAATACCTCTCAATAGTTGATCTGTGGGTTACCACAGTGAGGTAACCTGTTGGAGCTGTAGAACAGTGTACATTAGACCTGCCAGGACATGTTGGCTTTCAAAAGATTGCGAGCATGAGGCAGCCATATTGCTGAAATAATCTGTCTGCCTCATCCAGTGTTGTTTTAAAGAGAAACATGACAAGATTATTGTGCAAAAACAATCACACCTTAAGAAAATTACCACTGACTCACCGCTTGAACTGCTTTAGGAAAATTCCAATGTTCATACTCCTCTTGGAGCTGAGAATGGAAACCTGGGAGTGGAAACAGACACAGACCAGGATATAATCACCTTGTCAGTTGCTAAGATAATTTCACTATTGGCTTGAGCAGTGTCTTTTGTATCACAGATACCTAAGCAAAAAGACAGTTGGTTCCAAAGGTTAAGAACCCTCTGATCGTATTGACAAATTAGGGAAAAGATACCATTTTGCCCTAGTGATACATTTTCTCACTGTCTCTCTTGGAAACAGGGACATAGGTCAAAGTAAAAGTTTAGTAACAGATTTTAACCCACTTTTGTTAGACAAACGACCTTGATTGATCTACAAAAGAAATGACAGTGAAGGTTATAAATAGATGTGCAAAAAAACTTGTTCTGGCTTAAGACCTGCCTTTAAATGAAGGACAATAATCTAGTTTATTATATAAAGTAGCTTGAATACAGAGCACAAGCAGGCTACTATACAGAATAGTGCTGTATGAGGACACAATTATACCTTCCTTTAGCAAACAGATATTAATAGTGAGACTCCACCCTTCTATTGAGTGATTCTAAATCAAAATACAATGACAAACATTACATTATATTTCCTATTACTATGCTGGTAATGCAAAGTACAAATAAATTGAAGATTTTTCTTGTTTATCTCAACTGCATGCCTAGAAATAAAAAAATCAATCCAGGTGGAAATAATTCTCCATGTCTCAGCATTACACAACATAAATACCAAACATTTCAATCCATTGCTACAGACCCTTGGGGTTAAAGGGTCACTCTGATTCAGCAAAGTGTGAGACATGGATCCTGCAGCTGGTTGAACTCACCATTTCCCCTCCTGAGGCGGAAGTTGGCAGGCCCCTCAGACTCTGGCGGTTCAGGGCCTTGACTTTTTGCTGGCCCTGCTTGTGGCTGAACAGCTCCTCCATGTGATCAGTGTCCAGCTCATATTCCCCATCAGTCTTATCTGCCGTCCAGATGTTGTGCTTTCCTATCACAGTGTGTTTGGGGAGGGTTTCCCAGTTGAAATTGCGCATCCTGGAGCTCCGACGCGCCCCCTTGGCAATGAGGCCTGTGCCATGTAGGGATGGAGGGAGGCCAGGGGCTAGAGGTGGAGGAGGAGGAGGAGGAGGAGGAGGAGGAGGAGGTGGAGGTGGCGGAGGAGGAGGAGGTGGTGGTGGTGGTGGAGGAGGTGGAGCGGGAGGACCTCCTGGTTGCATCTTTTGTCAAGGAGCTCTCAGCAGGTTTGGGGTGCTGTCATGGTCTCAGCAACACATGCAGACGGGATTAAAGCCAATAATGGATTTGCAGTGAAATATTAGGTGCTCTGAATGAGTGTTTTTACAGGACTTTGCAGCAGCTGTTGTGTTGACTTGTCCAAAATGTTGTCGGTTAGGATGATGCATTCAGACTGTAAGAAACAGAACAGGGTGGGGACACAGTTACTAAAGTTCCCATGTTAGGACTCTAAGCAGTGTTTAACAATGGATAAAGCATTCGCTTTCTCCACAGAACCTAAAATTACAGACAGCAGTCCTGTAAACGGTTGTCAAAGCTTGACAAAAATACAAAATGAAAGCATTATAATACTCTGCGATACACTTTGGAATCATAATACAGAATGTACTTCAAATTCATCACTACTCATAAATTGTTATGGGGTTATTACTGGCACTTTAGCAGGCCCTATTAGGATATAGGTATTGATCCACACTCAACCATATTATTATTTTTTTCTTGTGTAGCATAATGGGACCACAATTGTATTTCGTTGTTCAACCCTGTGTTGTAGAATGACAAATAAATGAACCTTGTACCTTGTGACATGATCATTTCAGTCCAGTTGACTGAGTCAGTTCCTCAAGAAGCTGCCAAAACATTATGTGAATAACACAGGACATCATTTTAAATGATAAAGGCCAAACTGCAGCCGCTAAAGTCCTGTTTTTGTTTTTTTTCTGCATCCAACTAACCGCATCCACCTTAATCCATTAACAACTAAAAACCACCAACTGTTACAATGTTCGTCCATACATAAATAAGATTAAAAAAAAAGACCTCTTGCCTTTGTTTTCGGTTCAGTTGCTGCCACATCATCCTGGTTCCCTCGTCCTCAGTCTCGTCCCTCCGTTGTCTTGTTAAAACTTCGCCATCAAGAGTGGAGAGCGTCAACAACCTGGGCGGCGCAGGAGAAAAAGTTTCGAAACTACCTGCGGTCCTGGACCCGCCCAGGTGAGCCCGCACCTCCCTGCAGGAGGATCCACCTCCTCCTCCTGCAGGATCCACCTCCTCCTCCTGCAGGAACCACCTCCTGCAGGAGGATCCACCTACACCTCCACCTCCTGCAGGCTGCAGCCTGCAGGAGGATCCACCTCCTGCAGGCTGCAGGAGCGCTGTGTTCCTGCACAGCTGTCACGACCTCATGTGGACAGTCCACTGGATCTCCTGACAGATAGGGCAAGGACATTGATTTATTTATTTTTTTCCTGAAGGTGTTTGTTGTAGATCAGGCTTTTACCACCAGCAGAGTCTGCCGTCCAGAATGCACCGTTGTTGCCTCTTGGAGCTGGTGTGCTGGACTGCCTTGGGCTTTGTTTTGTCAGAAAACAGAATTAGACTGGCGAATAAATGACAAAATCGTTAATAAAAACAATAGTCTCTGGTTAAACATTAAGCTGTCTGGGCAGCTCACACGATGTGGCCTGGTGCTTGCAGGGGGAGTCGATCAGCAGCAGCCACTTCACCTCTGTCCCATAAAGGATAAGCCCTAAAATACATCTGTGTGCAAATCATGTGGTTCTCTACTACACTGAGGGGAACTTTCTGCTCCTCATCTGCAGTGCAGCAAAAGGAGAATAAGGGATCCCTTACCCCATTGTACAAATTCTCAAAAGCTCATTTCCCCTATATAAATGTCTGGAAGAAATGTGTGCCTTGTTTTAAGTTATGTGCCAAGCATTGCAAGGGCATGCAGTTTTAAACTTTACTTATGTAAAGATTCCATGCTTTTAGTTCAACAATAGTGAAGAAAAAGCTGTTCTCCACTCCTATATAAACCCAAACATTTCACATAAAAATCACAATTTAAATATTGTTAAGGCCACTGCAATGTTTTTCCTCACCAGAAATGTTATTTTCACTTTTGTTTGCATTTTCCCTGCAATGAGCCTTGAAATTAAAGTGTATTTTAACTGGGAAGTCTATTTGCCGACTGCAAACATCCATTCAGAGAAGACTGAAGGGAGGGACAGTAAGGTATAAAGTCACAATTTAAGAAAGTCAGACCAACTGTGTGACCACTCTGAGCTGTGCTTCATTTTAAGATAGAATTCACACACAACACTGAGGTGCAGTTTAACAAGAGAGGAGATTAGGGCTGTTTACAGGATCAATTGTGTGTTTTAAATCTGATACTCTGCTTTTGATCTGAGAGCAGTCAACCATATTCAGATGGAATTAGGTTTATTGGGAGGGGAGCTGGAAAAGGAACTCATCATCATAACATGTTTGTGATTTAAATGTTGTTGTATTGCCATGTTGGTAGGTTTTACCAGCTGCACGCACCTACACAAAGAACACACCCGGCTTGTTTAAACTGCGGTCAGTTGGCCTGTGACAATAACATCAGGCCAAACTAGTCGAGCCTTATTCAACGTCACTCAAGTCCACTAACTCAACATCAGCAGACCTACAATGTGATAGAAAATAAGAAACTTGTACTGTAACCATTGAGGTTTCGCATGTATCAAGTATTCCCATTCACTGTATTGCCATGTACATTAATGGTGTCTTACATACGTACAATTCCTGAAACTAAATCAGTGAGGGAAACAAGATAACTTCGTCTAACTATATGGGCAACAGCTAAAACTAAGTTTGTTATGTAATGTTTTTGTAAACACTGCTGGATTAAAGGAATCAGTTAAGTTAGTTAAGTGTGAATAGATCTGTTATCTACAGTCTTATCTCCAGATTACCTTGCCGACTTCATTTCACTGAGTAGTGATAGTGGGTGGACTTTGCTGATGAAGTCTATTACCATGAAGACTAAGTTAGAATTTCCAACAGCAGCAAATCCAAGAAATTACTTTTATATCTTGGATTTTACTACTGTTTAGTGATCAGTGTGCTTTTTTACAGTAATGTGAAGTAGACCTTAAAAAAAGTGTAATTTGATGGTTATGGAATTCGATAGTAAATTGTGGAAAGCATGTTAGAGACATATCAGACTGTGTTATGATGTAGGCTGCATAATTACTGGTGCCATACATATTACATATATTGTAAGTTTTATGCACATAATCTGTGAGAGTTTCCCATATCAAACTGACAGATCTGTGTCAACTGCACAATTAAGTGAAACAAAACATCCAGCAGATTTTATTGGAAATGCAGAACAAGACAAAGACAATCAGCTGACTAGAACTTACAAGAAATGTACATAACATACAATGTTATGTTACAAACAGATTGGTAAATAAATAACAGAATAAGAAAAATGTACTCATACATTCTGTCCTTGAAGAGTTGCTGAAACTTGTATTGTAGCCTAGAATGTATGTGGTATCACATGCATCTAGTATTCCCATTTACTTTGTGTTTTTAAATTTGACACTTTAAGAATGAGTCTCAACAGCTGTTTTTTCATTGCACACTGGTGCAGTGATAGTTGATGATAGTTGAAATAATTATAATTATCATCAAAGCAGCATCAGATATATGGATTGATGCTGAGTTATTGCTTAACGTAAGTGTTACATCTGTTTTTGAGGATTGTTTCCAACATCCGGAGTGAACATGATATTTGTAAGTGTGCTGGATTCAAAAGGACGTATCTGAAAGTACCCAAATTTTGGAGATCAAACTAATTATGGATTGTATATTAGGTTAGAGAAAATCACTATATTCACTATATATATATATATCTATATTTGCCCTTCTGTGCATGTAAACTGACCCTTCAGGCAGGTATTCCACAAAGCTAATTTAGAAACATAGTAGGATAACTTTATATCTATAAAACAAAAATTTGAAGAATATGGTTCAGTCGTACATACTCAAGAAAAAAAATAAAAATAAAATTTAAATGATATTTCATAATATCTTTTGACATTATCCCACTAATTTGCTAATCTGATTTGTGGAATTCCTCCCATGTGACATACTCTGAAATATTAAAGATAACACTTTAGACAACATTAAAAACAAAACAAAATAATGCATGTGCAAAACTGCCAAGGGGTATCTCCACAATATAAGACTATACTGTACATAAGAAGGGATATCCATGTAAATGATTGTGCTACCTAAAGAATAAGAAAGTAACAAAAGGTAATTGTGTGACAAAAACATTTCAAATACAACTGAAATTGTTGGTCCATCTATGTAATAGGTGATACTGAAAAATATTACAAAAAGATATTTCATGTTTTTCTTCATCACTGGCAGCTACAGATCCTACAATATACTCTTTTATGCATTTAATTGGTGTCCATCTAACCACAATGTCAAGTTCTTCACTGACCAGCGTGTCACTGTACATCTCAAACAGCTGAACCCTGAGCGCTCTTTACTGCTCCTCCAGCCAGGATGGCTTGTCTGATCCCGGGGGCTTTAACTTTACATTGAACTGTATTAGAGTTTGTTCCAACTGCTGCTGGTTGCCAGCAAAGTAAGCTGAGATAGCATTATGGAAGAGAAGCAGCTGCTTGTGCATCACTTTCACCTTGAAGAAAAAAAAAAGAGGGAAATTCGGCCATTACAAACACAGTTTCAAGTGTTTACTGGAAAGCACAGCCCGTGGACATCTATTACGGTGACATTTATTAGCTGCTCAGACTAGATTCTGGGGAATTAACCTAAAGCAACTTGTACATTTCATTCCTCTAAATATTTTTCCAAGTGTTATACAGGCTTTTTAAGTCATTTTAGGCATGAAAACTGGTACATACTGCGACTTATGTGGATTTTCACCTTTATTATTTTTCATTAATTTGGCAAAAACTGCCAAAAGTAAAACAGAATTAGGTTTTATGTCTGAAACAGTTTGGCTCACAGGTCTGTGTTTAATTTGACAACACTGAGGCATTCTCTCTATTTACTGCAACAGCATGAATATGCTTGTGTTTGCCTCCTTCCTTTAGTTTGCATTTTCTGCCTTAATGTGGAAAATCAGCCATAATTACTGACTGCAGGACATAATGGCTGAAAGTAACATTTAACAAAAACTAAGCAGCGTTTAACAAATCAATGTGATGTGTGAAAGCAATGACAGATTGGAATGCATCACATCATTTTCCATCTATTCTAAATATGATTTCCCAACTTGTTTTAAATTTTTCCACATTCAGAAAGCTATCCAAAAGCAGACTTGAGTGGGAGTTTTGGCTGAAAAACTTTGACTGCCCTTGCTAATTGACAGTTTCAAGCCCGTTTCACCTCACATCTGTAACCACACCCAACAGTGATCTCAAGGGGCCCTGGAGTACACCAGTACACCACTATAGGAAGGTAAAGTTAAACCACTGGAGGTCAGCAAAAACAACATTTCAGGAGGTGTTAACTTACTCTTTATATATGCGGGCATTTCAAAGAAAAAGGAAATTGTAAACTACCAACCTTGTTTTCCTCCAGGAATTTGAGCTTGATGGTGACATCACTACGCAGCCTTTCATATTTGTCTCTGTGGATCTGGTAATCATTCTGAGCCATCTCAATGCGGACCATGGCAGCTGCATCCCTATGGCCCAAACTCAGCTCCTCCAGATCAGAACGATAGGCATCAAACTCAAGTCTGCAGGCAAAAACAGTTACAGTTGTCACAGGCTCTCATTTTCAGTTTAAGATTATTCAAATCCTAAATGGGGTGTCAGGGTTTGTTACCTTGCATTTTCATAGTGCTTAATGGTCATCAGAGTATCCTCCATTGTTTTGTTGACCAGGGTGTTGACACTGGACACGAAGAAGCTGATAGCACTGAGCAGAGCCTCGCCATTCTTACACAAAAGCTTTTGTGTTTCGGCATTATACCCAAACTCGTCCTGCAGAGAAAAAAAGAGAAAGTTTTACCTGCTAACCTCATTTCCATGTCACGTAAGAGAAGGGAGCTTAGGGGGCAAAAGGGGCAAAGGGGCAATATTATACCTGCAACTCTGGGGACTTCTGGCTGAGGTCGGTGAAGGTGTCTCCTAGAGCCTGTTGTGTCTCCACCATGCTTTGAAAATGACTGGTGAGTGCAGTGGCCAGTCTTAGGACGTTTTCATACTTGTTCTTGGTGTCTCTTAACACGTCAATCTGAGCTTCAAGTTCCAGGTCTACTGTTCGAGAACCTCGTCCAAACCTCTCGGAGAACATCTGCTTTGTACACTGCATAGTAGATATGAACAGACATTACATTAATTTACTAAAAAATGCATATGTAAGAAAAACAAGAGAATAACTACTCAAGATCGCCATTTCAGTGAAGTAAATTTATATACAGTATATATATATATATATATATATGTGGGAGTAACAACAAAGGGTAATACAGGTAATATACTTAATAAACCTGATATAAGAACAGTATGGATAACTTGGAACCAAAGGATACCCAACGTTTTCGCATTTGTATTTTCAATGTCTTTAAATGCTATATACCTTACACAAGTTTAAGGCGGTAATGCAAAGAGGGATAAATAGGACTAACATTCCCTTTATCGACTTTTGGAAAGAAAGTATCTACAAACGGTGCACAATACCTTGTATGTGTTTATGCCCCATTTCTTTACACTGTCCAATTTCTCTACTGCCACACCACGAGAAACTTCTTCAGTTGAACTATTAGTGTTATGGTTCGACGACCCTAACAGAGAAAAAAATAAAATAACAATGTACACTCTAAAGCATTTCACCAATTATCAGAGTTTACAAGGCAGAGGTTTAGAGAAATTGCAGGGGTCATGACAATGGGTGAGGATAGTGTGGACATGGCGATGAGCTTAGTGATACCTGGATGCTGGTCTGTGTGTTGGGCAAGTCGACTGGCGGCAGACTGGCTTTTAGGCAAGCTAAGACCCCTGGATTTCATGCGAATGTCTGAAATGAGCATGGTGATGATATAGAGTGAAAATGAGAAGAAGCGATGGAGTGAAATATGTGTCAAAAGAGCTTGGCAGTGATATATTCAGCCGAACAGCAGAGAATGTAGACTGAAAGAAACGTGTTAGGCTCGGTGGTGGAAGACACATAATAAGCTGGAGTTAAAAGGTTTTTGAAATAATCCACCATGCAGGTTTCTCATGCAGAATAAAGAGATTTATAAAAAGATGAAAATGGACTTGATGGGATGAAAGGTAAGTACCAAGCAATGAGAAAACAGTCATCCAAAGTGCATTTTACAGTAATAAAGAGGACATTCTTATTAGACAACAATACAACATTTCAAGTTACTTGTAATATCAGGTTAGTGCATCCCTATTTTTGAAAGCTGCCAAAACATTTCTTGTTGCTGAAGCCGTGAGTTGAAGAGGTACAAGCAAGGTTGCATACAACTCCCTTGGTCAAGCAACACCACAACCCTCTTATAGGGACCAAAACAGACCAACATAAAAAGGTTAACTCAGAAAACAAAAAAAAGGTCGTCAGAATACACAGCCACCTGGTCCTGGTGCTGGGGCTCGTCTTCTGTCCAGATACTCAGGGTTGAAGCGAATTGCAGGTCCTATGGGATATGGATGTTTGTAATATGAACCAGGAGCCTGGAGGTCAGCAGCTCTCCAGTGACACATCAAAATACAAGGGGGAAAAGCTCTCGGCATAGTTTCTTAAAGGGGCATTAAGTATCGACCTCTTTCAATGACTTACGGATTGCAACAACATTGACAGATCTCTGGCACAGCGCATTGCGGCCCACAATCGACAATAGACAGAATGTGTGAGTGTAGTGTGTGTTTGTGTGTGTGTGTGTGTGTGTGGGGAAGGCGTTCAAAACGGAAAGTGTGTGAAAGCGGACGTGTCAGCACCTGGCAAAGTAATTGCAGGGTCATTTACATTGGTTGGCAACCCTTTTAAACTGGTGTATAATCATTAGCATACATTTATGCCATGGTGCAGCAAATCCTACTTAATGCACCTTTGAATCCATGATATCTTTGCAGAGCAAACTGCGCCTGTACTGTGGAGAATAAACCGCAGAAAGAAGAACCTCTAAGGGGCGGCAGTCAGGTTTTCTAGCAGTACCTTTGATGGTGCTGGTAGGAATGATGCCCCCTGCAGGTCCTCCATAACCGCCTGAGACAATGCTGGTTTCATTCAGGTTGGGTCCAGACACCATCACCTGCTGCAAATCCTGATGGTTTTACAACAACATATTGGTATTTAATATGGTTTAAAAGGCAAGAAATATGATCAAATGTTACCACATTTGTCACATCATCTACAGTGCATGGACAGCACGGTGCAATTTTAAGAAAAATGGAGCACCCTTGATAATGTTAGGAAGAGATTATCTTCATGCTCTTAACCCATCGTTCCCAGTTGCAGGTACTGATGGTGACAGTGGCATATAGCTGCTGCACATAGCAGCAGGCCTGTGCATGGTTAGGTAACAGTTGGCCTAACCAGCATTAGTCCTAGACTGTGCTGACATGTGGAAAATAAAGGGACAGAGAAGCACAGACTGAGCACAAAAAGCCAACACAGCTTTAATAAAAGGACAGTGAGGTGAGGGAAAATGTGACTAACTGACCTGCTCCAGGCTGTCATCCTCTGGCAGGGTCCCTGTGTCTCCATTGCTATTAATGGGGATCTCCATGGTTGCAGCCTTACTCATGATACTGTCTGCCATCATGAAGTCTCTGCAAAAAAAAAAAGAAAACACCACAAGACACCGACACACGCAGATGGCATCACGTCTGACAAAAAAAAAAAAAAAAAAAGGACAATCGTGCAGCCCTCTCACCCACAAAACACACAAACACAACAGCTCGCTTACATTGACGTTAACGTGGCCGCTCAGTCTGATGTGGCCGGGCTTCCTGGCGGCTCGTCCGGTCGTGCGAGAGGAGGAAACACGCCGCGGGTTTGCGCGCACAGCGGATTGAGGTGCAAACCAAGTTCGACGGGAGAGCAGCTTCGCCTTTAGTTGTCGTCAAACGCTGCATCCATGGCTGTTTTCTCCCGCAGCGCTCACGTCCACGTAAGTCAGCCAGAAAATCCCTGCATCCCGCAGGCTAACAGCTTTAGTACTATCACTTCGAAATAAAAGCTGGCGTGATTTTTATTCCGTTGTAGGTCACGTGGCCGGGCTTTAAAAGAAAATCACTTTCATTAAAACGCCTAATCTGACACGTTTGGTGTCTGGTATTGTGCAAGTGAGGGGCTGGAAGCGGTAAACTGTGACTGCGTGCTCTTATTTTGAAGGGTAATACCTTTAACGTAGCATCATCGCCCAGCCTCCTCCCCAGCTCCATCTTCCACGTCGTGCAGTGCTGACGTCGCTTTATCCCTGAGCTGCAGTACCCTCCTGCACCTGAAGATGGCCCTACCAGCCCACTGACGAGTAAAACACAAAACCCTGCCATGCCACAGGCTGCATGCACAAAGTCTCCACCAGTAACTCCCATCAAGGCTTGGCCCCTCAAATGTTGTGAGAATTAATCATTAGTAGGAAGGTTGTTGAGTCCTGCCTGTTACGCTGATTGCAATATCTCATGAAATCAAACTGTATAAATACGGTCGTTTGTTTTGAGATGTGTAAGGCCTCGAGATAGACCTCACCCTTGTAAACTGACCACACTTCTAATTATGTGCCTCATTTGTTTCAATCAGGGATGCAAGGGAAGTGCACATGGTCTCCAAATGTAGAAGTTTTTCTGTAATTAGCGTACTCCAGCTCTGAACAGAGAACCAACCCCTCACACACACCCACAATGTATTTTTCTTACAGCAAAATGGGTATTTTTCATTGATGTGCTGATTTCCTGCACGTGACATATTTTCCAAACACCTAAAATCTCCCCTTTCCCCTTATTGCTTCTTCTTCATCATCGTACTCCTCCCTTTTTTCCAGGTTCCTGCACATGATTGAATTTGACTGCTACTCCCCAAGATCAAAGACAACAAAATGGTAAATGATGAAGCTGGGTTATTCATGTTAGAATGTCAAAGATGATTTGACTGGCGTGATATGTGTTCTGCTTCTGATCTTCCTGTCAAAATGAATAGATTTTTGAACTTTAAGTTGGACAATGTAGGATGTCCAGTTCCTAAGATATCTAGGAGTATGTAGAAGCACTAAAGCATATATAGCATGATAATGAACTAAACATGGTGATGAGACAACCCAAACACAGTGCATTAGTGCTTCTATTTCTGTCCACTAGAGCCGTCTGTAGATTGCAGTGAAACAGGAAATGTGTGCTTGAATTCGTCCATTGTGCGGGCTTCAATAGAAATCAATTAAGGGACAGAACAAATGTCCACGGACGAAAGTGTAATGTGACCGGACCTTTAACATTGATGGATTGTTCATAGGTTGATGTCACATGTAAATTGCTGAAGTCAAAGTTTACACGCCGACCTGTTATTATGTTCATTTGTCTACATCTGTGTATTGTATAAAAGAATGCCTGTTATCGTTACATTTCCCTATTGCAAGTATGTCTTAGTGCCTTTTGTTGAGAACATTAGTCCACCCTGTGACCTGGCAAAAAAGGTGATGTTAAATTAGTCTGGCATAGGAAAGTATTTATCCCTTAACTTGCGGAGCAAATAAACAAGGCTACAGTTGAGACTGTCAGCAGACTGACCCAATACAGTAATATGTTTTGGGTCATGAATACATATACAAGTCTTATCAATCAACGACTGTAGCCTATTAATGTATTTTTACAGAGGGCACAAACTGAGGTCACCAAAATGTAAAGGTAATGAGTTTGTTGCTGTTACCGTTGTCTCAAAGCTAAATATTTCAGTGCTTGGCCATCTACTTTAGTTCTAGTCTGGTGAGTGACTAATTGAAAGGGTATGTTTTGACTTACCATTTGAAGAAAGTGACTGACTCAACATCCTTCAGCTCCGGTACCTTTGACCTCCACATTATTCATGGGCCACAAACAGCCTGCTGTTGCCTAAGTTTGAATTTTAAAACCAGTTGTTTTGTTTTTTGGAGTGGAAGTAAAGGAAATTATGTGCAGCAGTTAGTTACATTGTATAAGATTCCAATCTGCAATTAGGTACTTAAAGCTTATTAGAGTTTAGAGTTTAATCCCAAATTCTCTCACGTTTCAGCATGTTAATGTGATTAACGTCACAGATGTAGCTTCATAACAGTCAACAAATTTATGTTTTAACAAGGGCAGCAGTGGGGGGTTTATACCTGTTGTCAAGCTCTCTCGACTCTCACCCTTGGATAGAAATTGGAAAAACACCAAATTCTCACACAGGAGAATGTAAATTTAGTGTTGCCTATAAATTTAGAACAAGACCAAATTAAATTTTAAAGGATTCAGGCGGGGTCTCCTCTGAGACTGTACTGCATGTCACAAAGCCATGCGTATGCATGTGAGGGGAGCGTGAGACCTAAACCACAGTGTACCCCATTTTAGAGAATAGTTCATCTTGGTTTTAATGATCATTAAGCACGCTTCCAGATGTTGGGAGTGAAATTCATCCTCACACAGTCCCCTGTGCTCTGAAGCAGCAAACAAGAGCAGTCGAGTGCGACAGAGGAATCCCAAAAAACATTGCAAAGCAGTGCTGCCTTGCGTCCCTACTCCATGGGAATTACAAACAGCCCTCAATTTTTCACTTCAGAGCATATGGAAGTGATTTTTTATAGTGTATTTAATGTGCCATTGAAAACAATCTGTCAAGCTTTTTCCCAGTTGGTGGTTCAATCAATGCTCTCTCAGAGAAATAGCAATTCATCATCATAATGGATCTTTGGATGCTGTGAATGTCAGCTGTAGAATGTCTGAAAAGACAACACACAGTCAATAACAATACATATTTATATGCTTTCCCTTTATATCATTGCTCTAAGAACAATTATAAATGTATGCTTTGAAAAGGTTTAGATTGCAGAGAAAGTATAGATCGTTCCAGGGTCTGTGTGAAATAATGCATGATTTAGAGGGGTAAATTACATTTCTAATGACAAGAAGCATTATTTTGATTGACAGATATGTTTTTCAAATTAATCTCTGCTGACATTAAGAATCTTTGTTCCATGTTTTCTGCCATCTTCTTCAATTTGAAGGCTTTCATTTAAGAATAAACAGAGAGCTGTCAAGAGTATTTTTATTATTTAAATCAATTCCCAATGCAACTCTGGAAAGTAATATCTTAACACATGAAAAGAAAAACAAAAGACAAACTTCAGGGTATCATTTAGTAAGTGTGACATATAAAACATTTTAAAAGTATGATATGTTTTTATTCTCAAGGAAGATTTTCTCTTCTATACAAACAACCTCCGTGGCAGTGAGCACAGTGGCCATGGGTGTATGGCGTGAGAGCAATAGCCCCCAGAAAATACAGGCTTTGCTATTGCTCTGATGTTTTCAATTAAATTCACCTGCATAATCAGAGGGACAACCAGTCAGAGGCCACAAATAAACTGAAGGGGCAATTTAAGAATCGTAAATCCCACAAAGGGCTTGTTGGCATTTTCACTGAAGTGTTAAAGCAGTTGTTAATTTTGTTTTCTCGAACGCTACCTTTGGTTGGCACACAGAGGCTGCGGTCATGAAATGCACGAAAGGGCAGTTGTTTAGTTTCTTTAGACTGTTTACTTACTTTGTCATGCAATTTTCTGTTTTTCAGGTCTCCAATTTTGCAATCTCGTTCATTTTAGTTTCCTGCATTTTCTCAAACCATGAATTAAGACTGCCATTTGAAGAGATTTGAACTTTATGTTATAACTATATATACTAGTATGGTATAAATATACCTGTAACTCACCCACAACAACTTTTCAAAGAAATTGTTATAAAAGAAAAAACTCCATGTCGATACACGGAAAGTGTGGGTTACTTAGAATCATTAAACTACTGTGCAAAAAAGGAAAAATCTGTACAAATCAGGGTGATGTGTGGACACATTTTTTATTGACTAACTTTTAGTTTTGACAAATTTCATTACTATTTGAATATGGTACTTCTCAGAAAATACAACAATATTTGAAACCTTGGTTACATACACAAATTATATGAATGTTATGGGCAAATCAGTAAAACATGAACAATGTACCAGCGGAGCATCCCAACACGTTTTTTCTCCAATCGTCAATGCAGATCAGAGTTCCAGTGGCAACAAGACAAAGAAGCCCACAGTATATGTCCTATTCTCCAGGAACTTCCTCTTTTTCCTCCTATGGTTCCCAAGGTGCTCCCATGTCAGCTGGAAGACGTTATTCTCCAACATGTCCTAGGTCTTCAGCAGGCCTGCTTCAAATCAGCCATGCCCGGTACATAATATGGAGGCCACTTCAGACGACTACTTATATCTGCGTCCTCATTTTTTGGTCATTATTTAAAGCCTGTTCTTATTATTGAATTATTAAAGACTTTGCTTTGTGAAGCAACTTCTCCTTAACCACCATGTCATGTCAAGTTAATTTGTATAGCCTACATTTTTTTTCATTGTGCTTACATGGAGGAAACAACCTCAGTAGAGGCAATTTAACCAGAGATTCCTCTTGCTCAGACAGCTGGGAATGCAATAGGAGGCAAAATGTGGATCAGGCAATTACAAACTATTTATAGCAAGTTGTAACAATGATAGAAATAGAGTTTAAGGGTAGGTTGGCCTTATTAAGTCTTGGCCTTAAGTCCAATTTAGAAATAATAAGGCCAGTGTTATAATTCCATAGAATCCCAATAAGTGATTCAATCAATATATATATCAAAAGGAATTTGTCATCTGCAAACAGAGAAATACCACTTTAGTGACACCAATTTGGATACCTTATAGACTTTAGGTGAGTTTTGAGATCTTGGCATGAATGTATTACAAATAGAGGAGTGGACACAGAGCATCCCTCTAAAAGCTTAATGCTCACGTTGAGCGAACTCGTAAAAATGCTCAGAGAAGCATCACAGCTCTGATCCTAAATGTACAGGAACCAAATAGCTCATACTCCTGCAGTTCTTCACACAAGATACTTTGGGGAACTTTTGGGGTTTGCAAGCTTTTTCCAAATTCACAAAACACATGTAGACAGGATTAGCAGACTCTTATGATGCCTCTGTTAGCTGAGAGGATAAAAAGTGCCCCATTCTGCAAAGAAGAAAGAATCTGAATTGTTCTTTTAAATAGATTTGGCAATTGTCTTGAGTCTTACTTCCAACACCTTGGCAGACACTTTCAAGGAAGGTGTGACTCCTGGTAAAAGCTTAATCACATCCACCTATCTGTTTTTATTTAAAGTATGGGCACCGCTATTCATGTTTGCTAATTCAAGTGTTTTCAAAAGCTGTGTCACATTGACGAGAGATTTACAACATGCAACAATATCCAGAGCATTCAGCATTTCAGGTCAGCTCTCATCTACCAGTGTGGGGCTTTTTAACTACATCTGGGATATCTGCCAAGGATACGTGTTCAGAACCTCTTGAATCTTCCTGCTCTGCCTCCTGAGCAGAGAGCATACCAATTGCATGTGACTATAGAGTATAAGAATAAGCTTGTTGTCTTATCACCTGAAATAACATTAACAAATCAACTTCATGTGGATTTGAAAGTGTTTTAACTACCATTGTTCAAATGTTCAAACTATTTCTGCATCTTTACTTCCTTTAACTTAACTTTAATTCCATTGAAGGCCAAAAGGTAAAATGTGTCTCATACATCTTTGTCTTCCATGACTGATTGCCATGCTCATACACTTTTGCAGATTGATATTAAATAAGCCATCAATTTAAGTGTTATTGCTTTTATTCTGAAAAATTCTACGGCAAGTATCACATAAAGAAGCAGAAGTTGCAGAAATTGTCCCGCACAGTAGTATTTCTGACCTCTGTTATTCTTTCTTTTCCTAGTCACATGGGACATGATTCCTCTGGCATGCGGTAAGTGGAACAGCACCTGTAGGCGTCTTGCCCTCTAAATCACAGCAACAGGCGAGATGTGATAAAGCAGATGTGGAGCCGAGCGACGTGTGTTGATTAAGATCTGTTTTCACCCTCTGTCACCATCAGCTCAGACCTCTGAGTCCCTTCAACCTGGTACCCTTTCCAGAGCCCTACACACCAAATACTAACTCTGTCACTCATTAAGGTACAAGCTGCTTCACAGATGTGCCTGTGATGGTTAATGGCTCAACTACAGACCTTATCTGCACTGAATGAACAGCTAAAATCCAGCTTTTGCCAGGCTTCTACACTTTTTATGAGGTACAGTACATTCTGACTGGTGTCTTGCAGTGTTCAAAGTGATATGTAAATCTGTTCGAAATTAGGAACGTGAAGCCTGATACATTTACAAAGAATGTACTGCAGAGGAGACATTTCAAAATATCCCTGGTACTAGAACAATAAGTGGAGTAAGCGTCTATGTTTAATATTTTAAACAGTAGCCTAACAACTTGGTGCATTAACAAATAATGGACAGAAAGATACACCGTGTTCATTATGGTCCCCATCTTTGTCTGTGTACTCATGTTTTCTAAAAACCACAGCATAACTAGCAAAACAAATATGTGGAAGTTCCTTATAGTTCTGCTTTGTACAATTCTGAGTTGCATGTGTGCAGGACAGCTAGTTCAATAAGCCGTTGGTTTGTTTGTTTATTTTATCCACACAGCTTTGGAAAGCACATAAATCATGCAGCCCTGTCTCCTACAGGGTTGAAATCATGTCACAAAAAACTTTTTTTCGCTTCCAACACCATCCCTTATTCTAAATTAATTTCTCAGTTTTTTTTCTCAGGCAGCTGTGGTTCAGCAGGTCATCCATTAATCACATGATTGATGGTTTGATCCCTGGTTACTCAGTATGTCCTTGATCAATGCACTGCACACCAAACTGCTCCTGCTGAATAGTCCAGCACTTTGAATGGCAGGTTTACCACCATTAATGAGTGAGGATGAAGAGGCATTGGGTTCATGTGCTGCTGCCGTGACGTAAAAATGTGTAAGCATGTATATAGTTAAACTGTAATAGATTAAAAACATTCAGATACAGAGACACATTTTGACTCTAAAATGATATGTCAGTTAAACTTGGACAGCGAAAACACTGACAGCTCATCTCTTTTTGTGGTATCCTTGAGTGATGCACCATTCAGCAGTTTGTCCAATATTCTGGAAATGTTTTTCCAAACAACAATTTAATGTGACTGACAATGTGGGTTGGACAACTGTGGTCAGTTTAAGCAGAAAATGTCTTTAGGGTGTGTTCTGATGCTCTTTGGAAGCATTAGGAGCTATGTGGTTTATTCGGTTTCAATTAAAAGTTTCTGACAAGGCAGTAGATGGAATTGGTGTCAAAAAGAGGTTGCTAACCCTTGGAAATGGTCAAAACCTTGGTAAGGCAAGAATGAGCCTATTAGGTTTTTTTCCGTGGGCTGTTACGGAAGAATCTTGATTCGCCTCCCACCCTGTGAATATTAAAGGATACTCTTTGAAGATTTGAACCAGACTTGCAAATCAGAACACCACTTTCTCATCAACACAATCCAAGAGAGGATCACTGAGGCCCTTAACAATTTCAGGAAGTTCAGCTCTAAATCTCCCAAGTGTATATTATACTCAGAGTGCACCAAGGTTGATTGATTCTTTCAAAGCAACAGGGGTTACATACAGGTTTAAAAGACTACTGTATTTCAACCACTTGTTCAAGAGTCAAACCTTAAATGTTCAGAGTTGTCAAATGGAATTCCATTCCAATCGTAAATTTAATTTCAGATCTACTTTTGCATTAGCTTTTGGCCACATATAGTAGTAAACCTGTTGCAATGGTTGACTGTTGTCTGATCCCATTCCATATTATAAAGCATTTAAAGCATGATGTTGAATTTTGATGCATTCCATATTAAACAGGAGTGATTAAGAGCTACAGTGTACAAAATAGAAGACAGGCAAATAATAGAGCAGGGGTAGAAAAGAACAGAGTGTTCATGGGATTGTGGTATTCCTGCAGCCATCGCACTATGCCAACTGGGAAGGAAAGCTTGCCCTGAAAAGAATGGGAAAATAGCCCAACCAGCACAGGGATAATATAATCAAAGTAAGAAATACAATTTAAAAAATAAGCTATTAAATATGATCCAGAAAAAAATTCTCTTTTAACTTACATCGCGATTATCAATCTCAACGTTGATCTCATGGCCAGAAATAGCTGACTGTGCAGACTACAGTAATTTGCATGGTCAAAGTTCAGGCAGACCCCTTAACCAAGAGCCTGTACATTAATTAGCAGCTCAGCCAAGATCTTGAATGTAGATATCTTTGCAAGTCTTCCATCATCAAATCTTTATTCCTGTTTTATATTTAATAAACAGAACATTACATTATTTATAATTTTATTACATTATTTTGCCCACATATGCCTTTGATCTCTATCTTGCAGCATCTGGGTCTTGGGCGGAACAGTACCAATACATTGGACTCCTTTCTAGTCTTGCCAAATAGACATCATGATAATCAAACCTGACCCAACCTTAATATGTAGGTAGCAGCCATCCCACATGTACTGTGCAACATGAAATCCTGTAAGTCACCTGAAAAACCGATGTTGGTTGGTTGTTGGTGGTTTGAAAATTTATTTTAAAGGTGGAAAATGAGTCAGGTTGAGTCACAAACAAAGTTTGTGTAAGACATTATTTGGAGACAGCCACGTCTTTAATTTTTAGGGGTTCAGAAGCAGAGGAGAGTTGCATTCTTCTCTCCCCACTTCCCACAGTACACACATAGCATTTGGCAATATTTCCTTGGTTACATTTTATATGGATTGTCCAATTTAGATAAACGGACTATCTGCGACTAGCATGTGTCAGGAAAAAGAGTTTCAAGTAGTTGAACATTGTTAAAAGTAGTCTGAAATTATTCAGGGTTAATTTTAGGATTAGTGTTAAAATGGGATCAGGATCAGGGTTAGTGTTACAGTTACAGGTTGGAGGTCAGGCAACGGTGTAGAATAGTATGGCACACCAAAATTAATTTGCTCTTTGATGCCAAATAGTTGGTGTTGGAAGCTTGGTGATGCATGCTACCACAGGGACGGACTGGGATTGAAAAAGGGCATAAATATGTAATATATATAATATATAGGTCCCCTGACTTTGGGCTCTAAAATAATCAACGTTGATTGGTCTGTTCACAAAAATTGACATTGACGACGGCATCGACTTTATGAAAAGTTGCATACGTTTCAACAAACGGGATCAGATAAAACCAAACAGCCACTCAATCAGGCTATTTATCCAAATGTCCCCACTTATATAAATAAAGGTGGGACTAAAAGTTATTGGCTGGTATTACATCTGGGCAGATGTAATACCCAACCATAGTGGGCCAGCAGCCTACTTGCCCGGGCCAGTCAGCCACATAGCCAAAGTTTTTGTATAACAGGCTGCTCAGAGCAAGTGGCCCACCGGGATTTCTACCGGTGCTCCCCATGGTCAATCCGACGATGTGCCAAGAGGTTGTACAGTTGCTACCGTTGGTGACGGCATGTGACACAGTTGGCCATTTGCTTTCATTCATGGCAAAATGGATATAAGAAAAGCTTTATTGACATTGATTTATTGAATTTGAGAGTAAGGTTATGTAAAATTAGATGTTGCTACACAGCTGGAGGCTTAAACATGTTTCTCCAGGCCAACATGGCTCTGTTGATGGGGGGTTGCGGCTCTGCTCTGCTCTGCCAACAAGCAGGACCACAGCAGCGTGGCCCGGCTACCCCGTGATGGGAAGCAGTGTCATCACCCATGTCATCAAGACTTGCTTGGCACTGTGCGTCTAAAGCGGACTGCCCCGGATGGAAAATCCTTATATAACATTTCTTCAAACTAGACCTAATAAAGTGGAACCATTCTCTTTTTGCAGTTTAGCTTTAGACAACATTTTCCAATTACTATTTGCTGCAGAGGAATTGGATTTCTTATATCTGTATTATTTTACTTTTTTTAACAAGTAGGCTAACAAAAGTCAAGCAGAAAGTATTAAGTTCCTTGCTCTAAGGACACTATGACAGCAAAAATTGTAGTAATGAATGCACATTAACTGTTAAAGAGATGGATGCTGTGAACTTTAATGATACCAGCCACCATAGCACACCAGAGTAGACACACACTCACACACAAATGAAAACAGTTAACATTATCCATATGTATAGGTATTATGTGTGAGATTAAACTTTGGTCCTCATGTGGGTTATTTTTCTGGTAACACTAAAGTCTATTTTTATGTAGGGGACTCAAAGGAACAAGCAGGCAATTTCTGAGGATATCAATGACATTCTTGTCTGAGTTTAAAGTTTCAAACTTAATAGTTTCCTACGAGCAGTAAAAAGTTTTGCAATTATGAGCCATAACTTTTATGAGATGCTGAGTGTGTAACTCCAAGATCCAAGCAGACCTTGCATAGTGAACAGCTTATGATGATGAGAGAAAATCTCCATAACATCAATATTTTTGAAGTGAATTGCAGTGTAAAACACATAATCGTCCACGCGCTGTAGACACTATCTATTTAGATGGAGAATCAAAGTGAAAGCAGATGGGACTGTAGGCTAAAATACTTTCCACTTGAAGTAGACCGCTCTTGTTCGGAGCTCTCTCAGTAGCTGGGCTTGTTCCAGACGCCCGGCTGGAGAAGTGCAGTTCAAACTACTTGGCTCCCACCTACCTCCTGACACTGTTGTTGGGTAGAGCGTTGATTTACGACAGAAGTCCTCCTACTGGACTGGACAAACCTGGGGCAGAGATGAAGAATGGCACCCAAGAATCCAGACACAACAGTCCATTTTTGTGGCTTTTCAAGTATTGTTGCCATATGCTGCTGAAAAGGAAAGAAGTCAGACATAATGCACAGAGAATGTTTAAGAGTATAAGCTCTGACAAATTACATGTCCTACAGTGAATGTTGTTCTGGTATATGTAATATTTCAATTTCTGACTTGGCAAATAATTATCATAGACGATAAATGAGGTCTAATCAGCCAAAATAAATCAAAACACCTGTTGGGGCGTACCAAGAGCATGAAGGGTCTTTGATAGTATAATCTCTTCATCACTTCTTCTAGACGTTGCTTTAAAGCTACAGTACATGTATGGAGCTAGGATGAGCAGTGTTGCTTTCAGTTGTCCTATTGAGTTTTGCCTCTGCAGGCGCGTGGCTGGAAGTTTTTAATACAACACTCCACTATTATCAGAATACTCCCAAAAATTGTTCACAAAGTACCATGTTTATACTACAGCTGTGCCTTTGTTTTAACTTAACATTCATTCACTTGAAATCAAACACACTCACATTTGCTGTCATTTGAATTTTACTCTTTTTAACACATTTTTATAACATCAAAACAATAAGTAATTATCAGTGTTCCCCACAACACTCAATCTTAGTATGACCATTAAAGTAAGCAAAGCGGCTCACAGAGTGCACAAAATATGTGGTATGTGATTGAGTTACGGAAACTGGAGAGGCTCTTTCACGCCTGTCTGTGACACCCACATGTAAACAGTTATCAGAAAAAAGATCATAGCTCCTGACCCAACCACAAAGTGAGTGTGCAGAGAGAAGTGCAGTCTATGTTGGGCTAGATGAGACAAAAATTGTTTATAGCAGAAAATAAAAGATAATTTAGACAGAAAAGCCCTTAAAATGCATTCCTACTCGCTTTTGATGAATTTGATGAATTATTCAGTGGCTAACTTTATTTATCTTCTGCTGGATCATCATGTAAATCCACTGATAAGCAGATGACTTCATTTAAAATGATTAAAATGATTATACAACATTCTACTGTATGTATGTTGTAAACCATACTGTATCTTTACCAATCTTTCGCGTTAACTGTCAGATTTATGTTGCTTAAGAGATGTTTAATTATTCAGCTAATTATTTTATATGACTTGTGGCTTCCAAAGCCATTTGCAAGACCACTGAAAAAAAACCAGCCTCATGGTGGACATAAAAACTTCCCATGTTCCCATATGGTGACAAAATGAACACTTAGTTTTTTCAACAACTTACCACAAAGTTAAATTTCTGTAAAAAAGCTAAAGGAGACTGAGACTAGATTCTTTTTAACACATCACATCACATGTCATGTCATTTTTAATGTTATCAATTACACATGGGCCTTTCCTGCTATGACATGCCAAAATGTCAGCTGTGAAAAAGGTTTATTAAGGTTTGTTAATCATGACAGAAACAAGGAAATAACTGGAAACATGCAGCTCAAAAGGACATGTGAAAACCTCACTTAATCATGTGACACAGTTGGCCAGCTGCAAGCAAAGGAGACTTTAATAAAAGCTACTGTATGTTAAATTCTCAGCAGGCACTTATTCTACAGGGATTTTAAAAGAGCAATATCAATGTGTGATTGACCATACAGTGACAGTGGTATCAGGTTACAGAGTACAGTACAGACCCTTTATTTATGATAGTTTGAGTGCAACAGAGTTGGGTGAGAGAGCTCAAATTGTGATGGTTTTAAGTGGTGATCCTCAGCTGGTCTAGAGTTCAGTTTTCTTTTTTAAAACAAAAGGTTTTTAATTGTAGTTACTTGCATTCACTTATTCCATGTGTAGCTCAGCTCTTGATTAGAAGGAAAACCAACAAAGCTCTTGTTTCCCAGGACCAGGAGGATAAAGAAACCACCGCCAAAGAATTGTGTCAATTCCTCAGTTGAGAAAGGTTCCAAGAGTCATTGTGCAGTTTTATGTGAAAGTTAAATGTGGAAAGTTAAACTGGATTTTTCTACTTTTTTATTTTTTCAGCTCAAATTTTTTGAACTGCCCTTTTTGTGTGTACTGAAAAAGATTGTAATGACAATAAGGACAATTTGAGAGCTTTAGCTGAGGAAGGCAAAATAATCACTAACTGTGCACGTTTTGTTAACATCCCCATTCAATGTTAGCGATCTCACCACTCTTCATTGAGCTGTGAGGATAGTGAGCCTTTGAAAAAAGAACACTTGGCAGCTAAGCACTGCCATATGTTCTCAATTCATCGTGTGCTCCATAATAAATCCTCAAAGCGGTAGAGAGTGTGTGTATTTGATATAAACATCATCGGGGATCATCATAAATTATTGTTGCCCCTTTGGCTGCAACTTTATTATTGTACCCTACCTTTTTCCCACAGCCAAGTATTATATGCAAATGAGAGAAGTGTGCAGTGACTGATGAGGTTAAGTATGTCAGTCCACCGTTCAAACCTGAAGGCTGGCAGATACGCTCACGTCTGGTGGGGCCGTGCTGGAATCCCACAAACACAGCCGTGCTTTACTGTGCTCCATGCCATCAACAAAGAGCAGAAACACAATTATTAAAAGCCAGACCCTAAAAGGCAATTGGGTCTAAACAAAGATCCAGAAATCTGTTTATCAGTCTGCTAGCCGTGTTTAAATCCAAATTGCCTCAAAGTCTCTTCCAGGATGTCAAGAGGTTAATTAGCATCAGGGATTATTTCTTTATGTTTTTAATCAGGTGGTTGAGTGGAAAATGTTCAGCCTTAAATAATTGTGTTTGCCAGTGGAGAAAGACATGTGAACTTAAACATAAACTTGGGAACATTACTAAGCCTATTGTCTAATACCAGCCCAAATATTTTGTTTTTACTGTCTATATTTCTCAATCTGTCTAAAGGGTCATCAGTCATAAATTGATGAATCTGTCAACAACAAAGCTTCATCATTTATTAAGCTGGGAACAGACAATACTACAAGATCTAAAGGCTGATTATAACCCTGAGTGATTTTCAAGAGTATGGAAAGTTTGCACTGGTCTGTGAAATAGCAGTCAGAGCTGTCACGATTATATCAAACATGTCTGATTTTTACAACTGGAAACAAGGCAACTCTGAACATGATAAGGTTTTAGCTGGATAACAATGGGAATCTGAGTTCTCCACAACTGCAATCTTAAAAAGTCTGTTGTTAAATGAATGACACAAATTATAGTCGGTAAGAAATGTATATGTCTTGTAGTGGGTTATTAGCTTTAACTATCTTCCTGAGTTCAAGGTGTTTTCACATTTGGCACCCAAATTATATACATAATTTGATACACATAGTTTGTAGCCCACATGGTTGGGTTTGTAATTGAATTCCCATAGTCTTTATAGCTTGAATGATTCCCAAGATTTCAGCTGACATAACTTTTTGTTCTCAGTACTGCATAAAGCTGAATGCATACGGTATTGGCACAGTAATTCTAATATTTTCCAAAGTAAAACATGTACAGTTTAATATATGATAGTTTAATAAGAAGAGAGATGAAAATGACTCATGGCTTCTTCTGGTCTTCTTACTTATGCCTGTCAGCGCATGTTTTCATAGCCCCAGATTTATGCCCCTTAGATGGATAGTGCTGGAAGGTAGAGATATCTGTTAAAGCAGGTGTTGAGAGCTGAGTTCCTCAGTTACAACAGTTGGACTTTAGTGTTGGTTTATCAGACCAGATCTGTCTAGAAAGTATGTTTGTGTGCCACTATGAGGCTGCTTTTCCCCTGGATACTTTATAATCTTTCTCCCTTAGCACCCGTATACTCTACAGGAGATTCAGGTTGGCTGATTATTATATGGGGAAACGTCTGAGATTTCAATATATTCAGTGTTTTTCTCCAAAACTGCCTGCGGCTGTTCTTATAGCAGAGGTGTACTAACCAGTGTTTCTCCCCATGTTTCTGTGATTCACTAAGAAGAAGGGAGCTGGAATCTGTTTGCATTCAGTCAATCAATCTGACTCTCCAATGGTTTTGCCCAACACTGAGCCAGATTCCCATAGAGATATGGAACTAAAGAAAATAATCCCAACTCTCACTAACAAGCTTAGATCAACATGGTCAATTCTTAAGCTAAAAAAATGGGACAATAAATACGTTTCTTTAGAACTTGCAGTTTTGTGAGGTTAAAGAGTGATGAAAAAAATGTGGTTTATTATTTGGTCTGATTGGTTTCAGTTTAAACTTAAATTAGCACACAGAAAGGAGGCAGTGATAATATTGCTTTGTCTTTTCCCAAACCTTAACCAAAGCTGGTTTTGTCATTCAGAAGTTTTAACAAAACACGACCTTCAGCAGAGGTTTAGGTCTTGCCAATGACAAACCAATTCCATTTATTTTTGTAAAGGGTCTTGCAGATGGTTTGTCATCTAACTCTTCTCTAATCATAATCCAATTTTGACAAAGGGGACGTTCTCCTTTAACTTCTTAATCAAAACTGATTTCTCCAACAACTGCTGATTTGATTGATTTGATCCACTTGATCCTGCTTCAAAGAAAAAACAAAAGGATTGTTTTTAAAGAAAAAACACATGTTGTTAAATTAAGGTGACACTGTCAAACAAAGATGCAAAAATGTCATGGAGTAGTTTATTTATCTATATACAAGAAAACACTCATTAGACAGCAGACCTCGAGTTCCTTTAAGCCAAAGTTTATCCTGAAAGTGGTGCCAGACAAACTGTCATGGAGCCACTTCAATCCACACTAACATCAATAAGTTTCTTCTTCCTGTTTGGAGCATGATTGTGCATGGCAAATGTTGTGTTTTTAGGAGGGTCAGGAGGTACAATCTTTTGAAAATTGGAAGTTTGGCCTGATAGTAGTGCATGGGGAATAATACCAGGGTCTAATAACAAAGTGTCTTTTGTTTGGGAGTTTGTACATGCACTACAAATTTCTTTTAGATATGCACCAGCAATGACAATTTTGCATTGAGACTTTGGGATAACAAGGAGTCTAAGTTTGGATAGTCTAAACCAGTACTGTAAGCTACATTAAGATGTTAAGCCATGTACTCTGCTGCTGTACAGTATATTGAAATAGGAAAAGAGGCTTTTGTTTTGACAGAATCAGTTGAGGGCACAGTGGTTTTCCTAAGTCTCGACAAGAAATTTCCCATCATAGAATCAGTGATGGGAAACACTTCGTCATCAGTGCAGCAGCACACTGCTGTGAGTCATTATACTCTACAACCACAAAGTTCTCCATTTTCATTCATGCCATAATGTGTTGGCCCGTCAGACTGACAGACTGAAGCATCTCTTGCCCAAATTGGCGTAATTACAAATGTTGTAATTTAAACTCAGATTAGTTGTCAGCCTTGATAGCCCTACATAAAAGTCTTAAAAACAGTCACATCATCATTTTAATTTATTTTAGCATTTCTCAGACAATATCCCATGCCATTTTGTAGCCTCTCCTTAATAGAACAAAGGAAATCTTAACTTGGCATAAACAAACATCCTCATCAACAATCAAAGAGGATAACATATGCCAGTTGTAAAATTATGCAAAACGTACGTTAACTGTGTTGCTGTCAAATAAATTAAGGGGTGGATTTGTTTTTTTACAGTGCATTCACCAGGCACCTGGTAATTTTGTTGCTATCCAACATCATCATTGTTTTGCAGTTGTAACAATTGATTTAAAGAAATGGCCCACAAATTTAAATACTGTTTCAAAGTAGTGACTCCAGTTAAATGCACAAAATTCAGAGCTGTTGTATCTACTATTTTGTAAATATACTGCTCTACAAACAAGCCAAAACAGTGAAGAATATACTCACTTGTATACTTTGTCTAATTTGTCAAACAATAAACGCCTCATACATAATTTATTGAATTCCTATCTCATTGTCTGTCTCCTCCACAAACCACTGTACACAATAACTGCAACAAATCACCAAGACAGAATAGAATGAAGCCATGGGCTGCGTTGCAGCAAATGCTTCTGCAGCAGGCCTACCAAACAATGCCTGATGAAAATGAATTAACAATGAAGAACGAATTTCAATGCAGTAATTTAATCATGGCAAATTTAAGACAAAAGTTAAAAAGGGGCGAAACAAATCAAAACAAAGTAAAGCCTGAAACACAAGCAGATGGCCTAGTAATGGGAAGCAGGTTGGGCTGGTTGCTAAGTGACAAGGGCTAAGATGAGGGTCCATAGTTTTGGCCGCGGTTTTGCAGGAAAAACACTTCTCCTCCCTAGTCTGAGCCACCCTCTTTCCCCATAGTGCTGTGGTTCTGACGCTGGCGGGGCAGGACAGGAGGCAGGCCTGGCCAAATGAGAAACAGACCCCCTTCACCCCAGTATTGCCTATTTCTCCCTGTGGCTTTTTTGTTTTCAAAGAAAAAAAGAACGCTCTCCAAAAATAGATTTGGGGCTCGCGTGCCAATGGGTTTTGAAACCTTTTTTTCCACTCCCTCTAGTCACGCAAGTAGCCTGGCAAGACCTTGAAGAGAGAGCAGAGGAAAAAACAGAACTCGTAATAGACAAGACGATCAGAGGGGGAAAAAGTCTCTCTGGAGTGTTTGGAGAAAGGATTGTGGTTAGCTCAGGATGGAGCATCCCTGGAGCCTGGCCCTCTGCTGAGGGAACAAGGAGCAGAGACTTCCGTGCAAGCTGCAGGTATGAGAGGCTTATGGGTAATCCAAGCATGAGCAGAGAGACCTCTCTCTGGTCTGGCCTCATTTTAACTGGACGGTAGCCTGGGCTTCTCCAGAGGAGAGTCTGATCCTAACCAAAGGGCCTGCAGACAAAACAGCTCACACCCGAATGCAGAGACTCCCATTCCTTATATCCATAAATCCATATCCTTCACTGTGATTCACTTTACAATTGACTGATCTCTGCAGCTGGTATTCATATTTTTATCTGTCACATCATATACTATGTCATCAAGATGAGATCACTGCTTAGATTGTAAAAAAGAGAGACATTATCTAGCCCTGGTTGACTACCTTTGAAAGTCTGCCTATTTTGGTATAGCTTCATTATAGAAAGTGCTTTTGAACATAAGACAGTGAGAAGGACCCATGGCACAAGCTCTTCTGCAGAAGCCATGTTAAAACCATTATATCCTCCAGTCGTTATAGTCATTATGCCTTCAGGGCTACATAAGCTCTCTACTGCTAAAGATCATGACAGTTATCTAGAACATCTGAGTTAGGGTTAATTTTTTGGCTACCTTTAATGTCAGGTAGGCATGCTGCAGGAAACTCTTGATCCCCTGACAACATGTGACGCTGCGGCCCCTACCCTGTGCCCCACTGCCTTTTTCAATGAGCAGCTGCACAGAAGGACTGCTCTAGAATTTGTGTCAACACTGCAGACGTGTGGGTTTGAGTGTACGTTCACTTTTACATTATCTGTGTAGTGTTGACCAAAATATCGTCATTTTTGGGGGTTGATTTAAAAGTCTGACCTTTTGCACTTTTGGTGACCAATTAAGGTTTTACTCACCTGCCAATGCCTGGTAAGACAAATAATTTACACATTTTTCACTGGCCAAAGAATCTACCATATTTTTGGTATAACTGCATCACTGCACCTGTTTCCAGGTGTTTACCAATGTGGTACCATCAGAAAATATAATCATGTAATTATGCTATGCGGCTTTTGCTTACATAACTGAAACAAGCAGCACCTGCATCTTGAAGCAACAAAAATGCTTAACAGATATGGTTGTCAATAAAGAGCATGATGCAGCCAGAGCAGTAATAACTCATTCACTTATTGTGTTGCAAGAAAAAGAGAATATTGCATCTATTCAAAAGGGTGCTATACTGCCAACAATGGGGAATCATTTAACAATGCATTACATTTGTTGATTAGCATATGCTTTCATCAAAGTGTAGAACTGATCAATGTGAATAATAACACTTTTGTTTTTCAGTAAGTCCAAGCATTTCAAAGGCTTGATGCTTCCCCTGTGAAAAAGCATCTTTAAGCATGAGAAACCTGAACACAGGTAGATTAATGACCACACTGTGAGAATACAAAAGAATACGAATGAGTGCGCTTTCAAAGTTTTAAAGGGAAGTTGTGGTTGGTAAAACTTGGTATTATTATCATATTCTGGTCCATCTTAACTATTTATTAGTCATAATAACATTTTATTAACAACCTCCAGTGTAAAGATTTTTGGGAAATGTGAACGACAAGGTCAATGTTAGATGAGGCAAGGGGCACTAGCCTCTTAAAGTTAGCAGAAAACTATTAAAACTTAAATTTATTGAATTTATTGAATTTATTTTTGTCAGAGTTCTTATTTCCCAAACCTCTACAATGGACATGATGAGTACAAGGTTATCATGATCAATGGTCATAGTAGACAAAAACCCAGGTTAACAAATACAGATAATTAAATATTAAGTAAATACAGTTGCAGATAAGGACTGTTAAAAAAAACCCTGCAAATTCAAGGATTTTCAGTATCATGTAAGTATGACAGCATTGACAGCTCTATAAGAGACAAAGAGGTTGAAACAGTGCGTCAGTGAAGGAAAAAGGGCAGCCTGGCACTGAAGATTGCATGTTAACAGAGCAGCCTCCTGTGTATCCACTTTGTGTTGACGGGAAAATGATAGATTTCATTTGGTTTACTCAGAGCCTTTAATTTAGGCTTTGAGTAATGACTTGGCTTATGCCCTCTTACTCATATGATCTGAGTTCTGTTGTGTATATACTGGCCTCTGATTCAAGGTGCTCGGTTTGGGTCACAACATTCATCCCATAACCTGAGTCTGCTATGACACTCAAGCAGAGTGTATCATCAACTGCTGTCCAATTCAGCCAGCGCCGCCCATATTTCCAATCCAGGGACAAAAAATACACACATGAATTCTCCTCTTTGTGCGTGTGTGTGTGTAATTGCCCAGAATACCACAGGGTTTAGGTTTCAGCTGCAGAGCCAGTCGGAGGCAGGCCTTGGAGCAGACAAACAGCGCTGGTCCAGTTTCAGCTCTGTTTCATCAGGCAGCAGGAGTGTTGTCCAGCCTCAGGCAATGTGAGCGTGACGCAATGAGTTCTCATGACAGGTGGGGTTGGATACTAAAAAAATAACACTATTTGGTATCATTGTTGACATCCATTAATTCTGAAGAGACTGTCTAGAAAAGTTTAGATTATTACACTACTTGAACTTTCTGCTGTTTGATGAAAAGTTCACTGGGGTAAAAAATGTGATCATAGTTTGTAGTCTCTTTGATGTTGATGATGTTACATCATTGTATCATTTGAGAGCCAGTATTGATTTTTAAACATAGGGGTTTTATGTAAAATATGACTGTGGACAAACAACTTCCCGAACTTTGCTTTATGCTGTTCTTCTGTGTTATCTAATCTGGGAAATAGAAATTGAGGGCAATTTGTAGAAAACAGCAAAATAGACTGAAAATTTCTAAAGTAGCAAAACATAGATAAGTGCAGGTACAATAACAGAGAAGTAATAATAATTTCAGTTCCCTGCTTTCAGTAGAAATAGGGGCTTCATAAAGCCATTACTTCAAACAACTTGTTATGGTATTGTGATCATGTTACATCATATATAACCACAAGTTCTAAATAACACTTAATGGCTATCATTAAATCAAATATTGTTAAGAGATATGTTTGTTGTTTTTTTTTACGATTGGGACTATACTGGAACTGAACTGGACTGTTTGACGCCCACATTTGTCCATTTATCCTGTTGCCCCTGGGACTGAGTTGTACAGTTTATACAAGCCTGAGGTAACAGGGTAGTGCTAGTGACTTTAGCTGTATTTAGATTTTGCAGGTCTATGGAGCCAGAAAGTAGTGTTGAGCCTTCTGAAAGTGTCTAAATCAACCAAACATCAGTGTTCAATTTCAGTCCTTGGCAAATGTCACAGCACTGCCTACATGTTAGACTTTTCTTTACATTTTTGATAAAACATTGGTTGTATTTTGGATCTTTCACAGTCATACAGCTCTGAATATATCTAGAACTGCACTTACTATTATTGTATGCTTCATTTTCCTACATTACCATCATTCTGAGCTAAGAAAGATGTGACAGAGGCAACAATGTGTTCACAAGTACTTTAATCAGGCACTTTTTGCTCAAAACATTTCTCTGGAGCCTAGAATATCTGTGAACATTTGGAGGACTTTCTCTTCTATGGCACCATTATACGCACAGTTTGGACAAACATGAAACTTAAATGGCAGGTAACACTGTTCAATACAAAACAATACAAACAACAAGGTACCTTCATTCTATCAAATAGGTAGTGTTCATGTATATTTGGCCATGGTCAAAATAGCATCATTGTACATAATTTACCAAGCCTCTCAGCTCCTGAAGTTTACCTATATAATAAATAAAAATACTGTAAAATGTTAGTGTTGCTTAAATGTTATTGAGGGTCTAAAACTGGGGATTAAGCAAACAAAATACCTTAATAACTGAAAGCAGAGAGGTATCCACATTCAGTCCAGGGCAGGGCTCTAGGTAATTATTAATGCAAATTTTCACATTATTTTATTTCATAAAGGCGGCCAAAAACACAATTATGATCATAACTGCATTTATTATTTAGGCATCTGTGTAAAAGCATTATGTGAATTATGGCTGAATTATGACATGCATTTCTTCTCATTGACTAGGAAACATTCTCTGGTGGCGTTTGAACATTCATACTTCCATCATACCATATGTAACGTTTGTCGGTATTACTTTTAATCCATATAGTATTCTTTATAGTGCTATTGAAAAGATGGGACAAATGTGGTCCAAAATAACATTCATTACAGTTTGTCAGTAAATCTATACAATAAATCTTGAGATAAATTTAAAAAAACCTTCTGCTAATGTCAGTGTCAGGGTAGCACTGATTGAGCTTAAGTAATGTTTCTTTACTATGTTACTGAGGAACATTAGATGAATAGACAAATGACCAAGACCTGCTTACATTCTCTGGAATGATTAGGCTGCTGATAAAGCAAACAATTTTACATTTACCACGTACAGTAGCTGCTCAGTGTTCTCCCTTACATGAGTTATTTCCACAATGCAAAATGAAAGCAGTAAGGCTCGCTGTGAGAAATTAAAGCCAGGGCACCTGAAGGACAGGATCATTCGATGTCCAGTTTCATTTTTCCTTGCAGTAAATGAAGGGACGTATGTTCAGGACTAAGACAACTGTTCAGCATTTCACATTCATGAATACCCTTTGATGTGAGATCAAACATTGTATCCGTAGAAAATCTGATCACACAATACTCTATTCTGACTGATGTTTCATTTGTTCAAGCAAGGATGTCTCTTCCCCTATAAATATTTACAATAATCTGATACAAAAATCCCAATTCATAAAGCAATAATGAAGAGCTCCAATTAAAACCACAAGGTTAAGAATTACAAGAGATAAAACCAACTTACAGTACAGACAAGTATACAGTACAAGCAACAAATATACAAATATAGAAATATATTCTGAGGTTTTAGCAACCTTTTGACACTTTAATGCCATTTCTTGTCAGAAACCACATGTAAGTATAAAAATATAGACAATGCTTTTGTACAAAATATTGACATCATGTATGAATCTCCATTTGAATGTGCAAATTAACACTGATCAACAGAAGAATAAGGAGTTTCCTTCACACATACACACACACACAAACACACACAGACAAAGGCATAGTCCATTTTGGCCTGTTAGTCATGTAGTTCATTTTTTCTTCAGTAAGCACCACAACTTCAGCTATTTGGACTTCTTAGTGTAACCTTGTGTACTTGTTCTCTTGAGGAAGAGAAAAGATAATAGCATTGACTCATTTCAGGTTGCAGCCCCTGTGGTCATACAGTAGAACAAGTCTGGGACAGCAATGACTTTAATTCACCCTTAGGATTTGCCTTTAGAATTTAAATTCTCAGCTCTGCCTCCTCGATGTGTTCCAAATTGTGTTCAGTTGTGCTGATCATTGATGCAGACGGGCCCTGTGAGACACTGAAGGGTGTGATTGCAGGAGAACGTGCTGCTAGAGGTGAGAGAGAGGGGGAAAAACTCGGAGACATGGCAACTGAGGAGATGGATCCCTCGGCGCTGAGGGGAGATCTTCTTAATGAAGCCAAGTGGGGGAACGTCCTCCCTACGGCAGGCTTCGGAGGTACAGTTTTGGCCCCGGGGTGGGCCACAGAGGTTATGAGAGGTGGGGGGTCGATTCTTGACTCTGCCTTTGCTTTGTGGTGAAATGACCTGCGAGGATGAGGAGGAGCTGTTTCGTCTTTTAAACGTGCTATTTCAGTGAAAACATTAGCTAAGGGTTGGAACTGGGGACACCAGTTCAGCAGGTAGTCCCAGTTATAGCTGCCCCTCAGCTCCTCATCACTGGCCACGATAGCTGTCAGGGAGCCGTCCACAGCAGGCTTTCCATCCTCTGGGAAAGTATAATCTTTAGGGTGGGAGATGCTGAGTCCCCGTCCCACACCCACATACCCACCCCCCTCATCCCTGTAGACTGGCACCTGGCCAGCTAATAAAGTACCAGTAAGACTGCCCAGTTTCTTCCCTCTGAACCAATCTATGGAAGGCTCACAGGACACATCTGATAGCTGATCTGCATCCTGCTGGATTCCAGAGTCCGGACCTCGGGCCGAGATGCGCTCCTGCATGGAGGAGGAGATGCTGGACACTCGGGGGTATTCATTAATCATTCTGATCTCATCGTCCTCTGCCGCCTCTGCCTCCGCAGAGCCACGCCCACTGGAGTGGGAGGGATCCAGGGATCCTCCACGGGTGTACGGACCCCCACTGCTGCTGCTCTGATCAGCCGTGTATCCAGGAAGGGCCTGATGGTAAATCATTTCATTTGCTGCAATTTTTGTTTCCTCAAACTTGTGCAGCATGGTGCCGGCCGCGGGCGTTCGTCCTTGTGCTTTTTGCTCCTTCTTCCGACGTCTTAATTTAACAAAAAATAACGCCACAGCAATTATTATTAGAATGACTATGGTCCCGAGTGAAACTGCGATGACGCTGATAAGCAACATATTCATGTCTGTGGTGAGACCAAAAGACGTATGGGTCACATCTACGGTAACTTTGGCCACTGCTATGCGGGACGTCTCCAGAGGGCTGTGAGCGGTCACGTCCAGTGTCATCAGACGCACTTCTCTTTTAGTGCGACTCACATGTCTACTGTAGCTGTCCATCTTTAAGGAAACTGCTCCTGTTGATTTATTGACTTCAAAATAAGGCGAACTGTCTGCTAGAGAGTAGAGGACAATGCCATCCAGGCCTCCGTCCTCATCTCTGGCTTGTACTTTGCCAATGACCTGACCTTTCTTTGCTCCCTCAGGCACTTCAAATGAGAACTCTGCGGAGGTGAAAACCGGATCATATTCATCCTCCCCTGTAACATACACCTGCACTGTAACAGTAGCAGAATAGTTGCCAGCATCCATGGCAACAGCCACAAAATGGAAGGAGTTTACCTTCTCAAAGTCAAAAGTGGAGCGAGTCCGTACTTCGCCTGTAGTTTGGTTGATGAGGAAGGCCTCTTCTCCCTCTTTAGAGTTGTCTAACATGTAGTACCTTAACTGTCCAAAAACACCTCTATCATGGTCAATTGCATGCAACATGGTGACTAAGGCATTCTGGGGTTGGTTTTCCCTGATGCTCGCAGTTAATAGATGGAGGGGAAAGAAGGGCCGGTTATCGTTGATGTCCTTCACCTCGATACTGACTGGGGCCAAAGCGCAGAGGCCTTGACCGTCAGTAGCCTGGACAACAATCACATGGGACGACTGTCTCTCGCTGTCCAGAGGTCTCTGCAGCCTCAAGGCTCCGGTCCACTGGTCCACCTGGAAAAGGTCTGTCTCGTCCCCTGAGCTTATAGAGTACTGCACCTCTCCATTAGGAGCAGAGTCTGGATCTGTGGCAGAGAGATGCAGGATCTCTGTCCCCGCTGCTCCACCCTCACTCAGTACCACACTATACTCTGCCCGACTGAAAGCTGGAGGGTTGTCATTGGCATCTGTAACACTGATGAGGATAGGCACACTGGAGCTACGCTGAGGGATTCCACGATCTGATACCACAACAGTCAGGTTATAACTTGGCACTGCTTCGAAGTCCAGCTCCTCCACCAGGATCAGGCTACCGACTGTCTGAAAGCCGTGCCCCTCCAAGAAGCGCACACTGCTCTCAATCTGGAAGGTATTACCTGAATTGCCACTGGCAATGGCAAAATCAAAACCACAATTGTCCCGGGACATGTCACCATCCACAGCTTCTAAGGTCAGAACAGTTGATCCAGGAAGTCCATCTTCAGACACGGTGGCTCTGTATTCTGACTGGTGGAAGATGGGAGCGTTGTCATTGACATCTATCACTTGTACCTGGACAGTGGCAATGGATGAAAGGGATGGAGCGCCCTGGTCCCGTGCCTCAATTACCACCAGGATGGCAGGATTCTCAAAATCAAACTCTGTTTTTTGGTTGACGAACAGAGTACCTGCAAGGTTACAAACAACATGGTCATAAAAACAGCATCTTCATTTTAATCTTCTGTCCAAAGCTCATACTATTAATCATCAAAGTCATTCATTGCACATTGAGGTTAGCCTTTAATGAAAAAACAGTGAATGATCCAAATAAATAGTTTAGTTGCAATTACTTTTTGTAAACCCTGTAGCAGGTTTGAGCATATGCTGTTGAAGGGAACAATATTTGAGTCAAAGGAATTGTATTTGAGAATGGGAGACAGAATAGCTTGTGGCAAAATGAGTCCTCTTTTATAACACACTTATTTTTCGATGCTATCACAAGCAAAACATCTGAGGCAAATAACATTAAATCTGGCTTCCAATGATTTTTAATGAACAAAATGATTAAATATTTTGCAATGCCTGTTGCAAATATGTCCAAACCCCAAATGTGCATCCAAGAAGAGCCTTAGGGGATAACATTTTTTATGAAGGGTAATTAAGTGGAGCTCTGGTTAGAAAACGGTTATAAACAACCATAAATGTGCTCACAGTAACCTTACCGTTGCTTGGGTCAATGTAGAACCCGCCTCTAGTTGATGACATGACTCTGTAGGTAATCTTCCCATTCTCCCCAAAATCACAGTCAGTGGCTGTTACTGTGATGACTGCACTGCCTGCTGGGAGGTGCTCTGTTACAGTGACCTGATGATGAAATACACAAAATAGATATATCAATATATACATATTTAACAAACATGCTAATACTCTAAAAAGTGGTTTGAAGACAGGCTTGTGGAGGTAGCTGTACCTGATACCAGTCTTGAGTAAAGGTGGGGGCATTATCATTCACATCATCCACCAGCACAGTGAGGTTGGCCTCGCTTTCATGTTTAGAGTCGGACGAGCGGATGGTGAGAGTGTACCACGTCCTCTCCTCATAGTCCAGAGGGCCAGTCAGAGACACCCCTCCTCCATAACGATGAATCCCAAACATGCCTTGGCTGTTTGTATCAAGGTGAAGTGTGTAGGAGAGAGCTGGCCCTGAATCCACGTCATTTCCTGTTACCTGGGTGATAATTGTGCCAATCAGGGTATCTGTATGTGTGTGATAATAAGATGGGGAGACAGGAGAAGAAGAGCAGACATTTAGGTTGCAGCTGAAATTAAGCACAGAGACTCTAAGTTAAACCACCAAACAAACAAAAAAAAGTTTTTTTTATCTTTATTAAGAAATATCCTGTTCTGGAAAGCCTTGATCTAATAGACAGGAAATGAAGAGAGGAACTTGGCAACAGATGGCTTCATAATAGGGTCAGACTTTTCTCACTGAGCCACGCTGAGTGAGCTGCCAGGGGGTGTGATGTGAGGCTTTATGATAAGATCACTGGACTAACTTCCACTGTGAAGCTGACTTACCCTCAGGCACTCGGATCTCCCGAGGGAGAGGAATCATGGGACTGTTGTCGTTGAGGTCGATGATGATCACAGTGAGGGTGGCAGAGCCAGCCAGCCGTGGGGTTCCCCGGTCTGTTGCCGTAACAACAAGCCTGGTGCCACAAAATGAACGTCAGTGTTGAACTTTTAACTTTTATGAATACTGGTTGCGTAATGTTTCACCATGCACCAAGATCAGCCTCTTTGTGTTTCAGAATGAGCATTAGAAGATACTTGACTTTTTTTTCTTCTTTTTTTTTTAAACATTACAAATCGGAATTTATATGTATTTATTTTCAATATTGAAAAGTGATCGAACATCAGATTTGAAAAGAATTGATAAAACAAAATTTGTTTAAAATCTAATTTTGAAATACTATCTGCAGGGCAAACCGGTTCTAAAAGGCTCTGCTGCATGACCATTTGCATTTCCTCTCAATTTTTTCTCTTCTCTTTCTATAACTGAAACCATTTCTGAGCAGTCCTTATTAAAACAGGACCTAAGTGCAGTTAACATGGTCTTCTTGCAGCAGGAAAAGTGTGGATACATAAACTCCACCTAAAAGTTTAAACAGATCTACTCCTTTTTTTTTTTAATCTGGGAACTTTTAAAGAAAATATGAACAAAAATATGAACTTGACCATTAAAACAAGGAAAGTTATTTATGAGAGGGAATGGACATTATCACAGTAACGAACGTTGAACACTCTGTGATGGGCTGAGGGGAACCATATGGCAGGATGTGATTACAGAAGGAGACAAAAAAGAGAACAAAAGAGCAAAACTCACTTTGTTTGTGTCCAGATCTCTCTGTCCATAATGGCTGCAGTGGTGATGCTGCCGGTCAGTGGGTCTATCTTAAACAAGCCACTCATGGATGATGACCTGATAGAGTAGGTCACCTGACCATTTTGGCCCTGGTCCAGGTCATCTGCAGCAACCTGAGGAAATTACCAACCCATTTTGGAAAAGAAAATATAGAAATATTTGCAACAGCTGTTTCAGTGTAATGTGAACTAGTGAGCAATATTGGACTTGGAAGTCAAGAGTTCATAAAAATGGGCTATATGGACCTGGTTTCATGGCACAAATGATTCTCTTGTATATTCAATGGGGACACTGAGAACAAATGCAATTTCTCTACAGCGCAGAAACTATCCAGAATCCAATAGCTTGAGTTCTTTTTTTATTCTACAACTTAACACTTAAACAACAGCCAACCATAATAAACGTGTGGGGGACAAGCTACTGCACCTGGATAATGGGAAAATCGTAGCCCTGTGCCTCTCTAATGTAGGCTACATAGTTCTGGAGTTGGAAGCGTGGCAAGTTGTCATTGACGTCCTGCAGGATTAAGTTGACAGCCATGTAGGAGCTGGAAGATGCCGTCTCAGCTTTCACCACAAGGCGGAGTTTCGGGGTCTCCTCAAAGTCTAGTCCTTCAGATTTCTGGACCCATATTTCACCTAATTCACAACAATAACAATGAGTCACACTGTAGATTTGGAAAACATCGTTTTTTAAGTGTATGCTGCCATCCCGCACTTACCAGTAATGGAGTTTATTCCAAAAGATTCCATTCTGTTTCCACTGAAAATACTGTAGCTGATACCAGTTTGAGAGCCATCGGGGTACTGGGCCTGAGTCTGTGTTACTACTGTACCTGCAAGGTGAAAAACACTGTTGAAACATTTTTCTGCATCTTATTATTTTCATTGTACGTTTACAGATTTCCAATATCACTCAAACCTTTAGCAGCGTTCTCCTGCAGACTGACATCTCGAGCCGTGCGAGAGAAGCGAATCCCCCTGTAGCTTTGTTCCCTGATATAAATGATAACCACCCCCAGGGAAGATTGAGCCGGGTTGCCCTGGTCCATGGCCTGAACTATCAAAGTCCTCTGGCTTTGGGTCAGAGTCTGCAGCTTCTCTGTGGCCTGGATGTCTCCTGTCAGCGAGTTGATGGTGAAGCCCCTCACAGGGTTGGCGAAACGATAGAACACAGAGCCATTAGCCCCAAAGTCCTTATCCTCTGCCCTCATGGTGGCCAGCACTCGGCGGCTGGACACGCTGCTGGCGGAGATGTTCACAATAAGTGGGTCCAGAATGAAGAAGGGAGCATTGTCGTTCACATCCTGAATGTAGACCGTCACCTGAGCGGTGGAGTTACGCGGGTTAACGGGGGAGGAGTCAGCGGCACACACCTCAAAGGTGTAAGAGGCGGTTCTCTCTCTGTCTAGGGGCGCTGTTGTGATAATGCGGCCCGTGTCCTGGTCTATGATGAACATGCTCTTGGAACCACTGCTCAGAAAATAGAGCACCTGGCTGTTGTGGCCCTGGTCCAGATCAATGGCTTTCACCTCCAGGACTAGTGAGCCGATGGGAACGTCTTCTGAAATGTCTGCAGTGTAGCTGCCGCTCTGAAACTTGGGGCTGTGATCGTTGATATCCATGACGATCACCTCCACTGTAGCGGTGCTGCTGAGGGGAGGGTTGCCCTGGTCCTCAGCTGCGACTGTTAGCGTGTACCCAGCCCTCCTCTCCCGATCCAGAGGCCTTGAAGTGGACAGCACACCTGACTGTCTGTCCATGCGGAAGTCGCCAGATGCATCCCCAGCTGCAAGAAGAGCAATGACAAATGGTTAATTATAAGCTATAAAAAGTGCACAAAATGCAAAATCATGGGAGCAGTTCAGCTGATCATTTAGAAACTGAATGGTACAATAAAACGCATTTTCACCTGCAATTTTGTAGTTTATCTGCCCACTATCTCCTGCATCCTGGTCAGTGGCTCTCAAGGTAAACAGAGGCAATGCCTCCAGGTTTTCAGGAACCTCTATGCTGTAGTAGAGACGTCCAAAGAAAGGGGCGTTGTCATTCACATCAAGCACTCTGATCCTCACTGTGGCTTTGGCATAATTGGGTGGAAGGCCTCCATCTTTTGAATAAACTGTCAAAACATAAGAAACCCACAACGGCATTAATGATGATTTTTAAGCCACATGATACATTTGAAATTTTGAAAGTAACTCTAATTATTATGTGTCTCAGAGCAGTCATTTTCGGACATGTCTTATCTGTGATGGTGTTTGACAGTACCTGTCACAGTGTAGTACTCCTGGAGCTCCCTGTCCAGCGACTTAGTGGTCGTTATTACACCTGTAACTGGGTTGATGCTGAAACCCTCCTCTGAGATACCACCGTATGTCACCTGCCCATTGGTTCCTACAAAGAAACACACAAAGTTCAGCAAGTCAATTCCTTTGACTCGTAAAAACAGCATTTAGAAGATATGAAGATTCCTCTTGTTAATAGATTTTATACTTATTTGTTTGTTTGTTTGTCACTAGTTTTGCTGTGTAAGCATTTGGCATTATGGCCCTCCCTCAGGTGTCTGGACGCCAGATTGCGTGCTAACAGAAAGCAGTCTGGCAACCTCACCTGTTTACTTCACTGATTGCTTTTGGAGAGAAAGTTTATAATCCCTCTGTTTTATGTGCTTCTGACTAAGTCTAGGGGAATGCACCCTTTCTGTACCCCACCCCCACCCTACTGTGTAGTCCTCAATTAAAAACAACTGTTAATGTCCGTAATTTGAACACGTATTCAGCACATGAAGGCTGAAATGAATTACAGGCATTTTTGTTCGTCTTAATTGCTGAAGCAGCACAATTTTATATCCATTAACAAAAGTCCACACACACACACACCCCCACACACGCACATACACACGCACACACACATTGATACAGCATGTCTTAGTTAAAACCAAGCTAAATTTGGTTGAAAGGTTTAGACGTCTAGGTTACATGTTAACTACATACAATCCGCATTTCTTTGATTATATTTCAATATGTAGTTAGGACCTCACATCAAAAGATGTCTAAAACGTAAACTTTCAGACCAAATTTCAGTTCTCACCTACCTGTATTTTGACTTGCAAATTACCAACCATTGATGAAATATCAATGCTCACTGGGAACGCATCATTGATTAAAAAGTAGGATAACATGTAACAAAGCTGCAGTAACTAAGTCAGTGCACATTGCGTGTCTCACCTTGGTCCAGATCAGAGGCGGACACTGTCAACACACTAGTTCCTGGAGGTTGGTTCTCAGAGATCTGGGCTTCGTATTGGCTCTCCTCAAACCAGGGCACCTCATCATTAACATCAATCACATGGACACATAGCAGCTGGCTGGACGAGTGCTGGGGTATCCCATGATCCTCAGCGATTATTGTGAGGTTAAAGACGTCCTGCTCCTCACGGTCCAGAGGTTTGAAAATAGACAGAGAGCCTGTGGAGAAATGAATCAGGGGTGAGATTTCCTGAATGTGTGTGTGTGTGTGTGTGTGTGTGTGTGGGTGTACTTTATTATAGCCCATTTCACAGAGGCAGCTACACACGACAACTACAGTATGAAAGCATGCTATCAAAGGCAATAAAACATGCCACTTTCCACAGTTGTGTGTAGTCAAGTGATTTAAAAAGCAAGTGTGAAAAGTTGCCGTGTGAGGGCTGAATCAGAGCTAATCTCCTCCACACACACAGCTCTGCCTACCTGAGTGCTACCACCACCACTGCTGTAACAGCCCAACGGTCTGGCCACAGTTTACGAGATTTTCCATTGGAGAATGCCGCAGCCATCGAGAAAGAAGCAGTAAACACACACTCTAGACACGCAACAGCCAGGCCTGCCGTGCTCCGTAGAAATTAGGGGCACCCTTGCCTTTTCATTATCCTGCCCTAAGAGGGTAGAGCTTGCATTGATTCAATTTCAATTTCATGCTTTAAAATGAGCTGCAACTGTTAAAGAAAGAGAGGGCCATGGCTGTTTTGGTTTTAACTTTTTTGTGCATGTTTTCACTTTGTATCTTGCTAGGACTGAGATAACTTGCCCCTAAGCCTTTAATCTGGTAGGAATTACACTCTGGAATATTTTCACCAAATTTGACTCCTCTGTGATCCTGCCGTATCCCTGGTCACTGATAACACATGGGCAGAAAGAAGACAGTGGGAAACAGGGGAAAGTTTTTATTTTGGATGTTTTCAATTCCAACATCTTAAGCCTATGTGAGGTTTGTGGCGCCAACACTTTGGACTGCAGTGTGAGGGTTAGCTGAGGTTGCTCAGACAACAAACACATCGTTCGTGTCTTATATGCAGTAGTCATTCATCAACATTTGATGTGTTAATCTCTGAATGGTGTTGTCTTTTGCAAAGAAGCAAGTCACCAGTGCACATAAGTGAAATGAATTACCTGCCTTCTGACAATGAGTGATGAGAATGTGTCTCACTGTGACTTCATATATTCAGAATAATAGCTTGATAGTTTTCTCTATTGTGGTTAACTGTGATGCCAAAGTAATGAAAACAGAGTGTGTGGAGATGGTCTCAGGTCTACGGTCGCTGACCCCAAAACAGGAGCAAACCAGGTGCCCAGAGGATTAACTCTGTCATTATTCTGACAAATAACCAGTGTGCATGTACAAACTTCAAGGTGAGCGCACATACTGGGCTGACGCAGAAGTGGCATGCATGACAGACTCTGAATGTTTCCATTCCCAAGCTGCTCCAGGGGGCATCCTGGTTGGCGACTTGAAGAGGAAGGCGAAGCCCACGTGTCTCAAACACCACAACAAAGCCCACAGGACCAAATAGCCCAAGGTCAGTGTTGACTAAGTGACAGAGTCTCATGCAAGCACAAAAACACACATGTGCATGCCTACACACACACACACACACACACGTGCGTACACATAAACACGCGTAACTGATCCCTTCTCTAATGGTTCCCAGAAGCCCGAGCAGGAGGTTCTTTGGTCTTTCATGGGAATAGATCCACAATAACAGATGATGGGTTGTGTGTGTGCTTGTGCATGCTTGTGTGAGTGTGTGTATTATATATCTGGCAGGCTACACTGTCTGTCTGGCCTCCAACTGAGAGAAATAAGTCATGAAAGGTGAAGCAAGAGTTGTGCTGTACTTAGACGTAAGCAGAGTATTACAAGAGTTTGTGTGTTTTTATGGAGGGGGAGGTTTGGTGATTGTGGTGGTTGGCTGTGTGGGAGCACATGGAATGCAAAGTAAAATTTAGAGGTGGCACAAATGCTTTAAAAGTCCATGAAAAGCCCCAAAAAGAGGTGAACAGATGCAGATTCGCTTGTCTGCCTAAATTGAAAATATTTTAACTTGAGCAAGGGCTTTGAAAGACACAGTAATGCCCAAGTGCTGGAATTCCCAACATGTGTTGGAAATATAAATATAGAGGACAAGCTGAACATTTTTGTATAATCAATATAAAGAAACAGGAGCAAAAAGGAGTGGGCCTGGTGGAATATAAGTAAACAACGGAAAGTGAAAAATCTGAAAACCTTTCCTGATACTACTCTTTATATGTATGTCTCCCTCTTTTCCAGAGCCACATATGCATTAGTTGTTTGTGGCTAAAACACAGGAAAAGAAAAAACAGTCCATAAGCTTAAATAAATATACTAAAAGGAGAAACTTACTTATCCAGAATATCATTTTTTTTTTAAAGAGTTCTCTCAGATATATGACTTATGCAACGCTTTAACAAGACAGAACATGGATGATTCTACAAAACCCCAAATTATGTTCTATGACATAATTTGCACTATTTTTTAGAATATCGTGGCAGCTGGTAAGAGGTTGTAGTTATGGTTAAAAAAAAAATGCAACACACCAACACTAATTGTTGGGCATGAAGAGAACTGGTGTCTGGTCTCCAGCATGTAAATCAGATGCGCAACCGACCTCCATGCCCTCATTTTTTGCCTTGCAACATAAGGCACACTCTACCTCCTGCACTGGCACTGGGCTGGACTTACCAGTGTTGGGGTTGAGGCTGAATGTTCCTCCAGTGTTGCCTGACTGGATGCTGTAGGTCACTCTGCCATTCTCCCCTTGGTCTGCATCTCTGGCCATGACATACAGCGCCACAAAGCCCACCGGCTGGTCCTCCATCACACTGACAGCTGTTGGCGAGCTGAACACTGGTGGATTGTCGTTCTCATCTGTTACGTACACCCTCGCCGTGACAGAACCCCAGCGCCTCTGGCTGGCATCGTGGGCAGAGTCTGTTGCCTTTACAACCAGTATCAGGCTGGAGGTGACCTCATGGTCCAGCTCCTGGCTCAAGGAGAGAACCCCAGTGGAGGGGTCAAGGGTTAGTAGGCCAGGGGTGTTTGGCCACTGGTGGAGTATGGAGTACCTCAGCTCGCTATTGGGCCCACTGCCATCCTTATCTGTGGCCTGGAAAGTATAGACAGACGAGCCGGGCTCCATGTTCTCAGGGATGACGACAGTGATGGGGTCTTCTGGGAACTGAGGGGCGTGGTCATTGCTGTCCTCTACGTCAATGTCCAGGTGGACCAGGGTGCTGCTTGGAGGGGCCTGGGAGAAGTCATCCACCTCAATCTGCAGGGTGTAGCGTGCGTCGCGTTCATAGTCAAGAGGACGAGCCAGGTACACATCTCCGGTCAGACGGTCCACGACAAAGGTCCCATCTCGGTCTGTGCCCCCCACCACCATGTAGGTCACCTCCCCTTCCTCCGTGGTTTCTCTGTCACGGAGGCGGACTGAACCAACAACAGAGCCAGGCTTGGTCTCCTCCACAGAGTTGAAGGATATGGAATTGGTCTTAGAAGTAGGTCTGTTAGTGCTGAGAACCTGCAATGAAGAAAAACACTGTATGAGTATTTGAGAACAGAGCAACATGACAGTGGATCTAATGCTTCATTTAGGTGCCTGGTGGCAACTTCAGTTTGCAATTTTCAATACAAAGAAAGAAAATATTTCATGGATTTTGGGCAAACCAAAAACAGATTTTGTCCACTCTACTTACTTTTACTGTATGTGTTCACTGGGGATAAATCAAACCAGTTACAAGAGTTTTTTTATAGACTTGAGTAACACGCCAGCTAACCATAATCACACTTAATCTGATAGTCATGTCGCTGCCAGGAAAAATAATAGATGATAAAAGTAACACAATCAGAGGAGGAAATAGTGAGAGGGTTTGAATTGAACACTGGGACATATTCCTGTACACTGTATAGCTTTACACTTCCTTTGATGAGCAGTTCAAGTGTCTTCAAAGACTACAACATTATTACTTCTCTTCTTTGAATGAAAAGAGCACCATAAGTAACATATGACACATTGTTTTAATAAAAGGTTTTTTTTTCTTTGAGACAAGCATGGGCTGAGAAAATTTAAGCAGCTGTAAAGGGGGGAGGGAGAGGCAGAGGTTGTGTTGATCAAATTTTCAGCAGCATTACTGAGATACTCAGTAATATATACTCAGGACTGCACCCTACAGCACAGTTCCCACAGTAAGTATGCACAAAAAAAATAAAAATAAATGCTACGTTTGTTGTGAAATCTTACATGACAAGCTGTAAATTGGTTCCACATTAGATGGAAAAAGAGTGTTCCAGAAATAAATTGGTATAGTCCCATCCTATCATTGATGGATTTAGAAAATCAGTTTGAAAAGATGATTAAAGGAAATTACAGAAATGCGTCAGCGGGCAAGAACAAAACTGTACTGTTTAATCCAATTAACTAATAATTATGACTTTCATTTTTTGTTGTTGGAAAGGGGGAAAAACTCAACTGGCACTTACTAGAGCTGTTTATATGGCAACTCTATTTTCCTGGAACCTATAAATCTACGTTCCTTCAGGGTTCTTCCATTGTGTCCATTTTCTGTTCTATATTAAATATTAACTGAATTACCTTCAATGCTGTGTTTTACGTGAGTGTACAGCCCTGCCGCTCTTTGCAAAAAAGGCTACTGTATTAAAAAAAGTGTTGAAGTCATTGAGTATGACCTTGATCAGAGCAGTCTACAGCTGGCCCTCATCACAAGCCAGCTGGGAGTATTTGATTCGGACCCACTTTTCCATTTCAGATAGAAATTTCCCTTTTGAAAAGTCACAGGGGAAGAAAAGGGAGGGGATGGGAGGGGAGCTTGTCAGAAGTGAGGCTGATATGTCTGCAGCTAGTCTGAGGGGCCCAGAGACATGGATCCTCTCAGCCCTGAGTCTATTCTTTGATATTAAATAGGTGAGTAGTGAGGGTGTTTGTGCTGGCCGGGCTCCAATAAAAGTCTGACCTGAATGGTGAGGGAGCAGGAGGTGCTGCGAGGGGGCAGTCCTCTGTCAGTGGCTGTCACCGTCAGAGTGTACTCGGCCCGCTCCGAATGGCTAAGAGGGGATGATGAACGCAGCTCCCCAGTGTTTGGGTTCAAAGAGAAACGCTCAGCCCTGGGACCTGGAAGAGACAGAGAGTCCAAACTTTACTCCTCCTTTAACTGGAGACAATGTTTGTGGGAGAACAAAATACACAAACCCAGCGAGGCAGTTGGTAAAATTTTGGATGTTACTAATCTACTCAACCATGGTGTCATATGTTTACAGTATTTACACGCATGAATACCAATATGAAATATCTTAGCTATATAGTATATAATAGTTATATAGTTTCAAAAAACAAAAAAATAATAACAACAACAAATAATCCTACAATAATATGCTCATATCATGGCCTTGGAAAAATACTTTCTTCTGAACCAATACAAGAAGCACATTTATAAACATGTAATTCATCTTTTGACAATTATTTAGCACAGATGAGTACTCTCCTCACTTCCTGCAGGTACCGTACCTGACAGAGAGTAGAATACCGTGCCGTTCTCTCCTTCATCGGGGTCTTTGGCTTGCAGTGTGCCCAGTAAAACCCCGGAGGACTGACCTTCAGTCACCTATTGATTAAAAATAAACAAATGCATGTCACCAAAGATATGAAAGACATTTCATCTTTTGCCTGTCTGTGTTTCTGGTCTTGTGGCATCACCTGTATGATGAGGTTTTTGCCTGACTGGCTGTGGGTGAAAGCAGGGTCATTGTCGTTGTCATCCAGGAGAGTGATGAAGGCTGTGCCTGTGGCGCTACGAGGGGGCGAACCTCCGTCTTGAACCACCACCACCAGCTGGTAACTGGACTGTTGCTCTCGGTCCAGAGTAGTTCTTGTACTAATCTCACCTGGGGAGAGAAGGGGGTGGATGAGGGGGATTTAACGCCGAGGCACTAGTCCAGAGCACTGGAATAATGATGAGAGACTTAAGCGCCAGCCGGCTTTGATCAATGACACACAAGTAATTGACATGCATAGTGTGCAGATGTATATGTGCACGCGCGCGCACACACACAGGAATTTTAGAAGGTTGGCAGATGCCGTAGAGACTCATAACTCAACTAGAAAGTGATCAAAAACCAGAGCCTGAGTCTCCACCCACAGACTAACGGGCTCAGCAGGCCAATTAGAGCCCAGCAAGACGCTTAGTGCTGCTGTCACCATCGTCTGACTAATTTATGACAGTGGGGAAGAGGCGACTGTATCTCTCATCTTTTAGAGATGACTCAGTGAGTTGACGAAACATTGATTGAGTATTTGTCACAAATAATTTAAACACGGTAAGGAAACTCTTGTGGAATCATGATAGCTTGTTTTTCACACTGATGGATGATCTTTGAGCTCGAGTAGAAAGAAATTACTTATTTCAGTTTTAGCTCAATTTACAGTAAAATATACTAGATGTCATAAAATTGGGCATTTTGAATTTGTGGGTCAGGTATGCTCCAGTATCTTCTAATATTTCACATTTCACACTTTTCTTGTGCTGGCTCCTGTATCAACAGCAGCTCTATTAAAGCATGGCATTACTTTTTCATTCATGCCTGCTTTCTTCTTTAAGCATCTCCAAAGACATCTTTGCATAATGAAGCAAACCTAAGCAATGCCTTTTTTCACACTCCAATATTCACACTCCAATTCACCAGCTGTGACTGCTGCTTTGATTAATTTGAGTACATAAAATTTTCAATTAACCTGTTTGGGAGTTTATCTGGAAGTGGCGGTCCGGGTGCAGGAAGCGGTAGCTGAGGCGTCCGTTGGGGCCACTGTCTCTGTCTGTGGCCAACACGTGACCAAAGCCTGTTCCTGCAGGCAGGTTTTCTCTCACAGCCATGAAGACCCTCTCCTGTGTGAGCCGAGGAGAGTTGTCGTTCTCATCAGTCACTGATATCCGCACTGTGGCACTGCCCGTCTTCTTCAACTGTCCATGACCTTGGCTGGCCAGCACCGTTAGAAGATACATGTCCTTTACTTCTCTGTCTAGGGCACTCTTTACAAACAGCCAGCCGCTGTCTGCAGCAATGCCGAACCCTGCGGCATCTCCGTCCGGACGCAGGTGATACGCCAGGGGGCTGAAGTAACCTGAGCCAGGGGTTTCTCTGTTCAGAGCCCTGACCTGCAGGAAGCGTTTGTTTATCGGAGTCCCTTCTTTCAGCTCAACACGGTAGGTGAGGGTATCGAACACAGGTCCCTGGTCATTCTCTGCCTGGACGTGAACCACAAGCACAAAGGTGGCGCTAAGCGGGGGTACTCCACTATCCTTGGCAATCACCTGGAGGTCATAACGGGGGGCACTCTCATAGTTGAGGCTCCCTACTAATCGGATCTCTCCACTGCTGCGTTCTATGCTGAAGGTCCTCTGGATTCCACTTGGAGAAGAAAGATCGAAGGTGAGTTGTCCATTGACTCCAGAGTCTCTGTCTTCAGCTTGGACCCGATACACCACTGTGCCCATTTCTGTATGCTCTGGCAGCAGCAGGGACTCCGAGGACGAGGGCAAGAAAACAGGCGGGTTATCGTTGATGTCTGCGATGGTGATGTGGACACGGGTCTGGCCGAAGGCAGGGGGGTTGCCACTGCGGGCCTGCACCTCCAAATCAAGAGCTGACTGGGCTTCATGATCCAGGGGCAGACTGGTCCTTAGGGCCCCAGTGTCAGGATCAACTGTAAAGTAACCTGCAGGGTCCCCGGAGCTGATGGTGTACGAGATATCTTTAGAGGTGCCTGGAAAGAGAGAAAGTTGACAAATACCAGAGACACGTCACCACGGCCCAGGAGGCTGTGCTAAAAGCACTGAAGTAACAGTATATTCCAAAGATGTCATTTTTCAATTTTCATGACTGTAATAGAGCTCTAAAAACTCAGAAAATGAATATATAAACAAAGTTGTGAAGTGAATTTTTTGATTGATGTTATTTCAGAGTTAGGTGTGTATAGTGGCCCAATGCCTATTTATGCAAGTGGTGCAGGGAGCAGAAAATCGCGCTTTTCAGCGTTAACCAGTGTGACTGATAAATGTATACTGAAATGTTCAATATGGGCTGTGGGACTCAAATGTGGGTGTTTGTGAGTGAGTGAGTGAGTGACAAAGAAGAGAGGGCATGTGTTTGTGGAGCCCACCTGTCTTGATGTTGGCCTGAACAATGCCTACGACTGTCCCCCGCAAGACGTCCTCTGATACAGTGAAGTAGTACTGAGTCTGTTCAAACACAGGCGGCGCAACCAACCCCGCAACCACGCTAATGTTGACCCTGGCATTGACTAGGGCAACCAGACCACCTCCATCCTGAGCAGAGATTACCATGGGAATGACAGAGTTGGCCTTCCCATAGACAGATCGAGACAGGGAGATCACACCTACAAAGATAAAGCCGCAGATTAATTAAGTAATTTAAATTAATTAAAATCTTGAAAATACAGTAAAGTGTGAGAAGGAAATGGAAAAGTACTCGCACCAACCTGTGTCTTTGTTCAGAGTAAAGTAAGGGGAGGCCCCTCCAGGTACTGTTTTGTATGTAATTCTGCCATTTTCGCCTGAGTCTCGGTCGTAAGCCGTCACTCTGACAACAGATGTCCCAGGGGCGCTCTGCGTGCTCAAACTGACAGCGTAGCTGACTGGGTAGAAGGCTGGTCTGTTATCATTAATGTCGAACAGATCTACCTTCACATAGGCTACTGAGCTCAGTCCACCCTGCAGAGGAAACAAAAAGCTCTTTTGTTATACCTTGACATACATTAAATCATGAACAGAAAAAACACCCCAGGATTTTTCAAAGCAGGGTTTAGGCCACATTAATGGTGCAAGTAAAACCCAGCAGTAAACCCTGTTAAAATTGCGATGTATAGCATAGCCTCTAAAATATAGTCCCAGCAGGTTTGTGCAGGGATACAGATTGATAGTTTCCCTCGGGAAAGAGCAATATGTCATGACCCGTGGAGGGTGAGAGGGCTCGCCCCAACCAAACAATCGGTTTCATAGGCTTTTCATTTGCAGAAAATACAGTGTAGGCTTTTCATTTGGACCAGGTGGCAAAACCGGGGGAGGCGGCAGTCCAACTTGTTAAAATATTACTGCCTGACAGTTGAGGCATTTCTCCATCTGATTGCTTTAACATGGCCGCAGTAATTTTCTTTCATTTTAAACCTTTTATTTTTTAAGTATTATTTGGCATAAAATGAACAGGATATACTAACTTTTCAGTAAGCCTGCCATTGAGAGCCATTCAAGCTTTATTTTTCACTTGGCTGCTCCACTCCACTTTTTTTTTTGTGCACAGTTGGCCATGTCTTTGCTCTCCTGTCGGTATGAAAAGCACGGCTGCTGTGTTTATAGGATTACTCTGTGGCTCAACGGATTCATATTAAGCATGATTTCAAAACGCAGTGGCTCACCCCATCCACTGCAGTAACAGTAAAGTCGAAGCTGGCCGGCCCTTGATCTCTGTCTAGCGTGGCACTAGTGCAGATCTGGCCAGTCTCCTTTCCAATGGTGAACTGAGAGGGAACAGCGCTGTTAATGCCAGAACCAAGGGAGTAGGTAATGGAGCCAAAGGATCCGCCGTCTGCATCTGTCGCAGTCACCTACAGAGAAGAAAACATGCTATTGGTTAAACATTCCAACATTGTGCATTAAAATTACAATTTATTAAGTTGGAAGGGAAATATCTTACTGGATAAACTCAACAGTTTCCATACTCATTAATAATATTACTCCAACGCCACAGCAGATCAAATCTAAATTCTATTAGAGGGATGTAAGAGTGATGGCAATCCACAAACGGAAACAAGAGCACCATACCAGGTGCCTTCTGAAAGCATCTTTGGACCCGGTCTTTGTTGTTTATCTGAGCCAGAGCATGAGCCAAACAGGCCCTTTGGCAGAGAGAAGCTCTGAGGGAATGAAGGCGGGTGGCGGGAAGGAGGATGACTTCTACAGGCTCTGGGAGGCCTGCCAGCAGGGAAAACTGCTTGCTACGGGAGTGGCGTCTGTCTGCAAAGGACAGTGACAGGGACGGCTGGGGAACAGTGGGATACCACACAGTATGCTTCAATGCAGCGCATTATACCCTAATGTAATGTCCCACTTGCGGTCTGGTTTTAATAACGCCGCACATCTACAGAGGGCTGGAACCGCTGTAGCTATAAAAGCAGCTCACAAGGCATCAGCCAGGGAGCCGACTCAATTACTACAGGATCTCCCAAGACAGTGCAAGGCAAATAGACCAGTCAGATCGGGCCCCTTGGTACCAGCAGTATAATTGTTTGCAAGTGTTGGCTCTGGATCGCAGTTTGCGAGAGATTACAGTAAGGTTAAACCACACAAGTTGATTAGAATTCTCCTTCCTTCCATCTTTTATAAATGGATCTTTTTTTAGGAAAACACTAATTGGAAGAAAATAGAAGCTTGATTCATGCTCTGGTGCTCCAACACTCAGCAACAGGGAGCCCCCCCTGTGTAAGACGGAGTAGTCATCAGGAACATTGCCAAGAAAAATAAGGCAAGCCATGCTTATCATCAAAAGCCGACTTTTTTAAAAGATGGCATTGGTATGAGTGTGAGTAGATGGAAATCATTCATTCGAGGTGATGAAGTTTTGGCTGCGGTAATTCAGGCTCCATCTCTTTCCTGAGCAGATGGCAGACGGGGGACTCAGCAGAGAGCATGCCCCACTCTCTCGACTGTAACTCCTGACAGAGGGTGAGTGGTGTGTAGGAGTGAGGGAGTTGTAAAGCTGGCAGGGACACAAGCCAAAGAGAAGAATAATAAACCACATGAGGAAAGGGAAAACCAAGAGCAATACAAGAAAGCTACTCCATCTTTTAACGCGTGGAGGCCGCAGCTTACTGTAATATTTTATCATTTTTCAGGGGGACAAGTTATTTATAACAACCCCACAGCTTTATATGCGTGTTTTCTTCACAGTTGTTGGGTGAGTGTCAGCTGGAAAGAAAGTTGAAGGAGCATTTTAGCAATACCTGAGTCATGTAAAAAAAAAAAAACTTTTAAAAGCAGGCAGATATGTTACAAACATTTCCCAACAGATCTGTAGGAAAATATTTCCACTCCTGTGACTGACCCATTCACGGCAGGCATTGAATGTACGAGCTATTTGAGGAGACTCTATGTTACTTTCCATTTTAGCCACAACCATCCATAAAAACTTTTTTTATAAAGTACACCCACATACAGTTCATAAAAAAATCAATTGTAAAAAGCCTACATTTATATTTATGATACAAAAATTTGAAAGAAAAAAAAAGAAGAAGGAAAAAAGAAAATGAAAGTTACTTTTGGCGGGCGGGAGCTGGAGCTCTTTTCACTCTATGAATCTATAATGATATACAGTAAAACTTACTGGTGTGTTCACACACATTTCACATTGAATTGAGGGTTCCCAGTGAGTTTAAAAAGTTTAAACTTGAGCAAAGTACAGAGGTAAAGTGTGAGCTACAGAGATACTGAGCTTTTCTGTTCAGAACAAATTCAGAAGAGACAGGGGATTGAGTGATGTGTATGCCATGAAATTAATTTACATGAGGAGGATCCAGTGCTTTAATAATTACGCTTCTCCCAGTGCTCCAAGTACTGCATACAGTGGTGAGGATATTTGAAGTCATTTGTGGTTTGAAAACCTGAGAACAATATGTTCCATGAGTTAAGTGTATGACTTTTTTGTGAAATGCACTGTAAGATAATAAACCACACAATCACATTTGCATAAATCCTAACCACTGTAAGTAGATTGCCTGAAGCAATCAGTCTATTTTGGAATGTGCAGAGACTGCGATTTCAATTCCACTCTCATTGCTAAGTTAATAGTAGCATATCAGTGTCATCTTGCTGGAAGGCAGGGAGTTGTCTGTACAGGAGATTATAATTTTCCACCCACCCATAAGAAATGAGATGTGAGGCCATATGCAAATGAAAATGAGCAGGTCAATTATGGAATCAGATTTATGTCAATATAATCAAACAAAACTTCTTAAATATCAAACCAAAATAAGAATTGGAGAGAGAATAGAACTCACTGAAGCAAAACACATCTCAAAATTATTTGTGTGATTATGTAAACTATTGGTCAGAAGAGAGCTTTGTGTCGGAAGTGCAATCAAAAAGTCAGACAAGAGCTGCAAACAAGAGCTGGCAGAGGAACCGCAAAGCGATACGACAACACAAATAATTTGTTTGTAGGTTATGCTTTACTTTTGAGATTACATTTTTTTTGCTTCAGTGAGTTTTATTATCTCTCAAACGACTACTTTTATTATTACTGATTGACTACAAAATCTGATTTCATAGATAATTAGCCAAACCATGAACCCTGAGAAACTAAATGCATCAAAGATTAAGATAAATCAATAACACATCAAGTGTAAATATCAACAAAGGAAACAAAATTCTTTCAAAGTCTTGAAGAAAGATTGAAACTGGCTTGGGATGTTGCATAAAGCTGCAGTTCAGCAACAATATCACAGCAAGAAGTCATCCATTATTCATCTCGAAACTTTGGCATTTGTACACTTGTGTATTTGCCTTACAAATGCTCTTTGTGTTATCTTAAATGATTTTACTAACAAAGTCTAACTATGAACTCACATATATACATGGGCATACTGTAGATTTTGTGGAAAAATAAATATTTATAATCATATCATATATCATTTAAGATGTGAATTCTCCGCCTTGCAGGGGGGAGAAAAATACCAGTCGCCACTTTGTTGTATCCATCTTGACATGGATACAAGGGGCCTCACTTTCTGTTTCCCACTGACTTTTTACTCTTTTCACTGTAATGTATAGGTATTACGCAAACTCTCTATTTCTATTGGATTAAAAGTTCAAAAGCAGGAGTAATCTTAGATCATCATCAGCAGCCAGCAGTATTCTCCCTACACTTGTGTGTGAGCATGATGGGAGCTGTCTTATCAGCAGGGGAAAGGCAACGTTTGGCCGACTCCTTAGTAAAACAAGCTTGGGGAATCCAAAGATAACTGGGGCACTTTGTGGTTCTCCCATCAGATTCCAGGAGCCTTCCAGGGGAGACTTTCTGACTGACTAACTGTCCAATCGAGAGTACAGGATTCACAGGAGAGAACATGCTTTTGTATGTTTATGTATAATATGTTCAAATGGAATAATGATCCTGAGGTTTTTGGATGCTCCAAAGTGTTCTGGCACATCTAATGTCCTCACTCTGTGGTCTTAGAGTGAGCCAGGCCTGGAAAAGAACAAGCCCGGGATTTAGGTGCTTTCTATTTTTAGAGTTGAATTTCCCAAAAGGCCAATTATAATTCTCATATGACTGACCACTGTGGCTTTCTAGTTCTTGTTGTTAAACTTTTGTGGATAATGCAAGCACATGTATGTCAGTGTGACCTTATTTACCCAAGCTAGCGCTCCTCTATCCATCTTCATTGTGCAGCCATGTAAAAAAGCTCCACTGTGGAAAGAACTAGAGCCAAAACCTGTGAGTAAATGAATGATGTAGAGCCGAAACCATTGAGGCCAACAAGGGGTGAAATGAAGGCGATGTAGTTTTTAATCATGCTCCCCGTATTTTAGAGTGCCCAGTCAAACAAATCTGTCTCACGTAGTCCTCAGTGAAACAAGCCAATCAGGGCCGCACCTCTGCCAATCCAAATAGGCCACAAATGACGGAGTGTGCATGTAAATGTTTGCCAACTGGGAAATTATCACACACATCTATCAAACTCTGCATGCACACGTCCCTTCGGTGTACCTTAGATGCATAAGCAAAGACACAAACACTGGGGATAAAGTCATTGCTCATCCCGGTCTCGAGATGTCTGGGCAGCCAAAGGACGAGACCAAATTCATTCTGCACTCCGATTACACCAAAATCTTCTTTGTATTCACTGGGAACTCTTTGCAAACAAACCAAGCACAGATGAGTATGCAGCAGTGGCTACTGTGACTCTGGCCCATATTAAACTCTGCAACTTTGTGGCATAAAGAAATGTTCAGAAAATACTGGATGACATCTCTGAATCTCTTAAGCTCAAATTTATGACTGAGCCTGCTTTTATCTTACTTGAGGAGTGCTGTTACTTAAAGCACCATGTGTGACACATTGGCCAGTTGGCCGTGCAGCTGAGATGGGTTTAAAGAAATGCTTAAGTTACAGAGAACGGTGTGGATGTTGAACAGGAACAACTTTCAATCCCTCGGGATCTAGAATAAAGAGGACCTTATTTACTCAACTGTGGAGACTTAAACAAGGTAAGGGAGCTGAGTACTCCACCCACAAGAAAGATTTGAGCTGCCATCTTTATAATGAGTAGCTTAAACTCCAGTAATACTCCAATATATGTCAATCTGATCAGAGATTTAGAGCAATATCAAGCCCAGTCACATCCTTTTTCTCCAAATGTGGAAACTTTCCAGATAATAATTCAATAATGATGAATAATCAGTATCAAGAGTAATTTTAATGACAGTTTCACAGACATGACCAATTAAGCCTGTAATAGCAGGACTTCCACAAGAGCAATGAGATGTAGCATGTGATAGATTGACGGAGTGACATGGAGATCATTAAAGGAGAGAAAAGGCAAAGAGGAAAGCGTAGGCTCAAAGAAATCAAACGAGTGGGTGCGTTGCAGAAATCTGGACTGAGAGTTGCTTTGAGCTTTCACAGCTGGTGCGAAGCCGTGCACACTCCTCTCCCTCTATTGTCCTGGCATCACTTCTGAGGAGAGCAGAGATGAGGAGAGCGAGGCGGAGACCTCCTAAAGGCCTCTCTCACTACTCGCTAAAGTAGCAGATAGGCAGGTCAGAGACTTTGTGACATGTCCGCCACCACACTAAAGACCCAGACAGAGACCACACCGGCCCGGTGGAAGAAAGAAGCCCACACACTGTTGACGAATACATGAAAACTTTGCACAGACAGTATTGTCTGGATTCCAACTAACCATGTGTGAAAGATTGTGGTGGTTAGTGAGGAGACAAAAAGCTGAAATCTTCACTGCATAGTTTAAGACATGTGTAAGGTCTACGAAATGGTGACATTAAATACTGCCAAAGTGTGGCCTGTGATGTCTGGCTGTTTTGTGAAAGTGTGATAAAAGTAATGAGATTTTGAAAGACATCCCAGCTGAAACAGAATGAAGGATGTTCAAGAATAATCCCAGCTGTATTATTGTGTTCTTCAGCTAGACTACATATGCATATAGAGCAGGTCTACGTAGTATGAGAAAGCCAGAGCACATAAGACACACAAAGACTGAAAGACTATGCTATGATAAGCTATGATGTGGAACATCCCTGGCTGTGAGGTGAGCATGACGTATAAAAAAGGTCTTTAGATTTTTTTTAGATTTGCTGGAAAGCGGAGTGCTATCTTGTGTATTCCTCTAACTTCTGGTCATCTTAGTACTTTAAAGTGTATAGTTAAAACAACAGTTCATTAAAAATGCAAAGACATAGTTTTGCCTGTGTAAAGGAAAAGGGGCTGCTTGCATTGCAAAGTCTCACTATCAGCTATGTGCTAATTTAACTTTAAAAACACATTTTTGCCATCAAGTTGAGGCTTTAAGAGATTGTAAAATTTGGGGTTAAAATGAAAGGCCTGTGGATTGATGATGGCTTGATGGTGATGCTGCAGGTCAGGGGGGTCATTAAAAACGTTCAATATCCACAGCGAATTTAATGGAAATCCAGCCGACAGTTTTTGAGACCGTTTATCATCGACCAGTGTTGGAGGAATTGGTGCACTCATACAACAATACCACCATGCTTCAACCCCACTGCTTTCGGGAAAAAATCATTTTGGTTGGAAGCAAGTCTTTGTGTGTGGCCCACCCAATATATTCACAGGAAACACTCAAATACAGCAATTCAAGCATGACTCCTTTGAATGAAAATTTTACATCAGCTCTCAATCATCCTATGCATAATTTCTCTTGTAAAAGCCTCTGCAACATTACACTGGCATTGGCAGAGCAATATATTCTTTATAATTACAGAACAAATGGCTATGTAGCATTGTATTCATCATTAGCAATTCAAATTCACAAAACCCTCCTTCAGTATCCCTGCATGACTTCACTTGAACAATCTATTCCAGATTTGTCAAGTGCTCTCTCCATCCAGATGTCCATTAAAATACATCTGCTGTATTGGGGTATCCCTGTGAAACACCATATAACTGTCAAGGTCAGTAACCATCTTAATCACACTGATTTCTCCAAAAATATACAGTTATGTGCCAGTTGCCAAATCATATCATCCAGAACTGTCCTTTCACTATGGAAATTAGTTCCAACTGTCCTTGCAGGGCTAATGTTTCGACCAGACTGTAACTGTGGATGAACACTAATAAAATCCATTACACATGTGCTAAAGGATAAACATGACAACAGATAATATTTTACACTAAATTTTTTCCAGAATTGTATGGTCTTGACGTGATTAAGTTACCCAGTCTAAGTAACTTGTGGCTGCCTTTGGAAAAACTGTGCAACTTTGACTAGTATGTAGCAGGAAAGCAACATTTTGCCAACCTAATGGCTCCAGCAGGTCCTTCTGTCCTAGTTTCTCAGAATGGGATTGCCTCACCTCTTTTAGGGCATAAAAGAAACCACTTTCTGACACAAGGAGACAAAGAAGTCTTGATTTTAAAATCAACAATGGTTCCATGACCTGCAGCTTTTCATCTTTCTCTGTGTAGCACACTGACATAAATGTGGAGGGTTAAGGACAGCAGGTTAGTATGGTGTAAGTTCTACATATCTGGCAGAGGAACAGAGGGGAGGTAATCTAGCAGACGGGGATATAATGACACTCGGTGCTAGAGTGCAGACACGGGACAGGATAAGGTTTCTGTCTCTTTCCTTTCCTCTCACACATCACTCACCATTACTACTACACTGCTGGAAAAAAGTGAGTCAAAACATTGTGACTGAGTTTCTGTGTGTGAAGAGGGTAGAAGGTCACAGTGTTGATTAATTAAATATAATATAACATGTCATTTAAGAACATGAAGCCAGAATCTTATTTTTTATGTTAAAAAAAAACAAGGCTTGTTCAAAGCATTTCTAGTTCTCACTCGTCAGTTTTGTTGGAATTACTGTTCTCTTCTTTTAGGATTATACATGTAATGACATTATAGCAGGATTAAGAATTTGGCAAGAAATGTTCACAGTATACTGCTTTATTCTGTTGATAAGAATAGGACTCTGTCTTGGAGAGCTGTTCTGTCCTAGCAGCTCATCCCTATCGTTATGACCTGAAATCCACATTAAAAGTAAATGCCTGTAAAAATAACTTATTGAAGATTGATTGCTAGAAAAAAAGAAATACTTCAAATGAACAGCTAATGCTCTGGAACCAATGCACTTATCAAGTGGCAGCTTGGCATTTATTATCAAATATTTGCCCTAATGATGGTTAATCCTGGTTAAAAGTTATTTTGCCCTCCTGTTCCTGTTCCGCTCACGTTTTGGGACTTTTAACCAGGACGTTATGTCCAAACTGAAGACCCGTCTTGATGAGAGGACTAACAGATTCATTTTCATTTTGACACCAAAAGAGTCTGGGGACATGTAAATGTCAATGCGATAGACTGGGGCGCTCTTCAGGAAAATGATAATGCTATTGTAGAATTAAATTTTCATTCACAAGTTTATATTATCATTTAAATATAGTCCCCTATAGGCTTTCATAAAGCAGCCTGTTAGTGGTTCTGACAGAATCTAACAACATAAGAAATGTAGAGTCTTCAGAATAAAAATATCTAATTTTAAAGTAGAGCTCAAACTTGCCTGGAGGTGTTTCTGAACCTGTCAGGGTTCCAAAGCACCACACGTTTTTTAAGTCTCACAATGCATGTATAATATATGGAGGCACTCTTTGTAGTTTGCAATTTAAGAGTTGTGACAAACTTCAGTAGTTGGAAGTTAGGTGGCCTGCATTTTTTTTTAACTTTCATTAGACTTTCTTCTGAAACTGAAGCGTCTGTCTTTCATCTAGACCCTGCATCTGGAAGTGATTAAGCGTCAAACCATTTAAGGAGAAAGGGTTCCACAAAAGGCAAAATGAGCAGAGAAGAGAGATATAGTGCAGCTAAAGAAAAAAGGTAGGGCCAATAGAGCTGAATAGAGCCGAAGCAACATTCAAAACCTGACGTTTAATACTAATTTTTAGTTCAAGTAATCTGTGCAGGTTAATTCATTAATTATTAAAAATATAAATTATTTCAATAATGCAGGCAAAAAGGCCTACAGAGGGCAAGGAAGTAGAGTAGAGTAGATGAATGTAGCTGCTCTATAATAAGATTCTGTGTATAGTACTACTGTGTATCTATAAGCACATCCTAGGTCACCAAGAAGGAATGTGACTTCAACACCTTTGTGTTTTTAAAAGCCCTCTGGTGTGTACTAACCCAGTCAATATTTGATAAGAGCCATGATCCCAACAGGTAAACTGGGAAAAGTCCTGTAGAAGGACAAAAATAAATAAATAAATAAAATCAAACCTTTGCAATTTAATTTTGAAAAGCACATGGGTGGAAAGGTTAGCGGGGGCGGGGATCCTGGGAAAAGGCCTGCATGCCAGACATGTTGCTGACCTTGGTGCAGGCTCACAGCTGGGGAGGACTTTGCCATAATGTGCTGCATTTGCCACCGCTGACAAACTCTTCGCACACAATATCAGGGATTATTCTCAACGAAGGCTTTACTTTGGCTAGAAAAATAAATATGACAAAAAACTCCACTGGAAGCGTAAATGCACTGGTGTGTGTGGCGTTAACCCTTGGCCACCTGGAATGATAGAGGCAGCTCAGTAACCCATCTGAGAGCCTCCTGTTTAAAATATTAGTCTATTTATTTTCCAGAGGTCAAATGGGAGAAACAAACCTGCCGCTATTTTCTTATTCATGCTGACCACTAATTAGCCAGTGGAAAGAAAGCAAAGAGAAAATTGCTAGTTTGAGTTATTTGAACTGAAGAATAATCATTTTGAATGACAATGTCATAACAAGATGTGGAGGTTAGAGGATTTAAAACAAACAAGTGGGTTGGAGGAGCCTGCCTTTTACTTCAGTTTAATATTTCTAATGGATGTATAATTATTTGCTATTAGCTGCCTTGCAGATGTTTTAGAGTTTTACGCATTTATTTAGATCAACTAAATGTAAAGAGTAAAAATCTAGGTTAACTGGAACATAAACAGACTTGACTTTTAACATGAAGGGGCACAATGCTAGTAAAATGCTCTTTTATACCACAATAATGTGTGCAAATGCCCTAACCTGCAGTATAAATGCAGCCTTTTGATGTGACATGACATGATGATTTTACATCGGCGCGCACTGCTGAGGGTCACAGTACACCTCTGAAGTAACCTCCAATAACCCCAAATCACCACAAAAGTCACCAGTAAAAAGCCTCTGACACACGCCCCAAGGTCCAGTGTGGGAGATGAACCGATGCTCGAAGCTCGCTGAGTAGATCCCATCTCACCAGACATCTACGAGGGAGGAGCTGACCTCGTCTAAGACACCCATGGAGTCAGGCCGGTCAGGCTCTAACTTGGCTCCGTTTCAGCCCGTCATCCCTTTCACAGCCATCCAATAGCTGTGCTGAGCTGTGGTCTGCTGAGGCAGGCCAGGCGGTGGATCCCAGGGTCTGGTCTAGGTGGGAGGGGAGCTAATATGAACCATGCACAGCGTGTGGGGGTGCAGGAGGACTGATGTGGGCTAGGCTAGTGCTACAGCTGCCTGCAGTGGTTGGGAGAATGCCCACTGAGCATGGCATGCACAAACACAGCGCAGACACGGCTGCAGAGCCAGATTGGAGCCTGGTTCACAGAGATCCACGGGCCCGTTTGATGAGACTATTCAACACTGGAGTTTGTCCTCTCATCTCTGTGCGAGCCAGGTCTACAGTACAGGATGCCACATTCCTGTGATCAAGCTGTCCTTCAGTAAATTTGTGATCACAACTGGCAACAAAGAGCACTGCATTCATCAATACTGAACCAGTGGAGTCAAATCAGCCCAAACTCTCTGGGAGACAGTAAACTCTCCATCTCTGAGATGCATTCATCTTCTGCAATTGAGACATTCAAAGGGAGTACCATGCAACCACATGCTAATTTGATCAATCGGTGGTCAACTCAAAGCAGCAAATATAATCATTAATAATGAATAACACACTGGAGACATCAGCTTTAAATTGACTTGTCTACATTGATTGCTTGATTTAAATGTGCATGAAGAACTCTCCTCTACACGCAGAATCACACACAGATGCTGAATTTGTGACACATATGGACATGGATAAACATATAGACACAAATACACAGTATCACTTTGCGTGCATTCACAGTATTGCATATCTCTATCTGAGGCTGAGGTCAGCAGTTAGAGCAAGACTGGAATGGTTTGGTCGAGTTTCCCAGCGCAGCAGGGGGAGCCAGATCTGTGGTGTGGCAGGGACTCAAGTCTTCCAAAACTCTGCAGCTCTTACTATCGCGCCCTAATGAAATACCAAAACTTCATCTCTCAGCTGCCTTCATCTTTCTGAGGGCAGGAAATGGGAAAAGAGGCAAACTTCAAGAAAACACTGACATTTTTAGGTGGTTGATTTTATAGTAGAGATTTAACCCAGTATGAAGGACATGTTTACTGACAGTCATACTGCCATTGCAATTTCAGTTCAGCTTGCTGGAAAACAGTAATTAAAACAGGCAGTTTGGAAAGCAGAGACAGAGTATTGTCTCACTGTATGTAGTTGCTTATGTTGAGTGTCTAGACCTGTCCAGTCTCATAGGAGGATCACACAAATCAACCCTTAAATGGAAGATGTTCTATATTTGCAGCAAACCAAGCATGAGGAATTTTTAACACACAATAAAGGTTTCTAAATTCCTTTTTTTTTTAGTGTTCTTTTGGCTTGTAAAAATTGCATTTTAGATTCAAAACACTACGTTGCATTCAACATTATGATGATTCATCGATAGTACACAGAAGAGCTGGTGTCTTTAAGGCTGGTACTTGAAACAGCTTGACAGAGCCACTTACTTCAGTGACGCAAATTGTAAATAAATCAATAGATCATCAGCACAGTGCTTACATGTTCTCTGAATGCATTAGGCAGTGGCTCCACTATGTGACAGTTCACGTCATTACTCAGTTTTCTCACCCCAGGCAGTGGCTGCTCCCCATAATGATGAAGTTGACAGACTTTCCTGCCAGCATGTGGCTTGGAGACAATTTAACTTAATTAAACCATAATTCTGCTGTTATATGGCACCAGCATTTCCTTTAATGTTCATGTGGTAAAGAAATCATTCAACCTATCAGCCATTCTCCTATACTAAATGCTATTTATTAAGGCACAAAAGTTAATGTTGAGTTGCTTTATTAAAAGAGATGACATCCCAACCAAGCTCATTTATAATTTCACTTGACTCAAAAAGTCCAAGTTAACCAAAACAGTGTATGTCTTAAGCAGACAGTTCTTGCACAGTCTACAGGACACATTTCAGCAGAATTTCCCAGTCGTCTGTCTCACATCTGTCTGATGGATTAGATACGATTTGATTTTAATCAATGCAGCTGTCTACATCAATCAAGTAACGGCTTGCTCTTCACTTGCACTTCACATCAAGCATATTTTTGGGTTTCAAGCTAGATGTTGCATGTCCTTGTTCTCTTACATACTGATGGACGCTCTGAGTTTGATCATCCATTTAAACATTCAAGCATATTACTGTAAGCCTACTTATTAGCAGGAGACCAACTACAACAGCCACAGCTTTACTGCGGTACTCTTGTAGTAATGTACTCGGTCCTGAGGGAAGAGAACTGAATCAATCTGTAATGTTGCTCTCTGCAAGTTAAGGCAGGGAGAGGAGGTTTGGGATGGGGGGGCCGGGTGAGTCAGGGCATCGGGGTCACCAAGGCCTACTGGAACCATACACATAAACACACCCTGTCACTGACTGATAAACATTGCAAACAAATGAAGACTGCTCAGGCAGGCTTCTGGCATGCACGCGGTTTCTCCAGTAAAGTCTGTTTAACTGTAAGCCCAGTCCTGAAGGAAGTCATCCCTGGTTCAGACGTGGGTTGGACACAAAAGGACAACACACTCTGGCAATGGAAACGGTCCGGAGAGCTGAGTGTCTGTTTGGATCTTTTTCTTTTGTTTCGCAGAGTCGCATAATTTCGCGAGTCAACAGAGATTTATCTTGAGCGGACAGAGAATCATGTACAGGCAGACAGATGAGCGCACACAGACACTCACGCAATATGTACTATAACTTTCCAAACAGTTCCCTGCCAACAACAAACAACAGCTGTTCTTCACATAAAACTCTGGCTCTGTCACATGGAGATGGATAGAGATATTGGCCCTCTGTCATCGTTGCACCTTTTATCTTGTTTTCAAGCTTGCTGGAAAATGTGATAATGAGTTTTTCCATATTTCCACACGTAAAACTACGTCAACATCTAAACTGGAACCCTTTCTGTTATGTTAGAGGCCGTTTCCTCCTTGACATATTCAATATGGTTACTATGTGATGTTTGTATGTTTACCATCTGAGATGTTCGCTCTGATTCATGAGCAGTTTTCTTTTTCACACAAATTCTTTTGAGCCTCCAAAGCAATAGGTGGGTTCCATTTCCTCGCTAGGGTATTTATTTAGTTCTGAGCAAAATATTTAGGTGATAGGGTAATTATATTTTATCTTGTATACATGTCCAGTCCCCTCCTTCATGTGATTCATTTCAAACAATCCCTTCTGAGTATACATAAGGTAGTCAGTGAGCACTTCAGTTGTTTCTCAAAGCAGAAGGGACTTCCACAGTAAACATGTCCTCCACAAGATTACACTCATGCAAGCTCCTCAAAGGAACACACACAATACTGAATCAAACATATTTCATCTATTTGAAGGATAAAAACCTGTTTGGGTTATACAAAAGCTGAGATTTAGCCAGGACTTTCCCCGATGACACCCATGGTATATTCATACACACCTCAAATTTACCCCACACACTACCCCAGAGCACTTATCCACAAGCCTGAGTCTGTTCAGTGATTACATTTCCTGCTTTTTGCTGAGCAACGAGACTTACATAGGATGGGCTTGTTATCATCAAGTGTCTGGATATATGCTTCAGTATTAATTACTTGCCCAGCTGTGCAAGGGAATGCCTTCAGTGTGCATCTGGTGGAAAGAGGCTCAGTGATGAAACTTTACAAGCTTTCCACTCTGTTAGTATTAGCAAATCAGAGGTTTAAGCATATATTTGTATCTGTTGTTTGATAAAGCACAATAATAAAGGGTCCATTCACCCAAATCACAGAAACACATAGTATTTGACCATTAGTGGTAACATTTCTGTTGAAAACTTGGAAGGGTCTCCAAAAGCAAATTGGGCCGAGGTTGGGGGCCAGACTAAGGACAATTTAAAGACCATGTGGTTGAAGTGGCTTGAATGTGGGAGAGTCGCCTCCCCCAAAAAGAGAAAGCTGGGCCCATTGTTTCAAGCAAGGCCTACAGTAGTAGCCTGGTAGCCAGGTCTGTACCCATGGGGAGCAGTAAGGCTCGCCCAAAAGAACAAGGACCTGCCACAAGGCCAGGTAAAGTTGGGGGCCTTAGTAGAGTAGTGTCCCATTAGGATTCCCCAAATGAATGGGGATATTTTCGATAAAGCTGCAATGAAGAGTATGATAGAAGCAGCAGATAGTGTACATGAAGAAATACAGGGCCACACCTAACAGAGTTGTTTTGCCTTTAGTGTGCCTTACTATGCCAATATATACTCAGATAAGGGATTTATCTGGTTTTCACTGAAAATAAGGGAAGGGTTTCCTTCCTAAATGAGATATCCACCACTCAAGCAAAAACCAAGCAACTGAAAATGAAAATACTTGCTACTATAACGGAATTCCTTTGTTGTCAAAAGAGTAAACACATGAAGAATGAATCTCTTCAAGGAACTATAAAACAATTCCCTGCTTGTCCGAGCCAAGACCTTACTCAGCTTAGAGTGACCTAGGAAACCTGTCCTGGGTGTTTTCTTGCCCCCTACCCAATACATGCTGGGATAGGCTATAGGTTCTGTGACCCTGAAGAGGACAGTGTAGACAACGTCTGAAAGAAAATGATATATATAAACCACTATAGTGAAAATGTTCTAAAAACTCTAATTGAATCACTGTATATCTACTTATTTCTCATTTCAGTCTTGCCTTGATATCTTGAAAGTGATTAAAGCAAAAACCACATCTTTTCTGTCTGTTCAGAAATTTGCTTCAGTACCATATAAGGTGTTAACTCTCTGTTGTTCCTTGTACTGCTGGTATTGTTTCTTTGCATGTACAACATCATTATTTTTGATACCTAAAGAAAAAGCAAGAGATTTGAATTGACTGTTTTTTGAAACGTGATGTCTTGAGAGCTCTCAGTTGTCCACCCCAACCCACGTAGACACACAGTACTTGATCATGTTTGTAAGAGTTCATGCATCTGCATGTGTGTGATTTACACAGAAAGGGGTACAAAGCATACATAATGTAATCCAATCAAGCAGAAAGTTCGGACTAACATGTGAGGTCCTTGGTCACAGGTCAGCCAAACGTCCAGCTGCCCTCCGTGACCTTCGGCCCGGCAAACATCTATTCTGTCTTTCATCTGGTAGCCAGTCACCCGCCACTTATGTCAGGGAGGCATATGAGGTTCTTCAGCCTTCATCAATAACCGTAACTTTGAGGTAGACAAGTGAATTATGGCACAGGAAAAAGGAAGGATAATATAAATCACAGATAAACTGGCACCTAAGTTCTCCCTGGAGCCTTTGTGTTTTTCCATGATCCAAGTAAATGTTGTTCTGACTTTGTAATTAAAGACTGCTCTGATGTTCTGAGGTATGATATTATAGGGCATCTCAGACCAGCAAATGATCTTCAAATAAGCCACAAGCAGTAACCCACTTATTAACAAGCGAGTGAAGTCAAAAGACAACATTTCGTCTAATGCTTTAATATGTTCCGCTACAATTCTGTAGCATTCACACTCTGTCATTTAGATGTTGGAGTCAATGCTTCATTGGGCACGCTGAAACCCCATTTCCAACCGTCCTCTGTGTTTCATTTTGTCTCAATTTGTGGCTACTTGTTCAGTGAGTGATGAAAATGTTAGAAGAAACCAAACAAACTGCACCGAGCTAAACTGACCTCAGGAACACAGCAGAGAAACATCATCGTTATAACTGAATGCATACATCATACACACAGAAAAGGTGAACGGGTCATCATCTATCATCTCCTTATCTGCAAACACATTCAACGGGTTCAATGTGAATTTTTGCTGTTAGTTTGGTTATGGTAGGATCGTGTTCCAGCAAAACATATGTCATGGTGCTATGGTTAATCTCAAATCCTTTCTTGTGTGAGAACAGATAATCGGTTGCCAGCACAGCTTCATCATCATCTGTTTCGTGTGAATACCACACTCTGGAGAATCCCTCATCATCAGACATACTGTACCTTCAGCTGGAAGCCAAACGATTTCTGGCTGCTGATGTCAGTATCTCTCTTACGCCTCGCTCATTTGATCCACGGGAACATACCTGTTGCTTTTTTCAACTCCAATAATGCTGATCCACTCAAATTCTTGAGTCAGAGACCTTTTTTAACAAGTAACAACTGCTACTTTTATACGATTGACTGCATGTCATTTTGATAAAACAGTGGTAAGAAAATGCAATCAGTTACTGCAGAGTTTATAGTCACACTTATGAGGTCAATGTAATTCTCGCAAAAATGTAAGTAATATTTTCTAGTTTTTAGTCTTAGATCAAAGATTATTTATCAAAACCCAATTAGGATGTTTTTTTTTTTAAACTCCCTTACGTTTTAATGCCAAAAGGTGCAGACAAATGAGATTTTAAATTAATCTTGAATATTCTCTCCCACGCAATGCTGCGCTCTACTTCCAACCACATTCAATCAACTCACAAATACAGCATATTTACTGAAGTCTGACATTTTACTTCAACCAAGTAACTTTACTTAAAGAAAGTCATTAGTAATGCATCAAAAATGTGCCAGATGCAAAGCATGAAAATGTCGTTTCACAATTTTTCAAAGAGCCAACACACAACATGGACAATATACCATGATGCATATCTTTCTTATTACTACCTATTAACAGGAGAACAATCTATAGTTATGTATGCCTTTATTCTGAATAAATAAATGCATTTTTAAACAATTCAGAAAATGTCGCGCTTCAGTGACGTGCATCTTGCCATTTGTAGAATAATCCAATTACAATAGGTCAGACTGTTACAACCAACTGGCAGTGGTACTATTTGTGGTTGAAAAACTCATTACTCTACATTAGTTCTTGTGTCTTGCAAATGCTGTTGTTCAGTTGAACAAATTTATAGTCATGCATATTAGTCTTTCAAACATGGCCATAATAGTTACAAATTAGCCCGTTTAAGCAGCGTTAGAGGACATTACACAGGAATTGAATGGGTTAATGTATCATATCCTGCTGGGAGACCCTGGGCACTAACCTCTTTGACTCTCTGTTGAGCGCTTTGACTCTAGACCCCTGATACAATGGCAGAAATAAATCACAGTTTGATTCCTGAGGAAAGATTTATCGAAAGGAGTGGAATGTGTCAGAGGGTGTAAGGACTGCCTGACCTAACAGACACAACAACAGTCAAAGGTCACCGTTTCTCTTCCTTGTCTATCAGACTGGGGAAAGAGGAGGATGGCAAGGGTGTTATGCTGCAGTTAGTGTCCCTCAAAGGAAGGACAGAAAAGAAAGACTAAAGATCTGTCGTGAACTACAGGAGGCCGTTTTAAACAGCAGCAAAAGTTTCCTGTAAACCGCAAGATGTAAATGTTTATTTTAATAGCCGGGAATCGTATAAAGCCTCCAGTTTAATCTTGTTTACAAACCTACCTGCACTGTGATGACTTTATGTGAAAGGATTCCAGAGGACAAGAGGCAAAGTTGTCCAGATTTCTTTGGATGGCGCATTAGTTTGCCGCTATTTAATGAGGCAGTTTGGTATTTTACTCAAATTCTGCCTCACTCCTCATAGGCAATAGGCAATAGGCCATACACATACCAGACTTTGATTTGGGCAAATGTGGGTTTGTAAGTAAAGGGGATATGACTTTTCTTTAGCAGCTCCATTGATAAATTGTATTTTTACAGCTTGAAAACATTTTCCGTAAGTCATTCTTGCCTTTTTCGTTCTTCATGGGTCTACTGTAACACACCAAGGACCTATGATCAAACGTGTTTCTCTTTACAAGTACGTGTTCTTGCATCTAAACTGACAGCAGATTAATCCTCATATGCTCTTTATAGTAGAGGCAGAAATTCTCTCGGCACCTGTTGCATGACAAATGGCCGGAAAAAGCCTGTAAGATGCTGCTTTGTACTTCTGAAGAGCCTATTCCTGATAAAGAACTGTGTATATTTCAAGTCCGATGTTACTGTAGAAGCTGAGGCATATCCTCATTTAGAGATAAGAGCAGTCACAGTGATATTTTAGTATAGGCATACAGGAGAGGTCATGAAAGCATTAGAGCAGATAAAGAGGAGGGACACAGACCTTGACCAGATCAAAGAGAGGTGTAGGGTGTTTAGTGACAGGGGCTACATGGCAATTCAAGCCCTGAAGTGGGGAGGATAAGCTGTCCGAAAGACACATGCGTCCATGTCTTGCATTTCTGGTGCCTTTCTGAAACGGGAGAGGAGCCAAGACGAACACAGTGAGGCTGCCGGGGTCACTGGTTTCGTGGGTATTGGATGATCTGGTGCAAGTGGCAGAGCGGCTCTAAGCCAGCCAGATAAAGAGAGAACTGCTGAAAGATTAACTAAATAAACAACGCAATGAAAAAAAACTGCAGACAGATTTAGCTTGAGATGAAAAGAAAATAAGGGAAATGTTGTTTTTTTTTCCATTTGTGACACCAAAGAACAAGGTCGATTCAATTATTTTACCAGCCATTAAAAAAGGGAGAATTATTTTTCATTTAGCATGTCTCTGTTTCCAGCACTAAGTGATGCATTTAAAATTGAAACTGAACAGGGCCAACTGCTCTGGGAGAGCAGAGTTGGTTTTGAGGGGAAGATAAACGTGACCCAGTTGAGCATAACAGTAGGAGAGCGACTGTGAAGGAGAAACAGACGGAGCACATGGCACCCCTATGGTGCTGATTAACCCTGCCTTATGACACGACTGTCTTCATGAAAACATTACAGCTAGCATTACAGATCACGTGTTATGGAGTATTTTCTGAAATATTAAAGCTTCAGTGTTGGTCCATTATACTTCCTGTTCAGTAGGAAATCATTAAATTTGGGATGTGGCATAGAAAAACCTCTACGATTTTCTCAAATTGTGGAACTCAAGACTCATTTAAGCATCTTGCTCACATGGCAGGGTAGAAAATGATGGTTTGAACTCTATTATGGTTTAAAAACTGCTGATGTGTATTCTTTATTGGAAGCACTGGGATTGGAAAATAAAGCCACATTAAAGAACACCAACAACGCTCAAGATAATACATAACCATTATGTGACCACATGCTTATGGTTTCAGTCTGAGGTTCTTCTCTGAAAATGGAAGTGAATCTTTGTGTTGCTGTCCTCTGTTCTGTTGTATTGATATGAGCCTAAAAACACAAACTGCAAATTTATCTGAGACCTTCCATTGTAAAGTATTTCCACGCAATCTTTTAAGAAAGCACACACGATTAATTTACATCTGCCAGTCATACTTGTCTGAAAGTGTAAAAGGGTGCATTGTACGATGAGGCCAGGAGCAAATTTAGTACCCTTTTACAAAGAAAGGAAACGGGGAAAAAACTGTGAGGAAAAAGTGGGGAAAAGTAAAGCCAAAGAAAAAACACTAATCCTCCAACCCCCTGTTCCCAGTTTCCTCTGAGGCTGGGGCCTTCCAGGGCTCATTCAGCAACAACTATACAATGTTTTCTTTCCCTTTAACAGATTACATCAGCACACTAGAGTCTATTCCCTTCAACTACAAACAGTTGCAGTATCTAACAAAAGTGTCTTTAACTGCGGGTGCTGTGAGGGGCCCTGGTGTTCAAGCATCAGCATACTGGCAGAGACATATGGGAGAACACAAAAAAATAACCTGATATAACACAGGTCACTGCAAATAGCTAATAAAAGACGCACTATCTACTGCACATATATGTATTACAGATGCATTGGAAATTCTCAACTTTGAATCCACTAATCCAGCAGGACCACATACAAGGCTTGCAAACATTTAAATAAACCCCTGAATGTGGGGTAATGAGGGATTAGTTGTGGCTTTCATAAAGAAAACCCAAGGTTATGTGGGCTATTTAAGTGTTAATAGCAGAAAAGAAAAATGGAACAAAGAAAACATATTGTAATCCAAAAAGCCAATGGGAAATGGGGACTGTGGATTATTGGCAAGTCATGGGATCTCTCAAACTTTGCTTCACCAGTATAACTTAAGCTCATTTGATGGGTTAAAGATTCAGATGTCACATGGTAGATTCTTTGGGGGAGAAACTGGCTCTGTGTGTAGAGAAACGATAAGCAGATCAAGCACTCCGCAAGGGGATTACATCTAAGGGCACAGGCTCAAAGTGGGGAACCCATTAAACTGAGAATAGCAGGTGCATGGCCAAAGTTGGACGGTAGGATCTTAAATTTTACATTGTTACATAAGAAACCGAACTGTTGCTACTCTACTCTATATTGGTGTCATCATATATATATTCGGACAAAAAAGGACTGAAGAAGTGTGACATGGTCACCACCTGTGGAGTAGCACCAGGTTTCTGAACTGCATGATAAGATTTTCGTCATTTATTGTATAATAAAATGTGTAGTAATGAAATATTGAAATATTCAAATTTAACCTCAATCTCTGATGTGTCTTTTCACAGATTGGACCCTCATATCAGCAGCTTTTCACTCTTTTATAATGCCAAATCTGAAGAAAATGCAAATGATGACCCAGAAATATCAACTCTGAGCTAAAGCTTCAATCAGTGATCAATAATTAATGGAATGATATCAGCATCCGTTTGCACCATGTGCACATAATTCACCATGCCAACAAGATGTTTCTGCGGATCATGATTACTGCCTTTTTTTTTTAAGTCCCATTAAGCAGTTTTGTGGGGAAACATGTATTTCTTGGTCAAACACTCGCTTCGGAGATCAAAGCTTCAGTTTTAGAGATATTTCACTTCACTTTCTTCTGCGCGCTGTGTGGCCTTTGCTTAGAGGTTTAAAGGACAACACTGTTGAAAAAACACACTTCACACATTTGAAGTCTTTGGTTTTATTATTAAGATCTGACTTAAGACCCTTTGGCTGACAAGAGACTGACTTTTTTTTTTGTAAGCTTTTCTTTGTTTGATAATTCACTGCCCATTTGAGGTGGATTTCTTTTTTTTCTCTTTTTTAATGTTCTAATGAAGGCAGGATTATTTGTTGACATTCAAGGAAATCTTTAATGACAGAATAAATCTCCAGCCCAGTACCCAGAAATGCCCAGTAAGAACACCTTGGGCTTTAATAATTCTGAAGTTAACAAAGAACAGATACTGCAGAGCTATTAACCCTAGTCTTAAAAAAAGAACTTTTATAATCTCCTGAACTTTTTAACTTTTTTCGACTGCTTTCATCATTTGTCTCTTAGATCACTGTCACTCCAGAGACAATGACTAGGCGAGTGAAGGGGTGGCTATAAGCTTTCCCAGACCCGACCTCAGCCGAGGACTATGTGTTTATGAGGTGCTTTCGAAATGGGATGATGTCACACACCGGCTGTGAAAACATGTTAGGCGGCCGTTCCATCGGCCCTAATGAGAATATTAGCAATGAACAGCGCAGTGGGGAAATGTGCCGAAGGAGCAGGCGGCGTGGATCTGAGTGTGTGGCCTGTTTACCCCCCCTCCCCCTCCCTCTCTAGCATCTGAGATGGGTGGCACCTGAAACCTTCAGGCCACCTCAAAACAAACTGTGAACAAACTGATCTGGTACACCAATTAGATACTGGACTCACTCCCAAAACACAATAATTTGTAACTTGTCTAGAAGATGCAAAGCTGTATGAAAATATCACCTTATATAAGATACTCTACTTACTTTTGTACAAAGCAAAAGACCAACCAAGCTGTTAGCTTTACTTCAAATACATAATACTGCTTTCTATGTTGATATTGGTTATACCTGCAGTAGTAGTAGAAGTAATACTGAGCACATTGATGTGGCATAGAACTCCCCCCCCCAAAAAAAGAGAGAAAACATGTAAGCCACCCTCCCTTGTATGCATGACGTGATAATTCATTAGGTGAGACCTGACTTTTAACTCCAGTAAAAGCAAAGAACTGCAGTGATGGTGCCTTTCCTGAATTCTTGGGTAAAGTCCACTACAGAAAGAAAATTGTGTTTACTCTGGATTCAGCAGGTGAAATAGAGTGAGAAATATTGACCCTGGTCATAACTGAGGTGTGGGTTGCCAGTACCATTTAATCCTGACTTGAAGTCGGGTTTGTAAAAAGATGAAATACACTGAATATTTTATCATCCCTAAATGGGGAAACTTGTACTGTGTATTTTATATTTTTTTCACTAATGGTTGATGTTGAAACAGCAGGTGGGGAAGCTGACCCCTGAAAGCCTTGAAAGCATATTCACATCTTATAAACAGTACAGTATGGTCTATGTTGGATACATATCAGACACGCAGTAGGTACGTGTATTTATTTAAGGGTCTTGTAAATCAGACAGCCTCAAGAGGATTTTATCAGTGATCACAGATAGATAGAGTTTACATTTAACAACAATGTTTAGGTTTACTCTATTTAGAATTCAGTGAGCAAGGCACATTAGCTATGACATTTGTTTATCCTCCAGTGACTTTGACACATCAATGAGAAGAAACTGTTTCATATCCACTTTGATCTTTTAAATTCATAGCATGTACTCTTAAGCCCTGTTCAGATGTGATTATTTTTATAAAGGGAAGCAGGAGGATAATATAATCATTGCAGAACATGTCTGTGATTTAATCCTGTCCAAATATTCAGTTGCTTGTATATACGTGGCTCCGGCAAGAAGAAATCAGGACTTTGTTTTGGCTTTGTTATTTTACCTACTTACACTGTACAAGTTAACCTAGTTTAAATCTAAAATTGACATCAATGCTTATTCAGGTGGAGATGTATCTCTTCTGTTTGCTGTATTTTTTCATTAGTGTAGTAGTTGTTGTTTGTTTTGTTTTTAATCTCTTCAACCAAAATCCAATTTATATATAATCTCTTTACTCCTCATTTAAATAACTAATATTTCAAATACGAAAGGAAATTAAACTGTCAAAATTTTTTATCAGTCCATTATTTCTGCGTCATATGCACATTTGGCCCATGTGGTTGCTTTAATATATACATTTTTCATGTGTAACAAAATAATCTCAGCTCAAAAGTGTCTTCTTCAGCAAACGGAGCTTGCTCAGGTGTCATCATGCGACCTAGATTTAGAACCGAGTGAGTGACCTAATTTCCATTTCTTTTAACATTGATCACTGTCACTTGAGGTAGGAAAGCTTCTCCCAGATTTACATTTAAAGGAACTAGGTAGCTATAGGTTGGGATAGGTGTCTAGTACATAACCGTGAACTATGAGGCTACATACCTCCAGATTCTGGACCCAGTTGTTTCTAATGTTTTCTCTCTGTTTTCTGGTGTGAATCTGGGAAATGATAAATGCTTTTCCTCTTACTGACATTTTTATGATGTACATTTTAAACAGTAGGTCATCGCTGGGCTGTATGTGCTTTTCCCACCCCAAGTGTGGTGTGAGTTAAAAATGACCACCAGGGGAATAAAACCTATTCACTACTCCCATCTTGATAGTGTTGGACACAGAATGTAGAGTTCCTGTAGTAAAACCTTTTTTTCACACCTTGTCGAGAAAACAAAATCTACAAAAAGAGGATACGGGCTGAGCTACGATGGGTCATAGTCTGGTCTCACAGAAACCATGTGAACCGTTGAGCTCTTCAAAGCAGTTCAGCTTATGGTTCAAAGAGAGCCACCATACGCTGTTAACTCAAACTCATACCCCAAAATGTGTAACAAAAGCATACCCCTAGAGAATTATACACGTATGATTACAGGATAATTTCCGAATTAGTCATATAACATTTTCACAGTATAATAAGAATCATGTAAATGATGATAAATATAAGAAAAGACGGTTGTGCTCTGGTGATCCTTTTAAAAACCACCAGGCGTGACCCAGGAACCACACACTTTGTGACCATATGGAGTTTCCCCCACAACAGACTCTTTTACTGTGGGGGTTCAGGACGTATCCTATCTCACAAACCTGCTGGAGGGAGACCAGAGAAGGAATAGAGTTCCCAGCCAATCTAATCAAAGGGGAAATGAAAGACTATTCCTGTTTTTATGCTGATTTATTTTAAAGTCAGATAAAGAGGACAAAACAATCAAGGCAAGATGTTGATTTTCCCACATATTGTTAGATTTTTCACTCTCTCAGTATGTACCTGTCGATAATCAAGGTAAAAGTTACTAGTTCGGTGATTTTGTTCACCAGCACTGCAAACACACTCACCCCTATGCCTTGATTAAATTTTTAATCCTTCACACACGCACACACACTAACAAACATCTTATGAAACGCTCTTCCACTCAGAGAATTAGAAATTCACTTGTACAGTATGGGCAAGCTGCCCAGGAATCCTGGTCGAAGCACTATGGAGTGAGTACATCATTCGTCTTTGAGGTATTGTTCGCCTCCTTAAAGAGGGATCCAACTAAGTAGCTTGGGACTCAACACCAGTCCAAAACCAAGACTGTCAAAAGCCTACAAAATAGTCGAAATGAAGAAGGATTTAATTAATGTATTTCTTTCCCTCCCTTGCTATAGTTTAAATTTTACTGCTGACTGGCTGCAAAGCAGCAAAGGTTATGCTCTATCCCCGTGCTGTAACTTTTTTTCTCCTTTTCTTCTTAAAGAACAAATAATGAAATAAAACATTACATTTTTAATAATGAAAATAGAAATCAAGCTGTGAATGTCCAGTGTATTGACCAAATCAAAATCTTTATCTCGGAGCACATGAAGTTAGTGTTCCAGATGCAGTTAAGAGCTTTCCAGATCTTTGTAAGCCAAGGAGAAATTTGAAACCACGAACGCTTGTGGGGGGAGAAGAATAACAAAAGGCTTTGGTGGAAAAGCACTGAGAAGAAAGCGGCTTTTTCATGCTTTACCAAAATGCAGATGAGATTTAAAAATATCAAAAAGAAACTTAAAACTCATGCACACGTATTAGGAAGCCCATTAAGAGTGTCGGAAACAGTCTGTGAGTATTTTCTTTAGAATGTCACTTAACTAAACTTTACATTTGTGGACCCTACTGGTTAGGAAAGTTCAATTTAAGTCAAGATTTCTTAGATTTCAAGTTGGCTGCTCTATATTCTCTGAGATTTTCTCAATTTCCTAGTTATTTTTTTGTACGTTTTCTCTTACAAATTAAATGATAATGTAATGATAACAGTGCAGTGCAGAGTGTAGTAATTAAATAAATAATAATTCATTCAAATCTGTTCTCCAGAAATTGCACTACTGCCTGTAGTTGTCCTGTCAGACGGTCTGTTCGGTGCACAAGAGTCAGTCTGTCTTCTACAGGCTGCAGACACAAAGCACACCACTGTGTCTGACACATCTTCATCGACATGATGAGTGGGTGAGCCATTGGGAATATTTAGCCACTGTCAGTAGGTGTTAGCAGTGATTGAAACATGAGACTGTGGAGAAAGACTGACAGGTGTAGGCCTTAGGAGTCTGCATGTGTGTGGGTATTGTTGAAAATGTTATATTGGTAAGGCTATTTGAGACACACTAGAATACAAGTCTGTTGTATTACATGCATTTAACAAGTTTTATTAATTACTTTAATATATATTGTCTTTATTTGGCAAATCGTTACCGCAATTGTTAAAGCTTTCAGGATTTGTATGATTTTTATATAATTTTTTTGGGTGATTCATGCAACAAAAACTCCGGTTGTCAAGGGGAACAGGTATGCAGTGTTGTTATTTTAACATCTTAGTTGGCAGTCACAGAGTGGTCTGCTTTGACTGATCCTGCTGAGATAATAGGAAGAAGTCTTTGATTTGAGGTAATTCCAGGTAATAGTTTCCAGACAGAGCCATTCAGCACTGAGGAATGCAAACTAATCTGGTCACATTGGTTCTGCTGAACCTCTCAGAAGACCCCGCAGGGTCGTCACCCTCGTAATACCAGCCCACATTTACATCCCTCTTCAATAGAAAGTTAAAGGAAGAGGAATGAAAGGAGGATGGAAAGAGGGAAGGGCTCACACATCATCAAGTGAACCATAGCTACTGTTCACATGTGCAGTGAATGCACTGAACTGTGCCATACTCTGCAGGTGTGAGTTGCTGACCGGCTAAATGGAAATGAAAGTTCAATCACTGGAAAGCATGTTTGTTGAAGAGTTAAAAGATGAGCGAGGAGGACTAGTGAAAAGGCTCTGCCACCACTTTGCTCAGTCAAAATGTGCTACTTCTGTGGACAAATGCCATTTCAAATTCTACTTCTTTTTCAAGATCCTGAAATGAACTGCTAGTTTTTGAAATGTCGCTAATGCAAAGTGAAGGGAAGACAACATCTCAGCTGCCAGGACCCTTCTGTAGTGGTCTAAGCCAACAAATTAAGAACGCCTGGCGTACTTTGTGAAATCCTGTTAAGGATACTGTTGATGGGCAGGGACTTTGTCACTGTGCAGACAATGGCTTCACTCTCCGCTCTCGGGTCATTTTCATTAATTAAGCAACGTGGCGCTCAAAAGCTAATCCAATCACACAGCAGTCTTTTCTCACGGTTCCAGGCCTGGCTTCTGGATGACTTTGGTGGACCTGCTGCTTGACACCACAAGCGACACAACAATGTGCAATGCCAAACAGAGCCGGGACAGAAGACGGGGATCTGGAAAGAGCGGAGGAGGCAACGGAAATAACAAACCACCCTTACATAAACCAACAAAGCCAAAGCTCAACAGTAGCCTAAATTCACTGCAGTATGTCCTGATTTTATTTAATGCTTCATGGCACCGACTCTGGACAAAGGATGAAAGAACAAAATACCTCCTTTCATGTATTCCTGTTTTCTCTGAAATAACCGATGTATGTTGACAGCAGGTGTTATGAGTGACTACATTCACAGATGCTGTGTATTATGTTGAAAATAACATCTTTCAAAGGTAAAATCAGTTTTATTGTAGCATCTTGACCTCTCTCTCCCCCCTGTTTCTGGTAGAGTCATTTGGACATCCAGGCATCCTTTTGGGTCAGTCAATCCGTTTCCCATCTTCTCTTTCAGCACAGTGACTTCCTCTGCACAGAACAAATGCTCTGTGCATGGCCTTGCTTAAAGCCACCACAATCTGTGAAAGGGTCCCCAAATGGTCATACAACAGCTATATGGTCACTAATCACTGAGATTTAAGAAGTAAAGTGGATGGGGTGGGGTGGGCTACAAGGCACATCTGATCTTTGGTCCTTATTTTCTGTTTAGCTGTTCAGATCTACAGTAAATGCCAACGCTTCAGTACTTTCCTCAGTATTTCCTCGCAACACTTGAGCTAAAAGCATAAAAAAACTGAAATTTCACCAGGCATTAATCTGCAAATTACAAATGAACACCCTTTTGTCGGGTTTTTTGAAAGCTGAGACAATAGTCTCCATGGTTATTGGCTTATGGACTCTATTCACTTTGTCAGCCTTTTAGCGGTTTCTCTTTTGAAGCCCATGCTTAAATTCTGTGCTTGATGTTATGTGCCAATAGACCATACACTGCTAACAGTTTGACATATTCCTTCAGACAACGAGCCACAGGCCTCCTCGGACTAATGGATATAACAGATCTCACCAGACCCAGATGAAAACACAAAAGTCGAACTGGAGAGAACAGCAGAGGTGGAAGACTTGGGGAGAGACTCTCTTAGTGTATTTCTTCTTGTTCACATATGGCGAAATCTGATTTAATTGAGAATCCTGGAGAACAGCTTTGAGGAGCGAGTATGACTTTGTGTTTTTAGGCCATGCATAGTTCCTGAGCCTACTGTTGGCCATCCTCTGACCCTTGACCCTTGGCCTTAAACACCATGATGGTGGTTAGGTCTCACCAGACAAGAACAGAATAAGTAATTTATATTATTGCTACTCAAAAGACTATTTTATGCCTTTGACTTTTAAATTATGCACAAATATGTTTTTTTGCCACTGCCAAAAGCAAATTCTGTGTGTTCTATTGCAGTCATTTGTCATATCTTAGAAATCTTAGTCGCCTGGTGTTTAAAAAAAAAAGAAATCAATTAAAAACAGCTGCCAGTAATATGCTGCTGCTCTGACTTGACTTCATACTGTAGTGTTATCTTTTCATAACTAGTTCACCGTGAGAAAAAGTAACAATGCTACTTATATCAAACTATGGCCAATTATATCTATATTGTATCTATAGATCAATCAATTATAAGGAATTTGGTTTGGATGACAGCAGTGATGAAAGATGCATTTGTTTTCAATCAGGGGAACAACTGCAGGATTAAGTCAGAGGACTCCCATAGACTGAGTCAATGAAGGGAGATCTACCATCTAACAGCACTATTTTTACAACTGCAGCTTCAGATTAGTGCAGCTGACAGACGACATGCGGGTGTTGAAGGAATTCGTGCTAAAGCTGGCAACCCAAGTGTGCCGCTCTCGCCTCGGCCTGGTCACAGATACTCCCACCTGGGCATTGTGCAATCCTGGGCTTAGACAGCTGCCCAGAAAAGGCATCTAGCCAACCAAAATCAGTCCGCCACTGGAGGTGTGCATGATTGCCCGCAACACTTTCTCATTTTCTGCTTTAAAAAGGAGAAAAAAAGAAATCAGCCATGGGAACTATTGGATTTCATACCATGGGTAGTGTGGGATTGGGTGGACCTTCACCTCAGTACCAAACAATTCCTCATTCATGCCAGTTACTAAAATCACATTCTTTAGTTTCACATGCTATAGATTCAATGCTTTGGCAAGGAATGTGGGACGTCCCTGATCTTTTGTTGAGAACAACTTAGGCAGCCTAATTTCCCTCTTGTGAAGCATTGCCTCATGTCTCGTCCAAGAAAATGTTTAGTTTATTGTTATAAATGGATTCTTAATTTTTTCCAGAAAAGAAAATCTACTTCTACATCTGATGAGCTTAAACAAGCCTGAAAGGTAATTGAGCTTCGGGACAGGGAGGGAAACTCCAGTGGTGTGTAATATGAGAAACTGCACAAAGCACAACTGAAATCAATTAAAAATTATACCACAGAAATGATGTGCTGGGGATATATTATATCGTACTTACAGTAAATACACCATCCTTTCAGTCAGAATGTATTCCTGCAGTCTGCCTGGTGCATCCTGCAGATAAGGATAACAATATGCAAACCACACTGCAGCTCACAGTGCTAAAGGGGTGAAGTGAGACTGATAGGCTGGGCCAGACAATGTGTAATTATAAACTGGAAAATATGCATATTTCAACCTGCTTCAAGGATACAGTAAATAAACGGAAGCTGGATCATGCAGAGCAGCAAGAAAAATGTGCAGAAGTTAAGATGGCAGCATCCCTTCGTTTTGGCTACTGGCACTCCAGGGCAATCTTGGAAAAATATTGTTCTCCAGTCTAGCCAGACCTCAGCCGACTGCTGGACTAACTCAATGTGACATCTACTTCTAATGCAAAAAAGCAAAACGGCCCACCCTCACCACACAAACGTAAAGACCTCTCTCTTTTTCAGACAAACACACACACAAAAAGTCTAAAGACCAAGAGAGCAAGCCCACTGTCGACTGAACCACTGGGGACTCCGCAGGAACACAGAGGTGAGGGGGCTACAGACCTTCCCTTCTCTGTTACATCCCAAAGGAGTCCTGCGCTACTTCCATTTCACAAACAACCTAAGGACCGTCGCGCAGGATGCGGGAAGTGGAGGAGCCATGGAGAGGGCCAGCTTCCAAAACAGAGAAACAGATATAAGTGTGAGCCTGGAAAGAGACTCGGTTTAAATATGAGCGAGTGACCCCTGACAAGAGGAAAGGGGCGAAAGGCGCTTGCAACACTGAAAATGTTGTATGGTGGTTGAGCAGTTTCTGTCTAATAATGGTGAACTTACACAACAGAGTTCACAAATTTGTGTTTCCTTTGGGCTTTAGTTGAACTCTTGAAATAAATTTGAATTTCATGGACAGTGTTTCAGCATACTGCATTAATATTGCAATACACCAAAGTCAAATTAAACAAATGCAGAATTTATGATTACTTGGAGTTGGAAATATCTTGCCCTCGCATTCACTCTCAATTACATTTATAGGCGTTTTTCCCCCATTTTCGCTGTTATGCAGTGTTAAGATTACTTAACAAAACAATAAATGGCACAGGTAGATGTATTTAAAATGTATTCTGCCATGAACTTTTCTTTAAAGCGCAGAGACCTCTGGAGTGCAATAATGAAACAGCCAGTGCATATAGCCCAGTCTCCGAGGGCTCAGGAGATACAAGGGGGTTATGTGATACCCAATCACAGCGGAGCCATAACACACATGCTTGTAGAGAAAGATGAGAAGCAGCTGCTTACTGCTGGCTACTTGCTGGGCCTCACTTCACTCTGGTAAACTCACAGTTATGTAAATGAGAAGAAAAAAAAAAGAGGGCCAAAAAGGTCAATCAATTTCTTTAGCTTGAAGTGCTGAAACAGTGAATGGCCGATATATGGCTGTGAGCCTTCACAGTCATGGTTGCGTAATTGTAGAGCAACATGAAGAAGTCAGTATTCTGTCACTATTTTGTATGTCAGTGCTGCTGATCACATGACGCAGGTGTTGTCTGAGACATATCCTCATGTTCTTATTGTGACTTGACTATGAAAGCATTAATTAGATTTGAAGAGCCTCACTGTAGCCTCCTAGGGATTACTGTTAGCCTCGTTAAGACGGAAGAAGAGATTTAGCTGTTATTACTTTGTGTCGGTTTTGCTTTCCAATGTTAACAGACAGTTATATGAAAACTATAGATTAGGTAGAACCCCAGCATTTTCAGATTTATCTGCATTAGGACAAAACAACAAATAAAACATAGCACGGTTAGTATTTAAGATTATCCATAGTCCTCCCTGACAATTGATGCCATTCCACTAAACTGAGGGTTTCAAACTCTGGGAAATCTTGGTGGTGTGATAAAATACAATCCATCCTCCCATCCATTTTCTAAACCTGATTATTCCTGATCAAGGTCGTCTGACGCTGGAGGTCAACAGTCAGATTTAGCCTGAATCTTGCCTTTTTGTACAATGACATCCTCTGAATGCATCAATCCAATAAAGTTATCTGAAGTATAATATTACAATGCAGTAGACTGGGTGGAAATAATAAACTATCAGCATACAGTTAACTCTAGAATTAGTCTATGTTGCTTTAGTGTAGTTGTCTTTGTCAGAAAGACAGCCCTCATTCCTCCACAGGAGACATTCAGTAATGTTGAAAAAACTGTGAGTCAGCTTGAGTTTCAAACAGCTGTGATTTGCCCCTCAGATCATCTTCTTCTCCTTCTCTGTTGTTTTCGTTTTTCCCTCTTATTGTCTCTCCCTCCCTCTCTCTCTGTATCCCTGTATTATCCTTTTCAGCGTATAACTTCATCTCATCTCTCTGAATGGAGCGAGAGGCTTGCTCACTTTTCGTCTGACTCATTTTAACTGGCTTTATCTAGACACCTCTCATTTCCTTTCCCCGGTCTTGTAAGGGCAGACATCCTGCATCCCATAATCCCAGCCCTGCTGTGACCTTCGTGAGGGGACGCACTGCATCGTTGACCGCGTGCCTGATGCTCAGGGCAGGAGTGAGGAGGCTGCATGCTCTTAGGCTGCTTTTCATCTGTTTAGACAGACAGTTAATATTACCTTTTATCCCAGGTCTTACTCCTTAAAGTTGAGCGGATATGATTTGCTTTCTGTGTGGGAGATAGCTGAAGGCTGTCCTGTCCTTCTTTGACCTGCGCTGCTGCTATCATCGGTCCCCTGGCTCAAGACAATTTGATTTGAAAAGCATGGAACCAGTTAACCGGCGTAGGTAAATATGGCTGCACTATGTGATGACTTTGGGAGAAATTCATAAAAAAGGAAATACGGTCTACACTCTTAAAGGAATACATATGGTGCGTATAATATGGCAACAATCACTTACATTGCATGCACACAGCACCTAGTTTCCCTGTTTGCATTGGAGTTTATGCAATCTGCTGCTCATTTTCTGCCCAAACACACTGTGGCAAAAGTCTCATAAAACATGAAAGACGAACCAATTAAAGCCAATCTGTTGTGTGTGAATGAAATCAGCACATTTAACCATAATCCCACTGTTATCTTAAGAGTAATGAGCAGGCAGCAAGTTTAAAAAGAGAAAACGTGTTTTGTTTAATGCCCGGTGTTCATCTTGAAATAAATAAGAGGAATTTCGAATTGATGTCCTTATTTTCCTGTTCTTCCAAAAAGCAATTATGCACAAATGATGTTTAAACTGGTATTTTCCATTTTAAAAGAACATTGTGCCTCTGCGTTTACACTCCCTTTCACAATTCATTGCGGCACATGACAGTGGCTGATGGATTGGGCTTTTGGTGGCTGAAACTGCTCACGGGGAGATTGCTACCAGATGAAAAGGTCTTAGAGTGCAAACTGGGCGGTTTTAAATAAAGCTATAACTCTACACTCTGAGTGTTATCATGGACCACACTAAATAAAGAACACCGGTGTGACATGGACAGAAAGGAAACTTAATTTGCTCCAAATGGTCCAATAATGAGAATTTTTAAAGTCTCCTCCGTTTGCCTAAAGCAACATATTCTGTGGTACTGAAGGTATTTTGAGGTTAACCATTTTCAAAGACAATTGAAAAATTAATTCAAATCTTTTACAAAAATGGTTTTCAGTACTGTCTCGTGGCTTCCATTTGGTCTTGGATGTTGGGTGATTAAGTCTGAGAGCAAATGGAAAATACAGTAGTTTGTAGCTGGACAAATAAGCATTTTACAGAACCTCACTTGAGGGCTTTCACTCCCACTGGAATCACCTGTGGTAGAAACTATTGTCTTGTGAGGTACATTGCTCAAAATAAACATTCACCAAAGAGCAAAGTTCTCTTTCTCTTGGCAACAAGACAGACATTGAGTTGGAGAAACAAGTGCGATACTGGAATCTGTGCATTCACTTATTTGATTTATCCTCTTCATGGGATGGTTTGCCTACATTTTCTTTCATATACAAAACAATTAGATATTTTGAGATGTTACCACATCCAAACTACAATTACATCTATTGTTCAAAGACAGGGCTTCTGTGTGAACTATAGTCATTTTGCAACTTACGCCCCAATGCACACTGACAATATAGTATATCTGTACAAACTTTAAACATAAAATCTCAAAGGCATAAACCTGCCCTTTCAAAGACATATCCTAACAGAATAATATATATTCTACTTCAATGCTTCAATATTTCATCTTTGTTCTGTAGCAAAAGGAAGTGAGCAGGAGATCCATTCGCAATGAAATCAGACTGTAATCTTGCAGCTCTCTGGTAACAAAAGGAGGACTCAACTTACAAATTCTTGATATAGAATAACTGAGCAATGTAACCATTCAGCAAATTTCAAACCTCTGTGGTTTTGGAAAATATAGGTTTCAAATCTTGGCCATCTAATTATACTGTATGTACTTCCCTTACGAGGGGAAGATGCGAAAGGGAAAAAAAATACAACAATAAAATACCCCTTCTATTTGTTCATATTTTATGTATACTTCTTTGACTGTGAAGTGACAAATCCAAAGAAGCACAATACTCTTTATAAGACACAGCTAATGCAATCCAGATGTTCTTTTTTTCAATAGAGGGGAAAATATGTGTGTACGGCCCCCTTAATCCGCTTAATATGTAAAATTTCAAACAGTTATGAAAATATTTTTCCTCTGAATATCCTCCAGATGAGCGAGCATGTAGAGCTGTCTAGTTCTCTTCCCTTCTGTGTCTGTCAATATTTCCCAGATGACAGTTTAGACTTCCTGATAGATCAGACTCAGTTGTTTTCTTATGAAGAACTATTTTTTTCACAATGAATGGGCAACCCCTCGTCCCCTCAGACATCTGATAACTGAGATCAGAAGTCTTGATTATGTTTTGATTTTTCAAACTGATCATTTTAATTGTCAAGTGCATCACCTACATTTTAAATTTGTCTACTACACTCTCATTTTCAGCACCCATACTACAGGGAAGCTGGTAAACCTGAGAACTTTCATTCCTAGGTCAGTGATTTCCTGCCAGGTTCTTGTCCATATTGGCCCTCAACTCGCTGTGATTGATGTGACCTACCCTGCAGCATGCAGTCATATTGCCTGGGCAGTTCAAATGTCAGGCTTCTGACTCAGTAGCAACCAGCTCCCACACTGAGTCAGTAACTTTGCTAAACCAACAGAACCATCCCAGCAATCACACACGGAGAAAATAAGCTGCAGGTCTGATGTGACACCTGGCTGGGAGCTCGTCTCTGCCCCTGCTCCGAAGCGTGAGGGGTTGCCCTGTCATCGAGAGAGGGGGGCAGAGCTTTGTTGCCTTTCAAAGTATTAGAAGCCTGGCCCCTCCACGACCAGACAGAAAGCGAGAGAGCCGGCCTGGCGCTGGAGCCTTGGCAGTCAGAAAGATCTGTGGTGTGGCCCCTCCTTTTCACTGGGCTGGGATAAGCCAGGGAGTGTGGCGCCTCTGAGGTTAGTGGGCTGCCTCATCGAGACACCAGCTCCATCATGAGCCTATTTTTATTCCATTTTCTCGCTTTCTTTTTTTTTCTCCGCCCCTACTCAGACCTCTCTCGTTCTTTTTTCAATTCCCCACTTTTGCCTTCTCTGTCTATGTCTTTACCGCTTCTTCCATGGTGTTGAGATGTGTTTCAGCCTGTATGCATGACAGAGGAAAATGAAAAAACGTACACAGCCTGGTTTCTGGTTTGGGTCATGATATTCACTTTGCTTTTTTTCCCCTTTCTGTCTTGCTGTATTTATTTTGCACAGACACTTGCCAAGATGGCAACAGTTCCCTGTCACTGGTTTGGCATTATCCATGTTGTGTATATATTCAAAGTGCTTTAACCCTTGCACAAAAGCTATTTTTCTGCAACAACAGAGGCATCGTGAAAAAAGCAAAAAAGCTGTCTCTCAGATTCTCATGTTTGCCTCCATCAAACTTTGACTTAATCTGAACATGTAACCTCCTCCATAGAGTCCCACTGAGAAGCATAATTAACATGCAGGTTGCTATCTTCCCAACACCGGGCCAAGAATAAACAAGAAATGAAAGCCCTAAGAAGGATTGAACAGTCTTTGTTGGTATTCTAATGCCCTAAATGTCAGGATTGTACATTTGAGGGAAAGGATCACTGTATTTAACCAGCTAATCCAACATGTCGAGTCAATTCACGTACAATGTGGTTATGCTGGCAAGTTAGCAGGGGGTCCTCAGCTTTCAGGGAAGGATTTTACCATCATAAAGCAGCTGTCCCACATCAACAGTCCCTACAGACACAGACAGTGCCGTGTTTGTGCCATAAGCCATTCTATACAAGCACATTGTGGCAACTCCTCCGGCATTTTTTAACAGCCTGGCAACAGTAAGCTAAAGGGTCTAGACCGGTCGTCTAAAGAGACCCTCACTTCACATTAGCACTCCGGGTTAAAAGAAACATTGCAACAAGTATAATGATGTACTTGTAAATAAAACCTTAATTAGGACAGGTTACCAGAACTCTAGATTGGAACAAAAAGTAACTACTGTAAGTTTTGTAAGTAGTATGAGGGTGAAAATGGGGGCACGACCACAATTATCAAAGTCCCATACACTACTACAAGTCTAACACTATTTATATTTCTTCAGCACTTAAAAAAAAAAAAAAGGGCAAAGACAGAGTCAGAAGGTCTTTGGCAAGATATAAAGGAATTATTTGATTTATTTAGAACCAATCTGCTTTCCTCTCAGCATCACCCATCACTCTGCTAACAACCATAGCTAAATGAGCTCTGTATCTCACACAAAGTATTCTATGAGCTGTCCTGGCTGAGTTGAATTCATTTGAATAATTTACTTTGCAGAATAGCATTAATATGGGGAAATGGTTGATCCATCAATCTAGTCTGACATTCAGCTTTAGAAAAACACTGTTTCCCTTCTGTTCTTTGTTTTTGTATATCTAATGAGCTGAGAAATAGAAAACAAAGGTAGTGAGTTATATAAAAAAAAAAGGTCTTATTTGGTGAGCCTGGAAAGGATTTGAAAACCCTGAATTAGTTTGGTGCTGTATGAGCAAGCAATTTCCTCTCTCTCATCCACAGAGCACACCACTGCCACGGTGTTCATTTCCACTGGCTTCCTTCAGTGGCCACATCTGAAGATTCCCAGGCTTAAGGAAGGATTGGAAACTAACCTACTGTCCAGCGTGAACACAGCTATGTGAGAGTATCATGCCACTCTTTCCAGTCAGAGCGCTCTGACGTCACATCGCTAATCCCTTTCACCATGCCACCCAAGCCTCGGGGAGACCACACCAAATCCAGCACTCACCCCTTTGAGCAGGGGAGTGGGTACCACTGGGATCGAATTAATGAGGCTTATTGCATACTGTAAACCAGTAATGAACTTCACAGAAGGCAAAGCACTAAGAGCTGCAGCAGTAAAGGAGGGGTCATATCAAAAGTACCTCAGCTGTTTGCCAGTTAGAGAAGTTCATAAAAGAAAAACTCTCCCCCTACAAAATCACACAAAGTTATGATTCATAAGCAGCAAATCAGCAGGAGAGAATGCTGTGTCCCCAAGGACAAGTGGGCTTCCTAACAAAAATTATGCTTTGATTTATTTATTTCTAAAACATTTTGCCCATTTAATTTAATACAACATAAAATGTACTTGACATCACAGCACATATGCTTCTGTAAATCTTTTGCATCCCAAACAAGTTTCAAGAGTCTGCCAATTGATTTTCATGCTGTACTGAAATGAATGGTAACCACTGGCTGCCAGGAATTATGGGGAAAAAACATAAACAAAATCTGACACAGTACAGCATGTATTAGAGAATGGTCACAATTTTGGAGTGTGAGATCTGTGGTCCAGACAGTACGGTCATTTAAACCACTCTATTCACACATAGAAGAGTTTATGAGAAATCAACTCACTCACTTCAAGGAAAAGACGGAACCCATTTCAATATGGTTTATAATAAATCAGCTGAATATTTAAAAAGCGCAGATTTCAACAAAGCACTAGTGCTCCAAATGGTAGTGCTGCTCCTACAGAAGATAAGAGGAGGCTCTCTAGAAAATAACAAATGATGTAAGTGGTTAAAATGGTCTACAAAGGCCTGGAAGTTGCAACGCCAACTCTGTAGCAATTGCGGCAGCTACACAAAATGTCCACTGGGACAGTTGTTGTAAGTACTTCTTTCTTCATATACTTATTCCCATAATCATGGCCTGTGACCTAAAGGAGATCATTCCTCATTTCCCTTCAGGCAGAGCCCAAGCCAAACCAGGATGCGGACAGTGCAAATTCCCGCAGGAGTCCCCCCATCGGTCTCCCAGAACTTAAAAGCCACGAGAGCTGAGTGAGTTGTTGCATTGGGTGAATGCAATTGAACTCACCGGCACTTACTTAGCCTATCTTTCCCTACTGGCAACGTCTACATACATCACACGTTTAGACTGCTTAGTTGTCTTCTCTCTACAATACTGCAGAAGTGTGTATGGTGCCTTGCATCAACATAACCTAATTCCCTTCAGCAAGCTCCCATCTTTAAGTTCATGTCCTGTCATATAATATCATTAGCAGGCCAATTGTATGACTTCAACTCAATCATAAGCACACACACACAGAAGAATTAGGTCAATTAAGTCATGGATTGCTTTCAGATCCCACCGGTCTCTAAGTATGGATCTGCCGTGATTGAAGCATTGTCTCTTGTATGTCCAGGCCAAAAACCTTTTCAGCTTGTGTGCTTTGGCCTCATCTTGATGCACCCTTCTCCTACTGCACAAACACCGGCCAAATCCTGCAGCTTTGTCCCACCTTCCCAGACTGGGAAAAGAACACACTGGCATGCAAACTGCTGCACAATTCATCTCTCCTATCCCCTTACAAAACACACATTTTCTTTCTTTTTTACAGCCACGTTTCAATGCATCACACAGATATTATGTAGTATCTTTAGTCCAACTGAATGTCTAAAGGAAGTGGAAACATTTTACTATAATTTTGAAATATATCCCACATATATTATTTAGTTGAATCGGTTACAAGAGGAGAAAAATCTTAAAGCTGCTAGGAAACTCGCACATTGCTTCGCCAAATACCCAGACAATAAAGACTTTTACTTTATAACCTAAATTCATTAGCGTGACATCAGTAAACGGTGCAGTCCTTAGACCCAAACTACTTCATGGAGGTGGCTAACAATTTGCTGCAATGGAGATTGCAGTGTTATGCTTGCTGAATTTTAGAAAAAAAATCTATTTTTCTAATAGTTTTCCTTATTTAACACTTCCTGTCATTTGGTGAATTAGACAGACGGAAGCATTGTTACCTTTTACCAAATTCACCAAAATTCTGAATTCAGGCAAGCATATCCTCTCAGACAGACTCCCATCAGTCCAATGAAAGCTCTCCTTGAATGTTTACATTGTTGTTCACAGTACCCACATAAGCACTGATAACAGATTTGTGTTTGTTTCTTCACATGGCTCAATAGTGGGAGATAAAGGCCGAACATTAGCAACAGTCTGGCAGGTCCAGGCAACAGGGGGATGTAGGTGTGGGATAAGTCTGTTTCTGAAGGGAAGTGTTTTTTAGAGCGATAGCTCTTCCCTCCCAAGTGGAAAAAGAAGGGCAAACTGAATCTAATCGTAATGCCACTTCATTTGGATGGCTCCGAATTGTTATCAGAGCCCAGGAGAGCTGGGAGAGACAGGGTGAAGGGAAGTCTCTGCAGTGAGACAAAAAGCATGGACAAAGATGTCTGAGCAGGGCTGGAGTTTGGGAGAGAGAAGGCCTTGTGAACTTTTCCCCATGTCTGTCCTTCATGACAGATGCAGAGGCCCAGCCACTGGGGGGGAGGGGGGGGGGGGGAACATGTTGAATAAACATATTCAGTCCTCTGCTACCCCCCTGATTCCCCCTTCAAAATGAAAACCTCAGTTGATATACAATATAGATTCATCGGATAGCTCAGTTTATACTCTGTGTTTATACACCAGGATAAATGTACCTTCTCTAGCCAAGAGATCATGATGTTTCTATCTCCAAACAAACATCCTCAGACCCTGCTACATGTTCCCCAGACCTCTAGGATGTGTTGATAATGTCGTGTGATAGCCGAGACAGCGAGACAGTCCAAAAAGAAACAGTGATGAACTCTGGAAAAAGGACAGCTTAACTCTTAACAGTCCAGTACCTTGTAAAAACAGAAAGTCAAGACCGAGTACTAGGTGTGGACTAGATGAGCTTTCCAGTTTTCATGAGTTCATTTAGGGACTGCCCTGGCACGTAAATACCCTACTGCAATTACAATGGAAAAACAGGCACTTTAGGATGATGATTTGCCCTTGAAATCGATGGAGTTTCTTGTTTACAACTCCCTTGTTTCCCAATATCACCATGGTAACAAACAACCACTCGAGCTTCATCTACACGCCACTCTTGCATGCACACTGCATGAGCTAAATCGCCCCCTTCTCCCTCTCAGCATCTGCTTTGTTTCTCACTCTTCCTCCTTCCGCATTCCCCATTTGTTTCAATTTTCCACTTTCTTCATTCAGTCTCTTCAAATGAGTGCCAGTCAGGGTGCTTTCCTCTTCTCTGATGTGTTTTTCATTCAGCATCTTTCGCAGCTTATTTTTCATCTCTTATCCACCTAATTTTACAATCTCAAAACTCAAACTTTTAAGCATAATTAAAAGCTACAGCTCGGCCTTAAAGGTCACTTTGAAATGTCATTATCAAATTATTGTGTTATTTTAGAGTTTTAAATGATGGATATTTAATCGCCTACTACATTTTAAACTGGTCTGACTAAAAACGTATTTTCCTGAATAATTTCTCTCCTTGTATCTCTCCTGCAGAAATAACTTTTTTTTTCAGAAATAACTTTCTGCAGAGCGTGTCAGAGCTTGGCCCAGTCCCACAACCACAGTGGTGCCCTTCCCCCAGCTCTTTAGCAAAAACTTTCACCATACTTCTATTTGTATGTGTGTTAGTGTGATGAATAAGGAGCGGAAGCAACAGGGCATAGGGTGACTTCACACTTAAACAGCCTGTTTACAAGTCATTTACAGAACTGCAGGAGGGAGAGAGGCTCTACCGAGTCTCCCAAAGAAAGCCTCCCTTTCAGAAACATACAAGCGGAACAAAAGGAGGCTGCTGAAAATTTCTGAAATGTGGTTCCTTAAAGGATAAAACGATGCCTCTTGTTAAGGTAGAAAGGTTACATGAGCAGAGACTTGTGACAGACTTCTGTGCTGTTAATTTCATATTGAGTATTTCAAAGATGACTTCACGGTAATAAGAGAAAAGAATTTGCATAGATACCACTAAGTGTAGAATTAGTATGCTTGAGAAAAATAAAAACATGGAAGGGAAGGCCCCATAAATAAAAAATGGTGTAGCAGCAGTGATGACAGGAATAGTGACAGGGGAAGAGCACTTACTGAAACCGGCTGAGATTTAAAGTCAGAAAAGGAGCCTAATTATTTTCTCATCTTTCCCATTCACGGTGATGATATACTCCATACATTATTGTTCACTTCTCAGTCACAGCTTCTTGAACTAAAGCTTAAACACTTGTTAAAATATATACATAGTGGTATAAGTGAAACGGTTTGTGCCAGCAAATGGGTATTACAGTATCTATCCTGCAGCACAATAAGCAAGAGACTCTACATGTCAGCTGTCTACATCAAACATTCAGTTTGCTTTGGAGACTTTTCAGATATTGTCAAAATCAACTTTAAACATCACTCATAGGTTTTCCCTGGGTTGAAAAGCGAATTTATTTTTAATCAAAGCTTTTTGTCTGTACTTGTAATGATGAAACTGCCTGCGTCCTGTATTCACAGGGTTGGCCGCTCTGTCAGGAGACTATGATCGTCAAGACATTAGACCAGCATGATTGAAAGTTCACAGTCCAGATGGACTGGAAAAATGTGACTTGATTAATTCTCTCCTCTCCCTCAAAACCTTGGTGCCCTTGAGCAAAACTTCAGCTCAGTGGGCAGCAGTAGAGGACTGCGGCTGTAAAATTGAAAGCTGTGAATGGGACACAGGAAGGAAACAAAACAATCAAGCAGCCATTCGTCGACTTTTCCTGAATTACTATAGAGTTAAAAAGACAAACTACCCAGTCCAAAGCAGATCTTTGAATGAGCTAGTGTTATTCCAGCATGCCGTGACTTCACGTACAAAAGGCAAATTGCTACATTAATCATCATATCCGCTGTCTGAGCTAATCAGGTCCTGTAAGCAATAAGTTGTTGATAGTAAAAATTGGCAGCAGGTGACTCTTTAGTTCTCTCCAGGAATCAAACCAAGATCACTCACATCTGCACAGACCTCTTCAGTGAGATTACATCCCACTATATGAGAGTAAGGCTGTATTCAAGCCACTCCACAACTACAGTGCAAAAAATAAACGTTACATTACCAGAGCAGCACTACAGGTGATTAAAAAGGTTACCTGGTTGCAAAGAAGGGTAGATGGATCGAAAGGAGATGATACAGTATTCTGTAGCACATGACAGAAAAGCAACTGGGATTTGATGCTTTTGTAGTTGCATCAGGGATCTGATGAAATATACTATGCATCATTTCCAGGGATCCTCTATAAAGACACAGCCAGGTTTAACTGGAGACGGCTTCTGAAACCAGATGTCTGGATCCCTTCAGCCCTGGCGGTGATGAATTGGATTGTTGAAAGCATCAACAACTTGTTTCTCCATTATCCCGGCTACTGCGCTGACCAGATCCTTGTCTGCATCAATTTGAGTTGTGAGTTGACGTTGCAGAGGCCGCTGCAGACAATACACCCTTTTTCTGGGCACTTCACTGTAAAGCATTTTTTCGTAGTCCCTCTGTACAATGTGCACAGGCCACTTACAGTAAAAAACACAAAAATGTAAGGTCAGTACTTTTTACTTATTTTTCCAAGGTGCTGCAACTCAGTATGGTTCTGAACCGGTTGGATGAGATTGGCTGCATGTCCAGCATTCAACCTATGCCAGAACGAAAAGGTGGCGCAGAGCATAATCGGTGCATCAATTTCTGTTTGGCCCTGGACACCTGAAATCATATCTGCTTCATACATTTCCCAGCTACTGAGTTTCCTGTGTTGGTGCTTTGGATCTCACAAGATGTATTTGTGAAGCAATCTGGGTTCCTCCCAGGGAGCTGATTAGAAAATTTCTTCCACCCTAAAACCCTGTCTGCACCAAGACACGCACATACGCAAACTCCAGTCCCTGGCATTTTCTTCGCCTTTTCTGATACCACATCACACATCTTGAGTCCTGCGCTCCTGCATAACAGCTCTGCCTAATTACAGCAGAGAGTCCCACTGCTCCCCACGCTGCCTGCGGGCTCCTCACATCACCAGGCTATACAGAACAATCTAAACAAAGATTTGGCCTTTCAACACGCTGGTTAAAAGAAGCAGCACACCACTCTCAACATAAACTCTGCAGCACCAGACCAAATTAGCCTTATTGATGAGGTACTCAACCCTGCGGTAATTAGTTCCCCACTAAATCTCTAAATCACCTCCTTGCACTCAGAGGTAGTCAGAATTAAGCGAAGCAGTTGTCTCCTCATTACAACTTATAAGCAGGGGAATGCATTACCTTGGAATAGATAAGGCATAACATCTCTTTCCTTATAACAGAAGAAGTGTTTCTGGTAGATGCAGCGAAGGATTCAACCAACAGTGTGAGGGTGGACCACCATGGAGCATCAGTACACACAGACTGGGAGTCTGGTTGGAGCAGGCCTGGGTGCCTCTCTGTCTGAAGCCAAGACAGACAACGTTGGGTAACCGCAATGTAAAAGTGGAGCGTCTAACCCCACAAACCTCCTTCTTCGTGTGGTTTGACATTCTCTATCTTGCTATCTTTTTCTCTGTCTTACAAGGCTAGAAAAAAAACTACTTACTCACTAGAATTGAGCCAGTTACAATACAAGTACCAGAAAATGTTTGGCCTTTTTCCTTTAAATGACTACCATTAATCGATTATTGAAATTGCTGTTGATTAGCTAAGTACGATATCAAAATATCAATATTGATAACAAAATAATTCTTTCAAAAAAACCTTTTTAGTACCAAACTTCTCAAACGTTAAATGTTGTCTTAAAACAAGCAGCCATGGCTAACTGTCTAATCAAAGAATAAGTAAGAGGGAATACAAATCTGAACAAGCATTTTTGATATAATAGGTATACTAGGCACGGCCTAGTCACGAATTCAGTCAATACCGAAAAAGAATTGAGGACCAATACCCAGCCCTAAGGACCAGTTGGGTCCACGCAGGAGCGGAGAGCTTTCATAGCGTCATTACAGTTATACAAGCGTTTGCAAAACATTCTGCTCTAACAGTGTCAGTGTAGGTCCCACTTATCCTGACCACACAGTGAGATAGCCTTGGCTTTGGAATCTTTACATCTGGCCTTGTTTGTATTTTACATGTTTCCCCCTGTTTTACCACTTCTTTCCTGAAACACTACCCCCCGTCACCTATTTCTCACATGGGGAGCTGAGGTATTGACTAATCCCTATGCTCAGCCACCTTCACAGCCCTAATCAGACCTGGTCGTAAACCAAAATTGATCTAATTGAGAGCAGAAATAGGATGATCTGACCACACGCCCGGTTTCCATGAGCTTGTTTGGGCTCAGTAACATTCTTCTCAGTCGTTATTTCAACTGGCAGCCAGTGCAGCAGCGAAGCTGGAGCGAAAGGGGGACTGAGGTTGCTGGCAGGCAAAAGCGATGCATTCTTTGTAACAGTCAAGTTTTGGATATGGAGACAATTTGCTCAGTGGTTTAGATATTTTAGGGCACTGTATATATAGTGCATGCTTTTCTAGCAATAGGCAGTTTTGTCATGAATGTAAAATACAACATGCTGGTGACTGAGTGTCCACCATTACAATACCTGCACTTCATCATCACACTAAAAAAGTGATTTGCTTCTGTTTGTTTGGGATCTGCTCCTGGTTACTGATTTTTGTTACCTGGCAAGCTGTCATTCAGCGTCTGCTTTCCAGTCTGGTGGCTTCTTCTGGACAGCAGGGGACTGGATGGATGATTTAACACAGATTTGCTTTGGAACAGAATGAATATCACAAGCAGATGATGCTTCCTGATGCCCAGCTTGTTTAGCAGTGCCAACCGCCTTGCACATGTGCTGGGGGACCACGGGCTGTGAGAACAGAAGGCCTGGCAGCCCTCATCACAGCGAGCCTCTCAGTCTACCCCCCCTTCCCATTCATTTGTCTCAAAAGAGGAGTCAGGCAAAGTGAATAATTGTCTCTATTTACAAAGGTCAAGCAAAAGTGCTCCTTTTGAGCCTGAATGCAACACTATGACAACGTGACTGTGAAGGCACACACACCTGCAGTCTGACTTCACTCTGTTGGTAATTTACACCCTTTCTTTTGTAGCATCATCAAATTGGATAAGCCTGGCTGGTCTGACTGGGACCCTCAAGGCAGTGTGTTCGCGTCACTCCAGGGAGGCCTGAGTGTCTCCAGGCAGGCAGATGTGCTGCTCTCACCTGCTCCGATCCACATGTCACCGCTCCGGAGGGAATCAGGGGGAAGTGAAGAGGTGTTATTGGATCACAGAGGGGACATCGCAGTGTGGGAAAGGGGAAGTGAGAAGAGATAAGAAGTCTGGACGGACAAGGAGAAGGAGAGACAAACAGAGACCCAGAGACAGGAAGAGTGAAGGAGATCCCACCCCTCAGAGTCAGAGGATGGATGCTAAAGGAGGGATCAACAGCTGGATCCAGCTGCTGAGTCGGAGCTTTGTCACAGCTGCCAGAGGCTGACAGTCCCTCTGGAGACTCTCCACTGTTTTCTTTCTCCCTCTCTCTCTCCTTTCACTACACTCACACCCTTTCATAGAAACTTGGAAGCAGTGCCGAGAGGTCTGTCTCACCTGCAGCAGACAGTCTGGCAGACAGACTGCACTAATGAAATTTCGTGTCCCACGAGAGAACCATATAAGCCCATCTTCCTTCCTCTCCAGATGTGGGCAGGAAACCCCTCAAGCAGACCTTTATCTCTCACAACTTTTGCTTCACATCCAACACTCTGCGTGGCTGAATCACAGCCTGCAGTGACCCTTTACAGTCACCCTCAAGTCTTGGAAACACTGCTTGCTTTGCCACTCAGCATCCACATAAAAGACAGCCACCAACAAAGAATTCTGGTTACATGTCTCTCAAAACATCACTGCCAGGTGGTTGCACCTGCATGACACAGCAACAATCTTACGTATTTCAAAAGCTTGAGCAGGATCAGAAATATATTAACTGTCTAAAACATAAGGTATTTAGATAATAATTAAAGGGAACGGGCTCCTATTCCTAAGCAATCAGATGGGACACAGTTTAAGTCATTTATCGAGTAAAATGCCAGACTTCTACTTCTCCTTCAACAAAAGCAATTTAAGACATTACCTTGGGCTCTGAAAAATTATAGAATTATATAGAATTCAGCTACTTTCTGACATCTTATATACTTGACGATTAACTATTAATTGTAAAAATAATAGAGAAATTCATCGAGAATAAAAGCTCTAAAATAAACACAGCATTGCATTTATAGTCCATAAATGCAGTGGTCCTTTTATTCTGTTTCACAGTTTCAAACATCCACAGCTTTGGTTTTCCACTAATGAACAGTATTTCCTCCCAGCTTCTGTATTCAACCATATAACATTAAAAGTTTTACCACAACTTTCTCCTCTTCCTGTGCTGTTGGAAATAGAGAGGCAGTGGATTTGCTGATGGACGTCTGAGCACAATAAAATGCGCTCAGCTGTCTAAAGCACAGCAACTTTGACCTGAACACCCACACTCTATCCAGATGTACATCGGTGTTTATGTTCGCTTCAGTGCCCCTGCTAGGCCCAGAAGTAAGTGTTCAAGGAAGTATTACATTTGCGAACACATTAAGTAGCACATCCAGTTTCCTGCAATTTTACCATTCCCTGAAAATACTGTTATACCGCAGAGCCACAGCGAAGCTTGGTAGTTAGCAGGAGGAAAAAGAAACAGAGGAGACCAAAAGCAGAGTCAGCTCGCCTCAAGCTAAACCAATCTCACGGGAAGACAGGCCAGTCTGGTATTAAAACAGACAAGTGAACATTTTGTTTGACACAAACCATCCCCAGAAAAATGTCTGGTGAGAATTGATTACATGGTTTGTGTACCAAAATACTAGTCTGAACTGGCAATTTCACTATCTCCATAGTTAGTCCCATTTGCGTACTCTGGAAAAGCTTTACTTGAGAAGTTAGCAACGTTTATTTCAAATACAAAAGTGGCAATATGGAGAGATTCAGGTGTCCCTTTCAGCCACCAAATCATTGCATTTTGCATGGCTGTTCTGCAGAACTGTAGTTTGGGTGGTAGTCAAATTGAGCTATTTTTATGCAGCTCACTGAGAACGGCCGGCAAGTGTGGTCGACATTTAAGACAGCTAAAACATTGAGGAAGACATTTTTTGTGGAGGAGCAGAGAGTTACAAAACATAAATGTAAATTTTTTTTAAACTGACTTTATTGTTTAAATAAACCCGATGACAACAAACTAGCTTCTTCAAATCCCACTTGTCACTTGCACTTGTCAACATTATCAATATAGTGTCAGACCTTTTTGAAGAATTTTCATTATGAATTAAGGAGTCTATTTTACAAGGAATGTAAAGCAGGTACTCTTGCACACACAAAAGAATAAAGGCAGAGATTGTGAAAAGCACAATGTCTCCCTGAGGAAGCTAGAACAAAAGCAACTCCTGCAATTAAACAGTGAACACCAGCTCATTATCCCGACTGTACTGCAGAGAGCTTTATGAATGTTTCTGGATTAGGAAAATTGTTACCTCACACCACAATGGTAGTCGCACTTCAAATGCATCTTGTAATACAGCTCAAGGACACCATGGTTCAGGTATTGGAATCAGTCTTGTTAGCACCTGCCTGGTGGTCACCAGTAGGTGGTCGCTATAGTACAAAAGGACTGTGGAAACTGTGGGGGACCAGCGTGAAAGAAACACATTCTTTCAATTCATACTTTCTATCCAGGGAAATTATGAGTATTTTTTTTTCCCAGTAGACTGCTTGCTTTTATGTTGGCAGGAATGGAGAAGTGATTCAGAGCGCCACTTCACTGAGGTACCTCTTTCAACTAGGCTGCCTTTAAAAAATTCTGTGAAATAATGAATGTGTTTGAGTGGCACTGTATGTTACACCGCTTAGAAGGACCTTGCATTTGTAGTTCTCTAAACTAAAACCGGGCTCATTGTGTTAGAAATCCTAGCCAAAGCATAACAATCCTACACAATTTAACCAATGTATTTTTCGAGAGGTGATGTGTTTAGTCAGAAGGTTGCCAAGATATCACTGAGAGAGGAAGCACTTTGGGTGGCAAAGGAACTGATAAATGCAAAGGTTTGTGTTGCAGCTTCAAGAAAGGAAAATGGCAAAATGTTTGCTCTTTCACTCGCAGCAATCAGTGTTCGTCTCATGTTGCTGAGGGGGCTCCGGCGATGACAAGCGGTCCATTCTGTCACGAACATGGGGGAGGCCGGTTTAAACGTTAGGTCTGGTCTATCTTCACACCCCGCTAATGAGAAATGAAGTGAGATCAGATAAGAATTTGGAAAGGGACAGACCAACGGACAGACGAGGATGCCCCCCTGCTCATGTCACCTCCGCCACTCATGCCAGCGCTCGTCAGGGCTCATTTCCCCCTCAGCTGCCTGGAGACCCCCTCTCGCCTTTCTACTGGAGCCAGAGCGACCCCCGAAACAGACAGAGGAACAATTCTTAACGGAGACAAAACCAACCGAAAACCACAACGTTATGAGGTGTAAATGATTCCCCAATGCAAGATTCTGACATAACCAACTGCAAAGCTTCAGTACTTCATAAGTGAAATAACACATAGGAGAATTAATGGCAAATGACTCTCAAAGCCAAGACAACCAGGCTTTGCTTTACTGAATTTGGAGATATTAAGGCTGGCTGATGTGCCTCATTATCCCTAATGACATCTTGTATTACTCCTCTCCGTGTCAGGAATCAAAAGCCCTTGTGCCAAATGATCTAATTAAATGACCTTGAAGTAATAATTTGTTTTTTCATCTTGTTCACTTTCCTATTATTCTAAGACTTCACATACTTTTAATAAAACGCACACTGGCAGAGTACAGTGTAACAGTACCTCTTGAGTGAATGCATGCTTGCAATCCAGTGTAAAACTAAGATATAAAATAGTGCAAGAGAACATCATTTGCCATATAAATAGATCAAATAGATGTATGCAAAGAGCATAGCAAGCTATTTTGGTATTGTGGTTCCTTGATGGCATCAGATCTGTGATGTAACAGTTATATTTGACTTCTACAACATCCAGAAAACTTGTAAAATTGGACACAGTTTGAAAACTAATAATGCAGAATAGAATTAGTAATGCCTCATGAAATGCATTCCATAATGCAGCTCGAGGTTTTTAAAATGTTGTTTTTCATGTCGTATTTGATTTCCACTCTCAAAAATGACCTATTTTCTTTGCAGTAGATCTTGCATACTGAATTACTGAAAGACTGATTGCTGTTAATAGGCTTAAGTTCTTATTTTTAGTTATCGTTTTTTTCCCCACACATCTATTTGTAAAGTCATCCATAAACCAGTTGATGTATAGAAGAAAGTGTCAAAATATCACAGGCACAGCTCTGTGGAGCCAGACTATATTAGAATAATCATGAACTGCTGTGCTGGTGACCTGCGGAAGAAAAAAATCAAGCCACTTCAAACGTTTGAATTAATGATCACAATACCCATACTGTAATGGTTTTTTGGACAGCATTGTGTATGGAAAAAGGGGACATTGGGAATTTCATCTGCAGGGGAAAAAAAGGCAGTCATCAGATGTCTTGCTGAGATGTTTGGATGTAGAGCTGGCACCCCGAGTAAGAGCAGTCTGTTCTCACATGGCCCGCCAAGCACACGTCTGCAGCATCCAGGCAGGCTCAAGAGAGGCCAAAGAGCAGTGGCTTTAAAGAACTACTTCATACTTGGACCCTGTGAGGCCACTGATCAAACATGTCAATCTCTGTGAGTTGCCTGCGAGCAGGTAGTAATGCCTTTGGAGGCAACGCAGAGGAAAGACAAAACTCTGACCATCTCTAGTTTGAAAGAAAACAAAATATGGGTTTTCAGATATTTTCTTAGCCCGTGAACTTCAGCCCACATTTGAAAGAGTGATCGAAAAAGCTTTACAGTTCTCCAAAAAATACATTTTTTAATTATTCTCTGGTTCCATTTCAAACTCCATAATCAATTTCAGTACATTCCCCTTTTTCTTCTTATCCTTGTGGTCCCTGTGATTTATAATTAGGGGACCTCCCACAAGAAGCCTTCATAGCTTCTATTTCTGTATTCAAGCCAGGAGTCGCGGTAAGGCCTGCGTCTCCCTTTACCCCTCCCTCTCCCAAGGCCAAACCCTGGGCCAAGATCCCGTCTGCTGGGTCCTCTGTCTGGACTGCACTCTGTTTCCAATTCCTTGATCCATGTAATACTACTGTAGACTCATGCGAAACAGAATTAGTATGAACGTCTATTCTCACAAAAAGGGGGGAAAAAAAGGCTTGCTGACTTGATAAATTACTCAATTACTCAATTTAAAGAACTGATGAGCTGTCTTTCTAATGTGATGGCATAAACAATTTGTGAAAACAAAATGTTTTAATGACACAGGACTGCAGTCACTGGGGTTGCTGTAATTTGTCTGAACTTTAATACATCTTGTCGTCTATAGCCATTTTTTCTCACGCTCAACTAACCTAATTAAGGTGCCTTTTGAGAGTGAAGTGACATCTATTTCTTTGGATAAAGCCCTGAATTTGTCTCTGCCTGTGAATATGTGAAAAACCCCTTTGTGCCTGGGCTGACAGAGGACTTTACAATGCCTCTGTTACCTTGGAAACCTTTCGAGAGGTGAAGGGGAGGACAGCCAAAGAGGAGATCATCTTGGCCTAAAACTGCAGGTAAATCCTCACTAAGGCAGTCCAATTTAAACAGCTTTACCATTAAAAATAACTCTTCATAGAGGAATGAAAGGAATCCGCAAAGTCTGACATATTTCTTTCTTATTTATCTAATAAATTTCCATGTGTTACGCTCTTCACTATTGCCCCCAAGTTGAGTTCAGACTCGTGCATGAGCTCAGCGTTAAAGTATGGGAGTGTGTTTACGAAATCAATCAAATTCACACACCTTTAATGAAATAAATCTGCAAGAATTAGACTACCTACCTCAAGAATGCAGGTCCCTGAAGCTGTGTTCTCCTTGATGGACACGTTGTAGAAGTTTCTCTCAAAAACAGGCTCATTGTCATTTATATCCTGAAGCATGATGTTTACCACAGCAGTGGAGGACAGGGGTGGTTTCCCTCCATCTGTGGCCATTACAGTTATGCTGGGATTGGGGTTCTTTTCATAATCCAGCTGTGAGAGAGTGGTGATAATCCCCGTAACGGAGTCTATACTGAACCAGTTTGAGTAAGCGCCTTGGTCTTGCAGGATGCTGTAGTTAATGTCCCCATTGGGCCCCTGGTCTTTGTCTCTAGCCGTCACCTGTAACACAAAGCTCCCTGGAAACACCACTTCAGGGATGACCTGCCTGTACACTGGCTGGTCAAACAGAGGAGGGTTGTCATTGACGTCAGTCACCTGGATGATGAAGGAGGACTCGGCCCTAAGAGGAGGCGTGCCTGAGTCTGTTGCCATCACCCTCAGCTCGTAGGTGTCTCTCTCCTCCCGGTCAAGAATCTGGTCCACACAGACCAGATAGATGATGCTATCCTTAGTGGTCAGGGCAAATTTGCCATCTCCTCCCTCTAGTGACACGTTGACGTTGGCGTACTCCCCATAGTCTGGGTCAGTGACTGAGATCCTGGCTACATACTGGCCGGGCTGTGCACCTTCTGAGATTCTGGGAGATCCATCCTCACTGAGAAAGATGATGGTCATGGTGGGCTGGTTGTCGTTGTAGTCTCTGACGTGGATGGTGACGAAGGCATTGGTCACCTCTGGCTGGGTTGCGTTGTCTTGCGCCTGGACCACCAGCTCGTGGACTCTTCTCATCTCAAAGTCCAGCGGCTTGTTGAGCGTGATGATGCCGGTGCGGGAGTCAATGACAAAGTAGCGGTCCGGGTCGCTTTGTCTCCTGTTGATTTCATACAGTACCATCCCGTTGTCGCTTTCATCAGCGTCTGTGGCGAACACCTGCAGGATGTTGCTTCCTGGCTGAAGGTTCTCAGATATTATGGCATGGTAGCGGCTCTGGTTGAAAACAGGAGCGTTGTCATTAATGTCTTGAACAGTTATATCTAATGTCATCTGATCAGTCCTTTTCGGGGAACCGCCGTCAAAGGCTTCCAGGGATAAAGTATAGGTGGATCTTTTCTCTCTGTCTAGAATGGCATTGACCACCAAGTCCAGATAGAGAACCTCGTTGCTTCCCCTCCTGGTCTCCAAAGTGAATGCCTGGCCAACATTTCCATCATTGATTAGGTAACCCTGTGTTGTAAGCTGGCCTTTATCGGCATCAGCAGCTGGCTCAAGAGGAAACCTGGTGCCGATGGCTGTCTGCTCAGGGATTTTAAACGTGGCCCGTTTTCTTGGGAAGGTCGGGGCATGGTCATTTATGTCATTCACCTTGATGGTCACCTCCACGGTCACACCTGTCATGGTGACTGCAATGAAGTTGTATCTATCTCTAAGTTCCCTGTCCAGAACTTTGGCGGTTTTAATAATGCCTGTGCTCTCATCTATGTCCAAATCACTGCCCACGCCTGTGCCCTCATGGTCTGAGATGAAGTACATGGATGCAGTGATGCCAGGAGGAAGTCCTGCACTGATGTCGCCCACAATTGTGCCTGCTGGCTGCTCCTCGTCTAGTTGTAGCTCAAGGGTCCCCAGGACCACAGGTGAATGGACTGTTACAAGCTCCAAGGCCACATACACCATTAGCACTATCCTTCTGTTCCACCAACCCTCACGGTGCGAAGGGTCCATTACAGACTTCCCAAAACCCTTGGCAGCTGTCTTCATTTTGGCTCCTTTTTTTTAAACCTGGAGACACACAAAGAGGAAAAGCTGAGCAATATCAAAACCTGACAACAGCAGAAACTGAGAAAAGGTGTATTATTTCTACGTCAAAATATAGGGTAAGTTTGTTTAAGAAAAATAAGTATATGCCTTAAACACTTTCCCATATGTTTTATGGGCTCTGTTCCCAACCACAGTACATTCAATAGACCCTGCACATTACATTTTCCAACACTTCTTAGTTCACTTAATAAGTCAACACCTTGTTCTTCCTACATACCAGAAAGCTCTCCTTTCTCTCCTTGCTAAAGAAACATTAAAACCACAGGCTGCAGCATACTACCTCAGACAGGGAGTCTTTGGCTGTAGCTATTCAACTATAATTAAGAAGGTGCAGGAATCACTACCCAGTGCGTTCACCGTAGCAGTAGCCTCTCATGTAAGTCTGGGAGGTGAGATTCTGGATTTAATATTTATGTGTGATACCACATATAGCTCCCATAGAGTGAGCAATTTTTAAACACTCCTCCAAGAACCATTTAAAATATTTAACTCTTCCCAAGAAAACACATCTATCTTTTAGTACTTATGATAATTAAGACTTAAGTGTTAAATTAAGGGATAAAATATTCAAATGATTGATATTTAAAAGGAACAAGGGTGTTAGAATTCCTTGCATAAACAATAGGCCCGCTCTGGCAATGGACCTACACCACAGCAGAGGATCTGTAATTGAGAATGGCAGACACTCTGGAGCAATGTGGAAATTGTTCAACTAGACTGTCACCATCTGCATAATAATCCAAAACCACCAAGTCACTGGCACACAGAAAATTATTGTGTCTTTTTCATTAAATAAAGAAAGCAGCTTACAATTGTCTGTGGTTCTGTCTAAATCCATGCAATTCATAACTACTCTGACTTCTCTGCAAAGTAAATTTAGCTTTAATTTGGAGGAAACATATACAGAAGCACATTACACTGTATAAACTTTGAGGAATTGAGTGTCTAGTGAAAGCTATTCAAGGCTCCCCCCAGTGGTTTAACTGATACCTGCAAGGAAACATTCACAAAACATCTGTGTATGTGTGTGCACTAAATGCCTCCCATGTGTCCCTGAACGCACTGTGGCGATCCGTCTCAGCCATGGTGGTGACAGTGTGTTTGAGTGACAGAGCAGTACAGCAGAGTTGAAGGGCTCCATGCAGTCTACCTCTCTCCCTTTTTCTGGCTCTACAGCATTGTAATTGAGGGCTGCTGGAAGTTGGCCATAAGCGCACAAGATTCCGGGACTAATTTGAGTGTGCCGTGATTCAGAGCCCGCAACACTGAAGATACGAACTCTTAACGTCATAAATTTGGTTTGAATACAACTTAGTGTGAGTAGGGAGAAACCTTGGAGCATTGCTTGAAATAAAAGTCAGTGCTGTAAAAAGATTGTCTGTGTTAGTTCAAGATTATTCAACAGTTGATGAATAAAAAGGAACTCTGGATCAATTTGCTGCATTCATTCCTAATTCATAATACTTGTACAGAGATCATAATAATTGCAAATGACAGGATCCTAAAGGCAAGCACTACAAATTCACTATTACATACCATACTTTGGGTTGCTTTGCAAGTGCTGCTCTTGGCCAAAACATAAGCACATCCATGACAGCCCTTGAACTTTACTGCAACTTTGGGGATGCAGTTTTTTTTTTTCAAAGCTTTCTCCAAAGCACAAAGGATAGCTTTTCAGGGCCAGAATCTTTGTCCAAATGCCACAACTGAAATAATGCACTCTCTGGTTGAGCTACAGTGGAGGACCTCTGCAGAGTGGAGTAGCCTAATGGATATAGCAGACACAGTCGGGTAGGCTAATTGCACAATAGGTTACCAGGAATCACGTGGTTGTCAAAGATTCAGGGTGAACTTAAAGAGACATTTCTGCACTTTAAAGCTAAGAAGTTCACCAAATATATAACAAAATACTGTGACCCACCCAGGCCTCCATCACGAGAGTTTCAAGTCTGAAAGTTAGTGGCCAGTTAGAAGTCAGGATATAAAAAGTAACAACCTATTTGTGCGCAGGCCTCAAGGAGAGCAATCTGGAAAAAAACAGTTCAGAGTAGCTGCTGATGGTTGAAAGCTGTTGCATTTAGTAAGCCAATCCCATTGTGGCTTGGATTCAGATGTTTTCCTTGCATCATTGTCCTACATCATGGTGAGTCCCTCCTGCTGGTAGTTAAACCTTATTGAAGAGTTCTGTTAAAATGATGTAACCGCTGGAGGATTAACTCCCATGTACCTGCAGCTACGACACTAAAATATTTTATTTGCACAATGCAAAAGCTCCACTGAGGTTATCTTTTCCTAAAACCGCCATATGTGTGAAACACATCATGTACACCTCATTGTTAGCAGTAACTATAGCACTGACCCACTTTCTTTTGAATCCTTTAAACCAAGTCAACCGACCAAATCCAAGGTTTCTAGGATTTACATGCAGAATGAAACCTCTGTTTGAATACAATGGGTATCATTCTGGGCACTTCACTAGCATGACTGGAATCAGCATCGAAATCCCTGGCAACAGTAAATACTGGGACATCAGGGCTGCATTTCTACTTCTCCACTGTGGTCTAGATCATGTTTGTCAAAAATGTGTCAGATATTCATTGTTCGTGATAGCTGAAAATACATTTGCTCATTTATTGTTCGCTTTTCAATTTTCTGTGCAGTACTATTTGTCTTTCTTTCACTACAACGTCAGGACAACCAGGCCTCTGGTTTGGCAAGACCTACAAGAGACAATACATCTGAACAAACATGGCTGACTCCCTCCATGAGCCAATACCTACATTACATGGAATAATGCCAAACCTATATGATTTTCTAACCATCAAACTAGCCGAGTCATATCATTTCATCTGATTTATGTCTTTGGGGTATTGAATAATAGTCAACTAATTATTTAAAGATAATATCTTCAACTACAATCATACACATATTTGAGGTAGTCTCTTGTTAATTAAATTTGATGCTTTCCTGATCTAACCACAGTATCTGATCTACAGGGATACAACCCAAATACTGGTCAAAATCTATCCCAATTCATCAAAAACTTGATCCCAAATACAGTGCTTTCGCTGTACTACTTTAATTAACACAAGCAAACCATTTTCACCACCAACAGGCCAAGAGGGACAACTATAGTGACAGACTCGTAAAATAAGCTTCTAATTCCATGCCACGATTCCAGTTAACTCAAAGAAAACTTCTGTGGTTTGGAGAACATGCCAGGCTGCCTGAGGCTCAATGGAGCCTTAATGGAAACCACAGACAGAACTGCAGATTGACTGGACATGAGGATGACAGGCTTAGCACAAAGCAAACTAGAAGGCTCTGACTGTTTGCTAGACTATTGCCTCTCACAAATGCCGCATTTCTGTGCCCTGCATTAGTCTTTGAAACACCAGTCCCTGGGTATGTAAAAGGGCCAGGAAAAGCCATCACAGGCCTGAGATACACATGCACTTCACAACTTATTGGGAAAACACACCGGGTCCTTTTTTCACGAAGAGCTGAAGGTTTCCGAGGGTCCATGATCTCTTTCCCACAGCAAGAGCAGCATGGGTTGGTTCAGCTGTTTGTGTAAGATGTTCCGGATAAAAAAAACACACACCTTATGTCTTTGAAGATGACACCGTCTGATATTGCCTCGGCGGTACTAGAAGTTGCATCATTAAAAACACATGTGCATCGAGTTACAGTAGCAGGGGTGCGAGGAGTGTTTGGACAACATTACTACAACTGAGGTCAAAGTACGACCTCACAGTCACATAGGCGTCTCTCAAGAGGACAGCACTGACTGGGATTGGGTGATTGAGTTTGCTGCTTTCAGCATCGATGTCGATTATTTATTTTAGGCGACAGAGTCTGGTCACAAATGAGAAAAAACGAACTCCAGAGGTGACAGCCGTCTGGCACGACACCCTCAAAGGCCATGGTTGACGTACCCTTGACTCCTTTTACCGATGACGACGATGCACGGGGATGAGCAAAACCGCAGTGACTGCAGCCAGGCAATCTTTCAGAAACGTAAGGCAGCAAGAAACTTTCTGGGTGGTTGTTGGTTCTTGGGAGAAACATATCTTGTGCTTTTCATTCCTTTTTAGGAGTCTGGAACACTAGCTTCATCAACAGCATATGCGAGCTACAAAGACAAGACTAGTGAAATGATTACTTCATGCACTGCGCAGAGGGTTTATGACATAATCCTTGGATTGTTATAAAAGCTGTGGAGGTCCATTTTTTGGTTTTATCCATCAGCGCTGTTTTTTTTTGTTTTGTTTCTTTTCTCTGTGAGTTGTACATTCTAACTCAACCCATTCTTAAAAGTGGCACACAGGAAAACAAACAAAAAAATGTATCTGCTAAAAAACTAAACAGGTATAGGATGAATGGATGGATGGATGGATAATTGGATAGATTGGGTGGATGGATTACATTTTAAAAAGGCCTTAGTGGTATGGATACTACTATGGTCTGGTCAAGTTGCCTCATATTAGTCACAGACTGTCAGCAACAATGCAACTGAACATCTCGGTAATTTAACAACTGCAGAGGTGGCACACACATTGAACCTGAAGCAGGACTCCGCCGTCCTCCTAAAACTGGTGGTGACAAAAACAAAAAACACACACACACACACATACACACACACACACACAGAAAGGAGGAGCCTGCACTCCCTGTTGAGTCTAAAGTCAAAAAAAAAAAAAAAAAAAAAAAAAAAGGCTGCACAATTACTCCATGGCAACCATCACAGTCCCGGCTACAGTGACGGGACCCAGCGGAGACTTCATCCATGTATTAAGTGAGGGACAGGAACACCTATTCACGGTCAGTGAGACACAATCACCGGGCCGACATGTGGATAATCATTTGGTATGTGCTCGGAGAGGGAGGCACAAAGGCTCAGCGGCGGCGGCACTCCGAGGACAATAAAATAACTCCATAGGTTCACCAGTTTGAGAGGAATGTCTCAGTAATTTGAGAAAAAGAAGGGAAAAAAAAAACAAAGGGGGGCGACATGACATGCTCGTCAAAGTATGCGCAGAGCTGCGGTCATAATAAATACACACAGGAAAGAACATTTCATGCTGAAACTTAGATAAAATCCTTCATGGGCAGGTTTTTTTTTGCAGGTAAAAGATTGAGAACGACCTAACACGCCGTACTGCGTGTCCCTTGAATATCAAGGGCTGTTTCTTTGAATTAACTTTGTGACAGATTTTTTAAAAAGGTTGACGCCTGCAATGGAAATGCACGTCCAATACCGCAGCAGAGGAGTCCGAGCACGAAAGAGCTGCAGAAAAGAAAAAAGTAGCCAACGTTTTAAGTCATGCATGAGTTTAACATTTCCTCCCGCTGGAAGGTATCTGAGAGCGCAGGGTGCAGCCTGTTCAGCGGACAACTTCACCGCGTCAGGTCACTGTGATGGATACTCACATTCATCTGTTGCTCTGCTGGGATCGAGAGAAGACAAGTTTCAGGACGTCCAGGTTCTTCTCAGTATTCCCCCATAAAGTCCAAAGTGAAAGTTACATCCATTTCAGGACTTTAAAAACAAAAAAAAACGTGTGTCCTCAGCCAGTGGTTGTAGGGATTTCCACCCCCCCCAGGTTGCACGCAGTGTGTTTCTGTGCTGAGTTCTCTCCGATCTCTCGCCAGAGGGAAACATTCAAAGTAAAACTGCAACTTGCGCTTCAACTTTCCTGCCCTCCTCTTCCAGCAGACGTTATCAACTCACTCGGCATCCGCGGGCTGTGTGTCCGGTGGCAGACACGCACGCACACACACACACACGCGCGCACACACACACTGCTGCAGCGCGCCGACTGCAGCCGAACAGTGAGGGGCCGAGCGGCGGACGTCCCTCTCCGGATCTAATTTATTCAACACGTGACGGAGTGCAACCTCCTGCTCCTCTCCTCCTCTGCCGCTGCCACAAGGAGCCACACCGACTGCAGAGAGGCAAGCCAGGTTATTGTTGAACTTTGGTGCCACCCTCCTATGCAAAAGGGAAGTGTATGTGAGAGAGGAACCTGCAGCGCTGCGCAGGGCTCCTGGCAGAGTCTCCTGCACGGGTTTGGAGGCTCTGGATCAATGGAATAAAGTTTGAAAAGTTTAGCAAGTGTCCAAAAGTTTGGATTGGCGTGCTGTGGCAATATGCATGGGGCAACACATTTCTGTGGTTTTAAACTGGGTGGAGTGGAGCTCTGAAATGTGAAGCATCAGATTTTATCTGGTGGAACAGTTAGAGAAGCCTATGTAGCTACATTTTATGTTTTTAAAATAGAAAACCGAGGAATTCAACAACATACAGACTCATTCTGACATACATATGGAGAGTGAACTACCCTATGGGCAAATCCTAGTATAAATCTTCAAAAACATAGATCTATCATATTCAGTTGCTTATACTTTCAGGGTCTCAGGTGTCATAGTGAGGATCCACCAACATGCAGTATTTCAACAAAACAACCTCAATACACAACTACAGCAGGAGCTATCATACAGACGTTCTTTTTCTTTTTTTCTCCTTCAGATGTTGGAGTTCAAGTAACATCCTGGGGGTATTTTTCATCTAAGTCTAGAAAAGAGTCAGTGCCCCTAACTTTTCCTCACATCTTGTGACTCTTTAAAGGAGCATAGCCTACATCCCCAGTCAACTCCCAGGAGGAGCTCCGCTTTTATCTCCAATAGTGCTGGAGCCGTAACCCTGCTTCACTTTGTTGTCAGTCACTGAAAGCTCTGAAAGTTATTAAACCCCTTGTCGCTTTGCATTTAAAGCCAAAAAACAAGAGAACAGCAGAGGGGCCCTGCTGTGACAACAGTCTTATTTATTGTTGAGAAACCGTTGACATAAGTGGGGTGAGTGCATGCAACTGATCATCTTGCTTTCATTCGCTGTTTTTTGTTTTGTAGGTTTATGATTGTTATCATTAAAAAAACATCTTTCAACAGCTGACTCATCCCGCACAAAACAAAATAAAGTCATTTGATTTATGCTAAAATCATATTAGCCAAATACAGTGACAGCATTTAGTAGTGACAGTATGAATAGTCTAGGTTTTGTCATTGCTGTGTCGTTCCGTTTGTGCTGATTAAGGAAAATAAAACTTTTGGGGAAAAATGAAAAACTTTGGTCAGTGTCATCCCTGCCACAGTTCAACATTTTTGCTGGCTAAACCTTTTTTCCCTCCAAGCAACCTAGTTATGTCTCCCTACTCTCACTCTGTGAACTGCTATATCACCAAGTGGAATGAGTTCCAGCGCTGCCAGCAACTCATTATTACTGTGACAGCAGGGAGGAAGAGGCAAGCTCACACACATACACACCAATCCACATGTACATTCACGTGGACACACACACCACAAAATCAGATGACACTCATTTTTTCGCTAAGTCAGAATAGCCTACAGCTTAACTTCTACTGGGACAACCACCCATGTCCTCTGCACTCTCTGCCACTTATTTGTTTTAATGTCACTTATTCTGGCGTCACAGCGAGACCGACAACATATATTAAAATGACAGTTGTGTCAAACAAATGTGTTTGGTTATGTTGCACAGAAGCAGAAGAGAGGAAAAGAAGGAGCAGGGAGTTAAACAGTGCACAAAATAATGTTTACAGGTTGCATGAAATTGAGTCAGAAGACAAAGATGTGGCGTCATAACGGTATCTGATAAATGTCAGTGCACTGAGATGTATAGCAGAGTTGTAAAGAAAACAAAGGGCTTTGTTTATGTTTTTATTTCCTTTCTTAGATAACATGTAGGGCTGTTTCATATTATCAAGTTATGACTTGGACTCACTATCTGTTGAGTCTGTCACTGTGTGTTTGTTAAGCAAAGAGAATGATAAATTCCATGTCTTATCATGATGCTCTTTTATTGCAAATAATATAAATATCCTTTGTTTTTTTAATTTTGTGCAGATATGTTAAAAGATGCCGTAAACACTGCCTGCTGACATGACAGTGGATTGTCAAATATCCTGCTGACAGCACACTAATCAGACAAAATGCCCACTAGACAGAATTGCCTATGCTGACATTGATAAATGATAAAAGATGAAAAGATGTACTGAAGCTAAATGTAAAAATGTCAACCTGATTCATTTGTTTACTGTGGATAAATTGCATAAAAACATGAGAAAAACATCTGTTGCTCATTTGGCACTAGCACTTTAGTTCCATACAAAAGTACAACTTTGGTTTCAAGCTCAGATTTGGCTCTCTACATTTTAAGACTTAATCCACATTCATTTTTACCCAAGGTCACTTTACCCTTTCAATAAATTTTTCTCTCCATTTCTCCATGCATAAGACCATCCACTGTATAAAATAGTGCCTCATCTTCACTGGATGAGAGAATCTTGACTGCTCCTGTGAGTCATATGAGACCATGAATAATAAAATAGAATAAAGAACACAAGGTGCTGTAATGGTAGATAAATCTGCAATTCTACTCTGAGGTTAGATGCCGTCCACATCACTAGGTTGCGGTCTTAGTCATTTTTTATGCGATGGCTATTTTAGTGACATTTGACCATGGATTAGAGGGGAGACCACAGAGCTTGGCTCCTTAAGCCGCGCTGAAAGTCCATGGAAGAAATAATAAACAGATCGAGTTTAATCAAGATTAAAGTTAAGAGTGTGACTGGCTGCTTTGCCAGAGGAATTCATTTCAGCCTGAACAAAAGTACATCCAATCTGATTCACACAATGTAATAAAATTAGATTAAGTAGGAGGTAATTATTGAACTGCACCATGCAATATTAGTACAGTGGGAAGCTGAATAGGATTTAGCTCTTCCTACATCTTCCTACTGTAACTTCCTGTTATGATGTTGTACATATTACTTTTTCTTGAGATCTTTTTCCCATCATTAAATTAGTATTTTGCTTAATGTATGTACACCAGTTAACCCATAAATCACTGATGTCTGTGCTGTGTTTGTTAAAGTCATAAGGTTATGTATTGTTTGCATTTGCAAGTGTGCCTCGGGTAACAAAAAAGACCTTTAAATGTTTGCTTTTATATAGCAAGTATGAATACGAATCAGAATTTTATCAAGCCTCGAAAACAAAGGTACACATATAGGGCATGATCTCACCAATTTCTGCTGATTCACAACATGTGGTCTCTTGGTCAACAAGTTTATTATTATTTATCTAGAAAACAAAAAGAATAAAAAAGACGATCAAACTTGAGCACAATTTGAACAAAATATCTTTTGCAACTGCTATTTTTACTACTTTTTCTGACATTAGACTGTTCACAAAACTGCTGTAGCATTTCTAAATGAAATCAAATGTGTACACATACTTGGATAAATCTGTGTACTCTACCTAAGTACCTAAGTACAAATACTGATTCCACCTTGGTGCTTTACTATCTGGTTTTAAACCCCATGGACTGTATAAGTTATAGGCTTTAATTAGCTTTGTTTTTAAGGTGGACTGTGTAGAATATTTGATGGTGAAACCACAGTGATGTTTTGGGGGTTGGGCATGTGCTTGAGCAGGGCTCTAATGTAGACTTTTATTGAGACGAAACACTAACCAGAAGCACCTAAAGACCATTTCCTCCAGATTGCTGTGCATTTGAGGAAATATGAGCTCTGTTATTTTGGAAGTTGCTTCTAAAAGAATGTACTTCACACACTTGATCAATGAGAAGACCTGAGATCAGTTCTTGATCAAGTTAAAGAGTATGTTCAGTAGAACTGTATTAAAGCACACTAACATATAGTATGTCTCAGTGCACTGTGTGTATATATTGTATATGTCCACATACACTATATAGACTTACACTGCATGATACTTTGCAAAGGATATTAGATATTGAGTGCACAGGTGGTTTTCATTTGGTTAAGAAAAAATCCAGTCAGATTGGAGTACCAGCTCTTTGTCATCTCTTTGTTAATCATGATGTAAAAAATCTTTTATAGATTTCTGTTTAGTGTTACTACTGCTTCCTGACTCCAAAAATTGGAACAATAAATCTTTCACGTAAAGAAAAAAAATCTAAATTCTTTGTGATACCCCGGCCAGAACCCTGAAATCAAGGCCCACAGACTCATTATATTTCAAACAATATGACATTCATAATGTAAATTGACTGTAGGTAGAAAAACAGTCTCCAGTCTACCTTGGTGGTACAGTATAGTGAGTTAGTACAGCTGATTAGGATGATAGTCACTATAAATTCTCTATTTATTAAGAGTCCAAACCAAGTTGATTAACAGTCTAAAAATCTAAAGTTTGGTCTGCTTTACCCCATGTCCAACAATTTAAAAACACGAATATATATATATACACACACACACATCGATATACATTAATTACTTCTTTCCAAATGCCTGCAGAGGTGATCCTGCTGTCACTGCAGTTGCTGGGTCAAACCTCCCTTTGACGCCAGCCTGAAAACATTATTATTTTTTCTCTGAGCTACCAGGGACAGGACATATCTGTTTCCTTTGCTCTCACAACTGTTCACTCAACAACTACTCCTTATGTATACCATTGTGGATCATTTTTGTGTTTTTATTTGTTACCACAGCTCTCTTTGAATTACAAACCCAAGAGAAAACAGAGGGAAGAGATAGTATTTTCACTGCAAAACCTAAAAAGTCTGCACAGTGTTCATTTGCAGATTCTGAGGGGATTGTGCTCTTCCTCGACAGTTAGTGTTGAGGGACCCTTGAGGAAAGCTTTGGTTGTGCTCAGCAAGTCCCAGGTATGAATCTGTGTGACTACATAAATACAAAGCAGGGCTGTGCTGACGAAGACCCCGTCTGCTCTGCAAATGCTGTGTGGATTAAAAAGGCTAAAAAACAGTCTGACTAACCACAACAATATTGTCTTTCTCATGCCTTCACTGACAACAAAGCCAGTAAGTTGCCTGCGACTCCTTTGTTTTTCTCCTACATATTGTATGTAGTCGGGCCAAATCTGTCCGTCTACTGCAGCAATACAGGAAAATTCCACCTTTAAACAGTTTAATGCTGCTGCAAAACAGCTATGGGCGATGCACCCTGTGTTTCTGGGTCCATTTTGTTGTTTGTTGGTGTATCTTTAAGAATTCCTGTATTTAACTGGTCAAACCATGGAGAACTTCAAACCCTGTGAAGACATGGGTTGTCAAAAGACATTTAAGAAATTAAACATTTTAGTACATTTAGGCTTTTTGAGGTTAGTGGGTACACTTCAACATAAAATAGATCAGATTAATGTCAACTATTTTATTTAGTTTATTGGAGTCTGAAAGATATCTATGACACAAGATGGTGAATAACCAACCTGAAATAACTGTGTTTTAATCCTGTGATTTTAACTGTTTTTTAAAAGTGGAACATAGTCATCATAGTCAGACATTAAGTGTCTTTATTGTCCTGGTTCTCAACAAAAAGATAGACTTATTGGATGGACCAAACAGGATCGTACAAACAGCTACAGATAATGAGAATTAATCCACACGTGAAGTTTTACAGTCTCAGGAGAAGTAAAAAAATATAGAATTGTTAAGATCAATAAATCAATAAAACTGGCATTTTCCCCTCTAGCCAGGCAGCGAAGAGCTCTTCTTGTAACTAAAGGAGTGGAACTGAACTCTGCTAAAAAGCTCTACCAAGCATGAGAATAATTCAGCATGTCAGCAGAAGGATTTCTCATTCTGGAAGATGCATCTCTAATGTGATTTGGAAATTAAACCTTGGGCACTTCTGCTATTTAAAGTAAATATAAATTGATGCCATTACACAAAGCTTAAGTATTTGCATTTACAGTAAACATCCAATACGATTCTTTAGCCTTCAAATTTCATTGCTGCTAAATACTACACAGCATCAGATCCGCCACAGGACCTCTTACCCAGTTAAAAGCAGTCTGGCTTATAACAATGACACCCACTTCAGAAAAACCAAATCTTTTGGGCTGTCCACTGTGAGTGCTTTCTAATTAATACACTATCAATCACACAGTCCAGCATGTCTTTCTCCTGCTCGACGAAATTCCTCAGACATTGTAGGGAGTCCAACTGATTCTGATGGAGATCACTTTTATTCCCCAGGAATGCGTCCTGTTGTTTAGGAAAGGAATGCACAGCATTCAGAGGGATGCCCTGGAATTCCCAAAACAATTAAATTGTTCATGCAAACGTTTCTTTGAGGAACGAGAAAAAAAAGCCTCTAATCCCATTACTCCACACTTCACAATGCTGTCACTTAAGAAAGTTTAGAAAACTGTTGACTCTGCTTGGTCCGTTATTTTGACCACCATAGCAATAAGCCTTGGCAATGAAGTGAGCAATTACTATCAGGGTCAGCACAGAGCAACCTGGATAAATTCCTTCATCTCTTCACCAAGGCAGGCTCACTGAACCCTTTACTCTGTTACAAGTGCATGTCCTGACCACACTAGCAGATCACAACCAACATGACTCAAAAAAGTAGCTCATTCAAAGCATCATACAGATGGAGTGACAGAATAATCTCCGATAATATATAACCGTGGAAACTATTTTTCTCTGCCATGAGTCAGTTGCTGTGATCATTTTCTTTGGCAGATGTGAAGCTTTCGGCTGGTTCCACAGGAAACATAAATGACCCACACCCTCCTATCTCTAATAAATTATATTCCTGTATTTATAGCAGGGGGAGCAAAAGTCATCTTATTTCACATTTCCCTCTGAGCTTGTCAACCAACATCAATACATAGACAAAAGATAATCAAATCTGAAAAATAAATAAAGAATTCTAACAAGTAGTGAGTGACCCTGCTTGAGTTAACAGGAAAAAAACAAAATTATAGATGTTAATATGTCGTTAACCTCTTTAAATCAGGTCCATATGGAGAAGCAGACCTAATACATTCGGTGTCCAGAAGAAGCGTCAGTCTCATTATGCTCCACATGACCTAGAGGTTGCCAAGGTTCCTCTGAGCAATGCTATTACATTGATGGTCAAAGCACAGACTTGAAAGATATTAACAAGTATTAACAAGTATTTATTTATTTATTTCAAAAAAGGATATATGTGCAAAGAATGTTGCCAGTTATGTATTTGGGGGTAAGGCATGAGCCCTCAAGGCTGGCAACTTCAACAACAATTTGTCCAAGGGTCACATGATCCATACGGTCATGCTCATGAGCAAACATTTACATAACAAGAAACAGGACTGAATAGTTAGAAATGGTAAACCGTTCCTTATGGAGATGCAAATATAAAACAGCTTTCTGAATGCTGTGCATAAAGCAGTTCAAAACCTAAATCTGAGGATATAAGCTTTTCTCTATATCTTTTTTAATATGTTACTCAAAATTAGGAAAACAAATTTTGTCAACAGCAACATGGAGGATGTAGATAGTCTTATTATTATGCAGGGTTGCAATTAAGAAAACATTGTTGCCTCATTAACGTAGTTCTGAGAATTTGTGTTTGTCTGCTTTGAGGATTCCTTTAAATGTATGAGGGATTAATTAACTCAACCAACTACCTTTGTTGGTTTCTTAATTTGTTCCCACAGTTTTGTTGATAAATAAAATAGCCATGATACATTTATTTATTTTTATAATGAAAGTGGCTATTTTTTCCTCTGCAAAATTAAATATGAAGCCTATGCTGAGTCGAAACTAGGTTGTTTTCCAAAAAACTTGCAGATTCTGGCATCCACAGACTTCCTACCAGGTGCACAGCTAAAGAAGGAATTTCTATTGTCATAATCATTCAGCTATGAGCAGAACTCCCAACAGGAATATAGGATAAGATGTCAAGTGTATCTGGCCATTTGTCTGAGGAAGTGTGCTCTAGAAATACACATCTTTTTTGGACAATTAAGTAAAGGCCATCCCTCACCAACTCCCAGCAATGATGATGGAAAGCAACAGAAGCTGTTCAAAACCTGGAGAACTATATCCATCCTGCGGGTTTTCTAAACGCTCTCCAGCCTGGTGGGGTCAACATCGTACTCTACGGTCTGATACACTTACTGTTTGTCTGCTCATCCTTCGGCTGTCATACATTTTTCAGTAATTGAAATTCCACAAGTCTCAAATGTGCCCGTGTTCACAGGTTTTCATTTGTATTAAATACAAAAATCATGAGCACAAATCATGAATAATAAGACTGCAATTAAAGTGTTTATATCTTAGAAGTTGAACAGATTATTATATTTAATGTATATTTCTACATTTTGCATGATTTTACCTGTGAAAAGGGAAATACTCATCCACAAAACTATTTGTGGCTGGTAAAATCCCTTAAATACATGATGAAATTGTCTCTTAGACAGACTTCATACAGAATACCACAGCCATCTGACAAAATCATATTGTAATTCTGACTATTTCCAAAAAATCTCAATGAAAATATTTCTCACATTACATGACCTTTGACAATAAAGTCTCTCATTTTGCTCCAGCTGAGAGAATTACAAAACATCCAACATCCAACATCCAGCGAATATAAATATTTTCTGAGCGATAAAATTTACTTAAATGAAAAAACGTCAGGCTGGCATCTTGTTTGGCTCCTTTGTGCTCTTGAGTGATTAATGTAACTATACAATAAATTCCATAAAAATGAATGACCCTCTATGGCTTTGAATGTCTCTGCTGTATTTGTCCTTGGGGCACAGCCTTCAAATTATAAAGACTTATATTTTGTATTGGCGAGGCACAGCTGCTGAATCTAGGAATCTTGCCTTGTATTTATGTTGTGAGAATCTCAGGACTATATTGACATCAAAGGGAAATAACACACAGCTGTGACCATGTACATCCATTTTCTGAAGTCTGGACAGCTGGTCAGTTATGATCTATGACTTTAAATCACCCAAGTGAAAACTGCTATAGCATGCAACAGGGCCTGTTGTGTAAAATAAGCCCATCTTGGGAAACATAATAAACGCTGTCAGGAGTTTAAGAACAAAGCTAAATAGTAAAGCCACAGAAATCCATGGCACACTCAAGAAGCGGGGTGGAGTATAAAGGTGATGGGGAGTAAATCTAATATATGGCTCGTAGGAAGATCCTACATCAGTATGTCATGTTTCAGTGTTAGTCATGCACAGATGTTCGAGAAGAGAGCTGCTATGATACTGTCAAAGCCATATGTGCTTTGGTTTGCACAAACACTATAATCAGTAGCACTCTGCAAACCAGCTGCTTTGCCCACAACTAAAAATACACAAGCAAGGCTTCACATCAGAAATTACAGATAAATATACCGGTATAATCACTTTAATGGTGAAAGAAATTATTTTACAACATCATATATAGTAAATAACCACATCCCGTTTTTACCCTTTGATGATTTGCTGAGGTTTAGAACACGAATCCTCTGCCTGAAGTACAGGGAGGCCTTGTATTCTCTGACTCATCAGTTCAGGAACCTGGAGCCAACGCCTGGAACCAAATAATTAACAAATGGCAAGGCTGTCGTAAGAGATAAAGTAGTTGTTTGATCAAAGAAGGGTGGAAGAAGCTCAGGATGCAAGTTGGGAGCACATGGCTTCTGCATGTCAATAAGGTCATAGACCAGTTACCAGTGCAGAATCAGTGTTTCATAGGCTGAACCCCTTTTCAGAGTATTGATTTAAATTCAACTGAAAGCAGGACAAAGCAAAGCTAGACACTCAATAAATTAAATTAAAGGTTGGGAAGGCAATTTTTCTTAGAAGCATTTTTTTGTTTGTTTTATTTGTAGAAATTCTCATTACATCCCGAAAGCAGTCAATAAATCAAATGCTCTGACACAAAAAAGAAAAGGATATAATATCTGTCACAGGCCTGTAAAAAGCCCGTCCAGTTCTTTCATTCAGCCCAATGAAATGATTGGACGGCCAACCTGCCTGTCTGCCCGTGGAGTGGAGACTTCCTGATATCTAACTGATAGCTCGCCAGCAATAAATTACTGCATCAAACTCAATTTTCAATAAAAATGTCCCAATACTAACATACTAACTTTGACAGCTGTGAGAACTAACAATAGTCACGTTGGTTGTTTATGTTCATAATGATAATGTTCGGTGTTTTCTAACATGTGAATGAGACATGAGGTAGTTGGATACGGTCAGTGATGACAACGATACAGTGTCATGAGTGCAGTGCATCATTGTATATGTACATTGTTACGATGTATGTCTGTGCTCTCTCGTGGACTTGTACTCGATCAGGGGTCAAGCAGTGCGGGTTCGTGTGTTTTGGGGACATACAGGACACACTAAATTTACCTGACATCTCATTATACCTTGGAGCTTCTTATCCCGGTCGGGGTTATCAGGGTTGTGGTGGTGGTATCCTTTACCCTACCAGCTTCCTCCATCTCCTTATGGACGATCCCCAAATTGGTGCTAGATAAAACAATGTGATCCCTCCAGTGTCTCCTGAAAAATGTGAAACGCACAAAAGGTAGAACCAGGGAACTGCAATTCAATTGAAAAAGAAGTTCAAAAACTGAAAAGATTGTATCAATAGTGACACTTCACCTACTCCTAGTACTCCTATTTCACCTAGTGAAATTTTAATTAATATGGAAGGAAGAAACAACTCTAAAGGGTGATTCAAATGCAAATGTTAATTTTTTCCTGAGACCTCTGCTAAAGCAAGACACTGGTTAATAATTAAAACACCATGCTCTCTCATCATGCTTCTGAGAGATTTATCACTTCCAGGAAGAGCGGCTGTGTCACATCTGCTGACTGATGATGTAAACCCTATTAACTCTCCTCATTTACCTGCTAATGCTGCCGCACACCATACCGGGAATAAGGACCATACGAGCAATGAGGGCAGGATTCAACAAACACTCTACAGTGACATCTTCTGACAGGTAACCATCCCCTGAGATGTAAAGGCCTTTGGGTACAGGCATGGTTCCATTTTGAAGACCACCAGGCAGCTGGAGGACAGGCTGATGACGGAGAGACAGCAAAAATAGTGCAGACATGGGATTTCAGCAATGGGGGGGATCATCTAAATTCGAGACTAAAAACAAATGCATATGAAGGGCACTGATGTTATCACGGCCCACATGTCTTATAAGAAGGCTCTAACTCATCATGCTTACACTGCAGGGGAAAACCTGAGGAAGAGATATACAGAAAATAAAAGCCAGTATAAACAGAAGCCCGCGCTTTGATGTACAGAACAAAACCATTTCATTCATGAGGATGGGGAGGAAGAGGTCACGGTGAGGGTACTTCACTAAACTTTACTTCCGATGTCATGCTTGGTGAGCCTGGGCCAAAGATGTTGTTTTAATGGTGTGCAGAGAGAGGGAACAGGCAGAGACAGCAGAGGGATAGAATAACAGGGTGTAATATCCACCACAGTGTTTTTCTAATCACCGCAGGGAGCCTGCAGGAGCGGAAGAGTCTCTCCAGACTATCTCAAGTCTGGCATTAAGATCATATCCAGTGCATTAATATGTCAGCTCTGTAATCACTAATAGGTCTCTTCATGTCTATGTATCATTAACTTTACATCTCCACAGTGGATTTTAATGCCTCATGTACAAGACCGGACACTGACACAAAGCCACTTGTATTTTTATGTTCAATGTTCATCTCTCATTGGATGTTGAACTGTGTGTGAAAGGTTTCTTTGGCTGAGTCTCTTAAAACAACATAGTACATTAAGTGTAAGAGCAGAATACTTTTTATTTCATAGTGAAATAATTAATTAAGCAATGAGGAGCAGATTAGCTCAGGTGAAATGCTTTCAGGAAACGTGAAAAAATAATCTTTCAAAGTCAAAGTCACGATAGCTAAAATTTGTAAAACGTATAAAGTCTACATTTCTGAATATCAGCTTCCAAACTCATCAATTTCTGCTGAAAACTAGTGAAACATTTTGTACAATTTCATAGTTCTACTCTACATTTCTGAAGGAAAAATTGTACTTTTTACTCCACTGCATTTTAAGGCTGAACTTAGTCACTTTGCAGATACAGATTTAACACAACAAACATATGAGCTCATAAAACATGATGCATTGCCTTAGACTGAACTACCAAATAAGTTATAAATTAGTAAAAAAAATAAAAGAAAACAGCACTAGCTGGACTCGCTGACAAATCAACAACGCAACAATTTAACACACAGAAAGGAGCCTTCTTCATAATGAGTACTTTCAATATTTACAGTTTACTTTTACCCGCATATGTTTTTTGGACTTTCACTCGCAATTGAGTGTTTTCTCTGTTGTGGTTTTGCTAATTTTACTTAAATACATGATCTGAGTATTTCCTCATGAGGGTAACACCAATAATCTAGTGGAACAGCTGCACGGATTTGACACTGAGAGTTTATGGGATGTTATGCAGTGTCCTGCGGTAAACATAAAATTTCTTCAACAAGCACCAAATTTAGGCAATATATTTCTAGAACTGCAATATAAGTGCTTATTATGTAAAATGTTTGAAAACGTTCTGCAAAATTCGCACCTCTATATCATCAGTAGGGTCAGACTAGGTGATATTTAGTGGTTCACATTTACCCATTTGGAAAAAACAACATTTTTTGCACTGTTTTTATTTTGCAAGCAACAGTTTTCAATCAGCTTGCTGAATAGTGACAACCCACAAGCTGGTGGCATATCCCGAGGCCCTGAACCCAATCTGGGTGCAGTACAAATGGTCTAAATTTAATAGGACTTCAGAACGCATCCCACTTCTCCCTGTGGTGATTGATTCTGAGGAACAGAAACATCTGTACCTTACGTGAGATGATCTCCACATCTGGCCTGAATCCTGATTGTTTCAGGGGTGTGGGCATGCACCAACAGCTGCAACCAACCACTCCCAGATGTTTCTGATAGGCCAAGTGTCTAGCTGTTTGTTAGGCGTGGGGTGATCTTTGATCCTTCGACAGTGTTGGCTGTAGTGTTATCGTGAGGAGGGCCTGAGAGGCTCTGAGAGGCACACAACGGAAGCGCAGCAACCTCACAGAAGGGCCTGTGGTGCACTGTGGTGAAAACAGGCATGGTAAAGTGGCTTCAGCTGTGGAAAAGAACTCTTTGGAAACCACCCAGCGTCTCTATTCAGACTCAGTCGCGCTACTGGCATCGTAATAGAGGAAGTAAACACATAAGTATAGTATATAACCTTGTGATTTACAGTTGCACTGAAAGGCAAGAGAAAAGTGTGTAATCTTTTAGTGTGTTTTTATAGGAAAGAAATGGAAATCTCTGAAACTTTGTAATACAAATCTTATAAAATAATAACTCATAAAAACATATATGTTAATGTATTCAGCAAAATGATACTTTGCTCAATTTTAATGCTTAAATGCTTTTTCCATTGTATATCAGTGCTGAGTAGTGTAGCACATTGTGGCATGGAAGACACCAATGTCATAAATAACCCTGTTTTTCTTTTCCACTGCAAAAGAGAGAAAGAAGTTTGCCCTTCTGCTGACAAGATCACTCTGCCTGAGCTACACGTGGCTACAACCTCTTTGAACTGATGAGCATCCTGCTCCTACACCCCAGGGCTATAAAGCTCTAACCATCCCTGTCAGCGCTGTGACAGGCTTTATACACCCACAATTTTGTTTAAAAGAGAAGTGGTGCACACCAGGCCAGAACTTCAAAAATAAACATGGCATTTATGGACCGGAAAAGGGCTTCACATAGCTGTGCCACTCCTGCTTCCTCTCTCATCCAGCATAGCTTGGTCCCACTACAAGAGCAGTGTACTAAAGAGGCAGCGCAGATTTTTCTCCCGTGCATTAAATTACCCGTGCCTTAAGGTTCAAACGCACAGCAGTTTAGAGCATGTAAGGACATTAGCACACTGGAGAGACCCCAATCTCATCAGGGTGGACATCCCACTGGGAACGGTGCCCCTCAGGAAAGGGTGACATATGGCAGTGAACAGCTTATGGTCATCATGGGGCTGTGTTGTCCCTTCACCAGGCTTCAGTTCAGATGTCTTAGGCCTTTACTGTAATTTACAGCAATGGGTGTTACACTGGTTCATTGACCAAGAATCCACCTGCAAAGTAGTCATATTAAGCACTTACGGGATTACAAACCTGTCGGGGTGAGCAACAGTTTTAGGCGGGATTGTCTACATCATTGATGATGATCAATGTTTTTTTTTTAAATGATTCAACTGTGGAACAAGGAGAATCAACTCAAGTTAAAAGCATTTGTACAGCTCTATATCACATCCCTGGTTTTACAGACAAGAGAAACAGTTCCTGACCCAGCCCAAGCTCTCTGAGAAAACAAGGGAAGAGCTGGAATATCAACAAAAATCCTGCTAAATAATGTAGCGTGCATCAGAGTTTGAGGACTGTACTCACTACAAAAACAAATTCCAGCTTGTGGCGTATCAGCAAAGGGTAATAAACCCATATGACACCAGCTGCAAGTTCATTTAAAATGTGCTTATGTATGTAAGACTCATTTAAATCAGGTTGGACTGTCAAGCCAAATGATTTACCAGTATCATGTTGAATACGTTTAGCTCTGCACAAATGAGTTTTCAGAGATTTCAGTTTCAGCATCATATTTTGCTCATTTTTCATTTCAGGACAGTTTTGCATCCCTGCACCATGATTAAATATATATTTTAATCTGTTTTGCCATGCCTCGTGGGCATTCAGTCACTAAATATTCTGTTTAGTCCGTAGCTGTGAGCAAGATTAACGATCACTTTTTGGCAAAGTTGCATCAAGGCTATAAAGTTTTTGCAATAATATTCTTTTTAATTTCTGGTCACAATTTCATTTTGTGCACCTTCAGGAATACCATTACACTTGAGATAAGGTGATACTGGGTCTTGTTGCTTCTGGTGTTTCCTATAAACAAAACTTCAACATTAAAAGTGTCACGACACCAGGGAGTTTTGGAGTCAATAAATGGGTTCCAATCCTTTTGTATTTTAAGTCCCAGGAAACTGTTTGTTTAACAGCATATTAGCAGGAGCTGTGTAATTAAATTGTGAAAACTGTAGCACAAACTCAAAGGGAAGTTTTCCTGTGCTACGCCGTGTCATATCACAGACAGTTTAGATTGTATTGTATCACAGGAAGAGCGATGTGCCCAATTTAGGACCTGTATTCTAAAAATGCCCTTAAAGTACTTTATGTTGGTTTCTGCACCACAGGCAGATGTGTTTTATAGCATGCACAGCAGTCAGCTATAATCAGATCACCAGAATCCCAAGTAACATCCCAGACAATAGCAGACTGCCTGCAGGCCCGACCTCACAGTGGATCTTAAATAATTATGTCTTAACAGAGTAAATCTGGAGGCTCCTCACAATGACAAACTACTTTCCAACATGTCGGCTGGCAGCATCTCTGTCCGACTGGACTGTATTTGATTATTTGAGCCTCTTGAATAATCTGGACAGCTGCTGCTGAATACCAATCTACCTGCCAGTCGGTTTTCAGTGCAAAGTTTGTGCATTGCTCCAAAGTTCTCAAACCAAGCAAAGGTGACCCCTGGTGGCCACGCAACTGAACGACAAGCAAAAGAGTCGATTTACTCAAGGGAACGCCAACTGCATAGATTTAATGCCTCCATTCCTTTTTGAGTGGAAAGGGCTGTTATCTCATTCAAGTTCATTCCACTAAATAATATCATCGTCGTCTTCTCAGCAATCACTGAAAGCAGATGTGTGTCATTGTGAGAAGCAGTCTTTGCGTGTTGTGTAAGCCACAATGCAGCCGACTTCATGAAGATGTGAGCTGCTTGATTTTCCCTCTTCATGACAATCTAATAAATAAATGATTAGGGACGAAAACAGACTGCAATACTTCAACTTAAAGATCCTCACAACTTGACAAAATAGATTTTATATTTCAGAAAACATAGTCTTTCGAATGCTCTACTGAACAGCATCGGGCCCTTATAAGTTTGACATCAACTTTGAGATTTGGTTAGACAGTGACTGCGAAGGTTTGTTGAAAGAATAACTGAGAAGAGGCTGCACTTTGGTTGTAAACCACTGACTCTCCAAATAGGCTACAAAGCTTAACCACAACTATGCCTACATGGTCTCAGCAAAATGTGTGTTTTCCCAAAACTATGCTGTAATTGAGTGAAACTAAAACAAGGCATGTTGGAAACTGAAATATATAAAACAAAAACTGCACTGAGACCATAATCTGTTTTGTCAAAACTTTTCAAAATGAAATACCGTTTGTTATTAAAATCATTAGTGAATGTCAGAATGTGAGTGGGAGAAGGGTTTCTATAAATGGATGAAGTCTGTCTCTGATATAACCTCAACAGAATGTAAATGAAGACATCACAATATTCATGCATAACACATGAAAACATAAATACCTTCTTGTGAGACAAAAAGAGCTACTAAACTATTATCAAATATGAGACGTATGGGTCAGGAGACTTATGTGAATTATAATTATTGTTCATTCAATTTCATACTGCAGATACTCAAACCTTGTCTGGCTTCTCATGAGCAGCTAAGAGGATTACAGACTTAACACTATAAATAATATCTCAGAATAAGGAAAGGGACATTCTTCAACTCACATAATGTGTCATAAATGTCAAATTTTTCACTGTACACTTATCATATCCATATTATGGATGACGCAGTCTTGTATGCATTTGGCTTTCCTTCAACTCAAACTATATCAGGATTACAATCTGCCTTTAATGTTCCTCAGACATCTCTGCAAAATCTCAAACGTATACTGACTGCAAACAAGAGGTCCTCGGGCCTAAAAATGCATTATATAACAGACAGATCTATACTGAGTTAGTTATTGTCATGCAGTAGTGATGCAGCTTGCAGAGCAGGAACGACTTTTGAAGCGAGAAGAAAGTAACGAATGCGGAACTAAAGTTCAGCAGCACGAGTTTCCACCCGGATCCGGATGAGAATTCCGTTGCACAGCTTGCTGTGTTTACCCGGCAGCGTGGGTCAGTGTGACAGGACTCTGATGGCAGCAGAGTAAAAACTAAAAGTCTGTAACATAGTTGTGTTTTTTTTTGTTGCGGGTATTAAAATGAGTAAAAAGCGGCGCGGGGAAGAGTCCGCGGAGTCAAACTCTGCGGGGAAAAAAGCCAAAGATGCGGAGTTCAACGGGACCGCGTTCAAAGCCATGCTGAAGGAGCCGAGCACAGCCGCGAAGGGTGAGTCTGTGTGCACTTTCTCTCACGCTTCTACATATATCAGTCAGGCATGTTAGTGGTTTGTGCAGTTTTGTGCAGTCAGTATCTGGGCACCATGTTTCCTGCTGTCCTCCTTTGCTTTGGTCAATTCTTACTTTGTTTTAAATTTGTTTTTGTATCGCCTGCAGGACTGGAGACCTTCATATCAACCGCTAAGAAGCTGCCGTGCCCGGACCTGTATGATGTGGTTGAAGGTTATATTAAAATCTCTATGGAGTGTGCGGAAATATTCAAACTGCTCGAGAGTGAGAAGCACACAGAGAGTGAGGTAAGAGGAGGGACTCCTCTTCTCTTCTTTACCTTTTACTTTCAGTAAAGCCTCTAATGAGGCCGTGTTTCTGTCCAGATGATGCTGGTGTTTCAGAGCCTGGAGATGATCCTTCTGAGGACGGCCAGCGACCTGTCCCACTTCAGCGTGGTCGGCAACGCCATCGTGAAAAAGACCGTTTCCAGCTACATGAAGCTTCTGCAGGGATCGTTCTATTCAGAAAACCACAGGTTGGTGTGCGAGGACTTCAAATGTCAGCTCTGTTTAAAATCTGCCTTGTGCCCGCGGCCCCTAATGCTGCGTTGTCCGTTGTGCACAGGTTTGTCCGTCAATGCCTCAGTCTCCTGTCCGCCTTGGTGGCCCAGGGTCCAGAAGCTGCCAGAGAGGTCCTGAGTCACATTTTAACCAATAAAGTTCTGTCTGGACTGGCAAAGAGAAAGGATAAGAAGGTGTGGTGTTGCATTTGGCTTTCATTTAGAGTTTTCAGTGTGTATTGGAGTTGTGGGGCTCTGTAGATATGTGTGCTTACATTCTTCTCTGTAAATTCCCCAGGGAAAACCCGACGTCCGCATGGCTTTCATCCAGTTTGCGCTGTCCTTTTTGGTGTCTGGAGACAATGCTACGGTTGGACAGATGTTAGAAATCAAAGGTAATATTTAGATATGGATTCAAATGTACACACTGAGCTCTTATCTCCGGCGTGTTGGTGACGTGTTGATTTGGCCTGTCAGAAATCCTGCCGGAGATCCTGAGAACGGGTCTGAGGGAGGACAGGATGTCCATAGTCAACCTGATTTTGTCCACACTGAAGTCTAAAGTAAGTGCTCAGCCGTTGACACTCTCCATTTAAAGCTCAGTGTGCAGATTTGATAACTATATTGTTATTCGTCTTGCTGCAGGTTGTACTAAACAAGGCCATAAGTAAAACACAGAAAGTGCGTTTTTTCACATCTGCTGTATTGGCCAACGTTGCGTCTCTGTATAAATGGAACGGGATCGTGGATGCAACCACTGATGATAACAGAGTGAGTGATTTGCTTTTTGTCTTGTGTTTGTTGAAACAAAGGCTCTGTTATCCAAATTCGCCTTTCCAACCTGTGGGTCTAACTTTTATTTATTTTGTGTAAGATGGACTCGGAGCATGCCGGGTTATCTGTCGTCCGGGAACTTGTTCACAGTTTCCTTCTCGACCTGTGTTGCTCCCGTAAGCACGGCATCAGCTTTCACGATGCCAGCTTTGGCACAGCCGGCAGGTAAGTAATCAATGTGTCAACTTTACCCCGTCCTTTCCTGCAAACTCCCCGTACTGATCATAGGATGTTACTCTTTCCAGGGCCGGCAACATTGTCTTGCTTCAGTTCTTGGTGGGGCTGAAGCAGGCCACGGAGGATGAGTTGGTGGCTGAGCTGGTGGTGAATGTGCTGAAAGATAGCCCTGACATACTGGCCCGGTACTTTCAGGAGACTCAGTATTCATACACCCCCCGCCCCAAAAGTGCTTGGCAGGACAATGTCAAGCTACTTAAAAAGGTAACGCTTGCTATTATATTAGATTTTTATGAGACTTCTTCAGTGTTCTTCTGCTCATATCGAGCTTGTCTATTTAAAAAAAAATAATGACTTTGACTTGATATGTCAGATCTACGAGGCCCAGCCGGACATTTCCACGGTCTTCCAAACCCGCGAGGTCATCCCTCTCCCTCGCCTGCTCTCCATGATTATGGTGGTATCTCTTCCTCCGGTCTGTAACAAGGCCTTCTTCACGCAGGGCCTCAGTGTAAGTGACTGAGCCTCATAAAATAGATTAATCAGTGCTGTAGCTGTACTAACGAAACACCGAAAATGTACAATACTTTGTTATATATTGTCTGAATGTCTCTTCTTGTATCTGGCAGCTTACCAACACAGAAGTGCAGCTCACAACTCTGTCCATTATGAATTTCATCTTGAAAAGAGCCAATAAGAATATGGAGTACCTTTTGGATAAGTCTGAGTGGCAAATCTCAAATGTTTACACTCTTGACATGATGGGGGAACTGGTGCAGCAGTACAGGGAGACACTCAGCAAGGTAAGCTTAGGAAAGTGCTGTCTTAATACGCACAATTAGTAATGATGCACCATTAAAGAACTCATGTCTCCACTTTTCATCTTTTGTTCCAGATTTTGCCCGATATGACGAGCATAGTTGCAAAGTGGCAATCACTTAGCAAGAAGGAAAAGACGAATGGTGAAGAAAAAAAGACCCAAACTGAAGGGAGTGCTCAACAGACAGATAATAAAAACGAAGTGCCTGGTAATAACATTTACAGTACATGCGTATAGTTTATTCTAATCAGTCCTGTAAAACAAAGGGGATGATCAGCAAACGCATTTATTTTATTATGTTTTTTTTCATGTTGAGCAGTTGCTGAGACAGCTGAGGTGATCCTGCTGAAGGCTCTGATTCTCCAGGTCATATGTCTTTACCAGAAAGTAGTTCCACATCTGGTCAGCCAGTGCAAATTTGACTTCAGCAAACTTTTAAAAGGTGATGTTTTGCTTTTTTTATCATTGAGTTCCTATATAAGTTATATGTTTCAAATATGATGCTAGTGGTTCTTCAAAGCCTTCAACGTTGATTGTTTTTATCTTTTTCTAGGGATTGTGTCAGAGAAAGGAATAAGGGAAGAAGTGCCTCCAGTTTTGCAGTATCAGATACTGCAGTTGGCCTTAGATCTCCCTGCAAGCAAGTTCTCCTGGTTCCGCATACAGGTGAAGAAGTTACGCTGTTGGTTTTATTTCTTTGTTTAGACCTGCATTTTCAATGATTGTTGGTTAGAAGGTGTTACTTTGTAATCAGCATTGTTTCTAATGCGTTGTATATTGCTTTTCTTCCCAGGATAATGTAGATACAGAATCATCATCTGGAGAGAAGTCAGTACTTTACCTGCTTCTCAAGATGTTTGTCAGCAGCACCAGCAGCTACCTGAAAACCTCCACACAGACGCTGGTTGTAAAAGTAAGGAACATTTGTTCTTTTTCTTCTGTGCATTTGCCTTCAGTTTGCACTATATGTGAGACATAGATGTTTCGATATTTGAAGTAATTTTAATCTTCGACTCTGGCAGGCATGAGACTTGATAATTGTTTCCCACTAGTTTGCACCACATTAGTTCGCTTAGGGAGTCAGCCTGTAAGTGGGATTTTCTCTATACATTAAAAATGCACATAATAAACACTAAATAGAACAAAAACTCAAAAATACACTTTTTGAATACATTGGCACAAGTTCATCTCCCAGTAGTTGTCAAGAGTAGAAGTGCAGCTTGGAGAATGTATTATTTAATCTGAGGGGGAGGATACGTTGGCAGTTCTTTAGCTACATCAGGGAACACTTCGATCCATAAAAAAGTAAAAAGTATTTCCATATTACTGGAAAGAGCCTCAAGCATAGTGAGTATGTGGTAAAACTGCGTAGTTATGAAATTACCGAAGTAAGAGCAGCGTAGGAAAAAGTCTAAATGTTAATATTTAACTGCAAAAGTTTCATGTAAATTTTCTCCAAACAGTATCGCTAAAATTCAGTTATAGGCAAAAAAGTGACCATTGTTTTGTATTTCCTGCCTCGTATTCAGGTGCTTAAGGACAGTGGGGTGTTTGAGTACACCTGGACTGAGCTCGAGCTCTGGCTCGACCAGCTGGCCAGAGCAGAGCCAAACCACCAAGACACTGTCATCCAGTTCTTGGAGAGGGTGAGCCCATCTACGTAACATCTTTGTTTAAATCTCAGCACTTCTGTTTATTACAGCTATACTGTTAGTTAGACAGAATCATTTTGATACATAGCAGTTGTAATGGATAATAAACTCCTGGTCTCTTACTCTAGGTGTTGGTGAAACTGGTGTGTAATTCTTACACATACACAGATAAGGTAGCCAGTCTGGTCCAGGATGCAGCTTATCTGCAGGCTAACCTGAGTAGCCAGGAGGGCGACGCTGCCAGTATCCCAGTCTCACACATAGATGGTGAGCATCTCAACATCAAACAATCAAAGTTAATTTCTTTCAGCCAAGATTACATCTGCCAGACCTGTTTTTAACAATCGGACAATGTCTTCTAGATGTCTTAGACATGCTGGATGTCATTATGGAGGGTAATGAAGGTGAGATGGAGCAGTTTGGACCGTCTCTGAGTGAAGACCTCATTATCCAGACGTTCCCCTTCAGTGTGGTGGTACCTGCTGCCCTGGAGGCCCGAAACAAACTCTCAGCAGACAAGGGTAAAGCACTTCTCAATTGGGTCAAATAGTAAAATGTTGAGAGTGGAAACACTTTTTGGGGGGTTGGAAAAATCATTGTTTTGTAATGGTTCAAATGGTTACAGAGTTGATGCATGTGAAGGGGTTTTCCTTCTTGTATGTTAAACCTCCATCTTGTAGGTTAAAGGTAAGTTAAGACAGAGCTTCACAGGTCAGGCCAACTGCCTGTCTCTGTCTGCTGTCTCAGTCTGTGTCTGATAAGGCCGAGTTGGCTCTGGCACCTGGTAGACGAAGGTCAGCTTGAAATCTTCTGTATTCGGGTTTAGCTGGCGCCTGGTTGGAGGTTTACTAGAGCGAAACTAATCAGGTGTGGGGAGGGTTAAATACTGAGCTTCAGGACACCATCTTCAGATTTGTTTAGCAGCAAGCTGTGTTTCACATGTTCTCGATCGAGTGCACACCTAACACATTTCTATTGCAGCTTGTCAATTTATAATTTGCTCCATCAAAAGTGCAACTTTAGCCTGGAATAGCCTGTTTTATTTATGCTTAAAATAGTTTTTCTTGTACTGATTAGTATTTCAAAACTAGTTGTGTGGTATGTTGTTATGTGGGTCACCATCTGTCTTGTCTTTCCTCAGGGGTGGTATATGAGTACTTGTCTGCGGTGCTTTCTGATGTGCTGCACTGTCAGAGGGAGCCTCTCCCCCTCTGTCTGGCTCTGCTGCAGTACGACAAAGAGCTTGTGTCCTCAGAGCTCTCTGCTTCTCCTCATCCCTCCATCATACACCTTCATCAGTATTACTCCAAATGGCTACCACAGCAGTGCCGAGAGGAACTGGTCAGTTTTCGGTGGAACCAAGACATAGTTTAACTGAATGGGTGACATACTTGTAATTTCTCTATGTAGGCAAATAACAGTTCTCTTTTTTTTTTTTTTGCAGTTCAAGTCCTCTGAATGCCATTCAAAGGGATTGACAACCCCCACTTCATTCACTGCACTGATGAAATCTGCATATAACCGAGGACTGAGCACTTTGCTCGAGGATGATTTCAGGGAGAATGTGGAAGGAGCTCTAGCTTCCATGTTGATGGCTGAGTTTCCAGTAGCAATTAAGCAGATCTTACTCTACATAAAATCAACAGTGGAAAACCTTGGCACGGTAAGGGGACAAAACAAGCTTATTGCTCAGTAAATTAGTAAAAAAAAAATATATATACACAACACATCATATCCTTCTGCACAGTTCTCCAAAGACATAGGAGCTGCCTCGCTGAAGACCTTAATGGGAATACTCCTGGATTTGGTGACCAAGCTACAAGACTTTCAGGAGACCACAAACTCTGAGCCAGCAGCAGAGAACTCCCAAGAAGGATCAGACCTCTTCCTGGAAAGCAACCAGTCATCCACAGTAGAAGCCAATAAAGAGCAGGTTGGGAAAGAGTTCAGCTTTTACAGTAACTTTTCTTTGATGGAATGTTTTTTCTATTTGTTTGAACTATGAGTTATTATTATGAGTCTAATCATAACAAGTATAATTCTACTGTTTTTAGAATTGCTGATCCTAATACGTCATCCTCTGTGTTTAGATCCTTCTTTCTGCGCTTGGCTCCATCTTCAAGCACCCATGTTTGGAGCAGTGGTTTCTGGCTCTGGAGCTGGCCGCTTTGCCTCCTCACGCTCTGAACCCCATCAGACTAAAGCACCTGTGTGCTCAGCTGAATGATGACATCCTGGCTTTGCTGAAGACCAGTACCCCCACTCTCCGTGATCTGGGTTACCTGGAGCTTATTTCTAGCTACATGGGGGCTATAGAAACAGCTGTGCTCAAGGAACTGATGGAGAAAGGCTCCCAGGCCGCAAAGAAACAGTCCAGACCTTTCCAGGCCCTGCTGTCTCTGCACAGCTACATGGACTCCTGTAATCTGCGGGAGGTGGTCTCCAAGTTGCTGCTCCTCCCCCAGGAGAGCCTGCTCTGCCCCGGCAGTGACGGCACACAAGCTGAGCTTAGTGTTTATGGACATGCAGCAGTTCAGATCCTCACAGAGTCTAAAGCTAACTCTTCCCAGGACTACAGTATCTTTCTGTCTCAGGCGCACCTCCATGGCCTGGGCACCCTGCTGCTGTCCTGCTCCAGCCCTGCGCTGGAGGCCTTCCTGCTGCAGACTCTGTCGAGTGAGCCGGGCAGTGCCAAGCTCATCCACACAGATGTGCTGCTGCACTGTCTCCAGTGGCCTCTCCCCGACACGCTGGCCATCAGCGCCCTGCTGCTGCAGAACTGCTCCACACACCGCCTCTGCTTTGAGCTGTGGTGCCTAGAGCCAGCAAACATGCAGAAACTCTCAGACCAGACAGAAACATTCCTTCCACTAATCAACACCTACCTACGGGTGGCAAGTAGAGAGGATCCTGCCAGGCCCAAAGATGGTTTGTATTAAAACAAGTTCTTTATTGTCTTAAAGCACACAGCAGCAGGTTTTATGTCACTCTTTTTTTTCTCTCATTGCCACTTATATATTCATTTATATATGCTCAATTGCTGTGTTTTTATAGTGCAAAAAGAAGTGTTAAAAGCATTGAAGCAATCACTGCTCGCCAAATTGTCCCAGTGCGTTCTGGGAAACCTGACGGAAGACTCCGCGTCCCAGCTTGCTGAAACACTCGCCAGTCTGATCAAGCTCTCTGCTAACATCAAGGACACCAGGGACTTGATCAACAGTCTGCCCAAGGCTCTTCAAAAAGTGGACAGTTTTGAAAGGTATTATTTAAGTCTGAGCTCTAAAGTAAATTACCAGTATCACAAGTTATTAGCTAAATTTAGTTTTCTCTTCCAGGTGGCAACTAGTAGATGTTATCACTGAAAAACTGGCTGATTGCCCAGAAGAACAAGAAAGCTGGAGGAAGTCTGTCCTGACCGCTGCCCTCAAGTGTCTCATTGCTGCTTACAGTCACTCTAAAGATCAGGCTACTTCTCCGTCAGAGCAGGAGCAGAGCGTCCTGGAAAGACTGCAGCGACTCCTAGTAGGTTTATTTTCCTCGCTCATATTGTACATTTTTTGTTTTTACTTTGCGCATTTCATAATTTATCTTCTTTACACAGACATCCGCTGAAGACATCACCGCATCTGAATGGAACAGCTTTGTCAAGAATGGACTGAAGTAAGATATTTGTATTTCTAAATCCATTCTGCCAGATGTTTGTTCAAGAGCCGAGATGTTGTTTTAACCAATGACCTAAAAAATATTCTTCTACTGCAGATATCGCTACAGAGATCCCCACTTTCTGAACACACTGAGCAACCTGTTGGATGTGATGTACGGTAGCGGTGAAGTCCAGAAGGATCTTATACCTTTATCCACTCTTCACATGATGACCAGCAGCCATTCTCTGTTCCTGCCCACCATGTTGGACTCTGATGAAGAGCCTAGCAGGTGTCAGGCTAAAGGTACGCATGGAGTAGAATAGAATAGAGAAAATATGAAATTACAAACCTGAATCCCTCAATTTCTTTGATTATTGAACACAAACACACTTATTTTGTTGTCATTTCAGAAGCGTTGGTGTCTCTACTTCTCTGTTTGGTGAAGAAATGCCCAGCAGTCTGTAACATCAATCACTTTGTTGTACTTTTGGGAGCATATGGAGTTACACTGAGTACTTCAGGTAAAACAGGAAATTTAAGTAGTGTTGTGTTTGTGTGTTTGTTTTCCTTCTTTCCTCTTACATCTTGTTTTGGTTTGCAGATCAGAAATTATTACTACTTCTCCAGGAATATGAGAAAAACAACGTCAGTCTGCTGAAATTTCAGTAAGTCACGTTCATATTTGTATGCTGTACATGTAACAAGTGCGCATGTTATTTGCAAACACTGAATATGTGTTTTCAACTGCAGATCCTTCCTGTGGGGCCCAGCAGCTGTGGAGCACCACAAGACCAGAAAAAGCCTGGGAGCTTCCCTGTGGCAGCAGGCGAGCTCAGACGACCTGTTGGCCCTGCTGAAAACTGACAGGATGCTCCAAACTATTGAACAGTTTCCCCAGCAACGCAGAATCGTCCTGCAGGTCAGTATTTTATTTCAGATTTACTTTCCAGAACAGCATTTTTCAAAGAAGTTACCTTAAACCCAATTCACGCACACAGCTCACAAAAAAATATATTTTTTCAAATACCTCTAGTGATGCCAAGTCATGCAGTTAGTTTTTAGCACAGTGAGGAAATTGTTTTTTCTGTCGTTTTTCAATGCTTTGAGCATCACAAATGTAATTCCATCCCCCTCCATTGTGATCAGGTGGCAGCAGAAATCTAGATAGTTATCTGAAAAGTGATAAGTGAGAAAATATGTTGGTATTTGGATGAACCTTTAATATACATTTTTTCTCTCTTATAGGGTGATAAGGAGATGCTGTACTGTAACAACGCAGCAAAGGATTGTGGGAATTTGTATGATCCCTGTTTTCTTTTGCCTCTGTTCAGCACCATACTGCGCCCAGGTGAGTATTTTTGCATTGCCAGTGTCATCGCTCCTGTGCCGCTTAAGTTTATCACTGCTTTATTAGTGTTACAACTTCTCTTTTTTCTGTGTCACAGAGTGTGTGATTGACTGCCTCAAGTTTGTATCCAGCCACGCCTTTGGAGTAACTGTAATGGCTCTAAGCAGCTACGACCCAAAAGTGAGAGCGGCAGCGTATCATGTGCTGAGCTGCTTCTACCAACACCTGGAGGGGGCTCGGTTCAGAGAGAAGAGACAGGTAAAGTGTCAGGGAGGTGGTGTGTGAAAATAAATAAATGTGAATTACATATTATATGTGTTGAAGTCACCTCCAGAAACACTGACAAGCTTTTTTTTATCATATAGCTGCTTTACTTGATGGATACGGTGAAGAATGGGATTCGACAGCAGAATCAAAGACTTCCGTTTGTCCTGACCACTTACATTACCAAAGTGGCTCAGCAGATGCTCAAACCTGGTGTGTAACCTTGCATGAAGTTAGTCCCTGACCAGATCTGACCCATAGTGTTTACATAAGGATATTTGTTTGGGATGTGTTTGGGACTTTTATCAAACTGATAAGGAATTAACATTATTACAAAATAAATGTTGAAATGTTAACCATTTTAGTATGCTCTATTTGTTGCAGTTCTATATTCAGTGTATATTTTACTGTTTCCTGCTGCATGACAGAGTTTGTCCTCAGGATCACTGACCTGTATTCCTTGTTTTCCCTGATTTCGCAGAGGACCACATGTATGTGGTGTTAAACAGGTTTCTGCTGTCCCATCAGAGTTTGGACTTCAGAAGAGTCCCTGAGTTCTTCAAGCTGTTCTATGGCTTTGACTTGATGGTAAAGTATTATATTAACTGCTAAAACAACTAAAACATTGTTTTTGTTTTCTTGTACTGTGAGTTAATGATCATGACGGGTGAATTTACAACTGGCCAAATATACTCTTCTTGTGTCAACAACATTTAACCTTCTTCTGTTTGTTCTGCCCAGCTCAGTCCTTATTTTTGGCCTGATGTTATCCGTCTCTACGTCAGCTGCGGGAGGAGCTGTCAGTGACTGTGTTTTTCTGTTTTCTCTGCAGCATAAAATGGAACGAGAGTGGATCTTGAGTGTGCTGGAGGAAGGGTTAAGTGATGGACACTGCTATGAATTGTGTGACCAACAAGGCATCTTTCAGACCCTTTTGGGCTTCGGCAGCAGCCCCCTGTGTGATGAACACTGCCAGGTACACACTGTGGGAGTGACGCAACACATTAGCAGTAAAGTCAAGAAAAATGATGCCCTGAACTGCTCTCCATAAGGGAAACAAATAAATTGAGTTATGTCTACTGTGCATTTATTTCACATACATGTCTCTAATAGGCACAGATTATCAGGGTGTTATGCCAGGCCAGCCGTGTGACCAGAGCAGCTTACAACCTCACCAAGAGCTGTGGGCTCCTATCCTGGATAATACAGCTGGTTGAAAAAAGGTAAGCTTGAGAGCGAGGTCCAGTCTTAACTATGACATTTGTCATTCATATTACTACGATAATATCGTCAGTCAGTTTCATATTTTCTACATAAATCTGCACGTATTATCCTCCTCAGGAATCTAGACCAGCAGCTGCTTAGTGCCATCATAGATCTGCTCCACGTGTTGTGGTTTACTAACCTCGGGCAGAAAGAGAAACAGCCGGACTGTGGCAAGACCTCCTCAGCGACAGAGGAGAAACCTCGGAGCTCAGTGAAGTGCCTCCCAATCCCACTCATCAGTGAGTTCCTGTGTGTGGCATCGACTATCAGCAGACACCTCAGGTAAAGCTCCATAACTATCAGATACGCTCAGCACTGCTAGGCATCACACTGAAAATGTAATGAAATGTAATAAAAGGCTGACAAAAGATGAATTGTCAGCCAAAAACCCCCATGATAAATGTTAACGGTAACTTGATGTCCTCTGATCAGGTTGCGTGTGAAGGCCGCTCAGCTCAGCCTGTTTCTGGAGACTCTTTGCTCTGTACTGAAGCATCGTGGGACAGCTCTCAATGCAAACAAACAGGCCAACTGGCTAACACTCCACCCACAGCCTCTTTCTTGTACCGAAGCCCTCGCTCTGCTTCTTTCCTGGGCCTCCCTGTCCCGCAACACAGCACTCCTTACCCAAATACAAGCCGTGTCTGAAAAGCACAAATTGAAGGAATTGCTGGGTGAGTTCTAATAAATGTATCCTTCAACAAATTCTATCACACTGAGAAGCTCGTACAAATGTTGTCATGGTTGTCTTTCTGCCAAAGGGGTGGACAACATACTGTTATTGCATAATATAAAAGTAGATAATGACTATTATTAACACTGCTGCTGTGGTGGGTCATAATGGGTTGAATGCTAATTGTCAGAAGTCCTTCAGTCAGCGGTTTCATATGGGAGTTTTCAAAGCAACAGGAGACAATGAAGCAAGAGATTTTATTGATCTGTGCAGGAACATAGATTTCAAAAACTGGCATGAAAACTTAATGTGACCCACCGCGTGGCAGTGTTTGCAATTGTGGTTTAAGTACCTCATAATTAATGTTTTTCACAAGTTGCACTGTTGCTCAAACAGGGTTTTTGTGTAGTTTTTATAATTACATTACCGCTAACTATAGATTGTAGATACTGAAGAATGGAAAACTATTATTCCTCATATATCTTTTAATGTGATTTTTAGCCAAACGGCAAGTCTTGGTTCATGATTAATTCATCCATTTAAATTCTGTTCCGTTAATCCTATGAGGCAGCCTAGCATTTAGAAATAAAAACATAGAGCCAAAAACCCAACATGAATTCCCAAAAGTTATGATTAATACATTATTATTATTAGGCTTTCAGGGCCTACAATGAAGCCCACGCTGGAAAGTTGGCAGCTTACAAGACTACGGTCAATAACTGCCCCAGGGTGGCTGCTCTTTTGCTGACCCCGTGTTCTCTTCTCTGTAGGGAAAAACATGTGATGACATTACATGCTGGACGCTGTCATAGATTTTCCATTACAAACTGTGGAGAATTTAGGTCTTTGTTCTGTTTCACAGTATCTAAATCCTGCTTTGTATGTTTAATGGCATAAACATAGTTTTGTTCATCTTCCTCCACAGGGATGGGGAAGGATAAGGCCCGAGGTAAAGGCTCCTCTTCCAAGGCCCGCACACAAAAAGAGAACCCGGCAGAGAATGCTAAGACTGAGGAACAAGAAGAGAGTCTCCTGAGAGGGTGTACCTTTTACCTGAGCAGCATCTTTGCTCACTGGGAGCCTGTGTTTCCCCTCTCTGAACCCCAGCCAGCGCAGCCAAAGGACAAACTGGAACCCAGTTGGCTGGCCGGAGACACAGCGCTCCTGCTCACCAAGCTGTCCCTGAGGTGCTTGGTGGAGGACTCGTACGATGAAAACAGAACAAAAGATTTCTTGCACTGGGTTGAAAAGGCTGTGATGAAACACAGGGAAATTGTGGATGTTGTGTTACTCGACCCTGGCTTGAAAGGGGACCTCCTCCGACTCTACCACCAGGCCTCTGAAGCGCAGTGTCACTCCAGCATTTCAGAAAGACTGGAAACCTTCCAGCTGTTCACTAACGTTATGATACGCTTGCTCGAGGCCCGAGGCCACCTTCCAGAGCTGCATCAGGCAGTCGTCTCCGCCTGCCTGACAGACGCCACACATGACCAGTCTAGACATGGTAAGAGCCTGCCACCATATTCACAGACTCTATCCATGACTGCTAGTGTGCATAACAAACAATACTATATTAATACAGTGATGATACTTGAACAATATTGTACCTCACTTAAAAACTCCCTTTTTTTATTTTTTATTTGACACATGCAGTACAATGCATACTAACTAAAATATAAAAAACACAAAAAAAAAAACACGAGTGGATACATGTTTATTTTCTCTCTGTTAATATCTGGAAAGCCAGATGATGACATCTTGTAGGAGTGACTATGTTGTAATGAATTGATGTGTGAATTAATTAAGCCTCTTGTTTGTCTCCTTTCCAGAAGCGGGGCTGTTTCTGCTGTCGTTGTACATCCATGAGTTGTGGAGTGGAGCCACGTCGGCAGAGCGGTTCCTGTCTCATGTCAGTCTGGTGAAAAGAGCCAAGTGTAAGAGACAGAAAGCATCCAAATCCCCACTGACCCGAACAGCCATCAGAGCCATCTGTAACGACATCATCAGCATGAAGAGTTAGATTATACATCTCAACCCTTCTTTGAAACAGACTTAATTACAAGAAAGTTTGTCTTTAATTTTGCTTTTTGTTTGGTTTTTGTAAAAAGACTGAAGATATTTTATAAAACCTTCTATGATAAAATGTTGATTTATAAATCTGTTACAAAATTGTAAATGTGTGTTTTTTTTTTTTTTTAACATGTTTCCTATATGGCCTAATTTGTGTGTCTTTGTGAAATGTATGAGGTTTACAAAAGATGTTAATCAAATCTGATTAAATGCAGCCAAGTTGCCTTCTTGACGAAGCACAATAATATACCTGGGCTCTCCTTGTACTTCTAACATATAGGGCAGGGTTCACGTGTACACACACTGCTGGTTAAAGCTCAGAATAATAGTTACATAACCTTTTTTTTAATGTTAATGGTAGCCTTGCACTTTGTTGGTATTCAGTGAAATGAAAAGAAAGCTGAATCATTGGCTACTCCTTCGTACACACAACCTCGACACCTTTAATCTAGGTTTCGTGAGCGTTTGAGCGTTTTCATCATGATTTTTAATTAATATCTATTACCTCATTTTTTCACATCCATAAGAAGTGTTCTCATTCAGATTCAGCCTCGGGTCAGGCAGGTGATGTTCTCTGACTTCCTTTGATTTTGGATCTGTGCCTCCTGCAGTTGTGAGAATAACATTTTAAAGGTTAAAGTAGAGCTCTGTGGCTGGAGCCTAGTTTCTGTGTTTCAGTTAGTAAATCCACTTCTCTGTGCCTCCATGCAAAGCACTGAGACTTAGAAAAAAAGATATGCATCACACTTACCTTGGGAAATTTCCACTGCCAGACATTAGACTCAAACTGAGAAAGAGGAATCCCACAAAAACAACCATAATGACCCAAAATATTATAACAATTGAGTCTGAAAAGGAAAGAGGAAAACTGCTGTTATCTTCATGGAACACAAGAAGATAAAAAAACTTCTATAGAGCTTAAAAACTTACATTTGTTGTATTTCAGCTTGCTCTCATCCACAATCACAGGATCAAGATAATCATAATAGTATTCCCATTCATAGAGACCCTCTCCGGTTGAGTTCTCCATCACAGCCATCGTCTCATTTTGGGAGAAAAGTGATGCTGTCTGTCAAAAAGCTGGTAGAGGAACTCGACAGACATTCGCCCATGGTGACAAACAGAATCGCCGTCGTGCCTGACAGCTGGAGAAAGTTGGTCCTGTGTGTTTCAGGAAGCCCGGAGAGAAAAGCCTCCGGTCCTCACCCGCATGTCTGCTCGGCTCCAGTGCCCCCCCACCCGTCGGTCCTGCAGACTCCAGCAGATGCGCGCAGTGTGCGGGTCTGTCCGCAGGAGTGCGTGATGGAGCCATTCAACAGGCTGACACACACTGCTGGATCCTCTGTGCGAAATGAACCAGTGTACCCCACTGCACCTTTTTTTTATTATAGGGAATTATTTTTTTTTAAACTTTTATATAAGATTGGAGGGGTCTTTGGCAGGAGATTTCAAAGGTCATGGTGCCACACACTCCGGCGCACGAGGGGGCGTCAGTGCGTGATGCGCGCTCCTCCAGAGTCTGAGCCATTTCCAGCCGCGTGTTTCCAGACGCAAGCGCGCTATGGAAGCGGCGGATGTGTGTGCAGGTTTGTTTCTGTCGGTTGTCGCCTGGTGCGGGGCGAGGCGGTCGCAGGAGACGCGGACCGAGGCCCGGCGGAGGCAGCGCCGCCGGCAGCTGTCCGCGGCTCGGCGGCTGCGCCTGCAGAGACTCCAGCAGACCTGGATGCTGAGGGAAGAGCTCTGCAGACGCGGGCGACTGCGCCGCCTCTGTGCTCAAGACACATGGATGAAAGTGGTGAGAGCTTGTGCTTAATACAGCCACGGGTGAGAGTCTGCAGACTCACCCTACAGCAGGATCTAAACCTAACAATGTATGGTAGACTTCCATAGCTTTGTGAGCAGTAAAGTCTGAATAATATGCAAGAAAAGTGTATTTTTTTTGTGAGAGATTAAGGGACAAGGGACTGAATTACCATGGTTTAATAATATGAGCTGATCAGAACTGAAAATAAAAAGCATTTGCCAATTACAGCTTCACAAATGAGTTGCTTAATGTCTGTTAGTGGTTTCTGTTATTATTCTTTTCCTAATTGACCTTAATTGAGGACAACGTGCTGTTAAATGTGTTCAGGGCCTCGCTTTGTGTGCTTTCTTGTAATTTCCTGTTGCTCGTTTTTCCATCCCCACCAGATAATCCGTCACTTCATGGGGGATCGTACGCGGCGAAGGCCCAAAGTGTGGGTCCGCCCTCGGCTCGGCGGCTGGTGGGAGACCACGGCTGCTACCTTCACAGAGGATCAGTGGCTGCAGCACTTCAGGGTATCAAGAGAGACTTTCTCCCACCTCTGCGAGACGCTGGAGCCGCAGTTGAAGAGGCAGGACACCACTTATCGCCTCTGCATCCCCCTACAGAAGAGAGTGGCTTTGACTCTCTACAAATTGGCCAACCCCTGCGACTACAAGACCGTGGCAGATCTCTTCGCTGTGGGGGTGGCGTCTGTCTGCCGCTGTGTGCATGAGTTCTGCACGGCGGTCATCGAGGTGCTCAAACCGCGGCTCGTTGTGACGCCGAGCGACTCTGAGCTTGTGGAAATGGCCGACTTCTTCTATCACACATATGGGATTCCTCAGTGCGTTGGCGTACTAGACAGTATGCACGTTGCGATCATCAAACCACCACACTACCAGTCTGAGCAACCTGACAGAGGGAGCTATCCTGCCATCTTATTACAAGCAGTTGTGGATGGCAAAGGCATGTTCTGGGATCTGACCATGAGCTGCCCAGCATGGGTGAATGATTCCAGTGGACATGGAGGGTCGTGGGCATGTGAGGATTTCCCCACCAGGATGCTCAATGTCTGTGGACCCGACAGTGGCCGCTGCTTTATTCTTGGCGATGCGGGGTATCCATCTCACCACTGGCTTCTCAAACCGTACGCCGAGGCAGGCGGGCTGACCGCGGAACAGGAGCTGTTCAACGCTCAGATCAGTCAAGCACGCAGTGTAGCCCAGCATGCGTTTGCGAGGCTGAAGGGCAGGTGGAGGTGCCTGAACAAGCGGAACGACTGCAGCGTGGAGATCGTCAAGGACATGGTGGAGACATGCTGCGTGCTTCACAATCTCTGTGAGAAAGACGAGGGTACGTTCCTCCCAGAGTGGATCAGTCGGGAGCCACGTCAGACTGCTAATACGAAGCCTCAAAGGAACAGTGAGACAGACTCGTTATTTGCTTTGCAGCAGGATGATGCACAGTAGTCTCCTCACTCCTTTTATTACCCACCATTACTGTCACCACCAGTAGCCAGAATTTCAGATGTTTATTTCTGAATTATCTTATTTATTTATATATATTATAATTAATCAGACAGTTTTACATAGGTTGTGTTGCAAATTCACAAGGAACTACTGCTGATGTTTGATGGTCAGTAAAATAAATGGGCATTGATGAATAGCAGCGAACTATGTATAAATGTACCAGAGATACTGTTGTGGCCTATAAAACATGAATACATATCTTTATTTCTCTGTTACGTTTGTTTAGTTATTGTGTGTTACATGAAGTCTTTCCCTGTTATGAAGATGCATAATTATACATCTTATACAGAATAATGTGCATTTTACTAATAGTTAGGGCCAATTAAAGCTTTATTTACACATTGTTAAAAATTATACAAATTATAAAACAACATTATATGACTTGTAAACTGTCACTTGGACAATTTCACAGTGGTAAAACTCCAAACAACAAAACCAAAAAATACTTTGTGGCTGTTAACAGCTGTGGGTTACGCACCGAATGACTCATTTATGAAATGAACTAGAGTACAAGCTGTTAATCACAACAGTTACATATATGCTATTACAGAAATAAAATACATTAAAATAATGTGTTTTTATTATTTAAAGTTAACTGTCCAGAATAAAGGGGAACTGGCCAAATAACATCAGTCCATTGCTACTGTTCTGTAGCAGGATTAAAAAAGTGTTTGTAGTTACAAAGTAAATACAAATACATCCATGGCCATCAAATGTGTGCCATTCGTAAAAAAAAAAGGTGTTTGTCCTTACAAAGCTGCAGGGTCCTTTGCAATAAGCTTTGCAATTTGCATCAAGCAAGAGGTCAGCAGCTCACAGTCTTTGCTTCGAGCCTGCATCTCCTCACGTCTCAGCCTCTCCTCCCTTTCGGCTTCCTCTCGGCGTAAAGCCAGCTCCTGACGCATCTCCTCACGCCTCAGCTTGGCCTCCCGCTCCCACTCTTCCCTCCTCTGCTCCTGCTCCTTCTCCAGCCACTGCCTGTGGCACTCTGTCATGGCACTGAGAAACTCTTTTGTAGTGTCGCTCTCAGCCCTCCGTTTTTGAGTCTCTGCGAGGACAGAGCAGCCGTCAAACATCTGGATCGCATAGCACTGCACGTGCTATTTTATTTGATAACATATAGTTTTCCATGACCTGACTTTTTGCAATCGACCTTATAGAAAAGACAAACCAATGCTTATTTTTTCAGGGCGGACAGAAAACACTCAAGCAGCTTTATTTGACTTGACAGTTCAGTGATGCAGCAGTGGTTTCTACTGAGTCCAAGGGATTTTAATGCCTCTGTGTCTGTGAAAATGCATTACAGCAATATTCAGTTTTGTTACAAACAAGAGAACTTTAACTATGCAACACCACTGAAACACCGAGGGACTAAAGTTTGACTTACCAGATCTGACCCTATGAAATCCGGGATCATTGTCCCTTCTGTTGGCCGAGGTCCCTCTGCTCTCTGCAGAGTGCGATGTGTCTGTCATATCGGGACACAGATGTCTTTGGTTAAATCAATAGAAACAGCTGACAGTGTTCAGCAGAGCCACAGAGATATTGTGTGAAATACTTTTTATTATATAACAAATGACTCTAACACATTTCATTCAATAACTGGGGGGGCTTTAGGTTAATTATAGTCATTAGGATGTACTTGCTTTACAGTCGCAGACCACACATTGTATCTGAGCAAACAATCCATTGTCCAGAGGTGGACTCAGTTACCTCCTGGCGGGGCCAAAGGTGCATTAACGCATCTGGACGTGTCCCTGGTCCCCGGCTGACCCTCCGTCCCTGCCCGTCGTCCGAGGACACTGTCCATCAAGTCAAAAAAGGGGAAATTCTTTCGTCCGTCACTCTTGACAGACTTATACAGATGCCTCATCTTTTTCAGTTTTTCCCTTACTTGGGTGGTTGTGCGCTGGATACCCAACTTCGCCAACTCCTCCACCATGAACTGGATGACTTCCTCGTTCCGACAGACGCCCTCCATCTTCCGCTGCACGGCGTCCTCGGCCCATATGTCCAGCAGGGCTTTGGTCTCGCTCGCGGACCAGTACTGGCGGCTGTTTGTGGACATTGCGGTGTCCGGCCTCGAAGCACCGGGCTGGCCCGCTCCGGCTCCTCGGTGCGCTCCCGGAGAGGAGGCAGGCGGGGACGGGGGTCCGTGTGGCACCGTGCAGCACCGGGTCTGCAGTGGAAACGGTCCGGGAGGGTCAGGCACGCACGGGCACGCACAGGCACGGGCACGGGCACGCACGCAGGCCGCTTTCAAATGCTCCTCGGTAATGTGGGAATATATTTTTAAGTATGTAAGCGAAATGTAAGTCGAGGATTGCATGTAAATGTAAACAGTCAATCATTAAATGGATGTCAAATAAAATGTAAAATGTAAAAAATCTCAAATTTAAAAGTATCAATACAGCGGTTATACCAAATCGGTATCAGGGTTAGGTAGATTTGTGAGGGGTAACTTAAAAGAGTTACGCGAGGTTGATTAGCTTTATTGGCAATCAAGAGACACCAAATGGGACGCAATCGGCTGCAAATATGACCTCCAAATTATTATTTTTTTAAGCTCGTCAACGAAAATAAATTTCAAATTTCCGATTACCATGAAGGCAGCATCAGCCCATGACGTCAGACGCCGCCGTTGACGCAAGGGGTGGAACCGCGAAGCTGGCAGCGACGTCCTCGCGCAGCAGAGTCCGGCTCCGGTTATGTTTTTAACGGTGAAACTTCACATGGTCACGATCCGGTAGAGCGGACACGTTCGTCGGCCGGTGTTCAGTACAACAAACCGTCATGGATGCAGTGAACGCGTTCAACATGGAGGTAGAGTTTGCTCGTTTTTATTTCATTTTTTTTTTTCACCCCTCAGTCCAAAAGCGCTAACTAGCTAAACCCCGACGGCTAACGTCAACGCGAACTAATTTCTGCTTCTTCTCAACTTCAGCAGCTGAATTTGTTCTTTTTTTTTCGTCGGGTTGAGATGTTTCGTTCACCTGGACCCGGTTAAAACGTAAACATGAGGTATAATTGGATTATTTGTTAGCTACGAAGCTTAAGTCGAGTTCAACGCTCGTACGTTAATCTTGCGAGGCCTGCGGTTGGTTTCGGCGTCTAACAGGATCTGCTGGTTCCCTTCCACCACCGACACCGCGATGATCTGTCACCAGAAATGTCCAGGATAACCATAGCTGCTGTGCCTGGGACTTTATACCCCACTACTGTTGAATTAAATATGCGTCCTGCTGTCAGTTTTACTAATAAAACCGTCGCCAGTGTTAACATTAGGCATCTTGTGACGTTAGCGCTGCTCCCCATTTATGTTGCTTTGAGTTTTATTGATGCCAAACGAGTACTCTGGACTTTGGATTTGCCCTGCTGTGTTTTTTGAATATGTGTGTGTGTGTAGTGGTGGGACCTCCCTATGCATGGAAATGCAAGTGGTGCATTTTAATGAGTTGCTATATTAACCTGTGTGCTGCTTTCAAAGACTAACCCCGTGTATGCATGAAGATATTTAACTTTAACTCGTGTTTGACCAGACTACTGGATCACAGGTTCAACACCAGTGACCATTCATAGGATTTCTATATTTTACAATTTATTTTAGAAGTTGACTGCCTGATATTATTTTTAGATCTAACTACAGTAAAGGTCAACATTTGCTTATATATCTGCATGTTGTTGAGCCTGAGTAATCAACAAACATTAAAAATATGGCTTAAATATCCACAATCCTATCAATTTATACTCTCTACATGTGTAGAAATTTCAATGAAAAATACCACAAAAAGCCTGGCGTTGTGGGGACAATCTGTAGTAACCCATCTCAAGTAGTCTGTCTATACGTAAGTTTATGAAAAACAACACACGTGATGCTTTATAACGTTGAAAAATCTTGTTTAAGCGATCCGTTTCCTTAATTATATTTGGAGATTGTTTGCTGTTACTGGATTTTCTATTATCTGCCTGTGGGAAATGACTGTATGTTGTTGTAGTTTAGTGTTTTTTTTATACGAAACAGGACACTGCATGTTTTCCAATTTTATTGTATGCCAGTATTTTCCCTTTTTAATTGAACTGATGTTATTCTTTTTTTGAAACCCAATCAGTTGTTCTCCATGATTGACATGAAGCCTCCAATATCCCGTGCTAAGATGATGTCTGTAACAAAATCAGCCATCAAAGCTATCAAGGTAAAGTGAATACTGTATCAGTTTTATTGTCATATTAAGGGGTGGCTAATGCAAGTGGGGATCTCATAGACTCTTTCATTTGGTTGTTTCAGAATGAAACATTAATTCGTCATTATACCCAAAGCATTGTGACTTGTGATTTGACCCACTATGGGTTTTGTAATATCCAATATTTAATGGAATAATGAGAATTTTCCTGATTTGTCGTAGATAGTGTAGATATTGTCGTCTTTCATAATGCAAAAATCCAAAGCTCTTGCTGTAGATTGATAAGCATTACCTCAATGAATGAACCTATAAATCATAATTTTCACATCAGTTACTCACCTCCAGTAGTGTTGATTGCTGAAGCAAAAGTTTGTACTTTGTACCCAGAGGTACCCATATTTCTGTTGCTTCCAACAACTGAGATACATAGTTATAACATAGTTGGTTGTGACATGCCATAAGTGGACATTGGGGAATTTTGGAAGATGAGTATGTTTATCAATATTTGAGTGAAAATACGTAGAGATAAGAAAATAAATATAACTCTTGGAGAATGCTGTGCTCGTAGTTTGAATGGTTTTCAGAGACATTTTAGTATTATTTGGGTCTCCTCTTTCTATTAAGCTTAACTGTATCAAGTAATGTCTGAATCCTTTTAAAAGCTACATTCTCCGTGGCATAGTGTTAGAGTGCAGATGTTTCATCAGTTAAGGGGGTGAGTAAATTATGTAAAAATTCAGATTTGAATAAGCCTTTTACTATCTTGCAAACGCAGTCCCTTTTTTGGGACATAATATTTTCAACGGCATCACTAAACTGACTGGTTAAATGTGATGTTTGTGTGGTCTTAATGGACGCTGAGACACTTTGTTGAACTTGGAAATTTAATGTCGAATAGAAACCTGTCGTCTAATTTAAAGATGGAAGATTAATCTTTCATTTGATGACTGACAACATAATGCTTATTTGACTGATTACAGAAGTAATTTTGTGTTTTTTGTGTTTTTATTAGCTTTACAAACACGTTGTCCAGATTGTTGAAAAGTTCATCAAGAAGGTATGTACTATAGAGCCTCTTATTGCAGATTATATTAAACATGTCAAAGTTCACTGTACAAATGCAATTAGTCATGAGACAGTATGAATAAATTGTCCTTTTTTCCCTTCTTTCTTTTTAGTGCAAGCCAGAATTAAAAGTCCCGGGTTTGTATGTGGTTGACTCCATTGTTCGACAGTCACGGCATCAGTTTGGTGTTGACAAGGATGTATTTGGGCCCAGATTCTTGAAGAACTTCTCAGATACCTTTCAAAACCTTTACCGCTGCCCAGAGGATGATAAGGTGCCCTATGTTTGTGCTTTTGGTATTTTATATAAGTATAGTAAACAATAATAAGAAATATCTCAAGGGTGTGTTTTTTTTTTTTTTTGTCTTTATCAGAGCAAAATTCTCCGCGTCCTGAACCTGTGGCAGAAGAATGGTGTGTTCGACATGGACATCATTCAGCCTCTGATGGATATGGCCAATGGAGCCATTGTCCCTCCACCTGCACTAGAAGGTAGAGAAATGAATATAATTCTCTTTGGGCAATGTTTGTGACAGTGCTCTTGAGTCTTACCTGAGAGTAAAGGAAAGTGAGGTTGTAATTTGTCCAATGTTTGATGAGCTACATACAATGATATAATGCAAAGCCGTTAATCTTTTTCTTGTATCTAAACAGTTCCCACTGACCAAGCAGAGATGCAACCTCTTGTCCCGAGTGCCTCAGTTGTGCCTGCTGTACCCCAGCTACCCAGCCCTGATGCCTTAGCTGCTGTGGCACAGCTGTTTCAGTCCCCCCATGGTCAGGAGGTAAGCAATAACTTGGTTTAAGGGCTCCAGCAGTTCTGGATGATGGCAGGTTAAGAATTGTCCAAATTCTGAATGACTCCTCTCTCTCCCTCTTCTAGCTGCAGAGGATGCTCCAGAACTTCCAGCAGGCAGATAAGACTCTGTCAGCCACCATTGCAAACAACGTACCAAACCCACCACAGATGCCTGTGGCCCAGCTCAACCCGTACAGTGCACACACAGAAAAGAAAAGCTCTTTAGCTGAGGTACTAGCATCGCTCATTATTACATCACATACTGTGATCATACACATTTTACTTTTCTCATTGACTGTGTAATATATATTTTTCCTCAGAAACTTCTTGACCGTTTTGACTATGATGATGAACCTGAGGATATAACGGCTAAAGAAGGCAGTGCCCAGGCACAGTGAGTTTTCATACATTTTCTATTCACCATGCACAATGATCAACATTGTCATAATTTACACATTTTATAAAGTTTGTTGTACAAGTTGTACATCGCAGTTTTTTTTTTTTTTATTGTAGTTGTCTTATATACTTTGCATATTCATAATGAACACAAAACCAGTGGATGGAAACTTGACTGTTAGTGGTAATAGGCCTGTTTCACTGCAGATATTGTCTTGTCACAACATTGAAAGCACATGTGAAACTAGGAACATTAATGATTACTCAGTTACATTAAAATGTCCTAGTAATCCTCATACCCCTGAGCCAGCATGCACAACTCCAAGGTTGTGGAAGTGGAATCCCAAAATGAATGCAGACCTTAATAATGTTAACCACATCTGCACTTTTCTTGCTGCAAATATCTGCTGAGAAGGCCTACAATTACAATTGTTTTAGTGTAATTTGTTTTTAACTTGTTTTATAGGTTTATAATACCCAGACTCACTATCTGTGTATATTTTTTCATGACAGAGGCATTCCTGAAAATGTGTTTAACCACTTTCACGGTCAGATGCCCAACTCGGAGACCGTTCATCCACATATGATGGGACAGACTGGTGGTATAGAGGTATCCTATTAAAACTGTTTTTTCACACTTATATCAAGACTGAACTATAGTCAAAATGATTAATGCTTTAAATTTTTATATATTTATTATGTAAAGGGTCACCTGTGTGGCGGTGCAAACGTCAGTTAAAATGTACTGTGGTCAGTGTCCCTGTGGTGTCTGTTTTAACTCACTCCTGTGGCCGTCCCTTTGTCATCCCTCAGCACGGTGGAGGAATGAGTCATGGTGAACATCATATGATGCCAGATGGATACTCTTCCATAAATGAGGCTTATTCACAATCGCGGGTAAATCTTCAAACCCAATTTAGTTTAACCTGGTAGACTGTCTCTCCTGTGAGAGAGAGACTACAAACTTTCAGCTTAAGTTCCACTGCATTTTCATTTGAACAACCTTTTTTACATAAGCTTGTTTTTCTCATTTAAAACAGTTGAAGTAAGACAATCCTTCCTCAGTCGGCAGGGAAGTTTCTGTGTTGAAAAATAAAATTGTCATGTCATCATTGTCTAATAGGGAAATTCAAGAGAAGACTCAACTATGAGGCGGGAGGGTAGACACAGAGGCTTTGGCAAGAGATCAAGATCCAGATCTGGTTCCAGGTAAGAGGCTGTACTCATCACCGATAACTGTGTAGTGCTGTGGATTTCAGTTGGTTTGTCATGGTTTTTATTGGGACACATGTTTGATGCAAACGCCTATTTGTGTACCTCTTAGTGTTACATTGGGTTAAGAAATGATTAGATAATCTGCTGCAGTAGTCAGTGAAGACACATCAGAAAGTACGGAGCAATTAGCACGGCACCGATCCTCTCAGATGCTGCCGTGGACTCCCAGAACTCTGTTCGTGATGTCATTTCCTGCTTCCCTACTAGCTAATTATGAAAATAATAACTTTCTTCTTGGTAATTGCATTATTTGGTGACACCACGTTCAGCTGGTTCAATCTTTTGTGTTTCAGATCTCCCAGGAGAAGAAGATCAAGATCTTCGTCCCGCTCAAAAAGGTCTAGGCATCGCCGCTCTCGTTCTCGCTCCCGAGAATGGCGCTGGAGATCTCGCTCTCAATCTCAAGACAGGAGTGAAAGAGAGAAGGACAGAGAGCGCAGACAGAAAGGTCTTCCCAGCATAAAGATCCAGACACTCAGTGGTATGTGCTGCAACAGAAACAAACCCGTGAAAGTCGTTTGATACTTACAGAACGCGGAACTGCTGGAATCTCTACTACATGCAAGTCACAGCCATAATATCCTGTTGACAGGAGCCACCTTGATTTCACAAGTGATAATTACAGTAATTTGAAACCGCATTACTATGTATCTACAGAGGGCTCAAACAAACAATTATCATTACCAGTTAATTTGTTTATTATTATTTATTTTCTTATTTATCAATTAATTGTTAAGTTAAAGACAAGCTCAGCCTGCATTATTTCTGAACTGGTTTATTTAATGGATTTTCTTGTGCATCAGAAAGCATAACAGATTTGTATAAATGTTCATGTATTATATACTTGTTAATGTGGCTGCTTTAACTCACTTGCCTTGGTAGAGTTACGGAAACATTACTATGTTCTGATTGAGTGGACATTTACTCAGTCAGAACATAGTTCACATATCAACATATACCAGTAAAATTAAAAAAAAAAAAAAATTATTACAGAGCATTCACATTTAAACAGATAGTAAATTAAACACAACCTTAATCTCATCCATCCTCCAAGCATTTGCTAATCTCATTTTGCTTTTAGTTTGCAGCACTACACTTTGGGTTGGACAACTGGACAAGAAAACTCAGCAGTCCGATGTGATGTCCCTTTTAGAGGAGTTTGGCCAGATTGAGTCCATCAATGTAAGTTTAGACAATTCACGTGAAAGATACTTGTAATTCTCTATGATCCTACTATAATTTTATCAAGTATTTCGCAATTAACTTTTGCTTTCTCTATGTCTAGATGATTCCTCCAAGGGGTTGTGCTTATATTGTTATGGTTCACAGACAAGATGCCTATACAGCCTTGAACAAACTCAGTAGGGGGTCATACAAAGTCAATCAGAAACCTGTTAAGGTACAAGCTCTTACACAGATCGCTTTTATTTCCAGTTTTATATTGGTTCTGTAAATCTTGTTTTAGTGGTGATTGTTAACTTGATTATCATAGCTAATGTCATTCTTGCCTAGATTGCTTGGGCTTTGAACAAAGGTATAAAATCTGCGCACAAAAAGTTCTGGGATGTGGAGCGGGGAGTAACCTACATCCCCTGGAGCAAAGCCAAAGCTGAGGAGCTGGAGAGCTACCGGGAAGGGGGTATACTGGACGCAGAGACACTAAATCCAGGTAAACACTTAGCTATTCCTTTTGCATAGCCAAGATTCACCTGCTGCAGGCTGGTAGGAACAGTTTTCCTTATGTTGCCATTGTGTTTTCCATTGTGCACAGAATGGACTAATGCCAAGGACCTCAATAAGCTGGCAGCTGTAAATGGAGCACTGGAAAGTGTACAAGCAGATGGAACCCTCACTGCTCACATTCAGGTAATGCTAATACAGTCTTTAAACACCTTCTTTTTAATATCACATATGCTATTATTTCATTGGTTTGCTGACCTTGGTGTTCGAGGCTTACTTCACAATCTTTCTTTTGGAGGATGTAAGGAAAATAAATTATTGTTGCATATGAGTAGTGGAGCTTATCTGAACCACCCTCGTCAAAAGTCAATTCACTGCGAGTTTACATTGAAATTAACTACCAAAGTGAATGACTAAATGTTGCATAGCTCTATGCAATACACTGTTACAAATACTGCGTCTAAAGACCATCCCATTCAATGAGAAATGCTCTGCAAATCAAAGTGTACAGATGGCTCCTTTCTAATGTTTAGTTAGCTTTATAATTTACTGTTGTACTGTAAATTGGTGCTCAGAAAATATTACGCCATTAAATAACTATAGTAACACTACTGCTGCTTCTGCTATGCTATTGTTGAAATTCACTAATGGTTAAACTAACTGACATTGCAAACAAACAAACAAACCACACAACTGAGCTATAACTGTGGATGACAAATGTTTTGAAGCATAAATTAAACACAACAACACAAATATCAAGGTCCTTATTGTCATTATGATATAAATTGGATATATTCAGCCAACGGACCCTTTTCATAGCAGACATATTTACTTGTTAAAGCAGGAAAAACACGATTAATTAATTAATAACATTTATCATGGTTGAAATCCATTTAGGCGAGCCACTTCCAGGGCTCTGGTATTGTGTGTGCTCAGTCACTGACATATTTACTGGGACACTTAAAGGAATGGAGCGATTGTTAATGTTATTATTTACTCCTGTGCTTTTCTTGCTTTAACAAGTCAAAATGTCTGTGGAGTCTATAGCGGAAGCATTCATTCTTTCACCCAACCCTACAGAGTTGGGGTTGGATAAGAAATTCTTGAAAGTAGTTGCCCTTTTGATGCTCAGATTAAAATATGTTGTAGTCAAGACTTTAGGGTTAGGTACTGTTCACATTTGAACCGGTGATGGTACGCAACACTTACTGTGATAACAAAAAACTCATTTCTGTCGTAAAAAATAAGTTACAACATTTTTCAACATTGGGAATTATTTAGAACATTTTCAGGGCTCAACGTTACATTTTATCCCCACTGGAGATCAGAGCTTTACTGGTCCGTAGTGTATTTTCACTGGCCTGGCAGCCATTATTTTGGTGATTTATTATACATAATAAATGTTAAACTCATCACAAGGATAACAGTGAATCGCGAAGCATTTCAACACGCTCACGTCACTGGCTCGTCTGGGCCCATCAACTTGCCCTGCATAAACTTTTACTAGGCCTGGGCCATGGGTTATGTTGCACCCTAGTTTTGTTATTTATTTGGAAAATTTTACACACCGCAAAAAATAAAAGCCCTCCCAAACCCATCCCTACAACCTCCAGCCTCCACAGTCTGTCACCATAGTGTGAGTCAGTGAAAAGACAGTGAAAAGAGCAGTTGTCTCCAACAACAACTTATCCAATTAGCTAATTAATTACCTGAAGTTGTCGATGCCTCACTTAAAGTTTTGTTGTCCATGGAGGGTTCAACTTTCTTGGCGCTGGCTGCAGGCATGCAGCTGTGGCTGCTGCAGGGAACTTGGCTATCAGTACACTCCTCAGCTTTTAGATATACTTTGTGTTTGACCAGATGTTTCCTCAGGTTAGACGTGTCGAACTGGCCAGCTTTGCATTTTGCATTTAACCACACTTATGACCACCTTCAGCTTGCCATCGCCCTGACTGTGGTGGATTTGAACAAACTGCAGGGGTGACGTAGTCTCTCTCTGTTTCTAACATATAGTCTAGCATGAGTTCGGTACCCAACCCGACTTTTACTTGGCGTTTAACACTGAGCTTGACACTTGTCATGTGAACATTCCTCAAAGGGGTCAGGCACCCTGCAATGGTTACAGTCACAGCTTACTACCTTCTCAGTCAAGGTGTGTGCAACAGATATGGGATATGATAGTATTTTGGAGTGCTGAATTAAACTGTATGAAATGTTCATGTTTCTGTCTTAAATGACTATCCAATTATTTACACTCAAAGTGGGGTTGTCAACATGTCACACGTCTTTCTTTGCATCATAAGGGTTGTTTCAGAGTCACCGAATAAGAAGACAAATCTAATTTGGTGGTTTTGTTTTTATCCGCAATTCAGATAAGCTCCTCTGCTGGTAGGCATTAAATTCAGCAATGCTTATTTATCCGTTTCTCCTTTTTCTTTGCAAAATATTTGCATCTTCACTCAGTAACCTTGTACTGTGCAGTATAACTTATTCAAATAAAGTGGGAATTAAAAAAACCTTTAATTACTGTGGTATGTGTAGAGGGAAGCATTTCTGTTATCCTTTCTCTGTTTTCAGTAACTAGTATTATTATCCAGAATGCCTGGTTTTGGCAAAGTTTAATTTTCACAACACATTACAAAAAGGTCCTCCTAACCATCCACCAGTGGTTGAATGACAACAAAAATATTCACATGTGTGAATAGATGAATCGGCAGTTGTAATGTGTTCTCTGTGAACCCTAAACCCATGAATATACAGACTTTCAATAACTCAATCAAAGCAACAAAATTAATGTGGCAGTTTAGATGATCATCCAAATCTGAAGCCAAATCTGTTTTTAATCAGCAGTTTTGTTAACATTTTAAAATAGATATAAAAAAAGTTCTCATGACCCCGTGCAGAATAAATGGTAAATAAACTAGCTTTAATACAACACGATCCCGCTGGACTGTCTGCAACGTACCGTACTAAGCAGGCCTGCTGCACTGCGCACCTCACTGTGAAGAAAGGTTGCTCACATGTTTTGAGGTCGAGAGTATCAGACTGTTGGCTGCTGGTGAGACTTAAAGGCCCGATTGGGAGGAAGAATGTCAAAGTGGGAGACAAGGTAAGCAGACAACACTGTTACCAACTTATGCTTAATCTTGGAAACTGGACCGCAAATATGATTTTTGAATTTCTTTAGACATGTTTATGGCAAGGGGAACAATGAGGCCTGAGTCATTGTTCAAGAATGGGTGGATGACGACTCAAAATCAAATATATCTGCCACATCTAAGAAGATGTTTCTTAAAGATGCAGATCAGAAAAAGTTCAGTCCGTTTTATACTCACTGTCTATGTACTGTTGTATAAACAGCAGGTTTCTGTTATCTGTGCTTTTCTTTATACTGGGCATGGAGTTTCAGAGTGTGCCATTGATCAAATTATTAGAGAAGATCTCTAAATACTTAACAACAAAACTACTCAAACCACTCATGCGGCAGAGTCTTTGGTATGAACCAATCTCAGATGTCCCTTTTGTAGGCTCATCTGATAACTACAATCAGTTGTTTCAGATTTATTACTGAATTAACTATTTTTCCTGCTTACCTCTTAAGTTTAAAATCAGCTCTTGAAATGACAATAATGAATACAATTTAATTTTATTGGCCAATCACGAATAGATGCTCAATCATTACACAAAACAAGATATCTTGCATTTGGGGCTAAAGTTGGCCTGGAAGCTGTGAAAGATGCAATGGTTGACCCTTGTTATTATTCTTACTGCAGTGCTTTCATCACTGCCGTTCTTGGCAAGATGCAAATCCAGGGCAGTTGGTGAGCTATAGAGATACTCAGTAGACCTTTACACAGCAGACATTTTGACTTGTTACACCAGGGGGAAAAAAGGGTCTATTCTTTGACTCCTCCCTAAACCTTGTAATGTCTGCTCCCCATTGAGCAGCATACAGTCAAAGAGACTTGGATTTTAACTTTTGTGTCCTCTGTTTTGAATATGTAAAGCAAAGGGAGCAGGACTGTTCCTAGTTGTCAGGCCACATGCATGTTGTGTGCTGTTTGCACCAAATGTCTGCCAAACATAATATGCAACATGACACCAGTAGACAGCATACTGTGCACCAATGTGTACCCATCTAACCATTTTATAGTTTATGGTTATACCAAAGAATATATAATGTACTTACAAGCATAAGATAAGAAGATAAAACGTTACATCATCTTGACGAAACACTTGCTTGTTGTTTTGAAGACAATTTAAAGAAAATGTGAGTTGTCTACTCTATGTGAAGGCCACATCTGGCCAGCCACTATATATAACAGAATTTAATTTTGTGTGTAGCTTTTTCAATTAGATTTGACAGACCATCAAAAGAAGCCATATTTTCTGTCCAATTATTAGTTATGACAGCTTTTTTACTTTTGGAAAAACATAAAATGTGAATTTTAAATTTTGTAAAAAAAGTTACAGTACCACTTTTTTGTTTCCGTCCAATCACTACAAAAAGTTCTGTGGTAGGCGTCTTAGATATCCACATGATCGTCATTAAAATGTCTTGGTTTTTAAAGGGGATCCAGCTGTTTGAATTCCTTGGATTCAAGACATGGCTTTTGAAAAGTTGATTTTCTCAGGCCAACCACTTCTAATACCTGTGAACTTGTCACCCTTGATTTTGATGTAAGATATGGCACCCACAAATGTTTGTTCATCTGCTTCTGCAGATCACAGGCAAACTTGTACTTATTGTAGGAATACTTGACCACACGTTTGGATACTCAGATAGTAATGCAAACTGAGGTAAACCTTTTGTTTCCTATTCGTATTCCTTTGCTACCTTTATTACATTATCCTGTCCAAATCAATTGAGCATTGAAAGCAGTTCCATTCTAGCTTTGTTTGGCTCTGGGACACTGACGTTTGCTCAGCCTGCATTGTATGACGTGCATCATAACACCCACACTATTGTTTTCTGTGTATGTATCACACTGACGGCGTCTTGGCACACGTACGTGTCCGGATACTCCGCTGTCGTATTTTCCAACATCATTGCGCGTCAACTCTTCAGAAAAGCTGCGGTTTCATCACATTTGCTCCCTGGATCGGCACATCCCAGCCACTGTACCATGACTGGCTCTGCTGTCTGTATGGCATGTTTGGTTTGTGGTACGGCCGTCAAACGATACTCCACTAACGTTACGTGGCCAATGTGTGTTGCGCTAAAAGGATGGAGTATCACTGTCTGCCATCTGCTAGTGCATCAGAGATGAGGACAGAAGTGGTCGAGGAACAAAAAGTGGAAAGAAAGAGGCACATGGCTGAGATGTGCCAGATAGAAGACATGATGCACTTGAACGTGCAGTTGAATTGATGTCTGCTCAACACAGTGGGGTTGACAGGTTGCCATTGCAAACCTGCTTAAAAAAAAAAAACAGCACAATATGAATATTTTCCCATTGTTCCATATTTTCATCTAAGACTTCTTCAGGATATTCCATTTACATATTAAACTGTAAAAAGTTTCTTCTCAAAAGTATTCCCATGGACCCCCTACAGTGGTTCAGCTTCAGAGTGGTCACCTTTGTCATCCAACCTGAGTTTGTAGGAGTGAGTTTTGCAAAAAATGTGACAGCTTGCCATCGATCATTTGCTCTGAAGTGAATGATCTCTAATCTTGCATACAGTACGTGACTTCTGACACGCATCCTGGCTTTAATGCACTTGTAATGTTGGGGTATGACGTTAGAGTCATCAGATGCCAGTGTTTCATTGGATGGTCAGAAAATAAAAAGTGATTTCTGTACATGTACTTCTTACACTGTTTAAAAAAAAATACGCTAAAGTTTGGTAGCGTATTTATCAATTTTTTATGGATAAATAGACAAACAGACAACATCACGGTATTTCCAGTGCAACTATTAGCTATTGCTTCTACAGGTAACCAGGCATGTTGAAGTAAAGCGGATACAACAAAAAATGTAAAGGCAGCCCTGGGAATGAAGTGGACAAGGTAAAAAAAAATGTTTTTACTACGTATTTAGCTCGCAATAAACAACAATTTAACTGGAGAATGCAAAGATATTTTATGTGCAGTTTACACAGGGAATTACATTTCTCCCACCTCTCCCTTTAAAGAGAAATGTTGGGCTTTTGGGAGCTTCTTTACTACACTGTTTTATATTATAATATAAAATAGTATTTGTACATATGAATGGCAAGTGGCCTGCAAGCACAGTTGTCAAACAGGCAATGGTCAGCATAAAACTATTAAATCAAGGAATATTGCAAACATGTAATTTACTATGAACTTTAAAGACATACAATTTAAAATAATAGGAATAAAAACTATTAAAATGCAGCGGTCAGTAGACTTCTGCATAAATTAGACTTGCATTTCTCATTTGGGCATTTAGCTTTTTCACACTTTAATTCATAGTTGCATATTTTTAAAAATCACAGATTTGTGAAACCCTTGTACCTTCTAAATATAAATTGTTCCCTTATCCAGTTCTTAAGGGACACGTCCGTCCACTTGCAAATGTTCATATAATTTATTTAATGTATAATAAACATCAAAATTGCATTTGTGTTTTTACCAAACAGCTACAGCATTATGAAGAGAATTGTCAAGTCTCTTGTGTGACAAAGTTAAAAGGCCTTTTGTTTTAAAAATGTTTTGTTCAAAATATGTGACATTTTCTAAATGGTTCAAATCACTTATCACTTGTGCTTGATTTTTAATTAGTTAGCCGGTGCTTAGAGTAGAAACATTTTGTGAATGTGAGCGAGAAACAGAAGTGCGGAGAATGAGAGATTCATAATGTGACGTGATGTTATAAAACCCTGAGCTGCTCTCTATTTATCTTTAGATACATTTTTTTTAATTACTTTTTATATTCTATATTTTGTAAACATCACAGGTCCGACTCTTAGCTCACTGGTGCATTCTCACATGCACTGAATAGGTTCAGGTAGCTCAGCCATTAACATGGATTATAATGTACAATCTGAGCAGTCTTCTCCTTTCAGTCACTGTCAAGTGAAACAGGGGAATTCTTCAGTTACATCAAGTAGTACAACAGTGGTCTAGATCCATGTGTGGAGAACATCAGACCCACATGAGGCCTCACAAAGGTGAGTGTTATAAAAATGATCTTTGGATACTGGGCTTCCCGCTCTTGGATGAAACAGGAATGGTTGGATGAAAATGAAATGCTCATTCATAATAAAATTGACTTTTGAATTATTCATTACATTTATTTTTACTCATAAATAAGATATCAAGGCCGGTTTATTGTAGAGCTGTCTCATTACCGTCTTTTCAAATCTTACAAGTAGCTGGTATAAACAAAGAACAAAGGGATTATATATTGACTAGTGAAAGCGCTGAGATGGTACCTGACAGGGATACGAGTGTTGATCAAAGATCCAGTGCCCAGCGGACTGGCTCGTGGGGTTTCCTAAGTGGAATTAACTTGCAGGAAAAATGGAGCAGCAGATCTCCTATATTTTCTGCTGGTGGAGTAAAACACCAGGGTAAGAGTCGATACCCCAAGAGTAGGGGAGAACGGGGTTGGTAGGCACACTTTTTTTTTTTACTTTCATTTCAATCCCTCAACAACTCTATCCTTAATAGATTCCCTTTCAATGTGTGCTGGAAGCCGAACGTGTCAGGTAGGACTGGAGTGACTCATTAAGCTTATTCTGTCCAAAAGATGTGGACCGTCAGCTACGTTTTGTGCACTGGTGACAACCACCATCATGGAGTTGGTAGTCACACACTATGGGGTTGGTTGTCACTATGTTATTTTAATGGAGGAATAAATTGAAGCAATCTTAAGAAATAAATTTAAAGTTTAATTTCATTGAAATGCAACAACCCAACACATCTCCTGCATAGAGAGAACATACACAGGAAAAATCATTATAGTAAATTATTTATCCTTATAAAACAATACAAAGATCTAAAATACTCAATTCATTGTTTTGTCAGTCACTATCAACCCTGATTTTTTTGCTGTTGGCAAAGCAAACAACCACATGTTTCTCAACTATAACTCTCCCTTCATACTTTTTAATGGTAATAATTGTTTTACTATAAAGCCATTGTGTCAAAGCCTAGAAGAGAAACACAGAAGAGCTGGATATTTATATTTTGACATGAAAAACACTGGTCCTCTCACCTCAGTGTCAAGTGTCTTACTCCTGAAATGCCCTTGTAGGTGACCTCTAACGGCAATTAGTGAAAATTTCAATACCAAAAATTTTTAACAGCGCCCTCTAGGGAGCAACATCTAATGAACCCTGTTCTCGCCTACTGACTGCATCGAGGCCGTTTGATTTATGAACTACTTTTTTCTTTCAGTTGTATCTTAGTTGTTTGACAGTTTGACTTTATCACTAGAGGTAGTTAAATTATACTCTATAATATATATATATTTTAAGGTAATGTTTTGGAATAATTTAGTGCAAGAACTTTGCCATTAGATAAACATTATATTGTGAAAAAAAATTATAACAATGACAATTTATTGCAAAATAAATGTGAGTTGTTGTTTTAAAGCTGCTTTAGGCAACTTTAGAAAAATTAAAGAAAAGGAAAAAAACAAAAGAAATACGCCCTCTCTGTGCTTCATCCTTTTTAAATGAGGTACAAGTGGTAAATTTAAAACTATTATGTGTAGAATTTAAAATTTTCCATTGTTAGTGCCCCCTAATGGCAACATCAAGATTGACATTGTGGCAGACAGAATTGTACACTGCTCCTACTACTACTACTATTACTGCTATTATTACTACTACTACTGCTGCTGCTACTACTACTACTATTATTATTACTACTACATTTCAGCAGTGAAGATAGACGAATGATCAAAATGAAAGCCAGGTGATTGAACATTGCTAGTTGTTGCGTTCACAAGCGAAAAAATTAGTTGACTTACTGATCTGAGTTTGGCTCCTGATGAATCAAGCGATAACCACCTCTGCCAAATTCTGAATCCAGTACCTAAGTGCCTTTACCTGCAGTTCTTCTGATGGCCTCTAGATGGTGTTTCCAGGAAAAAAGATCATTGAAATAAATGGGAAATCCCTAAATTTTCTCTTGAAATACAAAGTAAGTATTTTGTGTGTCTGTCCCTATTTTTACTATATTCACACATCTTGTGATGTGGGACAAGTTACTACATTACGACTATGTGTAGAATGTCTGTTATTCTTTAAAATTAGTATGATGGCATACATCAAATTAGATACTGGTGTTTTGTTTATTTTTTAATATATATATATATGTATAATAACAGTGGAGGATGCCAAACTGAGGATTTTTCTAACCGTTCACAGTGCCTTTAAATTCAGTTTCAGTCCCAGTTGTGTGTATGTGTGTTTTTTTTTTATCCCTTACATACATTAAAATATACCTTTTTAATGTGCGGTGTAGAATATCTGTTTGATGTGTGTACATGTTTGACAGGCAGTAGACATACATCCTTGCAGAGAGCAGTCCTGATTGGGTGTTAAATTCAGGTACAATATTATTTCCTAGTGGCTTATTATAAATCCTTGGATAGTTTCACTCACCAGATTTTTTTTTTCTCAAAGCATTTGATTTATTAAAAATAGTAAAGATGAAAATTGATTTGAGTCATTACAAAAACAGTTCTAAATGTTGCCTGCCGTAGCTTTAATGTTGTTTCCAAATATTCTGTCACTAAACCCTTGTCTGACATTCATAGGGAAACCTTTCCAGAGCTGTAGCATTGTGAAAAGTATTTGATGTGTGATTAATGATTCATTTGTGACTCATCTGTGCAGCGACGGCTTTTATCATCTCATCCCACTACATGGGGGTAAGATTTGTTGGAACAGAAATAGGTGCTTTCCATCTAAGGAGAGATTTGTTTGACTTGCAGACATGAGACAAATCAGTTGTTGCTGCTCATTTTTGAACACATGAATCAACAGGGGTTTTCTTTTTCTCCTGTATTTGTTGTCCTGATGTTTTGTAATGGGAGGTCGGCGAGTCCCATTTTTGAAGGATAATAGCATATTGAATTCTGTATCAGTAACAAGATTTATAGGTAAACTTGCTCTGTAGCCTGTGTGTCTACAGCCAGCTTTGGCACCAAGGAGAGAATGTCAAAGCAGATCCTCTAGGTGATCACCCTGCAGCATCTGGTAGGCTTTGAGTTTTAACTTGATGTGCTCAGTGACTCTGTGACTAACAGTTATCATGCATTCATGGAGGGAAATGTAATTTGTGTTAATGACAGATTTAGGGTTGTAGGTTGAATGCATGACACATGATTTCCATCTGGGGATAAAATGAAAATGTAATGAGCATGAAAGGTCCTGCATAAATGTTTAAATTTGATGTGTCTCACTAATTATTCCTCTTATCAAATTGAATTATGGGAGAGTGCAGCCATGCAGTCACTGGTACAGCACATGTAGCATGATGAATATGTTTCTCGTTTTTATTTTAGATACTGTAATCTGATTTACAATAGAACTTAATTCAGTTAGTCATTCTGACTAACTTTGATATCGTAACTACAGTATAACCTATTTGCTGAACACGGTTAACTTGTCATTTGTAGATTATATAATGTATTTATTATACAATGGGGATGTGTATGTCTGATTCTGTTTCATATACCATTATGATTTACAATTGAATATTCTTCATGAAGTTGCTCAAGTGCACAAAATACAGATATAGAATAATTATAATAATCTCAGCTAGGAGGCCTGGGAAGAAAAGTACTGAAGTGTTTCATCCTTTATCAATGTTTTTGATAGTTGTCTTCAAGCCATTATTTGCAAGCTGTACAATATTGACAAGTTCTATAATTTTAAAGTTATATTTATTTGTATGTTATGTTACTTATATAGTATATTATTCATATCAATATAAATATACAAGTACAGTTATTTAATTGATAGAATGAAGTGATTGATCTGCCTGTGCTATGTTGCTTGTAAGTTTGTATGGCAGTTCAGTGATACAGGTTTGTCACAGAGCATATCTCACATGGCTTTTTGTTAGTTTGCTGGTCAGCAGGATATATTTAAACATGTTAACACTTCTATTAAAGTTAGTGGCAGTCTGTCATAGTTCAAATTATAGTACATGTGTACATGTTTGTTTTCATTTCCTAGTCAAAGAGTATGTGAATCCTGGACACTTTCAGGCACCTGAACACCTCCCCGCTCAGTCCTCCACCTTTACGTTGACCTTAAAGCGAAGCCATTGTGTTGGCTGTAACTCTGAAACTAATGGAGAACTCTGTCTAATCCTGAAGGTGTGCTTGCAGGGACAAGACATTTAAATCAACAGATAGTTGTTTTGGGGTATTAAAGGAAATTAGTAAATTGATAGGATGGTGATTTGCACCCCTGATGTGTCTTTTCGGTTGAATATTAGACCTCATGTGTCTCAGCAGACATCGACAGCTCCACCAATTAAAACTCCCAACGTTCCTGTTACAATTTGCCTTCATAATGGCAAACATGCTCCCATGTACGGTAACTGTTCCTCAGAAGTACATTTGTTAACATCTATTCACTGTGCATGGTTGTAGTCTTTACAAAGTACGTAGTGTATACAAATCAATGGTATTTGAGGCTGTGATGTGCACAAAATTAAAGCAATTTTAAACACAACTGCCACCCCATTTGTCCATCATGGTGATGCCCTTTTTCTTGTATACACACACTTGTAAGGTGTGAACGGACCCTGGGGTATTGTTTCCAGGAACGAGGACCGCAGTGAACTAAATACCGTATTTAAAAGGAAGTTATTCTGAGGCTGGGGAAGTTGGGTAAAAAACTGCATTCAATGTATGTAAGGGGTAAGTAACAAAACAGTCGTTTTGGATGTAGCCCATTTTTTTGTTCCAGCAGATAATTTCAATACAAGACGACATGAAAGCTGTAGAGTTGTCTAGATCCTGAACTTCTTATCTTCCATCAAAAATCCTAATTTTGGACTGATGCATTTAGTGACACATACCATCACCTAATTATTCTGTATTCTGGCAAAGTATTATGGGATTCTGGGAGTCCATCCAGCCCCTTAAAAATGCTTCTTTGTTATGTCACAGTGTTTTATATACAGGGTAAACATCCACATATCAAGGTATGTTTGCCTGAAAACTACGCTGAGCTGTGTGTTTAAAGCTGTAATATAGTCAGAAGTAATAGTCGTGGTTTCACTGTTACCTCCTTACAGATTGTTGCAGACTATATCAAAGCAGTTTTGCCAGACAAAGCTTGCAGTTACTTCTTGCGAGTTAAAAGTGTGTTTGCCTTCTTTTGTGATCTGTGCACTTCCTCTGCCACACACTTGTGTACCTTTTGGCAATGCTTGACACGATGTAAGCCTTTTTTTTTTTTTTTGATTTGTTTGGTCTGCATTGGAGCGTGATAATGTATACTAATATTGTCTTCTGAGGACTCTATGGAAAATTCGTGGGGAAACTTTAAAAAATGATTGTTTTTCTTCATCAACTGTGACGAAGATAAAATAAATACAAACGGGATGTAATCAAGAAGCTGTCTCACGCTGTGGAATCAGACCAGTTTGTTCTTACAGTTCACTGGTTCAAGAAGGCTTTCTTGCCCATATATTATCATATGTCATATTTGAATTAATCTCAATACGATGCCATTGTGCTTCTTTGTGTTCCAGGTCCCACCGGTTGATCGGGCAGCACCCATCGGAAGTCCACCTGCTTTTCCTGGACCCATCATGCTGTCCCCGACATCCATGACTGCTGGAGGAGCTCCTTTCATCCCCACAGAGTTTGACCTGACAAGTTTGGCACCAGGTAAAAAGACATTTATATAGAATAAAATAGTGTGGATCATAGAAAGGGGAGTTGTTAGTGCTTTCAGGTTGATTAAAAGTAACTTCTCTTTGGACTTGATGATAATAGGAACAGATCTATGTTGCACTCTCGTCACTGTTCTTGACTTGATGTCACTTTTTAAAACTTTTGCTCTCAGGTCTGTTTTTTTTATTGTATTTTTTTGTGCTGCCATAATACTTGTTTTCCCACTGGGGATCAATAAAACCTTATCTTATGCTCTTTTGTAGCAGGACATCCAGAAGAGTCCACATTGGATGCTCAAGGAGACATGGGCACCCTGTCAGATTCGAGCACCAACAACCAGCTGGGGTCTCCCACAGCACCGGTGATGACCCTGCAAGGCCCAGGAGTCATGCAGGGTCCCAGACCGGGTATGCCGCCTCTGCAGCCTCCTCCCGGCATGCCGAATCCTCATCTACCTCCTTTCCTCTCTCCTCCACACATGCCCCCGCAAATGATGCCCAGAGGACCCATGTTTCCACCGGACAGGTTCAGAATGCCCATGGCCTTTCCTCCTCGTGGCCCTCCTTTCCATCGACATCCTTCTATGGGACCAGAGGGCATGGATGACAGAGAAGGAAGGCATTTCCGAAATGGGAGGCCAGGGTTTGGGTGCCCACCCTTCCACAGAGGGCGGTGGTAGAGGTCGGCTGAACGACGGACCTGAGGGGAGAGGATGCTGAACCACTGTGATGGATACTAATGAGTATCAGGACATCTGGTTCAAAAAGAACTGCGCTGGACAACTGAGGGCGCAGAAACGTGTGCTGAGACTTTATTTTCCACCACAGAACCTTTTCCTAGTGTCAAAAAACAAACAAACAATGAAAACAAGACATGGTGTTCTGAATGTGGTCGGTGCTCCTTCAAGTTCACCAGAGAAGAGACTCTTTGCTGTAAATACTGTATGTGCTTGTAGCTGTTTGCTATCTTTTTGTATATTTGAAGGTGTGTAGTTTATGCTTAAGTCTGTAATCTTGGTAGTTAGAGGTAAAAACCAAGGCAAAGTCTGTATTTTTGAGCTTATTCCCTCACCAGAGTTTTTGTGTATGGAAGAAAACTGTACAATAACTCATACCTTTTGGGTATTTTGTTTTTAGTAAAATGCCTCCGTACCACACTGATGTTTAATTCGTCTCCAGAGAAGTTTGATTTCATTTGAAGCAGAAGAGGATTTCATGTCCTGCCAGTAGAGGGTAGAGTAAACCCTGTTACCATGGCCAGCCTCTGTTGTACATTAAGGTCACACCTTGTAGGATCATGTGCAGTGAATAATAAAAAGAGGTACTACCATTTGATCGGGACGCTTTATTTGTCTTGAACTGACGTTTTTAACCTGTTTCTAAGAAAACTGATGTGGGCTGATAAATAGTCCTGCATGTAAGGTTACTACCAGTTTTAAACAGTCACCATGGAACATAATATACACAGATGTTCATTTCTACCTGTCTCATATTAAACATGCTCATGATTTCACAGGTTTTAGTTATGGGATCTTGTTAATGATCTGGGTTCTTATAGCTGCTTTAACCATTATCTTTTGTTTGTTTGTTTGTTTTTCATTGTGTAAATAGAAGCCGGTGCAGGATTAATTCAGCATCACATTTCTTGTCGCATTTATTTGCTCATCTGCAGGCATCCGCGTGTGCAGGGGGACGGCGCGCACCGACACGCTGCACCAACCCGCATTTACATAATGCCTTGGGGTTAAAATAAATAAATAAATAAATAAAAATAAAGATTATTTCTCTGTTTGCTCACGAGATTATAAAACTACAACAGTCTTCGGGCAGCGCAGAGCAGGTCGAGGTGAGCCGCAGCTGATTGGCTCCGACGGCGGAGAAGTGGCGTCCTCGCGGTCCACTCGCGCGCCGTCTCCAAGGAAGGTGAGCCCCGCCCCCCCCCCCCGACGCCTCCCCCACCCCCGGTGTGGAAACAACACGCGTGGACGGCGGCGGACCGGGCAGACCGGGGAGAGGCGGCGGCGGGCTCGGATGTGCGGTGATGCCGGTGCGTGACGCCGGTGCGGGAGCGGCGGGCGGATCGCGACAGGTATGTACAGAGAGAGAGCGCGCGCCACCTCATCATGATAAGGATAATGGGCTCGACGTCCGGTCATGTGTCCGCGTGGTCCTAGCGCCGTCCCCGTTACCCCCCCATCATCCCGGTGCATGACCGCGTCACTCAATCATACAAGTTGACCGGACGCTGCGGTCCCGGAGGACCCAGGCCCCGCGCATCTGGACAGCGGTGATCTTAAAGGGGGGCTGGGGAAAAAAAAAAAAAGAAAAAGAACTAAAACCCAGCCGTGCAGCGGGGTGACCGTGCACGTCCGGACCGTTTCCATCCCCGTGCATCCCAGCAGGCTGCTCTGCACGCACGGCTCGTAGATGTCGCGCTTCATGCAGCAGGATGATGGTTTAACGAGACGTGCAGGAGGGAACAAACAAGCACCGGCACGGTAACCTGTCCGCTGTGGCACCCCGCAGGGGGGGGGGGGGGGGGTTGCGTCTGTGGTCTTGTGCGGGGCGCGTGTGGCCTCGGTGCGGTCATGTAACCGGACCCCGGCTGTGCTCGGTGTTCACACCTCGCTGTGGTCGGGGGACGCGTCGTGTGCAGGTGACTCTGCTGAAAGAAAGGCGATCGCCCGTGTGTGCAGCTGTTTCCTTACAATGACCTTATGGTGTCAAGTTTTGTTGCAGCGTCACTGTGGTGTCTTCCTGTCACAACAGTGCGTGGCCTGACAGTCATCCTGAACTGGTGCACGGGGACTATTTGACTATGAGTAGTGCTATAGCAGATTTTAACCATGGTTTTAATATAATATGTTCAGTCTTTTTAAATTGACCATTAATGAGCTGGAGCAGTCAGTTTGTGTAAAGCTGATGTAAGAGTTTTAGTGTGGGGCAGACATGTATTTGCTGTTGTTGTGTTTTCCTGCAATTTGTGTTTTTTCTGCAAAAAAACGCAGCCTGTATTTGAGTCCAGTGTGACCTGGACGTGGAGATTTCAACTGCTACAGCAAAAAACAAAACAATTACAGAGAAGTTTCAGTGACAGAAGTTGAAGAAACATTTCCACCTGCAGTGAGATGTGACAGAGCAATGATGTGTTAAAAACTGTAGTTGTGGCACCACTTAAAGTGATACCATCCCAGTCTAGCTTTTGAGTATCAAACATCCCCCCCCCCGCTGGGTTGAAGATGGCCGAGAAGTTTGTGGTTTACTTCTTTACGGAGAGTAGTGGCTTGAATTCATGTAAGTAATGGTAGATTCTGACTGTTGAGAGCTTTCACACAAGGAAAAATGTTACAACACCCATAGAAACCACTTCTGCAGCATAATCCACTTGACTGTCGGACCATACAGTCCTCCTCAGTGTGTTCCAGTCGTGTCATTTGACTAAATGCATTGCTTCTGTGCCCTGCTCTGTCATCCTACTCAAAGCTCCTGGGCTCTACCAGCTGTAGGCATCAGCACAAAGACGTGTATGTATATGTATTTTGCAGGAGCCACAACATTTTTCGACATTCAACACAGCCGCTGTCTTGAAGTTGTGCTGCTGAATAGAAATAAACAAAAGTGGATCAACTTAGGGTGAAACATTGATGAGCAACATCCAGTTAAACAAGTCCAAGCCAGAGTGAGTGGTGTAAGTAAAGACTGGACTCAGATTCTGCAATTCTAGTTTGATTATCTGTTTTCAATTTAAACAGCACAGCTGTGAAACTACATTGTTGACCTTGATTCAGACGCTTAGAGTAAAGATTGTAAATGTCAGAAAATGATTGTCACTGTGATACTTTTGCAGAGTTGTAAAGTCTCGTCCCTGAACCGCTGTGGTGTGTTTTGGCATCTGATAACTCATGGATACATTACTCAAACTGTACTTTATTACGGTCTCACCAGTACCTGAATACTGTAAACCGTTTGTGGGGCAGTGATCAGCTTGTGGAGGGTGTTGTTTACAGAACATATGCGTGTCTGTGATGGAGAACCATGGGAAGAAAGCAACCACGCCGTGGAGCATCCCGCAGAATGGCTCCGGTGTTGTGTGATGTGTCCTCAGGGTGGAAACCTGAGCCCACCTGTGTGACATGCCTGCACAGAGACCTCACCCTCCCTCCGACGGTCTCTGTGCGGTCGAGTTGTGACTAGTTTTACTCCCCTTCTGGCTTGTGTCCACGCTCTTTAACTCCCCATCTTAAGGATCTCAAATGTTAGACCAACTTGCGGCAGGGCATAGCCACACATGAAAGAATGTCTACCCATTCATATGGTAATTAGTTGGCTTTTTGTACAATCCATGACTTTGTTCTTCATGCGTGTACAGCAGTGTAGTACTAAACACAGTTGATTTCTTGAAATGCGCATAATTTAACCCTCACAAGTGCTCTTTGTGAATTATTCATTTCAGTCCCACTTGCACATAACTCTTCATTCCTTTTGCAAAGTGGTGAAAAGTAAATACTGAGCAGTCTAGTGTTTTGCTTAGTGCCAAGTGAATAACATACTCAGACCTAACACAGACCATTCATCCCACTACAAACTCACTACTGTAATACTTCCAGTGGTTTTGCATTTAGTCAAATCAGTGGTTTTATTCTTAATGTCACAACGCCAGTGTGTTTTTTACATGATGTTGGACTCCTGTAACTCCTGGTGGATTTGTTTTAAATTTCTTGCATCCCAGTGTCTGCTTACTTAGTCAAGCCATGTGTTTTTCGAAACAGTGCGTTGTGGAAACTATTAAGTACACAAGTTAGACCACAACCACAAAGCTGGAAGTCTTTCCCACCAGGAAACTTATGTCATTCTGCTAAGTGGCTGATTGTAGGTATTACAGTGAGAGCACTGAGCTGAGCTAAAGCCTCAGTGGCATGCACACATACCTCCAGATGTGGTAGGAAAAAATACCAGCTTAATAGCTATTATTCTGACCGACAAGGTTTTAATAACAAAGTGACCTCATCTATACTCCACTGCAGTTCACTTAAATGCACACTGTTGGCAAAGTTGTTTAAATATTTGAATAAACTCTGGGCTCCAGTGGTGTTTGAGTCTTTCTAAATATTTCATATTTGGTGAAGCTGAATAGAAGCTCTGTTCAGTGAAGGATCCCGTGCTTCGGTTTTTTGATTAAATTATAGAAATATGAACCTCCGAAATATATTAGTTGATTAATGAATTAGTTGATCAACAGGAAATTGATAAACGACAGTTAATTCAAGTCCTCGATTTGTGTTAAAGATTTGAGGATTTGCTCCTCTTCTGTTTTTTATCATTGAAAACTAAATGCTTTTGTGTTTTGGACTGTTGGTCGAACAAAGTAAACAATTTGAAGATGTCACCTTGGACTGTTTCACACTTTGACATTTTATACACGAAACAAGTTGAATCATTTAAAAAAAGGAGATTCATTGAATGAAAAGAAATCGTTATCTGCAGCCCTAAAATGTTTATAGATTGTATTTTACAAGCACAGTCAATTTACTTTCCCCCTGTGTTACGGTTGTAAAATGACAACTTGAATCGCACTCTGTTACACTGTTAAACACTTTAACTGTAAAAGTCGCCTTCTCCCACACAAATCCTGTGACGGAGCATCCACATTGTGCAACAGTGTTGATGTTGCAGCTGTGAGCGGTCATCTGTCCAGACTGTTGAATGCAGTCTGCACCGGCTGATTGCCAAATTTGTCTTCTGAGAATTATCTTCTCTCTTTCTGCACAACACAGATTCCTTATGTTAAAACATGATATACTTCATTTCATATACAAGAAGTGATATTATTAGTGATATTTTAAAACATTAGATAATTGCAATAAGAGTTTGTTTGAGGTTTTTTTTTTCTGAATCTACAAGTCTTTGTTCCTTTTCCAGCCTAAGTTGATGGATGAAGGACAACCATGTCTTCCTCTCCACCTCTGTTTACATCCATGTTGTATTGAGTTTCAGACAAGAGCTTGGTTTCCCTCGTTCCTCCTGACAGGACATCTGTCTCCATTAGAGACTATTGATGATCTGCTGTATCAGTCCTCCACCATCTTTGGACAGTTGAAAAGAGGAAACCTATTGTTCTCCACAGTCAACCACAGTGTACACACCTGAAAGTGTAGTGTAGTTTTGTTTTGGACCATGTGCTGCTAGGCGTCAGTATTTCACATGCATTTAAAATAAAATCTTGCATATTTTTTCTAATTTATGGCCAAATGCGGAAGACTGGAAGTTGCCACATATTCCAGCATCTTGACAAAGTGAGGTCATATATGATGAATTCATGATGTGCTGATAGTCAGCATAAGCTGGAAAAACACCTAGATGGCTTGCCAAGATTTGATCCCAGATGCTTTCCAGAGGACAACCCCAGGAGCACTGCTGCACTTAAGAGTGTCTATGATGCGCTCCATATAATATGAGAAAAGGTTGGGTAGTGTTCCACTAACCTTAAAAAGCAAAGACTTTTAACACTTTATGTTAAAGCTTGTAGCAGATAACTACTGCAGAAGCATTTTCTATGATTCTCGGCTTCCAAGCATAATGAAAACGTGGGCTTTCTCATGAATTATTACAAACTTAAATGAATATTCTCACCAAAGTCTAAATGAACAGGCTCTATGCTGTGGCTTGCACCTTTTTTTAGATACAAGCAAACAAGTGCTTCCCACAAATTAAGTCGACTCTCCTGCACCGTTGAGTATTGACTCGAGCTTCAAAGCCTCCTTTGAAATTGTGGTAGCCTCGGAAATGTGATTTCTGAAAGATTCTGTTCCTGTTACAGTGGGCTACTATTCCAAAGTGAGCGGCCAGTGTGTGTGTGTGTGTGCAGACTAGTGGATGGTATTCAGTGGCACTCTGCTACTTTCTCTCCACAATGGTCATGGGGTTTGGAAAGACATGACAGAGCCTATTTCTGAGCTGTGAGCAGGAACGTTATGACCGGCTGTCAGAAATGCACATGGTTATGATCATCAGCTTCACGCGGCTGATAGAGGCTTGTGGTTTGGGATGAATAATAGATACTAAGTGCACTAAACTGCTGAGGCCGTGAGTCGCTTTGGGGAGGCTGGAGTTAGGCTAACTTTACCGCGCCATGAATCATAAACGAGAACTTCCCAGGGCCCTTTTTGTTTACTTGAGGTCGACACTGGCGTGGGATGCATTTTGAAGTGGCATATGAGGATAATTAGTTATCCTTGGTGTGCATTTGAATCTCTTTCGGTAAGCATTTATTTAGTCAGGGCCAAAGATGTCTGGAAGTCAAGGTTAAAAACTAAGCTTTGTGAGTTTGTAAGATGTCTTTGTTCCATAAAGTAAGACTGTGGTGTTACATTTAAATGACTATTTTGGTGTAAGGCAGATCCTAACTACACGTTTGAAATATATAAATCAGTGTTGTGACGGCCATTTTGCATTATTTTCTGCACTATTAATAGAAAAAAATAATCAACAGCATAATTTATAATAGGATAATTGTTAGTTGCAGCCCTAATTGAAAGCCTTTCAACCAAACTGAATCCAATTTATTCTTGGACATCTAAACGTCTTTCGGGCTGTAAATCAGTGCTCACTGAGCCATAGATGTTTTCATGCAGTTCACAAATTCTTGTAGGCCAAATCATGGTCCGTGTGCTTTGTGTAACTGACTGAGTACATAGTTGACCCTACCCAGCAGCTTGTAAAGTGCAGACCACTGCACTTTAATGTGCTCCAAGCATTTATATTTTTTTAATAACTAGTATTGGAGAGCAACCTATGCTGTATAGGTTCTGTCCCGACCAATCAATTCCAGCTCTTTCTCCACATTCTAAATTATTTCCCTCTCTGTACCGGTGTCTTTGATGTCGACTCTTGAGAGGCAACTCACTGCTGGAGACCACTGGATCCTCTGCTAATGATCTGTACCCGGGCTGGGGTTACTGCTTTCATGTCTTGCATAACTGTTGCATTTTCCCTCTTTAGATATCAGTTGTACATTGTGTTCTTTTTTTTAAGGACAATGGATCATCATTTTCCTCGGAGGGGTACTGGGCTGACATGTGTTGTTGTGATTGAGGAGACCTTCAAGAAAATAAACACTTGAACCCTTGTGGTGATGGATGTTCTTTTTCAGTGTCGTTGGAGATTCACACAACAGCCTAATGCTGAACCAAATGCTGCACACAGCCGAGCCCTTGTTTAATAGTAAAATCAGCTTCTATGTAATGGATGCACAGTTTGTATTTATACACCGGTAGCTTTGTGTACAGTTCGGAAAGTTAATTTTGAATCAACAGACACATGCTGTTGAATCTACATCTTGACGTCTAACTGTTGGTCATCCCTTGTATGTTAATTGAGAGATTAATTGGTGTGAGACAAGGAAGCATTTGGGCTTTGTAGTTCAGAGTCGTTGCTGACAGACACCAGTGGTTTCATCATACTGTATTTGTTTCACAGCATTTTCATACATATGTCATCAAAGTCATGCTACTGTTGCCTAAGAATAACTTTCCTCTGTTCTGCAGCGCAACATAGGCCTGTCATGACCTCCTATATTGAAATTTGCCTTGTGTATGTCTTTGTTTTGATCACTAGAGTTGCTGGCTGTATCCCTCAGTATATTTTTCCAATGAATATATTATACAACATCACATATACATCATGTTGAATGGTGTGTCGTCCTGTGGTCCATTCAGAATTGCTTTAATAAACCAGTGCATAGTCAATTATTAACTGACCTTTATCTAAAGCTATTCTGGGGAGCCACGCTGTGATTTAGCATGTTAGGCGTAACATATTAGGCTCCAGTGCCTTGAGAAAGTGTTAAATCCTGTTGACTTTTTCCACATTCTCTCTTTTCCACGCCCTCTTTTGTTAACAGCCTCACTTTAGAACAAAGAAGTAAGAATTTATGTGACTGATCTCAGTGCAGTTACCCAAGTGTGGCAAGTGGCAGGTTCAAATTTTAAGACCAAAAAATGTTCCTCATCAAGTATTTTGCCTCTTTGCAGTTACACTCAAAACTCAGTTTGGTGCAACAATTCTCCTTTTGAAATGAGGCTGTTTCTGTTGAAGACAAAGCACAGCTGTGAAGCATGGTGGCAGCATCAGCTGTTTCTCTGACACCTGCAAAACAAAAGGACACATGCAAAACAAAAGGGGGGATAAGTAAACCTATACTTGAATCCCATTGTGAAAAACTGTGGAATTACTTTAAAATAAAAAGAAAACACTTCCTGACTAACTTGAGCGAGCCTGAGCAAATCTTGACTTTAAAAATAGCATGAAATTATGTATTCAAATAAGGTATTTCGTCATTGAAATTTTCAAGAAATCTCTGCAATCCAATCTGGACTCTATTTCTGCTGAAACTTGAAAAAGTTAATCAGTTTTATTCTTATTTTTTCTGAAGGTGGTATTGTTAAAGTCAAATGTAAAAAAATATTATTACTTTTAACAAAAACATTAGAGGCAAACCAGATTTTTGCAGTTTTTGTAAAGAGTCAGATTTAGTGAAGTTATTGTATGTCCTGGAAAATCTCTGTCATTTGTCCGCCTTCAGCAGTTTTCTTTTTTCTTTTCTTTCTTCGTTCACTACGGCTGAAGGTGATTGGCAGAGATTGCAGTGTGTTGTGACACCTGGACAGCATCAGCAGTCTGAAATGTTGCTGTGGATCTGTAACCGTAGTCTCACCTGCCAAATTGCTCCAGCAGCATCGAATGGCCTGTCAATGTATTGGATGTCCAATTCAATCAAGCTCTTAAATTGAGTGCGCATAGCACTGGGTTTAATAGCCGTGTGCCGGTGATGAGAAAGCACTGTATTTTGTTTAGCTGAGCTCCACGCAAGCAATCTACATTTCTGAAATGCCTGTGGTGAGAGGAGAGCAGACGTGGATTCAGCATTAGCCCACATTTCACTGATTCAGTATTTTTGGGGCAAGGAGGCAAGTAGATAAGGTCTCACCTCATGTAACATAACTTTTCAAATAAACACTTATGAGAATACAACAGGAGTCACTTGAGGTTAATATTTGGTTGTATGTTACTACTATCAAAACACACATCACAACACCAAATAATCTCTTGACATGTCTTCAGACTGCTGTATCATGTGCTTCCAATTCTTTTGTTTTCATTGGATCACGTCCCAACAAATTGTTTCACTAATTGAAAGGAAGAAATTGGCACCCGCTGTGTTTTTTTGTGTGTGGAATTTGTAGCAATTTTGGCACAAAACCTCAAAGAAAAATCTGTTTTCCTGACAGATTACCTGTGTGAAATTGAGCTCAGGGAGTTGATAAGAACGCAGGTTATTATGTCTGGCTGCCTCTGCAGACTAGACATTCCTGTCTTTCCTATGAAACCCCAGTGCTTTAGTTTAATATCAGGGTCACAACCTTGGCAGGACATGAAGATACACGGACAGGAAGCCAGTCTGACCACAGCACTGAGTGCTTTTTATTTCGGTCATTGTCATCGCAAAGTCTAGACATGGCAATTTACCCCTCCAATCTCTGGACTCCTTTCAGACAGACTAAGCTCGGTGCTCTCTCCGTCTCTCCGCTGCGTGGTTGTCAGGGTGTTTACACCCTCGACTAGCTCGAGGGACGTTTTACTTTCAGCGTGCATGCAAAGCTGCTTCTGGAGCACATGATGCAGGCTGCAGCTGAACAGATGTCACTGTGCCCTCACTCTTCGGTGCTCCCCTTCCTCTCTCCCCTGTTCCCTTTGCCGGCTCCATCATCTCAAAATGAATCCGGCACCGCTGTCACTGCTGACGTGATAGCCCCACGACATCACTGGTGCTATGACAACAGCAAGTCCAGCCTCTCTCTCGCTCTCTCTCATTCACAGGTCCATTTTGGTCTGTTGCTGAATGTTCCAAATTATGCACCACAACACATTAAGACTGCGACCTTTCAGCCCTTGTCGCCTTTCAGAACATTTGTCTCATTTTCCGGAGTCCTGTTCATACAAATCCTGCTCTTTTAACCACAAAGAAAAAGAGACGAAAGCAACATTATTTTCTTTCCAAGCCAAAAATGAGGTGAAGTTTACATTTACGCTGCTCTTGATCCTGACTGAGTAATGCAGGCCTGAATCTGACAGTTGTTGATGTTATTGGTTTTTGCACAATTAAAAGGCTGCAACATTTTAGTGTAAACATAATGCTTCTCATTGGGGAGTGGAGGGGCAATTACAGAGGAGACGAGGGAGGGAACACACATTCCTGCTGGCAGTAGGTTTGTAGTTTAGGGGGGGATGGAATTATAGAAGGAAGGAGGGAGCAAGAAGGGAGGGAGGGAAGAGTGTGAAAGAGTCAGCAGCAGCAGGAGGAGGGAGGGGGGAGGGGGGTTTACAAACAGTCACTCCCCCTCCCTCCTTCCAGTTCTTCAACTCATCCTTGCATATAGGAGTCAGTCTGCTGTGGACTTGCAGGAGGAGTATCAATAATCCCCCTCATGTAGAGCTTGAAATTTCCCCCTTAGTGATGTGTGGGATTTCTCCTGGCTGGTGTGGGGGGAAAAAGCAGAAGTGACACTTCCTGGTTGTACACAGTAAGGTAAGTCATTGTGTTTGCTGCTGTTTATTTTCACCTCTTTGCAGCACTGTATGTTTGGCTGTGTTGGTAGATAGAAGAGACAAATGGCTGTTCAGCCTCAAACCTCCCACTTTCCAGAAGAGGTGCTAAGTAACACCACCAATACCACACTGAGTCAGTGTGTGTGGTCTGTGAGCATAGGTTTCAGTGAATTTTATTTATTTATCAGAGTATAGTTAAATTTGTCAGATGCAACCAAAGCTCCTGTGAATCACGTTGTGCCTTGAGGGTTTATATTTTCAGGATTTATCTTCTCTGGATGCAGTATTCTCATTAGTTTTCCATCCAGTGTTTGTATTTCCATGCTTTTATCCTATAATTTCATGTTTTTTTTTTTGTGTGTGTGTTGTGTAACCATATCCTGGGGTCTCCACAGCCTGTGTTTAGGGTGGGGTTTCCACCTCATGTTTGTACCTGTAGCACTCCTGTGAATGGGGCACAACTTTACCTACGACTGCAAGCAGGGAGCCATTGTATTGCTCTCCACTGGCTGCCAGACGCAAACAATACAGCTTGTGTCTGTGTCATTGTAATGACAAAGCAGTGGTAGTGGTGGTGGCGGTTTTGTGATGCTGAGAAAGAGAGATGATGAATTGCAAATGTGAGAGATGGTCAAAGTCAAGGAGAATTCCCAGAGCGCATCCTGGAGGGGGGCTGGAGGACTTTATGATGTGTGAGTTCATTTAAAATCCCGGCTTTGTGTTTGAAAGCCCGATGTGTGACTCCTGTGGTGGGGAGAGGGGCGAGGAATGGTCATCTGGTGTCTTAGTTATGGAAATGTATTGACCGTTCTTGGCTTAGCAGGACAGAAGGTCAGGCTCTGTCTTTCAGGCTTGTAGATCTTGACAATGTTCCCGTTATGACTGGAGAAAAGCAAGCTTTAAAAAAATAAATAATAAAAAATAACACAAACTCTGGCTTTATATGAAAATCGCATGCAAAAAGAGACTTATCCTCCAATCTAAACTAAATTACTCTCCGGAGAGGAAAATAATTGTAATCACAGATTGGTTTGCATGGTCTTGTCATAAGCTTCACCTAATTGAAAGGCACAGTGTGCAGTCGAACAAAGGTTATATTGTACATTTACAAGCCAGCAGAGTTCATCTGAGATCAGGTGGTCTTTCAGATATTTGCTAATTATAAAAGTTAGACTATATATGGAGGAGAATTCAGCATGACGGCAGCTCTGCAATTAGGTTTTTTGTAGTTACTCTATTTAATGCTACACAACTGAAACCACAGCACTGAAACCACGGCTACTGCTGCAGTTATTTTAACAGAGCAAAATGCTAGAGAAACACTGTGGACAAGACTGTGATTAATGAGAGAAACTTTCTACCTCCCATGATATTGGAGCTTTAAAACGGCATCATTCTTACTTGATAGAATTAATGCTCCTTATTTGGTTTACAAGTCTTACGTACATACCCATGTTTTAGGTTAGTGGTAAAGTTGTTTTCTTTGCTGAGAGTCAAACAGTTTTTTTTATCATCAGTCACTGAATGTGTTTGGTCTGCTATTTAATTTACTGCCATAAACTGAGCATGAACAGCTGTTTCCAACAGTACAAATTAATTAATGCAGTCTTCAGCTTATATTTTTGAGGTAGTTTCCTTTATTGGATGAAAGTGCAAGGAAACTTGGAGAAATAGGGACAGAAACATACTATGATCAGCATGTGATAGTCGTGGTGTGTGTTGTAGACTGCCCTTGCAAGTTTGACAAAACTTTTGCATCCCACGGTGTTCTGTGGAAGTACACGTCATCAGATATCAGGAATTGTAACTTAAACTGCAGTAAAATAATCATTTTCTTCTACACAGTCATGAGTCTATGACAGCAAGCTGTAAATGGTCATTTTGTTATTAAGCTGATGTGGGACTTTGATTATCATGAATTATAAATTAAATTTATGTTTTCTTGTTAAAGGCAAAGTGACATAAATGTATGAGTGAAATTCACTTTCCCTCTACCTGATTGGTCATTATATTAACTCACCTGATCTTATGAAGGAACCAGTCAGCTTTACATGCATATAAAGGTGTTAATATGTAAATATGGTGACAATGGACTATGTCAGAATGGCCCATACTTCAGTGATATTTCAGACCAAAGGTTTTGCTGGTTATAAAGAATCACATGTTTTGAAGCTGAAATTAACAATATACTTACATTTTACTTAATTAAAGTTAAAGAAAGTATCCTTCTGCTGAGATACCTTTGCACAGAACTTAGTGTTTACTACCAAGTTCCAAAATCCAGTAAATGGGTGAAGGTGCGAGACTCCAGCTGAACTGTGACTTTCTAAGTGACATTTTACTGCAGGGCAATAAAAGATGCCTGTACTGGAAACTGTGATCAGGATTGCTTGGAGGAAGCGACCACATTTTCTACTTTGTGTAGTCATGTGTGTCAAGAGCCACCTCTGCTCTGCATCAGTGCACAATGGAGCGCAGTGGGGAGCTGGGAACTCCAGGGGCGTTATGGTGCTGAGGAATGACTTCTCCATGTGCTTTCGTCCACAGATATGATTAAGATCAAATCTCCTCAGTGCATGTAAACATGGATGTGTAACTGAGGAAAGAACAAAAGAGGGGAATACAATTGCTGTTGAGAGCGTTGTTTGGGTACCTGTTTGCATCTGTGTGTTTCTAAATTCATCCTGGATGTACAATCTCATCTCATCATCTAGTCCACCAGGATTAGACGTACTCTCTCTCCTTCAGTATCTATTTGCAACATAACCTAAAATGTTTATTCCCTGCTCAGTGAAATGGAATCAAAATGGCAAAAACGGGCTTCAACATCGCCCCCAGATGTGATTTTTGAGTGGAGTTTGAATTGTGTGTATGCACTTGTGATGCTAGATAAAAGGAACACACTCAAACTGAGGCCAGGCTTGGTATTCCCACTCACAGACCTGAGAGCAAATGATTGCCTCTGTGGAAGAAGATCCTGAGTAAACCAGATTAGAAAGCACATTTCCAATGCAGGATTGCTGCTCCTCTATGTCCTTGGCATTGTGTTTATTCTGCTGCCAGCAAAAGGGCCATTCAGGCAAAGACAAGTCAGCTGCCATACGGAGATTGGTGGGAGAATGGCTCACCCAGCAGTGGACTGGCTTCTGGTCGGAAGACATCAACATCCATTCATTGCTGTTTTGTGGTATTGCTGGCTTACTGAATATGAGCAGAACACTAGATTACATTTGAATTTTATATAATGCAAAGATCACAAGGCTAACTGGGCTCAGTGTGCTGACCCAGGCTAAAGGGTACGCCCCCTTAAGATTTAAGAATATACTTGAGCAGAATTGCTCAATTATTATTTTACAGCTCCCTCCCATCCCAAAGTTTTGATTACCTCTATTTTTACATGGTCTCCTCTCTACTCTTTCAAGTGGTGTGTCCTTGTAGATGCATATAGTTTACTTTTACATACTTTTTTAAATATTTATCTACACCCACAAGCTGAATATGGACCCTACCATGCTATTGCACTGATCACAGAATGAAAAAGCCAGTAAAGACATTGCAGTTGTATGAAACGTTTACATTATATATCACTCTAGTTGTTTCCACTAATATCTTATTTCAGTGTACAGCTGTTTTTCATATATATCATCCTGTGCCAGTGCTCAGTAGATAATATTCCCTGTTGCATGCACCAATTTGCCGTTGCAACAGAAACCCTGTGGTTTGGTAACCAGTGTGTCCCACGCATTGATACCGTTGATCACAAATCTATAATCATAAAACTGTCAAGCACATTTGCTCCTCGTGTGAGGGGGGAAAATGGTTGGGTGTGTTTGGACTTAGACTGTGGAGGAGCGAATTGTAAAAGCCTGGAATGTGAAGCATGTAAAGGCAGACTGGTGTTGATGCTCCGCGTAGCCAGGGGAGACCTTTTCACTGACGGTGACAGTAACAGGCTATGAGAAGGTCAGCTCATGAAAGTCTCTGGTGATTGTGGTTGTGATATTTTGTCAGAACGTCTGCAGCATTTTTTTTTTTTTTTATTGCATGAAGCATTTTCTATGCACTTCCCAGATGAATACTTCCATCACTTCCATTAATCTTGAATTGTTGTATCATCCTGCTGTCACTATCTCTCGGGTTAACATTTCTCTACTGTCTGATTAGGTTTCACATTATTGGGAGTTACATATGAATTCCTTTTAAAAGGATTTACTTCTGCTTGCCCACACATCAGTTTAGATTAGTGCAGATCTTAGATTTAGAGATATCTAACAGTAGATTTACAGATCTAAAAGCAGCTGCTACCAGAATTAAAGAAAAAAAAGGTATAATTGATGCTCTGTGTCTTATGTAATGAACACTGGGGCTGTGATTTAAAGAAGGCACATTTAAGGAAGATGACAGAAGAAATGGGAGATTAATTTACTTGGGACGTGGTTAAATTCAGTTATTCAACAGAAGTACTTTTGTTCTGGCAAATCCAATTCATCAAAGGCAATAAGAGGGCCTTACATTTAACTATCTGACACACTAATGGGGATGAAATTGTTGCTAAATTTTAAATGCTGTAATAGTTTTAAGAGATTGTAGTTTTAACAGAACCCCCCCCCCCCCCCCCCCCCCCCCCCCCCCCCCCCACAGCTCCCTTCCCCCATAGGACTGCAGTCAGAGGAATCACTACAACCACAACCTGTATCCACCCCCCTTTGTTTAAACGGTGGTCTGTGGCTCACGTATACCTCCAATTAACAGCTGTTTAAGGACTTCAAAGGTTGTCAATGAGGAGCTAAAGGGCCGTAAGCAGGATGTGGTCTGATAGCACCTCGGCTGTGACCCTGGACAAGCAAATTGCCGGAATTGGTAATGGCACAAAATGGCATCACAAAAACCTCTTATATTGGGCCAGTGTAGAAAAGAACAAAACAATGACTACGGTTATCCTCAGCATTGCATCTAATTAGATCAATTTATAAGTGAGATTATATATAATCTGTGTCTCTTTAAAGTTATATTAAGTGCATAATCACCAGGACCCACAGTTAGAATTACAAAGATTTAATTGGTTATATTTTTACTAAGCAATTTGGGCAAAATATATAAGAAATATCTATAGTTTTTAAGTTTAAACCTCAGTTAATTTAATTTTTACCAGTGGCCATAGAAGCTTTTCTAAAGCTTTCTAATACCTATACGCTGAAATTCACCTAGTGGACAAAAGATAAGTTGACCCAACAAAACCTGCAGCATCTGTTGTGCACAAACCTCATGCAGCCTGAACACCAGCAGAAGCAGTGACCTCTGCACACAGTGGTGCCCCAGAGAAAACACTGGCAGGGACAAAGGTGCCACCAGGCTAAACAACACCAGCTGCTGCTCAACAACAGGCTCCAAAATCAGTACCTGCTGATTTATTGCAAAGAATATAGCTCACTTTTAAAATGACGGACCTCTTTTACAGGTGGACAAACATAACAGACGAAAAGCATCAGTTTGTGTAACAATCTACCTCAGTGTACTTAAAATCCAAAGTCAAATTGCCAATCTACCGACAGCATTTAACTTTACCAATGGATGCTGCTGTCTTTCCAGGTCTCACACCAGCTGTACTGTCAGCCATTATCCTGCTTGATATGTGCTGGCGTCCTTCTAAAGGCTGCTCTCCTACATTAACAAAGACCACCTGAGCCTCTCACGATGGGTCAGACAGGTCACACACAATGCTGCCGTCCGCTAAAACATGCAGTCGATTCTGCAGCAGTGAAAATGACTAGGTGGTTTGGCTTATTGTAGTCTGTTTTTTTTTTTTTTTTTTTTGGTTGCTAAAATATGTTGTTCAAAAGTGTTTTTCCTCGTGTATTGTTACTTCACCTGCTGCTACTATGTCAATGCAATTCTTACAGCCAGTTATTGGCTAGAGTTGCTGTTGAAAATGTTGCAATTGCAGTAAAATTATTCGGACCAATATTGCTTTACCTGTTCAGTTTTCCCAGTTGTATTTTCTATAGATACATCTTGAATAAGGCTGTAGAAATCCTGGCTGGATGAGCCAAACGCCAGCTAACCAGCGGCTTCACGGTGCATTCTGTGCCACCCACTGGCAGAAAGCTAGTCCAAGAGTTTGTGGCTTTCATTATCACTGAAAGACCCCTTTTCCAGCTGCCTGCCATTCAGGGTTTCTAGGGCTACAGATCCAAGTCAGAAAAATACTCTTTGGCTACATGACAGTGGGATATAGTTTTCAGTTGAGCTATTAAATGAAGACCGGAGGAAGTACTTGTTTTGTTCATCAACATCCCAAATAAATGCTTCTCTGGTACGGATGTTTCGCAGCGACGTCAAACATTTCAAAGCGGATGCAAGCTTTGTTGATGCTGAATTTCCCTCTGGCCTAACAGAATCTTAAATACAGTCGAGCACACTCGGGAGCAGAAAATGAGTCATGAGAACGGGAGATTGCTGTTTGGTACTTCCATTTGCTCAGAAGCATATGACTCTATATCAGCAGGGAAATGAGAGCAGTCTTGAGTGCCGTCTTTCAGTGGTAAACCCCCCCCCCTCCTCCTCCTCCTCCCCCTCCATACAACTACCTGTGTTATTATCTCTAGAGGCTGGAGTGTTCAGATTACAGGGTTTTGTGTTGGAGCTTGTAACTAGTCGGCCCCGGTGCATTCTTGCCTTTCACCAGTGTCGTTGGGTTAAATGACAGGAATGCGTTTGCAAGAATCAAAGCAACATACAGAGTCAAAATCAGGTTGTGTCCACATTAAGATCTCTTTGTATCTTCTGTCGCATTATGTCTGATTGTCAATGGGTAATATCTGGTATCTTCAGATTCAGCCTGTGTATTGCAGTACTGTGTTTTCCCCACATGGAGCACATGAGTATATCAATGCGTGACCAGGTGTTTCACACTGTCAGTAGGTTCCACCTTGTTTTGAAAGTCCATAAGTCATATTTTGGCTGTGGGGAAAGAATTTTCCTCAAATGATCCAAGCAACTTGACATGTTTGTCCTTGGGGATCTAAAGGAGAAGAAGAGCAGGTGGGGGTTAAGACAGTTTTCCTTTGTTCCTGTTCAAACAGGCCCAAATATTTGTCAAATATAAGCCGGGCTTTTAAGTAGTCTTTAATAATAAAAGGACCTTAAATCTACTTGTCACATATTTCACAGATGAAAAAATCTCACGGCACATGGAATGAAAATATGAACATGACTCTCCCAAAACAGTGTGGGATATCATCACCAATGTTGTGAAATAGAGCGGTTCTGGCATAAATCAGAATGTGTGACATTTACGTTCCAATACTGTTATGCAGATATTAAAGATCAGTTTTAGATAGTGTTTTGTGAAGTCTTTCTTAACATAAATCCAGATTTTGGCCACTGGGGACTAAACCAAACCCAAAACCACTTTATGTTTAAGTAACATTTTCCTGCTCAAAGTTGCAACATTGTGAAAAAAGAAGAAATATATAAACTTGACGCCAACAGTAACTAATCATTTTATATGCCTAGATCTGAAAACTGATGGGTTGGATAATTAATCTGCAGAATTTTAAATAAAAATTGGCATTTCACTTAAAGAAATGAAATAGATGATGGTAAAAGAAAATAAAAAGGAAAGTTTGACACATCTTGTATAGTGTGAAAATATTTCTTAGATATTTAGCTGGATAGTGGCAACAAAATGAAAATGCTGCACCCTAATTGTTTTGACATAAGAACTGGATTTTATGGATTGTATGGACTGTTTGCATGTCAGCTGCTCATTTCGAAGCAGCTTGATACTTTCCATGTACTGGGACTGTTTACAACTTCTCGAAGTAGTGTTAGCTGTGGTGAGTTTCTGTACTCTTCCCTGAAGCCGTTGTGTTGCTGATCTTGAGTCACAATAAAACTATTCTTCTTTGTGATCTGTGGGTGGCTGGAATCTCCTGTGGTTATGTGCTTCATTAAGGGCTTGTAACAAATGAATCCTCTGCTGTCCTGTGCTCTTATGCAGCCTGCTGAAAATGACCCATTTACTTGGGTCCTCGCTCTGTCCACGATGCCAAATTACAGGCAGCATTTTCCAGTCTAATTGTTGATTTCCATTTATTTGTTTAGTTGTGTAATGAAGCAGAGTAGTGAAGATACAATACAGAGTTGTGTGTAAGCAAGTATTTCTAGAAGATCCCACTGGCTGTTCCTGGGGATTTGGTGCTCTAGAACATCTTTTCCAGCATTTCCTCCTCATGTATTAATAAAGAGCTGATGATGGATTTTGTGCACCCGCAGCATTGCAGCTTTAGTGAATATAGTGTTGGGGAATTGAGGCCATTATAACGTTGTATTAAGATATTCTGGTAAAATGCAGTGAACCGTTATATCCCTAAATTTGGAACATGCATGCTTATTAATTTGTATTTTTTCATATTTAAGAACTTCTCCAAGTCAAACTCCTATCTTAACCTTTGGTGGAAATCACTGTGTTCAGAGGGAATCCGTGTTCTCTCATCTCTTTGAAAGAGTAAAAAGAAGCTTGCTGATTCATCATGGAGCCTAGTGCTCTCTTTTCTAATTTCAAACTAATAATAATCGTGTGGCAAATTGAACAAGGAGCTGTTTGTACTGTTAAGATTTAAATCTCTCCCCATTAAGGTGCTTGTTTGGGAGTGGCTGAGTGGACTTGCCCATATTGGACCACAAATTTATCTTCATTCTCATGTGATTTATATATGTATATACACATTTTACTTCTCTCTTCTAATCGATTTAGAGTTTTCTCAAACTTTTGCTGCTTCCTTTTTTCTAAATATATAATCTAAATGGGACTACCTATGTGAGAGAAAGGACAGACAATGCAAAGTCATAGTAATACAGTTTTGTTGCTGTATTTGCTGATCAGCTTGTTCAAGTTTTTCAGGCCTGAACAAATGAGGTTGTGCTGTAAAATCCAAGGTCACTGCACGGTGGGTTGCCTTAACTGTACCGACTGAGAAACCACATCTTCTGCTATTTAAGCCCCTAATCTCTGCTTGAAACAGTCTTAATTAATTTCTGGCCAATTTCACATCATATGAACATAGAAACCACTGAGAACATTAGCAAATCCAGCACAGCAACATATTAAGCTCCCTATAAATAGCAGAAACTTCATCCATCAGTACAGACAGTTAGACCTGTTAAAAAAGACGCTTGCAGGCCTTTATGTTATTGTATTTACAGTTTTATGAAGCCTTGTAGGCTTCACACAATCAGGGCTAAAACACACTGGACATTTTGTTTCTCTGGAGGGAAGACCTCTGCAGAACCATTAAACTTTCACCTTTACACATATGAAAAAATGTTTCTGTGTGGGAAACAAACAGGCCAAAAGTAGCCCTTGGTGTAATGTCTGTGCTAGCATTTTGTAAGCATGTTTGTGTACTTCAGTGAATCTCATTTCCTGTAATGAGTGCGGTGGCATTTTTATAGTCCTGTCCCTCCTCCTTTTCTTTTCTGCTCTTTTCCTCCATCAAAGAGGATTGAATGAAACAGGCAGTAAACTGCAGGGTTAGAGAGAACATCTGTGGACTTCCATCAGCATCAAACATAGTGCACTGCAGTACCAGTGAGGGATGATGAGTGAGCAGAAAGAAGAGGGGAAAGGGGGCAACACAAGGTAGAAAAATGGGGTCAGCTCCAGTTTACGTAACGCCCCTCCTCACAGTAAGCCTGAGTGCATGCGGCAGCAGAGGGTTGGGCTCCCACTCATCTGCGTCGGCTTCACACGCGAAAATACTGCACACCCCCCCAAAGGATCTGTCCTAAAAGGAGGGGAGCACACATCAGGAGGAACACGACGTGGTTAGTTAATCTTCTGTCCCATCTGTTGACGGTCCCAGGCACAGAGCAGGACTCTATAGGAGCAGGCTGTCCAGCCTAAAGGCAGGTAGATGGAGTCATAATGTGCATTATGATGAACCCCCCCCCCCCCCCCCCCCCCCATGCAGGAGGTAGTGCTTGAGAACAGACGACGACGACAGCAACGCTACATGGATGGTTCACTTCAGCTCTGAATAACTCATGTTCGCTCAGGCTGTCACAGTGCTCATATTGTCATTACATCCCCTCCACTTCACACAGCCCCTGTGCATGTTGCAAGGGTCTGAGTGGATCACTTCCTCTGTCATGAGGCGGTGTTTATCTAGCTGGCTTGACCAAAACGGGCTCTTCTGTAAAGTGAGGGATGAAGAAGCAACACAATAAGCCAGGATCGAGTTACATTTGCTCCACCGTACTGCTTTGCTTATTTCAACTTCTTTTTTCTGAACAGTGTTATTTTTTTTAACTTCCATGTTCCACTTTGCAATATCCTTGAGGGACTTTGCTATTTGTTGATATTTAAGTTGTAATGGGGTAAAAAACAGTGAAAAATACTTGGTACAATTACAATGTTTGATCAGTAAAACAAGTAATTAAAGGAATATGGTGTGTTCCAGCCGACACTCTTGGGCCAGTGATCATGCTGTGATCTTTTTTTTTTTTTCTTTTTTTTTACGGAGGTGGTTTCTTATCCTGCTCTTAGTTCCAGTTGATGAGTGCACAAAATTGCTTTGATTTAACTGCATCTCTTCATCTTGCTTATGTATTGTTATTCAAGCTGTATTCAAGCTTCCCATGGATTATGCTCTGTGAATGTAGGCAGGGCTCTTGGGGGGAAAATGAGCAACTCTGGCTGTTATGTAATAGACAAAAAAGTTGGACACAAAGCTAAAAGGCCACTATGGACACATAATAATTACAGTGTTTATATTTCCACCTTTAGCAGCAGATTTCTTTAGACACAAGCCAGTATTTAACTATAATTGCATTCATGTGGATCTCTGTTTTCAGAGCTTTGTGGATTGTACAAGCAGCTGAAGGACCAAACTGTCTGAAGATCCAGTGACAACAAAATGCCAGAAAAATCATTACGATCCTGCAGGTGGGCTCACATTCAGACACAGTTCTGTCATTTGGTCCCTGACACATTTGTTGTTAGAAATAAAAATGATATGAATGTTACTGTATTGGTCTCATGTTCTTTTGGAGTTTATTTGAGCTGTATCTCGTCTTCTGTACAGCCTCTGAATCATGGGAAATGTCGAGAGCCAGAATGGGGACCACGCCCTCTACGGTAACGAACATGGCTATTTGTCACGTAAGCACATGTCTCGGTCTCTTCGCATCAGCAACAAGCAGTCCAGGCGCTCCCGACATGCTTCATCAGGGAAAATAGAGCACAGGAACTCTGAGACGAGCACGCGCTCAAGTAGCACCCCCAGTATCCCACAATCCCTGGCTGACAATGGCCTGGAGCCCTTCAATGAGACGAATATTCTCCCAGACTTTGGAAGTCCCATTTGGGTGGACCGTGTGGCCATGAACCTGCGGCCCGTGTCCTTTCACAATGACCTGGCCAATCCCTCTGTGCACATGAATACGATGCACATAACCCTACCTGGCCCCACTGCAGAGGAGGTGCAGGACCAAGACGTGTACACAGGCGAGGTAACGTACCTCCAGAAAACCAAGGACGGCCCCAAGGAGACCGTCAGCTTCAAGAAGAAGCGCTCTAAGTCTGCAGACATGTGGCGAGATGACAGCCTGGAGTTCTCCCTGTCCGACCTCAGCCAAGAGCACCTGACCAGCACAGAGGAGATCATTGACACGGCCAACGAGAGGGACTTTACTGACTGCGAAGGCCACCTGCAGTCCAGCCCCACAGACTCCGCTGACAGGGCGAACTCCCTCGACGAGCTCTATAGCCAGAAGAACCCTGCCCGCCAGCAACCCCAACGCCGCTATGCCAAGTGGCACGACGGCAACAGGGCCATCAGGGAGGGCGAGGACGATAAGATGCTCTCCCCGTCAGAGGAGGATGGGAACACCTACGGCGCGTACACCCTCCCCTGCCGGCGTTCCCACTGCCTGTCCGAAGGCCTGAGCAGCCACCAAGCTGCCATGTGTGCCAGTATGCAGGGCAGGAGGGCGCAGACTATACAGGTAAGACGTAGAGCACTTTCACACTGTGGTGATTGTTTACTAAAATAATCTCAATTAAAATGAAGCATGATGCATAGAAAACAGAACTAATCATTTCTTTCATCAGTGAAAATTTAACAGTGTATTCATGTCTGTTTCATACTCTAGTTAATGAAATGTCAGGGACCCGAGCTGTTGAAGCTGTTTCATGGCTCCTTTTTTATGCTCCTTGGACAGAGTATGAAAAGCTGTGCAGAATCTTAATGTAGTCTGGTGGAATCACCAATAAGACAGCTCCCCTCATTCATTTTTTTTCCCCCCATTGTGTCTGAGCATTTTCTCTGCTGCATTCAACTCACAGATAATAAGCTGCTGAAACAGATGAAGTGTAGGCTTATGCCGGGGGAGCGATGTGTCGTTTCCCGGTGAAACTGTTGTTTTTCTTGAGAGAGGAGACTTCAATGACAGGGGCGGGGGGCTGAGTTTAAAGTCACTCCCCGGTTGAAATGCCTCAGTCTTTTGTCATGATAATGAGGAGAGGCCTGCGGAAGAGTGTAACAGTAAAACGTGTATGGTGGCCCTGTCACTGCGGGGCACCGTCAGCCCTAGTGAATGGAGCTCTGGAGCGCATGATTGGGCCATGTGACCAGATGGAGATACCGAGCTCAGTGTAACCCCCTTCATCTCCCAGGAGCCTTTGGCCATGTGGGTAGGAGAGGGCAGACCCTGCGGTGCCACAGGGAGGGCAGCCCGTACTCACAAAACAGCAGACGCTTTTCTTGGAGTAATTAATTTTGAGCAGAACCTCAGGATTAAGCAACCCGTGGACTCTCGTTAGGCCTCTGTCGTCACAGTTTTTTTGCAACGTGTTTACTTAAGAATGGCTCTATCCTGTATCTACGGAGGCAGCTTAGTCGTCAGTCAGGGAAAGAGTTGTTGATTGGCTTCATCTTTTAGTGATGAAGAAAACGTGGGTGCCATGCCGTCTCACCTGTCTTGTGCTTCTGCCACGACGCAGGATGTCACAGCCGGGGAGGGCAGCGAGTATGAGGACAGTGGCATCGACGGGGTGACGGCGGAGGCTGAGCACCAGTCCCGGCGCTACAAGACCATGTCCGCCTCCTTCTCCGTGTGCTCGGCGGCCGGCAGGAGCATGTTCGCCGGCAGCGACAGCGGCAGCAGCAGCGGCGGTGGGGCCAGCGAGTGTGTGCAGGGCGTGTACGAGAACTTCCGTCAGGAACTGGAGATGAGCTCCTGCCAGACGGAGAGCCTGGAGGAGGCGGGGTCCGCCCTGAGTGACGAGCAGAGCACCATGAGCTCCGCCTATCAGTCTGACCCGTTGCTCAGCATCGCCCAGGGGATGGTGCGCAAAGCCGGCAGGCTTGCCGTCAAGAACTTCCTCGTACATAAGAAGAACAAGAAAGTGGAGTCAGCCACGAGGCGCAAGTGGAAGAGTTACTGGGTTTCCCTGAAAGGTTTGTTCTGCCCTCAGTGTGTCCATAACATTTACTCTTTATTCCATAATCTCAGTATCAATACTGCTCAGTCAACACAGCATGCTGTTGTAGCTGACATACAGTTGCTTATGCATAAATACTTGGTCTAATCTAAGTTGAACTAAGCTCAGTAAACCAAGCTTTAATTCAAGCAAACCTCATTATCAAATTTTATGCCACTTGACTGAGCTTGAAATCAAATCAGTACTGTAATGATCGTGATGCCTCCCTCACTGAAAAGTCAGCCATGCTGCACTTCTTAAAGTTGGCCACTGGAGAGCAGAATTAAATTGCTTGAACAAATCTAGCAAGAAGCAAGAAGCAAGCAAGCTTCTGTGCTGTCAAGCTTCTGTGCTGTCAAATAATACATAGATTGTTTTGGTTTTCCAGGTTGCACTCTGTTCTTCTATGAGACTGATGGCCGTTCAGGGATCGACAACAACAGTATTCCCAAGCATGCCATCTGGGTAGAGAACAGTATTGTCCAGGCTGTACCAGAGCATCCCAAAAAGGACTTTGTGTTCTGTCTCAGCAACTCCCTGGGAGATGCTTTTCTGTTTCAGGTAAGAGGATGCTTAAATGTCATGTGGTCTGTGATTAAGTGCACATTTTCTCATGGGCACAGATTACTGTGACCTATATGTACTCTGTTTTCTTCACCCGCTTTCCTTTCATGCTACTGAGGTTTGCTATTATAATTAGCAGTGAATCAACACAGGAAAAGCAAGTAAAGAGCTTTTTGTTTTGAATGTCAAGGAGCTGGTTTGTTGTTTAACCTCTGACCTTTTGCTGCCTGTCCCCACGCAGACCTGCAGCCAGACAGAGCTGGAGAACTGGATCACAGCCATCCACTCGGCATGTGCCACAGCCGTCGCCCGCCAGCACCACAGAGAGGACACGGTGCGCCTGCTTCGCGCCGAGATCAAGAAGCTGGAGCAGAAGATAGACATGGATGAGAAGATGAAGAAGATGGGAGACATGCAGCTGTCTGCTGTTACCGACACCAAGAAGAGGAAGACTATCCTGGATCAAGTAGGTTTTATTCTCCTTTCTCACTTCTCAGGCAGTTTTATGGAATTTTGAGAAATATTATCTTGTCTGGAAATTGAATTTGTTCTCTGAGGAGGTCTGGGGATAAGCAAACCGAAAATACTAAAACTTGGTTTTCAAAATTGTACACATTCATTGTTCATTTCAAGAGCGTTTTTCATTATCTGTTCCCCATTTAACAACAAGTTATTCCGACAGGATAATGTCCAAACATTCAATTTCACTAGTCAAGTACAGGTTAATAAACACCATTTGTCAAGAACTTGTGTCCATATAGGTTCAAATACTGAAAAAAATATATAATATAGAATCAAAATGAACAGCACAGCTAAATGTAAAAAAGCATCTGCAGCTAGAATATATTCAATTTATTTTAGATTTTCCTAATGCAGCAGAATATTTAATGGTCATTGGATTCAGGATGAAAGTACCGCTTGCATTGGAACTACTTTTTTAAGTTTAGTGGAAACCAACTTATTTATTTATTTATTTATTTATTTAAAACTTTTCTGAGCTGATAAGCAATTTAACAAGCCAGGTGTGATTGGGGAAAAAAAGTCACGGCCAACTTTGTCTTGATTTAGTAAAGTAGCAGAAAAACTTGTGGAGTGTTTCATCAACTCAAGAGCTCTTGCCATCAACCTCCTGCTGCTGCTCTTTCCGACTGTTGACACAACTGTTAAAGTTCAAAGAGCAGGAGATCTGCTCCGAGATGAACTCCAGCTTCACTTATGAGGCAAAGTACCTTAGCACTCAAGATGTTTTTCACTCATACTGGCCCACGGCTATAGTGACAATAACAATTATTACTTTCAGAACACATTCAAGTTATGTATTACTCTTTATTCCAGGTATCACATGTAAGTAGGTATTTCAATATCAGAATTGTTGTCCTGATGCAACAAACAGGAGATGGACAGAGAAACAGGGGGAGGTGTGAGGGGATTAACTAACAGATCTCAGCGGGATCAACCGCTAGAGGCTGCTGATGTTACACACCTATCGGCCACCAGATTGCTTTTTTTTTTTTTAACATGGTATGCACTTGGCACCAGTTGATAGCCTGCCATTCTCTCAATTAATTGCAAAGCTCATATTGTCTTTAATAGGTCTGTTTACAGAGAAGGGAGATCAAATGGCCTTTGTTTGGTCAGTTAGGTAGTGCCTGGTTGGAGCGGCTCTGTTTGGCAGTGTCAGGTTTCACATTGTGCAGAGCTGAATGGATATAGGCCTGCTCCTTAGAAAGCTGAAACGCTCCCAGCCTCTATCTGCCAGTGGAATGTGCAGTATTGTTTCTTTCTCGTCTCTGGGCTACTTGGCAGTGATACAGAGCCCTCCGCCATGGCGCTGGCCGCCTCTTCCAAACACCAGTGCAGAACCGTGACTGGGATAGGACGGCCCAGTGAATAATCACAATGTCCTACTCTACTGCCCCAGTAAACATCAAACCATTAGGAACAGAGAGCGCAGGTTGGCAGCACTTTGAGGAAACTTGTAGAGGAGATGCTCCATCTTGGTCTGTAGTTGACAAACAAGAGCCTTGATGAACAATTAACTGGGTGTGTTGTTGTGTGTGTGTGTGTCTCTCCTCACTCTGCAGATCTTCCTGTGGGAGCAGAACCTGGAGCAGTTTCACATGGATCTATTCCGCTTCAGGTGCTACCTGGCCAGCCTGCAGGGGGGAGAGCTGCCCAACCCCAAACGCCTCCTGGCCTTTGCCTCTCGCCCCACCAAGCTGGCAATGGGCCGACTCGGTATATTCTCTGTGTCTTCCTTCCATGCGCTGGTAAATATCACCTCTTTTCTTTCTCCATGTTTATTAAATACCATTGTTTTTAATCTGGTTTTATGAAGCATTGTCAAGATACACTTTTAGAAAATATTTCAGGTTTACATACATTTAGCTGCAGCCTTCAGGAATGTGACTTGAAATCGGTAAATTTTTGAGGGATGATGTCTAGGTCAAGTATATTTCAGCAAAAGACACAGTTGCAGGGATCAAACCTGTAACATTTTCTCTCGCTCTACACACTACAGTATGCTGCCCTTATATTTATAAGTTCCTTAGATTGTGAGCAGAGCAAAATATCGTATTTCCCTCAAAATACACAGTCATCAGTGAGTACACCTGGTGACTCTCCTGGCAGGGCAATTGATTTCCAGAAACTAAAATGCGTAGAGTCAAACCATGTTTTTCCATGATGACTGCTATTTTTGAACCCAGGTCTCATGCAGAGCACCTGTTTGGGAGGTTTTGGTTCAGATTTGGCCTCCCACGGCTGTACTGAGGTTATGCACTCCACAGCTGAAAGCGCTGGTAGAACAGGAATTTGATTTTTCGAGACGTGAGGTACTTTTTTCCCACCAACGCAGTGCTGTGGAGCAAGTGGGTGTTTGAGCTGCCAGAAAGCAGGGTGGGATATCTAACAAAAGACACACTCCAACAGCTCTCGCCTCTTCTTTTTTTATCTTTCCTACTGTTTCACTCCTCTCTAATTTGCTCGTGTCAACTTCTATGAATACCTGTATCAGCAATATGTCCAAAAAGGGCTGGGAAAGGTTCACAGAACGAAAAAAGACAACTGCAGGCCTAGGTTAAGTTTAGAGCATGCTTGCTCCTACACACACACACACAGTGCTTTTTAATGCCTAATTCAGCACATTTATGTAGACCTTTTTACTTGTTCCTTTTCACAGTTGAGTAGCCTAGAAATGCCAGGTTGTGTAGAAATCAGTCCAGTCCCCATGTGTGAAACAGACGACTGCTCTATATCTGTTTAACTATTTATCATACAGACGCCCATGTGACCCATTTTCCTCATTTTATTTAGTTTGCGTTAATTGTATTTAATTCAAATGTGCTAATACTTTATTTTAAAGACTACTGTCTTACTCTGGGGTTCTTTTTTTTTTAATTTTTAATTTGACTTATATATTTTATCCCCCCAACTTACTGTTGTATAAAGAAATAATTAATGGTTGCCTCACATTCTGCAGAATGCGATGTCGATGTGACTTTAGGTCAAGCAGATTGTTGTCTATGTCTCATTTGGTATGTTTGAGCCCTGACTCACTGTGTTTTTGCAGGTGGCGGCTCGCACTGAGACCGGAGTGAGACGGCGAACACAGGCCATGTCCCGTTCCTGCAGCAAGCGCAAGAGCAGGTTCTCCTCTCTCTGGGGTCTGGACACTACCTCAAAGAAAAAAACAAAAGCTCATCCCAGTATCAACCAGGTCTGCAAGATTGTACAGTTATTTTCATGTTTTGAAGCGATCAACAAAACTGCCTTGGCCATAAAAAAAAAAATATATTTTTGCCTTTTCCTTAAGCATTTATCCTCCACCGTTCTGCTCGAGTTATGACCACTTGACCTTCTTTCTGTCCCAGCAGGTCTTTGCTGATGGCGAGGAGGCAGTGAAAAAGAATGTAGATGGCATATATGTTGATCCTGCCAAGGAACACACAGTAAGGAAGAATGATTGTTGATTTGCATACATTTGGCAGTGAGCTGTCGGTAAAACATGAGTTGGAACTGTATAAATCTGTAGCCAACAGTGATGTCAATGAAATATCAGCCCTCTATGTATCCTGAGGAAGCAGCAGGTCTTCTAGAGGTTACAGCTATAACAGCTACTTAAACACATTAGAGGTTGTAATTTTTCTTTCATTCCTTTTAAGCAAATCTACAGTAATGTACTTTAGTCCTTGAAAAATGTATAGCAACTGCTCTGTTGTTGCATTTAGATGGGAGGTACTGGTGAGAGTTTCCTTTGGGAATGTTTACAATATATCACTCATTATAATCAAACCAACATTTGCTAATTATTTAGTGCAAACGTAGTGGACTGAAAAATCATTTTAATGTCTCTGTCCAAAGAAAAGTGAGGATGGAACTGTGAAAAGCCTTCCACGGCCCAGCACGGAGAGTGACATATGGGTCCCTGACCACCTCACTCCTTCCTGGGTGTGTTTGCCAAATGACCAGCCGGTGCTAACCATCATCCAGCCGGGGGAGTCGGCACTGTGCGTCCTGGAAACGATCTGCAAGGTAACAGCGCCCAGCCTTAAATGACCTGAATTGACCCACGGTTCACGATTTCACTCTCACAACATCATTTAACTAGACAAATACAGGTCTGACTTGCGGAGTGAGAAAGGTGAGAAAAAATGTGTCTGATAAGCTGCTGTCAAAATGATGGTATCGAACAACCAATCTTCTTTCTTCATTCCACAGGCTCACCTGCTCGACCCCACCAAGCACTACTTACGACTCAAGTTCCTTATTGAAAACCAAGTGCAATTCTACATTCCCAAACCAGAAGAGGATGTGTGCGACTTGGTATGTAACTACCTGCTTGAACATAAACTTATCCCCCCCCCCCCCCCCCCCTTCTCTACCAGACTTTTCAAGATTAGAAAGGTAAAAATAAAAAATAGACTTAAGGAAACACTAGTAATTGCATTAGAATTTGTAAGGAATCACATTACATAGAAAATGACAGAGCATCCTTTTCATACGTTTCCTTCAGAGAACCGCCTCCCCGGGATGGCCAGACACCAAAACATAAGTCTATTTATTCATGGAGAGTCTTAATAAACAATATCTGTAGTGACTTTTGTATTTGCATCATGTAATCATGACACGCCATGGTCCATGTTTCATAAAGACTCTTGTAAAGCTGCATTGTCTAAGAATACAGAAAATTAATGCTCTCTTTCCGTGCTGTCAGTAACCCACCCACCAGAATATGAATAAAATAGGCCGTTGTTTCATGATTTATATAATAACTTCTTTTTGTTCTTCACAGCTTTACAAAGAAATTGAGCTCTGCTCGAAAATAACAAAAGTAATCCAGTTTGACAGAGATGAATCCTGCATGATTGGTTACGGTAGGAACCATTTAAATTAACCTAATGTAGTTTTTTTTTAGATGATTATAATGTGATTTTTGTTTTCATTTAAAATGCTGTAATGAAGTCAGTGTCAAAGATTTCATATGTGGTGCTGTTGTTTTGAACGTAATAATTGCTTTTCTTTGACCTATACACGACCTGTGTTTTTTTCCAGACCATTCCCATTTGTACTGCACAAATCCCTCAGATGTGTTTTTATATAAGAGTCCCCTTTCTCTCCTCCTCCTCTTCTCGCCTCTCTGCCTCTCCTTTTCCTCCTCCAGGTTTCTCCATTTCAGTGGTGGAGGAGGACGGAGTGCAGCAGCTCTACATCACCGATGTGAAGGCAGGCGGATTAGCCTTCGCCAAAGGTTCATTACACTTCATTTCCATTAAATGAACTCCCTTCACAGGCATTCAATCGGTGTCTGTGAACTGATCAGATACAGCTAGAGAAAAAAAGAATCTGGGGTGCATTGGCTGTTTTCCTGTTCTTTTACATAATGTTTTCAAAATGGAGCATTTTTCTCACATCCAGGTCAATAGACATTTTTTACTGTTTCTCTTTAGAAATGCATTAGCGCATGTTTTTCAATAGGCAGGGAAGGTTTCAGAGAAGGCAGCAGTTCTCAAGGGCGTTGATTACTATAATCATAACCACATTGCCTCTCGCTGGCCTTTTGTGAAGGACGATGCTGACTACAACGCCTCATCACAGCTGCTTCAGGGTTGAGCGATGTCAAAATATCTCGCTGGAGCGCAAGCAGTGCAGGTAGAACACATGCAGTGGTGCTGTGCTGCAGAAAGTGAGATACCTGCAGCTGACACTTCACAGGGCATAGAGAAGTGGGTCATGCTTGTGGGTCTAAAAGGCAAAGAAAAGATAATGAATCTGCAACTAATGGTCTCCAAAGTTTTTTTCTTTTTTACTTTGTTTTGGTTCCTTACAATAATGTCATCTCATCATCTTAATTAGGAGGTTAATGGTCAGTTAATCAATGCTGTAAATGAGATAGATTGCTGTTACCATCTCACATTTCAGAAATTAGATACTGTTTATTTAGTGCACGGATGCGTGACAGGCAGTAAATTGAATCAAAGCTGATTGTGTTCTCACTTTGCAGGTCTAAATGCAGGGGATGAAATACTTCAGCTGAACGGAAAAGACTCTCACAGTCTCAACTTCTCCGACATGAAGGCGGCATTTTCTCAAGCCTCGCTGGCTCTGACGGTCAACACCCTGCCTGCTGTGGACCGCCGTCAGCTGTGCTACCTGCCGCCGCGCCGCTCAGATGCAGAGGAAGATCTCTACACGGACATTTTCTCCCAGAGCCAAGGTGGGAAGCATCGTCAAATACAGACAGGCACATCCAACCATTTTAATATTTTGTTTCCCTTACTGATTTAAAGCTGTGTTAGGCAGCTTGGCACATTCACAGGTCCAATTAGCAGAGGTTACTGAAAGGTTTAACTCCAAATTTCAATCCCAGAAATTGAGTACAGTGCATTAAAGCCATCAATTGCACACAGTATGGTCATGTTTACCAAGCCAGCTGGCCTGTAATCACTTTATACCAAAGGATACCAAATGGACTAGAAAGGCATAAGTAGGCTTATAGTTCTGAAGCTTTGTTCTCCTTTTCTCGTGAGCAGAAAAGATTTCTCGCTAGTGTCCTTAGTGACACCAGTTTCATTTATGCAAACATGGTGAATCTACAGGGTCTTAATTAGGGAGGATAGGAGGCTCTCAGCAGTGTGTTGCAGCCCCACTTTGTGGAGTAGATTGACATGGTTGGGGTGTTTTTACATAAAGGTTTTAAATCTTAACAGAAATTACACCGGCAAGGCAAGTATGTCCCGTGTACTTCACAGTGCTCGAGAAAAATGCATTCATCTCATTTAAAGTAAAAATCCTATGCAGAGTTTCACGAAGCTCATACGTGGTCGTTCTGTTTGTTGCAGAGGAGATCCTGGACGACGGGGTGGGACTGCTGCTCGAGAGCTCAGGAGACAGCCTGGACGACGACTCCGAGCTCTTCAGTGAGTTTGACGAGTGCAGAAAGGTAAGAGCCCCATTTTGTTATTTGCTTGAGCGTCGCAGAGAAAAATCTGACAGCATGTTTCATGTGATGTGCTCCTGTGCTTGTTTCCTGTCCTTGTCCTTCACAGCACCTCCCTCAGCTCTGTGCTATTATGAAAAGAGCACTTAAGAAGTGTTTGCTTCACCGCAGTTTGAGGCACCATCTGTTACTGGCTCATTTGATATCGTTTAGGAAAGCAGAGCCGTGTTTATATTTATATTAACCCCATGCTTCTCGATACAAATCTGCATCAGGCTTCTCTTCTCCTTTTTATGACACAGCTGTTTTAACTGTATGTACTTTAATTTAATATTCCTTAAATATTGATATACATCTACGGTGCTGAATGAAGTGCATCTTATGCATTAGAGACTTGTGGCAGGGTGAAGTAGTTGCTTAGTGTAACAGCCAAGTGATGGATGGGTCTTTGATTATGCTTGCCTTCTAATTGCTTGATTATGTGTGGTGATTAGAATCAGGTAATGAATGGAGATGTATTCATTTTACTCTAAATGAACAATCATGCACAGATTACAAAAGAAATCACAGAGCAGGATCGGCAAAACAAGCAAATAAGAAAAAACCTTCAAACACCTACATTTTACTGTTTTGCTGTTGGAGTGCTTTGACTAACAGGATGACTCATTCTTATGCTGAGTAAAAACTGAGCCAAAAAAAAAACATTTTAAATTAGATTAAAGCAGTGGTATCTTCTCCTTTCTGCAACTAGCTGACTTCAAAGGACAACTGGGTTCCTGCTCATGAAATGCTGAATGAAAGGATGATATCTTCTTGTAGATTAGTTTACTTCTTATCAAAACTTGACTTGAGTACTAAATAATTTCTCATTGTAACTCCAAGGATCACTGTGAGATTCTCAGTCATCCCACTTGCCTCATCAATTTGTGGACTGGTCACATTACTGCTGTTTTATCTGTTCTCTCTTTAATCCCAACCTTTTAACTTCTCTTATTTAATGAGAATTTATGAAATATTGTACCAATACTAGTTAATTTCCTGTGGTGTAGTAGTAGTAGTAGTAGTAGTAGTAGATTATTATTAGTAGTAGTAGTAGTAGTAGTAGTAGTAGTAGTAGTAGTAGTAGTAGTAGTAGTAGTAATAATAATTAATAATAATAAATAATAATAATAATAAATAATAATAATTAATAATAATAAAAAATAAGAGCAAAATAAAGGGGGACAACTATGTGAAGCATTCCATCAAAGTGGTGGTTTAGGTGGTGTTTTGTCCTATTATACTATGCCTTTTGTCTTTTTTCTTTTTTTTAAAGATGACTGCCTCTCTCTCTCTTTGAGGCTGGATGTCTGAAGATGAATCATTAAGTAACAAGTTTCCTTTGTCTTTGAAAAACAGAGTGCACACTGATTCATCACAGTTCAGAGACGAATTTAAGTCTCATTATCTGTGATGTCTGGTAGTCTGGAACAAGCTCACTAATAACAGAACAAAATCATACAATGTTTGTGGATTTATCCGTTTTTTGGCCCTCCTTGACGAGTGCCCTCCTTGTATATACCGTGATGACCATTTATGGACTTCTTGTTGCTGCAAATTTTCACTGATTGTAGGAACATTTGTTGCACACCGACAACAACAAGCTGGGAGTGCCCAGAGATGATGTAGTGGCTGTATCTCAGGATCGCCTTGAGGGAAATTCTTCAGATTTTCGCACAAGCGTCCACTCAGACTATAGGAAGGACTGATTAAAATTTGGCGGTCAAAGGTCAAGGTCGCTGTGACCTCACAAAACACGTTTTTGGCCATAACTCAGGATGAAATTATGAAGTGATGACATTTTATATCTGCAAGATCAAAGTTCAACTTCACTGTGACATCATGGCCATTATTCAACGCCATAACTCAGGAACAGAAGGGAAGATCGAGAATCAGCGTTACTGGCCAACACATACACACAAGTTTTTTGTTTCTCTCCATGAACTCCCCCGCGAATAAACTTGCAGCAGAACAATAACAGCAAAGCTTAACAAAGTCAAGTCAAATCAGTTTTATTTATATATCCCTGTATCAAAAATGTTCCTCTGGTAGTCCACCACAAGCTCATTGTGGTCACGGATATTGAGCCTTAGGCGGTTGTCGCTGCGCCATGTGACGAAGCTCGACATCAGCCCTCTGCACTCCTGTAAAAATAGTGTAAGTGAAGACAGCATGTTTCTCACTGGGAATTATTCACTGTAATTACACGTCAGTATAGTGATAACTTCCATTTCACCCAAAAATACAATTACACACATGGCCGAAACTGCAACTTGACTGTTTGGCAGTGATTCTAGTTCATTTTATTTTGTGCTTTGGAAAAGACAAACCTTTTGTCATTGCACTAAAGGGCAAAAATCCATTGTAGTACTTGTATCTTGTTAAAAAGCTCTTTAAAATACAGCCTCCATTCCTCTGTTTCTTTTCGCCCTTTTACTTGTTCTGGTATTTATTTAGATGGGCACATTGGTTGGCTATCAGGATTTGATGCCAGACATTCAGAGCCAGGAATTCTTTCTAAACTCAATATTTAGTACTAACTTTCACCGGCTACAGTGACAACTTCATCATAGAAGATGTAATGATACCACCTTCTACACTGGCTTTAGGATTAATAGACAAGCATGCGGTGCAGTTGCAAGATATTTTGTGTTCTACTTTGCTGTACACTGTCACTCTCTGGAGGTACAAATCTGTGCCCTTTGGCTGGGTGTTGTGGAAATTACTAATCGAGGGAAAGAGGACACACCAGAAAAGTCATGAGACAGCAAAACCTCCCACACTGGTTTATCCTGTATTCACCCTCCTCTGCAGCATGCTCCATTGCAGCTCCCCTCTCCCCATCACTCTCCCCCCTATTCCTGAAATTCTGCATTTATATTCTGCTGCGGTGTGGCTCACCCAGCCAATCCTGCTACACCGCAACCTTGAGGAGGAGACTCCTTCCCTCCTGCTCCTTTGCTCTCTCCCCAGTTTGGAGGATTATCAAGACTCATTTACAATGCTGCTGGAGTTGGCCAGATCTTCGCACTCACACTGTGTTCCTGAGTTTACACAGCCTGTAGAGAAGAGAGAAGAGAGAAAGCGAAAGGGAGGGAGAGAGAAACCGGCTGAATATCAGTGACAGAACTAAAGCAGACTGTGAAGGCGAAAAGAAGGGGAGTTGGAAGGCTGTAAGCACTGGTGGGCGGAGAGGAGGAGGCTGAGCAGCTTCACTCATCCTTCATCACAAGCACCACAGCACCTTCTCCCTTTTTTTTTTTAAACAGAGGGAAGACAAAGGGGCTCAGAAATGTGTTGGAGAGGCACAGTGTAGATTTGACTTTTTCCAAAGCCTGGAGTCTCTTTCCCTCTGGCACTTAAACTGAGGCTGACTGTCGACTTGCACCTGGCTATGTCCGTCCTGAAGTGGAGCAAGCACAGCAAGCGCTCCTCTGACTCCATCTATGACATGCTTCATCTGGTGAGATTCCTTCCTTGTATCCCTTTTCTTTACCTAACTAGCTGTTGCTACTGCCGTGATAGATGGCGAGCTGCTGTGGTCTTAGTCCGGTGAGAGCGAAACACCTTTCCATCTTAGCGTTTGTTTCTCACCACCTCTTGGCTGCTACAGACAGAGAACAGGAAGCTGTGAGTCACCGTTGTGTCGCAGAGTTGACCCATAATCACTGGAGTGCTCCACAGGATGCCAAAACAAAAAGCTGCACGTAGGAGCAGAGTTTCTACAGATCTGACCCCAGACAGCCTGGACTTAACATGGCCGTTACCACCCTGACCATGGTCGCAGTGACTCTCTGACTGCTGTAGAGTTTTCTCTCTTGGCACCACGAGCTGTGATCCTCAGGCTTATCTCCGTTTCAGAGGGCAGACATGCGATCTTATCCCCACTCCATCATCAGGGCTTTCATGCTTTGAAAATGTTTTTAATCTATATTTCATTCGCTTAGGGAAATGTTCATCTCTGGCATCTCACAGTTTTACCCATGACTGCCTCTCTTATCTACATATTGTTCTTATGCGATATTGAAGGCCCCCCCCCCTTCACTACCACCCCCGTCTCTGTTCTTTCTCTTCTCTGTGCCATGTCATGACTCTCCGTGCACCCGAAGCTGCCATGGTGTTAATTAGCCCGGGTTGTGATTGTGAAGAATATGACTGGACTGTGACTGTCTTATTAGACTCAGAAAAACGGGTTGAGCTCAGATGACTAATTTGGCAGGAAAGAATCCGGTTTATTTACATTTTTTTTCCCTCCTCTTTTCTTGGCATTAATCTTTTTTTGGAAAAATCGAATCCGTGCTGCTGTTGAGTACGCATTTGTTTTTCGAACTTCTTTGCTGTCATACTGCACTTAAACTTCCATTTGGGTTCAATATCTAGTATTTCATCACATACGTATGCTTTAGGGCAACAGACCTTTGTCAAGCAATTTGACTTTTTAAAACTGCTCTTGACATCCAAATAGTTCTGTAAATGATTACGTGCTGTGTTTTTAACATTTCTTTGTCAGCAAAAACAAGACAAAAGTTGACAAAATGCCTATTGCAGCAGCTCTTTCACTAAAGATTTATCTAAAACATCACCAGTTCATTGGTGTGAATTGCATTTGCAACATTACATTTACAGACATTACAGCAATTCCAAGTTCATCTGTTGATCTGGGAGCTGCCGGATTATTTTGGGAACATTGTCAAGAGGGATGAACGGCTGTCGTGCCTCACATATAGATGTCTGTCTGATTAGATAACAATGCTGATAACCACAGTCATTTGCCAAAGTGGCATGAGAAAATCTGTGACTTTCCTTGGATAACACAATGTTCTCTTGTTCTGTATGTATTTTGCTTTTATATTTTTTTCATCATTTAACAAACGACAGAAAAAATATCTAACCTATGGCTGTTTCTAATTATCATCTACGCATTGTTGTAAATTTTCAGAAAAATATTGCATTTCACAATTCAGTGGAATTTTGTATATGCACTTTATTTTTATATGAAAAACACTAAGTTGTTTTAATGCCCTCAGATCGATGTACCTCAAATCTTAAGATTATTTTTAACTGAGAATGATAACGTTCCATCTTCTCCAGCTGTGTTGAGGCTATATTATTATTATTATTATTATTATTATTATTATTATTATTTTATTTTATTTTTATTTTTTTTCATTTTTTTTATTATTATTATTTCCCAGAGGAGGTCGTAGGTGTGACAAGATAAATTGCTTCCGTCTGGCCTATAAAAATCCTTCATATTGCCAACCAGAGACTTCTCAGCTCTCTGTTATGCACTCAGTGGAGTCAATACCTGCTAGTGGTTCCTGTTGTGTGTCCATAATTGCTTGCTCCCTGCGACTTTCTCAGTTAGTCTGTATGTATCATCTCCTTTTAAAATAATAAGCCTTGTAAAAAAAAAAAAAAAAAAGATTGATCTGTGAAATTCTTTCCTCATAAAATGAAATACAAGTTTGATGGGTGTGAACAGATTTCTCTTTCTGCTTTTTTTTTTTCCCGTATTGATGTAAAAAGCCAAAATCACATTCTGTTGTTATGGCTGGTGAGGCTGTAGCCTGTTGCGAACAACCTAACTGTATTCAGCCATGTAGGCTGTTGTGGAGTGGGGTCTATTTTTGTCCAAAATGATAGTCTAATGCACATCAAGGCTGGTCTCCACGGCAACCAATACTGTATGTGGACAGACACTGTTTTGTGTATATTTTGATTCTGAAAAATGAGATGAATCATTACACCACCAATCCGTCAGTAGGAAGAAAACACCAGGGAAAAGGGGAATGTGAGTGAAAGAGAGGGAGGCGGAGAGTCATTGTTATGACAGACTGAAAATAGACCAAATTAGTGCAAATGATTTTTTTAGAGCTGCCTCTCTGCCTCTTTCCAGGCTCACTCTCTGCGCAGTCATGAATCTGTGCACATCAGTAGGTGGAAAGTAACACCTGCAAGTTAATATTTGAGGTACTTCTGTGCTGCTTTATCGATATTTGGATTTTACTTCCTTTTGCCTTCAAGTTGGAGTTGCATAATTTATCATATCACACTTTTCTTTCCCTCCTTCAATTTTCAGAGTACTGAGCAAGTCGCTGCTTTCTGCCGCAGTCTCCATGACATGAATCCCTCGGAGTGCGTGTCCTCTTCGCCCAGCCCGGACTCTCCTTTGCCACCTCCTGCAACTCCCCGGCAGCTCTCCGATGCCGACAAGCTCCGCAAAGTCATTTGTGAGCTTGTGGAAACCGAACGCACCTATGTCAAAGTCAGTATCACTCATCTTTTACTTGTAAGGGACAGATGGTGTTTGTGAGCGTGCGTGTGTTCCTCCTGTCCATCGATCTGTGTTTCTGTCTGCCTCGGGTTGTGTTAGCCCTACACATTACCTATTCCACATGACCAATCCATATTTATCTCTGTGTCCCAGGAGATACGAGGGGGACACAGCTGTGCCCTTCCCTGAATATTGCCTAATCTCTTTCTGCCCGCTATAAATGCGGCTCAGTGGAATAACTGGGTTAGAGAGCGTATATAATGGGATAATGTCAAGGCTGTCTAAAATGTTATACCTCATTACAGGGGGCACATATATACTTATTATAGAAATCACTCTGTGCATGATAGATGGTGTATTGTAGAACCTTCAAAGGGGCTATTTGTCCTATTTACCCACACTCAAATGGACATTTGGATGCATTTTTCGGGTCTCTGTGTGCAGTTTGCAGTACTGTGACTGGGCAATTCAATGGCTAACGTAGAATGACTTTCACTTTGATGTAAAAATTGGTAAATGCTACAAAAGGTTGATCATATTAAGTTCTGTGCTATTTAACCATATTTGGCAAATAATGTAGGCTAAATCATATTCATGTTTGTTAGTTTCAGCTTGTGACTGCTGTTGCACTTTATGTTTGGCGCATGTGATTTTCAAAACTAATCCTTCGGACATTTTGAATAAATTTTCCCCTTTTTCACCAATTTGGGCAAATATATTTTTTGTTTTGTTTTAAAGAGTCTCATATTGCTTTAACAACTCATACCCAGGCATTGATTCGTAGGCATTCATAATTGTTCATAATGTTAAGGTTCTCTTCTGTAAGACCAATAATCAGAGAGTCAATAGGAGTTTGACTGAGTTCATAATTAGATTAACATAAAAAAAAAAAAGATTTAAATTACAGTGCAATGCTTTGTTAGGCCAGCCATCCTTTTTTGGAGAAGTAAGATTTCCCTTCTTTTTGGCAGAGCAGCTAATTAATCTCATAGGCTTTCTAAAGTTCAGCTTAGGTAACTGTTGCCATAGTAATTTATTTAATTGGGTTTCCATATAGCACCCTTCCCGTTACCCTTTTAAGTCCATGCAGAAAGACATCCACCAGCTCCTCTGTTTTTGATCTTGGAGGGACTCTCAGACTATCCCTGCACCTTAATCGTTGTTTGTTGTGAGGAATATTTGAAGCCTTGTGTAAAGCAGCTTGTTTTTTCATGACTGTATTTCACTTAATGACTTGGGCAACCTCGTCTCAAACATGATTCACTCTTGTCTTGCAGGATCTCAATTGCCTCATTGGGAGATATTTAACCCCGCTGCAGAAAGAGACCTTCCTCACTCAGGATGAGGTATGTCAAATGTTCCCTGTGAGCCTATGAGAGGTAGTTTGCTTTTAAATGCCAAACCTGTTGAAATTTTTAAGAAAAGTGGGTTACATAATCATGTGGAGAGTAACTGTGTACAAGGATAAGAGGGATGGATGATAATGAGAGAGAGAGAAAAGAGAGACGGGGGTAAAGAGATGTTTTACATGCACATAAAATGAAGTTGGTTGTATTACATCTGCAGCAAGGGACTAATATTGAATGGACCACATAAAGAGAGAAATATTACAGAATTCTGTAAAATAAGGAGAACTTATTTTGACCTTGCTCAAATGCATTTTTTTCCTCCAGCTGGATGTACTGTTTGGCAACTTACAAGAAATGGTGGAGTTCCAGGTTGAGTTTCTCAAGACCCTGGAAGACGGGACAAGACTGGTTCCAGATCTAGAGAAGCTGGAGAGAGTGGATCAATTTAAGGTATACCCTGTCTTTGTGAAACATACACCAAAAGATATGACTAGCAAGCATTAAAAAACATCCATAAACCCTGTTATAACTACTGGTTGGGTAACTTCTCTTCCCCTTTTTCACAGAAAATCCTCTTCTCCCTGGGAGGGTCTTTCCTGTACTATGCAGACCGTTTTAAAATCTACAGTGCGTTCTGCGCCAGCCACACCAAAGTCCCTAAGGTCCTCGTAAAGGGTGAGTAAATGTGCTCTTGGGTCGACATTCCTCCTTGGCTCAAAGGAGAGGATGTATTTATCCATCAACCATCTGCCATATCCTGCAAGGCTCCATAAATCTGTTCTGCGGAGTTGTCAGCCAGACAGTTGTCCATTTGACCTCTGCATACTTTCAAACTGGTGGCTCCCAGGCCTAAAAAGCCCTGCAACATCGTATGATATATAATGAGCACTGTTGAACAGTCTGTTCTCTTGCTAGTACACCCACTCCCTTTAACACTTGAGTGGATGGCTTTTGTTTGCTGCATTTACATTCAATGCGTCAACTACTTATTGGGCATACTGAGTTTGGTTAGGTGTTATTTGGATAAAGCTGTTACTCCTGCCCACATGTGGCTGCCTGCTCTTAGATAAAAGGACTCGTCTACAAAAAGCATGAAACAGTTCAGTCCTTTTGACTTTGCTGGACAAAGTAAAACACAAGCACAAACTGACTTTGCACAAGATCAACCACACATCAATTGTGGAAAGGCAGCTAAAAAAAAAAAAAATAGAAACGTTGTCTGGAAGTGTTCCAATAAGTGTTTTTTATTGGTCATTGCAGCCAAAACCGATCCCGATTTCAAGGCCTTCCTAGATGAGCGCAACCCCAAGCAGCAGCATTCTTCCACCCTGGAGTCATACCTGATCAAACCCATCCAGAGGGTGCTGAAGTATCCCCTCCTGCTGAAGGAGCTCTACTCGCTCACAGACCCAGACAGTGAGGAGCACTACCACCTGGATGGTAAGACCTGGTCACAAGGCTGACGGAGAAGAAGAAATCGTTTTGACCGGGGAGAATGAGGTTGCACGCGGTCACAACAATTCAGTGATAACCGTGTTTTTTGTTTCTGCTCGTCTGCAGTTGCCATGAAAGCCATGAACAAAGTTGCCAGCCACATCAACGAGATGCAAAAGATCCATGAGGAGTTTGGAGCAGTGTTTGATCAGCTCATAACTGAGCAGAGCGGTGAAAAGAAAGAGGTAGGTTAGACAAAAATGGCTCAGCTCTACGGTCGACTGAACTGTACACGTTGAGTGACTGTTAATGCTTTTGTTGCTTTTGCCAGGTTGCTGATCTGTCCATGGGTGACCTGCTACTCCACACCAGTGTGGCCTGGATCAACCCCCCTGCTTCCTTAGGAAAATGGAAGAAAGAGCCCCAGTTGGCTACATTTGGTATGTCAGGAATGAGTTTTCTCCATAATTATGTAATGAGTTCAACTTAGGTATTTTCATGTTTATTTTCCTCTTATATTAAGTAAACACTAATGTTGTTCTTATCAAAAACACACATTTTGATTTGACGAGCTTTCAGGGATAACGGATGTTTTTCTTTTTGCTTTTTAGTGTTTAAAACGGCAGTGGTCTTTGTATGCAAGGACGGATCCAAGCAGAAAAAGAAAATGGTACGTTTTCATACAAGCAAGAAGACATCAGCAGCACCAAAGCCCATTTAAAATATAACCTATTTTGTTACAGCATTGTAAATTCACTTTGCCCATGAGCCACTTTCAGAATCAGCCCAGTGGGTCAAGCGTAAAAGATTAGATATGGGTGAGGCTCATTTCACAAGCATAGATTCATAGGAAAGAATTAACAAGATGTCTTTGTTTGAATGATTGCAGGGCGGCTCCCATCGAGTCTCTGTATCTTCAGAAGAAAAAGATCCCTTCCGATTCCGTCACATGATCCCAACTGATGCCCTTCAAGTCAGATCCTTGGCCAATGCAGGTAGATTACGCAATGAATAATGTACAGTGATGTGTTGAATTACTGATGTTTTATTTTTTAAAATCCAGAAACGATTATTTCAGAAAACCAGCTTGCTCTGTACATGAGATCACGAGTGTCGATTTCTTCCGCAGATGGCGAGGGCTCTGCTGTGTGTGAGATTGTCCACACAAAGTCAGAGTCAGAGGGAAGGCCAGAGAGGACATTTCAGCTGTGCTGTAGGTGAGGATCTCTTCTAATGGAGGTTGAATTCCACTGCAGATTGAAGCTTGCACTGATACAGTCCTGTCTGCTGCTATCTACAGAGTGACAAACCGATAACGTGCCCTTGTATCTCCCTCAGCTCTCCAGAGAGTAGAAAAGACTTTCTGAAGACAGTCCATTCCATCTTGAGAGAAAAGCACCGCCGGCAGCTCCTAAAAACGGAGAGTTTACCCCTCAACCAGCAGTATGTGCCCTTTGGAGGAAAGCGTCTGTGCGCCCTGAAGGGAGCCCGTCCCGCCATAAATAGAGCAGGTAAATGCCAGTCTGTGGCTGCATTCACCCTACAGCTCCAAGTGTCCCAATTCTGAATGTGTTCCTTCTTACCTGACACAGATAGAATGCTTTGGTGAAGTGTGAACAAAAAAGAAAAGGTTGAATCTGAGCTTTTTATTTATGGTTTCAACCACACTTTTATATTTAATTAATATGTGGGGAGATCACCTGGATTCAAATAAAACTACAGATAACATCGTCATTTTTGGAAAGGGAAACGTAAAAAATTGTCTTACAGTTACTTTCTTTTGGCACAATCAGAAGTTTGCTTCCAACTTCATTTCACAGTTCGTAACTGTTAAAGAATAATTTTCAAAATAGCTTTTTTTTTTGTATTTTCCAACACAAGTAGTGTATTGTAATACTCAACCCTGTCCAAACAGGGTGTACTGTGCCATACACAGATGTACCACATTTTTAAATCATTTTGTCCTCAAAATGTGAAAAATGACTAACGCTACTGTTACCAAAATCCAAAGTAATGTCCTGAACGTGTTAACTTGAGTCATTTCTATTTTAGATGTGTTTCTGATCTCCTATTTTATTTTTATTTTTTTGCAGCATCTGCCCCAACCAGGACTCTAGGCAGGAGAAAGTTAGTACGCAACCGTTTCACCATAGACACGGACATTGTTTTCGATGGCGAGCCCGAACAGGACCTCGCTTCCCAACAGGAGCCCGACTCAAACCGGCTGCAGCGGGGCGACGAACCGGATCCGCCGCCGCCGCAGCCTGAGTTAGCAGGTGACACAGACCGCTGGGTGGAAGAACAGTTCGACCTAGAAGAATACGAGGACCAGGAAGAGGTGAAAGAGACGGACATCCTCAGCGATGACGATGACGAGTTCTGCCAGACACCCAGAGCGCCGTCCGCGGAGGCCGACCTTGAGGCCCCCGTCATGGCTCTGTCCTTGGAGAGTGAGGAAACGGAGGAGAGCGAGAGCCTCAAGTCCCCGGCGGTCAGCGAGACACCCGATGATGATGAGAAGCTGTCCAGCACGGAGAAGCAGAGCGCCGCGATCGACGACGACGTGGACGATCAAAAGCAGCCGGGGAAGAATGAGATTTGGGTACGGAGGGAGCAATCGGGTTCGTCCCCGGACAGCGGCACATAAACGCTGAAGAGGACAGACAGCGAGTGTCTTTGACAGCTTTACATGGGCTCCATAAAGATCAGTCATCAGTCTTCACAAACAATGCATGGGCATTGACGTATATCGCACAGCTAGTAGAAGATATATCCCTCCTTACCTTACGTTTGCTGAATGCTTTTTGTACAGGTAAGATCATCGGTGGAGCAATACAGGAATCCAGAATGAGGGAGCTTTATCCCAAATCAAATGCTGTTACATAGAAGTCAAGTGTAAGCTTTGAGAGATGAAATAATGGTACAATCATGAAATCTAATCAGTCGCTTTGATTGGCATGGTTTGCACATTTGGGCAGCATTCTATAGTCCTGCCTGCTGTTGCCAAATTTGGGTATTGTGAGAACATTAATATTTGTTTTGTCTGTGTGACTCAGAGATATTATCATAGTTAAGGGCTGTATATTATTTGTCCTTTAAAGAAATAGAATAAATAATTGCAAAGGACAGCCTTGTCTTGCATAGTTTACTGTACTTGTACATTTTCACATGAATATACACTGACATGTTTTGGGAACAGATTTCCTGTTTATGTGTAATATATGATCTCTTGTTTTACAGACAAGCTATCTTTTTAGCCTGGAAAATATTTTGGTTGTTCTCTTGTTACATTTAATAGCGGAATTATGTAAAGCCCCTTTGTCACAGAGACTAGGGGATTTTAATTTGTTTTAACTTAACATAATCCTGTTTTACTTGAATTTGCTGTTTCATGATTTTGTTTACTGTGAAACAATTTTCTTGTATCTTATCTTTCTGCTCTTCAGTATTGCCATTTAAAGAACGCTCGATGTTACATTTCATTCTTAACAATTTGTGTGCACATTCTGTATTGTAGAGAATTTGCACATCAGCTATTTTAAAAGGTCGTGTGTTCAAAAAGATTGTTCACTGCTAATGGATTACAAAGCAATGTTTCTTTTTTATTTATTCATATGTAAATTAATTTGTTAGCAAAAAACATGAGTCACCTTTTTGTTCACAAAGAAAGTCCAAATGTGCTCAAGCAATCAAGGGGAAAGACTTGCAGTATGCCTGAACAGTGAAAGAAGTCATACTTGTAAACAACTCATTGTGCTACTAAGACTGCATTTTTATTACTGTGTGTGTATATAGAAAAATGTATTGATATCATAATAAATACAGTTGTTTCCTACTTATAATTCAAAGCACCTCTCTGTAGTGAGTCATTGGTTCGTGTGGTTTCTACTCAACAGCCTAACTCATTCCCTGCAGCTCTGCAGACATCATGCCTGCAAAACAATTTTGTGATGTGAGGAAAAACACAAATGCCCTATGTGCTTAGACATGCCGGAGAACCGCTGAACTAAGTAGCTTATCGATGGTCTCCCGCCTCAAAGCAGCCCACAAAGAAAGACTACAACCCCAGAACTAAAAACTGAACCTTCAGAAGACGTTAAGAGCCACTTAGTGTGTTTTCAAGCTACGGCTTATTGGGTTTCTGAATGATGGTAAAGGAGCTAAACCCCCTGTTATCACAAAGGATAAAGGAATATCTGTAGTTTCTTGTGATGTTTACAGTGGAGATTAAAGTGAACACATTGGGCTGAATAAGAATTGTTTTTAAACTCCGGTCTAAATTAGTCCATTGGTCAGCAGTCACTTTTGTGGCACAACCATAAATTCTATACATAGATACACAAAAACACCATGCAATACAAAAACCCTGCAATAAATAGCGGAGAAAATTGGCCAGTGGGGTCTTTTTTTTTTCCCCACCCCCATAGTCGCACTCTGATCGTTCCTGGTCATTTCTTTTTGTTTATCTCGTAAAGTGTCTCTCAGTGTGTTTATGAGGGTCTACTTGTGATTTCCTCTTTTTCCTTGTCTGGCAAATGTCATCATGGTTTTTAAGAGATGAAATGCAGGTGCATCGGTCACAAACACTGCAAAATAATGTGACATGGAGAACCATGTCAAAAATCCTGATACCAATCACAGAAAAACTACATTAGCAAGGAGGGTGCCACGTCGACCCTCGCCTGACTGAAAGACACTTAACGGTGATATCTGCTCCACAACCTTACAAAAATGAACTTAAATCATGACCGCTGTCAATTTCAACAAGATCAAAACATTATGAGCTTCTCCAAACTGGTATTTACTGGAGGGTTATTGTGTTGTAAAGTGCTTCTTTTCTATTGTCCACCCCCTCTGTTTTTTTGAATGGCACTGGACAATTATGCAGTTGCTGAGGAAGGGAGATAAAATGTTCCCACAGACACAGCAACTGAACTACATTTTGAACCAAAAAAAAAAATTCTCTCACAGACTTTAGTGTTAATGACAGGTATTCACCAAGATAATTATGAGAACAAATCATCATCACTTGTACCCTTTTGTTTTAGGCATTATAAGCACAAGTGATAACGTTTGCAGGAAGTTTTGTTTACTCCTAAAATAATGACCATTCCTCATTCAAATTAATAGCAGTAAATAGATGAGCCAGTCCTTTGTCTACACAATTCTAACTTTACTATTGGGAGACATGTCTGAAAATGTGGAGCTGAGCCTGAGAAGCTGAGTCCTGATGTCTTATAATGGAAACTGTACAGAGGATAAACACTTTCTATTTAGGTTAACAACAATGCCTTTTCTCTGGTGCCACCCTCAGTCAGGTTTAGATTTTTTTGCCACGCTACTGGTGCTGCTATAGAAGACAAGTGTCTATTATGAGTTGTGGACACTTATCTTCCTTATCCCTTCAGCTATTGTTAAATTGTAAACTTCCTCTTATGGCATCAGGCAATTTAAAGCCGACATGGGGCAGCACGGCTGCACATGCACCAGACACTATAATCTGTGGTTCACACAGCCCTATCTCCTCTTTTTTTGTCCCTGGAGCTCTGTGGACAACCTGTCACCCAGACTCACACCCTTCACCAACCCCCCCGTCTCACTCTTGTCAATCACCACCTCCACCACAAAAGCTCTGGTGCTCCTTCAGATAAAGGGAAAAGATCACTTCAGACTTCATTGTGCTGTAGCTGTACAGTGCTGAATGACAGAGTGCTGAGATGGGACGGGGTTGCTTTGCCCTGGCTTTGAACGAACCGACTCCTATCTTAGCGAAGATAAAACAGCACAAGCTTGATTTATGGGATTTTTCCTTTTTTGTAAACATATTTTCTGAATCCTACATCTAAAAGTGAACACTGAATTAGAAGTGACGTAGGCAGGGGAAGGAAATGTGAATTACATGCAATTCATTTCTTTTAAAATAGTTACAAAATAGCAAATGAATCTTATGGTGGCCCAGGAATGTGTAGTTACATTTACAAACAGCAGGTGGCACACATAGTCTGTTATGTCAATTACTTCCTGCGCCAAAGCACCAGCACCAATTTACTTACTTGTTGTTTATTTGGTTACTTTAATATGCATCATGTTTTTATCGCTTAAAAAGGTCACATATCTACAGAAACTGCTTCACAACATGTCTGATGTATTTGAATCTGTTTACATTTTAAGCTGCTGAACATGTGACGATTGTATCACTCAGCAAACCTGTTCAACAGGCTTTCCAGTTTCTGTTCCTGTTTTATGACCTGCTACATCTCTCTCTCACTCTCTCTCTCTCGCTCGCTCTCTCTCCTTTTCTGTCTCTCCTATTTCTCAGAAACTAGGTGACCAAATAGGTGTTGTCTTTCCTAGACAAACTGAAGTTTGAATAAAGGAGTGGCCATTGTTCTGGAACATTTACTCCTCATCTGCAATCAGACTATCGACCTGGTCATGTTTAAAGAATGTTTAGTCTTAGTTAAAGCAAGTTAAAAATTGTCATTTTCTTGGCAGCATAATAAGTGTCTACACAAAGTTACAAAGTTTACTTAAATAAGGAACACTGTCAATTCTCCATCCTTAATGATAAGAGTTAATAAACCCCACACTGAAGCCATGTAGAAGTTTACCACAAACTCCCTTCTAGAAAAACATTACATTTCAAATTAATGTGCAAACACACTGAACCGCAGCATCGTAACGCTTCAATTGATCCATAGAAAACACTCAAAGATAGAAAGTGGTCAAAGTACAGTGGCCAGCGTGTGCTCCTGCACATTGTACTTTGAGGGACTCAAATGTGATAAAACTGCTGCTCTTAGCGGTTTAATACACTACAGTAAAGTAAAGCTACAGTTTGAAGAGGTCATACTCTTTTCAATGGCGTTTGTATCGGCTTTCCTTTTTGACTACACTCAACCCTGTCTGGGAGGGCCATCCAGTCATCAGCAGCTTCCACAACCCAGCGGTGCTTGATGCTGAGCAACGGGAGCTGGGGAAGGCCTTCTTCTTTGGCTAGGCCACTTCTGGTATTCTGTTGATCTCCAGGATCATCCTTCTGTTCAGCAAATGTAGATCAAAGGAGGAAGAGGCCTACACTGATGCTTATCTTATGAGGGATGTAAAGAAGGAAGAGCGTGTGCACCCGGAGAAGACACTATCCAGCCTTCAAAAGCATCAAGAATATGTAGAGAACTTTACTGTATTGCCTCAAATGTGAACGTATTTGTTTTCACTACTCTATGTACACATTTTAATCACTGATTGTTTAAATGACTAATATACTTTGTGTTCTAATTGAACTATAAATGTTACTCATCTCCATTGTTTGTATTGTCTGCCTAAATCCTTCACAGTTGCACCAAAATGTTTGAGTGATATTTTAAGTACTATTCACTATTCAGACCTGGATATGCTTATTATTTTATTTACAAGCTGTGTTTATTGTGTTTTAAAATTAGTTTTCAACCATCATCTGTCACTTTTAACTGCTCAATTGTTCTTAATATGTTTGATTTGGTAATATCTCACGGCCCAGTAGTCACATCAACCTAGTCAACAGATTTTTTTTTAGTGTGTCATTCGTATATTTATTTCCTTCATGCTTCCCACAGAAACATGTAACTTTTAACCTACCAAGGCTGACACTCCTGATACCCATCAGTTCAGTTATTTGTATTGCACTAAAACTAAATGCAGCTGAATTGTTAAAACTCACTTACAAACATACTGTTTTTATGTTTAAGAAGGCAAACTTCAGTGGGGCAGTGACAAGGCGAGAACTAGTGGCATACGGACAATACTGTGTTACAATGAAACCAATCCTTCTCAAGTTTCTGTGCTCAACACCTTTTTATCAGCTCACTTTACATATAAAGGAGGAGACAGTTTGACATCTGTGATCATCCTATCAGCTTTCGACCTGAGAGAGACAACAGATTCACACATTAGAGGAGCCACCCACCAGCATAAATGTACATTAGAGAAAAACACTGTAGTTTTCTTGTTTCACATAATACTGTATATTGAAAACTAAGTGTTTTAATTTTATACCAATTATTTTTAAGTTAAGACCAAAAATGCAGTTGGTAAACTTTCAGCTCCAACCAGTAATGACAATGAGATTTTATGTACTTTTCATGTATAATAGTACATTTTTAGCTATCTGTTTGCTGTCTAAATTATGTTCTTTACTTTACAAAAAAGATTGTTCTGTGTTGTATTGAAATGTCGTCTGACTAAACTTCAAAAGAGAGGAAACATACTTTGATCAACTGTGCCAGTGATACAGTGATTTAATTAGTTTTGGGGATTAAGTATTAATCACAAGACCAAATGGTTGACTGTTAGTTGGGGCAGGTCAATTTGCATTCGAAACAAGCAGCACTTTTTGGTGTGTCCCCTTTTATCCGGATCTAAAGCAGTTCAACCAGTAAGGTTGCATTGCATAGTTAGCATTTCTTTTTGTGGGTGTATAAGTTCCTTGACTTCCTCTTGTCCTCAGATTTGCTTCCTGAGCTGTGAGAGTGCATAGTGAGCTCTGTCTTTGGCTCCCTGTGTCATAGCCGCAATGGCCTCTTACGCTGCTTACAGCGGCTACAGCCAGCCGCCTCAATCTTACGCAGCCTCTTACTACGATGAGAAGCAGGCCAAGGCCTACACCGATTATCAAGACTCTATAAATGAGGAAAAAAAGAGAATTGAGAAGAAAGACCGCCGGGACGCCATCTGCTGTGAGGTAGTGGCCCTCATCATCGGTTTCATCGGACTAATCGGAGTGGCAGCCGTGACGGGCCTGCCGATGTGGAAGGTGACAGCCTTTATCGAGGAGAACATAATTGTCATGGAGACCCGCTGGGAGGGTTTGTGGATGAACTGCTACAGACAGGCCAACATCAGGATGCAGTGCAAGGTGTACGATTCCCTACTGTTTCTGCCCCCGGACCTCCAGGCTGCTAGGGGTCTGATGTGCAGCTCTGTGGCCCTGACCACCTTCGCCCTCATCGTCTCAGCAGTGGGGATGAAGTGTACCAAAGTGGTGGACCATCGGGCTCGCACCAAGCATGTTGTTCTTGTGGCTGGAGGCTGTCTGTTCCTCATGGGCTGTATCACTACCATAATCCCCGTGTCCTGGACCGGCCATGTCATCATCAGGGATTTCTACAACCCTCTGCTGATCGATGCCCAGCGCAGGGAGCTCGGGGAGGCTCTTTACATTGGCTGGGTGACCTCGGCTTTGCTTTTCACCGCCGGAGTGATCCTGCTGTGCCGTCACGCTCCCCGCACCCAGGACCAGGAGGAGAGGATTGAATACAACCCTAATGGAAATATCTACCAACCTGGATACACATATCAACCGTACACGTACCAGCCAGCGTACGGCTACCAGCCTCCCTACTCTGCACCCCCGCCAGGATCCGTAGCATACACACCAAATCAGTACTAGAGCGGGAAATCAAACAGACAATTTTGGACTCTTTTTTTGTTTTTTTACTTGCCAAGATTTAGTGCATTTGAATGACAAAAATGTATGGATTTCAAGGAAATGGCCAAATCTTCCATTGTTTCTTAAAGAGGGCCAAGTGTGTTGCAGAGTGTGAAATTCATTTTGGAACTAATTCTGCTTTAATCATGATGAACTGTTCTGTATTACTGTAATGCATTATTTCCATATGCCAATCGTTCAGGCAGAGTACTTTTTAATCAGAAATAATACAATAGTTAGCAGTTGATATCACTGTCTTTACAACTTCTGCTGACATGCTCTTTAAGAACAAATTAAGCACTAGGTCTTTCAGATAATATACCTCCAGATCTTTTGTGTTCACTGTTTTTGTTGTAAATTAATAAAATGATGGCCAAAATATAAGGTCAATTGTGGTTTCTAATAAAGGGATAAAGTTGAAGAAAAAGAGAATTTTGTTAATTTTTCTCTTGCTTAATAAAGAGAGGCCTAACTGATCACGAAGTAAGGGTGAACTATTGCTTACATGTTGGCCAGTGTCTTACTTCCTGCCAAAAGCTCTTGGGTTTGCCTGGGATTCAAACAGTCCTACTGAAACTGCTGCTGTGTCACTCGTTGGTGTGTAAATGGCAAGTTGTTATGTTGTCTCCATTGTTGTCAATGGAAATGTGCCTAAACTGGTTAAACCAGACTGTTCACACAGGTCCATCCGCAATGCTGCCAAGAGATTTATTTTCAACCAAGCCAGAGCTGCAACTGCCAGCTTTTTCCTGAGCCCAGACCGACACAAGATACACAGACAAGAAATCCAATACTGTCAGTGACACATGGGTACACAAGTATTACCCCCATCCCATTACATACACACACAAACACACACACGCATGTTTCTACTTCTGTACTTGTGAGGACATTCATTGACATAATTCATACCCTAGATCTTACCCTAACCTTAACCAGCAAAACTAAATGCTTAACCCCAGCCCTGACCTTAACCTAAACTTAATTCTAACCTTAACCTTAAAACCAAGTCTTAACCCTCAAACAGCCCTTTGAAGTTGTGAGGACCGGCCAAAATGTCCTCACTTTCCAAAAATGTCCTCACATCCATGGTCTAAAACTCAAATTGGTTCTTACAAAGATAGTTGTACAAGAACACACACACTGTGCAAACAATGAAGTATAAGAGTTTCTATCTAAATGCTCTTTTTGCTAATATTTTGTGTCTACAGTCCCCATTACGGTTATAATTTTTAGTAATGCCCTGTAACATAACAGACTCTACGGTGAAAACTAGGTGAGCCCTAGAGCGGACTGATGTCTATGATGTGTTTTTTTGTTTTTTTTATGCACACAGCTAGTAAAAAATTAGTGAACTTTAAAATTGAACCCCTTGTTAATAAATACCCATTTTTTTTAATGCTTCCTTGTAAAGTGTGGTCTGAGAATGTAAGTCGATCCTTCTGAATAAACAAAGTGGCAGCTTACAGCAGCTCCTGGGTAGGTGTACAAAGAAAAAAAAAGGCCTGGGGATTCTGTTTCCTAGCAACAGGTCGCAATTCCCACCCCTCCCATTCTGGTGTCCTGTCCACAGGGAGGAGGCAGTGCAGGTGAACATCAACCTGCTCCTCCTTCTCCACTGGGATGCAAAGCCACTCCATGCAGGGAATCTACTGCTTCCTATTACAGTCACACTGTGTCCGCACAGTAACGTACACATGAGCTTGGAGGAATAAGAGGAGGACAGGATGGCCAACTCAGCACTGGAGCTAGTGGGTCTGATATTGACCCTGATTGGGCTGATTGGGGCGGCAGCAAGCACCGGGATGCCGATGTGGCGAGTCACAGCCTTCATTGGGGAGAACATCATTGTGATGGAAACCCGCTGGGAGGGCTTGTGGATGAACTGCTTTCGGCAGGCCAACATCAGAATGCAGTGCAAGGTGTACGACTCTCTCCTGGCCCTGCCCCCCGACCTACAGGCGGCACGGGGGCTCATGTGCTGCGCTCTGGCGCTGTGTGGCATCGGTCTGCTGATCAGTTTGGTGGGGCTGCAGTGCACATCATGCATCCAAAACAACGATCGAGCTAAGCGACTGGTCCTCATCATTGCAGGAAGCATGATCATAATGGCTTGTATCTGCGTCATTGTCCCCGTGTCCTGGACGGGTCATGTCATCATCACGGACTTCTACAACCCCTTGTTGATCGACGCCCAGCGCAGGGAGCTCGGAGAGGCTCTCTACATCGGCTGGGTGGCCTCCGCTTTCTTGTTCATTGGAGGATGCATCTTTGTTTGTTGCAATATGCAGTCCGAAGACAAAGGTTCAGAGAGGTATGTGTACTCAAGGACCTCTGACTACATGGCGTATCCCCCACAGCGTCTACAGCCTCAACCGCTGGTACTAATTCCCCAACCACAACCCCGTTCTCAGCCAATGCTGTCAAGACATCCGTCAACCAACTACAGCTACCACTCTAGTTACCCATCTGTACACAGCGGGGTGGCTTATCTCTGAACACTTAAACTGACTGAGATAATGATGATCACAGGTATGGTCACTATATGCAAGGGGATTTCTTTTTAATATGGGTTTGCTTGGCAGTGCAATATATAGTTCCAAGATTTTTCAGGCAAAAGAAAATAACACATTTCAATAAAAACATTTACTGTGAATGTAAATGGTTCAGACTCATATGGATGTCTGTTTTAAATTTTTACATTATTTGAGGAGTACTTAATGTATTGTTAAAGAGCACTAGTTAAGGGATCTTGATGTCAACCTATATTATAATTATAACCTTGCCAAGACATAATTTCCATTACTTTTATGTGTGTTGTGTAATCAAATTTTATACTGACAGCCTTATTTTTTGTATTAGGTTTATAATTTTGTATGTGTATGCTGTATATAACAATTCGTGCAACCTTTAACCAATAAGCAATGTGACAAGTGTTTGTGTTCACTGCTAAAATGCTATTTGTTGTTATTGGCACGTATGACAGAGCTATGTAGTTATACAGACAGTTGGTACTTCAGATATTTCAACCTATTTTCCTTCAACCTGCAACATTAACTGTGCCTGAGCTGTGTATTTATATTTACACCCCCAACAGAGCACACACACATACATATTTTAACTGAGAATCACACATCTCTCTGGCACAAATAACCTCTCACAGGCACCAATCACCCTACTACAAACAGTCCTTATATTGTTTTCATTCATTCGACACAGGATCTACAAAGGCAAAAACCAAGGCAGGCCATTACAGGTACTACCGTTAGGACAGTGAACGCTATATTGGTGACAGACTGTGTGAGAGTTACAAAGACATTTGTGTTTAAAACTCAAAACACTTTGTGCATGTCTATTTAATCAGAAAACAACTGTGAGTCTTTGTTTAAGTTTGGCCCTGGAGAACTGACAGAACTGAACAAATGGACTGAGTAAACATGAGATGCAGGTTTCAGGCGGCTTGTTAAAGGGGAGGACCCGGACAGCCTGGTGTTTGTGAAGAAGTCAGAGACGACCTGACAGCATGATCATGTGATTAGAATTTGCAAGTCACTTTGAATGGAGTCACAGAGAACTTCAGACCAAAACTGGTTCATTTCCAGTTTAATCCCAGTTCCATATGTTTGCGCTGTGAGAGAAAATGTCTATCTCTGTTCAGTCAAGTGAACTCTTGAATTATTCGGCAGCCTCACTTCACTTTCAGTGACTTTGAAAGCAAGCTGCAATTAAAATTACAACTGAAAAGTGTCAATTCCTAAAACACTGAATGTAATTATATTTTCAAATAGAAAAAGAAAATCTACAGTGTGTATGGGACTCTCACAGTAAAGGTAGTAATTTCATTGGTGTTTCATACTGAAAAAATGTTTGGTGACGTAATGACAATGTTGTCTTTCTCTATTGTTGCTTAAGGTTACACCTAAATGAACAATCTGTTTATGTATGTTACGTCTTTTCAACAGTCCTAAAGTTATACAAATATTGAACATTTTAACTTTTACAAAAACATATTTCTGGTACTCAACAATCACTAACTGTGTGACATGTGCTCCCTCTCTGTTCCATCAAATTGAAAGTCATCTCTGCTCCCCTGTGGACAACAGAAGTACTGCAGGAGTTTATGTGCTATGTGTATTTGTTTGCTTCTGAATTTTTAATCACATATTTTGAATAAAAACAAGGCAAGTGGTAAAAAACTTTCTGGAGTTGTGAGCGGTTTCTGGTATTTCTGGTACATGTAGTTGGTGTTTACTGCTGGAGAAGCTGATGACAAAGAGATACCGCCATAGCCACAGGAACCATAAACACAAAATAAGCAGAGGTCCTCTTTACCCCCATTGCTTTGAGCCAACCAGGTGATTGCAAGGCATCTTTCCCATAACAAAGCACCTCTAACAGCATAAAAACTGCGTCAGATCCTCTGTGCCTTGGACACGTCTGAACACTTGCACACTGCACAATGGTTCAAGGTGTTTCAGAGATAGCCGCAGTGTGTGTCGGCCTGATTGGGCTGATCGGGGCGGCGGCTACTACAGGGATGCCCATGTGGAAGGTGACAGCTTTCATCGGGGAGAACATAATTGTAATGGAGACCCGCTGGGAGGGCTTGTGGATGAACTGCTACCGACAGGCCAACATCAGGATGCAGTGTAAGGTGTACGACTCCCTGCTGTTCCTGCCCCCGGAGTTACAGGCGGCCAGGGGTCTGATGTGCTGTTCTCTGGCCTTGTCGGGGCTGGGGCTCTTTGTGGCTCTGGCAGGAATGCGGTGTACTTCCTGTATTCAGGGTAATGATTGGCTTAAGAACATTATCTTGATGGTCGCAGGTGGTATGCAGTTCATGGCCTGTATCTGTGTCTTTATCCCTGTGTCATGGACAGGTCATGTCATCATTAGGGATTTTTACAATCCTCTGCTAATTGATGCTCAGAGGAGGGAGCTGGGAGAGGCTCTCTACATCGGATGGGTGACCGGTGCCTTCCTTTTCGCCTCAGCCATGTTGTTCGTCTGCTGCCGTATGCGCTCAGACAAACGCTCATCCAATGTGTACTACCCAGCCAACCTGCTCAATTACAAGCCAACACCCAGCCAGCAAACTCTAATGAGGTATCATCCCATCTCGAACGTTTCTAGCCTCGGATCTACTGCGTATCAGCCTTTTCTGCAGAACAACGGCACTGTTGGACAACCACTTTCGATGCCACTGCAAAACATGCCTCAAGTTATGACAAATGACGGAGCACTAATCAATCCTTCTGTTGTCTACAACCCAGGTCTGCCTGAAAATGCGTCATTGTTATATCAAAGTAGCATGGCTCACCATTCCTCTATGCGGAGTTCTAACAATGTTGGAAGCTTGTATACGCCAGGAAACTCCTTGTACGTGAGCCAAAACACCACGCCATATCCCCTGACTTACACCGGCAATCCTACTTCGTCCTACCAGTCCAGTTTCCACCCGCTTCCACACACTCCGGTTTTCATAGGATATAAACAATCAAGAATTCAACCAGAGTCTCACAGTGGGAGCAGTGCTGGTGTATACATATGAAGGAAAATCATGATCGTCTTTTCTAGCTTCTTAAACTTTGCAGACACAAAACGCTCAAGTTGATTTAAACTGTTGCACATTAGTGGCAAGATGAAGGTGAATTATGTTATCTGCTTATATGAAACTAAACAGCGTTTTCGATCTTATTTCTATCAGTTTGAACATAATGGTTGTTGTTGTTAGTGTAAATAAAAGGTGACAGTATGCAGTTTTCACGAAGCCCTGGTATGGGCTTACTTTCCCAAGAAAGACATCATCTGTTTGGAATGATAGCCTTATGTTTTGTTTCTTTGTAACCATCTGTTCATTATATTTTTATATTTGCTGTGGTTATCATTGTACGTGTTTCAGTGTGTTTTTGTTCTTTAATGTCTTTTACTATCAAGATGTCTTTGCAACCACTTCAATTGGAGCCATGCAGTGCTAAAATATATAATCCAATTTGTTATAGTTTGTATTAGCAGTGATTATTAAAAAGAAAATTTGAGTGACATATGCTTAGTAATTGGCAAGTGCAGTTTGTAGGATTCAGCAGTTCACTCAGCAACTTTAGCTCTGTGTAGAATTTTTATGTTTCCCTGGGGGGGTCAGCAGTTTTCCAAAGATATGCAGTTCAGGTAGATTGAGAGTCTGGAGCAGGCCTATGATGGACTGGCAAACTGTTAAGAATGTTTCCATTCATATTGCCTGTATTTGCTGCTAGGACAGGCTATCTGTGTTGCAGTATAGAAATAAACAAATGTAAGAAACTATGTAAAAAAGAATGCCAATAAAATGAATGAATATCACTGAATACCTTGTTGTAGCAGTGAAAGTGTTTCTAAAAATGCTACTGAACTCAAAATCTATTTCTGTCAAACTACTGCATATATATTAATTTAAAAAGTAGGACTACCTGGATTGGCCTTCACAGAGGCACAGATGAGAGCTAATGAACTAGGTTTCAATATATAAAACTGCTCTGGATCAACGACAGCAAACACTTCATGTGTTGTGACTATTGCTTGACAAAAACAACTATATGTTGGCATATGGACACTACTGCTGACATAATGGAGGCCTGAACCATTCTTAGACACTGTCATTATTCACCACTAGATGACGCCAGAGAACGTGGTGAGTGTCCTAAACCCTGGACACACTACAAACTTCCCTACTCACACTGCAGGTGTCAGAGGAATACCGCCCTCCTTAAACTTCATTTCATTGGCTGAAGCTTTATAGGTATGCACAACAACATTTCATAAAACACATTTCAGATTTCGGAAAAGGTGGGACTACACTTCTTGTTTGTGATTGGACAGAACCCAAGTCCCTGGCAATAGTTCAATGTCATTTCCTGTTTCTATTGTGTACTACTCTCAGCAGTGTCCTTGCACGAATTTTAAACTGAGTTGGAAAGGATGGAACAGGAGATTGAAATCTTAAGGGAATATTTTAACAAAAGGACATTCATATGATGTAGTATGATGTAATTCTCAGTATGCTTTCAGATTAATGCGCACACTACAGTTACAGCCATCGTCACTTCATATTGTCAGTTCTCTACACACAAATCCAAACACACACAAAGGGAAAAATCTAAACAAAAACACAAATCTCATACAAAATGGAACAATGTTGACTTCTCAAAATGGTATTTGGTGTTTAAATGACACACACACACACACACACACACACACACACACCATCAGATGAATATTTCCAAGTGAACACTGATGTGCTCAATGTAAACAATACTATGAATGGAAAACATTCATAGTCCTTATCAGGAGACTTATGCCCTTTGCATGTTCAGTGTTAGACTTACTACGTAGCAACAGTAGTTATAAAATATTTGTTTTTATACTCAAATATAAAACACACAAATAAAGTTGGATGTGTAAAGTGTCCTACATACAGAACAAATGACAGAAGAACGTACTATATACAGTTAAAGAGAAATTAGGCTGCATCCTGTCTTCTGTTTCGGTCTGGCCACTGCACCTCATCAACAACGCAGACAATGTTCTGCCTGGTCGAGCACAGAGGGAGGGATCGCCTCCTCCTCTTACTCTAAGTCCTTTTGCTATGCCTCTCTCCAATCCATTGCTCCAAAACAGAAGAGCCCACCTGTGGCCCTTGTATTGCTCAAGCTCTGATTGCGAAATGAACTGTGCAACATGTGTTTGAGACGGTGTTTGCCCATGTGAGGAGTCAGAGTGGACTGTAGCATTTTGAATGGCAATGTGTAATAGGGGATGGGTTGCAGGTGGGTGAAATAATCATAAATGAGGAACATATTAACTACACTCTCTAAATTGTGAACACACATTTTATTTCAGAAGCTAAAAGTTTTTTTAAATGTTGTTTCCTCTGGAGAGGTTCCTCTGTTATAACTACACTTTTTAGTTTTGCTGCTTAAATGTCCCATGATTTGCTGCACTGACATTACATGGAAACATTTCCAATTACTGAAACCAGCCTCTCTAATCTTTAAGGTAAAACGTTAAAGAACATCAATACAACACACAATAAAGAAATCACCCGGAAAGCTCGCGCTGCTCTACTTAATTTAAAAGGCAATATAGCCTAGAGGGGCCGGTAGAGGTGGAAATGTCCATGCAGGTGCGGGCGGGTGTGGATTCGGAGGACGTCGGAGCCGATCACAATGCTTTCAACATATCATGACATGGCAAGCAGGAAATTGACTTGCCAAGGCGTAGCTTTTCTAATAAATCCAACGGCCTAAGCGACCGACCATCTAAGGGACTTCTGTGTAGCGGAACATTCTAGTTAACTTTAACACATGTCCAGAGCGCCATCAGTTGCCTGACAGCGAAACAAGCAATCACAGCAGCGTAGAGTTTAGAGCGTCCCTCGGGCTGATCCAATCCAGCACCAACCCACCGTAACACATCCATCGAATAAACTGAATTGACAGAATCTGTTGAATCACAGACAAGAAGTGTTGTCCCACCCTTTCCGTGTTCTGAAATATTGTTGTGTTTTGTGAAATGTTTTTAAAAACTTTTTTTCTGAAATGTATTTTTTTTTATAATGTGGGAATTATTATTTTTTATTATCTTTATTTTTTTATGTGTTTTGTGAAATGACCCTCAGACGAATGATGAACATGGTGGAGTGAGTGCATTATATTATACTGCATTCATTCTCCATGTGGACATTAACTATTGTCATTCTTTGATAAAAATCATAGTTTTGTGAGTTTCTGATATCTAAACAAGATGGCTATATTCTGTAGGCCAACTGATTCATAGTTAACCCAGCTTTTACTTTCTCATCCCCAGTAAATTGCACCACACTTCTGATACAATATCTTCTCCCAGGAAACACCAATTAAGGATAGAGAAATTACTCTCAACTATCAGTCTCTAATTTTGCTAATTTCTGGGGGATTAAATAATAGTGAGATTACACTAATCCCATGAGACCGATCAAACACCCCTGATGCTTCTCCCTGTCTTGGGCAGAAATGGTTTGGAGCATCATCACCAGTTGCTGATCAAACAGCAGAGAACTTTTTAACTTCCATCCCAAAGTACTCTGTTTCAAGGAACAAAAGCAAAGTGGGTTGAGGTAATGTGCCCACATTTTATTTTACGACGAGACTGTGTCAGATAAACAGTTTGAGGTAGTTAATCTTCAAGGGAGCGTCACAGACCAGTTTGAAGATTAGATTTGCGTTTCCATCAGGACTGGAGCAAAGATTTAATCATTCCTCGGTGTACCAAAGCAAAGACGTTGTCGAGGTCGAATGTTGCCAGATTTGAAGTTAATCTTCAGGACGTATCCATGTTTGTGGATTAGCGGCTTGGCTGTGCCCTCAATTGAGCGCCTGCACGGGAGGGACGCTCAGCTGTGTCAAGTCAGCCAAAGACGCTGAGAGTGAGGCCGGAAACAAGGCAAGCTTACTTTCATAACAAAAGCATTCAAATAATGGCTAAATTAGGTACCAGAAGATGGCGTAAAACTCATCTACATATTTAAATAGAATATTTACATGACTAAAGACTTGAGGATTAGGGAAATAGAATCATAAGCAACACATGCTTAGTAGAATATGGGAATCTGTTGTATGTAGGGAAAAGTATGGATAATGTACTAAGATGAAAAAAATAAATAGGCATAGCCACAAATTAAGTATCAGTTGTTGTGAATGCTTATTTTGTTTGTTTAAAACACAAATTTAATGGCTGAAATGTAAAGGCTTTAAACATGTTAATTTTCTCTGTTGTTGCCACACGGTTGCCAATTCATCTTTTATTTTGAAAGTGGTAACCAGAAATGCCATTTTCTATTCGTGCAAGCTTGACAGTGGGAGCACAGCGCACGGTCCTCCTCCTCAGTTGCAGCCTACAATTCAAGTGTGCACCAGAAAAAAACATAAGAGGGATGCCTGGACAGTGACTATGGGAAGCAAAACCTTACTGGCACATGAAGGATTTTAGAATGGGAAAACTGGAGTTTTCTTGATCAGTGACAGCTGCATGTGGAGTGTGTGTTTTTTGTTGTTGATTTTTTCTCATCACAATGTGTGAGGGATGGATGTGGGTCGGATGCCAGTTTATTTTCGTTACGGATACAAGGACTGGCAAGTTATCAGCATGAATTACCGAGGGCAGAAAAACTGATATCAATGTTAAATTCGACTCTGGAGGGAGGACCATGGCGAAAAGGAAGGGACTGTTATTTTCACTGCTGTACTTTATGGCAGAGTTTTGGCTCACTTCGCAGCAAGTCCTGAGAATTGGTAAGTGGTAAGATTGTCAGATTTCATGTCACTTCTATTAACTATTAATGTATACACTTTAAGCTATTTAATATTCGATCATATGATTACAAGAACTGAAGGTCATAATAACAACCTTTGTTACTTTGTAAAAAAAAAAAAGGAAAAAAGACTTTTATGGCATTATCATAATGTATGATATTTTTAATCCCTCACAGTGCCTATGGAGCATGCACCACCTTTCTAAAGATTACCAAATAAACATTATACTTAATTAAAGACAGTCAGGATAATACATGCAGAGATTATACATGTGGATGTCATGCAAGGATATCCATTCACAGCAATTGTGCAGCTCAGATGCTGTGCAGCTCGGATGCTGTAGGTAAGTTAATGGGTGCAGGAAAAAACCTTTAACTCTTGGCACTAACAACCAAAACTTAGAATAGGGAGTCACGGTGTGTTTGGGGTACTCAGTGCATTTATCGAGCTTTTTAGGTTCCATGTTTTATCTGTTGCTGTGTCACTAACACTCTTGTTACTGTAGCATGCAATCATATTATCAGTATCCTGTAATAATCCCTAAAGGACATACAGCTGTGTGCCTATGTTATTCAATACTGATCATATACGGAGTGTCACTAGGAAAATATATCTTATCCTGTAGAGACTTCCCATGTCATTGTTATGTCTGTACAGTATCCTTATGAGTTTAATTACTGGATTATTTCATAGGGGAGGTACTGAGGTCAGAGTGCTTGTTTGTCCACATGAAAAAACTCTATATGTTTTCATCAAAATCATGTTAATCCACTTTAGTTGACTAAAGCCTGAGTCTCTCTCTCTGTTCCTCCGTGTTGACAGCGCAGGTCAGAGGCAGATGAGTGATTAAGTTGGCCTACTGCTGCATCTGACAGCATGTACTGTTGGCATGATGATGTCTTTGGCAAAGAGAAATGTGAAATGGATACAGAGCTGAAGAATAAAGGGCGGGCAGTCTCAGCAAAACTTTTGTTATATTTAGTTTCTCTTCTAACTAACAAACTCAAAAGTTATTTAGTCTCGTGCGTATGGATGCTGATGGCCAGAGACATCAAAGTTGTCTGTTAAGCCCTTGAGAGTTTGCAAGAACTCTGACTTCAACTTCACTGTGCACTTGTAATTAGACAAACAGAGTTCTTGCTCCGACTGTCCTCCTTTGATTTCTGATGTAACTTTGTAACAATGAGACGGTGTTTGGTAGCAAATTAATGCTGTCTGCTCCTCTCCCATTGGTTCTCCACTATTCCTCTCATGGGTTAGAAGATTGCATCACAAAAATGACTTTTTTAATTTAGGCCTCAGGACTCTCTGCTCCGTTCAACGCCCAGAGCAACTCCATATTTTCCTCCATTACCTCTACTTCTAAAGACTTTAACAATCAGACTTGTGGCGTTGCATAACTTTATAGGCTAATAGGACAGTGCCACCTTCCTGCTGTAACAGTCCCGATCTGTGCTCTATATTATTAATCTCTCCAAATCATCTATCACTCTCCGAGGCCACCTAATCTTTGTCATTCTCTTCATGACCCGCACACATCATAATCTCTCCCATATGGTGTGTGGCTTGGTTCAATTAACATTTCTCTGTCTTGGCAAGTGTTGGTATCAGATTGTGACCACTCTTTTCACTGGGGTTGGTAATAATGGTAAATCTTCTCCCCCAAGCCGTTAAACAACTAACACTAATCTTCTTTATGCCGAAAGTCCAAATATGGTACTTAGGCAGCGACCAAATCTCATTGGTCTCTCATTGGGGAGAGCACAGAAGCAGCAGCTTGTGGCTTGGCCTCCACTCTATTTTGCTGTTTGTTAAATTCCTGTTTCCTCTTGCTTGCATGCTTTGTTTATTCGACCCATTTGATGTGAAGGTTGTGATTAGCTGCTTTCGGCCAGAGAAATATTATTTTATGTAATTATCTCGCTGTTTAATATGTCCATCTTTTTTTCTTTTTTAATTAGGTGGATTTGAAACAGATTATAATCCTGATTTTCGTTCTAAATGTTTTGGTGGCGGATCGCAAGCGGCTATCCCATAAACAGAGAAACCTCAGTGCCCCACATCAAACGGAGATAGTACACTGGTTAGGACCTTCTCATTCATTCACAGTCTGGCATGGGCCCAGGTCGGAGTGGTGCTGGTGGTGTTGTTGAGGTGGGGGTGGGGGGGTCTCACTGGGAACTGGCCCAGGATGGGGAGAGAGGAAAAAGCAAAACACTACGTCATTGTGTTCCTCTGCCTTAAAAGACTCCCCTTCATGCGATAATTAATAGTCACAAAAACACAGATTACGACCAGGATCTTCAGACCAGTTTCTTAACATTAACCTCTTACTTTGGGTTTCTGGATTAAAAAAAGGTCGAAGCAGCTGCCTAAACCTGAACCTTGTTATTTTTCTTGCTCTCTGCACTGAAGGGAGGAACAGAAGTCTATAAAAAGCATAGCCTAAGGGTTTATCAGCGTTTGCCTGCAGCACGAGCAGAATCTTTTGTTTTTGTGACCTCCTAGCATGCATCACCCCACAGCATTGTCTGGCCTATTAAAGATGAGATGGAAGCTCAGTGATCCTGAAAATTATATTGGAAAGTAATTAATGGTAACCATAACAAGAATTTTCATTCCTCCTTTCTTTGTAAATTGCATTGCATCATAAAGCCCTGGGAAAAAAACTCTGCAGTGTTCCTTGAAAAAGAAGCAGGGCTTTAATATGCAGGTATCCATGATAGTTTTATTTTATTTTTGAGGACTGAGAAGGGATAATTGCATTCTCGGGTATTTACAATGCACAACAAAGTGTTTCACAAGACAAGCTTGTCTGGAGATTTTTGGTCTAACTTTATAGTTTCACCTGCCCCTCTAAGCTCAAACTTTTACTTAAGTATAAATGATTCCAGGCAGCTCTAACTTTTTCTGTCCATTTGTTCATTTGCTTGCTAATAGCCTATTGAATGAGTGCATTGATCCGTGTGTCCGTGTGAGATGCTTATTCTGTATTTTTTTTTTGCATCAGTATTGAAAATGAATCCAATTTACGGTGGTGGTTTGTCCTTCTCCATGAAATGTAGAAGTGCAGAATATAAAGATGCACTGAGCCATGATCCCATGACCCATTTTTGGAGTTACACTCCAAAAGCGACCACACAGCGCTGCTAAAAAGCTCGTGTTCAGGCGGGATTGTTTACAGGCCACACAGTCACGTTGCAAAAGCCACACAGGATTGATTTATTTTCAAAGATTTTCATTTATTCTAATATTATTTTACTATTGAAATCGTTTCACAAATTATTGATCATGTTTACGATGTGATGTTAGAGTGGAGGCCTGTGCCTAAAGAAAAGTGGACATAGAGGTTCAAATCTGTCCAAAAAATGAATCATCTTAAACACTGGCTTCTCTTTCTTATTGTTACTGTTCATTTGATGTAGAGATGAATCGATAAATCATCCGACATTAGCTTATCACAGATACATTACGTATACGGAGGTCGACAAATAACCAGAATTTGCATTATAGAAATGCCAAAGATCTGTGTCACCATTAAATAGTTTGTCAACTAGAGATCCATAACAATTGTAGGAAATGTCCCACTCAGAACATATCTTACTCGCAATGTTTTAAATACTTAATTCAAGGGATTCTGATATTTATGTAGAAGAATGAATATGAGCCAATAAATTGTTAAAGGATCTTTTAAACTCAAATATCAATACCGGTATTAGCTGGACTGATTACCTCGATGACGTGAACATCATTGCCTGTTTGGATTCTCAGGTGTGGTGAAGGTTTCCCACCAGGTAAAAAGATGGATTTGACATACTGAATTGAGCTGCAATCAAAGCTGGTGGCTTTTCAGGTATCAATTTCTGGCTTTTAAGTTTCTCAACTTAAAAAAAAAAATCTGCCTAATAGGCTGAGGAAATCATTCAATGCCGCTCTGTTGACTCAATCTCATAGGACCCCAATTGTAAAAGCCTGGGGTGGAAACAAACTTAATTATTTTCCTGGTGATATGCGCGTCGTGCTTTGCGAGGTGTTAATTGAAAATGCATGTAGAGATAAGACTACATGATTGCCTGCCTCAGTTTTCAACCACATGGATATATAAGGTAATTTGAAACCAATTTTCCAAATATTAAGTGGAGTATGGTTGCTGATTCCTCCAGATGTCTGGATAGTTCATGGTGGTCGTGGGTAATGCTGCACAATGACCAAGCTGGATGGATCAGTCATTTCCTGATATAGTGCATAACTACCTCAGGTGTATATATATATATCTATATATATATATATCACTGAATCCCCCTAGTTGCTCTCTGAAAATCAAGAAACTCATTATAATTTAAACAGAAATTTAAGATCTTATTTTAGGTGGAATTGAGAGAAGAGATTAATGTGTTTTCTTTCACTATGAGATGTGCCTTTCCACCAAGCTTCAAAGAGGAAATGAATAAGGCAACGGTGCAATTAAAAAGATATATTTGTCTTTTTGCTGACAATAAAAGTTGTGTGTGTAAATAGTTGATATAGCTCATTTCAAATCTAAAACCTTACAGCCAAATACATGTATGGTTGTACACAGTGGCTCACACAGACATGAGCAGATGCTGCCACTGTCTGACAGCTGCTAATAGGTCTATTTTTATGTATGACTTAAGCTTATAGACCTTTTGTAGGATAGTCAATGAGGTTACACTCATCCCTCCCTGGAAGAGGCAGTAAATTAAATAGAATTGTCTATAATGGCATATATAATTAAAATATACTAATAAATGCTGAATTTATAAGCTAACTTTATTATAAAATTATGCTTTTTTCATTATTCAATGTTTGTTCATTTGTATTATTTGCCATGTAATACACATTGCAGATGCATTCAGTACATGCATCAGGATGGATGCATGTTATTATGCGTGTGATTAGAGGTCAGCTACAGAAATGTAAATCAGAAAATCTAAATAGCAGCAGCTATTTTTGGCTTTCGCACAAACTGGACCATCTTTTTTCACAGCCCTGTTAAAGTATGAGGAAAACAAAATCACTGATTGGAAATGATGCTGTGTGGCTGCCACTTGGATTATTTTGTTGTTAAATCCTACTGTAAATAGGGCCTGTGACATTTGCTGCAGCCCCTGCACTTGAGCAAACATCAAGACTGGCTGGTCAAAACTCCTGTTTATTTCATGTTTTATATTGAAAAAGCCTTGAAGGAAAAAGGCACATCAAAGACGCTGAGATGGAATAAATTTTCTTGGCAAATTTGGGAGACGGTTATTGTATTTTGGCGTGAGATTTCATATTTTAGTGGATAGAATTAAGGACTTTAACAGGTCCTAGCAGCTGCTCACTGAGGCTTGGTAACCATAATTAGGATTGGCACTTTCAAGCATGCTCTTAGTGACCAGGGAGTCCAGACAAGGCTCTCTCAGTTTGGGGTTTGAGGCTATGCTACACCAAAGAAAAAGGTCATTCACAATCAAGGTCTCAAGGGGAGCTTTTTAAAGGCCCTTTCTCCTTCCAAATCAATCACAATTTCACAGGCAATTCTTCAAAGACTGTTAGAGAGTGCAATGACCTATTGCCATCTGTAGCCTCAGTGTCGAAGTGAGGTAATTTGCAAACTATTGCAGAATTGAAATGGCATCTTCATGATTTGTGTTCATGGTTAATGTAACTATTGATAAACAATTTTGAAAATGGCAGAGCTTTCCATGTGTATGTGTCAACGTGAGAACAGTTTATTTCACGTTTGTTTTAGGATAAAGGAACTGACCCTAACTATTCAGAACTGGCCTTGTTTCTGTCTGCGCTCGTGAACGTCACTGTAGTGAAAACAAACGTTTAACCTGTATTACTTCAGAAATCAAAGAAGGCCCAGATGTTTTAAATAATTTACATTTGAAAGGCTCGGGTGAAATCGACATGCAGGGGCATTTTCAGCAGGGATAAAGGCGCTGAATCTCTAGCCCTACATGCAGGTGGTGACAATCTAGTGACAATCCAGCATTTTTCTGGCCTTAATCCTAATGTTTTTCATGCTGCAGTTTATGTAACTGAAATGTAGAACATTATATGCAGCACTCGTGCCTGGCTGGAGTGATATACATCCATATTGCTGGCCATGGCATGCTCATCTTTCTGGAGCAGCAGAGTGGATTAGGAGTTGGATGGTTTTCAGAATGATCTTCTCAACTCTCAAACGACCCCCTCCCTGTGGCCCTGGCACACACAGCCAGCTGAAAAGTGATTGTGACTGAAATAAATGTATCTTGAAATTAAATTTAACACTTGGCACATTTTGAAAGCATTGGTTAGTGTTTATCCCCATGTCCTATGTAGGGGGGAAATGTGAAATAGCATTAACAGATGGAGTTTTCTGTAAAGAGGCCGAAAAGGCAGCAGACAATTCCAGTGATACCTGCTGGTTTAAATTATTATTTTTTCAATAAAAAGGTCTATACATTAGATTACTGTTTGGTCCCTTTTTAATTAGAATTTCAGAATCTGAAACAATTAGTCTGAAATGATAAGCTAAAATAATTATTTGATTAACTCATGAGTTAATTGAATGACAGAAAACTAATGACAAGTTTTATAATTTAGTAACTGCTTGAACTTTGGCAGAACTCAGGCAGAAATTAAGAGTGCTCAGATCGATCGGCCACCGACCGCTATCGGCCGATATTTGCTCTAAATAGTTTGATCGGTGGTCTCTGTAAAGGCCGATCAGAAGATGCAAAACACGCAAGACAATATCTACGTTTCTATCTGTATAAATAACCTGAAGACTCAGACTAAGGAAAGCAGCATTCAGTTGGTTGCAATCTGCAACCTCACTAAATCCTACACAATCATTACATAAAATCTTACAGAAATCATTAAGTTAATGAAGGTAAGAGTAAGTTATTATGTTTTAATGACAAAACATTTTTTTTTATAATGTTTTTATTAATACACGTGCAATTTGGTACTTAAAATAATTTCTGCGGAGACAGACATGACACGGAAATCCCTGTTGCATGGCTGATTATTTTTTACTAAATTGAAAAAGTCTTTCAATATATAATATGCAGTTTTACATGAGAAGAGTCAATGTTAACCCACTGTAGCTTCCTTTAGCCTATGAGGATTCCTTCTCTTCCAGTGCAATATGAAGGGACAATGAAGCAGCATATTTTATATATATATAAACAAACAAACAAACAAACAAACAGTCACCTCAGAGGTTAGATTTGCATTTGTGTTGAGATTTGTACATACTGTATTTTATACTTTTTGCAATGTTGGATTAGTGCAGAATGGCCAGCAAATTTCACAATAAAAATATACTTTGGTCATATCAAATAGCAGAAAAGCACTTCATAGGACGTGTTGCTGGTATAGGATTAATGAAACCTCCACGTCTTCTATTATTTATGGATGTTTCATAAATATCCAGGAGCAGAAAAGTCAGTGCAAAATAAATAAGGCAACTGATGAGCTGAAAAGAAACATTTAGAAAAAAAAAAAAACAGGTCGGTATTTTATAGCAAGTGAGTGTTTTGGCAGCCTGAGCACACTGAGCCTTTATACTCTTTACAGTAAATTAGCCTACATTATGTTTTGGGGCTTGACTATGTTATACTTCAAATCAGGAGCTGCTGGGTACACATTTAAGTATGATTTAATCAAAGGCGACTGTTTTCTAGAGCAATACATTGAAAACGACTGGAAATATGATTGTGTGAGTTAAACTGGAGTTCATTAGAAAGTAAAGCAAAAAAAAATGTTATGGGATATTTTTAAATGTCTGCCATGATAATGAATGAGTGGTGGACATGTTAACTCCCTACATGTATTAGCTGTGAAGCTGACCTATAAAGAACTGAATGTGTGGCATGTCTTCCTTACCAAATCATCCCATCGCTATTGTGTCAGCTTGCAAAACTGAAGCCATGTAAATAGGGTGAAGTCAGTAAAGGTCAACCACCCCTTTTTCTTCTCTTCCTACAGGGGGCATCTTCGAAACGCTCGAGAATGAGCCCATTAGTGTTGAAGAACTGGCCTTTAAATTTGCTGTAACCAACATAAACAGGAACCGGACCTTAATGCCAAACACCACATTGACCTATGACATCCAGAGAATAAACCTGTTTGACAGTTTTGAGGCCTCAAGAAGAGGTAAGGATGATTACAATCTTCAAGCTTTTCATGTTGAAGAATCAATAAAAGAGATTGTTTTTGACTCAAGTGTCTCTCCCATTATTTTCTCTCTCCACTGTGTTTCATTACTCCAGCCTGCGACCAGTTGGCTTTGGGTGTTGGGGCCGTATTTGGCCCCTCTCACAGCTCATCTGTCAGTGCGGTCCAGTCTATTTGTAACGCCCTGGAAGTCCCTCACATCCAGACACGCTGGAAACATCCCTCAGTGGACAACAAAGACAGCTTCTACATCAACCTCTACCCTGAATACACCTCCATAAGCCGAGCTGTGCTGGACATAGTGCAGTACTACAAGTGGAAGACGGTCACTGTTGTCTATGAAGATGCAACTGGTGAGTCAAGATGAGATTTGATGACAGGAGACATATGGTGTTAATCCCGGAGGGAAAACCAGTTATCAAAACATGCAGCAAAGCATAAAAGCACATCAACAGCATATGTCAGCAGCGACTTCAGTTCATATATTTATAAAACTGCCATTTACAAGAATGTGGGAATTGGTTGTTATATTTTTACCTGTGTGAATTCTGTACATGTTTGTGTGATGTAGTATAACCGCATTAATGTGTTTCATCATTTTATCTATGTTATAATAACAAGGTGCTCAGATTTTACTGACCACTAACGCTCATTTATCTTCAAATACTGGTCAGAGGACCTCAATATGACACATCAGCTTCTAGGAACAATGATGGGAAAATACCACACTATGGTACAAAGAAACAGGGCGAATAGTCTTTTTTTCTTTTTTTTTTTTTTGTAAGGTTCCTAATTGAGTGAAATGACCCATAAGTATCTAAGTGGCAGCCATGATAAGAGCTGGTCGAATTCTCTAAATGCTAAGGAAAGGTGCTTCAGTGGTTCCTTTCTTATCTTGTCCCAGAATTCCTTGCAGCAGCAACATTTAAAGAGGCCGGCCGTTCACGAAAACAAAGATAGCGCCTGGTGTAAGTGCAGTCGGATTCTCTTTGCACAGTGGCTGTCCTTATATCCTAAAAAATTCTGCTTCACATCTCTCCTTGACCTCAAGAAAGTCAAGGAAAAGACATAGGATGTAATTTTCCTGACTGTTCGACCGCAGCCTTTGTCTCTCTTTAGACATGACAATGTTGATGTTTTGAAATTTAGAATTGATTCTCAAAATCATCAAACCAAAGAGATTCTTTAAAAAATGTTCTCACCGTTCAGTTGGCGGCTTTATGGTCTTTTTGCTATTGATTCTATTGTAAAGCTTATAAATGATGTAGCTTTGTTTTAATGGTGATATATAACATAATATGGATTACACCAGAGATTCACTGTGTGCACTGTTGAAATGCTATGGTTAACAACAATCAGCTGACTCATAGATTAACTGATCAACAGAAAATGAATAGACAACTCTTTTGATAGTTGACTAATCAATTAAGTTATTTTTCAAGCAAAAATGCAAAAAGATTCTCTGTTTTTCTTTGTTTAAAATCTTTGTAAATGTGATGTCTTTTGTGTTTTGGACTGTTGGTCAGACAAAACAAGCAATTTGATGCAATTTGGCTCTGGGAAACTATTTTTACATCATTTTATGGACTAAATGATTAAAAGGATTCACCGTAAAAATAACTGACAGATTCTATGAAAATAAAATAATTGTTGCAGCCCATTTATAGCATTAATTATAATGTTCACTGTGCACTGTAGCAATTTACCATCCTGTCAAGTCAGAGTAGCAAAATACTACAGTTTAACCCTCCACAGACATGCAGAGTTTGCAGCAGTAGGCCTACAGTCTATGATACAAACATTAAAACATCCCCATGTGCCAAATGATACTTTAATGCCAAGGAATCAGCAAAATGTGACCATGTAAACTGCACTTGAAAATAATGTCATAAAAAGATCATGTTTAAGAGAAAAATATGTACAGGCCTGTGTGTAATTCTGTCAAATAATGAATAATCATCCAGTCTCCAGACTGCTGCAGCCCACAGAAAGCGGGGACAAGTCTTACCTTGGGAAGAGCTTCTTCTTGTATTTGCAAACTCACAAGCAGAGACTAATATTCTCTCACAGTGTGTCTGTCTGATGGCATTTTGTAATCCTGCTGTTAAAAAAATGATGAACTGGTTCACTGCAGCGTCAAAACTCCCGCCATCATGTGATCCTCAGGGAGGTTCAGCCCCAAATACAGCGGCTCCAACACACCAAACTCACGAGCCAACCACGAGCCTGGTTACACCTGCTCCGACCGGAACATCCCATTAGTTAAAGTGCGTTTCTGCCATAGGCCGTTTTGATCGTTTTATTTTGAAAGTGCGTGCCGGAAGTTTGGACGTGTCCGTAAATGACGTCACTGGACGAATTGAGTTAAAGATAATTAAAAGACTAAATAAAACCTTTCCAGGTGGAAAATGTAGCACTGAGGTAGGAACTTGATACAGAAAAAAAATCCAAAATTCATAGTTATTATTATAAAAAAAATATAAAATTAGCGTTAACATGAAATAAGTTCCGCAGTTCAGACATTTTTATATATTGATATTGTTCGGATGTACTGTTGCATTTAAAATTTGGAAGATTTTAAAAATGTTGCGATATTTAGTTCACCTCAGCGGATATAACATTTTCCCAGATATCACTGCCGATTAAATGCACTAATGTCTGCGTTAAGGCTAGGTGGAGATTGACGAGTGAATTAAGAATCGAGTGTTCACTGCCCTCCAGTGGCCACAGCGAGGAACTGCAACGTTAAAAAAATTTGTCAAAAAGTTAAAAATGAGTAAAATCAGCATCCACTGAATAAACTCAAAAGCATGCTTTTAATACTTTCAAAATACAGTGAACAAACTGAAGCAATAAAAAACAAAATAACCGAAAAGATTATTATGTTAATTGTTGTGGACACAGGTAAAAAAGGTAAAACCTCGGCCTCCTGCAGTGCCCATTATAGTTATTTGCTGATGATAAAGTCGTTTCTCAGGCAAATAGGAACCCATAGGAGGTGAGTTTGCTAACAGCTGCGGCACTAGTTTAAATTCAGTTTAGTTTAAAGCTTAAATGTACCTTGGGTTTTCTGCCCATATTCTCAATTAAATGGCTGTGAACTGCATTACTGCATAGGTTACATTCACACACCTGTACATAAATGAAGATACAAGGATGATGAGTCTGTTTCCGTGCAATAACTGTAGTTCTTTATTTATCATATGCACAACAATTACAGTGAAGCAGTCATTGCAATGGAAATCTTGAATCTGACTCCCTCCTACAATTCACTTATAATGTATAAAAAGAGAAAAATGCAAGTAGAAGTAGGACTAAAAGAAAGAGTGTGGGTTTGTTGAGTCTAATGATGGTCTCCTTGTCTTCAAATTTAAGGACTTATTCGTTTGCAAGAGTTGATCAAAGCTCCATCCAGATACAGCATTAAAATCAAGATCCGCCAGCTGCCAACTGGAAGTAAAGACGCCCGTCCTCTGTTGAAGGAGATGAAGAAGGGGAAAGAATTCTACGTCATCTTTGACTGCTCTTACCAGACATCAGCTGATGTTCTCAAGCAGGTGAACAGCATCTACCAGCTTAGAAGAGGTCATTGTCCTCAGGGTTTAGTTCACAACTTGATGCCTAAAATGCAATGTTCTGCCAGAAATCCGATTACAATATTTCAGTGGAGAATAGTATCTCTGTTATTTTGGTGTACCTGCCTTACTTTTGGTTTAATATTCACTACTTGCAAGATTAGTCAAATTCTGTCCCCTTCAGGAATCCTGTGTTCATTTCCAAATCCAAGCAGAGGCTATTTTTGAGCCAGACGTACACATTTAGAACCAAAAGCTGCGCAGAGGTTTAATTGGAAACACTGCTCTAACACGAGCAAAGTGTGACATATACTCACTTGGATACTTGTTAATGCAAATCATGCAAACAATACAAAATGAGGCAATTCGGAAAAAGGATGGAATATGTAATTTGCAAGAGTCCCTGGGTATAGATATGGTTGCATGGTGTTGGGGAAAGAAAATATTATTTATGTGGGCTGGAGCAAAACTCTGTGGATGTACAGTCGGGAAAACTGTGACCCAGTCCTTCATCTCTCATTCTGTTCAGATCTTGTCCATGGGGATGATGACTGAATATTACCACTTCTTCTTCACCACACTGGTAAGAAAACTGTTATCAAGCCACCTTTTTGAAATTTCTCTCAAGAACACATTATTTAACATTTTATTTGACATATGAGCCCAGGAACTTTGACTCTTAAGGTTTCCCTTTGAAACTGGATTGAAAAACCTGATGGATATGTGCAGTGGTATTATGCTACGTAGTTACACACTGTTCTATTGTCTTAATCAAGTGTCATTTTATCCTACGTAAGCTTAGATGTGTGTGTTCACCTTGAGAGTCTGTTATGCAAAGATTATGCAGATGAACTCGAACATCTGTGGTTTGTTTTATAATAAGATTGCTGGCTGTTTTCTGTGCCTTTGGCATAATTCCACCATATTATGCTGTATATTGTTCCACACTTTTAATCAAGTGTCCCTTTACCCTTACTGAGTAAAAGTCACATCTACTTTTGGGTACTTTTCAGCAGAATCACATTAATTCTGATGATGTTGTTGGACTTCTACAGGACCTGTTCGCCCTCGACCTGGAGCCGTATCGCTACAGTGGGGTCAACATGACGGGCTTCAGACTGCTCAACATAGACAGCCCTCAGGTGGCCTCGGTGGTGGAGAGGTGGGCCATGGAGCGACTGCAGGCTCCCTCCAAAGCTGAGACTGGAATGATGGAGGGGATGATGACAGTGAGTTTACCTTTACCTTCCTCATGGGAAAGGTCTACGGTTAGCCACATGCTCAACAGATCACTGAAAGACCATTAATTCTATATAGAGATAAACGAGAAATGGAAAATATATGGACAGTCTATGAGCTGGAAACAAGTTTGTCATCAGTGAATTTGATTTCCCTGTTGTTGTTTCATTTTGTCCGTATGTGTGTGCATGGCAACATCAGATCATTTTATTTCCACATTTTCTACAAATTCAGGTAATTAATTATTAATAAAATTATTTAATTAGTGATTAAAGCTTCCCAATTCTTTATATTTTTTGAAATGGCAAAGGAATAAACATAATGACCGAAGCATCTCTCAATTAAGTCAAATATGACATTTTATTTACATATTGTTAACTTTGCGAGTCAATCTTGGCCGAAAACGATACTCTAATATCAAATAAGGCCATTCTAAATATCCAGACATAATCACTGAGATTATATGTGAATGTATAAAATATATATGCTGCTTATTTTGGGAAGCTGTACACAACCTTCACACAGAATGAATGGGAGCCCCTCATCGCCCACACTTGAATCAGAATCCAGCAACCTTGTTGCTTTCTGATTGTTTGTACAATCAGAAAGGTACTTATACTCCTATAGATTTGCTCACCAAATTGTGCTCACTTTTGGCTGGTTTCGGGTGCCTGCTTGATTTGTCTCCATGTAGTTTGTAAAACCATCGCTGCAGTTTTTGGGTATGCTTCGAGAAACCGTAAGGTGCTGTGCATGTACACCAACAGTCCTGAGGTGATAAGTGCACGGCATGATTGTGATCCCCGCTGATGGGTGACTACGGCCGTGTTTCTCTTTCAGACTGAAGCAGCTCTGATGTACGACGCTGTCTACATGGTGGCTGCTGCCTCGCAACGCGCCTCCCAGATCACTGTCAGCTCCCTTCAGTGCCACCGACACAAACCCTGGCGCTTTGGATCACGCTTCATGAGCATGCTCAAAGACGTGAGTTTGGTTCGTGAATGTGAGACACCCGCCCCTCTTCCTCCATCCATCCATCCGTTTCACAGCCTGCCGCCTCTATCTCATTTCCTTGGGTGCCAGGAGCAGAAACAATAGAGTTAGAAGATCAGATGTGATGAACCAGGAATATTTCTCTTCAGGAGATAGGGATTGACGTCATGTGCTGCATGTTGGAGGTCTCTTGGATTAGTGGGCTGTCAAACGGCTACAGATGAGAGTTGCAGCATTTTATATGAATGTTTCATATAAACAGGATAAGATAATAAAGAACTTAATGCCCATTTTAAGAGACCCTCTAGGCCCTTGTTTTAAGTCTAGAGGATGCTATAGTAAGTATCCTGTAGTATGGATCTCTGGTAATTGAAAATGTATTAAATTCAGTTTGAACTATTGATCTGATAGCAGACAGGGACAGAAGCACATTTAAAAGCAAAGTCCAGTGGAAATGATCCCAGTTTAATTGTGGAAGCAGACTTTCTCAGCTCTGCTAAGACATGTTCATTTCAATTTGATAGGCTCTGTTGTTATACTGCACTCTTTTATTAGATGTTTCTTTGACAAATGAGCTTTTCAATTAGTAGGAACAGAATATTGAAGGAAACAGTCAATGCCAAGAGCCCAGAGAGTGGAGGCTGAGTAAATCAACTTTTCTGCTATAGCCTCAGCAGATATTCTCTCTAATTAGATTGTGATCAGCATTTTTACAGAAATACACTGGGGTATAAAATATGAGCTTCTTGTCTATTGGTGATTAACAGTGTGTTGTTCTGCGTTCTGTCTTTTACTGGATAAACAAGACACCCTATATCTTCTCAAGCATTATTTTTATTACAGCACATTCATTTAAAAGGATCATACTGGGGTTTTCTCTCTCTCTCTTAAGCCCATTTACTACAAATCATATCTACTTTACACTGCCAGCCTATGTTTTCCAAAACTTACCATTTCATTTTTAGCCATCATTGTAAAGGCTTAGCAAAGGCACGATTGACAATCAGGCAGGGAACTGAGAAGAAATGGCCAGTATATATACTGAGGAGGCTGATAAGGAGAATGAGGGGCAGGTGTGTGGGCAGGTGGAGCTCAGGTGACTGGGGAAAGGGGAGAAGAGCTGAGGACAACTGCTGGAGGGTGAAGGAATAGCAGGGTCTAAAATGACAGGAGAGGTAAGTGGTCGGAAAACAGGCAAAATATTGAAACTGACATTAGGAACTGATACAAGCCATGGCACTTTGTCCATTCATTTTATTTTATTTACCGTATCAAGATCAACTTTCTTAAATCCGTCACAGTGAACATCTTTTTTATCAGTTATCATTGTGTTGTCTGCCAAGTCTCATTTTTACCCATGAGACACGTTTTCTGTGTATCCGCTGACATGTTTTTGTTGGTTCTACCAAAGCTTGACTTGAGAATTTTTGAACTTCTTTAAATGTATGTATTTATTTTACAATGGTTTACATTAATTTCCCATGATCCTTCTCCCTTTCTCTTTGAGAGTTTGGTTGACAATCAGACATGATGTTCACTGTGGTTAATTACTTCATTTAAAGTCTCTGCAAGGTGAACATGATACTATAGAGAACAGAGTCGCTGCCAAATAAAACACTGGTTTATTTGGAAAATGATCAGCAGTTGCACAGTATACAGAATTGAAGTTAAAATGGTTAACACATTCTGACATGTTCCGAAGAGATTGTATTTTACGACTGTGTTATCTGAAGAGCCCTTCAGTAGACACTGAGTCCAGGGGTGCTGCTCTGTAGCTCAGCCTGCACTCTGCTCTCGTGGGGGAGGGAAGGCAAAAAGACAATTTCCCCTGCAGGAATCAATGCTGTGTCTCATATTCAATACTAAAAGTTAAGTTTTGCGGAGAAAGTTTCATTAGGGAACTCCCAGCTCAAGAAGATTAGGTTCAGCAGTGTGCACATAGACTGTTTCCTTAATTTACAAATGTACATACAGAGCATGCTCGTTTGAGAGGGTGTAGAGGTCAGAGGGAGGAGTGGAAAAAGCAAATGAGTTTTTATCAATGTGATGCTCATGGTCTGTCCAGTATGTTCAGTGAAGTCTCAGTGGTGTGTTTAAATCTCATTCTTATCCTTTTTATCATCTGTACTCTGCAATCCAAGAAGATCCATGTCATTGCTACATGTACAGTAATGACACCAACACATGGTCGAGACAGACACACTTTTGATTGGTGTGGATTTAAAAAGAGACTTAATGACAGGAATAAAGCTGGACTTAGGGGTCAAGTAGATCTCACAGATGTGTGCAATCAGACTGCGTGAAGCGGTCTAATCAAAGAGCAACTTCACTAAATGATATCCTGTAGCCTTCTATAGATGCAAAAGATCTTTGCATTAGAAACTTATGTCAGAAACCTTGCAAAGGGGATAACGTTCCTCATGATCTTGTTTGTTTGTGTGCTTTTTCGCGTGGCACAGTCAGTAATATGCATTTCTCTTTGTCTGGAGCCAACATGTATTTTATTTTGAATTTAAATCATAATTTAAAGCTTGTGAAGCAGCGAAGAACTTTTGAATGATGAAGTTTTTGTTTTGTATACTGCTTGTTGCACGCACTAATGGCTCAGGATGCATTTGTTGTGGTTCCAGTAGATTGAATGGAATTATTTTCACTTACAAACTGACTGACGTCAGTTTCTGCAAGAACAAGATAATGAAACACAAAGGCTCAGTGTTGTTTGGCATCTCTTAATACAGCTGTGGTTCGGAGTATTTTGTAGAACCTAATGCATGTTGTGACATGACGCTAAATTCTTTAGTTCAACCAGATTTTTTGATGATATTACATTTATAGTCAATTATTGCAGCGAGAGACAGTTTATCCAAAAACCCAATAAAATCTTTCCCTCTTCCCACAGAAGCCATTTATTTATTCAGTTTCAGTGTTATTTGTGGTGGTTTGGAGCTTCTGACAGTACCATGTGCTCAGTGGCATTTGGTTTGAGTCACTTCAAGGGCCCCAACATGTCCTTTAAAAATAAACAAGTCACACAGCTCCTCTCCCATATAACGGCTTTATTTCCCAAATGTATACTTGGCTTTTGTTTTCGGCTTCTGTTCATTGGAAAAACCTAACAGCTATGTCCCTTTTCAAACATAATAACAGTTTATTACTGTTACGCTTACTCACAATAATCCACAGGGCTTGTTGTGATCACTTTCACTGACAACTACTTTCTTCCAACCAACTGTCTTTTGTTTGTGCAGAAGGAAGAAACTGTTCACAACAAGTTGTATATATTATAATAAGTTACCTAGTTTTTCAGTGATAATATCTAAAACTCTGTTTTTTGGGGTGAACTGCCCCTTTAATCATATTTTCAGTACTCTTTGATTTGCAGCCATAAAAAAATGGAAATCATGAAATACCATGGGCTGAATGCTGGCAAATTTACAGTAGATAAATTGATTTGTAGATATGCCATTTTCGCATAAAGAAACTGGCTTCTCAGCTTCCTCTGTCAGCACAGCTCTGAGATGCCGCTCATATTTCTAAGCCCTCTGTAATAGAGATTTAACCTGACTGTTATTCAACTGAGCTCACTTCATTATCAACTGCATTCAAATATCTCTGAGCTGTGCTGCCCACCCGCTGCTCTCTCCTCAGACAGAGGCCATGCCTGCCTGCTCCACTTACGTCAACATCCGCCATGTTACATACTCAGTCACTTTATATTTCCATTGAGGATCCAGCCAATGCAAAAATATCCATTAAGATGCAGTTAGCCTTGGTCATGTTCTTTTCTTAAGTAACACTCATCAATTATTCATTTTTTAAGAATTGCTTTCATTTTTCCAGGCTTCTGCTTTACTTTACATCTATGTATACGACAATAAAAACTGAATTCTTTGGTTTTGTGTCCTGCCCTCTCTTTGCCACAGGCACAATGGAACGGCTTGACGGGACAAATAACTATAAACAAGACAGACGGCCTGCGGAAAGAATTTGATTTAGATGTCATCAGCCTAAAGGAAGATGGCTTGGAGAAGGTGAACTGTCTGACTTGTGTCTATACTGATAGTTCAGGCTGTTATTGTATACATTCAAGCAGATCTCAACACAGTAGGGAAATATAGACAATTCACTGTAACCTCCTCTTTTTCTAAAGTTGCAGAAAGATGACTTGTCTGTAAAACTATATTCAGAGTCTTGAAATCTGGTGTCCTAATTATGCCTATAACTGTTTTGACACATAGCTCTTGCAAATAGTTGTTGCTGTCATTTTAAGCTCAAAGGTTTGTGGATGTTTCTTTAATCACATTGACAATGCTGCTCTCAATTTTGGCAGGTCATTAACAGGCCTGTTATCTGTTAATGACAGATCTCTTCACTACAAAGAAATTAAACCTAGGGAGGTTAAAACAGTTGGAAGTAAAGATTGAAACGAAATAAGAGCTGTAACCCGATGAGTTATTATTTTCTACATTTGTCTTTAAGCCTAAATTCACCATCATTGTTTATTGTTTTGTTTTTTTTGTTACATTCAGGGCTCTGTAATTAAAATGCTTTTTCTTTATTATTTCTGCAAGACAATCGCGGGCAACAACCGCCTGAATAAAGTGTGGAAAAAGGTCTGTACTTTAGCTGCCTCAGCAGAGTAAAGGAATATTGACACAGTTTTCTACCCGCTGCCCTCTTTGATGTCTCCCCTTTTTCTAAAAAATAAGTTTTAGGTTCTGGAGGGAAGAAATGCTCAATATTTCTGTACTATACATTGCATTTCAAGTTTTATAAGATATAATATTTAACGTCCTTTTTTCCCTCCCCCACTCTTTCATCTCTGTTTGTTCTTCCATTGTAACTTTTCTGCTTCCTAGTACTTTTCCCTTCTTGGCACTCATTTCCTTGATCATATGAAGGTGACTCGGGCAACTACATATGGCTCTTTGATGTCCAGTCAGTATGGTTATTTGGGTATTTTATTCTTTACAGATTGGCGTGTGGAACTCCCAAACAGGCCTTAATTTAACAGAAAACAACAAGGACTCATCCACAAATGTGACTGACTCAATGGCCAACAGGACCCTCATTGTCACAACTATTCTGGTATGAATAGGAATAAAATCATTATTATACAGCATTTGATCTGGAGCTTTCTTGATGTTGATGAGTCTACAATGCGCTTTGTTCCAGGAAAATCCATATGTCATGTATAAGAAATCTGATAAGCCGCTGTATGGAAATGATCGCTTTGAGGGCTACTGCCTGGACCTGCTCAAGGAGCTCTCCAACATTTTGGGCTTTTCCTATGAGGTAAAGCTGGTGTCTGATGGCAAATATGGAGCTCAAAACGACAAGGGGGAGTGGAACGGTATGGTGCGAGAACTCATCGACCATGTGAGTACCAGTCAACGTTATAAGTGACAGAATATCTGTGAATATGTATGTGTTTATGACTGTGGCTCTGCTTGATGTTTGTGTCCTGTGCCAGGTGGCCGACCTCGCCGTGGCCCCTCTCACCATCACTTATGTGAGAGAAAAGGTGATCGATTTCTCCAAGCCCTTCATGACGCTGGGGATCAGCATCCTCTACCACAAACCCAACGGCACCAATCCAGGAGTGTTCTCCTTCCTCAACCCACTGTCTCCTGATATCTGGATGTATGTGCTGCTGGCATGCCTCGGTGTCAGCTGTGTGCTGTTTGTTATTGCCAGGTAAACTGCCACTTGAAGAAAACAGTGAAACTATTTGATTTGAAGTTATATATTTTGCTAAAAATACACTTGACAAGCTTTACTAAATAGGCCACTTAGCAGCAAGAAAGCAGTTTCAAACTACAAATTAAACCTAATTAAAATGTTGTCAGTTTTCCTTTATAAAAAGGATAAAGCTAATGCTGATAAATGGGATCATAGGATTAGTGTGTGTGTATAAAAATCCTCATCTATAACTTATTACTTACTTACCAGAATTAGATTTATATTTTCATTATGCGTGGTTTCGCTTTAAGCAATATTGTTTTGCAAAATTTCACTTCTGTTGAACATTTTCACTTCCTGCATGCAATAGGCCATTTAGATTAAGGAATAGGCAACCATTCATTTTGGCTGCAACGGGGACCTAAAGATTCGTTGCACACTGGTGCAGTAACTGAGCATAGTCATGTTTTTGTGTCTTTGGTCAGAATTGAGTCAGAACGATTTTTGCCAGTTTGAATTATGTCATTAACATGAGCTGGAAAATGAGTAAATACTAGTTGTTTTGCCACAGACCTAAATATAATATTTTCTTGTCATCATCAAGTCTTCTTTTTTTTGACATTATTAATTGTGACTGTTTAATTCTTCACCTTCAGGTTCACTCCCTATGAGTGGTACAACCCTCACCCCTGCAACCCAGACTCAGATGTGGTTGAAAACAACTTCACTCTTATAAACAGTGTCTGGTTTGGAGTTGGAGCACTTATGCAGCAAGGTATACTTACTGTAATTATAATTGTTTCATGCTTTAGGCTGTTTTCATACCTGGCAGAAGTTTCTCTTTAGTAGAGCACCTTCAACTATCACCTTCATACATAGAATAATGTTTTTGGTGTGCCTAGGAAAAAAAATAAGGTAGTCAGTGTTGTGTCTATTTTTTGTTACATACTGAAGTCGTTATTGTTTGTAAAATTCATAATGTACCTTGTGTTGTTATCTTACAGGATCCGAACTGATGCCTAAGGCCCTCTCTACGAGGATAGTTGGTGGAATATGGTGGTTCTTTACATTGATCATAATCTCCTCATACACTGCCAACTTGGCTGCCTTCCTCACTGTGGAGAGAATGGACTCACCAATCGACTCTGCAGACGACTTGGCCAAGCAAACCAAAATAGAGTACGGTGCCGTAAGAGACGGCTCCACCATGACCTTTTTTAAGGTAACCTTCTGTCCACTGTACAGTAAATGGGAAAGTAACTGTACACCAGTCGGGGGAGGGATGCAAACAAAAACACCACTTTTGATTTTAATTAGCCTGACAAGTTTGACCCCTTGAGCCATCAGTCCTCAGTCATTACAGTCACATGTCATGCGCTGTCTGAAGGGTTGGCAGAAAATGGAGTTTGGGAAAAAAAGAGTAGGGTTAAAGTTTAGTGTCTTAGAAGCTTCCTCATACATGCACTCTAACAAAAACCTGTGGGCAATTTTTCCATTAAGGTGTCATGGATTTATTGTTTTGGTTGTAGCACAGCAACCAGTTTATCTGAATTTGCAGAGAAAATTGAATGAACGTGGGCAGATTTGTACCCACTTATCACATTTCATGTCCTGCCATGCATCAGGAAGATTGCTCCAGACAGCAGACAGTCTCTGAATACGGTTTCATTTGAAATATTAGAAACATGCATCAAACGTGTATTTACCACATGACCATGCATCAACAGTATATGCTTTGTGTTGTTGTTTGTTGTTGACCATCCAGATTGCATTATGTTCAACTTCCATAAATCCCGATTCTGATTCAACAGAAATCTAAGATCTCAACTTATGAGAAAATGTGGGCATTCATGAGCAGCAGGAAAAACACGGCCTTGGTGAAAAACAACCGAGAGGGGATTCAGAGGGTCCTGACCACAGACTACGCTCTTCTGATGGAGTCCACCAGCATCGAGTACATCAGCCAGCGTAACTGCAACCTCACACAGATTGGAGGCTTGATAGATTCAAAGGGCTATGGAGTGGGAACCCCGATTGGTAAGAATGATGAGTAACAAACTACACGGCAACAATTACAACCAATAAATGCTCCCTTATCTGTCTACGAAACAACAAACGCTGGTAGTTGCAGTAATAATGGTTTTCATCCTGCTGTAGGCTCCCCTTACAGAGACAAGGTCACCATCGCCATCCTGCAGCTTCAGGAGGAAGGGAAGCTGCACATGATGAAGGAGAAATGGTGGAGAGGGAATGGCTGCCCAGAGGAGGACAGCAAAGAGGCCAGTGCCCTGGGTGTGGAGAACATAGGTGGAATCTTTATTGTGCTGGCAGCCGGACTAGTCCTCTCGGTTTTTGTAGCAATTGGAGAGTTCATTTACAAATCCAGAAAAAACTTGGACATCGAGGAGGTGAGTGTTGGTCAGTGCGAATGGCACAACAAGTATTAACACACTCGACTCGACTCCATCGCAGACTGTTATGAACCTACTACACATTTGCGTTGTCGTTGTCTTCAGAGGACTACAGTAATCACTGGGCCAAGTCTGAATGTGTTGAACTGCATTGTTACAATCAAAACAGAAATACTTTTTAACGCAGAGTTTAGTGTTTTCAGTAGTTTTGATGTAGAGCACATGAACATTTTAGTCTTAATTGGAAGAATACATTTGAACCCCTTTTTATGATGACAGATGGTTGTTGACTTCTGACATCATGACACTTGACCATCTTGGCCTTGCTGTTTTTTTGCAAAAAAAAAATGTAACATTGTAATATTGTTTTGTGTGAAAAAAAATTTGTCATTGTCATGCCATGATATTGTGGGTAAGTGATGGTAAGTTGTATCTTTTGAGGCATGTTTGCCATGTTAATTTCAACAACTGCAGTAGGTTTGAGAGTATTCTGTTATAAAATATTTGCCATTTTCATATTTATAGCGCACAGAAACTTTGACAAAACAACACTACTTCTTACCACTTTTGTATTTACTCATGTATTTAAAAAAAAAATGTATTCAGTGACAGTTATTTCCAATTTGTTTATGAATGAGTGCTCCCTCAAGACTTTATTCAGTTGCTTGACACTCAGGCCATCCGTTGCTTACTGTCTATACTCTTTTTTTTTTTTTTTTTTTGCTTTTTGTATCATACAAAGCTCATAAACATGCATGTATAAGTTTTGTCACGTTGCAATTGTTTCAGAATGACTAAAGATATGTGAGAACATTACATCCTTTAATCTTTTATTTCTGGTGGTTTTGGTTTTGATTGCTCCCTTTTTCTGCATGCACAGCCTCGTCCTTTAACCGAATGGAAAAATGATCACATATTATTTTTATATGCTTACATACTACACCAAAGTCTTAGTTTTGACATACATAGATGTTGATAGCATTGTGAAACACTTCAGACTAACCAAATATTATGCATTTGCAAATCACTTTGCCCACATCCATTCACCGTTGGTGAAACATCAGCGCATCCAGGCATGCTTTTAAAACCGTTAGTTAAAATGGTTTACCAATGCACAGAATGTAAAGCAACTAATCCTAGAACAGCTAAGATATAGATAGATGGATGTAAATGTTAAAGAGGGTGGTCACTTCAGTCATCAAATTAGCTAATGACACATGCCACAGGCTCAGCAGTAACTTCTTGCAGCCCTGAATCACCTTTGTCTCTGCCTGCTTGACTCTGATCAGGCCCATATTCACCTCACTCAGGCTTAGGCTTGTAAATAACATCCTCATTAAGCAGTGGATTGCAAACACATGTTAAACACTCCTGGTTTAAAAATGTACAGGCCCTGTCACACAGATTAGAAAATCCTGCAGATGTAATGAAATTCTTCTTCCTCCAAATCTGACAGGTAATACTGAGCCTTGCTTGTTTTGTCTCTGCATTATAGGGTTTGAGTCACATTCAGGACGATGTGACAGAATTTCAGGTTTTAAATAATTATGCCTATGCCCAAGGATGGTTACGTGGGATACATAAAGAACAATCGTTACCTCAATTTATAAAAACGATGTTGTTGTTTTTAGGTTGTGTTTGTCCAATGCCACGTCATAAATACCTGCAGTGAGTCAATTAGCAAAAATCAGGACTCATCTGGTGCAGATTCAGGTACCACCCCTGTGTAAATACAGCACAAATCATACAAGAGATTACAGAACTTTATAATGCTCAACTCTGAATGGCAAACACTCAGCTGTTACAGTCTTTTTAGAGTCTCAGTTGTTGAAATAGTATGACGCCAGGTGAAAATCAAACAATCATCAGGAACTCTACTGTTGAAGATGTTTTTAAGTCCAATGGATTGCTTGATTTTGACTTGATAGTTGTTCAGTTTCTTTCCTTTTTTTTTTTTTACCCCTCTTTGCTTCTACAATTTTACCCCATATCTATCCTTTTGTACAGTTGATTCCTTTCAATACTGTGATGGAGGACCAGGGTTTGTCTTTAAAGTGTCAAACGACAATGAGGAGAAAAATCAAAAGCAAAGGAGAGGGCAAGATAACACAGTATGTTCATTTACCATATAAAACTCAATCAATCAGTCAATCACCATCAAGGGTATTGAATTTGTAATTAATTTGGTTTTAATGCTGTTCTATTCATTAATTTAAATTTATAAATAAAGCTGAATCCAATATCCTTGTTCAAAATGTTGGTTTAAATTGTTCACAGAGCAGAACTTTCAAACACCAGCATAAGTGCTTCAACTGAATTGCACAAGTGAACTGGTCGTCTTTTGACTACATGGAAAACATTGTCAGCATTTTGTAACTGATGTATAGGTTTTGCACTGACTCAAGTGAATTAGCAACTCAGGATCTAACATTTAATTCTAGACATGAGATATTCTTGCTGTCAATTATAATATAAACAAACATATGAAAACTTTTTCCATTGTCAAATGCATGAATAACCTACAGTATGTGACTTTGTTCGAAGGTTGATGGCTTCATTTAAACTTTGGTTTTTTTTCTGCGCTGCTAAGCTGTAAAAAGAAATGACTCAATGCTAAATCTGACTCTCACAACAGCAAAGTTAATTAAAAACCAATTATGTACTTGGCAGAATTGCAGGCATCATTTTTGCTTTTCCTGCTTGCTCTTGACACTGATAAATTCTAACAATTTCCCCATGACTGGTTAAGTAGTCGCTCTCTGAAACTGCATGACTTCTTTGACAGATCTTGTCCTGAAAGGCACTTGTGCTTCCAGTGTTACAAATGCAACACAGTGAGGACTGTTAAGACAAGAAAACAAGTGTGAATGTAATCTGTCACTGTACAACCAGCTGTTTGTTAATCTGACGGTTGCAGACCAGGGTGCTATCTTGCTGGGTTCGCCATGTCCCCTGGTTTCTCTCATTTCTCTGGGAGATTACAGTATTATGGTCCTCATTTATATAATCCTGTCAATGGGATACAGCCCCCTTCTCTGCACTACCCCCAAAATGAAGTTCATAGTGACTGCAGCATGTAATCAGTTAGGATACAGTAGCTCAACAGCTTAGAAGATTTATGTAGTGTTGCAAGAAGGTCATGGACCTTATGCTTCGATTGATTATACAAGTATTGTGTCTTTCTCTAGGAACCCTTGACCCGTGATAGTCAAACTCCAGTACTATACGGATGTCCACTCCTTAGTTCTGCATTCAGCAGTCCATGACAGAGGTTGCTGAGGCTTTTATTATTAAGATAAGATGCAGTAAATAGAAGGAATCTGAAAGCTAATTGACATATCAGTCTATAATCTGGTATTTATTGAGGTGAAGACCAATATTATCATATAAAGGATGTGGGTTTATATTGTTGTTGTTTGTGTCTGTGGCACTAAAAGAATCGGTTGTGTTAACCGGCTCCAAAAATCCAGTCAGCTCCATCAGCGCCAGATTGAATGGTGCTTCTCAATTTTATTAGCATATATGTTCTCTGCTTTAGCAATTTTGCAAGCGAGATAACTTCCAGATGTTTTAATTTCTAATCCTTGTTTTTCCCCCTCGCCTCCTGTTTCCTAATCCTTGCTACCTAAGTACTGTGGAGTCTGTCTGTCAGAGGATAATGAGTGGAATCATTGTGAAAAGTAGGTAAAAGGGACATACGTAAACCCTTTATAAAAATAAAGCCATGTATTATGTGACAAAACAGAACAAAACAAAATTAAAATGACTGGTTATTTTATTGACAGTAATCTGAGCCAACTCACACTGACAATGTTTCATCAAGATTAAAAAATAATTTAAATGTGAAAAGAAAATCTGAAAAATGACAAAGTGAGAGATCATCCAGATTTTTGGTAAAAAATGAAATATAGGCTCCGACACAGAAGATATATCAAGACAGATACAGAGTTCAAGGGGCTTTGCATTAATCTCACGTTGTAATGAGTTTAAGGTTTTGGTATTCTGATGAATTCCAGGATTGGGCTTAAACTGCTTTCATTTTGTTTGCTGGTCTTTAATCTTCTAACCCTGCGTTCTTAATCAGAACTCAGAGCAGGTTTTTAATCTCGCATGAATGAGGCCGCGGATTATGGGCCTCTGACCTTGCCATGCTGCACAGCTGCTTCCTCCTCAAATCAAGTTTCTCTTCCTGTGTAGCTTGCAAAAGAGGATAATCTTACTTTTTGCCCTACAATGCTCCAAAATCCAAACTGTGCTTAAAAGATACAAACACCGTGGAAGAATCCTAATTTTTGAAATTCAGAAATCGGTCCAATTCATAATGCTTTGGTATTTGAAGGTGATGCCAGTTTTGACAGACATCAACTTGTGGATTTCCTACAGATGTGTGTCATGGCAGCACAGGGAGATGATATCTTATCTCTGTGGCATTATCATCATCTAATCCTTTTGACTTTTAGATGCAATACCACTTGTTGCGTTTATTTGCAGTTTTGTGTGTCAGTGTGTGTGTGAGATGACTTTTCAAAGATAGGTACGAGTTTTTATTAGTCCCTTCAGGGTTTCAAGTGTAATTACCACTTTAACCTTGAGGATTGTTCAGAGGGAAACACAATCAGATTGCTTTTCTCTTTCATTGTCCCCAAGTGCTACAGTAGCTATTTGAAACAACACACAACAACAAGGCAAGCAAAAACTGTCTGAACTGAAGAGAAGCAGGAAATTCATATCAGAAGACGACAACATCTTGACAAAATAGCTTCTTCAATTTTAAAAGGGCTTAAGGTTCCTAAAATGTGTTTTCTGTGTAAAACTGGTTTGTTTGACCAAGTCTGATACAAGATTGTCTCTGAAATAAGAGGGAGAACTCAGACCAGTGTCAGTTCACATCATCTGTGAACTCCAACAACTTAAAACCCTATGAAATGTTTATTCTGGTTTGCTTTTGAAGCTCAAGGCCTGAAATTCACAGCCTGGCCCTCAGGCCATCAGCTGAACCTGGTCTACAGACACAGTAAACAACCAGCAATATAACAATAAGAAGATGAATTGTTAGTCATACAATCATTGCCACTATGCTGTGATGTTTTCTGCTCAAAGACAAATCTTTAAACAAGGCCTGTAGATTTGAGGAAGTACAATGCCATTCATTTTACACATATGATTAACTAATTTTTTGCAAGAATAAGCAGCAAAAATAATAGTGAGGTGGGGAATGTGACAAATAATGAGCAAGTAAGGATCACGTTCAAACTGATTTTTTTCCCCTCTCTTTTAATTTCTTGGTGTATCTTTGATCTGCTACTTTGATCTGAGACGATTTACATGTGCACTGATCTGCTAAAAACGATGCATAGTCTGCATAAAAACTGGGTTAGTGAGAGGGTTAAAATTATATTAGGAAAAACTCAAGCAGTGCTTGAGCCATTTGTCAGATGGGAGCATCCATGTTCTTGTATAACTGTGATTCATTGTTTACGTCTTTGTGATACACTTTACTATGAATGAAGGCAACCAGCCAGTCCAACCGACACCACCTAATGGTACCAAACGTATCTGCAGCAACATGTCTACATGCAGACCTGCACGTCTGAGCCATTTAATAACAAGTGAAGAATATCTGCTGCAGTTTTGACACTTGTGCCAAATGCAGACAATGAAACGATACAACTACAGTTACATTTTTTTGTATGTGTATGTATGTTTAAGTGTGGGGCAATACAATGGCTCAGGTGGCTTAATTTCCTTTCCTTGTCTATAAGTGGCACAGGTTATGTGTAGGACTGGTTTATTTATGACTGAACAGATCTACAAAACATTAATGTGTACATTTGTGAATAAATCACGCCCATGAGGTGCTTCGCTTCTACAAATTATTTTTAAAAAATCAGCATACAAGGCCAGCTTTGTTTAAATGACATACAAAGAATTAAACATGAACTTTATTTTTCACTAATTTACAAGTCTGTGCAAGTCTGGAACATGATATACACTTTAGTACGGTGGGGGTGGACTTTCAACTTTCTTTCTGAATATCAGTTTAGTTGTGTTGATTATGTCATTTCATAATAATACATGTTGTTTCAAGTTTTTCTTACTTTTACTCTTACTTCTTTTTACTGAAGTTTATGGCTCAAAGTGAACAAATGTTTTGCAACTTCAAGCCTTAAGGTGACAGTAATACCTCTAAAAGAATGCTCAATCTCTTGCAGATACATTTCAGAAGGAACAATTATACTGTAATACTGCTTTAGTCAGTCAATTAAGGGTCAGCATAGCGAGGTAAATAGTGTTGTACTTCCATCTACTGGCCAAACTGTGGAAATGTGCATCAATACAGGGAAATATTACTTCTTTCAAATTAAAATAAAACACTGAATGGTAATAAAATGTTGTTTATTTAAATCTGTAATCCATGAAAGCATTTAATAAAAAATACTCAACATGAAGACAGACCTAAATGTAAGATAATGCCATCAATATGGGCTCTGTTAATGTGCAACAGTGCAAGAATATTTACATAGATATACAAAGATTGCCTTTATCTTTCTGTATTAATACTATACTACTGCATAAGGCACATTTTGCATCAAATAACATAATTTCTTATGTTCCCCTGTAACACTTTCAGACACACTGGAACCATTCCTCAAATATCAGGTATTCTTTCAAACTATGCACTGGCATTCAAATAATGCTGTTGAGAATTTATGTTAGCTGTAACAATTCCTTGTAATCTACTGTAAAACTTCTGTTAGTGATATGCATATTTAATCAAAGAAACAGCGTATTGGTGAAATAATACAGTATGTGTCAAGATTATAATGATAGACAATTTACCCTAAAATAAAAGAAACCTCTATTTTCATTACCGAGAGTGTATGTGTGCATAAGGAGGAGAGCGGGGTGGGTGTGCAGCGAGAATTATTTTAACCATCAAAACACAGTCAGGTTATGAGTTTCCCTGAGAAAAACAAACTTCATTTTAAGAAACATCCTCCTAATTTACACATGGAAACAGTTGGAAATTACCTGAAAATTGTCTGCAATTTCGAAATGATGAATACTGGATTTACTACAGTGAAATGCATATTAGAAATACAGCGAAAGGACATTTCTCTGTCACTTTAAGATACTTAAATCAGGCAGAAAATCATTCAGTGAAATACACAGGAAAGCACATCTTTCCCAAAAGGGGATTACAGTATATTGTACATGTCCAGACAAGTGTTGATCAAAGACCCAGGATCAGGAGAACCTGCCTCCTCTGTCTGTGTGCCGGCCTCTGGTGCAGCAGTTTGAACTGAGCCTGCAGACGGCTTGGTTGGGTCACACTCTGAAGAACAACTTACCATTTCGATAGTGATCTGGGACTCCTCATCTTTACCCACAAAGCTCGGGGAAGAGTTGGGTAAGTCTGGTGAGGAGAGCTTGGCAAGAAGCTGCAAGTGGTCCTGATCAGAGCCAGACTCGATGCTGACACTCTTACATAACCCGACCAGACTCTGCCGCGTCTCCTCCAGGTTTTGCTCCAGCTCAGTTTGCTCCTGCAGCAGCCGGTCTTTCTCGTTTTTCTGCAGAGAGAATGACAGTAAAACTCAATCACTTCCTCAATTCCTCATCATCCCATATGCCATTTTTTGGGACAAAAACTTACAACTTACAAGATTACTCTGTAAAATTGGAGCTTAACAAATATTTAGGCAGCCAGGCTCTTCGTTTTTTTTTCTCTGTTTCTTTGCTTCTTACCCTTTCATTTTTGTCTCTTCATCTACATTATTTAAAATTCTAAATCTTCCTAGTCAGGTCTGTTCAATCTGTTAACATAAATCTACCGTTCACCTTTCTACAGGTGCTACAGAATTTACACCCATGTAATTTCAATGAAGAAGGGCCCAACATTAACTTGCTGTCATTGATTAATTTTGTCTTGTGCTCCTCAAATAGAGTTCCATTTAAAAAACCTTTTCAGTAAAATGGTTAGTAGGTGCACATTTTGGCCTGATCTTATCTGAAATAACCTAATGTCCTCCGATCTATGTACATTTCCAAACACCTAACAGCAGAGCACTGTGGTAAATACAAGCATATTTTAATGTAACAATGCTACAGAGCTTCCTTCTCATACCATGAGAAAATGATAAAGTAGTTTTATTACAACATTTTGGAGCATTACTTTTTGAGTAAATAAATTCTCTTGGATTTTTGCTCTAATTATCGAGCATACTGTTGCAAAAAATAACACATTATTATGTCAAATGGACAAGACAAAATGAAGGGTGGGGGCTTTTCCAGAACTTACAAAAGCACTTCGATCCACATTGCTGCAGTTCATATTGGTCACCAGTAGAGGTCAATAAAGGTCACAAAGTAATTCAGGAAAGGCACTAAATTAAATCATATCATGTTTGACAACATGTTAGGATACCAGACTAAGGACAACTTACTAATCTTTTGATTTCACATTCTAGCTGCTGTATGCTGTCTAGTTTCCTCTTGCGGCAGCGCTGTGCAGCCACACGGTTTTTGCTTCGTCGACGGACGTCATGGACAAACTCCAGCTGATCTGGGGTCAATTGGTGCTGCCTCAAAAGCTGCTGGAAGGCACTCCGGGTAAGCGCCGAGATCTGCTCCACTGGGAATGGGAGCTGAATCTGTAGAGTACAGGGTTTAGGAGTTAGATTTATTTGACTTATCTTCTAATATCATTAACCAAACATTAGCTATTTATCACAATGACCTCTGCTGCTCTTTTGTTGTTGGCCTCAGTGTCTCCATCTGTGTCCAGGTCTGAGTCCTCCCCGGAGTTGAGTGAGGAGGACATGTAGGGGCTCTTCTCTGACTGGGACAGGCTGTCAGGGCGTGGAGCCGGGTCATCACCTGTCCCAAGGTCCCTGAGGAAGGGACAGTCTCCTACACTGGAGCTCAGGTCCAGCTGCTTAAGCCAATGAAAGTCTGATGCTTTTGCCAGATTGTTTTGGTCAATGGGATCCAGAGGGAGTTGCTGAGCCTGAGATGGGCATAGGTCAGACCAAAATCCCTTTGCCAGATGTTCAGCCACCTCCCTCTCCACACTGCTCCTCTCCCCAAATCCCTCTTCGTGGCTGAGAGCAGTTAGCGCAGGGTCTGAGAGATCACCTGCCATCCTTTGTGCAAGGCCAGCCTCACTCTGCTCTAATAACTCACTGCAATCTTCCGCCCCTGATGTTTTGAGTGGACATGAACCCGGCTTACAGTTGGTTTCAGCACGAAGCGTCTCAACAGTCTGTTTAACATCGCTGCCTGCTGGCTCAGTGACTTCTGGCGGATGCACATCCCCTGGGGTTGACAGCTCACAGGGTAAGCCACAGTCTGCCAAACTCAACTCACTTTGATTACACACATCTCCTATCTCTAAAATGTCTCTTTCGCAGAACTGAGGGGGATGATCCGCTTTGTCGGAGTCTGGGCATGGCAATGACAACATGGGGCACACACCATTTTCTGTTAACTCCAGTGATAAGGGGGCCATTTGTGGCCCGCAGTTCTCCAAACAGAAGTGTTCTTCCCCGCTGTTCGTCTTACCCTCTGCACTCTGAGGACACTGTGGAGGGATGTCTGTTTGTTCATCACCTCTTGAAGGCACTGAGCTGTGTGACTCAAATGATTTTGGTTGGCTGCTCTCTACGCTGGAGCCAAAGCTGGCACTGGCATCCCTGCTCCGACAACAGGCTCTATGTCTGACTGCCTGTAAGGTTCTTTTGCCTTCAGAAAACTTTGGGACGAGGAAATCGAAGCATGCCGACTCCAAGTTATGAAATCCTAAAAACTCAGCACTACTGTGAATGGCATGAATGTTTTCTTTGGTGAAGGGAAGCTTTGATGTGTACGCAAATTGAAGCAAAGGTTCAAAGCCCTCAACGGTCACCTGTGGGGAAAGGAGATGTAGTTGAGGTACAATTAAACTCACACCACTATAAATTACTACAATATTACCATACTTAAAAGGTGACCAACTAATAAAAGAACATAGGATATCCAGATCTACAGGACTGTTTGACACGTCCTGAAATGTATAACTTGTAGTTAAAACTGCTGTTGAACTATCTCACAGTAATTACTATACTACAACATAAAGCTCAGGGGGTATTAACACATCCATCTAAAATGAACAAAGTTCAAAATAGCAAAATGCTTTATGATTCTCTGCAGGGCTGACAGACATTGTGATGTTCACACGTGTTCGAGCATGAGTCACATTGCAGGGGCTGCAAATTGGTCATGTTATGAAAATAAATATTGCAGTGTCTGCATTTTCCATGGCAAATTCTTAAGAAATGCTTTCTAGTCCATTTGATAATTAACTATTTAGTGTTGTTCAAAAACTTTTGGTGGCTGGTCTTGCACGTAAACTTTGCATGTAACATTTTAGCCATTCATAGATGAGCTCCCTTCTTTTAGGACGCCCAGAGTGCATTATTAATATTGTGCTGATTATGGACATTAGTCTAAATATATTGGTATCATGATAAGTGTGCTCAAATACAGAGCTGCCTTATTTCCTACTGGCACACACTGATAAAATTCTAACTAACAAAAAAAAAACAAAAGTGTAAATTTTGTTCGCAAATGCTTCAGCTGAACAGCAGGTCACCAACCTCGTCAGGCAAGGTGATGATGGCATTCTGTCTGGTGGCATTGGTAACCCTGCTGTGAAAGTATTCACTGCAGGAAGCCAAGACAGAGCAGTGTGCCCGGAAACTCCTGTCTTCTACCACCACCGTCACATCACACAGGACGTCCCGCTGCCTCTGGTCATTCAGACACTGGAGAACATGGGCGCTGTGCACTGCAGACTGAAAGGTGAACACTGACATGCGAGAACCTTGGGTCGACATGGTTCTTACAAGCTCAGCCTGTTTGACAAAAGGGAGCGGGGGGGAGTCAAAAAAACATCATGATCACAATACACTGTGTGGATTATAGCTTCCATGATCGACCCATGTTTGATTAGTCTACTGACAGAAAATATTAATCTGTAACAATTTTAAATTATCTATTGAAAAAAAGTACATTTTAAAGCAAAAATTGCAAAAAATTCAAGGGATTCTTCTTGTCAAATGTTAAAACTCTGTTTTCTTTTACTCCTCTATGAAAGTAAACTGAATATCTTCAGGTTTTGAACTGTTGGTTGGTCGAAACGATTGAAGACGTCACCTTGGATTTGTTGAGATGGGCATTTTTCAGTTTGCTGACATTTTTATAGACCAAAGGATTCATTTCAACAATAATCTGTAGATAAATCAATAATGAAGTAGGCTAATCATTAATTGCAGCCTAGTGGATTCTGTGTTTGGCAGGAGGTGCAGTGTTGCAGTGCTACGTTACGCAATCACACATGACCAGCAAGCACGTTCTCACCAGGAACATTTAAAATAAGGCTCCCAAGATGGTTCTTCTTGGCAGTTTTATGGTTGTAGGCTACTGCAGGAACTTAACCTACTTAAATTATATTGTTGTGATGTGCAGAAGAAAATGACCTGACCTTATGCAAACACTTGCACTGTATCTTATCATTAAAGGCAATTATTGATAAGGTAAGAGCTTGCTCAATGCATAAAACACAACTGAATCATTTTATTATTATAATATTTAATTGGCTGATTATTATTACATATTATTTAAAAAGGGACAGGGTTTCCAATTTGGGGATAACATGCTCCAGTGCTTCTGTCTGACTTCAGCAATAAAATATATATATATGATGGTGTAGGTAAATACAGTAATGTTATCTAATGTTGCCCTGTACTGACTGGGATAAAGAATAATCTACACAGCTGTCTGACCTGTGATCAGCCAGGTAACAGAGACCATCAGATGAACAGGAACTTACTGAAACCACGTTAGATTTAATTTAACTCTTTAACTTGCGCAGCAAGTTTAAAATGCTGATTCATGATTACCCAAGTTACCCAACCGGGCCTGGTGGAGAGGCGGAACAACAAAACAACAAACACCCAGAGTGAAAACGAGGACTTGACGTTACTAACGACTGACATTACTTTGATGAAGACATTAAGTTTGTGGTCGAAGATGTTTTCCAAACCAGAAGGCTTCAACCTAGGCCGGACCGTTAGCTTTACGTTAACGGCTGCACCGAGCGGACATGTCTTCCTGTTTCTCACTTTAAAAAAAAAAACAAAACCTTCAAACAGTAACTTTACTTTTTAATATTAATTTAAAAAAGGCCGAACAGTCACTGACCTGCCATGTCAGCTCGGTAACTCTGCCATTGGTAAATGTGTGTGTAGAGACGGTTCAGGCCACCCGGAGCTGGTCTTTATTCATCCAGGGTCCGGGGCCACTTCCGCTCTCGTCATGTGACCGCCTGGACAAGCAGCTGAGCCGTACTGCGCATGCTCAGTGCAAGAGTCAGGGGGCCAGCACACAGAAGTGTTGAAACTTTTCTCCTTTTGTAGCATTTCATTACATGACATTGATAAAAAATAGACATATAAATATTTTTTTACAAATCACCCCCCCCCCCCCCCCTCAACTTTCTCCTGAAACTGTTTTTTTTTTTATGTGTACGAATCCAATCCCACAATCTGTTCAATGTCCATCTTGACTTTCATTGCACACCTTGCCATATTCCCATGAGTGTGAGAAACGTACAGCTGTCCTTTTTCACACTTATTACACTGTGTGGCACCACTGTGATGAAAATGTCAACCCTGTCACATGTCCTTTCTGTTTAATCAATATAATTTCATCACAGACCCGTCTGAGTCACTGACAAAAAACAGGTTGGACAACTGTTCGAGATCCCTTATACTGTGGAGCTGAAGCAGCAGCAGGTTGGTTTGTTGGTTGGTTTGTTGGTTTGTATTTCCTGAGTAGTGAGGCACGGTTCGATTAGAGGATTCTTTCATAGAAGAGGAGGTAGGCTTGGCAACCCTGGACTTTATTCTCGCTCACAGGCTGAACGCTTGTGTCGCTGATATGGAACCAGGATCCTCTGCGTGGCTCTGCATCTCCTGAAGGGAAGCGATGAGTTAGTGGACATGCTCAAAATATCAAGACCGAGTTATTATCTTTTTGACCGTCATGCCCGAGTACACCTACCTTCTGCTGCAAGTCCGTTGGATGAGGGTTTAGGGCACTCAGGTCGTACTTTCACATACGCTGTGTAATGACCTGACCTCATTGTTCCACTGTGCTCTACGATACCGTACAAGCTGTACAAAATCTGACTATCTCCCTCTGTCACGTTCTGTTTGGAAACAACTTCTTGTTAGTGCTCAGACTATAATAAAACAATGATACATTTAGAAACAGGACTATAACAGACTGATGGTATTTAATGAAAGCTGTTAATGTGAATGTTTACCTTGCATTTAACGCCACAAAAGGGAGCTAGATCCAGTATCAGAGGGAATTGGACATGTCTGTTCACCTTACAAATACTGTATCCATTCTAGAGGAAAACAACAAAAGTGATCTCATTAAAATCCCATAAAAGGAAGTGTTTCAGTGCCTTACAGAAGACAAAATGATCAAAACAATGTTCTATGGTATTTAAATAGTTGGTTCACAGCTGTGTGAATAAAAACAGTCAACTGGATCAAAAAGAATAAAAATGCTGAAATTTCCTTCAACTGTCTCACCTGTTGAAATCTCTTCAAATGAAGGGTAAGCACCGGTGGGGGAGAGGAGATCAGCATTTGCTTCAAGGCGTCAGTGTAGACGTTCTTCTTGGATCCTAAACAAAGCACAAATAAAGACAATAAACTTAATTCATCCCCAAATGGAAAAGTGAGTCGCTTGGAGAAAAAAAAAGCAGCAAAACATGAGAAAAAAGACATAAGATTACTGGATTGGTGATACTGTGCTGAACAAAGTCCACAAACATATTCAGTTTGTACAATATCAATATGCTTCTCTGTTTAGGGAGAGAAATTCCACACACCTCCAGCTTTGTCTTTGTTTGCCTGCCGTTTAGTGCAGGTGACACATAGCAGGCTGTTGTTCTGGGTGAGGGTTTCCACTTCTGTGAACTGAAAAAGGCATGACTGTACTGAACACTCCTGTTTCTCAGGGGCCACCCTGGTAGCCAGTGTGTGGAAGGCCAGCTCTGGGTCCTGATTCACTACAGTGTACTCTTTAGCCTCCAGTGGCTCGTCTTCACTCTCCATCTCTTGCTCCACAGCATCAGAGTCGTCTATGAAGGCATCATCCAAGGTTACTTTCTCCATATCATTCACGAGCCGTGTGTCCTCTTCTCCTTCCTGATCCATGTCAGATGTTTTGTCATCGTCGTCGTCGTCGATGCTCTCCTTTGAGTGCTGCTCCTCTGACAAGATGGTGAAACGGTTGCTGACTGATGACGTAGCTGATGAGTCGCAGTCAATCACTGAATCTTCGTCCTCTTCTTTTTCCTTCTCGTCCTGGACCGTGTCAAGGTTCTCCTGGACCGTGTCAAGGTTCTCCTGGACCGTGTCAAGGTTCTCCTGGGCCGTGTCATGGTTCTCCTGGGCCGTGTCATGGTTCTCCTGGGCCGTGTCATGGTTCTCCTGGGCCGTGTCATGGTTCTCCTGGGCCGTGTCCTGGTTCTCCTGGGCCGTGTCATGGTTCTCCTGGACCGTGTCAAGGTTCTCCTGGGCCGGTTCGGACGCACTGATTTGTGCAGGATTTTCTTCACTCTGTGAGGCTTCTTCGTGTGTTTCACTTTCAGCATTTTCCCCGTCCTCTGCATCAGCAGCAGGATCTGTCTGTTCGCCCTCTGTGTGGCTCGGAGATGTGAGACTGTCCAAAGTGGGTCTGCCCTCAAACTTCTGCTGCCTCTTCTGATGCTGTGGGCCAAGACAAGGAAACGAGACGGACTATTTAGTTTATTCTGCACAATGATTCGACACTCATCTATCAAAAAGATGATTTAAGGCAAAAGAAAAAACTTCCTCTATATACATTCAGTGAGGTACCTTTGCTTGCTTCTTTGCTTGCTTCTTGGCTTTCTTCTGCTGGTACTTGCTGCCGCCCACGGTGGGACTGTCATCATTTCCGTTGGTCAAAGCAGGGCTGTTTCTGCCATCCTGGCTCGACTCACTGGTGTTCTGAACTCCTTTTTTCTGGTTCTTCTTCTTGTATGCCTGTAAGATGAAGTGACAAGAGGACGCATGCGTGTAAAACAAATAAGACATGAACAAATATTTGCACAAAAACACTCATAAGGGCTTTACCTCATCAGAAACAGGAAGGGAAAGATCCAAAAACATCTCCGTGACTACAGACACCTGCAAATGCAAAGTAGTGGCAATTTAGCTTGACATCGACCTGACGCTAACAGGTTATCTTACATTTCTGTCCACAATACATACCGTTTTACACTGCTGACACATTATAGTGCTGGTCATTTCCCCACCAAAAACATGGTCGACAAAGTTTTTTGGAAATCCATTTTTCTCGTACTCTGAAATCAGAACTTCATTGTCAGATGGCCACATTTGACTATTAGGTAAAGTAGTATAGCAACGTTTATTTAATTTTTTTGCTCACCACACTGACTAAAAGATATTCAATTTATAACCCAGTTACTTACCTTTAACTAGTGTCTTCAGCTGCTCTCCATCTGTGCTTTTTCCAGATTCTTTCAATGCATCCATGATCCCAGAGCTTACTCTCTGTAGAAACAAACACAATATTTAAATGTAGATGATAAAAATAACCTGAAACAGATATAAGATGTACCACACTTTCACTGTAATTTGAAGCCTCCTGAGACTCTGATTGTGCTCTTATGAAACCGCCGCTCTGTGAAAACAAACCAACCCATCGGAGTGGCTTTCTGTGGAAAGGTCATTAAATGAGGAGGAGATAAAAAAAAAGCTATTTAGCCACGATTCTTTGCATTTCACACTTAAGATGTCCTCAGCGTGTGACTAAATTTAGAGTCTAAATGACTTGGTACCAATGAGCCGGAAATAAGAAATCTACATGCACAGTGTGATACATATCAGCTGGCTTACAAGCGATGAATCACTGCAGTACTGCTCTGCTCTCAATACAGCATACTACCACGTTACGTGAGCCAGTTGGACAGCTACAGCGCCCATTTCAAGTGTAACTCTTTCACCATTGCGATATGTGTATATATTTATATGTGTGTGTATGTATATATATATATATATATATATAGATATATATATATAGATATATATATAGATAGATAGATAGATAGATAGAGATTTGTTTAAAACTGAATGCATACCTTGATCTCCTCAGCTCGCATCCCATCCAGAAGGTAGCGCAGCAGCTCCTGGCTGTCCTGCTGCTGGAACCCTTTGAACCTGGCAGCCCTGCGTGAAGGAGACGAGACAATGAACGATGCTCAGAGCAGGGACGCTGGGACGTACACTGTAAGCACATCTTAAGGCTGAGTTCCACCCGAGCTTGTAGTCACACTCACTTTTTACAAACTTGTGTGAACAACTCCCGCGGTGTGACCACACCCTTCTTGGATTCCTGGATCTCATTGAGTAGTTGACACATAGCTAAAGTCAGGGATCCGGGCTGGTCCAACTGCACTGCAACAGGCTCCTGCAATCAAGATGAAAAGTATTTTAGTAAAACAGTGTTTTCTAGACAGGATAAATCTACCATCTTTACGGCTAAAAACAAACATTTAAAGAATGAATAAGGGCAACACACCAGATCCGAGGAGGCAACGGGTTTAATGTGAAGACTAATTTTCTCTTCTGTCACCTTCCTGAGAGTCTGTCTTAAGAGCTGTGTTTGAGAGAGATTCTGGGAAAGACAATGACAAGTTTTAATATTAACTCTAGGATTTACGACTTCTCTCATTTTAACTCCAGACTGGCATCCTCTAAAGCACAATCTTACCTGAATGACTGCATTAAAGAAACATGTGTTTCCCAGGTTGCTCAGCCCCTTTACTGAAAGGCCACCATTGTCTTCAGGTGTGCCAGACTTTTGTGGTTTCCCAACACTCTCTTTCTTTGTGTTTTTCTTTTGGCGGTCCTGGTTTTCTTTGTTTTCCTTTTCCTCAATTTCCTCTGCTTTTACAGTCTCAGCCTTCTGCTCTACTTCTAACAAGGTGTCTTCCTCCTTCACTCCTAAAACACAACATGGTGGACAAGGTTATACACACATGTAATTCCAATAATACAAGCTGACAAAAAAAACCAAACAAACACATTACACAGGAAGTAGTGCAAAAATGTCCAATGGGACCTACTTTTCTGCGGTCTCTTTACAGGATCTGCAGAGGTTTGCTTTTTCAGGTTGGTCACCAGCTGCGCCAGCTGTCCGGTTCTGGAGTACTGGACTTCATCATCACATATGTAACACCTGCAAATTAGGCAACACATTAAAAAAAAAAACAAAAAAAACAAGTGCTTCTCATTTGAAAACACAACTTATGCCTACGTGATTAACACACCACAGCCACATACTCACCACACACTCCAGCTGTCCAAACTGATCACCAGGCAATGTGGATCCGACCGAGGAGTCTCATAATGTTTGATGGCGTGCTGGTTCTCGGAGTTTCGTCCGCAGCCCTGGTAGAAAAGAGGCATCTGGTCATTTAGCAAAAACTCATTTCATACACTGTCAGAATCTGAATGATAAATGATTTGAATAAACTCACTCTATGGCCGCACTTCAAGCACATCCATGCGGCGGCTGTTTCTTGCTCCTCTTCAGGATCCTGTGGCCCGGCGGTGCCCATATTTTCTTTATTTCCTTCATGCTTGCAATCCTGGCAGCTCGTCCAATCACAGTTCCCAGAGAGTTTCTTCAGAAGGGTTTGGTCTGTTCCCTTCTTAATGTGTCTGCAGGACGGACCTATGAAGGTAAATAAATGAAAATAAATAAAACACAATGTGAGAAAGTCGCCCAAAGCCTTCCACAGGTTGTCATGTGACATGAAAATGATGAAATATTCTTTACCTGCCAGGTCAATGTCATCATCCTCTCTGGAGCTCTTGTCCTTCCCCCTTTTCTTTCCCATTTTCACCTAATGTGCAGCACAAATACAGATGAATGGAAATCAGACACATGTAACCTAAAGTAAAGCTAGATTTGGTTTATAGCAACAACAGGTCACAACGCGTCTTAACACAATTTAGTGCCAGGACATTCAAGCACGTTTAACTCCACAACCATCCTCATCTTCCGGCCAACTCACCCTCACAAACGGAGCCTCACCTCACCTTCACAGTTTCAGTCTCTTTTACTTTGGGAGGATCCGGACATAGTTCACTTGCTTAACTGATTACAGCCGTGAAAAAAAAAAAAACAGCTTTCAGGTAAGAAAAAGAAGCTCTACAAGAGTTTCAAATTCAGGAAAAATCCGTGCGCTGATTTGGCAGAAAAACCCCAGCTGACACATGCAGACAACAGAGGAACAAAGTGTGCCGGTGTCGCTGTTTCTGCCGCTCCGTGCGTGCGTTTCCTGTGTGCGTCGCTTCAAACCGTCCGACGGGAAACGATCACCAGCTAAGGTCCAGTCAGCACAAGCAGAGCGATCATTAAAACCGCTCAGGTGTTTTAACTCGGCTTAAATACTTAAATTTTTTTTTTTTATTAATTACCTACATGCGTGACAAGACTTTTTTTTTTTTTTTAAATGTATGTTTGTGTGTAACAGCAGTGAGGATCGCCCCTCTCGTCTGTCAGCATGTCGTACTTGGAGTGGGCTGAGGCTCAGCTCGCAGAGACAGAGCTGCTGACCAGCATGTTTCCCACCCAGGACGAGCTGGACTTCACAGACCAGCTGGCACTGGCCGAGCTCAGGGACTATGTGGAGGGCTCCGATTCAGGAGACGTCCCGCCTCCGTCCAGACCTCAGTTTCTCATCAAACAGAAGCTGGACGCTGCGGGCATGCAGAGGGTAACCGAATAACCGACCGCCACAGCATGTCACTGTGATTTAAAATCAGTCCTAATACATTTTCTTATTGTGTTGCTCCACTCAGACGGATGTCATCCTATCCTGTGCTTATCCATCCGAGTACCCCAGTGTGTTACCAGAGATAACAATCCGGTAAGCACCTATCCACCACTGGTGTGTGGTGAAAGCAATGGACCCTTCACATATGCAAAACCAGAGCTTAAATAACTCATTTGCTTAGTTTATTATAATTATAAACTTTGCAAATAATTGTTAATTTGGGAAATAGATTTTTTGCATAACAGCAACACAATATTTTCATAACATTTAATGTTGGGGAGGTCAGTAGAGACCATAGAGTGTGTATAATATATATATATATAATATATATGGTAGAGACTCATCTGTGCTGTGTGTGCAGGCTTTTCCAAAATACGTTTTCCATTTAGAGGTCATGTGTGAATAGGAGCCGGTTATTAAATGTCAAATCAGCTGCTTCAATTCGACAGCTTACGATACTGTAACATTTTCATAAAACTTCCATATCAGGCAGAGATTAACAACTGAAGCACGCACATTTCAACCTTGCCATTCTGCTGGAAAAAGGTTTTCATTTCATAAACCCTGCAGCAGGAAGCAGCAGCCTGTACTGCAAAGTGCCACAAAAGGAAGCCAAGGGCAGCAGTGTCATTGGTTTGGTCTGATGTGACAATTAAACTGTTTGAAATTACATAGATGAGCAACAGACTAATGACGCAGTGGAAACGTGTTCAAGACTGTGGCAGAAAATAAGCGGTTATTTTCTACTGTAATGGCCTTGTTGGAAGTTAAGAAATCTGCATTGTTGAATACAGATGAATACTTATTTATTAATTACTAAATGATAGAGGGGTTGGATGACATGTATCAATCTCTGTTGAGAAGTAGTGGGAATCGCAACTTGTTCGGGAAGATAAGTATCAGTTCATCCTCCTGTCCACTTTATTTAGGTGGCCAGTATCTGACACAAATCATAAATCTCATTTTCATAATAAAGATGAGTAAACTTAAACTAGCGATCTGGCAGTGAAGAGATTATATGTATATCACAATGCAAAATACTGCAGCAGATGTAAAGAAAAAAACTCACCTTGTTAATTGCTTGCAGATAATATTGTATTAGGAGTTGTCATTCATATTGATTAGTAAGCCTATCAATCTCTTGAAGACCTGTTATAGTCCATTAGAAGATTTTACTCACAAGGATGGAAACTTCCAGCTCCAAGTGCCCTTGAATCTTCTCTGAATCCTTCTTACAGCATGTTTTATTCGTGCCCTAGGTGTGCCGGACTCAGCAGGGCCCAGCAGACGCAGCTCCACACAGATCTCAATGCCTACCTCATGGAAAACTGCCAGGGGGAAGTGTGTGTGCTCACCGCTGTGGACTGGGTGAAAGACAACCTGCAGCTCTTCATTAATAAGAGCTCACCAGCACCTAAGAAAGAGTCTGCCTCTCCACGGCCACAGGAAGTTTTCAGCCGACTGTGGATTTACAGTCACCACATCTACAATAAGACGAAGAGGAAGAACATCTTGGAGTGGTCCAAGGAGCTGGGCCTGTCAGGATTTAGCATGCCTGGGAAGCCTGGTATTGTGTGTGTGGAAGGTCCTCAGTCTGCCTGCGAGGAGTTCTGGTCCAGGTATCTTAAGTGTTGTTATTTTTAGCAGCTGATGTCACAGCCAGAAGCCTGCTGAGGCGCCAGGTTTATTATTTGTCCTAACTTTTTCCCATTTCACAGAGTGAAGGTTCTAACATGGAAGAAGATCATGATTCGACATAGAGAGGATATTCCCCTTGATCGTCAGGGCGAGGACAGCAGCACTGTTGAAAGTAAAGACTCCCTGCGCAAATTCACAGGCTTTGAAGAGGCAATGTTTGACCCCCATGGGAACAGAGGTAATCACATGGACCTTGGGCAGCTCTACCAGTTTTTAAATGAGAAAGGCTGTTGTGACATCTTTCAGATGTATTTTGGCATTGAAGGTAGGTAGTGGTCAGACCTTTAGAATAAATATACATTTGACTGGTGCCTTGTCATTTAATTCACTTCTCCTGAAAACAAGTGTTCATTTAAAAATGGAAGGGAATTTAACATTGTTTTAGCTTTTTATGTTTCACATGCAAGCACACAAATAGATTGTGAGCATGTGGTCACATGTGCCTGATAAACTCAAATAAATGAATCGCTTTTTTTATGTTTCTCCTGGGACTGTTCCACCTGGGACCTCACTGGGATAAAAGGCAGAAAGGACATTTCTGCAATTTGAGAAACAGAGTTCTCACTCTGTTTAGCTAATAGGCATATATTTCCCAAAGAAACATTAAATAAATATTTTTCTGAGAGTTTTCTCAAGGACCTCAGTTATATTTGCAATTTTAATACTCCTGCATGTGCCACAGATCACACCTTGCCCCAGGTGTTTCTTTCCTTAAATGGCACCACTGTGTGCTGTACCAGGCTATTATAGGATAGGTCTGATACCACATTAATAATTGTATAACAATAACAATAACATAGTCGACAATATACTAGATATTTGTTTATGTTGATTTTCCTCTTATGAATTATAGATAATAACATAACCGTGGAAAGTCTCTCTCCAATTTTCTTTAAATGATTAGTTGTTAGATAAGTCATAATTGTTGATTAGACTCTGGCAATTAAAATGTGAAGTTATTGAACATTAATCTAATTTTTAGCACCCCTCAGACTGAGATGGAGTTTTTAAAAACATTCATATAGATTTTTATGTGAATTTTGTTCCTCTTGGGTTATGGGTAAAGATGATTTTTTTCAAATATATGGTATTTATAGATATTTCATAGATGATTTTACAAGCAAGGTGCACGTCTTATGTACAGTAAGCACACATATACTGTATCTTTGTATGTCCATCATCAGTTCATATTGTTGTGTAACATTGTAAGATGGGGGGGTGGGGGGGTAGTTTTACACAATATACTATATATCTAATGCTTGAACCCTGAGTGAGCATTTCAAAGTTCAGACTGTGTAAAAAATTAACTGATAAAACTCATGAAAATCAGCATATTATACTTTTTACAGCCTTTACCCCAGGACTGTTGTACTAGACCTTAATGGCCCGGTGAAGTTCAGCTCAACATAGATTTATGGAACCCACATCTTGTAGACAAAAGCTCATCTTCACTAGTTACAGGCATTGGATTGAATTTACTTGCAAACCTTCTTGGTCTACGTTGTCCAGCAGATGGCAGCATTATATTAACCAAAATTGGAATATGTGGCATCCTTATGTAACCTTTGATTTCTGGCGTTAACTTGCTTAAACCATACAGTACAATACATAACCTGGATCCCAAACGAGCTGTATTAACCCAAGGAAAAAACAATAGTACAACAATGATTTGGTTAAAAACAATTGCAGCTGTTATTTGGATCTACATAAATATTATGATTCTTTGAACATATTTACCTTTTATGAATCAACCATTAAGATTAAAATGTTATAATCATTTTATGATGTAAAAAGCCAGGGGGTTATATCTGTGGCTTTGTACAGTTCACAACACAAAGACACTTAAATACTAGAATAGCCCACACTCCTCTACATTGTCTCATTTGTGCATCTTTTTAAACAGCGATTTAGCTTTTTAACACATTTATCCTATAATTGTCCAACTGATGAACAGATACTAGATCCAGAGATGGCCATGAGGAGGGGTTGCTCATCTTGATTTGAGTCATACGCCTCTTTCATCCTGGGAGATCTTGGCCAGCTGGTGGTTCTGGTGCCGGTCTCATTCTGTTCTGCTCCTCCTGATGTTATGTGTTCTTGATTTGCCCTCAGAGAGTTGATATTCACTGCAGTCAGACTTCTAACTTGCCTCTTCAGAAGACTCATCAGAAGAGTACTCTGTGTGTTTGTTTATTGTGGAGAGCTTAACTCCCAGGTGCATCCATAACTCCAGCTTGTCCCCCAGGACTTGATATTCTAAATCAGGATGAGCAACCTCTTCCACCCCCTCATCCTGCATTTTTGGGTCTAATATCCCTTTTGCAGTTAGCATTTCTACAGTAAGGTCTCTAAGCTGAATCAGTCAGTTGATGCAGTCATTCTAACAGTACTGTACTGTATTGGATGTGATTTAATAGTCTTTCCTCCTCTAAATAGCCAGGATTGATGCAACTGACTGTACTTTTACTTCTAACTAGGTGATCCATAGAGAAGGTGTCTGGCTCTTAGCTGTGGACAGATTCATAACTGAAGTGAGGTTATGAAAACAGGGCATCCAATCAATATTTCAAGAAATTCTTTAATTCCCTGATTTTTAAAAATATATCAAACACAAGCACTGAAGGTTTATAAATACAAATGAATCAAATAATTTGGTTAATATTTTGAATATTTATTACTGGATTAAAAATGTGCAAAGGTTCTCAATCAGTCAGTATTTCTGCTGTAATACTGCAGAACATCTCTGGTCTCATCTGTAGAGTTTGGATTAGCTGGACATCAGTCGATATGCCATCAAATGAGTTGACATGAATCACAAAGAATGCCTCTTTTCTAAATTTAAATATCACCTGTGATGATTTCATGTAATGGTTTACATCATTTCATAATAGTTTTGATAAAACAATGACCAATGGAGCATGAATTGCCAACTTTTGCAAGCAATCACTTCAATAAAGGCAGAATTTGTTCTTACTCCACACCTTTAATTTGTTTCATTCCATGCACAGATTTCACAATGCCTCATTGATTTTCTCTTTCATTTCCATAACTATACAACAGTAGACATACAGACTAACAGACTACATGTCCTAAAGATCGACTTTGTCCTACAGATTACCAATGTGCTAATTCAAAAGAAATGTGTTGAGGACTTTTGGCGCACTACAAAACCTTGAAGTCCTCCTTTGCCTACTGTTGCACACCGTCGGTGAATGTCCTCTTCCTTCATTAGTGAACTGATGAGTGGCACTTGTGATGTTCCAGCATAGGATCCCAACATCGCCAAAAATGCCTGCTGTTCTAACTAAAGCCATGATAAATTTGTACCTTGAGGTATGACTATGAATAGCTAAATGGAAAATGACAACATACCTGAGTCAGAGCCACCTGCTCCCTCCATCAGAGGCTCATTGCTGATATCTACCTGCCAGATGTAAAAATAGTAAACATGTTGTTTCCAATAGTTTAGCTTAATTGTCTACAATACCTATTGGGCAATGGAGCAGGGTTATTGACCTTTACTGCAGCTACAGCTGTAGTGAAAGTCATTAACACTACGTCTGGTCAATACAGGTCAATAACACAATAACAGGTCAAGTGTAGAAAACTCCTTAGCAGCTATATTATCTTCATTGTTATTGTACAGACCTGCAGCTTCTGTTCTCTCCATCCTTATTTACCTACTGATAGATAACCCATGCAGTCCATAAGAGGGGGGACAGTGGCAGATTTTTGTTCTGTTGTCTCTGAACTCGAGCTCTTCGTATTTTAAATGAAACAATGACTATGATGTTAAAGTGGCAGCTACAGCTTTAATTTGATGGTGTTTACATCTACATAAGATGAATAGATCAATTATAGGGGACAAAAAGTTACAAGACAATTCAAATACATTTTTTTTAAAAATTATACTTTACTATTTGATTGTAAATTCTGTCCAGTTAAAACAATTCTGAAGTCTGTGACCCCCAGACATCAGCAGACACCTTCCCTGGTGATGCTGTGACAGGCTTGTACCGCTCTCATCATCCCTTAATACACATTTATGAAATATTAACCTTGAGGGAAAAAGAGGGAGACTCTATTTCACACAGCAAATGCCATACATATGCAATGACCTGGGCAAAACCCTTAAAGTGCCAAGAGTTGTACACTGTAGTCTCAATACAGATGTTAACACTCTTAAAGGTGAGAGTCAGCACTCTATCCTGACTCATTATTTCCTTTCATTTCTGGAGTACAGAACCAAAACAATGGAAAATATCACTGTCCTTCAACTCACCGCCTGCACAATACTACTGCTGTATATAGCTACATTGATAGTTTATTAGAAGTATGTAGAGGTTACTCACGGTGTGATGATTGTCCTGCATGCCTGGACACTATGAGTTTTGGCTCCATGTCAATGAGATAGCTCAACAGATCACAGTCCTGCTCAGAGTATCTGTAAATCTCTGGAGTGCTTTCCTGTTTCCTCCGATCAGAGGTCTCTGTGACATCATTATCACAAAACTGCAGAGACAAGGTGGTGCAGGTGGCGAGGCTGGGGCAATGGTGATGTTCATTACCTTCCACATACGTGCTGCACAGCATTTCATGGTTCTATGACATTAATATTTTTACATTAAATGAAAGCGGGAAACAGGCCAATACGTAAATGGCTTTTGAGGTATTGTTGGTGAGACCATTGTGTACTTTTACCTCCGCTGTTGACTTACTGGGGTGACATTAAGGAGCAAAATCATGAAAAAAAAACAGCTTCTGGATCAATCAACTTTGCTGTTGGAGACTTTTACCCACTCACAACATTTTTAGAATCTCCTGGTTCTCGTCATGAAGCTCATCATCCATATTGACTCTCCACAGATGTATTCGCACCCCATGTTTGATGCAATGAGCTATTGATCAAAAACCCAAACATGTAGCCTTGATTTGATGAGCCAGCTTACACAGTATAATAAGAAAAAATACTGTGCATTTTTGGAATACTGCTTTCTACAGCTGTGCATGATACATAGTTCTTTTTTATGACTAAAGGCAGCTATAGATGCAGTAGGCATAATGGGTTAAACTTAAGTGTTTATTAATGTATTTATCAAAAAACATAACTTGTGGACATCCATAAGGCTGCTGTGAAAAAATATAATGAACTACAATATAATAAAAGTTGTTGTGTTACAGTAATAATATAAAATATGTCTTCATTGGAGACGTTAGAATTGCCTGGAAATATGTTACATTAATAACACAACTACATTATAGTGTGTTATAAACCATTTATTAAATGTTTGTATACTTCCTATAAATTCAAATGGAATTTAAAGTGTTACCACCATATTATCACGCCACTATAGGAATACCTTTGAAGATGCATAATAAATAGGCTCTGTAGCTGATGCAGAGTAAACAGCTTGGCAAATGACTGCAGAAATCATATCCCTTGTTCTTGAAGCCCATTTTGGCAACTCTTTGTGAAAATCATTTTTACATTAAACTTCATTCACATGTGATTTACTGGTATTTTTCTTTTTTCCCATCATTTCAGACAATAACCCAATTCTGTAGGTCTATTGAACTGGTGATGCATATAATTGAATTAGTTTTGAACGTCACAGTGAGGTACTTCAACACAGGGATTTCATCATGCCTCTATAGCTGGCACTCTTTCACAGAGCCAAGCTAATATAAATAGTATTGTTTTGAATTACTTGAAGCTGCAGATACTGAACAGAAGGTTTCGAGAGTATCACAATGGATAGTTTCCAAACTTATGCTTAGAAATCTTCAAAGGCCTGAAAAAGGTGTACACCACAGTGGTTTCATCCCACACTGTGTACCTAATGTGAACAATATTTATTGTTCTTTGCATTTTGTTGCAAATGTACTAAATTGTACTCTACTCCTCCACAAGTTTTTTTTTTAAAAACATTTGTTGTACTGTGATATAATGAATGTAGTGACATTTCACTTTATTTTGTAAAATACTCTATTATGCCATAAAACATGCACACAAGCATATTAAAGTTGACTGTAATGCATTAATTCAGTGGATTGAATGTATGAGGAATGTATTCATTTATATCCACCACTTGACGTTCAGCATTGATTTTGCTGGTAAATCTATCACAATGTCGCAAGAGCTGCACAACAGAACTCCTTTTCACAGCATATCAGTCTGTTAATTTGCTATGCGTTGCATTACCATTTCCAATTCAGCCAAAGTAAACTCGATAATCAAAGCAATTAAAAACACAATCAGTTGTGTTTCTAAGTGCTATGTGGAAACTTGGTCTGGCAGCTCTTTGGGATGCTGAACCTTCTCTCCTGATGACCCCTCAAGGTGAACTCTTGTATGGCTGTCCATCCCATGAATACTAAATATGGCTGAATTAAACATTTTCTCTCTTCTCACTACTATTTAATCAGTTGTCTTACTGAGCTGTCTGTCTGGAGTAATCCCTGAGGCTCACCATCACACTGACTGGCATCATAAAGACGACTGGCACGCTGCTTTGGAAGTATTCAAGCCATAGCCATCCCACTGGTCCTTCCCCTCTTTTTGTATGCACACTTTAACAGCTATAACCATATAAATCAAGATAAAGTCTTTTCCCATGACCAATTCTCAAGTATGATTTATCTTTGCAAAGTGCTTTAATTCGGATATAGATTTATATTAGAGTTTTGGAAGTGCTTGTGTGTGTAATCAGATCAGAGCAGAGATTTATTTTCTATGTGATTATTTCCCTCATTTCAAACATTTTTGAGAGAGAATATCAGGCATACTGTATTTTAGTGCTAACTGGGACTCATATCAAGCATATTTTCATGTCTGGAATTAAACATTTAAAACTGACTGTTGGGGACAATATACCTTGCAATATCTAGTCTGCTGGAAACCCAGAGAAGGAGAGAGATAAATTCAACTGTACTGTAGCTTTATTGACCAATTTTGCATTCTCTGAGAAACATTTACAACTTAGAGAACTGCTTTTACACCACAGTTTGAACAATGTGGTTAATGATGCTCTTGTGCAACTTATTTAAACTCAAAAAAACCCCTTCTTAAAATATTTATTGAGATAGTCATGATATTTTAAAACTATAGACACAAGGTGAACATCACTTGCAAGAAGATGTATTGTCTACATGTAAGATGTACAGTACGTATGTGATTATTGATGCAATAGATTAAAGCAAACAGCAGTGCATTGAGCCAAACCATAATGTTGTGTTACTGATGCTATTTTAAACCAGGGGCAATTAAACCTGATGTCTTCATATGCCACTACTATACATACTGAAAAAACAGAAAAACATCCAGAGGAGGGAGTGGAGGACCTTGATGATAATGAGGCTGATGCCAACACGTGATGTCCACCCACATCCCGACAGCTGGCATCCTGCAGGCACAGCAGTTTGTCAGAACCTTTTCAATACTAATGTTTACACATTGATATTCTGTTTGCATTGGCGAGTGTTTGTTATTTGAAAAGGAAATTCCTATAATAGAATACACGGGAGAAATACTGTTATGTTATGCTCATTAAATATGTAATTGTAATTGTTTTATTTTTTAACTCCTTAAATCTTATTCACTGTTGTCTTATCCATAAAACAAATAACTACCTTTCCCCACTACTAATGGCTTTAGGACATCATCCCAATGTTGTTGGTGGTTTTCAATGCACAGACAAAATGATCCCCTTGTCATATCAGTGATGCATCACGAGGGCTTTAATAATAAATGACAAACACACTTGTAACTGCAGTAGTGAAGCAATGGTTTCAACCACAAGTTTATGACAGGGGTTATAGTTTTCAGAAATATGACAACTTTGAGTTTTCCCAACAGTAAATACAACAAGAGTTAATCATTGTTGCTTTTGGTAAAAGGTGAAAATGAGCTGAAAATGGTTGTGTGTCATCCATGCATTAACTGGCTAATTATCCATTAAGCCACTAGCACATCTCTTACACATTCAACATGAGATCTCCTGTGGGAAAATACCCCCTTTCCTGTATTTCCTTTAGATGTGCTTATTGGCTGGAAATGACAGGCCTCACCAGGATAAATGGAATCTAGCATTTGAAAAAGCTTATCGTTCTTTGATAGATTGAACAGCTACAAAAACTCAACTGGAAAAAACATCAAAATGATATTTTTTTGATAATCTCTGAGGATAAATACATTAATAAAAGTCCAGCACTGTGTGGGCCCCAGGAAGATTAGTGACCACTTTGTGAAAGATAATGGGGATGCAAGTAAAGAACATAAGATAAGAACAAAGCACTGTCTTCTCACTCTAAAGGAAAATTAATCTCTGTTATCAAACTAATGCTAAGATTTCCTATAGCTGTCATTTTGTTGGAGGAACATCGTTCTCCCACTCACTAATATTTCAACTTTAATTAAGTCTCTGGTGAGTTCCTTGGAAGAATCTCAAGTGCTCAAATCCAAACAGATGGCACGCTATTTATTGCATACCTTATGCCACAGGTACTAGCTTGTTTTCCCCCCATAAGACTACTCAAGACAAGGCTTCCCTTTATGTACTCTCCTGGGCCTGCACAATTCAAAATTCAGCCAAACAATGAGGAGAAGTTTGTTTAATTAGATCTAAAAATACAATATAGAATAAATCAAATGGGAGACAGACAATCCCAGGGCAGGCTATTTAAAGATGCACCACAGAGAATGAGAGTCTGTGTGGATGAATGAGTTTAAAATACAGAGGGTAGCCCTGTTTCAGTCATCAATCCACAGGCCTGCATGTGGCCTGATTCGAACAGCTGAGCTGCTGCCTCACAAAGTGGAAGCCCTCATGCAGCAAACAAGGGAATTGTATCTGACTGTACACATTCATCTAGACTAATGGCATGGTGATGCATCCAGGGGGATACACAAGCTCATGTTCTTTGTTCCAGATCATTTGACTCTTTCTAACTTCCACTCGGCCCTGTCACAAGTGGAAGTGTGAGTGATCTGTTTAATCTCATCAAATATGATTAGGCAAAACACATCTCAAGATAATATCCTACAGCCCTCTGATTCAGCTGCGATACAGATGAGGCATGAATGTTGCAACTATAAGTCAAAAGGGGCTACAGAAGGCTCAGCTGTGCTCCGCCTTTATGAGCGTTACATGAAAATGTGCTGTTTGAACACATGAAAACGTTTGGCTAATCTAGCTGTGGGTCTTTTGACAAATCCATGATGTTCGTGGATGGAATCATCATGAGATTTTGTTCTGCAAAGACTCCTTTCCCAAGGTAGCATCAGTGCTGTAAACATGCTGTTTTTAGTCTACCAAATTCTCCATTAGAAATGGCTGTCAATCAAAGACAAAACCATTTTCATAAACAATGCAACCTCAGACATCTAAGGGCAACGATAACAGACCCCCAACACAAAAGTTCTGAAAATGAAAAAAGGAGGATATTGAAAAAATCTGAATTTTATCTTCCACTGTTTGCTCTTCGCACAACATGTTTGGGTCCAGAGCAATGATTACAAGCAAACTCTTCCAAAATATTTGTCCTGGCTGGCAGGCAATATGAAAGATGACAATATATTACTAATAAAAAAACATAGTTGGATGGATTGTTTCCAGTTGGGAATGTTGTGATTACTGTTATCAGTAAATACAGTATTGACTCAAGGTTTGTAAGAATCATTGGGTGTCAGTATACCTGTTAAATCTGTAATTAAAAACATGATCCAGAGGACAAACGTTTCTTCATCAGCTGTGTTTAGCATACTGCATTTGCTTCGCAATCCCCCTCCATCTTTAAAATCCTTTTATCCTTTTACTTCCTCAGCAAATCGCCCAGTGAATTACACAAGGCAATTTACATGCTTGGATAGTGAAAACAAGTGGAATTACTGTTATTTCTGCATAAAACTTTGTGCTGTTAATCCAAAAGAAGGACCACTATTTGTGTCAGGGTTGGAGGGCTTTTTGTGCACAGTCTTGCTAAGGCTCCTCCAGTTGTCACTAATCTACAGCAGAACTGTGGGATGAAAAAGAAAAAAACGCACTGTGTTGGTAACAGTCTGGTCCAAGTCACTGTAAAAAAAGTCAACTTTTCTACCAACGTCTTAATGTTGAGACCAGAAAAATGACAAATACTCATGAAGCAGGACACCCTGTCTGACTTATTGAATTGTGCAGGACTGGAAAAACAGCTGCAAGGACTATTAGCTCAAGAATTAATGTTCAAGATTGCAAAATCAGAATTGTGCTGTAGACCTAAAATGTTTAAGTGTAATAATGTTTTTTTTTTTTTTTAAGATATCAATTTGTCCCTGAAGGATTTTGTCAGAGACTTCTGTTCTCCTATGATAAGAGCTTATTGTGAGCTGGAGGACTGATATGGGCCCTGCCTACAGGGTACAGTGGGGATCAGTTTCTTCAGTTTAGTAAGACTTACAGGGCCTCCTCAGAGGTCATGCTGTGATTGTTACACTGCCCAAGGTATGGTTCTCACATTTCAAGGGTAAGGAGAAAATCCATTTTCCAACTCACTATTTACGATTGCACTGAGTGTTCCCCCTCGATATCCAATTACTAAATTATGATGGATTCTTAGCATTATTTTCTGCCAGGCATTATTCAAGACAGTCTATCTCAATTTACATAGCTTAACGAAGCACTGAGCTTTTAATAACGCGAAGGAGTGCAATAGTGGGAGCTGATGTTTATTTGAACTGGTTGGGCTTTTGGTTGTAATGATTATGAAGTGAGCATTGGGAACTGTCTGCGAGAGGAGAGGGGGAGAAAGGCGTTGTGTGAAGCAGGCAGATGGTTGGCCGGACAGTGTGTTGATAATGGCAGCATTAGTCTGCTGGGAAGCAACATTATGCTCAAGGTCAATGGGAGCTGAAGAATGGAGGATCATAATGACTCGGGCCCCCTGTCCTGGAACGAGATCTCTCTTTAAGGATGTCGAGATATTTAATATGAGCTCAGTAATCTCCACAAGGCTATTATATCCATCCTCAAATTTCAATCTGTCACTGAAGCAGTGATAATGGACCATAAAGGTGCTTTCTTTTATTTTTCTAAATTGGAAGGGTTTACTATACATTTATTATCCACTACCAAATGTAAGATACTATAATCAACATTTGCTTTAGTCAACTGTAAGTTTGATATGGTGTAGTTGTTATAATGCTCATCTACAGACCATTACACTTCATGTCCATACATATGGCCTTGTTTAGATAATGTGGATATCATGCACATTTGCACACCATGTTCTTGGAATAGTTGCATTTTGAATTACTCGATTTTGTATAGACTGCATTTTTATGTATACTAATCCTCATCTGAAATCCTTATTTTAAGGAATTAAAAAGACATGGATGCTAGTAATACCTGTGCCAATCTATAAATTAGTGATCCATACCCCTCCACTTCCATATTTCATACCGTTATAGAGACAACATATATACATTTTTAAACTCTAATTGTTTCCACTCTATTTTACTGATTCACTATTTTTTTCTCACTTATTTTTCATCTATTTAATACATTTATTCCATTTGTCTTTCATTACTATTTGCTTTTTCACTGATCTAATTTCCCCACAGGGATCAACAAAGTTTCATCTGAAGTGTTATCATTTCACTTCCAATTAAAGCAATCAGCTGCGTCCTAACATCCTTGACCATAATGTCAAATCACAAAGTGGTTTGCCTCCAGTTTACCTCACCAAGCCTACTTCCTCGCTTAAGTTTGTTAAAACAAGGGCAACAGCAGCCTGCTGTGTTGACATCTGCGGGTAGTTTCATGAAGGCACTTCAAGCATATCGAACTCAGCTCCAGTGAGACAGGGAGGAATTCAGGGAGACTCAAGTCTTCCTTTTGTCACCCTGTATTAATGCGCAAATCATGAGCGGAGCTGAGAGCCCCGGGCAATCTTCCTGAGGAGCTTCATGGTTTTTTAATCCTTCAACACTTTGCATATATTATTAATACTAAAGGCTGAGTAATACTAAACAGTTGCATGGAATAACAATTATAGTGCAGCTTTGGTCATAGTGCTGTCCACCAACATGTGCTTGTTTTTATATAACTGTAGATATGCAGACTGATATTGTGACTGTGGGTAATAGCGCTGTAATTCATGAGCAAAAGAGCATTACTCGAAACCATTTCAAAGTACAAACATAGTCACAACAAAATGGCAGTTTTCAAGTTGTTCATATTTTAATCCGCACTTTGTCTCTCTTTTTTCTGTTCTTCTTTTTTTTACAGTGGCATAGTTGAAAAATGAATATTCAATACTGAGAAAAAAGCAAACCTCACACATCCCCCATAAAAAGCAAATTAATTACAGCGATTAAAACTTTGTACAAAATGGGTTATTTATAGCATCATATTGAACTAACAAAATAACATGTATGAGCATTGGCAATGTGGTTCAATGTCTTTGATACAGTGACTATATACAGTGAGGGGATGTCTGATTCACCAATGCCTCAACATGTCATTAGTACTGTTTGCAGCAAACTCAAAGGCCATAACGGTGATCCTTGTATTGTTTTTTTTTGTGATAAGTTACAGAATTAAAAAATGGAAAAGTTAATGTCTGACAACTACTTTAGTAATAACAGCAATAATATCAATCAATACAGTATTATATAATAAATGTCAATCAATCATGATAATAAATACATATATTTAGACCAGATTTTATTTTTATTTTTTACATTTTAAGCAATTCATTAGAATCCCTGTTTGAAAAAATCTTCAAAAGTGTGAAAACAATCTCATCAAAGTGACGGGAACTGATATGACCTAAAATAAAAAGCTATAACCAGGGTTTTATCTTTTACTAAAATTGAATACTTACACATTATTTACATGCCGTCTGGCAAAACAACCTGTTGTTAGATAAATGGGAAAGTAAGACTTTTAGAATACTTTAAATACTGTATATGCTAATATACAAATTTTAATGTGTCAGGGATCCCAAGATTCAACAATATTGTTCACCAATATTCACGTTAGCAAAGTATTTTACAGCAATATCCACACATTGAGCATAGTTGTTCAATAAAATTTAACATAAATAATGAACCCCCACAAGGTTCCAGTCATTCAGTTTGGATCTTACATCAAATCGACAACCAAAATGAAAGTTCCTCATCCATGACGATATTTGCAAGTGTACTGAAATCTTCATCACGTGTCTGACACCATCTCTCCATATAGACTCATATTGAATCCTGAGACAAGAATCAGTTGATGTGTTTTCCCTCCGTGTTAGTCCTCAGACTTTGTGCTTTAATTTTCTAACTTGTTCTCTGTTGGTACAAATCAACAGCATGGGCTAAAACTGAAAATAAATCAATGCAGAAATATACAGACAGTGCTAAGAGGGAGTTGATTTCATCCAGAGACAATCACATAGATTGTGCTTCGATGTTTTGTTTTGTTTGAGCGTCTGGTCTGTTTTTTACTATTTTTTTGTATGTATGCAGTATGGCTGTGATGGGGTAAACTCCAGGCAACATCCAAAACCACTGCTTAATCCCTAAAAAGATTCTTCTGATGTTAATGTTTGATAAATTTAAGTAATTCACATAGTCTGCTCTTAAAGCAAAACAGTTTTGAAAAGCTAAAACTTGACTCTAACTTGAGTTGAAGCACATTTCTTGTTGTTTCTGAATTGTTAGAAAATCTGCAAAAAGTTGTATAACAGGTAAAGTAAGAGAGAGTAGAGAAAAAAGTTAATGCAAGCGATGAAAGAAATGCAGAAAAATGTACAGCATTTAGGCACCGTAAAACTGAAATGGAAATAATCCAATTGTACATGGTTTACGTTGATTACAAAAGGAGAAGGCTATATTGTCAGCGAATGCTTTGAAAACAAGCATATCCAAGCACAAGCTTTCTGGAGAAGACAAAAGAATAATAAGTGTATAATGAGATAATATGTAGTGAGGCTGAGGCAGCTGAAAATTGCATGTCTGCTGTCAAAAGTAGTCATGAAACGAAGAGTAACAGAAGTCTAAATGAAGTACTCTTTCTTTTCCTCTGCATGCACATGGTTTCCCTCAGCATTGATGATTGCTGTGTCTGCGTCGGGGGCGTCCTCTGCTCCTTTGGCCTCGTGTGTTAGGTACGTCCCTGCAGACATAAAGAGCCGCAGCAAGTTATCCACCAGCTGGAAAATGCTAGACATATACATTTACTCCAAGCAAGAAAAGTGTCATTCAAAGGAGATCAAGTGACCCCTTTTACCTTTATGTCTGGCCAGATATCGTCCAAGAACTATTATCAGACACAAGGTGATGAAGACCACGACTGCAACAACACCGCCGATTAAAGCGTGGTCAGGTCCGTGTTGTCCTAATGCATTAGGATCTGAAACAAGACAGAGGAAGAGATGGAGGGAAAAGTGGAGGGATAATGTTAACACCTGCAAGATGTTTTGCTGCTGTCTAATGCAGCTGGAGACATTTATTAAACAGCAATGAAAATGTTTTACTCCTGCAATCCTCCTGAAAGACAAAATTCAGATGTAGCTTTTACGCACGAAGCACAACAGTCCCAAATGAGCTTCTGTCATACTAAGAGCAACCTGACATCGCTGCTTTGAAGTACTTGAAATGAGGTAAAATAAATAATCATAGGAAATACCACAAATCTCTGCACAATTCAAAACTGTGGCATTAGCAACAACATGCTGCAAGAACACTGAAATCTCGCACTAAGTGATGTTTTAGTCTTTTTTTTTTTAAACAAAGCCTCTACATGTGCTGTCCTTTGTGTTTTCCCCTTGCTTGCTGCTGCAGGTTTTTAAAATAAGTGTTATTTAACACGAGGCATCCTCCGGGCAGAGAGCAAGCTGAAGGTTTCCCAAGCAGGAGCATGCCTTTGTGTCTGTCCTGTAATAAACTGTTAGTGTCTGTGTCTTTACTGTGCACCTCGTGTGCTCTCATTATCTCAAGCTGATGAATGGCTATGGCTTGTGCTCAGTTTTGCAAAGTGACCCTGGGAAATGACGGCGGGGATGTTCCTACAAACCTCGTTATACCCCTCTGTTAACGGAATGCAGCCCTCATTTTCAGCAACAAAAAAAAAGATGAAGTTGTGAAACATGCAGTTTATCTAACTCCATGCAGAGTAGAACCACCACAACTGTTTTATCAGGGACTCACAAGCAGGCACTTCAGACTTTGAAGCAATAACTGTTTTGGTACAACAGTTGAATTAACTCTGTTCTGGTTGCATGTCGATGGATATAATGATCTGTACAGGTGATTCCACTGTCAACAAGGGGCATAAGCAATTTTTATATCACACACGGTACAATTAAGTATTTATACTTGTTCAAACTGATTATTGGAGCTTTAATTCACACGTTAATACACTGATTAAACTCAAGAGGGTTGAAATTATCAGAACAACTGATTTGAAACACTAAGATGAAACTACATCTAAACACTGTCACAAAAAGAAAACTACAGATATTTCAGCGGCACACAGAGACATCAGTGACTCAGTTTGCCATATATACTGTTCCCATCCTGTCCTGCAGAGACACAATCCCAAGTATTTTAAACCATGTTAAAAAAAACAAAAATCTCACAAATAAATACCACGTCAAACTAAATTGCTGCAACCACACGCTGTGCACATTGATTAATTTATGAATGTACCTAGAAAAATATGGTAAACAGAAATACTTTTCAAGAACTGTGTGATCAGAAATGTGAAAGATAAATAGTTCCCACAAAGAATTTTGGACTTTCCCTTCCATTTCTGCTGTAACCACATGATCTGAAATCAAATATTTACACACCGGCACAGATACAATCTCCGGCCCAGCTCCACTCAGATGGAGCCGTCTATTTCATTGTGTAAAGACAAACCAAACCAGAAACATATTGTGTGATAACTTATGCAGCCTGTGACATGGCTGGAGAGAAAGCAGCTGGCGTCAGCAGAGTGAGCATCCATGCATGGTGATGGTTTGGCTCATGCTGTGTGGAGGTCGTGATGTGTCCTGACCCAGATCCAGATCCAGCATCACACACTGTAAATCTGGCTTGCAATGAACGTCTAGTAGGATATTTACCTGTTGTAGGCCCTGGAAAGTCTTTGGCTGTTGCCATGGTTGCAGACAGTGACAGCAGTAAGGGAAGACGAGGGAACAACACCGTGATAAAAAAGGTGACCACAAAGTTCAAAGGAAACATGTGAAATAAGCATGGTCTGTTTTTCTGAGTTTTTACTTTGGCAACGTGCAGAAGTGACGGAGAGCGAAGCTTGCTGTCAGAGCCAAATGCATGCTTAACTGGAGTTACTGGAAAGCAGTTCAAGATACATCGACGAGATGAAGAACTAAGGCGTACATACTGAGATTTTTGGTGTGTAATTGGCAATATACCTCCTTAATGGGCCAGTTCACCAAAAATTACAAATAACATATTTTCTCACTTCTAGTGGTATATAGCCATGCAAATAGTTTTGATATTTGCCCAGGTTAAAGATAATCTGTCTATTAATTCATCTGTTATTTAGTTTTTTTAATGCTTTGAGCACCTTGAACCTACAACACTAAAGGTAAATGAGAAAATGTGTTTTTTGTACTTGTGTGTGGAACAACACTTTAATATTGAGAGCAAGCGATCCTTTTAGGACTTTTCATCTACTTTAAAACATTCAGGTATCAGGTAACATGTCATTCACCTGCCACCCGAGTATTCACAACAAATATATGATTGTAAGAGTATAAAAATACGGCCAAATGGAAAAGGTGCTCGGAAATCTAAAGACACTTTTCCCCCTGCATTATGATGAGAGGCCTCACAGTTTAAAAGTACCCTATGGAGTATTCTTTCTACCACTAGTTGTGCTATGGAGCAATATTTTTGGGTTCCTGTTTTGTTTGTATTGTGCACGTGCACAAGGACCCACATGCACACCGCCGACGCAATGCAACATTCCTGCTGCCAGTGTCAAGCTATTCCGCTGATCGACAGTTGCGCTTGTAAAGTCAGTCAGTAAGATTGCAAGCTGGTAAACATGGAGGTAAACAATGCACAAGATAGAATATTAATACACAAAGGCTTTGCAAATATTGTATGAGGAAGGAAATACATTCTACATGTTTGCTCGACCCCAACGATTCACATAATGTGTTTGTGTTTTCTCCATCACAACACCAAAGCTATTACGACTGTTAAGGCAATCATTTATCATGTTCTACCTGCAAAGAACTCTTGTGGCCAAATGTGGCAGATTCATACGTAAACACTACAAAACACTTTGTAGCATGTAATTTTGATTATTATCATTCAAATGTAATTGCGTGTGTTCTTATTGTTTGGTAGAAACCATTCAGCCTAAGAACAAAAGTATAAACACTCATGTTTTCTATCATCTGCTCCTGCAAAGGTGTAAATTTATGCAATGGTTTACAAATAGTAACTACCTGATGTGGTGACTTACTCCTACAATGTCTGCATATTTTCAGCTACCAATAATAAATCAAATTTAAAAAACAGTGATAGAAATGCTGGTGAGGTTACAGTGCTGTGCAACAAAAAAAAAAAAAAAGAAAGGGGAGAAAATAGACACAGTGTGGAATTCATCCAGTAAAACAATGCTATTTTCTAGCTCAAAGCCTGGTTGTTAGCTCATCAATCATCAACTGTGTGTTCAGTTTCATGTTTGTGAGTGCACGGAGCATTGAGGCGGGGCCATGGAGGGGGTACAAGCGAACCTGCGAACGCAGCTGTGACTGCCTATGCCTGATGGGGGAATGTCGGCGTTAGCAGATTGGAAGAATAGAGGCTAGAGAGGGAGACAGGGGAGCTGAAAACGGACGCGCTAAGGTGATGACGTCTGCTAAATGAAAACAGGAACAACGGGGAGCAAAAACAAACCTCTCTCCGTGGGGAGCAGGCTCAACATGAGAAAACTTACAGGAAAATCAAACAGCACAAATCAATTACTGCGTGTGGCTGGTGCAAGGGGTTAATTCTGGTCTTTCACCACAGTGAATGCAGGCAAAATAATTACAAAAATGCACAAATTATATAATATAAGGGTTGCACAAATGATTCAAGCTCTGAATGAGCAAATTCTTTCAGCAATATCTTTGGGAAAAGCATGAGTCATACATGAAGGACTCCTATTTCTTAGATGTATTACATTGTCAAGCAATTCATGATTGATTGGAAAATACGCCACACCCAGAAATTGTCATGATGATAAAATCATCAAGGTGTCATGCTTGTTGGGGTGAAAAGGTACAACACAACGGGTGAAATGTGAGGGTGAGAGGGTGAGAACCGGGGGTGCAGCTTCAGTAATTTCTAAACTGTATTTAACCAAACTACTATCTGTTACCACTTTTCTAACGCCTCACTCAACGTAATTATCATATACGCGGTTTCCTTGCTGTATTTAATACAGTGTATTAAGGAGCATAATTGCAGATGGTGATAAATCGTGGCGGCGCAATGACATTTATTGCTCCTCAGCTCTCCTGTCATTAGCAAATTAGGCTTAGAGGCTGAGATGATCCGAAGAGACCCGGTAAGTATTCAGCCAGACACGGTGTAGCTCTGAAGAATGACTGTCATCATCAGTGGAAATGAGCCCGTCTCGCAAATCTTTTACCTGCTCGACTCAATTTTTCATCCTTCCCTAGTAACCAGGTCCTTTGTATTTAGTATGAGAGGGCTGCTGATGCTCCTACGTTTTGCTATTTTCTCTGATTAACAACCCAGGTTAATTCAACAAATTTAAATGTTTTTATTTGAATTGAAAAAAAAGTGTCCCATGGTCCAGCACATTACTCCAGATATGACAGGAAGATATAGATTAGTATCCCTACCCCCTTCTGCTCAATGAGTGAGCCTATGCTGAAAGAAAAGACTGAGATAACAAAAGCTGAAAGGACGAATGTGACATTCTCTTTTTCCTTCATTTTTTCCCAATGAAGGGCTTTTTCTCCCTCTGGCTTTAAAATTTAACAAAGAAGCTGCTGTGCATCCACAAACTGCTTGTGAGCTTGAATAAGTTCAGCTTCTGAGCTTTGATAAGTCGCTCCCAAACAAACTGCACTCTCGTGTGAGACTGTTTAATTGGCAAAAATGGAAACAAATAAATCCATGTTGAATTTTAATATTCTGTCCTTGTTTTTGCATTTTTACTTGGCTGTATTTGATAAACGTTATAAACATGTGCTGCAGAGGCCTTAATGATCCGTTTCCTGCACCATGCTGTCTTTATTCTCTCAGCCGCTCCACTGTCTCGGGATTAACTTATCTCTCCTCCAGGCGGTACTCGGAAGCTAAATTCTGCATCCTTAACACTTTTTTCCTGTTTCCTCATAGGAAGAGTCCAAAAGCTAAACCTGTGTAACGATATGTACAGTACAGTGAGGTAAACTGGGTTATCCTGCACAATGCAAAGCCAAGATTTGGAAGTGAATTCTTGAGGAAATGGTCTGCAAACTAGTGACCTGCAGGACTACAGATCACATCATGCATCAGTGCTGGTCCGAAAATGGCATTAGTCTTAATTCTATATATTTGAACCACAAAATTACACATATTAAATTACATAAAAATTAAACGCTTTGTCCTACTAAGGTTGAAAAGGGCTTTTCATCATCATTAATCATGTTTATTAAGTAATTAATTTCAAGAGATTTGCCTTTGTTTCCTTTTTCCAGACAGCCAGTGGTTTGAAATCTATTAAAAACTATTGACCTAAAGGGGGGCTGGAGTTTATGTCAGCTGATCTTCCTAAATTAATCTTTATTAATTTCTGTCCACAATCTACCTGCCATGCAAAACTGGAATTAAAAATGTTTCCTTCAACATGTCACCTACAATCATCATTATCTGACAGAAATATTTAATTCCAGGAGATGCTGACTTTGATCTTCCTCTATTGAAAATTCATGTCAATATTATTTTCAAGGTATTATTGCTTTGCTATTATGTTTTTTTTTTATATTTCTCTTTAGGTTACGCTGCCAGACCAAAGAACCCTCTGCTGGCTCTGTGTCTGTTTACTGAACACCAACCATCTTTGAGTTAACACACAGTGTGCGGCAAATCCTTGAATATGAAGCAACAGCAGAACTGATCATCCATAACAAGACTAGCTATTACTGTACCCACCATATACAAACAGAATATATTCAGCACTGCTGGTCCCCAGGTGGTTGCTGGCCTCACAGCGGTATGTGCCATTGTCTGTTTTGTTTAGTGTGGTGATGGTTAGTTCCCTGCCCTCCACAATCATACGCTCGATGTCTGGCAGCTCTCCTCCATCTTTAGACCACAGCACCGGTTCAGGTCTGGGAAAGAAGATACAGACAATGTTTTATTTTTATCCTGCTGCGTACGATTTCCTAAATGTAAAGAAATAATGAATAAAGTGAATAAATATTCTTGAGAAATTACATTCTGTAATGAAGAGAAATCTCATTTCAAGTCAAATGTATGCCTATTTTCTAACTGCCAACAAACTGACATTGTGAATAAATGCCAACTTACATTGGGTTGCCTATGGAAACACACTCCAATTTGAAGTATTGCCCTTCCTGTGGAATAATCAGTGAATGTGTGATCTCCAGATGGGGAGCATCTGCAAAGGAGAGACAAAAAAAATCCAACATTATGGCGGTATTGTGTGTTAGAGGCTCTCTAACTCTAACACTGACAGTAGTACAACAGTAGTTGGGTTCTTTACCCATTGGGCAGCTCTTAGCTTTAGCCCATATCCCTGTTCTGCTTTGGTACTAATCCCTTACCTGCAAACTAATCCTACACTAATCCTGCGCAAATGCAAAGCTAAACCTGCAGACATAAATGTAATCTCAATCCTTGTATTTCTTCTCAATGCTAATCTTACGCCTAATCCAGCTTTGCAGGGTGTGTATGACTGCACTCACAGTGGACCTCCAGGACCTCGGTTGTCATGTAGGGGTTGGACAGAGACACGTGCTCCACGCTGCAGGTGTAGGCGACGCCGTCGTCCCGTCTGTCCACCTGGAACTGGAGGCTACTCCTCACTGTGAAGGATTTACCTGTGGCGTTCGCCTTGGTAGTGCCTGCAGAGAGTCAGTGGGGAACAGTTCAGAATTTTGTGCAGGCTCTCCGTGCAAAAAAATATCTTGGTGACAGAAGCAGAGGAAAGCAGAAGTCATCTCATACGTTAACAAAAAACGTGAGAAACATGAAATTTTATTTCAAGATGTTGCTTTTCTGACATAGGCAGCGAGGGTGTTGTTGTTGCTGTTGCTGTTTTTCTCTGCATCTCCTTTGAGGGGGAGAATCCTTGGCCTTTGAAAGTCGAGTCAAAGTAGAGTGAATAGTGAGGGGAGAGCAGTATGAGCATTGACTCGGTTGGTTGGGTGTGTTTGCTCCTCCAGGACCATCTCTCAAACATCCCAGTCAACACAAACAGGCACACACTCCCCCGGCAGTGCGGCGTGGATTTCCATAGATGTAGACACACCTTTCCTTTCTTTCCTTTCCTTTGTCTCAGTTTCATGCCCATACATTCACCCTTTACACAGCTCCAGATCTTGATTTGTGTTTGTTTTTTCCCTGCCCTGTGATGTCGTCTTCATTTAGCGATGCCTCTTAACTTATAAGCGGAAGCATTTCTTTGTAATTTGCTGCTGCTCTCCTGTCAACGCTTTGTGTGGTAGCATCACTTTTCTCTGGGAATAGCTGCACAAGGCTGTGCACCTGATCAAGGTAAAAAGGACAAAGGCATTACCTGACAACAGCCTCAGAAGGACTTTTCACAGGAGCTGCTACCCTCCTCACCCCCTTAGATCCTTGCTGCACTACACCGCACCGCCCGCTCCCCCCCTCCCCTCCACCTCTTCTTCTCCCTGGACTTTCTGCCATCCAGTGCAAACCCGAGTCAATCAATACATTCGTATGTACTCACTCCACTCCTTCACTATATCACACACACACAAACGCAGCACACGAATTGTTCAATCCCTTGGTCTATTAAATACTAAAAGCCCCTTGCAATGAAACCCAGATCACCCTTATCATCATCATTTTGGGCTGGTCTGTCCCATTTGTTCCACTCCACTGATTTTCTTTGATTTTGTTATGTGGAAGGGGATTCATTTTTTATTGGACTTTCCAGTGGAACTACTACTACCAATACAACTGTTACTACAACAACTTCTACTGCTAATACCTATATTTTTCCTTTTTCTGTTGAGGTTGGCATATTTAATAATAACTCTTCTTATGTACAGACTACAATTATTATGATGAAATGGCTTGACAAAACCCTGAAATATTCTGTTATACAGATGATGATAATTTTAGTGTCTTTGTCTCCGAAGCTTCAAAAAGAAAGCAAAATAAACAAATTATTTAGTCTGTAATTTGATTTCTCTTTTACTGTAATTGCTATATTTTGTTCTAGACATGACAGTTTGAAAATCTGCTTATGTACCGATGGTTAAGAGGACTAAACTATATTTTTGAAAGGTCTTTCATGCTTTTAGGTTTTAAAAAGGCCTCTTTACAAATATATGTTATTTTGTATTAAGGGTTTCCAAAAAAAGTAGTGTGTTGTACATGGAGAACAAAAGCTGTACAATGGTTCAACCAGACAGACAACAGAAAGGGCAGAAAGAGACAACGATAAGTCTGACCAACATTTAAATAAGAATATAAGAAATCACCAGCCATTGGTAAAATAAATCGGAAGCTTTGCATCAAAATCTTACAACAGTATTTTCTCCTGTCATGCAACACTGTGGAGACATTGACTAAATGGATGTTTTAATCATTTAATTAATTTAATAATTCTTCTTTTGGGGCTTTTCAAATGTAAATGATACATCTACTGTCTAAATTATACTGTTTTTATATGTATTAAAACAGTCATTATTGAAAACAACAACAGTAAAGGTGATTCCAAACTTTTAAATGGTAGTCTGAGTTATGTGAAATGTGAATCTTGTTTAGTTTTGGACTTTTTTGCTGTTTTTGAAAGCATGCCGGATCTGATTTGTATTAATTACTGGTGTCTTTTGTATGCAGGCCAGGATAATTCAAAAAAAGTCAAACTTCAAAACTTAAAGTAATAATAGCAAGAGGAAGAAGACAAATAAGATGGTAACTACAAGGGAGAAGCAAACTAAATCCATTTTACATCCAACTTCACCAGCCTCCCCGACATCCCGCTCTTATTGATTAATGCATCACAAATGAGATTATTTTTGAGATCTAATTTCAAACATCACATATCATTTGAGCAGACAGGGAAGTCAGAGGCCTTGCATTTGACAGTCAAAGGCCTTGCATTTCGCCCTGAAGTACAGAGGGGGGATAGTAAGTACCTCTGTGGTGTCAAACACAAATCTCTCCAGCTTTCCTCTCATTCATCAAGTCGCCTGCAGCATCAGAGCTGCCACAGAGAAGCTGTCACTCTGTTTCAAGGCGGCTGCTAGCATCGCCAGAGAGCACACTGAGGCAGCTTTCATAAGAATGTGAATGTGCCCAGTTGCACCTGCTTTGAACCCGAACCCCAAGAGTCGAGCAGATCTATATTCAGGCAACTGGGGGCGATTCTGTAATCACTACTCCTGTGTCTGTTTCAACAAGGTGAACCCCAGTGGCAGGATTAGATTTTTTCAAAGGTGACGTCCAATTATAGTTTAATTAGAGTAATATTAGAGTTGGTCAGGTATAGTTTGGAAAATTAAAATTTCTGCTTCTCTTCAGATTATTATTGTTTTATGTTCATTGGGCCAAGATGTCCTTAGCCTTGAAGAAATAAGTGCAAAACAATTTGAGCCTTTGTTTATTTCATGAAGGCATCAGAGGCATTCTAACAGCACATTAATTTTTTACACTTGTAACTGTTACAGAGCATGCTTCTTTTAATGCCAGAACCTCCTGTTCAGCACAGTTTGCAACCTCCTGCCTTCTGACCAATAATTATTTAAATGTTTCTCTCTTTCTTTCTTTCTGTGACCTAATTTCTGAATTAGTTTGCTGTTGAAAGCCCTTGATGTATAAACTCATATTCACAAGAAAAGAAAAGGCAAACATAGTTGATTTTCTACCAGTTTGAATCAATGTGATTTTGGGTAGTACAATGCCTAAATATGCTCAAACAGTAACATACAACACTTGATCCATGCTAACAGGTGGTTTTAATCCACTCATTGGCACTAATTGTCTATGATACTGTATTGTTTGATATCCAACCAGCTTTGATTACATGTTTGTTACTTTTTTTAAATTTTAGAATACAATTGTAACAGCTGCTTAAAATTGCTTCTTGGTTTCCCAGAGGCTTTTAAACATCAGTGTTTACTTAAACTAAACATCAAACACTGTAAGGCTAACAACTAGAATTACCGCCTCGAGGTTGTATGCCTTCGCCAACCAGTCAAGTTGCAGTTTAAATCCATGTCTGTCCAGACTCATAATATATATAGTGAAGACTGAAGGATTCTTAATAAAAAAAGGTATTAAGTTTATTTTTTGGCAAAATGGAAGTTATCACTATATTGACATGTATGATTCCAGTGAGAAACACGCTTATCATGGTCAGAGCATAAAGACACAGGGAACATGGGGAAAGGACCCAATCGTAAATACAGGAAAAGCTGTCAAAATGGTTTATTAAAATAAAAACTTATAAAATTCAAAAAGGCACAGGGAAACACTACACAAACAATGAGGGAAATCACAGGGACAAACACCAACAATGAGGAACAGATAGAAAACAGAGGAAGAAACCAGGAACATATATACACGGACAACTAATCACCAGAACAAGACACAGCTGAGGTAGGCAGGTACTGGGGGAAAGGAGGGAAACACAAGGGCAGGGCAAACGAGACCAGGTGAAACTAATAAGGACAGGAAACAAGGTAACAAGAAACAAGACAAGACAAGAGACTACAAAACAAAACCGGAAACAAGGAATCAAAAGACAAAACAGAACATGGAAAAGTCAACAGCAAAACTAAAGTCCAAGCAAAACAGAGGAAACAAAAGGCAGAATCATGACAATGCTGTCTTCACGTAGACTCAATTTTTAGAGAGGAGTGTAAGCTCATTGAGAGAACAGAGAAACAGAGTCAAATTCCTTGTATGTGTTGACAGGTTTGGCCAATAAAGCTGATTCTTATAGATCACAAAGTTGTAGCCTTGACAGTAGACAAGGCTTCCACTAGGAATGTTGCTGCACAGAAGCTACAAAATCTAAAATGTGGATGCTTCACACATATCTGCAGACCCGCAGCACAGAAGATCTATACAAACACCAGAGTTTCAAGGTGGGCACCCAAGGTTAGTGTCACCAGTTCAGTATGCGACTAAATGTGAAATATGGTCACAATCTCACCTCCTGGTCCTGAGTTATGGCGTTGAAGAATGGCCAGAAGAGTTTCTTTGCAGAACATTATGATGTCACAGTGAAGTTGACCTTTGACCTTTTGGATGTAAAATGTCACCACTTCATCATTTTGTCCTATAAGGCATTTATGTGAAATTTTGTTATAGTTAGCATATGAATTCTTGAGTTATGACCAAAAAATGTATTTTGTGGGGTGACAGTGATCTTGACCTTCGACCATCAAATTCTAATCAGTTCATCCTTGAGTATAAGTGGACGTTTGTGCCATATGTAATGAATTCCTTCCAGGCGTTCCTGAGATATCACGTCTACGGGAATAGGATGGACGTGAGGTCACAGTGACCTTGACCTTCGACAACCAAAATCTTTTTTTTTTTTGAAGAAATTCCCTAAAGGCTATCCTGAGATAGTTCAGGAGAATGTGTGAATGTATTATCACTTTATTTTATTTAATAATCAACACACCACTGGGCTGAGTAGTGTAGCCAGGGAACAATCTTTCAAACAAATGGTCTCTAACTGATCTGTTATATTATAACAAATGACTGAAAATGTGAAATCATCAACAAACGGAATCAGAGCAGATATGTGAACTGAGTTCAGGTCCCTCTTCACATAAAGCAGATGATGCTGGAGCGATGTATATTTGTTAAGAAGTCGAACAATATCATTGGCCATTGTATCCAGGAGTATCTTTGCATTGAATGGAACCATTTAAAAGGCCTAAATACTGTACAGTCATACACTTTTGTTTAGCAAATAAATACTATTTTTATAAGTTATAAGAGTTTATAAGAGTTTTGTTTTAATGTTTTGATTCTTGCAATGGTTCAGTTTAAAACAAGTTTTATCTTGCATTTGGCTACCATGTAAAAAAAGAACTTCCTCCATAGTTTCCAGGCCCTTAAACTTTATTGGTTTATAAATGTTTTATAACTAAGTTCTAAAGCGGTAAACTGATTAGTTTGCACTAAAGTTGCACTTGCTGTGGAAAAGCAAGTGTACATTGTCTAAAAATAGCTCAAAACCACCATCTGAGGCAATGTATGAGAAACACTTTCTACAACATATGCTGGTATATTCCTGTTATGTGGTTCATCTGTAGAAATTCTTAAATATCTCTCTTAGATATGTAAACAAAGGAGCTATACAAAACATTAAAAGCCAGGTTAATTGTGTTTTTAGCGTTAGGTCAACAGATATTAGATTCATAATTGAAAAAATATCAAGTTTAAACCCTGCGTGGATATGTGCAGTAACACAGATAATTCCTGCTGCAGATGCCTAAAGGTATTGAATGCGATGGACATGTCATTCTGTGGAGGCACCGCAATGAGCTCCTGTATGAATAAGGCACTAGATCTAATTTTGGAACATGGCCTTGATGAGGATGATAATATTAAACCTGAAGAAGTGAAGTAAAAAAAAGGTAATCGTCTTAGAATTAGTGGACAAATAAAGAAAGGAAAAGGCCACAATATAGAAAAATTATCCAGTCAACTAATTCAGAAAAATCAAAAGACGATAAAGAGGAACTTGTTCACATTGATATTACATTCTGGTCACTGTGAACACTATCACATACTATATCTTATGTCCATGAAAACACACCCATACCCATAAGAAAGTGGAGATTTATCATGTTAAATGGCTGTTCATGTTGTAACAGTAGACAAAAAGATGTAAATGATAAACTTTAGAATAGTGTTTTTGTTAGAACTGTGTTTAAACTGTGGCTTATACTGTACCAGTTCCCCTGGTAGTTAGTTTAAGCAAATAATTTAGAGTTGTGCTTTTTAATTTAAGCATAGTGATTACACATCAACTAAACAAGACCTATGACCTTTTGAAAACAGTAAATTCCACATACTGTATATGTAAAGAGATTATTATATAATGAGTAGGAATGAAGTTGGTTTGATGATTTAAAGCAAAGTTCATTTAATATCCTGCTGTCTGTTTTATACAGTGACACAAAGGTTCAAACATATTTCAGATACAACATGAGGCCAGAAGTTCTCTGATGACACGATGCGCTTTGTGAAGAAAATATTTACCACAGCCCCCGCTCTTTGCTGCAGTAAGACTGGATGTATGGGAAACACTGTGATCATTGCACTTCTTTAGATTAAACAAGCATGAACAGTCGTGCACACACAAATCAGACGGGGAAATTCGATTCTTTAGTAGTAGACACGTCTCAATGTGTTTTTCCACTGATTGGAGAAAGTTGCTATTTTTGTTGCTGTTCACTTTTGACAATTAAAAGTTGCAACAAAGTCAACATGTTGGAGATATTTGGTGTGAGCAATAGCAAACAAATGGGGGCGAGATGTATACTGCTATTTATTTTAAGGATGTAATATTGTTGAAAATAAAAATGAAAGATTGTGATATTTCATCTTTGCTTGATCTTACAGAACTCGATGGGAGCCACAGATTTAATACCAAAATAATGATGATGATAATAATTTATATATATATACTATACATATTTATTGTCTAGATTCAAATTTCTTGATATCTTGTCTTACTGAAAATAAAATTAGTCACCATGTTGGAGCTGTTGTGTATTTGAATTTGCCTTTGTGTCTCTGTATAAGGAATATATAGGCCACTTTATGTATGCAAAGAGAGTGACAGTGGGTGGATTTCTTTCCTCAATAGATTACAATTTGAAGCCTAGCTGTCATTCAGCGACACTAGTAATTTGTATGGCTCTATACTCTGCAAACAAATTATTTGACACTGGATGACAGTTACATTTTAAGGTTTGTTATGCTATGTGTTTCTAATATAAATTGTTGAAAAACAAATCATCAGAGCATGAAATAAATATGACATGTTTTTGCTATTATACCTGCTGTCATCTTGGAGCTTTGTAGAATGGTCTCCCAGTGGGGATAGATTTGACTGACAGCAGACACTGGTGACAATGATCTGCCACAGAAGAACCAATGGCAAAACATGCTGCTCCCAGCACATACCCGCTAAAGAAAGCTTTAAAGCGGCACCCATAAAAGACTTGGATCCAGAGCACTGATTGACATTTCTCCTCTCTGACACTTTGACATGGAAATGAAGTTTTTAAGTCAAGCCCTCCAGTCTCTGCTTTGTTCTTTATCTCTTTGACTTGGAGATGCATCACACCAGGTCTGTTTGCCCGAGCAGCTTAATAAAACCCAGCGTACGCGTAAAACTAATAAAAGCACATTTGTATACAAGACGTCAGTTTGGGGCAGACTTGGGGCACATAACATTTCTTTGGAGATATGCAATTCACACATTACACCCTTTCCATTTCATACATCAAGAACAGATGTAGGGAATCGTTCTTTTGATTTCAATTTTCCTGCATGCATTTTCTTTGATGCCTGCTGACCTAGGAACAGAATGAAAGCATTACATTTTAATTTTTATCCACAAAAAAAGAAGGTTGGAGCCATGAATAAAAGTGTAGCACCCCTTGAACTCTGCTATGTTATGTTATTACATATGCTAAGGATATTATGTTTTGAGCTTTAAATATTGATTTTAAAGTGCATGTATCAAGACATAAAGCAAAAAACAAGATCATCTCAGTGCCTCTTGAGATGGACAGCAAGTCTGGTTGTGATGCTGTGTGCCAGCTCTCCACTGGCCTTTCAGGGATCTACGTGCATGTCATTTCAACAAGAACACTTCATATCCCAGCCCCTCTCCCATCAATCATCGTGCCATGTTGGGCAGACACACAACACAGAACCACCAAGAGAAAGCTCTCTGGTGCAAATCTTCAATAAAGAGCAACTGTCACACTGAGTCTCCGCAGCAGGCTCCATTACATTAAAGAGCTCCACACAGCTTACCTCTGCCATCAAATTGAGGAAAAACATTCCATTCCTATTTTTTAATGTTTTTGTCTTTTTTGGGCTTTTTTTAAAAAAAAAAAAAAATAGAAATAAGACGGTGATAAAAGCTATAAAATACAAAGTGCAGAGCTTCAGACAGTCTGGAAAGAGGTATACAAGAAAGTGGAAGCTTGTAAGGCACACAGTGTGAAACCACAGAAAACTTCTGCTGGTTTAGTGTGATCAGCACACATTACACTGCACCATCTGCTGCCTAATGCATTGTCTCTGTCACTGTTTTTTCCGTCTGGGTGAAGCTAGTTATGTGGCCTTTCTGAGTTTTTCATTCTTGTGCGTTCTTGCACCCCCCTTGGCTCGTTTGACTAATCTAATCGCTGCTGTTCGAAAGAAAAAATACAGCACCACCTGCGGAACGAATGGGATGCCGCCCAGCAAGACCAAATCATAACATGCGAACAGCGCTAAGGTAGGTATTACAGACAGTTTGAAACCATGACGGATGAATTAGCACCTGTTTGAACACAAAACATGAAGCACACAGCGTATCTCAAACTGCAAGCGTGGGATTTTTGTGCTCATAATCTTAAAATTATGTTTTAATTTACCACTGAGTCGATTAGTTGATCAACAGAAAATGTATGGACAAAATTCTGACTATAAATCAATTGTTTATAATTTTATCAAGCAAAAATGCAGTTTCTAAAATGTGAGGATTTGCTGCTTCTGTTATATATATGATTGTAAATTAAAAACAAGTAGGAGCACAAGCGCAAACCCTGGATTTGACATTTTCATTTTTGATAATATCCTCAAGTATTACTTTGTGTTTCTATTAATCAACCAGCTGAGTACATCTTTACTTCAGTGTCACTAACAGTGAAAACAGAACGCTGTGCAGAACGGGTTGTTGATGTACACTTAACTTTATAATTAGAATCAATAAGAGGCTCTCCTATATGTCTTAACCTTGCTCAGGTAGTGGAAAGTGGACGGCTCCGTCACAGTTCAGCAACATTTGGACAGCTTCCAACGACAGCAGCAATGCTGGCTGTGAGCCAAGCGAATCATGGCACCGCCAAACCTCGGGCCAGTGGAACAATGCATGGATATGAGCACAAAGGGATGCAGCAGCTGAATGACTTGACAGTAATGATGTCTCCAAGAGGGTACAAGTGGTAAAAGAGGATACAATGCTCTGTGAAATCCACACCCCATGCTTACCTTGGACCTCCTTGTCATTTCGGAACCACCGGATGTTGGCAGCTGGTTTGCTGCCCGTTGTGGTGCACGTCAGGGTGATTAAGTCCCCCTCCATGGCAGGCTTGGTGAATCCTGTGATCTCCGGTCGTCCTGGCACTCCTGTGGTGCACGGGAATATGATTATAAATAGCATCCTGAATATGTGTACATGATGAGCTAAGTAATAACCCGGTGTGTTTTTTTTAAGCCAGGACAAAACAGAATGGTAGTATCAATGATTCTTATAATTCTATAAAAGGAAATGATGTCTCACAATAAATGCAACAAAATTAATTATACAACATTTAAGCTTGTGGTTAATTTATTAAAGTTAAAACTAAATTATCTGAAATATGTCCTTCAAAATTACTATGGCTACCTTCTTCTTCTGGCTGTGAGATGCCAGTCATCTTACTGAAACCTAAGTCTAAATAAATATATTCTAAGTGTTGACAGTGTGTGGGAGTTATTTTTCCTCTGATTCGGCATATCCTTCAACACACCTGTCGGTCTTACACAGGTGTGAAAAGATTGAGTTTTTGTAGCTGTCCTGTCTGGCAGAAAATTAAATATAGTAACCCTACCAGCTTACAAGCTTAACTGTCATCCCTTCTTCTAGTAGACAAGGATAAAATGTAATGCAGACATTTTATTTTCCTACAAAGTAACAAGTGTGTGTTGAAAAAACAACAACAATACACTATAATTAAAAATGTGCAGGTATTCATGCAGTCAGAACGTGAAGAATTAGCCACAAGTAATTGGCCTGTGGAGACTGGACCAAAACAGACATGCTCACCCAGAACGGTGAGAAAGGCCTTGGTGGTCTTGACAGGCATGGTGAAGAGCGAACAGGTGTACTGGCCCTCGTCTGACAGGCTGACGTCACCGATTCTGATGGTGAGCTCCTGCCACGAGGCTCGCACAAGCTCGATTCTGTGGTCCCTCAGAGCTGTGTAAAGAAGCACGACGCAGAGAATCACAAAGCGCACAGTGAAAACAAAACAGAAACAGAGTTCACTAATGGGAAAATACACGCCGGATTCACTGATGGCAATTAACGTGAGAAATATCACTTGTGATCCATGTGACCTTTACCAGAACAAGGGCGAGTGCGCTGTGCCTTCAGTTATTTCATATAGTTATCAAATGCTGCAAACACAAACTGTGGCCAATGGGTTGAAACATTTTCTTTACATTTGCATTCTAGGCTGACAGTCTTATTCACAGTCAGTAAGAATACAGAAGGCATCAGCGGGATGCACTGAAGCGTAGCCGCAGAAAAAGCTTATAGCTTATATTTAGGTAATCACTTACATTCCAGGTATTGATTTACACTCACTTTAACACTTTTAGCAACTCGCTCTGTCTGTGACATTTCTCACTTTGAACACTGATACCAAAACCTTACCCCGGCCTTATATAGAACCACTTAGCCTACAGTTTCTGTGAAAAAGACAAAATAATTACATTAGTACTAACAGAATATAGTCCATATGAGGGCTGACCAATAACTCCTTACAGAGTTTATTAACTGTCAGAGGTATCGTATTGGGACAATTATATTGTTATTGTTTAACAAAATTCTGTTGTTCAAATTAATGATTTTAAGCTAATTGTAATGATGAACTAAGACTAAGGAATGAAAGATGTAATGCATAACCATGGAACAAACTTTACTGTACTGAACCTCAAATTGGTGACTTTATATTTGCTGTATTGATCAATATTGTTCAAACATTCTTGTTAATATTGTGATATTGATTTTGACCATTTCACCCAGCACCAGTGTAAACTTAAGGTAAAAAAACAACACTGCTAATAGTAATTAAAAAATAGCTGCTACAGCTGCATAGAAAATTAAACATCACTACTAATAAGCTTCATGATACAATAATCAATAATCTTCTCAAAACACAGCTTGAAATAAAACCTTACAGTGTTTTTTAGATATCAGACACCTTCGCCACTGCTCATTCAGATGTGACTACACCCTCATGAAGCTGAAAAAAAAACACGCAGCTAAGCTGAAAAAGGTCGTCTCGCACCTGTCATCTCTTATACAATTTCAAATTCAGAATCACCTGCTCGTACAAGCGACCAACCACAGAGGGCAGGAAGGAAAGTGCTCCTCACTGAATGAATTACACACTCTTAATCCTCACTCCCTTTAGGCCTGGACAGCTCTCTCCCTGGACACTCTTTCATCGGAAGTAATTTGAACTCTATTTGATTGTACTACGTGGGGCAAATCGGGCAAAATGCAGCAGAAGTAGGTGTTGATTAGGATTTAATCACCGTGGCCAATGCAAAATGGTGTCAGATAAAGAACACGTCTCTATGAAAATCTTTAATCACCTGCTCAGTTCCCATTTGTTTGATTTTAGCGATAAACGTGCACAGCAGACATGTGATACACAATTAAATTAGATTGGCTGAAATGATTATTAGATTTACACAGACATACTGTAGGTCATTATCAACAACGCTGTTCTTCAGCTTCAATTACACCAAATCATTTGATGATCATTATCTTGTAATCACACACATGCGAAAAAGAGAAAAATAAAGATTGGCTATAAAGATAGTGATGGCCCTAAGAAGTTTCTTATTAGAGACTCTTTGTTATCCAAGAATAAAGAGTAGTGTAAATAAAAACAATCTTCAAGCCAGAATTAAAATTTAATAACAAGCTGTGCCATCAGAGAGCCAGCTTATTATGTGCTACAGGGCTTAATACAAACATTTGATAGTCTTACTGTAGCAAACCGCATCCTGAAACAAAGCTCCCTGATGTTCTTTGTAGTTAAGCATCCTCACTACAGAGCTTGAAAAATGCCCAGAGGCTCTGGCAGAAAACAGAAAACCCTTTGGTGGATGGATGCATTGGAGAGGTGATGGGGTCTAAGCAAACATCGTACAGGAACTCAAAAGATACGGAAGTACAGGCTGAGAAGATCAAAGCTTCGGACAAGATGACATACTGTACTTCCCCTGGCCCGTATCCCTCTATCTCTGCAACACACAGAGAAAAGGCAGGAAAAAAACAGACTGAATTTTCTTCTTCTTAACCCCCTGTTCCTCAAAGCATAAATGCCTCTGAGATGCTGGTAAATGCTCTGGCTGTTTTGTTTGTTTTGAGGGATTTGTTAGGGAGAACAGAAATCTTTTGGTTAAAGTGATATTCCACCCAAAATGTGTAGGCGTAAACAGTGAAAAATGTGTAGTTTGCTCCAGCAACTGTGATCATCTTGAATCCATGTCCGTTACAACAGATTTAAAAGAAAAGAAAAACATTCAAAATGAGCATAGAAACTACTGCAGCATGGTTCACTTCTCCGCTGTCCATCTGTATGGTCAGATTGATCCAAACTGTTGTTTTGGCAAAATATGTCTGGCGCGTCCATGTTGCACCATTGCCACCCAGCTCCATAGTAGCGTATTTAGCCATATTTCACAAAAATTATGACTGTTTGGAACACATGGACCATGTGGTTGGACAACGGAGAAGTGGATTATGCTGCAGGAGTGGTTCTAGAAACTTATTTGGACTTTCTCTGAATTTATTTGCTGAAACTTAACGTCTTGTAATCCATTGAAACTAACATGAACAACACCTAATGTTCTCTGAAATAACCGACTTTAAATGCCTTTTAACATTGTCTGTTACTCTAAAGATATAAACTATCACTTTAAATACCAATACAGTGACCAAATACAGTACAGACATCTAATAATTTCAAGTGACATTTAAAGTACCAAGTAGATTCCATCTATCTACTGAACAATATCACGTTACCATCAAAACAGAACTAAATCTAAATGTCAGTAGCTGAAATACTGATTCAGATAGTTTGACCCCAAGTAGTGGCTGTGAAAAAACTTACAGTTAAACAAAAGATGAACTTGACAGATGCATTTTTGTTAGACAGCCACTGGCACTACACCGCACGTAAATCAATGACATATTGATAGAATGAGATGTACAAATGTTTGAATAACCCAAAGACAAGTGTTATCTATTACTCAAACAGCATATGGCCAGAAAGCCATACTACCAGAATCCAATCCAGGCTAGAGGCCCAGATTGTGTGCAGATCTGTCACAATCAGACCCAAATGCCAGCGGCTGACAAAGCTTTTTTCCAGGTGCTTTAGGAAATCAATGTGATGAAAAGGTTCATTTCCCCCAAACCCTGGATAGCCCCAGCACTGTTCATTCCTGTTAGGAGGAAGCATAAATCTGCACCCTGACCTTGTGTATGCTACAGCCTTGCAGCATGGCAGCTTAATGCGCAGTACATCTCCTGTGATGGAGGCCTTACCAAGGCTGTCTCAAATCAGTAAAACTGACACCCCGGTTCCCCCTCAGGGCAAGGCATACTGTTGCTATGGCCCTTTGATGCAAAGAAATGTTTGCCTTGTTTCCCTGACAGTCCTTTGCACCACCGACCATGTCAGTGGCAGACCAGTCTGAGGTCTCCCAAGAGAACTGTAGTTTGTCAGATTCAGTTTTATCAACTTAGGTCAATTTTGCCAAAAGCTACAGTATCTGAATGTTTTACGTCCAAGAACCAAGCTTTAACATGTGAAATAGCTGTTAAAATGACTTATTTCAATATGATGCACAGTTTTTATGTGTAATAGAGGAGCTGACAGTCTGGTTGGTGGCTACATTAGCTCTGTTCTCAGATAAAACCTGGAAGCAGAGAAACTGGAAGTGCACTTATCACATGGCATTCACTTCTGCACTGCACTGAGCAGCAGACAGATGTTAACCAATATTTCTAATCCAAAATGCTGAAGTATCTCCTGACAGTCCAGATAGAAAAGGACATTTTACATCTATCCATTAGTCTTGGAAACAAGCCGATGGCTCTCGGGTTCAGCCAAAATATGTTACATCCGCAATTCCGAGTGTCCCCATTTGGCCATTTTTGCATGGCCTGTAACCACTTTGAGGCAGTCCTGGAATTTGAAAGCACTAGCTGTCCTTCAGCGAGAACACAGGGTCCTGGCACACCCCCCGCTCTCCAGCCAGGGGCTCCACTCTTTGCAATTAGAGTGTGTTTGCTGCTGGCTGTGCTTGCTCAGTGACTGTGTGGGCGATTCTGGACGTTTTCCAGGGCTAGTGGTGCAGGCAGGGGGCTCTTTCCCACCACACATGTGGCTGCAATTAAGAGAAGGAAAGGGCCTTGTTCCAGAGGGCCATTGTTACTGCCCGCACTCCCAGAGATCCCACAGAGCAGATGCTACTCAAATTGGACTCATTTTCAGTGCTTGAAGGAGGGAAAAACAAGGAGGAATTCTCTCAGCAGCTACACTACGTCCCCTCTTCAAGTGGTGAATAATGAGACTGACTATATTTTTGTCTGTCCATTTTTCAGCCCACTGACATACGCTTGATTGTACTCTGTGGGATTTTTTTCTGCCTGTGAGTCCCTTTTTTTCATATGAACTCTAAATTTAAATTTCATTAAAACAAGCGCCAGTGGGGTTACACATTTCTGTTGTTTTTTAAATGCATTTGAATCATTTTACAGTGAAAAGGATCTAAACATTTTTTGGGTCGGTTTCAGACTTCTAAAGGAATTTAAATACAACATACAACATTCTTCATTATTCTAAAGAGCTAATATACATTATACATGAGAGTGCAGCATGGCACAGAGCTTAATATGGTACATACAAGAGTGGCTCTTCCCATTAGGGATGATAGCCAAGTGTATAGTAACATAATGGTAGATTCACATTTCAGTGAAGCTGGAGGTAACCCAGTACACTTAAAAGCCCATTAGTCCCTGAAAAAAGACATTAGCTGTGGCCATGAAACCCTTTCGACATTTTGTCACCAGTAAAAACAGCCACTGAAAAGTAAACAAAAGACTTCTAATAACAAACTTAAGCATCACTGAAGTGTGGGAGTCCTTTCTGTCTGAGGAAAATGTGGGAAAACATCACCTGGCAGATCCATGTATGAAATCAACTTCATGGCAAGTATAACTCTTACACACTATATGTAATTTTTTTTCTTCTTTTCACTTTCCAGATTTGTCCATAGAATAATAATGCAAAGGCAATGGCAAATAATCTGAATATGGTAGTGTGTAGATGTAGATGTTCAAACTGAGATTAGATTTACACACAGATATCTGAGGCCGAGTTGAGGTAAGTGTCCACTGCGCTTGCTTACAAAGGACCCACCAACAAATGTTGTGTGTTTACTAGAATGGACTTTAAATGTCCTTTTATTGGTGCTCACTCCAGTAATTGCATCCTTGGTAATTATCCTTCATTCTCTCAAGCTAATGAATGTTTTAATGCTCACATTAGCACATTCATTTAGCACATAACAGCATTTTGATTACTACAAGCCAATTAAGATCAATTTTGCTTTGTGACCTTTATGATCCCAGCTGAATGCCCCAATTAAATGTCATGAATGATGAACCATAAACTTCAGGGAGATGGGATTGAGATGAGGAAAAGTGATGTACATTTGCCACAGCATGTATGTATATACATGATACTGTAGATCAAATGAGCAATTTGTTATCTGCCTTTGACACGCAACCTGCAGTAACTTCCCATTAATTGCATTATTCATATTCACCGTATCTGACAAAAGATTCTGCTTCCATCCTGCATGCCTCCAGGAATGTCATTACCATTCTCAGCAGCATCGCTACTTAGGTTTTATCCTTTTCCCGCAGAAGCCAAAACTGAAGTAAATCATAATGAAGACAGCAAAGGACAGCTCTGCTCTCATTTGTCCTGCTCAGTAATAATAATTCATAACCCCGGCAACATATAAAAGGGATAATTCTACAAAAGACATATGGTCCTAATCGATTTCTTCATCGTGGCAGCCCACCACACAGCCGCTCCCTTCAGCAGTCCTCGCTAATTGGCCTAATGTATGAATGATGTATTGGCCTGGCTATTAAGGGTATCTATTTCTGTTGTCTCAGGTCTGTTGTCTCAGTGCGTAGGAATCTGCTTGCTGGTCTTTGCCTTACAGTAGCGTAGTCTGAAGCCTCTGAGGCGGCAACAATCAACCAAGACTCAGATATACATAATGAATGAGGAGGAGTGTGCCAAGGAACCAGCTGGCTTGATATAAGAGGAGGGCTGTGTTCAGCTTTAGACAAATGTGCAGAGACAGTCCAACCCATATGGATCGGCTTTGGGAATCCAGCAAGGTTAACACTCTCTTGGAGCTCCACGAGGTTTGACTGAGCCTCTTATGGGAGAGGATGAGATAGAGGTCCTTCTTATCGTTTAGGCTCTCACCAAAGATACATTAAGCTATTGAGCCGACACCTGCCCACTATTTCCTTCCCAACTGCAACCACATCTCTTATCCTCCTTCCAGGTCTGTGACGAGATGTGACACTGCTGTGTAGACAAATTGTAGGTCACAACTTGTAGGACAAACTGCTGGGATAATGTTCTACCTGCATACTTGAGGACTCCCAAAGGGTTTATAAATTAATAGTGCACAATTGCAATCCTTCTGTTGCATGTTGCAATTAAATTAACAGAAGGTTAATTAGAGTAGTCTTGTGATTTATGGAGACTATGGAGACTGTCCTTACCAGAGAAATGACAGTTGTGGCTTTAAATTACCTATGTTTGTGTTTTTTGGGGTCATGCAAAGCAAAAGCAGAAGTATTGTGACATTGTTGAGTGATCCAGGTAGTTTATGGCCTAAACCTAACCAAATCTTTACCATAAAGGTAGATTAGAAAACACTCTTTTGGAAGGCACTGACAAACAACCTTTTCTGTCGTTCGGTATTAGGTCTTCCAAAACTGGCAATACTCATGTATAAATAATGTTTGATACAAAAGATACACATACTTGCTATTCTGACTGTAACACTCAAGCAGACTTATGATATTCAGTGTCTTTAAAATTCTGGAAAGACACAGAAATCCCTTTGTCCTTGGCTGTAAAAGCTACTCTTTGGGGCTTTTTTCATATTCTCATTTGTCAGACCTGAATTAAAATGGAACAAATTATAGTCGGGGCAAAGATCAGATTTTGTCTTACTTTACCCAGCAGCTGTCAAACTCAGTCGATATACTGTAATACGGAACTCCAGCTTCTTTACAGATGTTTCTCTTTACTCCATTTAGCTGTTTCGAAAGGATTTAAAAGGTCATTTTAATACTCTTTTCCCTCCATTACTATTTTATATCAAACTCCAAACACATTCAGATAAATGCCCTTATCTTTAATACCAAGCTTGAGGGAAAGAGCGAGAGTAGATTTCAAAACATGCCTCACAGAGTGTTTTGTCTAATTTAAGACAGAACAGCAGATGTATTTTTATCATCATTACCTGAATGTGTTGAGCATCCAGATCACACATAAAAGCTGTAAATGCTGAGTTTCTTTTGGGTTACACATGCACGATGGCAAACTACCTTTGTGAAGAGAGAGTGGGGGAAACTTGCATGTACATCAAACAGTAACATATGGCTATGCTGTCATGGAGACCCAAGGGGGTTGCAGTAAATAGATGGACAAAAGAGACATTGGACAGAGACAACGAGCACGGGGAAAAGGAAATATTTATCTAAACAGCAGGTAAAAGAAAGATACCAAAAAAATCTCAACACTGAGAACAAGAAATTGCAACATAGCTGCATTGATGTAATCTACTCAGTGACAGCAGTCTATGACCAGCTGTTCATCAGAGGGACAGAACAGCCTGCCTCAAGCTCAGACAGTCTGCAGTTAGTTGTTGGACAGAAAGGTAGCATAAGGTTGAATCTAACATTTTTCATTGGCTCCTTCAAGAAGGCACAACAAACGGGAGAAGAAGGACAGTTGCAGCCCTCTGCCAAGCAATTAACTGGTGATTTGGCACAGCAGAGATTTCTTCCCAGGTGTCCCACCCTCTTCCTCACATGAAGCCTGTGTTGTTCCACGCCTCCCGTTTCTCCTGATGGCCTCACAGGCATCGTATTAGTTGTGCCAATAAAGCTTTTCATTTGGCTGTTTAAAAGGAGATGGAGAGGAAGTGTTCCCACACTTAGCCCTGGCAACCTCTGCTGAGTGGACTACATTCATTTTGCCATCCGTATTGCTCTGGAAAAGGATTCTGTCATGCAATATAAATGGCTGACCAAGAAGGGCAAAGTGGCTCATACATATTGTGCTCTCTAAGCTCTCCTTACATACTCGTAAAAGCAACATTCTGGATTTACATGTGGATAAAGATTATTGCTTTGTATTCACAGGAGATGGGGAATTCTAACAGTTAACTGGCTTCATTTAGGCCAAATGAAATACCCAAAAGATAAGATTTACATGATTTAGTAAGTGTTACATCTCTTCAAAGTAAAAAAGAAGTGAAGGTTCGGGATTTTTTTTCTGATATAAATTGATGATTTTCGAAACTGGTTCTGCAAAGTCAAATACTGAAATGCTACATCTATTGTTCACCGAGGAATACAGAAAAAATAACAATAAAAAAAGAATGGTTTTGGTTCAATGAATTTTGCTTGAATTCAAATCCTTTGGGCACAGTCACACCATTAACACAAGAGTATCTATTTAAGATTCAGTTAACTTTCCTTTAATTGTATTTGGAAGTAATTTCATCTTATAAAACACCTTAGACCTCATTAGTAAATCCAATCACTTGCAAGGGAGAAAGTATTTCTTCAAACCAGACTGTGACTCTCATTCTGCTGGTTCACTCTGGCGTCTCTCTCCTATCAATTGTTATTCAAAGGGAAAGTTAATCTTCAATCACTGAACCAATGATATTGTATTAGCAGCTACAGCATAAATGAAATGGGTAATATGCTGTGAGAAACACTGAAAGATGAACACCCCAACCCTTACAAGACCAGTCCACTGTTACACTCCCTTTCACCCCAATTCCAATTTATCAACTCTACACTTTTGTCACCTTTAAATTGGATTTGGCTGGTGGGAGCACATTATAATTCATTCTGGCTTGGGCCTTGTTTCACGAGGTTGCAACAGTGCACTTCCTTTTCAGTGACATCCAAACAGCTATACAAATGTAGGGCAGCTAAAATGCTAATTAAGCCCAATCATCTCACAATCCACAGGCGTTACTGTGTTGTAAACAACACTGTCAGTGTTGCGTGATTACAAAAGTTCAATTCAAAAACAGCCTATTTCTGTTTAGTTTGTGCCCTGGGACATCAATGGAGACATAAATTCATTAAAATTCTGCTTTGACATTACTCGTAATGCATTTTCCTCTCATTCTGTCTTTTTCCTCTATTCAGTCAAATTGTGTGCTTGGAGGCAGAGACAATTTTGCACCTTCCAAATTTGAAAAATTGATGAAGAAGACTCCTGTAGTAATATAATCTGGCTAAGACAGCTTTATCATATCTCATCATTTTATCATTACGGCTATTATCCCCGGGAATATTACTCACCTTTCTTGTCCCCAAAGAATAGGGTCTGTTGTGCAGGGTTTGACCACTGGAGGGAAGTGTTATCATTGTAATCCACACGACAGGTCATGTTGGCTGCGCCCCCTTCCACCACCGTCACATTCTGAGTTATGGGGAACTGACCTTGGCTACCTGTGGGATTATGAGACAGAGTTTGAGGTCGTGGTCGTGACATGAATATATTGCAGTTTTGGACTGGTTGTTACTGTCTTTTCATTGAATTACATTACCTTACCATTCAGACTTGACACCTTTCAAAGTTAATGTTCTGTCATCATAATGCCCCATTACATTAATGTCTTCATTGCATCACAGTAAATCCAAGATAGCTTAATGGAAGCCTGGTTGACATGGAGTCCAGTTTGGAACAGCTGTTGGAGCTAGAAAACAGTGTTTTTTTATGGTGGAAACAATGGTAGGTTTTTACTCTCCCAAAGCACCTTCTTTGCTGTCTTATTGCAGGGCCCTAATTGGTAGCATGGCCTAATTAGAGGCAGTCATGTTCTGCTGTAGAGTCTAGAGCTGCAGCTGGGTGGTAAATTGACACATAATCCTAGACACTGTGGGCCTTCGATCCGAGCGACTGCCTTGCCCTGAAACAGCCGCTCGTCACAGTGTGCAGAAGACATCCAAATGAGGCCTAATCACCCAGCCTTGCTGGATTTTACCTTCTTATTCCACATTTGTACTCGTCGTCTCAGCAAAGTCCCCTAATTACATTGCAGAAGCATTTCTATCCTGCCTGTGTTTTATTGAACTCTGCCAAGCTTCAGAAACATATGTTTGAAACCAATGTTCTTTCCGGGCAATTGTGAGAAGAGAAAGTGCAGGCTAATATGAGTCTAACCAGACTGGCCCCTTCAAGGATGACAACAGTAAACAGCAACTGTGTTACAGCCCTTGAGTTCATGCTTGAAGCTAAATGTGCTGCATTTGCCTGGGGGCATTTCGCTGTCCACAAGCTAATCTTTTTGCATGTTTTCTCTTGATTTCACAGGTCTGCTTTGTTTTCCTCGTGTAATATGCCTGAATGTGAAGGTGACATTGTCCCTGCCTCTCCCAGGTACAGTTCACCGCAGGGACATTTCAACTAAGGGAGCAGCTGTCTGCCTCATTAGTCCAGCTCAAATGGGGAAGCAGAGGAGGCTGGGACAGCCAAAGGTCTGTGGACCTTCCTTGACCTCGATTGTCCTGATGGAGACCATTGTCAGCTAGAGGTGAAGGTGAGGCTGACTATAAATAGTAATGGGAAAATGATTTCGACAGGGCACATTACTTATCTGCTCATTACACCCAATCACACAATTTCACATCAACAAACACGTCACCATTACAATAATTTAAACGCAGTTGTCTGGACGTCAGCTTGGTCGTCCAACAAAACCCGCAATGCATGTCATATTAAAAAGGGAAATGGATGCAGATGCATTGTGTGGAGGGTACCATGTGGAGGTGTTGTTGTCAGTTACTGCATAACTTTTTGGTTATATGATCTACACCACCATCTTTCCAGTGTTCACTATACACAGAAATGCAATAATAAAAAAGTAAACTCCAAACAGTAACCTATATAACTCAATCTCTCAGGTTTTACCCAGGTTGGGGTAGTAGGATTGCTTTAGTTAAAACCTTGCTGAAAGTCCTTTTAATTATGCGTGCAATGTCAATAAAGGCTGTTCACACAATCAGAAGTACGGCCATGTTGTGAGTGTTGTTATAAAAGAAGAATGCAGGTTTTTGTGCACTGCAGCTAACTGGGCTTCACCTAATGTACATTCATGAAATTCCACTGTTTTGACATTCTGTAGCAGTCTAGAGTGTGGCAAATGCTTTCCTTTTTACGGAAACATAATCCCCAGCACCAGCTACAGAGTGTATTTCATTTTTTTTTTTGAGATGGTGATTGGAGGGCGGTCCGCCTTACTTCTACAGTACAGTGCCAAACAGTATTCTACAAAGTCACTGAACCACAAGCTGCTCCAAGGATGCTACACTGTGCTGTGTGACCCTGTACACTGACCTCACTTTAAAGACGCATATGTTCAGGTGTGTGAAAAGGAGGAATATTCCACAACATATTTAATTTAATTTGAGTAAAGACTGGGTAACACGTTACACTACAACTCTGTAATAAAACGATAATAAAAGGTTAATATGTGGTACTGGGCTAATGACATGATAATTACAAAGGTACCGTAACAACCATATAATATCTTGGTATTAAAGAGAATATAGGTAATAATGAGGTTTTATTTCTGTAACAGAGCAATACGGGTAAAAAAACATGAGGACAACAATCACAAAGAACCTCCAATGTGGTGACAAAGGCAATACGCACCCATTGTACACCCACACAGGTGTTTTCACTTATTTTGTCTGATTAGACCTCCTCTAAAAACTGTGTGGGCATGTGCAGACTGTTTGACTGACATCTGTCTCAACCGCCGATAGGCATTTTTCACAGAAGACATTTTGACTTGTACACAGTAGGAAAAGCCCAGGCGTAAAGTATACAATTAATGATGGCTTTATTCCACCAAGCTGCGTCAATTGCATGGTCCTGGTATTGTGCATGCTGTCTCACTGTCACACTGTCGTGGCTTACTGGGACACTTGAAAACAACACCGCCGTTGTTAATGTTATTAGTAACACCTGTGCTTTTCCTACTATAGCAAGTCAAAATGTTTGCTTTGAAAAATGCCTACTAGTTTTATTGCACCTTTTAAGGTTAAAGAAGTTATACATAATTCTTTTTCTTTTCTTTTTTATTTACATTAGGGTAACAAGACAAAACATAACGCATGTCAATAATTGGTACATTTAAGGTCATGAGGTTTGGTGAGCTCATAATCCCAGCATAACTCCTCCCAACGTCAACCTGAGCAGAAGGTTTAGTAACTAGAATAAGTGAAAGCACTTGTGTGGGTGTGCAGGGTCTTTAACGACTGGCTGATCTATTGTTACTACCTGCTGTTGCTAATATGCAGTACAATGTGCTTCATAAATGATAGAAAAATTAAAATATTCCAAACAAAGCAGACAAATTATTAAATAAGAGACACAACAAACAAAACAGATATTTGAAAAACAAACAAAAGGACGTGTGGGATTTGGACATTTCTGACTTTTCATTAGGATTATCATCACAATTGAAAAAAATCAACACACTTGCAGCTCTAACAGTAATAAAGAATACATACTGAAGGTGAGGAAAGATACAATAAAAGCTTCTAGGTAAAAGTGTAGATTATGTTGAGCCATTGCTGCGTTTTCCTATAAAAATGAACCCAGTGAAAGGGAACAAACAGTTCTGAGAGAAGTAATGGAGGTATGAAGGTTGTCTGCTCCACTGATGATCCAAGACGACTCGGTGAAGTGCAGTGATGGAATGAGGAATAAACCTGCACTTTTGCAATATGCCTTAGGGGAGGGCAGGCCATCCCTTAAACACAAAGCATATCAGCTCTACAGGCTAAATGACTTCAATACTGGGCATTGCTGTATTCTTTTTCCAGTGCCTAGATGTATTACACTGAATAAAAGGGAACAACTTTCAGTCAAGGCCAGCTGCAGGTGGAGAGCTCACACAAATTTACAGTTGAAAGCATGCAAACTGCCTGCCATGACAGGGAATAGGTGAAGTGAGGATGGGGTAACCCGAGATATCTTGATGAAAGTAGCTGGCGCCCTCTGAAACATGAATACCTTTAGCGTTTGCTTTTTTGATGCTGGCAACTCTCCTCCTTTAATCCATAAACATCATGAAGTGCTATGGTAAAAGAAAAATTCAATATGTGATAAGTCACATGAGTTTTTTCTCTCTCCCTCTTTTTCTTTCCAATTCAGCCTCCCTACAGCTTCGCGGAAAGGGAGGTTAAGATTAAAAACACGGAATGATGAACCCTGAACTGAAAACCAACACCTTTTAACATTAAGATTTAACTAAATCAATTAAAATCCAACCTTTTTATTGTTTTGTTTTTGTGTGTATGTGTTTTTAATCAAAACATTTCAGACATCAGCCTGCTTATAGGCCTGGCTCCTAAAGCTGTAATTGGTCCCTTGGCAGTGCTTTCCCCTTTCACAAGGTTTTTTTTATGACAGTCACATGGATCTGAGAGCTGCTGTTTTTTTTTTGTTTTTTTTTTTTTTTTAGTGCTAAAGCAAAGAGCCCACTCCAGTGAAAGCTGAAACTGGCAATATCACCCTGAGCTGGGAGATTATGGTCCACATTCAGGTGGGCCACCAACACTGATCATCAGTCACAATGTCAGCACAGACGAGATTAGTCAAGTTGTTTGCTGTGCTTCACACAGTCAGAATGCTGCTGACACATCTCTCCACTGTGACATTAACCTTCATACAGAATCAAGTGACTGCCTCATGAATCCAATATTTACCTGCACAGCTGGAATTAGGTAGAAATGTAAATTGGCGAGAGAAGATAGCGTCTTCATTGTAAACACAAATATTTGATGATGAGATTTTAAAAGAAGAACCACAGAAACAGATGTCTACTAAGGCATCTCTATACGTTTTAGCATGGGATGAGGTCTGTGCAGCAGGTGCAGAATATAAATATGACTACAGATGTTCAGAATGGCTGGCTGTCGAGTGTGCATTAATGATAAACTCTTTCATTTAATCCCAACCAGCCTCTCTCCATGCTGTTATCAGACTGCAGCTCAGACCGTAGCCTGATGGAATCTGAGTCTTACAATATTAGAAGCCAAGAATATGATACTTTAGTTATTGATTTCGCAAGACTTGTGGCTTGGGCGGGTATCTAGAAAATGTGAATATGAGGGAGATAGAAATCTTTAAAGGGAGGATTAGAGAGTTAGCTGATGAATGTAAATGGAGTGCTTTATCATTATTGATGATGTGGAAATCTTTTGGTTCTGTTTTGACATGATACTCATGGAAAAATCACGGCAATGCTAGGAAATCAGGACTGATAACAGGATCATTTGAGAAACGTGTTGCATTTATAATTTCACTGACTCGTCTAATGACCACTGATCCCGGTCATAAGGTGAAAAATACTAGGAACATCTCTGTTGAGGAGAACAGAGAGTTAGTGGAGGAAGAATGAGCCATACCACCCCAAAAGCCTTTCTCAGTTTCAGCTGACTGCACCAAATAATGGAAAGCAGTGCCTTGATGAATGGCTGGAAAGCAGTCAAGCACACCACTGCAGAATAAACTGTAAACTGCAGGCAGGATAAAAAGAAAACAAATAACTCAGAAAATAGTCCAAGAAATAGCCGATGCCTCCATTCATTACAGCATAAAAACGATTATTAATTTTCATATAAAATGAATTCCAGGCAGTTTATCAAACCACAAGTTCACCTCTGGTGCTTGATTTTACAAGGGCTTCTTTGCAAATAGAGATGTTGGAGGTGCTGAGATCCCTTCTGCATGCTAATGAGTCATGGCAACCTCATATAGTGCCTGCCAGTGACAAAATATAATAACATGTCTCTACAAATCACATATGTATCCGCACTGAAAACTGAATGTCTGAAATGGATTTGTTGGTATTGCGATGTAAAGGCTGCATGTACTTCTAAGTCTTCATTAGTCAATGATTAGATTTTATATTAAACTTCTGTATGAAAAATGTTTGTCTCTTATAATCAAGACTAAATTGTTGATGTGATAATTTAGCCAATAATGATGAAAAATATTTCAAGAGGGGGTTATTTGAATCATGCCACAATAACTAAATGTTAAGATGAAAACTTGAATTGATTAAAGTGTTACATTCTTCTTTCAAGGTATTCCTTTCCTGAATAGTCTGAGAAGTTCTCTCGTAAATAAAGAAGTAATCTGTGATTTACATACACGTAAAATTACTTTTATATACAAAAGTTTCTATTTTTGAAGGACATAAAAATTTAACTTGAATCTCCGCCAGTATGTCAAATATGTATTTATTTTCATGGCTGTCTGTAAATGATAAACACAAACAATCCTCAATTTGTGTACAAATTTAATGCTGTGAAGCTGAAAACTGAAAGTTTGGAAAAGAAAATCAAATGTGTTGCATTAATACTCACAAGGTATTTAAACATAAAATATACTCTTGGGAACATAGTAATTAATCACTGAAATTGCAGTGACTTGACAAAATTGGAATTAATTAGATAACTCTAAACTGTGTGGCCTATTTGCCAGCATGTTGAGAGAGGAGGAAGTTGAACATCCGCAGTGTATAAATATTCCATTTAATTAAAACTTGAGGCCTCTTGTGGTGCGCATTCCTTGGTGTAGAGAACAAGAAATAATGGCGCTTGCTGTCTCCCATGTGAGACAAATACAGGCAGCTCTCTGTTCCAACTCAGTGTGAAGTTTTGTAAAATCGTGGCTCACATTTAGCTGTTAACATCCTGTTGGATTCTCTGTGTTACTCCTCTTTTTCTTGTGTTGGAATAATTTGTCATCACTTGGCTCAGTCATGTTGTCCATAAGAAATAATAAACACTTTATCACATATGACACAACCACCTGCACACCAGACATTATAGCTAATACATTTTTCAAAGAGGGTACATAGGTTACAACACCAACTCTATTCTTTGTTGTAAATAACTCAAGGACTAATGATTGTGTCCCATATTTTCCAATCCAGAATAGCCTCCTAACTAAGGACCTGCATTATATACTCATTGCTTTTTATCTCACATTTTATGGAGAAAATCAATCAAGATATTCTGCCAAGATGTGTGCTCTTCAATAAACATCAAGGAAATAAGATGTTTTTCAGAGTTGGAGAAACTTATTGAAGTATTTCAAAGTTATCCACAATTTCATTTGAGAACAGAATCATGGAATAACACAAAAGGTTTGACTGATGCCTCCACCTCTTTAGTTACATGTGGTGTACACCAAGGCTCAATTCTGGGACCAGTTTTAATCTCATTACGTTACAGTCATACAGGTGTTTCCTTCCAGTAATATGTTAGATGTAGGCAGTTACTGTACGCCAGTAAAACCCAGTTCAGCTGGTGTCCTGAACTACCTATTTCAGAATATTCTGTAGTTAAATGCTGAATTTCCTGACATTTCTTTCAATGCATTGCATGCTTTCCTGCACTGTTCATGCAGTGCACAGATTGCACAGATTGTAAAGCCTATATCTGTTTTAGCAAACAAGAGGACAACCAGAATAGCATCCAGCAAGGCTTGAAGGAGTCATATTACACCCACTTTGGCAACCATTGATTTTTCAACTGATGTCAAGATTTTATTGATAACTTTTATGGTTTGTCAAGTCCTTGCCCTCAGCTATGTCTCTGACCTTTTGGCCCCTCATGAGTCAGAGTGCAGTTTGACACCACAGGCAGGGCTCTTGGCAGTTGCTAAGTCTAGGCTCAAGATGAAAGATGACTGGATTTCACTGTCAGGACACCTCGGCTGTGAAATGTCCCACCAGACTAGCTCAGACTGCTAAATAAGTATACTCCTTTAAAACCACCTCTGAAATCCCACCTGAACAAAGAGGCCTTTTAAAATTCAAATTGTTTTTATTGCTTTTTTGGCAGGTACTTATATGGTAATTGCATCAGTAGCAATATTTGAACTGGTTAATACTTTTTCCAATGCTGTTGATAGAACAGTAAACACTGCAACAGTGTGCGGTAGAGTAGGTCTACTACAGTTTGTAGCCACTCTGACAATAGCAGATATATCGAGGGAAATAATTCCTGATTAATGAATTAATTCAGCTTTTCTTTGGTAAATATTTCTTAGTATTTTCCAAAGGGTTATTAAAGAGACATTAGTAATTCTAACATGCCATTTTTTCCAACATGTCTTATCTGTTTTATCATTACTGTTGTTTTTTTTAATCTTTTTGGGGAATTTTATTCCATTTTATTCTTGTAATATTTTTAACTGTCTGATTTTATTTGCCGTCAGTTCAGAAATATTTTAATCTTGGTTCCACCATGTAAAGCACTTTGTACTTTGCTCTGAAAAGTGCTGTATAAATACAGTTCTTATTACTATTATTATTCTTATTCTAATTATGAGAGTGAGCAGAGGGAACTGTGAAAAATGTAACATGAGACAAATTTCAATCTGTGAAGCCAGTGTATAAAGGCTTCCAAGTTATGCTCAGTTGACTTATAACCACCATACCAGCACATTGCAGGATGTTTTAATCTGTTCTATTCTTACATTGCTGCAAACAACAGTTTTCTGAAGTTTTAATGAAATCCAAGTGAATCTGTTTCAATCAAACAGGCCTCTGTGATGAAATAATTTTTATTTTGGCAACTTGGGAGCTGTAAGGATGCAAACGCGCTGGGTTTTACTGGCTGAACACTGGAGTAAGGGGTTGAAACTACACAAAATACACAAAACATTTCTTATTTCTTACAAATCTAACTTTACAGTTAGCATCTTTAAGCTGATGCAAGTTTAAATATGATCAAAGACAAATTCACGGTAACATGAACTTAAAATGTCCAGCTTCTCATTTCTCATTTTTCACAGCACAATCCAGAACCATCTCATTGGGGACAAACCATTTCAAAGTAGCGCTATTAATGTAATGACAGCAACCTTCTGAGTATAACATCATGCTTATGGTGTTGCATGGTTAAAAAATACATCTTTATTTCAATAGTGCCACAGAATTGGTTCCAGCATTCCCCTGAACTGAAGAGCTGATTTTTCGGTGCCAAAATGATTTCCAACTGTATAAGTGGTGAGGCTCAAAACCTGTATGCATGTAAAAATACAGTATGTTCCTGAGAATAATATGTTTGTTTTTCTTTTGGTATGAAAGTAGGAAGTACTGATGCTGTGACAACATTTCAATATTGCCTTTTTACAGTATGTACTTTATGTAAATGCATGTTATACCCTTTTAAAACAAACATTTGCACATATATGCAGGATTTTTTAACACGGGTAAACTAAAAAATAGGCGATTGACTTCTGTCCAATGGCCAGTAGCCGAGTTTGCCTTTCTGTTTATTTTTCTGGTGTGTCACATTCAACGTCACAGAAGCACAACATGGTGGTCACTGACAATGTTATGGTGGCTACTTTTTATATCTTTTACTTCGGTCTCTCTTTCAAACTCAACGGCGACTAATTTGGAACAATGTTTGAGCTCTGCTTGAACGGAGACAGATGGAATTTGCGGCTGAGAAGACAGAGTCGCAGAAGTTACCGATGGAGGCGACAAGGCGCATCATAGCAGCGAGTCCACCTGGATGGCATGTTTTCATCACTGCTGATCGGAGCTGGAGCCTATAAATACCAGTGACTACTGCAGAGTCATTTGACCCAGGAATGATTGCCGATTGTACCTTTTCCCACAGAATGCAAAAGCCAGATGTTAGTGGGTGTTAGTGGGTTTTTTGTCTAGTGTGAAAAGGACTTTACCCACTGTAATTTTTCTTCTTATGGTTGTATTGTCATTTTATTGTCATTTTATTGTCTCAAATAAATATAACCAGCACTTCCAAAGGTTCTGTTGCCAGTATACAGCACTAGCTCACCTGAATATGAGGTTAAGATAAATCAATTGATATCATCTTGCTAGGTCAAGTGTTATTCACTGACATGCAATTAAAAAATGAACAAATCTACAGCAGATCCCCTGAACCATACACTTTGATTCAGCATCATTAATAAGGCATTGTCAGACGTGTGTTACTACAGAGTCAGCTGGATTCAAGAGTGAGAGTCTCAGTTTGTTCCTACAGTATTTTAAATTTAAATATTTTTGCAGTTTACTAGCCTGGAAACCAGACAAATCTGCGAGCTCATGTTTAATTTGCTCTAGCAGATACGTCTCATCCCTCTCCCATTCAGACTGATTTCATAGTTTCAAGTATCTGGCTGAGCCAATCACAGCCGTTTATTTAGTATAAGGCAGGTTTAATACGAGAATATAGTTTTTTTTTTTAAAGAACAAATAACAGCACTTAAACTTTATGTTCATAAGAAATATGTGTTTGCCGTACTTCTGACAGGACGTACCGTACGACAGGACGACGTTTCGTTGCTCTGATTGGTTGTCTCTGCCTGTCAATAACGCTCCTTGGAAATCAAAAATGAACTGAAAGGTTCCAGACTAATATGCATTTGCTAATTAGTCTGGCGATGCCAGGCTAGCAGTTTACAGTATGTCGGTGTATAAAATGACTTACTGTGATTTGATTTGAGACTTTATGCAGCGGCTTATAAAGACCCATAATCAGGCCTGAGAGTGTCTGTCTCCGGCTGTCCAGATAAAGGCTACCTGTCACATGATTCTTCACAGTAGTATTGATGTTATTGCTTAGTATACCATTTATGTGGTCTTCCTGCCAAGACTAACAACACCGCTTCCTCAAAGGTAGTGAAGGTGACTAGATTAAAGCTGACCCTTCTGTGGAGGACCATTGAAAATGAATATACGCAACCCTCCATTCGAAAACACTTCAGTTCACAGTTCACACAATGGTTCAAGAAATCAAAACTAAGCCATTTTTACTCTATCAATTCATTAAAATATGTCCATTTTGAGTCTGTAGTAAAAAACAAAGAAACATAGAAAGAATGTAGAGAATCCTCATTATATTTTAACGTGTAAATTTCTATATAATTAGTCTATAAAGAACATATTTGACAACATTTTCATAATGAGAACAGTGTCTGCTGCATGTAGGAAGTTCTATCTGCTGGTTAGAAATATAAAGCAAAACTGTGAATTTCATAGGACATTAATATTCCATACTGTATGCTACTGGAGTGCACCAACACTCTCTTTGAAGCATATCATGTAAACAACATGTTCCATTCACTAGAGTCCAAATAAAACCAATTCTGAAAATTCGGGCTGGATGTTGCCAGTACGCAGAATACTAATGCATGCAAACCCTTTCTGTGGTTACTGTCTGTCGCATTTTGAAATAGTCTTGAGATTGCAACAGCTTTGTTAGTAGCTGGAACTAATTGCTTATTTATTTGGAGCTATGATAGAACATAAAGCGAGGGTAGGGAAATGTGAGGAAAATATGTGAAAATTATGAAATATATCTGTTTATCTTAACTAAACAAGAAGATACAAAGACAAATCTAAGTGGCGTACATGCAAAACAGCTCTACCAAAACATTAAGAAGCTAAAGTACAGTATATGAACTATATCCATGCACATATAGAGAGGCGATGTAAACAGAATGATGAATATGACCACACCGGTCATTTGAATAATATCTGAATATAATTTGCTCGCTGATGCATTCATTAACGACCTTAAACTGCAAGTGTTGATAAAATAAATGCTTTGAAAGTGAATGGCTATAAGAGCAGATAAGACCGGCTGCTTTTATCAATTGGCCCGTGAAGTAACCCCATCATATCTGATTGTTTTCACCTAGAGCGACCTTTCTTGAACAGACTTAAGAGGAAAAACATGGGCGAAAACATACTTCATGTAATTTATTTCTATAATGACTGAAAGGTCATATCTGTCTTCAAAAACAATCATTTGCGCTGACAGTGTAATTTAAACCCTAATGCTTCTTATGAATATGGCAAACCTGCTGATCTGAGGCACTGAGTGAGCTGTGCCATTTTAAAAGCCATCAGACTAGTTGATTGGAGAGATCCAAGCAACTATTTAAGGGCAGCAGCTAATTAGCACTAAATCTGATCCATTAACTGAAGCTAATCGGTAAATTACCTGTCCAAAGTGATCCATGTTTGAAAACTGCACAACTACCGGTTCGAGCATAGTCAGCTTTAGATAGTTTCACAATGTAAAAATCAACAGGGAACATTTAAAATCTTCCCATTCAGTCATAGAAAATCCATATGTAATTATGGTAAAAGCAAAGGCTGTGATTACTTTTGCCCAGATTAGTAATGTACTCAACGTCACTCTCTCCCGCACACCATTTGCATCTGGCAATAACGTACAAATGCAAAGAGGTTAGGGGAGGCAATATATGTGGAGGTCACTCATGAACAAAAATGGATTCAGACGTGATCCAGCTGCAGTTTTCATTCCAGGTGCAAATGGCCCCTGGATGCTTTCTTTCTTCCATTAAATGTGGTTATGTGGAACCTTATCAAGATACATTTGACGGCATGCATCCTTTATCTGCACCAAGATTGTAGTGGTTTTCTACAATGCTTCCATCAGCTGTAAACAAGAACAGTACACAGCAGGTCAGGCAGGCAGAATGCACATGTTGCGATGACCCCCCGCCACACGACAACTGTGTATCAGCCCTGTATTGTATTCATAGTCGGCACCGATAGGGTGATCTTAAATGATGCAGTCAGTTGATTGAGTTGTTACAGAGCCCGATGAAGCCTGTTTGAAAGGAAATAACCAAGATGGAGTGAGCTGTCTGTCAGATTTACCCTCCATCAAAAAGGACATTTGGTGCCTGTTACTGAGTAGCACCTGAGCAAAAGTGAACCTCCCTCGACTCAGAGGTGGTACTGAGTGCCGTCTTCCCCTGTGATTTGCCACAGTGAGGGAGGTAGGGGGAAGGTAGGGGGTGGACAATCCAGAGAACTGGCAATAAATATCCCAGCTGGGGGAAACTCTTAGCGGTATTTTTTTTTTCTGCTGTGCAGGAAAAAAAGGAAAGAGAAAAGTGGCAATACATCAGCTTCAGAAAGTGGGTCAGAAATACTGTACTGTCTCCAGGTAAAACAGGAAATTACACGTCCAACTGGTGTTACTTACAAGACTGTACATGTGATGCGCCTCAAATGAACTTGGGACTATGTTTTTTTTGCCAAATCCTGGTGCCTGTAAGCTTTCTGCAACACACTGAGAAATAAAACTGGCAAAATAATGAAAGTACAAAGTCTACATAGTGACAAACAAATGGCAACTCTATAGAGGCCTGCTAACAGACTGATAAATGCTTTAATTAATGGGAATTCAGTGGAACACAAGCTTGATTGTGATTTATGCTCCATATTTTCGCAATAACCACAAGTATGGATTTCCTTTAAAATGTTGAGGAACTAAGACGTGGGAATGACTGAGACTAGTTGCAACATGCTCTTCAAATATTTCTTACAAAGACTGTTCTCTGAGATATATGCATTCATCTTCCATTTCCACAAGGCCCACTGCACCAAAAATATGTTGCTCTTTTAGATGTTCTATAAACCCTTATCACACTGATAATCCTCCCCCTGTCCTCTTTAAATGCAACATAACTACCTTCAGAAACACTTTATTTGAAATGCTGTTCAAATCACATTCAACCCGCTGGAATATGCCCTTCATAAAAGTTATACAACAGAATTATGAAACAACCTCTATTATTTCAGCTTTATGTCATACCTGCCATATGGTTTACTACTAGTAGAGTTGCTGCATTTTTCTCCCATCTGCTTGGCATAAAAAAATAACAAAAATCCTTATTACTAGTAGCCTTGCTATTTTCTAGCTGAAAAACACGGGTTTGGGATAGCCATGAAATGTTCTCTCATGAAGCAGTTTACCCTCAATTTACTCTCTTTACACAGTGTCTACACTTAATAAATGATTTTCCTTTTCCCTGTACTGGCATTGGTCAAAGCATACACTCAGGTGAGTCCTCAGAGAGCAAATAAATCTATTCGTAAGGTCTCTGTAAATAAATCCAGAGGTCTGCTTTCCATTTTAACTGCCAGGATTGGTTATTATCCTGGCTTCTAGGCCAACAGATACTCCACAAATTACATAGCAATTATTACCATGCAATAGGAAAGCTCACAAAATCCATGAATCAATATTCAAGACTGATACATGTGGTTATAGTCATTATCGTCATCGTTATTACCAAAAGTTATTAGCCTTAATTAGAGTGCTGAAAGTGCTGTTGAAAAAGGCTTCCCAATGTTGAAGTAGATTCCAGAGGTACGGCTGCTGAATGTGTATCTTCTGTTAATTAAAAACCGGGCCCCTAATTACATCTGTAATTAGAAAACACTGCATTTTCAAAAAGGGGAAAAAACCCTCAGCGTTCATTCATGAACATTAACAACATTAATCATTTGGTTTGGTTGAAGTCATGTCCATTAAAAAAACTAAAAAAACTGAAACAAACAAACAAAAAACAGTGGCCTAAATAATGCATGAGTACATGAGGTTAGTTAGGCATGTTAGGAAGCTGGATTTAATTTCACTGTACAACACAGGAAACACAGCAGTGGGATCCTCAAATTTCAAACTGGTCAAATGTACAACCAAAGCAAACAAGTCAGAACACCTAGTAAATAAAATGTTTACAGAATCCATCAGTAACAGCACTAAGAGTAGCATCAATAACCATACAGGCAGAGGCCAAAGTCATTGGGCCATTGATGTTAGGATGCTACAGTATTATCAGCCGGCAAAAACATGAGCAATAACAGAAAATGTATATGTATGTATATCCAATATGAAAGGAAAAGAATCCGTCTGTAAATCATCAAATATTCTGTAGAAGGATTTTTTTTCTCCAAAGGTAGAAGTAATTCGTGGGTGAGCAGCAAGAAAGAAAATGCCTTAAGTGCTGGATTTTTCCGCTCAGTGCATAATGAATCATTGAATTATTAGGCAATAGATCAGATTCAATGGCAATGAAGTGAATTCCTACACCACCAAATATCAGGACAAAGCATTAACTACTGAAGGACAGCTCTAAAATAAAAAGTATGACTTGTGACCTCCACATCTCCAGTTTCAATGCTCAGTATTTCTGGGAAAATCTGGGTTGCAAAAGCAAATGAGAAACACTTTTCTCCCTCATCCACCGCTGAGGTGTCCTTGAACCAGGAACAACCCCCCAGCTGCTCCAGTGGAGCTGCACAGTGGCCAAATAGAGGAAAAGCATGACTGGGTGAGGCGGGCAGATCCCTGGTGTGAACATGTGAATCTATACATATGTGAAGCAGGTTGTATCTGAGAGAGAGCAAGCATGTTCAGCAAACCTCTCCTGGAGAAATAAAGGTTAAAAAATGCCCAGAAAGCTCTGCAGCAAGCAGTGTATGTTAATGCTTCCCGGGCTCTTGGGGGAGATAAAAGGGCGATCCAAACATTGTTTATTGGGAACTGTGTGCAACATAAATCATGTAGCAAGAAAATGGAGGCAATAACTCACCTTTCGCTTTGCTTTTTGTCCCAGCCACTGATAGCATGAGGGGGTAAAGCAAGGAAACAGCAGGTTAGATAGGTAGTATGAAGCTGTAACATTGATAGCATGATGATTATTGGCTCTACCTATGATGAGAGGAAGTATAAGATTAAATGTTGTGAATGTGGAAATGTGAAGAGTGTAATCAGTATTCATTTATACCATTCCATCATGACATGCCAAACAAAATTACAAAGGGGCAAAAAAACATGTATACAAATAAACATTGGTCAAATTGTTAATTCTTTAACATCTATAAAACAGCTATCTGTAGCTGGTGTAGTTATTTAAATAAAAAAATACAACACACCAATAATATTTCTGCAGATTCTTCCACAGTTTTTCTCTGATATGACCTACATGACACTCCTTACTGTATGTGATGAAACTAAACTATAAATGGATAAACAGAGCGCTGTAATTATTAGAAATGTAATTTGTTCATGTGGTAAAACTGAGACCGATGTATTCTTTCTGCTTTTTTTTAAAAAACCTGTGATTTATATTTGTAGTCTTTTGCCCGTCGGTTATGATAACGTATGCCACTTTAAGACATTTTACTGCCGCATCTAATGAGGCAATGGAACACCAGCCTCAGACAGGTCCAATTTAAACCAGTTAGGCCTATCCAAACCAATTATTTGACGTCATAATTTTGATATGTATGGATAGAATAAGTATCTCTTGGGAACTTCCAATCCACCTAAACTGCATGTCAACACAGAAGAACCAAAACTGGAATTGAGGACCTTCCTACTCTGAGGTGTCAGTGTTAAAACACTTGAACAGGTTAAGTGAAGCTGACAATCAAAACCTTATCCTCTGGCATAGTAATAAATACAAAAAGAAATATGACCAAAGTTGTCACAGTCTTTAAAATATAATTTTCCTTACAATGTGTGCATCAGTATTTGTGAATTTGTCTTTTCTTTGCATGTTTATAAAGTTAAATCTGACTCTTTTTTGGATCACGAATACTTATTATCATCACGTAATGATACATAAAGTTAAAGGACCATGGGATATAGCAAATAAAAGTAAAATAAAAGCAAAGTGCTGTGAAATTCTTAATTGCAACATTTGTAAACCTCTCTTCTTACAGGCTAATCTTTCTGACAGTGCCTGGGAAGAATACTACTCAATAACTTTCAACTTTCACCTTCTGTGCAAATTACACGCTACTGCCAGGGTAACATGGCACATTGGTAAACAATTTCCTTTCATCATTACTCGAAAGACAGGCGCTTTGTTTGTCTCCAGTGGTTACATAATAGAAGGTGCCTCGCTGTCTTTCAGGTAGAGACACTTAGTTAGGTGTAATGAGGACAGAACATTGTTACCAAAGGCTTCAGACTTGAAGAGATTAACAGTAGATTTGCCAGTAAGCCTCAGATTTTGAAAAGGACTTCTTGCATAAACTGCTAAATCAGCACTGAATGCTAATAAGAAGTACAACTGTGTGCCCAACATAAGACAAAGTACCACACACCACAGAAAAGGCCCAGTTCCAAACCCGTTACCACCCTCCAACCTAATGTACTACACCATGTCTTAGTACATCACTTTCATGAACACATCCAGGTAGTCGCTCTGACCTATCAAGTCACCGCACTGATTAGTCCTATGTCATACGAAGGAAGAAGTAATTGTAGCCAAGCTCACAGAAGGAGGCGGTTGGTCATTTTAGAGTGTTGCATCACAGAAAAAAAACAAAAAAACAGATGGAAACACTGAAATTCAATATTCACATTTGGATTTGTGATGAGAGGAGGAGGATCAGACAACCACCCACCTCTAAAGGTGACAAGTTTGTATCTCTGTCTTTGTACACACACAAAATCCAATCATGGAAACACTGTCGACTTCACGAGAAGCCTCTTGAGGAATGCAAGCTATTCACGGCGGACAACATTTGCCCCAGATGTTACACATTCACAGCACACATCTGCAAAACAGAAAATCCTATCAGGAACAGGACCCCAAAGGTAACTCACTTTGCCTGTTAAAGTCCATCAGAGGGGTAGGAGGTTATATTAATTTATAGCTGATGCTGGTGAGATTTTGCTTCAGTTCAGGTGGTTATTACATTTGAAAAAAAGTTTTAACAGATTTTCAGGCATTATTGTGTTTCCATGTAAACATAAGTTGTACTTTCTGCTGTGAAAAAAATAGTTTGAACTGGATTTTTGCATTATTTATTTCAGATTTTTGTATGTCTTGTTTTTCAGTAATAAAAAGAGAAACATTCACGGAATTTTAACCATTTGGCAAATTGGCCATTTGATAAATATTTTCACCCAATCTGTGATTTAAAACAATACACACATAGAAGAAGTGACTTAATGTTTCTGCATTTATTTTGGTCACACTGAATGAAGCTTCTGACAGAGCTGCAGGTGAAGCAAGACTGGAGGTTTTTGTTAAAAGACATGACCAAATCTGAACTGACTGGGGGTCACACAAAGTGCTGCTCTGTGTGGACGCAGAGGTTGACTGACAAGAGCACCCCTTAGCTCCTCCAGAAATAAGCTCCTCTTGTAGTATTTACCTCTCTTCCACCTCTGGTCCACAAATGCTTTGTGTGCAGACACATCCTGTCTATTATGGGAAATGTCTAACAGCTAAAAGACCGCCATTCCCCTCCAGCTTGAGGTGCCGGTGACACTGTTCACACTATGCACACCTCATTTGTTTCCGTTGTTGTCAAGGATAATTTTTGGCTTCTTACCATCTTTCTGCTGCTTAAAGTTGCATCTTTATTCAACATGCTCACCAATGCTGCATTCATGTATTTCCCCACTGCTGATTTCTGAGAATTGCTGGGCATCCATCATGACAATAATGACATGTTTGCAGAGGCAAGGCTCCGTGTATGCGTGAATTTACATGTTGGTACCTTCAGTGTTAGGTAAGCTGATGTTAAAAGCCGGTCCTCAGTACCCAGCCTCCACAAGGCCAATTTTATACATAACACAGTTCTTTCATTTATTTTACCAGGCCAGACCAAACTTTCAATAAAAATTGTGATTGTTTTGCCCATTAAAATACCCAGAGCTGCGGGTGGAATGAAGCCTTGAGGAAAAAAAGTACTATTTCTGACTTGAAAATAGGCCAGTGTTAATCTGAAGTCTGCAGAAAGGACAAAATGTTTATCTATAAAAATAGGTCATTTCTTGGTGATCCTTGAACAAGCTCTTATCTGATGAAGAAACTGGGAAGACCAAACAAGTAACATATGCCATTCTATTATCTAATGGAAAATTCATTGTTTTTGACACTCATTAATCTTTCTGTATGCTCCCAAGCTTGCGCCTCTTCCTATTTTCTCTTTACGTGGAAGTTATTAATCTCTGACTCCCTCTAAATTTAATAGTGTTGACAAAGTCAGGCACCATGATAAGATTCTCCTTGCTGTGAACTGGAAATGTTTGCGAGCACACGGCAAGCATATCAATATATTCTATCTGAAAAGTATAACGCTTTGACATTCCTAAGAGGACTTTCACTGAAAATCAATAGGAGGGCACGTAACAACACACTTCCCTGCAAGAATGTCAATGTGTTTAACACATTTATCGCATGGTTAAATGCATGAGTGCATTTATTAAATCCAACGCTATGTAAAGACACGCCAAACACCTACTTGTTTTTGTACATATGATATATATGACTTGAATAAAGTAAGTTACAGCCTCTATTGTGTCCTTATGACCTGGGTAGGAAAATGGCAATACAAAGCTTTCTTTCAAGATGAAATTATTCTGAAAAAAATACAAATCTGGTAAACAAACAGGAGTCATGTTCATTTAAGGATAGTTTATACATTTGCCCATATAACGCAAACCATGCCTCAAATAATGTCATTTAATTACCAACACGGGAAGAAAATGCAAAACATAGCACAACGCAATACAAACAAAACAAAGCACAGGGAATAATACCTTTACCTAAGGTATACCTAAGAGACGCTCGGTAAAGACAAGGAGAACACCTTGAGAGGAAAAAAAAGAAATGGAAGAAACCTTGTGCGGGATAAACAGGGATCCCACACGAGACGGATGAGTGCAATATGTGCCGGAACGAAACAATAAAATGGATAATATTATATCAATGACAATGAGATAAGAAAGAGAAAGAAAGAAAAAGAGAAACACAACAAGGCAGAAAGATGGGACTTTGGCCAGTTTGGCCACAAGAGGCATACATTCGGAGCAGCCAGCCTGCTTGTTAGCTGTATTTGCATTGTGTGAGGCTCGGCTCAATGTGCGACAAACTAAACTCCATTCATTTATCTGTCGGGCTTATTTCTGAAGCGGGGATGCAGGCCTGTAACGAAGCAATAGTCACTGGTCCCTGTGGTGATTAGTTTAACTGACCACTGAGAGGTTTGTCCTCTAACACAGTGAGAGCTGGCCTCTATCCCTCAGCCGGCCATCACTGGGGTCACCGCCCTCGCTGTGCCAGTGTCACACAACAAACTCTCCCGGGACAACGTGGCTGTAAGTAACCCTTTGACAGTGAAGCACTTCATCATATTCAGCTCACACACACACACATACTCACAAGTGGAATCACAAGGCAGTATAATAGCTGCTCTAGGCACCTGCATGTTGGTGGCCCTTAAACAGCAGCAGCAGCAGCTGGTAATTGAAATTTTGGGCTTCAAAAAGCAGATATCTTGTGAGACAACATCAGTAATCTGCTCTCTCTCCCTCTCTAGATGGAAGTTTTGTATGTTAATCTATTGGTTTAGGGACACATAATAATTATTTTTATCGTCAGTTAATCCGTCAATCATTTTTTATTCACTGTTTAGTTTATATAATTTAAGAAACATGCACATCACAAATTCACCAACATTTCCAAAATGCTTGTTTTAACTTAAATGACTTGTTGATTCTCAAAAGTGACGTTCATTTTGTGTTGATTGACTAACTAATTAACTAATCGTTCCAGCATTTTTTTAAGCTGGACGTTGGATGCTTCACTTCTGATACTATACATCCATTAACCAAGATTTCCAGCAACTGTTGGACACTAGAATTCTATTTGAGCAAATGTGTAGAATCTGTAGTGTCTCATTTAGAACAATTCAAGCAATTAAATCAACACAAAGCTGTGAGTGGTAATGGACAACTAGAAACTTTGGAAATGCAATCTATTGAACTTGAGGTGACACGGCTGGTGAATTTCAACAGCCTTAATGTCTTCTCACCTGTGTCCAGAGTCGTGTGAATAATTTAGTGTTTAGTAGATTATTGATGAGGTTGAGCTGTAAGAAATGGTCAGTGCCTCCAGCTTTTTACAGCGATAATACCAAATGAATTACCCGATTAAAAGGACCAGTTTCTCCATAAACAGCAGCGACTCCCTTCAGAGCAACACACACTTCCTTTCTCCTGACAGCACAAGCTGCTGCAGAGGCTTGTATCTCTGCTGCTGGTCCCATGAAAACACACCACAATTTAAACACACTTCTGGAGCACTGTGAAAGGTAGCATTACCAGCACACATATTGTACCTCCCGACGACGCCCCAAACCAATTCTTTCTTCAATTTTCTCATCTTGTCTCGACTGTGTTTCCATCGGAGCACTTCATGTAACGAAAGCCTGCGAGTGTCCCTCCAGTTAGAGCAACACAAGCATGAGAAGGCAAGCCAGAGTAATTGAGAAAACTTGTTTTCACACAGCAATGTCATGGTGTAGCCACTGTGTGATGAATAAGACCTACTCATCTTTTCATGTCACACTGGTACTGTAAAAAACAAATTCAACACGCAATCCTTGAATACGGTAATGGAGGCTGTCAGTAAAACCCGAACCGCACGAAAGTTTATTTTTCTCATTCAAATACACGTTTCCACTTGAACGTTGGCTGATTAGTCCATTTTACATCTACCTACAGATTTAAAACAATCTCACAATGTTAGGGGTAATGATTTCCAAAGTGAACCCAGTCCCACTGGGAAGAGAAAAGTTTTTTTAGAAGCAGTTCTCTGAAGATGTTGTTTAACATTTGGTGCCTATTCCTTGTCTTCCTTTACCCATATCGCAAGAGATACACTTACTGTATGACAAGCTTCTACTAAACAAGTATTTAACCAAAATTTGACCCATTCGCACGAGACAGCTAACACAAGTGAATCTTTGATTGTCACCATTAGTATCAAAGTGTTGGGCTAGATTGGGGTAATAGACGCCTCTAAAGTTGGAGCGAGTGACTGAACCTGGCTGAAGATGTGCATTACTTCAGAAATACTGCACACATACAGTAGTACTTCATGTATACATTCAAATAGCAGCAGTGTTTGTGAGATTGTTTTCCCCGCTTTCTTCTTGTTCATTTAAAAAATTCTTCAAATATTAAACATCTAATAATTACATGCTTTTAAGACCAGTACTTTAATACCTAATATTCAGTTCAATTTGTCTCTGCTGGTTTAAATATTTAAGTTATAATTAATCATCTAATACACAATGAGGCTTACTGACTGGCAGCACTGCCATTTTAGTGCCAGCAGGCACAGAGAAGTGCTCATAGGTTTCAAGTCTAACTGCCAGTATAAACACCACCTTAAACATGGTGCCCACTGACCCGATCATCGCTAAAGAAGTTGTTTAAACCCACAGCCATGGTAGAAATCCTGCCCTTTGTTTAATTCATGAGCATAGTTTTGAAGTACTAGCTTATATGCTGCCATTAATCATGCTGGCAAGAGCAGGAGTCATGGCTTTCAGACTGGAGACAGATTGATGCCATCATGAAGCTCAAGCCTTTGTCACGGGACAGTGGATGTGGACAGTTATGCCTAGTCGCTTTTCTTTTTGTTTTCTTCTACATCGTTCTGTCCATAGCAGGCTTGAACTTTACCATGACACTTCAATCAAATCTTTGTTTTTGCTTCAGGCACAACCTTTTAAGGTTTACCATTTCAGTAGCCCATTAGACACAAAATTGCCTTTTCAACAGAGGTTGTAATAAGATGTTTTCAATACAGCAACATGAGAGATTCAGAACTGCAATTTCATATGAAAAGACACACGCTTACTTCTGTCTGGTGTTTTCTGCTGCCTACACCGTCCAAACAAATCAGATATGTAGCATAAACTTTCAAATAGACAATAAAAGCCCTGTTTCTATGGCAGTCATGATAAAGGAAACACACCACAACAAAGACAACCACAGTGCCTGCAGTTCCTCGTTCACTCAGCATTACCTGCAATATAGCTTATGGTGTGCACACCATGGGGTTCATGACACCATGCCATGAGGATACGCTTCAGTCCGGCTGAGCTGTATTTGATATAAACCGAGATGTTTCAAAGTGATTTTGGAGTGTCCATCTTTACTCCCTGTTCTACTACAAATCAAATTTCCTTGTGTTACAGAAAATTGCTTGACATTATGTGGCTACACCAATGCCTTGCAGAAGCCCTGTGCATGCAGATGAGGGTCCCCGCTTAAAGCAATCCAGGACTCAAACCTCCAAAGTCTTTATCTGCCAAGCCCCAGGATAGTGGCTGGCCTGCACACACACACCACTCCTCCCCCCTGACTTCAGTCTAGCATGATGGTGACACTGTCAGACTATCTTCATATAGCACACAAGGGAAATGCATAATTCCAAACCCCAATTTTACAATCAACGTGGAACAATAATGTTGGGAATGAGATTCATCACAAGTTTGAATGAGAAATACCTGCAGATTATGCTGACACTTTCACATTTGATTTGATAAAACAATAATATTCCAATCATTTCTGAGATGAGAATTTGCTTTTTTTCCTCTCCTCTGAGCACTCCTCATTTATACCTTGACTAAAGCGCTGCACAGTTGGAATGCACAAAACTGCGTAAGTTAATGCAGTCTGAATTGAGCCGTAAGATGGCAATATACAGGGTGCTTTACAGTATTTGCTGGATGACTACAAGTACACGACTTTAATGTTGCAGAAATGACACTCCATGAGCGTATTTAGGCAAAAAGCGTGTGGTGTCAGGAATTGGTTCCACAGGAGACCATTTATGTTCCAAATGTAACCTAATATTTAGGAAAGCAATCTTAAGAGAGATGTGATTAACAGCAGGAGGTAGTGACACATGCAAAAAAGACTGTACTTTGCCGTATAATATCTTTTCATCACTTTGTGCTGTTCAGGTGAATAAAAGCCTCACACGAAATTGATAAGAGTGTTTACAGTTGTCTTGATGTGAGTTGAAGTCAGTTTTGGATAAATTTGCAGGCGTTTACATGAAGCTGAAACCCTGCATGACACCTGGCAGCTATTTTGGGCCCAGTTCCAAGTTTTTGAGACATTTTGCCCGGTAGTGTGCTGTCATGGAAAATGTTTAAAGGTAAAACAGACTCTCTGCCCTTGTTTCCTGCAAAAAGGGTTTTCAAGCTGTGAAACGCTGATAATGCTGTTCACTTGGAGCAAATACTGTACATGCCAGTACACTAACACTTACATGAATGAAGTGTTAGGTTTGACACTATTTATGGAAATTGTGTGGGGTGAAGTTAAATGAATAACTGAATGAACTGTTGGGTCAAGCTTCTCCACTTTGATTCGTCACTGGCCTGTTATGTCAGGCCCTTTGCTCACTTCTCCTGCCTCTGAGCTTAAGAAAAAAAAAAACTGACAGAAATGGAGGATGAAGAGAAGAGGAGGTGACGTTCTCAAGGTGTTTGTGTGCCCGAAAAATGGGAGAGGGCAGGTTGTCATTGGTGACGAAACATTCAACTAAATGTAATTCATACACATTTTCTGTGGCGAAAGTGTGGATAGTACTATGTTATCCGTAACCACGTGTGAGACACACTTGCGCACACAATCACTTCATCATCCTCCTGGCATATCAGTCCCTTATCTTTCAAAACACACTCACAGATGTGTTCCATGTCCCAGTGATGGGATTCTAAAGAAGGTCAACCTCTGGAGAGTACTTTCGGCTGCAAAGATAATCCACTTTGATGAATCTGTTCACATTCTCAAAGTGTCATCCTTCAAGCCTTTTGGAGGCATCGACTTCCACCTTGATATGAAATAGATGCTTCATAAATCACCTCGGCTCGCAAACACTGATGGTGCTTTACGACACATCAGCCTGAATTGAAAACTTGTTGAGAATGACAACGTGATGCGAAGGTGATGTTACAATGAGGGGCACTTAACACTCTCAAATAGTGACTCTGTTATTGGGCATTGACGAAAAAATATGGTTTGAAAACAACAGGACAGTGGCATTGAAAACACAAGTTAAAAAAAAGCACTGAAAACTTTTTTGAACTGAAAGGTTTTATTGGCATCAAAAGATATCAGTGCTTGATGCACACTTTTTCAGCATAGCATACACTACTAAATACAAGTTAATGGTATTTAGATTTTTTTCAGTGACAGTCATCTGATAATTTCCATAATGATATTTTCCTTTCAGTGTTTTTCTTTTAGGCCTTCTTTTTTTAGTGTTTTTCAGCAACAATCTTCTGTCACTCTTTGCATAGAGAGGAGGAGTTTGAGCACAGGGGATATTCCATATACTCAATATAATGAGGAGGGAACATCGGTGTGGTTGACCTCCTCTTACGCCTTGTTGAAAAAGCTCATAATCACCATCTCTGTATTCCATCTTCTAAAGTGTTGAAGGATGTATCAACTGCGAGGTTCCAAGAAGAGTTTTCACATAATTCGGACCCTTGAAACACTGTTAGCCTGGGAACCAAACGAATCTGCAAGCTCATTTGCTCTGGCAGATACGTCTGCCCCCTCCCCCCATTCAAACTGATGTCCTTGGTACTGGAAGCACCGTAGCATCAGGCGAACTAATCACAAGCGTTTATCAAGTATGAGGTGGTTTTAATTCGATGACTGACAGAGAGGATCTGTTAAAGCATCTCTGTAAATGTCCAAGATGGTGAAAACATTCAAGAAGCATCATTGCTGAGTTCTTGGAGGAATTACATTTTTTTGGGTTGTGTTGGCTCAACTGACTGGAAGCCACATTCTCAGCCAGGCTCCATAGTACCCGGTGCTCATTAAAATACAAAGATAGCTTTTCCATAGTGCTCCTGGCTGATGCAGATGCAAACTACTGCTTCCAAGTCACAGATGTTGGGTTGCCTGTGGCAAGGGGAGTGATTCTGATACACTCTGTGAATCTGCCTTTGGACAGAGACTCTTGCAGGGCTACCTGGGAATTTCACCAGCCATCCCTATACTTGGAACTTAAGAGCTGAGGCCCATTCATCAGTGATGAGGCCTTCCTCTAGAGGGTTAACCTGCTGAGGCCTACTCAAAACACAGCTCCTACGACCCCTTTGCCTGATACAGTCTATCCAGGGCCATCTCGCATTTCTGCATGAAGGCCACGTTGTCCATAACCACTGCAGGGGGACAGCCTGAGAGCCTCCTGGAAAGGACTTAAGAAAGACAGGTGGTAACCTGTCCAGTGGAGGTGCCAACGGTACCACCAGGCAGGTGCTCGAGGCAAGAGGGAAGCTGGTGAGGTGGCCGTGAGCAGTCTCTCAGCAAAGTGGAATGAAATCCCCTACAGTTGCTCCAGTCACAACAGTCCTTTAATGGACCAGACAACATCGTAAAAGAGCTATTCCAAATGTTTATTATTATCACATTTTCTCTATTTGTTTTATTTTATCAGAGTGGGTATAAAGCTCAAGCAGAGGAAAACTATTTATCAGGCTACATTAATCTCTTATTGCTCTTCGATATCCCCAATATCTACTCCCAGCTCTCTGCTCTCCAGGTCCAAAAGAACGAATGCGCACAAAAGCAAAGAACCCAAAAAAGTTCTTGTGAGATAACAGATCACTACAATTTCTCATCCATGATCCCTCAAAGGCAATGTACAATCATTACCTGCAGTACCATCCAAAGCCTGATGACTAAAATGTATAATGAAATGAATCATCAAATCACAAGACATTACAGATGAGTTTTGATTAGTGGATCTCTTCTGTGACGGATACTTATGTTGAAATAACAACATCTATTTGATCTGGACCGAGACCACCTCTATTGTCCGACCAAGGTACGGCTGTTTGGTCTGGGGGAGGTTTCACACCTGTAATTTTGGTTTGGATTGAACTGAAAAGTCAGAAAGTCCAGACCAAAAGAGGTAAGTGTGAAAGGGCCTATTATTTTAAAACACATCATTGTCATTTATCAGCTGACATAGGCTACTCTCTTAGAGTACACTTAAAACCTCAGTTAGCAGAAACTGTATTTTCAGGACAAACTTCAGTTATTGTGTCATAAAAGAGTTCAGCTTCCTAGTCACTTTCTTTACTAGTGAAAACTGTTTAAGATTTGGCACCAGGCTTTTTCCAACAGTCCAGATCCATCATTCGTCTCATCTTATGCCTATTTGGCCTTCAAAAGCTGCTGCTGGAGAAAATTAAGAAGCTAGTTGGATCCATGATGCTCATTACCTGATCTCACCTGGCAACAAGGTGCGGCTGCAGCTGAACTAGTAGCTCGCCAGAGGACTGTGGCAGTAGAAACAGAAACAGGGACTATGGTAGTGATGATCTGTTGCTTCCTCTGAGCAACATAACATGATGAAAGTTAAATCAAATACAAATGATTTTTATTTAGCCCCTTATCATAGAAATTTCTCATATTTATACATACAAGACACATTTTTCAAACAATATAATTTTAAATATTACCACATCACATGCTGCATCATACAGCTATCTGAGTTCACAGAACTCACAATTACTGCTTAACAAATACAGCTGGGAAAACAATTGGAGAATATTTAATTGTATAACTGGTGAACATCCTGTATGAATCTTTGCTACATACCTGTTCAAGGCAAAATACACATGGCCTCAGAGCAGAGGGCAGGTCTGAACCCCCCTCATTAAAAAAACTCAATAAAAGAAAAACTGTTGGCAAAAAAACACTCCAGAAACTGAAAAAAATCAAAAGCCTGTCATGCAAAAAAATAAATCAATAGAATACGATTGCTTGTGAATACTTAAAAACAGAGTATTCTGTTTTTATTGCCTGTGTCTTGCAAGAAAAGTGTTAATGCTTTGATTTTAATTCTAGTGTCCTGTTGTGTAATGCCATTTTATTTTTCATGCCAGATACTTGTCGCTGTACATTACTTTATATTGCCGATGGTGTCTGCTGTCATTAATTAGTCAAACGTACTGTAGGTGTTATTTTGAGATATTTTCTACTGTGATGTCCTCTGCATTTGTGTGTTAGTAGTTCATACAATGCAGTGCTACAATGGAGTGAACTACAATTACACAATTATGTTAAAGAAAAAAAGAAAACAGTACAAGGAAGGTTTTGTCATCAGCCTCTCTCTCTTTTTTGTCCGTCTCTTCATTACTAATGTTTGTCATTCTAATAATGCTAACACCTAAAACTAATATCAGTAGGGCAATAAAGGTTTTCTGGATGTTGTTAAAACAATTGATATAAGGCAGTAATAGGTGAGGTGAGTTTAGAGAAACTGCGTGATGTTCAAGGTGTCATAATACCTGAGCAATATAGGAAGACTGCAGGTTGCCACATGTAGCATACATATAATCATTTTTAATGAACCATGTTTCTTCTTGTTGCAAAGATGGTGCTGCTCAAGACCTTGGCAACAAATTAACCTTAATGAAACTAATAACTTCATTCATGTCAATGCTTTACAGCATTAGGCTAAGTAATGCAATTAACAGCTACTGTGGCCCCAGTCTATAATCAATTAGTCATGCTTATGGTGCAACCATTTATTTTGATATTATCATAATTGAATGTTATTATAGCACAGTTTTTCCATAAACTATTCGTGAATAACAAGTATGTCAGTGCAATAGAAATGCAGTGAGTACAAACGCCTCCCCCGGACTAGTTAAGGTACTGCATGGGTCAGAGAGTTTGAGTTGCACAATTAAGGGAATTTGTAAAATGTAAAATAATTTAGACAAACATTTTTACCAATATTTGGGCACAATTTGGCTGATATTTTGTTGATTGCAAATAGGGTAATTTTAAATGGATGTCTGAATATTTCCTGCTGAATGCTGTTAGGGATATGTAATCATTCACTGTTAAAAGTGAATCAGCATGACCAAACAGAGCTTTTATTTTTTTGTTTCATGGCGAGACTCATTGCTTAGTGCCAGCTGGTCAGGGTCTCTATCTCGACTGAAAAAAACATTCATATGATTTGGGTATTTGGCAGTCTTCTCTTGTCTTTCATGGGAATGTAAAATCAATTTTAGCCAGTTAGTGGAAAAACTCTATTATTATTGCTGTGGTCAGAGGTTGATTTTTGGCTGTTCTTATTTTTTTGTTTTCCTTTATTTCTTTTTTCTTTATCGTTATAACCTTTCTTGCACTCTTCCCTTGATATAATTGCAAAAAAAGCAGATTATAAAAGGATTTGGGATTAACTACTATTAATTATTGGGAAATGAAAAAAAGCTAGTGAATCATGAAATACAAACTAATATTCAGTATTTATCCAACACAGTAATGAAGACATTTAAGGGAATACAATTTACAATATTTTAAGTAGTTGTAGAGTTAGGCTAACAAAAAGCAATTTGTGTAAGAAAAAGCCCTTTACTGTTTTCAGTCGTTATTTTCCCCTCAGTGTCACAGGACTAGTGCCTTCAGGAGACTGACTGAGAAATGAGCTTCATTCAGAACAAGCACTTGTTCTTGTGAAACCATCTGGCACAGTATCCAGCAGAATGATCAATACTTAAGTGGGATGATGACATAATGTCACTGTTTTGATAAAATACTGAGCTAATGTTCCCGTGCCCCCCTCGAAATACCTCCACGCTGATACAGGCCAGTCAAGAACTACCTGGACCTTGGTGAAGGAGAGCGGAGGGGAGGGGATGAGTGGAGGAGTGGAAGCAATGGCCACCGCGACCAGAGACACGCCCTGCTGTGGACGAGACGATGTGTCTGCTGGAAATGAGCCAGAAGACGGACTGAGTGCAGTCCCCAGACTGCTTCTGAGGAAGGGTAAGTGGGAATTCACTTTCCTCTGACACCAGGCACACCACAGGTTCTGGCAACATAGCAACCACTTGGCCGACAGTGGGAAATCCAAGGAAACTGCTCTCCTCGCAAACATCCCCATCGACAGGGTCATTTCCAGTAGCTCAATTCCCAGTGCCATAATTTACTCTTAATCCCTAAAAGACTCTCTTTTTTCCTTCTACTACAATGCATAATATCTAAGCAGAGCCACAGAAGAGAGAAAACACAGGCCTCATGTTTAGAGTTTGCAGCCCTATTATGTTTATTGCGGGATTTACTGCAATAAAGGAAACAGTTTGAGAGATAGACAGAGGGACAGAAGAGCATGGCACACGAAACAAGATAGCTCAAGAAAGAGATTGTTTGGGTTCAAACAAGGCATTACTTATCCACATTCATCCCCATGAATACAGTGGATTATTCATGACTGATTCACTGTGTAATTGTCAAAGTAGATTTTTAAAGTGACAAAAGCACAATGCAGAGCATGTACACGCAATCAAAGATGTATTTGTGGAAAATCTCCCACCATGACCTCCACATGTCACTTGATGGAATTTTGTTTCTATTGCTCAAAACAATAAAATCTTATATTGTAAGAAATTCAATAGTAATGTGTCTTTCCTACAATGTCCCCTTACTTTGGATAATCCACTATTATTCCTCCCTGTAACAGTCATTATGAAACTGTTGACAGTGTGCTGTGTGGATTACCCATGTAACAAAGACACTGAAACTGGCTGCGAAACACTGAGAAACTGATTCTGGAAAAAAAGATGTTTCTGTTGAATTTAAATTAAATTTTACAAAATGTAATATAGATGTTACCGTAAAACATAAATGTAATAAATGTAATTGTTTAAAGCTGCGGGCACCACAAATCAAATTCCATTCGCCTGGACTGTACTGGGGTGGTGTCAGAAATAAAAAAGATGTCTCTATGTAATTTGGGTGAACTGATCCTCTTAGAGGAAAAATGGGGTTGAGAAGAAGGACTACCTGTTTTATTAACTATTTTTAAAGAGTTCTTATCTCTGGATTCACTGCATTTCACTGCCTATGAGGCATCTTCCTCTGAGCGCTGCCACATATTCTAATTAGTGAGCACACAGGCTGAGTGGGCTCTTTAAAAATAGCTTCCCTGTAGACTAGCATGGAGGGGTACAGAGCAAGTACCGTAAAGGTAGAAAAATATGATATTCTCTATGTGAAACAAAAAATACATCCAGCGGCTCTACCTCTCAAATACAGGTATTCTTCAAGAGAACAAAAATGGACAATGCAAATATTATTCCACTGAAAGACAAAAAGATGGCCCATTAAAATATGTGCTTGAACAGGTGACTTAAAATGGCTTCAAGGTACTAGAAGCCCCGCGATCACACTTCGGAGGAGTAGACATTTTCTCATCTGTGACAAAACTTGAGTGTGCTGCAATTTAATGGATCAGAGTTCTGTGCATGGCAACAGATGGGGGTCTAGCTGGCATACCCCTCATTATCGAGCCTCCAAGCCCTCCTCTCTCGCATTGCCACCTGTCCAGCAGGTCTAATGTTATTCTCGCACCTGGGCAGGCCATCACAAGCTATCATCAAAGTTGTGCTCTGAGGGCATCCAGTCTTTCTGCAACATGTCACAGCGAATAAAAAGAGAAATGACACACATTCACCTTGAGACTACACCGTCTGCAGATTACAGTTACAGAAAACCTTTGACAGAACTTGTAAAGAGTCTCAGCAACATGAAATTGTTCTGAATAACCCATGGCTAACTGCAAGGGCACATCCACATTTATTTTGTTGATTAACAGAATGTGCGTTTATTCGAACCACGTCCTCACACACTAACCTAAACTTCCTCTTAGCTGCGAGCAGGAGCAAAAATGTTCCAATCACGGGATGAAGCAGCTGACAATGATTCAAATGGGCTAGAACAATGCTCTCAGAAGCAGCTGAGAGATCCATATGTATGAAGATAACCGTGGCATCAAACAGCTGAGTCCACTTGTTTACTTCTCTCCAGACAGGAGACTTATAAGGAGCTGGCCACGTCTGCCATGCCTTCATGATTATTCCCATATTTTGTAATGTAATGAACAGTCTTGGAAATAACTCACCAGTTAAGAATCTCTTTTTCTTTTAAATATTTTTTTGGTCATTATTTGCCCTTGTAGTTGTGTCTTCCCGGGTGAATCACTCCTGTATGGTAGTGTTGCAGCATTACCGTAATAACATTTTCAACATCTGATTGTTTTTCATAAAACACTCCATGATAAAAAGTGATTTACTGAATCCGTATGAAATGGATGTCAGCATTCTACTTATTAGACTTTTTGGAGCCTGCACTCAGAGTGGCAGTCAATGCTGTTCATCCATCATGTGTAATCTGTTGTTGTTGCCTCAGATCGCCACAGATCCTCAGCTAAGAACAAACACCTCATCTGTCATCAGGGCTGTGTAGCACCATTTCAGTCTGTCCTCCTCAGATGACGCCAGGAGTATGAGGCGAGACATAAGTTGTTAGGATCATAGCTTTGCACACATCTTTCACAATGTGCTGAACCGTCAATCCTTGCCTATGGACACAGGGTATGTGTTTTTTCATTGCTTTCATTAACAGATCTCTAAAGCTACTCTTCAGCACAAGGTCTAGTAGTTGATTAAAGGCATGTTTGCTTGGAGGCAGGAAGAACAAAGGTTTCACAGCGCTGCGCGGGGAGCACAGTATCTGCACGGCTGCCATTAAAAACTGTAATATCGGTTTAGCCTCCCGGACCCCAGCCATCAATAAGAAGGTCTTCATGACTGACAAAGGCAAACAGGCAAACAGCAAACAGCTCACAGGCACAATCCCACCTGATAAGGCTCATAACCTCATTCAGTCTTCACTGGAGGAGTTAATCGAGTCAGGCTGACATCATGAACTGAGATAATGCCAATAAATACCATTTTCTCTCAACATGTTCGATAATTATAGCTCTCTAATCCACCAATTGCTGAGGTCTAAGGGTGAAGGCACTGCTTTAAGATAAGGCTCGGTATGTTCATTATTGCAATCACATGGAAACTTTTTGTGCTACAGAATTTGATCCATTGTGTATTAATAGCAACTCTCTGCTCTGAGAGCATTTCATGTTGCCACCAGTTCTTATTCCCCATGCAGCGACATTGAAGAGAAAGTGGAATTAGGTTTTTGTTTAGCCCAAGCAGCTCATACTAATGGGTCTTGCAGGGGTTGTTTGTTTGTACTGGACTATTTCGCCTTTGTTCAATTATGTATTCATGACTTTACTCTTCACTCCAGAGGAAAATAGGAAATACATTACTATTGACTGCTGTTGCCAGAGCAAGCTTCTCACATTCTCAGTACAACAACTTCAACATGTTCTGATCTCAGCACCCTGTCCAAAAAAGTGTCTCTTTCACACGCTTCTCTGCCCCACTTGCAATGTGTAATTTTGCACTGTCATAACTGATATCTATGACAGTCATGCTGATAGTTCCTTCATAGACTAACAATCATCAGATTTGCTCATGTCCCCGTGTTGACAGAAAAACAAGAGCTTCAATTTTATCAGCATTGTCAGTTCAGCAGTCATCCCAGTCAAGCCACACTGAATGCCCTTGACTGGAAAGCGGTCTTCGGTGCAGGCTATTATTCATGTGTTTGTTTACTACATGCCACAGAGAAAAGGCATTTACTCTACTTTTATGAACCCACGTTCCAAGCAACATCTCCGCAATTAAAATAAAATCACCTTCGACTAATGTGTCTCGATTGCAATGTGTCTGTAGTGATGGATGAATGGTGTGGGAAGGGGCTGTTCACACACCGTTGCTGAAGTATCATTTCAGCCCCTGGAGAGAGGGCAGAGTCGGGGTGGGGTATTGGCTAAGTGATGTCCCTGGCTGAGCCTTCCATCACACTCCTCCCAAGATGGACAGAGAGAATACTCTTCCTCCACAGAGATTGATTGCCCGCAGTTGGCTGTCGGAGAGATTAACCTTGTGAGTTTGGAAATGTAAGGTTCTATCTTTTTCTAGTTTTGAGATGTAAAGTATTTACATGGCGAAAATGGTCAATCTGTTATTTATGGTAATTAGAACATTTAGGTTAGGTTGCCAAGGCCGACATAATAGAGGTGTGAAATCACAATCCAAGATCATTTCATGTGTAAATGAATGAGTTGAAATCAAATTGGACATGTTAGTGGTTCATTTGGCTAATTTGCCTTTTAGGTCAAGAAAAAGTAATGACAATTGTAATTTCATGTAATATAGCCTACATCTGAGTTGTTCTTCTTAGTCTTCTCTACAATATGACTAACAAGCCGCTCCAAAAATGATCCCTGAATCATCTGTGTATGAACTCAGTGATTATGAAACACATTCTTGATACACTTTAAGGCAAATTAAACGTTGCTCACGTTTTAAACAGTGTCCATTTTTTTCATGCATCTAATCATATAATATCAGCAGCAACATTGGGACCAAATTCAACAGTCAGTTTGCACCGGTTTATTTTGTCATTCTTCATTCTGAAGCCTTTGAGAGATTTGAAGATTTGCTTCCTTTTGATTTACAAATGCACAATACGATGAGCTAAATAACTAAAGAAACAGCAAATAGATAAATGTTATTCTTTTGGTACTACATGGTACATTTTTTTTTATTATTTGCACTTCCACAGACTAAGAGTTGCCATTTTCATTTGACTCCAGGAAAGGGTCAAACAGAAGCTCGTCGCTGCAATTTTTAAAATGTCACAACTGCCAATGAAATTCAACAGAGTGTCATAAAAACCAAAATTTCCCATATCAGACATCTTCCAGTTTTTATTATATAGTTAAATGGATCTCGCTTCAGTCAAACAGGCCAAACTCCACCTGCTTGAGATTCATGTCATCTGTATCGCATAATTAATACCAATCCTTGATTATGGGCTCATTCATGATAGCCTGTTATGTTCCTAATGGATGCAGTCTGCATGGATTCACATCTTCAGCAGAGCAATCACTGTCGCAATTTCAGCATCCTGAACATGTGCCAACCACACACACTCTGCAGCTGGAAATGCAGGAGAGACTCAGGAAGTTACTAAATGCTCCACATCAAATAAATTCAGATATTTCTCTATGTTCATACATTGTTGATGATGCTTAATAAAGATTTTGTAAAAAAATCTGATTTAATTTTAATGGTCAAATTTTAAATTGAATAAATGCACTTGATTTTACAGGCCATTACAGATTAGCAACAGCAATCAAGAATTAGTGGAAGTAATTCCTCCAATCAGGCCAGTTTGAAGCACTTAAACTGGGAAACCACCACACAGTAGGTTTATCTAAACCAGTGTGTGAGTTTGTGTTGTCTGCCAAAAAGGGTTCAGTATTATTGTTTTACTGGTTTAGAAATTAACTGAATTTAAATAAGGCAATTCAAAGTTTACTGTGTTTATCTGCAAGTCACCATGAAGATGATTATTCCTGACCTTGGCCATAATGTTGTTTGAAAATAAAAGTATGAAAAATGTATATTATGTGAATTACAGCTGAGATTATAGAGCAACATTATATGAATTCTCAGCAGTGAGAGCTACAGTAGCATGTATATGTATATATGTATATACATATATATATTTTTTAAGAACATGGAGAATCAATTGGACTTAACACTTCTCTAGCTGTTTCACAACTAAATTGGCAAAGTTATCCGATTTTTTTTCTCTGAAAAAAAGAGAGGGTGAGGGGATAACTCTCAGCGATCCCCTTCACATTACACAAAGTCATTTGATTCAGTGTTAATTTAAAATGATTAATGGGGCTTTAACTAACCTAGCCACCCACAAAAAATAAAGTGCAACAGAAACTGTAAAGTAATGTTACTCATCCAATCTGGTAATACATCTGTTTGGAAAAATGAATTGAAGAGATTTGCACTGAATCTAATCTTGCATACTGAGGTAGCAACTTTCTCCCTCTTGCTTTTGAAATGAGTAACACTTCGTGAGACAGGCTTATTCAGTAGCACAACATTTTGAACATGTATAGTATTTCCTTTGTGAAAAACTTTATTTCAAATTTCAGTCTTTGTCTCAGCAGCTAATGTGGCTACAAGACACCTGTGAGACACCTCTGTGACCACAAGACATGGTCACCTAAAGCTACAGATGTGAGTAGGCACTTCAGTCAATGCCCAATTCAAACTACGGCTTTGCATCACATCGTTTTAGGTGTTTCTCTCTCCCTTTCTTGTTCTTTTTTTGGAAATATGGCTCCTCAAAATGTATGTTCAGGCAAACCAATAACTGCAAGTCCAGTACTGGTTCAATGGTATATCAGGGTTTATTTTTTTAGGTGGAACTGAATGATGGTCGCAAGATGGGCAGGTCATACAGTAGATGATATCCCGATGAAGCTAAGTGTGACTTACAAGGCCTCAGTTTATATCAGCCTATAATACCAACAGCTCCAGTATCTGGGCCACATTACTGGCACATCTGTTGTGAGATGAACATCCCATAACGGAGCCGCAAGGAGAGATTGCTCTGGTTTTACAGGCCAGCAGATATTGGACTGCAGATTGCAGCCCAAACAACATTTTACACATGAACTACAGTAAAAGTGAAGGTTGGAACAACATCAGAGTCATCAAAAGTGGACCACGAGGTTTGTAATGATTTGTTCACACGGGCGACAGAACCTCAGCTTATCTGGCCACATGTGGTCACAGCTAGGGTGCTACGATCAGGTAATCAAGCTCAACAAAGCTGTAAAGAGGAGACTGAATTTGTCACAATATTTCTCTGTCGCTGTCTGTGTTGTCTCACAGTTAATTCATGATTATGTGTTCAGGGTTTAACTGACAGAGTTCGGAAATATAAAACTAACCAAGGACAGAAAGCGTAAAGTATTTCACACTCCACTGTAAAGCCTGAATGTCTATATTTTCAGCCTTCGGGGAATAATATTTAACTTTGATATTCCTTTGGTACATTTACACCTGTCATTGATGTGATGCGAATAATGTCCAATTAGGTCAGACAAAAATAGCAGAGCAAATAAATCATGTTCTCTGCTCCTGAAAAAACGAATGCACATCACAGACTGTCAGGTGTGCAAACGAAATTACACCTCCCATGGGGAACACGGACCATGTACTTCATTATTCCTCTTTTGGAGAGAGAAAGAAAGTGCACTCATCGCACTTTTCTTACCGATACACCTACAGTACCATTATTTCTGACACCAGCAGCTTGGCCTGACAGAACTACTATAAGCATCTGGGCCAGGATCCACAGCGAAAAAGAGTACTAATGAGTATCTCAGTTATACTGTAGGTATGCCACTGGACTGGGGAAACACCAGATCAGTTCTTCTGTACGTGTCAGTGTGTGTGTGTGTGTGTTTAAGGAGGGTCAAGGCGGGGTAAAAGTATGGTCTGCGGACTCTTGAGATCTGTTTTTCAAGAATCTACAAGCCACATTTGGGTAATAACATTTGTTTGTTGTACTTTTCTGTTTACAAGTTAGAAGCCATAACTCGGCGGAAAGCTACACTATCACTTAGGCAAACCCATGCTCTTTCATGAATAGTAACAAATTATTTTGTTTCTACATGCGTTCTGTTTATTCAATTGTATCGGCACACAAGGAGCCAGATTGAAAAGGTTTAACATCTCTGAAAAGAACCAATGACTCATGACAGAGGGACGGTATCCAATTTTGGCAAGGAGGCACAGGCAGAAGACAGAGGCACAAAAATCACTGGTGTTCCAGTAGACTGTATCATCGGCTCAGCATGAATTTTCTCTTTCACTGGAACTATCGAGCCTTGGCTTCCCAGGACTCACAGCGGTAGCTCGCTCCTACAACTCCTCCAACTCTCCAGCCAAACGCTCAGACAACTTACATGGTGGGTCCAGTACGGCACAACACTCAGACCTGCTCCATGTAGCTGACAGTATTTTCTGCAAGGATTGGTAATTGTTTCCCATGGTACAACTGCAACTCCTTTTCCTATTACTTCTACTAACGCAACTACTTCAACCCCAAGTGGAGGAAGAAGTATTAATATTTTTTGATTAGGTCAGTGGTTCTCAACTTTAGAGTTGGGGTGCTCCCAGTGGGTAGCATGATAAGTCGATTATAAAAGATTTGCAAGATTATAAAAAAAAGTATTCATTCTGTAGAATCCCCTCTTTTAAGGTGTAAAGCTGTCAAGATGAGGCAAATTTGAACCACTTTATGTAGAGTTGGGTGCTTTGATATATAGCAGAGGATCATATTTTACAAGGTGATCAAACATAAAATATGATACACTTCTATAAACAAACATATGTACAAACTGCAAAAATACTAATATTTTTAGCTGTCAAATAAACTTCCTGGAGTAAAAAAGACTAAAAGAGTAAGGATTGTTGAGTGGAGTTATAGGATTTGACAAGGTTGGTTGCTTCAGCAAGTCGTCCCAAAGCCTAATGTAAAATGTTTGATCACCTTTCACAGAAAAATCAGTGTATGGATCGATTGAAACAAAATACAACCTACGTTTATCAAATCTACAACAGTTGTGAGCATTTGAAAAAACACAGATTGTACACTCAATGAACCTTGTGCAGGCAGATCACTGTCCATCAGGTCAGCTACGGCGTGTGAGCCCACTTCAACACCTCTCTATACTCAAATCCTCCAGCTGTGTCAAGAATATCCATACGGTCACACACACCCACACTATGCAGCTTTCTATTGTATAAGGGTAGGAAGCTACACTCTTAAATTAACTGGTCTATTGAAGCAATCAAGGATAAGCTGACACTCCTAAGAATTATCATCATTATACTGCTCGGTCAGAAATGTGTATCAGATTATCAGTGATGAGAGTGAATACTAACAAATCTCCCTGCAGCCAAGTAGCTTGAAGAAAGCGGGGTGGCAGCTGTTGCCCTATAAATCTGATCATGTTTCTGCTCCCGGAGGGGTCCAAGAGGCCTCCAGAAAGAGCAACCAGAGCTGCCCAATATGTTGGCATCGAGTATCGGTGTTCAGCTGCACCAAATTCACAGCTTCCTTTTCCTTCTTCTCTTTGACCTTAGATTTAGCTATCATTTTCAATGCCAAATGCCACTGTTAACTGATTATGCAAGGGATGTGATATATAGAAATGGTAGAACCCTTGGGCTTTTTCTAAAGTATAGCATTTTCTTTTTAGATTATAATGACTTTTGGTTCAATGAAACTGTAAAGCAGCAATGCAAACACTTAAAAGAGCAGATCTGGCAATTTCCCCAATATCACTGGTACTGTACTGCACATACACTATCGTACAACATTTGCCTTGTCCCTTAAGTGCTTAGCTGTATAGTGAGAAGCACCTCTTACACTAACCTCTGTATAATCCCTCACTAGAGAGCTCAGACAGTCCTCTGGAGCTCTCAGTGATGCGTCCATCAAAACCGTTTTTCTCTCCTTCCACTCTCTTATGCTATAGGCAAGGTGTTTGTCTCCAGCTAGGGCAGACAGACAGTAAATACTACCTGCAAACAACCTAAATATATTGAACTATAACTATACTATATTGTTGGGGGAAAAAAGACTAGAAGTTTGCTGTGATCCATTCTGGCTTTCATCACAATCTTGCAAACACACACAATTTGATATCAAAGAAACTGAGAGAGCGAGTGCACTTAAAAAAACACAGTAAACCAACAGTCTGCACTGTGAGATGCTAAAGGCTATTAAAGAAAGCCACACATTTCCACTCATTTTGAATTATGTACAATACATCACTGACAGACTGACCATGAAAGGAAAATAGCTCTTCTGTCTGTGTAGCACATCCTTAGGGTAAACTCTATCTCACATCAGAACCACAGGCCATTCTGTAATAATGTCCATTGCCCAGTGGTGGTCTGTGGTGCCATGGGGTCTGCACATTGTGATATGTGGCTCCATGACAAAGTGCTAAAAGCCAAGGGCATTATTTCATGCTGTTCCACAGGCCCATAGCCTGACTCATCTTTTCTGATATATATCTAGCCCTAGGGATGATGTTCAGTTTAATTATGGATACACAGGACATCAGTCAAACTTAATGTTGTTCTTGTTTTACACAGCCATCCATACAAGCGGTCTCTGCCAAGTTGTGAACATCCCAAAGAGATTTGCAAGGAGCATCACAGAATCTTAGGGCCATGAAATAAGCAAAGAAGCCAGGTGAATCTTTGAATAATTGATACGGTCTAATTTTCATACCGGAACATGTCTCCTGCTGCCGTCACCTAATCATCATGTCACGGAAAAGCCATCGGAGCTTTGTTGCAGCAACGGTTAATATCTGCGGGATTTTCCTCCGCCACTACTTGGGAAAGCTCTCTATTGGGGTAGGGATCTCAAAGTGGTTCTTATACAGGAGCTGTGACAAGTACTGCGCTCAGCCCTCCTCTGCTGACAGTGGCCTCCAGCAACACTCATCCCTCCCCTGGTAGAGCTGCAGGCAATATGGCCATTACCTTCAGCCCTGTGGAGCTTTACTTCCCCGCACAGCCACACACTCAGAGATGCTGATGCTCTTTATGAAGGCTCCTCCTTATGGCAAGAATATTAAAAATGTGCCTGGTGTTGCCCACTTGGGAAGATGTCCATCTTTATTGTGTGGGGATGTGAGCAGACACTCTGAGCTAATGCGCAGGTACTGCTCTCTCCCTGAGCTGACAGGATTAGTCTTACACTGCAGAGACCACTTTATGTTTTTGTAAAATGCTGAGTGAGACTGTTTCAATTGTCCAATAGAATCACATCTAAAAGTATGTATTTAATTTATCCCTTCCTTTGTTTCAACAGAGTATGCGGCCGGCTTATCATGGAGGCTCAGATTTCTTTGTCAAATAACAAGCAGTGTAGATTAATTGCAACAGTTCCAGCAACAGAACAGAAGCGATTTCTCCAAAAATATGCTGCTAATGACTAGGTGTCCCCCTCCCTCTCTGTGTCTGTATATATGCGTCTATGTGAGCGTGCCAGATTGTAACCAGCCAGTCTGATGTGATAAAAGAACAGGGAGATGCACAGATGGCTAAGGTCATTACTTGATTGATTTGCATTGTGATTGTTCTTAAAAAATGGGCCATTACACTGAATTTGTAGAACAATAAGGAAAGAAAGCTTTCTCCGAGAAGAGTTAATGACTACCTTTTTATCTCTGTGCTGACATATTCCCCAATTACCTTCACGATTTCCAAACGGATGATGAAGACTGTCAGAAGCGAAAATGCAAAGTAACTCCAACATCGAGACCAACACATGCTCTCCACTGCTGGAGCCAGAGACTCTTGGCTCCGAGTGAGAGCTTCCCAGCCAGCTCTTCTTGGCACTGCTAGCCCTCCGTCCTGGGCATACTGATTCTCATATCAGGGCTCATTTACATAATCCTGCCTGCGATTGGTCTCAGTTTAATGAAGGGTGGTAATGCATTTCTATAACAATGTTTCACCCCTCAACATGCCAACATAAACAGAACCGTGTGATGACATCTGGTGAAGCACTTGCTGACTCTATAATCATAAAGAAGAAAAGCAAGTCGTCGTTCAGCGGTGTCAGGGCTCCGGCATTTTCAGAGACAAAGGAGAGCTGTCAAACTTTTTTTCTGGATGCGTGCTGCTGGCTTCCAGTGTGGCAAACTGTGACAAGTGAGCAGGTCCAACCTACAGTGGTAGCCATCAACAAAAATTCCTTCTCTTATGTATCTCTGCTGCAACTATCTTTTAAACAGTGATGCGACTGGCACTGCAGCCTACTCTCTAACGCTCTTAAATATTGTAGATTAGAGAAAAGTAAATGGTTATTTTGTCTGTCGAAACTGTAGTCTTTTAAATGATGTGCCAGCTCATTATATGCTGGTGCCTGAACAGGGAACTAAAGAAACATTTCCAAATCTTACCCATCAGAAGGAGGGCAACAATGCAGCAATAAAGATATTTATAGTAAAAAAAAATGCCTTTTCGATTATCTAGGAGAATCCTGTTGCCTTTGACTTAATACTTTTAGATATCAATACTTCATAGACATGATTAATTGACGAATTACTAGGAATAATTTATACATGAGAGTAAAAATATAATGTTTATTATGTATCCTACTCCCAAAACGAACAAACCGTCTATAAAACTTACAGTATTTCATAATTTTGACAAATGAATGCTTGAGTAATAAGTTAAAGATCTTGGCAGCAGAAAACAAAGACACACATTTTACAGGTGTTAAAATTGGACTAATTTGAGAATCACCGCACACAATTCAGTTCATCACACTCATCAACAGTTAAGGTGCCATAACACTGAAACAACTACAACAATGGCATTCAACTCTGACTGAACCCCAGCTGTAACACCTGACAGATGGCATCTTGTGTCGACTCTGTGAACCCCATGATGGGAAGTTGGGCTCACATCTACAACCTCCCAACACAGGGTTTCTTCTCAAACAATGCAGGCATGGTGGGAAGATTAAGTAGGTTGCCACAGGAGTGCACAATGCTTCATTAGGCCTAGCAAGGAGGGTGTCAGTGCCCGAAGCAATCTGGGACCCGGCGAAGTATCGAAGGCCCTTTAATGCAGTCCTGCATCCTACTCATTACTGCCCACTGTATTGACTATATTAAAGAGTACTAGAATGATTATTCAAAGGATCAAATCAATTCTTCACATAATGCCTTCACTCAAGATCTAATCACGCCATGCTTAATGTATTTAATGGTGCTAAGGCCAGCAGTGCATAAAACCATGTAGCGTATGTGAAGGGGGTGATGTTAATGACTTAAGTAACTTGTGACTCCTAAGAAAATCCCATAACCAGTGACACAGCAGAATCCTATCAAGAAACTTTTCAGAGTGTTAATTATACTGAACAGTTAGTTCTGTCAGTCAAGCTACAGGTCAGCTTGGCTGTTGGACTTGCAGGGGTACATGTTAAATCAATATTATTCTATCAAATCATATACACTCCCTGTCTTAATAATGATCTTGTGAAGCATTTGACAACCTTCAACCCAGTGTGTGAACTACAGGGGAGTGAGTGGGAGCTTGGCTCCTCTTACTAAGACATGAAATCCCCTGAAAACATTATTTGTGAACTTTTGGGGGTGTCTCTAAAATAATATATTAACAATATGCTATTATGCCATGCATTTCTATTCTTCTATATCTTCATCATCATGGATCTTGTGTTAAATAAGGCTATTACTGATGTGTGGTTCATGCATGCAACTATCTATTCATCCCTATTTCACTTTATTACAGATACGGGCGGCGGCATGCCTGCTATTCTTTATATCATAAACTTGTTGATTCGATTCCATGTAGGCAGCCTGGCGTGCTCTGTTTTTGTTTTGGTGCTCGTACACTTGTGTGTTTGTAGGCTGTGTTGCTGTATTGTTTGCTTGTGATTGGCGCGCTTCTTCTACACTGTAGCGACAACATAAACAAATGTCTCGTAGATGATGACGCAAGTGTACTCGGATATAGACGGGGACAATCCTACTCAGGCACGGTACAAAGCAATCGTACCTTATATGCAAACGTCTTAACTGCTGATTATATATCAGATGTGCTGACAGTGTTTCGTTGCATCCAGAGTCACGGTCAGTCCTCTCTGACTGAAATGAGTAACCAAAGGTCGAAGCGTTGAATACATTTTCATCCTACTACAGAAAATTCTGTGAAGCTGCATGATTTACATTTATGTTTACATTGCCTAGCAGTTTCCTTTTTTCCTACCTGGTGCATTGCTACATTTCTTGGCACATTACAGCCACCAATTGCTGATCAATACAATAGTGTGAAACCATCGACAGGAATATGTATTGTGAAAACCAGTTGCAGTACTTCATCTATCCACCAGGAGGAGCAGTGTTTATGGAAGCTGAAATGGTTTACTGCCATCAGACTGCTGTAGAGTGAACTTCTCATCGACACCTGCACCTGAATTAAGCTGCTCTCATCATATTTGATGTGTATGAGAGAGTGTGCTCCCCACGCAGAGAATATTTTAAATGAAGTGCTTGTTATTATCATACAATAAGGTCATGTAAATATTATGCTGAAGCTTTTTTATGCACAGGGTTTCCGTTATGCAGTAATAACCTTTTTTTAAGCAAGGAAAATATGTGTAAGTCCGACATCTTTAAATCTCAACGGTCATGATGTCAGGTGAAAATAGCGAACAGAAATGATTAATTTCGCAGCAGCACGCGTAATTAAAACATACGACTGCAATGTAGCCAAAACTGAAGGAAATACTTTGTGTTTACGTGATGTCCCAACATTTTTGTACCAATTTCTATAATATTGTTAATGCATGTAGCGTTATCAATTGTTTTCAAGCGCCATAAACATAGATAATATTAGACTGGAATTTCTCAGATTTGTCCGGGACATTGAAATGTTTCAGTACAGGAGGACTGGATTTATGCATTTATGTATTTTTGTATTGTAAAAAAACCCAACTCTTGAAAAAGAGAAAACATTGTTCCAGTAAAACTTTGTTTTTGATTATGGTGATATAATGTAAATCCATGCAGCAGCAGCAGCTTTTAGAGGCTTGACATCTCATGAGAATTGGGGAAATTCCTTATTTTTTATGCAGCTTACAAATGGCACAATGTACAGTAAAACATAATTTTTTGTGCTGTTGCTGAAGTTATATCCACATATTTAAAATAGGCTATACGTGATTATTATTGTTGTAGGGTTTTTATGTATTTTTACAATGATATATTACGTCAATATGTTCAATTATTATATAAATGACATACTTGTGCTAATTTATTAATTATTAATAATTATGTTTAACTTCAGCATGGGGTAAATATGACATTCTAGAAATGAAGGGCATGTCTAGTATAAATCCCTGGTGCAAGTTTGAATAAATACAGTAAGGTTGAAAAAATGTTGTGCGATCACAGGGTTTTTCTGTTCCAAAGGGTAGCTCACACTGAAATGCAATCCAGGGGGAACAATCTCTTGGCATCTTCAGATGGTCTGAGCTTTGAATTTGTTCAGGCTTTATCAGCACTCCGTCAGTCATTTTCAAACAGGATCGAGCAAAGCAGATTAGCCTGGCTCTACAGCGGCGACACTGTTGACTCATGTGACTCACAGATGAATACAAAATGATCTCTAATTCATTCAGACCGAGCAAATAGAGGAAACATCGTCCGGAATGAGGCTGGATGGAAGGTGTCGTTCCAGGACCGCTCAGATTTTCACCTCTGCTTGTAGGACATGAAGGTCACAGCACACGAGGCTCGATGCGGGCCAGCTCTCGGCAGCGAGGCAGGTTGGAGGGGCTGAGCTCCGTCTCCAGGAGGACAACAGAGTGCCACTGTCACAGGGAGTATATACCCTCTCTGCCACCGAGAGCGGTCAAGTGGAAGGGGCCAGCCCTTGAGCAGGCACGCCTGTGTGAGGGTGTATGTGTGTGTGCGTGAGTATGCACAGGGAGCAATCTGGAGTGTGCTGGAGGCTATGGCCTCTTTGACGTGATAGATTCCCTTTGCAGCCTGCAAAGCCAGGAGGGAGCCAGTCAACATCCTGCCACATGCCCCGCTGTTTATCTTCCAAAATCTGGTGGCGGGTTGCATCCTCTGGGCCTGCCCCAGCCGCACTCTCCTCTCACCGTAATCACCATAACTTATGGTGACATAAATGACCATGCACTTTCTAATGTTTTTGCTAGATTGAAAGAGAATACTGCACTCAAACCGATTTTTTCCCCCTATGGATTTCTTGCCATTGAGCCGAGAACACGGGAGCCTGCAAGTGGCATTTATATGTGTATGCAAATGTTCGCTGTGCTTTAACAGATTCAAGCTGAATCAGGTTTCTCCGGAAAAACAAGGTAGATAGCTCTGAGCTCTGAGATCATAGCCTCTTACTGAAGAGAAAGAGAGAGCTGGGAGGGGAAAAAAATTCAATTCCAAATCTGCGGCTTCAAAAGTGGATGGAAGCTGAATGCAAATAAAGTTCTGTTTCTCTGTGTTGTGATTTATCACTGTGCTGAGCAGTAGTGCCGGGGCAGGCGGTGTATTGAACGGAATGACTCTCCTCACATATTGGAAAAGCAACTCAACAACAAAGCACAGGAAAAATAGAGCCAGACAGATGGATGACCTTCAGTCCTCCTTGGTGGAACTAGGTAGAGGAATTTATTTAGAGAGCTAATCGCTCACTCCAGTAAAATAATTGTCTGGAAAGCCCATCTATACTTCAACAAAAAAAGAAAATCATTGGGCATGAGTCACTTTCATGAAGTCAAATAAAAAGATGAGGGGATGAAAGTAATGAGAGATGAACCGTAAAAAACAAATGAAGCAAGAAATATGGGTGTATGCCATTTTTTAAAGTACGTCTGTACAGAATGACACCGCTTTTATCTTTCATGAAAAATCGTAATTGAATAAAAAGGTACACAACAAACTCTGTATCAGTCTGAGAATGAGAATACAAATGCCTTTCTTATCAAGAGCCACATTATGGATGCACCATAGCCAAATATTAACACAGCATTTGACATTTCTGTGTGGCACAATGACATTGCAGCACTCCACCCCATGCCATGCACTGTTAAACAAGCCTGTTGTTGACAGCAACTGTGTACTCAGAATCCTGTTTCAGCCAATTTTTTTGCTGAAATGCATCTTTTTTAAGCCCCTGTTGCTTGTTTTGCTCCATCTACAGAATCTAACTAGTTTACCATCATCCATCGTTGGACAAAATAAAGAAATGCAATGGGGAATTTGGGATTTGCTGCTGTTTATTTAAGCCATTATTTTTGCCGGTTTGTTTGTGAACCAAAGGGACACACATCAAGCAACATTGTGTAAAAAAAACAAAATCTACTGTCGAACAAACGGCAGCACTCTGTATAAAAAGCAAGTCAGCTCCAGGCTTTCTGTTTCGCTGTTCTCTGATCCTCCAATTTGGTGCTCATTCGGCATTTCCAGTAAACAGGATTGATTGAATAGGGGCCTTGTGTTTTCCATCTCCGTTCTCTCCATATAATTCTCCGGTGATGAGTCATGTCACCATTGCTCTGCCATGGGTGAGCCTCAATCTCCGTGCCCAATGACTGCACCAGAGAGCAATCCTTCAACGTAGCCCTGGCATCAATCTTGCTTGGAAGCAGTTGGCGATGAACCTGGGCTGCCTTGAAAAGTTCTCTGGCTGACAGCTTCCATGATCAGCCGTCACAGCTGGCTGTCTGATTCATACCTAAACGCCACATCAAGAGAGAGGTCACCCTTCTGCTCTGCTTCCATGTTGAGTGTTCACCACAGAACAATAGCGCTCCCAATCCCCCTTCACAATGCTCCATGAGTTACACGTAAAATAAAGAATGGGGAAACCTGTCGAACAAGTGACTAACACAAGAGAATAATGTTTTATATTCACCTCATGGGGCTAGGTAACTAAGGCGCTGGCCTGCTGGTCACTGTTTCATTTTTGCTTAGTTTTAATTTCCAGGGTAGCAAACAATGAATGTAGAAAAAAGTCAGTCAGATCAGTCATTCATACAATGAAGGCCGTATGTGCTAAAGAAAAGTAATGTACATTTTCTCTTCCATTAATGACTTAAGTGTCAGTTCACTTAAGTCATTAATGGAAGAGAAAATGTACCCCTATGGAGCCTTGCAGCAGAAGATTTTTAGTTACATATACCATGGTTTTGCGATATCCATACCTCAAAGTTCTCATGCCAACCCAATACAGTGGAGGTGAGTATATTTTTCATTGCATTGCTTTAAAGCATTTAAAAATGACTTTTGAGTCTTATACTGCAATGTATCTTGCCACAAACAATGTGTCAAGATGATCGACTAAAAGGAAAAATCCATATCTTATGATGCAAATATTGCAGTAATAATACTGCTTTGCATTTCCATTTTTGGCTTCAGACAGTATAGGCTGAAAACTGAGTTTTGAAAATAAGTAATTTTTAGACTGTAACAAAGTCATTGTTAAGACCTGGTTAACTACCCTGCAGATAGATATACAGTATTAAGGCAATTTTGTGCCATGGAACAGTAAAGTAGTACAAGTACTTATTGCACTTTTGAAAAGGTCACATATTATGCAAAATATACTTTTTTGTGGCTTTTGAACAAAAATGTGTGTCTACAGACTCCCAAAATATGAGATCCAGCCTCTCTCTTTTTCTTGTGCTCCACCTTTTAAAAAATGTGTGTTCCTAAAATATGCCTACTCATGTGACGTCCTACAGTGCTTTGTTTCACACAGAACACTTCCAGCTGGAATACCGAGTGAATCTACCTGGCTGTCTGCCATTGTTATTTCCTCGCCAATGCCGACCCCGGTAACACGAAGATGTTGAAGGTACAAGCAAAGCACGCAAATTGCTCTGTTGTTGGCTGCAGGAACCAGCACAAAAGTCTTCATTTACTCCCTCCATCTGAAGATGTGAAAACCCAGTGGATTCACTTTATTTTTGATGGAGTAATATATGGGTGGTGGCAGAACAAAACTGACATACGCGACTGTAATATTTTATTAATCTGTGAAGCATCACAAAACCTTGATTCTCACACTTTGGCCTTGTGAAAATCTCACAGCAGTGTTTTTTAAACAAAGCGTCATAAGGAGAATTGCATCAGGACGGTATCATAGAGCTTACTCACAATATCTCAATAAAAGGTGCGCAGACAGGCCGTTCTCACTAACCGACGCGCTTCCATCTCCATTTGAGCTGAGAGGGTGAGCTCATTTCTCCTAATCCTCACTGACTAATATGGGAATAGGATTGTCATTCAGTCTGAAAAGTGTCTCTCACAGGTATGCTCAATCCACACAAAGTCTTTAACAGGGGAAATCTTCTTCATTATCATGTTAAAACTCAATTAACCCACTTAACAGCTTTTGGTGGAGCTCAGTGTGAACGCAGCCATCTCTTACTGTATCATCTATTTACATGCTGAACACCAAGACATGAGTAATTCTTTAATCTGGCAATTACTTTGTTAAGATAATTAACATTTTAACCCTAACACAAAATATATTGTGTATATTCCTATATTATTATAAGGTCCTGGCTGCAACGGCTTTGGCAGCTGCATGATAATGAATTATTCTTCGGTCCACATCCATTACTTGCTGGGATGTTTGAGGAGCCAACATTTGGCCAAGATATACGTGACCAACAATTACCCTCCCTTTGTGTTGTCATGCTGCAGACTCTTGCTGGCTCGTTCCCAGAGGAAAAGAAAAATCAATTGCTTTCGCTCATATTTGAACGCTGGATTTACATACAAGCTACAAACAGAGAGAGACATCTTTTTTTGTGTGAAATACTTTTGACTGCCTGAGGTTAACTTATAGTACATCAGAATGTGAAGTGAAAAAGGTTATTTAATGTCTGCAATAATACTTATCCTGCCCATAACAGAAGTTATTTAGTTCCTACACACACCCTCTAGGACAGTAAAGAAATAAAGTAAAGAGTAAAGAAATCAAAACCATGACAAGCTTATAAAGCTGCTTTCTTGTGTCTTCAAGCTATTATGCATTCTTTTGCCAGCACTGCAGAGGGGAGTTGTGCTCTAATTAAACTCACCTCCAAATATCCTTGCCGACACCTCCAGAATACTCAAAAGCTTTTAAAATGTGGCTGAGATGGGAATTTGTTATGCATGTACGCAGCAGTGCTAATAAATTCCCTGTTTAGACTTCAGCCAAGATTAGCGTTGCAACCTGCAGAACACATCTCCAGCGTGCCACTGAGTCACAGAGGTCGCTATTCAAATTCTTTGACACATGAAAGCCTCCTGTGATTGAACCAGTCCTCAGAGGTAACGCCAGCTGCCGGAGCAGGGCTGTGTGAACTGTTAACTACTGACTGCTGCTGCAAACATCTGCGTGGATAAAAAACATTTGCTACAATTCAACGTTATCAAAGCTAAGAAAACAAAGCTCAAACGATGAGGCGGCATTCAATCCAAAAATGGTAAAACAAAACAAAAAAAAAAAAGTGGTGCACACAAGACTGCAACACATTCTCTGGATGTTCTCTGAGGAAATGCTGAATTTTAGTTTAGACTGTAAACTGTGGATAAAGATAAACCCCCTGACTAAATAAAACAGATCTCACTTTTAAGAAAGTGGAAAATATTATTCAGTGCAGAAAAATAGTCAAAACATGGAATTAATAAGAATGGGTTGTCTAATTTCAAGGCTCAAATCAACCCTGCATCATTTGTGCATTGTTGCTCCATAAAGAGGCTTTTAGAGCCGGCAGGACCTTTAAATTGATGTTAAACAGTTGAATAAACACACCCCTGTCAGCGAGGAGAGCAGTGTGTTGGTTAACAGCTCCATCCTCACACAAAGAAAGGAACAAACCTCCTCTGTGATAAAAGCTTATTAGCTACCTGCAAGGATTAAATCTGATCACTTGGGGCTGTCGCAGCAACAGTAAATAAATGTGTTTCTACTTTCCTTTCCACTTTATAAATCACATGCATTTTGATTCCATTATAAGCCCACATAAAATCTCTGCCTGGCACAGATTTTTATGCCCCATGAAAAATGACATTGCCATCACCTTTAGAGATATACCTTCAAACATGACTGCTAATCTACTGCGTTTGCTAAGTGCTTGAGGGGAAAGGGTGAGTTATTAAGATTGAAAGTAAAGACATCCTAAATGATTAAACACATAATTAACAGCTACTGCATGAAGGGCATGACTTGTCAAATCTCAAGGGATTCCTGATCGGCCGGCTTAAATCTCCCACAAGTAATTCTTCTGCTCAAAACACAACATCAGCTGAGACACATAAACTAAAGCACTGCGCCTGGAGCAAATGAGAACTTCCTCAATCTTTTAAAATATGTCTGCTGTTATTCTTGTGATTACACCACGGCGATATCCCTGGAATCCAACCTTAATTCATCAGACTGCAGTAGTCCTTCTGCAGTATTTTAAAACAGCACTAGAGCTACATCTGGGCTTTATATGACAGCCCAACTAACAAGTAGGCCAAAGCACTGTTCCAGGCAAAAATCAATGTCCTGCATTTCCCACCAAACCAAAACAAGTTCAACAATTACATCTCTTTGAGGGGAGATAATTATTCGCCAATGTGCCAAATGAACAATTTTGTTTGTCTGACAACAAAGTAAAAACCACAAGTCTTGCGTGACAGTCCAGAAAATCAAGCTGAGCTTTGGCCGCTGCCCCAGAACAAGCATCTGTCAAAACAAATGGATCTTGTTTTCAAAATATATAAATAATGAAACAACTTATGATCCATGGATGAAATGGAAAAAAGGGAACATTGACAAAGAAGTGTGGAATCTCAACAGACATAAGCGTGATAATCATAGCAATTTTACTTTTGGGCAAAAAAATGAAAAAAAAAAAACAACAAAAAAACATCAATGGCTTTTGGCAGAAGAAATAATGGCACTATCCCAAACTGCAAGATTACGTTATGAAGAAAATAACCTTCAAAGATGCTGAAGTTCAAGCAACTCAAACGTTTAATACTGAAGTAAGAAATTAATGAATCTTTATATAATACTAATCAACAGCTTTATTTTGTGTGTATTCACCTACAAGTTCCTGAGTACAGGTAACAATATGTATGATTCTTTATGTTTCACTTTAGAGAAGGGAAATATGTAAATAACTGTTGAGATAAAAAAAAAGATTTGACCCAATTAGATGGACTTGAAATGACCCTGATCACTGTCACGGCTGTCAGATGTTTCATTTCATACAGTACCAACAACAGATTTGGTACATCCAACAGCTGAAGCACGACAAAGGACAAACAAAAATCGCAGAAGCTTACTTGCCCACCGAGGATGCATCAGACGTGGACTAACGTGGCTAATGGGATTGAAAGGGAAGTCCCCATCACTCACTGTGGGGATGATGCATCACATTGCTCATCCAAAATACGCTCTAGTCTGTACATTGCAGATTCAATCAGATGGGAAAATGAACAATATAAAATAAATAATTCATTTGCCCACTTATTGTTATTCAGGGTCACAGAGACAATCCCAGCATGCATTGAACAAAAGGCGGGGAAACAAAACAGACGGCTCAACAGTTAATCATAAGGCTTCAACAGACAATCATTCACACTTAAATTTATGCTTAAGGGCAATGAATGTGACTTGCAAGTACTTTCAATTTATGATGGAAATACCATGACATGATGTCACCTTTTCTGTAACCAGGATGTTATTCATGAGGGAAGGGAAAAACACTATGAAAGAACCAATTTATTTTAATTACAGATTGCACTGTTACAGCTCAGACCTTATGCACTTCTTACCACACACTCAGCATTTTGTTTTCTGATTGACAAAACCTAAAAAAGAAAGAAAGAAAACACCAGGCAAAAAAAGCTGATTTAAAAAATAAACCTAACCTATAACACAGCAGTAATTCACTAATTTCGCATTTAACTGTATGTATATTTCTCCGTTTCTAGTGCACAAGTATTCAGCACCTAAAACAAGAAATGTCTCTTCATTTTTGGCTTTTTTTTTTTTTTTTGGCTAACATTCTGGTATTACAAAAACAGGCAAAACACAAAAGCAGCCACAGGGACACAATAAAACCATCTCACAATGGCCACTTCAACTAGAAATGACACCTACTCTATGAACATCCAGGTTGCCTGCGAGGCCCAATAATGTCTCTTCACAAATGTATCACAAATGTAGCCGACATTTCCCCAGTTAAACACAATTCATTCATAACTAGCAGCAGGCCACATGAGGTGATGTCAACCCAGGCTGTGGGTGGTTGTTAGGTGAGTGTAAAGATGTGTAATTCCCACAATCCCCCATGCTCATAAATGGGACAGATAGCCACTGTCAGTCAGCATCACAGCCATTATGTACTGCTGGATTATTTGCTGGCAACACATACATACACACACACACACTTGGTCATGGACATACACACTTTCTCTTCCTCACTGGTTATTTTTTTATGGTTATGTGCATTCTCAAGATTTACAGAACAGGTGCATACTGCAGCACCTCCAGTGATATAATTGGATAACTGCAGTTGAATTACAGCTGGCCTCATTTAGACGACAGCTGATGGTAAATCACTTCCTAATCTAGAAAAAAAAGTTGCATCAGTTCACACCTTTGTCTGTGTTTGAGTAGAACTATTTATTTTTTTTTAGGATGTTTCCTTTAAATAGGTATTTGAGTACAATGTCTGTGGTACGTAAAACTCAAGCGGGCATTAAGGCCTTGAGACGAAGTAGGCCAAGTCTCCTCTCCAGTAATTCATTTAAATAAAACAAGGGCAAAGAACTGGGTGTCCTGGTCACCCAGTGGTCTAAAACTCATTACCAGGTAACTGTTGCTTCACTAATGCAAGGCAATAAAATGTCTTTCCTTTTCTAAGAAAGTCATTTACCAAGCCTCTAACCAAGCAAGACTAGAGCCGCGATCTGCTCTGGACCTGCACTCCTCACCAGCCGACCTCCGAGTCCATCAAGTGGGGCGGCGTGTTTCGTCAGGCTTTGTCTTCTGACGCCCACCATGGCGTCGAACCCTTTAGAATAGCACTGTACCTCCTGTATCAACAGAGCAGCTTGTCAAAGCAGACTGAATTCCAGTAAATAAAAGCTAATCAGTTGTATCTCAAAACAAATGATCCATGTTACGTCGCCAGATGAGCAGAACTCCATGATGGCACCCACGGGGCTCCGAGATGCTTTATGGAGAAGACTCTTTTTCGGAATCATTTAACGAAGAGAATAGAGGTTAACTGAGCAGGTGATCACCTCTTAATCAGCCTTTCTGTATTCAGTACTATGAGAAAATTTGAGAGGAAGGGTTTATTTTAGAGCTTTTTATCCTCAATTGTCTATGATCATTTTTTTTTTTTTTTTACTACTGTTGACCCTTTTGACAAACTCAATCAGACTACTTCTCCTATGAGCAATTTTATTATATTTTATCATATTTGGTTTGACAGGGTTTGTCATTGTGCCTCTCACAACTTGTCTGTTCTACTGCTGTCACTTAAGACCTGTATAATTACACTTAATAGAGAACTACCATTCATTTTTTTAATTTGCCATTCACTGTGTGGTATGTCCTGTATTATGAAGCTAATTAGGTCATTTGCTCCATTGAAGACATTGTTTGGAGATTAAGTTGCTCTGACCCATCTGGCTAATGGCCTGGTAGGGTCTCAACTCCTATTAAAATATCTGCCACAGAGGACAAAGTAATATATTGAATCCTATTATTGTCCTAATCTAATTATTCAACATCAGTGGACTATCATTTCTCCGTACCCGTGACAATTCAGCCATAATTGAATAAGGAATTCAAAAGGGTTTCTAAACATACATCAGTTAAAAGCTGATTATTTGAGCATTTGAGCTGTATTATTCTATTTATTTAATTAATCAATTTGAATAGTCCCATTTAAGAAAACGTATTGTACATCAGGCCATAAGCAACTTACTATGACTGTGATGGATTTTGTGAATAGAGTTGGATTACAGAAAACACTGATTCCAGCAGTCAGTCATGTTTTCCTACCGCCCTTTCAGCTAAAAATGGTGACATTCAGTCCTAACGATCCCAAAGTGAAGGAGTAATTAGGAAGATAACAGTTATACCGCATAGCTAATGGGATGCTTCACAAGTTTCCACCCATCTGCCATTTCATCGACCACTGGTTGGCGTAATTTTCGCCTTATGACTCATATCCATCTGTCTCGTCTAAGAAGGACTTTAGTGATACTCTGTCCAGCTCCAGTGCCCTTTAAATAAACTGCCAGCCACTGGCACCAAATCTAAAATGGTACAGACAGATGCTGTCTTTGGAATGTTTTTTAGACACTGGAAAAATATAGAAAAAAATAGATGATAAAACACCTTAAAGAACAGAGCCTTACAGGCTGAACTCACTGCCTTGGTAATACCATGTGGCCAAAAAATGCTTCACAGTGTTTTCATCTCAAAACTATCTGTGATATCACTGCATGGGCTGCCAGTAAACTATCCAGCAACTTAAATAAAATAATCCAACAAATGTGAGAATAACAGAGATTTGTTGAAATCTTAACAGGGTTAATAGGAAAATTATGTGGCTCCGCAATTTGTGCTGTCTACAAATATCCATTAATCACTTCAGACTGCTTCAATGTTTTCCAAAATGTTTCTGCATCTTTTTAGCATCCATTAATGAATGAGAATGTTTCAAATCTATTACCAAGATTGTGGTGGTGCTAGTGAAAATATTTACTTAATTTACTTAACCCAAAACTATTTTGTAAATACATTATTTACAGTACAATTTCTCCCTTCTTTAAATCAAATCTATGTAAAGGCACTTTAAACAACACTCTGCTCATGTACAGAAAGACATAACATCACAACATTATAACAGCACAACTGCATGACAAAAACTCATTAAATTATACATCATATCTGTCATGAAGAGGTTATGACATTGTTATACCTAAGTATGCAACTCAAAACACTGCCTATACATTTCAATTTCAAAACAATAAAAGCATTATAATACAGCATATTACCTTTCTAGAATACCCCACATATTGGAAAACACAAATTATTACACCTGTAAAAGAACATGCTCTTTTTTTCTTTCTCACTTTTTCCTCCACACAAAGAATTTGGCACTAAGCAAGAGATGGCAATTCATTTCCCACTAAGGCAATGCTGTGAACAAAAAAACATAACAAAGAATTAAATAAGGAATATACCCTCGATTACCAGCAGATTTCATGAGACATCATGAGGTCACAATCACTTAAATGTCCAAGAATCCGCACCATGTTATGCTATAAACATACAGGAATTACACCTTTGTCTAGAGTCATCATGTAACCACTGCATTGCTCCATTGCTCAAATTTCAGTTAAACAATTCAAGCTGGGATAATTTATTGAAAAGTCTACTGTTTCAGTTAAAAAGGTACTTAGCAGTGTTTTGTAGGCAGTAATGTCCATCAGTGTTATACAGTGTTAAGTGTTACTTTAATGAAGATAAGAAAATGGTGCAGCTCAACTTGTCTGACTAGAGTCATATCCCGTTCAGCTCAGTTGATAAAAATCTACAGCTTCACCTCAGCCTTCCTTAAATTGCATAAGATGTCATGCAGAGTTTTCTGAGAGCCCTCCAAGCATGATTTTTGGTGATTTTCAGGTCAAAATGCACACTTAATAGAGACAGAGCTTCCAACTTCAACACAAAGCTAAAGTTTGTTCAGTCTCCCTGATTATAATGGGCCGTTTATATAAGCCTCCCACAATCAGGTAAGATAGAGATCATCTGTTGTCTGCCACCACTGACAAATATCAGTTTTAAACTCTAATCAACCACAATCATTTCTGCGATTAAATGACTATAGCCTCTCAAAATAGGATATATGAAAAACTTGATTATGTAAAAACTGTTCAAGACATTTTTTTCTGAGATGAAATAGATCTGTCAGTGTCCATATTTATCTAATGGCTGTTGACACAAACACTAAAGCAATCTGAATGAGGTCATCTAAACTTGACAGAAAACAAACTGTGAAAACTTGCAGCAACTAACAAACCCATAGCTGTTTGAATTATGTGGCAATTGTCATTTTATAATAAATTAGTATGTAATAGCCTGTTCTTTTCTGCAAGCATTCCATTTTTATGACAACTTGATTATGTATTTACACAAAGATTGAGAGCTGCGTGCTCATGATGCTCATGGCTGCAATCTTACATTCAGAAAATTAACTTCATTTGCTCTGCGGAGTAGAAATAGCCTTGAAATGGGACATCAAGGCCTGGATGTCAACTCTCCCATCTCAATTATAAAGGCTAATATATTTTCAAGAAAGACAAACATGGCCACAAGCGGTGCTTAAGTCAAGCAACAGGAGGCCTCGCCAAGGGCAATGTGACTGCTGATAAACCCACGAGTCAACAGAAGATTTAATCTCTCCATCCCACTTGGCACATAATGGGAGAGTTCAGACAGATTTTTCTTAGTAAGTCTTTGCACCTCCATTCGCTGTATTTTCTATCTCATCAAGCGAATGTGGCATTGAAGAAAGTATGACAAGTTTAATTTCCAGTGGGTGGTCATGACAAGCAAGCCCTGGATCCCAACGCAACAAACAAACTTAATTAGAAAGGAAGAAAGCACTGTGGTGTACCTTCTGTTATGCCTGCAGAAACAAACCTTCAGTAAAGTGAACTTGTTGTAGATTTAGCCTTGTTTTCACCTGTCACCTTCATCATCATTCAGGCAATCTGATTCACTCATGAATAATGGGCTCACACCACCAATGATATGACCAAGAAACAAACATGTAATCATCATCACCAGAATTAAAAAAAATACAAAACAAAAACAACAAAAAGTCTGTCATAAAAACAAAAAACTATACTTGTGTGATTGTGATTATTTTATACTGGATTTAGAAATCATTACCTTGGAAAGCACATAAGGAGGATAGTCTGTGAACCGTGACAGAATGACAGAAACCATACTCAACCAGGCCCAGCAAGCCTCTTTCACTCATAATAAATGCCATTAGCAACTCTGCAGTGCGCTTGATGTATGTTGCTATCTATGGAGACCAGCCCAGCCTGCCACCAGGATAGTCTGACCTGCACCATCAATTATAGCTCCTTGTTTCCTGGCCGACCAAATACCAGGAAATCTACTGTGAGGTTGCCTCTGGTGTAAATTTGTTTCCAAATGTTTTCGATTGGCTTGAATTAAATGTTAAGAGATCTTTATAGCAAGATTGGCCCATTTTATGCTGCATACACTTAACGTAAGGGATGCATGTACTCCATGTAGTCTGTTTAGTTTAGATGGAATTACAAACATTTGCACGTTTACAGCAGAAAACGATGACAGCAGCATGTGCATAATGATACTAACAAAAATGGTTAGGTGGCAGTCTGAGAGAATCATTAAGCAGTGACCTGCTGAAAGCAAAAGCTAATCAATAAAACAGCTATGATTTGAGAGTGTTTCCTCCTTTAAACGCACACACACACACATACTTGCACAAAATGGACACTCAGGCAGGACTTAATCAAAACAGGCTACATAAACAGGTATATTCCTCCTTGCTCATCCTCATCGGCCTGCCAGCGACCACGCCTGACTCCAGGCTTCTCTGTTTGCTTCACTATGCAGTCCTGGGGTGTACACTGAGTGGGCTGGGCAAGCTGTGGGAAACACAAGCCGATAATATCTAATCCTCTGTGTGAAGGACATATTTGTCTTCCCACCCAGTATCCAACATGTTTAATAAACCCACAGTAGCCTGCTGAAATGGAAAACATGCAGATTCTCTATGCCATTTAAACCTACGATACATCATGGTGGAGATAATATACAGTAAGAGGATTAACATATGCATTTGTGTCAGCACAGAGATATAGATAGCTAAAGATTTTCATTTTTGCTATGTGACACACAATATACGTATTACCTCTAAAGACCAGATTGCCCACCTTGAAGGTCAAATACAATTCTTTATGTCATTGTGCCTGAGTCTGCAAGTCGATCTCTATATCCTGGTGAGCCAGATAAGACTTCACAAGTTCATCACAGTGTGAGCCGCATAGATGAGGAGGGAGCAAGATATCTGACTCTGGTCCTGTGACTTCATATCACATCATATCATCACAAGGATGGCAGGGAAAACTCCAGCTCTACAGTGTTCTGGTGCTGAGGGGAAACTTTGGTTGATCTGGCTTATCTGCTCACAAGCTGAGAGTGCTTCTGGTGTTCTTACTAAAAAGGTATGTTGTTGAGGTTAAAAACTTTAGCAAACACTCGATTTTGTGCCAGAGCGCTTGTTAAGTTGTGAATTTTCTGTTCCCATTTTAGTGTTTGTGTGGAAGTGCTTATGCGAGTGAGCTGACACCCACTTTGCAGAAAGCCACATTTGAATCTTTGCATATGCACCATCCTTGGTGAGACACATCTGGCCGGCATCTCCTCTAAAACAATTTCGCCCAGGGGAATTGCCACCTTGCAATGCTTGCATTATGCTAAACAGTCAAACCAATCAGGCCGATGCATGTACTGTATGCAAGTACCAGCTGTTGTAACAGGGATCACTCTTCATTTTCATATTCACGTCTCTGTTTACCTGCCGAGGGCACTGGCTGCTGGATTACACCCGTGCCTACAGTACTGTAGCTTGTATTTAGAGCAGACATCAAGGATTTCTTGACTTTCTCTGACAAATCTGTACAATAATTTGTTCCCCTTTAATGAATTTATCCTTTTTAAATTATTTACTGATGTACTACAAACTAATTCAGCTCTATGTAGCTGCCTTTGTTATTTTTAACTTTGCTGCTGTGAGACTGTTATGCCTATCAATTGAATAACCAACAAAAGCACCTCAGAAACTTTGCCCGGAAAACTGAGTGAACTGAAAGGGTTTTCAATAGACCAGCTTCATGCTAAGGCTCCGGCTGAACAGGGGGAGCAGACGGGTCTTGCTCTCATATGAACACACGACAGCTTATTCAGCAATATTTCTCATTGTTCTGATTGTGAGCTATTGAGGCGGCATTGCTGCCAAGACGTGTCACCAAGAAAGCTTTCCCCTCGCCGAGTTTGAAACGTTGAAATTTAGCTGCATGCAGAGAAATGTATTTTTCTAACTTTCATCAATTCTTGTCCGTGTCTGCTGTGTGTAATTATATCTGTCGAGGCGAGGGTCGCGCTGTAAGTGCCGAGTAAACAGGCCTTTACATACTGATAACACAAGTACTGTACTTCAATTTGTCTAAGAACAAGTGAGTGAGAAAAACATTGTCAGCACAAACAAAGCCTGGAATTGTAATAGTGAAGCAGTTTGACAAGCATTTATTTGTTTTTTATCAAACTACTGTAGCCCATGTGCATGTGACATATGTGTATGACAGTTTTCATGTCCAATGTCTGCCATCTTTTATCACAAAATGTGGTTTCTGTCTTTCGGTTTAATTCACAGCACTGTTAGTATTTTCATAGTGTTGCTCTCTGAGTTGTTCTGTATGCCTCACAGGCCTCTGGCCACAGAGCCGCGACAGAGCAGAGCCTTTACTATGCTCCGAACAACTGTAGTGAAATGATATCAAGATAACTGCCCCTTGATAGAAAATAGCAATTTCTAAGACTGCAGATTTGCTACAAACTGCTTTAATTTAGAATCCTTGTGTGCCATTGGGGTTGGTGTAAATGTGTGAATCAACATATGACTATGTGTCTCTTTCCGTGTTCCTGACGTAAACTGTTAATTCATGCTACAGTATAATACTGTATAATACAGGATATGGAGTGAAAAACGTCACCCAGGGGGAGTGAAGAAGGCCGCCCACTGACGCAGGCTTTGCCAGCAGTCAGCTTCTCTCGCTCTTGGGCCCAAACAAACGGAGAAGGAAACAAAGTCTGTTTAGCTTAAACAGTTTGAAGGTGATAGCCAACTCGCGGTGTGATCTGACGTGACACCTGAGTAATGCTCATGGAACAGATTCTACATGGAGGTGCAGAACATAAGGTGCTCAACCATAAGGCGAGAGATATACAGTACCTGGAGGAGGGAAAATATTGACAAGCAAGCATCACTGGAGTGTGTCGCAGCAAACTGAGCAGCTCATAATATAATCACAATTATTGCTGCTACCTTGGCTTCATCAAGCAGGAGACAAGAAAAAAAACAACAAATTAGGATTGTTTCTGATTGTCACTTGAAACTTGAAGTACTTCGCATTCAGCAGCTCAGACTGCAAACCCTCCACACACACACACACACGACTGCAAAAGTTGAATACACACTGTCTTATCCGATTTGCTTGAAAGGAGTCCAGATGAACTAAAAAAAAAAAATGGGGGGTACAGCAACTGAGGAGCACCTTTACACAGACGCCAACAGCATAGGAGCTACTTTAAAATATGAGCTGTTATGTTTCTAAACTGTGTCACCTGCAGCTGAAAATAGTGCTGCAACAATTAATTGATCACCGAATACAAATCAACAGAAATTCAGGTAATTTATCAAGCAAAAATGCCACATTTAATCAATTAAAGGGGAGATTTTTCTGCTTTTGTCTGTTTTCTATCATTGTAAATGTCATATTTTTGTGTTTTTGAATCGTCCAAAAACAAGCATGTGATGTTAACATTTAATGAAAAAAATTTCAGCTTATCTTTCCTAGCAGCACATGATTTAAAAAAATAATGGATTAGACTAAAAGGGTATAATTAAAAAATATATATAAATATAAAAATTTCATTTCTAGTTTAAAAGATTGCCAAATGATGATATTAAGCCCTGACCTTGATCAGTCATATTTCCCTGTTAATGTGTTAAAATTTGCAGATCCTGAAAAGACAGAGTGACATGGTAAAATGTCCTTTGGGGATCAGCTGTCTTAACAATTTAATGTGGATACTACTTTCAAGATCCTAAAGTGAGAGGAGGCAGAGCGGCTATCAAACTATCACTCCGGGGTGAAGTGTTAATATCATGTAATGTCTTCACTGTGACTTTATTAACATAACATACATATGTCATCAGTGTTTAATGATGTCCCTAAAGGCAAAAGCTTTTATTACCTTTGGTCATTTCTGGTGCACGTGTACATTTAATAAAATATTAGCTCTTGCACCCTGGTAGACAATCAATAGTGGCAAAATTATTGCATGTTGTTTCTGCAATGCTGTATACAGTATTACCCCCCTTATAACCCTGAAGCTCAGTGTTTCAGATCTTGTACGGCTTCACCTTAAAACAAATTGGGGTGATGTTTCTTAAAAGGCCAGTATTGCACTTTTGTTGTTTTCTGATTCCTCTACCTGCGATTCAGCAGAGTCTTTGTGAGACGTAGTGCTCCCATGCTCTTTCCAGGCCATGGGCTGTACAGTAATCAATGTTGATGAATGAGTAGGAAGGCTCTCTTTATTCCAGCCCTCGCTGAATAGAAAGTTTCCATTATCTCTCACAATGTATTCACTCTATCAAAGTGACAGGGTTGAGGCAAGCCACACTCCATTGCCCTCACTGTGCCCATACCTACCTTCATCCGTCTACCCAAAAGAACAGGGAAAGCCGGAAGAGATTGCTAAAATAACACTGCACAAACCTACAAAATCCATGAGACTTTAACTCTTGAGTCTCATCCATCAAAGCTGTAAGGATACAATTACGTGCATGCGTTGGGCAAACATATACACTGTAACAGGGAATAATTCAAGAGAGGATGGAGGTCAGCATTTCTTCCTTTGAACCATTTGACAAATAACTCGCTTTAGTACATTTTTAAAGAAAAATGTTGGAAGAGAACAATTTACCCGCCTTTTCTTAAAGCAATATTTCACTTTGCTATAACAGATTTATTTTTCAGCACACTTTTGTACCTGGTTTGACTTGGCTAGCCATCAACCTCTGACACTACTAATACAAAGAAATTTATATTGACGGCTGGTGGTCGAGCTGTGGAGCTGAACTTTAGTTTCAATCTATTGGTTTTCTACTGTTTAAGGGGAAGGTACTGTAATAAGAACTAGAAGATCAAGACTATTACAATCCTTTAGGTGATATCCTACCAAATTACTAGTTAAGATACTAATAACTAGGCAAATAAGGCTGCTAAACATGATAAAGAACCTTAGACTTTGCCTTACAAATCTCCAAGCTGTACTTAGTAAAACAAGTTGGTTGGAAAATGTGAGATACTAAAAAAAGTAAGTGTGGGAATAGCTCAGTAGCAACACTGTTGTTAACAAAAAATCTCATTAAACAATATTTAATTTGGGTGAACATGACAGTCAAATGTGCCTGTTTTATTTAAGGGATTGAAGTAAAGTAATTAAGGTCAAATTATCCTGGGCCGGGCAGAACCCAAAAGCCAAAGTTATCATTTATATATATAATGATAAACAGACTTTGCGAATAAACTGCTCATCAGAATCAACATTCCCCTTTAGTTGCATTTTACCAACTATTAAATATCAAAATCACTGCACTTAGCTTCTATTTATGCCAAATGCTGTTGTCCTTTAAATATATTAAGACTGCACAGCCAACTTTAAATAATAAGCTTAAACAAGGTACTTTAGCACTGAGTAGTGCCTGGCTGCAGAGATTTAATACTACCTACTCAGACAGTGTACTTGCTGCCAAACTCTTGGGTTTAGGTTTTGATGATTAAGGTATGGGTTATTAGCACAATTCAGTTTTGGCCAGTCATTCCATTGAAGGAGGCAGGATTTTTATTGTCGATGTGTGCATTAGAAAGGTGCTTGCACTACTCATAAAGGGTTTAGGTGTAAGCAAATCATCTTGATTAGCTATATATCCTATATAACTGGATTTGGGAAACCCCTTTATCCCCAGAGGAAATTACAACCATGAGACCAGTGCTGACATCCTGACATGACACTATTATCAGCTAACATCAAACACGAAAATCAATCATATGTATCAGCAGCCAAATGATCAGATTTCTGTAACAAGAATTCTGTTAAAACGACCCAGTTTTTCCTACAACCAGCTGATCACATAAGATGGAGTCCTCCGTGTGTACCCGAGGAAATGTTACATTATCGTATAGCGCTGTACATCTGCTAATCATTCACGGTCATTTTAATAAAGAGCTGAAATGGGATGCAGGGGAGCGACGCTGGCCATAAAGAGCAGCCAGTATGCACACCGGGCCCAGCTTCCTGTATCATTATGTTACTCTGCTGTGGTTGCCTTTTTAGAGGCTGAACTCATTATTTTTTCATGTTGTTGATCTTGGGACTTTACGGTCCCCTGAGAGTAGGGTCATGCTCTTCTCCATTAGTTCTGTTAAACGGCCTGCACCTTCTACTGTTGTAATACGACAACACAAAACCAAAATCGGGTGGCACGTAGATTAGTGAGATGGAGCATAATGTTTTCTTCATACTGTCAGAATTGTAGTGTTGCGACAAAAAAAATTGATTCCCTCCCATGACTTTCCGCTGAAAGAGGAGCAGAGCATTTACTCCATGAAAATATGGAAATGTGACAAAATGAGCAGTTGTCTTTGTCTTACACATCTATCATTCATTTGTTATTGTGTTTCTTAACAGTGCTTGTTCTAAGTGTGGAACAGTTGGTGATCTGATGTCTGTTTTGAGAGAAATGCACTACTTGTGATATTATTAAACATGACAGCTCCAGGGCCCAGTAGCTGTAATGATTAAAATCACTGGATAACTATTAAAAAAAACAATCATGAATGCTGAACAAAGTTAAAATTGTGACACCTTTTTAAGGCAAGCAATGAATCTAATTATATCTGATACCCCACCTCTTGTATTTAACTTAGTGTGATCACACTGCTACTCATCTCAGGAGCTCACTATTAAAGCCACTAAATGCCACCCTCCTCTGTGCTACTTTAACTGCTTGCACCTCAACTGTGAAGTCAGTATTATAAGTTTGGAAGGTCATACACCTCAAATATTGGATTTCAGGATGTAAAAACATCAATTACAACGTTGGTGCAATTAGGAGCAATCAGCTGTCTGTGAAAACTAATTTCAGAAAGCTGTAATTATTTTCTCCTGGAATCTTCCTGTGTTGCTGAAAAGTAAGCCGGTTAGTGTTTCCACACAACCAGATGGTCTTGCTCGCAATCACAATGCTGAGAAGCACTGGGGGTGAACAAGATGAAGAGGCTCAGTCTGAATGCATCGGCCAGTCTATTGAAGGGATCCTTAAACTTGATGATACAACGTTGTGTGTGTTGCATAAAGCCTTAAAAATGTAAAGCAACAATGACTTTTACAACAAGAATAACAAACACAAAACACAGCAAACTAAAAGAGGACACCAAGCACACTTTTCATGCAGCTTGAAATTGCCATCTTGCAGGATATGGAAATCTTATAAAAGTCTAATAAAAGCTGAAATAAGATGAAGTGGTGTCTTGACATTTTAAATTTTAGTTATTCTTCACCAGGCTTGCATCACATAATAGGGAAAGGTTTTAACATTTGTCCTTTAGCCACCATAAAGACTGCTTATTAGTGTTATCATTTCTAAATATAGACATATTTAAATGCATAGTATATCCTGATATCTGTTTGATGGTCAAGTCTAACCCAAGTGAACAACACAAGAAGAGTTCTGCTTAACTGAGGCTGCCTCAAAGGGCCACATCGAGTTTACAGTGGCAGGGATAAGCCTCTATCCTTCTTATTGTAAACCCTGAATACAAAAGCTGTTAGGTTTTGTCGGCATTACTCGTAAAACTGTGGCATGTAAGAACCTTATCTGGATTGTGTTGTCTTTTTCCAGAACATCCCAACTAACACCTGAACTGGAATATAAAACATGTGCATGAGCTTATATTCAGAACACTGTGTGCATGTAAATACACGCAAACAAACCAAATTAGCTCCAATAAAAGCAGAGAGGAAGCTTGAAAAGCTCCTCAAACCTGCAATCTGTGTTTAGATCTTATCTACAGAGAGAGGAAGATATGACAGGCATTACAAAAAAATGTGTGTCTATATTTGACAGAGACCAGTTCCTCCTGAACTGCACTTAGCCATTGCAACGGCTTTCATCACCGATCCTCAAGAGGCCAATTTACATCTGCTTCGAATATTTATGTTACCCAAAACAAACCCAATTGCTTACGCTCCTCCTCATCGAACAAGGGTTTGCCAATCAGTGTCGTTGGCTTACTGGGATGTAAACACTCCTCATTGTGGCCCTGGTTTTTGCCCAGGTGGATGGCTGAGAAAAATGACAAACTGTTATTGTGATGCGACAGCAATTTGGCATTAAGCATATAAGACTGCAGGGATCATCTCTGCATGCTAATGTTCCTGATGGAGAGGACCAGAGCGCTTCCAAGGTGACTGAAAAGCCTTGTGTGATGTCAAATTAAAATGTAATTTGTTGCAGAAAACAGAGATGCTTCAACAAGCTAATCATTTACTTTGTTTATTTATTTATTTATTTTTGGCTGTTATGTTTTTCAACTATATTAACATTAATTCATTCACTGGTGCAGTAAGCCTTGATCAGTGAGTGCCTTTATATACTGTAACTCAGGCAGTCTAACAACACACAATATAAACCTGGAAAATTAAATTAGAGGTTTCATCAAACAAAATCTTAAACATTCAGCGCAGCGTCCCTTTGCGTTCGATTAAAAAAAAAGCACCAGCTCCACCTTTGTTCTCCCTTAAAATGGCTTCATCTTTGTTTCTCAGAAAAGATATGATGTAATGCTGAGCTTTAAGGTTAGGAGGCTTTTTTTTCAGTGTTCCTACAGACTTGGAAAGCTTCTCTCATTGCAGGCTCGTCCTGCAGGATTTGTCATGTGAAATAATACTTCATGCACGAGACAAATGTCATCATCCGTCAGCTACAGGTGAGCTACACCACAAAATGAATGGAGTATGTGTCAGTAACTGTCAATTATTATGACTAACAAGTGACAGGTTTGAGAATCCTAAAATTATTGTGTTGTTGATGAGGAAGCAAAGCACCTCTGCCTCTGAGAGCTTCTAAAGCCTCCAAAGCTTCAAAAGCCTATGTTAACACAGACAACAACACTCCAATATTTGCTTAATTTCAGCACAGCATTTTCAGTCTTGGCTCACATTGTTATCTGCCACCTGTACTGTGTTTGTGCTGAGATCAGTGAGTCTACTGCACATACTTTTCTACCGTGATCCCCGAGCAGACTTTCTAAGAGACTGTTTATCATATTTGTTTTATTCCGACAGACCACACTACAGATCTCACAGTCAGTTGGTCACTTTAGATGCTGTTAATCTTCTAACCTGACTATCTTTTACAGCGGGACAGGACAAACTGGACCTACGGCTTTATCGCAAGTTCCAGTTTAAGAGGCAGTGTTTCTAAATTTCAAGATAATTCACTGAATCCTTAAAAACAAAATTACTGAGAAAATCCGACACTTACAAATCTCCTGCCTAATCACCTCTTACCAGCAACACACGAGAAAGCAAAAACAAACACTAAGTATAATGAAGCAGGCTGAGCACAAAACCCAAAATAATTAGCCAATTAAAGGTGTGAAGCAACAAAGAGGAGGCAGCGTGTGCAAAGTCCCAAGGTCAAACACATTTAAATGCAAATTCAAATAACCGATCAGTGAGGAGGACATGTGGTTTAACCACCACATACAAATGAAACCATCTGCCTGCGTATAGCCAAAGTAGCTGAATAGTTTACAGGAATGCACTTACATTGTGCAGTAAATTAGCAAATTGCCTAGACGAGCTTAAAGTGCAATTACTAAACATCAAGAAGTGATACTCATGTAAGGGACAACAAAAGCCAGTTGAATTATGATAAATGCAATTTAGAGTTTGCAAAAGAAGGCAGAGAGAAGAGGAAAACGCCAACTATTGCTGTACTGACTTTGCAGCATCCTACATGTTTGTTGATTGATAGCATGCGTCAACACAAAGCATTTATTGATAAGTGATTTTTCAGGCCAGGCACCACGCAGTAGCTGGCAGGATTAGAAAAAGTGGAGAAAAACCACATTCGAAATGCCGGGGGTGTAGAAACATGGATAACAGAATCGATACAACTAAAACCAGGCTACACGATTTCTTTGTGTCAAACTTGTTAAAGGGTTCTTGAGAACATACCTGTCACATACGTAGAAGACATATACCACTGCTGTACACAGGCAGCTTTAGGCAAAGTTGAATTGAATTACCCGTAAATTCATAGCAATCATCAAAATCAGACACTGGTACTGAAAAAAACTAAACAAAACTGTGTCATTCTTGCAGCTTAAATCCGCATCTGACGTAAACAACATTTACCTTCACTCAAAGTAAACTTGATCTTTGATTACGTGTCTTTGCTTGAGTGTATCACCCATTATTTTCTGCCTTGTCTGTGAAGAACTACTAAATGAGTTTCAGTAGATGCAGCCGCCACACACACTCAGACGTGTGCACACACAGACACACACACACACTGTCTGCACTCAAGTGTGAATTCCTCAAATTTAATTAGACGCTAATTTTGAGTCATTATACAACTGCAAACAATATGGAAATGAGCTCATAGGTTCCTGACAGTTCAGTTGACTTTGACCAGAAAGAAGCATGACAAATTGAAGAAAAAAATATCTTGTTTATTAGCGTCTAGTTTACTAACCAATTATCTGATAGCTGAACAGGGGCATTATAAGTCGAGAGAGGGGGCTTCAGTGTGTCATCGTCAACACTTCTGCATTTAGAATAACAAAAGATTTTCTTCTCCAGTTGCTGTTTACAGTCATATGCATTAAAGATTAATCTTCAGGAGCTCCTATAACCTTATTTGTCTACGCCTATGCAGCCACTGATGCATATCCTGATTATTACTGACAGTGCTATATTTTCCTACAGCCTTACAGTGAAATATTCAAATAAGCTTGTGGTTATTTTGCGACTCCCTGCTGGTGAGGGACTGTTTCATTTGAAATTGTTGAAACTCCCAAAACACACCACTGTTTAATATTAAAGAGCAATGTGAAAAGTTTGCTAAGAATTTCCACACTAGCTGAAACTCCGCAGCACAGAGAGCGAATCTCCCCAAATTTTGTATAATCATAAACACGTCAGTGCACTTCTTGTCACTCAACGGCACATACAACTCCACGATGCTGGATGTGGAATGTTATCTCTGCTGTAACGGTAGAAAAATATAAAATTTTCTTTTGCAAATGCAGCCACTCCTCTACTGTGCACCTGCTTGACATGCATCCAGCCTGTACCTTTACTATATACCCTGAATATACAGAGCAAGCACATATGATGGTTTTGTTGTTGTGGTTTATTTAAAGTGAGGTCAGATAATGCTTATGTAAGCAGTCTATAGTATGTAGTATGTGTACTATATCTTATTTGGAGCTACATTCTGACATCCTCTTTCATCACTGAACCTTATTTTTCATCCTGATTTATTTGAGTTCTATTGGTTTTCTTCTTTTATATCAGTTAAAATTGAAGAGCATGCAGGCTTTGAATGTAAAATATGATCTTTTCACATCTACTATAATAATCTTATTGTGGCACATTACCCTCCTGTTCTGACCTTAATTATGCATTTTAGACTGGATTTATATTCACTTATTCACACAGAAATTATGATTTTGACTGCTTTTGCACTTTACAGGGTACTCTTTGACATATAAAATAAATTAGCAACTCGACACTGATTTATTGTTTGTTACACTGCCATGACAGTGTCTTTAGAGACATACACACTTTCCTTTTAATTCAATGCTGTCAGTCATCTATCATCACCACCAAAGTAAACTTATTTTGATTACATTATGATATGTATAATGAAGCTGTAGAAATAATACCATTTACATTAAATCAAAATGCTAATGAGACCTAATTGCACAGCAGTAACGTGCAGAAAGCTCACCTGAGTTTCCAGCAGAGACTAACAGTACTTCATACACACTGATTCAGCCATCATATTAAAAGCTTTACTTCTTAAAAAATTTAGTTCTCACATGCTTTTATCCAATCTGATATGATGACAATATGAAACAAAAACCTAAACAATGTTCATTGATAAAACTACTTCTAAGCTATATAATCATTCATACATTTCTAATGAATTCAAACTAACAAATCTGTCAACAGAGCTGACATTTGATGACAGAAATTGCAGTGTGATTCCACATTTGAAACATGCTTTGATGAACTGTCTTATATTGACTATGTACTGTACAGTGTGTGGGAGCCGACTTGATGTTGCCAACAGTTTAGAGCCTGTAACAGGATTTGCAAGTGCATTTGCACTCATTGAGTAAGTCCCTTTTAATATTTGATGATAATGCCTGATTTATTGTGTAGCACTAATGAAATGTTATTTATTTTCGGTGCAGTGTGATTTATATTGACTGTCACTGCACACATTGCACGGGATGGTTCCAAGATACAGTTTTCTACAATATACTACTAGAACTATGTACAAAAATGTATATATATATATAGTTCCAGCACAACACCTCACTATAACAGGGTAGTCAGAAAAAAAGGACAAGTCCGATATTGTGCAGAGTAAGAACCTTATTTCCAGTTGAGAGAACGTCTGCGCCCTCTTGGGCAGCTGCGTTGAGCCGAAGACTCTGCTGATTTGGAAAGTTCAATTCAGTTGACCTTTGACTGTAACCCTGAATATGTGAACCTCCATAACACACATAGAGTGGGATTGTGGCATTGACGGAGGCCGGAGTAGAATGGTGTAAAGTCTAATTTTGTGCATCTCTGAATCCCCAGAGTAACTCTCTGATCCCACTTGTGTGAGTAAATACCTCAAGCGTGACAGGAAATATTAAAGAGAAGGGGGATACCAGTTTAGAAAATTAATATTGTGACTGTTGTTACATCTTTTCGATGTAGTCCATAACATCCTAGTTAGCTGCTTTGAAGGATAATGTGCAGTTTTTCATTCTGCACACCACATGGGGCAAACTATTCACTCTCACACACATTGTCTGACACCAGTGTAATCGCTCTTCCACTGGTTTACACCATCAGCTAGTTTTGTTAACATTTCCTCCATACTTTATTTTTTTATTCCCACATTCCTTTTCAGCTTTAAATGCTTGGAATAACTAAGTTTGATGTATTCAAAATACCTTTAATTTTGATTAAAAACTTTCCAGGCTTGATGACCAGAGTGGAAAATACATGTCTTCCTCATTACTTTCTGCAGCCCAAATGCGTGCTCAGACATCTGTGAGTATTGCTATCTCCTGCATGGAAAGGCCTATTCTCCCTGCTCAGTGAGAACGATTAAGGATTACAGTAACCTGATACTGGAAGCCTAATTAACACTGAAGAGCCAATGTCGGCCCCTGTATGTCTGGAGTTTGGTTTGCCTCAAAGACACTGTTGGTAGAAATAAAACATAATTACGTATCTAGTTTGTTCAAACACTGTCCTTCACTTGAATATGGAAGGTACTTTGCTCAAGCAACCTTCAGCACTTGTCTGCACAAACTTCAAAGCTCACAGCCAATGCTGCATAATGGAAGACAAAATAAAAGCAGTGATTTGTCTGAGCTTGAATCCATCAAGCTTTTAACCTTGTAAGGATAAGTATGTTTAGATGAGTGCTGAACCTGTTGAATAAGTATAAAGAGTAGTTAGTTTCTTAAGTTCTCTGAATTGTTCTTAAATCTAAATGTATAAATTCCACATTCAACAGGCCTGCTGTGTCAGACCAGCAGGTCCCAGGTTCCCTACAGCCGCTGCAATTTTCCTAATTGCTGAAAATGTCACATTTTACTAGATAATCATCTTTTATAATAAACGCCTCTACACTCAAACTGGCAAAGAATGATTATCATCCTGAATTTAAGTGATTCTTACAAAGCACCGTGCAGGAGGATGCACACACAACGTATTGCTGTAATGACTGAGCGTGGGAGATCAGATTGAATTGATAATCCTTCCTCTTGCCTCCTCTGACACCTCTTTTTATCTAAGTAAGTGCGCTCCTTTGCTGAGTTCTTGTGCCACATGGGGATTATTTTCAAATTTTGTTGGTTATCTTGTTTAGCACGTTTAACAAGCTGGCAGGGCCTGCAGAGGTGAGCAAACATAGATACGAGGATTGTGAACTGTGAGTATACTGTACATCCAGGCCTCAAGTGATTTATGAATCTTGAAAAATAAAAATATGTAAGGGTCAACTCACTCATATTACTAAAAACACTTTTCTCCCTTATCGCTAACAATATCCAGCCATGCAGATTGTTTCTGTGTTATGGGCAGAGGTTTTGAGATACTAGTCAGTGAAACTGAAACTTCAGCTGACACTGGGGGTGAAAGTAATTTTCTTTCTGCTCCTCAAAACATAAATAAATTGTGCTTTTCCAAAAAAAATGTCCTGTTTATTCTGAATATTTCAAATACCATACAATCAACAGTTTTCATAGAGACTATTTGTGGGAGCCTATACAAAAATTCCAGTGAAAACTAGTCTTTGAGGATGATCTGGAGTAACCTGGGATACTGTATCTAGGAAGACGCAGTTGAGTTTTTTCGAATGGTTTAAGCTTCATTCACCTCCACTGCAATGGGGTGGCAGCAGGAATCTAAAAGATGCATATCTCAAAACCTCAGGACAATAGGCCCAATGGAAATATCCTGTATGTCTTTATATAATTTGAGTATATGGACCCATTAAAGCTCTAGGTAAAGACTTAGCACAATAGCGAATGAGTCAGTTGCATTTCTGATAATATTAGATAATAAACAAACTGTTTATCTAATACTTTGTTTTGTGATCCATTATTTGCCAAACTAATGACACTCCCATCAGCCTTAACTACAGACTCTCGTGTTATCATTTCTGTTCATCATCAACACAATACAGTGCAACCATAGATAAGAACAAGCATTTTAAGGGGCCATTAAGCTAAATGCTTCCTAACATCAACTAAAGCATTGCTAAAAATTAAACAGTAATATTTTATATTGAATAAGTAATCACATACAGCTTTAAAATATTCAGATTCACTAAGCTGCATTGTGTTCTTTGTCCATTTTCATGATGAGAAATAGTTAGTTAAAATACAGAAAATATAAGCCTTTAGGTTTTAACCACTGAGGCGGCAGTTAACTAAGGCAGACTTATAAGCAGAAGGTCACTGCTTCAAATCCATGTGTCATTTGGGGAAGTCTGCCTAATGATTACCTTATAGCTGCCCTTAAGCAAGGCACGTAACCTCCAGCTGCTCCAGAGAAGCTGCTCAGTGATCAGTAGTATAAGACTGTAGTTGCACTGGGCAGCTCCCAGGCATGGTTGTGTTTTGAATCTGAGGTATGGAGCGACTCGAGGTGAGCAAGTGTGGCCAGCAATCCTTGCCTGAATACATTTAGAAGAGGAAAAAATGGTCCGCTTGCAGCCACCACATCAGCACTACTGTACCTAAGCTAAAAGGCAGTTTAAAGGAGCGAGATGGCTGATGTCAGCACATTGAGACTGCACATGGTCAGACGAACACTCTCTCACTAGTTAAATACAAATGCTCTCAAAGTTAGCAGATTCCTTTTCCACAAGGATCTTCACACAGCTACCTGCACTACTGTATGCTTTTATCATTCTCAAGTGTTTCTGTGCTTCAGACAGAAAGAGTCACTTGTTTGCAAATTCAATGAGTGACTTTAACCACTTGTCTAAACTAGTAAACCATAACAATTTTTCATGAACACATTTCTTTTTTTCCAAAACAGCAGTTAATCATCCCATACACATGAACTCTTACTCACTTAACTGCTCTGAACATTCATGGTCAGGTAGGTTTTTCCTCTGGGATGCAAGAAGTTACATGTTTTACATTCTAGGTGCAAAAACAGTGATTTTTCTGGGATTGTTACAAGAGCTGGCTAGGTAGACTCAGCAGTGATTGCCACTGACAAAGACAAAAACAGCATGCACTGGACTGTTTAAAATACAAAAACTGCATAGAGCAAAAAATCAAAGCAAAATTACAGCTGCAAACAGCAATACTGCAACTGGTCTTCATTTGTCAAGAAGGGGAAAAAAAGTTGATTTAGAAGTTTAAACATTTGCTCATATTTTTTCTTACAGAGTTACATCTGAAACTATGCACCCTCACATTAGGGTTTAAAGAAAATCAAATGGCTATTAGAGCCACGAACAGGAAAATTGTTCTCACAATTTATTTTAATAAGTTTTACAGTTCCTGATAAACTAGAAATAGTTCTGCTGTGTATTTAAGATTGTACTCAGTTGAGCCGACTTTATGATTAAAGATTTGTAATGAAGTTTCAACAGTTTTAAAATTTAGACTGTTGCTGCCACCATTAGAAGACTTGTCCCCATATTTGAGTACACATTGTTTGGGACTGGACCGGACTGCTTTACAAAATGTCATGGATTTATATTCATTGAACAGCAGGTTAAGAAAGAAAAAAGAAGAACAAGCAAGACTTCTTCAGGCACAGTCACCAAACACAGTATTGTTTCAACAGAACAAATATTAAAAATGTGGCAAAATAAACGTTTGTTAACAGACACAGACTACGACTCACGGTACATGGTTTATGACCAGTGATGATCACTGTAAAGCCTTATTATCTTTGGTTATCAACTGTTTTCCTAGTGTGCTGTATATTTTCTATTCTGAGCAGTTTGAGCCACAGACACCAAAGTTGCACCTAACGTGTGCGTGATTTCCTGACAGTCCTTATGTCTTATCACCTCACCTTTCTATTGCACATCCATAACTACAGAACTCACATGAGGGCAATTATTCAATCCTCACCTTATGTTCACAACTAAGGATTAGATGCAAATACTCCTCCAAATATTACCTGCCGATCAGTAGGTCTTTACATCACTTAAGACCTGCAGTAGGAAACGTCACACTCTGGTAGCCCCAGGTGCAGCAGAAGATAGCCATTTCAATTTTTGAAAGTTTGAAGGTCTTCATTACCCGTTATCTAACATGACCTCAGTAAACGGCATATTGCTCTGACCTAGTATATTTCTTCTTAGTGGCTAGTGGGAGCGGAGATGGTGAAAGAGGAATATTTAAGCTGAAGTGTCCAGCGTTTACCCAAGAGGATGCTCACAGCTGCTGCTTGGAGAAATTTGCTCCAATTATTAAATGATTAAATTGATTTCTTAGTTTAGGCTAGTTTAAGGTCAAATCTAAAGGATCTAAACTGATGTGGATAGGATGTATATGGATGAATATACTTTAAACCCTAGTATATGGGAGGTCACTGTAATAATAATCAATTAAATAATTATTTGATTATAATAAGACCACTGTCCAACCAGCCCCATATTGAAAATATTTGTATGTGACCTTGAACCACTTTCAAGCTGTACAGAATATTCCTGCAACGTTTTTACTGGGAGTTGAATCGATGTGGTAGTGTGTAGTCACTATGGCCTTAACACATTACACGTTATTTAATCTCATTAATAAAACCATGTTTTCAATTTTCAAATATTGTATGTGAATTCTTTAAAATATCACACTAATTATTACAATAATGATTTACAATATTGAAATTACTTCTGATGACGATGAACTTTCAGGTTCTGTGGAAGTCAACATTAAGCTTAATGCTATTTTTATCCAATGGTAACAGTATAATAGTGTAATGATTATTTTACATACTTAAATAGTATGCTGCTGGCTATTATTGTATTTCACTCCTGTACTAATAAATCTTAACTTGAAATTGTAATACTGTATATGCTTCTTATTTTAACCATGAAAATCACACTGCACAAGAGAATTGCAACATTTGATAATTTTAGTGAATTATTTCAAATATACCTCCTCCTCTGGATAAACAATAGTCGCCTTGTATCTTTGAAAGAAGTTAAGATGATCGTTATCTGCCCTGCCTACAAGAACATGACAACTGTCATGCACAGGTTCAACTTAATTTCCTGACTATAGCAGCAAGATCGAATGTAAGCAATATGGTTCACAGTGAGCTTGTTTTATCTCGGCTGCAGGCTGCCATGCCTCTGCCGGGCGCTTGTAATTGCATTGAGTGTCAGAGGGGATGGGATGTGCCCTCACAGTAGATGTGTATAGACAGATGGACTGCAGATCTGCATTGACATCCTGATGGTGACAGACCATGATACCTCACACTATGTTGGCCTGACAACAAAGGAGCCATCCACAGTGCAATAATCTGACGTTCTGCCCAACAAGCTGTTACTTAGCCGCTCAGATAGAAACAGGCTCAGAGCGTGACATTGGCCTGAAAAATGAATGTACAGATCTCCTGGCACGACAAAAAGCTGACAAACAATAAGGAAGCATGACAAAACTTCTGCCTCTTAGGATAACTCTACTACAGCTTTGGTCATTTTGGGATGTCTTTCACCTTGTGAGTCTGGCCATATTAACATGCAAGGTGTGCCAAGGTCTTGGATCCGCAACCTTAAAGGTATGGCAGTTAGTCGATGCAAAATACTGAATAATTTATGGGAGGACAAATAAATTCCAGGCAACAACACGTCGCTGGACTCTGGGGCTGATTGGTTATTAATGTGAAGTTGGTCAGAAAACTTTGGTCCGTTAAAAAGGGCAATGGCTGAATATCTTACTCGAGGAATTAGTATGGGGCTTGCCAGTGCACACAGAGGCCAAATCAATGTGTGGAAAGTAAAATACAAATATTATGAATGTAAGGAAGCAGTTTGATATTTCTTTTATGTTATTTGCCTAACATCTATCATGAGTAAGGGCTGCCACTGGATTGAGAGGAATTAAATGTGATGTGTCTTCAAAAGTCCAGAATTTGTGAACTTTGCACACCCGCACCATTTAACCTCTTTCATGCATTTGTGCGGTGATGATCTGCAGGCAGTTCATTTCATCACTGCTAAGTGGCATTTGAGGAAATCAGCTGAAAAATGTAGGATTTATGTTAAGATTATTATTAATGTGTTTGAAGTTGAAAGGAGACTCTCTAGACCTCTGATTATCTGACAAGTAAGCTGACAAACATACTGTATGAACTAAGAGCACGTAACACAGACGCATAATAAAACTGATTTGTATGTGTAAACTGCATCAGAGTAAAGAATCAAGTTATATCAGAGACAGGCTTTTATTCACCCTGCTTTGAAAGTATATTTTATCATATTTTAGTAAGAAAGTAAATCTGCTCCCGTTTCACTTACCTTCTGATGCTGTTTGGTGTTAATGGAAACTCACACTTACTCAAAGTTTAACCTTTGTCTTGATAAATTCAGGGTCATGTACATTTCCAAAGCACTAAGTCCATAAGTACAACATGATACTAATTTCATACTCGCCACACTGCTGCTCTGAGTTTCTCTTTTTAAGAGAATTACTGTTTTATTCACTAATCTATTCACTTTGATTTTGCCGTTACTTTTGATTGCTGTTAAACTACCGTTAATGGAATATGGCACGTCCTCCAAAGATAATTCAGATTACCAGCCTAGCAGTGTCTCAAAGAACACAATCCCTACTTTTGTCAGGTAGGCTTTTAATGTGAAATATCCACAGGAAGTATGGAGGTCCTCTGTATCTTAACAGTGATAAAAAATAAAACAAACAAACAAACAAAAAAAAAAAAACAAGTAAGTAAAAACAAATGGAAATAATTAATGAATAAACTAAACTTTTTCTGTTAAAAAAAAAAGAAACACAGAACAGCCGATTAGCAATCGTGTAACTGTACTGTAGGTAATTAACAGAATCTCTCAACCATTCACAACATGCTTCATTTATATTATATCATGATCATGATCCTGTATTCAGGGCCCCTGGGATGAGCACCAGAAATAATTCACAACTTCCATGAGGTTTGGCCTTAAAGCAACAGCCCAAAGCCGTATCCCTGTAGATACACAGGATGGTGGCAAGTGCATCTGCTTGATGTTGATCATAAAGTACGGTTGGTCATCTCAAATGATAATTAAATCAAAGTCAGAAAGATCAAACTTTAACCAGCAACCAGTGTTCGTCTTCAAAAAACATTCACAGATGCTTTTAAGGGACTTTCACTTGAGGCGTCTCATCTTGCCTTCTGCTCCATCATGGCTTTGACATTAATGCCTACTGTGAGAACACTGAACCACCAGCATTTCACTCACAGCAATGACACAATTATACTAAAGGTAAAAATGAAAACTCATTTAGCCTGCAAAATACTGTAACCTTTGAAAGGTTCCAGATTGATAATGGTGCTAAATTAGAAACATTTCTGCTTTGCTTAGGTCAGCTGACATTATTCATTCATGCTTTTAACCATGTGAGATTAATTTAAAACAGTAGGCTATTTCTACATCAAATGATGGCACATCTGGTATTTAATATCTCTACAGTATGAAGTTGCATATTAACACTACCAATTTCATCCTGTAAGAATCTGTTTTACGCAGACATACAGAAAAAAAAAATCTCAATTCAAATAACTGGTGAAGCAGAAAATGTTGCCTCTGTGATAAGCTCTTCGGGAAATATGAGTGACAGATATCCACAGAATGAGCCTTCCCTGCAGGCTCCTGCAAACACACACACAGATACACACCCACAGACACTCACACACACACACACACACACACACACTCACACACACACAACCCATCACTACTCTGACAACTGGAACACAGGACAGCAGTTATCCAATACTGAAGACACTGGTGCTCCACAATTATCTCATGCTACAATGAATGCAATGGTAAAAATGGAAATAGGTCACACCATGAAATTAGCACTTTTAAACAAGAAAGTCTAAAATAATGGGTTTTGTGTTCTGGTTCCTTATGTGTCACCAGACATTCTTGTCATTAAGTTTTGTCTGACAGAAAAAATGATAAGGCTATAAATCAGTCTTAACAGATGTAGAAGGTGTTGTGTGTGGGTTTTTAAAGGCATAACTTCTGTTGTATGTGTGGGATCACATTTCTAAAACAGATGCATCATGACAAACAAATGTCTAGTTTTATCTTCATGCCATTTACTACAAATGTCAGAGTGTCTCAGATATATAAAAAGTGTTCGATCCCCTCTGTTATTGGACTGAAAAGTTTTGATTTGACGGATGAATAGTTTACTTTCTGGATGCATTAATAGAAGAGATGAGAAGCAGAATAAATGAAATTAATTAAGACACTGACATTTACAACCACTGAGAAGCCTATTGTGTAAAACACGAAGGAGCCTTTGTGAGAGCAGCCTTGCACTACTTCTTATTTGGCTCCTGCTGCTACTGTCTGCTGTTACGTTTACATATGATTTGCAGATTTTTTTTGTAACGCAATTAACAGCAAGAGACACATACTGGTACAAAGAGAAAATCTTTCAGTGCAATATTTCTAACAACCATAAGAATTCGTACTTTTAACTGCAATGAGAATCTGTGGTCTTATAGTATGTGTTTCTATGGGCTCATTCTACAGTACTTCATCAAAAAGTTCAAATCCAGGTTCCTACAAAGACAAAGAGGGCAGAGTGTACCTGGTAAAAACTATGCAAACGTGATTAAAATCAAATTATAAAACAATAATGACAAAATGCATTCCATCAGAAATCTTGCACTTGCTGAACTTTTAAACTCCAAACTTTGGAAGCTTTCAGTAGAGGACAAGAAATGCCAAGGTCCACAGATGCCATACTGAGCCTAGAGCGCCAACAACCATGGCTGAATGTTGAAATTAATGTGGAAGTGCCTTAAGATGCAGCTCCCTGATGGCTGCTAGATGCTGGCTCTGAATAAAACTGTTTTGAAGTGAATGGGAAAACTTCCAACTTCTCTAGAAATACAAAGTCAACTGTTTTTTTCTTCTTCTTCTTCTTCTTCTTCTTCTTGCAGAAGTTAAGCTCTGAATAGCTAATGCTACTTCTTCTTATGTGTCTCCTTTTCTGTTCGGAAACTATTAATGTATAAAGAGTGGTATGTTTTGAGGTTCGTGTTTGCTTGACTGACAGGTGTCTCATGCTATTACACTCAGCCGTGATGGTTGCTCTGTTGTCCAAATTTAGATTTTTTTTTTTGTTCACTGATAAAATGGCATTGAGCTACAGTATGAATCCAATTTGAAGCTTTAAAATAAACAGAAATTCTGATTATTTGTCTGATCAATTGATATGTTTTGTCCAGCCCTAACTTTAATTGATAGGGACAGAGGGAGGAAAGTCAGGGAGAGAGACGAGCTGCGACAAGTACTAAGCCTTAATGGTGTGTGCTCTAACCAGGGATATCCTCATCCAGCCCTAACTTAAAGTAACATCTTTGTTTGATTTGCCTGAACAACACGATGCTTTAAAACAGCCCATCTGAAGCCAATGATCATGTCTCTTATGCTGCATGTATGTTTTTACTACAGTCTTGCATGTGTCGTGAAGCAGCATGAACCAGGCACATACAGTAAACCCAACAACCACTACACCCGGAAAAACACAGTGCAATTTGAATAAATGGTTCCCAGCTCTCAAAGTGCTCACTCTCCTCTCATTCTACTTTCTGGTCAAGTGATTTTTCGAGCAACAGTCACAGACTCGTGGGGCTAGACAGAGGATGAGACACACGGCTACCCCACCTCCTCTTGCTCAGCTCTGCAGTAAACATCTCAAGACGTCACAATCAGTGGCTTGCTGCTTACTTTACCAAAGAGTGTCTGGAATCCTGTCTGAGAGCTCACTCAGGTATAGCAGTGCCTCAATGCAAATCACCTCCTCACATTGGCAGCTCTTTTGTTGTTATCTCCTCTGATACAGTACGTCAAGTTTATTTAGAGATCTCAGAGAAGCCCGGCCAGAAAGCATTCCAGGATCCTGAAAGGGCCGTGTTGGCATAGACTGCTCACAGCCAAGCTTTGACTTTGAGTATTAGCCTACAATTCATCACTTAAAACCCATTCCGGCCCCATTTCATGATCACACAGTTTTGTTTTTAAAAAGCCAGTGTACATTAATTCTCTTTCCTGTGCAATTCTGCAAGACACTTCAAGGGGATTTGTCATCACCAATACAGCAGAGACAAAATAACAACAGCTGTGTAACCCACAGAGATTGTAATTGCTGAATCTGATGAGCATATACAAAAGGATTCCCTCCACTGTATTAATATGAGGCAGGAAGGAAAACATAAATCACAGCCACCCAACACACTTTTAAAACCTTCAGCTAAGTTTCATTTTGAACCCATAATACAAAAGGGTCAATTACAGAGAGATAATCCATAACTAATTTACTTGATTGATGGTCTAATTATGCCTGTTTATGTCATGCTTGATAATTTACTCTTTGATAAGCATAAGCACCCTCTTGAAACTCGGAGCAGTGGCAATAATGAGCATGCAAACATGGATATTGCTTGGAGCTTTTCTACGACCCTCAGTACAGCGTCAAATATGTGCTGGTTTAAATCTTAGACTGTGTCTTGACTCACACAGTGTGCATTTTTGTGTATTTCTGGTTATTAAAAAGTTGTGACCGACATACAGTACAGTATGTGATGATCTGGCTAATATGTGCCAATCTGCTGAGTCTCAGTTAGTTAAACCTTCATCCTTCACTCTCCAGTGTCACCTGCACTGTTTCATTAGAGCCAAATTCACCAGTTAGTTATTCTTGTTGGTATTTTTTGTGTTGCAATTACTGTTCAGCTGTTTATCAGGGGCCTGTTTCACCAAATTTTTAACATGCAAGCTGGGATTTTTAACATGAGATAATTTCATCTCGCAATATTTTGACACATTTCACTAATCAAAACAGACGCCACACCTGCGACCCATGCATGAGCTTACCAGAGCCCTGTAGGTGGTTTATATGCAATTTACAAGTGACAATCATTTCAGATGTGACACTGCCATTCTTTGCAATCAGCATGTAAGCAGCGCTCGCAAATCGCTTTTGTGAAACCAGCTAACCCAGGTAAACAGTATTTCCCGTGCTGCTGCACACTGATGTCATTCAAATTGCTATTTTATGATCGCTAAGTCCTCCGACAAAAGAAAAATATACAGCTTAATGACAACTCCTGTGTTACATGTATGTGATTGGGTGCATCGACATGTGTGATCACAGTACCAAACAGCACCTGACCCTGACTGACCCATTCTGGAAAGCATTTTCAAAATAAAACTCAGGTCTGAAAAACGTTGGCTAAGCGTGGCGAGTGGGCCAAAACAGAGAGAAAACGTTGATTTAATTAGCTTAGTGGGGCTGTGGTCTAAAGCTATTTGATTACTATGGTATGTATACAGCAGCTATGAGGTGATGGGTACTAATGTTTAAATTATATAATCATATCCAAAAGCACTTTTCATCATCATCGTATCAGGATACAATTAAGAAAGCATGTAACTTGATTATCGCTGTCTTTAAGGGATAAGCATACTTCTTTGAGTACCTCATGGAATATTATTATTCTTATTACCATTCATTATTACCCCAAATCCCCACATGCAGGCCTAACATTCATTTTTGATAGAGCTTGAGTGAAAACAGCAAGCAACAGGCACCCCACTGTAATCTCTTGTGAATGCAGGCGAATTACGTAACTGCCAAACACAAACAGGCCTATAAGGCTGCAACTGTGCAGCTTTGCAGACAGAGGAAGTCAGAGCGAAAAGCACTAGAGCACACTGGTTTCAGGAATAATGTAACGATTGTGGAGAGTTCAGCTTTTATGACCCACTATCACCATTTCTGGGATCTGTTTGCCACCATATATTACAAAGAGATTGTTTTTCCTTGCTGCATGTTTTCACTTAACTGTTCCCCAAACAAACCAATGAGAAACTAAATTTCCCTCAAGCACCATGTGGAATGCCAGAGTAAAGAAAGGATCAGGAAGTAATTGAAAACTTCACCAAAAGTTTCAGCCTGCACTTTCTTTTGTTTTAAGAGTCAAATACCTGCTAGGTGCAGACATGAGACTAGATGTACTCCAATTCCAGCATTTACATTTCTGCAAATGTCTCGACTCTGATTTGGGAGGCAATTCTCAAGCAAGTGTTCTTCACTCAAATGAAAAATCACAGTGACAGAGGGATACAATAAAAGTCACTGGAGTGCATTACTGTAAATGTATTTTAAAGAAACGTCAGGCGCTTCCAGGTAAATCAGTTTAGCTTTAAAGTTTCAGATGGAGGGAAGATGGAAGGGAAGGTGTAACGTGATCACTTGCTAAGAGATTATGAAAATAAATCCATCCTGCCAGTCTCCTCAAGGATATAGTAAAGGAAATACATGCTTGATTTGATTATAATGTATCATGAAGAAGAATTTGAGCACCCTACAGTGAAGAAGTCTACTCCTTTTACTGTGTAGGTAGTATTCTGGTACAAGTGGGGAAAAAGGAGAGAATGTGTTTGCTTTAATGCAAGACTTCTGTTTTGATGAATTACATTGTGAATGGCTAACTCTCAATATAAAGTAAATGTCATGGTTATTGTCTTAGCATTGTTCTTTAAATAATTATAAATGTATATAAAGTAAAAATAGAACCAATTTCTTGAACCACAAAGGATAAAAGATTGCTGGAAGCATCTAAACGCTGCTGCAGTATGTACAAATAATCAGACGAGATGAAAGCAGCAGACTCTCAGCTTTTACGGGGGTGGTATTTGGTACAGGCGGGGGAAATAAGTGTCAATTAAAGGATAATATAACAAAGAAAAGACAAGGTATAAAAAATTAGCTGAGGAAATGAATGCAATGCCAAAAATTGATTCATTAGCAGTTTAAAATGTTGCTTGGACTTGTGCGGTCTCTCTCTAACGCCAAACTTAGTTACAGTATTTCATCTGCTAATAGGGGAAACTTGTGTTCACTCTTTAAGAATATTCAAATGCTGCATTTTTCTAAATGTGTAATCAAAACATGTAGAAACGCATCACAGATTGTGTGCTACTGACTAAGCATTCAAGGGATTGTTTACGTGCTCAAAGCCCTTATTTAAACATTCAAAAAACTATCTCAGGAAAAGACACACCCGTGAGGCATCTGTTATGCATTTCAAGTATCTTATTCATTAGTGACTCTCTATTAGTTCATTTAAAAGTGATGATCACTTGCAATTTATACCAAATAGCAAGAAATCACACCCAAAAAAAAGTGCAATAATGAAAAAGCGATGGGTAATCATGCCTTCTCCGTGCAGGAGATGCATTAAATTTACACTGTATGTGCGACGTCTTTTCCGAGGACTACTACACCGTCCAACACAGGACCTTAAAGCTCTGATTAATATCATATATAAAATGAATTGTTTTGATAGTAAATGAAAAGGTTGACTGCTCGCTTCTAAATTCAGAGTGACATGTTGTGATTAATCTAGTGCAGTATCATTATGTACGACCCAGTGCCCAGCAGACCCACTGCTGCTACACTTAACTCAATGTGGTGTATAAATTTCAGAGGGATCATACTGGACTTACAAGAAATTAATTTATATGAATTACACTGACATATGAATTCCCACAATTTGAAGTGGAGCAAAATAGAAAAAAGGAAATCATTACTTAAAAGTGGCTTAAAGTTTATGGTTTCATGTTATCTACAGAACTTTCAGACAGCCCCAATCTGCTGTTTTTCAAGGTGTAAGGTACATTAAATGTAAGCAATAATTAAACAATCTATCAAATTAACTACTTTTGCCGTTATAGTTACCCATCACTTTCATTAATGCTATACGTATAAAATGTGGAGGGGAAAGAAGCAGTTATATTTTTCTCATCCTCCCTATTCTTAACGACCTTTGAGGATTTGCCACAGCTGTGTGCTTTTTGATATCATCAGCTATCTGCATACTTTATACTGTATATTCAAACCTTTCAACCATTAGAGGTTCACTTAAAAGTAAATTTCATTTTAATGTAAATTAGCAGTCGAACCAGTCTTTACAACTCTACATCTTCAATTACTGAAATACTCAAAGCTCTGCATACAAATAATTGGGTCAGTATAACATAAAGGTAGGGAAATCATTAGGCCTAAGACAAAATAATGGTACAGTGAATAATGAAACCAAACTGCAGTACGTTGGCTCCACCAGTAACGTGTTTGTGGCTGATCTCTGTTCTTTGGAGAGATCTGTTATAACATTGAAGTATTCAGCCAATTATTGGAAACATTTCTAAGAGCTGTGCTCTTTGACTTCATGACAGCATATTGCAAGTGCTGTTTCCATGGTTTCGGTTAATTCATAGCAATAATGCATCAACTTATTTCCCTCTTAAAACAAATAATTTGAGGACTATTGATAATTTGCAAATGCCAAAATATGAATGCCATACAGCACGCGTCCTGGTACTTGAGACTATGGGTCTAAATTAATTTGTTTTCATGCAATAAATGTAATGATGCTTCCCAAAATGTCACATCATTACCTGGCATATCAAACAGCAGGGTGCTCTGTGTACTGCAGGATGATGTCAATACCATGGTGTCGCGATGTTGTGTGTCGGCAATCTCTGCTCTGGGACACATTTCCCATTATTCACTGCAATTAATAAGTTTTTTTAGATGTCTAAACTGCATTTCATAAATTACAAGAAAAATGTGAATTGTGTTGTGTTGAATTGAATTGTGAAAATGTCTCACACTATTTTAAGTAAATAGGATTTTTATAAATAATATAAAGCATTTCTACTTAAATTTCTCATAGGCCTTTTTTATGTTGTTATTTGTCGCTTTGTAGCTCAGTCTCAACAATGACAACAACCCAACATAATAAGAAAAAACATTAACAGAATGCAAAAAGGAATTCTTTATGGGCTTTAGGAACTATATGACAAACAAGGATTGTGAAGAGATTGTAATTAGACACAATACCGCTCTTATTATGTGGGTGTGTTGTAGAGTTTGAATGTTAAACTGATCAAATGTGTATCAACCATACACCATTTTCTGTGTTAACTCTTGTCTTATAGGGAAGAAATAAAGGTGGGTTATGGTTTCAGTGTTACTACTGAATGTGAAAATCCCACTGGAGTCTGTCAATCTGGGATAAATTTGACAAAGCCTTTGTGGAGCTAAGAATATCTTGAAACCCCATATTTCCTATTAGGGCTCCTGTGTTGCCATTGGCAAAAGTGTAAGTAATTCAGGATCAGCCCGGTGCAGTGTTCGAAAAGAATATTATAAAAAATACTGATTGTGTTTCACTGATTGTGTTTTGAAACCGAGAAAAGTGGAGCACCGAGAACGGTTTAAAGTCAGACACAATACTAAGTATCATCAGTTACACTCGTACTGTGCACATTATTACTTTTTTCATGTGATAAATTCCAGTGATGAAACATATCGGTTTCCATTTTCTTGTTGTTCTTTAGATATATCATAGATTTATAATGAAACAGACCTGAATGAGATGGCTCATGCAAACTCATGCAAACACACACACACACACACACACACACACATATTGTGCAAGAGGTGAGACATAAGTTTCAGCAACTCTACTGACACTTTACCAACAGTTAAAACATTCTTCTGAGAGGAAGAGACAATCCACCCTGAAAACGTTCACTCAGTGTTGTGGGAATACTGTAGAGTCTGGGATGGATTTTTTCATTGAATGTGAACAAGAATGTGGATCTGCAGTGATGCCAGTGATGAGGAAACACAGCTAATCACATAAGCCATCTCATGCTACAGATGAACCCTTCCTCAGCAAAGGAAAAACAAGTAGTACCTGTAGTAAAGCATCATTGCCTCGGATGCACCATGTTAGTTTAACATTATCTAGATCTACCTACCTTATGTGCATAATGAGATCCAATCAAAATGCAGTCAAAATCAAGATAACACTAACCCATGGGTGAAATGCAAAGACCTGTGAGTACATGTCATTATCCAGATAACATATCCAGAGGCAGATGTTAATACCAGGCGTGAATGAGGTCAGAGAGAGTTTAGTTGTGGCACTGCATTATGCTCAGTTGAGCACAAGGTTGCATCAATAATGTAAGTTTGACTGGAGTCGCTGTGACGTTATCCAGGTTGCTCACACATGCGCGCACACACACACACATAGATGCTCCCACATGCAAACACAATTAATTGTCAACATATTAGGGTGAATTTGTTGTTGGTAGAAAAAACTAAACTGGAGTAAATTATGCTTATTATCATTATAATGAAGTTTTTTCTATTGTATTTTGCATTTTGTTTAGTATTGTTACGGTACCGAAAGAGATTTTTAATATGATTACATTATTATTTTATTTATTGTTTATTTATTCATTTAATTATTGTGACATTATACTGTGATAATGGTTACAAAAAAATCACAATATTTTTTTCCATTACTCCATTAAGATCATGTACTAAACTTTTATATTGATGCAAGTAAAAAATAAAAAAATAAATATTTTATTCAAGTAACCCTTATAATTCACCCGGTATTATAAAAATCCCTGTGCCTTCAGGGACCTTGTGGAAATTAAGGAAACCTTTAGATTGAATACCGGCAATCCCTAGTTGAGTCATGTCAGTGCTTAAGCCCGGCATCACAGAATTGGTTGGTGTATACCACAAAAAGCAATTGTGTCCAGAGAGCCTACTTCTACATCAGGCTACCTCACACAGTGATGGTTCAATCATGGCTGAAACCTATACATACAGAAAAAACGCATACACCGTGTTGCCCTTCAGAAGGAAGAGGATCTGGATTTTTGTATCATCTCCGAGCTCTGAAAATCCTGAATGGTTCTATAGTGATCAATTTGTTATTTCAGAGCAATTTTTCAAAAACATCCAAAGCATCTCACTGATCTGGGGCCCATGTGTGGCTGTGTTGTCTACAAACATCAGTATGGTAAGTTTAACTACAGTAGCTCCCAACAGCTCCTTCACTACCACATTCTGGGTTTTATAACATCTCTTTTTTTTGTGGGGAACCGATACAACTCTGATCGGTTACAATTTTGGCAAACTTACCTTGTTGGAAAATAGAAATTCAATATTATCTTTTACACAATGACCCTGAATTTGCCCTGAACAGGGCACTTTAACACTCAATTTTCCACAACCAGAGATTTAGACAGTGTATCTGACCATATCGTTTTCTTCAGGTTGAGAACAGCACTGAAAAATTGCATTACACTTTTAGAGACATCTGCCATTTGGCCAGTCTAAGTGAACTACAGCCTCCACAAAACACAGTCTTCATGAACCTGTGAAAATGCCAACCGAGTCTTTTTTCACAGCACAAAAGCCTCCTACAAGTATGCGCCCATTTGAAAAGTGACTGTCTGCAGCTTTGCACCGCGTGTCCATATGGTCCCTGTATTTATGGGGTGATGAGGGCTGCTCCCGGGGTTCAGAGTGGTCATTATCTGGGGGATGCTACAGCTCCAGTAGTTAAGGTCACCTGGTATGCACCGGATGTCCTCACACTCCACCAGTACTGGAGGATACTAAATGTGTAATCATCTCTGAGCCCACAAAAGGCAGGGTATATCCAGACTGGCCATTATAAGAGCTTATTGTAGGGTCCATCCTGGCTTTATATCCTGCTATTTCAGCTGCACAATCGAAACAAAATACATCCTTCCTGTGGTATTATAACAGATAGGGGATATAGCTGACTATGGTGAAGGCAGAACTCTTATTGGGCTCAAAGTTCATAGTGAGAGCAAAAGTACTGTCTGCTCTTCTGATTGGTCCCACTGTTTCTTATTCTCAAAACCAACACTTTTTTCCGATCAATTAGTAGTAATTTGGAACTTCATTAATTTTACAGATCAAATGTATCTACAGTAAATAAATGTCAAAGACAATATTGATTAATAGTGTTATTAAGTGAAAAGTATAGTATATTCCAAGAAACGCAACCTAAAAGTTGCACAAGAGCTGAAAAGATTTGGGGAATAATCGATAAATTGATCAACAGAAAATTTTAACTACTTTGATGATCGATAATCATTTAAATTGTTTTTCAAGCAAAAGCTGCAACCATTCACTGGTTTTAGCTTCTCCAATGTGAGGATTTGCAGCTTGTTTTATATCACTGTAAACTGAATGTCTTTGGGTTTTGGACTGCGGTCAGACACAATAAGACTTTTAAAGATGTAACCTAGGACCCTGTTTCATTTGAAACAAATATTTCCCATCAAAATTCCTCAATTGATTAACTGAGAAAAACATTTGCAGATTAAATGATAATGAAAAAAATTGCACAATTTACAATCCATTTTATATCAGATGCCTTGACCAGCAGGGGGCAGTAACCCCTGCTGATGACAGGAGTGATGTCTCACTTACAAAACACAAAAAAGATTATGAAGTATTATTTGGGAAGTATGCGATTTGTTAATGTTTAACTGGGAGTGCACCCCCTCATCCTTTCTTGCGTAATAATAAGTTTCTCTGGCACGGTAACTCATTCGCGCTCACGCACTTTCAACCTCTCTCGCATGGCGTTAACTCCCTCTCTCATTTTGCTAACAAGGGGATGGCATCCCCCCTCATATCGCCTAATGGATTTTGGAACTCATTGCTGTCGTTGGCGAATACAAGACAGAGACAGACCTCTTATGCCACACACTGGGCGCAATGACAGGTAATCTCGCAATGCCATGTCAAAGAGCTGCAAAGAAAAACATTGACGTGGCGTCCGCTGTCAGTCGTTGCTCACCACCATCTTTGTCAGCTGCTTGGGTCAAGACTTACATATTAGGGGGAATGGGTGGAGTTAAGCTGAAACAACCATACCTCACACACAATGGCAGAATGTGACACGCTCACACAACTTTGAATAAGACTCAATCGAATCCTCTTTGAATCATTTTCAAATTTCCCCCATTAGAGAAAAATCTACAGATTTGGGTATGTGCGTTTAGTTTTTGACACTGCAACATTATGTGAAAAAAAGATAGACTGACTTTCTAGACACAAGTGAGTTTTACTCCTCATATCCACTTGGGTATGGATCTTGTTTGGTAATTCTGACATCAAACTGTGCTCACCACCACTTTGAAGGTATAATTGCAAAAAAGAGTAATTTGCCATGTTGTAGAGAGATAATGACCCTGCAAAAACTAGGTACACTTAGAGTTGTTTGATTCAGATATTCAAACTACAAGGTCAGCGACCCTGTTTTAAATTAAAGACCTTGTGACACATTGATAATAATTGCCTGTTCAACTATTATACACCAAAAATCCCTAATGATAAAAATTGAATTAATGCATGTACTTACAACCCAACATTAGTTTAAACATCAACAGATAAAGTTAACATTTGCAAACTCTCAGAGAATATGCAATTAATTGAATTAACTGAACTGTACAGCATATATAGTGTAACTACAGCGGCCATTATCTGCACCTTCTATTCTTTATTTCAGTGCACATGGTAAAATCAATGTATCATTATGTAATGTCTAATACACCGAGTGTTTAACCATTTCAGGTGAATTAATAACTATTATTCTAAAAAGCCTGTCCCCTCTTCTTTCTTTTAAGAAATCTTGATCAATAAAAGGTAAATGAGTGAAACTTTTAATAAATCTGCCTGCTTGTTCAATCCTCCTGCAGGTTATTTCTACACCGTACATATGGACGTCTTTGCTGTTCCAACACCACAAACACCAAATGGTTCCTTAAGCTGACATTTTTCATCCACTGTCAGGTGAAAAATACGACATTGAACCCCTTACCAACTGTAACACCACTCACGTTTTTCTATATGTTTCAATGCCCATGTAGAATAATTTGTGTTAGTCAGACCAAATATTCCCTAACGATCAAGCACTGCCTCCAATTTGCACTGCCACTGTGGACACAATTATAGTCACCGTTCTGCTGCAGTGAATTTTGGGGGATTGAAAAAAAAAATCACCTTTCTCCTATAGATGGTGATGTTGTAAACAGACTCAAGATTCTCACCTTTAGCTCTGTTGAGCCTTTTTAGACTCAATGAGGAGCTCAACATTTCCAGTTTCTTGTAGGCAACATCTGCTATGTGTCATACATTTTGCACTTGACATAGGCTACAGTAATACAATTGGTTAGTGTGTCTTCCCTACCCCCCTCTAGAACCAATCATATGAAGCTACTGGATTAATTGTTTTTATTTTTCCTTCTTTTTGACTCTACTAAAGAAACAAACTGTGCCTTTCACATAACGAAAAGTAATTTTAAGAAGTTCTGTTTGCTACAGTCCAAAAATGTGCAAATTGTCTCACTGAATGATGAGTGCACCTTCATTCTCAGAGCGGTTACTTTACTTACAGAGTAGAGTACACAGTTCATGCTTGCCAAAATAAACCAAACTGAAATAATAATGCTTCAGGGTTAGAATAAACGGCTGCAAACATGCTCGGTGTGAACACACCCTCAGAATGTCACGCTCATGCAGCAGTCAGCAGGTGGGGAAACACTTTCCATTAGGACAGCTCCAAATGTAATGTAGTCTCTTTGAAGAGGAGGTCATCCATCTTTACTAATTGCAATGGTCCTCTGAGCACATGGGAATTCACTGAAACATGGATTTATGTTTGATTTCCCTACAAATCGTAAACCTGGTTTTCTCACATAGATCTGTAAAGAAAAATGGATTTTTCTTCAATTAAAACGTCACACCAAACCAACTAAACCAGAAGTATATATATGAAACTACTGTGTGCTATGTTATTCTATTTCTATTCTATTCCAACCTTTGTTTTAAAACTGCATTTACCATTTTACATTTTTCAGTCACAGCAGGCAGGTGAAGGAAATGTATCTTACATCACACCATGACACCTCTCTCTGCAGTTTGTATGCCTTCCTGCTTCACACCTTCACTTCCTTTCTCCTTCTTGCACTCAGCTTAGCGGCTTTAAGGCTTTTTTTTTTTTCTCAGCAAAAGCATGCTCTCTGGCTCTGAGCACTGGCATCTCTTGCATCGGTATGCAGCTCCCGTTCAGACTGCTGATCCCTCTTTATGAGGACATGAGTTTCAATGCTTTTATCCCCCACCTTCACTTGCAAATATGCCTGCATTCAGTATCTACACTCCAGCTTTAGAGACCCGTGGGAAGCCTTTAAAGAAGAAGTCAATAAAAGCGTATAAACATGCATGAGCTTAAGTTTGTGCTTTTTGTGTCTTTATTCCAAAGTTACTTTTTTTGGGATGGCGATGGATAACAAAATAATTTTCCAGTTTTTACACTGAAGCAGAATTTTTAATATTTCTGCTTTGGCATTGCATCTATAAAAACAGAATTTCTTCACTAGTTAGGAGGAAAAAACTTGCCAATAAAACTGTTGCTAATTTTTTACCTTCTGAGCAGTTATATCAATTGCCTGTTTAAATCAATTCAACACATTACCCTTGTGATGAAATGTTATGTTTGACATTTGTATAAGCATTAGCAGATCTGGTTCACAGCATACCATCAGTGGGAATATGTAATTCTTTGAATAACTGATCTGCACAGTATGTATCTATTTTAATTATAGTGGACACTGTGCCCTGGGCAGAATTATCTGCAAACATCACTCTCCAGGGCAGTGCACATTTTAAAATAAGGCATTGTATACAGGCAGCACAGCATGATATGGATGTGTGTATCCATCAGTATGATATGGAGAAAAGTACCACATAGGCACAACCTGGAAAGTCGTTTCATGTGTAGGATGCTCCTCTCTTTTTGCTCCAACACCAACAATAATTCTAAACAAAAGATTACTCTACGGATGCAGCAGGGAACTTTTCTTAAAAACTGTCAGGGACCGGTTCTATAATGGGACTGTAAAGACGCAAAGCCTCAGTTGCATGTTCTACTGCCTGCAGACAGAGTATGCAGTGGGAATTAGTCTACTGATAACTACGAGCAAGTTTGCTCAATAAAATTGTCAAATTTAATTGCTGTGAGAAAATAAACAGGTTGGACTGTTGCAATTTTTTTCAAGATGCTCTCAGGCACAAACAGTCGCTTTACTTATTTTGCAGTGATAACAACACTGGGGAGTAGAGAAAAACCAAAAGCACATGGGAGAATGTCACGAAATACTCTGAAATACTGCCAGACTTGAAGACACTTTTAATTAGCCTCCTCTTTGTTAAGTTTTACAGTGTGTGCTCTTTAAGTTGGCATGTTTTCATGTTTTCCCCAAGTTCCTGCGGGTTTCCTCACAAATGTAGAAACAAAACAAAAATCTGAAGTGGACTGGAGACACTAAATTGCCTTGCGATGTGAATTTCATTGTGTATGTATTTGATGGCCTCTGTGATGGCCAGGTGATCTGCCAGGTGCACCTGCCTGCATCCTGCAAAATGTACACGGGGATAGTTTACAGCTCCTCCTGACCCTGAGAGGGATTCAGCAAGCTGAGAATATGAATGTTTTCTTTTTGTCCCAACAAATGGTTACAAGCCCTTCTCACGAGTCAACAATCTGTTCTCAGCAGGTTTTTCCTTTCCATTGTTTTTATTTATTTTCAGGGTCTTTAATTTTGTATTGTTCACAAAGCATATCAAATCATATAGCCATAAAATGCAAAACATTACCCTGGAATAAATAACTACATTTGCCATGATTTGCTGCTTACAAGTCTATGAAAATGCATGACTTATTCCAGCAAGCTATCAAATTTCCAAAGATAGTGCAACAGAGCCTCCTTTATCTGGAGCTCAGACGTCCAGCCTGACTGCTCGACTGAAGGGGCTTTATGAGCACAGCAACCCAGTGATGAGAAATCCTATTGACTGTGTGAGACTGATGGAATTTCCATGTTTACACATAAAAATAGAAACATTTAAAACCAGTGGCCAATGAATGTATAACCTCATGAAAAGAGATACTAATATCACCACAACAATCATTTACATTTTAAAACATATACATTTAGCACGTCAATATACACTAACTGAATACTTATCATTATACAAGTAACATTTTACAAAGCTTGACAACAGCTACCTACTCCCTGAGGACTTCTGTTCCTTATTATTGAAGCTTTAACCACCGAACTCACAAATGATTAACACTAAACGAACCTTATTGCAGTTTGTTTGTTGCACTGGCAAAAGAGCCTGACATTACTGGAAAACAAGCACGCCACTTCAGGTCAGGCAGCCAGGTGTTTGGTTGCAGTGTGATTCCTCAAATAGTCAATCACTCTTTTTGGAAGCCTCTCAAACATGCACAGCAGAAGCAGAAAAGGACATCTATTATGGCAACCACACAATGATGCTCCCAATATTTCATAGTTAACATTCTGCACTCAACACCTCTCTCACTTGCATTAGCACACCTGTTTTTACAAGCAGAATGAGGACTTTTCATGATGTCTTCTACTTCAGTGAAGATAATCACAAAAGTGCACAAACAGAAAACAGAAAACAACGGTGACATAACTTTTAGGTGATAAAACCTCCAGAAAAAAACTGACTTAAACAGATTACAGGCCCGCTGGGTCATGGAATGGTGTATGGCCGTCATTTCTGAACAAAAAATATTAACTTTGTTCATGGAGACTGCAGCAAGAGGAAAAAGGGAGATCATCACACAGGCTGAATGAGATTCAGAGGCTCATCCATAGTCGGGCACAGAGCCCACTTCAACAGAGATGAGGGCCAAGAGAGATTGGTAAAGGTCAACACTGCAAACGGGCATAAAATGAAGTATAGGCTTCATTTTTGGCACAAAACTAAAATGTAGGGAATGCATAAACCTCGCCTCCCACTTTTCCATCAGCACAGCCTGATCTCATTCATCAAAACTTCAATGAGAAATGTTCTTTATTCCATTCTCTGCTGATTCTGTTCCAATAAGATTTGAATCCATTTTCAGATTGGAAAAAAAAAACATTTTTTTTAGGTCTGTTTACAGTACATTATAGTAGGATCAATTCTATTACTGTTTTACACTATTATCTTATGTGAAGGACTTTTAACCCTTTAGTGATGGGCTACATGTTACATTTTCATCATGAAAATAATGAAAAAGCTGGACAACACTGTGTAAGACAGTGGCTCCATCCAGTTTGCACTGCTATCAGAAAAGGTATTTATTTACTATCTATTTCTGTTATTTGTTTGACGACTACAGAGTGTCGTGTTGTAAGCACAATGAGATATGTCTGCAGTAATTCACTAATATGTTTGCAGAGTTAATAGAAAAATCTGTGTTGTTTATTTATTTGTATTATTATTATGAAAGGATGTTAATTCATTGTTGCGACGTGGTTGCAAATGAACAAAAAAAGTCTGTCTCATGCAGGTATGAAAACTTGAAACAGACAGCAGCTCTCTAAATAGATAAGTAGAGTATCTGCTGCTACTTGATGACATAACAAATGAAATACTTGGCTCTCGGGGTTTCAGCTTCGGCAGCGAGCCCTTCATGTTCAGAAATATTGACCGAGCTGTCCGAGATCATAGGAATACATGTAAATTTAGTTTTATGGTGGATTTCCCCTTTAAGATGTGTGAACACAGGTGCCTCTTCCGGAGCCTGAGATTGATGTATCTACTGCGTTATCCACTTTTCACCGTGACCAATTGTGGCATTCAACTTATCATGAGTATCTTGACACAGGCTTCTTGGCAAGCAGAAAACTCTCTGAACCTCTTCTGCTCAAATACGGGTCAAAATAATCCTTAATAGTGTAATTGCCCTTACAGTCTATCAGCTTCATTGCTAAGCCTATACCCACTCAGAGGGGGCATGGCGTGTAAAAGTGCTATGACAAAAAGCATGGCGAAGGGAGACTGACAGCACGCGGCGTAGTTGGGGCGGCGAGCAGCTAATCTTTAAGCCCGTTCCCCACTTGTCTGAGCACATATGCCTCTGGCTTGAGGCTTATCCCTACAGATGTATATCTGTCAACAGAATGCAAGCAGGGCAGCAGCGGCTCTTTTGGAGCACATTTGTACCCTTTACTGGATTATTCATTTGCAGTGGTATACAGCACAGCACCAGAGCCAGCACTTGGCAGCTGGGAGACGTTCTGCAGGGATAAGCTAACCCTCAGCGGTGAGAAACGTGAATCCTTGAATGTGAACCACCTTCCTCCGCCGTACCTTGCCTTCAGCTCCGCCAGCTTATTCCTGCCGCCTGATTATTCCAACCCACAGGAGATGCGCCCATGCATACATCTCACAGGCTCCCCCGTGTCTCACATTATGTGACATTTTGGGGTTCACCTTCGCTTGGGACCAATATGAATTAATTTCAAGAGATTTTCCATCCACCAAGCTGAAACAGAACTCCATTTCCACATAAAAGAACTGAGAAGTGATGCACCAACTTCCTATAGTACACTCAAAATGACAAATCGACACAATGTGCAGGTAGGACAGTTACTCACATCTATGTCCACTGTCTGAGTGTTGTGCAAGCTGTTGCTGGACATAGAAATGGTTCCTCCTCACTCCATTCAACAACAGGCTGTGTGGTTTCTGCCCCTGTAGGCTACACAAGAAGGCTAAAAGAAGACACGTCGATGCTTGATTTTAATCCTGATCGGCTGAAACTCTGCTGTGTTTAATTTTGTTTTTATACATAATGAATATTTGACACTATTGTTCGGCTTGTGAGAGCTGATTTTATTTTGAGACATAATATGCAGAATCCTCACCATATGTATACAGACCAGAAAATGTGTTCAGATTCATATATATTCAGTTTATTTTGCATATCTGTTGGAATTTCCATCCTGATTAATGCAAATGAAAACATTTAAATAATGCAAAGCATTTTATAAAACATAATGTATGCCACAATATGCATGCATGTATTGTGTATAACATGATTCTTATTTTTGAAAGAGCTCTGATTAAAATTCCACTACATCTGTGTTTCAAATATTGCCTTCCTGCAAAAAGATGCAAATAAGAACACTGTAATATTATATGAATGTCATTATTGAATCATAATCAAACAACTGCAAAGTTTTGGTCCTAAGGATCTTCAATTTCTTCAGTGGTCTGGCAAATGTAGTGTTACATGGTAAGACATTTTTTGGCATGTTTAGATGATTTAGATGTTTTTGAAGTCTAACTTTTCAATAACAACTCCATAACTTTGTGTTTATTTATCTCATATATTCACATGAGATAGTATGAATAACACATGTTCACAAATTCAATTTAATAATCAAAGTAGGGGTCTTCACCATATTAAGTAAAAAAAAGGATGGGTCTTCTCTTAGGCCAACATTTAAAGGAAATATCAAACGTTTTCCATGATGCTTTTGAATTTTTAATAACTTGCCTCAATTCCCTCCCCAATCAGGGAAGACATTTTTCATTTACATTTTGAAGGAATTATTCATCCTCAACCTCCTTGTCTCTTTTTGTCTGTAGTTTTGATACCAGATTTAAAAAAAAAAGCCACTTTCATTTATTCTCCGCTTTGCCCTCATTACTGCCCCCACACATTATGGTCAAACACACACCAACGCTCAAATGTCACCTGCAGGTTGTACTTGCCAAGATATCTGACGAGATAAGAAATGATGAAAGGCTCCGTGCTCAAACAAAAGAAAAGTTCCCTTGGCGGTGTGGGAGCTGTTTGGGCTCTGTAAGAAGGAAAGTGATGAAACACTTGAGTAGAAGGAATGTCAGACCAAACCAGAGAAGCTGTGGCCGACAAAGAGACGCACAGATCATAAAACGCACATCTCTGACACAACCAGCCCGCAGGTCTGCAAAGAGACTATGTATAGTCGTACCACATGGCTAATTATCATTACTAGCCTGTCTGCCACCTAACCTGTTAACTGGCTCTGACAAGTCTGTCAGGTGTCTGCATTTGCTGCCTTTGCTGAATTTTGTTGGACGGCTCTGGCGCAGTGATACGCCAACACCTCACCAGTGACATTAGTTCCCACTGGTGCACACACAGGCACAACAGGACCTCACACTCGGAGCAGGAGCAACAGACAGGACACACAATAGAGAGGAGAGAATAGATATGCAGTGACTCTACATAAGAATTAATCTATTCCGTCACTACAGCATATTAAACATTTAGACAGTGTAGCACTCCATAGGCTGCAGCAGTAGATAAGAGTCCAGCAATGCATTTAAGCAAAATATTAATAGTGTAGTTGTTCTAAGAAGGATGAGCCTGCATGAAATGACTCTCGGCATTATGGAGCATGAACAGAGCTGCTGAGGCTGAAGGCTTGTCTACAGTATCACTGCAGTGTGTGATGCAGCACACTGCAATTTAACTGTCGATTAGGCTGTGATCGCACAGAAGATGCATGCACCTTATTACCTTCGCAGAGGAGGTGATGCCTTCAGTGCCATTTGTTGGTTTGTTTGTCTGATAGCGAGCACGATATCGCAAAAGATTTACAGATTTTAATGAGGTTTAGAGAAAGGTTAAGCCGTGGCCTAGTGCGGAACCAGATCTAGATGCACATCAGCAGTTTATTAAAAGGACTTGTTAACACTTATTCAAATAATTCCTCCCACTGCACACAATACTGCTCATCCTTGAATTAAAAAATCTGGTAAATGTATCCAATAATTGACCACCTCGCTCTATTTTGCAGCAGATCCCAATGCAGATTAAAAAATTCTGACCATTTTAATAACACATTTGGATGGTTTGCAGCCTTGTGGGAGGTGTGTGCTCTCTGAGTGCTCTCACAGACTTTTGGGTCACTGCCCCGGGCGCTGCTAGTTCATGTGTCTAAACTTAAACCACATAGCATGCATATTTAAAGCAGCCCTTGAAGTGGGCACTATCTTAGCAGAGCTCTTGGACTAGATGATAAAACTCTCTGTGCTTTGTTCTCTCTGGCAGGATGTCACGAACCCAAATATGTTGCAAAATAGGCTAGCTTTCTACTGTCCACTTTTATTCTCAACACTGTTACCACTGTTGTGTTGGCTAATGACGCTTATAGTTTTATAGCAACAAATGTCTTTCCACTGTAGTTTTAAAGCCGAGCTTTGCATCTGACATCTATTTAATATTTAATTCAATATTCTGGATACTTAAACTTTAGTCTAGATAGAACTCAGCTGGAGCATCCAGGCAGGCCCATGCCAACCTTCAAGACCCACACATGGTTTTTCCATGTAGCCTATTAACTACAGCTCACAGGCAGTATGTTACTTCCATCCGTTTTCCAAAGCATATACCATCAGTTTCATTTGTTTCTGTTCATTTCTGACACAGCTTTAAAATCATCCTGCAGGGATTTAATTGTGCTTAAGAAAGGTAATCTGGGACACTGACTACTAAGTTTATTTATGTGTTCTTCTTGTGTGGTAATGCTTTGCAAGGAAGGACTGTTTGGAAAACTCTTCCTTTTGGGTGTGCTCAAGGTCTTCTGGCAAACAACCTTTTAACTCAAGATACTATAAATTCACATTTGTTACCATCATTAATATTTACATTTTGTTGTGTATGGACTTTCCTTACAACGTAGCTCATGAATGCAATTGTTACCGGAGGATATTATCATATACTTGATAATCCAACAGTATCCTTGACTGCACCATCAAAAGGTTTTCAAAGTAAATTCAATTTATTTGCAAGTTAATTTTCATACAATACAGAAATGGACTGACTGACTGAACCGCTGCATGGATGGTAGAAAATAATCTAAAAAGATAAGATTAGAAGTTCTGTAGCGTCTACACAGTTTGCAGTTAATGAACTATAAAACGTTCAAAATCATGCATGGTCATTTAACGCTAAGCATGATCCACTCTGCAGGGGGAGAGTCTTGAGAGGGCATGGCTGGAGGTGGATGTGTCATCAGGTCACAGCTGGATATGCACCACGTGACGGCATCTCAAGTTGGACAGCTCATTGAGATGAAACGGATGTGTGGGGTGGAAAGTTGCCGAAAGGGAAAGACAGCAAGACTGCCAAAAGCAACATACATCAAGCCAAAATATGAAGTTTGTAATTTTAAAGAGAAATTTACAAGTCAGTGTCATACGATTTAACACCATTAGACTGCCTAGCATTTGAGTTGAACTGAGCCCCAGCTGCGCCTTTTCTTGAGCACATTGGCCTAATGGTCTGACACTTGGACTAAAAATATTTGACACGAGGAAAGAGGTGATGTCGAAATCTGATGATGCTCTGAGGAAAAAAAAACATGAGCAGCCTGTAGAGACTCTGACTACAGGTTTCTTACTGACTTGATTCTCAAAGTGGGGTCCTTGAGGGGGATCCTCAACAGAAATAGTTCATTATAAATCATCTAAATCAACAGAATTATCAGCTTTACAGGAATTAACACTCTGCTCATTCACTCACAATGCACTGAATCAGCAATGACAACAACAAAAAAATCTTCCCCCTGATGTCATGAAAAAAAATGTTAAATTGGGGTTTGTTGCTTTGATTTGGGAGTTCCTGACATGAAACCCTCTGACAGACCCCCCCTTCCTCCTCCTGCTGTAGGCGTTATGTATCTGCGCACTGGTCGCCTACAGGGCGGTGGCTGCGCAAGCATGTCCAAGAGCGGGACGGTCTGCGGGGAGTTGGGGGGAGTTGTCATGAGGAGACGCAGACGCCTGGCTGCAGAGGCGCATCACACACGCAAAAACCCTTACCTGCGTCTGATCCCAGCGGCCCAACTTTGAATGAGCGACTGCATGACTTGCACGGTCAGTAATGCATACGGACACACACACGCACACACGCGCACACACACGCACGCACACACACACATCCTGCCTACACTTGTGCACAGTGCGCAAACTGGGCGCGCTGGAGACAAAAGCTCAACTCAAACGCAGTCACTGTCACGTCGGAGACTTCTTGTCGCCGCTGCAAATTCCCCGACGTTAACTCGTGTGAGCAATTTACTTCAAACGCCCGTTCAAAGAAACGACCCGCTCAGTGACACCGCTCTCACAACAAACAGGACGCACGCCGGCAGCCCGCCGTCACCTCCCGTGCATCCGCCGTGTCAGCTGCAGGAGCCGGAGCGACGGGAGGCGGCTCGTCTGCAGCCCGACGCCTCATCCGTCCCTCTGTACCAGAGGCAGGGCGACATCCAAGTTGTCTCCGACACACACACACACACACACATATATATATAAAAAAAAAACTTGTGCAGCCTCATTCTGCCGCTCACTGCGCCGCACAATTCAACTTCCAGGCATTCCAGCACAGTCGGCTCCGACCGCAGACTGCAGCCGTCCTCCGGCCGGAGCTGCTGCGCAGAGCACACATCACGCCAAAGAGGGGGGGATAAAAAACAACACTTTTTGTTGTTGTTGTTGTTGTTGTTGCACTGCACGGTCTACTTCAAACTGACATGATCACATACGATCTTTACGCTTCACGCAGCCACCAGCTCCCCGCACACCACGCCCGTCTGTACGGCGACATCCAGCGCTCACCTTTAAAGACGCTCGCACACAGGCTGTACAGGATGAAGATCGAGTGCTGCTTGACGATCATATTCGGCTCTTTTTTCTTTTTTTTTCCTTCTCAAGTCTACGTCGACACTCCACTCGCGTTTGTCTCTGTCTTTTTTTTTCTCTCCTCTCTCTTCTTCTCTCTCTCTCTCTCTCTCTCTCTCTCTCTCTCTTCCCGTCGGGATGGACTTATCCAGGTAAACGCGGCGCAGTTTCGGACTGACCGGAGTTACATTGATGAACTCTGCCTTTTCCGGAGAAGTCCCTGTGTATTTTTCTTTTTTCTTTCTTTTTTTTTTTGAAGCAGATCCGGGGGGCAGCGATGACTGTGGTGAAGCAGGACGGCAGAGATGCTCGTCGGCAAAGTGCAGCTCCTGTCTCCCTTTATTGCCTTTCTCTTTGACTCGCTGCAGAGAGCAAGAGTCCCGCCCACGCTTTTTGACTAATGAAGACGCTTCGCCAATGGAGAACACCTAGAAATAGTTCTGATCCCTGGTAAACTGTCAAAACAATCACACACACCGTGTGACAGCGCTACTGGCTTGCATCCGTTTCTTACATGCATGTCCAGTGATCAGTTTTTGAGGGATACATTCACAAACGTCGGAGCAGAACAACATGCCTCTGCAGGAATATGGTGATAGTTTAGACCCTTCGTACAAATATCAAATATATATTTTAGGGGTATAAGGGGCGACCACAGACCCTTTCTAAAGGCTCTTAAATGAAGTAATGAGGATGCTCTCTACTCCATGTTTTTTTTTTTTTGTCAGTGTGAGTTTTAGCTGAGAAAGTGCTAAACTCACCATGCCAGTGATTTAATGTATTAAAATACGCCCACAGCTCGCAGAGTTAATTTAACACTTTTAGACAGTTTTGAACAGCAGCCCCAGAGTCATAACAGCTTTATGAGCAGACAAACAAGCCTGCAGTCAACGTAGACAACTCGAAATAACTGTCAGTGCAAAATGTAAACTTATAATGACTTGGAAAATTTTACGATGCACAAAGTCTGGGGAATACAATAGAAAGGACAGTGACCAAAGAAAAAGACCCGCCTGTGTTGTGCGTAAGGGGAGCTGCTTTGTTAAAGGTTGTGACCTGGGAAACATGGTGGGTGTCAGGAATCAGTGCACAGGCACAGGGGAGGTTAATGGGCTCCTGGACATCCCTCTTCCTTCAAAGGCTCCTATGACTGGTGCACAGAAATGAGTGTGACCATCCCCAAAGACAGAGGTGGGGGGAAAGCGGCAGCTCCAGCCAGGGATCGTTTTCTAAGCCCATCGGGAGGATTTTACACATGGTTTAACATGCTGCCGGTTGAATTTGGTTCAATTTTGCACAGTGGCCTTCCACGCCACTCCCACTTCAAATCAAACTGCTGACCTGGCCATACCACCTGAGAAAAAGCTGTGGTGCTAAAAATATATTCCTGGCTTTTAAATCATCAGCTTTTCTCTCGGTAGGAATAAATGTGAATGACATGTGAGGCTCCATCATTCATTATCTAAACAAGCAATCAGCTGGATCACTAATTTTCATTGCCAAACAAGAAATTAATGCCGCGTTTTTCAGCACGTTCAAATCCATTAAAGCTTTTAATCAGAATGGTTCGATTGGGGACCTTTTACTAAGACTCATTTACTTTTGTATGCTGATGCTGCGCTTTAGCCTTTTAACTTAGAACCATGCACATCTCTAATCCCTGTGGAACCATTGTTGCCTTCCTGAACTGCAAACCTTGAAGGACTGAGCGCTCTTGTGTGACATACATCCTCTATACAACTCACTTATAATTCAGAGCAGAACTATACAAAGCCAATTACCATGAGGATGGTGGTAAAGAATCAATCCCATGTGTCCTGAAGGTCAATTCCTCGTCATTTCATAAGATCTTTGAGAGTAGACTTCTACTATGAATTTATTGTCCATGTGTTCAGTGGAAAACGCAGAGGGTGCTGACAGAGATATGTAATGCATGTTCTCTTGTGCATTTATCTCTGGGACATTATACTCAATACTACTCTGTTCTTTGTATCATTTAAAATACCCAGTTATGTGCATTGTCAGGCTTAACAAGGTCACCAGCTGAGAATCCCAACATGTAAGGCTGCTGTACAATATAAAGACGGCTTTATGTCATACTGTTTTGGTCCTTAAATTTCATTGATAATACTGAATTTCCACTGAAAATTCAAACATGAAATTCTAGGCTCTAGTTCAAACGAGAGAATCAAAACAGAGGCAAAAGACAAAAGTTTAGGATAAGCTGAATAACATTAATATGCATTAACTTGTCACTGATAGCATTTAATCCTCCTCACTGATTGAAAAACAACTCATCCAGACACACTACAGGTGCTCACTCCATTTCAGGATGGGCCTGAATGACAGCAGTCGTGAAGGCTGAATGCTTTATGTAAATGGATCACTCCGGGTGATGAAGTGCTGCACACAGGATCAGGATGTGGGCTGTGTCAATCTTTTCGTCATTTAAGCAATAAATACTGCACTACACACTACAGAATCCAGATACAAGATTTACAATTTTATATATCGTATTTTCTTTAGCGTGATTGGGTTAACATTTAATCTTTCAACAGTACGACTCTATATCTCCTGCATATAACATGATTTCTTTTAAATGGAGATTTAAAAAGTAGTTTAAGTGGATTGTAAAATGAACAATGAATCAGAAGAAAAAATTTGCTTATAGCTAAATCACTGATATTAATGCATATGTTGGCCGGTAAGTAGCAAAAAATGAGAGTACAGATGTTTGACGTATGTTTGAAAATGTTTAAGGTAATAAAAAGTGTTACAATTACATAGTTTGTCCACCAGAGAGCATTTACAAGTAATATTTTTTTCAACTGTAAAATGTCCTGCTTAGTAGTCACAGTTCTTTAATAACCATATTTATATCAAAAACATTTGTTTATGCTGCTTGTTTACGTTAAAACACGAATATTAACCTTTAAATATTGATTTTGGTATCGGCCTCACAAATCCAGCATCGGTTGAGCTTTGTCTATCTTTATATTATTCATATTATTTCCTCGCCAGCTGAAGCACTGGACAAACAAAGTTTAAAGTACCTCATTGGACATGAAAGTTACTATTAGGTTTAGGTTTACAAAACTCAGCATTGGATAAGAAATCCACCTGCTTTGAATAAGATGTATAAATCTTGTGTTACCAGTATGCGTGTGTGTTGTTATGACTGAGAAGTATCACAAAAAAGCACTGAGATTAAAATGTTCAGTTTTCATACTAATGAGCTCCCAAAACACCGTTAATTAATTAATTCATAAGATTCAATTAAAAGCAAAATCATTGCAGTTTGGTTCTTACCTTGGGGGAGTACTACAGTTGTGTTTTACATGTTAGGAATACAAAGACTATCACAGTGAAAGCCGAGCCAACCTCCCATCCATTTGTAACAACCTACTAAATACATAATGCAAATGTCATCACTGAGATTACAATTTTTAATCCTGTTTTTCATCAGACACATTTTCGAGCACTTGTCTCCCTCTGTTGACAGTTACAAATTATTTTATTTTGAAAGATGTCCTGGCATATTAGACTGTTCTGGCATGTAGTTCATTTGTAGGACTTTTTCATGAAAATGAGTATATCATAATTTATAATTTTAGTGCAATATTTTAGAAAACTGGAACAAATATATGCATGATATTCTACCTGATAAGCAGTAGTGCAGTAGTGCAGTAGTGTTAACATGTCACTTCTTGATGATATAACCCTTTAATTTGTTGTCCATCTCATATGTTCTTGATCATGTGAAACAGGTACCATAGCAAATAGCAGCATGCTTAAGAAAGAATGAATATTTAAATTAGCACTAAGCTACTTTATCACAATAAGATAAGAACTAATATTGCCGTCAACTTAAACCATTGTCGTTATTCTGCCTCATGCTTCTGTAATGATGTGCAGGATGTGTTGCAATGTGCTGTTGGAGACACTGGCAGACGTTCAGAGTTAATGCTATTCCTCTGAGTGATGTGTATATATTGCAGCTTTCTTGTACCACAGCCAATTATTATGAAATGCATATTTAATGGCCGATACTCTGTCAAAATAACACACGATTATTAGTTATTAGTTTGCAAAAGCTGCACTTGTTTATCTAAAGGTTGCAAGAGTAGTAATACTGCTGGTCATGGATACAAGGTGCCTTTCCAGCACTGAACTGATGGTTAAAGTTCAGACTACAACAGTAACACTTTGTATACTACTTTCCATATGAGTCTGTTATAATCCAGTGTGTCTGACGCATACATGTTTTTTTCATATCAGTGTTCCACTGGGAAATAAAACCCGCTCTCTCAGCTTTAACTTTAAAAATGTGTTGTAATGGGACTTTTATGTTATTTGTGCCTTTCCTTATTCCTGTAAGAATATTTGCTATTGATGGCTGGTGGGAATACAATTCCATCTGTTTATTGCCTTATTGATGGGACACTGGGAACTGCTACATTTGATAATGGGCTTTCTGTACCTGAAAACATGCAAGTCAGCACTCTATGGATGTCATTATATGCGGCAGAATTAGAAGTAATCACTTAAATATGCTGTCTGGAGATGCATGCGCCTCCCGTAATTTCAGCATCAAATAAACATAAATATACAGTTTGCCACGTCATGATTGTTGCATGCAGGGTCGGATTACTGTTTTCAAAAAAAAGTGCAACCATATGTTTGTTCAATCTGATCCGCTATCTAACCTAAAAAAAAATGCATTCTTTAGTTCAGCCATATGCTGCAACCAGTCAGCTGGATGAGTGACAATCAAATCAAAAGTGATTCAGCTTTGTGTGGCAATGTCACACAGACAGAGATGAAGGGAAATCAAAGCCTCATGTTGGACTCATCACATGTTCATGAAAACCCCCAATAACATTTTACTATAACTATGAATTTAGATATTGAAAAACCTATATAATGTACTTACTTACTTTAAATTACTTTAATTAAAATCACCTGTACTACTAACATACTAGTGGGACTGAACCTACAGCAACCAAAGTGCAACACAGTAGAACATCACACGTCAGTACCTCTCATTTTCAACAAAAATGTAACAATTTAGGCTTTACAAAGGTATAATTTGTTTTGAGGGGCTATCACTATATTTGTGATTTGGTCACAATTCTATTGTCTAACCAATATTAGGAGAAATGTATAAAAAAAACACGTGTTATCCAGCAGTGAAAACATTAGGTTTAAACATTGGTTTTAACCCGGGGCAAACATTTTATTATTCTGGGCAGACTAAACACATTGGAAAAATACCTTTCAAGATGCAATTCACTGCTAAAAGGTAAAAACAGCAGATTCTTTTTTTTACATAGGACACAATGTGACAGACTCACAAATTGACGTATAGAGTGCGAGGAGCTACTTATTTGATTATATTAGGTTGTTGGGTTGCTATTGTGTAACCCTCCTGTAGGTGGCTCCCCAACTTGTTGCATTACAGTTTTACAAGTTTGAAACATATAGCCATGGCTCTAAATAACTAATTAATAATAATCTAATTCATAATTGAGCTCAAGAACACCAAAGTATGTATCACATTTCCGATTGAAATTTGAAAGTGGCCTGAGTCAGTAGTAGTCAATACAGGCCACATGTGGTCAAAACCAGACCTGTGTAACTCTCTCACATCTGGAACATACATACATAAAAGCACCTGTTCTGGGTTTTACTCTAAGAACATAACTGGGTAACATTGAAACGGGCCCAAGGACAACCACCTCCTCCAGTCAATAAACCTACAGTATACTCTGGCACTCAAGTTTTTTGAAAATATAACTCAACAAACTACAAGGCAAAACTTCAAGTAGTACTTTAATATATAATGAATATAAATATTTGCACAATATTCCCTAAAAGCCCTATTATCCAACACGGCCCTTTTTCAAGTAACCCAACATATATTACAGCTGTGAGAGCGTCTGTGCTTGAGTAAAATATTTCAGCACCATTTAATGTGGGAGTGCGTACGAGGATACCCAGCACAGTACCACAGTGCACTGTTGTATTACTCACATCACAGACTTACTGGGCAGAACTGTAGTATGGCTCATTAATTGCAAATGAAATGTTAAATAAACACAGAGACACAACAGACCCCCTCCCCCCACCACCACCACCTCCCCCACACCACCACCACCTCCCCACACCTTATTTCCTACTGAAACTACTATTGAAAGATGAGTCATCTTTGGGCCAGGAGAGGTGCATGGTAATTACTGTATCGTTACTGCACAGCTCCAGGAGCGTGGAGCTGTAATAATTCAATCAATACTGGCCTTTTGTCTTAACTTTACAAACCGAGCATCTTTTCAAGGGCACACGCCGCCCCTGTGGGACCAGCACAGAGGCATATTCCAGCAGACGCTCCTCTCTCCACCTCTCCATCCTTGCCGAAACAAACAAAACCTAGTGCCCTGGTTATGCAGAGTGAAGTGCTTTGTGTTAGGGCTCACGTCCACGATAGCCCACAGCAGCTGGTGTTCTCACAGACCACTGCATGGAAAATGGGCTGATTTCAGGATTTAGCTGCCCGTGGTGGATTTCTCACTCGGTGCTTATTGGGGGCAGAATCACTTTGATATGGACTTGCGCAAGATTAACAGCAAGTCCCCAGTCTCAGTTTTGTTACGTGCTGGTCAGTGTTGCTGGCGTTTACCGTCATTATGCTGCTCTGACAAAAGCAGCCTCATTACCATACAGCTATTTAATGTTGCATTTGAACTGAAGATTCAAGCTCCGCTGTTATGATAGTTACGATGTCTGGAAGAGAATAACAAGTCCCGTCAAACTTCAAGGTCATTGCATCTCATTCGTGAAAGAGAAGAAAGACAATGATAACATAAACATAAACGATACTGATCATTATTCTGTTCTGTTATATCTGTCGAAATATTGATGTAGTATATCCAACTGCATGAAACCTAAACAGCTCCACTAATCAAAAAGAAAAAGCAGCACATCTGGTGTCTATCAGCTTTTATTCATAATACACCAAATGAAACACAATAGTAGTTTAAAGGCACTGCACAACTTCTTTAGCAGTCTGACACCAAAAGTTTGAATACTTGGATGGCTGTGTTATACACAGAATTATGATGCCAGTGTCTCATAGCTCATCAGCACTCCCGGCACCTCCTTTGCTTATCTTTGCATAACTACACATCCTGGTCATGTTTCCTTTCTCCTCCTGACCATCTGTTCCCTGCTGCCAATCTTCTGAGCGTGCCAGCTTCTGCCTCTACATCCTCTCCCTACTGAGTCAATCTTAGTATTGATATCATATTCTCCCTCTGTACTTCTCTCTGTTTGTCACCCTTCTCTTGTTCACACACACACACACACACACACACACACACCTACACACACCTACACACACACCTACACACACATACACACACACAGGTGGGCAATATGGCCCTAAAATAATATCAAGATATTTCAGGATATTTCTGTGATAACAATATTCTTGACAATATCACAAAATACTGAAAGATATTTTATTAATAATTTCAAGAACATTCAATTGCTACAAAATAAGTGAAATTTTATGTCAGCCCTAATGTAACAGTTTGCCATCAAATATTCAGTCAAAACTAAACATAAATTATTATGTAAGTTTTAATTAAATTCAAACAGCTTTATTGGCATGAACAAAAACATGTTGTTGCCAAAGCAGCCAAACATATTCGAAGCTTCAACCGTTGCCATGGTAATCAATGACGCGGCCATTCCAGACAATGCCTAATCTATTTTTTGACAGACGCTGCAGATCGAGCCAGGCGAGGGTTAGACACAGGAACAGCATAAAGCACCAGGTCAATTTTCAAAATAAAAAACACCATGTGCAGACAACTGACACAAAAAAGATACCATTTAGCCTTCGTACCCATGGTAGAAGCACAAAAATCGAGGAAAAATGACAAAATCAACTAAATCTGAGCAAGTCAACAAAACCGGGCAGGCAAAACAAACCGCTTTTGAAACACTCTCAATGGGGTATGAAGCCGTGCATCTGAAGTGTAATAGAGCTGCAAAAGAGAAGTCTTGATAAGTATGGCAGAATGGCATACACAGTGTGTAGTTTGTGTCACACATCTTGAACTTTTTAGAAATTGGCATCTGGCTATACACTGTAAAAATGACATTAAGGACAATAAATCAGACTATGCAGTCTATGCAATGTATTAGCCTTTAAAGTAATAACTGAAACACACCAAATTATTCTATTACTTTAACGAGTGAGTTGTCATAACTGATTTTTTTTTTTTTTTTTTTTTTTGATGTTGTGTGGAATTGTTACAAAATAAAATAAAATATTTCCTTGTTTACCAGAGCAAGTGTCCATGCAGGTAACGGTTAACTTTCATGATGTACAAATAAGGTCATAATTATCATATAGTTACAAGCTAAATCTATGACCACAATACTGGCTAAAAACTAGAAGATGTTGACTACAGCTCATGCTTCTGTTGTTACAGAGTATAGCCGATGGTTTTTTACCAGGTTATCCCTGGTAATCAAGTCAAAAAATGCTAAATCACATACAAAATAGTTACATTTATGTTTAAATGTAATTAACTGTTCCACTCATATGCATAACATTAAATCATACTCTTAACGCTTATACAACATACAATTTGAGTACATTTTAATTGCAATCAGCCTGAAATTATTAATTGAGACAATGGAATTGATATCATATCATCATGATACGATTCCACTGAAAAGGACATAAACAGTTATAGTTAATATCACACAGCTCCATTTACCATGAATTTTATACCCTTTAACTGAGCAAAAATACATACAATTTAAGAAAAATAATCAGCCAACCAACACTGGTGTTCTGTCTCTAGACAGAAACATTAATCCGTATCAAAGTATGAAAAGGTTCGGCCAGCAGCTTTTTAAAAAAAGTACTTTATTGTACTACTGAGCAATCTAATGCAGGGAAAAGAAATTATGGTCCCAGCGGGTCCCAATAATAAGTGCAGCTTTCTGTCTTTTTTTTTTTTTTTTTGTTAAAACCAAAATCTTCCCATAAATCTACGCGAGCCATTTTAATCAAGTTTCTCGTAATTGGACTACAAGCCATTACCAAGTTATGATGTGCGTCAATTCAACACCATGTAGACATTTAAGAACAGATTTCTTTCTCTGCAGGTGAAATATTCTTTGGCCAAATTTGTAAGTGTGTGCCAAAAAATGTTGTGTAATTTAAAACATGACGTTATTTTCTCCTACAGCACTTTACTGTACCTGTTCCCTGACAGGCCTCTACACTTCACCACTTCCTCATGGAGCCACTGGCCAGCGTCCATGCAGTGTATTAAGAACTCTACTGCTTGCCCCAGGCTTTTAAAGGAATGACTAATACACTCTTTGCAAACCACTGAAAGACTGCTGTAAAACATCTCTACCTAAACAGAGTGATGCATGTGGGTGCAGAAATACACTGTTGTCAACACATTTAACAGAGAGGTCTGCTTATCCTGTAACATTCTGATCAGTAGCGTTTATGTATTATTATGGTGTTTGGAGAATGTTTTTTATGACTTTACTACTGTAAATACAAGCATCAGATATATGGAAGTTACCAACCAGTGAAATTGAAAAAAAAAATTACTTTCATAAGTTTTGTTTTGGAAAAAAAAAGTGGAATTCCATCAGTGCATTATGCATAACTAATACATAATTTATACATAGATAAAAATTTCATCAAGGAAACATGATGACTGAGGTACACGCAATTACAAGCTTTGCTCACATCAAAGTAAAATAAACTGATATAAATAAGTGATGCTACGTAAGGAAACATGCATTCAGGCTAAGTTGTATAATGATGTTTATGGTCAAGTGAACTACGCCACAGATGAATTAATACAGTATGTAACAGCATGCTGATGTTTGAATTTTCACACTTAGCCAGAATTTGAAAGTGCTCTCATCTTTTAGCTGCTTTAAACTTTAAGACGTGCCTCCCAAACAGCTTGTCAGACCACAGCAGGGTGATTAGAGTGTGTTGCTGTGCTGTGTGCTCACCGTGGCCCTGTTTGCAGACCTGACAGGTGTCACGCCCGATCCATTAGGAGACATTTGCACCTCTCCCCTAAAGAGAGTATTTCGGTATGTCCTCTTTGGTCACAGCAAAGCTGCCGGGTCGGCGATGCCAGATCCCAGAGGACACGGTGGTGTTATGCCAGACAAAAACCTCATTGAGAATTATCAAGTGAAAGAAATGACTTGGATTTAACCGTTATCATATTTGGGTACCACATATATTACATTTACTTAAAAGCGGAATACTTTACAGTGGCTGTACTGGGTGGTTGTACATTTACTTTGGTCCAATCAACACATTTTTTCTCTCAGCACTTACTTCAATGTTCCATTTACAATTTCACTTTTTTCACTTTCACAGAAGGCATCTGGTTTAGAGGTGAATTAGCCTTTTCAGCTAATGGCTAATTCACCTCTAGAGTCTATTAGTAGGGTGCGCTACCTGCTGTTTCTCAAACTGTGCTGCTAATTTTAGATGACGCTCTAGTCGCTGTACATGAAAAACAAGGTGAACCATAAAAAGCAAAAGCATACTTAACATAAAGCCTGTATTTCAGTGCTGCACACAGACAAAGGAAGGACTTTTAACGTCTCATACTGTCGAACTAAAAAGATTTTCCAATTTGTAATTTTCGCACACTCAATTTTTTCACATTAAAGCATCAGAAAACAAAACTAGCCTTGCAGATAATAATAATTTCCCCTGGGTATTACCTCTCACTAACAGTGCAAGAAATAAATCTTGATAAGCCATCCTGTGATTTGTGTGTCTCTGATTTATTTCATTTACTTGATAAATATTCCAAAACCATTCCCACCAAACTTTTGATTTCAGCAGTTTCACTTTGACACATTCCATGCGCCCTTTTTGCTGGTAGATTTTGATTGATTTCTCCAAATGAAATGTCAACATGTCATGGATCAAATCAATTTCCCGATGTTCCTATTGTTGTCTGGAAAATTGGGAAGGAATTCACCTGACAAAAAGAATGTATTTTTGTGTCGGGGTGAGGCAATACATCAAAATGCCGTGATTCTTTTGCCAGACAGAAAGCAAACACTGATGTTAGTTTCAGCACGCGCAGCATTTCATTTCGCCAAGGAATTTGTCAGTTATCTCAATGCGCTCTCTGTGTCTGTGCATGCAGGGTTAGATTCATGGGCTCGACTATTATGAACCAGAAATCTTTTGTTTTCTGTGAGGTACATAGCAATGAGCCATTTCCTTCTGTGCTTAAGTTTTTCAGATTCAGCCCTAGGAAATGAAATGCATCCCATATCGCTTCAAATGCATCTCATTTGAAATGATGAATACTTCAGGTGCCATAAACTATAATAAATCTAATAGTCTTATGCTGCAACGTGGTGGGGAGGGGGAGCTGGTTTCAGCAGCTAAATCTGCTGCTCTTCCCCCAATCAATTATATCTGTGAAATTCATTTCTCTTTGCATGTTTGCTCTTGTTTGCAATAATTACAACCTCCACCCCAAACAGGCATGATAAACACCCCCTGATTTAGAAGTGTTTGTTCAGATCGGAGGGACCTGCTGCTTGTCTTGCTGTTTATAAACCGTGGAAATCTACAGGGATTACATAGGCTCATCACCATCTGTGGCATTACTCCAAAACAGGTCTGAACAGAGAAGAGCCCTGTCGGGGCACTGAGAGGAGGAGGCAAAGTCAGATATATAATGGGCTGCTCTCACCTCATCTGCAGAACAATGCCATCGCCATTAATTGGGCTGTTAGCAGAGACTCACACAGACTCTCTATGTATGTCTATATATGGATATGTGTTTCAGGGATTTGGACTGATTTTAACTCACAGTTGCACATTCAGAAACAGCCATTATGTTTAATTTCACAATTATTTGAAATAAAACATATACTTATATACTTATCATATACTGTTGATTTCCCTGTTGCACCATGAGAAAAACTAAACTGTGCTGTTTTTAAACAAATAAACAGTATTGATAAAGAGTCATTGCATCCTGTTCTAATTACAATATTTTCCTTATAAAGAAGAAAGAGTTTATTCTTGTGCAGTGAGAAATATTGTAAATGTTTCAAAACCATGTTGTCTATTTTATCAAAAGCAATTGTTCTGTTGGAACAACTGTGACCTGCAGGAATTTTGCATATAAAAGACAACGCACAACAACAAAACTTCAGGACACTTCCTGCATTACAATGCTTCACATCAGATAGAGATCATCTTGTAGTGATTTGTGAGAGAGGCTTTTTGAAGTCTACAAAATAACTTGATTGATTTTTGATTGACAGCTGTCACAAATCACTCCTAATGATTGACAAACACTGTCAACACATCTGACAGTGACAATTTTGAGGATATATTAAAAACTTTGACAATAATAGAACATTTTGTAACAACAGTGCCCAACTCAGGTATAAAACATAGTCATCAGGGCATAAAAATCAACTTCTAACATAATTTTAGGCCTTAGAATGAGGTTTACTGATAAACTGGCTTATATTACAGATTTGTGCATGTATGCATACATTTGTATACAATCTGCATATTAATGACATGCAAATGTTCCATTGACAGCGCTACTGATATTCCTCTGATGCTTGACTTACATACTGTATGCAGAAGCTATTCTAGTAGTGCAAACAGTTAGAGAAAAAAAAAGTTCTTTTTTTCAGCAGTTACATTGTCTTATTAAGAGATGAACTTTTTTTACATACATAGATCCACACTGAACTACATATGCAAAATCATAATATTTGATATTTTTTGTGTAGAGAATAACTCTCTCCATATGAATAATTAATTGTCTTACAAGTATTCTCACAAATTTTGAAATAAAAGCTTCCTATATATCTTACATTAGTCACCATTTACCAATATTAGTGCTACACTTACAACAGACACAGACAAGATTGTTATCCCTCCTTTGTTTGGCGGTGTTCATCCTTATCACAGATTTTCATTTTATTTTAACCGTAGTTTTATAAAGGTTTAACTTAGTTAATAAATCTGTCAGCAGCACATTACATACAATAGTATGGAGATACTGTATAATGCTGCTGGCAGAAACATATTTGCCTTCAAGCAATGGTGCATTATCTCTAATACAAACAAAGTAAATGATAATCTGATCAGTAATCTGGGAAATGTTGCTGTTGACATAAAAGTGTGCCCTACAGTACATTAATATGAGTTTCTATAAATGCAAAAACTAAAAGTGAAAGGATGTTCATAGGGACCCAAAAACCAACTACAGTAGCTACCCAACAAACACCGTCCAGGTAAACTGTCAGTAAATTCTCTGTATAGTCGAGTGTAACTGTACCTACAAAGCCTTAGAGGAAGACAGAAGCACGTTAGATTCCTGATATTTATCAAGACAAAGACAATGACATTAGACATTACCTTATATTAAACCTATCTATTAAACCTGACGGTGGGTTAATAAGACTTCTAGGTACTTTCTTTGTTAACTTTACATGTTCTCTGTGTTTTCTTGTGGATTTTGGCTCCAGTTTTGTTCTTTTTTGTTCAGTCCAAAGTGATGCAAGGAGTCAGTTTGACTGGTGATCTGTCATGGGAGTTTTTCTGTTTACCACACAAATCTCTTATCTGGACAGATAAGAGATTTGTTGTACAATACTGGATTCAATATTTCCTCGCAACAATTTTATTACATGTCAGTGTCTCAACCCGTGTTTAAACTTTTTAAAAGAAAGCTATTAAAAGTCAAATAAAGATAAAAGTAGCCTAATCCCAGAAAATTTTATTTCTAATCAATGAGTAGTCTTTGATGACATTTTTGAAGTGCTTCATTTTACAGTTATTACTGACACTGAAGAGCTTTGCACCTTGTTGAGTTTGTAAAATGGCCAGTACAATAAAAAGAGATATTGTTAATACCATTGCTCTAAGTATTGCTTAGTGACAGCATATCTGTGAATCTGAACACAAAGCATTTGTTCATGTTACCGCTTCACTTCGCCCCTAAAATTATGCACTTTTTTTTTTTTTTGCTGTACATCAGTGAGTATATTAAGTCTTTATAGCACTTACCAGTAGTTCCCATTACTACTAAGGCAAATAAAAAACACAATGAGTACCTGCGTACTTGTACTCATTTTGCTATGTGCGACCTTGTTTCTCCTTTCAAAAAAGAAAAAGTCAAAAAGCCTTTTCACTGCTGATTGAAGTCACTTGGGTATTGAATTTGCCCTCCTGTGACCTCACCCATTTGAAAATGTTCAAAGAGGCTTTGCAAGCAAGTCATTGGTTCAGAGGGCAACAAGTTAATGACAACCAATTTACCCTCTGCAAACCTGAACATGAGACTTGTGGAGATAATCATACATCACACACTCTCTGTATGTAGCCTACCTCTTTCAAAGCCAAGCAAATTTGAATGGTAGAATGAGGCCACAAATGGAGGTCTTTAAAACTTCTAAAGGTTATTGCCTTTTATAGCATAACGAAAGACATGTCAAAATTCTAAAGTCCTGTTGAGACAAATATATGTAATAGTTGACCACTGTGCCAGTTATGGCATTGCGGGCTGTTTTTAAAAAAAAATGTATCACATGTTGAAAACATTAGATTCAAAGTCCTGACCAGAGCTTTCCTATTTTAGTAGGTTATCCATCTCAAAACAGCTTTTAAAGTGTATCATATATTATATAAGGTTGACTACATGAATGCAAAAGTCTTCTTTTTTTATCTACCATTCAACTTTTTTGTGGAGCACTTTGTTGTTGAGTTTTAAATTCACTCATCTTAAATACACCACAGTGTAACAGTCCTATAGTTTTCAGAAATAAAATACAGCTACTATATCTTTTATTATAAGAGACATTTTAAATCAGTTGCTTTTTTTGAGAAATACACAATTTGCTTAACATTTTATTATATAGCACTGAGACAGGCCTTCTTAAAGTAACAAATTACCTTCTTTTAACAGTGTATGCTGGGGAGTGTTCGATCTTAATCCTTTTAGACCTCAGTGAGGCTTTTGATACTGTATATCATGCAATTTTAATTGACTGCCTCAAGCACTGCGTGGGTATTGGAGATACAGCACTGTGCTGGCTCAGCTACTACATTTCCCATAGAACCTTTTCTTTCTCTGTAGGCAATTTATCAACCTCCTCGTCAGACACAACTTGCGGGGTCCCGCAGGGTTCAATTTTAGGTCCTATCTTATTTTCTTTGTATATGTTACCACTTGGCAATAACTTCCTGTGAACTATGTAAGTATGTTAATGACAAAAGATTTGAGAGCACAAAAAGTTCTAAGCTAATCTGATTGGCTCGCCAATCTCCACAAATCTGATTTAAAATGAAGTAGGAAGTTGGATTTGAAATGGCATCTATTACTGAGTGGCGTTTGACAGAAATCTACATTTTGCATAGGGTAGAAAAATGTTACACTCATACACGTTCTTTCTATTAGCAGAAATAACCTGCTGTTAACCTTAAACAGATTTGTTATCCAATCCACCTGAAGCAGCAGACTAAGAACATTATTAACTGAATAAATTACTATAAATTCATATCAAAAATCAACATACAAAACATAGACAGTCTCTTCTTCTGAAGTTGTAGTATGTAGTTTTGACAAGCAGCAGATGACCATCTGTAAGGCTATAGGCTCAATGTTGGCAATGAGTGTAGCAGCAGTATGAAACACAAAACAGGAGCTCAGCAGTTTAGATGTAATTATGATATGAAGAACAGTAAAGCCAGCTGTCACATAAACCCATTGGATTTAAGTGAAATATCTGCTGAATATGAAAGGCACATTGGACAAAATGTGACTGTGGCTACCTTTTGTGGGACAACAGCCATGTGAGTTTCCCATGAAGCCAATTTATTAATTAAGTTAATGGGCTCTTTGCAAAATAACGGCCAGAAACCTGAAATTACCGCCAGTTAATAGTGAGACCTCAAAACAAGCAACAGTGCTTCACATCAGGCTATAGGACATCATACTCAAACATGTCAGAGTTTTCACATGTCAGGTCGGCATGAATCAGCAGCATGGAGGCATCATAATACAGCTGCCCAACAAGAAACAGTAAACAAGTTCAAGACAGTGGTCCACAACTGATGCAAACATTGCATAAAGCCAGACAGCAGCAGCAAAAAGCAGAAATTAGCCGCCGGATAACTACAGCTGCCCTCCGGCTTACTAATACTGCAGCTTAACCGACATTAACACACGAAGTGCATGTTAGCACAAGCAGCACTTACCTTGTTGAAGTGAAGCTGCTGACAGCAGGGCAGAAAACTCCAGCTACCGGCCTGAAACGGCTGCTGCAAACAGGACAATTCTTCCACACAGCCAACCTGAGGCGACCTGCTCAGACTGTCAGCAGGCCAGCCAGCTCATCAAAGGCACCGGGAGCAGGTGTTTGAAGCAGCATTACAAAAGAGTTTGTTAATGGGCAGTTCTGTCCTGCAGCAGCTTTCCCAAATACATCAGTGACAGTACAGAGTGATCTTGTTTGGACGAAATAATAATTATACATCATTTGCACTTTTTCAATCATAACTGCCACTGCTTCCATCACAGTACTCTAAAATAGGTGAGTGAGGGATTTCCAAAGTCATTCTAGACTTAGTACAATGAATACTGCAGCAGTTTCATGCGTGTCACATAAAATATGGTCGTTTTAATTCAATTCAATTCAATTTAAAAAACACAGCACACATATCAGCATAACAGATAAGTTAAAACTATGCAGTATAAGCAAATATTTGCGGCGATGTTTCTGTTTTTGGTGCAAAATTTATTAAAAAAGCACTTTCTGTATTGTTATGTGTAAATATATCAGCAACAAAAAAAATATTATATTACTGAGAAGAGAATCAGCGCAGATTTGAACAAGTTCATTTGTAATGTGTATAAAAAATTAGGCTAATTTTCAGCATTATTAATTAAAACAGATTAATACCTCTGCAAAAAAATAAAATCAGCTGGACAGCTTTTTTCTTTGGTAATTGCCTTTAATGATACATCAAGCCATGTTAATACCAACACTTTCTCCCTCTGTGACAAGTGTCAGGTGAAATAAAAATTGAAAATGTTATGGTAGCTTTTTAAATAGAAGTAATATTTCCTGAGTTGGGAAGTGACTGAACAGGTTATGATGTACCTTTATATATTAATGGCATGTTCAGTCGAATAATGGACACTCCACTGAACTCAATTGAATTCAGATCTTCAAGGCATTCATGCATCCACTGAGGCTAATGGAGAACATTAGGTGCCTCTTAAATTAATTATTTTAATGCAAATGTTCACTGGTTCAGATTGATCACTGGTTTGCACTTAAAGACTTGTAAAAGCCTAATGTTGAAATGTTACTTCTTTTATTCCATTACAGTTAAAACACCATTTCCAGGCAAATAAAAAAGACGATCAGAAGGCTGCAGCTTCTCATGTACTGCAGCCACACCAAGGTTTCTGTAGCTCATGTCTCAAAAAAGAAGCAACATGTTGCTCTTTTATTCTGAATATTCATTTGTTTTTCACCTTGTTTTTTAAATATTTTGGTATGCCCTTTGTCGTTCTGCCTCTGACTGAAACTTAAATGATGTCGTACTACGTCTGCCCACCTGATCCCAGGTGGGGATCCGCTTTTGTTTCTTGTCCTTACTGGGAGGTATTGTTTTTGTTTCATGACTTGATCTTGAAATGTTGTAAAGACAAAAACTCGCACTGTGAACAAACATGGAAATACAGCACATTCATTCAATGTATTAAAGCCTCTTTCTTCTTTGCAACAAACTGGAAATTGGACACGTGTTATCTGTTGTTTCAGCGTTTCAATTGTGAGTGTTGGGTAAAAATATGGGTTATGTTGGAGCAAAATATTCCCTCATCTCCTTTAGTGTCTCAGGAGATAGACTCATCCTCTGAACTCAAACCTTTTTGATTTGCAACATAATCATATCACTCTCCAAGTTTTAGACACGGGAGGACTGCAACTGTCAAGGGACTGAAGCCAAAAGGGAAACGGTATTCTCGTGGTGTGTCATGCAAGCCAATGATGACCACAGCATGTAGGCTACTGAATTAGTCATCAGGATATGCATTTTCTTTAATATTGAGAGGCCAGTGTAATTATTTTTCTCTAACCTTACTTGACAATCGTCTCCTTGTTTCTGTGAAAGAGGCCTTGACTTCCCCTCGCTGAGGCCCAGCTGAAATTCGGCCTCTTCACCCTCTTTCTTTGATGCCGTCCCCTGAGCCCCCCGCTGCGTGATTTAAACCATTTGGCCTGTTATATTGTGGGGTCAGGTGTTAACAATTCACTGCCTCTGAAGGGGCTGACTAGTCTGAAATTCATAAATTAGCTTTGCTGAAAACCCTGAGTGTGGCGATACAGGCTGCGCTTACCTCCACGTGTCCTCAACCTACATCAGAAACTATGACGTCAACCATAGGAAACCACTTTGACTCATATATTTTTTAACTGTTTGCATATAAGGGTGATGAGAGAGATGTAACACCTGGAAATCTCAACTCCATAAAGCCATTCATGTACCTTCTTGGCTCAGTCAGCACATGCTTTGTGTTCTGCCTCACACGTACAAACTGATATCGCTCCTTCCAGCTTCTCTAATGTCTCTCATTAAAGATCTCTCTCCCCGTGTCAGTCTCTGGTCCTTTCTGAGATCCCAGCTCCTCCATCCTTGAAATTGAAGGCTGGAGTGAATCTTATCGCCTCTCATTAGCTTTATTCCCATTCTCTCTGGCTCGCTTTATTGCTGAGTGTTAACCTTCCCACTTGGTGGCATTCATGAAGAAGTGGTGTCCTTCTGTCAGAGGAATTATATGAGTTGCAATAATTCAAAAGGATGATCCTTGACATCTAATTTGATCCCCAACAGAAGGAGGTTGTCTGAATTGTGCCTGGACCATATTGCTATACCCCAATTTTAATTTCTTTTAATTATCATACATTTCCATTTTGTGTTACTGAAACCTGTTACAATAGGAACATATAAGTCATTTCATTTATACTGTATAGCTCCATTTAAGAGGGATTGGTGCCAAAGGAAATGCATCGTGAAGTGCATATGTTTAAGTATTCATGGACTGTAAATCACAAAACTGTCTAAACCTAATTGTCTGATGAGGAATTAGGTAATATTCAGTTCCACCGACTCTGAAATCAGCAGCAATTTGAGACACAGAAAGTGTATACTAATTATGTTGTCCGATGGATGCAGTTCCAGAACCGTTGCCTTATGCTTTTGTTTAGTTTGATTGATGTATTTTGCATTGATGCAAATAAATTGGCCTTTTTTTCCCCCAATTCACAAACATAAAGGCTGACTCTACTCCTGTCTGACAGCTGGAGTTGGGAGATGTCTGTTGTTTTGACAACCTGCTTCTCTGAAAATATCTTTGCTCCTCAGACTGCCGTGACGCAGTGTCCACACACACTCAGCTGCACAAAAAAACGGTTGTTACCTAACCAAAAAACTATCATCTTAATCCTAATCAAGTGCTGCACATACGGAATCAGAGTTGCAATCCTCAGAGACCGTGCTTGTGACAGGGAGTCAAATTGGCTGCAGATATGGATTAAAATGAGAGAGTGAGGTGTCCACTATTCATCTACATTGACATTGAATTGATCTATTCTCTTTGCCTTGCCATTTGATCATAACATCTGGGATCATCATGTGTAACTGATGGTTCTCAGTTGTATTTCTGATATATATATATACATATATATGTAAGAGATATCTGTTAAGATATATTTTAATTTCTTAACAATATCTTAACAAATATCAGGGTCTTACAATCATTTACTTGCTTATTATACTTTCCTCACATGACCCCCAGAAACATTGCACGATTTAGCATTTCATTTCCACATCAAACTGTCAACTACTCAGTTGCGAAGATATTTTGAAAAGCAGTTTTTCTTTACTTATATGTAAATAGTGCCATTGTCTGTGAATGCTACATGAATGGCATTTTTCAAACGAATCAAACATTTCTCTTGCTGACTTTTTCAAACAAAAATGTGGAACAAGCGGGTACAGAAACTTTTTCATACCACAAGTTCAACAGTTTCTGAAACCTCTATTGCAATACTCCCCCTCAGAAATGTGTAAAATGATGTTCTTAATACTTAACAAGATTATGTTCTTTTATTTTTTTTCTGTTCCTTTAACCTCAGAATCAGAATCAGATTTTTTGCCAAGTAAGTTTTCACTTACAAGGATTTTTTCTTGGAATATTGCTGCATTTTTTTGAACAATAAAAAGTATGATATATATATATATATATAAGTAGAAATATAAGAAAGATAAGCAAGCACTGGAAGTCAACAAGTAAGTGTAAAATCTAAAATGTACAATACAATTAAAGCAGCTGTATACATGATGTTTCAGTTTGAAGTGTAGGAATATTGGACTGTGCAAGATATTGATCAAAAGATGCATTAATATAACGCCATGGATCAGGAGTTAAGAATAGACTTAATGTTAAAATGTGTAGTGGGGGATGGGGGGTCAGTGACAGTGCCGGTGGGGGTCCCGGGCCCTGTTGATCAGGCCAACTGCAGACGGGAACAAACTGTTCCTGTGGCGTGAGGTTTTGGTTATCCAGGATTCCTGTGGAGTAAATGTGCTTGTTTTCGGCATTGCCCTGCTCCACATTAGTACGGTTGCATCATTTGATAGCCAGCCCAGCAATAAAAATGATTTGTTAAATACTTACTCTACAGGTGAACATGGGTCTGAAGAAGAAAGGGAAAAGATGGAGGAGGGGGCAGGAACCAGCACAGATCCGATTAGAAGTGCACTATTGAATGTTATTGAGTGACTGTTAATTAAATTATAGCACACATAGCAACACATCATAATAATACACCACATATGTATTTGCCTATGTCAAGGCTGGACTAGTCATCATGAATTTAATTTGATTCTGATAATAAAAGCAGGCTAATAAGTCAATTTAGGTGTCAGGTGATAATAATATTAATTCAACTTTGAATTTTTACTTTCTATACACATTAACATGGGAAGGAAAACCTTTGAAAATGAGTTTCAATTATATATTAACAGATTGGGTTTTTTTTTTTTTTAATTAATGATTCATTGATTGACAAACATGTTGTGCAAGTTTGAATTTGGTGTATCAAATTCGATTGACAGCAAATTCCCAGGCTGCGTTTTGCTGCCAGTCTGCCCCTGCTTGCATGCGGTCATATGTTGGTGTGACCACTATTTTGACAAAGTAATCTAACCCAAAGATTTGATCTGCAAAGAGATTCTGTTGCCAAAATGTTTTGTTTTTAGTAAATTTGAATTGTTAAATAAATGGCTACAGCATCTGTACTAAAAACATTTAACAGGTTTAGTATTCACTGACTTCCCTGTTCAATTTTCCAGCTTCCAGCAGCTATACTTTTTTGCCTAAGAGGTGACTTATGGATGTTGATCACAAACAAGTAATTCTCTCAGCTTGGATGCATTATAATGCTTTGATGGATGATTACAGGCATTGAAAGACTAATTGTATTTTTTCATTACACATGATATCAGTGTAGCATGCTTGTGTACTCACATCAATTTAGTTGAATGAGAAGCTTGTTTATGTCAGCTTCTATTAAAGTCACACTGGCAATCAAAGCGGGCATTTTGATTGTGCTTTGCATCTATTAGAGTCTTTATAACTAAAATAGGATCAATTCTGCAGTGGGACATACAGTTCAATACCTCTGGGAGGGAACGCTCCAAACCTTCAACATCATCTGAATTCTTCTGTTGAATACATTACAATCGCCCAGGGTTGTAACCATGGTGTCTTGGGAAAAGGAGACAAGATTTTGTTGGGTTGAAATTCGGGTGAATATGATGGGAGGAATGGAGACAGTTTGCTCAGAAATCTGTAATGCTATCACAGGTTGTAATTTTCTATTATTTGCATAATTTTTTCATGAAAAAAAATGTGGGCATTTTCAGTTTGATTCTGTCTGTATCGTTGGTAGAAGAATTACAAGCCTACAAACCATCTTTGACAAAGCACCTTCGGGACAAAGGAGGACCTTGAATCAGGAGGGTCAGGCCAGTGTCAACCACGAAATTAGCAGTTGTAATAATAGACCCACAGCTACACCACTGCTAGATCCGACACAGAGTGGTATTATACTAGACCACAACTACCAATGTGATAGAGTCTCTTTAATCCCTCATGTGCGGGTCATACTTTCTGTGTCATTATTTTTGTTCTTGTTGACATGTTAAGTAATTGTGCAGTGTTTTCCCTTTGGAGCTCTGTTATCCAACTTGTGCTGCTTTAGAAAATCACATAAAGATCAGATTGCCTGACCTCTTTTACAGCTGACAAATGTCGCATTCAACCTTATACAGCCCGTCTTTGTAGCAGTGCTTTCATTATTTTGTCTACTCTGTGTCATTTTTTGTAAATTACAGCAAGACTGGTGTAGGTTACTTTACTGAAGCTGCCTACAGATCATAAGGCTGTGCAGTCAGGATCTGTATCTTTAGTGAAGTATTTTCTAGCCCTTTATTGACTTTGTGCAACATAATATATTTTTATAAAATGAAATATAAATTGCGGTGAAGGGTTTAACTACTTTTTATGGGATTTTTGACGCGGAACTGTTTCTGGCCGGAGAGAGTTTAACTTTTAGGGACAGATAGATAATCTACCAAACAGGTGACTTATGTTTGCTTCTTGTTGCGGAACAAGGATATATGAACTACTCTGTGATCAAATCCAGGAAATAACAGTTCTGTCTGTGACCTCTGGTGGGAAAAAAATATCTCTGTCATCCATAAAAGCTGAGAAAATAGTTTAACTGAATCAAACAGATTGCCTTGGTAATAAAAATTGTAGTTTCTGCTCATTTTGTCTTTGTTTACAGACAAAATAAATGAACTACTTACTTCAGCTCATCAAGCTCACATCCTTCAGATTTTGGTTCTTTGTTGTCATTGGTTACTATGTCTTTCCACATACCCCTGTAAATATCTGTTGTTTAGCTGTGAATCACAGAGACAACATTTATTGGCATAACCTTCTGGGGCAGACAGTAACACACTAGTTTCATCTATTACCAACAGATGGCTCTTTAGAATGACACTCCCTTTGTGACCTTTAGCTGGGACAGTTTTATTTTGTGACAAGGACAACACTTTCAAGAGCTGCACTATTTCTTTAGTAACCATGCATATTTATCAGCCTTTTCCAAGAGGGATTTAATCTAAATTATAGCAAGGTTATTGTTCTCGAGTCCATTAAATTAGTTCTGCCACTTGTGGTAAAACCCATTGAGGCCACAGACAATAAGATCAAAACAGTGTGAGCATTACATTTTGGAAGGAGATGCGGATTAAAAGGAAAGAAGCAAGTACAGGTGAAGTGGATGCTGAATTAGTACAGGAAAAACACACATTTGCAGCATTACAGTGCAGATCAAAACACTGTTTTAACAGACAATCCCCCTCACCCACCACCACACGTGTGTGTCTGGGAGTTTGTTTAAGTGCTGGAGGCAGCTTCATCCAGTTATGTGACAGCAGGCCATGACACTATAGTAAACTTTGTCCAAATAAAACTTTGCCCAAATCAATGAGATCTTGCTTCATGTACCATACCAAAGTACGTTTTACTGAATAATGAACTAAATCACTGCAGTTTGTTCTGACTGAGTGCCAGTTTGACCACTGAAGCATACAAGAAATGTTTCCATGCAGCATGTGCATTCATTTATGTTCAAGTATCTATTAAAAGGGGTTTACATTTTACTGTAAGTAGTTTTGTACTGGCTAGTTTTGTACAAAGCCACATGTTTAATTTTCAACAAACATTGATTAAAATGCCACTGATAAATGGCTTTCACAAAAAAATTGACAGCAACTCATTACAGCAACTCAGCACAACAAGACTAAAGGTCTAAAGCCTCAGCGCTGACCCAGAGGGGCGGTTCATTACACCTCACAATATGAAAAAGTTGGAGAGAACAAACAACAAGCTGAGGGTTTTTTAATTTTTAGAGGCTGAAAATGTCCTGCGGGAAGCAAAAGATGAACAGCCAAGCGGTCATTCAAATCAAAAGCGTTCTTCCCTTTAGGAGCATGAAGTTGCAGCCAATTTAATTGTAATCTGCCCAGTGGTTTACGAGGAGTCTTGTGTGTGAAGTTGACATTTTGTCAGAAAAAAAAAGTGGAAGACTGTCCAATATGAGAAGGGATTATCCTCTGTGCAGACTGAATGTGGTCCGCCAAATTTCACAATAAAATAAGTCAGTTAAAGAAGTGTTTTTTTTTTGTTTAATGGAAATTGGAGCCTGATTGTGGCACTAAATAAGATTTCTGGGATCAAAAAATGTAATTCTCATGGTAATGTGTCATGGGCCAGGGGAGTTGGTCGAGGAGAATATAGATTTCTGAAAATGTTTTCGGGGTCTCCAAAATGATTAAGAACCATCCTCTAGGGACCATGATCTCCTGTGCTTATTTAACGGCAAAGCAGCCAGTAGTCCTGTTAGTTTGACCCTGACAGTGTTACATAAAGGTCATGGGGTCACCAGAGCCCTTTAGATTCACCTGAGACGCCACGATACAAATCCAACACCGAGCACCGAGAAACCAATTGCATGGAGTCTCTCTGCACCCACAGAAAAGTCACACACATCTGCACACAGATCCGAGTCATCTTCCTCTGACGCGCCGGACGCTTCCTCTGCTGTCATCTTAAAGTTACACTGTAGCACGGCTCGGCTGGGCTCGGCTGGGCTCGGCTCGGCTCGGCTCTCTTCGCGTGTGCGTCTGACCCGCTGGAAACCACAGCGTGCCGCGGTGGGACGGGCTTGGCAGAAAGCCACCGGGCTCGTTGCTGTCGTGTCCGGAAAAATAAAAAATAAAACACCTAAAAGCTCGCAGACAGCGACTCTCTGGCCTCGGCTCGACTCCCTGCGCGTCCGGCCGAGCAGCGGGTCGGTGCTCGATTGGTTCCGTCTGGAGAAACCATGGCAGACGGAGAGGATAGTGTTTCAGTCCCCGAGTTCAGCTGCCTTCTCCAAATGGATCCCTATCTCAAACCGTACGAGAAGGACTTCAGGAGGAGGTAAAAACAAAAACACGGCTTGTTAAACGGCGGGTTTCTCGTGCACAGCTCGTCGCCAAAAAAAAAACAAGGAACCGGCCCCCGGTGAAGCGAGCAGAGAGCCGCCAACACACGTCCAACAGATCCCGAGCGTCTGTCGCAACACACACAGCAGTCACCTTCGTTTGCAGCTTTGACATTTTGAATGAGGAAATGGGAGCACAGGGCTGCGGCTCCCCCCCTCACCCGCCCTTTTTTTAATTATTTTTTAATATTTTTTTTTGCAAATAAGCGTTTAGTGCAAAATGAGTGAGTGTTTTTCCACTTTCTGTGGCAGGCTGCGGTGTTTGACAGTTGGACATGTGTTCCTCCACGCTGAAGCTGCTGTCTGATCCTGTTGTTTTTCAGCCGGTGCATCACTGTGGTCCAGCATCACAACATCCTTCCCTCTCTGCAGGCCCTGGTCCTCATTATAAGCTTTTTTTTTTTTTTGTAATGAGTTTTCCTTTTAATTGTGTCTGGTTGTTATCGAGGCATCAGTTATCCTAAAATGTGCTAGAATTGGATTAAAATCCAGAGTTGGGCGCCTCCGACTCGGAGCACACACACATGCACAGTAGCTGATTGGTTTGCTTTTTGCAGTGTGAACGGCTCTGCAAGACAAATAACCTCTCAGACATTAATTGACTTTATGCTGGGCTCATATGCTGCATGGTGTTCCCCTTCAGCCTCCATTTGGCCTCCATACAAATTAATTATTGGGGTGGAAGTCTTAAGTAGCTGACTTTTAATGTGTGTGGTACAAGTTAGTGTGCAGTGTGTGTGTGTGTGTGTGTGTGTAGTGCATTTATTAATCTGGGATTATGTCCGGCACAACTTCCAGTCACACATCAAACTTCCATGGAAGAAGTACTGTCCAAGATTTTAAGACCAGACTGGAATATTTTTGCATGATGCATCTCCTTAATTGAGTCGTATACTGTTCTGAGTTCTGATAAATAATATAACAGCCTTGAAGATATCCTAGAAGATATCTCAACAGCTATCTCTGAGATTTATGTGATTGTCAGTGAGAGCCACAGAGGGTCTACGTGAACCAGAATCCTCCTTCAGACTATAACACAAACATGCCAGGATTACGTTCAAATATACGCACCCAGGAGAGACGAAACATACAGAACCTTTTCTAGAATAAAGTTTAATGAACTGAACGTGAAGTTCATAGACATCAGTTTTGGTAATTAGTCAGTTCAGCAACCCTTAGGCCTGTTTGTTTTCTGTCGCTTTTGTCACCCAAAGGATCCCAAAATAATGCAGTGAATATTTACAGGAAATTATAGAGTGACATTTTGCTTGTTGTGAACACCAAAACAAAACCTGTGTTTTTAATACCAATGTGCTTTAATTAGTGCAGTCCCTTACAGAGACCTGAAACGAACCAACACGTGCCCTTCACTGGTAAATGCATTGACCTTGTTTCTCTGCTAATCTCCAAAAGTAAATAGACGCTCTCTGTAAATAGAGAGTTTCAAGCTTTATTTTTTTCAACTTCCCTTCATGTTCATTTGTTTTTGGTTCTTCTGTCTTTTTTAATTGCTGTGAGTTTTGACCTGATAAGCAGACTGGACTAAAATATAAGGTTATTGCATAATTACTGTGCAGGAACAAAATGTTCATGTTAATAATAACTCAATGCTGATTTCATAATCATTCATTTCTCTTTGAAAGGATCCTGTAGACTGCTATCTGTGACTGGAAGGGCACGTGGCTCACAAAATGGCAGCGTAATTCTTAAGCTCAATTTCCCCACTTCATGTCAAATTAGCCGTACCTGCTGTATTTCTTTAAAAAATAATCAGTGTAATGATTTTTACTTACAAGAAGAAAGTGATAATGATCTACAGCTCACATTGCTACGGTATCTGCTCACCGTTGGGTCGTCCCCGAAACTAGGCCTTAAAACTCTGCTTAGGGGCCACGTAGTTTAATCCGTTTTCATTACCGTGTCAGATCTTGTCTCTAATGTGGCAGGTAAGGGACCACCTGCTTTGTATTTGAGGCATGTGAGCGGGGGCTCTAGCCTCGCAGAGAGATGAGCGTGTCAGCTCCATCTCAGACACAGCTTGGGATTGTTAGGCTTCACCAAGCCCTGCACCAGCCTCAAACACGTGTCTCGCTGATGAAAGTTGCACAGAAATTGTTTTACATATAGGATCACTGCTGTGTGAAGGTTAATTCTTGGTAAACCCCTGGTGTTCTTAGGCCTAGAGTCCAAACGCCACATCATGAGCACAGGCGTACTGGAGAAATGAAGCGCTTTCTCAGGCTGCGGCGTCGTGCTGAGCCCCCTGGTCGAACTGCACGGTGCTAAGAATTCAGCTGGCTTATCAGAAAGAGACCTATGACCACACTGACTGATTCTTTAGATTTCAGCACCATGTCATGGCTCAAGGCTGGCCACATCTCAGGTTTGTTGAACTTTGGTTGACACCAGATCGGCATCCACAGATAGTTAAAAGTATTCTAGCAGATTTCGCAAGCCCTCCATTTCATTAGTTATTCCGTGGTTGCAGGCAGCTCTTATTTTATTTTTTCAGTATGCTAGTTTCAGATTGATTGTGAAAACAACCGTTGATGCTGCACACAGGTTACAGCCCCAGTGAGCAGTGCTCTGTTGACATGCTTCATTATTTACCCTTCCTGTTGCGCAAGTCTGCAGGAAGTGCTGCTAGGATTTTGCTGCTCGTGGCACGATGAATCTCCTAAATTGGACCAAATGAAAGTAGGTAGCAATGGGACTGCTGCTTGTTACGGCAAAGAGTTTTTGCAAAAATTAGAGTATGTCATCACAACTCATTTCAAAGTGAAAATACAGCAATTAGTCCGAGTCTTATGCTTGTGGTGGTGATGCAATATATTTAAGGCAAAACTGATTATTGACTTTGAAGTGATGACTACCAATGCATGTGCCTTGACTGAAAAGCAATGAGCTGAAATACAGGAAGTGGATAAGTAAGATAAGTGGGGAAAAAGACAAGTTACAGTCCCTTGGTTAATAGAAAATGATTGGATCAAATTTCTGAAACTGTTTGCTGTACTATAATGTGTGAATGTTTTATCTGCCCTATTTTAAGGTAGCTTTGGCAGCATTTATTTTCCTGTCTCCTTGCTTGAGATTTAACAAAGGTATGAAGTTAGCTGGGGCTTTTAGCTTTCATTAATCAACCTCAGTCTCAGGTTTCAGCCTCATTAATGCAGTTAGTCAAAGAAGGACATTAATGACATTATTTGAAAGTCACCTTGCCGCTGGGCTGTATGGGAGCCCTTTAGGCGAGTTGAGATCAGGAGGAAAGAATCTTTTTCCTACTTGCGTTTCTCCAGGCTGTTGCAGACTGGTCTGACACCTCTGTGCTTCAGCTGTCACCATCAGTCATACACAATGCAACAGACCTGAACACTCACTCTAAATTTAGATGCCCGATTGTCGTAACAGTATGAACAGGTTGCAGAGTTCAGCTTCTCCGTGGGGAGAATATTAAAAAGTGGATTATAATCATGACCGAAGATTTTAAACTGACTGTAAATTAGTTGTGATTTGACTTCGAAATAAGAACCAACTGTCAAATGTAGACGTATGTGATCTATTTTCTATTGTTAGCATCATTCAGACACGTCATATGGCCTTGCCGTATCTAATACCTGAGTTTTAGTGCAGATTTTTACAGGCTGTGACTGTATAATAACCCCCCAAAAATAGATGAGCTTCACTTTTTCTCCCATCCTGTCTGTCAAGTGCAGAGCTTCTTGTTTGAACAGTGAGAGGTCAGAACAATTCTTTTGACTGAGTTGAATTCTTTTCGTACTCATTCGCCTGTTGTATTTCTAATCCATCCATTTGATTGATCGGGTCAGTGTGAAAATACTGAAGTATTTTCAAAAACTGATTTAGCCTAGGCCTGATGGGACCACTGAAAGAATAGTTTAGAATAAAGCCAGGCCAAATAATTTTTTCACATATTATGAAGATTAGATAAACTTTTTAGGAAAGGAAGGGAAAAAAATCATGTTTGGCTAAAGTCAGATTGGCAGCCAGATGAATTGGCTGAAATTGACCGGACTATGTTCACTGAACTTGTGTTGACCTCAGGAGGAAAAAAGTTTGATGATACATTAAGTTTGGAGTTGGAGTTTCAACTAGTGGTGATGCTAGATAAATAATAATAACTGAAAACGGGAATGACACAAATGACAGAAAAAACCTATTACTGTTGGACTGTGATTTGTTTCTAATATTCAGTAATGCATTACCTCCTGTTGTTTGTTTGCACCTAATGTCCAAACAAAGTTTCATAGTGTCTCTCCAACATTGTCTCCGTGCAGCCGGTTAATGTTAGACTCTCTATGTTATCTGTAGAGGATACAATTTCTGTAGCAATTAAACAATGCAAGAATTAGTTTGTTTTATTTATTGAACTGTAAGACAAGACAAGACAAGACAAAGGAGCTTGGTGGAATGTCTAATCAAGTCGAGAATTTTTGTTCAGCCAGTTCCACATACAACAAAAAGCCATTGAAAACTCAATGTAAATGAGACAAAACCTCACAAGGACAATTCAAAGAGATATCCGCCTGCCACAGTGTTGTGGGTGAAATAGTACTACTGGCCTTCAACTGCTGGGGCCAGGCATGGAAAGAGCTTGGCTATCCAACTTTTGTTCTTGGACTTTTTGTCTCCTTTGATCATCCGGCGTGGACGCCATGCTGCTCTGCTTCTTTGTCCACTCACGTTGTGTCTCCTGCAGGGTTTGTTTGACCTCTGCTGTTGCCCTGAGGAGGGAGATCTTCTCCTCCTGTTCCTGCAGACTTTCGATCTTCTGCTGCTCCTCACTGTGCTTCACAGCTTGTTTCTGAGCGTCATTTCTCTTATTCAGGAGCGTATCCCCCAGCTGGTCTGCTATCTTGAGCACCCTCTGAGACTAAGTTTTCTCATCAATGAGATCTTTACAGATGCAATATATTCTCCAGCACCTCGTGAACCCTGGTCTTCTCTTTCGGGAGAGCTTTCTCTACAGGTCCCGCTTTCACTAGTCGTAGTCTCACCCTTGGGACAAATAGAAAATTTCATCTTAACTTTCAACATGACTCAATTTGAAGCCACCAAACATTGCAGAACAAGTAAGAACTTAACGTGATATTTCAAGAAGAACTAGACATTCGCCCGACTCAGTAATGCTCACCACACAGGTATCATATTTGGAATAACAGAGACATTTTGTTTAAGAACAAATCACTTTTCTTTGAGAGATGGGTTCAGAATCAGATTCTGCTGGTGGGTCTGTTGTTCAATGGGAAGGGGCTACTGTTTACTTACAGAAAATTCCTATTTACATACAAATTCCCAATAACCCCTAAGGAATTTGCTATAGTTTTTGATGCCACACCAACAGGCACCATAATCCTTTTTAGGAATGTAGTTAGGCCCTTCACCCAGATCCGTATCTCTCCCCAACCCAGCTGACTCGCTCAGTAGGAGAAAGTTGTTTCTACCTACATTCTCAAAATAATAATAGAGCCAGTGTGCCCTATTTCAAAGAGATGTTGTCTCTATTCTGTATGTCATGGCATATGGGAATTGGTTTGTAAATGAGAGATATATATATTGCAAGGAAGTCTAGATGCATCCTCATAAATACATAATTGTGAATTAAGTTAAGAAGGTGTCCTTCAGAATTATTCATACATTTTTCCCCGCCACTCACTACATACAGAAATTTAAAAGAGACATAAACATGAACTGCTCTTTTTGTGATGACTATCCAGAAGCAGTTTTACACCTATACTGCTTTTATTCTCACACCAAGAAATTCTGGCAACACCTCTGCAGATGTGTCATTGATCATTTTTAAAGATTTTACATTATTATGGGAAAATGTGGTGTTTGGTTTCTTCAAAAACCCAAGAAAAGAAGACAATTTTTTTTTTTTTATAAATTTGATAATGATGTTGGCAAAATGTTTCATTCATATGGGAAATTTAGCAATAAAAAACCTTATTTTGTTGTTTTCCTGAAGGATGGGTAAAAATGTTTTGTCTAGTGTGATATTCCCCCTGGCTCTTTTGTTATTGTTCTACTCGTATACTATCCCCTGCTTACTGAATTTGTATTATGTTCCTTTATGGATTAATTAAAAGAAAGGAAATTGATTCAGTGATCTGACAGGTGGTTGATATATGTTACTTACGATGTTTCTGTCTGCAATAATATCTGTACGTTTAATATCTCAGTTATGATATTTTTCCTCCAGTATCTTTGTAGATAGAGAACAGTTACCCAAACCAAGAGATAAGAAAGCCAGGACTGCAATCTGCGACTCACATCTATAATCTCCTGCTGCTCTATTACCAGCGAATAGGGGACAGGACAAAACTCTTTTGTAATTTCTGGCTACAGGGATTAGCAGTGCCTCTCATCGTGTGCTACCTGACAATGAGCAGCAGTGTTTCTTAGTGAAATTGAAACACTTCTTTGGTCTATTGAGAAGTGGTGATCAGTCTCTCTTTCATAGGATTCAGGCATTTATCAGGCTTATAACTCATCGTTTAGTGTTGTGCGTTTCATAAAGCTGCTACAATCAACATTTTTATATTAACAGTGGATCGCATGGCCATGTGTGTGTAATAGGAGTAGCTTGTATTGACGAAGCCACAGCTAATTATCATCTAACTCCTCCAACTGACAAGCCCACTGTAGGCCTCCTCCCCATCATTTGTGAGCATAGTGGAGCATTCAGCAACTAAAGCACCAGATATTTCCACCAGGAGTTGGCGGAGAGAAAAACAGAGCTAAAAGAGGAGTAAACATTGGACTTATTAATATTATTATTATCATTAATATTATTATTATTAGTCAGGTGGACATAAACTCACTGAAAATGTAAGATAATGTTACTCCATGTCCGCTGGTTGTGTAAATAAGAAGTTGTTTGCTAACAAATTTGTAGCATCAACTTGTGTTTACAGCTTGTTTCTGCTTATTATAAGGTTTAAGTATTAATTATTAATATTAATAAATATATATATTATTGTAATGCAGTGCATCCCTTTTTAACTGTTATAAATGTCACATTCAGCATGCGTCCAACATTTTCCATACAGCACCTAATTGGGTCTTAGGTAACTGCAACTTTCTCAGCGCGGCATAACATTTAAATTAGTCTTTCATGTGTTTAACTTGCAATTAGGAAATAGATTTGAGAGCAATGGCATGCGGTATTGTGTTAGGAACCACTTAACAGACTTAACAATTTAAAAATGTTTTGTAATCCTAAAGCTCCTACTGTATGTGTGAGATTTTATCATCTTGTAACTTATAGTGGTATTATCAGAGAAGGCACTGGGACTGGCTGATGCACACACAGCAAATACTTCTCCCGGCAGAATCATTTTAAAGATAGTATGATCACATAGAAATCCTACACTTTTTGGCTTTAACTCATAATCAGAAGAGATGCTCGTCAACATAAGATAGTAGCACATTTCTATCAAACTTTGATCAATTATTTTCCTGCTGTATTATTACATTTGGGCCACATGTTTGAAGCTTGACACTCTAAAATGCTTTTATTTCTTTACTTTTTGTTGTTAGTTTGGCTTGTGTAAATGTATACGTCAGTTGGCTATAATTTTAGCTTTAATACCTCATAACCTACGAAGAAATGTGATGCTTTAACTGATGACAGGATGACAACAGTTATGAATTGAGCTCCAGTTCTGCTGTTCTATGATTGACTTGCCTTTTATTAGGAATTCAGAGCCAGAGCTGGAGAAAAAAGGCTATATGTGATGGAATGGTCACACTCTGAGGCTCTGCTCTTTGCAGCTTGATGGGAGAGGGTTTCTTGGCCAAATGTTGCCTATGGATACAATGTGCAGTCCTGTGCTGGATATTGTAGTAGACTGCGGAATTTGTCATTTAGAAAAACAGGTGGCAAGGTGTAGAGATTCTCCATCTTGGCATTGGTGCCAGGAGGAGAGGAAGAGTGACAACTTCATCAGAATAAAATCTGTAGATAAGGGCAGAGAGGAGAGCAAAGGTGCTCGCAGACAGTTTCCGTCTGATTATGAAAAAATAGGAAAACAAATCAAATATTTGATTTTGTCTATAGCTTCCTGCCTGAATTCCTGAAATGAATTGTGGCCTAATTCATTTGTGATGTGTGTGTGATCTCGCCTCCTTGCTGCAATCTCAAGTGGAAACAGACACAAGAGATGTGCGGTGAATACTGCACCCCTACAGGATTTAGGCTCCCTATTCCCACTGGTCCAACCTTCTGGAACTCATTTGTTATAATCATAGGCATGACTTTCATGCCTATTAATACTGTGGCAGTGGAGCTCTGCCCTTATGTGAATCCTCCCTTTGTCCTTCCTTTCAGCATATTCTTGAAATGGTGACAAAGTGGCAAAGGAGTCATGTGGCAGCATTGGTTGGACTTTAAAGGTTTACTTTTGGCAAGCACTGTCTGTATCCACTACGCTCAACACAGGGAGCAGCTGCTGAGAAATCGCGCTGTTACTTCAGCCCATCATGACTAGCCCTAGGGCATTCACAGGCCAGTCTGAGCTTGGCTTCAGGGCTATAGGGGAGAGTGCACTTAACTCAGCTGGCTGAAAGAGGCTTTCTGCACCAGGGGGAATCTGATATGGACACCAGCTGGCTGCAGGAACTTAAGTGAGATAAATTGCAAAGTAGTTAGTCTATCCTTCCCAGTTGAAGGTAACAGACAGAGGTTTATCTCAGGATATGCCTGTAGTCACACGTTCTTGAGGGAATGAGGCAGGTTTGTATCCTGAGGTAGGACCTCAAAGAGATAACAGTAGCGTGGAAACATTAAGATGCAGCACTGCATGTCTCCAATTTTGGTCCAGTTCTTCTGGTAGATGTTGATTTATTTAATCCAAGACACAAAATGTAATTTTACAGTGAATGTTAGTAAAACAACAGGTAAATTACTTTATTGATTGTAAACTTATGAAACATTATCATTAAAGTGCCTATAAAGGAAAATCCACTGTAAAATGAAAAAAAATGGGCAACCTGTTAAATTTAAGACCCTTAATTACACAGAAATGAGCAGAAATAATGGATTAATTAGTAAAATAGATTTTTGTTTGTGTTGACATTCTTGTGCAATCAATGATTTTGAAAATTGCTTTCACCACTAACTGTTTTGTTATGAATTGTTGTTAATAGGTGATTACTGATAACACTGACAGGGTACAATACAACTGCTGCTTTTTCCGGTAACGGTAGCATTACTGGTAATTACTGATTAATATCTTCTTCCCCTGCAATTTTAATTTGATGATTAATTGTGTAGTGATATGTTGTGTGTATGCATGTCAACATTTTGTGTTGCCATTGCAAGTACTTACCAGAAAGCTGTTGTTTGGAAATTAAGATGTAGTTTAACATGTTTTTATATATAAACTACTACACTATTTTAAAATGTCATTATATTTACACTGACAGTCAGAAGACATACAGAGAGAAAGCTGGAGAAACTCTTGCACAGTTATCTGAGTTATTTTGCTCTCCACTCTCTACACTGAGACCTGAATGCAATAGATGTTCTCGGGGGGAGTTGTCAAAAGGCATTCTGGGAAATGGAGGAAAATGCCAACTGAAGTAGAAGCAGAGGAGACAGTGTGGTGCAATGGGAGTTCACCATCACTTCACTGCAACAAAACTGAAATCTATTCAGAGTGTTGATATATAACATTGTGTGTACTGTATGTATCCAACTGTGTATCCAGTGGTGGAGTGTTTTCATTGAATTCATACACTATTGTGTGTGTTCCCTGCGGTTTGAAGGTATGATCTGCTACAGAAGCAGCTTTTCCAGCTGGATGAGGCAGAAGGAGGCTTTGACCAGTTCACACGCAGCTACAAGACCTTTGGTGTGCAGCGACGGCCTGACAACAGCCTGTACTTTAAAGAGTGGGCTCCGGCTGCAGAGGCCCTCTTCCTCACCGGTGACTTCAGTAAGTAGCCTGAGGTGAACTGTCTGCTCCTGCAGTGTGATGTCCAGGTTGTCTCCCCAGAGCTTCCACCGAGTTTCATTGCTGCTCATGTGCTTATCTGCACGTGCATGTTCTGTGTTTAAAGGTGTTAAAATTCCTACAAAATTGACCTAATATAGATGTGAACACCCTGAAATTAAAGCTGAAAATTAGCACTTTAACCTAATTTTTATCGTTTTTTTCTTCTTATAAAGTTATACAATATAGCAAGTCTTTTTTTGTAGGGAAATTCACCAGTGTTTTTGGCATAGCAGGCATCCTCATTGTGTTTTAAAGAAGCATGCAGCAAGCAAATAGATGAAAATATGCTTCACTCCAGTTATGTAATAACAATTAATTTGAAATAAAAAAATCTGATTACTAAGAAGGAAACAGCACTGTAATATAGAGTTACATACACTGTTGGGACCAAAAAGGAAAAAATAGATTTCAGTGCAAACCGAAAGGTTGCATATCTTCATGGTGCATTAAATAAGAAATTTGACATTTCTGCACTCTTGAACACAAAAGGGCCAAAAATTAAGAAAAAGCGGAGAGAACTGCGCTACAAGGGTATCAGCCCTTTTGATCAACCAACCTGGGAGTAGGAAATGTGGAAAATATTGATTACACAGGATAAACTTGCATACTGAAGGGGGTTCTTTTGAATGTGGTAGTGTTTGTTAATATTTTAGTAGCTGGTTATTTCATCATTGCCTGCAAAGTTGTTGAGTGAGTGCAACCTCTGTGTTTGCACTGAAATCCCCGTTCCCTCCGGTCCCAACTTTGAAAGTAATTTCAGGTTAATAGTCTTTTGAGTGTTATTTTCAGTTAATGTGGGCTGTGAAAATGCAGCAAAATTTTTATTTTTGTCATCATTAACAAGATTAAATGAGACATGCTCTCATTTATCAAATAGATATGCAAGGTAATATAAGCTCTCAGTGCAATTTTCTTTATATATTTCGTTCCTTTATCAAATATATTAATGCACTGAGCTCTATTACACATGCCAGTAGTAATATATCACTCTCAATGGACAAACAAAAAATACAAAAAAATGTAATAGTAGAAAAAAAAAAAAGAATAACAAGAAGGATGGTGAAAGAATTCAGAAACGTGCACATACTGTAACTCAAATACTATTTTACAGTCCCAACCACAGACACTTGCCTCTGTGCCACAGCCATTCTGAACTGACACCCTGCAGGTAATGATAAAGGAAAGCAAATGCTAAAAGTTAATACCCTCAGATTGATACTGTGTGCAAAACTGGAGATTTGTCAATTTGTTTATTGTCCCTACACATTTTCTATGCTAGTTAGTTATGTTGCTGCCATTCCCTCTTTCCATATTTCTCCTGTTCCTTTTCCTTTTTTAATTATCTTCCCAGGACCTTGGGCAGCAGCTCAATTCCAACATTAAATTCTGTGAGAGATTACATTTTGACACAGCTCAGTCATATTATTTGATTTCAATTTCATAGTAAATGTGGAAACAGCCCAGCAGCCCAAGTCATGAATATGGTGCAGGTTGGATGCATAATGGGTTTTTTTTTTTTTTTTTAGAGGAGTTTAAGCAAAGGGAGATAAATAAATTGTAAAAAAAAAATATGAGTTGGCCTGCCTGTGAAAAGTGCTGGTGTTGTGCCCGGTCACTTCTGGAGGATCTCCTGTGATTCATTTTCTATACTGTCGCTGTTTTTGCTCATGAATAGCAAGCAGATATGGATTACTGGATAAAAACAACGTCCTAAATTGACATGCCAAGGTGGTTGCTTTATAAAAAAATGTTCTGTGTCCTAATATATTCCTGTCAGTCAATGACAATTGGTAATGTGGTATCAGCAGGTTATGAATGTAATGCCACTCTGTTGTTCCCTCAGAGATAAAATTCAATGAGTCAAGTGTTATTTTATCAGTTTTTATTTTGAGCCTGCTGCTTTACTCACTGTTGCAAATGTGACATGATACAGGACAGCACTGCAGATTACAAAAATAAGTAGAAATAATTATGCCAGAGGTTTAGATGAGAGAGAGAGAGGGACAAACTGTGTGAAGACTGAGTGTGGAATTCAAAAAATAAAGGGGCTCTGTGACCACAGGGGGATATTGAAATAGCGCTAAAGCCACCGTGGTGATTATCAGCTACAAACTGTTAGCACAAGTCAAGGTGGCAACTCGCTGCTGTAATAAGGAAGAATGCAACTGCTAATTGTTTTCTTTGCAATCAAAAATAATGAATGCTTCTGTGGTTGGATTTTAGAATTTCTGACTTCTGGTGACAACTAGTGGTATAATCAAAAAAGAAGACTAAAGCAACAGGTACACTGCATCAGTTTCCCATAAAAAAAAGTGTATAATCCCCAAAAAAAAAAAAAATGTATAAGAAGATATAATCACATAGAAATTCCACAAATACAGGCTTTAAATTTTAAATATTATGTAATTCTCAATCTTCTACCAAACAATACAGCACAGTTGCAGTAATATGAGCCTTGTTTTGGTCAGCATAGTAAATTAAAACTGTGCCAGGCTAATTTGCATGTTGGCAGTACAAAATAGAGAGAAGAGGTAATTGTTTGTAACGTAACTCATTTTCAACCTGGGGCTCAAGACCTCACTTGGGTCACAAGATAGATCTGAGGAGACGCAAGGTGATACACAAGATAGAAAAAAAAAAAATCTGCTACTCAAATTATCTATTTTTTTAGACTTTTCCCAAATCTTCAGGTCTGTGATCACTTCATACCAGAGGATACCAAAGGGACAAGAGAGATTCGTGTACTGACTCGGGCTGCTCTGTCATAGACATCTATGATCATATGGCTTTCTTTGATCAGGATACAGCTAACCAGAGTTGATGTTTGGCTCTGTGTTGTAAACCAATTAATTTGATGTGTTTAAATCCCTCTCTGTGTTCACTCATAGATGGCTGGGACAAATTCTCCTTCCCCTACACCAAAAAAGAATTTGGCAAGTGGGAACTGATTCTACCGCCCAAGCATGACAAGTCTCCAGCTGTGGATCATAACACCAGACTCAAGGTAGAGAACAGAACATCTTCATACCTATTTTCGCTCCTCAGCAGGTGTCGTCTTGCCGCGGCGGTACGAGGACTTGTCATTGTAATTTACGAGGGAGATTCCCTGTTGTGTGTGGTGTCTTATGAACCAAGTGAAAACCTGGCGTGTCGCCGTCAACAACATGTCATACTCACAGTGCACAGAAGGCAGATTACTGTATGTACACAATCTGCACAGTGGATGGTAGATGCACCTGAGGAGCCCAACTGATGACTTTTATTTCAGCTCCCATCTGCGGCAGGTGTCCCTCAGGACACTGTGCCGCGTTTGTCTGTGCTAGATGATTGGTTTTTAGCTCCTAGTAAATAATTCATCAGGGTTAAATGCAAAAGACGCACCTCCCATTATGCATTGTCTCCCAAGCAAACAGCGTGGATGAGGAATAATCCTGAAATGAGATGCCAGGCGTGGAATGGATGGCATCGTGGCGCCACTCTCCTTGGGACCGGGTCATCATTGGCACACTCCTGCGCCCTGGACAGGCTGCCCAGCTCCCATTGTCAGCGGAGGTCAGTCTAAGGACGATAAGAAGCAGATGGAAATGCTGGCACCTGGCCTTTCCTTGTGCACCCCCGCTGCCTATGAATGGCTGCCTTGCTGTGAGCTCCATTTTAGAATTAGTTCCACAGCACTCCCTCGTGGAAACCCAAGCCTAGCTCCAATCACTCTCGTGTAGAGAAGCTTGCCCTTCTATCCCCTTTGTTCAGGGCCCAATTTGTCTCCATAAACAAGCAGTGTCATTTTGTGTGTACAGTATTTACAATGAGCTCTTTATGTTGAGAGTATGCAGGACTTTAGAGAAGACGTTCACCGAAGTGTTATCTAAGCAGTCGAACACCCACGTTTTCATCCACACTTAACTTCTCACATATTGCCTGGCTCTTAGTTGTTTTTCCTCTTCATGCACCCCCTCAGCCTGCCCAGCAGTCAGATTTTTCTTTAATGTTCCTAATGCTCGCCAATTTGTCTGAAGGACCACCGCTCTGTCAGGTTTTATGCCAGTCCATTTATCCAACTATCTTCTCTTAATCCTATAAACTGTGAAGCATGTCATAAGGGGAGCCAGGCAGCTAACCCCCAGGTGGCCCAGCCATAATGAAAAAACCCCAGAGGGGGGTCTGGCCAATGGCTCGCAGGAGGGTGGCATTGGAACAGTCATTACTTCACAACAGTAGCCAGAATTAGTTAGGTTCTAATGCTCGTTTCTACAGGGGACAAAACAGGGTGAACACATACTGTGGGTAACACTACAAGATCGATTTCTTGGTGGGCTTTTCCAACCCTCACGCTGGCTTTCTCCTTTCTTATTTGACTGATGGAGGCAAAGTAACTTGTCAGTTAGACTTCCAAACTCTACTTATTTGACCCCCTCTCAGTCCTGAATTGCCATCATAATAGATGAGAGGCAAAGGAATAATGATTTAGATTTCCTATTTTTCTAAATTGCTCCCCTCTCAAGATGGGCCAGTAAGTGGCTGTGTTAAAACCAACAGAGGAGTTTTTCAAAAAAATAAAACATGCCATAATTACCATTGAATCCAGATTCATCACAAGAAGTATTCTGGTCGATACTGTAGCTTTTTGTCCCCTGCAACATAGTATGTCTTCAGTGCTCTTCGGGAGCCCTGTATAATAGTTTTAAAGCTGTGAGTTCTGCTTTTGAGAGCAGGGTGCTGCTTTCTGGAAGAGGGGTGTTTTTTTTATGTTGACACATTGAAAAATGTTTGGTTTATTGGATGAACAATCTGCACCATCTTTCCTGTATAATGGATGGTTAGTAACAGTACAGTTTTATGATGTAAGCATTTCATGGCTGGAAGATGTAAATAAATGCTGACTTTAAAATCACATACATCCAGGGACAGAAACACGCAGGAGTCACATAGGACCTTGAAGCCTCAGCTGATTTGTGGCCATGCCTCTTAAACTAGAGGACTGTTCTTTCCCCCTTTTTTGCAATTATGTTTTCACTTTTGCAGCACTTTTTGTCCCTCCTTCCTGTAGGTCAAGATCAAGATCTTCAATGCTACTGTGTGTATCATATGGTCCAAATCCTTTGACCAGGGACTATGTGTGTGTCCCCTTCTTCCCAGCTTATGTAACGTGCTTGTAGTGTCTTTTGAATGTCCCCTCTGTGTGTCATTGTTTAAGTGCCCTTGCTATAACATAACACTCATTTGTCTCATTTTCCCAGGTGGTAGTTCACACCAAGGAGGGTGAGCGGCTATACCGGATCTCGCCCTGGGCAAAATATGTGAACAGGCATGAGACATCTGTCATCTACGACTGGGTTCACTGGGATCCCCCTCAGCCCTACATTGTGAGTTATTATTCTAATGTTTTGTTTTTTCTTTCACCTTTTTTTTAAATTTATTTATTTGTAAACGGATTGATTTATTTTTCTTCATTTTCTCATACTGGAAGCATTTTCTGAGCACAATATTGCAAGATGACCTTGTTTAGTGTAAATGTTTTGTGAAAACAATGAGGCTTAATTGTAAAAACCTCATCACAACTTTCATGGTTTGATGGCAAATTTAAAAAGAAAAAGTTTAATCTCATCTGTCATGTCAATAAAATGACCATATGTTAGCTTTGCTCAGTGTCAGCTCTTAAAGTCCTTTGAAATTGGTCTTACATCTCATACACTTTATGGCCAAAAGTCAGTGGACGCCCATACTAATTTCAGGTTTCGGGTGCTTCTATGTAAAATCCAGCACATATACATGAAATCGCTATAGACAAACATTTAGAATATAGAATGGGTCATAAAGAGCTCAGTGACTTAAAATGTGGCAGAGTCATAGGATGCCATCTGTGCCAAAAGTCAGTTCAGGAAATATCTGTCCTACTAGATCTGCCCCTGGTCAACTATAAGTGCTATCATTGTGATGTGGAATCGCCTAGGAGCAGCAACAGCTCAGCCACAAAATGGTAGACCATGCAAACTTATCAAGCGGGGCCAAGGAGTGCTGAAGTGTTCTCCTATCAAAAATCTCCTATCATCTGTTGGATCACTCACTACAAACTGCCTCTGGAAGCAACATCATATACTGGGCGTTGAGGGCTTCATGAAATGAGTTTCCATGGCCGAACAGCTGCATGCAAGCCTCACATTACCATGGACAATGCCAAGTTCTTGGAGTGGAGCTTTTCACCACTCCAAGTGTCTGCTGGAGTGGTGTTAAGCACGCCGCAACTGGACCGCAACAGTGGAAGGGATAGTGATCTGGGGCTGTTTTTCATGGTTTGGGCTAGGCCCCTTAGTTCCAGTGAAGGGTCTTCTTAATGCTACAGTATACAAAGACATAATAGCAATTGGGAGCTTCCAAACTTGTGGCAACAGTTTGAGGTAGGCCCTTTGCTGTTCCAGCATGACTGTGTGCCACTCAGCACAAAGCAAGGTCCACAAAGACATGGTTAGATGAGTTTAGTGCGGAGGAACTCGATTGGCCTGCAAAGAGCCCCAACCTCGACCCCATCAAACATCTTTTCGTGGAATTAGAATGTCAAATGTGAGCCAGGCCTTCTCGTCCAACATCAGTGCCTGAACTCACAAATGCTCTTTTGGCTGAATGGCCACACATTCCTACAGACACACACAAAAATCTGGTGGAAAGCCTTCCCAGAAGAGTGGTAGCTGGTCCAACTCCATATTAATACTTATGTCCAACAAATTCATATAGGTGTGATGGTCAGGTGTCCACAGATTTTTGGCCATATAGCCACTCTTAATGTGGGTGCTTGATGCTGCTGATTTGAGAGGGTCTAAATGTGTCTCAATGCTACTTGATGTCCTCAGCACAAGTGTGCACAAGCAAAACAAAGAGGCTATTAAAGACCACCTTGCTTTCTTTATCGCTTGTTATTTGGCACCATTTTAATTAGAGGAGCCCTCTCACTGGCAGTATATTCGCTTTATTTACAAGTGGCTCAATCATGTACTTCATATAGTGGGTTCACAAGGCCTGGTGGGTAGCCATCAGGAAATTGGTTCTATGTATAAAACAAATCTATCTCTCCCGTTGTGCAACACAGACATTGTGAATCATAGATCTTTTAATATTTAACATGTGCAGAACCATTATCTGCCTCTGTGGTAAGATATTGGTGCGAAGACCCAGAAAGCCCACACTGTGTCTTTGACATTAATTCATAATTACTCACCAAATGTACTGTATTTTTAGCATTTTTTAGGAAAAAATTCTTGAGTCTGTCATGATTTTCAATCGAATTTCTGTTTCCTCTCCAGCAAATCCATCCTCGGCCAAAGAAGCCCACGAGCCTGAGAATATACGAGGCCCACGTGGGCATCGCTTCACCTGAGGGAAAGGTTGCCTCATACAACAACTTCACAACCAACGTGCTGCCTCGAATAAGAGACCTGGGTAAGACATGAGACCCCATTACCGCCTTGACATTATTGTCCCTTCTGGCCTCCCTCTTATTTTGTTTGCTACTTAAGTTTGTAAAAAGTGCACAGCAATCATCCTGCTGTGATCCTCCTCATCCAAATGCCAGTCAGAGCTTGAGTTTGACTCAACTCGAGAACATCGTGTATCTTCTCCAGCCAAGAACAGAGAAGTGAAGCATTAAGGTGATGCCGGTACATACCTCCCTGCACATCAAACCAGAGCCAGCAAAGTGGATGGAAAACAGTAGTTGAGGGGCTTCAGAGCCCTTTTTTCTTCATAACCGCCAGCGTGCTGTGCCATCTCTGTCAACACTGGTCCATAAACCACACACATGCCATGCTGCTTTGAGTGCCACCGTTCCTCTGGTGGCAGTATTTTCAGTGGCAGACCTGTCATACTCCCTCTGCACAAAACCACATCAGCAAGTCAACATCCTGTTTACTGGCATGACCTAAAGGGATCACTGACAGTTGGACAGTGTTTTGTAAAGAGGACTCCACAGCACAAGTCACACAAACCACACAGCAGTTATGGCTCCAAACCTGACAACTGGTTTTCATTTCCAAGATCTGGACTCGGACAGGCAGTAGATAATAAAGGGCATCTCACTGCTGATAACATTTAACATTTAAACATTTGATTTCTTGTGCTATCTCACTTATGATTTGATTGTTCTGATTAATTCAGTGTAACCCTCAGTGATCTGGGACGTCTGGGCTTGACTGTAGGCTGATTGATTAGTTGAACTTCCGGTTATATGTCACTGGCTGTTGCAACTACTCTCAGTTTAATAGTACAGGATTTAGACAATTTATTTATTAAATATTGTGATATATGTCAACTTGGATTGGTAAATGATTCATAATGTCTGTAAGTCAATAAATTAATTTTATTGCCCAGCCTTACTTGTAGTTTAATATGTAAAACAAAACTGTTTGATTTTTTTCATACTTGAATTCTATCTGGAAAAAAAAAAAAACTATTCATCAGGCAACTATTGTGACTATTAATGTATGTAAACATTTTCCTTCATATCCAAGACAATATTTATCTAATCTTTGTGAAAGTATTATAGCATGTGGTAAAATATGTGAAAACATATTGAAATTATGTTTGAATTGGACTTTCCCCCCCTTATTTCATAAAAGAAAGTAAGAGGCAAAGGACTTTGCTTTAAAATGGTTTGCACAGCAAAACAAAGTTTAAAAATAAATGTTTTCAATAGTAAGAGTGATTTTAAACCATGCTGGCTGCACAGCTTTATGAATGGCAATGTCAGCCTGCTTGTCAGTGCATCACAAATTGTATTTTTTTTTTAGTTTGCCTTATATTTTTATATTCCTAGTTGGTCTCTTGTGGCTTTTCCTGCTGAAAATTAATTAAACATAGCATAATGGTCCAGTCTCATCTAACACAACACAGACTAAATTGTGAAAACACTGTTTGTGATGGTCGTAGGTTTTAATTAAAAAATCTTGTCTTGCTATTGACCAGATGTTCTTTAAAAAAAAAAAACTTGACTTATGATAAATAGCTAGATTCAAATGTGACTTTAACCTGCAATTCTGCTCAGACTGTATGAGATGTGGCATTATTTTGCATTGCAGCTTTCTGCACTGATATTATTAAAAGGCACAGATATGGCTGGCAAAGTAAACCAGGAGCAATCTGATAAATGCTGTTTGCCTGGTTGTGTCATCCTGTTTAGTGGGAAAGGAAACTGCCAGAATAAATGCTGTCAAAGAATCCACCTGCAGCAGCTGAGGGAATCTGCACAATAGGATTCTCCGGGAGGCTAAACTCCACCGTCTCTAGTGACGGCTGCCTTTGCCTGCCATTTCATTTTTCTTGACTGTGGGGAGAGTATATATGTATATAAATATAAAAAAGAGAAACTTCCTCTCACCCCAGTGCTTTGTCACATTCCTTCTGGAGCCCAAGTTTTTTCTCTTTCTCTCTCTAGCCTGAAAAGAAGCTGCGATATAAATAAATAAATCTGCACCACACAACAATGAAAACCCTTAGGGCCTCCCTCTGGAGTGCTCAGTGGCAGTTTAAAAGCCTGTTGTTTTCTTATTCATAGAAGCAGTTTTCAGGTCGTATTGAAATGTTGTACATGACCTCCTGACTCTGATAGCTGGTGTTTCCCTGTAGCCACAACTTGTCTTTACGATACAAGAGCTTGTGTGAAAAAGGAAATGCCTGGAGCTCATATATACAGTATGACTGACATGGGTCAAATAGTATTAAGTCATCATCTTTCCAGATGGTTGCTGTACCAAATTAATGTGAACTTCTTGTTTTATCCTGTGTGTCAACCCAACAAGACACTTCAATAATAATAATAATTATTATTAGTATCAATCCGACGTTTGGGATATAATCTAAGCAGTTGATGTTATTTTAAGAAAAAATAAATGTTGGAAATATTGGAAGAATAATACCTCCCCCAACGTCTGAAGTATTTACATTCGTTCGATAAAATTAGTTCAGTAATCTGGTAGGAATGCTTTGAACACATGATATTGGTAAGAATCTTTTTTAAATAGAATAATGTTTTTGTTTCTGCCCTTTGAATCCAGGTTACAACTGTATTCAGCTGATGGCTGTCATGGAGCATGCCTACTACGCAAGCTTTGGATATCAGATTACAAGTTTCTTTGCTGCTTCAAGGTAAATGCTCGTCAATTTCAGTGTGTGAGTATGGTTTATGTATTTTGGACACCCTTGACTGCAACATTTCCATTTTAAGCCTTTGATACACAACATGGGTCAAAAGTGACCCGGCTGAGTTTTGATTTTCTACATCTTTGCAATAAATTAATTTAATCATTCAGTATTTCAGGTATTACTCAATTAACTTGTTTTGAACATCGCAAATCTTTATTTTAATATTAACCTTTCTTCCTTTCTAGGTAAAACTCATTTTTGTATCACTACCCTTTTAATGCACAACATGGGTCAAAAGTGACCCGTGTTCATTTCCTATGTTATTTCATGCATGGCTGAGTATTTTTTGCTTTACAGTGCACCTGGAAAGTATTCACAGCGCTTCACTTTTTCCACATTTTGTTATGTTACAGCCTCATTCCAAAATGGATTAAATTCAATTTTTCCCTCAAAACACACAATACCTCATAATATTAACGTGAAAAACTTTTTATGAAATTTTTGCAAATCTATTTGCCTGATGGAGCTTGAGAGGTCCTGCAAAGAAGAATGGGAGAAACTGCCCAAAAATAGGTGTGCTAAGCTTGTAGCTTCAAACTCAAAAAGACTTGAGGCTGTAAATGCTGCCAAAGATGCTTCAGCAAAGTATTGAGCAAAGGCTGTGAATACTTATGTACGTGTTATATTTTCGTTCTTTATTTTTAATAGATTTGCAATGTTTTTCACTTTTTCATTATGGGGTGTTGTGTGTAGAATTTTGAGAAAGAAAATTAATTTAATCCATTTTGGAATAAGGCTGTAAAATAACGAACTGTGGAAAAAGTGAAGCCCTGTGAATACTTTCCGGATGCACTGTATCTTTTGAAATCAATTTATTTAATCATTTAATATTGTAGGAATTCATTAAATATATATTGTGTTTGATTACCACTAATCATTATTTTTATTTTTCCTTTCTTTCTTTATAAACAAACATAGGTTTTGTATTTCTACATCAATTTTACATACGTGGGATAAAAAATCGCCCTTATGTATTCTCTATGGAATTTGATAGGAACGGTCATCAAATGTGCGTTGTCAACCACAGTTTCTGAACCTGTTCACTGATGTCTTTCCCATACATCTAAATGCAGATGTCACTTTAGTCACTGTTCCTACTGAAACCTGAGCCGGTTGAGCAGTCTTTGTGACTGCAGCTCCTGCCATCCGTGCGCCAACAATGAACCCTCTTTCAAAGTCACTTAGAGCTTTTCCTTTTGCGATCTTGCCAAGTGAAATAAACATATGTCAAATATTAAATGTATTATTGTCTGTCCAGATCACTGCTAAAATAATTATTCTAACAAGATTATTATTATATCATGTCTTTATTTATTTTTATATCAGACTTAGTGTCATCAGTTTACATACATGGGTGAAAAATGACCCATGTATGTAAACTGGATGTAGTAATACAAAAACAATTTTTGTTCATAAATTAAAAATTAAAATAATGATTTGTGGTAATCAAAAACAAGAATTTTAATGAATACTTGGAATATAAAATGATGAAATAAATTGATTTAAAAAAATATAGCAAATAAACACTCAGCCATGCATTAAATAACGTAGAAAATGAATATGGATCATTTCTCATCCGTTAGAAGGGGTTTGCATAGCTTGTGGAACAAAGGGTTAAAAAACTGTGTAAAGCCTTTAAAGTTACCCCTCATTTTTGGTACTATTTATAGTCTACATTTTTCAGCATTAGCGATTCAGTTTATTTGCATTCTGTAATTACCTGTCTGTATTGTAGTTTTCATTGTTAGTGGATGAGACCACCATTCCTGTGCAGGAATTAAGTGATTCAGAAGAAATTATGCAGGAACGTCATGTGGAAGACAAAAGCCAGGGTGCATTTCACATAATGTGGAAGGCAACATTAGATCATGAGTTCAGTATCACCATGCTGGAAGACACTGTTGACTGTCTTCTTTAGTCTTCTTTATTAAAGCAGTGTGATGCGATGAATCCTTTCAGCCCACGTGTGTTTGGCTGTGCTGTAAACATTCATTAGTTGCTCTTTTTCTGTTGTATTTCCAAAAGTAGCTGCTCAAGGAAGAGGAATTGGTGTTTATTGGGAGGGTTGATCATGAAGATGTAACAGAGTGAGAAACGTCCCCCTTCATAGAAATAGTCACCTAAAATCAAGGTTAGGAAGTTTGACACCAGCATTAATCTCTCTGTAAATACATTTGCTGTTAATCCAGAGAGTGGTGGGAGTTGTAGATAAAGGTGGACTTAGTCGTAGCATTTATCGTCTTTCAGAAATCCTTCCTTGCTTAAAGTAGAGCATAAACCAAACCAAAGTGTAATGTATATAGTGTAATTTCACCCGTGATTGATCTCTCTGTGTCATTTAAAACCTGAGCGGTTGAATACCAGGAAGCCCGGAAATACTGTCGCTATGTGTCCTGTTCTGCAAGGAAGTTGATATAATGATAGCTGGAAGGACAGATGTGATGTTATTGGACAATATGAGAAGTGTACGCAAAGATATGCGTGTATGTTTGTATATGGAAGTGTGTATGCATACATACGGTTACTCTGTGTCTTCTTTATGAACCTTTTAAATAACAAGGACGGTAGAAGAGTTAGTTAAGTGTGGTTGGAATGAATGATCTTTAGACAAATTATCCAAGAAGGAAATTATGTTGGTGAAGTAAAATACTGCTCTATAGTCTTATGGTTATTTGAATCACAAATACATTCAAATGATTATATAAATTCAGTATCTGTCCTTGCATTTTTACATAAATTGTAGGCATATTGTCACTGTGATAATAAGTTGAGGAAATAAAACTCAAAACCAAAGACATTTTTGTTGGTCATCACCTTGTGCAAGTCACATACCTGCAGGTTTATTTGAGGGAAAGGGCACAAGTTAAAGTCTAGTATTCTGGTTAGACATTAGAATTAGAGAGGTTTGTTTATTAGGGAAATTGAAACTTAAACTTTTTTGGTCCTTTTGAAAGAAGAACAAATGTATACTTAAGGTTGTGTTTGTGCACATGTATGCATGGTTGTTACTTTATTTTTGTAGTGGTGAGGTCCACATGCTCAAATACTTAAAAAAAAAAAAAGGTTGGTGTGCTGTATGTGAGGACAGTTGGTCCATTCTTCTTCTAAGGGTAATTTTAAAATTGATTTAGGGTTAGATTAGGATGAGGGGTATGTTTGAATTAAATGTAGGCCATGAAATAGAAAGGGTTCAGGGTGTGGTCAGGTTGTGGTGAACTAATACAAATCTGTATATGTTTGTGTATTTTTAGTCGGTACGGTACCCCAGATGAGCTGAAGCAGCTGATAGATGTGGCTCATTCAATGGGCATCGTGGTGCTGCTGGATGTTGTTCACAGCCACGCCTCTAAGAACACTGAAGACGGCCTGAACTGCTTTGACGGCTCCGACTCGTGTTTCTTCCACTCTCCACCCAGAGGGGAACACAGCCAGTGGGACAGCCGTCTCTTCAACTACTCCAGGTACTCTCCGTCTGGTTCCACTGGAGACTACTATAACTCCTCTTCATATTTGTATAAATCCATCACTCTTCAGTGCGTAGTGTGTATGGATTTGGCTTGCATATACAGAGGGTGCAGTCATTTAAAGTAAACTCGAAAGCCATTAAGGGTGTATATCTTACAAGGAATATATATCTTTTTTCTATCTTTTCTATCTATATTTGATAAACTGTATGTTTATCAAGATTTAATTAGAAATTTCTGCATGCTAAAACCTACAGTACCTCACATCAAGACATATAAACAGCACAAGCTGTTTATTTTTGGCATAATTGTGCATTAAGTTTATTGGCATCAAAATATGTACTTATGTGTACTTTGGTGTGTTTCGATGCATATGGTTAAAGCACAACGTTTACGGCAATTTGATGCATTCTTATTGAAAACCACTGTTTACATTTTCAGTCTCACCAAGGTGGAAAAAGAACGTTCTTAGGGAGCATTTACAACTGATTGTGAAGTCTTTTCTGGAAGTTGTGAGAAACGTAACGAGCATATTTAACACAAAAGCTGTGCATTATAATTAAATCAGAATGCAGTTACTTACTGATGTACAGTAGTACTGAAAATGTACCTGCTCTGCATGAAACCAACACTTTGGCATTCCTTAACTTTGCCTTTGACTTTACACTACTATAATTTTAATGTAATTAAATCCGACATTCTGTTTTTTCTGAGCCTTTTAGCCATCCACGATATAAAAGCAAGGAACTGCCCAGTGATTACTGCTATTGCAACTCAACTCCACATTATGATCCTGCTGTGGAGATTAAAAGCTGCATCTAAATGTTACATATGATACTTAATTTATGGAAGACATTTAAAACAGGCTGTGGCTGCATCAGCTCTAAACATTTTACCTTTAAAATCAAGGCTGATAAATGATCAATATGGTTTTAGGGGTTCTGAATTCAAAACACAAATATATAAGCAACATATGAACAGATTGATAAATTATTCCAAATAGGACCTGACATTATAACACTTTATATTTTCTCAGACTATCTGATACAGCGTGGCGTGTTGAAGGTCAAAAGCAAGACATTATCTCAAAATGACAGATTACATCTCCCACCAAAATGGCCATGCAGTCAGGTTGACTGTTAATCTGATATTCCTACAGTGTAGAATGGGCTATTGATGGTAAATTTAGGTTTCCTCAAATGCTCCTGATTTTACCGTTTACACGTTTGGCTAGACAAGTGTTGAATTTGAATGCATTATGAGTAATGATTTGATGTTACAATGTTGGCAGGCTTTGCTAATGTTCATATTTTCCGCTAATTATAAAGTGTGAGGAAATCATAAGAGGCTTTAAGTCGGCAGGCTGTTTTTTTGTCTCTGCCGGTGCTCAGTGTACACCCAAACTATTGATTGGTGTTGTTCTAGGCCCTGTTAATTAAGTGTCTCTCGTCTTGCCTCTGTACCCAGAAAATGATCCCGGTACACATTAAAGAGGAAAAGGCACTGTTGAGTCTATCAAATGCCTTTTTTGAACTCGCTTTTAATAAGTGTGTGTCGGTGTGCAGCAGTTTCCAATACATTATACAATGTTTAGTGTCAGGCATGGGGGCTATAATAAGAGAACAAGGTTCTTCTTTCATTAGTTATTGAACTCTCCTCATATCCGAAGCACTCATTAAACACGGTGCAGACATATGCCACGACTGGGAGGCATATGAGGAGTCATTTGTAAAAGCCCAAAGGAGCTCCGCAATGTCATAGCCAGTTCATTTGTCTTCTCTGCCTCTCACAGGTTGTTTGGATGTGTCGTTTGTGTCAAGCTTTTCTGCTACTCCCTCTGGAAGGAAATGAACCTCAGAGCCTAGCCGTGATGCTAGTGTGAAACACAGCCTGTTTTTAATCAAGCAGCCCTGCTATCAGCCATCGCAGTATGACCATGATGTTCTTATTAGGTTGACAGAAGCTGACTGATACTGGCTATCGGAGCAAAGATATCCTTTATTTTCTATGTTGCAGCCTCATCTGCTCTGCTTCCACTTCTGCATCTTTATTAAAGAGCACCTTATTTTAGTTGGTCTGTGTTTCCCTTCAAACTTTCCTCCTAAAACATTCAACTCAGTCTGGAGAATATGCTGCTTAGATAGATACCTACCATCTAATTGTTAACTTGAGTACCCTCTGAGTCAAATACATTTTCATTTGAGGACAAATACTTCAGACTTTGCCTTTCTTGCCCTTTTTAGTTAGTATATAATAATAATAATGATAATAATAATAATAATAATAATAATAATAATAATAATAATTATTATTATTATTATTATTATTATTATTATTATTATTATTATTATCATTATTATATCACCTATGGCAGAAATACACTCATAGGCAAGAGTTACGGACCTTGAGGCGATCACTGCCAGCGGCATTTTTACGACCACCCAGCCAGACCGCACGGTGCGACCGCCCCAGGAGGAGAGGGAAGAGAGCCGGGATAAGAGCTACTATCACCACTATCTTATTGCTGCTGTTTACATTCCCCCAGATGCAATTTCAAAAATTACACTACAGATTTTTTTCCTGGGTGTAAACGTGTATATATGCATATAAATAACTGCAAGCCTAGATGTTGTTTTTATTTTATTTATACTTGGGCACCTCGGCCGTGGCAAGTAGGTGGGCTTCCACCCCACCAGCTGTCAGTCCACCAATCTTCGGGAGGGAGAGCGGGGATCGAACCTCCAACCTTGGGTTATTGGACAACCCCGCTCTACCACTGAGCCACGGCCGCCCCAGTTATCTGTATATATGTTATTTTTTTGTTGAATGAAGCGGCTACAACTTTGATTTTGTTTTCCAACATTGAACCTTAACAAGTTGAACCTTGAATAATAATAGCTCTATTTGTATAGCACTTTCAATACAGGTAACAAAGTACTTTGCAACAGTCAATATAAAAGGTCTGGCCTTAAAAGTAATCAAAAGAATTTAAAAATGAATAAAATCTATGGAAAAATAAACTTAGCTAGTGCAAGGATGCTAAAACAGTGGTGATATGGTCACATAGTGAATGCCAGGAGGTTCTTGTGATCTCTTTTATTGAAAGTAGCTCATACTAAATTGTTGAATTAGATTCATTATTATTGATATTTGAGTATAATAGAGGAAAAGGTAATACATTCTTGAGCTGAAATGTTCCAAGTGTCCTTGAAACATCAAAGGATTTGTCGCTTGTATATCAACTGACCACCTGATAAACACTTTTTAAGCACTTATCAGTATGTACATTGTATATGAATGTACAAAGTGATGCATCAGACACTCAACCGTTCTTGGTATGATAAGCAGACACTACCTAGGGGATATCTGAATTATTTGTTGGCCGCTGTTTCCTTCATAAACCTTTTCAAAGTCGTCAAAGTCACCTTGAGACAGTGACCGAGTGAATGGAGCCAATTGTTCGGCGTGTAGGGGGTTGGCAGCCAGGGAAGCCTAGCCATTTTGCAGATCAGGGCCTTCAGATGTGAGAGTTCTGAGAAGCTTGATGTAGGTTCGTTCTGTAGTCCCCCCACCTCTCTCTGGATCATTTGCATCCATTTTTCATCAATCTTTGTGTGAATTCTTAAGATATGAAAAATAAGCCCACAGCCAGGCTTTTGAAAACTCTTTTTAACTCTTCTCCATGTTCTCATGCTGAGAGATCAGCCCTGTGTTTGAGGACCAAGGAGCAGTAATTCTCTCTTTGACAAGATTACACTATGCGTGTGTTTTTATTACATTCAAATATTTGTTAATGATGTGTGGATGGGGCAATATAAATAGTGAATGTTGCTGTGCCTCTGTGCTGCTGTTGATCCTAAATGAATGAGGACAAAAGATATCTTAAAAACATTCACTGAATGAGATTAGCACTTCTTGGATTGGGAATTAAATATCTTCTCTGATGTATAATATAGTGCTGAATCCATTAATCAAAGTATGTTTTTTAATCCATGTAACCCTGCTATTACTGCTTATGCCATATAGGTTTCATTACTACAAGCTACTGTAATGTATAATATGTTAGTCTTTGTGTTAAAGCAATGTTACACATACTGTTTTAAAGGGCCACGCAACAAATTATGGAAATGATCAAAGAAAAAAAATCTCTATCTCATTTTGGAGCATTTATGTTTTTACATATTTAGACCAACTTTGAACTATAGATGGGGCCAGTCTGATTAGTCGATAAACTCAAACTTAAAATGCCAGCTGAATTCAGTCATTTCATTTAGTACCCATCAGTTATTTCCTCTGCCCCATCAAGTCAGACAGCATGGGGAAAAGCTGTTTATCCCCTCTGGTGAGCTTCAGCTAATGAGCTCAACATAGCTGTAGGTGTGCATGGCGGCTGGTTGGAGCTGCCTGCAGTGCTTCCAGTAGGTGCTGGATGGAGCCAGTGGGTAGGAACATAGGGGCTCTGCACCTTCGTGCCGCTCAGCTCCTTCAAACTATCTGACAAATAGCAAAAAAAATACCATGACAGTAACTCTTTACTACTCCTTTTTATAGAGTGTAGATTGCATAGAAATGACAATTTTTAGTGTCCAAAGCAATTTAAAATTATTAGTTAACAAACTTTGTTTAGATGTTTATTAAGAGCCAAAGTTAAGTCTCAATATTGCTCTTTTTACATGATTACTTGCTCAGTCTTACCGGATTGCAAAGCTTTGTGAGTGAGTGTTTCATTTACAACAACACTGAGCTAACAAACAGCTAGAACTGGCCTGGAATTCCATACTAACAAATACTAATGATCGCTGTGGCCTCTTCGCCTCCTCCACTTTCCCACCCCCTGGGACTGTTATTCCCTCAGTAAAGCCTGTAAGGCTGTGCCCTCCCTCAGGGCTGGCTGCCAAGTTCTGGTCCACCTCTTTTTGTCATTAGCCAATCCCAAGTGGTCAGCACATTGCAACACATGATGGTGGTGTTTAGTGCAGCAAGCTACTTAAGTGTAAAGCTATGATCTTGGATTTCTTTGTCAGACTGGTCATACCATTTAAATCACTTCAGTGATAATTAATGAGAACATACACCTTCAGAGATATCCTGCCACTAAAAATATGGTCCATTGGAGAAAAGTAAGATGGGGCAGAATTGGTCTGCCAGGCCGCAGTTGAATTCTGAAAGGCAGCAAGTACAAGGTGATACTAATTACAGGTTGCTAAACATACAAACAGTCTCACAGACAGCAGAATAGCCCTCCCAGGATGACAAGCAAGAGCAGGTAGCTGCCAGGCAGCCTAAAGAATGCCGGACAAATGGCAGATATCTGACACAAAGCACAGCAATACAGGGACAGTCTGTCAGACAGCTAGATGAGAGTTTACCCTGCGCGGCCGCCAGCATCACCAGACTGCCTGGAGGGCTGCTTAACAATGTGGTACGAAGTGTAAACACATATTTCTTACACATGTCCAGCACAGAGCACATATTTGCATTTTAAGACACACACCGTGCTGGTTGGCTAATTGAACCCTGTTTTACTGGTCAGCAGTTATATTTGATGAAAGGATATGTGACAACTAAACATGATTAAAATGTCTACCTTTAGTCACAAAAGTCACAGAAACGATATTACACAACATCAGCAAGTCATATCCTTCAGGAATCAACTGTGCATATGTGTATTTAATGTTTCCACAAGCGGAATGAATAATTCCATGACTGAATAGATAAATAAATCAAGCTTCAACAAAGAAATGTGAATTTATTGCAGGTGTCACTCCTGTCAATGTCTCTGTCCTGGACGCATTAATGGCGAGCAGGGATTGGAGAAAAGTTTGAAATGCGTTAAATGAGGCACCTTATTTGTCCTTTTTGGTCCAACAAATGCACACCATCCATCAGGCTGTCTAGCATCGTTGTTTGAGCATCACACTTCTTGTGGAATGACCTGTCAGCTTCTTAAATTTATTTGGTCTTATCTGCAGCTTACCTGTGATGTTGTGAAAACAGGGACTTAAATCTTTCTCTCTGCCATCATGACAAGTTGCCTTGACCCCTTATGCAAAATTGACTTCTAGAAACAGAGCATGTTTGGATATCTGCTCTGCTTGCAACAGAACATACACACCATAATATGGGTCACAGTCATGTTCAGCTGGAGGTGGAAATGTGCTCTGATAAGGAGCAACTAAGCATGAAGCTGATGTGAAAAAAGTCTGTATTTGAATTCACTAGTAGTGACTTTTGTAGCAGTGTGTGTGTAGATAAAATAACAGCACATATGATAGACTGCCTTATCTCACTCTACAAGCAGCAATATTAGAGTTTTACTCTATTAGTGCTCTCTAACCAGGTTTCACTGTCATTGCTGAGCTTTAGCATGAGGAAGGTGTAATATGCAATTTGCTTTTGTATTAACACCACAGGCCGAGTGATAACTTCATTGAACTGCATAGATAAGCGGTGTATTGCATCGGGTATAGAGATCTACTTTCCCACTGTAATTGGACTTGATGATGAATGGCATCATGGGTCCTAATGTGGCAGTATGGTTTCATCTTGGGCCTCTGGCTCTCACTGGCTATTATCTCCATCCCGTGAGGATACATTGTGTCTGAGCCTTTGTTGGCTCTGCGCAGTGGAGTGGAGGACCTAATCTATTTATCACAGGGTCTGCGTGACCACCCAGCCAGGCTGCTATATCGGATCATACCAGGCTCCCTTTTGCTCTTCCTCAAGGGAAGGAGGAAGCGCCGATGTAACATGCAGCTTCACACCTGTCAAACAGTGCTGAGGTTGGTCATCCCTGAGGAATGGAGCACAGGAGGCAATGCATTTAAATGTATTTTGTGTCATGGCTTACTTGGCCAAAAAAATGCTGCTATGGATGATGTAATCCTCAGCATTTAGTGTTGGGACATTCAAGGGAAGAATCAATGGTACGATTCAAAGAGGAGGTATTATTGAAAAAAAGATTTGTCTAGTGTTTGGATGGATTTTCGCTGTTTGAGATGTTATTGAAGTGTTGCTGAAGCATGAATCTGGGACTCCTCACTGCTTGACCAACCTTTTGACATGATGAAATTGCATCATTCAAGCAAAAAATGTTGAACTGCCCCTCAGTGTGGTGTCAAAACTGAAAGAAAAACAAATGAAATTCAGTATATCACTTTTCTAATTCAGGGTTTACTTAAGAAATAAGAAAACTCCATTCAATGTGACATTTACATTATTTATAATGCAAATTACAAAATATTCACCCTAACAGTATAACTAGCTCAACAGCACGCTGTGCGGTTCACTCCATTTGTCTAGACAGGGATAGTAAATATTTAAATGTTTCTGTTTTTTGGTGCTTTTAAGTAAAACTTTACCAACTTGACAGAGTTCTGTCCAGTTACTGTATGTTATGTTATCTTATTAATTGGGTTATGCACATGCACGAGCCCAGCCCACATGGACTTCTAACACAGCAAAAATACTCTTGCAGTGGTTTTCTTACATATACCATTGCAATGCAAGCAAGGCACTTGGTCTTCAATCTCAAGCGCTACAAATCTGCCACAGAAAATGTACCTTTCTAAAACACAACTGCAGTACTGCCAGACAATGAGTGGATTGCATCATGAATAATTATAGTGTTATGTTAATAAATTCCAAACAGTTGGTTTCAGTAGAGATTGGTGTGAACTTCTGGGAGTCAAATTCTATTTCCCAAAACATCATATACATACCACAGATACCAATTGTCACAAAAATAGAAAGAATATATTCAGTTTCTAGGTATAGTTATATACAGGTACACTAGACACATATTATAACAGCCGTTGTTGGAGCTGAGTTATGAATTTCAGCCTAAGCAGAGGCAGCAGTTCACATTTAATCAGTGTCATGAATATGTCATTCTCCTCACATCCTTGGCGCTTTGCTGCTGCTTTCAAACATGGCATCCATGTGTACAATGTTCTATTTGGTGCTCATTACAGACACCGCATTGAGACAACCAAATCTTGAGGTTTAAATGACGTTTCCATGGAAACCCGTCACTGAATGGAAAGAGGTGAGATGCACACTGTAGGCTACTTTGTGTTGAGTGGCTGTTCAGATCCAGATGAATCTCCCATGGCTCAGTCAGTAACGGGGACTGGGGCCATTTAGTGAATCCACCTCCTCCAGCCTCCACAGACACAGTCCAGCCAACAAGCACGGAAAGCATCCGCACGCTTTACAACACATCATGGGCAACAAAACACAACCACAAGTTATGCCTTCATGGTCAGCTAGTTTGTTGGTTTCAATTTTCCCTCTTGCTTGTTGGACAGAGGAGCTCGTCATATGGTGAAGATGGAGGCCAGTAGAAGCGAGTAGAAACATATGATTTATCTCTTCCAGAGGAGAGGGAACTCAATTCCCCTGCATGGTGTTTGTTTACCCAAGTGTAGCATGAAATCCTATCAGTTCAAATACATGGGGATGGGCCTGACCACACTAAACGCTTGCCCAGTGGTCATGCAATTGGTCTGATGGAAGTCGGAAAAAACTTTGCTGTGTACTGTAAGTCACTGACTTCTCATCCTGACGACTGGATACGCATAAGACAGCATCCCTTCTACGGTGTAGTTAATGAATACACCATCTCCTGTCACTGACACTCCATCTCTAACATAATGGAGCTTTGGTTATCAATTTGTGAATGTCCTGTAGCGGTGAAAATTAATCTCTGGTGCCTAAAGTGCATGATGAGATGTGTGAATTATTCACAGCTTCTTGTTTATCTGACCTTGAGTGTGTGTGTGTGTGTGTGTGCTCGCCTGTTTGTGTGTTTTGCTAGCTGGGAAGTGTTGCGGTTCCTACTGTCAAACCTGCGCTGGTGGATGGAGGAGTACTGCTTCGACGGCTTCAGGTTTGATGGTATTACCTCCATGCTGTACCATCACCATGGGATCGGTAAGGATGGTTTGTGTGCATCTTGTATTTCAGGACTGGGTAGTGTATGTAAAGCATGTCATCCTCCTCTCCTTTAAAACCCACAGTGCAGTATGCATAACAGACTTCAGGAGCTTAAAGAATAAGGTCGATAGGAGTTTTGTCTGACTGATCCCAGACATTATGGGGTGAATTTTCTTATCTGCAAAGCATCTTTCAATAAAAAAACATAAGACCTCAATAGGTAACTGTTGCTTAATGCTTTGACCCCTGTCTAAAAGTAAAATGTTCAAAAGGCTCAAAATGAAAAACATATTTTACAAGTGCTAAAGAGGCATCTTACTGTGCAGCTCCTGTACTTCCGAGCAGATAATGAATCAATGATAAGTGTCTCTCTACTAGTTTCTAAACTGAATTAGCATGAAAATAAACTATAAAATATGTACATTCATGTCTTAATATTAAAGATTTTTCAGAAATATATTGAAGATATGAAGTAAAATAGTAGCAGCAGTTAAAAAAAGGAGGAATGAAGGATTTCAGAAGTTTGGGCTGAAAACATGATGAGTGTTGACTGTGTGGGTGTTTACTCCTCAGGCTCGGGCTTCTCAGGGGACTACAGTGAGTACTTTGGCCTACAGGTGGACGAAGACTCCTTGCTTTACCTGATGCTTGCCAATCACATTCTTCATACCCTTTATCCTGACTGCATCACTGTTGCGGAGGTAAAAACACACTCTACCGCACACACCTTGAGCATCCACTTACTTTGCAATGACACTGCCCACAGCTATTATTAATTAAAAGCACTTATTAGTTAGGCATAGCTTACTTACGTATTCATTGGTGTAATTAAGAAGTAATGCAAAAGGAAATGGGATGTCACTCTTTTTTTGCCTGTGGTAAAGGATTTTCAGCCCTTAATACGTGAGTTGTGGAGTGGTATTGATGTGCTCTTGGCTGACTCCTGGGAAAGACACCTGTGCACACAAAGGGAAAATGTGATATGAAATAGTGTGACTTCTCTGCAGGATGTGTCAGGGATGCCTGCTCTCTGCAGAGGAGTGGAGGAGGGAGGACTTGGATTTGATTACAGACTTGCTATGGCCATTCCTGACAAGTGGATTCAGGTAAGATGATTTACTTCTTTTTAATATACCTCTTTTTTTTGTGCCCTTTCTGGGTTTTTTTCTCCCCAGCAACTACTACACACACGGTAGGCCTGAGCACGCACAGAAACTTCTGCATGAGCCACAAATACAGTAGAGAGAAAACTGAAAGCGTTCAGTTCAGTGCTTTCAAAACAGGGATGAAAGACAAAGGGAGTGACAGGCCATGTTAGGAAGCATTAAACACTCTTGTGCTATATCACAGCTGAGCCTGTTGCTGAGCTTTTAAGCCTTTTAAGAAGCTTTCAAGTGTGAAACTTGTGTACCAATACAGTGACACAAGGATTTCGCCCTGTGTTTTCCTAGAGGAACCTGCACACTGTTGTTCTGTAGTGTAACTTGAATGGACGAGGAAGCTTAATACACCTGGAAACTAAATGCAACATGCACAAGGGGAAATGGTACAAACATTATCAACTGACTTCTGAAATTTAGGAGTATACTAAAAAAGGCTTATACTGTTAGAAAACCTCAGATTTACACTATAATACACAGTAACAAGAACTTTTACAGTGCCCTGCTCAATGCGATTCAATGCATTTCAGTAGAATAGTCCTGGGTCCATCTCTGTGAAGCTTACAATGTTCAGTTTTTGTTCACTATGTGTTATAAGGTATTTATTTGCTGTAACTCTGTTCTGTAGTTAGTGGTGTTTTTATATTGGATTGCATTATATTAAAAGGTGTTTGTACTGCATCATATACTATTCTGGTCACTTAGTGCATATGCAACAGATTGAAACAAGCCATGAATTAATTTACACATTGATAGTATTCAACATTGATTGCTTGCTGTAATCAAATTCATTTTTTTACCACAATACTAAAGTAGATGAGTTCATGGTTTCAGTAATACCACACTGTTCCTATGAAACTCTGGTGTTTTATAATAGAAAACTTTAATGTTATTGCAACTTTCATATTTAAAACGTAGTTCAAAGTGTGTTTTATAAATTAGAATATAACAAACAATTTAAAATACAATAAAACAGAAGAGAGTAGAAAAACATCAAAATCTTTTGTAAAGCAAGGCTCTAAATACCAAACAGACTACTGACTATAAGGATTAAAATAATTAAAAATATATTTTTTGAAGTTAACCGTATAATTTTTTTCCATTAATCAGGTAACAATGAATATACTTCTACAATTGTCATATCACAGTCACAAGTATAATCAGGTCATGTGGATTTTCTGGATTTCTTTGGCTGTTATGGCGAAAGTGGTCTGAAGTCCCTTGCCGTGTGAAGAGACTCTGCACTTGAGTTTTTCACCTGGAGCTGCGAAGGGTTTTTATCAAACTGAAGAAGGTCTTTGTGCTTTTTCTAAAGCGGTGCTAATTTATTTTTCCTCCTTAATCCCACCTGCTTTGTGAATGGGAAGGTCATTATTTATCCCTTCAAACGCAGAGTTATGAATAAATGATGGAAGAGACATAATTGTTATTAAAAATAAAAGCAATAAAAGTAAAAGAAAGACAAGCTTAATAATGTTAACATGAAGGTCATCTAGTCACTGATTCAAGTTGGAATTTCTTTTGTGATGTTTTTTTCTTAAGTGGAGCATTTGAATAGGCTGGCAGTCACCTTTACATTTTATGCTGATTTATTATTCAGTCTGAAATGTATGTCCTTGTGGTAGCTTTATATGGTGTCAAAAGCAAGGGTTATTTTTCTGTTTGAGCTCAATGCTCTGTTGATTTTTCCCAAACAGTCAGACAATCTGAATATCAGAAGCACTACTTTCCCAACAACAAATCCTTGACCCAGCAGGTTTATGACCCTCCACTCATTCTCCATTAAGGCGGGTAGTTTAATCCATAATAAATTAAAGAAGAAAAAGTGTCATTTATTTTGACTGGAGCACTGGAGACAGTAAGCTGTGAAGAAATATAGAAAATATAATTTTTAATTGAAATGATGAAAATGCCATGAATAAATTTCATAAAATGGCAATAGAGCATGACGGTCTGTAGTCCTAAAATCCTGACATTTATTGAGCAGTGATCTTTCACCAGATCTGTGGCGCTTTTTCAGGCTTCAAATTTGAAAATTGTACAGTTTAATTTGTATATGAAGTTTAAATATGGTAAAGATGCCTTATTTGTTGAGATTATTTTGCTAAACAAGTGTGAATGTGTGTGTGCGTGTGTGTGCGCACGCACGTGTGAATCATCAGTCTTTGTTCCCTTCAGTGCATATTTTCTTCAATGCCAAACTTCCATTAAAAACTGTGAAAACTGAATGGAGTTTTGTCATGTTGGTCTACAAAAAGATGTCATTGCTCTACTTAAAATGAAATTAAACTTTGAAAACCTAAAGTAGTAATGATAAGCTTAAACGAAAAATAAGTTTTAAAATGGGGAGAGGAGGCTTCATAGTACAACTCTAAACTTTTCCCTTTCAGGGTTACATTTCTTTCTTTGCTCTTTACATTTTTTATTACTTCGTCATCATGTGTCACAAAATGTCCTTTCTTTTTAAATTTCAATTTTACTTTCATTATTCTTACTGTAGTAGTAGTTGGCCACATTGTCTTTAAATTCTGGTTTTACTGTACTGAGGAAAAGCTTGTTTTGAAGAGTCAAGCCTTGTGGCTAAATGCCCTATTGGGCAGACCAGTTTACGTGCCTATTGTCAGTTCTTGAGTTTTTTTCCATGTTTCCTGAAGGTTACCATCAGTCATGCCATACAGCATAAAGTGCAGCTCTTTGCTCTGCTATCTTCCAGACAAAATGCACCTAATGTGTACACACTCAAACACAAAAACATACAGAAAAACAGCCCTTGACATAAAAGACATCAAACAGCCTCTGCACTGGCACATGGATATACAAACTGTTGTTTGTCAGTGCAGGTCTGTCAGGACTTCAATACTGTATATTTTCAGTATGCTGTGACACATCGAAGTGTGACTTCACAAATATCCTGCAGAAGTTAGGAAATTATGATTATAACCATTGCTGGGCTTATTTACTCTTAAAGGTAAGATGTAACATTACATTTATTTTGCTATGTGATCATTTTATGGCTATGACTTCAATAACAATAGTTCAAAATAACTGGTAGCTCAAAATTGCTTGTTGATAACTTTGAATATAAATATGTTCAGAAACCATTTTAATGTGGTTTTAGTTAACAGCACACAACATTTAACCTTGTAAATACTTGACACCAACATTTTATCTTAGCAAACATGGTTGACTTGAAAGGTCTTAATTATGGAAGATGGTATTTTTTTGCCTTATAAATCTTAGATTATCATTTACACTGAGGGACACTATTTTTGAGTTATGAATGAGAGTTTTAACTAGATTTAGATCAATTTCCACACAGATGAAAATGAGTGAACGACCGTGATGGGACATTATTTATATAATTCAACATCAGTCTGATACAGTATTTAGGCAGGACAAAAACAGTAACTTTAATATTTAAAATGGTAACTTTACCAAAACAACTTAAAATATTTAATATCACTACTAAAGTGGAATGAGTACATTCTATCCCTAATGATTACTGGCAAACATAATAACACCACCCAGTGCTGCTTCAGACTGGATGGGAAATTCTGGGTGCCAAATATCATCCGTCCCTCCACAACAACTGTTGAAGCACCCTTTAGCACGGCACTTAGGCCCAAACTGCCACTGTGAAAGTACTTAATGGCCCACAATGGGAAAACATTGTTTATAACTGTGCAGCCATCAGGTATGAAAGTCCATAACGGTATAATGTTGAAGCCGTGTAGCACAGAGAAAGTGCACGCATACCCATCCAGCCATCCATCCAGAGATAAATAAAGGTTATTTTATATTTCTTTATCTGAAAGTTTTTTTTTTTCCTTTTGGCACCAACATTCTGCCGTACATGTGCAGACGCGCTCTCAGAAAGCTTTTTTCAACCTTGTTTGCCTCTTCTGGAGAACTTGGATATATTTACTGTACTTGGGTTCAGCACATCATTTATTTTCTTGGTCCCCTTTGTGTTTTCTCTAAGCCTGTATTAATAAAAATGCCACCCATTCATCGTCAGTATCCGACTGTGTTTTTATGAAATCAGCAAATATTACTTTAGAAAGTACCTTTGTAGGAAAGCAGACAGCCAGCAGGTTATCTCTGGGGATGTGTCAGTCTGTTTGGGTTGGCTGGTGGATGAATGTGTATTGTTTTTCGTCCTGTGTGTGTGTGTCTGTGAATGTGAATGTTTGTGCATGTTTAGAGCAGTAGAGGCCTTTTCTTGTTTTGATATTTGAAGGAAAATGCTGTTTGCAGAATGCCTAAAGAGGTTATCTGTTGTAAGATTCATGAAAAGCTGTGCCTTTTTATCCACTGGCCCACACTGAAAGTTATATTTACTCATATGTTGGTGAAAAAGCAAAGCAGTGTGTGACCTCGGCGCCGCATGCATCCTCTTGCACTACAGTTTCTTGTGTTTCTCGATGGGGGAAGTCTATGCATCGTTAATCAAGTCTGTCTCTCACAGCGGTGGGTTTTACTCAGTAGCGAGGATGGAGGGAGGAGAAGAGAGGGGCAGAGGAAGGGAGGGAGGGGGAGGGGGAGAGAGAGAGAGAGAGAGAGAGAGAGAGAGAGAGATAGTCCCAGACTTGACCTTCCTCGTGATGCTTGCAATAGCTGTGCAGCAGGCTGTGCTGTACCGCTGAGACGCAGCCTGCTCCACGGTAACCAGAGGTTTCACAGGATTATCCTCGGGACGCCTCTGGAGAGGTTGTTGCTGCTTTTACTTTTCAAACAATATTGCTTGCAATGCAATATTCGTTTAGATACTTCTTATGCTTGCATTTTTTCAATTAAATGTGTTGCTTCCCCGAGGAGACTTGACGCCACATGAATCGTAAAGCTGGAGGAGAGCAAGTGAGCAGCGAGATTCATGTATTTCTGTGCAGGGAAGCATTCACATGAACATGCCTTGGTATAGTCAGTGAAGTGCACTCAGGGCTAGCCTTGCCTCCTCTCACAGAGTGTCAATTAGGGAGGGATTTGAATGGACTGAAGTGGAGCCCCAGTGAGGTGTGTGTTGCAGGGAAGGAGACTTGGAGCGGGGAGAGCAGGCATTCAGGAAGACAGACAGGGAGACAGGAAGACAGGCAGGCAGGAAGGAACATAAAGGAAAGAGAAATAAAGAGGCAGAGCAACAGGGCTGTGAGCTTATTTATAGATTCACATGTGTGCACAAATGAATCTCTCTCGGTTCCTCCAGCAGGGCCTCACGCTGTGTTTCGTCCTCAGCATGACTGATTGATATGACTCATTTACTGGCTGCAGAAGGCTGTTAGGACCAACAGGCTGTGAAAAATTAAGATATCCTAATGAGAGGACCAGATAAGGCGCACAGCACAAGTTTGGATGATTCGATCTGATTATGACCATAAAATGCTGTCACTCCTAATGGATAATGTTACAAAAGCCCTCTAATTTAACAAGCACCCTTCCCTCCAGCTACAATAGATTGAGATGTAATTGAAACAATTAGAGGCAGAGGAGGTAGAGGGCTCGCTGGTCACAGCTTGGATAAGAAAAGACGATGCAGAGAATTCTGCGGCATCCCTCTGCTTCTCTCAGCTCTTCAACTTGAATGACCTCCAAGTCAATTGTCCTGATTTTTGTTTCTGTTCCTCCATTTATTTTAATTGAATGAAAATATCAGTCCGCACAGCTCTCTCCTTATTAGTTTCAGGGGGAAAATCCATTTTTGGTCCACATACTTTGCTCTGTCCATCATACTGGACTACACTTTCAATTAATACGAGTTAATACAATTCCGGCTGCCGGCAGGCAATGATGTTCTCCAGCTTGTTTATGTAAACATGTCAGTGGCTTCATCGGCAGCCTTTAAAGGGTGCCCAATCTCTTTGACCCCCTTGGCTGGTATCATCCTCCTTTCACCTCTTTTAACAGCAGCGTTTCAGCTTTATCCTGCTCTATTTTATTAGCTAATTGTGCTCTGAGGCCTCCCTTGTATGGTTTTAACTGGAGGAGCAGGATTCAGACGGTGTGGGCTTCTTCAGAAAGGCTTTTTACAGGAAAACTGTGAGGTGAGCTAAGGAGTGCCTTTCAGCCGAGTGATGACTTCGGCGGACACATTTGCGTGGACAGGAAGTTCATTAATTTCCAAAACTGTGAGAATATAAGGATAAGGAGGCATTAGCTTAATCCATGGGATTGGGAGTAGCACACCTTCGTTGTACGCTGTCTGTGTGAAGAGAGGATGTCCCCATAGCAACGCAAACTCAAACACAGTTCCAGCAGTTGTGTTTGCAAAGACAGGACGGGCAGGATGCTCGGGCCAGCCACCACATGTTAAAAAAGAGCTTTACACTAAACACATCTCTGCCTCCGAGTCCTTCCCAGCACCATGAGATGGTAGTAAAGAGGCTCTCGAATCAGTCACAGCATGTCAGTGACAGTGAGATGACCTCATCCTGCACTGCTAGATTTTTTTTAAATTTTATTTCTGGCTCTGCCTAATTAATCTGGGCACTCTGGTTGGCTCCTGACAGCAGGCTTGTAAAGTAAGATTTGTGCTCTGCTCATTATCATTGATGAAGTGGAGTGTCAGTGGTGCCAGGAAGCTCGGCTGGTCGGGGCTGATGTGGGTGAGCTGGTGGTAGGGAAGTCGTCAACCCAGTCACTCCTGTCTCCGCTCCGACAGTCCCACTCCCAGATTAATTGCTCCCAGACCACTTTTGCGGTTGAATTGAATTGTAATGACTCATAAGGAAGTGTAAAGTGTCTGATTGTACGTGGATGTGGAGGCGGATGGGATGATCTCCGGGGTATATCCTGCAGATTCAGTTGTTTTAGCTTTTGTATTGGAGCTGGTGGGAAAAAAAGAAGAGAGGATTTATTTATTTTCAGCTGGTGTTACATTATAAGTTTAACTGCTGGAGTGAAATTCATTTTTAAATTGTGCGTTACTGGTCAATTTATCTATATTAAACTACTAAATTGTAATATTGGATGCTACTACCCATCCTGCCTCAACAAGACACTCTTTATTTAAAAGATCTTGAGAATATTAACCTGCTACTAAGACCCATATGCCTGTTAGGACATTTAATTGATTAATTATTCACAGTGTTAACACTTTTCACAATTGTGGTTATGTGTGTGTTTCTGTATGTACCAGACAATCTCCCTTATGTTTTTATATATATATGTTGACATTTCTGTCGTACTTGTTACTAATAAACAGTACCATTGAACATAAAGTCTTCAAGATTAATTTCAAAAGAAAATCTCTATCCAAATAACATGACATGACATGATTTCTTTTTTTTTCTTTGATTTTACTATATGTTGTCATATTTTGACATGTATAAGCCGCCTTTTGCTCCCGTCATAAAATAAAAAATCATTTTCTTTTAAAGCAATGTTACATGGTGCTTACATATATATATATATATATATATATATATATATATATTATTACTATTAAAATCCATTCAAGGTTTTCATTGGGAAAAAAAGACAAATGGACATTAGATTACCTGGCAGCTGGGATGGGTAAAAGCAATCCATGTCAAAGTCTTCTTGTTGACTTGTGATTCACAATGTGATTTCAGTAATGATCGTAATGTTTGTTCTTCTGCATCAGGGGCCTGATCAGTTTTGATGTTGAGCTCGGCTTGCGGTTCTTAGGGCAGCGCACTGAGCTCAGAGGGAGTTAAAAGGTCTGAGAATGTACTACATGTAGATGATAAATGGCTCGCTGAGGTTTTCTGGTGGCATTGGCAATGACTAAGATGGCCACACAAGACTAAGGTGAAGAAGAGTGAAAGTGAACAGATGGCAATATATAGAGCGGGATAGCCTCTATTTAGGTGGACCAGCCAGTTCATCTCAGACGTATTGATCGGCACAATTTACTCTCTTTACTCAGAGGATTATGGCTCTGTAGAGTAATATAAAGGTTTCCTGACATGTCAATCAGCTGTCACAGCCAATTCCACCGAGCAGACTTCAGCCTGTCACTGAGATGGGCTCGCCAACTCCCCCACCAATCAGACAGGCTGCATGTCCATCACCAAGGGTTCTTGGAGGGCATAAACTCTCTTTTTTTTCCACTTAGGAATGATATTGATACTGTGGCTTTCCTGCATCTCTCTTGTTTATTAAATCATCTCTGTTCCCACTACTGTCTCCGTGGTTATCTTTATTCTGCCCTGTGCTCTCGTTCTGCTCGTGTAACTTTGAGTGATTAGGACCAGTTTTGGGGAACGTATAGCAGCACTGTGTGGGCAGATGTGCTCGAGATGCATGTTTTGCTGGCCCCTCCGTTTCCTTTTGACCTCTGAAAATGACTCTTTTGGCAGGAAGTGTGCATGTAGGCAGGCCAGTGGCAGGGCATTGATTCCATGGTTGGATTTATTGTTGAATCCCTCCGTTTGGATGAGAGGCTCTGACCTTGCCCATCTCAGGTGGGGAGAGCTGATGCCTTACTACCTATGGGCTGTAGTGAAGTTATTAAAAACTCCATTACCGCCATTCAAAGGTAGACATAACTCACATTGCGGATATAGAGATGTCAAAACAGAGATTGATCTGAGAAAGAAGTGTAACCCAGAGAAAACTTAAGAAAGGTAGAAATACTGCCAGAGCTGAAATACTGAGCTTTAGACATCAGTCAGAGCCGAATGGATCTCTCAGCTTCACATCTATCATACCCTTTTTCAATAACCCCTCTCTGTCACTGCGTAGATCCTGAAGGAGTTAAAGGATGAGGACTGGGACATAGGCAATATCGTCCACACACTGACCAACAGGCGCTATGGAGAGAAATGCATAGCCTATGCAGAAAGTCATGATCAGGTATTTTCTATGAGATCTTAATTCAAGATCACACTACAACTACAATATCCTTTTTTTAATAAATATTTGCATTTTCTCAACGTGGGTAATAAAACATAACCCACCTTTCCAGGCTCTCGTTGGGGATAAGAGTCTGGCCTTCTGGTTGATGGACAAGGAGATGTACACCAACATGAGCTCCCTAACTCCCATGACAGCCGTCATCGATCGCGGCATGCAGCTGCATAAGATGATCCGCCTCCTCACTCATGGTCTGGGTGGAGAAGGCTACCTCAACTTCATGGGTGAGTCATCATGGTTACGCGCCCCATAGTTACTGATACATTTCTGTATGCTATATTACATAATATTAAGCAGCCAATAAGAAATATCGTGTTACCCTTATCAGCAGTCCAATAGGATCAGTTTTTTAATAGTGTCATGTGACATCGCCTTTGGCTCTAAGAAATTGTAATGGGCATTTTATAGTGCAAAGAACTTATCATTTGATTGGAAAGAATAGCTGACAAAATATTCTGTAATAAAAATCATCATCATAGAAAAAACAGTATATTATACAAATTTTTTGCATGAATGAATTTCATTTGAAGGCATGCAATTTACAGTGTGCAAGGAATTTAGCTTACCATGTTCACATTGTATAATCATGTCAACTCAGCTGTCACATCATTCATCGTATCACATATGACACAGCTCATCATATTGCGTCACATTACATTACATGTCATGTCATTACCCAATATGTAATAAAGTCATATGATCAGGTCATATAAAAGCTGGGGTAGGTTAACTTTGGAGAAACCAGCAAGAGAAGCTAGATTTTGAAAGTAAAGTAAAGTAAACCCCTCCCTTAAGGCCTCCTTCCAAAGCCGCTCCCCGAAACACATGAACACACATTGCCTGACTACTGCTGGAGGACGAGTCCACAAGAGAGCAAAGACATATATATTTAACGATGTACATATGCAACCATGTGTATCCCCCAACGCTCTCTTGCATTGAAATCCTGTGTGTGTGTGTGTGTGTGTGTGTGTGTGTGTGTGTGTGTGTGTATATATATAAAAATATATATACACATACATACATATTTTATGTATATATGTCTATGCGAGAGAGCATTGGGAAGAGGAGCACAGTACATTATTGTCTTCACTTACCGCATCCAACTACCTCATGTCTCATTCACATGTAAGGAAATGGCTAACATTATCTTAATGAACGTAAACAACGAACATGGCTATTGTTAGTGCTCACAGCTGTCAAGTTAGTATGTTAGTATTGGGAAATTTTATTGAAATTGAGTTTGATGCAGTAACTTATTGCTGGTGAGCTATCAACAGCTTGCTGCAGTAACGTTAGATATCAGGAAGACTCCTGTCATGCGCAATGAGTTCACGGGCAGAGAGCGTTTGATTTATTGATTGCTGTTGGGATGTAAAGAGAATTTCAACAGATATAAAAAAAAAAAAAGTGCCTCTAAGATAAATGGCGTACACTAACTTTAATATATAATCAAGGTCATGATTGTGAGTCTGTTTGGGTCATTTTTTTTTTCTTTATAAGAAGTGAGGTGAATCATTTCTGATCCATCTCATGTACTGTATTCTTCCTGAATTTGAACCTCTCCCCTCAGGCAGACACAACAATACCAGAGTGTTCACCAGACAGATATAAACACACATTTAATCTCCTGTCCATCCAAGTCCTCCACGGACAACAGGCAGAAACAAGCTTCACTATACATTTTTAATTGATGAGCAGTCCCTACTGGGTTCATTTGCACTGCTGCTTTTGTGCTACAGTGTCATTTATTTTTGTACATTATGTCATAGTGTTTTTAATAAAGTTCATGGTAAGACTAACAAACAGATTTGAAGTAAAGATATTCTAAGTCATAAAGGCTTGAAATAGCTTGAGTGTCCCTTGTCACTTATTTTCCATTTGGGATAAAGTGCTCAGTTATTATATTTGTTATGTTTCTGTCATTGATATATCTCTGGAGTAGCTCGCCACCAATGAGTCAAGGCTGATGATAAGCATCAAAGGAACCTTTTGAAGTGCGATTGACATTAATACTCACTTTACAGAGCTGATGGTGAAATAGAGGACTAAAGCTGTCTAAGATCAGATAGGTTCCTTATTTTTAATATGGATCCAATTCTCAGTCACTGTTGAGATGCTCTGCCTTTTCAACACATCTTCTGAGCTACGGCATGGCTGTATCGAGGCCTGCTGTTAAAGATAATAAAGTGATAATTAATGATGTTGGAAGTTGACCTTGGTGGAAGGGAATGCATTTCCTTACATGTGCCGCTCTCTGGCTCAATGTAGATACAGCCTACACTTGTAATCCACAGCATTGTAGCTCCACCTGGTGACTAGGTGATCCGGACAAGGTACAAAGAAGTATTTCTACAATGCCTGTGCTGCCTCTTTGGATTTATGTTCACTCAGTATTCACTACGATGTCCCTTGACGCAAGGAAAAAGAGTGAAACACCCCGTGAATTTTCTGCTAAGTGGATTGATGTGTGGGGGGAAAAGTAGCACAATCAAAGCAGCTGTTCTCGATGGACAATCATAACAGGGCAGCTCATAATGAACAGGATGTCAGAGAACTGACCCCATGTGGGCAGTTGAAGGACAGTTGATAGTAATTATATCTGATTTTCTTGCTAAAGTATAGCTAAAAGGCACACTCTGCTGTACTCCTGATGCTTTGTCTCCCGTGTTTTTTTGGTGCCACATTTACTCTCAGCAAATCAGTGCAATACTAGAATCATCAAGAGTTGATATAGTGAGTGGAAAAACAATACTTGAATGTCAATTTGACAATGATTTCATTAAGTCAGGTATCTTTTGTGAAAAAAAGACTCATGCAGTTGCTCACTTGCCATCCTAGATTTAACCTGTAAAGTTTTTGTATCTTTTGATCACATACATTATTATAAAATACACAGCAGCTACAAGACAGTCGAGTCTGTTTAATTAATGACTGACTTAACAAAGGGCATGAAGTAGTGGATGCATTGCCTTCTCGCAGATCAAAATGCTTCACTCGAACTAAATAGGTCAGTAATAAACGAGCGTGAAAGGAGCATGCAGCTAATTATAAGAACTTACTGTTTTTATTAAGCCGAGTCCAGTTCAGTCGCTTTATGTTGAGTATTATCTGTTCTCTGTTCAGAAGACTTGTGAAGACTTGTGTTCTTTACAGTTTCCATTAATACTTTTGTAATGATGTGGATATCTGTCTTGTTTAGTAATATGTACTATATATATACCTATAGTTAGTATACTATCTATATACATGTTAATGCCCCAACTGGACTGCACCTTGTAAATCCATGCATTTGCATCTTTCGTGTCAGACTTTACATTGTATTATCCAGTAGAGTAAATCAAAATTAGAGCTGGTTGAATTATTATTAATATTAGCAGCGCTGTAAACAGGAACATGTAAACTAAAATCTCCCTTACTTACTTAACAATTACGGATAATTGTGTTCCATTTCCTTAAATCAGTGTCTGTAGAATTACCAGACAAATAAGACAAACTCACAATTCAACTATAGTTTACCCCATTCTGTCAAGTAATACTCAGTGGTTTGAAGAGCAGAGATATAGAAAGGAGACCAGTATTAAGTAGAAAGAGAAAGGAATATTGCTCTCTTTTGAAAACTGCAGTCTGCCTGACTAAAAGAATTGCGCTATCATCTTTTGAAAGTAGTAATAATGGATGAAAGTTAAAAGTTTTTTCTGATGAACATAAAATCAGAGAACTGAAAAAAAGTTTTTTCGTGAGAACTTGCCAAAGTTCAGGCCATTGGGCGAGTATTAGGGAAATGCTCAAGAAAAGGAGAAAAAAAAAAAAGAAAATCAAGTAGATCTAAGATGACATGCCGTGTCAATGGATCAATGATGGCAGAGTCATTTAGTCAGTGCTGAGCAAGAGCAAATTGTTTGAGCAAGCAAATCAATTTGAAGTGCCTAGCCTAGAAAAACCCATTTATTTACTCATGACCAACAACAAACACCACACAGCAAGAGGACAGAGGGAGCATCCGAATTTGAGATGCTGAGAGGTGGATACTGTAAAGGATGTTGGAGTGTCAATGACATTAAAGCGCCAAGTGGCGTGGCAGTAATGAAACGCATGAGTGGTTTTATCATTACATCAGCAGGGACAGAATGGAAGCGCTCGCACTTCCTGACTTTCAGGGCTCACAGAGACTTAAGATAACCTTGCAGATTTACAGTCTAAATTATTGAGCTACAAACTTCTCCTAGCACTCCGTATTCATGGAGTGCTACAATGCAACAGGCAACCATTATACCGCGGCCTTGGACGGTGAATTGAAAACCAGCTCTTCCTCCTCATACATTTCAAATAGATAATCTCACCGAGAGCTAACTGTGCTTTCGGGCTTGTGGTTTTGGATGAATGATGAAAACCCACCACTACTGTTGGACCAGTAATGCTTATTTAATGTGCAAACTGGGAGTGGGAGTGTACATTAACACAGTAACAAGAAATCAATCTAGCAAGTGCAAATAATCATTGCATCACACCTTTTTTTTTTTACACTGCATCTGAAACCTTCTGTGACTCTCGTCTTCCCATTCCCTCCGATTCCCTCATTGATCTTCCGCTGCCAGAATCCTTCCAATGGAAAACACATTGATCCTTGGCTCCTTCTTGTGCTGCTAATTACTGAGGGGACTGTGTCACTGTCAAGCCTTTATCTGATGCAGGACTGTGTAGTGGAGTAATGGGGTGTGCCAGCTAAAAAGATGTCTGACATAACCTTGTGTAAACATGGTTGCCCCGCATTAATCATATCGTTATTGGATCAATTTAAGCGTCAACAATATCTAAAAAACTTTTTGGTATTTTTTCCACTCTTAAGCTTGGGAGCAACTTCTTAAAGGAAAGAGGAAAACTTTTTCTTATTTTAATTATTTTCCTCACAATATTTTACTTAATTTTTGACATCTTGGGATGTGGTATCACGACCTGGCTCTGGGCCATGACAAATACAATTCACACAGTGTCAAGAAATGCAAATGAACTAATTTATTGGTAATAAAATCACAGAAACATAAGCAAAACAGAATACAAAGTATGGGATGTTGAGTGTCAGTAGCATCAGTTATGTAAGGTGTGCATGGAAGTGAAGAATGATTTGTGTAAATGTTGTCAAGTGCAAAAAAATAAGCTAAAATCACCAGAAGGATGCCTGTAGGGAGAGAGAGTGAGCGAATGACCAGTAAGGCCTAGATTTATACCGTGAGAACACCGGGCCCAGGTGTCACCAGAAAGCAGGCGTTAATTACATGTCCATCCCGCAATTAAACCTCTGATCAAACAACACACAGACAGATACTGCTGCAGCAGTCGTCACAGTGGTGACATCTGCAGAACAGTCCAACAGGGCAACATGCAACCCGACAATCAGATAAGTTATTTTTATATATCATTTAAGTACCGATTTTATAAAATATTTATATTTGCAATCCATCCAGTGGTTGTTTAGACATTTCACTCAAATCCAGAAATGCCAACCTGCTGGTGGTGATAGAGAAACCTCTGGTTCACCAAAGTCAATAGGATTCATCTTCTTGGGACCATAACTGTCTGCTAATTCATCCACTAGTTTTTGAAATGTTTCAGGCTGGACCAAAATGGTTGAGTGACCCACTGACATTGCCATCCCTAGAGCCACAAAACATCACTAACAAGAAGTCCAGTGAGGCAAGAAACATGAGTAGTCAGATCATACAGGTTTTAGACAAACACCCGGGTTAGGCAAACTGCAAACTGTAAAACTATTGACTTTTTAATGTAAATATCCCTCACAGTTTACAGACCAACTCCCTGGGTTAAGTCAGACCTACCATACTTGCTGTAGTTACGTGTGTCCATAGTTTTTCTGAGCAATTCACTTCCAAATAAAGTGGAGTGATATTTAGTCTTGTTTACAACTTGATTTTCTGGCCACTAATGTTTGCTACTTTGTAAAAAACTGAAAAAATCTTTTAATGATTGTTTAAAAACACAATGCTTGCATATATTCTACTAAAACTCCTTTATCTCAGATAACAGTGGCTCAGATATATTATTAGACACAAATGATGATTTTATTTATGTGTGTATTGTGGTGAGTATCCATCATAGTTCATCTTTGTACAGAACGTGCTATCTGGTTCACTTCAGCTGTGAGGAGGCAGAGGAAGGTTATTAACATGGTGATTAATGCAGGCATATGGGAGGAACAATGCTGTGTTATGGTAGAGGAGAGGGAAATGATTACCTAATGGAGGTGTGTCCAGTGTGTTTCTTTAAAGCTGAAATGAAAAGAAGAGTCAAAGGCTTCCACAGGGGGACTGACTCAACCTGTACAGGAAATCAATCATCTCCACTAGACTTTATAAAATAATAACATGAGAAAACGGAAAGTAAATACAGGCAAAAGAGGCCAGCCTGTATCTGGGCCCGCTGTCTCTGACAGAGATTAAGCAGATCACATTTTTTTCACTGTGTTTTTGTGTGTCTCTGTATGTCTATATGTACTTGTGTGTGTGTGTTTGACTATGTTGGTGTGTCCATAGGCCTCACACACTCTCACAAAGCAAGTGGATGATAAGGAATAGCTTAATAGTGCTCATTAATGGAAGTCCACACTTTGCAGTTAGCAAAATACTTTGCATTTTTGGGTACATTTTGTCGTGTGGTGGTGTTATTTGTGCAGGTCAAGTGTGGGCCAATAGATGAAGTCACATCATGTTGAAATACTTTGAGTGCAGCATAGAAAAAGGTTCTTTATATGCTCATTATTTTGCCCCGACTGTGTTCACGCCTGTAGTTCAGTTCCCTCAGTCTAAACCAAAGAAAAAAATGATCCATTGTTTCCTTTTGGTTCTACTCCATTTAGGGTTCACGCTGACTTATTACAAACAAACCAAGAGTAGTAAACATAAAGTCACATGGACTGACAGGTAACTCATTCATTTGACAGTTTTCGTGACCTATTCTGCATCATTGGTGCTACACGGGCCCACAGGGAAAATCAAAACAAAATTTATTTCAGAGACCGACAGAAAGTGGCGCTGTGCTTACCAACGCTTGAAGTCTTTACTTATTTTCCCTGGTGGTCACAAAAACCTCACACAAAGAGAAACGGTTGGTCAGGAGCAGCAGTTCAGACTGTTACATGAATTTGTGTCTCATTGATAATGACAGAAGGGTGGAGACAGCAGACATAAATGAGCCATCTTGAGGAAATTGTTTCCAAAATCACTAGGCAAATTATGCACCACTGTTTAGTTGAATTTTAAATTCATGCAACTGTCACATATACGTGATCACTGAAGCTACAGACCCAGAGCAACAGAAACCTATTTTTTCAGCTTTTTCAGCTTTTTCACGTCTCACTGCATCGGTTTGATGACAGCGTAAACCACAGTAAACAAGTTAACATCCTAAAAAAATGTCCATTGTAGTGAAGGGCCGTCGGCTTACAGGGGTATCATGTGTGATTATAAGAGCTCAATACTAGTTTTGGTCCCAATGTGCACATGATGATGGTGATGATGTTGAACACATCTTTAAGCAGAGAGTAGGAACTAATCAGGGAAATCACCTGGAACACTCTCCCAGAAGTCAAAGCCAAATTACATACAGCATGCACTACTTATATATAATGTACTGCTTTTTTTCACGATACAAGAAATCAAAGTACTTTTTTCGTTTTGTACTACGAGGAGATACAAGACTTGAGCTGACAGATATCAATCACAAACTGCTAATTCAACTTCCAGAGAAAGCGAACAGCTTTCCCAGTTTTTTGTTAGTTTGTTTTGTGAGATTTCTACGGAACTTTTTTTTTATCTCCATCCACAATTTGTGCGTTTTGGGACAACTTAATCCCAAACAGCGATCTTACAAGTGAAGCCGATTCATTTTCCAATATCAATACACTGCGTCCTCAAAACCTGCTTAGAATTAGTGTGTAGTATGAAATTAGGACAAAGCTCAGGATAGACTCAGCTCTCATACGCATTACACATTGTGGTCTGAACTGTGCGTGACACACTGCTGCATCGATCCATTTCTCACTTTCAAAAAATGTATAATACCGCTGTGGTTACTCTCACTCCCATCACCTGCACGTGTTGTATGCAACATAGTGCAACACAGAGAGCCCATCTCCCTAGGGTGTGTCAAAAGTCATTCTGGGAAATGTAGGAAGTACTGTAGATGTTGTCAAGCCTGACTTAGGGTGGATACACCAAAATTGTAAATTATGCATTGAACATCACATACTGATGTCTCACAGTGAAATGAGTGGATCTGAATGTGGATTTTTTTCTCCTTGAGAATGATTTCCCTGAGGTAATCATGGGGCTTATTCCTTAGGTGCTACTTAAAGGGGGGAGCCTCTAGCACAGTGTTCGAGAGTATTCTTTTTTTTTTATGCCTTTTCTCCATCTTGACATGTCTTGATATTTTGTGAATGCTACCTGAAACCAGGGAACGCTACGCTTACGCTGTGACTGCCTTTGTAAAATAAATAAAAAATAAAAAGACATCATGTTTCTTTTATTGATGGAAGGTTGTCAAATTGTAGGTTTATTTGATTTATTTACTTTTTCATGAGGAATAATTAAAGCCATACCCATGCAATGTACAATATTTGACTTTCTTCACAAATCCGTAACTAATCACAGTCCTGTGCTCGATGAGATTATTTCAGATGCACAATGAATGTAGTCTACACATTCCTCTTGGTGGAGTGCAGGGGGAAGAAAATTTCCCTTTGACTGCCAGTGTTGCAAGTCTGAGGTGTAATTTTCTCCTTTCCATTTCAAGTTCAGCTGTGTGGGAGGCTTGTTATTCATGCAGATGTCACAAGAAAAGGCTCTCTCTCTGTTTCCTTCTTTCCCTCTCTCTCTGCATGTCTTAGCTGCCCTAATTCCTAGGCAAGTGCTGCAGTGGGCTGGTTCTGTTGGCAGTCCATGCCTTATTGTTTTCTACATCTTTAACACCTACGTAATGCATTTCATTAGAATCTGCTGTCAGTCCCTGTCCGTTCTACTTTATCCCATCACTCAGATTTTTTTTTTCTTTTTAAGGAGGTGGGGGATCTTAGCACCAAATAAACAACTAGCCTGTATTCTGTTGTCATGCATCTTCCTCCGTCTCTTGTCTCCGTGTTTCTTCCTCTGCCGGGAATTCAATTATCCCGGCTGTTGTTTTATGATGTTGTCGTGACATCCGATGACGGATTCATTATCTCATCTCCTCGCGTGACTGCGTAGTGGCAACAGGACTGTTGCTTCCTACACCTCTGCAGTATGCATTCAGCCTTACATCTGGACTGTGTAACTCTTCATCAGTGATGCTAGTCTGAAGTTTTTACTCTAGCCCTTGCGGACTTTCCCTCTCGATTAAAAAATGTTTAATGAAATAAATAATCTTCGGGAGTAGATACATTAAGGGACAGTAGTTCTGGTGGTTGTAAGGTGGCAGGATAATTCAGAAATTTAGGTAATGCTTTAATAAATCTGAATTAATCAACAGTGTGATAAAGAGAGATCTCCTGGAAAACGTCCTCTTTTTGTGCTTATTTGTGTCATACTTACCAACAGTTCTTTGCGGTTTTTCCTCATTTCCACCATTGACTTGAAGCTTGCACTCAGTTATGGAGAAATAATATATAAATATATCCGTTTGATGAATTATTTTTGCATATATTTGTTGAAAAAGTGCGACTCAAATGAAAGCTATGGGATTTATTTGCACAATGTTTTCACTTGTTTTTTGGCTCCTCGTTTTTTAAAGTTTTATTCATGAAAGGGCAGGTTCCTGGGTGACAGGAAGGTTGGCACACTGTAGTTGGGGAAAATCTTGCAAGAGCTTTGTGGCTCTGTTTTAATATGGAAAGTACTAACCTCTGCTGGGGTTATAAAAAGGTCGCAGACTGTTGCTGACTCTGGTGTCTTTGATCTCTGTCTTTTTTTGTCTTGTTAAAAATTGCACAAGACCTGAGAAGAACCTCATATAGCACGGCACGGTAGAGTATGCTAATTCACCGAGACTGTGTGCCTTTCCCTTCATTATGTACATTCTTTAATAACACTCTCTGTGTTGCAGGGAATGAGTTTGGCCATCCTGAGTGGCTGGATTTCCCCAGAGAGGGGAACAATCAGAGTTACCACTATGCCCGGCGGCAGTTTAACCTCGTGGATATGGATGACCTCCGCTACTGTCAGCTCTATGCCTTTGACCGGGACATGAACCGCACCGAAGACAAGTACGGCTGGCTGGCCGCTCCACCTGTAAGGACATCACACGCTCACTGTACAGCTTTGTTCAGACTCTCTCAATGACAAAGTCACATGCAAAATATAATGTCACTGCGCTATTTAGTCACATACAGAGTATTTAATAATTTCTACTGCCCCAACCATTACAATTATTCATAAATGAGATATCTCATATAAGATTATTTGTAATCTCAAGCCACCATCTTTACACACCTTTACAGTTTTCCTGTTTCCACATTGGGCAGGCAGATGGAGATAAATGCTCCATTAAGAGAGTTCATTTTGGAAATGTCCTTTTTCTCTTGCTGCTGTCAAGGTGAACAGTAATAGATTTCACTGTCATCCTGCAGCTTTTCTCTTTGCCTGCACTTGAATCCTATGGGGGGAAAATGATGTTTTTCTCTTGAGGGGCTGGTGGCAAAGTAAGGGGATAATGCAAATGGAGAATGTGGCTAAATTGACAGGGATTAAAAGTGAGTCTGTGTAATTGATTCAAAAATACCCTCCCACACACACTCCCGGGAGTCGTTTCCCAGATTAAAGCTACTTCACCTTCCTGTGTTACACTCTGACCCGAGTATTTCTCCTCATCAGACAGACAAATGCAGCAGAGAAGGAGATGTATAAGAGAAAGCATAATGAGAGACATGTCTGGTTAAAAAGGATCATTTCTATATATTGGTCTATCAGTCAGAAATGTGTTCTGACTTACTAGAACCTCTTACACCCTTTACAACTGGATGAAACAGAGCTTTGGAGGTAAGGCAAAGGAGAAGAAGAGCCTGGCTGATTTTTGAGCTCCCTTCTGGGGGAATGGGAGAGAATGCTGATCCCAAAGGATGCTACTGGCAGGGAAGCCGCATACATTTGGCACCAGTACTGACCTGCTACACATTGGGTGCTGTTTTTCTTGGCTGCTTCAATGTGAAACCATATAGTAGATGAGAGCTCTACAATATTTATTTAAGTGATCATCTAATTGTGTTCTTTCTTTGATTTATGACCTCAAAACATGTGTGAAATGATTCTGTTAATTATATAATGGCAGTCGGAAGATTGTCATTTACATTTTATGTAAAACTCTGGGCAGCTGGGAGGTAAAGAATTTACTCTGAACTGTTATTGATCGTAACAATAAATTAGGGTAGTATTTACATCTATGGAAGAGATGATGTGCATGTAATTAGTTCTCATGTGTTATTTTGCTATAATCATGAAATAGCAGATTTTATTTTTGGTCACACATGAGAAAAAGTTCTGTTGTAATATTAAGCTGCTGAATAATTATTCTGTGATCATCAGAAAGGTTTTGAGGGTTTTGTTTTTATGTCAAGATTCCAAAATAATGAGACAAACTGTTTTTAATTAACCTGAAATTATTATTTCATTGTCTCAGTACAACAAAGTTATTATCTTGAAATACAATTACTCTTTTCAAGTCCTGTACTCTCTGGACTTCCATAAAGTCCACCTGAAGGCGCCTGTATTCTGGGAAATTGTGGGCTGTCCTAGACAAAAGCTGATTCTATAAGAGAAAGGAGCTGAAATCTATCCTGGTTATGAATCAGAAACAATGGTCCTACATGTCACCCACCGACAGCACAGTTACAGTTTTGATGACCAAAGAGAGTCTGTGTCAAAATTCTGACAGGGGGATCACATACCAACAAAGTGCAGAGCAGGGACCCAGTGGGGATCAGGCACGGATCAGCTTGGGCCCTGTCACGGCCCAGCTGGCAAGTTTAGATGGCTGCTACTATATCTATGGTGGGCGCCACTTTTTAATTGAGTAAAAAACATAAAGCATTGCCAGCACTATGGCCAAAGCTTTTTTTTTTTTTTTTTTTTTTGCTGCATTTTCAAACATAAGTGGCCCAGACGGATGATATGAGGTGATGACATTTTTCTGCTTGTGTTTTTTTTTTGTTGTTCTTTTGACATTGTAGCGCTACCTTAGGCATTTATCACACAATCTGACACAAAAAAATTCTCAAAACTGATATTTTACTGTCCAACACAGCCTGCATTTTATCATATAGACCCATCTGGCACAATGTGACATAAGATCACTGTTAACAGACTAAGGCCTTTTGTTTAGTCCATATGAGTTCCAAATCTAAATGGGTTCAAGTCTGAATCAAAGTAAGCAAAGTAAGGCCTACTCCAAAACCATTTAAAATGTCAGTCTTTAAAGTTTAGAGACGTTAACTTGTTCTATATATATATCTATACATGCTGTATATCTATTCTAATATCTAAGATTTAAGTCAATGCACAGCACTTAGACAACCTACTTTACACAGACGTGGTCCCTTAGATTGTTTGTGTCACTGGTAATAAAACACCAGCTGGAGAGAAATATTTTTGACATTTTTATATTAGAAGTGACGAGAGGGAAGAGGTGGAGTCACAGTAGACACATAAATCAAATAGGCATTATGCAAAACTTAACCTCAGATATTAGGTAAGTGGTCTGAAGACCAGACTGAAGCCATAGATAATAAATCAGTTCCAGGGGTTTCTGTAGCTGACCCGCTCTCTGGTTTCAGACAGTGCTTGGAAGCAGCTAATGCAAAAAAAAAAAAAAAATTAAAAATAATGTCATTCAGAGATTGATCACAAAAAGACTGTAGATCTAACATGACTCACAGATGATGCCAATAACTGCTCAGAGATTCTGCTGTAATAACCAGAAGAGTCTGAATCGGCCTTACAGCATATCAATGGCCTTGCCAAGGTAATCGTGCTTCGTGGGAATATTCTATGACTTGGTTCAATATTTCAATGTGGTGGGAGGATCCAAGGGCATTTTGTAGTTAAAGTGAGAAGCAAAGGGGATCTGTCGACAGCTCTCCCTGTTGTCCCAGCTGCATGTGAACTAAACGAAAATGGAAATATGCAGGGACTTCCTGCTTAAAAGTGTGGTTTGTGCCCACCTCTTTGAAGATGTTCAGCTGTGAGCTTCAAAAGGCCAAACTCTGGACATGAACTGAAGCTCCTGTTAGTGCAGAGACAGCATCACTTGAGGTGTCCCCCTGTGATGAAAATGTAAATAAACCAGTACACACCAGTAAGCAGACTGTGGCATCCAGAGTAGTCTGTGTTCTTATACAAGCGTTACTTAACTAATATTGAGGTCATTGGATATTACTCTACAATTTGGTCACATTCCTTAAGCAAACTTCAAGGCGCAAGTCAATTTTTGACCTCTTATCCAGTAGCTACATCTTCAGATGTATTTTCAATGTCTCCTGTCTCGTCGGAAACCTAAAATGTTTGCCCAGGGTGAAGCCAACGTTTAAAAATTCAATTTTTCCACAAACTGTGCCGGCTGCACCTGCAGCTGATTTAACTTCCAGTGGAGAAAAAGGAGTAGAGAGGAGGGTCGCAGTTTGTGGAAATATTGGATATGAACAGTGGTTTTTCAAAAATATTTGTGCTGAGGTCCCAACTGGGGCTACCGTAGACATTTACCCAGCTCGCACTGCCTGGTTTCACCAAAAAAACAGTTGTTTCAGGTCAGATTGGTGCTGCAGGCAGTGAAACAAACACAAACTTAACAGACTCCTGACATTGTGTCAAACTCGAAGACGCTGCTTTCTTATCAGGCGACCATATGTTTGCATCTTAAGGGGATATTTTTCTTGGTGCACACTTGAAAATGAGTAGTTAGATAATAATTTAGAATTTTCTGACAAACATCAACATATTCTGAATATAATCACAATCATTTTCACCACCAAGTCAGTTGATTGCATTTACATTTATTTATTTATAATAAGAAGGCAAGAACATTTACTGTATAAGCTCATTGGGTCACAACTTGATGAATGCAGCTTGTATTTGTTTTCCAATGCTAAAGCAGTTACAGCCAGCCAGAGGAGCTTGGCATCGCTCCAAATTTGTGGACTTCTCATATAGAAATGGACTTGTTAAAAGACTCCAGACTGTCAGCTCTTTCCTTAACCTCCATCCTCTCTGCCGGTCCAGTTGCAGGGGTGCTTATCTCCTCGTTCAGCCGTGAATATGCTGCCCTGAAATTGGCTTGGGGAACAAGGCACTAAAAATAGGGGGTTGGGTGACATTGATAATCTCTGCTAATGACACGTTAACAGTAGCTCGCTCCACAGGAGAGTGGCGGCTTTATCATGTGCAGCTGTCTAAAGCTGACAGTGTGAGCCTCGCACTACCCTGGGCCGCTGCTTTCTGCTGATGAGTGCCACCTGAAATTTGATGTGGGAGTGTTACTCAGCCTGTTGGAAATGTGTAGTCCACTGATATAATGTGCCCCATTATAAGTCTCTAAATCCAAGATGAGAAAGGTAATGACTATTCATGAAGAAATATTTTATTAGCTTTTTTTTTCTCTCCCTTCTCCCCCTCCAGGCCTTTGTCAGCGCCAAGCATGAAGAGGACAAGGTCATTGTGTTTGACAGGGCAAATGTGCTCTTTATCTTCAACTTCCACCCCAGTAAGAGCTTCCAGGGCTACAGGGTGGCTGTAGAAGTTCCAGGAAAGTATCCTTTCAGCCCTTTTCTGTCACGTCACTGCTCGTTTCCTTTAAATCTTCAGACACTGGATTTCCTCTGTCACGCCACAGTGCACACTCCCTGTGCCGCTCAGAGTAATGATGTCTTTGTTACTTATTTTATGCAATAACACGACTAATTTTTTGAGCTTGACAAATTCACAGCACATGTCTGTTAGAACGGTCAGAGAGATGAAAAGATGGGAAGTACATGACCGTGTGCACATTAACACTTTTAAAGCTCACAGAGCGTACATGAACTTTTTTTGGGAGGGCTTATATCTGTGCAACACTTTGGGCGAGTGAGAGTGAGATAAAGTAGGTCAACAACTACTTAGTACAGACATGAATGGTCCCCAGTGGATAAATCTTATAAACTCTGGTTTCATCTAGCACCACAAACAAGTCCAAATTTCCACTTGTGCAGCACTTCATTACAGGACTCTCTAAAACAAATGACCACATTCCCATCAGATCAGCTGTACTCGCTAACATTATGGTGCCATTAGTCTGGCTATATAGACATTTAAAGGATAAGTCTAGCAATATTCTGTATTTTTGTTATTGTCAACAAACCCTATGAAAAGACCAAAACCAATAGCGCAATAGATTAGTCCGTCTTTCAATACTTTCCTACTTCCCCAGCCTGGGGACCCACCTCTTTGTTTCTATTGAAGATGTTAATCTTGAAAAACGGGTCATGAATATATTGTTTATATAGCTTTTTTTTAAAAAAAGCTACTCTGAACAGCTAAACAGCTGAACACTGAGTTTCAGCATTAGTTTCTCAAACAGGAGTACATAGGGCATTTTAGGGGACTATTCTCAGCTGCGGATTTGAATTGCTAACCAGTAGTAACTCCAGCAGGATGGTATTTGTGAGATTGACTCAAAATAAATTACAGTGCCCGTGTTCGTGGTAATGAAGGGACATTTCACCCAGTGCAACAGTGTGGCTCACTGATGTGTTTTTAATAGTTTTTGTACAACAATGGAGCTCTGTGGCACAGAGGAATACGATATATCAGACTACACAGACATTAGTCTTCACATGTGTGAAGCAGGTTTATGTCACCAACCGACCTCACCAGTCATCTTCACTACTAACTATTGATATGAATTTAAAGGCTGGACGTGGCTCAAAAATGAATCTACCACAAAATTTTCCGGCATTGAAGACGCAAAAAATCACCTCTGAGAAAATGCATTCTTCTGGTCTGAAAATCAGAGATCTAAATACTGTGTCAGACTTGTTTAAAGTAAATGTAATTTATAAAGACCCGCAATTCAAATGCCAGTGTTTTCTCTGAGGGAAATACTTTTGTGATATAATTTTAGCAGTCACTGTTGAGAGGAATATGACTCAGTTGTTTATAGTGGTGTCGTTATGCTATTAGGGAGAAATAATAGCAGAGCCCAGTGATTCAGAAAGCGCTCTCTTTAGCAGCATTGGCTGTCTGTCTTCTCAGCGAGCAGCGCAGAAAGAATTTAATGAGTCCCACAGTTGTGATTACAGCAGGCTTAATGATCAGGGATGTGAAGGGGGACAGAAAGCTGACAGATTTGTATTTATTATAACGGACATCCCTCTCTTCTGGGGCCCACTGAAGCTCAAGGCAACAGTTTCCCGGATGGGTCCGACGCTGTGTTGCTTTTTCAGCTATGACTTAAATAATGTGATGGTGAGTCCAAACACAGACAGAGTTTGTTAGTTTTCTCTGGATACCAGCGGTCCAAATCACCATACATGAGCAATTCAGTTTCAAATTAAGATGATTATATTGGCTGACAATGATGCTGTTAAACAGCAGTTGTTCCTTTTGATTTTCTATATTATTTTTTGGTTTTCAATTAGATGGATGAGTTGATGCTTCTTGTGAATTATAAAATAAAATATTGCTGTGAAAATGTAGTGAAATATCCTAAATGAAAAAGGTTTTAATGCAGTATCAGCCTGATGTGATCATTATAATAACAAGCTATTATAATAGCTATAAGCTATTATAATATATATCTAATCGTTTCAATGAGGATTTCATTGCATTTCCCCTGGTTATTATATTATCTGGCAATTATTATATTGTATATTGTTGTATAGATGTTTAGGTTGTAATGTCACTGACTGCCTGGGTAGAATGATTATAACAGTGGATCAAAAACAACACAAAAAGAACATCTCTAATCTCTATTGCAACTTAATCAACATCTTAAAAAACAACAAAAAAAACAAACATGTCATTAAATATGAATAGTGAGATAGAACAAAAATCAAGTTTATTTGATGATTAAAAAAACACAGAAGTAACCCCTAATCTCTTAATATCATGCATTAATTGTAAGCTTGTTTGATGTGCAATAATTGTACGTTCTGTTTTTTCGGCTCTGCCTTGATGGGGTGAATCTTGGGCACACCACTAATAGCCTTGCTGCAGTGTCTGTAACACCGTTTTTGAGGGTTTATTTTCATTTAGATGGAACCACATCTTTTCCTCCTGGTGCTTCTTTTGATGTTTAAGGAGAGACCTCAGACACTGGGTGGGTTGAGAGGAAATGCAAATAAATGTGAGGGCAAAGCTCTGGCTGTCATTATACAGAGAAGCAGTAAACACATAAAGGCAAATGTGCAGTGTGTGTGAGGAAGGTAAATGCGCCGTGCGTATGAGGAGATGCAGATCCTCCGATGGGAATGTGTGCAGAGGATCCAATTAGGGGAGAAGACAGATGAAAGTGCCACTCAGAGGCAGAGGAGGTAAACAAGACAAGCTCAAAGAGTCCAAAAGTGCTTTTTCATTACACTCAGCTGTCATATACTTAAACTTACTTCTACCTGTGTGAGGGTCAGGGATGTCACTGTGGAGCCCCACACCACTGCTGTATCTGGAAATAATAGCTTGATGCAGCTGACGAGGCTGTGCACCACCGAAAATGGATCCAATACAGGGTGTTATTTCTTTTGGCAATATGGCAACTGCCATATTATATCAGAGGGTGTCCCTCTCCAGCAAAGAGAAGGGAAAAAAAAAAACACTTTTAAGATACTTTTTGCTGGCCTCTTCACATGCTATGTGACTGCATGATGTTATAGATGGATCTTCTGGTGTTTTCTGTTTTTGCTTCTTCTACAATGTTATTTCACTACTAAACTAAAAGATAAGCAGAATATTGCCCAGTTGCAGCTCTGTTACTACATTACTGTTACTACAACGTTTCAGTGTTGTGGTTAATTATAAATGGAAACTCAAAATAGACAAAACAGTTGTCATTGAAACGCTGAAAAGAATCCAAAGTTGACGCTGTTCAGATGTGTTATAGCTAAATAACAGCTGTGGTTTTAGTGTCTGGGGTATAATGTAAAACTGAAAGTCTGCTGCCTTAACTTTACAATGAATGAATAACAACTCAACTCAATATAGTCATCATCTCTCAGTACCAGTCCTTAGTTGGATGCACAGTGACTGTTTGGCCTCTTCATATTTTTAGACAAGCTTTTATTTTGCTTCTCATTGTCCTCTTTTGAATTATTTCTTTTTTACTCTCCACGGAACAGGAGAGAAAGTGAAGCAAAGCACCTCACCGTAAATGTCGGCCATTAAAATGCAGTCAACGTCAGCTTTTTGACAGGCACTCAAACCATCAGTGTTTTTTATTATTTTCTCTCTGACTCGTGGTGGACACATTCTTCAGGCACTGGGCTTTATCTGGCTGGTTAGAGTATTTGAAATCCCAGTTGGATCCTGTCATGAAGGCTGTACCTGTCAGGGCAGATTGGTCTTTGATTTACACTGTGCCAATATTCAGTTGAGATTGTGTCAGGTCATCATTCTCCTTTTCTGTCCGAGCCGTTCCTTGAATGCCGTTTGGAATAATTCAACTACAGGTGCAGTGATGCTAACTAGAGTTCAGAATAAAATACACACAGGTGTGCATAGATTGGAATAATTTACTCTGATAGTATCTAGAATGTACCGCATAAAGTTTAAAATAAGTCACATATGCATATTTTCTTTTTTTTTGTGCTGTGTGATACATCAAGATAGATTGCATAAACAAAGTTGCATTACTTTTCTCTGCAGATTCTAACTCTAACAGATATCATCCACCAACACCCTCATCAATCCAGAGGCTTAATCTGTGTTTCCATATGTTGGCATGTTCAAAAGGGTGTAGAGGAGCTGCTATTTCAGGCATCCAGGCATTAAAGGAACGCTCTAGTTTATTATAACTATGGTCTTATTATTGTAATAAAACTGTAAAGCTAAAGGCTGTTAAACAGTACTTTTAGGTGTCGTGCTCTTTATACAAAGTGATAGACATCCTGAAATGAATAGTCTTTAAGGGTCTCACTTTACATCAGTTTTTATGAGTTTCAGCTGCTGGTTAGCTAGACAGGTCTCTTATTCCTCTGTGACATAAACTGTTTCTACCATTTATTCCACTCTGATGTAACCCGCACCGGCTGAGCAGAAGGCAGAGAAAAGTCAACTCTGAAAAGGCAAGATACGGTATTTACAATGCTTACAAGGCCATGCCACATTCTTCAGATGTGCACACACATCTCGCTCAGCTCTTGTTCACCCACGCCAGGGTGCTATTACTTTCATAAAGCCAGAAAAAACGACAAGCTGATGGAGAAACTAAGTGGTGGTTTGGTCTGCAATCATGGTCATGGCCAGATTGTTTTCAGGTCATCAATGGCTCTAATCACCAAGCCTAAGACTGTCTTCTTTTCTTTCTGCTCATTGGGCAAAATTGATTGTGTTCTTAAATATTCTCCTTTATTCACAGAGGCTGTATTGATTACAATACTTTACAGCTGAACGGCGAGCGGTTGTTGCAGCCGTCTGTAGCCACTAACAAAGACGTAATCGCTCAAAGCTTCCAACTACCAATTTGTGCTGGTTCTCGCTTCCTTGCAGGGAAGTTTGCCGGGGAACTCTGAATTACTGTAACTACGCCTCATTTCCAAGGCACTCTGTGCCGCAGACATGCACACACACAGCACCCATGCAATCCACAAGACTGCGAATGCACAGCGAGCAGTGTGAAGATGCATTGTATTGTTACTAGCATTCCAAATCAAAGATTTGCAGTTCACAAACATTTTCCATGCACTGTTAGAATTAGTTGTGCAAATGTGAAGGTTTTCATTGTTTGTGTTAGGATTAACTTTTGAAATCACATTTATCCTCAGTTTCCCAGTAGCCTTATAACCCCTGAGAGAATATTTCCATATTCTTCTGATAGTTACTGTAAAACCTACATAACAAAATGAGTTTGTTTTGTCAATATAACACCATACAGGTGAGTAGAGCAGATGAGGTGTGGAGGAGGAGGAGGATCTTCCTCCCCAGCAGAAACAATGCACAAGGCAGCACTTCTTTTTAATCATCACTATCAAAGCAGACAAGCAGGCAGCAAAAGTGGAATTTCCCCGGCTCTGGGGCAGAATGAGGCAGTGTTTGAGGATCACACTCAAACTCCAGAATATCGCCTATGGGGAGATGAGGTGATTATTCAGCCAGCCAATTAGGGGTGTCTGCTGCTCTCTCCTGGTGTTTGTTACAGTACCACTCCTTACAGCTCCTGTCCTCGAGGGACAGGAGTAAATAAAGGATTGCACAGTTGTTTATGGGTATTCACATTAAACATGGACATCAGCCTACTTGTGTTGGCTACTAAGGATTACTGACTGGCATGAGCAAGGCTAAAGTTTTCCTGGAGAAATGTTTTCAAAAATATATATATATTTATGTACACACTTGTCAAAGTGAACATTCTTGCCTTTTAAATCCTGCTTTTAAAATGTCTTAAATATTTCCTCTGACATTAATAACAGCCTTGTAACTGATTCCGACATCCATCCTTTTTACGTTTTGTCAAGCAACCAGATGGGGACCGTACTAATGTCAAGTAGTCTAAGAAAGGGAGGAGGAAGTCTATCCGGAAAATTGTTTCATCAGACAGACTTTGAGAGCTCTTTCCTAACAATTTAGATATCACATTAGTCAGTATTCTGCATTTACCCCTGCTGAAGGGCATAATTCATCATGTAATCAATTTGATCCTGCACTTTTTGTAAAAATGTGAATATATGCCAAAGCCCTCAATGGAGCATATGGCATGATTTATTTCATGTTATCTTTCAGTTCTTCAGTGTCTGGGCATCCTTATTCAGAAGCGCAGCTGAAAGATTGTCCAAAAGGAATAAAGAAAAGGGGCCTTCATTCACCGACAGTACAGACACCTTTAGTATACAAGACCAAGGTCAAGACACCTATAAGTGCATGAGCCATATACCGTACATTCCACATAAAGCATACAGTATTTGTATAGGAAAATAGGTCAGACTGCATTTTCCAGATGAGAAAAAATGATACAGTGTTTGGTAGGTTAGTATCAGACCTAAATAGAGTTAGAGATACCTTCTGTGGCCTCTACTAAATATTAACCTGAGTGGGATGAATACCTCAGCGGCCATTTATGTGTTATTTTGTTCTTAATTTAGGTCCATTTTGAGTGATTTACTCTCATTTGACATTAGTGAGTCCTAATTTTTTATCTGTTTCAAAAAAGCTTAATTATTCCACTGTGATTCAAAGTTGTAAAACAATAAAACATGCAAAGTCCTATGGGAGTGGTTATTTTTTATAGACACTGTATTTTGTGTATTCATTGTCACTCATTTGGATCACTTTTTTGATTTAATTCATTATTTATGCAGTGAATAAAATAATTAGACAGGCAGGCAGGATGGTTGAGCCATGGCTGAATCGCTTTTGTATTTATGTTCATTTCAGGCACTGTTCTCTTTTTTCTGTTAGTGCTCCGCACTGTCACTTTGTAGTGCTGCAATGGGGAGATGAATGCTGATGGATGTGAGGATTTCAATGAATATAAACCAGCTGAGCACTGCTAAACCAAGTCTGCACACCCAAAGCGCTGGTGATAAAACCTTCTCTCGTGCTTCTTATGTCTTAGATCTTATAATCTAGTTTCCCACTGCTATTGCGCCTTAACCTCAATCTTTGTCAGATACAAAATCAAGCTGGATTCAGATGAAGTTCAGTATGGCGGTCACGGACGGCTGGACCACAACACAGAGTTCTTCACAGAAGCCCAGCCCTTCAACGGTCGCCCCAACTCCATCCTGGTAAATATTTTATTTTTTTGACTCATCAAAGGTCATCTTTTGTTTAACGTCATCGAGTCCTAAATATGGAGTATACTCCAATTATAAGTCCAGGGCCATTGTAGTCGAGTCCAGTCTCCAACCCACTTTTCTAATAACCTATGCTGTATCATCATCCCACTCTGCATACTGATTCTAACATGATTGGAAGATGTTGTACATTCACACTGACAAAGTGACTAAATTAAGTGTACTCAAAAATGTCAGTATGCATACTAAATGATTTTTGAGTGCACTGTTGATGGACACCATTGTCCCACAATGCAGTGCACATATGTTATGGAAGAGCTGCTCACAGCTGAAAAACATCAAAAGCAGTTGTGGGTGGTGATGAGACAGCTCCTGAAATATCTCGGAAAATAGGAAATGAAGGATTACAACTTTGGACAAACATTTTTCTCTTTGTTGTGTCCAAATGTATTTTGCCTGTAGCTTAACAAAGTCAAAGTCAATCTCACATTATTATAAAATGCACAAAAGGTTTGGGGGGGCTATTGCAGCCTGTAATAATTCATTTAGATCAGGCTATAGTGCATTTGGTTAGGGACATCCACGTAAAGGTTTAATGCGCCTTCTTGATATTTTGTATTAATTAATATATCACTATGTTAGTATGTGTGGATTATGTAACATATATCATGTAAACTGTTATAGTAAAGATTGACTGTAATCTAGATAGCTCTGGATCAATGGACAGGAATTGAGCACTATATCCCAGTTGACACTGGGGGGGCAGTGACCCCTCCCCTGCTTCCTACCTGCCTACTTCTGACGTCTTTGCTCTTACAACACGCATCTTCAAAACTTAGCATTCATTGTGATCAACGACGCACCTGTGGAGTTTTCTGACTGCATCTTGCACAGTTGTGACGCTATTGCGTTGACAAATTCTGTCCAAAGACATTATAAACACCTGGCGAAGTACTCAAAACTACTTTCGTGGTAGTTCCCGCGACAATAGGCGTCTTCAGGACCACATTTTGGCAGGATGACACACACACACACTCTCTCGCTCTCTCTCTCGCTGTCTCTCTCTCACACTCACTCACTCACTCACAAAGTGTACAATACCAGCCACGTGATGTCTTGCTGTCAGTATATTAATATTTTAGCCTTTTATGTTTCATTTTTGATATCACAAATCAATTTAATTAGCCCGAAATGGAGTTTTCAGTGAGAGGATCCTTCAGAGACATTCTAATGAGGTTTAAGTGTGTTGTCATGAAAGAAGGCTGCCTGTTCTGGCAAAAAGCCACCATCTCCCTGGTCTGGGACTCTCAGCTTAACCGCTGCTCTATAATTTAGTATCTTCCTCATTAATGTGATTAGCTTTTACAGAATTACTTTGCAGAATTCAGAAAATGATCAAATATGGCTGCATAAAAAATAAATAAAAAAGGCTACATCCGTCTATCGGGATGGTATCCATTGTTTGTGGATTCTCCACAACATTAGGCTTTGTTTGTGAATATCATATTTGGCTTTGATGAATTTTACTCCGCTCATGCTGGCAGTTATCCTGGAGTCATTGAGCGTTATGTGAATCTGATATCTACAGCTCTTTCAGCTTCTCCTGCAAACAATGTGCATTATTCATGGTGTTAGAACTTACCTTTTCATGTGCACGCCTCTTAAACTCGCGCGGCGTCACAGAGGGGAGAAAAATATCTGGGAGAATGAACCACTGGGCTTCCATCATGGAGACTGCTGTAGGCTAATAGCATGAACTAGGTCCTTGAAATATAGAAAGAAACACTGATGTGCATTTTAAGCAGAGTGCTCGAGGATCTTCCTCATGTTTGCCTCCTTGCCTCCATTTTTTCTTGATTAAAATGCTGAAAAGCAATAAGATGTTTATGAATAAGGTCAGGGATGAATTAGTAAGCATCAGCGCTGATATCCAAGCACTCCAACTGTAACTCGGCTGATTGCATGTGTTAGATCTTATGTTAATGAATCCAATTAATGCGCGAGGACAGTGATGTCTGTGAAGTGGTCTGCACAGTCATCCTTCATCTCCTTCTGTGGTTTTTCAGTTTGTTTAGTAAAATAATAAAAAATCTCGAGGCAGTACACTTAAGCGGTTTCAGTTAGTGCCAAAGTTTACGTAGCACCTGATGAGGTGTTTGTTTATCTGAGCTCAACTTCAACCTCCTCAGATCAGTAAAAGGAGCACTTTTATGCATCAAAAATGTTCCCACCGCTATTTAGAGCATCAATTTAGCATTATTCAACCCAAGTTAAAAAGCACACTTTCACACAGACAGTGATCCTCCATCATATTAGCTTAGGTTTCATCAGTTATGGTCTCAAATTCCACATTCTCTTAAATCTTTTCTAACTCTTATTAATTCAAACACCACTGCTTCACCCACGTCCCTCTTGGCCAAAATGTGAAGTTTAGTTAACAAGTCATCTGCTAATGTTGGCACCATCATGGATTAATAGGGAATGAAAGGGAGTGAGGGGAATGGGGCCGACAGGGAGGGAAGGAGCAGGATGAGGACCCCCCTGCACATACTGTATCTCCTTTATAGGCTCCCTCATAGAGATTGCACAGTGAGACTGTAGTCTTGCATAAAGATGCTGCTTCTCATCCTCCTCTTCACACCTACCTGGTTATGACAAGAATAATCAGACAAGAGCCTCTGCGGGGGCTGCGAAAGGTGCCCACACCATCCATGTTTTATTTAACAACTGTTGCTTTCAAAGTCTGCGCAAACTTCTTCTCTCCTGTCTTTTTAATGGGTCTGTCAGTTCTTCAGCTTCCTCGTTACTGAGCGATAATAAACTCTCATATCCTCCAAGAATGCATCACTCCTCAGACTGAGAGTGCACGTAATTGGATGGAGCCAGTAGAGTCGAGAGCATCACGGTGGCTCAGAAAGCTGTGGCGACCATCGTGTGACCGTAATGCCATGTGTTTACAAATCTGGCCCTGGACCTTTAAGTAAATGATTTATTTTACCACCAATAAAGCTATTTGTTAGGAAGTGTAAACCTTATTTAGGATGTGGCACTGCAAAAGTACCAACTTATTCACATTTTCCATTTTTAACTGGTTCCTGTTAAGTAAGTAGTAAGTAATTTAAGTTTAAAGTATCTTCTTTATTCCTAAAATAAAACAATCTGCATGTATTATTTAGCACTAATTGATAAGATCCATGTCAGTGACTTGTTCAAATTAAAATGCTAATATCAGTTTTGGGTTGTGACTAAGCACAAATGGAAAGGATATTATTAGTTTTAGCAGCAACTATTAAATAGACCAGTGGTTCCCACTCTGGGGTGCGCAAGATTTATCACATCATTGTTCATTTATTGTGTGTTTTTAACAACATTTTAATAAAATAAATAAAATCCCCGTATTAAAAACTGTAATATTCAGTTATGCTGCAGCTAATGACGTGACAACTCACGGTTGCCGGTTGTCATAGTAACACAACTAATTTTCTGGGTCAGTTTTTCAGGAGCTCAGTGGTCAGAAAAACAGTGTCGGTCAGAGCAAGGGATTGAAAAGTTTGACCTGGTAATCGGAGCTCAAAGTAATGCTGATGCATCTCAGCACGTCTTCTTTTGTTTTGTTTGTTTGTCGTTGTGCACCTTGAATATGAGCCCATTTTAATTTAATAGAAATGAAAGAAATAATATATTAGCATATGTAATTGTATTCATCTGGTTAGTACATTTTCTGTCTTTAGCTTTACAACGCAGCTGTTTTATCAGCGAAAAGCTCTAAAAACCCACTGCAGCTGGTGATCATAGTGGAGCATTTAGCAGCTAAAGAGCCAGATCATTTCCTCAGGAGTTGGTGGAGACTAAACTAGAGTGAATACTGGACCTACATTGATCAGACAGAAATAAAGACTCCAAATGAAAGTTAATGTTGCTGAGTCACCGCTGAATGTGTGAATGTGCAAGTTCACCATATCAATTTAAAAAGGTGATGATATAAACACATACTTGTTTCCCCTTCCCCCAAGTGGCAAAGAAATCAGTTATTTCAGATTTAATATTGATATAATATTATATAATTAAATACAAATAAGATAGAAACAGTAAGCTTCAGTGAACATATGTGTATGAATGTTATATTGGGCGATGGTGGCTCAGGTGTAATGACCACGGAAACACTGAAATAGACAATACTCCTTAACATATAATACATTTTTCCAATTACAGTATCCCTAATATATTAGTACCATATAAAACAAATTTGAATTGTTGCCAGTTTATACATACTAGCGAGTATTACATTGCACATATTTATTATTGACTGTAAAAGCAACTGAAGTGTCTTTAAGTGTTTGATGTAGCAGATTTATAATGGTAACAGCATTGTTTAAAAAAAGAGCAGGGTTTGTAAGTAATAACAAAAGAATCAGCACTTGGGCTCATTTCATTTTACCCCTGGTAATATGAAGAGAATGAATGTTTCAACAGCTATGAAGCCATGAAGCTGAATAAAAACGATGAAAAATGCACTCTTCTCTTTATGCAAATATAAAATGTTGCAGCTAAGCTTTCATCTGAGTGAACTGACAACTTGATATACTCAGCAGAGCATTTCATGAAAATCTCACATATCAAGAACTAGGACCATACATATTGAATGATTACAATTTATTAATTTAGCAACACAGAAGCTTAAATAGTCAGGGACTACAATGCCCCAAGTGTGAAAATTTCTTTTAGGTTAACCTCTCCTGGTATTTCTCTTATTTACCGTTTTTTTTTTTTTTTAGTGTTATAATGTCAAAGACATATAACACTCAGGAGCACTGATGAATAATTAGCCGCTTCAAAACCGTTAAACTTTGCATGCATCAAAGGGGTTGTCTCCTTTGACTGATTCACAAAAAGAAATTAAGCTGAAGGGAGGAAGAGAAAGAAAGTGAGGGAAACTTAGCAGGCTTGTAGTCAATGATCAAAAGACATACATTTCCATCCGAAACATCTAAGTCCTGATTTTGAAGTGTGAACTAACAGAGTAAAACTGTGACAGGACGTTGAGAACCTGCTCCACACTTACACATTCAAATATACAGTACTGCTAAATCCTTGTACACATACTGTAGTTACTGTATGAAACTTGCATCAATTTGTAATCGTGAGCATACAGTAAGTTTATGGTATGTGAAGCAGATCACACATCATTTTTACTGTATTTTTATTCATCTATTTTGTGTAAAATAATTAAAAGCTTTTTTTTTATAATAGTTTGTAGTGCAAATGTACAACCTGGGTGTTTCATTATTCCTATTAGTTATGAGAACATAACACATACTATACAATTTGTGATTGTGGTGATATCACTGCAACAGAGTTCAGTTTCAATGTTCATACAACCAATAAGAACGATGGCCGAAATTAAACTAAAAATTACTCAAACTAAGACCCAGGTTGTAAAGAGAAACATATATAATCCTTTAATTGAGTCTTGACCCATCCAAGTTTGTGTTATCAGCCAGATCCTTGGCCTGCTAAAGTACAACCTGCCTGAAGTACAACCTGCCTAAAGTACAACCTGCCTGAAGTACAACCTGCATGTACAGAAGTGCTTACAGGGAGTTGATCCTTGTTAAGTGAGTAATGGAGCCAAGCAGGGACATGTCTGAAGACGGTCTCCAGCCTGCACAGATAGTCAGGCTTTGCTCTTGCCTGTAGCCCGGGTCAAGAGACAGAAACCTAGTGGATGATATATTCCTGTGAAGCACCTCATGAATCCTTCATCAGTGTGTTTGAACATTGATCAGGCTGAGCATTAGCCCAAAGGCTGGACTGTAGGCTCTTGAAGTGAGCTGAAAATCCCAATTCTCACATGAGAGTGTGATATGAACCGATACAAGAACATCCATAAGACAAAAGAAGTGAAAAGAAGGACAAACTGCCTCGCCTAACTTTCTACGAACATGTATTTCGAAAACAAACTGCTTTGCTTTCTCTTTATCTCAATTTGTTTTTGCAGTACTGATATTAACACAACAAATTGTCAGATTTGCAAAGGTTCTGTTGTACAGTAGCTGCTGTTGGATCTGACTGCTGGTAGTAACTGCTGTTGCTTAGATCTGAAATGTGGCTTATGAGTGTCTGCCGATGGAGTGGTAAACACCTACTCCAAATGACTCATCAGAAAGCAGCAGAGGCTTTATGGACATATTCAGACAAATCCAGTCTGTTGCTGTAAGACCAGGGTTGCTTGTTGCACATCGCCTTCACAAAACGCTGGCAGCAGAATTTGTGCTACGCTGATGAGAATTGTGTCTGACATTATGCCTGAGAATTTTATATTAATATTGGGTGACTGAATGTGTGACCTAAATTAAATCCTAACATAGGTTAACCGGGAATGTGAAGTCATTAGTTGCGGGAGCAGCTATGGGTTAAAAAACCTTTTAAATGGGGGTTTCTCATATGAAACTATATCAATAAATAGCTGCTATTTGTAACTGCAAATAGCCTAAAGCCATGGATGAATTATGAGACAATGGGCCCTTGGATACAGACATGTCCCGACGTCCTACATCCCTCCTACATAGAAGCAAGCCGCAAGACTGAGAGAGACACCAAACATTTACAAATTACGCGTCCATTTAATCTGTAGTTGTTTCTTGTCTCTTTCTGGTTGTTTTATGTCTTTTTCTGCAAAATAGAGGTTCTGGTCCAGGGGCACTGGGCCTGTACCTGCTAAACCCATTCAGTAATCCATTCATGATACTAATAAGCCAACTACCTATCACCTTCTGACTCTGGTACGGGGTCAGGAGGGGGGCCAGTCAGATTCCAGAGGGTCCTGTGCCATCTGTGGCCGTCCCTCTGGCCCCGCCCGATCTGCCAGGGAGATCAGCAGGGTGATCAGAGATGATCTTACTGATTGAGTGGAGTAATATTTGTTTAAATGACCAGCTAAGACTCTTGAGACTCTTGAAACTGTTGAAACTCACAGTGAATGTGCCTCACTTTGAGCCTGGGCAAATGTGTGTCTGATCGTGCCTTTCCGTTGACTTTGTATGCAATCGTGCTTCCTTCGCCTCGGGTTCTGTCTGAAAGCCACATTACAAATGTTGTTATGTCTGTGATACACCAGGAAGCTGTACCTAAATATTAACCATCTAGTATACTGTGATATTTTATGATTGCTATTGTGACTGTGTGTGTTCCGATAACTCTGAACCACAGCGTCACTCCTTGGCTCTATTCCCATGTGTCGTAAATATAAGATGACCCTCTGGTCCTGTGTTTGATGAGAGTGTTTCTGAAAGAAAATGTAACATAATGGTAAATATTTGATCCCTTTTTTAATTGTCTGGTGTGAATTATTAGTGTTGATGGGTAATCTGGGATATCTAATTTATAACACCTTCATGTTGTAAGGAGTAATATGTTAATTAGAATGTCTTCCACTAATTGCTGTGCCAACACTTGGGACTTTCTGCTGCTCTTTGTTCACAGATTGATTTAGAATTTGTCACTATTGCTATCTATTTGGTGGAAATAAAAGCTGTTGACATATTCCAGGTTAGGCGCAGTGGTAGCTTTTGTCTAAACAGGTGCAGTGATTCATTCTGCCTTCGCTTCTCTCTGCGGTGCTTCTGCATGGAGACTCCCCCACTGTGACTGTTTAATTAGTCACCAATGTCTGTGTCAGTGTTTCAGCGCCGGGCTGCTTGACTCCCTCGGTGACAAACTGTTGCCAAAGAAACACATCCACAGCAAGCTCAGATCCACTGATGCCGAGGGGCGGCTTGAAGAGTTCATGGGGTGATTGAATTGTTTACAGCTCTGCTCTTTTTTTCAGGTTTCTGTTGGGAAATATAGCATCATTTATGTCTGCTTGGCTCTTCCTTTGGCATAAATCGGAAATGACTAATGGTACACGGTGGCTCCTTGCCTCCAAACGACACTGTGAATATCAAAAGGATTGATCAAAGACTTTATTAGCTACACCGCTCCAAACTAACACCCTCACTAGGATTTCTTTGTACTGTATATATAAGAAATCTGACATTTCCAGGCTTGGTTCCTTCTTTTTTTTCATGGTGTGCTTGTGTTTTGCTGACATGTTTTTTCTTCAACCCACAAAAACTCGAGAGATTCTTTTAGCTCAGCGTATGCCCACTGGCAGATAGTATCTTCACAGAATCCTAAATTTACAGTTGATGCACAGCCAATATATATAGATGATGAAACACACAGTTATTGCATTGATTGGAGAGTTCAGAAATAAAAATTAAGATTTTTTTTTTTTTTTTTTGCACCCACTTTTTGATATTTTGCTCATTTGGGGATAGTTCACTTGATTGCACAAGCTTTGAACGCAATGTAATTTTAATTATGTGAACTTGAGACCGATTAAAGCACTGATCAAGAAATTTGCTGCACCAACTACAGCAGAATGCATATTCTCCATAGCTCAAAGCTTTAAATGAAATGCCAAAGCTCCAGTTCACAGGCACAACTTTAAGCACTTCTCTCCTCATGCAGATCTGCTGACTCCAGTGCCACCCAGAGGTCTTAATGCAGCTGCAGCTCTGTCACACTTTGATTATACCTCCCTAACCTTGACAGCCCTTTTTCGATCAAAGCTCTGGTGTTTAAGTACTGTCTCCTCTGAAGAGTTATTTTTCAGCTCAGATCTGAATATCCCTCAAAATACACCCCCCATCCTCCTCCTCGCTGTCCCTTTTGTGCTTTTTTCCTCCTTCTCCTCCTCTTCATTTAACCAGAATGTCGACTTTGATTGTGAAAAGCGATCACGCCTGATCATCAAGGCATCACCAGTTGCCCCCATGTCTGACTTCTAAAAAAAAGGATAAACCTGAAGATCCAACAATCTCCAAAATCAGTGATCTCGTTAGCATCGTTAATCTTTGATTTTCATCTCACTTTTCTCCTGACTTTCTTCCCTCCCTTTATCTCTCTGTCTTATTCTCTCTCAGGTCTACATCCCCTGCAGAACAGCTATTGTCCTGGCCAACGAGGAGATAGATTACTGTTATTAGAGGATGATGCCTCCACAGAGACCAGGATCAAGAATGGATTCCAACCTCAAACTGAGTGTTAACCATCACCTTCATCTTAAAGTATAAACCTTGCACACTACCAAACCCACTTTTTGTGTTTGAGTCTTTTTCCTAAATGAGGGGGAAAAGCATTGTGCGCTTGTGTCCATCTGCAACCTTAGATGCTGTGTAACCCCATTTACTACAGATTGCTCCATTTGGGAAGCGTCCAACCTAACCAGCAGCTAGATGCTAAAACTTAAAACCCTGCCGAGTCCATCCACCACTAGCCAGCAGCCATTTATAGGCTCTGTTGAATTTGGCGTGTCATCTGAAACACATGACAGGCGACTGTGGCAGAGGGAAGCAATACTGCGAACATGATAAAAGCTCAGAGAAAAAAAAAGAATATTGTAGAATGTTGTGTATGTTGAAATCCATTTTATTTGGTTGAATTATTTTCTATTTGAATACAAATAATATAATAATAATAAAATACAAAGTACAGTATTACCAGCACTTGAAAATCAAAATGTCCAGGTATTTAATCACTGGTGATCCATCTTTGTTAATTTGCAATGTGGGACATTGTGAGTATGAAAATATTGTAATTTGTACAAAGTAATAAGCTGCTTTGATTTAATATACTTTTAATGGGTATCTAAAACAGTTGTGTTGTAATGTTTGAATTTATGCAGCTACTGGGAGCATTTATGTGGTTATTTATGGCCCTGTTATTAAGCCAGTAATTTGCAGCTAAAGCAAAGTGATAAAATCACCTAATTTGGATTGTTCACAGTGTGTTGCATAATGCACAAGAAACATTTTAGCTGAATTACACAGTTTTTTCCACTTTGCAAAAAGTAATGCATAGTTTTCTCCTACTGAAGATCACATTAAGTTCATGTTGTGAATTTCACTAAACTCTTTATAGTGCCAGATTCTATTGAAATAAGTTGAAACTGATGATCAACACATCATTTTGTGTGGGTGAAGACAATTTACATATACAGGATGACTCACACACCTGACTACTTTAAGACACTGTGATTTATGTGCACCGTATTCATTAGGTCCTGGCATTCCCCTGGGGTTAGTGCAGAAAAGCGCAGAGACAGCCTAAATTCACAAAGAGAACGACATGTGCCTCTTCCAATTAGCTCTGACTTTTGTGACTTTTGTCTCAACACACTTGATGATTGAACATCTCAAAGAACAGATACAATTCTCATCCTGTGTTCACCGTAGCTGATTTGTGAGCAGGTTATTGATTAACCAAAATGTGTAGGAACTGAGGAACATTTCGGATGAAAGATGACTGTTTTTCTAAATGCTGAACTCACTCACTCACTCAGGCAACATGTCATTAAAATTGTCTTTCAGTCCAGAGGTTTCGTCTTTTGAGGTTATGTTTCGCATATGACTGCGCTAACTGATCTGTTTCCAGCCTTTATGTTCTTTTGCTTTCCATCCTCCTTCTGTAAGTCCTTTGCCATATGAATGGATGCCTTTTGGATAATTTTCTGTATTCTCTGCACATTTTATCAAAGCAATACTGTTAAAAGTGAAACAAGAGCTGATTTGGGGCATTCCAGATAAAAGCTAATGCCTTGATTTACTGCCATGGATACTGTAATTCTGTGATCCACACCTACTACATTAGTACAGATTCACAGCCATTTAAGCGGTGTATTGTAGCATATGGCAGGTTTTGATCTGCCTCCCCTGCAGCTGAAGAAAACAAATCTATATTCAGGACCATCCTCCTGTGTTTAGCCAAAAGTATCATGAACATGTCATTTCTTTTTGTATAGCACCCATTCAAAAATGCCTTTCTCCATTTCTCGAAGAGCACAGAGAGGATCACTCTGCATAAATTTCAAGCAACGAGGTTGTGAGACTGAAGTGCAGTGTTTAATCATCCGTCAACTGACCCAATGTCATTGTCATTTTACCACTGCCAAAATGAATTGTCTGCATTTGTTCTCAAAAGTAAAATTGATGTCTGATACACAGTAACTATTGCAGCATATTTCTTTCATTATTACTAATGATAATAAATCAGTGCCTGTCCAGCCACAAGAAAAATGTGGATGAACTAGATGTGCAGTCTGACTACTGATGCTGTCCCGTCACACACTTATGGAAATGTGGGGGCTTCAGCATCTTACAGAGTATAAAGGGATGGTACTCTGTCATGAAGTGCATAAACTGTTCTTTGCTTACTTTGGTTTTAATCACCAGAGAGTTCATTCTAATGAAGGACGTCGTGTTCAGTTGTTGTCCTTCTGTCAATTCCATCCATCAGTGGTATTCCCACATACTGTGTGCACGAGGCTGCCTATGGCCAACAGATGTCTTAGTTACCTTTAATATGACATTTACATTGTAGCCTTAAGTGTGTCTATTTTAAAAGTAAATCTCCTGTGGTTCTGACAGGAAATGACAAATGATAGAAAGAAATTGCATTGCAACTGAATCCATTAAAGAATTATTCACATAAGAATTATCTTATGTAAAGAACAGTTAACTTAAACATTTGTATTGTTTCATGATGTTCATTTAGTTTTAAATAAGTAGTTTGTGATTTTATTTTATTTAGTCAGATTTTTTGTCACTGTATTTTTTTTTTTTTTTAGTTTTGCCAGCAAACATTTCAGATACTGAGTTGTTTAAAAATAATCTCATGGAATTCTTTGTCAGTTATCTGTACAATAGTATGAACGTTGTAATTTAATTTCAACCTTTCTTTGTGCAATTTAAGCTTTTTACTATTTTTTACTAACAAACAAGAGTGATTAGTGTGATAGTGTAAACATACAGTAGTAAAAAAGCTAAAGGAAACAATACAATATATCAAAAAAATAACTTTAGCCTTTCACTGCAGCTTTAAACCTCCTTGAAATATTGCCATATAGGGATCCTGTGAACTATGTGTTGTAGAATATTGGACCAGAGTTCAATAAAGAAAGCCCCAAAATCTTTGGAATGACAAAAGGAGGAATCTCTATTGCACTCAGCACTTCAGAACATAAAGTTTCAGTTTCCATTTGGTGACCAGGGAAGCTGTGAAATGCTGTTACGGGACTATACAGAGCAATCGCCTCAGTGAGTCCCACACCATGATGTAAGGGGGATGAAAGACAACTCATCAGACTGTAATACTTAAATGTGCATTTCCTAGGCACCACACTTTGTGCTACTTAAACCAGATTATGTGTCTTTGTGAGCTGGCATCGATACAAGCAGCTTCTTAATAGCAGCTGCACCATGAAAAGCGGTTTGGGAAGATCACAATGTAGCTTTTGTCAAGGCTGTTTCACAAAGGTGCTGATTTAATACTGTGGTAATTTTTGAGGTGTTCACAAAATATATATATTTTTTCTCTCTTTTTTACATTTTTTATTCCAGTTTTATCTTGTTTTTTTTCTGTTACGGGTTCATACTTTGCACATTTTCATCAACTGGTGTCTGGGTGGCTCACTTGGTTCAGGCGCATGTCTCATGCAACTTTTCAGTCTCTTTCACGGTCAAGTATCTAATAAAGGCAAATTCCAAAAATAAAAATAGCACCCACCCTCCTCCAAAAAACAAACAAAAAAACCTTCTGGCCTTTTCCAAAAATGGCCTTCAGTTACTTTATAGTATTCATTTGCTACCACCGATGGCTTGTACAATATAATGCAGTCCAATCCAATTACCATGCAAATTTGTTCACCCAGGGAGTAAAATAACCTTACAGCATAATGCAACACCACCACAACCTGTGGCCTCAGAACTTACCTGAGTTAAATCAACACCTTCTGAAACAGTGCTGAACTGAAAAAAACTGAACTGCACACTTAACAATGTTGGATTGAGTGCATTGTTATTTCATGTGCACTAAATTTTACAGGTGTTTTTGTTGTTGAGTCAAGCCCTTATATGTGACTGCCATGAAATATGCAGGACATATATGCTGTGTTGTACTACATGAGATTTCATTAGTAACCCTGGAAGCACAGAGTTTATTCTGTGTTGTAACCGTTGTCTTGTTGTATTTCTCATGGGCTCACAAGGCTGGAAAAGCCTAAAGGGAAGCTCCCACAGAATGCAATATTGTCAAAGTCAGAATTCGGGGTATGACATACACAAAAAAGATGGTTTGAGAGTCTGATTCATGAGACTGCGAAAGTCAGGAAGGGATTTCACCATGCACGCTGCTGCAGCTCTAATACAAAATGCCTGCGATGATATTCTATTCTGTTACTTGAGCTTTCCAGATAAATGCTTGCGTAGGCCCAGGCAAGCACTTTCAAAATTAGAAATGTACAGTAATTACTTTAATTAGTGAAATATTTGTTAGGTCATATGCCATTTTATCTGCTGGCACAGTAGGAAAACAACCAATGAATAGTTTGGGAACCAACGCAGAGGCCATTTAGTATTAGAATTCAAAGTCTAGCGTAAAGCATTAAGATTTGAATGGCAAATGTCATCTAATGTCATGATACACTGTGGATGGTATCCAATGACTTCCCCTTCTTTCTGTATGATATAATATGAAAACCAGTACCTGTGTAAACAACATGTATCCCCAGAGAATTTCTGCAAGGTCGTTCTATCAAATGTGTCAGGTTTGATTAAACAGTAGCAGGAATGTTAAAAGTTAATCTTTCTTTAAGCCATGCTGACTCACTGTCCAGCAAACAGTACTTTATTAATGTCAAGAACTATTAGAGGTTAGTTTTTGTACATTTAACACATATTCTACTATTAATAGTAAAGTTCAGCTTACACATAAGACTGCCTGTTCTTTCCTCTCCTGGAACTGTCAGGAGAGGCACATGTACTCTTCATTGTTGTTTTTGAAGAGAGGTAGCCTGTGGTTTTCAGGAACAATCAACCCCTGCAGGTTTGAACGCCCGGGGCACACAGTATGGAACCTGACCCTTTTTAGACCAGCTTGTTGTATTTTTCTAGGATGGTAAGACAGTGTCCTCCATAACTTTATCTTTATATGATACGGTCAAAGGCTTCATTTCTTGGGTTGGTTTGTATGACATTCAGTAGGGAGAAGTCATTGGAGCCCTGAAAATATGAACGCTCCAGTTTTATGTCAGCATGAAAAGAACATGAAGAACATGAAAGGGGTGTAACAAAAATACTTAATAAAACAATTAACAGGCATGGGCTGCACCACTTTTCAAAACATACATCACAACGCGTAGAGGGTACAAGATAAGATACATAAGATAGTTTCGGAGTTGTGCCTTGCATTACCATTACATTCGAGTCACAGAGCTAAGCATCCTTTTCTTTCAAAGAATAATTACCCAGAATGTTATTTAACAACATTTACTGCTTGTCTGAATGTATAACAGAATCCTCAAAGACCCTTCAGCAACTTGGCAAAAGAGTTAAAAATCTTCTTTACTGTGTGTTTTTTTAATCCATATACTTAACATAGTCTTCCACTGGGTATTTATTTTTCTAGAAAAAGGATCCTTGTCTCTGTGACTTATAATGTAATTTTAATACAGTGTTTGTGCTTTTAGCAAGGCTAAACATGACCAAGCTATCTCTTTACTGGAATCATGAAGATGAAATTAATATCAATCTTCTCATCCGTCTCTCGGAGAGACAGCGTAGACGTTGCAGTATTAGTATCAAAAGCTTGAGAGGGAGGGATCCTTGGCCTCCTGGGTCAAACTGATTTGAATCTCTACTTTTATTGTGATTGATATGATTGTAAAGATAATTGGTGCCTGAATCAGGCCGTCTTAGTGCAGCACTCTAGTGTCAACAAGGGAGAGTTGAAGATCAATGTGTATAGTTGGACTGTTGTCAATCCCAGCAGAGAGCAGCATGTGCTGATATTCTTTTTGTCATTACAGTCAGTTTTTCATCTTTATGCAGAGCACTGTCTGGCAGTGACTGGTTCCAGTGCAGATCTTTGGGACCCAAAGTGCCACTTGCTTTCTATTGTACGAGGTAATTAAACGCATTCTCCTGGTATCTCGTGCCTATTCAGTCCTCATTAAACAGCTTGAATGAAAACCATCAGTACTCAAGCTCACAGGAACCAGAGCTGGAAAACACTAGAAGAAACTGCATTAATACCAAATCCACTGGTTCTCATGTAGGTGGTCAAGATAAGTTCATGGTGTGGGAAACAATCCACCAGAAATGTGCAGATACTATATCTGAAAAGAGCAAAATGCAGCGATATCTTGTGACGGGGAGCGTGCAAGTAGTCCCACAGGAACTGCATTACTTCAAAATCACCTTAGAGCACTGACTCCCATTTATCAAGGCGGTCCACAATTGGCCCGCAGGGTGAGCGGCAGTCAACCATAAATCTAGAAATGTCAGATAAGGCAGCGTATACTGCACTTCGCTTACCAATTATGTTTTAGTAAGCTTTGATGCATGTACTAGTTATAGTCTAAGCAAAGATGTGAGTCACAAAGCGGCCCGAATATCCGACTGATCTCAACAACCTCTGCATGGTGTTTCAGCAGGGCCTGACAAAAAAGGACTGATCTTGTTGGAAAATGTCCCTCCATCCCAGGCTGGATGGAGCTTAGACATGACTGGGGTGGCTTCCTTTTTTTTTTTTTTTTTTGTATGCTGAGCAGTCTGTAAGGATCCCCTTGCATTGATAATCCCCAATCCTGCCGTGGATTTTGGGCCTATATATCAAGAATCGGGCTGAAATAAGAGGATCACGAGATGGTACCGCTCCACAGACACAGCGGGAAACTCAGAGAATGGGAGCGTAACAGCTCTGTTTCCCCACTGAGATATTTTGCAACTCCACAAGAAATCCATAATCATCCCGTGTTTATGTGACTGTTTGTATGCGAGGACCAGCAGGGGATGATGTCAACAGAGCCCATGCATACTGACACAGAGCCACATTTCAAATTAAGATAGGACTACAGGGGATGTTGGTTCTGATCACCATCCAGGATGCCTCACAGATACCCACAGGAGGAGCTGGAGGGCGGATTTGCTTGTGAAGAGCGCCACCCGGTGGTTGCAGGTGGTCTGTGCAGAGAGGAGGTTCATTTAGAATCTGATATTTCTTCAGTAGTCGGGTGGAGCTACAGACAGCTGGGCAGACCGTTTGTGGGCTGGTCCTGCGTACTACTGTGTGTATGCGCGTGTGTGTGTGTGTGTGTGTGTGTGTGCTTCCTAACAAACCCATCTGTCAGAAGTTGCAGCCTGATGAAAAAGCGATTCACGCGGCCGTCGTGAGGAGTCGAGCGGCTGCAGCTTTTCTTTTTTGTTTTGTTTTTTGTTTTTTTTTTGCGATCGGCGCCCTCTTAAACAAGGTGAGACGTTTAAAAGTGAAATTATAATGATCTGCCTCTCAGCCGTGCACATGGTCTGAGAGGAGGAAGGAACCATCCGGCTGATGCAATGTAACCTGAGGGCATCTGAGAGCAGCTGCGCCTTTTCTCTCCGTACCACGGCACTTAAAAGTAGCCGATTGCGGCGCAAAGATCTCCACTAAGACACGAGATAAGACGCACAGTTTGGAAGTGTTTTCAGAGGTGCTTGTGCGCGGATGTTTCCAGTTTGAAGGGCTGAGCTGTGAGCGCGCAGGGAAACATTTCCTTTTATAGCGCTGCGTGAATCCAGGAGCGGTGAACACGCAGGGACCCGACTCTCTCTTACCTTTCTTCATCAGTGCTGTCAAGTTGAACAACATGAAACTGGTCAAAATGTAAACGTGGGCAGACGATGAAGACTTCGATTTAACATTTTTAAGCATTTTGTTACTGCTGTGTGTGAGGCTGTGGGTGTTATATTCACCTAAATGTGATATTAAATTGCTCAAAATAACTTTTTGATCAACTTTTCATGCGGCTCTCCAAATGCATTTTGGCCCAATGTGGTATGTTTTGAAACGCTGTGGCCTAAGTGAAATATTCTTCTTATTATTATCATGAGTGGACCGGCTGTAAGACAACACAGAGGCGCACTGTTGTTATCCTCCATACTTATGATTAGAATTATTATAATTCCGTATCTTCCTGATGTTTCGCCGTGCTTCTCCTCCCACAGCTTTGAAGCACATGCGCCAAAAATACATCAAATGTCGAATCGATGGCTTTGACTTTTATAAGTAGAAAGGTCATTTTCTGTCCATTGCAATGAATGGGGGAGCGCTTCAGAAGAAGGCTCACTTCACTCCACTTTGAGTCAACACCATATCTCCATACTGTGCTGTAGAAGAATGATTCAACAGTTGAATTATTCCTTAGGTTTCAGACTATATCCAAACTTTGCCATTTGTTGATAGGAAGTATAGTTTTCACACTATCCCTGCTTTTGTTTCATGTGTCTTTTGAGACTCTTCCAGATTTTTACCATTGGTGTGTATTGCCTTTAGTTAGAGTGGAGTCACATGAGCTGGAGTGGAGAGCTGCAGCAAACTCTTCTTCAGATTTCTCTTACTCCTACAACTTTCACTCTACAGACACAATTTCACCCACAAAACGTAGGAAATCTAATTAGCTTTACATTGTGGTAGTCTTGGAGTCAATCGGACTGAGTCTTCAATCACACAGCGAGCTTTAAGTGCAGCTGCACCAGCAGGCTCTCCATAGGCCTTCATGTAAACTTTCAACAGAAACACTCTTTTCTCTCTCTTCTTATATTTCTACCTCCATGTCATGTCCACAGTTTTAACACCTCAAACATAAAAATTACATATTTAACTTCAGCAGAACGTGATTGTTCTGATGGTCCAGTTATTTTTGGGATTGGATTCTCTGAAAGTTAAAGTTTAAAAGGTTTCTCCTCAGCTCATCCTCTTTACAGAAAGCTGCGTGTGGTCTAAAAAGCTACACATGCCACTTATCTGGTTTAAGATTAAACAGGAAGTTTAATTTTAAAATGAGAACAACTTGTGACCATCAATTTTTTTCAGTTTTCGAGATAGAGCTATTTGTTTGGATTGAGTAGAAAAATACTAATTTAAGTGAGATTGTCAGTGAATTGCAGCAACATGTAAACTTCTACTGGGGTCTGGAGGGTTAACTGTTCATGAAGCAAACAAGAAGCATGAATTATCACCAGATGACGTGTGACGATCGATTGACGGACTTAATTCCTTCTCATAATTAAAAACTCCACACTCGTTTTTTGAACTTATTGCACGTAGAGCTCGGTTATCTGAAATGATACAGGGATCAATGAGCGTCCTCGCAACGCCGGCCCACTCCAAAAATTTCAATGTGAAATTTTCTAGTTATTATTATTATTATTATTATTATTATTACTAAGTTTATCATTAATCATGCAGAGTTAAAACAAAACCAAATCAAATGATTACCCAGAATCAAAAACCTTTGGATCAAAGTTGACATGTGGATCATTTCAGGTTTAAGAGGCCGACTTTATTCTACATAAATTTGATTCATTTGTGCTCTCGATGAGTAATTGTCAGGTTTTTAGTTTGGATTAAAAAAAGTACTCACATGCCTGTATTAACAAGTTTTTATTGGTAGTCATTCCTTCTGTCCATACTGGCTGGAAGGAGATTATTATTAATTATAATTGTAATGTTTTGAGATTTTAAAGCAAGAAAACTGTGACAGACGTATGGTACGTTGGCACCTTCAACCCAGAAAAATTGGTTGGTTTAGTTTGAATAAGGCTGTTTAGTGTCCAGAGTGCCACCTGTGGTGTTCCATTTTTAATCACGACAGTGCAGTGACCCTGATAAAACATTATGAATGGGGATGCACTAGAAATCTGTAATGATCAGTGTTTAGTTGCTGCTCCAGCTGAGTTTTGCCTACACTAATTAGCCTTATTGGGTGAAACAAACACATTTAGGACCATTTGTGGGCTGAAGAAATAGTTGTGTGGTTTTTGTAAGCTTAATAAATAAGAAAATGACATGGTCCTGACATGCTAGCCAATTAGGCATGAGAATAGCTTTATAAATATGCAAATTAATTCTAACAAGCATTGGAGCATTTTAAATATGCAGTCTGATCACCTGCCATAGAAATGTGAATTTATCAGTTTTTTAAACAATGCTACAGCCACAATGGCAGCCAGCGGTCTGACACTTCAGACTGATTTTGCATAAAGTCGAACTATGAGGAAGTTTCAGAATGTAAACACTGAATCAGTGAGGAGCCTGCAAGGTCACGTCAGCTGCCGCCCTACAGGGGGACTGTTTTTGACACTGCACCTGGCTTTAAACTAGGGTGTTAACATCTCACAATCTACATCATGGATGATGCTATTATTGGCTGGACTGTGTGTGTGCGTGGTTATAGCTCTAGAGCTAGATTATACAAACTGAATGACAGTTACCATAAAGACTGAAATAGATGGATGGAAAAATAAACAAACCTTTGTGACGTTTTAGAGATTCAGGCCTCAGCAATTACTTAGGTCCCTGCATCATGAATAGGGATCCTTTTTTAATGCTTTGGCGTAATTCATTTGTTTTCTTTTCTGTTTTCTTCCACAATGGCAAGAAACATTACGTGTGTGTCCAAAACCAACCATCTGTGTAGGTATGTACATTTCAGCAATATTCAGAAAACAGTAAAAGCAATTATTCCTTTTCTGAAAGACGGACACTGTAGCTTTAATTTTAGGCTACAAGGTCAATGTGGCTTTAGAGGTGTCGCAAAGGCCTAAATCCCTGGACATGAAAGTGTGTTTGGCTTGTGTAAGCTGTCTGCTTTATGATCGCCCTCACATGGCATTTTGCTTGCTCCATTCCCAGCTACACCACAAGGGCAGGTGGGCTTGTTGTAGTGCTGTTAAATACCCTTCACATGCAAAGTGGGAGCACAGTCAATTCATGCAGGGAAAATTGTAATTAAAGACATTCAGCAGCTCTTCTCAAATTAATGTTAGAAAAATGTTACATTCTCAAATCCTCAAATGTGTTTTCCCAAACGCAGCTGGTTCTCTCAGGTGTCTGTCAGTTGTATGTAATGGATGTAAGATTTTCATCATCAATCTTATTCTGCCAACACAGATTTGCAGGTTCAGTATTAATGCTTCACTGAGTACAAGTCAACTGTATTTAAAGGAGGAAATGCTATCTTTAACATGAATTTACATGGAGATAATCAATGGAAATGTCATTATTTTGTAGCCCCCCAGCCCCACCAATATCTGAGCCCATTTGCTTGTGGTTTGAGGTTAAAATTTGACTCCACTGATTTCTTATTGTGACTCTGCTGTCTTCTACGTGCGTATAAACAATGTCACAGCTAACATTAAAGACCTTTGAAGGAGCAGAGGTATTTTCCCTGAGGCCAAATAATGCCGAGCATGTGACTGACTGCTATTCCAAATTCACCCACATGCCCCGTGTGTCACGAGCAGGTGTTGAGTTCGATGATTGGCTGAGAAGAGGGCAGGGTCCTATCCTGCCCACCCTCCTTATTTAGCTCAGCCTCTGCACGTCACATCTCGTGCATGCTACACTATGCCTCTGCGGTGACTTCTGAACCACTGGCTGCTGTCTTTTGCCCGGGCTGCGATGTCACAAATGTTCCTGGTTGCACAACAGATAAAGACATATTATTTCATGTCCTACTTCTGTTCACATTATTGACTGATGTGAGCAGTACACACCGGGGTTGTTTTGGCTTCTGCATGTTGGTGTAATGGCCAAATTAAATGTTTGACTCCAACTGTCCAGGTCATCATAACCTAGACAGACACACAAACCTGTTTAACTGTTGGCTCATGTAGTCCTTGAATCTTGTCGTCTTTTTAGAATAATGTTCTACACGCCCCCTAACTTTCTGTTATGTAGTGTAAATAGTGTCATAAAGCATGAAAATAATATTGTTTTATTTACTTATTACAATTCCTAATACAGGCCAAATGTATAACCATCACCCTAAATCTTTGTCACGTATTTATTTTAGGTAAAATGCTCTAAGAAGGTAAAAGAGTAGAGCTGGCTCATATTTTCTCGCAGTCTTATATTCATGGCTTGACTAATGAGTAGAGCTTGCCAGAGTCAGTCGGTCTTGCACGCTGGGAATATGGCTGTGAGGCTGTCATCACAGCTGCTCTGAGTGTCTTGAGCCTGGCGGCCATGTGATTTGTCACTGTTCTATTTGTGAGCGGGACACCTGAATGGTTTGTACACTAAGAGGTGCCTGCGTCACATGTCAAACCAGCGCTTGTAAATGTCTCTCTCAGCTCTGTTCATCTGAAGCTGACTGGAAATTAGTCCACAGCTGCACTCTGGAGAAAGTGGTTGAGCGGATTTATAATCTGAAAGACGAGTTACTGTCTATCAGTGAAGTCAGAAGATCCTGTTCTGTACTGTGTTGTGAAAGTGAGTACTTGTTTGCGTTGTTGGGCAGATCTATAGCTGGTAGTGATTTTCTGAAGTGAGTGGCAACATGATGGTTTAGTTTTTCTTTTTTCTGTTTCGTCATTACCAGTGTGATATAAAATGTGACAACTCCATTATTGCTGACTTTGTATTATTCATATTGCATTATTTCACATTACAGTATCTGGAAAGAAAATAGTTCATGTGACTTAATTTGGCATACTGTCATTCGATGAGAAAAAGTCAGCAACCATTTTATATCTCAAATAGGCTCATCCATATTGGGAATCAGATGAACTGGAGTGTTACTGCTGCCTGTACTCTAACCTGGAACAGTAGCTGCACCTTGATAACAGATAACTGTAATTGAATAAGGGAATAGAAAAGGAGAGCAGAATATATTTTGGAGGCGGTAATATCTCTGCAGCGTTTGCATGCTTTAAACATAAGAGGTGGCCCAATAGTAAGTTTATCCTTCACACTTAAAGTTTGATGCACATATTCTGATGCATTTCTATTAGAATTTGACTAAGCACATTCAGCACCATTACGTATAAAGCTGATGGTCCTCACTTGATCAAAACTTTGAGCCTTGTTTTTTCCATAAAAGCAATCTGGTCTGAGCCATTGTTGTGCCAGTTTGACACTTTATTAAACTAAAACATTGTGTTAATGTACACGCTTGTAGAACAGTTTTTATAAAGGCAATATCACACGAGAGGGAGGCACCGCGGCCTCGTGCCTATGACTGAATCACAGCCGTGCTGATATTCAATACAATATTGTGATATTGCTTCTATAAAAACTGTACTACAAACACCATTTATTAGTTAACAGTAATAAGGGAGAACAGATTATGATTTGTTTGCTTATTTAACCACTTATTTGGATCCGCCAACACAAATAGTTCCCCGACTGGACTGTTGCCAAGCAACATAAAAATGTTAGCTTGCTTCTTTGTGTAACATTAGATCTTCTCGTTACCGCAGACCTGCTGCTTTGTATCAGGTACATTTAACTGTATGTTTCCACTTATTGTGCAACCAGTGAAGTAAGTCGACAATCGCTTTGCTGGCCTGTGTGATTCCATTAAGTTGACAGCTTCATCACACTGCTCTAAGAAGTTGTTTTTAGCGAGATCTTTAGTTTATATTTTCCATGTTCGGCGACTCATTATAAAGCCCAGTTCACGTCGTAATCTCTGTATGTTTATATAAAGCATCTCACCTATGGCCACTCACTGACATGATCTCCCTCGCCTCGAGTCCCGCATCAGACCGTTTCTGCGGACTGATACATGTCGTTAAAAGTCCCAGTGATGTTATTCTCTATATCAGCACTCATGAAATGTCTCTTCTCCAATGAAATTACTTGGTCGGAACTAACTGTTGTATAATAGACTGTAGGACTAACAATTCACACGCAACAATCGTTACTCATCCAAGCACTTTCCCAATCAACTTTCATGTCAATGTAAATATGTTACCATTAAAGTGTTAAAAACACATTTGAATTTGTTTGTGCATCAAGTCATTTTACGGGAATGACAAGGCACAAAGAATTATGGGACTATTTTGAAAGGCAGTTTCAATAACACCAGATTGTACCTCATTGAAGATTTTGTGTCACTGACCTGATTGAATTGAATAAAGTCACATTTTTGCCAAGAAGCCTGTGTATTACATTGGGTTAATGCCCATCATAAGGGAAAATACCCAACATACACCAGTAGTAATGCTTTCATTTTCATTTTTGCCACGTGGCACCATCCAAATGCTCATAGCAGTGTCCTCCATCACGAAACAGAAAATGCCAGTCGATTGAGCAGAGGAATTTGGGAGTGTCTTTATTTTGCCAAAGGGCGAACAAGTTTTATATCTTAAAAGAATACAACAAAATGTCAGATTTATATGTTAGCTTTTTATAATTATTAGTTTATTGGTAATAATAAACTAAGCTATTATTTCTTAAAACACAAAATCAAAGTTATACTTGACACAGAACTAGAACAGCACTGTAGTTTTTTTTTTTTTTTCTTCCTTTCCTTGTCAGTTTACATTGTCAGCACTCTGTCATTCCTGTCTTGTTTTGTCAACAGGTAAATAATCTTCCGTAGAGCTTTTGGTGCAGAGTGCCAGCCAGGATGATTCTGGCCACATTAAAGGGCCTTGGGAGGCAGCTCCTGCGGGTGAAGGTTGTGGACTGTAACACAGAGGAGTCCCGCTTGTCTCGATGCCTCAACACGTTCGACCTGGTGGCTCTGGGCGTCGGCAGTACACTGGGTGCTGGAGTCTACGTGCTGGCTGGCGCTGTAGCCCGAGAAAGCTCTGGACCTGCCATTGTCCTCTCCTTCCTCATCGCTGCCATCGCCTCGGTCATGGCTGGTCTGTGCTACGCCGAGTTCGGAGCCCGTGTCCCCAAAACTGGCTCGGCTTACCTCTATAGCTATGTGACAGTCGGGGAACTGTGGGCCTTCATCACAGGCTGGAACCTCATCCTCTCTTATATCATTGGTGAGACACTTTACACAAGGAGATAAATAAAGGAGTTGGCTGCAACACCAGATATTGTTCAGTTTACATGAATACTTTCCTCCGCACAGGAACTTCAAGTGTGGCCAGAGCATGGAGCGCAACCTTTGACGAGCTGATTGGAAGGCACATTGAGGAGTTCTGCAGACGATACATGAGCATGAACGCCCCGGGCTTCCTGGCAGAGTATCCAGACATATTTGCTGTCTTCATCATAATCACTCTGACAGGTGAACAGCAGCTCGGACACACTACTCTCATTTTTTATTTTTATTTTTTTTCTCCTTTTTATTATGTCGTAGGCTTTCATCTTTCACATTGTCTCTTTTAACTGCTTGCAGGACTGCTTACATTTGGAGTGAAGGAGTCGGCCATGGTAAATAAAATATTCACCTGCATCAATGTACTGGTGCTGCTGTTTGTGGTCATCTCTGGCTTGGTCAAAGGAAACCTAAAAAACTGGAACTTGAACCCTGGCGAAATCCTCAATGCCACCGGCAACTCCAGCCTTAAGTGGGTGAAATGAAGAGCTTATTCCGAAAATGTATAATGTGCCTAATGACATGCCAGAGTTGTGTTTCAAATAAGCAATTGTTTTCCTCATTTTCACTTCCAGTATGTCTAAGTCCTTTCCTTCAAAAGAAAGTCTTGGTGAAGGCGGCTTCATGCCTTTTGGCTGGACTGGAGTCCTCTCTGGTGCCGCCACCTGTTTTTACGCCTTTGTAGGGTTTGACTGCATTGCAACTACAGGTGAGAGGGAATACATTACACTGATAATCAACACACATTGTCCCAACTCTCTGACATCTCCAGTTATGTTTTTTCTCCCCAGGAGAAGAAGTGAAAAATCCTCAAAGGGCCATTCCTATTGGAATTGTGGCCTCGCTCCTTATCTGTTTTGTGGCATACTTTGGTGTGTCCGGGGCCCTCACTGTGATGATGCCCTACTACATGCTGGACAAAAACAGCCCGCTGCCAGTGGCCTTTAAGTATGTGGGCTGGGAGGGAGCCACTTATGCAGTGGCCATTGGCTCTTTATGTGCCTTGTCGACCAGGTAAGAGGCTCTTCTACTGCGTCTCAGCATGAGAAGTCCTAGAGACTTAGACTTGTTTGTTTTTTGTTTGCACGCTTTTTAGCAATGAGTAATTCATGCAGTACTCACGGGGAAGTAGTAATAAAAACACTCCAGTCACTCCACCTATTTATTTGCCAGATGACATATTCTGGAGCTAACCCCTTGAGCTGATCCATTTTTTTTTTTTTTTAAAGGTGATTGTAATGAAATGCTTGTGCAAGACTGATGTTACAGAACATACTTAAAGGTGCCCCGTGGAACTTCTTGTTAACAAAGTTTCTGTTTACATTCAGTGTTGCTCACTATAACACACTGTGTGTATCCTTGAGGGGTATTTTTATGTACTTTTGGTCTGGGGGTGTTTCCATGTTTTGGGCCCCTTAGTTCCAGTTAAGGAAAATCCTAATGCTACAGCAAAAAATATTTTAAACTGTAGTTTTCTTTCAACTTTGTGGCAGCAGTCCCCTGTTATATTATATCTAACTGTGTGCATTCACTTGCACGGCATGCTTTTTTTCTCTTTCTCCTGTACTAGTTTACTAGGCTCCATGTTCCCAATGCCCAGAGTGATCTGGGCTATGGCAGAGGATGGCCTGCTCTTCAAATGTTTGGCTAAAATCAGCCCACGAACCAAAACCCCTCTAACAGCTACAGTAACATCAGGTGTTGTGGCAGGTGAGGTCACGGTCTAAACCTACTAACTGATCAGGGTTCCTATCAGCACCCTGCAAGACACTCCTGGTGCACATGTCCTCAACACAAGCACTCAACCACAACCAAGATGGTCATACAGCTGGTCCAGATAGTCCTGCAAATTAAATGTTTCCTCTTCAATTATTGCCACGGACAAAGCTGGCACAGCAGCCTCCTGAGTACAGCACCCTGCGTTGTTTATCAGGATATCAGGCTGAGAATGGCTGCAGTTGAGGCCTTGTGTGAAACCAGAGTTCAAAAAACTTTTCTTTAAGTTAAAAATCTCTGCCTCCTCCTCCTTCTTCCTTCATCCTTGGCTTAGTCTCCTTGGCTCCATGTTTCCGCTTCCACGCATTATCTTTGCTATGGCTCGCGATGGTCTACTCTTCTCCTTTCTGGCACGTGTTAGCGAGAGGAAGACGCCCACCATCTCCACCTTGGTGGCAGGGGTTATGTCTGGTAGGTAGCTGAGAGGAGGCCAAAGGCGACAGTGCCCTCTTGTGGGAGGAGGATGGTGGCAAAATCAGGATGTAAATAAATGGAGCTGTACAGTAATAGTTTGAAAATTATTGATGAAACATCTAAAAATACAATATGTGCATTATATAGTGGTGAATGTGTCTTTTTGCATTTGCTTGAAGAAGTTTCTCACCTTGCTGACGTTGTTTGTTTTTCTTTTTGTTTCCTGCAGCTGTGATGGCTTTCCTGTTTGACTTGAAGGACCTGGTAGACCTCATGTCCATTGGCACTTTGCTGGCCTATACTCTGGTGGCTGCCTGTGTGCTGGTCCTCAGGTAGACCTCATCTCAGCTTATCAGCTTATATATATCCAGTCTATGGTTGACAGGACACTGGAGGTTTGCCAGGCTGAATAATATCATCATATTTGCACATTCTCTCATTGGGAAGGTATTCCCCAGACCAGCCAGGAGCTAGTCTGACTTGTCAGTCTAGATTTGCGTGCAAGTATTTGATAGACTCACAGTTTCAGTTCACATTAAATACTAGATGACTGATCAGAGCTGCCTCAATGATATTAAACATGCAAACTTCAAACACATGAGCGTGGAGTCTTTAAAAAATGAGAATGAATAGCCACTGACAGTTTATCAAAGATAAAAATATCGATTCAGAGATAATCATTTGGAAGCTCCTACCTTACAAAACCTCCTGAGCTCAAAATCCCCTTTTTAGTATTTAATGTATGTTAGATTACAGAAATGAATCATCATATTCATTTGTAGCATATTCACAAGAGAGAAACATCTGTTAAAGCCTTCAAAATGAGTGCAATGCAGTGTGTTTTCAAACTCTCTTAGGATTTTAAAAATCCTCTGTGTCCTCAGCCGTAATGAACAGCAGTTCTGGGAGTCCCACAGTTTCTAAGTCTGTTCTTTTTTGTCTGTTTTTGCGGTCTGAAGGTACCAGCCTGAACAGCCCAGTGTGGCCTATGAGATGGCCAACACTCAGGATGAACCTGATATTGAGTCCTACAACGAGGTGAATGTTGACATGTTACCACAACCAGAGGATCGCTTCACCTTCAAGAATCTACTTTACCCTTCTAACACAGAGCCGTCCCCTCTGTCCGGGTTTGCTGTCAACATTTGCACCAGTGTACTTGGTGAGACACATTCAAAGCCCAGAGAAAACTGGATTAAAATGCCTGAATGATTTACCATGTTACTGATACATCATCTGATGATCTCTGTTTACTGTCTTATTTTTCCCTCCAGGTGTTTTGGTGTGTGTCTTCAGTGTTGTAGCTGTTCATGGAGGGCTGGCAGTCTGGTCACTGTCTGTCCTCACTATTATCATGCTGATCTGTCTGATTATCACCTTCATTGTGTGGAGACAGCCGCAGAGCAAGACCAAGCTTGCCTTCAAGGTATCGAAGACTTTTCTCACACTCATAGTCACATGTACAATATGACATTTTCAGAACATAAGCATGGTGTGTAAATCACTCTGCAAACCTCAATAACCCATTATGTACATTTGAAAGTATGTACAGCAATCAGTTTTATTAGTTTAACTGCTGTAATGTGATTCCTGTAAAATACAGTGAACAGAGCAAATATCAACAAGCAAAGAGTGAGTCGGGAGGGGAGTTTATTACTGCTCCTAACCTGCTAAACAACTACACATCTTATAGCAACTACAAATTGTGTGTACTTAACATTATTGCTGACTATTTACAAAGTACACCAAACATTTTTCTTTTGAGTCCGGTTCATTTCAGTTCACTGTTAAAATCAACTTGCAGAGATATGAAAGTTCCTTAAATTTGATTTGCCGCCTTAGTCCCCACTTCATCACTTTTATTTCATTGTATGGTAATGCAGTCAGACTCATTGAAGCTGCATTAAAACACTTTAATGCCGCAATTAAATGAATGAAAATGGTGCAAACACAATATGCTTTAGCTTCAAAGGAGAGTTTTAACAGGCAAATACAGAATATATTGCATATTTGATGTAGTCAAACTATGTAGAGAAACATACAAACATACAGAACCATTGGCAATGCCATTTAAGATTGATGAACCAAAATTCATAAAGAATTGTTAAATATACTGTATTTTCTCACACTCTCTCCTCACAGGTTCCCCTGCTGCCCTTTCTCCCAGTCATTAGTTTGTTCATCAACGTCTATCTGATGATGCAGCTCGACAGAGGAACCTGGATGCGCTTCGCCATCTGGATGGTCTTAGGTACTTTGGATTTTTAACCAACAATGTCAAATATTATCTCCACTGTGCTGACTATTTGAAAAGGAATTAATGTCTTTGCCCCAATGTTTCCACACTATTTGTAGGTTTCATTATCTACTTCAGCTATGGTATTCGCAACAGTGCAGAGGCAGTGCTGACCAGGTCTGACGCCTACTCACCAGCCTGCAGAATAAAGGGAGAGCCCATGGCAAGAGAGAAGGAAGCCTTCTTACACAACACACAAACCGCCACCGGAGACGACGATGATGATGATGATTCCTGAGGAAACAGGAGGTTCATTAATCTGTTCTGCATATTAATCATCGACACGTGTTAAATTATTTAAAATTGCCGCAAATCCAGGAGACATATGGAGACTTTTATGGACCCCTCCAATCAGAGCATTAAATTATTTCCTAATTCCAGCCAGAAAAGTCTAGTAAAAAGAAATCAAAAGACTAATTATCATTTTTGTAAGTTTTGCACTTTCGATATAATCAGTTTCACTTAACACAACTAAGTCTGTGGACAGCAACCAAAGTCAAAGCACAAGAGTTTTAACAAAGTTTTATCAATGCATCTGATTAATGTTATTTTGGTTCCTTAATCCACAGTATATCAGAATGATGAACCCCATTCTCTTTTTTTCTGTAATAACATATTTGAACTTATCTTATTTTTTAAGACTTAAGCATTTGTTACTGCTCTCCTAGTTTGAAATTGCTCAACATTTTATATGTTGGCTGTTTACAGAAAGTCATTCTGAAATAGAAACTAATTTAAATAATAGTAAATGAGGCTCATCTTTTTTCTTTTGGCAAATTTGCATGCGTGTGGCAGATGTCCTGGTAAATGTCACTCGTCTTGCTGCATTAGGAGGCACAGTGCCGGCTACTGTGTCCAAATCCCATCGGAGATTATTCTTTTAAATCCACATCCCTTTATTTCTTGATTAATTGATTAAGAATCAGCAAATAATAATTGTCAGACCCAGCTGATAATTTCGGTGTATCCTCAGTGCCTTTTGTACTGCGAGTTTCCCTCATAGTAAACTTTGCATGTAGGTATTTTACTCCTGAGAAAATGTACTTATACAAAGCACAACTCTTTACCTGTTTTTTACACCAACAGTGTGACTCAGAGAAATGTATCTGAATGATCTGTACAGTTCTTTGTGATCAGTATATCTTTCTGTGAAAGGGTTGATGGTAGACTTGTCTTCTAGCTGATTGATTGTGTCCTCACGGTGCACATTTACCAGAGATCAAATACACCTACTCCCTCAGGGAACTGCACTATTTTAACAAGCCAAAGAAAAAAAGCTGCTAATGTGAACTGATCTATCAGATACTTTACAGGATGTATTTTCAGTGCCTACGTCCCAAATGAATGTTACACCTTTTTAGAGGTATGATATTGCTGCCACCAGCTACACTTGTGAAATATATATATATTTATATATATATATATATATTGTCTGTATATACAGTAATACACACTAATTTTAGCCTATATTTATAATCGAGAAGAGACATTTCACCTTAATGGACCATTTTCACTTTAGTTCACGTACATTTGAATGGGATGAAACACAATCTGCTGGTGATATTGAACACCTGCGGTTTCTGTAACGATATACTGTAACTCACTTTCATTTTGAAAAGCCAAAACTCATACTTTATGTCCAGAAACATACTGCGCCAACAGTAACATGGTACCTCAAGCAGTAATATATGTGAAAGTACCTCTGCCAGTCAGACATTATCTAATGATTATGGAAATGAAAGCTGATTGTGTGTAGATTCTCAGGGGAGCTAAAACCCAAACATGACATCGAGGAATGTGTGTTCACTAAATACTGAAAATGCAGCAAGGTGAAAAATGTCTTTACTGAGTCCCTTTTTAATGCTAATTGCTATTTATGTTCAACTGAGAGAAACTATTGATGTAACCTGAAGCAAAAACTGTTAGATATAATGGGATTATATTACAAAATGTTGCCATTTAATATTGACAGGGTTGCTGTAGATCTTTTAAACCATGGCATCTAAATAGCTTATTATCTAAATAAATAAAGTTTAAAATACTAGATAGCTTTGTAAATAAACATGGTGTATGTACGTTTTCTTGCATTTTAAGATATCGAAACCACATTATCAAATTGTGCTGCAGAAAGTTACTGATTCCCGTCCTAACTTGTTTTGTCAGTACCAGCGATCAGCCTTTATTTAAACTAGGATGTTTGAATCAGTGGGACATTGACTTTATTATAAAACACATGCAGCATTACTTGTTTTAGAAATGCGATTTTTTTTTTATGTCTCTTTTTGTAAATAAAGTTTTGTTTTTACTGAAAAGTTTCTGCTGATATTAACACTTTCCCTTCTCTGTAACCATATCACCAAACAGCTTTAATATATACAATCTCTTGTTGCAAGCCTTCTGTAAAGTTAATAACATGCAGCTGTTGACTGTCAATTGATGTAATATTTTTTGAAAAAGTCATTAATTAGGTGAGTATTATGAATGTGATACATTAAGCATTATGGATGCTGTACTGAGGCTTCATCCGTGCTGATGAAACCACAAATGGTTTGAAGCTTTATCCTTGACTTTTTATGTATTTTATGTAAACACTTGCATGCTGAACTATTTTAAAGTTTTAATTTAGTATTTCGTAACTTGATGAAGCTTGAGAAAAAGATTTAGATTTGTAGTACTGCTAGGTTCCAGTGTATCAGAGCGGTGAAGGTCAGCTGTTCAGCATGTGTAATCTTGATATTGGTTGTGGTTTGTATAGTTTCTGCTGTAAATAAACAATGCTGAAAGTTAAAGCCACAGACTTTGTCTATGATTTTCGGAGACATTGGGTGCACACATCCCACCAGAATGTTACATAAATGGTTTGCATGACATAGCGTATTGTTTTATGTGTATTTTCCACTTTTTTCAACTATTTTTCATTATGTGTTCAGAATTGTTTTTTTATTTCTAAATCATGGAAATCTGTTTCTTTATGACAAAGCTGTTTGGATTGACTAAAAGGAGATGTATAAGTACTACTATACACTATCCACAAAGTACAGTTACTATTACTACTACTACTACTACTACCAATAATAATAATAATAATAATAATAATAATAATAATAATAATAATGAAATGTTATGTACATACCGGTTTTGCACTTGAATAAAAATACAGCTTTGCATAGTGATACATAGTGAAATTTTGTACCTACAAGTAAAATTGGCACGCACTGGCTCCTGTATTTACTGTATTCATGCTGTTGGTTTACTTTACTGACGCTGCTCTGTGTTCCTGTATGTAGCTCTAAATATTTGATGAAAGGGAAAATAAATAGAAGGTTTCGCCTGCAGGGGGCGACCTGAGCCCACGTTGACATGGGCGTAGAGTCTCCTCTCCTCCCTGTTTTCCTGCGATGCTGCAGACTCTGTATCCTCCTCATCACGGCCCGACCTGGACGTGTCCCTCCCGCCTCCTCTTCTCTTCGCTGTCCAGCTCTTCTGCAGCGGATCGCCTGCATCTGAACGGTGAGGACTTTACATCACAGCGGGCACGGCGGGTGTTTTTTTTTTCTGTCTTCCTCCCTCTCAGTCTTAAAACTCCATCTCAGATCAGCGGCAGTGGTGATTGGATTTATGGACACTGCTGCATCGGCTGGTGAGACTGCGGATCATCCTGTTGTTGCTGGTGTTTGTATTCACCTTGTTATTTTCAAGGCATTGACTATGTAAGCTGTTGCATGCAGAAAAGCTGGATAAAAGGTAACCTGGCCATAGGTGGGCTCACCTGACTGTGTGTGTGTGTGTGTGTGTGTGTAGTGGGGTCAGACCCTGGATTAGATGTTAGTTCACCTCTGCTGTATCTGTCTATATGTTTGTTTTTCAGTGTCTGTCCCTAAAAGCAACAAAGCCTCCTCTTTTCTTCCTGTTTGCGGATCATGTGTGTAGATGCACGTTATATTTAGAAGCTGTGAAATGAGGAAGCATGAGCCGGAGGAATACACATCAGTAATAGTGAAGTGACAGATTTCTGCCGGTGTGCTTTGAGTGACCACAGTTACCCAAAAGGCCTGATTTGTGTCACATTATGTAAGATTTGACAGTGAAGGAACACCAATGCCTCAATTATGTAGCCTATCGGTGAAAGGTTGTAATTATACTAATTTTACATGAACAATGTTGATTTTTTTATAGGAGAAAATGATATTTGTGTGTCACATTTTATTTCCCAGCATGTACAGTATGTTGCTTCTGCACTCATGTGCATTCATGTAGGCCTTAGAGGCACACACTTTGCTGCTGTTCCAATTTGCTTCAGTCACAACAACAGGAGATCTTCTGTGAGCTTTGGTTGGTTACACAAAGAAGTCAAGGCCACTGAAGCATTAAAATGGGAGGGAGTCCAATGCCTCCATTTTCATTCATCCTCAATATTTCATGAGGATTCCAGTTTAAGCATCAAGTGGAGCTTGGTGGACAAATGAAGGGCTTGGTTTATGCTCTGCTTCAGATATATGGCTGCTAAAGCTGAAGGAGCTTCTGTTTCACTGAGAAAAACAAGTTGTTTGAGCACACAGACGCAAGCACTCGCGCAGGGACGCACAGATATTACCATAAGAGGCACCAGTGAAGGTCTCGCCATCATGCTGCATATCAGGAGGCAGGTGGCGGGGTGAGTAGCTGAACAATGGGGGGATGGGGAAGCATGTTGTTGGGGCGAGCATGCATTTCCTCAGTGTGCCTCGTGCCATGATGGTGTCAACGCAGGAACATTATCAGCTGTTGCAGCAGCAGGAAAACCACAAGAGGTAAACAACCAGGGAATGCAAATTAAAATGAAAAAGTGATGGAAGGGACGGGGACAATGCACAAATCAGCCGAGCACACTGACAGCCTGCGTGTACAGTAGAACAGTATGTGCCGTGTGGGTGGAAAAGGCAAATGGGGTGATAAAGAAAGTGAAAAATATCACTTGAGTAGCTCAGGGTACTCGCAATGCACTTTTTCACTTAGGAAGATCAGCAGCATGCTGCTCTTTCTTGCCCGGACGGTGACGCTCAGCTCTCCAGAGATCTGTGAAGAGAAAGAGGTTGAAATAGATTAAAATGTTCAATTATCTCTGTAAGGCTTTTATTTCATCCCAGGGACTGTGAAGCAGAAAATTAGCAAATCCACAGCAGGAACAATGTCAACCTAACCCACAATAACAGGTCAGGTAGACAAAAAGAGATTGAGGTGTATTTTTGTTTTGACTTAAAGCATTAACTCAAGCAAGGGCGCATTTGGGGGTTTTGTTACATGATGATGTTGAGTGGTGCCAGATATGTGGACTATCTGTCCCCAGGTTGTTTATTGTATCCTTGACATTTTTATCTTCCACACTCTTGAAGTAGAAAAGCAAAAAACCCAGTTTTAAACTTCCAAGCTAGTGATCCATATCCATCATGTCACCCCTTTTTCTGATGAGTGTCACATGATGTACAGTACTGTTGTGTCTGCACTGCACCGATTTGGTGTTGAAAGTCAATTTAAGAGATGGAGAAGCAATCGTGGCTTCAGCAGAAACAATCCCGTTTAAATATTACAGCTTCCCTCTTGAAACAAGACTTCATTTATCTAATTTGTCATCTCTTGTCATACTTGCCAAGCAACATGCTACATGTAAGGATCTTTATCAGAGGGAATTTTTGGCTCTATGTGGTTGAACAGCGATCAGTAACCGTACAGTACTGTGATAGACCTGATAAGGAGGCGGGGGAGAGGCAGGTGTAAGGGAATCTGATTCATTGGTCACTGTTCTGCAGTGCAGGTGCTGAGACAGCATTTAGTGTCGCGTGTTAGCCTGCACTTCAAACAGACACGTCTGTCTTTGGACCCTCTTTGCATTTAGTTTTAGGTGTACTTCCCAGAAATATCAAAGCAAGATAACATTATATAATTCCCCCTCCTTGTTCTAAACATGCAGACACCTCTATTATCACACAACAGCACAGTTTTACTTTCATAAGAAGGGAAATGAGATGCCGTTTCCTGCTGTGTAAGTGCATTTATTAGGCCAAAACTGGGAAGCAAAGAGATGAGGTGGAGCAGTAGTCAGTCAGGTTTTCATGCTAATCCACTGATGAGTCTAACAAGGACAAACAGGTTTACAGTTTAGCTCTGCCACAGCTGTTTAAAACAAACATTTGTTTTACTCTGACCTGATGGCATCTCTTTTACCTCTGCATACCTGAAATTACACATTTTCTTCTGCTATTGTGAATTGAAATGAAAGGTAGCCACCAAAACTACCAAGACTCTTACAGTTATGCTTACTAAATATATATATATATATGTATTTCCTTTTTACATGGAGGATAATTTGCAGTACCTAGCTGAACTTGACAACCAGAGCTGCATAATGGCAAAGATGTGGCGAGGCGGGAGCTTAATGTGCAGGTGCTTTTGTGAGAAGGAGCTGCTGCCAGAGATCAGAGGGTCTGTTAAAGCTCTCAGTTCTGCACAAGAGTCCACTCAGGAAATAGGTCAGACATGCTTTTTTATGTGCTTTCGGCTGAAGACATGAAGTGAAACAGCAGCGACTGAGCACCACTGGTTTCTTCCCATTTACAGTACAGGCCTAATCAGGGACCACAAATATCAGTGAACACACCTGCTGGCTGCTAATAATCACTGGGTTGTTACAGCAATTATTAAATACAGCTCTTTTAATCAGCAATGATGAGCAGCCAGGCTGTGGTAGTGTACCGTGTGTCTTAAGCTTGATAAGTTCCCCTTTAATGATCTCAGCAGGGCAAGTCAGCACCACATGGTACCGATATATTTTTTCCACCCATGGAGTCTGTATAGTTTTGTCTTTAACAAGTTCCACGTGATGTCTGGTGTGCAGGGATCACTTGATTCGAGTCTAATAGTGCATTCTGTTTGCAGAGGTTCCTGTCACATGTATTCTTACATGTAAATAATAAAAATGTGAATCCAGTCATTGCTAAGGTAGGAGCAAACAGGCTTAACTGCCACTTGTTTGCCCCACAGCACAGCATACTGTCATTATGCCACAACCACACAGCTCCTCTGCAAGAATAGAAAGAAGTTACTTCTTTTATGTCAAACAGTGACCTGCTGTCATACGGGACTAGTTTAATGGAACACTAAGCAATGACTAAAGCAGAGGAAAAACACTGCTGCAGAATGTAAAGGATCTTGTCATAATGAAGTTGCTTGTGTCCTGAGACTATTCACAGTTTTAAGGAGACAATCTCAGAAACTATTCTTAAAAGCTGACGGTTAAACAGAAGCATGAAACTTGCATAATGTAACATCTTCAGTGTCACCTTGGTTCTCTCCATGTATATTGCCTAGCAAGAGCACAGTTAATTTAGTAAAGAATAACACTTTTCTAGGACAGTTAATTCAAATGCTCATGCGTGCTAAAAATATTTCATGTTCAATGATCCTGCAAGATAAGTAGTCATTCCTTGGTTTATGATAAACTTGCTAATCTATAGTTAAACTCAGTAGTTTTAATGGAAATTCTTATTAAACCCCAGAGGTTAAAGGTCTCTTGTGTGCAGTCTTTTCTACCATCTGGTCCTCTTGATAAATTATGATCGGTCAGCTTTCAGTCAGTGAAGAAGAGAATTTTGGAAAATAACAAACCATTAGTAAGGTTTGTCCTAGTTTTAGGTTTTGTTTGCAATCATACATTCATGGATGGCTTCTGAACTGGATCAGACAGAATCACATTCTGTCACACAGATCTGAAAGCATGTCTGACGTACTCCATCGAGTGTGTTATTTTTCTAGTATAAGTATAGACTCCCATTACATTGTGTAAAATACACTTCAGATTAGTAAGAAGCCATTGAGATTTAATTTCTTGATGGAATTTCCTTTTTAAAATTAACTTCAATAGTTAATTTAGAGCCCCAAAATGATAAATAAATAATTACATGTTTCATGCTTGAAACTATCAATTCATAGTGATATACTGAAGCACACGGAAATACTGAAGTCTGCTTCAGTATTTTGCTATGGATTAATTTTGTTGGCTTTCATAAGAGCTCAAGAGTCAAATGCTTTTTTGTCAAGTCTTCTGTTATTTTGTTGATCTTTTTATTTGTTGTCTTTTGTTTTTAAACAGGATAAGGACCCCAGATGTCTTGAAGAGCCACCTTCCAAATTAAACATGATATTCAACGTTGGGATGACTGTCATACGGGAAAGAAATGTGAAAATCAATTCTAGGCTCCTGCTGTGCCACTAAGACTCTTTTCTGATGCGTAGACAGACTTTCTGTGATTAATGCCATGGAGGATTGATTTTTAAAGTGCTCTTGAGGAGGTTTTCCAAAATGTGCGAGCGAGGAGAACCCTTTGGTGAGGGGGAGTTAAGGAATAACAACCAGCAGGGTGGCGTGCTGGCTGATGGTGATGCCAACGCTAATGAAATCCAGACAGAGGACGGAGGGAGGACGGGTGATACCGTCACTCTGTCGGGGCTGATGACTGAAACAGCAGAGCAGGACAAAGTCATCATCTGGGGTACAGACTCCCAGTGTGACGACCCCGAGCTGGCTGAGTTTGAGATGCTGGAGTGTCAGGAGCTGGAGGCCTACCTGGTTGACGAGGGAGAGGACTTTGTCGGGCTTGCAGACCGGAAGGAGGGTCAAGAACTGCCATCATCATGCAGCAAAGCCGCAGCTGAACAGGGAACAGATAATAAGAGCAGGGAAGCGAAAAAGTCTATTCTGCATGGTGCCAGTGAGCAGGAATCCAGTGCCTCTCATGTCTCAGAGAGCAGAGAGGCATCCCGGACTGAGTTAAGCTCAGATACTGATGTTTTTCTTTCCTGTCTGTCCACCATTTCAAGCATGGACACTGCTATGGACAGCGCTGGCAAGACCCAGACGACCGACTCCTGGCCCACGGCCTCTGGTCCTTACTCAACCATCTCAGAAGATCTGACTCTGGTTTCTCAGACTTGCAACACCATCACTGAGAGAGGCAAGGCCCCTCAAAGAGCTGATCATCGTTCCCCATCCTCTGGAAAAAGCACAATACAACGGAAAGATGTGGACATGAATTTGAATTCAACAGTTCACTCAGAGGATGTGGTATCACAGGCACAAGTGAGCAATGGAGTGTTTCTATGTAAGGATGTCACTGATGAGCACAAGAAGAACAATAACCAGAGGAATAAAGCGGGGAATACCATTTCAGAGCGAGATTGTGATCGAGGGAGAAGTACTGAGCACAAGGGTTCACCCACTGCAAAAAAATCACATGAAGAAAGCAACACTAAAATAGATAAAAGCACACAAGCTGATGACGCCCCTGATGTGACCTACAGCCCACACAAAACAGGTACAAAGGGGACTCAGTCATCAATTGAATCCAAAGCCATAAAGAAGCACGGATCATTTGATAACACGTTGAAAAAACAAAACTCTTTTGACAAGAGTTTTAAAAAGCAACCATCGTTTGATAACACCATAAAAAAGCAGGGCTCTTTTGAGAACACCGTCGCCTCCAACTCATCAAGCCTGGAGAGGAGGAAGCCATGGGGAAGCCCTAGTCGACCAGCAACTCCTACTTCCCCTAAAACTACCTCCTGTTCTCCCAAGAGACGACCGCCTGGCTCTCCAGCCAAGGTCCAGGGCGTCAGGGCGTTGAGCTTGGAGCGCAGCGACTCTCCTCAGAGAGGTTTAAGTCAACCTGGCAAACAGCCGGGTAAGACAAGTATGAGCAGTGGCATCCCCAAACCTGTCATGCCTCAGCATAAAGAGCCTGAACCCAGGAGGTCTTCGCCTCCCCAGAAGCCTAAAAATGTCCGACCAAAAATCATCACCTATGTTCGAAAGAATCCTCAAGCAAAACCACAATCAACAGACGCCACACTCGAAGCCTCGGCACTCCCACTAAGACTGTCTTCTTACTCCAGCCCAGCAGCTCATAAAGATCTCAAGGTTGGTCCTCAGCCTAAATCCACAGCGGTGCTATGTTCCTCCAACCTGCTGTTTGACAAATACCGGCAGGAGATGCAGAAGGCGGGGTACTATCCTCCAGGCATGGCTGTGACTGGAATGAAACCGCCAAGCGCCAGCAGCAGCAACTCTCAAAGGCTGAGTGGTAGGTCGGGCAGTTTTCACGAGGATGTGTCTGAGAAATATCTCCAAGAGGTGAGAAATTGACTTTTGATTTGATATAATCACATGACACAACTGCATGTCATTAGTGGTTATAGCTAAAGAGGTACAGTAACACGCTGGTGGCTCAAAGTAGAAGCAACTGACAAAATATCTAAATAGTGCAAAAGTTTTAACCCCTTAGTGCAAGGGGGGGAAATGGACAGTTTCACCAAAGCTGCACTTCCCATGTTTCATGGTTATATGTTGATACATTTTGCTTAATTTTTGAGTGCATGTGCCTTCCTGCAAATTAAAAATCATCCCCTAAAGAACCACTTTAAGTATTCTTGCGGAGGGCGAGGGGGTGGGCACATTTCCTGGGATGCAGCATTTGTCTGTAACTGACACTTTCTGATGTAGGATCACAAAATGGGTATATTATTACACAAAGTCGTAATGCCTAATGTAGTTATAAGTGAAAGAATCTAGCTCATGATTCCACTCCAAAACAAAACTATATAATATCTTATTACCCATCTGTTGAATATTGATTGTATTGCTAATGTCCCTCACCAGCACATTTCCCAAGAAGGAGGCAGTGTCTACCGATCACCCAGAGCCCTGAGGCCTCAGCTGGGGTTGGGGGCGGTCACCAGGCAGCCTGCAGCCAAGACAAGAGTTCAGCAGACAGGTCAAAGGTCAGGCCATTCTGCTCAGGCAGTGGGAGTGTCCACCCAAGGCTACCAGGACCCTGCAGGTGAGATGGTGATCTGCTGGCATAATCAATTCAAGGTGACATTTTACTGTAATTTTAGTCAAAGTGAAAATATACACATGCTATCTATGAATTTGTTATCAGAGTCTGTGAAGAACTTTCACATGGCATATAATTCAGCTAAGAGAACACAAGAGCATATTTAACATGCTGCGTTCTTGTGTGCTTATGCTGTAAATCCTTTAAACCATTGTTAGAAAATAATTTTAAGAGAGCTTCTCCCCTCTCTGCATACTTTGCTATTCTGTGCACATCCCATCTCCCTGTTGTTGAGCAGCAGAGAAGTTATCTTCCTCGAGTTGCTGAATGATTTACCAATTTTTTTTTTTCCTGTTATGCTTATGGATGAGGCTTGGCTTTTGGCACCCAAACTCTTTGAAGTGCAAAGCATTTGATAGAGCAAAGTAGAATCCTACCAACTTGCACTGCATATTTCTACCTGCTCACATTATAAGTTCAAGTCTAGTCAGCTTCCACCTATGGTATCTGGCTCCTTTATTTATGTGCAATTTCATCACTGAGTGAAGGTCGTCATATTTTTTCACCTTCACAGACGTGACTTTGTTTTTCCTTCCTTTCTTACTCTTAACTTTACATTCTCTATTTGTAAGTTTGCATGACAATGCAACATTGAAACAGAAAGTGTGGGTCCTATCTCAATAGGTCTTGGAGATTAACCATAATTACTGTAATATTGCATATTTTCCCATCCACCTCCAGCAGAGCAAAAGAGGTCAGGAGAAAGAGCTCCAGAAACCAGTCCCAAGAGCCTCCTGATCAAACCAGGCCAGTCTGGTCTCCGTCCTCCAGGCTTCTCTGCCTTGCCAGCTGCTCGTCTGGCCACTTTCGGCTTCGTCAGGAGCTCCAGCGTCTCGTCTGTGTCCAGCAACCAGTCCAACGACAGCAGTCACAGTGATCCCTGCCCACCCTCTCAGTGTGAGTCACGCCCTCTCCAGCCATTTCATATGAACAACGGTTATACGGTTTTTACTACTCCAGCTTTAAATGTGACAAAAATATCTCAGACATCAGACAGACAGTGCTCCGTCTGATTAAAAGGATATTCCATTTTCATGTTTTAACGCATCTACATCTCCTTATTAGTTCCCCAGTAGTCGTGGCTGTGCCTGCTATTCTCGGTTACTATAGTAACAACCACTCACATTCTTCCATTTTTCATTCATTTTCTGCGAGTAGGCGCCGAAAGCTGGTGCACCACAGGGGCTTTGATGAAGAAATCTTTAAGTCACTCTCCTCCCTTTGCTGCGTCTCCTCAGACTGCGTACTGCAGCATTTTGTCTGGATCAAATCCTGGTGCTCAGCCCAACGCCACCTCTCATAAGCTTCCTGCAGCCTTTATTCAGAGAAATCAGTTCTAATAAAATTCTATTGACATGCTGATTGTCTCTAATAGAGATATAAGAAATGTATGAGAACAAGCTGAGAAGCTGTCAGTTGAGACTGATTTTTTATTTATCACAGATTAAGCATTAGCTGAATATAAGCAGTGTGTATGTATTATGTTCCAGCATGGAGCTACTGCAGATTAATTTATTCATTGTGCTGACTCAAACCAACCATTGTCTGAAAAATGCTTAGGCATACTGTAGAAAAACATCCCGTTTCCCTCCTGCATTTTCACATTCATCCCATGATCCTGTTTGACTGAGTCACAAAGACTACACCTCAAACAGCTGCACTGAATAAATCTTTGGTAGTTTTTATCTTAAATATAAACCAAAATCAAATAAAATGAATTAAAAATCAATTATTTAATGGTGTACAACTATCTTGTATGTCTTTAAGATTGCTGTGTATGCACAGGCAAAAGTGTCTCTGTGGCATCTGTACTGGCTGTGCTGATATAATGATGGGTTAATGCTGTCCTCGCTCAAGTTTCTCACATTTGCTCCGGTCGCTGACAGCTGACTGCTGCCGTTCCCTGCTCAACACTTTTACTGTCATGTTCTGACCTGCTGGATTCAGATGCTTCCTTTAGCTGCTGGTCCAGACAGGGTCCTAAGGCTGGACAAAAAAAAGAAATCAGCTGTTGTCTCATGCAACATGCCCCCCCAGCCAGCCTCAACCTCAGTAACTGCCTCACATGTCAGCAGCAGTCTCTTCTTCCCTATTTATACTCTCTGAGATGAAAAAGTGGTGCCGGTGGCTGCAGTGTCAAAAAGAGAGAGTCAGGGTGTGGTGTGACAGGATAATGTGGGAAGCTGTTTTACCCCGACACCTCTGACCAGCTTCTTTTCTCGCCTGTGGGTCTCCTCCTCAAACTTTCATTTCAGTCAAGCCAGATAATGGTCTTTTCTCTCCGCTCCTAAAAGGCTCCAATGTACACTTTACTTGGTTATTTTGTACCATTTTTAACACTGATTCTTCAGAAAACAACCATAGCTCAAGATGGTAACCTGCAGTCATGTAAGTGCGGCTTATTCTGTCTTAAATTGTCTTTGTTGTCTTTGGTAGCTTCTGTGGAGCTGTTGTCAAATTTGTATGCCAATTGCAAATTTGCTGTGTTTCTTTGAACATTACCAACAAAACAAACAAAAAAAAAAACTGTAAGTCTATTTGTGCTGAAGTGAATTGATAGGTGTCTACCAGATAGTAAAAAGCTTGGTAGCTCAGACAGCATATACATGATTGGCAGCTTGCACGGCAGTGTTTCCCTTCAGGCTGTTGGCTCAGACGGCGCGGCTCCATTAGTGTGCCACCGTATGCCTTGAATGCAGCCACATTCACCGGGGACGCACTCCAGCAAAATGCTGTGACTGGGAGTGAGTACATCCTCACAGAGTAGAGGATGCTATAATGAACATTAGGACGCTGGTGACATATCGAATTCATCTGTCCAGTTAGCTCAGTTGGAGCCTGTTATGAGCACACCGAGTGCTCGTGTGTGTGTTGTACTTTGTGCTTCTTGGATATTGAGATAGAAGAGTTAGGTTCTGTGTGCGTGGGGCTACAGTTTGTTTGTCAGTTGTACTCGTTTTGAAAGACATTGTGTATTAGTATGTGTGTATTTCTTATAATCAAGTAGTCGATTTACAGAAAATTAATCATTTAAGTTGTTTATCAAGCAAAACTGCCAGATATTTCCAGATTCTTTCATTTGAGGATTTGCTGGCTTCTTTGATTTTGGACTGTTGATCTGACAAAAAAAGCAATTTGACTGGAACCTGATCCCCTATTTTCTGACACTTTATAGAGATGGTATAGCTACTAGTTACCATATACTGTACTTTATAATCCAACTTTATGCCTTGCGTACCAGTTCCAAGTCAGACTTCACAGCAGTTGAAGCAGCACAAATCTCTGTGGCATGTTATGAATACTAAGCCTCTTTTCTTGTGGCTCACTCCCGTCCTTGTCATGTCTTGCAGGAAAAAAGACCACCAGACACAATTTTCTGCAAAGTCTGTATGACCCTCTGGTGACTGAAAGGGCCATTTTGTTTTTAAGTGTGTCTTCTCAAGAGAAGATCAGGGCAGACTAATGTTAGTTTCACTGTACAATATTCTGCATTTTCACAAAGAGTTTAAAAACTGGTGTCACGTTTTTCTTCCCAGTCCAGTTAAAGAGAGTTCACATTGGTGTCTCACCTTGCTTCACATGTTTATTCATGTCACTTCCGATTGGATAATAAAAAAAAAGAATTGTATCAAACTAATCTGACAAAAAGAAAAAAATGACATATAACCCATGTTATTACTATGATATCTGTCTGAATTTGTGTATTTTCAATATTTGCCTCACACAATTATTGAGAAATAGAAGATATGAGAGTTTATTCAATAAATATAATAAAATGCCTGTATATAATATTCCTAACCTGTCTGTTCTCACAGAGAATAAAGTCGTCCTGGTTCTTGCTGGTGTAACACTGATCAGAGGATGCTTACTGTACAGCAGGGGATGGATTTGTACTGTACACGCAGGCTAGAAACAAGCATTTAGCAGTGTGAGTCAGCCTCCAGCCGTCTCCCTCAGCCAATCCGCTTCTTGGCTCATGCTCCATTTCAGCAAGATGCCTTTGAAAAAATAAATAAATCTACTGAGTCCCAGGTGAATTCAGACTCTGTTGCAGCGAGGATAGTTACTGTGGGGTTTTACACAGGCCATGGGCGTTTTGACATAAAGTGATTTAATGTTCTCTTTCTAATCTGAATTTGTTTTGCTCTATACAGTAATTTTGTGTATTTTACTACAACAGCTTATTGTTTTATCTGATTTCAGGCTCCCTGAACCATCCCCTGTCTTATTCACTCTCAGATCTGAATAATGCTATTTTAATTCAAGGGCACAAACCTTCTTTCCTCTTTGTGAGTGTTATTGATTAGGGAGCTGAATATTTCATGAAAAGTAATTGGAGCTATCTGGTTTGCAACACTTCAGTTGCACTACAACTGTCTATATAGTACTGGAATCCAGAGAATTTATCCTGATGAAATTTCATCAAACAATACAACATTGACAAAGTGTAAAAACAGTGAGGATCTTCCTGTTTGCAGAGAGGGAATGTTTTTTTGGTGTTTTTCTGTTGGACTACTCCTTCTACAGCCTCAGTGTGTCTACGAATCAAAGCCTTTCATATCCACAGGAAGCTTGAGGCGTAATAACAGCTGTTATGAATAATTAAGATGTTTGCAGAAATCTGCTTATTTGCTAGTCTTGATGAATTTCTTCAGTTCCTCTTCAAGGAAAGATAGTGATCTGCTGATACTTCATCTTAAAAATACAAAAGAAATACAGCTATGATCTTTTATTGTTCAGTGATTGGTGATTAACAACACTGTCAGTGGACCAAATATATGCTTTTTAATTTTCAAAGTAAAAATAAGTAAGGTGATGTTTTTACACTGCATATTTCACATATACATGCACATTCACAGGGATATATTTATGTACTGATGGCACTGTAAATTTCACAACAAATTATAAAAAACAGTAAGAAATCGACTAATTAAAGTTAATAATACCCTTATCCCACAGGGTTTGATTTTCTTCCTCACAGTACCAAACCAAATTAGAACTTCGATCAAAATAAACAAGACCCAATGTGAAAAATGCAATATCAAGAGCATAATATACCAAGCCAAGTTGCATACTTATTTTCGTAGTGAATTGTCAGGTACCGTTCAAAAAGATGTCCCCAATGTTTGAAAAAACACTGCAAGTGCCCTCTTGGATGCCCCTATGGCAGATAAATGATGAAAGTATGTAGATAGGCCAGCCTTAAAAATGTCTGACAGATTGTGTAACATCTATCAAAATCAGTAAAACTTGTACACACAGCACACAGACAGGTATTTAAACAAAAAACCTGTTCATATAATAAATAATAACCTCTCAAAACATTTTAAACAATCACAGGCTACGTTTTTCTGTGCTCTGCAGATCCCGGCAGTGGCAGCGATGACACTCCTCTCCACAAAGCCACAGCGCCCCCCAGTGAAGCCTCCCATGTTCAGAGTCGGTCTCAGCCTCCCAACGCCCCCAGCCTCCAGCGCCGCAGTCTGCCCCCGCAGCGCTGCTCCCCGCTTGGTACGTCCCCGTGTTTGTGCATGTGTATGTGGTGTTGGAGCTGGATCTCCAGAGACAACATCCAAGTGCCAGTTCAAGGTCACTCTGTGTGGTGATCACATGACTGTTAAGATTGGATGTGTGAGTGTGATGCAGCAGGGGTGTTTGAGGGAGGTGGCCGTTCAGCACTGGATTGTGCATGAACAGTAAATTGCTGTCAGCACTCAAACAACCCATGAAAAATTGTAGCCTTCAATTTGCATGCTGGTATTCATTCCTCACTAAGAGTCAGTGGAAACCCCCAGCCCTGTAATGATAGCACTGTTTCACTTTTCAGCATCTCATTCGCAGACATGACTGTTCTCAATGTGTGTTATTTTTCTCTGTTAAGGTTACTGAAGTTGTCACTGAGTGATTGATTAATGGAGCAGACGGACAGTTACCCAGCAGGGTAGTTTACACATGCTGGTGTACTGTGTATCCATGGACCTGCATTCTGTTTGAGGCCTTTTAGAAATGTAATTGTACTACTTGGTCCAAAATTAGACTGAATATAACGCCAGGCCGAAGTTGTGGTTTTTAGTGGCTAACCTGCTTCAGGCAATTCATTTAAATATGTTTCAATGGCTTGGTTGACATCTCACCTTTCTCACTTGGGTGTAAAATATAAATTAGAATAAATAAAATAGCCACTGAAAAGGTCATCTGTATGCAATTTTATCTAAATATAAAATGTATGTGAGATGTTTGTCAGGGCATTTTTGTATTTTTATTTGCATTTGAGATGCTGAATTATGGCCGCCAATGTTACATTCAGTTGCCTCTTTGAGGTACCTAATAGTTTTTCCCCTCACTGCAGGTATTTATACATAATAATTTAATTGACTTATGTAGTCCTTCAGCACATTCTCAATTCAAGACATTCTCAAATGACTTTACCGACGAAAACAGGAATCATCTGCCAACTAAAACCTCTTAAAGTGAGCGAGATGAACGTGAAGCTGAGCTGGAAACTATTTTATTTTTTCTCCTTTCAGTAGCTTCGTAGGCTTTTATCACAGCTATTTTATGAATGTAAGGAAAGTTCTGCAGAAGGTGTCTTTACAGTGTTGAAGATTGAATAGCACTATGATGGAGTGTGTCCCTTGACAGGACCTTAACATCCACTGTTCATCTCACTGTCCCTGTGGGGGATCTAATTCAAGATCTGAAGAAAAAGGAATACAGACTGAAAAATAATTAACCTAAAAACTGAGACCTACTCTTGTGTACCTTATCTGTTGCCTAGTATTGCATCGCAGCAGTGATACAGCACCGTACTCTCTCTCTATACTCTCTCTCTCTCTCTCTCTCTCTCTCTGCTGATGTAGGCGTCTTTGTTGTTACTTGGTGCACCTTGCTGCCCGTGTTGGCATTTTTGCAGAGAATGTGGAGTATCAACACCACCCAGTGGTCACAGAGTGTATTTCTGTGTGAGCCAGGAGCAGCCTCAGCTTCCTGCAACAGAACCTGTGTGAACAAGTGGAGCAGCAACTCCAGCTAGTGGTCACTTTACCACATTGTACCTCTCTCAAATGTTTTTTCTTACTTGTGGTTTACACCAGTAGTTACCAACCTTTTCTGGATGCAAACTTATGTACACTAATGACCTTTAAGTACTCTTGTGTCTTAATTATAGACACTTGTGGAAATATTGTGTGTTTTTAGTGTTGTGTGTTGAAGCCAAAAACAATAAATAATAAACAATAAAAATACTAACTAATTTATTGCTAACTAAAACATACTCCATTACAAGTAAATGTCCTATAAACATACTGAATTATAATCAGCAAAATTATCAGAGTGTTATTTTATTATTACTGGTGCAAAAATGTGTAAGCAGCATGTGACATGTCAAGGTGAAGTTTAATCCCCGGAAATAGTGTCAGTCTGCAAAGTAACTTGTTACCTTAACTGTCAAGTAAATTAATATTGTCCCCTTACTGACAGTACAGTAAAAGTATAAAGTACCTCAAACCACTGATTATGTACTAACATGTAATATATTTATGAAGACAATGTTTATGAGAACTTACCTTTCAAATGTGTGCATTATAAAACATTAACATTGTACTTTTCACACAGCCGCTAGGAGAGAGATGCAGAAGGACATAGAGGCTGCGATGCCACCAAAGGCCTCTCCTAAAAGATTTGCAGTGGTTTCGCCCAAGCCACAGTCCCCCGGTGAGTCTCACGTACCACATTACAACCTGTGTGTGTGTGTGCGTACATGTAAACACATACAGTATACATCTGACAATGTGTGTTTGGTGTGCTTCAAAGTAGTCAATGAAGAGCAGGATTATCATAAGGCAAAACCATCAGCTTCTACTGTATCTTTAAAATTCACAGTCCCTCTCTCCCTCTCTCTGTCTCTCTCTCTCTGTCTCTCTCTCTCTCTCTCTCCCTCTCTCTGTCTCTCTGTCTCTCTTCACTCTTCATTACAAGACCCATGGCAGCCTGCTGTTGTCATAGCAACAAGCTACAGTAGCTGTAATGCTGGGATGGCTCCTTTAGTAACAATCCTGCTGGGTCAGATTACTGCAACAAGTCAGCATTTTGTCCTTTTTCTCAGAGAGCCTGAACAGACGGAATAACAGCTCGGTAGAGTTACAGCACAGGTGAAAAAATGTAAAAATGTCGACATTGTACACATGTTTAGAGGTGAGGGAGGAAATCGATGATGATTGTTGTGAGCAGTGATTAACAGTAAGTTGGAAAGAGCGTTCGTCCATGTGGGAGGATATAAACCACTGAGCTTCCAAACAACAGCAGTTAATTTGTCTGTGTATCTGTGTAAGCTGTGAGAGTAAACCACAGATAAAACATTAATCGTTTGAAAATGCTTTCAGATCCCCAAGTACATTTTTGAGTTGCTGTTAGTCCAAAACACAAAGATATTCAATTTACAGTGATATAAAACAGAAAAGTAGCAAATCCTCAGATGCAAGATATAATAGATTTTCCTTGATAAATGACTTATTCATGGCTTATCAACAATGTTGATGTCACATTTGTCTTTCTATTGTTCATATTTGTGTTTGCTCTTCTGGTTCTCTATTTATATACACACTGTAAATTCTTCACAATCTTTGGCGCAGATTTGTCCCTTAAAAAAACACCTCATTAAGTCTGTTATGGGTGAAAATATTTCAGTTTATGTTCATCCTTGCTCTCTGTTTCTATAGTGTGTGGGCGGACAGCAGCAGTTCATGGTGCTATTCGGACTGAAAAGGCCCAGGAGCTGGACCGGGCTCTGATCCAGCAGCTGCGGGAACGCTGTGAACAGCAGGCCCTGCAGCTGCAGAGCCTTCAGGCCCAGTTAAAGAAGGCCTCCCTGTGCCTGGACGTTTTCAGCATCACTACCCAGCACTTCTGTCACAAGGTAGGCCACTGCGAAGCTCTGGGACCGCAGCAGCGTTGACAGGCAAGCAAACTTGGACTTGCCTCAGGCTTTGAGAGCCCCATAAAATGTTTTAAAGTCTAAATTCTTTTAGCTTAAATCGTAAAAAAAGGGCTGCAGCAGGTGTCCCATCTCCTTCTCCCCTTCTCTCTAAACAGACTCTAAGGTCTGTTTAAGGGAGCTCTGACATCCAAGATTTGTAAGCATTGCATTCATAAGGTGATTCATCAGAAATGAATCCTAGAAGTATCCCCTGGCTTTAAATTCTGATAAATTAGCTCATGGATGTCATGAATTTGATCTTTTCTTGCATTAAAAAGACAGATGTTCAGCAGGGAGGATTTTTTTTAAAGCAGCCCTTCCTTGCAGCTGCATTATTGTATAACAGTAACATAACTGTGCCCATCTCAAACAAGTTTTTTTTTTAAGTCCCTGCCAGTTGGTTTGAACATGAAGGAGTGGTTCAATAAAGTTGGGAAATAAACATAAAAACATAAAAGAATGCTTTGGACAGTATGAATAACATGCAAAACCAGCAGTATGGTCTATATAATATTTATATATAAGTGGCATTCCAACATTTTATAATGGAAATTGCATCTTTTGCCTAAATCAAAAGCTTGTGTCATGATTAATCTTGCTATTCATGCATTTTGCAGCCATCTTCTAGGCTAATAAACACAGGCCTGCTGTTTAACACTACAAAGGGAAAGCTGTTGCGTGCTTCAGAATGCAACTACAAAGTCCAACAGCACAAATGACACTTGCAGCATCTGGGTTTTGTTGTCAGCATTACTTTGTTCACAAAGAGAGTCACTTGCTTTAAAATCAGATTGTTGTGGCTTTTTGAATATGTTGTGGGGAAATACTGAGGTTACTGAGGTGTTTTCCAAAGGTTTTTCCAGTAGTTTAAACCAAAGGAAATGGTATGTGATGCATTGGCTTTTATACATTCAAGTGCATATATGGACATGCATTTGATATATAGCTGTGTGGCATTTCATGTTGTGTCTACCCTACAACTGATAGTGTTTAGTTCAAATATCTGGATTGATGCGTCTCATGAATACTGTATGTTCCTGTTGTGTAAGATAATCAATGCCGATGGTGTCAAAATCACCATCATACAGCTTCTGATGGTACAGACAGTCTGCTTGCACACTGCGTTCTGCATCTCAAACCTGGATTAAACACTTGTGTCCTGCCCTTTCCTGGTCCTCTGCTTGCATTTCATCCATTTCCCAGCCCCACCCACTGGTTCTGCTCTATAGTGGGAGATGATTAATGAGATTAGAGCTGCCTCCCTGAGCCTCTCTGTGCTTTTAGTGCTTTTAGTGAGACTGATTGTCACACACTGGCAGAATACGCACTAAGGTCCGACACGTGGAAGACTTGGAAATATATAGAAAGATACAGAAAATTGGGTTTCAATTACTAATTGTGACAAAGTGGCAGTGTACATGATTTTCACATTTACTATGAACTTAATAACCAGCCTTAAATATTTGTTCACTTATAATTTCTTGTCCATGTTTGGTGGAATACAGCACCAATACAGTAATCTAGTACTGGTTTGTCATTACTCTTCATACAAGACCCAGTTCTGGATTTTAAGATGTGTACACACAGTGACAACATACAGTATGCTGAGGAGGTTTTTGAAGGTTTATGTATGTATGACACTTGTTGAAGAAATAGAGAAAAGACTAATGTTCTTTTGCATGAACATCACGAAATCTAAAGTGTTTTACTGATGGAGCTCTACTGGGCAGTTTGATTTTTTGCAAGAAACTTTACATCCAAAGCTGCAATTTGGACGTCATTGTTTCAGTCAGGGCGGCAGTATCAATAATGAATTATTTTCTATTAAGCATGTGTTTGTGTTCTGTATGTATCGAAATGCCCGCATGTAGCTATTTTCTCATGAGCTGAGTAACAGAGCAAATAATTGGCCAGTTATTGATCATCTCCCTCCCCCATCTTCTCCTGCTCCACTCTTGTTTTTTCTTTTTTGTTTTTTTTGTCTCGAAGATGCTAAAGACCATTCATGTGTGTGTGTGTGCGTGTTTCTCCCTGCCATGCGTGTGAATGTGATACGGGGCGTGTTGGTGGGGGTTTAAGGGGAGGGCAGGCAGAGCTGGGCTGGGCTGGCAGTCTTTGTTCCAGCAGGGATAAACGCCGGTCGCAAACCAGGAAACGAGGTGAGGCTCCGGTCTTCCCTTCTCTCCTCCCCTCTCCTTCCCTCTCCTTCCATCGCCTGGTTCCCTCCCCCCTCTGTCTCTCTTTCTGTGTCTTTCTGGCATTTGCATCTGTCACTGCTGCCTCCCACGTCTCAGGGATGCTGCTGTCTGGTAGCCTAGTATGGGCCATTGCTGCTGTAGGCTCCATTTCCTCCCTCTGCGCTGTCTGGACCAAACGGTAAAGGCAGTATCTTCTACAGGCAGCAGGCTTATTGCAGCACCGAGGATTCCTTTGTATATATGTGGTTGTGCGCATGTGTGTTTAGTGGGGAGGGGGAGGTGGGAGAGGGTGTCTGTCTTTATGAAGATGATTATGCTGAGTCAAAGGAGGCTTGTCTGTCGCACTGTCCCTCTTTCTTTCGTTTTAGAGTTTGCAGGGACATTACATAACATGCTGCTGCTGCTGTGCTATATTCTTACACTTGTCTTTCTATTTTACTGTGTACATGTCCTTACTGTATGTATGTTGGTGTAATTCTGGGTGATTACATGCCACTGAGTGTGTTGGAGAACTTTCAGATAGGACACATTATTCTCTTGTTTACCTGATGTTGCTCAATTTATCATCTGCAAGAAACCACATGTTTGGTCTTCCTTATAAAATTCAAGCTGTAGTTGCAGCTTCATGTATGTTTGTTGGAGTCTAAATCCCTTCAGGACAAAAAGTCCAAACAAAAAAGCAGCTGCACATTGGAAGGTTTTTATGGTCCCACTGAAACTGGACTGATTACACAGGTGCAGACTTAGTTTAATTAACTCATTAGAGTATCTTCTTCAGAATGAACCCTTATTTTAAAAAGCCATCATTTATTCCATATTTATTCTTTGCTTAAATGATTAGTTGATTGACAGAAAGCGATAGATAACACATCAATTATTGTGATATATCAATATTTTAAAAATGTGTTCTCTCTGTTTTATATCATTGTAAGTAGAATATCCTTGGGTTGTGGACAGTTGTGGAGTCCGGTAATTTGTGATGACAGTTCTTCACTATTTTCTTTTCTTACAGATCTAACAAGTGATCAAAGAATAACAGTAGTAATCAGCAGTGTAATCGATAATGGAAACAATCATTAGTTGCAGCCCTAAAAATGGATTAAGTTGCCTTGGTGACGTCTGAATGTCAGATGGGAAAATTAGAATGCATGTCACATAACTCCCTGGAGATGTGAGCGAGGGTTGTTTGGGCAGGACGGGGGAAATGATGGGTTGGAGCAGAGGTGGAGCTGGCGAGTAAGAAATGAATAAGAGCCGCTGAGCATCCCTCATGAGGTCACAGCAGTTTCTCCCAGATGTAAAACCTCTTAGAGGGTGACATCATTACTGCCGAGACATACTGTATACTGTCTCATACATATTTCACCCACTGCTCTGTCTGTCTCTTTCTTTGTTTCTGGTAAGCACTGCTTTGTGATCCCTGACTTATCTCCAAGAAACAGCATGCGTAGATGTCTTACTGCATGTTTAGAGTTGTGATCAATAGTCTTTTAACTGTCTGGTGTGTCGTCCTCTCTGAGTAAGATGTGCTCTGAGGGTGTCACATCATGAGGAGTCCCCAATGGATACCCAAGAGGGCCTGTGCAAATGCTCCATGTGATGACTTTTTCCTTGTAGAATTTATCCCAAATGTAGTAGTTGACTCTTACAGGCGTCCATGAAGCATTTACTTTATCTTAACGATAACCTTTAGCTATTAAGATCCAGATGATACACTGATGTCAAACTTTAGTGCTACAGAGAAAGTAATGTATGTTTTTGTCTATAATGAACAGAAATAATACAAACTATGTTGTTCCTCATATGTTTGTTGATCCAATGTGATTTGCGAGCACCAGGCACCACACGGTTGTTAATCATCTAATAAGTTATCACATAGTGCTTTAATTGTCATGTTCATCAATGAATCATGGCCTCAAGTCACAACATGAGAGTGAGTTGGTGGTTATTGATAATTACACCGTCTGATTGGTTTAAACATGTTCTAAATGAGCTCTTAAGATTGTGAGGCTGCTATGCTGTGTATTATTTATGGTATGGTGGAACAACATTTTTGGTAAAAGAAACCGCAAATGAGACTAACATATGTAGTAGGGACCTCTTTTTGGAGTATAATCCTCTAATGCACATGTACCTGCTAGCATTTTGGCTTCAAAATATCTCCAAACCTCTCTCCTCTACATGTTTCTCTGGTTTACCATACAAATAATCTTTGAAATGCAGCACAGTGGCTCAGTGTCCAGAAGTGTCAACTAAAAGTAGGTGTTTGGGATCCATTTTTACAGTCCAAAGGTGTTCACTGCTGTATGTGTTTGCATTTCAGAGTGAAAGTGCCATTGTGAAGGAGAGGGAACTGTCCCTGGAGCTCGCCAGAATCAGGGATGAAGTGGGTAAGTGGGATACGGCATGACAGATATGGCACCACAGGGAGGAGAAAAAGCAGTGAGTCAACCACTGCTCACTACATATCATGTATTATACAACATACTACCACAAGGGTCAGGAGGAGCAAGTAACTGCTGGGAATCTGCAGATCAAAGTCTTGATTCTGTCAAAGATTGAACATCATGTACCAGACTGGGTACAATGCTGAACTGTTGTCAAAATCTGACTAGTTTAAGATTTATAATATATACATATCATTTTTATCAATCAATGGGTTTTCGTATCAAAAATACGCAAAAAAATAAAAATACACAAAAAAACAATATAAACATATGAAGTTGCCCAATTTATAGTTCAGCACTATTTATGAATATATCACTTGTGTTATTTAACAAAACAAATATTAATACCCAGGCTTTAAAATACAGTAATAATAAAACATTAATAGTAATGTTATTAATTAATATTATTAATAATAATATCAAAAATTAGGCTGTTAATTGTTAAATTAACTATGGAGTGTCTTGAAACAAATGTGACCTAAATGTGAATCTAGTGAAACAAAGTGAAGCTCTACGTTGTGTTCCAGCCTTCAGTGTTGCACACTGGGAGCAACTGCAGCAGGAGAAGGAGGAACTGGAGCGTCGCTTTGAGGCTGAGCTGCAGGGATTGCGGGCTCAGCAGCAGAGGGAGCTAGGAGCGCTGGAGGAGCGGCTGAAGGCGCAGCACATGGCCGAGGCCAGGAGCCTGCAGGCCCAACAACGAGGCGAGCTGGAGGAGCTACAGTTCAAACAGCAAGAGCAGGTGTGTGTGTGTGTGTGTGTGTGTGTGTGTGTGTTTTGATGAAGAGCGGATATAGGCCTGACATTTTGTTTGTGGTTCTCAGAGCATTTTAAAATTATATTTAAATATTTAAATAGAAACAATTTCCCTGTTACTCTGGATAAACCACAGACTTCACTGTAACTGTTTTCATTGGAACTGCTTTCTACTGAGGAGCTCATTAAAACCGCATATTTCACAATCCATTATTACACTCCTATTGTGTGTATATGTATATATGAATGTGTTTTTGTGTATGTGTAACAGTTCGTATTATTAACTGTTTAAATCTCTGGCCCCAGATTGAGGAGATGAGTGAGAACCACGAAGCTTCCTTGATGGAGATAGAGACAGCTCACAATGACACAATGGCCACCCTGCAGGAGGAGCATGCCAGGACCGTGAAGAGTAAGCATCCCATTTAAAACCTGCTGCTCTCCTGTACAGACTCACTCTGCTGCAGGGTCAAGAGCGATAACAATATGTCATTTCTTGTGTCAGATCTGAAGATGGCCCACGAACAGCAGACAAAGTCTCTGGCAGAAGAGTTTGAAAAGATCAGACTCTCGCTGCAGGTAAACAGTTCTCTTTAGAAATCTATGTTTTTAACAGATACATGGTCTGATGCTTTTTGTAGTTAGTGACAGTGTTTAACAAGTTAATATCTGTCTGGTCACCAGGATCAGGTGGACACGCTGACGTTTCAGAATCATAGCCTCAGAGACCGAGCCAAGCGTTTTGAAGAAGCTCTGCGCAGGAGCACAGATGAGCAGATAGTGGTAACTGCTGCATCACACAGCACAGGACATTTTGTTGACTGCTTTGGTGACAGTAGCTGTATAACTTAAAGCTTTGTTCATTGTTTTTAAAGACTGATAGTGGTTTTGACTGACGTTATCTGCTGTTGCCAGGATGCTTTGGAACCATATAAACACATCGAGGAGGACCTGAAGAGTCTGAAAGAAGTTCTGGAGATGAAGAATCAACAAATTCATCAACAGGATCTGAAGATCTCAGAACTGGAGAAAATAGTAGGCTTCAAATTTCTGCTTTCATTTAGTAAGAAAGGAAAAGTGGTGCTTGTTTCAAGCTGTTTTGTATGCAAAGTTGTCAAAAATATTAAACCCACACATAGATGTTGTACTCTCAAATTTCAGAAATGCCTTACATCTAGGGTAGGCTAAGGACAGCTTTAAATGACAGAAAAGGGACCTATGTACCCCCAGTATTCGGTATCCTTTGTAAACACATATCGTTTAACATATTGCCTGTTTTACTTGTAATATATTTTCTTACATCATTTGAAGAATTTAATGTTGTGTACATTTTCTCATGTGTTTTTGAGCAGGCTGAAAAGAATGTGTACCTGGAGGAGAGAGTACAAGTGTTGCAGCAGCAGAACGAGGACCTGAAGGAAAGAATAGACAAGAACCTTGCTGTGTCCAGGTCAGATACGTTTCCATGCATGTTAATATATGAAGAACTTATTAGTTTGTCATGTTAGTTTGTCAAAACTTTTACAGTACAACCATGTGATTTTCTGGATATATTACTTATATATATATAGTATATTATGGTATAGTATAACCCCAGGTTTAAGGGTTAAGTGTTATACTGTCTATGCACATAGAGCGAACAATTGTAGGTAAATGCAGCAGTGGGTAAAGAAAAACTTGGGGCGTATCCAACTTTTTTTTTTTCAAGCAGGATCACTGAAACAGACAGAGATTAGAGCTACGACCTTGCAGCTGGACATTTCTGACTTCAGTCTTTGAAAGGAATGCAGCACTGGTACATGGGATTTATGTTTTGACTGTCCCTCTTTTTTCTCAGGCAACTCTCTGAGGAGAATGCCAACCTGCAAGTGAACGTGGAGAAGGAGAGCAACGAGAAGAAGCGGCTGAGTCGCACTAATGAGGAACTGCTGTGGCGTCTTCAGACGGGCGAGCTGAGCCCTCGCATGTCCCCCAGCTCCTCCCCCCTCCATCGACCCATCTCTGGACCAGGCTCCCCTGCCCGTCCACACTCCTACCATCAATGACACTGTCAACAGACGCTCTTGTATCAAACGCTTTCTTTTATCTGGCATCTGATGCCCTGATTTTTTTTAACTCTTTGTTGAATGTTCCTCTCAATTATAAGGGAAGGACTTTACACTACCGTAACAGACACAGATAAGTTTCTTGGGAAATGCCGCCCAACCATGTGATGCATATACAAAGTCCGACCCCAGGAATTTTAATCTCTGACCTAAAGAATTGTATTAACGATCGCACCTCTTATTGTTCAAAAGGGAATTCTCTGCCCACCTCTTTTTCTATTCTACCCAAATGCCCCACAAAACAGACGTGCTGTGATATTGCAGCAGATGAATGACCTGGTCATTGTAGACTCCAGAGAGCAGGATCAGAGTCACGGTGCCTCATTTCCATGTTTTCACCTCCATCTACATCACCACCTTCTCACCCAGCGCTCAGGATGATGGATGTACGAGACATAGCATACATCAAAAGTGCAACAACGAACACAAGAAGCGCCTTTGTCGTCCATTCTCTCCCACCAGCAACGTCTATCAAGGCACAGGCAATACTTTGAGTAAAATCACAAACTTACCCACAGTAAGTTACTCTCAAAGTATGGATTCTTCTCTGGGGCATGTTTACCTTTTCATGCTGAAATCTTTCATATGTCAGGAGTGTATGAATGACTACTTAGCCATCAAACCTCAACCATCCATCCTACTTTCTCTTTAAATAACTAGATATCAGTGTTGACCAGAAATTTATGATTACAGTAACATAACAACTCATACAAACATTGAACTGCCAGCGCAGTGTAACTATGTTATTGATTATATTTGTAAACACTGTACATGTATTTCTCTCTTTAAAGCATGTTCTGTCTTCCAGTAATAATGAATCTTATTTAAGAATTTCCTACAGTGTGACGATATGGAGCGCAAGGGGAAGGGGCAACACAAGTTACCTCTTACTTAAAAAAACAGAGCAGGATTTATTCAAATTAAACCAAGAAATAAATCATCATATTATACATTTAGAGCTAACCTCACATGTTTTTATGTGAGATAGTGCCCCTCACCTTCAGTCAGGTTAAGAACAAATAAGAATTTCCCACAAAACAAAAGTGCAGGATCTGTAGAAACCGCCAAAGAGGAAATCATGAAACACAGCAGTTCATCATGTACTGTAGCTGTCATACGTCTGGAGTTAAGTGCAGAGTCAGCCATAAACGGTGCAGACATTGCAGTTCTTGTCATAGTGTATTGATCTGAACACATGTAAATTCAACATCTGTTCATAATGTTGCATTCTTACAGTTTAACATACATTTTTTTCTCTTTCTTTAAGTGTACCTTATCATTTCGATGACTCGAAATGTTGCTGTTTTCTCCAATGCTGATTATTTTCTGTGTGTTTTGAAATTCACCACAGAAACCAAATGTAATGGAAAAAAATAGTATTGCTTCCAAACATTCTTTCTCCATTTGTACCTCCAATTGACTTTTGGCCAAATTTCTGTCTTAAAATTCGTGACAGAATTAAAACTCGTCAAAGTAAGTGAGAAAATCACGAAAATCTGAAAGCTTTTACCTCATTTCTCATTGTAGAGAATAATCTCAGGTGTTGAGGAGAATTATGAGTCATCAGAGGGAAGCAACTGCCATGACTTTTTTTATTTTTTATTAATTGTACTTTTTTATACTTTTGCTCATGTTTACATCACCACTCAACTTTCTGCCTGTGTTTTGCAAGATATCCTTTGTATAAGATTATTTGGATGTACAGAATATGTTTAACTATTTTAAAGAGCATAGTGCAGTCAGCGAATATATAAAAACAGATTGAAGAAATATTGCTTTATTATAATATGATATAATAATCAGCTCCCCCAGAAACACAAAACGTGGAACTCTGATCAAACAGAGATTTGGTTGTAGGTGAGTTGCATTTATTGTTAGGACGTCATGATTATGTTTAACTCGTGGGCTTTATTGTGTTCTGAAAGGAAGTGGAAATGATATTTTCCCTCCATCAGGTACTCCGATTGCACTGATTGCCTCTGTGTCCTGTGGACACGACCTTGTACTCATTTACTGAATGTTTGTCTGACACTAGAATAAGGGGTTTTGTTTACAGTTTACATCCAATGTCAGAGAAGGTTGGTGCATCACTTGGATGTCAGTACTTCCGTTGATTGTTTACACGACTTCTGTTGTAAAGATCGTATTCAGTATTTCAGAAATTCATGCTCTGGATAGGTTTATATGAAAGCATGTCTTTATAAGGTTTTTGTGCATTATTTTTGTTTTACATTTCTTGTGCATTTCATTGATTTATTTATTTGTCCTCCTCCAGAACTGCAACTGTAGCTTAGCTGGTTAAAATATTGTGGTCAGTGATGAGACACTAATGTCTGTACTGTATATGTTGCACTTTGTATTTAAGTATTAAATCACAATAAGAAAATAAGTGTACAAAAGTGAGATCTGGTGTGGAAATATCTTTAAATATATAATTATTATTTTCTATATTTTTCCATTGATATATATAGGGAAATTACATAAAGTTCTTCTTATGTCTTAGTAAAAATAGAAAACTTTCTATAAGAAGTGATAATGCGGTGTAGAGTGCAGGTCAGCAGTAAACACTCTTGGCCTCGTGGACCAAACAGTATCTAAAAGAGATACAACTGAAGCTTACAACAGTAACAATAACTAGTGTACAAATCTGATTTAATGTAGCTCTTCTCCTTACTGACTATTAGATGCATCACTTCCTCTGCATAAAATGCTGCAGTATATCTATGGGCAGAGGAAAGATGATGGTGGAGTTCTTCTCTGCTGCGATTGAGTTGAGGGTTTGCAGGTATCGCAGCTGGAGAGCAGAGGGTGACTCGGCAATTATCAGGGAGGCTTCTTTCAGAGCCCTGGAGGAGTTCATCTCTCCCTCTGCAGCAATGATCTGAAACACAGGCAGGCAATCATCATTTCTACAATTGTTCCCTCTCAGCATCCCTTCTTTTGCACAGTTAGAGTGCATCAAGAACAAATTTTAATTAAATCTTCCACCGCCCTTTTCACCTTTGCTCTGGCCTCCCGACTGGCTTCTGCTTCTGCTGCCATGGCTCTCTGCAGCTGCTGAGGCAACTTCACATCTTTGATCTCCACACGCTCCACCTTAATACCCCACGGGTCAGTGGCTTCATCCAGAGATTCCTGCAGGGGATTATTGAATACTTAGTCACGTAAAACAAGGTTAGGTCCAGGTCAGGTCCACTAATCAGTTATGTTTTAACAATCAAATCCATCAAATTAATATAAAAATGATCACTCAGTTCTTCAGCTCTGTGGAGCTTATTAGCCTTTAATAACTCATTATTTTGGTTTTGTGGTACATTTTTGCTAACATGTTAACCATAAGTACTTTTTAAGAAAATATTTAGTATCTGCTTGTTTTTGAGTTATTCTGCCCCCTAGTGGCCAAAGAAACACCTAGTTAGTAAATGTAACATTCCCACGTCTCTCCTGCCCTCCAGCTCCTCATAAACCTTGTTTCCACACAGTTTGTCCTCACCTGCATACTGATTGATATGCCCTCTCTGTCAGATAGCAGCTCTGCCAGGTTTTTGGTACCAAGTACATTCCTCAGGGTGGTTTGAGCAAGCAGCCGTGTAGATGAGTGTGCGTTGGACACATTGGCCACAGATGAGATGGGGCAGTGTATGCGAAAGTACACCACGCCGTCCACAGACACTGTCACTGAGTCTCTGGTTAGGATCTGCAAGGTAAGAAATTTTTTAGCCACTATTTTAATCACCCAGGAAGATAACAGAGACAAGCTACGATACAAGAGAGACACAAATGATATTCCCACATTTGATGTAAATAGAACAAATGAAAAAGATATTACCTCTTGTGGAGGGATGTCAAAGGACACAGTTCTCAGATCGACTTTTACAAAGTTATCAGTGCAGGGCAGAACAAAGAAAAGTCCTGGAAAGATACAAAGACCCTGCTTTTATTTTTTGCATGTATTATTATCAGCAAGTCCTTTGGCAATCTATTTATAACATAATATACTGTCGAAGTTATTGTTGAATATAATAAGATGAAATAAGAGCATCGAACTGGACAATCCAACTGGCTTGTAACAATTTTTTAGACAGTCCTATCCAGCCTTACTGTGGAGCACAACTGTAGAGTTTCTTAATATTGTAAATTAAGCCTAAATGGATCAGTTTGGAACCAACTCTCTAAGCATACTCATACTTATACATACAGTATGTAACACATTAAATGACAAACCTGGCCCTTTAGGTTTCCTGTCTGTGATCCGGCCGAGTCTAAATATGACAGCTCGCTCATACTCCTTCACTATCTGGATGTCAGAGACAGGCAGCCACGCAGAGAACAACATAAAAAACAAATTAGTGTAAAAGTAAAATGTATTTCATGACAGGTTGCCACATCTGTGACTTTAATGCTGTAAGGTTTAACCACATAAATAAGTTTTTTTGTAATTCAGTTTAAAAAACTAAAGACGAGAAACTAAATGATCCTGGTTCTGTGTGTCATCTGCCATGTACAGCACATTTAATAAATAAAATAGCTATAATTTCTGCATCCCAAATGTGCTTTACTCAAACATTCTGAAAGGCAGACTGAAGGAATTAGTGAAAGGCTTTTCTGACCTGCCAAAAACGTTACGAGGGAAATTGTTGAAAGTTGGTTGGAATTTAAAAAAAAATGTCTTTAAAACAATCGAATTCCAGAACAATAAATACTGTCAGAAATATAGCCCAAGCAAGTCCAATACAAAGACACCGGACACAGAAACAAATACTGGTCTAATCCTAATCAGAAGTGTACACCAATGAGAATATACTCTACCTTAACACACATAAATATTGTGAGCGGGAAGGTTGCTGCTATAAAGAGGAGGGATATGAGGACCAACACCCAGCCGAAACATCCCAGTCTTCCTGAGCTTTTATCTGTAGAGAGAGTGAAAAACACTTTACAAGCTTGTACTGGAGTACAGACAGGTGCGGTATTTTGCATAATTTCCAAGGCACCTTCATTCCACACTTATGATTATTTAAATCCAGACCGAAGAATGTTGTTGTCATTTTGTTCACACAATTAAACAGTAATATGATCCAATGGGACAGCACCTTTTATTAAAGGTGACACCAAACATTCACGCAATCATGCAGCGAGACGTAGTGTATCCACACGTCTCATTTGTCACTAATGTTGTAATTAATCTCTAAGGGAAGTCACGTAACTTCAAATCCACCTGAGTCACAGAGTGTTGTGTAAAGCTACTGAACTACTGATATAGCACCCTAACAATGTGAAGTAGTTATCTCCTTCAGTTACAGAAAGGATAATAGAGAAGAGTAAACTAACACTGTAGTCTTAGAGTAGATCTTTCAGTTGGTACAGGGCTGCAACTAACTATTATTTGCCTTATTTTTAATGTGATGATTATTCTTTTTATTAGTTCATCAATGACTAAGTCTATAAAATGTCAAAAAATAGTAATTTCCGAGAGCCCAAGGTGACATCTTTATATGGAGTAGCTTTGTTTTGTCCATATTGAGAAAAGTGACACATGGAATGACTATGTATTGAATTCCAAACCAAAAAAAATGACAAAAATTGATAAAACAAAACAAAACAAATCTAAATTCAGGGTCTGAATCTGGTTTAATTTGTCAAAGGAGAGGACTGGTGAGCAAAACTGCCAGCACATCAGTGTAATGGATCATGATCATGAATAATGCTATAGGTTTGTTAGAGGACTCCAGACAGCCTGTCTCAGTAAAAGCTCTGAACACTGATGTCGTGTCATGTCAGTTTTTGATAATTTTGTTAGTTTTCACCTTCTTTCCGTCTCCTTCCCTACCTGCTTGCACTGTGTTTTAATGCTGTAACTTTGAATTTGTGTAAAATCTCTAAAATATACAATAATAATAAACATTGTAAGAAAAAAACAAAATGCTTTATAGACAATAACACATACAGTAGATAGTGTTGTTTCAAAGTATTCTATAAAATTCTGTGATAACAAGAAGGCATATTTCTGATGAACAGGGACACTTTCCCAGTTCCCAGTTCCCTTAAAAAAGCTATTTATTAGCTATCTATTATCCCTGGTATGTTCACCCTGAATAATTCTGACTTTTCCCTCTCATTTGGCATCCCTGGTGAACAAGTTGTTAAAAAAATTTAACATTTCACATCTAATTACAGTCAAAGTTTAAAGGCTCGTTTTAAAAAATCATAAAAAGTATTTACCTTCAACATTTTCCACGGCGCTGATCTGAAGTTTACCTTGTGTAACCATCTCGGCCGTGCTGGACGTTGTCGAGATCATTAGTCAGTGTGTTGTGGGTGTGATGGAGTGAGCGAAGCAACACTGCACTTGTTTACCTGTCTGTTCTCCCTGTGCGGTGTGGCCCGCCCTCTTCCCTCATCCCCTGACACACACACATAAACTCATACTCCCACTTGGTGTGTGACTCTTGGACTCACCTAGTGGGTGCCAACAGGTAACATGAACCACAGAGCATAACCAGTCTCTATGTGGCTCCTGTATTTGAAAGCTTAAAGTTCAGCTCTTGTGCGATCCTGTTATATACTCTTACATTCATGTCCAGGAGTCTGACACCTGTTGAGTGCAGCTTATGAATAAACAATAGGCGGCATCCAAGTCATGAAACATGAGAGAGCTGGTACTGTACAGGCACAAGAAGAAAATGTGATCATGCTCGTGTCTCTCCTCTCTTATAATGGAAGTTTACCTACACTGAAAATGTGCAAAAACTGGAGTTCTCAGTGTTGTTGTTGAATGAGATTTTTGTTGAATGGATCAAAATATTATTAATATTTACCGAAGAAAGTATACGTAACATATTTTATATTTACTGCACATTTTAATAGTAGTGTTGTGTAACTGAAATTAAAGTAGATACATAATTCAGAGTATGTACAACAGCCTGACTACAAAGTAAAAACCAAGCCACTTCGTTGATGTGAAGCATTACAGTGCACAGTGTGTGTGTGAACGAAAGAGTCATAAGAACCAACATGTGAGCTGCTTGTTACTATCATTTTTCCGTGGGGTCCCTTTAATCAACTGTCACATGATACCTGGTCACATGACAGCCTGCTCACTACATGATGAGTGCATGTGAATCCAGGTCCAACAACACAACAGGCTCAGTTTGTTCTTTGGTAAATTTCATTGACGTTGAAGTTTTAAATGCAAATGAAAGTTTTAATGTGACAATCAGTATCTGCAAAAGAGAAACTCTATTACAGACCTCCCCCTCTTTCAAGATGATTTTTTTTTTTTTACAAAAGAAGTTGTTTAAACCACAGCTTTTATTATGGCATTCATACTCGTTTATCATTTTTGTTCTTAGCAATTCCTTTTTTCATTTTTTTATACAGAGTATGGTTTTGAACGGATTTTTACTCCCATGCTGCAGAACATTGTTCTCCTTTCTGCTGAAAGAGGTCACGGTGGGTTAGTGTGAACAGGATCCTCTTGTTGTGAGGCAGGCAGTTCAGTATTAATCAGAAAATAGAAAAACAGAAAATGGAAAAACAAAACAAAACTGAAAAACAAAGAAAATTCTTGAGGTTCTCATCGATTCATCCAATTCATCTCATTTTCAGCTGTTTATATTGAATTTATAGTTTCTCTAACTTAGCCTAGGGTGGACAATGATGGGCACTCAGTTGGCTTAACAGAATTCTTCTTTAAAAAAATATGTTAGTGTATCCGAGCAGAAAGCACTGAACTGCTTAAACTGCCTAGAGAACAGGTTAAACTGGCTGTTCATGTACTGTTCTCTGAGTTTTAGATAAAATTTGACTGGCAAAAACTTTTGCCAATGCTCACTGAAAAATGTGTGGTGAGAGACAGTCCAGGCATCATCAATCATGCTGAAACATATTCACAGGTTAAGTATTACATTTAGCCTTATGGATGTTAAGATTAAAACTTAATTACTACCTAATTACTGTGGCCAGCACAGTACAGAAACCGTGTTCATGTTGTCACAACATATTCAATTACAGCTGTAAAAAAAAAAGCACCAATATTTGCATGATTTTTTAAGTCACATTTACTCCAAAACATTAAGACAATAAATCAAGTCAGTGTTTCAGAAGAATACTTGCTTCAAGTTTAAAGATTCCCCACATCAGGCACCAACTGTCTCCATCATGAACTTGCGACTCAGCTCGTAAGCCAGGAAGAGGGCTCCGTTGGCAGGGAAGGTGCGTATCATGGTAGGAGTCAGGCCAGAGTACAGAGCGGTGAATCCTGTGGGACAAGAGGGAGTCAAACAGCCCCACAGGTCACTCCCCACTGATGAGTCAGGCCCCCAGCTTGGGCCAATTAGTAACAACATGCATCCCCCACTCTGCGTCAAAGTCACGAAGATTAAGCATTTAGAGCTTTTCAAAGTAAAAACGTCAGCTCCCCAATTAAATTCACATTGCAGCAGCTCACATTAATATTCTGACATTAGATTATAGCGCCCTCCCAAACCCAATCAGCGTGATTGGTGATTTTTGGTTCATTTGTGTCAACAAACATTTGCAGTGTCGAGGGTTGGCTTTTGAAAGTCATTAAAACCATCCATTAATGTTTCATCTAAACCAGATTAATGCACTTCTGAAGAAATTCTACAAGTATCAGATTTGTTCCATGCACTCTGAGGCCAAGTTACTCCATGTATCTCCCCATCATGCCAACAGATGGAGCGGCATGTGGCTGTGACTCAGTACATTAAGCATGCAGCCAGAGATGAGATGTACACTTATATTCAACTAAATGTGCAAAACAGCTCAGACTGTAGTTTTTTCACACACTAAGTAGCTGCTTAGTTTAGGGCCATAAAGACTCACACACTTTCTTCAAATTCAACTGTGTTTCAACCATGTTTCAACTGCTGAATTTTCAGCTGCGAGCCCACCTTAACCTTCTTTGGAAAGTTTGCCTTTTTCAAGTGTTCTCTATTTTATTTTCTGTATGTTATATGCTGCTAGATGTGCGGCACATTGAAATTTCTATAACAGCATGCTTTATTATGTTGGACACCCTTTATACTGTATATACTATACACATACACTGATGTTTTCTTAGTTGTCGAGTGTAATTAGCCTGACTTAGCCTGACTTGTGTCAGTCTTGCTGTTTGCTGAAAAAACAACCCAATCTCCTTCAGGGCTTATTCGTGTTCATGAATAATTTTGTCTCATTAAGAACATTGACTTAGCACCATGAGACAGTATAACCATAAACAAATATAGTCTGTGTAAATCATCTGCCTCCCGTATCTGCAGCCTGAGCGATATATCCTGCCACAGTTTTATTTACAGGTGTATAAGAGAAGGTTAGAAAACAACAAAACAAACATTATTTGGTGAAAAATGTGTCTCTAAGAGGTTATTTCTGAGTTCTGAATGTCTACACTGGTTATGAACAGAGTGGGAGAGTCAAGTTTTAACAGCACTGTTCTCTACTGAACCAAGATGGTCACATAAAGCCAAATTATACAGCTGGTGTCCTTCAAGCTATGATTATATGGCTGTGCGACGTAAACCAGTCAGTTGTCCCATCCTGTTGTCACAAATACAGTCTGGAATCCAGACTCTCGATGTAGAAACATCAGAGACATTTGAGAAGAAAATTAATGATTTTTATCTGTAAAAAAGTGTGATGTTTAGGAACCGTACCAATCTGGGTGAGTTTCAATGACAAAAATGTATGTTCAAATCTTACCCTCAGTGCGTATGATACCCGTGAAGGTCTTCATGAAGCCCTCTTGCCTCCCAGCTAAAGAGTAGACTTGGATCCTTGACTTCACACAGTCTATGGGATAGACCATCAACCAAAGACATGCTCCCCCAAATCCACCGCTGAACATGAGAGGAAGAATACCTGCAAAGACCAAAATTATTTTGTGGGAGCAGATCACAGAAACAGGTGCACATCGTAAACAGCAAAAATGTCAGGAACAATGTAAAATGTAATGGAACAATATCAGCATACCTATACTGTCCTTGTCCGTGCCCATGTACTGCGCAAATTTAGACCGACACAGTTCATAGGCCCCAAAAAAGCAGAAGTAACCTGGTATCTCCCTCACCATGGTGGATGTCAGTCCTTGGTAGAAACCCAGGGGACCGTTTGTCTTTAATACTGTCTTCACGACCGTCCACACTGTGCTGAAGTCGCAGCACAAAACAGGGTCAAAAGCGCATCAACCGAAACCAGACATCACATTCAAATGTCTCTTTTTGGTCACACTGACCTTCTCTGTCCTCTTGCAATCTTTCCAGATGCTTCCATTTCGTGCATGGCCTGCAGGCGACATTTCACCAGCTCTGTGGGGCATATCGCCATGGAGGAGAAGATGGAGGCTAAAGACCCCGCGGACGCCTTCTGAATATCACTGATGAGCAATGAAAAGGAGTACAATAGAAGAAATGAAGAATAAAGGGTTTTAGTGTGATCCACCTCAGTCTTTAGGCAAAAACATTAAATACTTCCTATCATAACCATAAATAAGAGTCAGTTGCTCTGCTTGTAAAAAACAAGTGACTGACCAAAAGTCTTTGGAAATTAAGTGCACTTAATGGAAAAAACATCCTATGAATGTACCCAAGATGATTTTCTGGGAGTATGGTTACATTTCCTGGTCCAGATCTGATAGAATTGTTTCTATCTCAAAGAGCTCAAACAAAAAGCCTTCAGTACTTCAAGTCACCTTCTCATTAAATGTCAAGGGACTGGCTCCTGGCTATACACCTGGAATTTCTCTAAGATTGAGAGTTATCCCCATCTAATATTTTTATATCCAGTTACAGGACGAGGGGATTTGAACATTTGAAAATGTCTTCTTTAGCAGGGAGAGTGTATGAACTGCTGGTCTGGAAACTACGCTAAAGACCTACAGTCTTGGTTCATATTAATACTTGTTATGTCATACTATACTTATATGTCAAAATGTTGCTCATCACCACAGCCTATTATGGAGCTTATTATGGATACACCAATAAATACACAGAAATGTCAGCGTCAAACCTGAGTTCGGCCCCTTTATCCATCTTGGACATGAGGCGGACCACATCCTGGCACAGCCCGTAACTCAAGAAGAGCACGGCGTTCTCACTGATGTTGGCTATAAGAGCCGGGGTCGTGCCTTGGTAGAGACCACGTAGCCCCACCTGATTGAAGGTGGAGGCGAAGCAGTGGATGAAGCCGCGGTACATGGTGGGGAACGTCTGCATCTTCACCTTTGTGGTGTCAAACGGCTGACCGCTCAGCACACAAGCTGTGCCACCTGAGGGGGGATTTCAACAGATGCCTCACTGAGATTCAATAAGAGAAATAAAAGTGATGTCACGACTCATCAGAGCGCCCAAAGCGAAGAGTCCAGGGAACAGTTTGAACACTTTTTATTGTTGTGCTTCCCCAACTCGATACACCTTAGTACACAGACCCACAGTAGGTGAGATTTAGCCTCCAGAAATACGGCCAGATGAGATTTTTTGTTGTTGGATATGACCTTGTAGATACATAACTGTACACAGCAGAGTAATAGCCTGCTGCTGACCTCATGACTTCTCCCTGACCAAGGCCAAACTTGTCTATTACATCTAAACAGAGGGACAAAGGCACTATGGGTAATCCTTTAACAATTTAACAAGAAAGACTGTCACTGGTGTGTGTTTCAGTGGTTATCTTTAGCAAACTATGATCTAAATGATGTTTCAGCACTACTCTAATATTAATAATAAATGAAAAAGAAATCAGATGAAACACTAAAGATAGATAAATAGATAGATAGATAGATAGCAGGTCTGGCTGATTCATACAGTTAACTCACCTACTGCTCCAGCTGTGAAGTCGATGATTGCCTGGATTATGGGATGTGGAGCCATGAGGATTCAAAATATGCTGACAACCTGAAAATATGTATATATATACACATATACACTGAAGCTATTCAACAACCTTGGCATCATCTCTTTGCACAGAAATTCAAACAGAACATTGAAAGTACTTGTAAAATAAACACTGATCTGCTAAGACATCAGACTGCAAGAAACATGTCATGCTCACCTGCAGCCTGCTGCTGTGTGTCACTCGTGGTGATCTTGATCTTTGTTAGTTTCCCTCTCAAAGGGCAAATCTGAACTCATGTATTGTCCCACATGCGTCACTCCATGTGAGCGCAAGGTGAGCCTGACCTACCAAGCAGTACGTTTCCAAAGGAGCATCTCATTTTTCGCAGAATCAACACAAGATTTTCAGGAACGGATCACTATCTTTGAGTTTCCTTAAAACTCAACCACGCCCGGGTCGACTGTGGAGGTTTAGTGTCTTACTGTAGCCTACTTCCGTTTTCTTAGCGACGTCTTGTGAAATGTATAGGCGGGTTTCACCAAGTTGTTCCCATCAACGGGCGCACTTTACGCACACCAAGCGCACAAGGAGTTTTATCAAGTTAGCAGAGGAAACCACAATAATACAATTATAACTATAGTAACTATTTAAAGCCCAAATGAAAGCGTGATAATTAGGGATATTATAAGGCTGTTACATCGATATACTTCCTGCATTAATACCATCTTGTGACTGTTGGCACTGCTGAGAAATTTTCTTATTTTCAATCTCAATAAAAACGCATTTGACAGTTTATGTTGAAACTAATAAATTCTGTACAAGTTTCTTTATTTTAATTATTTTTTTTTTTTTTTTGACTCAGACTGGCCTGAACTATTGTCTTACTGGAACATATTGTAGCTTCCTGCGTGTATTCACATTCAGTTTGATAGCAGATAAGTTTCCACCGCAGCAGCTGATAAGAAAATGGAAGAAATAAAGCAGGTCTCTCGGTGTGGCTGACTGGAAATGCGGAAGAGACGAGATGCTGGCTGCGTCTGGTTGTAACATCTGACAATGGCCACAAGATGTCAATAAAGTCCACAGTTGACCGAGGACAACAGACCACAGACAGCTGAGGACAGAAGAGGTTTCTCTCCTTGTGTCTCTCAATCAAAGTGTCTTATCTCTTCTTAAAACTCTCTTTAGTTAAAATTATAAGTACGTTTTAGTTTGTAGCCTTATTTATCTCTGTAGGACCCCTTGTTTTGAGAAACTGTATTTAATTTGGGATTTGTTTTCAGGGTTTTGTGAACACTTTGTAAACTCTGCACTGTAAATTATTAGACACTATGATTATTGGCTGTAGCAGCAGGGGTAGTTTATATGTGGGTGGAAAATTAATTTAGAAACTGTTACAGCCCACTAGTACATGTGCTGCTGTCTCAATCTCAAATGTAAGTTGTACACGAACACATATGTGTTGCTATCATCTGCCATAAATAACAGATGGCGGATGAATTATCCAAAGATATATATTTAACCCTACATAATTAATGGTTTAGGCTGCGAAATTAGAAGATGGTTTGACATTAATTACATTTTATCAAGCAGCAGGACGACACAAATACAGTGTTTCTATGCATCCAAAGACAAACACCAGCTTTAGTGATGTGGGGAAAAGTAATAAAATATATAATGAACACCACTCTCTGGACTTATAATAATTAGCATTTTCTTTCCTCTCAAATCAATTACTACTGAGAGATAATAGAGCACTGATGGAGAAAATGTCTTTTTTTGTGCGCTTGTGAGATGTTTACCGGCCAAAGAATGAAAACAAGGACCGCTTTTTTTTTCTTTTTTCTTTTTCCCCTCATCCAACTCTTTTCGGAGCCTTTCATTGGCTCTCATCGGGCGTCAATCAACCGTGGGCGGTGCCAGCTGACAAATGATAGTTCCAGTAAATCCTCACATGCTGCACAACAGCGAGAGGCAACAGGCTGCACATCACCGGCCGGACAACAACAACACACCGCGGACACTCAGACAACTTTTCTCTTTTTTCCTCTCTCTCTCTCTCATGAAAGGCCTTTTTTAGAAAACACACTTTTTTTTTTTTTTTTTTATTCTAGTCCACACAGCTTTTTTACCGGCTTGGGATGTGACTTTCGGTGCAGACTTTGCGCCCAGGCGGAGCACTGCTTTATTTCCCCGGACAGACTCTGTCTCGTGTCCGCGCACATTTCCGAAGGCGAAGTTGCGGCTTCTTGCAGCGGGCGACAGGCTCGTCACATTTACATGACATTGTAACACTTGGCTCCGTCACCCCTCGACCATGGCGGAAGCGGCCCAGCAGCCACACCTGGTGGAAATCGACCCGGATTTCGAGCCCCTGACGCGGCCCCGGTCGTGCACTTGGCCCCTGCCCCGGCCGGAGTTCATCAACCCGGGCGACTCCAACACGTCCTCGCCGGTGCCCTCCGTGAAGCAGGAGCCCGCCGGCAACGCCGAGTTCATCAACAACCTGAGCCTGCTGGAGGAGACCGAGGACTTCGCGGACCAGAAGCCGGTCCTCCTGTGCACTGATTTCCAGTGTCAGGACAACTGCGTCCACCAGCAACCTCCACAGCAGCAGCAGCAACATCAGCAGCAACATCAGCAGCAGCAGCAACATCAGCAGCACCCGAACCCGCAACTCCCGCATCACCATCATCATCATCAGCAGCAGCAGCAGCAGCAGCAGCAGCAGCAGGTGCCTCTGCTCTCCTCACCGGTCGGCTCGTCGTCCTCGGCGGCCGCAGCTGCCGCCGCTGCCCAGAGGAAGAGCAGCTCCTCCCGGCGGAACGCGTGGGGGAATATGTCATATGCAGACCTCATAACCAAAGCTATCGAAAGTTCTCCTGAGAACCGACTAACTCTGTCTCAGATTTACGACTGGATGGTGAAGAGTGTGCCTTATTTCAAGGACAAGGGGGACAGCAACAGCTCTGCAGGCTGGAAGGTATGTTTGTTTGTTTGTTTGTTTGTTTGTTAGTTTTTGCTCTTTTGATGCTTTTGTCCAGGAGATGTTGTGTGTGTGTGTGTGTGTGTGTGTGTGTGTGTGTGTGTGTGTGGTGGGAGTTCACAGCATGAAGGGCTCATGGCTGCTCCTAATGCCTGATAAAGCAGCTGCCTGTGCCAGTTGTTGTACAAAGTTTTCCAGTGAGGCGTTTTGGTTTGTCTGTGGTACTTAACAGTGGCTTCACAGGGACTTCATTGTGCTTAATGCTATGTTTTTATCTCCTGTGGTATCACTGTAATATCCCTCCAGGGATTTCTGGCTTTTCTGTGGCGTTTAATAGTCAGTTTATTGTGACTATATAATAGCCTACTTTTTGGTCAGGGTTGTTTATTTCTTATCTCCATCATTTATGGCTATCATCACTGCAGGACCCTCCTGCTAATACTTGCATTGGAGCTTTACTTTTTTTCCCGCATTGTTTCTCCATTGACAAAAGAGCATGCATGAAGAGTTAGGCAACTGTTAAATTGTTTATCATTTGCTCCCATTCATGGTCTCGTGAAACCATGTCTCCGTTCATTGTCATCCTTCCAGTTTAAGGCGTTTCAGTAAACTGACCAGTTGCTGCCATGACCTTAGACAGTCATCTGACTTCTTCATGCAGTATGTGATTTATATGAGTCTGCTGACTCAACAGGGGTTTTTCTTTTTTTTCTTTGCCTTATTGCTTCCCTCAATGTGCTGTTCAAAAATGCTGTTAGATCTGGCTTGGCATGTTTGAGACAGCTCGCCTCTTTATGCTGTTATTTACAAATGAATGCTAGATTTTAAGGCTAAATCACAGTTTTCCATACTAGAGTGTGTGCCTTGAATGGAGCCGTGTTTGGTCTATGTCGTAAGGAGATACCAAAAGCATTCATGTGTCCTGGAGACTGTCCAAAACATTACCCAAGAGGGGACTTAAAATGTCTGATGTGGTGTGACAGGCCCTCCCACTGAACACTATTGAAGGGCGTAAACCTCACTTTGGAGACACATAGTTTCAGTGGTGTCTGACAATAAATTGATGACAGTCTACTCTCCCAGCGGGAAATCATATTGAGCCCGTAGTCACACAGTGAGAGATTTATTACAGCTTCTCTCTGTTATAGGCAGTCTGGGTTGTCGTGGAAATTTAAAGCTCTTGTGACGTGTTTTTTGTCTTCCCTTGTCAGAGCAGGCTCCCATGTTTGAGTCATGTGCTGAGAGATGACACACTCATGTCACACAACTGCCAGCGAGAATTTCGCAATTCTTAATCACTGACTCACAGATATATATATATATATTTTATAAAAGCAGTCACAACTTGAACCATTTGACATATAATAGTTTTGCTTTTTTAACCATTTTTTAAAAAGTTGACCGAGCACAAATGCAGTTTTCAGCAACGCCCTGCTGCATATTCATCCATTTGACTTCAGTGTTTACAAAAAGAACAAAACTCATGCTGAGCTGTCAAACGTGATCCCGCCAGTCAAATTATATGAGACTGGAAAAACCCTTGAGTGTTGTGAAATACACACAGTAAACAAAGCAGGCCCTGGACAGATATGTTGCTAGGGTGGTGATATTGTCCAAATAGGTTTGGTCCTTTAAAGTGAAAGCAACGTTTCCCTTCACTTATTCATCATATGCATTGGTACTTTAAAACGCTCAGCATCTATCCTACTCTGTGGCTTTGTTATGATGCACACAAATCAAACTTTGAGTGTACTGTGTCAGTATATAATTATATAAACCTTCCGAACAAATATATAAACATTTTTGCTTAAAAATAGCAAAGATGATGTTTTCCATTGAGCAGTGAATAACACTCATCCAGAGTACTTATGGGTGACTGTGGTTAAAGCTGAATACATCTACGAGGACCCAAGAATAATATTCAGTGAGTTCAGTGGAAGCTAATAGGTATCCAAATAAAGAACCTATAGGCAGTGCACAAGGCAAGGCGACACCTCAAAACACGAACACCTACAGTGTGTTAAGAGTCTAAAGTTTCGGAGTATCAACATAGAAAAAAATCAGGACTTTAAAACTGTTTTGTTTTTTTACTTTAGAAGTATGTTGTAGGTGTTTTTGATGAGAAAGTAGACTTCAGGAGTGTCAGCAGTAGAACCAGCGCCTCATCGACCACGAAACGCAGCTGTGGTCAACACTTTCTCAGTTATACCCACTGGTTACAGTGTAATTTGGAAGTTATTATATAGCAGAGTGTAGCTCAGACAAGTGACTGTGAGTTAACTGTCTCCAGCGTCATTACCTACATTAGTAGATCATTTACATCGTGTAAAGCACGCAACATGGTCACCGTGACTGAACACGTCTTTGTGTCTTCATTAATGTCCTTAACTAAACAGTGGAGTTTGTCAGTGTTGTTCCGTCCATTTAACAGTTATTGTGTGATTGGCGGCTTGGAGAGAGGCGCTCAGCCACCGCCTGGGCTTGCTGCTTATCCTGCCATGTTGGGGGTGTAGACTGAGTAATACTGTGGGAAAGCAAAGTGCCATTCACTGCTGCGAGGGGAGTTATTCATAGAGCTCCCCTCGGTTCCACACAGGGGGGCTATCACACATTGTCCCTCCAGAGCGAGCTTACTTATGAGCCGAGGCGAGGGCCAGAGAGGAGCTGAGGAGGGATGATAATGTGAAATGGTAATTTGGTGGCCAGACATGTGTTTTCTGTCGCGTTGTGTCTTTTTCAATTATTTTTGATATAAAATGTAACTTCCAAAACCTCTCCATAAAAAAAAAATAGTAAGTAAGTATTTTTTTCAGTGAATCAGGTTTTATTTTGTGTTTGTGTTTTTGCTGTAAAAACCTCAAGTATAGCTTTTTCATCCTCGACTGCCTTGTTATATTCTGTCTGGACGGAGGTGACATGACTGATTGGAAACATGAATATATGTAAATTATGTGGCAGACCTCATTGCAAAGACACCAGCTTTGCAAAATGACTCTAGACATTCGAACCAAAGCACTCCAAACAAATAAGCTTCAATCTAAACTCTGTGAACCTTCAGGAGAAAATAAAATACAATAAAAATGAGAACTATACATGTTCTGTTTGTCGTGGAAATATCGGGCAGATTCATTGATTGAGTATGAAGTCGTATACAGACAGTTTGTGGTGGCACCTTTTTGTGCTGTAAAACCGTGATCACGACAACACAAATGCTTTGTTTCCTTGAAACAAACCTAATTCACTCTAGGCTCAGTCTTTTTGAAGTGAACCGATGATCATTTCTCCATGTGACTGATGTCTCTGAGCGGACGAGGCTCACCTGAAGTGACCGAAGCGCATGAAGTTTTCATTAATCTATGATTAAGCCTGTCTGCTCTGTAATTGTTTGAGGCCGAGCTTGTTTCTCAGCGCTGCTGATCCTCCACACTCGGTCGTGTCTGAACTGAGTCATGACAGCCTCCACACTTCTCAGGCCGTCTGCGACAGTGTGAGTTTTGAGGACAGTTGTGCCAGGTGGGACCAGCTTGGAGAGGCTCTCTGAGTGGACTGGACACTGGCCCTGGCACAGGACGCCATCCAACGGGAAGAAGAACAGATGGCACAAATGATGAATCACCAAACCTCTCTGTAGAGTTCATTTATTTCTAATATGTCCCGTTCCCCAGCAGACTGCCTGTTTTTTTTCCCTCCAAATGTTATTAATGTGTGTATTTCAAGTAGTACGATCAGTCTCTCAGGCTGCAGAACACACAAATTGCACACATGCATTAATACAGCACAATATATACAGTACACACACATCCTTGCATACCTGCCAAAAAACAGTTATTTCTTGTATTTCTCTACTATACGTACGTCACCACAGGATAAATATTTGGTTTTAGCCGGTGGAGCTGGATGGCTCAGGTGCTCTTTGATGTCGGTATCGAGATCAATTTGGTCGCAGGTTTTCTCTGTACATGGCGCTCTCTTGACCTGAAATTCCTCAGCCTACGCTGGTAAACACTCCCACGGATCTCAAAACAAACTGTGCCGGAGCAGACAAACACGTAGGTCAGAGCAGATTGTACAGCAAGTGACACTAGGGTCATTACCATGTAAATGCACCCATTGACTCCACTCGCTCTTAGTCTTACAGTAAACACTGTAGGTATCACCGAGAGGAGAGGCTCAGATAGGTCGAGTAGCAGGTCGGGATACGAGTGCGCCTGGAATCTCTGCATCGTGAAATACAAGACAAGCATTTCTAATTTGACTTTATAACCAAGTCACGGACCCGAGGGAACTGACTGGTGATTGCTAATAAGAATACAGGTTGTGTTGTTTTAATTTAGTTATACTGACAAGAAAAAAAGTCCACCTGAATATGTGAAGCATCGCATAACCTTCAACTTAGCATTTTTGCTTTATGTCACAACATCGTAATGTGGAAAACGTCACACAAAAGTCACATTTTATATATAGAATAACCAAGTGGTAATGTCGGTGTTTGGCTATTGTCAAATAATGGAAAAATCTTATCAAATTGATGAAAAAAGACTAGAAAATCAATGATTACTATAATTCAGTCTGGTTCATTGATTTGCAACATTATACAACATAGTTTAACACAATCAGAAACATAAAGCAGAGTTCCTAATTGGTATCAGTTGTATGGCACAATCTCTACTGGTTGACAGATTTCGATTGTCTAGTGGTATGTTTGGCCCAACTCTACTTGAACGTCACATTAAAGGCAATTCCAACTGCTTTAAGTTTAATTGATTGGTAATTATGACTTTGAGTCACATTGTATTCCTGTTTTGTGTTATTAGCTTTAATTGAAGATTGATTAACTTTCCTGACCGTGGGTGTGGACGCAGAGTTGTATGTTATTGCTGTGTGTTATCTGTATTTCCCATGGACCCTAGGAATACGGATTAAAGAAATACAAGCTAAGAATTAAGGCGTTCTGAAGCACAAAGAGGGTTGCACTTCACCGATCACAAACTGCTTGTTTCTCTGGGTTTGAATGTGCATTAGCAGGACAGGGAGCTGGATAGAACAGCAGTCCTCCTGTTTCCACTGCTTCAACGCACACACACAGACACACACCTCTCACCCCCCCCCCCCCCCCCCCCCCGAGGCAGTGGAGGAGTCCAACTTTGGCATTGCCCCAAGACATGAGGGGCAGCTGTGTTTCTCAGGCAAAGAGCTGGAGGAGCTCTCCTCACCCTCCTCCCCATTTCCTGCCTGCGCCGCCTGCCTCTCCATTCTGGGTTTTCTGCCTCTGCACAAAGCAGGGCACACTTAGTGTTTTTGGAGAGTTACTGGACCCCCCCTCCCACCCGGCACCCCCGGGTCAAACCCCAAAGGAGCTAACCGCTTACTGTCATCAGAGAAAAAATTAAGAGATAAAGAGCAGGAAAGAGAGAGAGCAGCAGAGACCCAGAATGCTCTAAGTTCAGACTGGGTGACACTTGTTAGGAGTTGCATAACAAGACATTTACTGGAATCAGGGAGCCGCAGGCCAAAGTCTGGTGCCACTGGTTAGTCAGCGGAACTGTGAGCCACTGTGTTAGAGATATGTGGGACGCTAGTCTCCTGTGTGTGTGTGTGTGTGTGTGTGTGTGTGTGTGTGTGTGTGTGTGTGTGTGTGTGTGTGCGCGCGCACACAACCTGGGCCTCATAATTAAAGCCCTGCTGCTGGCAGATGCACAGACGCGATGGCAGACAGACAGACAGGCCAACACAGGGAACATTCCAGCACAGGCCTTTATATCTTTTTTATTGTGGCGTGATATTCTGACTTTCCTTTTCTCCCCAGCTGATTTTAATTCAGTATCTCCTTACAACTGCCTTTTTTTCCCCCCTTCGCTTTTCATACCACTTAGTGTTTTGATGTGCTGAATCACTATTCCTGGCACACCACAGGTGTTAAAAAAAGAGCTGTGAGTATTGATGAACACTACCTGTTAGTCTTTAATCTGCTACATTAGTTGAGTCTATATTATGTCAAAAAGAGTTTAAACACCCATCACAACTTCCAAAACCCGAAGGTGACATTTTTAAAGCCAAAGACTATTAACTTTGTAATAATACAAAAGAAAGTTTAGCTCTTTTTTTACATTTGAGAAGAAGCAGTGAATGTTTGTCTATTTATTTTCTTTTGATGAACGACTTTAATGACCAATTTTTTTCTGCTGATCAAGTAACCGTTTCAGTGACTAATTGTATCTGCACAAGTAGATCCACTTGTTTAGTTGTTTTTGGCACAGCATGCAACGAAAATGTGATGTGGATAAGTGACAAATGTTGTCCTGTTCAAAGTGATGTAACTGTGCCCATCCGCACTGATTTGATTGAGCAACATTGTTATTTCACAACATCATGCTTTCTTTCTGTCCTGTTTCACATTTGTTTACCACTCCAGCCCGGGCATTAGTGCTATTAGTGTCTGTCTCTTATTCCCTCTACCAAGAAACAGTTTAGGATATTAATCAATGACTCAAACCTCAACAGACAACAGAAATAAAAAAAGAAGCCGGAAAGCAGGTCAGTGTGGCGCAGCAGGGATATCGAATGGTGTTTATGTCTGTGTGTGGGACACGTGTGTTTATTTATGGATCAAGCCGTTCTGTAGCTATGAAGTCACATCGCTTCAACCTCAAACGAGGGTTGACAATTGATTCCATGTGTGGGTGCTGTCGGGGTCATTGTTTCACAGTAAATCTTTGACAGCATGTCCTGAATGCTGAGGTGGGAAGCCAGCGGGCAACGACAGAAGCCCCGAGACACACACCACACAGGAGATCACGTCTGTCTGGTTGTCTGTCTGAGTCAAAGAGGCTTTAAAGTTTGCATTTCTGTCTCCAAAAAGTTCAGATTCTGTCGGGTCTTTGCTCTGCTTGCCATAGTGTTCAGACTTAATGATTTTCTTCACTCAAATGTCCACAAAACATGCAGAACATATGTAAATAAAGTTTATAAATAAGTTTTACATCAAGGTGCATTACGTCACATTTCTGTAGAACAAAATATCCACATTGTATCTGTAGGGGGTCAGTATGCTTTTTGATGTTCCAGATGTTCTCCATTAAGAATAATTTGCAAATAAAAAAAGTTTTTAGTTTGATTACATTATTGTACATTATTATTTGTTGGATTCAGAGATCAATGAATGCAGATACTTTAACAACTCCAAAATGCAATCGACTGCACTATCTCCCTAAAACAGATAAAAGTTTAACATACTTAATGTGAGCATGATCTCTTAAAACTACATGTTTACTAAGCTGGGGAGTAATAGGTAACTATATTATAGTTTTCAACCTTAGTTAGTGACACAGCTGGAGCTACAGTTGGTAATCTCACACTTTATCACTTTATCACACTGAAAAGGAACCAGGAAAATCCCCATAAAGTGCCCCTTTCATTTAGTGAATTCAAACAAATCATGTCAAATGTGTGGGTGTTTCCACCCACCTCAGACACTGGCACCACACAACGCTGCAGTACTCCTGCCAGTGTTTTGTTTTGTCAATTCTTTTTCTGGCTATGGACCAGAGGACAGATCATTCAGTGAGTGTAGTGTCCAGTAAGCAGTGTCCAGTGTAAGTGATATACAAAAAGATACCGGCAGAGAGTAGAGCCTCATCCAGCAGGACCGAGCCCACAGGTGCCCACGCAGGCTGCCTCACTCTGGAGTCGAAAAAATAGAGCTGACATCCAGTGCTGTGGTCAGGTAAACAGTCATTTAGGATGAGTCACATTGTTTTGTTTTTCTCATTGTGGGTTTGGTAGTAACAGTCAGAGAGCACATGATCGTCTGTTTTGGCATTGGGTTTGCCCAGGCATGGCAGTTTGTTTCACAGCATATGCTGTTGCTCTCTCTCTCTCTGCCATCACAACTTCTCATCAGTCAGAAACATTTGGAAAATGCCCTGTGGGGTTAACGGGAAGACCTCAGCATTGTCATACGGTTCGAGAAGAGGAACTTGTATTGATTTTGAATAATTTCACCATTCAAATGAGAAGTGAAAGCCCTTAACGCTTCTTCACACTTGGAAAATGTGGTGTCCTATCAATTTCTCATAGCTTATGTGTGTATGTGAACTGGCTGCAAAGACACAGGGAGTGAGTAGCAACACTTTTTTTACGGGACCGCTCACTGCCGAGGGCCCCAAACCACAGGCATTACCCAGACCCACATTGTTGTGCAATTCCCGCCCTGAAGCGATTATGCACGGTGCCTGTCAGACTAGCCCGGCATTATCACACAATCACACATGCATTCGGGCATGTGTGATTGTATTCACATACATGAAAGTTCACTGGCGCTCTGAAGCTGGCTGGCATGGGTGGAAATTTAAATGCACGCTTTAACCGGAAGTGCCGCTATGACTGTGCGTCAGATGGCAGGTTCCCTGCTTCTGTTGTCATGGGAACTAATAGTTTGTTTCAAGGTCAAAGTGCGTTACAGCGTAGCTGAACCTCCCGCAGGTGTGTTCAATTCAGATTTGCACCGGTGTTGCAACATTGTAGTACTATTGTGTGTGTTGTACGGCGAGATTCCTGGCTGACGCAGTGTTTATAAAAGACACCTCACGGGGAGAGGAGAGGTTACCAGCACTTAGGTTTCACTTGACATTTGCTTCTACTAGCACATATAGTGCATGGACTAAAACTGAAATTGTGTTGTGAGTCTAAAATTAAATTTCTGTTAGCAATTTCCGAAGCAAGTGTGGGATGTTACTATTTTTATCACGGTGACTGATAGCTGAGACAGACAAAGTATTTATGTATCTCTGGGGTACTGCTTGAAATAAACATTGATGTGAAGCTTTTGAGGGTAGATGCACTGTCCGGTTAGAGAGAGGTCTTTTTAGCTTCCAGTGTGGCTTCCCATTCAGGGTTCCTGTGTTGGATACTAGGAAACGCATCAGTGCCCGTCAGGCAGATTAGACGTGTAACCACACGTTTTTCTCTCAATGAATCATTCATGTCTTGGCTGAAGTAATTGACTAGAGAGATACCAAAGAAAAAAGGAGTCTTGTTGGCATTGACGACAGCTGGTTTCGTGTCGTCATGGTAGGAATTCAGAATAATTTTATTTTTTTATAATCTTGACATGTATCAATTATTTATAGAAATATTAGAAAAAAGGTTAAAATGTGGCCATACAAGTAAATTAGTAAAATTAACTTTGTTTATAGTTATTTGCCTTCTTCTACCATGTTGTATTTTTGCATCTGTGTATCTACATAATCTCACATCTTTTATTCTGCACTAATATTGGCGCTTGAATACTATTGCCGAGTCTATGTCTGTCTTATGCAACTCATCATTTCTCTCTATGTCTCTTGGGGACAAAAAAGAAAAAAGTGGTCCTTCGCCATTACTGTTTTTAACATTATCTGTCTAATATATTAGTTATGATATTATCTCTTTCAGCACATGTAGTTGGCTGCCGTGATTCCATAAATTATTACTTAGAATATATTACCTCTCTCTTTCCTCACTTGCTCCTCTGCCTTTTAAGAGATGCAAATTTCAGACCATGGCTGACAGGAAGTGGGTGCTTTGAAAGCAGCAGCACCAGGGTAGTGATGTCGGAGGAAGCAGCACTGAGCGTGACGCCAAATTCTGTGGCTTCTTCCTCTTCCAGTGTTTCCTTAATTCTTTTCATTCTTCCTCTTAAGTCCACTCAGAGCTGGGAAATTAATCAGTGTTGTTGCTTATCGTCCCTCTAAATTATCGTTTCAAATCCTCACATTGAGATATTGTGGTTCACACTTGACATAATGGACCTACTACTGTATGGACTTCAGTTAAATAGAGCCAAAGTAAATGCTGGAGTGAGGCTTTGGTTTACTCATGTGCAGCTCTTGTCCTGACCTGCACTGGTGCCAGCTTGATAATGGGCCCTCTGACTAGGATGCCAAGTCAAGGTCTTGGTGTCCTGGTCTAATGTCACAATTGCTGTCTGCTGTCCCTCACAGAAATGTGAGGCCTCACCACGACTGATTTAAGAAAAAATTCACTGGAGTTGATTTTGAATGTTGGGCAGCATTTCTGTAGTCATACATATTGATCTACTAGTTCCAGAGGAAATTAAAACACTAACTAAACTTTTTTAGGCTTTCCATGGCTACTGTGATTACTGGACTTTCTTCAACCAGCAAACTGAAATATAGTAACACAATATATCTGTCCTCATGATATTACAATATATTGAATGCGTGTCATCTAATGGTACTTGTGTAATTGCAACAAGGACGCCGGTGATCTTTGTGTTAAACAGAGCAATATTTTTATTTTATACAAACTGTGTTTTTAATTTCAAAACACATGAATATATCTTTCTAAGATAAAAAAAAAATAGAACCCAAATCCAGTCATCAGGTTTTGTTAAAACACTAGTTCACTTGAATAAAGTCTAGCTCTCCCTCTGTAAGATTTATGTATATTTATTATTTATTTTGTGATGTGTCACTGTTATTTCCTTTTTTATAATGAGCCTATGAAAAAGGTAACTACTTTGATAAAAAGCACGATAATGGCCCCACTATGTCTCATAAGGGTTTTTATAGTGTTTCTTTTTCTCTGAAAGCTGTTTTTTCGTGGAAGAGCTTGAGTCTGTAATTTTAGAACTGGCAAACAGGTAAGTGCATTACAGGCCAATGTGCAGACGTACAGACTGATTCATGGCAAATCTAAGGAGAGTTAAAAGCATCAGGAACTGCCAGCAAGTATTTAAAACGGACTCATTTTACCCCACGATTAAACAGCAATCCTTAAGCCAAAGACACTTGTGGCCAATTACTCTCTCAGTATCGTACAATTCAAGCATATTACCTCCACACACAAAAAAAAAGAAAGCCAAGAAGAGGTTTTTAAAGAAATCTCTTTCTTTTTTTTTTGAAAAACAACTTCATGATTATTTTTGACTTCAGACTCAGGCCATGTTATTAGTATTGCTCGCTACGAACATTGTTGGTATGAGGTCTTTTTCCAAGAACACAGTATACAAATGCACTTATTTATGTCAGTGCTTTACAGTGTGATAAAACAACAGAGAAAAGAAGTGTACCAGTGAGAAATCCTCTCAACTTATTGTTGGAGTTCGCATTGAGCCATAAAAACAGCTCGGGGATATCCCCGTGTTTGCCAGGTTGAACTGGGGTAACAAGCGTATAAATATAACCCCCTTAAACACTCCTCCCACCCTTCCTCCCTCGCGTGGTGGGTCAATCCTATGGACGCAGGCCGCCACACAGGCACCCAGCCGTGGTCCACACACTGCATCTTTATCCAGGCGGAGCAGGCAGCAGCCCAGCCCAGCCGCTCTGCTGATCAGAGGCGAAAAATATCCCCGCTCCACAGACACAGCTCTGTGCATTCACAGACTCACATTGTGTTGCACATAGCAACACATGCACATATTTTAGCATGGTAAGCTTAGCCAGCACAACCCGGACCCTGTCTGTACACATTAGCTGCGTGCTGCTTAAGTCTGAGTCAGGAAATCAGCGAGCACAGGAGAGAGAGTTCAGCATGGGAACACCGAGCTCTGAATGCTGTTAACATGCTGCCAGACATTATTTTAAAATGATGTGTAGCAGCTATCAGCAACAACCTATGACTAGTCAGAAAAACACATTTTATTAGTTTTAATTACAGTTTTATTTGTAACAGAAATGTGTAAAATGATAACAGGATATGATCATATCATTACAATGCAATGACACTGAAAGTTAATTGTTTAAGTTGAAGTTCTTTATTTGTCATGTGCACATCAGTTACAGTGAAGCAGTCACTGGCAATGAAAAATAAATCTCAGGCTTCCTCCAACAAAGAAATGATAATATTGAATTATCACCCAGCCGGAGGTAAGATAGGAGGCAATACAGTCCACATTTCTTACTTCCTGAACAACACTGCCTGAGACAGCTAAATGCAAATTGTTTAGAAGTTTCATTCAAGTAAAAATACTATTTTTGTGGGGTTTCTTTAACTTAAATAAGCTGAAACTTCTCAAGCCGCTTGAGAAGAGAAGCAGTCGGCAAACTTTGGAAATTACTTTATAGATTACCGTTGATGCCAACGCTTCCTTTGCATCATCTATTTAGAAGTTAATTGCTATAGAATTGGTTGTAGTCAGCTTCTCATCCTTTTTCTTACTGGCCTGGTGAAATGAAAACAAAGACAAGCTAAAACCAGATTGGATTTTAAGGTTTATAGCCAACAAACACAAAAGGTTTGACTTGTTGATTACGTAGTAGTTTGACTGCACAGTCACTCACTCGCTCCTTCAGCCAAGGTTTCTTTTTGGAGCGATTTGTCCGAATGGCAGATCTGGCCAAACCAGAGGAAATGGCAGGTGATTTATCAGCAAGTTCTGTTTGTTTGGATCCATATTGAAGTGTGGAACTGTTTCTAAGATGTACAGTAAGAGCTTTATCCGCCATTGCAATCCTGCTGGAAAAGCCTACCTGGAAAAGGGCCCCCTCTTTCCTTTTTCCTCTTGTTTTGCCAGTCAGACTACAGAGTTTTGATTAGGAAGTAGCGGCTCTTGAACCCAGTGTTTTCTTCAGCTAGTCCCTTGCATTGCACCTACCAGGGGCTCATTCCGCACTGTTTTGCATAGAAACGAGAGACATCAGTGGGATCAGTATCAGGACTGGCCAGCTCTTCCTGTGCGGATACAATGCAGCAGGAAGTTCGCTAATAGCCCCTCAACTCCGCCACTCGTCTCACACTATCATACGGCGTTGAAAGATCCTGGAGTGTCAGTGGCTTTGCTGCTTCTCACCGTATGCACAGAACCACTCACAGACTATTTATCATTTGTCTGCAGCGTCTGTGAGACCGATCAATCTTAAGCTTAACCAATCATCATCCGCTCAGGCTTCCAAGTTCAGCTGTGTGTGTGTGTGTGTGTGTGTGTGTGTGTGTGTGTGTGTTAGGGGGAGGGCCGTTGGTTGCACTCAGATTCCTTGCAGAGGATTGTGAAAAGGAGATCCTGCCAAGAGGCCGTCAGTAAATACATTTGCAGACAGATTTGCTTCTGCATGACTTGCGATTTCTGCCTTTCCATCTGCGCTTTACGATGGTCGTATAACTCAGCATCTGACAATGACCATTTTGAAGAGGTACTTTCCTGGAAGTCATAGACTGCTACTTGGGCTCATAGAACTCTAAAGTGAATTTAAGGAGCTCCACACTGAGCGCTCTGTGTCCGGGCCTCCTCTCTCCCCACTCGTTGCCAAATTGAATTATTGGAAGTTGACATCAGCGGGTGAGAAAGGGACCCTTTTTGCTGCAACACGAGTGTGCGATCAGCTGTGGCCAGTAGCGTGCGTGCATGATGTCCCAGAGGAGCACGTGAAAAGGACAAGGGAGGAATAGAAGACTTGGAAAGGGGGCGGGATGGAGGGAGAGGTCAGAGATTACCTATTTCTGGCTCAAACCATATCCTAGGGTCGGTTTCCATTTTTAATCTGAGATTTTCTTTAAAAACAGAAATTGTGGCAAAACAGATTTCTTTTTATATCGCTGCTAACAATGCCACATTTGTGCTTTCCCGACCAGTCCAACCTGAGGCGCTTTTCTGTGTTGCCTCGCTGCTACGCAACATTAATGACAACAATCATTTCCTTTTCTGCAGACTATTTTAATAAATCCGAGGGTATAAATAATAGAAAAGGCCTGAGGCTTTACATTTCCTGTGCTCTGCTTTTTATTTCCACTGCCTTTTATGATCATTGCTGTATTGACTTTAGTAAATAGGTCAGTGATTATCACTGGTCAGTTCAATATTGGTGCTGATGATAACCTATCAAACTGCAAACACATGAAGTCATCAGAGTCTATTCAGATTGCTTTGTGAATGTGGTAATGTGAAGGTGTATTGCTTTATTTTTGACGTGTGTCTGAGAGACAGAGACAGACAGAGAGACACAGGTAGAGCGGAGCACGTGTGAAGATCAATGTGCCCAGACTGTAACAGTTTCCTTTCATTTCCAATAAAACACTGAAATTATCACCTTGTAGGCAAATACTGTACAGTCACCATATACACGTTTAAACCCATGCGCCAATGACTAAATTTCCCATGACTGAGCAAATTAAGGCAAAACTTAGGTGCACTTACAATTCAAGTCATTTGATCATGTCTTTATTGACCATTGATGTCCAATAAATCCTCCATCCAACAACAAGGCAGAAATCCCCTCAAAAAAAATCCCCTAAAAAACAAATTAAATTTGACTTAAGGCTGTTTGATGTTATTTGGTTTCTGAAGATTTAAAACCCCTGTTAAGGTTGTGCATTGTGTTCACATTCTTTGATATTAGTGCCAGTATCTGAGATACTTCTACTCAACCTTTCTACAAAACTCTGCCAAACTGTCTGATAGAAGAACAAGAACTTAAGAGTACAAATCTGACCAAGCATTAGATGTCAGCTTTCGCTTGTAGTTTTTGCTACAGACACTCTTCTCTTGGCACCAAAAACTATTACTACTATCTACTCATAGTATACCTATTTCATATCTTTAGCCAAGACCTTGCGCCTCCTCCCTCTTGCTCATGTCTCTGTTGCTATTTCCCTGGCTCCAGGTGTTATCTATTTGATCAGCCTCTACAGAGAGTTTACCACAATGTGCCACCTTCAGTGAACCCGCTTTCATAATTTAATGGAATCAGTTGTAATCGGCCTCTGGATCACAGAATACTAAGTGCATCTCACATGAAAGGGGAAAACCTGCCCTAAGTGTATCGTTTGATGGCTTTGTAATAGCAAGTGAGTGGTAGTTCCCCGTCACTTGTCGCCCCGCCATCTCACCTTGAGCTGTGTGCTCAGCCCCATGCTGTTGTTAAGCAGGCAGACCTGCTGAGCTGGTGTTAGGCTAATAACAGGTTTACACGTTTGCTGTATTAACCACACTGCTCCAACTCAGCCAGACTCAGCACAAAGCACCAGACGTGACCAAGCTACAGCTTAAGGACTACTTACTTTGTCGGTTAGAAATGGTGGTCTACGTACTCTATAGGTCCTCTTCACAGCCGCAGACATTACACAGAAAATAGCTAGTTACAGTGCAAGAACACACCTACTGTTCGGGCTGAAACATGGGTAACCAAAGGTGACAAGGCCTGTTCAGGACAGCACCGTTTCTCTTATAAGTTCAGTGGAAATAGTGCAGGGAAACCACATTTTTTCACTTTCATCGGTTCCATATCTCTGGTATATGTGGGTGAAACTGTTCGGAGAACTGCTGGCGTGTGAATTTGTACCTGCTGCACACTTTCAGTCAGTGAGGAGGGAGCGTTGCTGCAGACACTTTTTTACCTATATCTGTACGGGCTTTGCAGCTGAGGTTTCACTTGTGGCTTCAGTTGATTCAAAGCAGCCCTGCAAGTAGGTGGTGTTGCGCTCTTCTGGGGATTTTTTCATTAGACGAGTTGACATTTGAGCAGCAGTGAGAGCGTCAGCACCTCGGTCAGACTGATGCTCGTTCACTGGTTTCAGCAGGCACTTGCAGATACTGTCTGCAAGAGAAAGTAGGGGAGAAGAGGAGAGGATAGGAGAGGAAACGGAATGAAGCCAGAGGAGGTGAGACTAGGAGAGAAGGAAGGAAACAAGATGAGGAGAGGAGTAGGAAGGAAAACAGGAGAGGAGAGGACGTGAGAAGGAAGGAAACAAGATGAGGAACGTCGAAGGAAAAAGGATGAAACAAGTTGAGGAGAGGAGACGACAAGAAAGAGATGAGTGTGGAAAGAATGAATGAGAGGAAGGAAGGAAGGAGTAGGAAATAGGTGAGAGAAGACAAGACAAGACAAGACAAGAAGAAAAGGATGGGGAGGGGAGAGGAGATAAGAAATAAAGAGAAGGAAAGAAGGAAGGAGAGGACATGGAGAGTTGTACCGAACACTGTGGCCTTTCAGTAGTGCTGCCAGTGAGGGAGTTTAAACCAGCACAGTGTGTTCTCTACTGATCCATGCCCACTCTGTCACACACAACCCCTCTTTCTCTATTTCTTAAATAGCCTACACTCAAAACACATTCTCCTGCTCTTTCACACACACACACACACACACACACACACGCACTCACACCACCCAGACGCCCATACTGCAGCCACTTGTTGAGTCATGACGTATCCAGTCATGTAATTCAGTTCCAGCAGTCGCACGGCAAAGTGAACATTACTTTCATTTAATGAATATAGTGTGACATCAGGGATTAGTGTCTGTTGCTAAACATAAACTCTCTGGCAGTGTGTCGGGGGGTTGGAGGAGGGGACGAAAGCTAAATTTGCGGTGTCCACTTGGCTCACGACACTGCGGCTTCACATTCCATGCCTTTTTCTCTGCCTCACGACCGCCGCGTTTCCTGTGAGGCAGGAAGTCAGCTCTGTTTCCTGTCACAGTCCTCTTTCATGTGGTCACTTCCTCGTGTTTTGCCAGCGCCCCTCCGCTCTGTTGACTCAGAGAACAGAGGTGGTGCTCCTCGCGGTGGGCTCACGCAGAACAGAGACGTTTCTTTTTATTATCTCTGGCTGCATGAAATAGCCTTCAGAGTTACATTAATGTCAAGTTACAGCCTGTTTTCACAACATTTATTATGATTACATTCCTCAGTGCAAAAAAAGAAAACATGTCCTTCACATTAATTATTATGTGCAAGCAGCACTTAATGTGTTGACATTATTTTCAGTGCAGGCTGTCTCACAGTCTTTTGTTTCTTTTCCAAATCTGTCTCCATCATTTTGTTGCTTTTTTTTTTTGGTGAGAAACATAAACTTTTGAGATGGGACGGTGTTATTGTCATATTTTTATAAAACACAAGATAGGACTTCTCAGGCGACGGTAATCAGAGTTCACTTCTGCGAAATCGTGGGTTTTGTAACCTTGCTGAGGAATGTTGATTGTGATGACTGCCTGGCTGGGAATCCTGCCTTTACTGTTTCCTAAGAGATACTAACACATTGGCTCTGATTACGATTGAACTTTGCACACAGTGATTAGCTGGAATGTTAAGATTCCTGTGTACTGCGGCCAGAGATAAATCAGTGTCACATACAGTCGCAGGATCCAAAGGAAACACACTAGAATAAAATTTAGTTAGCAATGCCATACTTTTCATTCATATATGCATGTCTGTGTGTGTCTGTGTGTGTGTGTGTGTGTCTTAGTGTAGGACTGTGTGACTGTGACTGCGTGTGTTCACCCGAAATCGCGTGTGTTTTCAAACCACAATATCACTGGCTGCAGTGGAGTGAGCAACAAAATCAAAGCCATACTGCGCTGCTGTTTGTCGTACTGCCATCCTACTCAAAACATGAACTGGCACACACACACACACACACACACACACACACACACACACACACACACACACACACACACACCCAGTGGGAGACAAGGCTTTTCCATTGGCCCCACCAGACACCCTCAGCCACACTCCCCCGGCGGCACACCGAGTTCTGCCGAGTTCTGGTATTTCCCATCAGGGCAGTTTCTATGACCCTTCACTTGTACCCCCTCTCTTGCATCAAGACCTTGAAACTGTTTTTATTTTAGAATGTTCTCCATCATCACAACATCTGACGGTGACATAAGCCAAAACAGAAACCAGAGCCTCCGAAGCGAAGACTTTAACTGTGAGTTTCTCCTTCCTGTCATCAGGATGATATAGGGCTGTAACAGGACATCCAGGCGTCTGCGCTCACATTGCAGTCATTCCTTGTTGCAGCACAGCTGAAATTACCAGCACCCTTAGTGGTCATGGGAAAGAGAGGCTCATGACCAGACTTCACTCCTTGCCTTTTGTCATAGCTACCGATATGCATGGGGGGGGGGGGGCTGCATTTGCTAGGCTAATCAATGAAGGGCTCTCACGTCCATCAGATCATGTAAACTAGCTCGAGAATACTGGCTGCAGCAGTCGGGTCATTTGATTCTGAGTTTCATTCATTTGTGAAGGGCCAGTGTTCAGACGGGCTCCCGTGTGCCCTAGAGCCTGAGGTCCTCCAGGGAGGAGAGGAAAGAGGTGGAGAGATGGAAAAGGAGATACAGAGAGGAGAGGGAGAGCACATGTTTAAGTAAGAGACAGGAAAGTAAAAGAGGGTGTTGTGGCTGAAATTGTATTTGATAGAGCAGATTAGTGAATTAATTGTTGATTGTCTGGAAATTAGTCAAAAACAATTCTGTTAATTGATTAAAGGAGAAGTACACCAATTTTACACAGTGTAGTAATCATGAGGAGTTGCCTTTGGAGGGAGCTTTCCAAAATAACGCTGATGATTTCATTATGTCATAGTGAAGTCATCAGGGTTATCTCAGCTCAGGCTGGAGACTTACATTTTTTAACAAAAAGCCTTAGTTATAGTTTGATGTGGATGTTGGGAAGGTCTCATGAAATATTTTATTGAGTTGCATTATGGGAAATGTAGGATCCAGTGAGCTGAGCTCGGGCCATACCAGTGACTTAAAGTCAGGATATCATGGCTTCATCGCTTCGATTGTTTCCATTCTTTTTTTTAAATTTGTCTCTTGCAAGTCCCCCAACTTCATGGAAGTACAACACTAAATGGCTGGAGTTTAATATTTGAAGTCATTTACTAAGCATAGTCCTTATTAAATGCAGGAATTGGCTCCTTTTCTCTGTTTTATCTGTCATTGTAAATTTAATATCTTTGCTTTGGTTTTGAACAGTTAGACAAAACAAGCAATTTGAAGACATCACCATGGGCTATGGAAAATTACGATGAAATGATTTTCTGTCATTTTTTAGACTAAACAGATCATTGATTAGTTAGTCTAGAAATTAATCAACAATGAAAATAATTGTGCCGTAGGTCAGAGTGGGACGAGACTTCAGAGTCAAGAGTGAGAAGAGATGGTAGAGATGAGGAGCAGCAGAGGTGAAGGCAGAGCAGAGGGCAGACTGTGAACCAGATGTGAAGCAATGACTCACAGCAAGAACAGGCTTGATGACGTTAGCCACTATGCACGCTAAGCTCTGCATGCGTGTGTGTGTGTGCCGGGAGTTCCAGCCTTTCTTCCAAAACAACAAGCTTTACGCATGCACAGTAATGTCTGGCCAAGGCTCATTACTTCATGTTATGGCCCGGACACAGAACGATACAAAGCCAGAATGTAAGTTATTCTCCGAGGGTAAATGGTCACTTAAACAGTTTGGGTGGATTTATGGTTTGAAAATCATAACAAGCTGAAAAAAAACAAACAAAGTTTGAGACGTTGGGGAACACAAATGTCCCAGTACTGTACTAGTTCCAGTAAAGTAAGACAGAAATGGTGTCTCACTTTCCTTGGTTTGCTTAGCAGACGTTTGCCCAATATTCTCGCTCTTGTTTGCAGTGTTTTAACAATGCTTCACTAGCTTCCTGCACAAAAATTAGTTTTTCCACTGGGGGTGTTACTAGGCAACCTTAGAGTGCACTATTAATGTGTCTGTAAGGAGGAAAGATTAGTCTGTTTCCTCCCTTTGATTCTGTGCTGGTTTAGACAAGACACGTAGTCAGGTGGAATGTGAGTGTTGGTATAATGGTGTTTTACAATGGGCCCCTCTGTTTTTGTGAAGGAAATAAAGGCCCACGTGTACAGCATGTTTGGAGATAAGAGTGTCTGCAGTTTTAGTCCTTGCTCTTTTCATGATGTATTGCTCATAGAGTAAAGTTATTGACACCTATTGTGTGTGTGTGGTTGTGCTTTGTATTACTAATGGCAGTAGATTGTTGAGTGACCTTAAAATCTGCCCTTTTCTGCTCTGTAAGTCAGCTGTCAAGCTGAGTGCGTTTTTAAAAGAGAACCACCTGTACGGATGGATTTGCACTTGTATGTTAAAGCAGATCTGAGGTGTTTTGGGAAAAGGGCAAACGCAAATCTCTCTATTTGTCTGCTCCTAATCCAGCCTTCTCTCTTTCTCCCTCTCTTCCAGAACTCCATTAGACACAACCTGTCGCTGCACAGCCGCTTTATTCGTGTCCAGAATGAAGGGACGGGGAAGAGCTCGTGGTGGATGCTGAACCCGGAGGGCGGGAAGAGCGGCAAGTCCCCCCGACGCAGGGCAGCCTCCATGGACAACAACAGCAAGTTCACCAAGAGCAGAGGAAGAGCAGCTAAGAAAAAGGTAATAAAAAAAGAATCCATCTAATACTTTTGTGCTCAGTTTTTCTTTTATCTCAACTGTCTCTCAAAAAAGAATTTACAAAAAGATTCAAGGGTGTTCAGTGTTGTCTTTTAAACAAACAAAAAAGATTTTGAAAAATGTTTTATAAGTTATGACTCATGTTGTGCTCTGAAAGAGCTGGTTGGTATGTCAGTATTATGTATTAAAATAAAGACCAGATTTTGGTAGTATTCTTAGCCTAAATGATTATTTTCTTGGTCTTAATGGTTACATTACAAATTAATAAAGGCAATTATCTGGACTTATTAGCCTAGGAGAGAATAGTAAAATTGCATCATGTCTGTAAGCATCCTTTGAACAGTAAAAATACTCTTGTATTTGATTTGTTAGTATCATCCAACCCGTTTTATTGCCAATGGTTTTTGCCCAAAAGAATATGTTAGACTGACTGTCTCTGGCACATACAGTATGTATATTGGTGCACTGAGAATCTCCTTGTCTCACCACAGCTGTCCCTGCAGGGCGGCCCTGACGGAGGCGCAGACAGCCCAGGCTCCTACTCCAAGTGGCCTGGCAGCCCCAACTCCCACAGCAACGACGACTTTGACGCATGGAACAGCTTCAGGCCTCGGACCAGCTCCAACGCCAGCACTCTGAGCGGCCGCCTCTCACCCTTCATGCCTGAGGACGACCTCGGGGAGGCAGACGTGCATATGGGCTACCCAGGAGCCCCTGGGGCCAAGATGACAGCCACGCTGCCCAGTCTCACTGAGATGACGGGCTCTCTGGGACACAGCTCTGAGAATGTCATGGAGAACCTTCTGGACAACCTGAACTTGCTCTCGCCCAACAACTCTCAGGTTGGAGGAGGGGCGACGACCCCTGGCTCCTCCCAGTCCTCCCCCTCCCCCATGATGCAGCCGAGCCCTGGGTACCCCGCTTACAGCTCCCCCAGCATGGCCCCGCAGCCTCAGCAGGAGTACCGCAAGTGTGTGTATGGCCAAGCAGGAATGAACACCCTGTCGTCCATGCCGCTGCAAACACTGGCAGAGAGCAAGCCCAGCTTCGGGCCCGGCATGGGCCAGTATACCTGCCCAGCGGGGCTTCTGAAGGAGCTGCTGACGACAGATACAGACCAACATGGAGAGCTCATGCCGTCAGTGGACACTGTGGTGTCTCAGTCCAGTGGAGGCTGCATGCTGCCGCCGTACAGCAGCAGCCAGCACGCAGCCAAGCTAATGGGAGGGGGGAACGGTCACCCGCACGGTCTCTCCCACACTCACCCCCACAATGTGCACAGCCAAGCCCCGGCCACGTCACCAGCTATGAACGGCCGCTTGCTCATGCCCCTGAGCCACAGCGGGGGCACCTCGCGTTTGCCTACAGCCAAAAGCCCTATGCAGATGCCTTATGGCCTCTCCAGCCACCTCACCGGGGGAGGCATGCCCGGCGGCTTCTGCCCCCTCAACACCAACGGATACGGCCGACCAGGCCTGCCGCAGCCCTTGCACCCGGAGAAGCTGCCCAGCGACCTGGACGACATGTCCATCGAGAAGTTTGAGTTTGACATGGAAACAGTCCTCCATGACACTCTGATGGACGGGGATTCCCTGGACTTCAACTTTGAGCCAATGGTGACCCAACAAGGTTTCCCCCACGGTGTGAAGACCACCACACACAGCTGGGTGTCAGGGTAGAAACCGTAGTGCGGAAAAAGCTCTTTTCAACTGACTTCTTGTTGTTGCTGTTTGGTAAAAGACACAATCAGAACTCATTTGAGACAAAAAGTGTATCTTAGGATATTTAATCCTCGTCCCAACTTCACCTGCAGTTTCTGTACCATCAACATTTCTATTTCAAAAATACTTTTCGGATCACTTCGGGGGACTGAGACTGGTTGCGATTTGCTGAGAACGCATCTCCATTAGTGCCCCTGAACTGGTGAAGATGAAATCAGAATTATTTTTGAAATATCAAATATTCTGTACAAACTAAGTGCCAAACATTTTGCCTTAACATAAGAGCCAAACTGAAACACACCTCTCTGGTTTACTCATCAAGGTTACAGATAGCAGCAGCACAATCTATAGAAGTGCTCAAACTCATACCATGCAGTTTACTGTGTTTCCACAATCAAATGTATGTACAGTGTAGTGATAATTGATTACCACTACGGAAGGATTATGAAGGTTATCTGGCTCATGGGTTTGTGAACTGACATAATGTAAAGTGAGAGACTTCTCAAGGGATCCTCGGATGATGTTACATAAAAGCTCACTTTGTTATTGCCTGCTTGTACATAATGTCATCATACAGTTTGTAAAATCAGGTCTCGTAGTATGTTTTCTAAGACTGTAAATAGTGTTTACAGAGCGGAAGCAAAAATCAAGGCAGCAGAAATGAGCTCACAGAGAAAACTGGATCAGACTCTTTTAATCACATGTCGAGTGGACAGATTTGTGCTTGAGGATTCTTCACAATCAGGCTGTAAAATGGTAATACAATTTCAAATTTATTGTACATACGTTAAGAATGTATATTAAAATGGTGTAGTAGATGTTTACTAGATTTAGTATATATTTGAGACCTAAATTATTTGTGGTTAATATAGATTTATGCTGGTGCATAACCTGCACTCAGACATCAGAATTGTTCTGAGTCTTTTGTCACTCTGAACCTTAATACCACAGGGGCCTATTTATTGTGCCTAACAAAGTAGATATCGACTGCAGGCTTGAAGGGTTTTATATTGTAAATGTCTACGGTCCAGAAGATACTCAAATCCAACAGTCTTGAAGAAAAGTACAGTGAATTCTTGAGTTCCCTGCTTTCACTGTTTTTTTTAAAAAGTCAAGAAGAAATGAGTGACAGTGACAGATTGTTATCGTTGGGGTTTCCTGAACGCTTCGCAGCGCTGTGAATGTTTAGATGTTAAGGCAGGTTGGTGGATAAAAGATATTCTCAGTGCTACCGTTGTTTTCAAACCAAGACTGAGTCCAAGACCTGCCGGAGATTGTCATTACACATAAGACACTGTGAGTAATCAGCCTGTCCCCTGTTCAGTTTCGGAACTATTTTTTATCTTCTTCTTTGTCTCAAAAGTTTAGTATGACTGATTTAAATTAGTACAGTATAATTCCCTTTTGTCCAAAAGAGCCCTCTGATGCTGTCAGTAGGATACTGCTTTTAGTGAGACTCCACGTTCACTCTGCCCCTCCTACCTCTATCTATTTCTTTGTCTTTTTAAACATTTGATATAATGCTAACACGTGACTCGATAGCTCCAATCATCCAATCTATTTTAATTATTTTTTAAAGTTGCCCCTGAAAAGCGCCACTAAGTGTTAAGTATCATATCTAGCTTGTATATTTGCATTTTCTGACTTGCTTTTCCCACTTATTGCTGTACTAACAATGAGCTTGTCAGTGACTTATTATGCAGAGTCACAAATAGTGTAGAAGATTGTGGCTGCCTTTGTGAAGATGGTGTCTCTAAACATGACTGCTTCTCATGAAGTCGACTGGTTCGGGTGTTGAAAGACCATGTGGCTTAAAGATAACAAACTAAAACTGAAAACTGCCTATTCGACATTGATGCTTATTGTATGATTTATCCAGACACCACATATGATAGTGGGTGTCTGATCATGTGTTGACAGTGGCTCTGAGTATGCAGGTTTTTATTTAAGTCGTGCCCCTAATGAGTTCACCTCTGACCAAAGGTCTTATATTAGTTTTGGTGCTTGGTTTGAAATGAAAACTTGCATACTCCCGACCATTAATGGCACATGATCTAACACCACTGACATAAATTTTAAGAAAGCCAGGGAGTCGGGCAGGTTTTAAAAAGAGTAAAATTAAATTTTTAACATTTCAAATAAGGCCCTGCAGAGAAGCCGTTAAAGAAGCTGCTGTTTGGCTTTGGTGCCAGGTGTTGCCTTTTCTCACCCAAACATGCCATAGTGTACTATAGCCAAATTTGCCTTTGAAGTCAAAGTGATATATATAGCATTTTTATCATGTGATATGTTCAGAATTATATATATTTGTGCCGGTCACTCAAGTCAGGATAAACTGTAATGAATCCATGTAGTCAGTGTCACAGGGTTCACTCTAAAAGTAAAAGAGCTGTACTAAGTAAATTATATCTCTACATTTTTAAATGATTGAATCTATGCATTGTATTCCTTAATTTTATGTTGCTATTGTTATATTTTCTTTTTCTTTGAACTTATGACAGAGATATTTTATTGTAACATAGCGCTGTGAGATATTATGGTGTTGTTGTCAAAACTCTATGTTCAAGATAGTTATATGGGAAAAAAATGAAGTTTATTTAGAAAATAGATGATGCAGTGATTAATATGCTACGCTTTTGTAAACTGACAATGTCGTATTTCTTGTATTTAGCTACAGTTTTTAGAAAATAGCATCAAAAAGCAAATTACTGAAAAAAAAAGTAAAGAAATATTGCATTTTTAAAATGAAAAACACAATATTTAGTCCTGCTCAGAATGCAGATTCTGGACCAATTTTTGTAATTTTATGAGTAGAAAGAGATTGCACTTTTACTTACATTTTTTAACAAAGTGCTCCTTGTAACAAGAGGAAGAGTTCCCATTACATATTTTAAAATAAAAATCTGTTACATTTAACTTATATACAGAAATAAATTGGACTTGTGCTGTGTGATTTGCAATCAATAAGAATATGTAACTTGTTCAATATTAATGTATTAAGACCTGAATAAATGTACTTCTGTGTTAAAGATGTGTCAGATTGGTCATTCGACAATGAAAAAGATATTTCATGCAGATGTTGATATCAGCACCCTGAGTTTTTGTTTGGTACAAACTTGAACTTTGAGGGTGAGTGATTTTCTAAAGAAGACTGGGAGATGAGGTTGAAAGCTCGGAAAGCTATTAGGAGTGGACCACTGAGCCTACATTATTTTGTGCAGGAGTAAATCTAGTTTGTTGTCTAAAACATAAGTTGGTGGGACCAAATAAATTGTTGAATCTCCACTGGTTGAAATGAATCTATGCAAAAATAATAATTACTTTTTTTCCAATACCTGTGTGCATATTCATTAAAACAAAGTAACTAGAGGGATAATGGGCTAATTTGGCTAGTTTAAACTTCTGATTTAGGTACACAAATTACTCTATACCCAAAACTCCAATCTGCAATTATATTTTTCTTCTTTAGCAGTATTGCACCATAACACCTGAACTGGTATTTTCAGGAGATGATTCTCTGTGGTTGTCTGGCCTGAGGTCACATGTTTGTCCCAACTAAGAAGCCAACTGACATTTCCAGGTCAAAGTGACTCATGTACGTAGTAGTACTTGACAAGACATTTAGTAAAATTGCAGAGGGCTATAATTAGCAAAATATAGTAGGATTTGACATAATGAAGCATCGGCTATGTTTGTAATAGAAAAAAAGATAGTCAGGAGCTAGATGTCAGCTGTAAAACCATAGTCTGAAAAACAAAGTTTATGCAGAGTAAAATAAGTATATTTCCCACTTTTGTCTTTCATTCAGTGTCCACAGTTAAAAACTGGAAAGTACACATTGTCACAGGAGGATAAAGGATCCCAGAACAGGAGATTTAAGCAATGTGCAGAGGCTTGTTTCATAAAAGACTGAAAATTCTCTACTTGTGTGCTGCACTCCCAGTTCTGGCGTCTCATTTCTTCCCTATAATGATTCCTCCTGGCTTTTCCTTACAGCCACATTCCTCCCCATGCACCCCCTACCACTGAACCCATTCACCCCAGACAGCAAACTGCACAGCCTCCCTGGCCCCAGTGTCTTTGACTTTGAGTTGTAAGTAAAAGATAACCTTTAACTAGACAGGCCACTGGGGACTCGTCTCAGAAAAAAAACTCTGGTTATGTGCTCTTCAGAAGTTCCAGTGCTCGACAGTTTTTCTCACTTTACCAGTCTTTCTCCCTCTGCGTGTTCCTACAAAGCTAAATTTCACACTGAAAAGAATTCTGTGAAATCAGTATCAGCATCTAGGTACTGTAGCTGAAATGAATCCCAGAAACTTGATGAACCTACATAATCCACATGCATAACAGTCAGTTTAACCAGTAGCATGTTGAGGAGAGCTTGGAAGGCTCAGCTTAGTTCAAGTGGCACACTGTATGTTTCACCTCCCCGTGTCCAGGAAAAAAACGTTAGTGTTTGCATTTGTTTACAGTGTGCAGCAATGTAGGCCAAGGTTTTGGTGTCAGAGCGAACTGGGAGGGAGCGGGAGAGGGGGGCAGAGAGGACGCTTGTGAGCACATAGCTGAGGAATGTGGGTGTGGACTCCTGCCAAAGGCATATGCGATCCTTATGTTCCCCTGAGTGCGAGAAGGCAAATGTGGTTAGACAGTTGGGGCCATGTCAGGACACAGATGTAGTGTGAGGACGTAGTAATATGTCATGGAGTTCACGCTCTTTGCTGCATTTGTGTTTTCACATTCCCCCCGTTTCCAAGTATTTCCTTGTGTCCATATTTTAAAAGACAGTGAGTTAAAGAAAATAAAAAGTACTGCATTTTTATAAGAGGGAGGGATTTAACCTTTACAAAAAAAGGACTCCTTAAATTCTTGTCATTCCTTTAGTGAGACAGTTGAGTCAATATTTGCAAACACAAGACTCAATACTAGAATACTGTGGCCAATAGTCAAATCTGTCATCAAAGCCACTTCCTGGTACTTGCCCAATAACAATACGCTATCTTCAGCTTTCATTCTGTAACAACATTCCTAAAAAAAAGAGAGAGACATTTATGAATGTCTTGAAGTGAATCATTTACAAGCATTAAGTGTTTTGAGATGAATAACCGATAGAATTAATAAAAAGTGATGCATAGTATTTACTGATAAAAAACACACAACTATGGTGAGGTACTGGCTCACAGGCAGATATCAAGACTGTTTACTGATAATCACATAAACAACAAAGGACATCTGTGAAGTGAAAAGTGTTTCTGGCTAAATACTGCACTGCACACATTCAGTGCACTCTTGGGTTGTTAAAAAAAAAAAAAGAGAAAAGAAATAATTAGATTGGATCACAAAGCACATCCAAACAGAATGAATCACATTCTGGACCAAATCCGATGATGTCCTAGTTCAATAACACTGCCAGATTAGTCTGCGATTTAGATGTAAGACCTACAGAGCTTTATTGTACAAAATATCTGACTGTGTAATTGGGCTAGAAAATAACATTCTCAAGGATTTGATTATAAAACAAAATTTGATAGGGACTTAACTGAACCAATTTAGAATATAAATAGGAAAACTCAAACACAAATAACATTTTGAGACTTACTGTATCTACTGTACTTATCTTTTCTAGCTATCATGCAAGTCTGAACACGCACGACTGTGTGTGTGTGGGTGTTGGAAGTGTGTCTCCGGGGCTCTGTGGGTGACACAAATAAGTCTCAGAGAGACTTTAGACCCAAAAGACACCAAGCAATGGGGCCTGTAACTAGTGAAGTGCCGAGGTGGATGACAGAACCCATGGGTGGTCACCAGCGTCAGCTGAGCCTGCCTGCTACCCACTGGGAATTGACCCGGCAGAATTTAACATATCTTTATTTTTCAGTCAGTTCATCTGGTAAGTTTTTTAATGCTTTAACCAGTTTGTTATACCTATATTCATAGTCTTGTTTGATGACAAATTATTCTTTTTTTTTGAAGTCTTATGAACAGAAAACATAACTGCAGCATACCATAACAAATCAAATATTATTATTGCTGTACTATGAGACAAAACACGGCAAATGTCTTAGAACATCAGAAGGAGAGATGGAGTTTGTACCAAAGTGTCTTCGAAAATGGCTTTTTTTAGTCAACTTAAATGCTCTCTGGTTGGCCAAAGTGCCCTTTTAGTTGACTCAAGTCCCCTAATTGGCTCAAGTGCCCATCTGGTTGGCCCAAGTGCTCTGCCAGTGCATGTGCATTTGGTTGCTCCAACTGCTCTTCTTGTAAGCCTAAGTGCTGCTTCAGTGACCCTCTGGTTGGCACTTCTGTTTAACCCTAGTGTCCTTCTGGTTGGCCCAAGTTCCACTCTAGTAAGCCCACGTGCTTGTAGTTGTCCCAAGTGGTCACAGTTTTTCCACGTGCTCCTCTGGTTGGCCCAAATCCTCTTTTGGTTGGCCTTAGTCCCCCTCCAGTTTTCTCAAGTGCCTTTTGATTGCTCCAAGTGCTCCTTTGGTAAGCCCAAGTGACCCTTTGGTTGGCACGAGTGCCCTTTCTGGTAAGCCCAAGCGCTTCTGCGGTTGGCCCAAGCGCTGATCTAATGTGACTTTCGGGCTAAACAAACCATAAACCTCAACTTAAGCCTGCCACTGTGCACCATCCCCAGTCCCATAGAAAGCCTGTGCATGCAACGGATCAGATGATCGGTTGTGCTACATTGCACTCCATCACTTCATCCTGTAGCAAAGAAACTCCATTTTTGGGCCAACAAACGTCACTATGAAATAGCACACTTCAGGGGTGGGAGGAGAGACAAAAAGAGAAAGACGTAGAGACACAGAGCGAGTAAAAGGGAAACAGATGTAGCTCAAATGTTGTGTGTAAGTTGAGAGGAGACAGCCAAGTCTGGGGGTGTGATTTGTGTCCTGACTTGACCTTTCCAGCAGCACTGATAAGACACCCAACAGGCATGACAGACACACACATACTGATCTGATTCTTTCTCTCTCCCTCTCCCTTTTTATCTTTACTGCTTCTGACCGTGCTGCTGACCGTCGCTGTTCCTCCCCTTGTAATTTATGCATCGCTGGAACCGATTAGCCCCATATGACTTTAACTTCCAGGTTAGTTACATTCCACATCAGTCTTTGCTCCTTGCAGCCTTTGTACTGTCAGACTTTCTTGTTCCAGGAGCCCTCGTTATCCATCTCTGAAATTATTTTAGTATCTATCATCACAGCACTAGAAATATGTCCCAGAGAGCTCCATTTATGTCATGTGATGTAAGCAATCTTTAGAAATAGAACTAGACAGAGCAGAGTGTTTTGTTTTGTTGAAGACCAAAGTGTGTCAGAGCCACTGGTCCCTGACATCTCAAGTGGGGTTCATTAAGAGAGTTTTCTGTCATACTGTTAAGCCCTCTGATGCTGGGAGGAGAGGACTTAAGTGACAATTTAGGGCATTTTGAGCATGCAAAACAGCTTCAAAAGTTAACCTCTGATGCTTCATTGATTGAACTTGACAGCCTGGTAATACCTTATGACTAACTCGGCAACGCACAGAAACAATAAGAGCCCCTTTTCCCGCTTATACCACAGGCGATGGTTACTACAGTCGGCCTTTGTGTTGCTCAAAGCTGTTACTACATCCAATGGGAGTCTATTTATGGCTGTTCACTCAGCGTGACAATGGCTCGCTCACAGCCTTATTCCATAAATTATTTGAAAAATGCCCCTTTCCACTAGGGTCGCTGAAAATCAGTCAGAGTTGATGCTGGGTGCTGAGAAAAAAACTGAGCGTCCATTAAATGAGGTCATACAAAATGCTGTGCGACATTCATTGTTTTTGCATTCATTTGAATGGTCAGGATCATTTATATCTAATACTTGTATTGTTAGATTCTCAAAAATAGATATATTTCATATAACCAAATCACACAATGGCAGTAATTGCAGTTACCTTATGTATTATAGCTGTAGCTGTGCCCTGATGTCTTTGGTTACTTTAATTTAATGGGACATTTGAAATGACACTCTGAACTCCCTAAAAAACATCAATATGTTTGCCTTGCCTTAATCTGTGTTGGAAATGTGTTGTTTCTGTATTTTAGACTAATACATATTAATGATAGACAACAGATAAAAAACAAAGTCCAACCTCTTTCCTATCACAAATACTAGTGCACTATGCATATTAATCCAAGTAAAAAAGGACAGTCATTCTAAGTTTAACTGATTAAATGATTCATTTTTGTTAAGCCTGATTTAACAGGGGTGCTGCAGCCCCCTCAGCACCCCCACTTCCCACGCCCATGATCTCCACCCAGCTTGGGTTTGTGGTTAGCTGGGACTGGCACGCGACTCATGGTATTTCCTCCAGAATGATAGTAAGAGAGTCACACACCAGCACTCGCAAGAATAAACAAGGTCTTCTTGAAAGGCTCACAGGATGTAAACACAGAAGTTTCAATGGTAAAATTAGAAGAGCACAAAGAGAGAAAGAAAGAGAGAGAAGAGGAACAGAAAGTAAATGACATGGACAAAGTAAAACATCAACAGAAAGAAGAAAGAAAGCGTTAGGTGAGGCAGGGTTGTTTGTGTAGCATCTTTCAAACACAGAGGTAAAGGCTTTACAAAAAGCATAAACTATGTTAAAACAGTAAAAAATCACAGTAGGATAAGATGAATTAAAATGAAAATACACAAAAAGAATCTACAAAACATAAAAGTATATAACATATGTAGTAAAAGTTAAAGGCTGAAAGAAAAGCGAGACATTACAAAGCACTTTAAATGGAGGTATGAATTTCCCCCTTACAGTATTTGTTAAATATATCTTACAGTAACTACAGTGTGTTGTTTAACGTTTGTACATTACTACACAGATTCACGGAGGCAGGAAACTCTTTAACCACAATGGAAATAACTACGATCCTTGACTTTCACCTTTCAAAAAAGCTTTCTTTTAAAAAAGCTTTTCTTTTCACAAGAACTATTGTATGTGGTCTGTCTTACAGGAGAAACAGAAGAAACACAATGTTCCATTTCTTATATATCAATCCAGCAATGAATTCGTAATCTTCCTAAACAGGTCGCAGCTGTACATTTCCACAGAGACTAAAATGTAAAAGCAATAGGATGCTGTGACTGTACTTCGCTGGGTTGTGGCTTGTGGTACAGTACATTTTCTGGTTTTGGAACAATGGCACTCATTTGCATGTGTAAATCCCAACTTAATACCCGTAAACCCACAAAGATTGTCTGCTCTCTCTTGTGGATGGAGCTGCCCCAGGATGTTTTCATGACTGGCAACTATGAGTTGTGGTTATTTGGTTTTCCATTGAGAGAGCTGGTCATCCAATGCTGAATTGGCCACTTTAGCCCTTGAGAATTGACTTTTCTGAGTTTGTTGTTATCAAAATGTCATTTTTATTTAGTTAAAGGACACACATGTTTGTATTCATTATTAGTTGGCTTTACCTTGCCATAAGTCATGGGTTTTAAAGTGTTACTCATCAATGGCAGGGAATGGGAAAAGGTATCCTGCTGCAGCAGTGGGTCATTCAACCTGTGATGAAATTATTCATAAGTGTATTAGATTCTGTGTCCCCTCTACTCATGCGTGTCATAAGGTGTTTCACGCTTGTTTACGTTTTATCCAGGAACATATCGGTTACCTGAGCCCCGGCCTAATAATCTGCATCCAGGACACGTGTAGGCGAGAACCAAGTATCAGCAGGACACATGAAAACAACACCATCAACAACACTCAGTGCAGCTGACAAACACTGATCGCTGAGCCTAACAAAGCCGCATATGTGTTTGGGAAAGTCTGGCACTGAGTTGCAGGTGGAGGCAGTACGTCTCTGTGTTCCGACCGCAGGATTTGTCCCATCTCTGTTGCGGTCGAAGATTTGTCTTCTGATAACAGAGTCAACAACAACATCATTGTCTGGTTTTTGGTCTGAGGATGTCCCTCACTACAGTACGTGTAGTGTGCAGTCTCTCGTAGAAATTACATATCTGTTTCAACAGAAAGTGTCACAGCAAGAGAATTCTCAGTGTCTGCTCTTCAGCTAATTTCTGTACAAAGCTGAAAAGCAGACATAATAGAAATGAAAATATCCGCCAGTGATACACCCAGCAGAGAACAAAGCAAAGGAAGTGGCCACCAAAACCCTCTTTTTTAAAATTTATAGCATAGATTCTTTCTTCATCTTTTGAGCAACCAAAACTTTTTTGTTTTGTCTGAGCTTTGTTGTGGTAAACACTCTTGCATTTTATTTCAAGTTATCAATTATTTAAGCTTACATGCTCAGTCTTTAACCTCCCCTCACTTCTTTCATCCTGAAATTTATTGTCTGAACTTTTATTTTTGAAGGTTTTATATGTATATAGAGGCTATAAAATTTGTTTATGTGTTGTTACAGACATACACACTGACACTAAATGTTCAGAAATGTTCAAAGACAAAATGTGCCATTTACAACTCCAAAATAAATGAATATATGCAGTTTAGAGTCATTAGACCTGTTTGATTTGATCACTGGTTTTGACTTTGACTATCTCATATAATACATCAGCCTATTTTAAGATGCTATTGCCCTCATCAGGATTTTGCTTAATGCTTTAATGACCTTTTTTAACTGTCTTACTCTTTTGCGCTGTTGCTATGGTAATATCACATTGTTCTGTGCTTTTAAAGTAATTCTTTTGATGTGACCAAAAATAGCATCAACCTATGACTTCATCAAAATGGCAAATTCACATGTCTTGGCTGATAATGGCCTCTAAAAGGAAATAATCTGAACCATTGGTGTTTATTAACTATGAGCAAAGAATACGTCTTTCAGTAGCTGAGGGATAATAATACTTAATGACAGAGATTATAGTAGAGAAACCCCCTTCCCTCCATCAAAATCTGGGAAAGGGCGACTTTTTGAAACCACTAACTGTGAGCAAGACAATGAAATTGAGATTAAAAAGTCAAAGAGCCACACTGGAAATTGTCCAATCTCTTTTTGTTTTCAGTCTAGACCTGGGAATGACCTCTGCCCAAGAATCAAATAGCTCATGGGGGATTAAACAGTCCAGGATTGGCTAATGCCTTGATTCGTTCTCTGTATACCGTATGTGTTGTGGTATCGAGTGCTGGTCTGCTTTAGATAAGGGACAAAAAATCCTGCTGATACGCTTCAAGTCCCTTTACTATTGCTCCTAATAATGTTATGGAGTTAGCACTCTGTGGCTGGCCAAATGTGTGTTCTGAGCTACTCATTTATTGACTTAGAGAGTTCAGGGAGGAGCTCATGTCAATAAACTGGCCTGCCCCATGCTGGCTGCACCATATGGAGAGGTCTGGTTGTAATTCGTGGGACAGGCCGGGGCATAGTGCCAGGGAATTAGAGAGGCGGGCGGCAGGAGACATTTTAATTTGTGCTGCCATGTGCAAAGGCATGCACCTCCAGCCCGGGTCGGTTCCTGTGATTAGGCCGGCCAGCGTATTCTTAGAAGAGGGGAGGAGCAGGAAAACATGGGGAAATGCAAGACCCAGGAAATGCTATTGATTATCTAACATGAACGGTCTTAATTTAATGATGTGACGTGTGCAACGTCCTGATTTATCAAAACAAAAATATCATCAGAAATGTATTATCAGAAGTACATCTCTAACATTAGAGACTAACGTTAGAGACTATTTCATTGACAGCATTATAATCTAACACAGCAGACAACGATCAGCGATGCACCTGATTTAAAGCTCCACATATCAATATTTTTATAATAACAATGGATCAAATTACTGTGTCGCGTTAAAGGGGCCGCTCAGAGTGTCAAACCCAAAGAGAGTATCAGGTCACTCTGCAGTCTCCCTCTGCTCTACAGAGCTTTTTAGTGTCTTTGAGCTGGCTATTTTGGTTGTACACCCTGCAAATTACGCTCTCATTAACCCTGTTTCTAGCAGCAGGCAACTGTTCATACTACTACTCATAAACCAATCATACTCTACTTTCCTTGCACCGAATGCCAGACAAACAAGGCTCTAAAGTGATAATCTAATTTCTATTTGGTTGTGAAGGGGTTTTTCTTGAATTTGGTGACACCTTTGTTAACAAGTGGTTTGAGGTTTTGCACCTTTGCACCCCATGTACTGAAGGCCCACAACATTTATAAAAAAGATATTCAGTGTAACAATATTGATTCTGCCACTTGTTGCTGCTTCTGGTAACATAAAACCCACTCTGCATCCTGCAGGAAAACATTTATCCTAGGAAAAAAGTATCTCATAAAATGTGTTTTATGTGTTTTAAGACTTTGTTTATTCATGTTTGAAAGTTTGATTTTGCAGTTTAATGCCAATATGAAGTCTATTTTGCTAGTGGCACCTTCATCAATGGTGATTGTGCAGGATTTGTTAATTCAATAAGTTTACATAGTGGGATATAATGTATAGCACCCACAGGGTAACATTATGGACATAAATGTTTTTATTTCAATATTTTTGTGATTTCCTTTTAAATGAGAAGCAGGTACGGTATAATTGTCATGTACCAGTGTCACATTAAACTCTGATTATTTCATCATGAAGAGTCAACTGGTGTAATTCAGAGGATAAATTTGGTCCACTGGGATGTGCTGCAGTCGCTCCTGTCTCTGGCAGGGAGGGAGCACCTTCACATCTCCACGGTGACAGATTCCCATGAAAGGAGCAGAGCAGAGCACTGAAGATGAAGAGCTTTGTTCTAAAATGAGACGATCAGGATTTTAAAGAGTAAAAAGACCTACTCTCTCCACCAAAATTATAATAAAAGCGTGAAACTGTTGTAAAGTTAAAACTGTTAAAAAAAAATCCATCTATAGACAGTATTTTAAATTCCCAAAATAGAGAAATTATGCCTTAAAACTACCTGTTTATATTAAAGATACACTGAGTTGAGCTGTGCAGTGATGTTTGAAATCCTTAAATTTGCTCTGAGCTGTGATTTACAATATGTTCTGTAATCCTGTGTGGCAACGAGAGCTGATTGTATTCACTGGAGGCTTGTCAGGTGTAAAGCTGTAAGCATTCCTCTGTTTCCTAGAATATGGGATTATGGGATATACATTAGACAGTGAGATATGTCCAAACCTGGGGCGGCCGGGGTATAGGGAATGACTTTGCTCTCATTAATGAGCTGGAGAGAGGATGGCAATTACCACTACCAGTCCCAAAGGAAGACAGGGGCAACTCTAAAGGGACTTGTTAGGCGTGTGATACACTGCGTAAAGGTGACACCTTTTCCTCATGTGAGAGACTACTGTACGGATATACATCTTTCCTGGTAAAGAGCACTTCTAACTGTAAGATAATTTAAGCGTTTAAAAAAACCTGGTTCCCATGTGATACATTTATGTTAGGATTTCAAGATTTAAAGACTGAGCGAATTGAAGTCCTGGACCAGAGAGAACTTTATGGAAAATGTCCTTGTCATTTTTGCTATGGAAACCCATGTATTTGTTTCCTATAAAGAAATAACCTCATTGGACTTGCAGAAAGCTGAAACACAAGCCAATTAATCATAGCAAAAGAATGTTTTATTTTAAGTCAAATCACTTCAATCTCCAACACAATAATGTAAAATGGTGATGGTGATGTCATGATGAAACTGGATTAAAGCCACATTATAAAACTTTAAGCAGTTTTATGGATGGTGCACACACACACGGCAAGGACTTCATATTACCTCATACATACATTTCAAAGGAACATTTAAAATCACATTATGGGGAGCGCACAATACTCCCTGTGATGTGCTGTGATGAAATGCATTCAAGTTGAGTGGTATAGCATTTATTGCATGCCTGTGGCAGGCGATGTACAAATAGGCTAATTTAAACCTTTTTTTTTTGGACAGGTGGGGACACAGCCTGAGTGCTGCTTTTTTTCTACCCAAGCTTGTTGGATCCCTTTACTTTTTTACAGCTGTGGTTTTATTTGCTTAGTCTTGGCCTTCATTCACATCAGTTAAGACATTATTTTATTCACTGGATTAACTGCTGAGGTACGGGGGGTGTCCAGAATCCAACCATATCAACCGAACAACTTATTGTAAGTAAACTTTTTTGGGAGTTACAACCACAATAATAACATAAATGTAAAACTAACTTAGATACTATCTATGTCTACGATTCTACTATGGCCATTGTTAATGTCCATTAGATTTTGCAACTATGATTTAATGTTGACCTACAGTACCCTACTTATCATATCTATGTGTGCATGATGTTTTACAATGCATACATTCAAATAAAGTTTCACTTTCAGTTTCACTCTCAAACAAATGGCATACAGTAGATACCTGCTTTTAAAATAAACATGTGTTGTGTGGTGGTCTGACCACTCCTGTTACCCTATTGAACTCTGAAAACTGTGTCAGTCATGTCACCACATCCTAGAAATCAGTGAGAAACACTGTTATAGTGTGTAATTTTCTAAGAATAATGGCCCAGATCTACTGACCCAGGTTGTTCAAAAAAAGGATTTTCCTTTTATAGTTTGCTCTGTCACTGATATATAACAACACACAGTCAGAAGGAACAACAGACACAAGAAAGCTCTTATTCCATCATGCATAATGGAGAGAGAAAAAGCCATTTAAAACATGAGCAACATTCAAATAAGCAGTTTACGTTCAATTTAAAGCAATGAATCCAAAACTGCCTCTTTAAAAAGTACACACTGTATTAGTCACTGTGAGACCCACTCATACCGTAGTGTTAGTGTTACTCAGGATGAACAATGTGTGCCTGCATGTGTGTGTGTGAGTGTTGGGGGAGAGCCGATTCAGTGTTGCTAATGACTGCCTTCCCATGAGCTTAATCAAAGATTTGTACATTTAATTGCTGTCAAGTCAGCGCTCACCACCTGCCACGTCTTGCCACACATGTGCTCACCCCCTCTCTGGGAGCATTTCCAGCTCCATCTATCATCCCTGGCTGAAGGCTGAGACAACACAGCCTGCTGGGCAACCTGCACTCAGGCGTCCAGCCGGGCCCAGCCAGGCCTGCACAGCATGGACCCAGAGAGCCTGCTCAGCGTGTCGGGAGGTCTGTCAGCACCTGGGCCTTACAGTGCCAAACCATTCCTCACATTATTAAAAACAGACTAGCCTAAAACTGACACCGATTAAAGCCAGTGAGATGTATGTTTTTGTTTTCTTCTCTCACAGAGGCATTCACACGGCCGCGCGCAACCTGGCCGTGACATGAGATACATATCAAAGCAGAGGAGTTCTGTGAAATGCCGCCAACCGTGCGCCTCTGTAGGCCTCACCCTTACTCTCACGCTCACTGCTATCACCGTGTGTGAGAACTGGTGGTCTGCTTTGTCCCTCAGCACAGCCCAGGGTGGAATGTGGGCCTGATCTGTTATCAGTCTCAGCTTGTTTTCCCAGCTGATGCCCACAGGCCTGGTGTAACGCAGCCACACTCTTGCACGAGCTGTGTTAGGATCTGTCAAGACTGTTCGCTAATGCTTTTCACCTTTGGATTTCTGGAGTCCCCAAAGGCCCGAGCCTCCCAGTGAGCCACAGTAATGCAGCATCAAGTGGATTTTGAAATACCGGGAAGACTTGCACTGTGCACTCATGGACTGTTCATGGTGATTCCATGAGCACTTCATAGGCGGATGTGGTACCGTACATCCCTTACCCTACACCTGTAACTTTTTGTGATATTTTAATGTTTCAACCTCACCATATAAAACAACTTTCTCCTTATAAAAGGTAATTTTATGTCCATATTACACTTTTTGTATTGGCAGGTTTTGAATAATCCCCTTGGCTGATGTGACTCTTGACATTAATTGTTTTTTTCTTTTTAGCAGGCACTTTAATTCCAATGGACAGTTTGACCACTTACCTTTTTGGAAATGAGCACTCATTTATTCAGCCAATAAGTCTGCAGTTATAAATGTTAGAAAGTCATTAATTAAAGGACAAGCTTAATAATGTCTTATTGTGAATATATATTTTAAAAAACACTCATAAAAGCCATCTGTGAAAAGGTATAAACACCAGTATGTTTTAAACCACATGGAGGCAGTCTAAGCATTTTTCCTCATCCAAGGCTTTTTTTTTTTAATGAATTTCAAAGACCAAATTATCTAAACTGATATTAATCTCCACATTTTCTGTTTTAACCCCCTTTTCCAGTTACACAAATTGTTAAATAAACATTTACAGTATTTGTATCACACAAATACATCAGGAAACTTAGAGGTAATAAAATTTGGCTCTGGAAACAGATGTCAGAACTGTTTCACACATAACCAACCTTTCACGCAAAATCATGAACAGTATCTCGGTGGCTCAGGTGTTACAGTTAATCTAATGTTATACTCACCCTTGAAAGTTAGCTAATTATCCCATACATGGCTTCGGGGCTAGACAGAGGAAAACAGGCCTGACCTGTACGGTGGGAGTCGGTTTGACTGTAAGCTGGCAAGTCTGGACAAGGCCCTCTGTAGCCTGGCATCTCCTGGGGCTAGAGCCCTGCATGCAAGGTGTGATCCAGACCTGCTCCCATAGGTGCCTGAGCCAGGGAGCAGGTGGAAGACTACAGCTTTTGTCGTTTGACTCCCTGAGCTCATCAGTGGCCCAGCCTTTTCACTGTCTAGAGGAAAGTTGAACAGGCTCTTATTTGCTTCACATTCTTTCAACCAAGGGATTTCTTTGTTCGGGGTCTGATGCTATATAGAATTTATTGTATCGGACAGAATAAAGTAAAGATGGTCGAGTAATAATGGCCACCTTTAAAACCACCTTGAAAATCTTTTTTCTCTTTCTCACTCTAAGCTTGGCAAAAAAGAGCTATTAAGTGTTTTGCTATACTCCAATGGAGTTAACTATAACATGAAGGACAAATCAATCACTTAAGCTGATTTTAACATATTAATCAAATCCTCCTGTACCTGCAATTGTTAAATTGAGTGATTGCAGATATTTTAGGTTATCTATGCTTTTAATAGCTTCATATTTACCAGATAACCCAGTCTCACAGTCAGGAACATCTGATTCAAGTTGGCTTTCATTGGTGAAATCAGAAGCCTTAACTGGGATCCACCTGCTCAGTTTCTTTCATGGGGCAGTTTGAATATTAGAGTACACTGATGGAGCAAGTGCAAATGCTTTAGGTGGTTTGTATGGCTGCAGTAGATACCTATTGTTCATTCTTATTGCATAACACAGCATATTCTTGCTCCTGACTCATGTGACACAGTGTGTCTTCATCTTTGAGCTGTAATCTGGAGAAAACCGAACCAGACAACCCAGTTTGAGGATTGCACCATGCAGAAAGGAGGCTCGAACATATGGCCGCCCTTCAGGGGACAGAAAATAGAGTTCACGATCTCCTTCATATCGTGACAGCCGTTGCAATCCGAGTGGTCTGTTTCGCTGACTCACATGTTTAGGCCACCCACGTATGAGAGCGCCAGGCTAAAATCACACACTGTTTCCACGACAACCATAATTTATACCTTCAAAACAACTTTGTCTTTTATCTCCCAAAAACAAAAAAATTAATTATAAACTAGCTTCTGGACACACAATGTAATAAATACAGAATTTTTTGCAAAGTTTGAGCACAATAAGTATAACACAGAGATCATGTTCCTTTCTTGGGGGGGACTTTGCATAACAGGTAAACTCCAATGAAAATAAGGGTTGTGAGACAAAACATCTTTTTGATAACTTGGCGTGTTGCCTTTACGGATGTTGAACAGAGGCAATGGCAGAAAACATAAATCACATTGCAAAATTCCATTCTTGAATTTTATCTAACTTCCTACTGTGATTTCCTAGTTCAGGTCGAACACAGCTTCCTACTTCTTGATCAATCTGGAGCATTTCATATGTCGGAGCCAAGATATCACTTAAGAGAAAGTCAGGACCTTTCGACGTATGAATGGGAGGAAATGGCTGGAGAATTAAACCAACCATGCCAGTCTTTCGATAATAACACCCTTTCTTTGCTTCTGTGTAAAATACCAATGCTTGTTTTCTCTGCATGGATTTCCTTTGCTATCATGATTTGAAACTGACCCTTTAAAAAGCATTCTGTGGAAAGTTTTCAGATCTCTCTCTCTCTCTCTCTCTGTCTCCTCTCCCCCCCTCCTCAGTGAAAACAGGGCCTGATCTGGCCCCGGCCCCGGCCCCCGGCTTGTTGGGACAGCTGCTCAGATGATCTGGGCTCTCCACAGGTTCCATGATTCATTTTCTGAGTCAACACCACAAACTTGAGCTTCAACCTCAATGCAGTCCTGATTCACGGGCAGATTTGTAAATTTGAATGATTACTCAATTTGATGTGTACAGCATAAAGACTGTGTATATCTCACATAGTGGCTGTGTTTTGTTTCTCTGTAATTTTTCCACGACAAGAACACTGCACAGCTTCGACAAACAAAAAAAAGAGGTTTCTCTCATTTCTTTCTTTTTCAGCTGTCCCACAAGGCATTTTTTGCTTCTTGTTTGTCATCATGAGATTTGAGTTTTACCAATTTGTTTTGAGATAATAAGGAATTTTCTGCAGTGTTTTGCGGATAATTTTTACGTCTCTTTTCTTGTGATGAGAGCACAGCAGCTGAATCAGTGCTACAGCTGACATTCATGCATGTGAGTTCTATTACCTAGAAACTGGCAATTTGTGAGGTCTCGGGTTTTTTCTTTTGTTTTTCAGTATTGCTGACATCTGTCTTTTTCCTTGGAAGTTTTGGTGATTTAGACCATGGATGGCACCATTTTTCATTTTATTTTAATACATTTGGATGTTTCTCCAGCTTTTCTTTGTTTTTCTTTTCCTCGATTTTACTTACTCTAAGTAAGATGTAAATTAGCCAATGAGAACATCTTTGTGACTTCATGATATCTCACTTGTATGATTTGCTTTTTTCATTTGTATGTGTAAATAAACCTCACAGCTCCTTCAACTGGTTGATAAACCACTAAAATAATGTCACAACACAAATGAAAAGATCTGAGATACGCAAGATAAATCTTATATTTGGTATACAATGTAACAATTCAAGTCATTATCCTGTTTCTTAATGGTTATTCTGTGCTTATTCCTATTTAAAGGACTTCTCAACTTCCAGTATACTCATGTGAACACAATGGAAAACATTTTTGACAGAAATGTGGTACTTTCCCAAAGTGATTATGCTCTACTTATGCTCACTTTTTTCCCTCCAAACTCCAGGGAGTCCACTGATGCAGGAACTATTGCTTAAATACAAATTACACTTTTTAGCTTTCAGCAGTCGCGTAATGAAGCTCCTCATCCAGACTTCTCATTCCCGTTATACTGCTAAACAACATGTCTAGTTTATCCAACTTTTTCATAAAAACAGTACAAGACTAATCTGATTCATGATTAACTGTGATGGGCAAAACCTGTTTGCATAACCCAAATTGCTGAAACATAAAAATATACTTTTACTGGAGCTGCATTTTTACATATTTCTACAGTAGTTTTTCACATAACCTTTTTTTCTCAGTCATTACTCATTCAGTAACTACAAAGAATACGTAATGACTTGAAGAATGCATTTTGTCGTGTGAGAAAGCACACTCCTTTTTCTATTTCCTGAACCAGGGCATTACCAGAAAAGCTCCCAGTTACACCCATGTGATGAGGGAACGGGCAAAGGTTTCAGTGTGGCTGATCTGGATCTCTCTGGTTCTGCTCCTCACCCTGGACTGAATTAGCAGGCCGTCTTTCAGCCGGTACCTCCCTTACCAGTCTGGCGTGGAGAGTGTGTGGGCTGGGAGGGATTAATGATGTCAGGCCAGCAGTTTTGTCACAGCCACTCCCAGTCTGCGTATAAAGCCACTAATCACCAATCTACCTTCTGCAGACTGCTCCGAGTTCACTACTCATGCTAAATATTATTGTTGTGAGTTGTAGGTCTAGTGACTCATACTTTCCATTGACATCTTACTCATTCAGCCGCTACAATGGGAAGGAGTGGCTTTCTGCTGCCACAGTGGTACACACATTCCCACACATTACTCCATACAGTCATATTCAACTGTAGTTTATGTGCCACAAAGTTCAGTTGAGCCATACTTTAAAGCAGCATAAGCCTTTTTGAAAACTAACAGTGACTGAAGAATTGCAACAGCACTATCCTATCTCCATGGTTAACTCTGGCATGTAAGTGAAACAAATAATGAAGTTGTGTCTTCAAAATAAAAGTTAGATGAGTCAATTAGAAAATCCATTAGAAAGTGAAGAGGAAACAAAATAAAACATTGGAGTCAAAATGTCATTCGAAAATTGAAAATGGAAGTAGCTGGAGATGGAAGGTTTTCGAAAACATGAGGAACAAAACAAACAAACACACACCACTGTGAACCTGATTAAGCAGTCTTGTTGGAACACAAATTGTAAATATCATTTAAAAGATGCACCAGGCAACATCCATTTCTGCTTTGCTAAACTTTTGTCAGCCCCCAGTCTTTTGATTGTGGAAAAAGCGAAGGTGGAGGCGTAACATTGAGAAACTAAATGCTAACGCCAGCCGCCTCCAACGACAATTCAAAATGCTCAATCTGCCGAATGCTGATGAGGACTGACTGAAGCCAATCACACTGATCACATGGAGAACACTACAGTCGGCCACACATGGCCCCACGGAGCCCAATGGTTTGGTGTGTCACGTCCCTAAAGTGGTTGAAAGGGAGTTTTAAAATCTGAGCACTGTGAGGTGAGCATTGAGTACTGACTGACAACCAAGTCAAATCTTGTCAAATCACATTATATTCTCTAGTGAAAATGACACATAATAAACTTTTAAGCGGCCGTTATTTTGCCTGCTCTGCTGTCAAAGGAAACGTCTACTTAATGCTCTTGTGTGTGTGCTGCTGTGATTCTCTGTCACTGGCTAAGCTTTCTTGGTGTGTGTTTGTGGGTGTGTGTTTGAGTGCACACTATGGGGAGTCAGCATACAGGCCCACTTCACGTGGTTCGGAAGGTGAAGGGCTATTAGGGGAAAGGTGAGTATGGGACTGCTGCTCCGGGTTACTCAGTAACTGGGGCTCTCTCCTTCCCCTCTCAGGCCTCTAGTGCTGTTCCTGCGCAACCACCCCCACACCTCCCACCACACACACACACACACACAAACAAACACAAACACACTTTCACTGTGTTCTCTCCTGTTTCCTTGTCATCTTTCTCTGAGAGATAAAATAATGAAACAATACTCTAGTTCTCATATTAATTTCCTCATCGGAAATCCTGAAAGTTTGTGTCTGTAGATATACAAAACATTAAGTTTTGACAAAATATCTGCAAATGCTCATAGTAAAAAACTCGAAATAATAGATTTTGAAATCAGAGACTTCAGTAAAAGGGGAAAGCACACTTCCACCATGTTCACAATGTACAGCCAGGCAAAAACAAAAAACTTTGGACTTTTTGGCCAGGGCAAGCTGCAACACCTACGTCATGACAGAAAACAGAGGGATTTATGGGAAATGTTGTCTTAACCTGTTGAATCTGAGGCTACTCTGAAATGCCATTATTTGGCGTGTGAACTTGTTGTAGGGTGCTCCATGTGAAGGAGTTTGCCTTCAGGGTTGAAAGGGTTCATTCTGAGAAATAACACAGATGCTGTGAGATAGAGATTAAATACAAACCATTGATGTCATGTGTTTACCATAAATATACAAAGTTAGTGTAACTGACAAGAGGATGAGATACGGATGCTCAGCTTTAAACTAACACTACAGTGATACAGCACTGGACCAGTGCGGATGTTGACACCTTTGACTGGATCGCAGCCTCCTAATGTTGCATCACCTCCCAGGCGCTCTGGCGTCAAAACACAGCCGTGTGTAGTGCGGCTATAGCTGGTGCTCACAGCCGTGTTTGTTTACCGTCCCTGAGCAGGGACACATGAAAGTGGGGTGACCCGGGCTGTGGCCGTGACCCCAGCGACAAGAACAACCCCTGTCCATATAATCGCTGTCTTTCTTCCTATCCTGCACACACACACAGACACACACACACACACACACACACACACACACACACACACACACACATACACACACACACACCCACACACACACACAATCACACAGCTTGGCCCTGTTCTTTCGCCTCAAGATGGGAGTCACGGGAGTGTGCTTTGAAGAAGAGCACAGCTCGGCTGCATTCGGACCAGTGAGAGTGGGGACAGTGCTCTCTGTGTGAGTAATGATTGACAGCATGTTGGATTACTCACAGAGGCATTAGTCATGGTGAATTTGTTACATGTTCTTGTTCTCTATTCTGTTAGTGTGAGTAGGTCTGTCTGTCTCGCAGGTCCATGGATTTGGTTGTGTGCTGGTGGCAAACCTGGAGATTTAAAAAAAAAAAAAAAAAAGCGCCTAAATGTTCTCCAGTTTAAAATATGTCTGAATTATCATGGTAAGCAATCTACAAGTGAAGTAAATACACATCTCTGACTACCATTAGGTTCCAATAGATCTTTATCATATTTGAAAATCTCCATGTTGTTATGTACACAACATTGGAAAAGATATGATGTTGCAGGAAAAAAACAGTAAGAGATTTTTCAAGGGTGACTAAAATCCAACAACAACACAGGATAAATCTGGTCATTAGTGAAACAATTCGGAAATCACTGAACGTGCTTGTGTTCGGCTCTGGACTCTGTACAAAGTGTTCATACCAGCAAAAGCAAACATGTTTCTGCTGGTAGGAAAAGCTTACACAATGAAGTATCACAACCACACGCAATACTGTACAAGGATTCTGGGGCACCATCAGGGGGTCCAACCTTTTCCAACAGTGTGAGGGCAAGGCAGCTCCATCATTGGCTAATCTTTGGCCAGAGAGAACCAGTCATCTCTGCGCTCTCCTCTCATCCCACAACTAACCAAACACTGTGCTGTTAGCGTCTCTGATATGCTTTGTTTATCAGGCCACCTGGACATGCATCTGGTCAGCCAGGGAGTATGCCTGTCAATAGCAGTGCCAGATGGACGTGCATTAATAACTGTGTCTTATGTGTCAAAATCACGAGCTGCAAACGCTGACTTTCGAGGCAGTTTTGAAGTTTCCAAAGGCCTGTGTTGTGCTGAGTGCACTGAATGAAATGCTGATTAGGGTTATGGGAACAGCAGAGAATCAGAAAAGAAAATTAATTACTGTGCACTTGTGTTTCAGGTCAGTACTTCACAGTGTCCCCCTTCCTGTGTTAATAGACACATTACATAATAGCCTCCAAAGAGAGAAAAGGAGATTTGACATAAGGTAACCTCTCCAAATAATAAAAGTGATATAGAAAAATAATTATGTGTATTATTGAGTTATTTGAGCCTCATAAAAAGATAGATGACCATGCCCTGTACTTGAAGCAGCTAGTGCACAATGCATGGAGAGCATGTTATATAAGTAATGTCTTTATTCTAATAAGGTTAATAAGGTAGGTTAGGGTTGAGGGGATGAGTGGCTCAATTCAAACCAAGAATTTGGCTGAGATGACGAAATTCCAGGAACAAAGCGTTCTCCAATTATTGACCATGTTACATATAAAGACTGATAAATAAAATTTCAGGGGATAAGCACAGCTCTACTTGCAGAAAGTTTGTGCTCAATGTTTAACGAGGGGGCAGGGCATGATGTAACTGTTCATAATCTGGAAGTACAGCACAGTTTGTGAAATGAATTGCCTAATCAAAACAGATAACACATTAACATTGTACACCTTACAAGTGTTCTGACTTTGTAGTTTAGTGGCACAAAGTCCTTTATTTCATCATTGATTTCTTAACAACTTCCTGTTGGACAGGACGTTATCTGTGTGGGAAGATTAGAGCTGGAAAGTCAAAGCAAGAATTTTTTCTGAAGCATGTTGTCACTGGTAAAGAAACATACCAACAGTGATAAAGCTTTTTTTCTAACCACAGCAAGTTCCAAATTTCTCAGAGGCTGCCGCCTGATCTTGAAATGTTAGAAAAACTCCATTGTGTGTGTGTGTGTAATATAGCTACAGTATACAAACTACCATCCAAACGTTTTGGATCGCCAGCCACACAAGCTTGATTCGGTACAGTCAGATTGCTAAGAGGACTATTCTATATTTTTAATGGTCTTTCATGCTGTTAGGTTGTAGAAAGTCCTCTTTACAAATAGCTGTTTTTTGTATGAAGGGTTTGCAAAAAATGTAATGTTTTGTACATGGAGAACAAAAAGCTAAATGGTTCAACCAGACGGACAATTAAAAGGGCAGAGACAAGAGACAAAAGTACCTCTGAGCAACATTTAAATAAGAATATGAGAAATAACCAGTTATAAGTAAAATAAATTAGAAGTTTAATATTAAAATCTGCACAGATTTAAATAGGAACAGGTTCCTTTTTCAGAATCAAATGCATATACAGTATGTATGTGTATATATACTATACAGACACTGGTTCATCTCCCTATCCAGACTGTTGTTTTCGATAGGGTGCCCTCCATCTGATATGTTCTGCAGATCAGACTATCGATACCTGCGCCCCTTGGCTCGGGCCTATGGCACTGATAAATGCTCGCCCAATTGCAAATAAGCCCTTCATACTGAGCGATTTATTCATTTCTAAAGGCTTGTTTTTCCTGCTCCTGGCCAAGACTTGGCAGAGGAGCTTGGAATATGGCCCCCTAATTGAACTGCACACACCGGATTGAAATTTTATCAGCACTCCCAGGACCGCGACCCCGGGCCGGGGTGGAGGACTAACAGTGGTACTCAGGAACTGTTTCCAAGCACTAGGGCTTTCTCTTTGTTTGAACTGTAGATGACCAAAGTTGGTTGTTTGAATCCTTTTTGTTGTATTTTAATTTAACAACCCCTTGGTTCTAAAAGCTTTTTTTATGTCTGAATTTAGTGACTTTGTATCCTTCACAATTAGGTTGGACAGAGCTATCACTTCGATGATGATTCTCTTAATGTCACTGAGTCCTTAATTCAACATATATTTGGTCCCACACACACTAAGGGGCATACCTTGGACCTTGTTTTTTTTTTTTTTTTTTTTTACACTTGGTTTAAATATTGATTCTATTTGTTCTAAAGAGCTGCATGTTACTGACCATGAATGTGTTTTGTTCAGCCTGTCTTTTAATTTAGATTCTCTGTCCACTAAACGTGTAAGTTGCCTCTCAGCTGAGATGTTTTCTGCAGCTTTTGACCCAAGCGTAGTTTTCTTCTCACACTGATGTTGCTAGTCTGGTCCACTCCTTTAATGCACATTACATCCGCTGTTTTGGATAAAGTGGCTCTTAGTGTCAGGGCCATGCCCCGGTCTCTCCTTATGTTTTCCTGTGTTCCCCATTCCTCATGTGTTCCATGTCCCACTTTGGCTCTCTTTGGGTTTATGTGTGTGTGAGCGTTCCTGTCCTGATGCTTACCTGGATCCTACACACCTCCCTGCAATCAGCTCATCACCTCCTCAGCCAATACACCCGCCATCCATCAGCTCATCATTTTTCCAGTATATCAACCCCGGCTTTACTCCCACTCATCGCCAGATTGTTTCTGCCACCGTTGTAGCTACTCTCAGGCTCAATGAATTCTTGTTTACCGCTGTGATACTTTCTTCGTGTTCACAACCTGCATTAACGTCTGTTTCTCTCCTGTGCCTCAGGATCTCAGCCAGCCTGTCTGTCTGCCTGTCTGCCTGTCTGTCTGCCTGCCTGCCAGCTAATCCACTTGCCCTTGCTTCGTCCACCGACGACGCCACCATACCATTCGCTATTCCTCCTCAACCCTCTGCCATCTTCTACCATCTCACTATCTCTTAAGTATTGTGTCAATAAAACTGTTAACAGTGATCACCTAGTAAATCCAGCCTTGTTCACTCTGTCATTCCCTGGTTAAATGACTCTATGAGGGTAGAGCAACTGTGGAAATCCACCAAGCTCCATGTCCACCATCTCTATAACAAAGACCTTTATATCGGAATTTAACAACATGGTGAAAGATGGGAGGGCTTCTTACTTCGCCTTCCTTAATTTCTCTAACTAAATGCAAGTCTTGTTTGACACAATCAACAACATTGTCACTCTAGTGTCTCCTGATGTGCCTGTCATTTGCAGTAACTTTCTTGCGTCATGGATAAGATTGGAGATGTCAAGGCTAGCATCATGCCCTCTTCTTCTCCCTGTTCTGTTTGTCCAACTTGGCTGCCAATTCTGGCCTGCTTCTCCATTTCCCTGCAAGAGTTCTTTGATCTGGCGGACAGTATGTACCCTTCCTCAAGCCCTGTAGATATTTTACCAACTTGAAAATGTACTTGGGTCCATTGGTCCGTGCCTGGTCTCTATTATAAATAACTCCCTGCAATCTGGTTGTGTCCCAGCTTATTTTTAACATGCAGTTGTTCAGCCTTTTCTGAAGAAAACTAACCATGATCTATCCCTTCCCAAAAACTATAGCTGCACACAACATTTTAGATAAATTACAATCTGGTTTCAATCACTCCAGTGACATAATGTCTTCTGATGTGGGGGAATGCTCTGTTTTAGTACTACTGGATCTTAGCGCAGCTTTACTGTAGATCACAGCATCCTGACCGGAAGGCTTAGGCAGTGGGCGGGTGTCTTTTGGAGTGCCAAGAGACACCCGCCCTCTAAGGGGACAATTGGACCCAAACCATGCCAATAAAATGCCTCCCACAGCATAGAAAGCCACCAGATCCCCTCACTGTAGGGATCAAGCAATCAGGCCTGTACTGTTCCCTTGGTGTGTGCCACACATGCACACATGCTAAAGGATGACTCATCTGACCATATCACTTTTTTCCTACCTATGTTTTTTGCACCTCTGAACTCATCTTTGTAATGAAGGGTGTTTGCACTACAACCCAACTATATATATCCCTCTCTACATGTATGTAATCACAGTATGATCAAGTCCTGCATTGACATTCTCAGAGAAAGAGTTGCTTCTCTGTTTTTCCTTACATATTGCACTAATGCACGAGCATCAAAAGTGCGCTGTCAACCACTATTTCCAACCCTATTTACTGATGTCTTTCCCATAGCTCTAAATGCAGATGTCCCTTTAGTCATTGTTCCTGTTGAAACAATTTGTGACTGCAGCTCCTGCCATCCATGCCCCAACAATGAACCCTCTTTCAAAGTCACTAGGATCGTTTCCTCTTGCCATCTTGACACAAAATCAGAATAAACTGGGACTGCTCAGCATTTTTATACATACCAAAGAGCATGACTGGATGTTAATTGTTAGACAATTGAGTCTTGGTTCGTAAAGATCAGCTGGTTTAATGCCCTGACAACTGTTATTTACATTACAAAAATTATAGGCTACATGTTATGAAGTGTGATATGGTCAAATTTAAATAATTTATTTAAAATGTAATAACAGTAACTTGTTTAACTAGTCAATTAGTAAAAAACTAGATTCTAGAGTCACTAGATGGCAGAAGGGTACTTTTCAACAATTGCTTCCCTCACCTGCAAAGCCACTTTTAACAGCTGTGTACACTCACATCACACAACAGCAGGTGTGAATATGTACTGCCATATTTGTCGTAACCTGAGGTGCTGATGGAACCTGCGTGTAGCATAGCCTACAAATTATATTTTTTTCAATCAACAACACATTTGTTGTTGACATAGATCACAGGAAAGCAAAATGTTGCCACACCTGTGACTTCATTGTTTCTGTCTCCGTCATCTCCGACTCTGACTCAATTTTTTTTTGATTTTCATCATCAAAATTGAAAAGGTAATTTCGAAAATGTTTCGATTTAGAATCCAAATCCTGACACCCCTAATACATGGTTTATATATATATATGTATGTATGTGTATGTTGTGTGTGTGTGTGTGTGTGTGTGTGTGTGTGAAGAAAAAAACTTTACATGAACATTTGCCTTGAATCACATGCTCCAACAATCATCAACATAAAAGAACATCTGACCTAAAAGAACATCTGTTGTCATGCACATACACATATCCTATGATCACATTCCTGTGTGTGTACAAGAGAACTTGTACTTATTTTTCGTGCAGCCTGGCACCTTAAAGTGCCTTCCAGAGGGCAGGAGTTGGTACTCCTCATATAGGACATGAGAACAGTCCAGGGCGATTTGGTCAGCCAGTCTGAAGTATGTTTAGTGCAGCTGTATAGGAAGGAATTTTCCCGAGTGACCGAGCACCTTGGAGCAGATCCCCTGGAGCCACTGAATCCTGGCTTTCAGACTGAGAGGCCATTGAACCACACTGAGCCTCCGTATTGGATTGTATGGTGGAGCAGAAGAATAGAGTGAGGATTTCCTTACAGGCTCCGAAAAGACCTGAGTCTCCTTAAAAAGTAAATCCTCTGTTGTAGCTCATAGCAGATGAAGTCCACACGGTAGGTCCAGGACAGTGCACTGTCCAAGTGGACCCCCAGGTATTTGAATAATGATGTTTGTTTTATGGGTTGGTTGTGAATTGTAACCGGAGCATGTGGTTGTCATGTGTGGCTCAAACGATGACCTCCTTTGTTTTGACGGTATGACGAGTATGAGAACAGTTACACCACTGAACCACTTTGTTGACACTGTCCAAGTAAAGGTCCATCAGTTTTGTATTGAATCCAGAGAAGAAGTATATGAACAGCACTCTGGCATATGTTTTTTTTCCCAGTGCATCCAGATGCTTTGAAACAAGGTGCATGCGGGTGGCAACAGGATCTTCTCACTTGTACGCAAACTGGTATGGGTCAAGTTTATCCTATATAGACTGAGAGAGCTAAGAGATGATTCTCTCCAGTGACTTCATGAATTCTAAAAGACCAAATGTCCTTGCAGGGTTTCATAGGAAGTTGGATGATGTGTGAAGTTTTCCAGACTGTGGGGACAGTGTGTGTGTGTGTGTGGTAAATGTTGGAAAATGGGACAATGGGCTGCCATACCAGGGCTAGTTCCTCACTGATGTTGTCGGGGTTGGTGGACTTATATACTAAATATTGAGGCGCACAATCATAACACCCTGGCCACCTGACCCACTGAGATACATATGTCTACATGACATATATACATAAAAATATAGAAAATCTATTGGGGGTTCATGATTTGTACTCATGATATACTGTGGTTTTCTTTAGACATGTTTATCTGTGAATATGCTTAATAAGTAATGTGTATCTCACGTGTGCTGGTAAAATGGACTATGGGTATTTAAGATGGCAAATCTCAACCAAAGCTATTTTCTTGTGTGGATCTATCTGTTTCAAGTCTGTTAGATGTTTTTAGATACAGCATCCGTCTTATTGGTCACTTGGATGTTCTAGTCTTTATCGTTTCTATATGTCATGTTTTTCGGGATGTGCCACTTTTTTGGGGGGGTGGGGGGTTGCCAGCCTTGAAATCCTTTTAAAAGTTAATTTAATAAAATCATTTAATAAAATCACACACACACACACACACACACACACACACACACACACACACACGTGATTATGACTACATTTAAAGTTTATGTAGTTCAGATATTTTAAGTAGATTCATTCATTCATTCATTCTACAATAAGCCTAGATACAATGTGTCTTAAACACAATACATTTGAACATCATCACTCTGCTGTGACACAAAACCCTCCTCTTATTCCACTAGTTACCAAATTCTACTTTGAGGAGCTGATGATTCATTTCCAAGTGAAGAAGCAACACATGACATTTCTAAGCATGAACATGGAGAAAGCAACATTAGTTCAGTAAGCGTGCAGTAAGACGTGTGATTTCCACAGTGGCTGTACATTTGAGTCATTTTCAAGTTTCAGCGGAGACATAAGATAAGACTCAAGTTAGTCAGCTGTGGATCGACATTAACCACCAGTCATTGGAGAGAGGGGGGGGGGGGGGAAAGACTCAATATTGCTGGTCTTATCCTTTAACCCAGATTCCTGCTGGTCTCATGCTTCAGCAGGCAAAAGCTTGGTGACCGTTGTCATATGGAGCGGATGATGGGATGAATGTTTGCCACCCTGCTCACCACTACCTGCCTCTAAGTGGTGACTGCATCACCTCTCACATCTGCTAACTCATTAATACAGCCACCGGCAGGAAAAAAGCTCTCACGTGCTGAACTGTGTTGGCCCACATGTATTCACACACAACTGATGTGAAGCTGAGTAATGAGGGCGTGCACTGTGTGTATTGTTTCACATGAACAATATGTTGTTATTCAATAATCTTGCTTCTCAAACATCATCCCACTTTCTGCCAAAGAGTGCTGAGTAAAAACACTCAAGAATCCAGTTTGTATCCGACGGGAGCCAAGCAGAATTGGAAGAGAGAGTTGGTCTATTTAAAGGACTTAATAGTGCCGTCCAGATGCTGAACTTTGTGGTATTCCATTTATTCCCAGTACTCAATGTCCTGGCCAATGATATCCGAGTAACATCCGGTGAGCTGGGGAAATCCTGGGACTCAGTGCTGGCAGTGCTGCCAAGATCAGGCCTGCTGCCATGAACCTTGATGTCAGATAGCAGAAATGAAATGCTGCCTCTCAGGCCAGAGACCATAACAACATACTGGATCAATATTCACTTCTCTTCACTGTTTCAGTGGTGCTTTATTGGAGATTATTGGAGTGCGCTAGGCGGTGTCAGATTTATCCTGATATTATATTAAAAGCCATCATGTCACAACTGTCCAATCCATGCGGCGTGAGAGAGATAAAAAATACGTCAGTATTGGGATCAACTGTAGTCTATGTGCATTTAGGGATAAGTTAGACTGTGGCTACTTTTATAATATGGAATGTCTGATATGTAGCAAATCAATCACTTTAACATGCTTCTTTTTGGGTCTGGATTTGGGCCAATTCTTTTGAGGTTTCACTTCTAATAAGTAATAATAACCAAAGGCTTATTAAGTGTTTTCTGCATACCTTCAATTTAAAGTATGACAACAGCCAAAGCTATATTACTTTATCCAAGTCACCACTGCATTATCTGGGTAAATGTTGTAATATACTAAAACATCACTTTAAATATTAAAAATAAAAGTCTCTGAGGTGTATTACTATGGGGCATAATGTCGTGCTAATCTGTGCTAACATGACACACCATAATGTGTTTAAAATGGCCAAAGATTCATTCAAGGTAAAATTTATAGTAACTGACTAAATCCAGTATCATTATAGTCTTGTTTTCACTTCTGAGTCAGCATGGTCGACATTTTTGAAAAGCCAAACAAGATGGTAAAACAGATTTTCCATTTTATCCCTACAACTCAAAACAGTTGAGATTAAAATAAACACGACGTTTGTGCTGAAGTCTCTGAGGTTCCTCTTGGCATTGTTGCTGAATTTTTCCTGACCACTTTTAAGTGTGGAAAAAGAAGACAAGTCTCTTAAGTTCAGTGTATCCTTTTGTTTTATATAATGTTCAATAATTTCAATAAAAAGACATGTTTTTTGTTTTAAGTTAAGGACCCCAAACAGAGTACAGGGTGTGAAAACAGACAGAAAGAAGGAGCTTTACAGAGAGAAAAACAAGCCGACTGCCTGCAGCAGTCAAAGTAAATGGATCATATACATTTAATGTTCTTTCCTCCTGGTACACAGGAGTGTCCCTCTCTGAGGTTAGCGACCCACATCCCACATAGAACCCCACCTTAACAACTACTTTTATATACATTTGTGTTATTATACAGTACAAATTACACAGCTCTTTAAATAACCTGCAGGCTGTCCTTCACTGGAGCGTTTTTTTAGCTCAACCAGGTGGGAAAAGTGTCTCTCAGGACAACAAGGTCTGGACCTGCTTAGGTGATCTGGGCACCAGGTTCTCTGAATCTTTGTAGCTGTTAGCTGGGCTGGTCAGCGCTGTGTAAACCTCCCCGTAGGCTCTGCACACCAGCTCTGTCGACTGACGGAAAATCTGCTCCCTGCATAAACAGATACAACTCTTTAGGCTTTTATACACACAAAACGAGGAACAAACAGTTAATGGGCCTTTTAAATTCCAACATTTCTAGTCTAAATCAGACAAGCAGAGCTATGCTGTAATTAGTCACTGATAAAGAGCTGAAATAAATCAGCCATGAGTAAGAATTTGTCCCAATTACTTTTTTTGTTCAGTGACCACTATGTGCCCCCGCTGTGTCAAAACAATGAGGGGCAGTATGTGGTGCACACTGCCATCTATGGATACATATTACAGCATTAATGCCCAAGCATCAGGTGTCAGGGCATATATTTGCAACTGACTTTTATTTAGTAAAGTATAGTATTATTTTTCATTTTATGGATTTCTGGATCCATCTCTGTAGATTCAAATCAACTTCACTTAGGTCACACAGAGTTATGCTGTTTTTTTTTTTTTAGAGCTGCAACAATAAGGTGATTGAAAGAAAATTATTCAGCAACTAATTTGATGATCTGATTGTTGTGTCTTGAACTGTTTTAGCAATTTTTCAAGAAGAAAAAAACCACACATTTGATGGTTCCAAGTTCTCAAATCTGAGAATTTGCTGCTTTGCTTGCTCTTACATTATATTAACTTTAAGACTGATTTATAAGTCACTTGAAGCATTAACAAATTAAACTAATAAGAATTTTAGAAAACAACATCTATTTTTCTGCTTCTTTTGATTTGGTTTCTCATTGTAGTGGTTTTTAGTTCTTAAGTGTGATTCTTACATATTTTTTGTCATAAATACACTCAACATATACCATTAAGTCAAGGAGGTAATTTGACAATTTCTTGCACTGGAGTACAAATGGAGAATGAATGGATGGATGCAACAGTTGGACTGAAGAGCTCCGCGGAGAGGACTCAAGGACACAGTGGGAGCACCTTGGTCATGTCCCACTCAGGCTCTTGAGATCCATATTTTTAATTGGCCCACAGAGAACACAGAACCACAGTGCTGTGTATAACACCTTACTCCACACCAAGTGCACTAATACGAAATGTGAAACGAAGGGAGTCTAAAAAGTACATTCCCATTATTTGTGCGCTCCAGGAGTGCTTTCAGAGTGCTGGCGGGTGTTTTTGTGTATTTAGTTGAGCAGGCAAGCAGACTTGAGAGATAGCGGGAGAGAGAGAGAGAAAGACAAAGAGGAGGAATGATTTCAGGGAACGAGTGTGAGTGAGAAATGGACCAGAAGCTAATTAATGGCGTCCTGCCCATCAGTCCTCCCATGTCCATTAATAGAGAACATTAACCTGAGGTACAGAGTGCTCCTCAAGCCTGCTGCACTTCCCAGTAAACGTGACTCATAGAAAGAGCCCTCCAATGTAGCAGCTGTATTGAGCTAAAAGCATGTGCATTTTCTGATCAGTAAGACAAATATGGGCAGTCCTGCAGACCGCTCTCCCAATGTGTTGGTGGCTTTAGCAATTTAGCATCCAAACTCACCGTGCATTAAGTCGAGTGTTTTGTTTGGAATGCAGTAATGATCATATTACATCTGGGAAACTAATCAATGTTGAACATTATTAGGTCAATGCTCCTATTCTATTTTTATCACCCTGAATATGCTCTTCACCCTGTTGAAACACCATGTGATGTTGTAAACATTTAGCTTGAAGCCTGAATATTGCATGTCTGCTATTCTTTCGCTGAACAGAGAGATAGTATCAGCAGTAAGGATGGGAACTTACTTGATGGCTGCACTGAGCAGGAAGTTGAGCTGTGGCATCACAAAAGTGTCAGGCGATGACAAGTACCGATCAAACTGGACCTGTTGTGTGCGCAAGAGAGTTCACAGCAGGCGATGAGTCAAAGAAACATAACGATAAAGTGAGAATTTATTAATTAACAATTTTTGAGAAGATTTGCTTCATTAATACAGACAGTGTAACTCACCATCGCTGCTTTCACAGAGGAGCTGTCCATGCTGGGGAGGAGGGACAAAGGACCCTGAGAAAGAAAAGTGAACATAAAATCCAACTCATGGTCACATTGTTTGAACAGTACCAATGTTGAATCTCAGAAGCAAACAATGGTTTAGGTGGCTGAGGTTCTTCATTCATTCATTAATTCGGGTCTGCAGGGAGCGTTGAGAAGGTTTCTTTCATTTGTCTACATTCCCTTCAGCAGCTGCTTAAAATGGATGGAGGTCGGGACTCGGTGATGACTGAATGAATCATACAATTTCCTTCTCTTTAGGTTAATCTGAATCAAAATCAGAATCAGGTTTATTGCCATGTAGGTTTTCACATACAAGGAATTTGCTGTGGTGTATTGGTGAGTAACAAGTGCAAGTAGTGCAAAAGTCAACATCACACAAAATAAGAGAAAATAACGCACACCAAGAGACCGAGGCGACCGTCTGTGGTGCCGTCATGTGTTGTTAACGAGAAGGTTTACAAAAAAAAGTTTATGAAAAAACACACTTCCTCCTTTGTGTATGACTGTCTTACTCCTTCCTACCTTTGATGAAACAAAATGATTTACACTCAGGCTGGACGATATGATCTGTGTTATATAAAATTATACATTTACCTCAATAACTATAAATAGTGCATGTACATCAGTACACTTTATTATACTGGCTTACTTTTTAAATGGCTGATTGGTTGGTTAAACATCTGTTTGATGTTATGGGTTGTTGATCGGCTCTCTAAGTTGGTAAGAGATTCATAATGTTGATGATTTTCATCATTCAGCCGTAATTTATTACTATTATTATTATAGAGATCTATTAGGAAAACAAACTGGGCTTGGACATGTGAATCTGTAAAAAAGAGAGACGCCGTCCCTAAATCTTGATGTTAGCAGGACAAAAACTGCAAGGTAAACACATGACTGACTTTGTGAACACAACAGCAGGTTCCTTTCAGGCAATTAGCTGACACTGATTATCCAGAATGGCAACATTAAGTCAAGCTTAAATGCTTAAATAGCCAACATTAAAAACAGCAAATAGAAAGCAGTGCAAGGGTCAAAGCTACAGTGCAGTACCTAGAGTGATTTTATGGAGATAACGGCACATTAACATACTATGAGCCTACAAAATCATCTGCTACTTACAAGCCAGTGAACAGTATTGTTTTAATCACTGTTTTCGTGTTTCTGAAATGTTCATCAGGTGTATCACAGAAAATTACAGGGATAAAATGTTGAACAGATAGTGAAAGTAAACCGGAAAAAGTCTCAAATAAACTTGGGGATTCTTGTCAGCCATTAACATCTGGCATGTCGTCGTGTGTAGACAGACTACACTTAATCTTTTCAAACAGTAAACTATTTAAAGAAAAACCAAGACAGGCCACCCGAGGAGAGAAGTAGAAGAATGACAGCTCTTGAACGAGCTTTGCGTTGAGCTGTAGCAGCAGCAGCAGCAGGGTGTGGTGTGTCCTGACATGACCCAGGCTTTCAAGACTTGCATGCTAAACCACAACTATGGGTCTCAGTCAGCCCAGTGGCAAAGTGTGTTACAAAGAGAGCGGAAGGCTCCAGGGCATCAGCTCTCTCATCTGCACAGGACACTTCAGGATAAACTAATATATTTTAATAGAACATAATATGATCTGCCTCCCTCTGTCCCTTTCTCATCTGAAAATCTGACAGAAATGCTATCATACCCTAATAATCATATCGGCCATGTTGTAACCATAGCAGCAGGTATTGTAAAGCCTGAATAGGTTGTGTGTTGTAAACAATACTTTTAGGACCTGTATAATATTAGCAGGAGAGATGTGAGAAAAAATCCAGTTCTACAACTTCACGAGTGAGTGCGTGTCAACGTGTAGTTAAGTGCTCCACCTGTTCGGCACTGTGCTGCTGGACACAGCTGTAGATGTAACTCAGTCCGGCTCTGGTCAGCACGTAGGATGCCTGCTCGTTGATCAGAGTGTCAAGGTGGGCCTCGATCTGGAAAATGTGGGAGAGAGTGGCTTAAAATCCAGCCCAAGCCTGCATTGTGAACCAATGGTACTTGTGGTTAATGGAGAACCACTGTGCTATTGATAATGAAACTTCCACAGGAGCCCTTGTGGTGCTCAATTACAAAAGACATGCTAAAAATAGAGGGATAGATGGCGCATTTGAGCATGAACAACAATACATGACGCACACCCTTCTATGAGACAGTAAATTAAATCTTTTTAATAAAAGATTTGGGCTCTATGGTTTTTAATGAAAGGAACAGGAATAATAAACTATTTTTGATGAACAATACCCCTACGCATAGACAATGTGGTGGCTGTAAGCTGAGTATTCATGTTGAATAGCATTAGTGTTTCATGATTCACTTTGTCTTGTCCTACTAAGGCGTGCTGTGTTATTCTTAGATTCATACCCTTGAATAATTGAAATTAAAAGTATATAGATACCTAAACAAATTTTATTGTCTGATTCACTACTAATTTGTCAGGCAGACCTGGAACTCGAGCATCTCAAGCCTCTTGTCAGTGAACTCGAAGAGAGCCAGCGTGGTCTTCATGACGTACAGTGAGTTGACCATGTAGGTAGCCATGTCAGCTGTGCCGAGGTTACTGGCTGACACAGTACACAACTGTAGGAGGGGATCCAGGATGCAAGACAGCACCTGGGAGAGACAAAGTAACACACTGGCTTTGATAAACGTGTGATAAAAACAAATAGTAAGACATTTATACCCCACAAATTTAAGAGATACAGCAATTTGTTAAAATACGTCAATGACGGGAGTTTGACTTCTTCTTCAATCCTGGTCATATCTTCATAAATATGAGTTTACCTGAGCAAAGTCAGCCTGGCGGGCATCCAGAGGAACTACTGACGAGTCATGGGAGGCCAGCACCTCCCTGAGGAGGGAGAGGGTCTGAGTGAGGGAGGCTGTAGGTCCCAGGTCTGCAGGCGGCAGCTCCACCTGCCCAGGCAGACATGGCCAGAAGAAGACAAGGTATTAGACCGAGCAAAAGAGCAAAGTTATTCTTACAGAGTTAAGTTGTGTGTGGCCTGTAGCCTTCATCAAGAAAAAGCAGTCCTCGTAACATTATCAAACCATTAACCATCCCTGACGAGCAGCATGATAGAGCGGATATACAACTGCTTCCTGCTGCTTCTCTGAGCCTCAGCTTGTTCTGAGTCAGAAGGGCTCTTTTCTAATGAAGAGGGTTTTGATTTCATTGGCCTCTGGATAGACAACACAGAACTGAGTCCGGCCACCTTTGTCCACCTAATAGAGCAAATTATGGGAAGGCTGTGTTCCTGGCATTAGCTGGAATTGACACCAAAACCTTGAGGGCCTCCAATTTGATTAACACCGAGCTACAGGGATAATTCTTGTAAATGCTATTGATCAGGACACAGCCAGCATTTTATGTGGCCTAGCTCCTACTCGTGCTGAGGTATATTTGGATGGCAATTTAACTAAACACTAACAAGTCTGATGTTTTTTGGCAGCTAGGGCCTTTTCGATGCTGTGGCCAGCAGGCCGAACTGTTTACAAGCATAAGTGATTCAGAAATAGCTTTGTTGTCTTTGAGGGTTTAGACCCAGACCTGAAATACACAATGTGTGTCCACAGGGTGCAATACTGAACTTCTGCACTGTCATTTAAGCGATTTTATGAAAGAACATTGCGATCCATCTGTATTTTAAAAACAAGGCTTTTTTCCCCTTCTCCTTCTATCTCTTTCCTTAGGCGATGGTATTGATTTCCTAGCAGCCACTTTCTTGTAAACAATATTGTGGATTATTTGAATTAAAATCATCCTACTCATACTATACCTTATCCATGAGTCTGCTTGCATGAAGGCTCAGGCTGTTGAAGAACATCTTTTTGCTGAGGATGTGCATTTCTTCAATTGTGATGAGCAAGGACGCCACACTTGTCCCAATGATAGAGCTGGACAAGGATCAAATAGGTGGATAAGTCAACTAGGACTGCATCCGGTGATTATTATCAATTATCTTTTTTTTTTTTTTCTATTCATCTTCATAATAACGTCAAAGTCATACTTGTTTAATCTATAAAATGTCAAAATATAGCTAAAAATTATCATTACAAGATCCAAGAGCTCAAAGTGACATCTTCAAATTGCTTTTTTTCTTCAACATAGCATCAACTGACGTCGCAAAACACAAATAATTTACAATGATATAACAAAGAAAAGCAACTAATTCACACGTTTGCAAAAATAGAACCAGTATGTATGTTTGCTCTACAAATGACTTCAATGATAAATCGACTGGCGAAATTCTTTCAATTTTTTTGTTGAGCAAAATAATCGATTAATTATTTCAGCTCTGAAGTCATTCTTGATTTTTTATTATGCTGCACACTTGTGAGTGAGTTAAAATACCTGATGGTGTGGTGGTAGAACTTGAGCAGGTTGGACAGCTTGTAAAGCAGAACAGCACCTGGCTCAGCCACAATGACCTGTTCTATCCGAACCTGAGGCGACAGATCAATAACACGCAGAGTGAGTACATGAGCAGAACATGACAGAACACTGTATGCATTCAACAGAGCTGGTCCGTGTTTCCTTAAGAGCGTCTTAAACTAATTTTGTTGCTCACTTTCAGTGGCCTGCAAACTCCTTCGGTGATGTGTCCAACCACCTCCTGCATGTTCTCCTCCACACCTAATGAAAGAGCAAGACACACAGAAGAGCACACAAGAGCAAGGGCTAGTTGGGATTAAATACATCAACCGCTTTGACGATATCATGAGGATTTTCACTGTCTTTGAATGTGTATCATTCAAACCTCTGTGGAATCATGAAAATGCAGAATTCAAACTTTTTTTCAAGTCAACTCTCCTGATTTGTTAAGAGTAACTGCAAAAAACTACCCAAAGGGTGTAATTTTGGCAATTGATAGCCTGGATGTAATAGTTTATCTTAACAAAATGGACAAAGGGCCAACTCTGGCCTCAGCAGATCTACCTACTGAGCTGTCTTCATTCTTTACTGCTATGAGAACCAAATAAGTTAAAGTAGGGAAACAAGCACTGGATTAGTCCTTCAGGCTGATCTAAATGTACTGGAATTAGATTTGTTCACACTCTTATTGTTGCCAACATCTCTAACCTCACTGAATGACTTGTAACCCAAATTCTGTCCAATAAACAAGCTACTTGTGGGTCTTTGTGACCTTTGTTTACAAGCTGTGGTTCACTAAAACACACCAAATTAAAGGATGCAACTAAGCAAATGTTTTCAATAAGAATTTTTAGAAAAGGGGGGGGGGGGGGGGGGCTTCAGGTGTGATCACACCATTTGTAATTTAATATGTGGTATGGAAAGGAGATAATGGCAAACTACACTGTGTAATAAGCATGTAGAAAACATCATACCTTGCAGGGTGACTTGTTTTAGCAGAGCTTCTAGATGCTCTTTCTCTGAGGCAGTCGATTGGTGCAGCCAGGCCAGCATGTCCCCAACATACCTGAAAGAGCGTATTAAACTGTATTAAACAGTACGTCACTGAGGGGCCAACCCGAGGGCTAATCTTACCACGCCGGGACCACAGCTACACCGAGGCATGGGTCATCGTGTTTCACTCCCCTCACACACAAAACACACACACGTGGCTTTTGGTGTTACATAACAGTGAAAAACAGCAAGGTTAAACTTGAATTATTGTGTGTAAGCCTGTGTGTGTGCGTGTGTTTGTTTGTGAGTGAGTGAGTGTGAGGACATAGGGAGGTGAGAAAGAACTTGATGTTCTCAGAACTGCTGATGCCTCCTATAAAGTGGAGGTGATTTCGTGTTCCACGCATGGCTGGTATTCTGAGAAAATCTCCCATTTGGCTCCTGGGCACAGGAGGAAGAGGATGCGGTACAACAGGAAACACACACACTCAGACACTCCTTGACAAAACAGACATTTAACATCCTCTTGAATAGGGTTTTAAAAGTTAGAGTTGGACAAAGCCATTGATTCCATTCAGATGTCTGTGTGCTTGACGTCAGGCTAGATAGGGAGTTTAGTCTAGGAAAATTCTAAGAGTTTAATATTTTGTGAACATGAGAAATGTTTTAAAAAATTCATGCAAAATCCTCACACATCACTCAGCATAACTTTAAACTTGTTAAACAAGTTAAATTTCCATCAGAATTGAAGTTTTCTTTTGGTTTTACTACAGTAAGAAATTATTATGTTCAGCTCATAAATGGGATGGGGGCTGTACCTCATAGGGTCATGTGAATGCATCTCTATGGGGCGGGGAGTTCCTCCTGGCCCACCGCGGGTGAGGGCGTCAATGAAGCCTCGTACCACCGCACACCTGCGTGCAGTCCCAAACTCATCCAGAGTGTACCTGACCAAACAGAAGAGAAAAACCGCAACATTCAACACCCAAACCTCTTGTGAAAAGACGGCTGCCATAGTGTTTTCGTGCGGCCTCTGTGTCGAGGTCAGTCACTGACATACATCAACAATGCAGGCAGCTTTTCCAAAAGGAAAGAGGTTGTTTTGATTACTTGGCGGTGGCAGGCTCTGCGACAGACTAAACAGAAGATAGTGCTGAATAAAGTTTCCAGGAACGCTGGTCTCCACTCCCTTAGCCTCAACATCCCTAGCCAGCGCATGACCTTCGACACTTTGTGGGCACTGAGACAGGTGCAATTCAGAGAATGCAGACCAATAGAAGGAGGGTTTGTCATGAAAACATCCATGTGAAACTTTCCCTTTGTGTTGTGGGACAAAGTTAAACTCCCACTTAGCTTTAGGAAATCTGTGAGTCCTATGCAATTCCTTGTTCTATATGAGCACAAATTGTTTTTCCTGTATTTGAATGTATAGATTATTTGCATAGATATTGACATTTAAATGCACATTTACGTGGCAAATTCAAAATGGCATATAATTAATAATCTGTGTTAATCTGTGAGAATAATTCTGTGACATTGTATGATACTACACTACTCCTTGTACAGTATTTGTGAGAAACCTGTAGATGCAGTTTTTTATTGATGTTGATATTTTGACATTGATTTTTTTCTTATTTTCTTTTTTGTGGAACTGCACTTTCCTCTTCTGCTGGCTGGATGGTGCGACATTTTCTGTTGCTTCAGGCTGTTTGCTCAGTTGTGTTTTTTTTAAATCAAGACCCTCTTTGGTACACTCACCAAGAGCACAGTGACAAGAATATCCTTGGCCAGAAGTTCTCACAATTCACCTGTGATTTCTCACAGTAGCAAAGTGCAAAAAAGAGCCTTAAAATCAATAGGGGCACTGGCACTTATTTTTGAATTTAACAAGCATGTATTTTTGCTGCTATGATGGATCTCAAGTGTTGTGCCTGTAGCTATCTGACTATACTATTAATTTGATTAAAAGAGCATCAACCCCTTGATTTTGGACATTTAAAAAACATCCACTACCACTACACAGTTCAACTTGTAATTGCTGTTAGTGCTCTTAGAAGATGTGTTAACACCGATTGGCATGGATAGGAAGATAGATAAAGGGAAAGGCCATACTATGTTATTTAGATAAGAAACTGTGTGCATTTGTACGTTACTTGTAAAGGACAGGTCGGTCCTGCAAGGCTTCCATGGCTTGAGTCAACACAGGGCTGATATCACAGGTCTCTTGCGTCAGTCCTCTGCATTCATCTTTGTGGAAAGAAGGAAAATAGGACAAGAAATGTTATGACAGGAGTAGGACACGATCATCCAATTAACTAAATAATTGCAGTCTTTGTAGTAACTATGCTTGTGTTATGCTCCTTTCGTTGTTGCTAAATATTTTGGACCCTGACAAACATTCTGGGAAGAAGCAAATCAAAGCAACAAGACCATTTTTTCGATCATATTTTCCCATGAGCATGTACCAAGAAGTCAGTTTACTTATGCTACAGGCAGTACAAACAGTGAACAGGCAGTGGCCAATCTTTCAGACTGTGGAGAAAATGGGTCAACACACACCACTCTTGTCAGAGCCTACCAGATACTGGAAATACAAGTAAATGCCCTCTTCAAGCAATGTGCAGAAATATTGTCTAAAAATGTAGTTCTCCCACATAAACAACTGACAAATGCATCAGAAAGTACTGCTACAACATGCACAGAAATGACAAAACATCCTAATAACTTACAGAATCTTTCATTTAACCATCATCAAATTTTCACTTGCAAAATTCCTGAATTTGGGTTTTTAGCAAATCTAAACCACAGCAAAATAAGCATCTGTAGAACAACTCATAATTTAGTAGATGCTCTATATTTTGTTATTGTATAATTACACAAAAGAGGTTTCTGTAAATGGTTTATTTCCATTTTGATTTCAATGACAAAACACATGGCTAAACTGAGGAAAATTTGGTTTCTGGCATTCTTTTGGCAAAACTCAGTCTGAGGTTATGAGTCACATGTCCTCAAATGTGTCCTCACATGCTATTATCCCTTACACTCCATTATTCTCACTGAAAGAAGAGCACCATTTTGTATTTAGCTCTATCCAGTTCAGTATGGAGCCCTTGTACTATGAGGGTCACAGAGAGTCAGTTTTATTCCTCAGTGTGCTCGTGGTGCTCATTTTACTGTACTGTACTGAGTACTGTACTCACTCTGAGCCCAGCGGTAGAGCTGCTCATACGATGTCTCCTGTAACACGGCCATCTGCTCCATGATCTCTAACCTGGAACAAGCACGCAAACCAAGACCACACATTAAATACCCATAACCTGCTGCATAGTGTCAGATCCTTGACAGTGACATAAATACCAGACTTGGATGGGTTTTGAATGCCATGAAAGAACAAAATCACTGTAAAAGACACTGTTATTTTATTCCGTCAGAGGAAGTGGAGCACATAGTAACACCTTACCCTGCAGTTTGCTGGTTGGTTCGTAAGAGGATTTTCACATCCTCATGGATGTGCTTCACTCGGCTAAGCGCTTTGAAGAAATCCTGGGGAATTGAACGACACATAAATTAATATATTAGGAGCAACATTGGTAGTAGAGTTGCAGAAGTTGATTAACATTTTTGGGCAAAACGCTAACAATTACAGCTTTGGTAGTAATGTTTTCTGGTGTGACCAAGGAGAGCATTTGTAACTGATCATTCATTATTCATAGATATAACCTTGACTAAAAACAAACTACTTCTACCTTCTTATTCCTTTAGGTTTTATTGTTACGCACCAATACACCACAGCAAATTCCTTGAATGTGAAAACCTACATGGCAAAAAACCTGATTCTGATTCTGAACCTGTGAGCGTGGATGGGAGGATTCTTTACATGATTTAATTTATTAGAATACATTATAATGGAGATTACCTCAGTAATAGGTGCATCCCGCATCCCTCGCAGTGTGGCCATCTCCTCATTAGTTAGCTGGAACTTGGCAAGGAAAGCCTGAGCAACCTGAGCTCTCAACTCCAGGCGATGACTGAGGGGAAAGAGATAAATGTTGTAATTTCCTTCACTGCCATGGTTGCACTTTAATGTCTTTATATAGCAATTTTTTTCTCTTTATAATGTTTTTTCATTTAGTTTCTGTTCAGTTCAGTTGGGTCTTTGCTTGTCATCATGATTTGTTTTGTCTGTCTTCAAGGCCCTTGTGGATCTGTATCTCACAAAAGCAGTCAGATTTTTCCTTCTGTCTTTCATCATTGAGTTTTATCACTGTATATTGTCATCCCCCTTGTGTTTTCTTACCGTGCAAATAAAAAGACCTGTCACTGTGGAAAACAAAGTTGTATGCTTTTATTTCACAAAAAAAAAAAAAAAAAGTGGCATGTTGTCAACAAACCGCAATGTTTGAAATCCTACAGCAGATGGCAGTCATACTCCTCACACGCACATCTTTGCTCAGAGTGAACTCAGAGTGAGACAACAGGGCGGGACACAGAGTAAAGATATCATGTGCAGCAGAGAGAAAATAAATAACAGAAGAAGACAAGAGAGACAAAAAGAATACAGAGCCGGATACAGGCCAGGTTTTGTCACTATCAATAACAGCAGGGTGATAACTATCAGTATCACTACATGGGTTTCAACACAATAGTGACCATGGCAACCGCCCCAGTCAAACAGGGAACTCCGTCGTGGAATAGCAGAACAAGAGCGAGTGGTCCCTCTGTCCCCATCTTTCCATCCAAACAACCGTGTCTATATTCTCTCTCCCTGTCTGTGTCAGTAAATCACCAGGTTGTTTTTGTGGAGGAGAAGAGCCCAACATTATCTGACCTAACATTGTCTCTCAGGCGGCTTTTACCAGTGCTCAGCCAGCTGAAAGTAAAGGGTTGTAAATCTGTTGCAGGATTCTATGATTTAGTATTTCTCTGTACACCTCGCCGACCCTCACACACAGGACCTGGAGGCATCTTTGCCCTTTACGTGTTTCGTGTGTTGAGATTTTGTTGTAACTCACAAAGCCGCAGATTGGCGGGCCCCTGCCTTTCATTCCATGAACAGATAGATTCAGTAAGCATACTTTAAAAAATTTACTTCATTACAGCTGTTTCACTTTACAGAGACACTGCAGCCGTGTCTCTTCTTAGAAAGGCCTTTTGAGGTTTGCCTTTTCACTGCGAGTTTGTCAAAATAAATCTTTTAGTCACAAACATTTTTAATTACCGAACATTATTTAGGTAATGCAACAGAAGACAGTTAAGTACTTTTGTTTTAAAAAAAAAAAAAAGTACCAGTCACTGCCCAACCCTGCATGTGTGTACAAAAACACATTGAACTTCAAGACAGAGAGGAGAAAATAGAAAGAGAATTAATTGTAGTAAGAGAAAACACATCATGCTACTGAGAGATAGGAAATTTAAACAAGAGGCACTCAAGCTACCTGATATCCCACCACAATTACAGTGATATATAAAAAATAATGAGCTGTGCTAATGAGGTCATTAATTAAACTGAGCAATGTATAAATTAAAGAAACTATTTCCATGTGAACATGCTTGTCTTCACACATGAGCAACATGTAAAATCTGTAAACTCTTGTATAGCGACGAGCTAAGTTGTCTCAGGAAAGGAGCTTTTATCACTGATATGCAAATTTATGCAGCAAGCTTTTACAAAAATCTAATTGGATCATCTGTTCTCTAGTGAGAAACTATGGTGCGGACACAGAGTTTCTATCATTAAAGGTTGCTGGGTTATTATCTTCACAAGAGTGAAAAAAACAGGCAGAAACACACACTGAATCTGGGATAAAGGGTCCCACCTACGTATTTTATGGGACATTAAATTGATTGGCCACCTAATGGTCCTAATAGTCATAAAAGCTTATCTCATCGGTCACATTTAACATGTCATAGCGTGGAATTTGATTCATGAAGCACTGAAGCCACAGACTGCATTTCAGTTGGTGCCTTGAAGTGAGGTCATGTTCACTGTTTATGAGACGCATCGACTTGAATGACCCACTGATGTTGTATTCATGACTTTCTAATATTTATTATCAATTACTTTACACTGAAATGCAGAAAACACAATATCAATATCAATTTCTGAAAAGGGAACAAGGCAACATCCGTTTTTTTTTTTTATTGTCTGTCGCCTTCCAACAGTATTCTCAGGGTTAAACCACTAGACCACAATTATATAATTTACTTCCTATGTCAAAAGTTCATAAGTTTCATTTTTAGGCCACAATTGTACCTAATCCCTTATTTACTGAGGTTTGTCGATGGACATGTTGAACTTCATAGACATGTGAGCACCAGCAGAGAAAACCTTTCTCACATGTCAAACATTGCAACAGATTCACCCCTAGAAGATAAGGAATGCCCCCAATTTCTCATGTCGAGGCCAAGACTGACAGACCTGTTCCTCCGGGATGCAAATCATAACAAAGAGACAGGCTGCACACGCCTGTACAAGGTGAGGAGAGGGGGATTGTGGGAGCTGTAGCAGGAGAGCAACGGAGGGCAAGGGAACGCTGGAGCAACAGGATCGTTTTCTACAGCGCTGTCAGGACATGACACATTCTTCTCCGGACTGCAATTACCAAATACCAGAGAAAGGCAACGTACTTTAGTGAATTGGCAACGTCCCACTGTAAAGGCAAGTATGTAGATGCTCTGGGCTAGTGGTTCAAAGGAAAATGAACTCAATGATGAAAAAGCTTTTCCTGAAGAACGCCCAACAACTGCAAAGTTTTATATTAGATCCAGGTTACATAATGTTACATGATGTGATGAAAACAGGTTACAGTGTGTGTAGTCTGTCTCTTTGTTTGTGTCTGTTTGTGTGTGTGCTCAGATTTCCCAAATAGGCCAATTGATTTTGTTTGTTCAAGCACAGAAATTGTTTAAGCAATATAAAACAGCACAATCTCAAAAACAGCTTTGTCAGTTTATAGAAACTGAGAGCTTGATCAGTGAATAACATTCACCAAGCTCAGTAGTTATTATACTGAGTGTAAACAGCCTTAAAACATTTGACATGTATGAAGAGATGGACATTTTTTATTTATGTTGAAAACTGACCGATAATCATACAGAATGAATGACAAGGGGATCAACTGTTCTCCGTCCACCCTCTCAGAAGTTGTAAACCATGTGGGTCGATTATCCATTAAAATCTATTAGGGGCCATTTCAAAGGCTTGCGTGGAAATTTGGCATTCACAAAGCTTTAGTTAGGCACGCGCCAATGATCACAGAGTGCAGTCGCAGCCAGTCACATCAGACAACACAAAGGCATACTCACAGCCATACCCTCATTAACAGCCAGCTGAGCCTTAATAAGGCTCGAGTGTCATTTTACACAGGTTGTCATTTACACTCTGATCGTTCTCTCGAGGGTTTCAGAGCTCTTGATTTATTAATGACCTAAACAGAAGTCACACTGGGAACATTTGCTTTATTTTCAGGGAAAAAATAGTTCAAATGAAACACAGGGCTACATCATATGCTGTAGGAATTACTGTAGGAAATAGCTGTGGTTACTAAGTTGATCTACATTGCTCTTTGATGTGGAGCCAAGTAGTTAACTGTACCTGCCTGAGCGGTTCAGTAATAGCTGGAGAACTAAACCAACAGTCCAACCCCTTAAACTGCTGCTTGTGAGGTCACACAGTCCATAGAAACATCCTTTGTGACACGTCTCAACTTGTTCAGCAGGTAACATGTCATGTAATACAAAGATCACACAGGGCAGGACAGGTGGGTAGCATTACGTTTCATTATGGAACAACACACAACACCTATTTAGTGCTTTTGCTGACAGCTTCTTTGAACAGGACCAGCCCAGAACAATAGAGCAGCGCGCCTGAAAGCCGGCGGACAAACACAGGTTGTCTCCCCTCATCGGCTCGCCTCTCCCACCTTCCGTGCACTGTAAGCAATCCGCTGTTCCTTTCTGTTTCATTAGGGCTGACAAATGATACAGTGCCACTGGTAGATAAGATAACAAGCAGTTCAGGGCAGCCCTGCTCTGCCTGGTAAATAAACATCAGGAGCATCTGCAGAGCTTTGAAAACAACTGTAGTCTCTCAGCAAAGCTGCCCTATAAGCACAAAATGTGAGAGTATGCTGCAAATGTAGCACTGCTGCAATAAATGTCAACAGGACAAACATTAAAAGACAGTGGCTTGGGACTGCAGAGAATTGTGACCTAAAATAGATCTGACCGAGAAGACTGGAGTGGTGGTGTGCAGTGGACTGACTGGTGGCCGGCTGAAGGAGGACAGCTTGACTGTACACTTCCCCTGGCAGCTCTTCTGAGACAAAATTGCTAAAGACAAGGTCAAAGCCCAGCGTGCAGACACTATCCCATCTGGCTGTGGGGTCATTGTGGTTCTACGAATGAAAATGTCATGCAGACGGACAGCAGGTCCCAATGGGACCACAATGGAAAGAAAAAGACAAGGCAGGGGGCCACTCAGAAGGGCATTCATGTAAAACCTTTGACCACTTACCTTCAACAAGACCCCCATGCACAAAGCGAAATGACTTGTATTAATTCATTGTCAGCACGTATTCACTGGTGGCTTTATCCCCATTGGTGTCTTTCACTGCTCTCAGATTCTGAGCTCATCTCCTCCCTTTTCAATCTCGCTTGCTCTCCTCGTATGTCACCTTTTCGTCAAGGTGGACCTGAAGCCGTGCCAGCGGAGCATGGAATTGCTGCGGTACATCACAGCTTCAAGCAGTGTCTTTTGCCAGAAATCTACATTATCTTTGCCCGTGCCCCCCGCCTCCATGTCAACTCACAAGGTCACTGAACACTAAGGTCACAGCCACCATAAATACTAATGAACCCCACCCCAACCCCCAGCTAAAACCGAGCAGGAGCGGCTGTTTCATTTTCACGTCCCTGTCAACACTGCCGGCCAAATTCATAGATTAATGATACCTAGATTAATTTTATTGGCAGGATTTCAACCTGAAAAAAAGAAATCCATCAGTATTCCAAGAGTTGTGGCTGGGTGAGTACCCAAGATGCACTGTCTGACTCCACTCATGACTCTATGGCATGGTGAGCTGTATATATTGGATCTGCATATCTGATGGCTCTTAATATGTGTTGTCAGCAAATCTCAGAGCACACGCTCAAATACAAGATCACGCTGATGGGCTGCTCTCCAGTTGTAATAGTCTAGCTTCAATAAGATCAGGGAGTAACGCAGTGTAAACAGGAACTACTTTGATGTGTATCTCAAGGCCAAACATCACAGGACATGACGAATAAAACAAATAAAGCTCCATTAATGATGATTGCTGCCCTCCTTATGCAAATAGACAACTGCAGGAGAAATATTCATCAACCTCATGAATCATTCATCCGTCCTCATCAAAAATAAAAATGTGCTCGCCAACTCCTCTTGCCCTGCACCAAATCTCTGTAACTTCTGACACTAAAGAAAAAGTGCATTTCACAGACAATAAATTTACTCTGCAACTTATTAGTGTTTTAACTTGGCAGGTCATATCTGTATTTGTGCAAATATTTCAATTGATCAGTATGTAATTTTTCATGTAATGGTTTAGTTGTAATAAAGTTGGGAAATGTCCTTCAATTGATAACTGTCAGAGGCAACGAAGGAAGTGCTAACACATTAAGCAAGGTCTCACTTTCCAAACAACATGTGTGCAATAAAAGCTTATCACTTAAAAAGTGAACCACATTGTAGCTGCCATGCCCTTTAATTGAAGAGCTATTTGTCTGGAAACTTGTCTGAATTGAAAAAGGGGTAATTTCTCTGTGGAAATGAGACACCAGAGGGAGTGAAATGATGGTGTCTAGCTTTGGACAGATGAAGATGCCTATCAGTGATGTACTGTGTGTGATGAGTTTCCAAAATGACTTGTAGCCTCAGAAAAGATAAGGGGAGGAATGGCAGTAAGATATTTCTTTGAACTGTCTGCAGATAATTTAGAATAAAGTTGCCGTCCTATCTCCATGATCTCTCTGACATTGTGAAATGCTAGTTTAAAAGTTTAGGGCGGCAGCCTCATCATAATGTCTCATTTTACATTTTGGTGACAATTTAGTTATAATCAGAGTGAAAAACGACTTGAGCATGCAATAATAGAATGAGGTTGAGTCTCTCGATTAATTCCAACATCAAGACTTGTATGAGAGTGACAATGCACAAAACTTTCTCTCTGTAATCCATTATAACAGCCCTTCAATAAACACTACCTTACATAAAGGGTTCAGTTTTTCTTGAGACTACAACAAAAGCGCTCACTAAATTCTACAAAACAATTTGAGGCTGTATATTATAAAAGTGTCGGGAACATAACTCAGAATTTACTAACCAGATTTATGGAGCAAAATATAAAAAAGGCTACAATATAATGCAGTGTCCAGTATACAGTAATAATTACTGTATATTGAACTACATTACGTTAGGTACAGAAGTTTCTACTTTTCTGGTCACTCTGTGCATCTGACTGGTGAAGCCACAGGAGCCAAGAGGCAAAAGTAAATATATAAACCATTAGACATTAATTCTAGACATACAAAGTCAAAAGCAACTGGATTTCCTGTTCTATTCTTGAGGACATTTCTCTACTGATTCCCTATGTCTATCTTATTTAAAATATACATGTATATGTCACATTACAAGGTTAATTCCTACACACACATCCCCACACATTCAAACACACACAACATTTTTACCCTATAGAATCAACTCACTTTTCTCCCTGCAGCTTGTTGGTTTTCACCACGAGGTCCTGAGTTTGCTCTTTCACAGCCTGTTGAAGAAAAGTTACCGTGTTTTTAAAAGATGGCTTGCAAACATAATATTATCAATAGAAATGTAATAAATCACTCATTTGAAGTGATTAACGTCACATACATTTGATCCACACCACACTAACACCAAGCTCACACAAATATACTACCCTCTATTGTTGTTATGAATAGTTTAACTTTCATAAATATATATAATTTGGTATTATATATACGTACAGGAATATCGTTAAACGACATGTGGGGCTCATATACCGTACCTTTAATCTATCGGTCATTTCTTCACAACATGTGCTCATGGCCTGGACATCTTCATGAACACTTTCAAGCTCCTGTGGAGAACGTGAAGTCACAGTGAGGCAGAGACGCATCGCCATTCATGCAAACAACTTCTTATTCCAGAGGCACAGCAGGCTGTTACTCAACATGAATGGAAACTCAGTATAAACAGTATCCTGATGCCTCCAAGACTCATATTCACAGTAGCCTGCTTGAATCAGGTTCAGGTTCTCCACTACAGTCTTTACACCCCCATGAACTTAAAACTCCCTAAACTTTAAAATGCACTTACTAAATTAGATCTGCTGTACTACATAACTACCACAGCTGTGTACCTGGGAACTGAAAACGTTTCTGTTAATCTAGTAACAAAACACCAGGTCCAGTCTGTGTTTATTATTTGGTGAACCTACTCAACAGACTCTCTTTGTGAATATTTCCCAGTTAAAAAAGAAACCACTGCACACATGCTTTGGCTGGTTAAACTGGGAAACACTTGAGTGTTGCTGAAGGGTAATAAACTCTACATCACCTCTTTCACTTCCTTAAATATCCGTGCAAACTCCTCGTTGATGGTCAGGCTCCGTCTCTCTATGTCCCCACGAAGATTTCTCCTGGTGCGCAGACTGTTCTCCGTGAAGAACACAGACAGCGCCTTCAGAGCCTCCAGCATCTCCTGAAACCACCGCACAGGACATGATAATGTGCGAAACATCGCTTCCTCCCGACATTTAGCCCCGGGAGGAGACTCAGGTCCTGCACATGTAGCTCTACTTGTTAGCCGCACTCGTCCGTCTTACCTTGTCATTGTCGAGCCTCGTCTCCAGGATCTTGTTGAGCTTCCTGGACAGCGGGTTGTTGGGCTGAGGAGACGCGTGTGGGTTCTGTGTTGTAGCGGAGCTTTCATTTGACATTTCTACCTTAGTGTCAGCCATTGTACACAAACGCCTCCACGTCAACTTTCGGGAAGATGTTTTGGTCCGTCTGGAATTAACGTCCGGCGGAACCCTGGAGGGGAACGATACAAAGTTCCGGCACAAAGTTATTTATATTATTTATTTATTGTTGTTAAAATATGTTGTTGTTTGTTGAATGAGGAGACTACCAAGGACAGGTGGTGATCATAATGGTAATGATACCAGATTATTATAATGTTTCCTCATCTTAACGCTCCTCACTCTTTAAATAAACTGTTAAACATTGTGTTATTATATTGTTATATATGTATAAGTTTGTGTATAAACACATACACAGTAGCAGGATAATAGTTTCAGAGTAATTTACAAGGGAGAGCTGTGGACTAGTTTACTGAGAAAGATTCATTTTTAAAAGATAAGAGAAACGAAACCATCATTTTCACCAAACCTTTTTAAGTCCAAAGTCGACTAACTACCTTTATCTTCACACACACACACACACACACACACACACACACACACACACACACAGAGGAAATATTTAACAAAGTGAAAGCAGAGAGTAATGTTGCGTTCAGGTGCTGTTGGACATATTCCACTTGGAAATTATTCCAGCAAAACATTATCTTATTATGAAACACTTTATTACTTGCTATTATTCACCATTCATTCTTGTAGAGTTGGTGAATGCATCTGTTCTTTCATATTTTGAATGGTTAAATTACCTGTTTCTGCACAATAACCAAACAGTTTTTATGGATCATTTGGTTCTATACAATTATGATAGTGGGAATACTCAGAGTGGCGGGATGACCTTGTGCTTAGTGAGGTGATTTACCAGCTGCACAGGCCTGGGTTTAGTAGTGGGTTCACACCACTCGCTCTAGTTGAAAACCACTTTAATTAAGACAACATGCTCTAACAAATTCAGCTCAGAGACGCATGTTATTTTTAGAACAAATAGAGTAGTTAAGTTAACAGGTAGTGGAATAAACCTCCACCCAAAAAAATTTCACAGGGCTTCACACAGGCAAGTAAAGTATACATGTTTCAAGCTTTTTTAGACGATTAAAATGTCGGATTGTGCTGTTTAAAAATCAACAAAGCCTTCCAAAAATATTCCTTTATTTTTATTTATTGATTTACAGGACACGTTGACACCAAAAGGGGACGTGTTCATGTGAGAACACTTATTTCCAACACTGTCTCAAACTGTTTCATAGCAAGACAGACAAAAATATATATAACATATTATAATTATCAAAAAATAAACAAAAAAACGTTTAAAACCATAATTACATCAGTAGATATAGGTCCAAAAATAAATTATATATATTCATATGAAAATATTGAAACACAATAATAGCAAACATCTTGACTTGACAACTTTTCCAGTCGATGACTCGTGTAAACAGTAATATTTTATCCCTGAACAATGCATAAGCTCTGCTCTGATCTCTAAAAGTCCCTGCTGCGTTTTACAACTTCATCACTGTGAATTTATTCAACTTAATGACGTGTGACTAAAATATTTACTAATAGTAATATATTATTACATTTACATTTGTATGCTAAAACTATACTACAATCATACTGTCACCACTGCATTTCCCCTCACTTTTACATTTTTTCCAAGTGTATCGAGGTGGTTTACGAGGTGTCCCTGAATGCATCAGGAGCATGCAGGGAATGATAGTAGCGGTGAGTCCAGCCTCTGGGTGGGGATTTGTGTGATTGATGGTCACCTCCCGAGAGTGTTTCATGGAGTCCCCCCTCTCCCCCCCCATCCCACCCATCCCTCCCTCTCCCCTCTCCTCTAACCCTCCTCTCTCTCTCTCTCCCTCCTTCCTCTCTCTCTCCTCTCTCTCTCATCTAACCCTCCTCTCTCTCTCCTCTCTCTCTCTCCTCTCTCTCTCCCTCCTTCCTCTCTCTCTCTCCTCTCTCTCTCCCTCCTTCCTCTCTCTCTCTCCTCTCTCTCTCATCTAACCCTCCTCTCTCCCTCTCTCTCTCTCTCTCCCTCCTCTCCCTCCCTCCTCTCTCTCTCATCTAACCCTCCTCTCTCCCTCCTCTCCCTCCCCCCCTCCCTCTCTCTGAGCAGGACTGTGGAGACGGGAGCGCAGTCAGTCAGCGCCGCACGTCCCTGCACCGCACAGGAGTGAATAATTGATCTTTGCCTCGGTTAAATATATTGATGAGGAGGAAGTGATTTGTGAACGGATTCTGCGGTCACTTTTTTTTTTGGATTTACATTCTCAGCTCGAACGCATTTCTTTTCTCCTTTTTCCCTCGACCGAAGAAAAGTTTGCTTTGAGCCCCAGCACAGCTGGAGTCCGCAGATGGGAATAACCCCTCAGTGTCCACCGAGCGCACCTCGTTCCGGAGCTCTCCCAACATGTAAGCTTTCTGCCTCTTTTTCCTTCTCTCAGCCTTGTTCTCATTATTCACATTCCGACAGTGTGAGCACTGCGATAATACAGCGTGTTCCGTGAGGTCACCGCTGGAGAAAAATCACCATATGTGCCTGTGCTGGCGGCTCCTGCAGGGACTTGCTGTGTTTCTTTAACTAAATTTCCACTGGTTTTTATATTTTATAGTCCCATATCACGCCATAGGCTGTGTTGTTTGTAGTTTGGCTGTGACGTGCCTGTAATATTTTAAACTTTATCATAGGAATGCTGTTGCAGTTTTGTAGGAGAGTTAACACTGTTTTCAGATTCACAGTAGCTTTATGTAAATAATACCAGTTGCTCCAATAATAAGCTACCTGTTGGGATAGTTGTTATGTCACTAGTTGTTTCATTATTTGTGAACATTCCTGCATGATAATAAAAGGAAAAGCCTTAAAGAAATACGGAAGATGGAGACTACTCCTTGCCCTCAGCTTATCAAACTTGAGTTGATTATTTATTAGCCTGAGTTTCATCATTATTAGATTGCATTGCTATTATATATGAATCAAGTCATAACTGTATCGAATATATACATATAACTATGCGTTTTATTAAAGCAAGTCCAGTTTTGTTTAGTCTCCTTATCTGTTGAGTTCATTATTTAGGAAAAATATTTAAGTACTTTACAGAAAAAAGATGGAACTAACTAACAAGTAATACTCTATTACTTGGATAATTTCATATATGTGATTATAGCTGCACATATAATGACTGGGGAACAGGTTTCTGGTTTTCAGCTTATCAAGCTGTGATTCCAAAAGCCAACAACTTGTTCCCACAGATGATTTGTCTGTCAGCGCTCAGTCTGGATGTTTCTCTTCCTCCTGACAGGGACCCGGAGTCACTGAGAAGGTGAAGACTGCTAGTGTTAAATGCTCACTGCAAGGCTTCCCTCAACACAGCGACTGCTCATAAAACTGCTGTTAGTTCAGTGACTGTGTGAACCCTTCGCAGACTGTTTGCCATGGCGTCTAGTCTGACATGTACGGGTGTTATCTGGACCCTGTTGTCCCTGCTGTGTGCTGCTGCCTCCTGCATTGGCTTCTTCATGCCCTACTGGCTGCTGGGGACACAGATGGACAAGCCCGTGTCCTTTGGCACCTTTCGGCGCTGCTCCTACCCAGTGAGGGACGAGGAGAGGCAGGCCACGGTGATGCTGGAGCAGTGTGGGCGCTACGCCTCCTTCCACGGCATCCCGAGTCTGGAGTGGAGGATCTGCACGGTGGTGACGGGCGTGGGATGTGGCCTCCTCCTGCTGGTGGCACTCACGGCTCTCATGGGCTGCTGCATCTCCGACCTCATCTCACGTACAATCGGCCGTGTGGCCGGCGGCATCCAGTTTGTTGGAGGTGAGTTTACGTTTCTGTGATGTTTTGTTTGTTGTGCAGTGCAGAGTTTACAGATTACAATCGTGAAGAGATCTGGGGATAGAAAGTTTTAAACTGTCAAATCACATATTTTCAAATGGTTTGCTTTGTATAAAAGACTACAGATTCTCTATCTCCTAAGATAGAGATGTTTATAGAGAACTGGGAGGTAATTAACTTCTCATCAAATTTGGTCTGAACTCTCCGACAGAAGTGTTGTTCAGGAAACAAAATTACATTGGTGAGGAAACAAGGAGGCATAGAAATCTTGATAACCATGAAAGTTTCACCTCTGGGCCAGCTTTTCTTGGCCAACAAACCTGCTGTCGGCCCAGAAAAGCTGTTGTTGCCTCAGATACTCGTCTCCACAAGAAATGAAAAGTCTCCCAGTGAGATGGTGGTCATGTTACTCGGTTAATGGCATTGGGTCAGTTTACATTTCTTAACACATGACTGCAGTTTTAAAACAACACACACAATTCTGCCCATTGCTGTGTTGGATTAGTGAATTTTTGAAGGAATGTTTAAACATTCTGTGCACATTTTTTGGGTGGCTTTTGTTAATTTAAGGATTTGGTCCCCATTTAGGAACGCTTGGATTGAGCTCACATATTGTAAATAAGGTGGAACGTATAATTTGATGAAGAAAAAAACTTCAGAACAGTGCTGAGTTTCATAGTGCTTTCCTGTATTTTATTTTGTCCAATCATTTTTCTTATGCTGCCTTTTATGTGCAGCAAACTTTTGGCATCAATTCGTATCTTTTGTTTTTAGTTTGACTGATGGAATGATGAAAATTGAGCTTAAGTTTGGCTAAAAGCTTTCCCAAAATATGTCAGTGTGATTTCGTGCTCTGGGTTTGACCCAGAATGCGCTCCTTAAAGTAGAAAAGAAACCCACGCCCTTTCTCATTTTTTTTGTTTTTTGTTGCAAAAATAGAGTCCTGTCCACACTGCAGCTCTGGCCATGAAAATGTCTTTCTGTTTGTTTGTTTGATTACCGTAAGTGGACACGGCTCCGCACGGCACCAGCTTTGTTTATGTGTACTGTTGGTTTTGCACATGTGTTCTCCCGGGACGTGAGGTCTGAGGGAAGGCTTCCACTGAAGCTTCAAGTTTTCTCTGTCCTAGTTTAAGAAGCTGCGGTGCTGCAACCCTCTCATTAACTCAAAAACGTTTGCTCGCATACTGTGGCTCACCACTCTGCTATTTACAATCCCCATCACTTCATTTTGGCTTTAAAAAGTGATGTGACAGAAAAGCAGGTTGCAGGCAGATTTGACAGAGCTGCCAGGTTTTTCAGAAGGATAAATCTACGAGGACCACCACAACGCGCCATGTCCTAGTTCTAAAAGGCTTAGCTACTTAGGAACATCAGTATTAATGATGTATAATATGGAGGATGATTAAGGTGAAGGCTGGCGGGTTTATTCAGAAATGTGCACTTTTATGTAAGGAGAGCCCCTTTAAGCTCACAGCAAACTCATACATACAGCATTACTGCAATGCTGCTATTTTTGGTTATAGGATTAAAAAATCCTTGTCTGTCTTTCTTGCGATTTCTCTCTTTCGTAGAATCACAAATCCAGACATCATGAATTTAGATGATGAGAGAGCAAAGCAGGGGCGGGTACAATACAAGGGGCACCGCTCAGTGCTTTTTAACTTGAATTCTGGTGAACCAAAGGGCAGAGATGTCTCAGAAGGGCTAATTGGAAGTGACACAATTGGGAAGCTCAGCAGGGCTGCTCCATGCATTGTCTTCTATCACTTACAAAGAGTGTAGAAATGTCAAGGCAGGCAGAGTTAGTTGGGAGAGAGAAGAAAAAAATACCTGATGATTGAAACATTCAGTATTCACTTCTTATTAACCAAGAACCTCGCTGAGAAATAAAGATCCGCAGGGGGGGAACCGAAATGTGTGCCGAGAGATAGGATCAAATCTCAGCGATTAGCAGGAAATAAATGAGGCGAACGGTCTGTGAGGCAGCGCATGTGAATTCGCCAGCCTCATGGTTCACTGTCTGATGCCAGTGTCTTCCTCCTTTTGCCGCCTCTGGGCTGCCACAAGTAAAACATCCACCTTATATCTGCCTGTAATTTATCTCAATCCCATGAACTAGATCAGAGCTGAAAGGATTTATCAGTGCTGTATCTTATTTGCTGCAGCCCCGACTGATAGAACAACTTTTATCAAAAACTATTATTGTTGAGAGTGTTGTTGCTTACCTCTTATAAAGCTGTTCCCACTTTTTTTTTCTCCCACATTACCATAGGCAAGTTGCTCCAGAGCTGGTTAATTGCTAATGGCAAAGGCCCAGATTTCCTCTACAGGCCAGATAGTTGGAGTCTGAGTATGGGACTGTTCTGGCTCATAAATCAAAGGTCTGAGAACTCTGTGCCGCTTACATTAAACAACTACCTTCGCTGTAGTTTCTGGTCTTAGTTATGCAGCGGTGCAGACTCAAAACGACTGTGGCACAGACAGGAGGCTCAGACATTTAAAAGATTCTTGACTTGGATTTGGTTGTTAGGGATTTTAATTCCCCCCTGCAGAGCCTCGCCTTGTCTTGTGGGTGCCCCAAGCGGAGCTGTGCACAGCGGGAAGAAAGCTATTTAACGTTCAACAGGCATAATTAAAGTCCTCTATGTACATTTTTACATACTTTGTATTTCCCCTCGGCAAGATAACCGGCTTTTGTGTCCTCTGTTATTTAATCTCTTTCCCTCTCTGCACCTGACAGGTAGTTTTGTTTTGACATTTCGCTATTTGATTGCCTCATGATGACTGACGGTTTGACAAGCCCCCGTGATTGGATGACTGGTTTGCTCCATCACCAATTAATGATGGTTGGTGATGGGAGCCTGGGGCCTCACCAAGTCAGCTTCTTATGGGCTTTTTCCATACTGAGATACTACTACTTTATAATATTTCTGATTGGTGGGGGAATATAAAAGTGAGATACCTGATCTGCTTGTGGGACGGTTTCTCGAAGTTTTGATACCTTACAGAAACAAACTTAAAATGTGACTTTCTCAAATGACTGAATGAGTTTGAGAAAGAAGACAAAATTGCCAAATTTGGAAACAGATTAAATAGGAAAAGCAGGTTGAAATGGTTGTCTGTACTAGAGCCAGGGGTACATTATAAAGGCCTGTTAAAATAGCTGTACCTAGATTGTGCACTGTCTGATGTTCTTATTATATGTATTTTATTTTGGAGGTCCAAGTGTTACATTTTTTTTACCTTCTCTGCTTGATTTTCTTGCCAGCTTTCATTGGCTTTGCTGCTCATTGTAGTTTGGTGAGATCCATTTAGTAACATGAATTGCAAATGTCGGCCCAGTTTATGTCACTGACAACTATACCCCATTGCCCTTTCAAGACAATCAATCAAATAAAACTGCTGTGATCCCACAATCAAAGTCCCCTAAAGGTTGATTTGCAGCATTTGAGGCCTAAATAACACAAGTCACATTAGGAGCGGCAGTGATAAAGCATTGTTCCATAATAGGCCTGAAATCTCTCAAAAATATTGCCTTGACCCGCGGAGAATGTCAGCTAGACTGAAATCATTTAAACTCGTGATAAAAATGTCAGGAGATATGGCTTCTTGAGGCCAGAGGATATAGGCTGTATTTTATTGAGAGGGTGTTGAACTGCTGCGTCCTTGAAACTGAGGGCGAAATAACAAGACAAACAATATGATGCATGACACACTGTACTCAGACTTTTTCGGGGAGTTTGTTGGGACAGTATGTAGGGTATAGGCAGAGGACTTCATATAAGCTGCTGCTGCTGTTTCAGAAGCGGTGCGGACCTATGAGGTGTAGTGTCCCTAAGGGATTTAAGTTTGAAACAGCTCAACGCAGCATATTTCACTGCCATAAGGGAAGGTCGTGGTCAGCAGGGAATCTATAGAGTCTAATTTTGTCTGTCATTGTTGGGAGAGGTACTGAGAACTCTTTACAGTTTTAGGAGAAATATTCAATGCCATCACTGCAGGAGGGGCTGAAAGCATTTATTATTGATTAGAGACATTTAATGTCTATTACATTAAATATTACCCCTGGGCTCTGACAGTCCTTTGATGAAATGAGATCAGAAATTGTGGGTTTTCACATGCATTCTGGCTTTCTGATGCTCTCTTGAGGTCTTTCAGAGTGAGATGACAAACTTGTCATTTATTTGACATACAAGAGGCTTTTGACCAGTCGCATAGCTTTTGGTTTTGATTTTTTTTTAATATATATCTTCAAAGCAGAATTGAAGAAATGGCTAAAACTTCAAAGACGGTGAAAGTAGAAACAGAATTTAATAAAAGTAGATGAAACCGTATTAGTCTGGTTTGTCAGAACAAAAGGACATGTTTGTGGGGGAAACAATGTGACGCACAGGGCCTAGCCTCCACATTGTGCACAGGCTTGTTGGCCGCGCTGGTTGAATACTTTCCACACCAGCCTCCGCTGAAGCCGCAGTAGATCTGAACTATCAAATAATTGGCTGTGTTGCCTTCTGGGAAAGCTTCTCCATTTCGTTTTCTGGTTGATTGGCTCTGTTTACACCTCTGTGCCAGCATCTCGTTTGCCCACACTGGTGTGGAATGTCAGTAAATGAACAATATGAAGCCCCGGAGATGATGCACACATTCGTAACTCTGGGTCTATTTCAGTTAAGTTTGTGTATCACTTTCTTGAGTAGCTCTATTATTCTCCCAGAGGTGACTTGTAACACACAAGATGTACTACAGTATCTTGGTCATGTGTTGAAAAGTGAATTTATCACATTTGTCTGAACTATTGTACCTCAAAGTGTATGTCAAGGGCATGAGCACGGACGATAAATTTAAAGACATGTAAATAAATTACAGATGGGCTGCCATTGTGGCTTCCATAATGTTGCCAAGGGCCATTTGGCACAGGAGTGTGTTGTCCTGTTTGAGAGCCATACCAGCACAGCCAGGAGCTTTGTCCTTGTGTCGGCTTTGTGAGTTCTTGCCAGCTGGATCCCGCCCAGTCCCAGAATGTGTGCTTCCACTCCCCTCTCACCACCAGCACTCATTTTCAAGAGGTACAACAAAATGAAATCGCATCCACATGAGGAAGGCTTTGGGATGAAGAGCTCATTTTTCCTGAGGAATATTCTGTCAGGAACAGTGTCTCTTGACAGTCATTGTTTAATGGTGTCGGATCACGAGACATTTCTGAGGCGACGGGTAAATATTCCCTGACATGCCGTGTTATCATTTTACTTCCAGAAACCTATCTGTATTCCTCCCTCCTTGTAGGCCTGCCAGTTTGATGTGATGATGATAGACTACACTGTCTCATCTGCCATGTAGGCATTGCATATAACTAATGAGATAGTACCGGCCCATGTGTTTGAGAGGAGAAGGCCAAACCTTTTCACTACAGACAAGACTTTGTGTAATGGTTTTTAGAAACGCTATCTTGCTCTTCATTGCTTCCGTTTCCGGCCACTGATGGTTATAAAGTGGACATCTCTGGGTTGATTGATCACCTAAAGTGCAAACCACTCTTGCAACACTGTAATGCGCTCATTCAGCCCGGCAGCTATTTTTGCTCGGCGTACAGTTCCCTCAAACCCCCACCAACATCGCCACAAGGGTGTTTGGAGTCAGAGAGCAGCGAAACGTAGCCGGTGCCCCATAGGCAGTCTATTTTCTCCAACACTCTGGTCTATCTTTCTCCTTCACCCTTCACTCTTCCTGAGGATGAACTCACACTTCCTGTCCTGCCTGCTTTTTCCTAACCTTTCAGTTTACTACAGTATTATTTCCAGGGGTCTCAGTCTTTAACTCTCTATTTCAAGCTTGTTTCACCTTTCCCCTAATTCTGCTTTCTGTCCACCCCTCTGTGTCATTCCTCTTTCCTTCTCCAGCTCCTTCCCCTACTTTCCTCCTCCTCCTCCTCCTCCTCGCAGTGGCTGTGCGCACTGCTTTCTGCTGGCAGACATTTTTTTTTGATTGGGCCACTACCCAGTGACCCGAAGAGTGGACCTGGGCTCAGCCAGAAAGACAGAAAGAGAGAACGGATGAAAAAAAAGAGTGAGACAGAAACAGAGAGAAACAGGGCGGAAAGCCCAGCATCAACAGGGATTTAGTTTTGTCAAACAGGAAGTCTGGGGAACCAAAGGACAGACAGAAGGGGTTATTTCAGTCTGTTCCTCTGTTAAGTCATTGTTTTCACTGCCATGGTAGCAGGCGTGCTGCATATCGTGTTGTTTTTGTCACTCAGAACAGAACTGTTCCAGAAAACGTGTCTGGTGTGTCTGCGTACGTGGCTGGCATTAATGCAGCCGTAAAAACAGAGAGCAAGGGAGCCTGACAGTTGTGGGGATTGAGTGAATTTGGGATATCAATTTGGTCGTGCTAATCCTTAATTTGTAAATCATATACCAAGCAAAAATGTCAAACATTTACTGTTTTTTTTAATTTAACCATTTTTTGACATTTTATACTTATTGATTAATCAACAACACTGGAGTCGGCCATGCTGGCGGCTCTGTGATGCTGTACTGAGTAACATGATCGCAATGACAATACTAAGATGCTGGCGTTAAGCAAGTATTATGTCTACCATGTTCACTTAGTTAGTTAGTTTAACATGCTAATATTTTTAATTAACATTAAACACAAAGTACAGCTGAGGCTGATGGGAATGTCATTATTTTTGAAGACATATCGTCATAAACCAAAGTTTTGGACAAATTAAAACGTTGACCTGATTTTGGCGGTGGATGAGAAGTCAGGAGAAGTAATTTCTCCAGAGGGGGACATGAATGTCTGAACCAAATGTCACAGCTATCCATCCAATATTTCAGTCTGGACCGAAGTGGTGGAGTGACTGACTGATATTGCCACCCTTAGAGCCATACCGCAGGCGTGGATGAAAAGGTAACTGACATATTCATCGATGATAATAAAATAATAATCATTAGTTGTACCACTAGAACAAACAGGAACCAAATTAATTTAATAATGAAGTGTTTTCTGAGATGATTACCCAGGATGTTCTCATCTGCTTCAACAGTAAGGGCGAAGCAGACAGAAAAGTAATTGTTAACACATATCACGTCTTTGCCGCTGACACCTGAAACAACGAATATGTGTGAACGGATGAATCACCATTCAGACAGATGCTTAACAGATGGCGGAGGCTCCACTTCTCTGTCTCACTGGTGACACACATTGTGGAGGGCATGTTTGATGTCACTGCCCTAGCCTGTACTTACAGTGAGCAATACTTAAGTCACAGGTAGGGATACAAGAATAAACCCCTTTCATGCAGTTTGAGCCGTCTTAGTCCTTGTGTCTGCGGCAGATAAACCTTATTGTGTGAACAGAGAGAACAAAGGAAAGAAAAATACCTGTTTTTCTGAACCACATGTTATGTCTAATTAGCGATGAAAAAGATGGAAAGCCCACATTTGACCTGTTAGACATCTCTGAGGTAGTCAGAGGCCATGAGTCTGCTGAATAAATGAATAAGTATGGATTGGATGGATTGGGTCTGAGCCCTATGGGATAAAGAAGTTTGCTCAGTATTCATACCCTGTTTTACAGTCTCAGAGGCACCCTGCTTTTAACACTACAGTTAATTATACGCTGTTCTCCCTAGTGAGGGAGAATGTGGGGTCAATACTCCTTTTGTGCTGGCTTCTCATAGGTCAAATAGCAGGCCAGTGAGGAAATAGAATATGGGCTGGATGTATTGAGACAGATCTGCAAATAAAATGGCAGCGTAGCAGAGTGAGGAGTTTATTTTGGTGAAGGAATCCACAGTAACTGCCTATCTTTAGTTCCTTTACCCTCAAACCACAGATACATTAAATTGTGAAAGACCATATCCCAAAGAGGCAATGCGAGCACTGGCTCAAGAATCAGAGTATTTTTTCTCCTTTTCTTCACTTTGACTTGTGAATGTCTCATTTAATTTGACCCAGTGTGTCTGAGTATCTCTTGCATGTTATCCCTGAAATGCCAGGAATAGCTTTAAGAGCTGCATGAAGAGCCGGAGCGCTCATGGTAGGTAATGTGTGGAAAAGGGCCGCCTCTGTCTCCGGGAGAATTAGATCAGGGTCAGCATGCAGTTTGGGAGAGAAGGCCCTGTCCCTCAGTGGGTCACTCGAACACATGTGGCCGTGCTGCTAGACAGTGTCGACAGGTGAAGGTGGCGTAAAAGGCAGCTGAGGATCAGATCAGAGGAGGGCGGGGGGTCACCTGTGCACATGCCTTTGTCTGTCACAAGTGGCCCGCAGTCTGTTAATGACTTGGTGACAGTGGTTGCATGTGTGAAAGGGACATGTGCTCTTCTAAAGTGTGAATTTGTTGCCTCTTGTATCCCTCTGTGTTTTTTCAGAGTGCCTGTAGTTAAGCCTGAATGTGGCTCAGTGTGTTAACGTCCTGTGTGACGAGGCCAGGACCTGCCTTTGCTGTCTGCCTTAAGTAATGCTGGGAATGTAGGGTAAATATATTCTATTGCCCCCTACCCCCCACCAACTTCCCCATCCTTAGCACCACTACAAGTTTAATTTGAGAGGCTTTTAATGAGTGCGCTTGCATGTGTTGCACAAGAGAAAGTGTTTGAATTTAATACATTTCACAGCTTTTCTTTAGTTGTATTTACAGCAGTGGGTTAAAATCTATATTTAGCTTGTGATTGTGAATTCAGCTTATATAAATTAGAGGCGGCAAGACCCTTGAGAGAATGAGTGTTTGTGTGTTAAGTGATCAATACAAATAAGACTTCATTTGAAGGAGTGGAATGTGCATTGTGGGCTTTTTTGAAGCCTTGCAGAAACACACCATCAAAGGCACCTTGGCATAGTAATAAGCAAAATGTCACTCTCGTCATTATCATAAAATGACAACCCTGTAATTGTGCCGCATGAAATTATGTCTCAGGGAAAAAAAAGCGTGCATGCCTCAGTTTTTATAAGGCTGACACAAGCTAAACAATAATCTCCATTTTGAGGCCCATGGCTGTAGTTGTGGAGTCTGGGGAGGGTTTAGTGTTTGGGTGGAAGGCGACACAGTGTGACTCCAGTTTAGCTTTGCTTCCCAGACTCTCATTCCAGCTGGTCAGCAGCAGTTGGGTGGGCTCTCCCATTATAGGATCTGGTTTCCACAGCAGCAGGGGGTGCAGACCCAAAGGACAGAGAGAGGGGGAGAGAGAGAGAGGAAGGAGGGTCAACGCTGGGAGGAATCCCCGGAGTCTTGTAGCGGTCAGTGTTCTGCTGCTCAAGATAAGCAAGTTAAGCCACAAGCTGTCTTTTAGATTCAAAGAAAGAAAAAACACTGAACACCATCCTGCTGATAGTCAGTTCAGCTCCAGTTTATTTTTACCCGCCACAAGCAGATTGTAGTCAGGCTTCAACAGTTAAACAGCACCTTGTTGACTGGCCTTCCTGTGAACCCAAAAGAGACAAAAATTCAGCAGCAACAGCAAGACATAAACATTTACCCTATCTTACCGGCGGACAAAGGCTGCGAAAGTGCTCTGGAATAAGAGCTCCCTAGATGAGACGCCCATTCAGTGCACCATAAGACAGAGTGCCTGGATGTATTTTGAGGCACTCTTTCCAAAATGCAGCCCTGCAAAAGCATAACACAAGGTCTCTGGAATGCACAAAGTGAGCTTCATCTCAGAGAGAGCTAGAGGAGGCTATAAACAGGACAGAGGATGTGCCTCTACCCATATTTGTGTGTGTTTATGAAGATCAGCAAGAGCTGATGGCCATATATAGGATTGTAAAAAACAGCTTTGTGTTGTAAGAGCTGTACGGAGCTGTCTGAGGTTGGGAAGGTGTTATAAAATGCCATGCAGAGACAGCTGTTACACTAAATATATTGGAAATAAAATATTGTTTGAGTCCAAATCAGAGGAACTTGCTTTGACAAGTTTTATGAGATGCAGGTTAGAAAAAGCTGTTTGATATATTTGGATAATGATATCAGCAGTGATATGTTATCTCTTTCCTCACCTGTTATAAGAGCAGAGAACATCCGCCAGACAATCTGCCCACTCCTCCTCTTCGTCTGCCACTTTCATGCACTTTATTACCATTAGTCACATATTCTCTTTTCTGTTTTCAGTTATTTCTTGCTTGACTCATGTGTATGTTCTTTTTTGCTTGAAGAGAAACAAAATGTCACAGAAAACTGAAATGAAAAGTGAAAGCTGAGAGTTCTGCTCCTTCCCCAAAGGGAGCATGGGAACAAAGGTACTCTTTGATCCAGCAGAGTGACTTTCCTTTTTGCACCAAGTCTGGCCCTGGACCAGTCTGAGCCCCTTGGTGTTGTTCTCCCAGGCCTGACAAGCCCACCACACCCAGTTCCTGGCCCATGGGCTCATCGGGGGTCCCCATGGCAACAGAGACCTGGCTCTAGTTACCCCAGAATATTACACAAAGTTTTCCTGGGAATGATTTAAAATCCTACTGTGACTGAACCCAGGGCTTTTTAATCACATATTCCAGCTATAGCTTGAGCTGGCTCACAAGTTGATGTCTCTAGCGGGAGATGGTGTGGATGAATCGAAATTATTAAATGTGAGTTATTCTCTGGCTTTATAGATTCACCATCATAATGAAAACACCCATCTTCAGTGTATAGCTCCAAGATAATGCCAACACTGACCACCATCGTTTGTCTGCTTTGTTGTGGCTTTCATTTTAAATAAATCGTTGCAGGACAAAGTAATCTAAATCCATTCAAAAGCAAAAATGGGATCAAATTAATTTTGTCTGGCAGTCTCTGAGCTATTCCGGTATCCAACATCTGAAAAAAGTATTGATTTTTTATTATTTTTATGAAATACATGATCCTCATTACAGTCTCCATATCCTGGTGTTATAGTCTGACTCTGGCTGTATGTAAGCACCATTACATGAGCAAATTGGAAGGAAACCAGACAGCTTTTAACAAACCAAACTAATGACAAAGATGTCACCTGTTAAGGTGAAGAAGAATGGAGGAATTGTAATTACAGAGTGATTATATGTGGAGCCAGGCCCTTGGGAGGTGAATCGTATTAGTCCGGTGCCAGCGATCTTACTCACATCTACTTATCTTCTGCACCGCCAGCTAAGACTTGATCATTAGTGAATGTGTCACTATCATGACTGCCCTGATAGTGCTACTCTAATGCTGGTCCTTTGTTGGCATTCCCCTCAGGGCAACTCCCTTTCTGGCCCCCTGCTGCCTCCTGTCTCTCTGCTGGAGCAGAGAAATGCAGGAAAACTGAAGATATGGCCTCCATTAGAAAATTGTCAGAAAGGCTTTATCAAATTGAATTTGACTCTTTCACAAGGCACGCACTTGATATGATCATTTCAGGGTTATTACATGAATAAAAGAAGATTCAACTGATTGCTTGTCATGACCACGTAGTTTCAGTGGCCGGCTGAACTGTTCTGACAAAGTGAGAAGTCGATGTTATTTTTTTCTGACTTGCTGAATCTCTGGGAGAGCTGCTGGATCAGGTGAAGTCCTTCAAAGCTGTTCTGCTCAACATGTTTCGGCCTGACCGTGAAGTGCCTCGCCATCTGACTTTTGAAGATAACCGCATGTGTCTGGCCGGAGTGTGCTTTTTTTTTTTTCTTTCCAAACAGAGAGCACTCAGCCTCACTCATGATGGATACCGAATTGCTCGTCATGTGCAAAGAGAGAGATAATAGAAGCCGAGAAGTCACAGGCACTCAGGCCTGATGACAACGCGGTGCAGACTGTCAGTCACACAGCAGAGTGGACAAAGCGTGGTTGTACTACTTAGATTGCCTGCTTGATATCTGATTTTTATTTGATGTTATACCGACGTCTTTCTCTCGCAGCTGACTGATCAGAAATGAAATGTTACCCAATATAGTTTTTTCCGCTTCTGTAACTGCATCAGCTCTCTGGTGTGAGGTGGCAGAGGTGGCTATTATAGAGGTAGGCAATTTTTGACATCCGTTATTCAGTAGTGACACCGCGTGTCACCCACGAACGGCAGTGACATCAAGGTTAGTCAGTAAGCCATCCGGTAAACTGACCCTGACCGCTTGCATAAAATGTCAATAAAAGCAGGGACGGCCGTGCGGTGTACAGAGACCCTGCAATACCCTGCTGGGTTTTGGCCACTAAATGTCCATTATTATTATCTCAGCATCTACCCCTCCAGCCTCCACTGTGTCTGGAGCTTTGAGATCATTTAGCTTTCACTTCCTCAGGCAATGCAGTTGAAGATGAGTTATCCATTATTTTGCCTGTCAAACAGCAGAGAAACAGCTGAAAAGCATGTGGGCTTGCTGGCTGTTGATCTGTGCTGGAAATGTCCTCTAGGATATGAGCAGGATTTTATTATGTATCTTGGCGGATGCATCCTGTATGATTAGACCAACTCTTGGATCAGACTGCAAAGGCTGCACCTCTTAATGAAAATCAAGTGGCTGCTCTGCAGTCTGATCTGTTGGAGAAACTGGTATGTCTGTGTGTTCTACATTGGATTTCAGGCAGTATGATTGTTTAATGTTGGTACAAAATGTCCAAAATGGAGCTCTTGATCTCACATTGTTTGGCCTGGAACCAAAACCTGATGTTTACTGTCAATGTTTACTGTACTGGAGTCTTTTCTATATCAGCAAAACTGCGCTGAATATACCTTGACATGTTTTTAGCCAGTTATCTGCTGGAAAAAAAATGACACCGCCTAAAGCGATCTGAAAATAGCCATTTTCACCAGCCATTTACAGCATACAGTGTTTCTTGGTGGAGTTTCCCTCTAATGCTGCCATCAGTCATGTAACTGTTAAGTATTAATAGGACTATATTCAAAGCCAATTTATAATTAAAACTATGTGGTTTAATAAGACAGGAAAACAGTAGAGACAAACAGTCTGAAATGAAAAGTCAAAGGTTTCAAAAGAAATCTGACAGCTTATTATTTTACAGGACTGCATTCCCAAGGGTTTGGAGCTTTCATGTGCTGGTATTAATCTCACACTCTCGGCCTCTTCTTCAGCCTCTCAACCCTATGGAGAGCGCCTACTGCAGAAAAATGGCAAATATATGGTTACTGGTCAATCCACAGCTTTGTTCTCTATCCTCCAGAGACACTTATAGTGAAAGACTTGAGAGGAGCTGAGCACTTTTCCTGAGCAGTTGTCGGCCAGCTACCGGCAACTGGCGCGTGGAGATTTCCCCGGCGGCACACATTCAGTCTGAAAAGATGCATTTACACTGCACATACGCCACTCCAGACTTCAAACGAAAAAAAGGCACTGGCATTTTACACGTACTCTCAGCGTAGTCACTGTGTAATAGTTTTCACTGCGGAAACGTGTGAAAGAGGGATAGCAGCGAGTCAATAAAGCCCAAAGTAAAAACCTGTGCGTTTGGTTAGAAAAACAGTTACATAAATGGGATGAAGTAACTGGGTTATGGTTCTCTTAAACTTCTTCGGGCAGAGTTTGTGATCTCCTTTGTAGAAAAAAGTTTTCTATCTGAAATCTATTCAGAAGCTCCCCTGGGTTTTCACAAACATCCTCTTTCTTGGAAGGCAACTGAACAAAACAACAATTCAAAGCAGATGTGTACAGAGGTATCATGCGTCCCTTTCACACATGCACTGCAACCCTGGACTTATCTAGACAGCACCCGGAGGAGCAGTACGTGAGAACGCAAATGTCTGAATCAGTAGGACCGGACATTACACAGACTTTACCCTGCCAGCTCCCTAGTACAAAGTCTGTGTAATGTCCAGTTGAGCCCATATGTGAATAGAGCAGGTCATTGTCTGGAGAATTCAGTGAGCAAGTGGGCGTGTTGATGACGTTTCTATCATACGACTGGCGCAAAAACCGAAAGAATACAAACACCCGAGGGCAAAGAAGAAGGGTAATTTACACAAACTGGAGACTCGACAAGATTCGGAAACTGCACCATCTTTGATGTGCTGTAAACAAAACACTGCGATAACTTTTTGCCTCATGTCCTGCCTCCTGCACATTCTACCCAGTCACACCCCACCTCGCCTAAATCAAACAGTATTCTCCTGAGACATCTCCTATTATGTGTTACATGTTTGAAAGGGCAACTCCGGACAATATCCGGATCCCGATTCTTCGGACATTGTCATTGAGTTCATATGTGAAAACGGCAAAGGGATTTAAAGGTGTGCTGTCATCAAGCCAAAGTATCCAAGCCGTCGTCCTTCCCTCTGCTTATTGATGGGCTCTCAGCAGGGTGTTGCTGAGTGTGAAAGATACCTGCCCTGAGCCACAGCAATCTGTAATCATGATCAAAGCTCAGATCTGTCAGCTGGGAGCCCGGTAGGGTCCTTGCTCTAAGCTTTGTTGTTTTGTGCGTGCTCTTCACCCCTTGGCAAGCCCTGCAGGCAGCTACACAGGAGGCGAGTGGGAGTTGTGGGGACATTGCAGGCTGGAGACTCAGACACGAAACAGGCACCGGGCCCAGGCTTGTGACAGGGGCGTCTGCAGGAATTATTGATCTGTGAAAGGAGATATACATTCTTTCCCTAGCTACCGACAGACCATTATTTGTCACTTGTGATGATGAGCAACTTTCTGCTGCTTCGCTGTGTACTCTGGTTGTGTTTTATATCTTTTCTCCCAATGCTTTTTCTTTTTTTGAAAACTCGATCTACATTCTTCACATACAGCACACTCTGTTGTTCTCTCTCTGATACCCAGCCATTGACCTTCTGCTTTTGTCTTCTGTCTAAAAAATCCACCAAATGATTGATCCTACACCGTGTATCTAGCAATTAAGGAACCCCCCTCGCACCTCGGCTAAACATTTCATCCTCTTACATCCTCCTCTATCTCACTGCTTTGTGATAATTACCCCGTTGTTAGACCTTGAGCTTGAGAAGTAACACCTAACCAAGGGCAACGTGTCGCGTGCAGAGCAGGACTGTGATTCATTGGCATGTATATGGCTGGCTATATATCTTCAGGAAGCAGTAATAGGTGGGGGTGGTGAGGTGAACACGGGGGAAATGGGCTGCTGTCGCTTGAGTGGCCGCTTTGTCTTTCCAGTGATAATATGAAACAACTGGAAAGACAATCTGTTATTATTATGTTCTAATGGCCTAAACAATACAAATGAAAAGCCTAAAGCTGTACATAGGTTTTTCATGATTAGTATTGATATGTATAGGGTCGCAACTCATTTCCCAGAGCCCAAGGTTACACATTCAAATTGCTTGCTTTGTCCAACCAACAGTCAAATCCCCAAGTATACTCCATTTGGTATAAAACAAAGGGAGGTGGCAAATCCTCATTTAAAAAGCTGCAACCAGTGAATGTTTATTTTCAGTTGATTGTATGATTGATTATTTGACTAACTGTTTCAGCAAAAGATATGTACTGTATATCCTTTATATAACTTTATAGAAAGGTTATAAACATCTCAAACGCTGGATCACATGTTGGCTGCTCCACTTTTGAAGTAGAGAGAAACTGTTACACACCACCCTTTCTCTCCACCATCCCATTGCTTTCTGCTTTGGCATGTCAACTGTGATCCAGACCTAATCTACCAGCCCAATAGTGAGGTCCCTGCAGGGATCCCGGGGGCCCCAGGCCCAGCACCATTGCCTCATCCGTCTTCAAGACAGGCTACAGGCAGGGTCCAGCCTCGCGCCTGTCCTGTCGTGCTTGCATATGTAGAGCTACGGAGGGATGCTAAACCCCGAAGCCTTCATCTGGTCACCAGGTGGGAGCTGGAGCAGTGGCCCGTCTCTTCCCCCCCCCCGCTCTGTCGGTGAGCTTGGAAATGAAAATCAGTGAAGACGGTCCTTTTTCCCTGCGGGGAACCTCCAGCTACCTCAGAGGCAACAAGCAGGCGTGACTGTGCTCGAGCTCAGAGGTGCCGATGAGCAAATAGCATGGGGCGTTAGTTTCACTAGCTGTGCTGTTTGTGCAGTTTCCTATTTTCACTTTGAGTTCCATTTTGTTGTGGAAGCTGCTTACACATCACACATAAATGTTTGCTGAAACAAAATTTAATATTTTAGTTTTCTTCCTGTTGTAAATTTCAGTCATAGTTTTGTCACGTTGCCAGGTCAGAGTAATCAATCAGTCTCGCAGTTATGCAAACACATGCACATGGTGCAGAGGCAGCCCAAGATGCTCCCCGTCAATGTGTTTGTTCTCCATTACGCTGAGATTTTAGGAAGACAAAGAGCTGTTTGCAAGTCATTTGCTTGTGTTTTGTCACACAATGCATCCATCTGAATAGTTCAGAGGCTTTACAGTCTGTTTTAGCAGCATTGTGTGAGTCTTTTGAAGCAGTATATGACATTTTGTATATCGTCTACCCGCATTTAAATTAAACAGTTATTTTTTTTATTGTTTTATTATGAATTAGAAAGAAAAATATAAGGATCAGTTTTACAGAAAACTCAGAGATTAAAACTTGCATGTTTTGCACATACTGTAGATATATATATATATATATATATATATATATATATATATATATTCACCATTCAACATTCAAGCTCTGTTATACTGCAGCAGACAGACGGCCAGCCTTATGGTGAGTTATTTATTCTGGCAAGTACACTCAGAAAGTCTTGCAATTGTGGCAAAGTGAATGACATGTTGCCCCTGACAAAGCTGCTGTAGGCCGAGCTCCTTGTTTGTTGCTGTCGAGAGGAAGTCAAATACAGCTTCAACAAACTTCAACTTAACACTGCAGTGAAGGACACAAACGGCCTTTTTACAGCTGAGGCCAGATGCTGATTAATCATCAGATTTTTAAGAATTTTTTTTCCCCAGCAGAAAAATAACCCATGAAATGAGGCATTTTAGATAGCAGCTCATCTTTAACCGCCCCTTTCCTCATCTCTCCCCACTTCTCTCTGCACCAGCACACTGAGTAAAGAATACATTAGAGAGTAATGAAATAAGGGCATTTAAAGAAAGATTTGAATTGAGTGTCAGTCATGGGTAGATGATCACATTACCAGTTGTCCGTTGCAATGACTTTCCTTCCCATTAAGAGGTATTATGATCTCCTCTAAAATGTAATTACAGTGGAAATGGTTTCATGTCTGTGCTGCTGAAATGTTACAGAGAGGAAGGAATATATGCAGGAATATACAGAGAATTTTATTTTGCTATTATTTTGCTTGTTGTCACTGCCAGTATGTCAGTATGTGGAGGCTTCATTAGATCAGAAACTCATAGTTTGGCAGCTCGGCTATCCTGCCCTACATTTCTCATGAAGTGCATTTACATGAAATGAAAGAAATTGCCACCTACACTGGCTCCATTTGTAAGTACAAATCCTTGAAAACCCTTCACACCTTTTTATGTTGAGGTAAAAGGAGATTCAGACTTGAAAGTCAGAAGGTAAAGATGGTTTTTAATCAGCCTCTTCCTCCTCTGTGCCCCAAACCTCAGCTCTGTTACCTCCACTATTTCCCCTCCTTTTGAGGGGCTGCTGAAGGTTGATGAGAGCTGAGGCTGGGGGAGGGTTGTAGAAGGAAAGGGGCTCTGGAGGCCGCCCGTGGAATCTTTGCATACCACCACAGAAAGTGGGAGGGATTTTTACACCTCCACAGGCTCCAGACCACCCCCTCCTCTCAATGCCTCCCAACCAGCATCATAAACTGTGCAGCAGCAGCTGGTGTCAGAGAGAAAGACGAAGAGAGAGGACTGACGCCCTGCTATCTCACTTACCATCTTTTTTAAATAAAGGCCAGTAAGCAGAGTGGGGGGAGATTACACATAAGAGCGGAAGATGTGGCACCCATCCCTACAGCGAATCACCAGATGGAGCAGATCTAAATCAAGTTCCCCCTGCTATAAATACAATGGAAAACAGGCAGACACAAGGAATAATAAGCGGCAGCATATGCCGTGGTCAACCTCTGTGGGTAGAGAGGAGTGCTATTCCTCCATGCTCTGCATTTCTCCTCTGAATTCATCCATGAAGGCGCTCAGTTTAGCACGCACCACAGCAGAGGAAGCCCTGGCAGCAGGACATGCCAATCAGACCAGGGCCCTATTTCGTTGTTTTCTCTGCTGGTCGTATCCAATGAAAATTAAGTTATGTGATAAAACGCTGCATTCACCTTTATGGTCCAGAAACTGCTCGATATTACAAGAGGCTCAGTGCCTTATAGCTCTGTAATTAAATGTTGAACAAGGGGCTAGTTGGGTTAAAAGCTGCTGTGGTGTTTTTCCCCCCTCATATCGGGTATCATCATCTCTGGATGGGTGGAGGAGGGTTTCCTCTGTTGGTCCACAAGGATCAATTAAGCCATCAGGAGGGAGAAACAGTAATAAGACATGTAATGGAAGGTCCCTGTTCCTTGGGGAACTGTGTTAAATTCATCACCGCCTCGTGTTCACATATTTATCACTGGCACATTACAACTTGTAATCAGTCACAGATGTCAGGGGTGGTGCTGACTCTCTGTCACTTCTCGTGCCTTGACACTGGTATCAGTTACTACATAATGCATTTAATGTATGTTCCTGCCAACTGCAGAGCTCTGTGATAAAATCTCATGTGGACAGATTAAATTAATTAGAGAATAAATTATAATATTGCAACATGACATTTTATAGTATTTTTGATTCATAGATGAACGTTTTTTCATCGCAAAATGGGTCAAAACTCAGTTCAGTTTCGTTTTAACATGATGCCTGTGCAGAGGAAAGCTACAGTGGTAACACCTTCCCATTTGAAATGAGCTTCCACTGGAGAGTAGCACACTCAACACATGAGGTGTGATCCCGGGGTATGTGAATTTTTCATCTTCACATTATAACACATACTCCACATGCCTGTCTGCCACCAGAGTTGGGTGAATCTATTTGCAGCTTTCGCTCCAGATTTGGTTTCACACTTCCGTCCACAAGATGGTTTTCGTTCAACACTGCCAGTGCCAAAATGGGGGAAAAAGCTATTTGTCAGAATAAATAACAGGGCAAAAACATTACCTAAGGTGCTTTATGTTTGTATTCCTCCCAACCAATCACAATACAGCCCAACTCCCATGCTGAGGGAGCTGATGGAGTTTACATGTTGCGTTGACAAGGTGAAATGCAGCAACAGTTTAAATCCAGAAGTCCAGTATATACTGACAAAAATACTGCTACAATGCACCTTGTAATTTCTGTGTTTTTGAAATGAAATTGCGGCTTTGCTCACACAGCCAACCCGTACATTTCACTCATTGTGGGCTGGCAAGAATTTCAACCACGCTGTACAACAGTTGACTGACAGTGCTTTCCTTCACTCATGCTTTATTATAAACCCTTCCTGCCCCTGACTGGATGAACACACAACACACTTGGCTGTCATTGGTTCTTCTACCTGATTTCCAAATTAACTTCAAACTGGAAAATAATAGACAACAGTTATTGTCAGCGTTGTCAATTTTCTAAAATTATCCTGCAGAACTGGTCAGAAATGGCCGATGCAGCTACAGAATCACACATTTTATATCCACAACACCTAGTTAAAGAAGTTATCCACCAGGTTTTGGAGCAAGTTTTGACTCATGTCATCATCTACAACTGCTCCCCATAGTTCAGTCATTGCTTTGCCAGCTGTCAGGCTCAGTCCATTCTCAGTGGAAGTTTTCTGAGTTTACAGGCTGTATGCTGAAGTAAGGATGAGGATTTTAGGGGCTATTAGCCTTCAAGGCAAACTGAAAAACAAAATATTTTCCTTCCTTTCTTTCTTATCAAGAAAAGTAAAGCTGCCTTTCTTAGGGCTTTCTCTACTTAACTGATATCCTGTTGGTTCACAGTTCAGAAAGAAAACTCACTATTATACTATGATATGTTATATCCCACTCCAATATCTTGTTTCAAAGGAAAACAGATATCAAGGAAGTTAGGGCACAATTTCATGAGCCTATAAGTCTTACATGAGGTACTTATACTAGCTTACTTTTATCATTTTAGAAGAATGAGGAGTCTAAATAGACTGGCGTATCTCAAGTAAGCTGCACTGATTTACAAAGAAGTTCTTTCCTGACAATCTTCCTGAGGTTAGAGGTTAGAGGCCAGCAGCAGATGTATGTCCCACCTGTTATCCAGTGAGTCTGAAAATATTCTAGTCTGTTCAACTAATTGCTCTGCTGCCTTGCTGTGCTCGGATTGTACATGGCTGGTATGTATCTGTATTTTCTATAGACAGCAATAAGACCCTCTGTTTATGGCTTAGCGGGTCGATCAAAGAAAACACAGAGAACGAAGACACTGCGAGAGTCTTGCGGAGCACTGCCCGCCTAGTTGGCCTTGCCATATGGTGTTGGTGAAGGAGCCAGCGCCTGGGGAGGATGCAGCCGTATGGTGGCAGGAAATACACAGACACAGCAGTATGGCAAAACAAGACAGAAAAGGAATGCAAGTCTCCTTGTTGCAAGGCAAAAACAGCAGACCTAACATACCCACCCTGAATAAATAAAGGTGAAAGAAAAAAAAAAAACATAAGTACATTCAGTATGACAGAGACAAATGAATGGAAGGATAAGGATGGAAATGGTCAAAAATGACCTTCAGACTAAATTACAAAGTGCACAGCAATTCATTTGGTCTCTGCACAGCCATAAAGACTAATGTCTTTTAATACATCACTCTGCGTCTGCATCTTTCCCCTCTTGCTTCCTCTTCCATTTAACATGGGAACAAAAGAGAATCGGTTTTCCTCTAAAGCGCCTCAAGCTTCATATTGAATTCAGCCTTTGCCACGATCTCATCAATGACACTGCGAGTCAGGTCTGCTGCCTTTTGACATTTTAAAGGCATTTCTGTTCTGCTCTCTGTTGCACACTTGAAAAAAATGATTGTGGAGCTTTCGGAGGATTGATGAGGGACTAAAAGCCCAAGCAGAAACCAGCCTGAGGAATCTGTTAGCAGCAGTGAATAGGTGGGTGAGTTGGTGGGGGTGGCTCTCCTGTATTATGTGTGACCTTTTCAGAACGACTCTGAGGATTTTGGTGCCATCTGTGCCCTCCGGGTACCATTAATCCCATTGCTGCTACACTCAGCAGTAATGGCTACCTTAAACCTTTGCAACATGCCCCTGATCTCAGTCACATACACAGGAACATACTCCTTTCTTTGTGGATCTTTCCGCTGGAATACATCTCATGTATCTCCCTTTGCATTTTTTACTTCTTCCTGCATTAATGTCATTGTTTTATAGTGTGATTTATAGTTAATGCTTACCCACAGCTTTTTCTGTTTCCTTTGTCAAAACAAAATTAGGCAATTTGGTAGAAACAATGTAATGTATCACCTCACTATACTGCTTGCTGCTCAAGTACCTGAACGAACACACACATACACACGTTTAATCAACATTCAGGCATTCAAAAACATCAGATAGTTTTTTTCTCCTTTTGACCTGAACTTGAATGCACTACAGATGTATTTATTGTTGTTATTGTTGCTGCTGTATCAGTTTCTGTCCATCTCAAAATGCATTTTCAGGCAGCGCAGATTCCTCTTTATTCTTTTGTATTCTCTCTTAACCCCGTCGGCTGAACTTTGAAGTACTCCCTCCTTCCTAAATAAAAGTGCGCTGCCTGGGTGTGTTTATTGACTCACTTGTGCTGTCACATTCATGCTTATGTGCCTGCATTGCCTGGGCTCTGGAAGAAAAAAGCATCTTTTGAGACAGAATACTCTGGTCCCTGCTGAGAAGAAGCCTATTTTAGCTTTGGCTTTATGACATAAACTGAACAGTGCAAAACGAAAAAGGAATTCCAATCCTGTATTGGACGAAGGAACCACAAATACCTGAGGATTTATGAATTAAGTCTTAGATGTGAACCGATTCTTTGTAAGCACACTCATACACATACCTCTCCACTTCAAAGTCAGCATTATTCTTGATGTTGGTGATCTATCCTTGGCACTCTCTGTCTCTGGCAACTTCATTTGCACTCTTGTTGTGACAATCCAGAGGCCACGCTGTGTGTCAGAAAAGGTTTTAGCAATTTGTTTTGTTTGACACTTGCTTCAGCAGCTTAGTTTCCTGTCAAGTGTGTTGCGACTGCTGAAGGTTTTCTGCTTTTTCTTCTCATGACTGTTCACCTCATTTTCCTCTCCTCTGCATTCCCTGTGCAGAAAAAACAAAACCATGGATGATCAAAGTCTTTCCTCCTCATTGTGGTGGAGGAAAACAGAAAGAGGCTTCAGGATATGGCACAGATTTCTCTCTGGGATATACGGTGTGGACTGCCAGAACAGCTCTTCATGATAATTTCCTATCTTTTGTTTTTTTTAATGGTAATTAGTTTTACTGCAAACACTTTTAAAATTGGTGCGTGCAAAAGATCTTTCCTCAACCATCAAGAGACCACTTGAAGCGAAACAAAGACGCATAAATTGCGATATTAAACCCAGAGGAAGTGTTTTTGCCTCTGTTAATTCTCTCATAATTTGAAATAATTTTCAGAGGTAGGAGATGATGACGAAGAGCATCTTATTTCAAGCTGCAAGTCAAAGAGATAACAATAGGATGGAAGAATCCCACAAGATTGACAGTCCAGCAGTGAGAGGAGACTTAAGCCAAACTCTGTTGGATTTGTGCACTGTGGCCGTATGCAATATTTTCTCCTCGCCGGTGATTTATTATTGTGAAGCTTTCATGCAGGACAGGTTTTTGGGTGTTTTTCATTAAACTGGCTGAAGTGTGTAAGTGCTTCCCTGAGGAATGATTCATCACTGGCTTGCCGGGACGCTACCAAAGCTCGCCTCCTTAACGTATGAACCATCGGAGCAGCCGGAAGAGTTTTCTACCTGGTGTCCCCCCTGGTTTCTGCTGTTCATTCATCTCAACATTGATTTTAATAGTTGGGGAGGTGGGGGTGCAACTTTTGAGGGATGGATGTTCTGCGGGCTACTCAGTCTGATCTCATTTTTTATATATATATTATATATTTTTTTTATAGCTTACAAGGAGAAACACTATATTATAATGCAGCGCAACAACACTCGCTCCTGGGTGATGAATTGTGGGTGATTGCCTTTGGGGACAATGAAGCCAAAAGTCAGACTCGCATTTACCTTCTTCTCAGGCACAGCGCAGAGCTTTGGATGCTGGAAACAACACAGCATGTGTAAATAAAGATCTTAACACTGAACCCCCCCCCCTCCCCCCCAACGACTGTTTCCCTGTGATCATCAGATCAGCAGCAGAGTAAGGACACAGTGACCTTCAGGTTTGGGGGATGGTGCGTTTTTCTTTTCTGTAGGGACTAAGCCAATGGGCTGAACTCAACCTCTCCACCACCAAGAGTTCCCATGTTCCCAGACACCAGCGATTGTGTCTTAATGAATTCACTGAATACTAATCAGGCAGCCTAAGTCCAGGGGGTGGGGCAGGGCTTGACACAGACAAGGCCCTGTATAAATATGCAGAGGATTCTTTTTTCCCGCCGTCATCACATTCCTTCTGATTTAGAAAACAGCAAATATGAAATTGAGGTTGATGCCTTTGAGATATGTCTTTTAGACTCGTCTGTTTTGCCGCTCGTGTTGCTGTCCTGCTTCATCTGTCAGTTAATACACTTGTTTGTCTCATTATGGAGTTGTGACAATTCTGTTTTGATTTAGCTTGTGCCCTGGGGATGCCATGTGATTGTTTTGTCCTCACTGACTTCAAATCGCTCCAATTCAGTGAGTGTACATTTCGCCTCCGAAACCCTGTTTATATAAATCTTTCAGCACCACTGGCCAGAGGTTATATCCTCTAACATTAATCAAGACTCAACAGACTCCTAATCTTTTATCCGAGTCCTGTTAGCCCCACGGACAAACTCTTTATGGCTCAATCAATCAGACTGACTAGCTCTGAAATGTCCAGTGGTACATGCTCAACAGCCCTTGGCAGGCTATTCAGTCACTGTGAGGCTACCATAACAATGCTACAGTAATCAACATTCAAGAAGAAAAAAAGATTCATCCCTGAAAAAAAGCAATGACCTATGGTCCCGGACAATTCAGTCGTATTTTGTGAGCAGGGACAACTCCTTCTTAGAGCCACAGGCACTCAAATTGATTCAATCAGGAGACGTATTGTGGACTTTGAATGGGTGAATGTGAATGGGAACCTTTGTGGACACATGGCATTACAGAGGTGAAGGTTTCTGCCACATCACTGAGTGCACTATGACACCAAGTTCATTTTGCTGTGAAGTTTCACAGTTTCGTCCAACAAAGTTGATCTCTAATTCATCGTCAGTGCAGCAGACCCAAGTTTTATCTCTCACTTTTAAGCTTCTGAAGAGGGTCGTTCATGAATACTGATGGAACTTCATAAAGCTCTATTTGCACGGGGCTAATATAATCTGAGGCTGGGAAGTGATTTGTATAATTGAGGGAGATCGTGGATGATTTTAATCCCGATGCGAGTCTGCCATGGTTATAATTTAAGTGTAAATTCCAGTGCAAATTACCTGCCAAATCTTGGTGAAGTCAGAGGTCCCCGGGTAATACTTACAAATCCCATGCAAATTGAATTTGTTTTTGGCATCCACTGGTGTCTTCCTCTTGTAGATGCGAAATGTTGCTCTGTGTTATAAAACTGGAAGCAGTAGTGGAAACTGTGGAGGAAGGTTGTGAATGCTTTTAGGAGGCAATTTGAAGCTTATCTTTGATAGTGACAAGATATAAAATTTCTGACTTTACAGACTTGTATCCAATCCAATCCAGTCCTTAAGGTTTCTCATAAGACACAGAGGAGGAAGATGAATATGATGAATATGATGATGAATCATATAAGGTCTGAACATACTGTGCTTTTAGTCCCATGTAAATTGAGCACAAGGCAATAAAAGTGGAAATTCACTCTAACCACCCTGTCCGTTGGAGGAAACCACTGCTGCTTAAAGAGCATTGTTCCCACATCTTATTGCATCTCTTTTTCTTCAGATTTTTTTCTATTCTAAACTTCTCAGTGTGAGGCAGTTTTGCAAGGACTCGGGGAACTATTGATTTTCATTCGTCCTTGCTCCCATACTATAATCTGTGGATTCATGTCATCCACTGACTCTTATGACACGAATGCCTGCAGCTTGATTGAAGCCATATGTTTGTGGGAGGCAGTAGCGTAATAGAAGTGTTAAATCTGTACTATCTGGAGTATTGTAACTAGAAACCTGTCCGGGACACCATCCTGTTTTAAAGGTTCTCAATTTATTAGAAACACATCATGCTGAATAACTGCTCCATTGTTTATTACATCATAGTTTTTTTCCCCCATTTTCCTAAATGGACACAGGAGTAAATAAAGGAAAGTCATGGATTTATTTCAGATAATTATGGGTGGTTTCTGTATTCTCTATAATTACCCGTATAAACTGCTCCATTTTCAGCCCACCTGCTAGTGTTCAGCCCTTTAGGTTTCAAATAGTGTGGGTTCACAGTGATCCAGCTACTTTTATTTCTTTACCTTAAATGTTTTTGATTTAGTTTGCCTCAGGGTTTAACTGACAAAATATGAACAGTTTATCAAGAGCAAGATTTAATGAATGTGCCTGTCAAAACAAGAAGCAAGTCATCCCATTTAGTCAGTGCTCTGACCAAGACACAAAAATAATCGCCGGTTTGGGAAAAACCCTCAGGCGTTCCGCATATTTCATGATGTTTTACGACAACAGACATTTTTAACACCAAAGTGAAATGAACAAGTGTCACTGTCATGTCTCTTTTTCACACAATCAGCGTTAAGAAACTGCAGTTTATTCTAGATCTTATTTTATTACATGTGGCTTTAATATCATTGTTGACAAGACAAGGCTTCACCAGGAGGCTGCAGATTCATCACTAACATTTATCTCAAGATTTAATCAGTACTTTTTTCTACCCTGACAGAGATTGCATGGCAACATAAAACAGCAAGATAATGGTAAATCTTCATATGAAATGGAATTGGTAGCCTTTTCTTGACATCTGTTTGGTTTCAATCTGTGGAATCACCGGGGCAGAAATAGCCTTTCATCCTTGAGCGGGCAGGATAAACCAGATATTATATGATTATGTAGGATCACAATATCAATTCAATATCATGTAAAATGTCAAGAGCACAAACAGTCCCACACACTGATCTCTGCCTCTCCATTACATTGCCCTATTGTATTGCTCACAGATTACTTGATGTTACATAATGTGTTTTCTTATTTCGGCTATTCTCCTTTTTCTCAAGGGCTCTTAAATGTCACAAAAACAGCATGGGATGAGCCACAACTAGTCGTTACACTTTGGTTTTTGTACGGGTTACACAAACCTGGTATAACGTGTTAATTAGTGAGCTGGTAGGTGGATTTTATTTCTTTTAGACAATGCTTCATATTTACAGTGTAGATGTGAGAGGGGTTTTGATTTTCTCATTTACCTCTCAGCAAGAAAGCAAATAAGCACATTTCCCGGCCGGACCAAACACCTCAGTGGGTGGTGCGACCCCCCCAGGAGGAGAGGGAAGAAAGCCGGGATAAGAGCTAAGCTTACCCAGTATTTTATATTTGATTCTATTCTAAATGTAATTATCTGCCTGTTCTATGTGTGTGTAGCATGAAGGGGCTACAACTTTCATTTAGTTTTTGCAACCCTGTGTTGTAAAATGGCAAATAAATGAACCATGAACCTTTTAAGAAAGTTATGAAATTCACATCGAATGGTTCACCGTTATGGTAAACTCTATGAAACTTGAATGAAATAGCATTTTTTTTTCAATGTAAAAACATCTTGAAAAATCTACTGCTTCAGTTTTATGCTTTGTTTTGAATAAATATATGCAGTTGTTACTGTATAATATTATGATGTTATTTCGACCCTTATAAGGCTTAAGAATGAGCCTCTTGTCCTTCTGAGATTTCCACTCTTACTGAATAGTTTTCATATTACACCCACACTTGCGAAATGCTGGGAGCAAAAGTGACCTGTTAGTTTAGGCAATATTTGATTTTTGAGAGTTGAGGCTGCTTAAACTCAATCCCCAAGGGTAATAAGCTGGCCTGGTGTGTGTCCCAGCAGACAGTGTGAATGCAGTGGGCCGGCGCTTTAAACACATGCTCTGGAGTACTTTGTACACTTGGCAGTGGGAGTCAGTTTTTCCTCGATCCCTGAAGCGTTGCATTGTCTTTTGAAAGGAGGCTCTTTGTGATATGGATATGGTGCTGCTCACATGATGAGCCCCAGTACTGTCAGAGAGGCATTTTGATGTCTGGCAGTGTCTGTGTGGAGGATAATAAAACATTCATTGCATATTTGGATGCTAATAACATGAATATTAAAATGTAGATTGCAGTATCTTTGATTTCCCTCTCCCCAGAAGGCCTTGCGTTAGCATGTTTACTGCTCATTGTAAAGGGTAATTAAGGCAGGATGGCATTGCTGTAGGTATATGCTGACTTTTGGACACGTGGTCTGTCTTCATGCTTTTCTGTCGGGCTCTGTCAGAGGCAGGAGGGTGCTGCTCAACACATCAGACATGACCCAGTTAGGGAGCTACATTTGTAGGACCCTATAAAGTGGATCCTACCCTGAGGAGTATTTCCATACCCTTAGGCTTTGTTGTTCTCCTCATACATTTTCTTCTTCATTCGACTGATGGATGGACCAGCCATCACTTTTCAAATTGAAATTCCAGATGGGCAGGCAGATGGACATTTGTATAACCGTTTGTAGAGGATGCTCACAATCCTTTTTAGTAGCCTATGTTTTTCCACTTACTTTGATTTTTAAATTACTGGAATTTCTGTTAATTGAGGCTGGAAAAATGTCGCCGAGAATGTACTGTGAGTTGGTTTTGACTTTATCATGTGCAAGTAAAGAGGCTTATCGTCACCACCCTGCCACCAAGCCTTACAATGATAATAAGTCATTAAAATATTGCAAGATATTGCAAAAGCTAATCTTCCGTTTGACTTCAGTGAAAAAAACTAAGGCAGCAAATTAACACCAGTGCAGCATGGTAGCAGTCAGGTGATCTTGTCATGGCAGGTTTCAGATATTAACATAACTGAACTCATTGTTTCTACAGTTCTTCATGCTTTAAATTCCAACACTAGTTCAGCACAGAGGTGACTACATTTACAAGAGAGAGGTAAAATTGCGCAGCATTTTGGAAAAGATAGAGAAGGAATTTCTCTCAGATGCTGCTGAATTCTTTCCCTTGTTTTTTTTTTGTTTGCCTGCCTTTTATTTGACTGCTCCTCTCAACTGAAAGGAAGGGGAAGAATGTCCAATTTGCAAAATGAGATCAGAGGAGACATGGTTGAGGTCGCAGGGAGGCGTCGGTTTGTAGCTGGAAAGAGTGAGATATACAGAAAATATCTGCGCCCTCGTGTGAAAAGCTCATTCTCCCCACACATCTAGAAGATGTTCTCCTTTGAAGGTTATTTGCTACGTATTTAACACACCCCAGTTTCATCTTTATACACTGTGTTGTGCTCCTGAGCTGTAGACCTAATGCTGCTTTTTTAATTCTGCTTAATACATACCCACTGTTTAATGAACCAGAAGTTCATTTTGGTCTTGTAATTGGTGTGTTTATTAATTACCGGTTGCAGTCGGAAACTGTGTGACAAATGAATGGTGTGATTAGATAAGACCAGCTCTTGACAGAATGCCTGTAGCAAAAGCACTGAAACAGATCAATATAACACAAGCTGTTCTTTCCGCCCAGGGCCAGTGATGGTGACTGATGGGTGGACATGGAAAGAAATTAAACTGTGTTACAGGAGAGTGGCACAAGCCAACAAATAAGCACACATTGTGCATTGCTTTGGGCTTATTTTTCTTATGTTCCTTAGGAACATGTAATCAAGAGTGACAATGTAACATTTAAAGAAATCTCACTTTTGACGGTTTTCCATTACCCTAATCTTTCCACAACCTGAACATTTAAAGTAATTGTTGTGTTGACACTAGGTTCTTTGCATTTCAATTGTGTTTTATCAACTGGGAAGGTGGTCCAAAAAAGCTTCAAGCGCATCACAGCGTCATGTTTTGTAGTTTGCGCTGCTGCACACTTAACCCTGTATAGATTTGCTGTGTGGAACCTTTTGGTACACCTTTTTGCATTCACATTTGCTTGATCAATAACAGTAAGCAGCACTGCAAGCACTGCTCGAAAAGCACCTGGATTTAGCATCACTTCCTCAGATAGTTAGTTGTATATAGCTCTCTCCAAAGCATGTACAGAATGGTTGCAATAAAAGTAGAATCGATGACAATATCTACATTACTTTTCGTTAACTTTCTGTAGTGAAAAGTGATTTATATTATAGGAGATACATTACATTCTAAGATAGGTGAAATGTTTTTCTTGGGTAGCAAGACGAGCAAAGAAACAATACATGACAAAACAGCAAGTGAAAGACAAAACGCGTGAAAACAACGGCCTGTTTGCTGGGTGACATGAAAATATAACCATGCAGACCTCACATGGACACAACCTAACAATGAGGCTTGTTAAGTCATTTGATGGCTGATGGGATAAAGGGGTGTTTGTAACAGTTTGACCTTTTCTTGTGCCGCGGTAGCAAATACCAGGGGGAAGAGGGAGAAATTCGTCATGGAGAGGATGGTCACACTGAATGAATAGTCAGAGTCTGATGTAGAGCTTGTTTGTCACAGAGCTCCGTTCTTACTGGCATGGTCAGTGATACAGTTTCCTATTTTTGATATTCTAGTTTTAAAGCCAACAAAACTTAAAATGGGCTGTAGACTGAAAGATTTCCATTGCACGGTAGGATATATATCACAAAACATTCATCTTCAACATCATCACCATGAACACACAAGTGCTGTGCAGAAAAACCACAACAGTTAAGTTTAGTTATATTGTTGAATACAAGATCATTTAAGACGTTGCTTTGTGAATGTGTAGAAAACCATTAAGTAGGTTATTGGCTAAGTAACGCTTGAATGCCAGTCACTGGCAGCAGCAAGTATTTATATGCCTCACTCTTCACATCACATATCACACGTTCTCCACATACTCTCTTTAAATCCCTCCTTTCTCTGCGTTCCCCTCATCCTCCATCTCGCACAGCTCCAGAATCTAACGTTTCAACTGAATCTCCAGATCCCCGTCTCGCTCACATAAAAAACACCAGCTTTGCCAGAAAAAATGCTCACATAGGAGTAAGCCCTTCTGAAGATGACTGTGTTCATCCAACTTGAATGACAGAATGAATCACAACATAAGAAAAGCAGGCATGCAAGCTGTATATGTTGATGTGTGCCTTGTGTTTCAAGTGAAGGAAAAAACATGTCTCAACATGCAGGCATGGGTCTGTTGACAGATTAGTCACATGGGCTGTTTAGGCTGCAGTGACACTGGGCCTGTCACCGTGAACAGCATTGAAAATAACTGGAATAACCGGACTCTGTGGGAAAACATTTTCAACTGTCAAAAAAAATAAGATTTCAAACAGAAAAAGACCAAAGGACATGCATTTTGGCACTGCACAGGCCTCCCTTCCAAGGTGTGGTCGCTCTTACATTTTCCTGCCTCTTTTGGATGATCCTCCGAGCCCAAAAGGGAATGTCTTACATTAAGCCGGCCCATTCAGGCACATCTCCACTCCAATTCCCTGGCCACCAAAATTCTCTTCAGCTTAGCGGCAGCCTTTTCTCCGTGTCCTCTTTGGCCTTTTGAATGATAACCTTGAATGGTATTGTCTTGGGGCATGAAGCAGGGTAAAGAAATTCCTTGGTTCTTGACAGAGAGCAGGAAGGCTTGACAAAAGGCATCAGCACTCCCTAAATCAGAGAATGTGGGGGATATGAAAAGGGGGCAGTTTTTCATTCAGGTAAAAAGCGTTGACAGAAAAAGGATGGGGAACAATACTGTAGCTCTGATGGAATAAAGAACTTCTCTGTGTGCTTTTTAAAGCACTGAAAATGCTATTTCAAAATCGAGCTCAACTACAATGATGAAATCTGAGGCAAGGATATGCAGAAGAAAGTTCACTATATTAGAGCAGATTGTATAGATTGAACACTGATATGTGGGACTGATTGTATTTGGTAAGTCCATTTAACAGAACTCATTCCCAGTTCATAGAATAGCCTTTCAGAGAAGCCATTAGGACCGAGATAGTCATTCGGATAACGACTGCATGGAGATCAATTGAAACTCGATCTCTGAATAAGTTGTCTGGTCTCTTGGATCCTGCACAGCGCGCTCTCTTGACCCTCTCCTCCTCCGCCAGAGAAGACTATCAGGCATCAGCTGGCTGCCATAGCAACTGAAAGAATACTCCAAGATGGGCTGAGGTTTTACAAACAGTGGTTGTTGGCAAAAAGCAGTAAAGTAAACAAACAAACCTCCCTGGCCGGTGTTGATAGAGCAGCACTTGAACCTGTCCTGATCTCCCAGAAAGCTGAGGCCATCTTTAACTTTGACTTAAGGAGAACAGATGATGCTGCTAAACGGAAAGTAGTTATTTTGATTCTTAATAACCTCTCTGGAATGCACATAGTGTCTGTTGATGCTGGTGATGGCAGATTTCTCCCATTTATGAGCCTGTCTGTCCGTCTGTTCTATGGTTCCATGAAGTTGCTGTGTAGCTGCAGTAAGAGCCTTCTGCTGACTTTCACTGCTCTCCTCATGGCAGCTTAGTGGAGTTCTGCAATGATTTCATCATGAGACAGCCATCTGCTCACAGAAAAATGAGCCGCTTGTTGAAGTTGATCATGTTGTCTGAAATCGAGAGAAGAGAATCTTTCTGTGAAATCTTTCGGGGAAAGCAAAAAGGCAAATTAACTAAAGTCCTTTGTTGGAGCCAATACTGGCGTTTTCATTTTATTTGGGCATTTGCCAGCTCCGGGTCACTGGCGTGGGGCAACAACATGGCTACTGCGGTGGCTCTCACTATCACGTAATATAATGCAGCTTTGCCTTTGGCTGGTGTGTTTGAATATCGGGAGGCACAACAGTTCTTAGAATAAAGAACACGCAAGATAAAGATAATCCATAAACAGAGAGCCTGTACTTTACTTCAAAGTCAAACTTCATCACATCCTCTGCGCTTCAAGCCCACTGCAACCCACCACCACAAAGTCATCTGCTTCAGGTTAGTGTTTGACCCAGTAAAGAACAAACCCAAGCCATTTATTTACCACCGTGCCAGTAAGATAGCCTAACTACTAAACTTTTGGAGTTTCGGCACTACAGCCGTATCAGTTAGAACTGAAGTGACTCTGAATTCACTTAAGGTTTCTTTATTTTGTGGTACAATGAACATGAACATTTAAAAAGTTTAAATGCATGTCGTTGTTTGCGTGCAATGAAATACTGTTTATTTCTATCTCTATTTTCTGCTACAGCAAACTCAGTTTTCCAGAGGGGATCATTAAGTTTTATCATATCTTATGACATCTAGCATGTGTTTTAGTGCTTGTGATTCTAGCGTGTCCACTAGCTCAGTGGTTTTCCAGCCGGGGGCCAAGACACCAGATTTAGATCAAGAAGTTTGGGGAAATTCACAAATTCATTTATCGAAAAAACAAACACATGACATGATACAAAGTGTCTTCATATGTTGTCTGGGATGGGAGGTCACCAGAAGGCATTGCCTCAGTTTTAAGAGGTCACAAGCCAAAACGGTTGAGGAGGTTGCTGTAGCTGACACCCGTATGCTAAATGACACAAATCCCCGACCGTCTGTTTGTGCAGATCGGGGCACATTCGTGTCAGCTTAGGAACAAGAATAAGAAGGACAGGAAGTATCGGTCCACAACAGCACACACGGAGAAATCCAAGCCCGAGGTAGTTGCCTCTCACTCCTTTCCGGCAGCTTGTCTCATAAACATGTGAAAGAACATTTTTCATTCTCGGTAATCTTTCTCCCACATCCCAGTCACCAGCTTCCCTACCTCTGGTTCTCAATAACCCACATAGTGAGTGTGGAGGATGGGATTTGATGGAATTAACTATAGTGGGAAAAAATAAATAAATCAAATAAATAAAAGCCAAAAGAGAAATGTGGGAGCACATATGGTACAGAATTGAATTACACCTTGGCGATGTGTTTTTATTTCTGATCATCTGCTCCCACCGTGATTTCTGTTTTGAAGTATCTGTCTCAATAGTGTCATGGTAACATGTGAGTGCTCACATTGATTTAACTCACTGCAGTGTTGCAGGCTCAGTGAGTTTATCCCTAAAAACAACAGAAAACACTGACAGTTCACCCAGAAACCTTTTGATTTTTTTGTGGTTGCACAATGGACCTGAGCTCTTTGTTGTGGCAATACTTTCCTCCTGTCGGTAGTCTTTTCTTTTTTGTTCAGCATTCCATGTCATCATCATCATCCTCTGACCCGATGTGGAAACTATGCAATGAAGTCTTTCTTTCCCCATTATTCTCTCTGAGGTTCCTCCATGCTACAGAACAGCAGCTCTTTATGGTTTTGATCATTTTAACAAATGAGTTAATCAAAGAATGATTTAGAGTCCCGACAAATTTTGATTTTTCAAATGGGAATATATAACGGTGTGCAGGATAGAATATCAATGTCTTTGGGAAACAAAGCCACATCCTGCCATGCGTTATTTTCCTCCCTTGTGCAGCAAGGAAATTCAATTTGATTACATGCTGCTGTATCTCTCTGCATTACACAACACTTGAAAGAGAATTTTTGATTTTGTTAAATATTAATCATGAATACATTATCATGCTTGCATTTTTATAGTCTTTACTGTTACAAATTTGAACCAAAACACATTTGATAACATTATATAACCGAGAATGTTTTAATGGCTTGCTCCTAAATTCACTTTTGTACCTTGTAGAGTAGTAGGTTTTCATGTTCACCAGGGGTCCACAGTGGCTGCTTGTACAGGGATTTACATCAAATGCTCCTGTGTTACTTTTGCTGCACTGCTCAGGTAAAGGTGGTAATTTCAGGTCTGAAGCAGAAATTCGTCTGAAGTTCTCTTAAGGGTCTGAAGAAGAAACGGCTGAGTTGTTACGTATGACAATCCCTGGATCCCCTCTGATCCTGAGCTGTAATGACACAGACTTGGTTAGAGCCTTTTTATATCCCTTCATTCTCATCAACATGCCAGAGTTTCACTGAATTGATTTCTCTACCACCGGTGCCATAATCAGCCGGCCTATTTTTTCTCAGAGCGAAGCCGATGACATTCACCGTCCTTTTAAATGCGACCGGCGAAAACACAGATGTCTTTTTCACTTTTCCTACTCCACCTCTGATGTTACCCAGTTTGTCCAGCCCATCTGCATTAGCATGTTGATTAATTCCTGCTTGTTATCTGGCCTAGATGTAGTAAGGCAGTCCGGGATGGCAGGGGTAATCAGGTTGGAAGGCAGCGCTTTCTTGCATTCCCTTCCTCTGCTGCCATCCTCACATCCCAAAACTGATAGCAGGGCAGACACATCGAAGGGGATTAAGCTAATGTGATGGCAGAGCCACCTACCAGGGGCCCCCACAGGGTAATTTCAAGAGACAGGCCTTGGCATCCAGGGAATAACTTGTCAAGACCTGGTTGCAGGCTAATATTGAGGATATTAATCCTTAATGTAATGGCCTTGACTAGATTTTAGTCTTGTCTCTGTGTGCAGCTTTAAGCACAGTCATAAGTCTCTTTAATCACTGACATAAAACAGTCCCTCAAGGATTTTCCAGAGTTTTACAGTAATTATTGCGTACCAAAAATGCTTGTTTTTTCGCTGTTGCCTCTGTGAGAAATTGCCAAGCTATTTGCATATGTTCGTTGTTCATTTGCGGTTTTATGAGCTGCTGGCAGAGGAGCACTTTGTTTTGTTGCAGAAAAAAAACGTGATAAAGTGTTAAAATTAAAATCCGTGTCATTTTACAAAGGGATGTGAGGCTTGTTGAGAGGTAAAACTGCTGGAACAGGTCAGAGCTGCCTCCCTGTCAGTATCGGCTGGAAACGGTTGATAAGGTGGAAGAAAAATATGACAGAGGTGAGGTCACACATGGCTCTCTATTGGAGGGCAGCAGCTCATTGTCTTTTGGATCATTTTAATTAAAACATAAACCAAAAAATGAGAGAGAATCCATACAAAACCAGTTTAAATTCATCTCACCTTGCTGGATATCTGGATGCAACAAAGGATTAAAAAACAACACACCACTTTGCATTTTTCTTCCCCGTTAATGAAAATATGCTTAAATTATAAAAAAAAAAACCACAGAGGCAAGGTCTCACTAAAACAATGCAGGCCCTCCTCAAGGGGCTGAGTGAACACCTTCATGATGAGAGTTTATCCTTGCTTTTCCCCTCACACACAGTGTCTTGTCAGCCTCCAGCCATGTTTTGTGATATTTTTTGAACCCCCAGTGATCAGTCAAGCTACTGCAATTCCTTCTGCATTGACAGACTCTCTTTCCCTTTTCCTCAGGTCTGCTCATAGGATCTGGCTGTGCACTCTATCCGTTGGGATGGGACAGTGAGGAAGTACAGCAGACCTGCAACAACAGCTCAGACCAGTTTCAACTAGGTAAGATGTCTACCAGGCAGATGCAATACTCACATACACCTACAGCCTGTGCACAATCACGGACGATGCTTCAACCTTGACTGTGTAAATTTGTCTGTTGTTTGCTGAATGTTCTGATCCCAGAACAGATAAATCTTTGAGAAAGTTGGAAACTGGGAACAGACTTTTATATCTGGCCCTTGACGTTCTGCCTTCTTTAGGAACCAAGCCGACACAACTCTGTGGCACTGTCATATACCGAAGAGATACGATCCCATGGCATTTAAAATGTGTGATAAAAAGTCAACAAAATCTCCAGTTGCTGTCAATTTCTGAAGTGTTTTATAGCTATAAATATGTGCTGAGAATAAGCAGGAGCCTGATTTGTGCTCTGTATTCAGCCGGCATTCTCAGGACTTTCTCACAGACAGTAATATGCTACTGTATCAGACAGTAGGCAGGTACAAGAGCTATTCATACTGCAGCTGCTCTTTTATTTGATCCTAATCAAGTAGCGTTTGCTTATTATACACTGAGAAATTTATTTGCTATGGTTGTAATATTTTAATTGAAGACCTTTTATGCATTCATTAAACTGGATTGCTATAATATCTATTTATGACTGACGAAAAGGTGTGGCTTGTCACAAAACGACTAGTTAAGTCTCGACAAGTGTCCCGTATAGGGTGAGGTTTTCATTACACCTCATAATGCAAAAGTTTTGGACAAAAAACATTTGGTTCATTAACTGCAGACTATAAATATGCACAGCCAATTCTCAGGAAATCCAACCATTAGTTTTTGCCATGAATAAATGACGTGTTACACAAGGGGATGTTTTGACCCGTCAGTGGCAGCAGAGCACCACTACACAATGAATATTCCTATCACATTTCATGACAATCTGGTCAGTAGTATTTGAGATATGTAACTCTGGACAGATGGATGAACAAACTCACTGAAAGACCATCCAACATCACCATCTTTAAAAACCATCGCCAACAAGGCAAAAATAACAATTATTATTATTAAGTTACCTTGTTAACATACAAGTTGATAAATGTTAAACAGTCATCTGTGTTAAGAAATCAAATTATAGCAAAAACTGTGTTTTAGTCATTGCTGCCACTCTGTCAGCAGATAGATCAAACTATTCTTGCAGCAATTAAATCTAAACCATGTACACAGAATTCAAATTTTATTCTGATTAATTCAAATTCCTTAACAGATCATGTTAATTACTGAAATGTCAGTTCATGTCGTTAGAAGTAATCATGTGGGTTATCAGGTTTTAATTTTGTGATTTCCTCTTTGAAAGAACAGGCGCGTAGTACATATAAATTAGTGTTAACGGATGTGTTTGCATCATTGTGCCGTTCACTGCCTCCGGCATATTAAATTCGCTTGTTGAAGACGACTGCACCATAGTTATTTCAGTTTCACCTCATTCTTGGTAACTCCCTCAACAAGACTGTGCTGTTGTCCCATGAGAGCGGTGGATTTCACACAAATGATGTGTTCGTCACGAGTACTTTGAATCTCTCCTTCATGGACTCATTCATTAATCATGAAGAGAGCAGTTGGTACTTTAGTAATTCAAAGATAACTTTGAATGTAGCTGCAAAACACATTAATTGCACGTATGTTCAATGTGAAAAAGTTGGAAAAATGGTCATACAGAAGTCCACAGAACACATGAAAAATCCATGTCATTGCTTTGATCTGACATGTATTTTTCAACTGGAATACTCCCACACATGTTAACAGATAAACTACAGCCACATTTTAAAAAGAGGGGAAGCTAATTTACATTAAGTGCGACTGATGGAGAGAAATTTGCCACAGAAAATGAGACTCTGAGAGAAAAGCATTTTCAGTTTTAGCTGATGAACCCTGTTACCAGAGAAGACAATTTGATATGATTTGTTAATGAGACGCCTCCTCCTCCTCCCACCCGGCTGGTAATCAGATACTCTCCCAACATTTGATGTTTATAATGAGTTGTCTTGATGGTCATCACAGCATTCTCCAAATTTAAAATCTGATGTAGGTCATAGCCTTGTTTAATAACTCTCATAATTTCTCCTGAGGATTATAGAAAGTGCGTTTTAAGGAGGCACTTTATGTTTTAATTTGTGTTTGCATTTGGCTCAGTTTCAGCATTTTTCGCCACTGTTGTGCTTTCCAAAAGTCTGTACTGTGAGTTGGCACATACCAGACTCTCTGTTTGCAAATTAAGTTAAACTATGTTCAGTGCAATTGTTTCAACAATGCTAACTCTTTTTCACAAGAGGAAGAGAAATGTTGTAGCTTCAACAAAAATGTTAAGCACTTCACAACATTTTCTGCTCTTAACACTTACATGTTGAATCTAAGGCAAGTAGACTTATGGCTCAGTTCACACAAATAAATTGTATTTCAAATAAACATATGGATTTTAAATTAACTACTGTAGTTGGCAAATTAAATTGATTGAATTGAATTCAAATCTTGGAATCAAAAAATAACTTTTTTGTGACCGCAAACATGTATAATGGTGGAAATGTCACACCGGGATCATCATTTATTAATACAGTGAGTGTTGTTAACTCTTTTGGACGAGCGCTATGTGCACACAGGACAATACAAGTAGAGATATTAAACAAAAACATAGTTATAACCTAAGATATAACCTATTCCGACATCAGAAACAGAAAAGAGTATAGAGGAAAGGTATCGTTAAAACTGAAATGTTTTTAATCCTTTCAATATTAACATTCCAGTATTGTAGAAGTGATGTGAGATTTATAAGCTGTTTTCCTCAAAAGACTATAAATGTAGAGTAAACGGAACCGGTCTCTTCTAACGCAGATGTTCTGGTTAAGCCAAAATCAAATTAGTTGTTCCCTGGCCAAATGTTTATCTGTCCAAATTAATTGAAGTCCATTCATGGGTTTTTGGATGTACCCTGCTAACAGACGGATAGATAAAATAAAGGATGAAAATATATATTCCTGAATCCTGTGCTTTCCTCTGCAGGTACCTGCCAGATTGGCTGGGCGTATTACTGCACAGGGGCCGGAGCGGCGGCTGCCATGCTGCTGTGCACCTGGCTGTCCTGTTTCGCGGGGAAGAAGCAGAAGCAGTACCCGTACTGAAGAGAGCTTCAGAGAGACGGGGACAGGCAGAGACCTCAGGCGGTGCGATGAAAGGGAGAGGACTCTGGCTCCGTGGACTCACACCAGTACAGCACATCAGGCACCAAAGACACCAAGTCATTATGGTGCTCTGCACATCATGGGACACTACTCATCTGACAACTGCAGGGACTGTTTCATAATGCAGCACACACACATGGCTTTGAAAACTGGTTCTTCTCTTAAAAGCTGTTCTTAAATGAAAAATGTATGGACCAATCCTGTTTGTAAAATTGTTACATAACTATTTCTTTAACGAAAAGAGTATTCTCTTTTTTTTGTCTTCCTCTTCTTCAGTCATTGATGTTTATGTGATAATGTGCCCTGTGATGAAGAGAAAAGTAATATTGCTTCCTTGTTATGTGAAGTGTTTCTGTCTCCTCTTCATGCCTCATCCTTGCCTTAAACACAAACTGAAATGCAATAATCCCTATAACGTAAAGCAATCCAACATTGGCTGCCTGCTTCCTCAACTCAGCCTTTTCAGATTCCAAAAATCTAAGCATAGTTTATTTAACACATTCATAAGATATATACGTTGTGTATGATAATGTATTTTATCATATTAGCACATGTTTTGTATTCACTCTTCAAATTATTCTTTGTCGTTATTTTCATTTTGTAAATAAATGTTTATTGAAATACAGGATTTAAAGTGTTATTTCAGCCACAGGATACGCCCTGAGGTAAAGAGAACAGGCCTCCACTCACATTCCTAAAAAGCTTTCCCATGACCTCTTGATCTTGGTAGTGTTCACTACATGTGGGAGTCCTTTTACCCCAATCGATAAAAGAGGATAAAGACGGGCAGTGCTGTGAATTTAACTTTTCCCTGTTATTGATGAGGTAAATCCCGTGACTTCTAGTCAGATTATTTGCCTTTTGATCAGGTTACTCAACTTCAAAGCTGCCGATTGTTGTAGACCAAGCCTGAGATGCAGTCGTACCCTGGGACACCGAGTAGCTGTGCACCAATCAGCTTACTGTCAAAGGGTATCGTCAACCTGCCTTCATAGAGTGAATAACAATAATGGTAACCTTTTCGTAGCAATTACCACAGCTGTATGTGTGTCATCAGAGGCCCGAGCTGCACCCAGCTTTTCAGCTACTATTTTTAGTCATTTGTTCTTCTCCGTTTTTCCTCCTTTGATTAACAAACTACCCTTCAGAGATAAGTCCAAGCCCAAGTGTACAAAGTCAGCTCATTAACAATGCAGCTGTTCTCTATGTATTTGGCCCTCATTAGCATGCCCATTTTCTCACAATGCTGGCATCCCCCAGACAATGGCAACCCCCTCTCCCCATCCTCACTTGAGAAATCTCACTCTCAGTACTTGCTCTGTTTAATATCTTAGCGTGGCTCCTCCACATTCTGGTCTCTCTCTGATCTGCGGTGCTGATTGATATCACCAGCGATTGTTACAGAGTGTCAACCAGATGCCTCATCAGCAGAGGCTGACACATTGGGGTCAAGTGGGAGCGTTCCCTCCGTTATATCAGTACCCGTACCTCAGACTGACAGGGTGTACCATACAATCTGTGGTCTTGTTACTTGTGGGGGCTGATTGTCTTAAAACATGCAGAATGTGTGCTAACTGGGAGGTACAGCTGCTCTCATCAGCTGCAGAGTAAAAGGAATATTACAGCTGCTGTAACTCGTGAATTTAAGACGACCAGAGCTGCTGTTCACTGTGAGCACTTAAGAATATTTTTTTAATACTGTGAGGATTTAGACTCACCTCCATTGCATTGGGGTAGAGGCAAAAATCTCTGACAGATATGTCAAAACCTGAAAACCAAAACTGTCTGAGTGGTTCGATACCAATAAACAGAGAAAATATTTTTTTTTCTCATTTGGGTAAACTGACCTTTTAAAAGCACTTTTCAAACCTACAGGGTTTAAAGGCTTCAATGGATGGAGTCAAGAAAACAAATGCCAACTATCTAAAACTTGTGAAAAACACCAAATTTGTGCAACATCTTTCAAATATTGTTGGAGCTGGGATTATGTAAGGGAGTAAGCACAGAATCACCATTGAAGAGTTCAACCTTGGCAGCCATAGATACTTCCACATCAATTAATTCTTTCTAATTATTTTTTTTCCCTGACAGTACCCCAGTGAGATTATTACTGCCCTTAAGAGCATCTCGTCTTAAAAAAAGGTTTTGTGCTACCATAACACCAATCTCCATGAAGATATTGCATAATTGATATTGCTGCAGGATAGCAAGATAGTGAGCCATGACTGCAATCTTATAGAACCTGTATAGCAAAATAGTGGTCTGTCACCCTTCAGCTTTTTTTGTTTAAGGGAATATAGGCCTTGGTGACTGTACTGGCAGTGGAGCAAATAATAGTTATATGAAAAAGAAGAGTTAAAGTATCTGCAGCACAATAAGTAAGACAGTTACACAGTGTTTCACATGAACTAAAATGCCCAGATATTGGAGTGGTTTAGGCCAAAATCTTTGAAGTAATTCAATCTTATTGATTTAAAATAAAATCTAGCCCAAATGTTCTGTTCTTTGTTTCCTACTGTGCTTTACCAACTCCCACAGTAGTTAAAGGAACTTCCAATTAGCCGCATATGTCTGCTTTTAGAGAGATCTGACAATTATTGTGGATAAACGAACAGGGAAATTAAGGGAATTCATGATACCATACGCCAGACAAACTGCATCAGCAAAGAGGATCAGGGGCTGTTACTCAAAGCTCACAGACAGGGATATAAGGATTACAACCTAAGGTTCACTGGTTCAGCTGCAGGGATACAGAGAGGCTGCAGCTTCTAAATTAGCAGTTTGTTTGAACTCAGAAAGGGTAATCCCCTTACTTGGAGGGGGTATTTGAGTAAGAAAAAATGCCAGTCTCCTTAATATCACTGTTTACCTTTAAAAGGCCATGCACACCCACACATGTGTTTCCAGTTCTGCCTGATTGCACCTCCGCTCAGGTTCAAAGAAGGCAGAGTTATGGCGTCACTGGACTCCAGAATAGGCCTTTTTCACAGCAGCCATTTTGATGTGTCGTAGTAGGAGAAGCACAGGTAACAGTGAAAATGTTAGTGTTGGCTCAGTTCTATTCAAGTGTCCCAGTAAGCCATGATAATGATGCTGAGCCAGCGTGCAAAACACCAGGACCCTGAAACCAAACTGAACGCAGCTGTCATTCTACTCTTCACACATGTGCCTTTCCTGCGTTGACATGTCAAAATGTCTTCTGTGGAAAAAGGGCCTATGATAACATGTGCAACAAACCTAACAAGAGAGTTTAAGAGATGACAATCAAGCATAGGCTGCACATGCTCACACAGTCCTGAGTAAAGGTCTAATTAGTCTGAATAATTAAAATCACCCGCGTGGGTTTATGTGCAGGGCCTTAAATGATAAATGTGATTATCAAACCTCAGATAAATGAGGAAAAATGTAAGGATGTAGCCTGAGGTTATCAATCATCTATTTTATTATTATGTATCTATTCATCTGTGTTGCCCTCTAGTTTTATAACGTTGTTCATGTTGCACCTCTGGCCACACCCAATGAGATGTCGCAGTAGTTGCTTTATATTTGCTCTCAAAACCAACTTCAACCTGCCTCCTCTGACATCAGTAATGAAGTAAACCTGTGGGCTATATGTTTGGACCACATCATCAATAACAGATGTCTTTTTTTCATGATAGAGAAGTGTTAAACATCCCAAATGGCCTCCACGTTCGCTTACTCCTTTTACTCCCTCTTTACCACCTAATTCCATCATCTCCTCCAAGTTATTTCCTGGTAAAAGAAGAGTGGCAGTGAGGGATGGGCGGAAAGGCGCAGGAGTGAAAAAGCTTTGGTATCCTCCCACAGATGTCTTCCCTGTGTGCAGTTAGCATCAATGAAAAACTGCAAGATGCAGGATGGCATCGCCTTTCAAGCTACTTCAGTTAAAGTTTATATTCAGGCAGTAGCATTATTTCCAAGTCTGGGTGACACCTTGCTACAAAACCTTTATAGTTTTTAAAGACCAAAAATCCTTAAAAATTCCCAGAGAGCTGAAATCATACCTCTGGGCACAGTCTCAGAGAAAGAAACATTGTGAGCTTTTCAAAGCTTGCAGCGATGGCACAGTTTCAGTGCTGAATGGACTCCCTGAATCAAGTTTGGTTGCAGAATTTAGGGTTAAAGAAAAAAGAGTAAAGAGTACTCAGGAAACATAAACCCCTATAAAGATCGAACGTAACAGACAACCAACATCGTGCAAATATTTCTCGCCCCTATGGAAGACCGACTGTAATGTGAGATATATGCAGAGAAGATGCAAGAGCAGCATTCTCTGAGCTCCTATCTAAAAGTTGTCACAATACTGAGGTACTGTTCAGTGTAATCAACTCAGCTATCAACCGTCTGCAGTACAGAAGCCTCCCAGGAGAAACATGCTGAGTCTTTTATCCTTCACCAGGAGTTTGCGAGCAATGGATTCCAAATCTGCTGCTGTTTTAATGCTGTTTTAAACACTTTAAAACCTATTTTCCTGTAATGTTTTTAAAGAGATTTAAAGAGAGAGTCATGTGAGGTGCATCACCTGTCCCCAAAAAGTAGTCCCAGCTGAGCTCATCCAGGAGGCCTTTGATAAAGTTAATCCCAGCATTTTATCAGTCAAAAACAGCTATCTGGCCACTGGTATGTATCCAGTTTCAAGCAAACAGTAGTTCGGCTCCTATTTAAGAATCCAGCCATGATCCTTTAATCCTCAGTAACCATAGATCTAACTTTTAACTGCTGTTTTTGTCAATTTAGTCTGAGCCAACTGACACTGATATTGAAAAATTCTATATTTTTTAGCGACTTATTAAACTGAGACATCCCCTCGCAAAGTCAGTCTGTTTAAGAGCCGACGGAGATCACTCCACAACTTTTTATGTAAAAAATTTATTTTTAAATGAAGGGTTCAAAGCTGCAATGTGTTTCAAAATAACACTGAATGAAATATGCATTGTTAAAATGACAGCTCATAGTGACAAACCAGCTCTCCAAACAAGCTCTGATAAACCAGCTGCACGCTACCTGTCCAGCACTCATTCACATACAATGTTAACAAGCTGGTGAAAAAAGTTTAAAATTAAGCATTTGAAGAGCTAGATTTTTTTTTTATTTAGAACAAAAGAGACCAAAACACCCTTTAAATAATTCCCAGTGGTAAAATACCATGTGTTCTGCGGTACTGGTACCCCAAGTTTCTGAGGTAACTTCCTCTGCTACATTGTGTGTTCATGTGACATTTTCCTCTGGTATTTCTGTGGTAATGAGAGACTTGTGAAGAATTCTGGGACATTTACCACAGGAATGTACCACAGGTTCTGTGGTAATTTACCACATGTTCTGCATGTGGTACAATCCTGTGGTAAATGTCCCAAAATACCACACAAGTCTCTGAGAACTGGAACAGTACCACAGGAAAATACCACATGAACACAGAAAGTACAAGAGGACGCGCAGTACACGGGGTACCAGTGTAAAGTATTTAATCACAGGGACTTTTTGTGTGGAGAAAGATAAAAGAATTGTGAATATTGTGCTTACAGTCATCATGTGGCCAGAAACATGACTGCTATGGGATGAGGTCCATTACATCTTTATATGGCAATGTCCAGGCTGTGTGTGTGTCCGCTTGTTTTTGTATTCCTCGGCCTTCTAGTGGCCAGATTTCATTAATGCAGTTTTAAGATACTTTCACTTGAGAAGTATGAAATCCTCACACTGACCCAGAAAGCCATTAATAGTTTTATATAATCTTGTTACGACAGCTGTAACTCTCTTTACACAGAGTCAAAAAAAGATGTCGTCTTTCGATGTTGATTCCTGTTTTTTTTTGAGGATTTGTTCAAATGATGCTTATTTTTCCAATGATATGTCTATTTTGTAAACTTTTAGAGAAGCATTACATATTACGGTTCACCTCATCATCCCTTAAAATTAATAAGAGGCTTTTCTTCTTGAAGAGCAGTCCAATATCCAACCACACACAGGTCCGGACTTTGAGTAATTCCAGGAAGGATTGAAGCTGCTTGACATTATTAGGTAACTGATAATCATATTGTTAAGTAGTTCTCCACTTCCTGTAGGTCTGATATGTGCTGTTGAGCTCTGTGAAACTGTTGCAGAAGCTCTCGCCAGGCTAACATCCAGGATGGCGATGTCGTCCTATTTGTTCGTACATGATAAATCTGTCAGGTTTCCTCTGTGTTAGTAAACAGTAAAGAAAGAAAGGAGAAAGGAGAAAAGGCAGCCTGATCCATCCCCAAAGCCCCTGAAGGATAAAAGCATAAACTGAAGACAATGAACTGGAAAAGAGGGGACAAGGTGACAGCAGATAATTATCTGGGGATCAACATATGCTCTCAGGTTAAGAACGGCGATAAAACCTGTCATAGGACGCTCAAATGGACTTTAAAGTTTAGATAAACTTTGGATGGTCCCACAAAGTGACCTTCACCATCCACAAAGCGGCTTCACTGACACGACACAACAGATTACAGCTTTGTTTCTTTGATGTCCATCTTTAATAGCCTGATAATCAGACTGAATTGCCATTTTGTTTCAGCTCATTTATTCATTCTATATGAATCGCTGAACAATTTCAAGATGTGGGCAGTGATCCTTTGCTTTGGAATCAGGCTACATCTTTACTGTTATTTTAATAGGATAACTGAACCCAAATTCTTTCTCTTCATAGTTTTCTGTTTTCGTTATCTAATTTCTCACAGGGCGTACATTTGAAGATTTAACGCTGCCGTCTTGATTTGTCTTATGCACTAAAATGTGTCACCAGGGCAACGAGATATTAATAAAACAGTATATTGCAACAGTATCTCATAGACGTACATATACTTTTTTATATTTAACCACTAAGTTTTATATCTTTCTCTGGTATTTAATGTCGTCTCTGAATGACTTAATTATTCACCTTCTCAGGTAGTGGACTTCCAACCGTCCCCATAAAGCACCATTTGATGGCTTTTAATATAATGTAAGCTTCTCTTAAAATTATATCTGCAATACATCAAGATGTGTTAGAAGAGTTGTATTTCTCAAATATAAACCTTTAAATGGAGCTTGAAAACATTTTGTCACAGAAAGGCATTTGTGCAGAGTTTCTCTGCCTTTTTTGGCCTAATGTGAATTAGGCATACTTTGGTATTCTCTTTCAAGAAGAAGTTCTGCATCTATTATATAGAAGTAATAGTATCTTTAAAACTAACTTAATTCAAACCAGTATCAATAAATAAATCGTAGAAATCTCTAATGACCCAGTCTGTATATCAAGCAGGCCCACATGGGGGCCCTGACCCCAGGATTGAGAAATTCTACACTAGAGGCTCTTAATGTCATTCAGTTTGACTTTTTATTGCCCCACAGCTGCTGCATGTCAGTCATCTGTCATTTTTGAAGCGGCACCAACTACAAGAGAAGTGTCACAGTGTCTGACTGATTCCATATGTTATGATTCTGCAGTTGATTGCTCTCTCAGCACCACAAACACCTACGGCAATGCACGTTATAGTAATAACATGATCTTCATCTCACCCCATCACCTCACAAATGGAATATTTTGTGGTAAAAGCTCTTTAGCTCTCTCACACACACACACACGCAACTGCACAGCTTGGTCCATTGGTCTTTAATAACCAGTAATTAATGATTACATAGTTGGCCACGTGAAAAGTTCCTCACTTATCGACTGAGCAGAGTACACTCATACTAACAGCCTGACATTATTGTTCTTCACCATCTTGTTACACTTGACAGAAGGGCCAAGCTGCTATGTGGGGTTAAAGATGTGACGTAATAGTTTAGATACCAGGGATGTAAGACAAAGAACACACTCACTTTATCTGTATGAAAGTCTTATCATTAACAAAATGTGTAATATCAAAATATTTGTAAGTTTAGAAATTATTTTTGGAAATGAATTATTTGTCTCTGTACCTTATGAAAATCACCAGCTGGAGGTTGTAGTTGGCCCACTTCCTGATTTACCTCCACACTGGTCTGTCTCAACACTGTCTTGTTCTAAAGACTGTTTCTCTCAAACTGTATGAAAATACAGTCATCATCCATTTGGCAGTAGGAGCTCAACTGAGAATTGTACAGGGCTTCATCTCAAACTAAGTTAACAGAGACATGTTTTTACAGCTCTAAGAAAAGCAAAAAATGCCCATCGCATTTCCCCAAACTGCTTGTGCAGCATAATTCAGAAGCTGTAGACAAACTGTTGCACCGTGCCCAATATTTACCTCATTATTGCCATTATCTTCCTCCTGTGGAAGACTATTTGCTGATGGGTGCAACCAGAGCACTGCCAGGGAGTAAAAAAAAAGGAGGTAATGAGGCAAATATTGGACTTCTGGACCCGCTATTCAATCGTTTGGCCATGAAGCACTTGGTTTATGCTGCATGTCGATGTTATGGGAATTCTGCTGAACATTAAAGGACCATTTCAGTGCGTTTTCAAGTTTTAACTACAAAACACGTACACTTTACATTTGTGCTGACTGTTTACAAATGCATGCTGTACATTTTGTGGATACATTTTTCCTGCTGTTAGCCAGAGGTCTCTAATCATTGCTGTGTGATATGAAAATCTATTTGCAGACTCTTGAGTATGCATTATTTTTGGTCAGAACTACATTAGTTGCATTTGTGTGGAAATTGGTTTTACACGTCTGCGCAGCATTATCTCATAATGTGATTTTCATATCTTATAGATATGAATGGAAACCCATGGATGCATAGAATAGATCATATTCAAACTGAGCCATGGTTCCTAGTGACGACGCCCAGCTCACTGCGTCTGTGCTGCTTCTGGGAATGTGGGGATTTCAATCACTTTAGGAGGAATTCATGTTCTGCAATTACACACAAATTACACGTGTTGAGGCTAATTCTAATGCTTTTTACACAAAGCTTTGGCTGTTTTTAAGCATGTATTAAATCATTAATACAATTAAAATAGAGTTACTGGATTGATTCTCCACCAGAATTATATTATGAATAAATTAATTGATGTAAAAAAGAAAAGATGTCACAGTTTGCTTTCTTAAGGCACTCATGACCTCAGGATTTTTGTCCTGTGGCTCTGCATTCACACATTTGTATTTCTAAAGCTGCAGTATGGTTAGAAAATGTTGTGAAAATGATGTAAAGTGCACGTAGTTTATTGTAAACTAAATTATTCAAAGGACATGTTTCGTCCTTCAGGATTTACCTGCTCCTTTTCCCTTACGATAGATGCAGGTGATCTTCTTGTCAAGCTGGAGACACAGTTTCTGTTTTAGCTTCACGTTGCACACGATCAACTTCTCTCGTGACAGCTCAATCTCCTGCAGAGTTTAAAAAGTGAACCGCCCGAACAGGGACTTGAACCCTGGACCCTCAGATTAAAAGTCTGATGCTCTACCGACTGAGCTATCCGGGCTCTGACAGGGTGACCACGTGGGGTTTCAAAATAACTCACGTGGTAAAAATAAGAGATCTAATAGGGTAAAAATCACTTATTCTTTTCTTTTTTGTTTTTGTTAATTTCTCTTTGCAGAAGCATGAGCAAGTGAACATTTCACCTCCAGATCTGTCTAACGCTGCTCCTTTTGACCGAAAATCATTTTTACCTGTGTCACCATGAGAGACCAGGCAGACAGACACCATCAGACCACTCTCTCACAGTTTGGGGCCCCTAGATAGGGCCCCTAGATAAGGCCCCACCTATCCTCATAGAGAGGCCTGTACCGCAGCAGACCTGCAACATTAACCCGGATTACATCAGTACATTTCTTCAGATTATCTTGACAGGGGAGGAAACATGCACCAATCAGCAGAAACTCTTAACTCGATTGAATCTGATAATGAGGTAAATCCAACAGGAAGGGTAAACTACTTTTACAAAAGCAGCAGCATAATAAACGGGGTTTACAGTGTGGACATAATAACATTACATAATGCGTTCAAAAAACACATGCATACAGTAAAAGAGGGCGAACGCGTATTATGTAAGCATCTGAAAAACAAAGTACTCCAATATGCAACCATTAGACTAGTAGGGCAACTTACTGTCACATTGTTATGGTCGCTGTGCAAACACGCGAGGATCAATACGAGGTTCAGAGATTGTGATCTAGCGCCACCTGGCGGCCACAGCGCGCAGTACAGGTGCGCCTCTCCTACGTCACACAATAATAAGGAAGTAGCGGCATAATAAACAGCGCGAGCCCAGGTAGGTGTCTGTTTTCAGGGGCATCAGTCTTTTATTTAACATTTTAAATGTCTTAATGAGACTAAAACAGGTAATTGTCTCTGCCTCCACCGGCTCAGTCCGCTGCTGTAGGTTAGTTGGTTGTTTTAATTCTTTGTGGTTTCTGTTTGTGGTTTTTTAAAGCAGCTCCACATGGAGAGATACTCGGTCCAGAAGGTGATCGGTGAAGGGTCCTTCGGCCGGGCTTTGTTGGTCAGGTGTAAAAGCAGCCAGGAGAAGTATGTGGTCAAGGAAATCCAGCTGCCAAAGGTGCGTGCAAACAAAGACAGTGATGTGCAGCACTGCACCCTGCAGCCTTATCCTCACCTGAGTGGTGGGACAGGTAATTCTGCATGGTGAAAAAATAAATAAATATTAGAAATAAAATAGTGAATTAAACATAGAGAGATGTTGGATTTGCAACACGCTAAACTACTCCGCTGCACACTGTATTTGACATTCCAGGCTGTTCTTATCTTATAGCCTGGGGTGGGATATGGAAATGTTATTTGCACTGTGCTGATAACATACCAGAAGGTTTTCTACACAGAGACGCGGAGGCTGTTTGTTTTGAGTAATAGAGAATGCAATTTTCTCATTTGCATTTTTATAGAATCAGTCCAAATTGGAGAATTCGAGGAAAGAAGCCGTCCTGCTGTCCAGAATGAAACATCCTAATATTGTGGCCTTCAGGGAGGCATTTGAAGGTATTCACACACACACAACACTCCCTTTAAAACGTATTACAAGACGTCTTGGACTCTTGTGACATATAGTTAATCTTGTTTGGATTGCAGACTAGGCAATGTGATGTGTGTTTGTTCAGCTGAAGACCTGCTGTGTATTGTTATGGAGTACTGCAGTGGAGGAGACCTGCTCCAGAGGATCCAGCAACAGAAAACTACACAGTTCTGTGTTGATGATGTAGGCCTCGACTACCTGCAACTATTCTCACCATCTTATATCACTGTTTTGTTCCCCATTTTAATTTTTTCCTAATTTAAGTCCTTTTTTTTTTTTTTTCAAGATCTTGAGGTGGTTTGCTCAGATGTGTGCTGCCTCACAGCATATCCATAGTAAACGGGTTTTGCACAGAGATCTGAAGTCCAAGGTACAGTAGTCTCTAGACATTATAGTTTATAATTACTGTACATTTGTCGTCATACATAGAACAAGAAAAAGAAGCAAATAATTGAGTTTATTGGTTGAATGCATGTTGATAGAATCTCATCAGTGCGAGCGCTGTGGAGTGAAATGAACAATGATGAAATTGCTGATCGAGAAAAGATCACAACATTATCGGCCCACTAATGCATAATATCATTGTTTTGCCGCAGTTGGCTGCTTCTATTTTTGCTTCATGTTAAGTCATCACTTTTCTGTCATTTCCTTCCCCAGAACATTTTCCTGACAGATAATGGGACAATCAAGCTCGGGGACTTTGGCTCGGCGTGCGTTCTGAACAGGTACAGGAAGAGAAAGGCAACAATTTATAGTTTGCCTTTTTTAAGTTAATGCTCAGCGCTCGATTTGCCGCTGTTACATTTGGACTTTGACTAATGTTTGTAATTGTGTTGCAGCTCAAAGGCCTACGCTCATACATATGTTGGGACACCATATTATGTGGCTCCAGAAATCTGGGACAACAAGCCATACAACAACAAGAGGTACGTTACCATGTTTGTTCGGCTGGTTTCTACATTTTATATGGCATGAGATCAAATGGAAAAACAAAAGAAAACTTAATGACTTTGGATCAATGTCCACGTGGGGAAATTGGGTCATTGCAACAGGAAGTATTAATTGAGTAAAGCAAAGAATGTACACCCCCAAATATCTATACAAAAAACACATGAATTAGATTTAGACATCTGTATACACAATTCATTTTCAAAACTCGCCACATTAGTACTTTAAAAGGAAACTCTAATATCTGAGAGTGTCATTAGCCAAACAGACAGACTTTTTAATTCAATAAACTTTTCCTAAATTTCCTGGTTGCTGAGTTTTCCTTTGAGGCTTGATCTTCCATCAACATGGCTTGTGAACACAGTGCTTTTCATTAGACAGTCTTGGATGTTGGAGTGTCAATAAATGCACCAACAACGAGGAGTTTTCAAAACAGTCTGTCCCCTGCTTGTTCTCAGCTCGACAGTGATTATGTAACCCATGCGTGGGTTTACCAGTCTTGTATCTTGTTGACTGTGCCAGTACATGACGAATGTCTGGTGTGAATGAATAACCATCTCTATGTCTATGTGTTCTGCAGTGATGTGTGGTCTCTGGGCTGCGTCCTCTACGAACTCTGTACCCTGCGACACCCGGTATTCCTTCTCCCTCCTCTCTCCATGTACCATGGGTTTGACTGTGGGCCTCTCTCCAAATATTGTCAATGAATCATTGTATAAAGTAGTTCTGCTGTCATCTTATTTGCACAGTAAGATACTGCAAAGCATTGTTGTGGAATGATGGAGGCCCAGTGTCTTCAGCTGAGTTAGATTATCTGCTGTGTATGTTTTTTGTGGCTCAGATTTTGCGGTGCGGTTTGTTGTCCCGGCGATTCTCACGCCTCGTTCGTGTGTCCAGTTCCAGGCATCCAGCTGGAAGAGCCTGATCCTTAAGGTGTGTCGGGGTGCGTACCCTCCCCTCCCCAGTCACCTCCCCTACGAGCTGCAGTATTTGGTCAAGCAGATGTTTAAGACGAACCCAAAAGACAGGCCGTCCCTGCACACCATCCTGACCTCTCACCGGGTTTCCAGACTCCTGCGCACACATCTGCCCTCGCAGGTAAAAACACACCTCACCACCTTTCCTTTTAGAAGTGCAGCTCACTGCAGCTGAGCTTCCTGCAGAGCAAACGTCACTCAAGCAGTAGGACCTGAAGTGGTTTTATGGCTGCCCATCCAGCGTAACGACATACTGTCACGACATGGTGTCAAAGTGAGAATTTAAACTCTTGCACAACTTCCCCAGCTGTGGTGACCCCATGTGGAATCTGACCTTTGACAAGCTGCTGTTGGTTCAGATGGCTGCGGAGCTCATGTTATGTGTTTGATTTACTGCACTGCTTTGAATCTTTTACAGGCGATAGAGACGGAGGAACAGGGGAGGAGTGCGGGTCGGTGGAACAGAGAAGAGGGAAAGAAGGTGGCTAATCTTCTGGGAGAGAAGAGTTTATTAAAAACATCAACATTTGAAGGCCAGTCAAAGTTCACAATGTCGACATGAAAAAAACGATTTACTGCTATTATTATTCCTTGGTGCTTTTATTTCTCTCCTTGCTCTTTGGGTTTTTGTGCATGCACCGTGTACAGAATTTAATTGTAATGTCTTGTCGGAACCCTCCTGAAAAGAAGAAATGTAACAAATACTGAATCCTAAGTAACCCTTTTACCTCAGGCGTGGAGTTACCCGAAGCCCACAGTGAAAGCAGAGAGCCGGGTCCTCGAAAGCAGTGGGCCGCTCAGCCGTCAGACACTGTGGTGCAGATGTTGGCCAACGCCAGCCTCATCTCATCTGACAGCATGGCATCATCCGGCCAGACCCTCACAGGTTCCACTCATGGAAGTATGATAGCAGTGGCAGCGTCTTCACTTGCTCGTTTGTTCGAAATTGAAGTTGGGAGGATGAAATACAATATCAGAATGTATCAGGTGCATCCCTGTTTTTCCAGATGTGTCGGAAGAGCCAAAGGGCAGCAGGCAGAGGAGGCGATGGGACAGGGATCCTCCTGAGAGGCTTCTGAGTCTGTTAGAGAAGGCCCAGCTGAACAGAGCCTTCAGCACCTTTTTAATAAGCAGAGGAGGTCTGTTCATATCTCAATATGTGTTATTAAATATTTCTGTAACACCCAGCCTAATGGGAATGTGTTTTTGTTCCATTTCAGAGTCATTTCACTCTTGATAGGAACATGTCAGGTGTAGTGGATGATATAAATGGTTCTCTGTGGTGTTGTGATTTCCATTTTCAGGCGAGGACCCACTGGTGGGACCGCTCTCCCAGCCGCAGGGTGATGACACTGATGGTCCTGAGATGGAAGTGGCCGTAAATGAGGACCGGCTGCAGCCTCGCTCTGATGACGAGGACACGTAAGTAACCCTGACTTATTGCTGTATTTGGGGTCCCAAATCGAGCTTTAAAGGGCATTAGCACTGGTTGTGCATGGTGTAGCCATTTTATGTTCAAATTGGACAACATGTGCTTGGGGTCGGAATGATATGACACTCAAGGGTCAAGTTAACTTTTTTTTCAAAGTAAAAATATGTTGCCAAAAAAAAAAAGGAAGAATTATTAAATATAACTGCTTTGTAGCTCACTTTATTGAGCTTCGCAAGCAGAGAGTAAGGGCTGCACCTGGAAAAATAAACATTATTCACACTGTTTTAGTATCATTTCTATATCTGCCCTTTGATATGAACAGAAAGTTCAGCTGTAATATACAGTTTGTCCTCTTTTCACAGAGACTTTGACGAAGAATCTCCATGTGACTGGATAGATGAAGTGGAGAAAATGTTTTCAGAACACTAAAGCCTCCTTCCCTCTCAGCCTACACAATCACAAGGCTGTCATTATTAATGTTTACATTTGCTAAAAACACTAAAACTAAAACTAAAACTGTTTGCACATGCCAAAATCACTTGATGTATATGAGACCAGGTATTGCTCTTTTACATGAGGACCAATTTTTATAGCAGCTTATGTCCAAGTTTACAAAAACCCAATTAAGCTCAGGCAGTAACAGTGAGACAGTGTGTTTTTTTTATATTGTATGTTTCAAGCTCTGCACTGATCTTTGTGAACTTGATCACACTGCTGCATCAAAACGCTACAATTTCAACTGAATATTGTTCAACTTGTTGCCATGCAAACCTTTTTCACATAAAGATGTTTGAGATGTCTGCGTGTGTGCTCTGTCTCTCATTTCAATTGAACATCTGCTGTGTACTGTTCGGGTTACCAGTGACAACATTCCCAGTAGATTGAAGCCGTCTGGAAGCTCCTGTTTGGCTTGTCGGGGAAGCAGGAAATATTAGACTCAGAGCAGCTGGGTCTCCATGGGGTCACACCATTTTGATCCCGCCTGCACCTTTTGATGTCTATTTCCTCTGCAATATCAAAAGTAGACTAAACATGTTCAGTCATTGGTGTGTGTTGTCTCTTATTCTCTTGGCGAGACACTAACAACCATACGTCTGGATCCTTTAGCTGTTGTGTTATTTTTAATTTGCTGAGACCACAATAGTGCAGACACAGAGATGACAGTGCTGCTCTTTCCTACAGTAAATGGTGATTATGTACCAGTAGGTGGAGTAAAAATCTCTGATGTGAACCTTTTGTAGAGAACAGGAGTGAGGAAAGCTAGATTCTGGTTGAGATATAACTAAACCAAAACCAAACTACATTTCGAATTCTGATGTTAAGAATCAGACGTAGTGAATATATATGTGAATTGAAGGCAATATGTTTTTGGTTATTTTCACCCGGGGAGCATAAAGACATTTAATATAAGGGAACAAGTAGAGCCTGTTACTCCCTTTATTTTGCCAAATTAAAAGCTTGGAAGTGGATCATGGATTAACCACACGTTTGGCAACTATAAAACAAAGACCAAGCCTCACCCATGACAGTGTGGGCTCAACAGGATGTAGATACTACAGATCCTTGAGTCAACAAAACCATAATGATGCTGATTCACTAACAGTCACACCGGGGATGGATTATCCTGCTGCCAAAGTTCATCCAGTGACTGAAACCTCCCATTGGCTGACAGGAGGACTCTGCTACATGAGAGTCTCTTGCCAGATAACTGCCCATGATGTGTTTTTATTGAGGAAGCCCGGGGCTGCAGCTCGCCCCTTATCTTGAAGCCACACTTAATCCCTCTCCGGGGCACACACTCCAGCCCCCTTCTTTTATATTCTTTCTATGCTTCCCCTTGTACCTCCAAAGATGTCCATGTTCAGCAAAGATACAGACACAAGTGGTGTAGTATAGCTGAGCTACAACACCACCATGCCATGTGTCCTGCAGATAGGAGGGTCTCCCATCAGTGTCCATGTTGAACTAGACGGCATCTTTATAGCTCAGCCATCTAATGTAAATTGGGGAGTCTGGTGTGCTTGAATGGTGTTACAGGGATTGTGTTGTTAAGGGCTGGAATAGTTTTTTGGAGGGTTTCATCTATTGAACATCAGTACGTTTTGAGTGTCATCTGAAATCTGGACAAAGCCTTGAGCATCAAAAGTGTCAATTACTGTAAATTGGCATCAAATGCTTGGTCAGAGTCTTAGGTTCGTTAATCAGGAACATTTTCTAACTTTAAACTGAAATTTATTTAGGTAAAGTTCTTTATTTGATACTGATGCTTTGAGCGATATGGCATTTTTTGTTAAATTAAAAAAAAGATTAAAACATGTTTATGTGTTTGGCTACTCTGGTATCATATTGGAACCCATGTCCAAACTTTTAAACCAATTCCAGGTGTTGGTGACAGCTTTTCTGGTACAAAGATTCTGGTCTAAATGTAATATTTGATTTGTCATAATATTTTTTGTCCTACAATGAATAACAGCTGATGTACAGTAGGTGGTTAGAGAAATAACAAGGTTATAGTATATACAGTATAAATTTACTCTTTTTCTATGCCATATTCCAATTTCCTTGTTAATTCTTCTCTTTTTTTCTGGATTTGCCCACTGGCACTCATATAGCAAGCCAGGAAATTCTTGTGGGCCTTTTTTGGTTTGTTTGTTGGTTTGTTTTCTTTTGCTTTTCTGCAAACCACTGACATTACAGGATGTGAAACGTCTACACAAGAAAACAACATCTCACGCTATATTACAGTTTAATAAAACCACACCATAAAATCTCAGAAATGACTCTCTCAAACAAAGTCTCAACAAAAATTAAACATAAACTTAACATAGATAAGATGTATTGCAAGACTATAGTATTAGTTTGCATTAAATTGTGTGGGGTTTTTTTTGTCCACACCTCTAACTGTTGGGTCAAGTGTTCAAGACTTGGCTTGAAAAAAAAATCCTGACGGAACAATTTTATGATGTTGTATTCCAGAAAATATAGAGCCAAACACGCAGATGAACATAGGCTTCCTCTTGCAGGAAGGATGTGAAGTCGTGTCTGTTGTATCTCAATGGCTATAAACGGGTCAAAAAAGAAATTTCTCTTCGAATGAATTGCTCATCCGTGCAGCACTCCTACACAACAGTTATGAGTGTCAACAGTTGGGTCACCAGTTTGGTTGTGAGGTCAAAGGCGAAATGCAACTTTTATTTTTAATCAGTTTGACTCGTTGCACTGACTAGAACTGAGAAGTGAAATGCGCCTCAAACGCCATGTTGCAATAATACCGCTGTGATATAGCTGCTGTTTTGTTTTCTGTTGACAAGTTCAAGCGTAACCACAATGCCCTGGTGTCGGGCAGCCTCGCGTGTGAGCTGAGCAGCTTGCACGAGAGAAATCTGTGGAACTCTGGCGCACCGTCAGATGTAGCATTTCCTCTCTAGCTTTCTCTGTAACTTTTACCTCAGAGTCCTACTCATTTCAAAGCGTGCTACATCCTGTAATTCGGTATCCACTCAGTGTCACAGGGAGGTTGCATCTTTAACCGCTGCTCAGACATCTAATCTGAAGTGCTTCATTGATTTTGTTCCTGCTCATCCTTGTGACGCGATAGCAAACAATCAAGTAACTTCCCCTCTTATCAAATGATGCGCAACCTTCAGTGATGCAAGACCTTTCATTTTGTCTTTTGGTTTGCACCCCCCGACCCTCAGCTTCTGTCATCACACTTGATGAAATATTGACGCTTCTTATCTGCGACTGTCTCTGTTCACCTTTTGTCTGCCTGTCACCGTGCCTGTTTTTGTGGCCTGCTTTCTGAGCGCCCCCAGCTTCACTCAGGAAGAGCTCTGCAGATGCAAGATGACCCACTGATCTTTGTCTGGCTATTGATGCTTAGAAAGGCATTTTTCTACCAAACTCTTTCAGTTTTCTTTCTCAGACCAAACTGAATGAACCTAAGTGTTCACATTTCTACTGTTTTTTTTTTATGTTCAGCTTTATTGGTGTCTGGACTGTATTTAGGTTTTCAGTAGACATTTATAGCCTGTGTGGTATCAACCACACAGTGAGGAAAACAATGAAACCTGCTACCATGACTCACTCAGAAAAGAGAAGTGCTGTTTATTCTTTACGGGGAGCAGCTCTTCCTGTTAATAACAAAGCACTTAAGCACTGCAGTTGGGAGTCTCTTTGCAACTATAAATATGGGAGCTGTCATTGTTATGATTATTTCAAGCCCTTTGCAGTGACCCTCCATTGTCTCCTGCCAGTGTTTTGTTGCTCCGTATCAGACAATAGAGCCTGGCGAGGCCAAGCAGGGTTTGCTGTGGAGCTCCACAATTTATCAGCCACTCAAAGTAAAAAGGTCAGGAACAGTTAAATTTGGATCCCGGGTTATGTGAAGTAAGACAGTGCCAGCTCTGTGCAGGTTGTCGGGCCATTTGCAGTTTTAAACGCTGCCATTGTTTGTGCCTCACATGCTTGTTGACTCCCGATGGGCCAGTCCGCCTTAAGGCAGGGTCACAGGCTCTGCTGGCCTGCCCCTTTGCCATCCTTCCTTTGGACCAATAATAGATCAATAGCAGACAAGACAAGTCTTTTAAAGCTTTCCTGTTCTAGCTTACATGCAGTCTACTGAAATCAGCTGCTTTACAACTTTTTGGTTAAAGTAAGGAGAACATTTTAAGTAGGCATACAATTTAAGTGTATTTAAATGTGATATACAGTATGGTTGTATCTTTTTGTTTCGAATCTCATTTTGAAGTTCAGCTCATCCTTCCTTGTAGGTGCAGCAATCTAAGAAAGGCTGTACAAACTCTCCCTTTGGTAGCTCACACTGATTAAAATTGTGTGACATTGGCAGCTAAACGTTTTCAGATATCCCTGAACAAACTGTGAGTAATCTTATTGTGAAAAATTTCCATCCTATTTCTCAGAAGTATAGTATTCCTTGTTGAGCTCTTTGTTTCATTTCTGAGCTATTGCTTGCTCATCATTTCCCTGGTCCACTCATTGATCTAAACACACATCTCATCTCACAGTCGCACTTAAACTTCAGCTGCTCATGACACTTTTTTCTCTGCTATCTTATAACTGTTTGTATCCTGCAACAAGCAACACTTTGCATTGTGGTTTCGAAATTAGTCTGATTCGTTGCACTGACACGCACAGCTGGATACAGAGAAACCACATTGAACACCCCCACATTGGAGAGAGCTGCAGGCCTACAGTATAGCTTTGCTCATTAGTTAGACTTTTTTTTTTTTGTAAATATTATTATAATAAAAAAAATTGTACATATAACTATGTTATATTTGGGGTGGCCTGGCTCAGGAGGTTGAGCAGTCATCCTTTAATCGAAAGGAGCGTCGAAGTGTCCTTGAGCAAGACAATGAAACCCTATGTGCTCCTGATGAGCAGGTTGGCACCTTGCATATCCTCAGCCATCAGTGCACGAATGTGTGTGTGAATGGGTGAATGTTGGCATGTGTTGTAAAGCGCTTTATGTGGTCAGTAGACTTCTGAAAACTTCTGAAACTTCTGAATATGCAACACATGAAAAAGAATACTACAGTGATCCAGCATGAATCAAATCATTCAGTCTTGTGATTCTGTGGCACAGTTAGTACTTACATCTCATTGATCTAAAACAGTGCATACACACTGCACAAGTTCAAACAAGACAGAATGATCTATGATGAGTTAATGGTTAATGGGTTTATCAGTCATGCCACTTGGACTTTCTGAGCACATGTAACGCTGTCTGCATCACTGGAAATGTTTCACACAGCGGAGTCCAAAGAGTAGACTGTGCTGAAAATGTGGGTGTTTCAGATTTCCTGATGTGTTTTGCTGAGGCAGCCATCAGCTTCCATTCATTTCCATGTGGCATGGAAATCATTCTGTAGACTCTTTAAGCTTCTGAGTTGACTTTAAAGTTGTGTAATCGATCACAGTGAACATCAAGTCTACAGTGATTTTAATATTATGCTGTCGAGCAAAAAAATCAGTGCAGTCTAAATGTTCACTGTAATGAATTACTAAACTCGAGCAACAGATTTTTATTATATGCAGAAATTAATAGGAAAAAAAATAATAGTTAATAGTTTTGCAAAACTGTTTGTAGTAATGAGGAATACATGATTTTTTGTTAAGGAGCTAAAACTAAGCACCATGCTCCCTTAATGTGGTATTAATGGAAAACAATCTGATGTGAGATATCACTTATGGATTATCGTGCCTCTCTTGCTTGATGGTACCTCTGTGTCCAGTGGAACTACCTTGGTCTTATCTGTCTGTTACTTGGGGCTAATTATGTGTTTTTTTTGGACGAAGCAGATAACCTTGTGGGCCTCAGTGAGCCGTGTCCTTGCCACCCTGAGGCCAGAGTATCAATAAATTAGGTGTCTCTCCAGGAGTCTGGTTCAAAAGGAGTGTGGAGGTTATATTTTACCTAGAGAGTAAATAATAAGCATGATTGAGTCTTACAAAGAGCTGTGGATTTCAGACAAGAGTGGGTTGCATCACCTCACTGGGACATTAAACAGTGATTTTCAGTGGTTAATGGCGACTGAATTCTGCTGAAGAAGATAGGGAAAGTATTGTGTGGTCTTAGAGGCTCTGTAGAAATTCCTCATGGGGAACATGCTGACCTCGAGGCTGACCTGTAAGCGTCAGCTTTTATGTGTGGTTGTGCTGTGGAGTGTGCTATGGGCATTTGTTTATGAGTCCGTGCTGTAGCATTAGCGGGGCCCGGGTATCACTAATCCTGCCATGTGCACAGTGGAGCACACTGTGTAAAACTTGATAGGTGGATTCCAGCCTCCATTACAAGTTTTGCTGATAAGCTCTTTAGTTTCTGCACTGTTTAATTTTTATTTCTTTTACACATCTACACTTTTTTTTTCACTGTACAGTGAACTGCAGTAACAGCCAGCAGGAAATAAAAAGGTAGTAACTTTTTAAAATGTGACAATCTGCCCCTCTAAATTGGTCCAAAATTAAATAAACCTGTTGTATTACTAAACCAAAGTATTACATGAATTGGTTCATTTCTTCAGGAGATTTATTATGTAATTTATCTCAATAAAATATTGACTGTATGATTGTATGTATATGTATTTATAGTATAAACAGTTTTGAATCTTATAATGTGATGTTACATGCAGCAGTTTATTGCATAAACATATTACATTTTCTAAAAGTAAATTTTACAACATTTATTTAGTTTTTATATGATAATTTGCTACAAGGGTTCTTCGAAAGGACATGTGGGACATGTGGCTGTTGGGGGGTTTGACCCAGTGACCTTTCCTTTCTCTTATGAGACTGTCAGTCACGCCAGTGGGCTGTCCTCTCTGGTTAGAAGCTGTAGCTACAGGAAAGGATTAATGTGTTCACATTGGCTGGTCAGACATTGTTTAAATCCCCAGGAGTTTCCAGAGGAAGGACTCCCAGCTAAGGAGAGCCCAACCTGTCCCATCAAGCAGAACACACCTAATCATAACGTTTTTCTTGTGTGTGTCTCTGACAGACTGTAATACAATGTTCAGTCAGGCTGAAACACTCAGACTGAAGCTAATGCAGAAGATTAGATGTACTGTTGTATCTCATGTGTATGTACATTATATGTATTGGGTGTAAACACAACCGGCACAGCGCTTTAACAGAAAGGTCTGTTTCCGGGATATGAATCTGTCAACCCTAAAACATGAATGCTACAGTGTGTGTCAATATGTAAGCATGTGAAGGAGTGTGTGTGGAAATTCCCAGCTTGATTCACAGAATGGATTTAATCAGAACTGTTAACCCTTCTTCATGCCTGGACTTGTGGCAGCTCTGTTTAACTGGAAACTGCGGATGCACTTGTGAGGTATTTCAACATTTTAAATGATGTCCTCACGCACACACACACACACACACACACAGTGAAAAAAGGTAGAAACATAACATACCTGTTATTTGCTATTGATTTAAATCAAAACACTTCCAGACTACAAAATTGAGCCACAGAGCAGTCTTTTTCCATGACTCATCTGATATTGGCTCTAGGCACTTACACAGAAAGTTCTCGGCTCCTAAACTAATGTTACAAGCACCAGTTTCAGGCACAAAAAGGCTCTGAATTCTTGCCTTAAAGTAAGGAATCACCTGGTTGATGAAGAGAATAACAACGATGGGGCATTGTGCACACACACTATGTCAAATGTGGCTGAAATGTCCCAATTTCATTTCCAGACTGCATTGCTGAAATATGAGACACCAGCATGAGCTTTCCCGGCCAGAAACTTGGCTCATACATGTTTTTGTAAACATCACGGTACCCCAATGAAGGGAGTGTTTTATCAACATTCTGTTTATGCTTTCTGTTTCATTCCGAAGATGTTATGTAACCAAAAGCTGATCCAGTAAAATAACTCCTCCAGGGATTGATAAGGCCTGTTTATGGTCCGAGGCGACAGGACAGGGAGACAAGGAGGATTACATGTGACTGCTTGGTGCAGTTATTTAGCCTACCTCCCTCCTTGCAGACACTGAGCCCATTCCACTGCTGGTTATTAGTTCAGTGCTGCCTCTGATTTTACAATGAGTGAAGCTGTTGTGCTAGCACAGGCAAGATTCTATTTTTTGTTAAACCACATCCTGACAAATGATTACTTAACGCAATGTTCTCTCTACCACATTGTGTGTTTTTATTGCCTTCTCCTTGCCAGTTAGGAAACTTGTCTTGCAAGCAAGTAATCTGCCCCCCCAGAGTGTGACAAACATTTTATAGAGCGATAATAATACCTGTTTACCCCAAACCAAAGTGGGACTATAAATACCAGCGATGTGGAATGTAATTGTGTGGGAAAATAAGGCAAATCTCTTAATTGGCCTTGGCCATATCAGGATAATAATGGCCATTTCCTCCCCTAAAATTATCCTGGGAGCCATGCAGGGAAAATGGTTGATTATCTTCTGCAGAGACCCCCTTCCCCCAATATCCATTAAGCGGGACAGGCACTTCCCTTGCCATGTGATCTGGAGCTGTAGAGGGAATCTGAAGACGAGGACCTCACCCCAATCTCACCCCTTTCCCAGCCCAACTTCATCTTCCCCCGAAAGCGCACACACACTGAGGTCCCTGTTAATGGCCCAGCAGAAATTACTCCTGACACGAGTTCTCAACACACCAGAGGATCACCAGTCAGTTGGGACTGACAGAACTTCAAAGCAGCCATTAAGAGGTTCATCGGACAAAGCATGCCGGATGTACCACAGGGAGTCGCAACCTAAAGCTATAAGTTACAGGCTTGATCCAGACTTGTTTTTGTCTCCAGTAAGACTTGGAAGATGGCACTGACTGTGATGACCCTGATGTAGACGACTACTCACCCTAAACATTGTTTTGGTTTTGTGTGACCTCTTCCAGCAGTCACTTAAAAATGACTTATTCAGATGTTGTACACCTAAAGGCTGATTTATGCAGTAGATAAAACACTTGAATGTCAAACCTTCTTTGAATGTCTTTATCTTAGAGGTAGAAATGTTAACTATGCGTGATTTACATTTTCTTTGTATTACTTGTAAATTAAATTTTCACAGATCCTTGATCCATCTTATACTGGATGGCATGATGCACACTCCCATCTGAAATTACCAGAGCAATGCAGGGCAGACTGTATGTGATGACAAGCAGTGAGGCGTCTGTGTTTTCTCACCCTGCAGCCTGCTGGGAAGGAGCGGTCGGGCTGATTAGATAACTGTTGTGTATGCAGGGGAACCTACTGGGCTCATGTGAGGGATCCGACCCCTGGTACAGAGAGCTTATACACCATAAGACTGTAGTATAAACACAAGTTCAGTTTTTGATATGAGGCAATATGCTCAATGCTAAATGGGAACAGTTAAGAAACTCCTAGAAGTTACTTCAGAAATTGCGTATGAGGAAGGCGCCCGTTCATTTTCTGAAGCTTTGTGAAAATGTTTAGTAAGAACTGTATTTACTTCCTTTTTTTATTCACTCTTGGTGCAAAATTACAGTTAAAAGGTTTAGCTGATCAATGTATTTATATATCATTACTGCATGTAAACAGTGATTTCCTCTATTTGTCCCCCATGTCTCCACTGACCTTTGGCCCAGATGTATGTGCTGAATACAATTTAAAAGGGACCATGTGCAGTTTATCAGTAATCAGATATGTCATCTTACAATGACCCATCAAGATGTCTGAGAAGTCCTGAACAAGCTCAAGTTCATGATGCTCAGTAAGCACGTGGCCAAGGCGCAGCTACTCAGATGAAGATGCCGTGTTTAAGACGGTCTCCTGTGCAGATGACGTGAACTGCCTCGGTGTCAGATTGTACTTGTTTGTTTTCATAACAGCCTGGGTCTTTAACCCTGGCTCGCATGGCCTCAGAACCAGAGTTATAGGTGGGGTATGAATAAAGTGCCGCTGACTGACCTTCTGGCTATGTCAATAAAGTTAGCGCACCATGTGCTTTCTGTTATTCACTCTCACGCTGCGTTGACTCCTCACTGATGGCATATCACTTGTAAATTTGTCCACAGCAGGACAAATATTTCGCACATCTGTTTTTCTAGTAAACTGCAAACAGGACTTAGTTATGAATAGTTTTTGTAATTTGAATTTGACTTTGATGTGTCTTTTAAAATACATTTTATTAAGGGTATTATTATTTTTTTAATTATGCCATATGACATATGTAATGCTTTGTTGAGCAAAAGCATCCTGATTTACTGTGTAGCTGTAATGACTGTACTGTTGCAGAGGACCAGCCATGTGGGCGTGTTTCCATCAACACATTTTCATGCACAGTTTGAAGTACTGCATTAGAAAAGGTTGATGGAAACAGAAGAAATTAAAAAAAACATCTATTTTGCAAAAATAAAATTAGGCTTGCTTGAAGTGGTTTTGGGAGGTGGGAGGGTTAGGGTTAGAGATGGAAACACCTTTGTTGAATAAGGGGATGTACAGGATGATAAAATGGAATCCTTTTCTAGGTTAAGTTAAATATAAAAGACACTACACTGCTATTTTTCCGCTCTACCAATTGATCTACTTTTTGTTATGCATCATAATGGTATACAGTAGAATTATGCTGTTCTTGACTGTTCACGTTTAAATACAGATTTTTTTCATGTTTGTCTGAAAGTGTGAATAGTCTGTCTTTGACCGTTGTTATTAATAAAGACTTCCTCTTGTCCACCACTGGTTGCCACACAGGAAACTGGCACTCCCAGCGGGACTCAGACAGACTCCATCTGACTTTCTACTTCCACTTCTTTACCTCCTCATTTGCATACAGGACAAATATTAGAAAAGCGGTTTAGCAGTTACATGGTGCAAAGTCACACCTCTCTTTCAAAGGTTTAATGTTGCAAATAACCAAATATTATATCAACATTCTGAGTTTTAGTCACTTACGTTCAAGTTCAACATTTTAAATGATTTATTATCCAGTTTCAAAAGAAGGAAAGTATTTTCTTCATTTAAATGACAAAAGGTTCCAGGTACAATCATTTGTTTTAGACAGTATATGACTTTTATTCATTATCGTGGCATGAGTGCAGTATGTGGAATTCTGTGTCAGTGCATTTAATGGTCTATAAAGACAGTCTACAGTGAAATGCTGCCAGAACAAAACAGGCACATCTGTGACCTATTTGTGTTTCACAATAAACAACAAACAAACAAAGCCTGTACAATCTATAGCTTGATATAACTTTATGTTAATTTAATAGATACTGTTCTAAAGTTAGCACCACAACTTACCACAGAAATGTACAGGTATACAAGCACATGTAGCATTCAATATCATAACTGTCCTGCTGTTCAGTGATCACATTCCCTTCCAGGTCACTGGCAGAGTAATTGTGCTTAACACAATTACAGTATATTCCACAGGAAAACGAAATTAATAAGTAGTAATAGCAAATCCACAGATGTGTACAAAGAGTCATGTAGCAATAATACTGCAGAGCAGAAGCTGTCAATGACAGGTCCAAACATTTGCCCTGAGATAAAGGCTGAGATCAGATAATACTTCTTTGGCAGGTGCTTCATAAAGCACTCCAGAAAGAAATCCATTCCCATTGGAGGTTTGTTTTCCTTTGTAAGGATGGATTTCAATATCTTACATGCTGAGTGTAGCAACCTCACCATCACACTGAAGACTCATTGTGGAAGACTTTAGCTTTGAGAGTCCTCAGGCTGCACTGCAGGTCGGAGCTGGTCTCTGACTGCAGGGCCTCGGAGAACTTGACGTCATACGAACGGGGTGTGAGAGATTTCTTCTTCATCGAGTTCTGGATGGTCTCCGAGGTGAAGTAGTAAACAATGGGATCAAAGCAGCAGTTGGACACAGCAATGCAGAGGGCTATTGGGTAGATCGTTCGGACCACCGACTCCACATAGCAGCCTTTTAAAGTTTTAGTGCGGACCAGAGCATAAAAAACCAAGTTTACATTGTAAGGGATGAAGCAAAAACAAAAAATAAAGAGGTGCACAATTACCATGCGCAGGATCTTTTTTTTGTTCAGCTTCCCCCCACGACTGATGGTTTGGGGGCGACGCAGGGTCTGCAGCACCATGATGGAACAACATACGTTGAGTAGAAGCGGGATGATGAAGCCCACTGTCTCTATGAAGATCACCACCTTAGACAGGTGAGATTTCCACTGCTTGGAGGAGAAGTTCTCAAAGCAGAAAATGGAGTTATTCTTGTTGTTCTCACGCGAGGTGGTCTCCAACATGAACCCTGTGGGCAGACTCCCTGACAGCACGAGCACCCACACAGCAACACACACTATCTTAGCATTGCGCTTGGTCCTAAGCGTCCTTGAGCGAAAAGGGTACACAATGGCTAAAAAGCGATCCACACTAATGCAGGTGAGAAAGAGCATGCTGCCATACATGTTGGTGTAGAACAGCGAGACGGAGACCTTGCAGAGCGTGCTTCCAAAAGGCCAGTTCCGGTTGATGAAGTAGAAGACCCTCAGAGGCAGCGTGAAGACAAACAGCAGGTCAGACACTACCAAATTCATCATGTAGGTCGTGGTCTCGTTCTTCAGCTTCAGAGAGCAGGTGAATATGTAAATGGCCACAACATTGGTGATCAGTCCCACCACAAACACAATGCTGAAGATCGTACTGTACAATGGGTATTTGAATGAATCATTCTTGGCGCAGGTAGAGTTGTTTGCTGAGTTATTTACAGTCAGTGGCTGGCTGAAATTGTCAGTCGGGAGGGTATTGTTGTACATTCTGAAAGACAAAGAGTGCAGGGATGCGGGGTGTCTGTTATGTAATAGCTATATAACGAAAGGGCTGCCCTGAACAATGAATTCACCATGAATGGAGAGTAAAGCATACAACAGTACTAAGGCAGGATACATTGAAAAACACTCTGTCTTCTGATAATTCAGGCCATTGGAATAAAGGTTTCTTTCCAAGCCAACTGTCCATGTTAGAGAGAACTGCTGCACATGGTCAACATGATTCCCTCCTCTGCCTCGATGTAGTTATTTTGGGGGTTACCTCATGTTCAAAAGACCCCTCCCAGAGGACAGAGATTCAGGCTGGAGTGTCCTCCCCTCCCCCTGCCTTGTCTCTCCACCAGGCTGCACCCCACAAGTTGCAGGCTGAGCTTTACTTACTCAGATGAACCATTCACACAGAATGTGTCCCCTTTTCAATCAAGAAAGTCCTCAACCACCACGGGCTGCTGAGTCCACAAAAGGAATGACAGTTAATCCAAATCCAGGTCCGTTAGAGCGATGCCCTCATGGCAAAATCTCTTCTCTTTGTCCAAACTCAGTCCGGTGTTTGTCTCCTTTTCAGTCCTTTTCAGTTCCAAAGCAGCAAAGTTGTCATTAGCTTTCCACCTCTCACAAGGTCCTGGCCACAAACCATCAGGCTTCTTCCCAGGAGCAGAGCTGAAGCTTGAGTTGAGCCCCTGCTCTCCGTGTGTCACAATGTGAGTGTGTTTCACTATTTGTCCTCAGGGTTGGTTTCCTGTCCCCCCCCCCCCCTTTCTTTCTCTTTCTCCTTACTAACTGACTGAGTCACTCAGTATCTACTTCTCTCTCTCTCTCTTCTCAGTTTGTCTCTCCCTCTGACAGCCTCACAAGCTCAGCAAGCATCACGTTCAGACAGATCTACTTCTCCTTTGTGCAGGTATCACAGACAGTTTTTGTACTTTGACTGGAAGGGAGAGCAGCTGTAGTAACGCCTCCCACTGCCGCCCGTCTAACTCCTCCTACTCCTTTGTCTGCTCTTACAGTTAAAGGACGAATCAACCCATACAGCTCTGTATTGTGAGGGAATTCAGTGCTCAGAATTAGCTGGAACACGGTCAGTATTGTATAAACACGTCCTGATTCATGGATATACATTAAAATAAATGTTTAGAGCTATTCTTACTTGAGCAGTAAGTAAGCTAAAGTTAAAAGTTAAAATTGAATATTTAGTGTTATACCACCAATATCGGGCTTATTATAAAGCCAGTATCAACTACAGTTAAATCATTTTCAATAAACCATTTTATTTTCTACAAATAAAGTTTTAGATATTAAAACATAATAAGTGCTTCAAGTTGCATTATGAGTTGAAACATAACTTTAACTTTTCTTTTACTTTGTAACATTTATTTAGCAGTTTTAGTTGCAAGTTACTTTGCAGATCAGATTATTATATATTTGACCTATGGTGAGCTTATACAATACAATACATTGCTATAAATTAATTTTCCCAACAGCATATAAATTAAAACGAACTCCGCCTCAATCAGCTGCATTATAAAATGCTCCTTACACATTTATGCATGACTAACAATTGTCCGATTATTTGGTACTTGGTAATAATATAAAGAACTGACAGGAGCCAGTCTTCTGCATACGTTTTGACACTTTAAGTACATTTGACTGCTATTACTTATGTACTTTCACTTAAGTAACATTTTAAATGTAAGACTTGCTATTATTACATATGTAAAGACTCTTCCATTACTGTACAGCATGACAGAGATGAAAACAATCCAGGTGATATTGATCTTTAAATAGATTTCAGTTTGAATAGTTTTTTTCCTGATCAGTCAAGCTGTTAATGAAGACAGGAGGTCAAAAGGGCCTGAGAAGATCAGTAAAACCCTGCAAGTGCCTGAGGTGACTGCCTCCACAGGTCTGATGGGAGTTAAAAGAAAATTTAACTGTATCCTTGTTTTTGACAGCTTGTGTGGGCAGCAGCTCTGCTAAAGAACAGAGTTTTATTCTGCAAGGGCCATTGGTAAATGAAACAAAACAGAAAGCTTCCTCTGTTCAGCCCTTGTCAGTACATGCCCACAACTCTCTCCTCTCAGCACTCGGTGAAATAGAATTCAAGTTCTTCTGTAGTAGAAACTTCCCACTTGGCAGTCAGTAAAAAACATTGGGGCCTTTGTTGTGAGCGAAGTAGCTTAGCAAGGAGGAATGTGAAGTTTATAAATAATTAGTCTCAGACAACTTGAAAGTGCCCTCAGCTCCTTGATCGGCAGTATACTGAGTGAAAACTGCAAATAGTTTGGGTTGAGTGTATTGGTTTGCGGTTACTGTGTCAAACAGGACATGCACTACCTGGTTGGCTTTCCTGTCGGTAAGCAAATGCTTGTCTGGCAGATACAAACCAGTGTATTTCTGCCAAATCCACATTTTGCACTTCACATGTGAATAATAAAAACACACACAAGATAAGAGAACTGGTTCAGCTGTGTGTTATCGGTTATAATAATATTTCCCAATTTGGAACTGACTCCAGGGATACAAACATATGTGTTCTCGCTTAGGAACATGCCGCTAATCCAAAAATGGTTCATTTATGACTTCACAGAGTTACCAACAATAGCCAAACAAATAAAGGAAAATCTTGCAGAGAATCAAAGAGACAGTGGGTGTTTTATGGCCAGTGTGCCTCTCTTTGTCAGTCCACCACAAAATAAACATCATCAAGGGTAGAGTAAAATGTTCAAGAAAATAGAAAAACCTGTACTATTGTCTTTCACTCGCAAAATAGTTCCATCCAGCACATAAAAACAAGCTCTTCACATGCAAGTATGTGGTTGCTAAACAAAAACATGTGCCTGGAATCCCTGGACTGTTACATTTCTCACAATGCCAGGAAACTGTCTGGCACCCCAAGGCCAAGACTGAAGGCTTTCAAATGCAGGAAAATACATGAGAAACATAGTAGGTGACATAATATTGTTGCCTTAGGACCATCAGCGGCTGTCAGAAGTGTATCCAGACATGGGTTCGAAATCTGACTTAAAACCAGACAAATAAGAAACCCCAATGAATGAGTTAACATCAATTCAACTTTACACTAAAGGTTTGTGAGTCAACATTGACTTTGTTAATGTTACTTATGAACTGAGAACACACTTGAGACCCAAAGCAGAAGAGTTTTGTCGGGTGGAAGCGACAGACCACACTTAGATGGTTATATCGAATTTATCTATTGACACATCCAATCAGCCTGGAGCACATTTGAGTCATGAGACCAATACAGCTGGTTAAATGTGCGGTAAATGCATAAAGAAACAAAAATGCTCAGCAAAAGCGAGAGTTGGGTTCTCTTTGGGTTTGTCACTCTTTGACCTCTTTGATATTACACAGTCATTCAGTATCAGTTTAAACATGCATTGTTCTATGCAGCTACAGCTAAATAAATAGTGTTAATTAGTGAACATAAGATGTGCTGGTAGGTGGTTCTACTGGTTTGTTAATTTTGGACAGAGTTTCCTTCTGTTCCCCAGTCTTTGTGCCAAGCTAAGCTAAGCTCACAGGGTACAAGGGGTAGCTTCCTATTTAAGGTGCAGACACAAGAGTGGTGTCAGTTCTCACTCTTGCCAAGGAAGCAATGACAGTATTTCCTAAAATGTTGACCTTTGAATTTATATACAAAGCAAGTCGTTACTTCACTTCACTTTAGTGGAATACATGTGACATATCACACAGTAAACAGTAATCACAATATTCATATAAGCTAAGTAATGTGAGGTCGATGTATCACATCTTAACATGTCATTAAATCTGATGAAGCATAATGACTTGTTTAAAACCCATAAAAAGCTTGGACTTTAGACCTCCATGTGACTTTCAAAACAATGACTTAATCCTATCGCTTGAAGAAGTGTCTAAGATAAGACATCCTTCAGTATCAAAACTCATTGTCTTTGATCACTGCAACGTGAAAAATGAGCAGCCCAAATAAAAACTGCAAAACAAATGTCTAACTTGGCAAAAGGACGTCCTGGACCACGGACAGCTTCACTGCGGCTCAAAGGGCTTTCGGCTCATTCTCTCATGTTCACCTTGGAAACAGAGGCCGCACAAATGTTGTGCTGGTGTCCATAAACAGAAAAACAACAAGTGAAACTGGCACAACCTGACAGAACTGCAGTCAATACACAAACCACTGAGGCCATGGAAGGGGTTCCAGGACTGCAACAGCAACAAAAAGTCTCACGCATCTTTCTGTGAGAATTAAAAAATGAAAATGTAAGGTACTGTTTCACCAAAGAGAATAAAAACTTTGATGCCAGTGGTCTAGATGATTAATGAGATTTTATCATCTTTATCTTAATCTTCTCTTTGGAAAAAGTGTTTGGTTGCACCTACAGTTTAATTTAAGACAAAATGAAAACAAAACCAGAGGCCTGACATTTGAAAAAACACGTCTGCTGAGGGTAGTTTGAAGGTCAGTGTGCTACCACACACTGCCTTATCAACTTGAAGCTTTTGACTGCCTTGTAAAACAAATATTCCCCACCCACACATACTTCATCCCCCCCCTCCTGCTGACTGCAAATACAGTATGATGTGAAGCTTTTTTACTGCATGTCAACACTTTTTACCCATGCTCTCACGTGAGCCATGGTGTCGGCTCTAGGTGTCAATGTTTGTGTGTGTGTGTGTGTCTATGCAACTCAGCACCAGAAAGACTTGGTGAAACACTTACACACAAAAGTAGATGCCAGTCAGTGACAAGTGAACAAATCTGAACCAGTAGCCTAACTAATGATTTTGGACTACAGTAGTGGTGTCAGATTCAGCACACAGTGTTGCATGTAAGGAAATGGTATGCACCTTAAACCAAAAGTCTTAGGTTAAGCTCTGCTTCACTGAAAATCAACATGAACAGGGTCGTCCAGTTTCCCAGCACCACCGGCTCAAACACCATGTTTGGAATTTAAAAACCTTGACTGCCGTTCCCTTTTTGTGGATATGGCTTGGTTTATATGAAATGAGCAATTCTTCACTGACCAGAAATAGCCATGCAGATGGTTCCAGTTCCCCGCTTCACCATTCATTTACATTTTTCACTGCATACTGTTATCCTGAGTGAGCTTACTGTTAGACCACTGATTTTAATTTTGTCTCTAAATAGCTATGCAGAATGGTATTTAAGTTATTTCTGAGGGAAAGACGAGCCAGCTGATATTTGTACAGGTTTCACAGATACTGCAGTATGAAACTGAATAGAAAAAGTGAACTAAGATATTATTGCAGCCAGAAGTTGGTGTGCTAGACGGATGTGGTGTTATCATTCTGTACTAATCTATAAGCGATGAGTAGAGGAGCCTACCACAGGGAGCCACATACTGGTGGTAAGAAAAGCCAAAGAAACCTAACTGTAAAAACAGCCTGTTAACCAGATGAGGTGCAGTTTTATTTTATTTAAACACCAACTTCCTGCATATTAAAGCATCAACAGAGAGGCTGATGCTTTATTTTTAGCCCAGACTAAACTACCCCTCAAAGCAGAAATACTGTAAGCTATTCTTTATCTCCAATTACAGAACATGACAGTACTTAAGTAGTTGTACTTTACTTGAGCATTTCCATTTTATGCTACTTCACAATTCTACTACTTTACCACATTTCCGAGGGAAATATTGGACTACCATAAACTACCCAACTTCATGTTAAATTGTTAAAGTTAACTCCAAGCTGAGCAGGTAAAACATTAAAATGTTTATTACATATGAATGTTGCTGTGAATACTCTCAATTAATGGATCAAAATACTTCTTTCACCACCTGTTTTTCTTTCTTTTTTTTGAAAATCAAAGGCCTTTATTGTGCCCAAATTAATTCATAATTTAGATCACACTTTGTCACAGTATAGGGGCATTTGTAGCCTACTTGGCAGAGTGCCAGTTACTGTTGGCAGCTGTGCACACTTCCTCCTATTCCATGTAAAACCGTTGTGTGTCAGTTAGGTTGAGTAATTTTCTGTGACAATGCACGTATGTTTAGTCTTGGGCTTTATCCATATAATAACATATTAACTTGACTGACTGCCAAATTCTGCATATTATACTATTAAAAGGCCCCTTTTCACACACAATACAGTGAAAGGATAACTGAAAGGTAACTGTAATGCATAATTTAAGGAAATAAAAAGCCACTCTTCCGTGCACCTAGCAAAGTGTTGTAGATAAGACCAATAAGTTTTAAACATGTTTCAATTTCCGCATACAGTCTGCCGGCTCACCAGGGAACCTTACACCTAATAGCCTTCTACTGTATAACACAGTGGGCTTATCCTCAAAGCCATATGCACATAAATTCAACATAATTTGTTTTGGGAGTAGCCATTAGACCAAACCAAGTAACTGAATTATCGTCTGTGAGCTGCTGGTCTGGTTTTCATCACAATATGCCCAAACATACTGTCTGTTAGGACTCGGCTTGTAATGTTCTATATGAGACTGTAAGAAAGCAAAATCAACACATTATTCTCAAAAAGTCTCAAAATAACTATAATAATAATAATAGCTTATCTTGTAAATAAAAACAAGCATGTAGGTAGAACAACAGGAGCATCTGCTTGCAGAGAAACTGAAAATGTGTCTTTTAGATCTCATCGCACAGTTGTGAGATTGTATTACATCATGCACATGTTCAAATCATTGCCTCCACTTGACATGACACTAGCTATATTTTACGAGTTGTGTATTAAGTATTATGTGTCTTTTAAACACATTTTCTTAATTTTCTTGCCTTTCACTCATCGGACAGGGTGGCACATTACTTCATGTCAAATATTTACTGGGTTACATGCCTGCATATGCAGTGAAGTGAAGAGTTGGAAAAGCACTTGATGGCAGAGTGAGGCATGTGTGAAAACCTCACCATGTACTGTGGTAACTCAGCAGGCTTTCAGCACAGAAATTCACGGGTATGAAAAGATATTCAAGTGCGACACACTGCCCCCTGATGGCTTAGAGCTGCTGTTGGTGAAACAGTTATCCCAGTCTATGTGTTTGTAGCTTGTAGATGTATATTGAATATTTTTTTTCAGTATTTTACATTATGTATACATGCATGTCAAGACTGTTAATTATTCCATAACAGACGACCACTCATAGAAATTACACATACATCAAATTATGTAGTTATTCATTTTAATACATTTTAAGGTTATCAAATGTTACCATTAGTGCCACGGTCAGCAGCTTACAATGTTTTCCATACAAAATGAGAATACAGGCATTTTTAGTAATTATCAAAATGTTCCAAAAAACACAATTGGCTTGTTAAAAGTAAAAGCATTTCTGTACATTTTATTTAGATGGTTTTAGGGAAGTTAAAGTGGAATCATCTGGTAACTACATTTATAGACCTTGTGGTCCTATATGAGACTTGGGCTACAGTCGACACAGTCAGTTCACAATTAACCAGCATTATTTTGTTATCACAAGTGCTATCAGGGGAGAGATATAAAGAAAGAAACACGTGTAAAAAGAACAAGAAATTTGCTGCCAACATATAAACAATTTAAAAAACAATAAACAACCAAACTTTTGTAAACATACCAAATTGCAATGAAACACAACTGTAAAAGCAGCTGCACTTACAGTGTAACATCACTGACAGGCTACACAGGAATCAATATGCTTGTGTAAATCAGACGCCAGCTGCTCAGAAAGGGTTAGTCTGGACACAAGTAAACATGCAGTAGGATGTCCTTATCTCTCGTAAAGTGTAACTGACTGCACCTTTCCTATCAGTCTGCGGATGGTGGCCACTAACTGTCCACAGAAAAGTGCAAATATTAGTCAATACAAACATCAAAGAGTAACCATACGTTTGGATGGCAAAGGTGCTAAATTTTACATGGACTTACTCAAGAAAACAGATTTTCTCACTGATCGGATACAAATTATAATTGTTCAGGGAAAAAAAAAAAAAGGTGTGAAATGTAAGTTGCAGTTTTCTAAAACAGAAGAACAGCTTGCAAGCTTTTCCTCAAATACTACTTCTCAATCCAGAAAGTTTGAGAATCAAGGCTTCAAAGAAAAGCAGCACAATGTGAAGGGTCAATTCATGGCTGACTTGTGTTTTGCTGATCACTTACTGATCAGGCATAATGTACTTCAGTATGATATATGCATTGATAATTATTTTTACTAACTGATAAAGGGCAGTGTAATGAAAAACTTACTTATACCACAGTGCCAAACCCTTATATTACAAAGCATTTTCAGGCGTCCTGTCTGAGCTGGTTGTTACTGTGAGGCGAGCCCCTGCACCCCATTGTCTGTTGACTAGCTCAGACAAACAAATCAGACACCAAATCAGCCAAGGATATTGTCAGTAACACAAAGACGACAGAAAGACGAGCACTGTGGAACATCTTTCTATTCGGCCTCTGCCTCTCCAGTGTTGAAATCCCCAGCGACGAGGCTCTGAAGTACTGATGAGCCTGGTGTTTACTTTGGTTTAGGGTCGACTCTCAGGACCTCAGTGAGCTTAAACCTCATCGTGTTGACTCCCTCACTACAGGGGCGCTCTAGTCAGTTTTTGAAGGCCCCGTAGCGGCTGGCTTTACTAATGAAGTTCTTGAGCAGGTCATGGTCCATGTCTGCAAAGGCCTGGGTCTGCGTGACAGCTGTTAGGTGGTTGACGCAAAACTTGAAGCAGAACTCCTCCAGGTCCTAAAAATGAAGAGGGCTGTCTGATCAGTGCTGAGGAGTACAACTGACTAGCTATTGAGAAGGCCCCCACCACCATGGTGTTTGAGGTGTGTCAGGGGCTATAAGCTTACCCGCGCCTCATACTTGACAGCAGCAGAGAGCAGAGTGATGGCGTTCTCCTCAGAAATGCCCCTCTTGATCGTTTCCTGGCACAGCCTCTTCAGCCTCGTCTCTCTGTAGAACGTGGCCAAGTCGAGCAACCCTGCACGCACAAGAACAACACACAGGTGAATGTGTTCAGGACTTCTGCGCTGACTTGTTTCAAAGCTTTCTTGGGCTCCCAGCGTGAAAAGGACCGTGGTCCATGTCTGAGCTTACCAACAGCATCCTCTGGTGGCAGGTTGATAGTGTCCGTGTAGAGGTACTCCAGGAAGGCTCGGTACACCAGGTATGAGAACTGGTGAATTTCTATGGCGTCCTCATCGGTTTCATTCAGCAGCGCACGAAAATGCTCACACCTGGAGAGGGAAGAAAGGGAGCTGACTACTCGTGTGACATGGTAAAAGTTTAGTAATGCATGTAAAACAAGGACAACAGTGGCTGCCTTTGAAGACGGAACAATGTCTGCAAAAACCTAATATATAAATCCTTCAGAAGTAACATGAAGTATACATGATTAGTAGGTAAGCAGTCCTTTCAAATGCAAACAGGCCCACTGAGAAATATTTCTCTATTTCTATTCATTTGTTCTCAATGTTTTGCCAATTACTATAGTCCACAGAATTTTTCTGTATTTATACTTTATGGCCCGCTGCCCAATTTCAATTACTTCCAATCTCTACTGGCTAAAAACACTGCCGTAATTTCTTCTTAGGACACGGTTGAACAAACAACTGAGTCTTCATTCTCTAAGTGCATCTCAAATGTATCATTTGCATGTGATCTTGCCAAAACAGAAGTTTTGCACCGTTGCACATTCGCGTGAGCGTCTGCACTAAGGTTGACGTCGACGACACTCTGTCTCCTTCCTACTGACCATGCAAAAGAGCAAGGGACTGGAATGCAGATACTTTCTGTCCAAGTGTGGTTATAAAAAGGAAAGCGGAAAACAATAGGTCTGTCTTTGCTTCCCCCTGACATTAACAGGAAAGACGGGAAAACACTGTCTAACAGATGGAGTTTAAATATAGGCAACACAGCATTGCACATGTTATTAACATATTAACATATGTTAAATACATAATCACAGAAAGATGGCTCAGTGTTTTTGCTGTCACGGTGGCTGCACAATTAAGATAATGATTTGTTTGTCTTTGATTTTATGTTTCTATAATTAAACAATAACACAATTCTGAAACATCAAAGTGTGTTTCTGTCCATCGGTGTACTGCACTGGGATTTACAAAGCGCCTTCATTACTCATGACCAAGCACAACCTCTGAATGTCAAAAATACACTCATGTGACCAGAATGAAAGTCAGGAGTGAGAAGCAGGCTGCTCTGGTGAGGAAGAAGAGAAAATAATGTCTTAAAAGTCAAGCCGAGAAGAAAAGAGTGTGGCGCCACATCAGAGCAGAAAACCAGAGTACACTGTTTCAGTTCCTATATTAAATTATGTGCGTGAGCAAGTACAGCTCAGATGCTTTGCACACATTGTACACCTCACCAGACACACACCAGCTACTCAAAACATCATGTGATTGGAACAGTGAATAACTGCGTTGTTTTGGTTAGTTTTTCTAGACCTCCTTTTACTTCTTTTTGCAAAAAGTTAATATTTAAAGTGGCAACAGACAGCTTTTCAACTTTCCCCCTTGTGACACCCCCCTGTTGTTTGCGCAGCTGTCACAAAAGACAACCGGATTGCCCCAAATGTTCAACCATCCACTTGCTTATCAACTCCTTGATCGTGGACAAAATAAAGTAACTTTCAACACTGCTTATTTTAGAAAGGCCACCACAAGAAAACAAGAAACAACCGTAAGAATCCCAATTTGAACTAGAATCCCTGATCTCAGGGCTGTGATAAAGTCAGAAATAAACATCCGGTAGTATTAAGAAGTTGTGTTACTTACTGAGCAAGTAAAGAGAATGCCTTATGCCGTAAATTGAGCCTTAATTTTTCCGGGAAAAATGGTGCCCGGTGGCAGACAGAATTGCATAGTGAAAGCGAAGCTTATAGGGAACCCACCTAAATGCAGATGGTGTCATTATTCTGTAGCCTTTACACTGTGCAATCAACATTTAATTGGTAATGACAAGTCAAAGCAAAAAAGTTGTCTATTGTCACTTTAAGTAAACTAAAGGTGAGAAAACAAACATTTGTGATTTTTGCCTATTTGCAAAATAATCCTAATAACCAAGAAGCACTCGTTCACATTTTCACTTTGCATGTTTTCTGTACCTGATTTTTAGCAGGGCTTTGTGAACATGGATACACTTCCCATCAACCAAGAATTTCAGGTCTGAAATCTCTGGGCTGTCAAACTCCTTCTTTAAAGACTGGGCAACAGTCAGGTAGTCATCGCCATCTGGCAAAAATGAAGAAAAGAAGTTATTTGTTTTTTTAAAAAGGAAGAAATGAATAATGTTTTTTTCTGATAAATGAGGTCTGTCTATGTGTTAAAAGATTTGTTATTTGCTATTTTACAGTACTAAAACAACTGACTTATTTCACGGGAAATATACAGCACACCTTTGTACAGTGTACAAAAGCAAATTCTTCTATCAAAATCCCATAAATTAAAAAAATTATGCCGTTAGTATCCACAGATATGATTTTCTCTAGTATACTAGACTCTAGGGAATAACAAATTTAATTGGAGTCACTATTTGTTGCTCTAGCACTACAGTTGAACAGATTGCACTTATGAGAGCACTGATGATTTCAGTGGCCTGTTAGTTAAACAGAGGGATGTCATTAACTTAACAAAACATAAAGCAAACAAAAAGTGGCTCTCAAAGTGACATGTTTATGCTCCTGAGTTTGAGTTGAGTTCAAATGAGATCAATCGGTAAACACACCATTGTTTGATGTGGACAGGAAACAGAGTTTCCTGTTTATTTCTCAGATCACTTCCAGGTATGTGTACCCTTGACAAGCAAATATGCACGCTGTATGTCTGACTAGTCACAGGGTAGATGGGACAATGTAAAATGATTAACAAAAAAACCCTTAATCCTTAATTATTGAGGATGTCTGAGTCACAGGGCTCTTCCTCAGGTTTAGAAATCTTTACGTTCCTATGACACTCTTACCTACTGAGAGGAGGTGCCATGTGACTGCTGGTGTGGCGAAGCAGGCAAACACGTCGTCTGTGCTGCTGAAATGGGTGAGGTAGGGGCTGGCCACAGCCTGACCTCGACACTGACCCCACATCAGAACCTGCCCACTCTGGGTCTTGGCCGCTGACGTGTGGCTGGTGTGACATGCAGCCACCTCCACCATCCTAGTGACAAAAACAGAATTGAAACCTTACAGTACTAGCCTTCTTATGCAGACAGGCAGAGAGGTATCCTGCTAATTTAAGCCAGGAAAAAAAACAAAGCACTAACCTCTCCTTGTCTGTGTTTATTAGAGTTGGTAGAGCTTGGTTACTCTTATTGCCTGTTCCCAACTGCCCATACGAGTTGGCTCCCCAGGAGTAAACTAACCCCTCGTCTGTAAGTGCCAATGTGTGAGCATATCCACAGGCAACCTGTACATGGAAGGGAGAGTGTAATTAAGCTGAATGTTAGCTGAAATAAATAATAATAAAACACAGCTTTATGAGATTTATATTTCTTACCTGGACGATGTTGACACCTTGGAGGGCAGCGATCCTGCATGGCGTCTGCTGATTTCCATTGTTGCCCAAACCTAGCTGCCCATTGCAATTGTAGCCCCAACCATAGATCTACAAATGGGAGACATTCATGGACACACTATATCAAGGCATTGGTGGGGGATGGTGCTCTCTGTTTTGGGCTAATTGTTTTCAGCTTCTATTAGCTTTTATCTGCATATATTGTAAATACTTTTAGTGGCTATATGTAGATACTGAGATGTCCCCATTAAAACTATTAATTTACTGTAAACTGCAATGTACACGGTCTTCTTGGTGGAGAAAACATAGCAAATTTTTTGATCTTAAATGTGCAAATTTAATTTGTGAGCATCTTACATTTAGGTGTGATACACATTTGCATTAGCCAATCCCCTTAAAAAAAGAAGTAAGGGGCTGATGCCCAAAAAGCTGAACTACTGAGAGCATTGATTCATGCTAAACATCTGCAGATTGAGGTGACCCATTACCTCTCCATTGTCCAGTACAGCCATAGAGCAGAGCTGACCACAGGCTATGTTAACCACCACTTTGTTCTGCAGGCAGCTGCTGACTCGGCGTGGTGTCGGCTGGTTGGCGGTGGACCCTGAACCTACTTGGCCCGAGTTGTTGTAGCCCCATGCGTACACCTGAACACAGAAATAAATGTTCACCGTCCGAAGAAATAGATTAAGCAGAAAGAAAGTCAAGAAAGAGAACGACTGATAATAATAAGTTACCTCTCCATCAGTTGTGAGGGCAATAGTGTGGTGGGAGCCACAGGCCACCTCTGTCACTCTCTTGCTGAGGAGGTTGGTGGACACGAGGGCAGGGGTCAGTCCGTGGTTGGTGGTCCCATTGCCCAGCTGGCTGTAGCCATTGTGGCCCCAGGCAAACACCTCTCCATCTACACAGCAGCCAGCAAACTTTCATTTATGTTGTCCCAGTGGTTAATGTTTCATTTCTTTGATAAGAAGCAGTGGACTGTGCTTTGATTTAGCAGCAGAGTAAAGACATGTGGATAAAAGGCTCATTACGTGTGAACAAGAGTAGCCTCATTACCAAAAGTGTAAACTAATCTAAAATTAAAACCTGCTATCAGTCTGAAATAAACTGACAGGTCCTTTAATAGAGGAACTGACACTAGACAACATATAAATCAGTGTTTGGAATGTCTACTGATGCTGTTAAAGATTAGTTTACACCACTAACCGGAGTAAAACAAACTATATTTTGACATCTGGTTGGTTGGGAAACAAAATTATTTCCCACCTATCTTACAATTACATCATGTATGTGAATGTAACTCTAATTTCTATAGTCAAGCACCGATGGGACAGGTAAGGGTTACAATAATTGTCTACCGTTTGGTGCAACATTGTGCGACGTGTTTACCCACAAATAAGAAGAAGGCCACTTTTGTACCAAAACACACTGAACTGTTAAATGTCCGCATTGTAAGTGTTGTGTATTCAGATCATACCCATCCTAAAACAAGTTATTAGCGTCTAGTAATTATTTTTTACCCTGTTTTGATTTTAATTAGGTGACTTTTGGTAATGGCAATGACACGGCATCATCATAAAACCAAACTCTAGACATTTGCATGCATCGTTTTGTTGTTTGTGGTGTCATTAATATGCCTCCTGAGGAAATTTCCCCTCTGGGACAAATAAAAAGTTTTCTGAACTGGATTACCTGCAGTAGCGATAACCACATGTGGTCCTGTTCCATAGCTTAGGGACACAATCTTCTTTCCACACAAGATATCAATCCTGCGCGGCTCAATAGTGCTTTGAAGGTCTCCGAGCCCTAAACAGCCGCTGCAGTTGGTGCCCAAAGCAAAGACCTGCAAAGAGCAAAAATCACTGATGAAAGTGTAAATGTGAATAAATAACACAACCCAGTAAACACAAAATATTGGTGAGACATACTGGGAAGAGACTAAATAATAACACTTTGTTAGTAGGATTTTAATTATAATTTGAAATAATGGAAAGGTCACTTCACAGTCAATATGAAATATGGTAATAATAATAAAAAAAATTACATTACATCTCAGTTCTTATGGAATACCTCAATATACAACCAGGCCTGCAACTAACTATAGTTTCATTATCGTTAGAAAAATAAAAATAGGGAAAAATATATCTTATAATTTCCCAGAGCGTAAGAGGTTTTGACAATGAATTTTGTGTCAATTGACTAAATGATCAATAAACTAATCATTTCAGTACTATTCACACCCAAATAAAACCACACCTACAAACGAAAATGGTATTTTTTTTTTACATTTTTAGAAATATTTCAGCATATGATTTCCCAGAATGTTTGTGAGCTGTATGAAATAATATCAAGTAAAGGTGGAAAGTAATGTGCCAAACTATTTTAAGTGAAATCCACATATATATATATATATATATATCTATATATATATATATATTTTCATTCAACAACTGACTGCTCTAAAATACATAAACTGTTTGGACCACAGGTACAAACACATGAGCAGGGGTGGCAAGATGAGGCACGCTCTACACCTTCCCACAGGATAAAAATGGAGCTTGCTCGGGTATTAGGCCTGTATGGCTAAAGATAGCCTCAATCTATCTGCTTATCCCTGTGTCTGGAAATGAACCCTGTATTAACCAGAGAAAGTGTGAGTGGCATATTTATATCCACTTGTAAACAGAAAATAATCTAACCAATACTATGCGAGGAGAGTCCGTCAAGTCTTGTGACACATCTTAATGTAAACAAGAAGATTAAAGTTGTGCTTAAAGTGTTACCTCATCATTAACTGTGACATACAGAGCTTCATTTGCGGCACTGCCAAAGACACAAGCCTGCCGGATAAGCCGTAGTTCTTCAGGAGGAAGGAGTGCAAACACTGGCCACTTCCCCACGTCCAGCATACTACTCAGCTGTGAAATGAGGAGAAAACACAGTGAAATAGATGTGAATACCAGTCATCCAGAGATTTTGACAGAAAATATATATCGTACAAAGGTTGGAAATGAGGGAAAAGGCCTTAATGGAAAGATAAGAATCAAAAAGACTGTGTTTAACATGTGTTAAAGGAACATGTGCATGTTCCCTTACCTAAGTGTTGTACTACTGAAAGAAAAAATAGATTGATAAAGGTAAAGTTGTCATGTTATATCACATTGATTGTATAAAAAGTACTATAGCTGTTGCTGTTTTTATAATCATATTACAATCGGCCCAAAAGAAGGCCAAACTTGACTGTGGAGTGAATACACCAAAAGGAAACTGTCAACAGGAAATTTAGTACTGTCCAGTCCGTAGCAACAAATGTATAAAGTAAAAAACTGAGAGGAAAAATGATTCACAAGGTTTTCTGTGTCTCAAACAGTAACTGGGCACTGAGCCTAGTTTTGTAGACAGATTAAAACATGTATGGCTGTTGACTGTAAACCCATTAACGGGCCTCAGATTATGTCCCCTCTGCATTTTTCCTTTGCTCTACCATACCTACAGACACAAATATTTACAGTACAAAGGCCAGAACCAGATGTCAGGGATACACTCTTCTTTTTAATTCACATTAAAATGTTCACATGGCATAACCACATACATGCATTTAAAATGGGATGCCTGGGCCTCTGTATTTAATGGAGATTATTAATAAACTTTTCCCAGATTAATATGTGCAAATAAAACCTGCTGGTCACATTAGACATTAGACATGTTAAAGTGCATATAAAGGGAATCAAACAAACTTTAAAGTGTCAAAATGCTCTTTAAATTACCTGTCAACAGACTGTCTGTCAACATGGGGGTCGCACCTGGTGACCCCCTCTGCACACACACACACACACACACACACACACACACCTGAGATGAGACCACCACCACCTCAACCATCAACAACCGACAAACTGCAGCAGTCTGGCTATTAAAACTAAACCACAAGAAAAACTATTAATCTGATCTGATCGTGGCGGCGGCTCGCGCTGCCTCACGTTACCTTGCTGTTGTTTCTAGCTACAGTTTTCGTCCGCGGTGTCGTTTTCTAACAACTGAACCCTGAAACGTCGACGGATGGTGGGCCAACATGTCTGGAGGATCGAGTCGCCGACGGGCTCATTCTCGGCGGCCGGCGGTGAGTCTGGATTCGCGCCCGCTGGTCGTCGGTTGCGCCTTGTTGTCGGTAGCTGCGATCGCTGCACCCGCAGACTGGAGCCAACAAACGCACCACCGCTTTACTTCCTGTAGGCAGACGGTGCGTTCACTGGCAGTCGGAGCTGGGAGACTCTAGTGTTTGTTTACTAGTTTTACTGTTATTTCTCTTTTCTTCCTTGTTTTTAATTTCTAACACATTTTTTATTTGTATTTTCATTTATTTTACACACACACACACACACACACACACACACACATATTTCCTTATTTTCCTTTGGGCTGCATGTCTTGTATGAAAGGTGCTATATAAATAAAGTTGAGTTGAGTTGGCTTTCTCAGCAATAATCATTTCCAAAAGCCGAGTATTAGTAATAGACTTTGCAACAGGTAAATCGTGTTTTGTGAAGCATTTCTCGTTATGTGTATGTACATGTACCACATTACTACACAAGCTGTTTACTTTACAGTTTACACATCTTACTATCACTCACCTGTCTAACATATCAGCATTATATTTATATTTCATATTTGATTTCATTATGTTGTATTTTATATTTTATCATAATCTATTCCTAGCTATATTTTAGCTGCTGCAATAGTTTATGTTTGTGCTTATGTTCATATCTTATGTCTTCTTTCGCACTTGAGACTTTAATCTTATTATTTTTTCCCATATATATATATATATATAAGAGAACTGCTGGAGGGAGCCTGAGATTCAACAATTGCATTGCCAACGACTGCTTCCTGTAATAGTTGTGCATATGACAATAAAATAACTTGATTTTTATGCATAACAAAGTGCTAAACAAATACTAAAACAATCAAATTATTTTTTATCAAAATTAGTGATTAAAGGCTATACAATCCATTAAACAAAAATCTATAATTACAAATAAATAAAGTGATTGTAATTAGTATTTTCATTTGTACAGTGACATTACAGACAACATTAGAAACAACCTCATCTCCAACACAGCTTAAGGCATGATTTGAAACCTTTTGGGTGATGAGTATATTGGAGAAATGTTGTACTGCATTTCATTTGTATAGACTTGTATTGCTTTTATCATTGTAACACAAAACCAGAACAAACAAAATCTATGACACTGCCTCATATTTAATTTGGACAATTAACACAATGTAAGTTACATCAAATAAAAAATGAAAAACAATACTTCCATCTGTACTGTTTCCTCAGATGCATCTGGTGCAGGTGGCCACTTTCGGGACAGTTTCTCCGTTTCTCTCTCTTTCACAACTATTTGTCTATTTAAATATCTCTGTGTATCTTCCCCCATAGCCTATTCACTCTATTTTGACATTATAAAGTCTCTTTGCTTGTTGGTTTTGTTTTACACTGCTAAACAGTGCATAACACATCTGTATAATGACTGTTTATAAGTCAAACACTTGATGTTGACGTTTCTCAGCAGGCTCCTTGGTCCTTCACACTTGTTGATCTGTTCTTTCTATTCCTCTGTGGACTCTGAAACTCTGAAACCGAAACTGCAGAGAAAACTGCCGAGAATAAGACACGTGCAAAAACCAACTGTCATAAATTTGTCTCCAGGGATTACTGGGAAATGGAGCATTTCACCTTTTTTTTTTTATTTTTATTTTTTGTGAGTTTTATGGAAGAGGACTCCTTTCAACTTCAAATTTCATTGGCTACTTTGACAGAAACATCACTGTACGCCTTAATAAAGTCCAGCAGGTGGAGCCATGGATGGCCTAGTCTTAGTGTAAGCCAGTGCATGACACATTGCACTTGTTTGTGCCAAGGCTTTACAGACCCTCATTTTACATACTCATATTTTATTTGAAGATAAAATCCCACGTGTTGTATAATAATAAAGTATAATTAGCCTCCTTACCGGATAAACTTTGTGATAATATTTAAAATACATAATTTATTATGTGCACCTTTAGTTGGATACATGATGACTCACTACATTACATTAAACGTATCAGAAGTGTGTGTACGTGTTTGTTTCTTGGGTAAAATAAAACCATGTAATTGAAATATGTAATTTTAATGCTTTCAAAATCCAGTAACCAGGAGGTAGAGCCACAGAAATTAACCAACATGTGCCAACACATTTTCTACCTTTCATAACATGATGCCACAGATGAAAGACATTAGGATTTCATATTAGATAAATAGATACTTTATTCATTTCAAAGGGCATTTGAAGTGTAACAATCGTATTCAAATGCAAGTCAGTTTAGTAGTATTTACTAGTATTAACTGTATATAGAATATGTCTTTATTCACGGGTAGTGGGAGTGGTATGGGGATATTTTATTTGACTGTAATTTCATTTTTTTATGCATTCACCTCTACTTGACTTCTTGATACTTACTATTCCTGTAGGAGAATAAAACTGAGTGAACAATACCAATGTTACCCTTTGAAGGCGACGTGATGCTGTTAAGGTGCAAAGCAAAGTTTCGATAAGAAACTGCCCGACGCGCGTTTTTCTCCCCACAGACACGTCAACCTTACGGTCTTCCTTAAAACAACAAAAACGCGGATAGACAGATAAAAAACTAACCACAACCCCACTGAGCACCGAAGCCTCAGCAGTCACACAGCGGGACGACATTATAAATCTTTCTCCTCGCTGTCTCGGAATTTGGGATTCGTCATTATTCGCCGCACTGCGCATGCGCACAGATCCCTGTAAGCGATGGCGAAATTCCTGAGTTTTACGCGAGCAGCGGAGCTGGAGGCAAAGTTATCTCGATAAAACCGGCACTCGGTGGCCGACACCGTCGACTCCTGGCGTCGTCGCTCGCCGGTCACCTCGACCTGTTGTCCCCCTTTTTTTTTCCTGCTTTTGTTTCGGGTGTAAAGTCGACGCGAGCGGTCGTCGTTGAGCACAGCACATCTTCCTCTGGCTAACTAGTGTTAGCCACGTAGCATCGGGAAGCAACGGTTAGCATGTCCCGCCTGGCCGCTCCGCGTTCATCCAGGTAACCCGCAGGTGTTGTTGCAGGAAGTAGCCGGTCGACGTTGGACATTTCTTCGCAGGGAGGGGGAGGGAGGGAGGAAGGGAGAGAGAGAGAGAAAAAAAAAAAAGCTGCGTAAGAAAAACATCGCCGTGCGTCTCCGAGAGCTGCTGCTGCTGCTGAGCCGACCGACTGACTGAGTGAGTAACATGAGCTGCGCCTATTGATCATAACTCGCACCGTCTCCGAAGCCCGAAATAAATAAATAATGTCACAGTTAGATAACGAAGAGCCGTGACATAACGCTGAACACACACACACACACACCTGTAGCAGGAGTAAACAGTTGTCTTCGGCTGCAAGGTGGCCGAGCTACTTCACCTAGCTGTGGCATAATGAGGAACGTTTCCTCTCAGCACTGCCGTCGGTATTAATAGTTTTGACGTGTTTTAATGTAACTTTAGTTGATGGACCTGGAGGGGCAATAATGTTAAGTAAGGCAGCCAACCCGTAAAGGCCAAGGGGAAATGCATGCACTAACTAGATAACCAGCTGTTACCCCGTGTGCAGCTTGCTGGCACAGGGGAACATTTATCCAGGTGCTCCAACTAAAGCGACACATTTGGTTGAAATCTGGATATATTTGTTGGCGTTATTTGGAAAAGCAAGCAACCAAAATGTCCAAATGTTTAAACATATGAAGCTTTCTTTTCTTCTTCCTTGTTATCATGGTTTTGTCTGACCTGACAGGTAACAATGAGGAATATACAGAAGTGTTTGCTGGAAATGATATCCTGTTATTCCACCCATTTAAGATGTTTTCCCCCATCTCACCAAAACTGTAACTGAAAAACAGCTGTTGTGGCCCTGTCAACTGATCTCTTGGTCACAGTCAAATGTGATGTATAATCAGGGCAACAGCAGATGTTAGACCACAATTTCGTTATGGAAGTAATGTTTATGGCGCTGTGCACAAGCTTTAGTGCAGCTCCAACACAACAGGAGTTTACCACCAGAGTCAGCTGGAGCTTTTCTCTGGTTTTTACTGGGAATCTGTGGTGATTTCGCGATTTATTTATCAGCAACTTTTTTAAAGCACAGGTTTTACGTGGCACTCATGCAGCCTCCAAAGGTAACTCCGAGTGCTTGAGTAACTGGAGAATACAAAACACTTTATAATCACGCATTCGCCCTAATCAAATGACATCAAATTTGAAAAATGAATATTTAACCCTCCTATCTTCATTTCCTGTGCAAGAATAGAACGCCTCACCAATTTGATTAAACGTGGGTGGTCAGGGGCAAATGTAAAGATCAGTGCTTTGTTACGTCTCCTTTCACTGACCTCTAGGTAGCGGTCTGTAGCTGAGTGTGTTCTGGGCAAATAATTTTAAGATAGGATTGTGTTGTAGAGTAATATACCAAGTTATCGCAAGGAATGATTTGGAGTCCCAACGACCACAGAAGGGAGCCTGCCATCATCTAAAGCCTGCTTGTGATACTAGGCTAATCTCATGTCGGTCCTGTGCTGTAGCAGTAGTTCCCTCAAACCCAGTTCATTGACCATCACACTGTAAACTGACTTTGCTGTTTAAGCTTAAGGAGGGGAGTGGCCAAAGCTAACAGATAAGCCAGATCACTGTAAGGTTTAGGGGCGCATGCGCTAGATTGTAATTAGGTTCAAGGACACATGTTACATTTCTCTCATGGTGTTCTGTTGTTTTTTTTTTTGATAGAGTTGTTGTTAGTTATGTAATCTTTTTTACAAGTTTTTTCACAAGTTGTCAGTCCTCAGTATGGCCCTTTTTTACTTTTTGGTCTTATTTCATTGCAGTGTCTTTAAAATGAAATGTATCTTCCCTAGATACTCTCATAGGGTTTGACTTGGTTGGGTTGAATTTAGTAAACATGTGTCTCCAGCTTTTAAATATTAGTGTTTGTTTGTTTGTTAGGATGTGCAGTGCACAGCAGTGGGTATTTGTACTTGTTATGCGGCATGAGAAACTTTATTTTTCAATTGAAGGGGTTAACATTTTTCCATACACAACAATTATGAATTTTCTCATGTGCTCCCTTCCTCAAAATCATTGCATAACACTATACAGACCTATTGTTATGCTTAGTAAGTTGTTGACACCTGTCACCTGACAGACATCATGCACAATAAAGTATGCCACCTGATTCCTAATTTGTCTTTTCTTTCGCTTTACGACATGATGGAATAGTTTATAGTGAATACACTGACAGCATAATTGGGTGCAGTGGTTGTAAAAAATATTCTTTTCTTCCATTTTTGAGTATATCTTTGCTCATGGTTTGCCATTTGATTTTTTTTTTATATAGACTGTAAAAGTTCCTTTTAACTTGAGCATGCACATCTAGCAGAGACAACTTCCAAACAAGAGTACAGACAACATAAACTCCCACACTGGCACAAACAGGAGTTTCTGTTGATTTTTACCAACATGGTATGTTTAATGTCCTATAAAAGAAGGTGCATCTGATCATCCCTATCTTTGGTCTGTGATCAGGCCTGGGACAGCTGGCCTAACCTGGCCGCTCATTGATGCCATCAGAAAATATCTTTCAGAGTCAGCAACTGGGCCGCTGTGCGAGAACATGCTGCTAGTGCGTGACTGGCTGTGGGAAACAATGAATGTGTTTGGAAATAAATTGTGATGTGTGTCAAATTTCCACTCAGTGCAATGCCTTATGTCTTGAATACTAGAGAAGGCAGAATTTTAAATCGCTGAATAATTATTATAGTGGAAAGAAATATATAATGGAAAATCCACCAGTTTGGAGGATAACTGATGTGTTAGTCTTATTTCCCAACAGTCATATCCAAATAATATTTACAGTCTTTTTAAATTCAGTATTTGTCACTGTGTCATATTGCTTGTCATATTAATGGAAAACATGTCAGCAACATCAGTGAGCAATATGATCCTCTAAGTTTGTATTAATCCATATGCATATGCACATCGATCTTTCATTTTCATAACCTCCTTAAATCTTACAGCCAGAAACAAGAATTCCCAGGATCTTTGACATGTTTGCTGTTTTGTGTGTTTTGTGCACCTGCAGAAAAACATTATTAAAAAATCATACTTGGTATTCAGAGTAAACGTCACTTATTGTCAGTTGCTTTGGATGAAAGCATCAGCTGAATAAATATAATGTTATTTAATATAGTTAATCATAATGTTAACATGCATATAGCGATACACATATCTACTTCATATTAAAAGCAGTCACAGTCCAACATTGTACAAATGTAGGTGATGATGTGCTCGTACTGTATACGAGGAGAGGCGAGAGAGGAGCCGGATCCTGTGGGCATTCTGGGTGAATGTAGTCCTTAACACTGGTCTAATGACCCAGGATGATAACACAAATCTGTGTTGTATACTTTGTATGTTTCCATTGATTGCCGTATCTTTATTGCAGGAGCACCTCTTCAGTGGTGTGAATGAGGGAGACATGGCAGACCACACCCCACCTCTGGAGTCCGGCCAGCTTATCAGCCCTGAACTCCCAATCCTGGCCTCACCACCACCCCCAGCCATGGTCAACGGAGACGGCCCCCAGCAGGTAATTCTCGGACCCCTCTGCCCTCATATCTCTCTGCTATTAGTCACACTTGCTTCATCAAGTCTGTTATGCCCAAATTGAATTTTTACTAATCTGCCTTGTAATTACAGTTGAAGGGATTTATTAGAAGTGGTGCCACTGGCATATTTGGTCTGTTGTTGTTGTCTTCAGTTGTTGAACTGTTGTGTGTTCCATGTAGCTGAGCCTACGATGTGGAAAATGAAGCCATAATAGCATGTGCTCGCTTTTTAGTGCTTGGCAGAAATAATAATATAATAATAACACTGGACTGCTTAGCAAAGCCAAGAATATTGATGCCTTAAATGCACTATATTCATGGACTTAATCAGTGAAATTGAAAATTTTAGCAGGCGCACTTGCTTAAGTAGAAACACTAGAGGCAGTGACATAGGGTATTGTTTGACCAGCACAGTGAGGAGCCACTAATGATGTGATATTCATACCAGCATACAGTAGCTACCTCTTGTGAAACCTTGTGTTTTGTGGCTTTGTTTCAGATGCTAAACAAAATATGCAGATATGGTTCTTACTCAGATAAATATTGAAACAACATGTATTTCATAGGCAACAGGTGCTCTTTAGTTAGTCTCTCGGTTTTGAAAGCAGCCTTCTCTGTGTGGGTACAGGATATGGGGCGACACCCCCCACCAACCTCTTGTCAGTATCAGAGTGAGATTGAGTGGCCTTGACAAGCCTGGATGGTTTCCCTGTCATTTTGATGGTCATCAGTTCGATTTGCTTAAGTTTCCGTGACTTCCTTGGGGATAGTATGGAACCCACAGTGATATCTTTCCTGTCATTTCCTCAGTCTTATGCAGTTTGTCTAGATAAGACTTTCTAATATTAGCGCTGCCCTATAAACATGCCTTTCCAGCCGTCTGGTCGTTTTCCACAGTGGAAAAACCCTCACCTGAATCAGGCTTTGTTCACGTAGAGATCAAATTTAGCTGGTTGTGTTGGGCTGTGAGGGTGTTGTTCTCATGGAATTCAGTTACCTTACCACCTCCCACAAAGGTTACCTGATTACCTGTACTCGTCCCCCGTCAGTGTTTACAGTATTTTATAAGAGTTAGAGTAATAAAAAGCTGCTGTTCCTTCCTGGCTTACATCATTACCACCCTGCTGCTCAGACCAATTTGAGACACTGCATGTTCATGATCGCTGAAATGTACTGAAATGTGTTCTGTGAGGAGGAATAACAAGTATCAAATAACACAGAGCAGTTACTGTGGTTTTTTTCACCACAGCATGATGACTTTGTTTTTGCACTAGAGGTGTTTGTGTATCCCTCTCAGACACATCAATACCCAGATACATGGTCTACAATTAGATACAGAAACAGTTCATTACTTTTGATCTATAATTTGATAGGATCTTATTTTATGTTCAATAAATTATGAGGTTTGAATGGAGGTGGCTACAAAACAATATTATCAATGGCTAAATAGCAAAAATCAATAGCAAAGAATATTGTATTTGAAGAATTAAGGACCCATTTCCAAAATAAATACAATGACAAACAATAGGCAGTGATACACAAGTAAACTTTTTTAAGCAGTGCTCATTATGCATGCATTTTTTACTGAAATGCAAGCGGTTTCAGGGTCGACATCATCCATCTGTAGCCATCATTTTCAACAATGCTATATGGTTATACTCAAGGCAGCATAATAAAGAATAGAGCACTAAGGTTTATGGAGTATCAATATATTATTAAGTATTAAGTATTTTATGGTTGTTTCACATTTTGCATGGTTGTATTGTTTGTTTTTTTCAGACTTTGTACCTACAGCTGGCTGTTGTGTACTGCGCAGTCTGTCATTTTAATCTGTGTGCGGTTTATTGGATTTTTCATCAGAAAAGTAGTGGGTCACAGACACACACACACACACACACACACACACACACACACACACATATGCTTGAGGCTCGGGAGCACAGAGACTATTGTAATTTATCTTAACTGGGTTTTTGACATCTGTATTGATTGATCTTTTGTTCTGAATTGATTTAGCCATATCTTTGACTCTTAAATCAGATTTCCTCTTTGCATGCCTCTCTTCACAGTGTCTGTGATTTTGATTGTATAAGACTTTTCATTGAATAACCTTTGAGCTGTGTTAGTTTACTCATTGGAAACTGGCACTAAGATCAGTGCTTTGTACTATTAAAGGAGTTTGTAGTGCCTATTTTTCGCTTCTTTAGTATAGAAAAGGAGGTTTGATGTTAATTAATTAACTTTTTCATGGTCAGATTCTTGACCCCTAATCCTGGGGAAAAAAACTATCCATTTTGCATTATTCAATGGGGGCTTTTCAAGGATTGCTGTTTGAGCGTTGCTGTGAATAAGCTGTAGCTTATGTGTGTTGTTTGTCTGAGGAGGTGTGTAAATATCGTGACAGCTGCTGAGTGAGGGGCAGAAACCACTGGAGGGGTCTGGGCCCTGACAGAGCGAGGCAGGACTGTGGTGACAGTGAAGAGGATTCACAGCGATGGCTGACCCTTCGGTTTCTGACCTTTTTAGTTGGAGAAGCTGCAAGGACCTCATTCGTTGTTCCTGGTTACTTTATCCCAGTCTTGGCCTGGTATTAACGGTCTGTTGGACCAATTATTCTGAGTCAGAGAGGAAGCTGTTGTCTTGAGGTCATTACCTGAGATGATTTCTTTTTAGAGATGACTTTGGCTACAGTATGATTCACTACTTCCATCCATTTAAACCCCCTCCCTTACAAATTTTTCCGGCTCTTGCTGTTTGTTTTGTAGCTAAATTGGTAACAGATGAATCAGTTTGTTTCTGTCAATGTTTAAGCCCAGCTAATGGCTTATGTACTTAGCTGTTGTCTGTGCTGATGGGTATGCATATTTTCTTCCATTTAGTTCATTACTCTTTTTCATTAGACCGGCTATTTAATGTTTTCATGCTCTTTGTGCCTGTGTTTTTATGTTCTTCTGTTTTTATGGTTCTTAGGTCTGTTTGTAACCTGGCAGACTGTAAGTGATGAAAACAGCTTTGAGAAACATTTGATGAGCCGTTAGTAGAAACGATTCACTAGCAGTTATAATTACGTCCTGGTATAGCGTCTTGCTGTGCAGTAACCATCAGAAACCCTTTCCTAGGAATCATCCAACCTTCCTGGAAATATGTATAATTATTCATTATCTTTCAAGACAGCGTAGCATTTTTTTTTTTTAGATTATTTATTTTTTGGCAGTTTTTTGCCTTTTATTGGGCAGAGACAGTGAAGGTAGACAGGAAACAGGGGAGAGAGAACAACAACAAAGGTCGTCGGCCGGACTCGAACCCGCCACAGTTGTGTCCACACGGTCATGTGGTGTGTCCACACGGTCATGTGGCATGCCCGTGTAACCACTCGGCTACCAAGACTCGTAGACAGCCTTCTGAGGGATAGCTCAGAAAGAACAGTGAATGGAAGAGTAGGTTTTATGTTTTTTCAATTGCTTTAAATGTAATTATAACATTAACATAACATAATCGTGTTGTTTTTAAACCTTTGATGACATGAGCAGAGATTTAAAAATCAGAAACCTACTGTTTGCTCTGGTTGTGTGGGAGATCACTCAGCGTGAAATAGTAACTACACAAATTGAACAGGGAGCACACAGCCATGAGTGTGTGGTCTGCTTGTGGCTACGTGCCATGCGTGGGCTAATGTTACTGTGGGATAGTGAGACCTCACTCCCGACTCAGCCGTCTTTGGTGCTGGCCTTGTATGCTATAGCTAGACACAGGAGACAGGGCCTTGGACATGTGCCCCTCACAAGTGTACCAGAGGGCTTGAGATGTTGTGACAAATATGCAACCCACTCTGCTTGTCTCCTGGTCAGCCACTGAATCATCTGTGAAGATGGGGGTGAGCCCACCATTTGTCAACTGTTGTGAGGAGGTGGACAGCGTGTGACTCAGCAGTATTTAGGACACTTTATTCTAAGCCAGTGAGACAAACCATAAACCATAACCGTAACATTATTACTGCACCAATTCAGAACAGACACAGGTACTGAATATTTTATAAGTAAAATATTAGTATTAAGTAAACCAATCAATACAAACACTGAACTGAACTCCACTCAATAACCATTCAAGTACTGCAGTTGCTCAATATATGCACTGAAAGCTTTAAGCCAACTGTGGTGAAATACATCAAATGTCAACATTAATATTGTAGTACACACTCCATTGTGTCTCCTGTGTTGGAAATTTAGGAGGAGCACATAAGATTCTTCGTTAAAAATGGCCAAAATGTAAACGTGATCAACCAAAAAAGTGACCAACCTAGAATGACTTCAGCCAGGAAGCTGACCTGGAACAAGCACAACTCTGAAAGAAGTGCTTAGTGCCTTAGTTATGATGAGAGTTTCCTCTGGAAGGACTACACTCAGTACATTACTTCACAAGTCTGGGCTGTGCAATATAGGAGCCAGATGGAAGGTACCCCTGAGGAGAAATAATCACATGACAGCATGCCTGGAGTTTGCAGAAATTCGTGTGAAATTATCAGAGGGCATGAGCCAAAAGATAATATGGTCTGATTTAGCAAAAATGAATATTTCAGCTGCAGTGGAGATCTTTGTATCAGGACTACCAAAGCCTATCACCTATCTAACACCAGCTCCACTGTAAAGCATAATGGTGGTGGTGGTGCCGTCAGCATCAGACTGTGGGATATTTTTTTTCATAGGGGATATCGAAGGGAGCAAAGACCAGAACCACATACAGGCAAAGTCATGAGTAAAATCCTCTTAACAGGAGCATCCTTATTTATTTGGGTGCTGATCTGACATTTAGCTGGACAGTGATCCTAACCATGCACCCAGATCAATACTGCAGTCCTTCATTGACTCTATAATAAATCACACTTACGAAGTCCAGGTGTGCCAAACTGATGTAGACGTAGGTGCTTATACAGACTTTCTTGTCAGTGGTTGAATCGTTATTGGAAAAAGAAAAATGACAGATGTCATTTGGTCAGAAATACAAGTTTTTCTTCCTTTGTTCTTAGTATCATTATGTTTCTGTTCGGCCCTTTTTAAAGTTGATATACATTAATATTAACTGAATGCAAAGCCATCATCAGTCCATAGTGGTTGGTTTTTGTTTATGAGTTCAGAGAAATATACTGAGACATTGAGAGGGAACATGAAGGCTAACATAGTTAACAGAAAGCTGGTGGAAAATACTGTGTGGCTCAGATTTCAGATAATACATGGATGTGCATTGGTGAATATGTACTTTGATAACATGTTGTGGTTCCTCTGATAAGGAGGGGAAGATAACTAATATTTACAAGGACTTTCTACAGCATGAACACCTCTTGGAGAGATTTTTTTCCCATCTGTTTCCATTCTACTGTCCTATCAGGCAACGTTTCCAGGGGATCCTGGATGGTCGAGGATCATCAAATTGCCCTGAATTGTCATTGCACACGTAAGCGTGTGCCATCAGCTGCAGGGAGACTACGTTAGTTCCTGGCTAGTTCCGACACTGGCAGGATTTTCCTTGTCATTTGGCTCCTGTTTCCTGTCCACCCAGCTGCTATGTCGCATCAACGCACAGTAAACAATTAAGAGGAACAAATAGTGAGAAACCTGAACTCTGAGTCACCAACGGCTGAGAAACGTCAGAGCTAACAGCCATGAACGCACAGACCAGGCCAATTCTCTTGGGTAATAAAACACAGCAGTGGCAACCTGTGTGACAGTGTGTGCTAATTGATCTTCACTCTCTTTGCACAGGGTTACATACATGGACACAAATCTTTTACAATGGTGGGAACAAGATATATTGTTTAACTTGCAGACATGCTGTTCTGTGAATTTGTGGCAGTGTGATTGTGACTGATATTCATTGTTCCTGCTCTCCTAATGGTTTCTCCCATCACATTGTGAATGTGACCAGGAACACACATTACAGTGCTTAGTCATCTGTGTGAAAAGTAACCTTTGCAGTATCATATCACTCTTTCAGAGTCTAGCTACTTCGAAGTGAAGTCATTGTACCATTGGTTTGTGGTGGTAGCTACTCATTCAGCGATACATTTATTCTATAGCAGTGGCTTGTAATGTTTTTGCACTTTATAAGAGCTTGGTTTGTATATGGATAAGGGTAACTATGATTGGCAGCTGGTTCAAGCAAGTGGAGATATCAAAAGAGGAACTTGACTAATCTAAAAAAAAATGTATGTAAGCGTTTATACATCTACATTCCGTTTTTGTATTAATATGTTGAAGACTGTGCTACTCAAAGACTGGGAAACCCTGAGGTTTTGTTTCTGTTGAATGTCTGACACTGCTGTAACATTATGAGGCAATCCTCTGAAATCCAAAGCTAAATAGTGCAGAGAATATTACCAGTCTAAGCATAAATTTGCCTTATTAAAAAGCCTGAAAATATCTTAGCAACCTTAACTGTAACATTTTGGCCAAGACCCAATTTAAATCCCAGGCTGTTTGTATAAATTGTTCTATAAAATTAGCCTCCATTTTTGCAGTAAATATGTGGGTAATGTCAACAAGGAACAAACATGCTTGCTGCATCAGGCTGCTTGTTTTCATAGTGTGGAGATAAAGGTTTAGGTTTAATTTTATTTTCCTTATTTAGTTGCTGAGGTTGGTGAAAACTATGCTAACTGTCTACAGTTCAATAAATAGAATCACAGGAGTTGAATTACCAAGGAGTTGCTGTGCTGTGGTTTTTAGTCACTATCAAATTAGATAGCATTTGTTCATAGTTATTATGTGGTAATATAACAAAGTTTTTTAACCCTGCCGGAAAGACAGAAAAGCAGCACGTTTGGTTTATTGCAACATGGAGGCTATTTTAGATGTATCGGGGGAAAAAACGTAAAGCCTAAAGGGGATGATATCCTGATTCCACTTTGTGATTTGGTCCATTATTCCTTGATTTTAGTTTTTCTTTTATTATTTCAACAGATTCTCAGCATAATAACCACAACAGATCGTTGATTTGATCATTGCAAAATTTGAACCCCTTAATACTTTGTGAGCTCTGTACAGTGTTTTGTTTATTTTTCTTACCATTTTTCTTCTCCAGAAATACATTTTTACTCTATATTTCCCTAAAGTCATCTTACATCATAAGCACATTGTACTTGGACCTTGATCATTGCTGCTAGCAGCTATATTTATCGAATTCCTTAAACCCATCTTTTTTTTCATTTTACACAGAGTAAAACGAACCGTAGGATTTCATTTTGCGGGGGATGTGCCATAGGTGTACCCCTTGCGCAGCAGTATCAGTGACGCAGAGTATCTGTTAACTTGGCACATGCTGCACAAGTGATCAGCACTGTCGCTTTAAGGAATGATCCATTTAGAATGAATGAGGACAGATGTTACAGAAGCAGTGAATACTTGCACGCTCTGTTTATTGTGTCGCTGTACAAATAGTGTCTCTGTTTTGACTGTCAGTGGGCTGCTTTGTGATCTTTGAAGACAGTAGAGAACTCGAGGGTGCAATTGTCACCAGCGCTGGAGCTCTGCAATTGAACTCCCACCACCTCATCTCCTCTCGCATCGATCGGAGTATTAAGAGAGGGTGTATGGCATGTCGCTCTGTGAATGGGAGAGAGAGCCATAGAGAGTATGAGGGGGAGGGAGAGAAGAGAGGGAGGGAGAGGGACTGTAGCGTAGTCGTATATGTCAGCCTCAGAAGCTGCGTGGGTCGCTCAGCTCCCTCACGCCATTGTTGTTGTTGTGTAAAAAGGCAGAACAAAGGACTCCCCACGCTATGGAACCCTTATACCTTTGTCGGCTCAGCTGTGCTATGATCACACCCTGGTGGAATGCTATTGAAATTAACCGTATTAAGGAGCGCAGCAGGCGTTAACTGAGCTGGCACACAGTCAGTGACAGAGGCAAGAAGGAAACTGAATAGCAAACTGAGGCATCATCCAGTCCTTGTCATATTTGGTCCTGTTTTCTTGGGTTCATCCGCCTCCTTTTCCGGAGAGTGGCCACTGCTGATAAGGTTTCAATCCCCTCTCTGAAGGTTTGGCGCGGACATCGCGGTGGCTTATTTGTTGAAGGGGTTGCTGTGGAGACTGACGGTAGGGAGGCTGCACTGGAGCCAGAGGCAAGAGTGAACAAGCCGTCTGCTGCAGAGAGTGCCGCTATGGAGCAGATGAGGCTGAACCAGGCTAAGCAAACATGAGATTCACGCCACACTTTCTGTGAAGGCTACAGCCAGCGCTAGAGACTAAGCCCCAGCCGCCTACATAGCTCCTGCTGCACTCCTCGCCTCTCGCCAGTTTCTTCCTGGATTTTGTGCAGGAGTTGATGGAAGCGGAGGGTGTAAAGGATCAGCCCAGCCAGATGTGTTAGCATCGCAGGTCATGTGATTTCTCATGAGGGTTGGGTGAAGTGGTGGAGGGTCTGGTAGACCCTGGAGCATCTGTGACTGCGTGAATAGCGACGCCTGAATGAGAAAAAAGCAATGCGGGCAACAGTAAGTAGCAGTCAGATCTATTGCAAGCAAAATTTTCTTCCTTTTTAATTTTATGAACATGATATCTATGTAGTGATTTTTAAATGTAACTTCCAATGTTAGGATTGTATTGGAAAAAAGACAAATGATACTAGGAGGGGTGTTTGCTTTGCACAGAAGAGGATGGACAACAAACATACACATGCACCCGACTGTGAAGTGCCTAGACTTTGATTCAATTAGACCTCCCTTGCCCCCCCACCCCCCACCCCCCAGCCCCACCCCCACCCCCACCACCATCTACACTCGCTGCTGACGCTGCCTGTGTGGGTGTGTATGAACATATGAGCTTCTGTGTGTGGCAGTCAAAGGGCTCTTTCCTCTCCCTGCTGAGCACATGAATGGGAGCAGTGTCAGAGATGGAGGTGCTGATGATTTCTGTGCTTGAAGAGAACCGTAGCCAAAGCCCCTTGCCAGGGGAGTGTAGATTCTATGACAGCGACTTCCACAAGAGTGAGGTAACTGGTGCCCCCACACATTGCCGGGCAACAAAAACCTAATTATGTGTTCTTTTGGAGTTGAGAATAACAAGTTAAGAGAATGAGGATATCTTGATTGTATTAACATTATCTGACCTGTTGATTACGTTAATGAAAAGAAGATTGTCTGTCTTCAGTTTTGTTAATAATTTGTTTTATTTGGGTGTCAAACAATGGGTGATATTGTGAGAAATTTTGAAATGGTTTGCAAAGTTTGATCCTTGGACAGAATTCACCTTTTTCATGAAGCTTTTTTTCTTATTCAGTTCTGATGCTCAAGTCTTTTGTGATGACAGAAGCAGCATGACTCAGTGTAGGGTAGCAGTGTGTACCTGATATTTCCATCAGTCATGATGATCTCCAAGTATGGTCTCAGATAGTAACAGTTTAGAATTGTTAGGTTTATGGTTAAAAAATACGTGTGAAGCCTGATAACTCAAGAGCAGTGAACTTTTTTTCCCTGCTCATTGTGGGGAGACAACAGTTCATTACAAATCAGGATTCCTTTGACAGTTCTAATCGTTAATATTGATTGACAATTTTCAATCAATATCTGTAAACATAGAGGCATGTTAAAAGTAAATTTACATTTAATTAACAACTACATTGAAAGGTATCAAGTACAAGTTAAAATTCAACCATCATTGACGAGCATCTGTTTGTATATTGTGTTGTGAAAGATACCAAACCGCAATTTCATGATTTCAGTTTTTTTCATTAACCACGATTAGCTGTTAAGTTTTTATTCATTTTTGCAGAGGCAAGGGTTTTATACCAAATTGATATTTTTCTGTTTGTCATCTTGCTCCAATTTTGGTTCATTAAACTCATCCATCAACTTATCAAGTCTTTAACATGGTGCATACGACCAAAATCAAGCTGTATTTATTATACTTCAGTATTTCTTCGAAACAATCCTAAATTCTATGGATTATATTGTTTGAAATTGACAGTGAAAGTTGATTTAGAACATGAGCTTGTGTATTGATTGTGTGTCTAACATTGAACACATTTTTTCACACATGAAAATGTACTATTGATGGATTCAATTGTCCATGTATGGCAGTCGTTATTGTTGTTCACATTTAAATCTCCCAAATCAAATGTAATGCTGTGTTGACCGTATTGTCAGTGTAGCACCAAACCCTTGAGACCGTTGGGTGCTCTTCATGGAAATTCATATGCCGACATGAAACGTTGTTCATGCACAAAAAGGGCTTCATTTTTAATGAACTACTCGCTGTAGAACAAGTGAGAAAGTCTAGTCAAATAAAATGTTGCTCTGTTTCTCCACAGGTAATCCTGGTGCAGGTAAACCCAGGTGAGGCCTTCACTATTCGACGAGAGGATGGTCAGTTTCAGTGTATCACAGGTAAGAAAGTTGTTCTGCTATTACATGTATATGTTCAGTGTGTTTCTTGTGTTTGACCATATTTTTTTATACAATTAAATGGAGTCTAAACATATGGTTTAGATGTGCCAATCCTAAAAGCAAGAAGATAAAGGTGGAGCATATTTGTCGGACGTGCATTTAGCTAAGATCCAGGTGAAGAGAATCAGGCGTGTGGAACGTGTCCGCGTGGCCGCCGTGCTTGAGTCTGAATTTGCTGAATTGAAACGTCATTGTGATTGAATATGGACAATGCTGATATTTACCTATGCTATGTTTAGCATGTGTTGTTAAAATGTGAATAAATGGATCGCAAATCCAAAAATATACAGCACACTGGACATAGGTCTATTTTTAGCCAAGAACATGCGTCCTAACCAAGTTCACCCCGTTCGCCCCACAGTGGCTTATTTAGGCATATTATTTTTGTTAAAATGCACTACCTGACATCTATGGAAAGCTAGAGACTTGTCTAAATTAAATAATACAGAAAATATGGAAAAAATCTAGGGCTGGGCAATATAGTTGAAGTGAATATCTAAACATTATATCAACATCTTCCTAATATTGATGTATATCATGGTAATATGCGAAGAGAAATCATGCAAAATTACATGTAAAGAAATTTAAACTGATGTTCAGTGCATTAAATTGTTCTTCTGTTATGCATAACATCAGACAACTCGTCACATGTGCAAAATAAAAACTTAAATAACAAATGTTAACATTTTCTTAACCTAATTCATTTAGACATTTGATTATTCATCTGTGGAAAATACATGGCCATAGAGGGAGATTAAATTAACAAAGAGCACAAACACAGGGTCTTTAAAAACTAGAGAAGAGGTTTTTATTATGCATTTGTGTTTGGCTGATTGATAGCATTCAAACATCTTCAAATGAGAAATTTCTCTGAGGGCATCTCTGTGTCTATACGTGAGGATAATTATGGCAAATCTAGAGACTTTTTTTTTTTTTAAATACAATGTTAAATCCAATCCAATCCCCAAAAATTGTCATCTAATCATGAGATTGCTAAAGGTTCTTGCACTTAACAGCAAATTTGATGTAGGTGCTTAAGTCTGATCATTTTAACAAGTGTAAGATTATAAAAGGTAAGCATAATCTCATTGACAGATTTATTTCCAGCAATCACTTTCACCTGGTTTCATTCAGCTTTTTTCAGTGTGTGCAGTGAAAAGGGGAGGAGGTTGGCCAGGATGCATTGACGTATTTTTTTATGGAGATGATAACAGGATGACAGCCATGTCTCACAGCTCCCGGACTTTTCAATGACGTAATTGTATTGTATTGTTCCAGCCAATATATAAAAATGTATAGCCTGAAAGAATGTGTTATGGAAGTGCATCAATATGTTATTGAAAGTAGAGGTTTTTGAAGAAACACTAAGCCAATCAAGGTTGATCACATTTCACACACTTCATAAGGATAGTAACTAAACAAAAAGAAGTTAAATAAAATATGCACCCTGACATGATACATAGTGAATATGGCAATGCATGTAGAAGATAACCGGTTAAAAACAGACACACAAAATGCTGCCTGACCTTAGAAAATGTGTGCACATAAATGCATTAAATTTGTGTTTTTTTAGTACATTTCCCATAGTACAGAATGTGACAATCCTGCATTTTTTTTCTCTCGGACAGTCATACTTTTGTGTCCAAAAGACCCAATAATTTGGCATGCTGCTCTTAGTGAATCGGTGCACAGTTCATTCTATCATCTGTCAAATTAAATATCATAATGTAAAACAAGATACGGTAATTATAGTGTGTTGGTAGAGGAGTTGGGGCAAAAAGGCGGTGCTTGACTAAGATGTGTTACACATTCTTATTTGTCCTGATGGCAGTCATTTCCTTTTCCTCAATTGTTGGCGATTGCGCTGGCTTTGTGACAGCAACAATGAAGTCTGGCTCCAACACGACGCTGACATTGTGAACGGAAGACAGCTGGAATAGTTGTAGGAGGTAGAGCTCTGGGGCCATAATTGTAAATGATTATGATAAAATGTAGTTGCCTGGGAAAAGATAGATTTAAAAATTATTTGAGTTGTTTATGGCTTGCTCCTCAGATATCCCTCCGTGTATTGACATTCCTGTGAGCCGACGGGCCACTCTTTTTTTCTCTTAAATGTTCAATTTGATTTAATAAAGAAAAATAAAGGATGCCTCCTTTTATAAAGGTTTGTGAGTAAATAATGTTTGCTACACGCAGGCGCTTGATATTTTAGCATAAATTTAATGGCCCATGTGTAGACCAGTGCTTACTATTTCACTGTTGAAAGACACTGATATTTCTTGTCTGTAGCCTTTGACTATGCCATGTGACGTATATGAATGACAATAGGCCTGTGCAGTAGAGCTCAGGCATCCAGATTTAGATGACAAAGGAGCAAAAGCAGTCGTATAAAGTGATACTGCCCAGGCAGAAAGCTAACATGCTCACGCAGGAGCTCTTCTCCCTACTCCTGTCTGACTGAGCTCCCACACCGGCCCCCCATTACGAGCTGAGTAAACCTCCCTAATAGGGAGCGAGCATACATAGTCTCTCCATCAGAGGAGAAACAAAGAGCTGAGAGGTGCCACATAGATCAGTGTGACTGCTACTAACTGGCCTGTCACAGGGTGCACTCATCTCTCTGTGACGTGAATAGAGGGATGACTCACCGCTTGCGGTGCAAGGAGGGAGGAAGAAGAGTGCTTGCGAGCATGCATGTATGTATGCGCATGTGGTTGGTTGGTTAGGTTTGTTATGTGTTTACAACAACAGACTATCCCTGTTCACTTAAGCGTCTGCTGTGCATATGCATACTTTTCACCTTTAACCCTAGTGACACAGTAACAAAGCCAGAATGATCTGGTTTTACACACATTTTTTTTTAAAGATTTGCTCCATCCCACTCCAATTTGTGTATTCAATCATGTATTTTTAGCTGCTGGATGTGCGTAATTGCTGCTTGTTAGCGCATGACAGCCTGCTTAATATGAACAGACAGTCTTGTAAAATGCAGTTTATAGAATGCATTTGCCTTTTTTGATATCTGCCTTGGAGGAGGAGCCTTTAGCGAGGGAGGCCAATTAGAGTGGCCATTTAGCATCTCCCTGCTCGATGTCCTCCTTGCCATAAAGGGAGTTCTGTATGTGAGTTGACATGCCCTCATAGCTTCAACCCTAACCCCAGCGCTCCGTGGGTTGGCCTTTCTCAGCGTCTGCCACTGTAGATTTAAAGGCTGTATCACTGGCACCAAGTGATAGACCACCTGATAAGCTTGGTGACTGATGAGGCAAGTCAGCATCAGGACCATTGGGTTGATTAGATCCACTTCTTTATCTGACTTAGCCTGCCGCTGATTCACATCACTTTGGATGATTCAGTCTGTGGTTGATGGCTGAAAGCACCATCTAGTTCCACTGGGCCTATTGAGCCTGATAGAGATGTGCCTCTTCTCACAAAAGCCAAGACTGCCATTCTGGCATCTCGACAGGGAGTTGAAGTGCGAGAGAGAGTGTGTGTGTGTCTGCACATTTTCATGTGCACTCATACACCTGGCTCAGTTTGTAGCCATGTTGGCAGTGTCGGCCTTTTCTCTCTGTTAGACACTGGTTGGTCAGTCTGCCCATCTGCCTACTTGTCCTTTATCTCTGCTGCCATAGCTGTGAAACACCTCATCTCATTCCTGATGGTGCTGCAGATGTGCTTAGTCTATTTTCTATCTGAGGGACTTGAGGCTGTCATGTCCCCTGTGCCTGAAACTGAGCAGCCAGGACGTGCACTGTTGATCATCTGACACTGAGAGGGTGTATCCATACTATCAATACACTGGTATAGTCTGTCTTGAGATAAATTCCACTGGAATTAACTTTTAGGAAGCTCTACTCCTACAGTAGACTTTTTCCATCATTTGTTAGGCTTTGAAAGAAGTAAGTCGTACAACGTGTCGTACAACGTGTTGTCCAACATACTGAAGTTATTTGACCATCCGACAAAACAATTTAATGGACTATATTTGCACCTTTAGAAGTAAATTATGTGGACAGTGCTGTATCAGTATTGGAAATATTTTCGTCATAATTATCAGATGGAAGGAAAGTGACTGGAAAAATCTAGAGTTGAAGAAGTTTTAATTCTTACTGAAGACAAAGATTCAAAATGTATTAAGTCCTACCGGAGATGTGCTCTACCAAAAAGTCTAGGTGGGAATTTTTACTTTTATTTCTAACTAAATTGTACGATTTAAAAGTTGCTAAATATAGAAAATATCAGCAGCTTCACTAGATTCAGATATCAGTATCAGCTTCCAAAAAACATATCCTTCCTTTATTCATCCTCTCTCTCATTATGTTCTTTGACACTCTGTCTCTCCTCCTCTCTCTTCTCGTTTACTTACTCCTCTGTTTATTCAGAGCTTTCCATTGAGTTAACATTGGGGCTGGTGAGTGGGCAGGAAGGGCACAAAACCATCACGTAACAGTGGGTTTGCACTTGGGAGCTGGTGGCACGGTGTTGTGCTTCCAGTGGTCAGTCCATTATTCTAACAGGGAACACACAGCACATAAAATTGCACGGGCGTGCATGATCGTATATATTAAGATTGAAACCCATGTGACTATGGTCGTTTCCTTACCCCCAGCAACCTCTCACAAACAAAACTCAACACATAACTGCACCGCAAACATCAGACACACTAACCACATTAGCACATTATTTTATTTTCTCACCACCTCCCCCACCTAACTCCAAGTGCATGTACACAAACATGTGCATGTGGACGCACACACACAGGCGCGGTTCATTCACAGCTTCTGCAGTGAGTAGCTCTAAGAATGACTGAGCTTGTGACTCATTCTCCCATTTCTGCGTTCATACCAAGGAGGAGGGAGAAAGGGTAAAGAGGACGATAGAAGATGATGAGGGGGAGGGGTGTTCAAAAAAAACATTTGTTTTTCTTCTAAGTTTAGTCGGGTGGGATGTCCGGAGCAGGGCATTGCCACGTCCTCTCAGCTTTTTTATCAACATTACTGGGTTTGTGAGGTTGGTTACAGGAGGACACTGGTTTTAGAGTGGAATCTTCATATCCTGAACAGAGCCAAATAATTAATTATTTAAGAAGAAAAAAATCCTTTTTCCGTTTGTCTGAGAGCAGAAGCAGCAGCGTGATGTTCGGTAATAAGCACAAACATGAAGGTTACTGATTCCCTCCCTTCCTGTAAACGTCATTCATGCCGGTTGGGATGCAAGGACCGTGCGGATGCCTTAAAATATCAGGAATTCAGACAAAGTTTACTAACACCTAAAAAAAACTACGGACTATTCTTATTAAACTGTTCCATTGTTTACTGTAAAACTTCCTGCCTCAGGCTCTGGTTTGCTCACAGATCAACACACAGTGCCCTTTTCCTCTTTTTCCACTAGCTCTACCTCTATATGCATGGATCGACGGTGGTTGGATGATAACTGACATGTTGTGGAGAAACTAGCCGGGGCGAGGACGAGCGTACACATCTGTGGCTTCGTAATCGGCTAATAGAACGTTACACTTATTGCAAATTACTACCCTCTTAATTGATGGGAGATCTTTCCTGCCTGCGAGAAAAAAATGTGATGTGCCGTGCGAAAAGAGAATCATTTGCCCTAAAAACAAATCAGGTTATGGTTTTAACTTGCAATTAGTACTTTTCTGTTTTATTGACAGTTCAGTACTTAGCCTCTTTCCCTTGTTCGGCAGTAATTATTAACCTCTGTCAGTTAGTCTGCTTGCCTTCCCTTGCCTATGCTCTCTCTCCTCTTTATTTGTGGATGGAGACAATTTATTAGCTCTAATTAATAATCAAGCCCGCTCCATCTTTATAGGCTCACAGTTCATCATGTTGCCATTGAGAGCTTGTTGAGAGCTCCCATATGAAACCACTAAGTCTCTCCGTCTTTCTACCTGTCTCACTCTTGTCCTCTCCAGCTGTGTGCCTCTCTTGATTTTTGCACCCTTCTCTTAACCTAGAGAAGTCTTGTCTGCTTCTTTTTATTCTCCGTATCTCATCAAGGGTTCATTGTACATCCGATTAAACAAACTAAGACAGTTTGCTCGGATTGTTGCCGTTAATTCAGAGCCACGTCTTCCCAGTTTCCTCTGTTCGCAGTGTGGCTTTCGCAAGTCCTACTTGAGTTTGTTTGTTGTGATCTCTATCCATTTTCAGACAGGAGGAAACAGGTGGTTGAACAAAGTGGCCTTTCCACCCTTGCGCATCTGTGTATGTGTATGTATGTGTGTGGACATGTGTCTGGCCTTTGATAAGTCTCTCCCACGGCTTTTTCACCCGAACTGAACGATTATCCCCCATCTCCCTGCTGTAACCTCCAGCCCCCTCTCGACTCAGACACGCTGCACCAGTTGATCCTGTCGGCCTGCCCCAGAAGGCGGGGAGGTGAAGACGGGTTATGTGATGTTGACGGGAGATGACTTTGGTGTTCCCAAAGTGTTGCCTAGCCTCTGTTTACACTGCCTGAACGGGCAGCTTGTTTATGGCTATTCTTGGCTCAGTGGCAGCCTGCCGTTTTGTGGAGGAGGACTGATGTTTTTCCCGTGGCTGCTTCCTCTGGAAGGCTGGCACTCCACGGCCACGTCAGCACAACCAATGCTCCAGTTGACTCAGGGGGAGGGGGAGGGGGAGGGGGATGTGGCCTTTTCTATCTGATCTCTGTCAGCACTCGTGCGTCAGTCTGATGTAAAAGAGTGGGTGTTTTTTTTCCCCCATTCTCCACCCTACCTCTCTTCTCTCTTTTTTTCTCTCTTTCCCTCCATAGATGTGTGTGTGGCTCCCTCATCCTACCTCCCTCACCCTATGCTTTCTGCTGCTCCTCTTTTCCCTACGCTCTCCAAGTCGGTACACACAAAGCCTTTATAAACTGACAAACAATGACATATTGAACGCTAATGTGATTCATCAGATTTCATATTAGTCAGCATTGGCAACACTAACTGGAGTTTCCTTAATCAGTCATCATGCAGGTGCACAGCGGCACCTGGCATAAGCACATCATTTATTATTTTTAAAAGTGAGTGCGGTTAACAAAAGGCACTTTGAACTCCCACTCAAATGATATTGTAATCTGAAATCAATGAGGGCTGAGACCGTGTGACTGCCTTCATTCAGGCTGAGGTCTCCCATGCTCCCTGAATTGAGATTTTTGTCCTCGCAAACCCTGTGTTCCTAGGTAAGGAAATGACTCACTGTCTATCAGTCTGCTGGCTCGGTGCACTGAGAGGGGCTTCAAAGCTCTTTGCCCTTTTGATTTCAGTATAAGCGGCCTACCTGCTATGAGTCCAATTAAGTTTATTAGCAGGTAGACTTATACGGTGCCGTATATTCGCAATGATTTTTTGCCCAAAAGAAAGTCATAAATTGTGAGACTCTTTGGCAATAGATGGTAACAGTTTTAAGAGTTTTAAAAAAGGAGTGTATCTTCCAGCCCGCAGTACCAAGTGACTAGAGCGCTCCGATGACTATTTGACTCATTTATTTTTAAATGAAATCCAGTTTTAATATGTAATCCGGGCCTGTGCCATCGTGAACCCTGTTCATTTTTTAACTTCTGAAACAGTTAATTTTATTAGATTATTGCTGTTGTAATGAAAACTAAAATAGTAAATATACCTAAACTGTATAGTGACACAACTTCAGCATCTGTGGCTGCTTTTTATCCTGTCCTCCTTTTTAAATATTTAAAAATGTTCCTCTGATAAAGAAGGGCATAGAAATGTTCATATTTTATCGTAGAGATACTTGTTTTTTTAATTATTACTGTTATAGCATTTTGTTCCAAACTTTGAGACTAACTTCACACATCTAATACAGGAAAACAGTTTGGCTGCTGAAAGTAAGAACAGGACTGCAGGAGTGATGGAAATCTGCAAATACAGGCACACTGAACAGTACTAGGTTATACTGAGAGGTGTTTCTAATCTTTAGTCATCGTCGTCATCGTTTAGTTATCGTCAGTATACGTGGGGTGGACTAAATATTAGAAACACCTGTCAGTATAACACGACACAAATCAAAACCTCTTTTAAAACAGTTTTAACAATAACTGAACATAATAACCTTCATGATGGTAGGATTTAATGCAGGGCTGTTGTATTAGACTCTATTCATTTGAACTAGTTTTACCTAACATGGCCACTGTCCGCATATCAACACTCAACTTGCCATTACTCTCCTCTTAGAGGTGGAGCCTGGACTTCAGCACCTGAGGGGGTGGTGCTCGAGGTTAGAAGTGGGAGGTTTTCAGTATATCACAGGCCAGCCTCTGTAGTCGTGGGTCCATTATGGCTGCTCATTGAGAAGTGTCTTCTCTCTGCTTACGCCAGCTTTGACAAAATGAAGGAAAACTCTTCCTCAAGCAGGCTGCTGGGAGGTCAGTGTGTGCTGTGGATCTTTTTGCTCTCCTGCATGACATCTGGCGTTGGGGCCCTAGTGTTTATGTCTTAAGTTTGTAAGAAGAGAAATGTGCGAATGTGCAAACTTGGCACAGAGGTCCCTCTCGCTTTCTCTCTCCCAGGCTTTCTGCTGAGCTGTCACTTCTCTGAGCTGAGCTAAGCCGCTACACTGGCCCTTACAACAGAACCACGCAGGAAACTTTGTTGTTTCTCAGCACTTTTATAAAGTGGTCTTCTTGCATTTGCCAGTATTTAAAAAAATGCCTTTCTGTGCCTTTTTTTACTCAAAGGTATTTAAAAAATGAAATAGTCATTGAAAATGCAGCTGGTTTAAAAGAGTGAATCAACTGTGGGGATTTTCCCCTTACGGAGGTAATGTTTGAGGTTCGCTCTAGTGAAAACCTTCCAGGTGTCTTTTGCCATAGGTGGCAAGATATTTATTATGGTTGTCCATGAAGTACGGAAGTAAAACTCCACTTATTATCTGTGTAGAAAGTTTAAGGTAACTGGCAGTCGGAGCACTACAAGAGATGAGCAACTGTACTTAGATAAATCTCATTGATTTAAAAAGTCAAAAGTACTGTCAGAAGACCGACTACAAAAAATAAGATACCTTTTTTTCTGAAGTATTTGTAACTGATGGCTTTAACATGAACCTATAGTAACAGTTATTATTCAGGCAACTAGTGTGTTGAGCCACATTGAATCTATAATTTAAACAAGACTTTCAAATGTTTGTGTGAGAGAAATTTATGAACATACAAAATTGGGTTTGGTGTTATAGCATTTGTTAGTTGTTGGGCCCATGGTAGGGCTTAAACAAATCGGGTCAGACTGGGGCTGAAATTTCAGCCCTGTGCACTACTCTAATACTCTCAATACATTTACCACAGATGAAACAGCTGTTTGACCAAAGGGAACATGTTTGATCTTGCTCCATCTGTCTTCACAGGTCCTGCTCAGGTTCCCATGATGTCTCCAAATGGTTCAGTGCCTCCAATCTATGTGCCTCCTGGATACGTTTCACAGGTATTGAATATATTATTTCCAGTGCAATGTTTCTAATTGTAACTGATCAAACTCAAAGCAGCTTTGATATCTGAATTCCTTGCTCTTGTTTGTTTCCTCTTAGATCATAGAAGAAAACGGAGTGCGGCGGGTTCTGGTTTTACCTCAGCAACCAGAGTTCCACCCAGGGGGCCACTCCCCTCTCCACCACCCTCCACCTCCACCCCATGCCCACCTGCCTGCCTTCATCCCACACCCTGCCATGATGCCCCCGCCACCCCACCTGTACACAGGCATGGCGGGGGGAGTGGGCGACATGAGCTCTCAGTACATCTCCCAGTACCATCCAGCTCATATCTACTCAGAGCAGGGTGAGTTGGAGCCAGCAGTGTCTGAGATGTATTGTTATATTAAGATGTTATTTATTTGTCCTCAAAACTTTATTTACACAGTCAAGTTATACAATCAAGGCCTGAGTCAAACTGCTTAGTCTTTCAGTTTCTTAATCCTAAGGGGTTTATCTCACTGCTGCCTTGTTTATTTGTATTCTCCCTTCATAGCTACCTGTGACTTTTCCATTTATTTGACATGCTTCTCTGGCTGCCAGACACATCTTTTTTTGTACTCCAGTCTGTGCAAACTCACAAGTATTGCCTTTTTCTTCCTTCAGTCTCTACAGATTCTCACTCCCAACATGGACGCCCCCCGTTTGTTCACAGAGATGACAGAACTAGCAAAACATATGAGCGTCTGCAGAAGAAACTGAAGGAGCGTCAGGGAGGCGGAGGAGGAGGGCAGGTGAAGGACAGCCCTCCCCTTTCACCACAGAAGACCTGCAGCAGCCCCCAGACAGTGGACGTTCACAACGGCATCGGAGGGAAAGGCCCGGAGGCGGAGCAGGGACAGCTCGGCCATGCAGTGGCCGGCCCTGAGAAGCAGACAGGCCGAGGAAAAAATGGAGAGTCAGGAGGTAAGAGGTTAGAGGGTAGAGGTTTGTCGACGTTTACATTTGGGCTGACACACAGCATTTTCTGGATGTTAGGAGTGTGTTATGTTTAGGCGCTGAGAATAGGGCCTCATTAGCTGCAGCAGCTGGTGGCAGTGAGGGATCAGCAACACGGCCAACATTATTCTTGATTACATGAACTCTGACTGCTCATTAATCATGGAGTTTAACACTGCTACTTGGCGACACCAGTGCATAATTAAGGAATTACTGTCAATTTTGAAAGTGGAGGGAAAAATAATTTCACCTTATGAACTGAAAGATTGCAGAAATGTAGGAACAATGAAATATGAGCAATCTACCACTAACATATAATGGTTTTTTTTTTTTTACATTTTTTTTTTTTTTTTTTTTTTTTTACTTTTGACAATTCCTAGAATAGGGTGATGGCGTTTTTGCATACAGTTAGAGGTGGGCATACAAGAATACAAATGTACCAAATTAGCAAACTAGTTTGTGAACTTGAAAAAGTTCAGCATGCAAAAGGCAGTTATGCTACCAGATAACACATTGGATAGATGGTGCAAAGTTACACCCATTACTGCACTGTCCAAGGAGCACACAGACATGGACATTACAGTGCACACAAAATCCAGCAGAAACAATTGCAGGCAGAGAATAAGTCAGTACATGTTTAAATAAAAACTGGCATGTTTTTATGTCACATGCCAATTTTATCTTCATTTCACAAAGGTGGTGGCGTTTTCTATCCATATTTATTTGTATTTTTCTCCTCAGAGCTCGACGAGGAAGCTCAGGCCCTGCAAGCACTGTTGAGTACCATCAGTAAACCAGTGGTTAGTATTCACTCCTGCTATCTTTTTTTTTTTTTTTTCTTTTTTGTGCAATTAATATAATTTGCATCATTTTATGTGACTATTAGCGCTGTGTTCATGAAAACTCATAATGATGCAAATGTGTTGCGTCATTAAACATTCTATTAACCTCCATGATTTATTCTTGCTGACATCTTGGTAATGGAGTCAGACCTGCTGACTGGGATTTCTGTTCCCACACAACTATGGTAGCTGTTACTGGAAGGTTTAAACTTTGCTTTGAAAGAAATACTGATTTTCAACTAAACACTTACCAAGCTCCCACATCATCTTGGTTCTTCGCTTGGTGGCTCGTAGACAGCCATTCGTTTGTCATTTTGTCCCCAAATTAGTACAAAAAGTACATGTTTAGGCTTCAGATTGAAGTATTCCTATATGCAAAAGTCACATTATGTTTTATTCTTTGAAATAACTCTGAAAACCCCTGGTGCTGGGCTCACAGCAGCACTGTGGATAAATAAAGAGGAGAATAGCTGTCTTAGTAGCAGCTGGATGGGAATCAGTAGAACTAGAAATAGAATTTCCTTGACCTCGTATAAGTTGGGATTTGTCATACACGGTTTCTAAGGTCTGAACTGCCTGTAAAAGTAGCAAAACAAGTCTATTGGAAAGATGATGGATAAAGTTAAGGGAGGATGTTTGATACAGTGAAGGTTCAGGTTCAATGGAAAGTGGATTTTTTTCCATCTTTGCTGTCACACTGGTTTGTTAAAGGACTGAGAATCTAACTGTGGGCCCCTTAGGGCAGAGGGGAGGAGGAGGTACAGACTTGACCTGATTGAGTTCTTCCACATATGAATCCCCCCTGCAGTGTAGCTCAGGCTATTTTTAAATCTCCTCAAAACAGAATGAAAAATCTTAGGTTTGCAGAGCACATCCCTGCCAAGTGCTGCAAACCTTTTCCCAAAGGTGCATCTTGAATGTTTTCATCTTTTCCTACCAAGAAATTAGATTTTTTTGTTGTTTTTTCGAAATGTAAGAATTAGAAATTGTCTTTATGATAAATTTATGTAAGACTTGAATACATGTTACGGGGCTTGAATACCTGTGTTTAAAGTGGTAACACTTAGAAAAGTGATTTCATTTTGAGATTTGGCACTGGTGCTGTGGTTAAAGTAGTAAAAGCTTTTCAACGACAATGTCCAAGTTTGATTAAACTCTCATATCATAGGTGTCAGACATCCAGGCAAGAGGAACAGTAGTGAGCTGGAGCGCGCCAACCAGACCAGAGGGTGAGAACGGCGGTGTGGAGGACAACTGCAGCCCCCTGGAGCCCCTCAGCTACGAGGTCTCCATCTCATTTAGCGGCAAAGATGGAAAGTACAAGAGCATGTACTGGTGAGGACTAGCAGCAAGATGCTACAAGGCCGAACACCACCTGTTGTTAGAGATTTTACATAGACAGTTATTTGAAACAACACTAAAGAATGTCTTTTTGTCTGTTTTCCTGTGATGCAGTGGGGAAGAACTAAGTGCTACTTTAGAAGACCTTCGACCAGCAACGGACTATCATGTCAGGTTAGTATTATCCTCCACCTGTTTTTAACAACAGTGTTAATGCACAGAGGAACATTTTGTAACCATTGTTCTTCTTTCCTCAGGGTCCAGGCCATGTGTAACTGTTTACAGGGAAGCCCGTCGGAGGCTGTGAGCTTCACTACTTTAAGCTGTGAGCCAGATCCTCCCAATCCTCCCAGGAAGGCCAGCGGGACCAAGAACACACTCATACTCCAGTGGAAGGTAAAAACATTAGGATGATTGATGGAGTTGGGATTTAAAACCACAGTTTTAAAGGTGGAGAACAAGTAGCAACAGCGTCTATGTAACGTAAAGCAAGCATTTATTAAAAACAGATAAACCAAACATTTAGACCATGGAATCATTTGGGTACAGTAATGAAACCTAGGTGTCACAATTAATTTTTTTTAAGTGGTAGCTATAGCACATTTAATATTGATTTTATTTGTGATTCTTCTGCAGTGTTTCTCTGTACTTGTCCCTTATAATAAATTAAACTAAACATACCTGCCGCACAAATATTTGTCTGTAGCTTTACAGTAGAAGAAATGGGTTAATGACTAAAAGAACACCCAGTTAAGATCTCCAAACTGGCTGGGAGAAAGAGAGAAAAAAGTGATTCAGGAACAATCTTTCCTCAACAACTGCTATGATCCCCTTCAGTGTGGTGGCACAGATCACCTCCCAGGTGTGAGTGTAAATGTGTGAGAGTTTAGCAAGGCACTGCCAAGAGCAACCATGCATGCTCAGCAAACAACGCTGAATTAATTAAACCATAGAAAAGTGTGAGCACCTGGAGGCACCTTATTTGTTATTAGTAGTGCTGAAGATTGTTTCTTTGTAATTAAGTGGCAGTTATAGGAAACGTTTAGCAATAGATTTTGAATGAAGGATGGTTGCACTTAAGCCATCTAAAAATGTTGTCTATGAAATGTTATAGTTTTCATTCTGTATGCCTAAAAAAAGTCAAACAAATAACTGGTCATTGGCATATACTGTATATTAGTGGTATGTGCATTTTATATAGTTTACTGATTGAGATATAATAATCAAACTGTGTATGGTTTATCTGCAGGCTTCATGTGACAACGGTTCCAAAATCCAGAATTACATTCTTCAATGGGATGAGGTAATTTTTTTATTTATCATGAAAGAAATGTTGAACACTGCACAGCACTCATGTTTTACCGTATGTAGAACTGAGATTTTGAGTTACCTTGCTCTTAAAACTAAAGACTTTGTTCTCTGAAGGGAAAGGGCACTGGGATTTATGAACAGTGCTTCTATGGACCTCAGAAGCAGTACAGAGTGACCAAGCTTTCACCAGCTTCAAGATACTCCTTCCGCCTTGCAGCCAAAAATGACATGGGTGTAAGGTAGGCGCCTAAACATGCTGGATTATTTCCTGGATGGCACCCTCCCTGTTGTCCATTTTTATGTTACTGTTTTCCTTTCATTCACTGTCTCCATCTGTGTGCGCATGTGTGTCTCTCACCCTGTCTCTTCTGTCTCTTTCTCCCATTCTCTCCCATCCTCTGTTTCTCTCTGCCCTCCCAGCGAGTTCAGTGAAGTGGTGGACCTGTTCACCTCATGCAGTGTGCCATTGCCACCCTTCCCTCCAGAGCTGGAGATGGCGGGGGTGACCTGGCTGTGTCTGAAGTGGCAGAGGCCCACTAGCTCTCCAAAGGAGGATGACATCTACTATGTTTTGGAGATGGAGGAGGAAGGCTCGGTATGTCTCTCACAGTCTCTTTTTAAATAGAGAAATTAACTGGTCATTTGAGATCAAAATGGATAAATGACACAGCAATATCTGTAACTAAAGGTTTTCTGTAAAATATTATACATTGTTTCTCTTTTATGTAAGTTGCCTGCTGCAGTTGCAGGGCCATTACTTTTTATAGTGCACAATTGCCAAGTGCATCTCTTTGACAGGAAATATGTACACCATTAACACAGTACAGTTAGAGATTTATACTCAATTAATAATAGACATCAATTTTCTTGGTTAATGTGCATACTTGTGTATCATTTCAACCCAGCCAACACTATGACAGTTTACTCCAAAAGTTACTTGACTATTATAGCTACTGTCACATCCACCTGCATGACCTCAAGCAGCTACCTGCAGACATAGTGCCTGTCAGGTAAAACACACAAAAGTCCCATCGCCTGTAGCTGTTTGTCTCCTACAGAGCACTTTGTTTTCTGTGCTACAATGGATGTCTTGTAAGTCATTGCTCACCTGGTTGTTTTCTTTCTCCCTTCATCATTTGTCTCTGTCCCAGGGATATGGCTTCCAGCCAAGCTACGACGGCGATGAGCTCTCCTGCACCGTCAGGAATCTCCACAGGAGTACCAAGTACAAGTTTAGGGTAAGGGAGCTCTGTGATGTTTGCAGTCAAAGCTGGTGAGCCACAGGTTTAGTTTAGGCTGCAGTGGCGTGTGTATGTGTAGAGGGGACAGGCTTCAGGCAGGGAGGGTGCTGAGGCCCACAGTGGCCCTATGACTCATCCGTTTGCAGGATTCTGCCAGCAGGGCGGTGGGCTACTGACAGCATAAACAGAACGACTCCGTCACATGCGAGACCCCAGTGAGAAGCTAGTCAAGCAAAGCATTGGAGCCACAGTGGCTTTTTAGCTGGCAGTGATGTGACCAAGACGAGTGTCTTTCTCACCACGTCACTGGATTTCTCTCTCGTCTACTTGTCTAAATTATAGCTCTCCAGACTGTTCTACTACTTCTTTACTATTTACTAAATGGCTGTGATGAATCACAGATGACCATCCTTCACCTGTAATAGACAGAGAAACCATTGCAAGAAGGACACACGATGCTCCTGATAAGAGGCTGAATAGTGCAGTTCAGTGAGAAATGTTGACGTAGATTTATAGACACATTATTTTAAATTGAAGGCCTGCGCATCTCTGTGTGAATTTGTATAGGTGAGGTCAGTATGAAAATATTCAAAAATCATTCACTTTTTTTCATAACACTGTCAGTTTCTGTTTCAGAGCTTTAATTAGCTATGTTCAAACAAAAATCTACTGGTTTTGTCAGCTTTGCTCCTAATTTTGTTTTTAAATCAGTCATGGGATCTTTTCCAGGTAGATTTATTGAGTGTTGAACGTCTTAAATATGGCTTTTTGCGAAAGCCACAGATAACCTCTGTGTAATGTGTCTGCAGTCCGAGTTTGACTCTGAGAACAAAGGGGAAAAGCACAGCACATCTTATGTCGGATCAGTTAATAATTTTAGAGGCTTGCAAATTTTAGGGCCGAAGACAAAACCTACTACTATTCCAACACTGCCGGGGGTTTGCAGTATAGTATTGCAGTAATTCCCACCAAAGCCATTCATGCTAAATATATATGCAGTCATAATACTCTAAGGCACATGGGATAAAAGCAATTCTGCCTGCGACTGGCAGCCCTGGAGGGCATTGACATATTCTGACTGAATTTGAGCCAATTTGTTCATACAAGAGCTTGGGCCTTTAATATTATTACTATGTTTTAGTACTGAAAAAACTGAAAAATATTAAACATTAATATTGAGTTACGGTCTAATGCATAGTTGGATTTGGTCTTTTTATGGGACATCTTGATAATAACAAAAATATAGAATAACACCAGCCTCTTTAAATTCAGAGCAGAGTATTTTAATTTCATTGCACAAGTTAATGTGTAACTATTATATTTCACAACTTTATCATAGTCAGTTTGGCAAAATAGCTTTATTTATACTGAAAGCAAACTCAGTTATCAGTTTAAACTGGGAGCTGCACCCAGTGGGCCCCTCCTTAACACTTGTTATTTTCCTGCACCAAGTAACAACAACAAGTGCTCTTTCTATCTGTCCAGTGCTTATGAACACAGTCATATTAATGCATAGACTGATAAGAGAATTGGGAAGCTTTACTCACATAGCCAGAAAAATCCTCACCACATCTTTCCTAAACATGATACTGACAGAAAGGTATTGTATTACCCAGACATCATATGTCTAGAAATGTCCACTAGTCACTCCCAAGACTCCCTCCCTTCCTCATTTCCAATTATCCAGCTGCACAGTGAGGGGGGAGGCTGGGTGCTGTGCAGGTTTGTTTTGGTACGTACGTGGATGAGCTGTACTCAGCAGGCTCAGAGATTTTCATATTATCGCAGATGTGCGACACTGACATGCAAATGCCACTAAAGCTTATTGCCTCGTTCTTTGATTGCAATGCTTGTGGTGTCGAAACAGTTTTGTTGAAATGTATCTATAGATGTAGGGAACTGAATCTTTTTGATATTGTGGTATTTGTCTGTGGCCATTTTAGTTACAGGCGGAGAGTGTAACACTCACTCTCTCAAATCCCTTCATTACCCTTCTCCGGGTCTAGTCAGTGCTTGTTATCAGGAAAGATAATGACTTTTATACACTTGCCCTCATTGACCTTCTGTGGAAAACGGTAGCCAATATTCTGACAGGAATAATATGAAACCTTGCTGCCTTTTTTCATGCACTTCCTCCAGGTGGCGGCATACAACTCAGAGGGGAAGAGTAACCCTAGCCAGGTGGTTGAGTTCATCACAAGCCCAGACAGACCCAGCAGCCCCTGCAGGCCTGTCATCAGAGGAAGAGTCCTGCCCAACAGCTTCAAGATGGCCTGGGGTGAGCATTTCCTACCAATTGCCCTTTTCCTTATCAAAACCCCGTAGTTGACAGCCTACAAAGGCCAGTTAATAATTTCACTTTTCTCATTTAGCTCTGTCTGACCATACATGAATTTGCTCGAGACAGATGACATTCCAAGTAGTCCGTGCAGTAGATGACTGACAGTTCTCGCCCTCAAACAGACATCAGCATGAGTCCTTCCTAAATCTATCTGGACAAACACATCACTCACTGCTGTTCTTGGTCTCCGCTTCCAGTTTTCAGAAGCTCTGAAAAACATTGTCAAATGTCTCAAATTGAGGGCCAAAAAAAAGAAGGCCACGTCATTGGCGAATCCACGGTTCATCTACATTTACATTCCTTACTTATTCTTAGGCAGCAACTTCCTTTATTGTCAAGTCATTGCACAAGCTTTCTGGAATGAATCAGTTCTTAAGTACGTTTCCAAACATAGCATAATAAAAGCTGAGCTTGCTGGCATTGCTAGGCTACCTAGTTGAAGAACTATGTTAGTGCAGTTTGATGACGATTTTTTTTTTTGTTTGTTTATCTTGCAATTTAGAGCCCCCGAAAGATAATGGTGGAGCAGAAGTCACAAAGTATGTTGTGGAGCTGTCTGAGGGGTTAAGCGGTAAGTTGCAAATTGTGATAATAAAAATGTTTCATTATTTAAGTAAGTAAAAATTATGTTTTGGTCATGGAAAACATTAGTGTTCATTTAAATTTATTTGCAATGTGTTTGTACTTAGGCTTGTCATGGGAGCTGGTTTACTCGGGGCCAGCTATGGAGCACGTGTGTGAAGGTTTGAAGCCCGGCTGCTCCTACCAGACGCGAGTTTACTGCATGAGCGAGGGGGGGCAGAGCCCGGTGAGTCATTCAGCATCAGCACAAGTGCACACCTTGTGGTCTTGTGTTTCGCCACAGAAATCCTAAGAGTTTGCTGATCAGTTGCAATTTTAATTAATTGCAGGTAGAAAGTGATATACATACCTAAGTGCCATGATTACTGATAAAATCAGAATATCTGAAGCAGATTTGATTACCTGTACTTCTTTTATCTGATTTAAAATGGACTTATTACAAAGCAGGATCACTCCAGATATCCAAAATCTAAACAGACACATATTGGCTTCTGCAGTCCGTACAACAGTGTAGCTATACAGTATAAAACCTGATTATTGTTCACTCTTTTTCTATTGGCTCTCTTATTATTGATACATTTCTCGGCAGCCATGAATCTCACCACATCCAGTTGTTAATCTGATACATTTTACATGAATAATTCTAGATATGCACTCTATTTATGGTGAGATTTAATAGGAAATTATCATTCAGCCAGTGCCTATGTTGGGAGATTAAGCTATGCTTCCTGTGTATAAGTACAAGACAAAGCCCGCTAATCGATTAACCCTCCCTGCATGTGTCAGAGGATGTTTTTCTTAATTAGTTCAGTTCACAGACACTCTTCATTAATTTCTTCATCAGCTGTTAGTGCATGCATTTATTCATGATGGCGCTTGTAAAGAAACATGACTCATGGTGGTGAGATCCTGCCCTTTGGTGCAGCACAATGTGACATAACACTCACATGTTTGCCTTTTGTCACGGAAGTTTAAAAAAAAAAAAAAAACTATTTTTCGCTCGCCAGACAATCTTTCTAATTTAGGATTGGCTGAATTTCTCTATATGCTGGTGTACCTTTGAACGATGCATTCCCATTTGTCTCCTGTCTGGTCTGTTGTAGCCTGAATCAGTCTGATAAGCTGGTGAAAATGACAATCTGTATCCAGTGTGTTTGTGTTGTGTGAGAGAGAAAGAGAAGAGGGGAGTGAGATTGTCAATTTGTTATTTTTTTCCCTCTGGGTCTTAATTGGTGTGTTGTCTTCCCTTGCAAGCTGTCGGAGACCCTGCAGGTCCAGACTCCCGCAGTGCCCCCAGGGCCCTGCCAGCCCCCTCGGCTGGTGGGCAAGCCCAAAGCCAGGGAGGTGCAACTGCGCTGGGGTGAGTCATTCCTCTCAAAGTCAGATCTGTGTGGGATGTATTCTAGCTTCTGTTGATGCATTTATTTATCTAGTGAACTACCACAAAGCATTGAGCTTTGATTATGCTGTTTGTATTGTTTTGCTGTTGTTTGTACATGTTTATGTTTGTGTATATACTGTATTGTTTTTTCTTGGAAAACCCCTTTAAAGTATATTGATTTATAAACACTGGTTGCACCTATTCCCTAGGTCCCCCACAGGTAGACGGAGGCAGCCCAGTGTCCTGCTACAGTGTAGAAGTGAGTGGGCCGCAGTCTGAGGAGAGCAGGGAGGTTTACCAGGGTCCAGAGCTGGACTGCTCTGTGGGAGGCTTAATGCCTGGTAAAACCTACAGCTTCCGGCTCAAGGCAGCGAACAAGGCTGGGGTGAGAGAGCCTGTCAAAACTGATCTATCAATAACAGTAGAAGGGATTGTTCTTTTGCGCTACATTCTTTAAACACTCTCTCACTAAATATGATTTAAACAGTCTAATATTAAATTTTTCAAATGTATTAAATTGTTTTTGTTCTTTTGTGCGGATAGTTTGGACCTCTTTCTGAGCGCTTTGAGGTTACAACTGGCCCCGGGGCCCCTGAGCAGTGCAAGACTCCTTCCACCACATGCAAATCCCCCAGCTGTGTTGTTGTGAGCTGGGAGGTAAGACCCGCTCCACTTCCATTCCCCCGCTGATGTACATAAATTATAATATCACATGCATAATTCTGAGAATATATAGGAAAAACTTACATATAACTGCATTTTTATTAAACTGTGTCATCAGTTTAAGTGCTGATGGGCATTCTCATTGTTGTTTGTCTTCTAGGCCCCTCCTTGCAATGGAGCTGCGGTGACAGAGTTTCGTCTAGAATGGGGAGCTGCTGAGGGCAGCATGCAGGTGTGTTACAGTGGACCACTGCTCAGCCATGAAATGAAGGGGCTGCTGCCTGCAACTAACTACTTCTGCCGGGTACAGGTGAGCACCAGTGAAGACTTCTACTTAATTTTTTACAGTTTTTCATCTGTTCCCACCCTTGAAATCGAATCAGATCTCACCCTACAATGAATAAAGAACAAACCCTGTATGAGTCATTTCTATACAGTTATTTTTATGGAGACTTGCCAAAAACCGAGGTGGCTCCAAATAACCTGAAGAATAGTATAATTTCAATATAATTTGATTAATACAGGTTATCTAGACTAGAGTTTGCTTGATAAGAACAGTAACAGTCAGTGGTGATTAATAATAATATGAAAATCTCTCCAGGCTTCTTCTCAACATTAATAGAGATAGATTTATTCACTTTATTTTTTCTTATACATTTGATTTTTTTATCATTTTTTCTCCCACCTGCCACCATTTCTCTCTCTGTCTGCGATTCTAATACTGTGCCAGGGTTGGGGATTTCTACCTTAAATACAGTTGGTTCACTAATTACTTAATCATGATGAAAAGGGCTAATATACAGCGGGTTAGACCATGTTTGTCTTGTGCCATTGCACTGAAGGCTGTGACCAATGAAACCAGTGTTTGTGTAAAAGAACAGACGGATTCTTGCGTTAAAACATTGGCTTTGTTCCTTTGGTCTGGCTGAATCTGAATGCTGTATTATTAAAGCCTCTTTTGTGGTCCAACAGGGAAGGAAGCGGTAGTTGTTTATGGGTTTTCACACATGCACTGTGTCCATTTCCTGACTGCCACTATCGGTCCACAGTACAAGCAGTACTTGTCTGGTAGAAATACTCAGACCATCTCTAAATATTACACTCTACTACTTGTCAGGCTATAAAACCAGTCATTATATTAATTCATTTAAAACCTAACCCATATGTCATTTTATTTATTTTGTCACTTAATGGTTTGGCTAAAAAATTAAAAACACATACTTGTTAGGACTTGTTGAAACCCTTATGTTTACATTGGAACTCCACCTTGTGGGCAAACATGGACGTTACACATGTTTTTTTTACGTCACAAGTGAGGGTTAACGCTGACTTGATTAGCTGGCCCTTGTGTGTTGCTGTTGTGCAGGCTGTGAATGTGGCTGGCGTGGGGCCCTTCAGCGAGGCAGTGTTGTGCCAGACTCCCTGCTCGGTGCCCGCAGCTGTCAGCGTCATCTACGCACTGAAGGAGTCCGAGCTGCAAAGGTACGAGACTTCAGTGGACGCAGATGAAGAAGACGAGGAAGATGAAGAAAGCAGTTCCCGGCCACCACCATTCTACTCTCCGTCCACCTGCCTGGGTATTTGCTGGGACCCCCCCTGTGATCACGGCTCTGAGATCACTTCCTACCTGATTGACCTTGGAGAGCGCCAGCCCATCGTTGTTGGTCCCGTCACCAAACACATCATCCAGCATCTGCAGCCTGACACGAGCTACAGGTTGGTGCTTCCTCATCGTGAACTCAAAATGTTACGAAATGTCGCATTAGGCTTGTACTGCACAACTTTGCACCCTTCGGGTGTCAGCAAGAGCTGCCGCTTTTGAAACTGTTGGATCTCAGTACTCACAAGTCATAGAATGTGATACAACTACACACACACAGCACTCGTGTATTAACTCAGTCTGTGATGCTTTGTACTAAAGGACGCCACAGGGGAAAACTGAAGCAAAATATAATAAGTTGTATCTGTAAATCTGGTTTATTCTAGACAGGGCTGGAAACAGTTGGGGTGTCCAGATGTGACACCAACATTGTTGTTCTCAAAAGTCTACCATGGCTCAACTAGTATCAGGCTGGTCGCTTGTCTCTCTGGTATTTCTTACAGGAAACTCAATTTATGCAGAGTTAAATTATATAAAATATCTTTTATTTATCTGAAATGTCACAGGGATGTATTTTATACTGGTTTAATTATATGCTGATTATGTTATCCCTACATAAAACTGAGACAGTAGCTGTAGGACATTTCTGATTTGGCTCTACATATTGGACTGATGAAACCAAGACTGAGGTTGAATTCATGTGCTGACTTTTGTTTTTTAGCCAGTGTGAGTGTGTTCAGAACCAGATACAGAGCCAATACAAAATAAAATGTGTCTCTCCTGCTACTTACAGACTGTACAGTTCAGCCTCGGCCGAGGCGATGAAATACTGTTTCTGCTCAGGTCAGCTCAATCCTCGCAGCTCTTTGATGTTGACATCTCTCTTCTTCTTTCCTCAGGATCCGAATCCAAGCCCTGAACAGCCTGGGAGCAGGCCCCTTTAGTCACACCTTTAAGCTGAAGACAAAGCCCCTGCCCCCTCAGCCACCCCGCCTGGAGTGCACCGCCTTCAGCCACCAGACCCTCAGGCTCAAGTGGGGCGACGGCCCAGCCAAAGCCGCCACCTCAGACGCCCTCCAGTATCAGCTGCAGATGGGGGACAAGAGCGGCAGGTCAGTGGCCCATTAGTCATGCGAGGGGAAGTGACCTGACAAGAGATAAACCGATAAGAGAGGAGACTGGTGTTTGAGCAAAAGCTTCAGATAACTGTACCGAGGGGGGTGCATAGCAAGTAATGCACCGGACAGAGTGCCTTTATAAGGAGACAGGAACTGATGATCTGCTTTAAGCCACTGTATATTTCCTGACAGAGGAGTCACTCGTCTCGTTTGCTTTTTGTCATCTTTACCCTTTTACTCATTAAATCCTTTCTCTCTCCCTCTTTTTTTCATGTTCCTGTCATTGCAGATTTATATCCTTGTATAAAGGACCATGCCACACACACAAAGTCCAGAGGCTTAATGAGTCTACCTCTTATACGTTCCGCATCCAGGCCTTTAATGAGGCGGGCGAAGGGCCCTTCTCCAATGTTTACACATTCGCCACCCCACGCTCTCCTCCAGCCCCAGTGAAAGGTACAGTGGCCTTTTATTTCTGTATCTCTCTCTTTCTCTCTGATAGATGTGGATCTGCTCTTATTATCACTCTCGGCTGACATACAGACAGCCAGTGTGCTCGGCTTTCAACCTCAGTTAACCCAAGTTTGACTTGCATTTGATTAAGACCCAGCAGCCCGAGATTCACTTGTCGGCTGTCATCATGAGTCGGGTTGTTCAGCACTGTGATCTACTCTGTTCTCAACCAGCCTCTGAAAAGCCTCTTTTGATCCTACATGTTGAAGTCAGTAATGAGGACGTGGGTTTTATTCTCAGTGCGGCACCTCTTTTGAATCAGGCAGTCATGTGCCAGTTTTTTAAGTATTACTCAACACAGTTTGTCTCCCCACACAGTGAAGTGGACTCTCAACCATTAACTGTTTGAATTTCAGACTAACCATTTCATCGTTACGTTTAAAGCCTAATATCACAGCACAAAGGATTTAAATCCTCAGAGCACCTGTATTTTTTCATGATTACAGATCACTTTACCAGTTCAAAACAACCACTTATTTTTATTGGTTTTGCTTAAAATGCCAATAACCTAGAGAAGAGCCTGGCTCATAGTTACAGCACTCTACTAATGGAGAAAAGTTTCATGTAGTTGTCTAGAATTCGCTCTCATTTCATCAGCTGAGTCATTGTGAAGCAAGGCTTCTTGTATTAAAGTAAATAGTTTCTGTAGAATCCCTTTGAAAAATCCCCAGAGCTCTGATTCAAACAAAGTTCACAGCACATATGAAAATGATGTTGGAAGTTTTATGTCTTTTCGTCTTCTGTTTTGCTTTTTTAATTATAAAGAATTCAAAGCTATAACCAGCTTTAGCAAATGTGGTTTGTTCTAATTTTGAACCCTACGGTTTTGTAGATTACATTACATAAATTCAAACCAAATAATGTTGTGGGTGTTTTTTCTCACTGGCAGTAATGTGGTACTGCCCTTCACAGAGAAGCTAAAATAAAGTTCAGTTTCTCTGTGTTTAGGATTATAGGTCACTCTAACTAATGGGTCAGTCAGCCATTGTATCATGTGGGTATCAGTGATGCCTAACGAGCTGTTGTGAATCTACAGTAGCTCATATAAATCCTCATTAGAAATCATTTTTGATCAGATTGGTTGACCTCTTTTACATTTGATAATCAGTGGCAGAGGTTCAGTTATTGCACAACTGGCCGAGTGTACCTTTCATCAAATCTGTGCTCTCTTCTTCCACCCTCCAGCCCCTAAAGTGGAGCGTCTGGACGACAACTCTTGCGAAGTCACATGGGAGGCCCTGCCACCCATGAAGGGGGATCCGATCATGTACGCCTTGCAGTGCATGATGGGGAACTCTGAGTTTAAACAGGTACTGACATTGTTGTGTGAAGTTTTGGTACTCCCTCTTCGTATTTAGCGTCCTTACCTGCGGCTGACCTGCCGTCCATCACAGTGGCCTTTTTATGCAGATCGGGATACAGATGGATCCAGGGCCCTAATGTTTTCACTGTGGCTTCACAGCATTCTGTATTAGTCACCGCTGGCTTTAAATGGCCCATTATGCAAAGGTCATTGATCCATGAGGTATCCCAGGTGTCTAGCCCCTGCCAGCACATTCATCCTTTTCAGTGGCCTCCAGCCATGTTAACGTTGAGTAATGGCTACTGCAGGCTTATGCTGATCTCACCACATCATACATGGCAATTGCATCAGTGAGATTATGTGGCCTCCATCCCGCATGAGTTAGTTTCCATCCTTGTCAGTCTCAGTGGCCAAGTCTCAAAAGCCCATTTTTAAGAAGGGGGAATTGTCGAAGATAGGAGTTTGATTGAGGCACTTTGGCTTGTGTAAAATAGACAATTCAATAACTTTTTGTAAACTTATAATTTATAAACAGGAATAACTGGTAAAGTTGAAAGAGCGATTCTTGTAAGAGCTGAAAGGCAGCTTTATCCAGTTGGTATGAAGAAATTAAGATGGGAAGGATTTTCTTAGCTCTACTGTCCAGTACAAGTTCAATACAATTCACCAAACTAACCTAGTTTCACCAATATTAGTCACCAGGTTCAGGCTGAATTATAGAATTCAGTGATATTATAAACATAGTGTTGATATGAAAAAGATACTATTAATTTATTTGTGCAGTTGATAAAACATAAACACAGTATCTCACTTTATAACAAAATACAAACATACTTTTTCACTATTTTCAGTTTTTAATCACACTTCTTCTCCTCTTTGCAGGCATACAAAGGCTCTGCCACATCCTTCCATGTCCAGAACCTGCAGACCAACAGCGACTACCGCTTCCGGGTGTGTGCTATCAGGCAGTGCCAGGACGCCCCTGAGCTGAGCGGTCCCTACAGCCCCACAGTGACCCTCTCCCCCCAGCGGAACGAGGTGGCGGTGGGAGGCGGTGTGGCCGGCTCAAGCTCCAGGGCCGGCACCGAGTCCAACCGGGCCAGACGAAGCCTGACGGATGAGCAGTGCGCGTTCCTCCTCCTAATGGTTTTTGCCGTCATCGCCATTCTCATCGCTTTTGTCATCCAGTACTTTGTCATTAAATGAGCAGTTTGCGCCCACCTAGCTGCAGGGTTATAGCTTTATTCTTTCCCCCTCTCTGTTGTTTTGTATTCTTCGTTTTGTACTTATTGTTTCCCGTCGTCAACAGAGTAATTGCATTAGCTGCATTGGGGTGCGGCGGGAGGGAGGGCTGGTGAGTGAGAGCAGTTAAAAATTGAGGATGTAACACCTTTTTTGGCACCTGTGATACCTTCCTGACTCTCCTGCCTTTGTCATCCTGCCCCAACTTTGTGGTATCTGTTGTTCAGTTCATATTTCTGTTCAATCATGATCAGCTTCCTGCGCAAAAGGAACTCAGAAAGAGCAGAGATATGGTTTATTTGGGGGAGGTTTCAGAGGGAAAGGGCGCTTTGACTAGTACTTGTTGATTACAGTATATAAATTTATATATATATATACATAAATATATATGCACACATATATATTTATATATATGTGTGTGTGTGTGTGTGTGTGTGTGTGTATAGAAATAGTCATTATTTATATTTACATTTATGTGTCTAGTATGAAACTGTTTTTTGATAGATGTGTTCCAAAAATAGTATGTAGGTGTGTCATTAGCCTATGTGCTATTTGATCCTGGGACCTGGTGGGCCAGTGTTTGCACAGTGGGGTGTGTGTCCAGATGTGTATACTGTATGTAGTTAGTGCCACAGAGGTACACGGCTGGGAGGGCATCAGGGCCAGATGAAGGGACTTAACCCCCTGCTGGAGTTTAAGGGGTCTAGTGAGAGAAGTAACATAAATGAAAATCTTGTTCACATTATAGAACGTTCATTTAGCACTTTCCAACCTTTTTGATGTTCAGAATGTTTAAGGATGCAAAAATGACTGGAGAAATGTTAGTATATTTTTGTACAGTGAAGACACAAGGACCTGTAAGTTTGACAAAAAAAAAAAAAAGCTCAGTATACAGTTAGAAAACAAACAAAAACCAAACTAACAGTGAATTCTAATTATTTTTACTATCATATAGTTATACTGCTGCTTTACTCCGAAATATTGTTGTTCAGCACAAAAAATGTATGCTTACCTGTATGTTTTGTTTTATTTTGTTTTTCCCCAGTAATTGATTTTGCACCTTAGTGAAAGAAAACCTTGACTGACTGCGTCTTGGTCTTGTGATGCATTTTATAGAACACACTTTGAGATTGTGCAAGCCCTACTTGTGTTTTGGGTGTTTTAAAAGTTGTAGTACCACATAATGTGTCACTGAAACAGCTGATCTATCTCAGCAAAGGAAAAAAAAAAAAAAAAAAGTATGTACCAGTTGTTTCAGAGGCCTTAATTGGAGAGGAAAAAATCTCGGGAGAATTTTCTTAATTTCTCTTAAATTTTGATGTTTCTTTTAGTGTTAGAAAACACTAAAATGTGTTTTATTTACTTTTATTTTTGCAACATTTATTTGATGTTAGTAAACATATGTAATCAGGAGAGAAATGGAAAGTAGTTCTATGTATTATGATTTCTTTTGATTTCTTTTGTCGGGTCATACATGTGTGAAGTATATTTTTTTATAATGAAGTAATATAAGTTAATACTCTCCAGAGAAAATAATAAATCCTGAGTACTCATGAATCATGGAACGCAAATGGCAGATACAAAATGTGTTATATCATGTACTTCCTGTGAATCTAAATTTGCCTTTTCTGTGTGTTAAGTATTCGTAACGGATTGCTAATGCTGAGTTTTCACTGGTAATCTGGCTGTAGGGTCTAGTGTTGTTTGGTTTTGGGCAGATAACTGGTGTTGCAACCGTAAAAATGAAATACAGGTACCTTGCAAAACGTCTTGGATAATTACATGATTTGGTCTTTCAGACATTCTGCAAATGTCTTCTCTTTGTCATTTAAAGAATTCAAATTCCTATTTTTGATAGCGATTGCAACGTGTGCCATTTTAACACCTCTTCACCCAGGGCTTACTACCTTTGGTTGAGGAGATTAACAAAATGCTACAAAAATGAGTAAAATATGCACAAAAATAGAGACCATTTTTATGTAATTTTAATGTTTGCAGTTACCTCATACACCGTACATTCCAAAATGAGAATTTGTTATACTATACATACTACCAGACATATCACTTTAAAATGTTCGTTATGGGAAAAATGTATAATCATAGATATGTATCTAAAGTGTATCTGTATAGCCATGATATCTACAAAGGATCCATGCACAATAAAAGATTTATAATTCTTAATCATGTTTGAAGTTTGGGCATATATTTGTCTTTGGGTTACTTATTGGATAAACAGCAATGAAAATACTTTTGATTAGCTGTCAGGTGTCTGTTAAAATTTTTGGTAATATAACTTCAAACATAGTTCTCATCAACAGTTTAACTAACTTCTTATATCTATATCAAAAGCAGAAAAAAACTGATTATCCATTGATTAAGTCATTTATAAAGCAAAACATTCACTGGTTTCAGATTCTCAAATGTGAGAACTTTTCTCAGTTTTTTTATCATTGAAGATTGAATATTTCTTTGGTTTTGGACTGTTGGTCTGATAAAACAACATTTGAAGATTCCTCAGGCTCTGGGGAACTGCGAAGGACATCGTCACAGTTTTCTGATTTATTGGCTTTCATTTAATTAGAAAAGTAATCGACAGATTATTTGCTTATCACCTCAGTAAGATATGAGAGTTCCTGTTCACTGCACAAGCACACCTAAGTGGTGTAAGAAAGAGAGCCATGATTAATGAGGGTGAAAGTGGGCCTGCTCGTCTTGGTCACCTTTCTGTGTACAACATTAGCTCTTGTTGAGAGACGGATGGAAAAAAATATATACATACGGGCAAACAAGCTCTCCCTGTCGTGTTGCTTTGACGGGAGTAAACAATGACGGAGGAGGGGACGTTCCTGCTGCCCCTCGGAGGTACGAGTGGTGCCTCCGGCTGTGGATCAGCACAATGTAAACACACAAATACACCCTCATGTCAGCGTGACACTGGTTACAAAGGTTCATTGAGATCTAATGGATGTGGTGGCTCTGAACCAACAGAGCACACCGCTGGTCATCCAGCAGGTCAGCCAGGCTGTGGTGGTTAATGTTTCTTTGGACACAAAACCTGTAGATCAGGAACTGAAAATACACCTCTTCATGTTCTGCAGTTGGAGAACACCATTCAGTTCACACAGAGAGGGAACAATTATCCAATTAAATATTGATCTGCAGAGCTTGCAACAATCCCAAAACTTTGAATCAGACTGAAAACCTCTCAATTTGTGGATTAGTGAGATGTGAAGTCAGGAACACTGTGGACACTAAATTAAAACCTGTTTTCTGATATTGAAAAGCAAACTTTAAATCTTGACTAGGTGGAAGAACTCATAAATCTCACTGTCAACAAATCCAGCACCCCATTCATTCATTCATTCATTGTCAGATTTTCCACTCAATTGACATCAAGAATTTTCTAGTCTTTTGACCTTTTAAGGCCCATGTTACACCTCTAAGTGCTGACCAAAGTTTATGTCAGCTCTTAAAATTGCATTCCTCTTTAACAAGCATTGTTGAACTAAGGTTTATTATAACAAGCCTGATGGGTAACTTGAGGGTGAAGAGCTGGTGGGTGTGTGGAGCGATGAAGCCGAGCAGAGAGACAGATGGGGCCGGTGGACAATTAAGCAAACACAGGGCTCATTTTTCAGTGACTACTTCCAGACGGCTCGGCAAACACGCTGGGATTTCAGTGATTGATGCATTAATTAATAAAGTTAAAGCCCTCTTTATATGTATATTTTATATGTATTCATGCTCAGTTAGTATGATCCTCAATCTGCATTTATTCTCTCGGAGGAGCAGCAGTGGTGGGGGGTTCCCCTCAAATCTCATTCCCTCCATTTTATGCCTGTTACCGTCATCCGTCCCGTCATCATTTGATTACGAAGATTACTTAGACACACACACACACACTCACACACACTCACACACACACACACAGCAGACAACCTCCCCGCTGCTCCCTGACTCCTCAGGGTGCTGTGGAGGAGGTGCTCCTTTCTCCGTCTCTCACCAGAGCTCGACTGATTATTGAGCATCAGGGACCGGCTCTGCCACTTCAAGAGATTCTCCTGCTGCTGCTGCTGCTGCTGATCCCCATCGACACACAGTAACACAACAGAGACCAGGAAAAAGTTAAAAGCCTGAGAGACCCAGCTCAGTTTTAAAGGTAAAGTCAGGATGTTATTTCTGTTTTTAGAGTTGAAGTTAAAGGATCATACCAGTGATTTTGCATGTTTTTAGACCTTTTACTACAATCTGCTTTTACTTTATATTGGAGCTATGTTTTTCAAAAATCAATCAACTGGTTTCCATTAGTTTCTGTGTGGTATGAAAATAAATTAGCAGACACTTGAGTTGTCTAGTAATAAAGTGTGCATTTATCTTAGTCAGAGTTTACATTATGCAATTGAAAATCACTTACCTTGCAACAATAATGAAACTGACTTTATGCAGACTTTATGTTCACTGTTAAGAATTACATATCCGTAGGAAGTTTTAAGATACTGCTAACAGGCATTCACAATGTACATAAATTAAAACAAACCAAAAGCTGCCTGGAATTAAAACAAATATATTAAAAAATCAGCATGTCAGCAGACATGTAAAGTCTACATCATTTGTAGTTAAGAGATAAAACTTGAAAAAACACAGGTTTGGTCCTGTAATGGTCTATTGTTTCTCTCCTCTGCTGCTGGTTGAGTCTTGACTCCACTCTTTACTGTGCCAGCACTTGGTGGAGGTTGGCATGCCCTGGACCAGACCCCAGGTGGACCCTCATGCCGGTGGAGCAGTGGCCATGGACCAGTACAACATAGACGACCACCACTACGAGGGCTCCCTGTTCCCCACCTCTACCCTCATCCCCGTCACTGTCATCTGCATCCTCATCTTCATCATCGGGGTGACGGGCAACACCATGACCATCCTCATCATCCAGCACTTCAAGGACATGAAGACCACCACCAATCTCTACCTGTCCAGCATGGCGGCGTCTGACCTCATCATCTTCCTCTGCCTGCCCTTTGACCTCTACCGCCTGTGGAAGTACGTGCCCTGGCTGTTTGGGGAGGCGGTGTGCCGCTTCTATCACTACATCTTTGAGGGCTGCACCTCGGCCACCATCCTTCACATCACGGCCCTCAGCATCGAGCGCTACCTGGCCATCAGCTTCCCCCTCAGGAGCAAGGTGGTGGTGACCAGACGCCGGGTACGGTACATCATCTTCGCCCTGTGGGGTTTCGCCCTGGTTTCTGCAGCTCCCACCCTCTTCCTGGTCGGGGTGGAGTACGACAATGACACACACCCAGACTACAATACGGGGCAGTGCAAGCACACCGGCTACGCCATCAGCTCGGGGCAGCTGCACATCATGCTCTGGGTGTCCACCACCTACTTTTTCTGCCCGATGCTCTGCCTCATCTTCCTGTACGGCTCCATCGGGTGCAAGTTGTGGAAAAGCAAAAATGACCTGCAAGGCCCCTGTGCTTTGGCCCGTGAAAGGTCACACAGGCAAACAGTCAAGATCCTGGGTGAGTGGGTTATTTATTTATCTACTGTCATCTCTGATGACAGATGTATCTGTCTTTTGTGTATATTTCAGACAGCAATCAGGGCACATCATGGTAAAAAATGGAAATAACACACCTAAACAACTAAAACTGTGTGTGTGTGTGTGTGTGTGTGTGTGTGTGTGTGTGTGTGTGTGTGCCAGCCTTGACATAATGTTTTTGCCCTTTTTAGTTCAGTCTAAAAGAGTTACATTCTGTACAAAGATATATATCAGATATAACAGTTTGTTAAACAGACAGTACAGCACTGTGGCTCAAAGTTTCACATTTGCAATTTGCAAGTAAACTCATACATAACGATCATTAGTGATAATGCACTAAAGTGGTGAGACATTTACATTATCCAGAATTACTTCCACAATTGCTTTCTAAAACCTTTCTATGCTTTGCATTGCCAGAAACTAAAAAGGCCGACAATTTAGATTCAGGAGTGACAGCATATGAAACTCTTTGTAGGTATAAAGCTTAAACCAGAAATCCATCTGTTTACCCAGTCAGCCCACCTTTCATTGTTGCTGGAGCAAAAGAAACAGGCTGACAGATCATTGTAGAATCTAGGTTTTCTGGTTTTCTGCACTGGCACTGTTGCGTGTGTTTTCCATAGCAAATTTAACTTTTGTTCTCGCCCACATGTAAATAAACTGATTTGTACTCCATTTAAAACCTGAAGTACTTTCACCTATTCTGTTAAATCAAGCTCTCTGCAAGTGCTTTCAGTCGCCATTGTGTTGCTTTTATCCTGCAAGTTCGGGGAAGAAAAAGCTGGTAACGTGTGTGTTGTTGTTGGTATCAGCTGATTAATTATTCTGAGTTTTGTCTGAGGCTAATCATGTCCTGCCACTGCACATACTGATTGGCTTAATTTGCAGCTCTGGCATGGTGTGCAGGAACCCCCCGTTTTACAGTAAAAGACCGTGGCCAAGTCGATCTTTATTAACCAAATATTTAATCATGATGCATCCATTAGGATATTAATGCTGTTCATTAGCTGAGCACACACTGCACAGAGCTCGTGTTGTCAGACTTGCTGCCATTTGCATCCACATTTGTTGAATCCCAAATTGGATTGTCATCAGAGGCCTCCATAAATCAACCTTAATTGAAATTTACATGCTCCCACAGTCCTGGGCTCCTTTTAAATCTGCCGGTGTCACACATCTCAGGAGAGACTCAATGATCACCGCTCCCATACAGCAAGACATGATCAATTCTTAACAAAACTGTGGCATCTGTTCACACTGTGAATCCATCAATGTGTGTATACCTTATTGTTAATTCGTAAATAATTAGGCTTATGTAGGCCAGATATACCTCTCTTTGTTTATCTATTGAATTGGCATTTATTTTCGTTAACAGAAATGACTGCCCCCATCAGGCAAATTGATGATAATTTCATCTGCAAGGGCTTCTTGATCAATATCAGTGACTCAATAATTACCTCACCCAGCACTGAAATTTATGGCTTTCAAGAGCTCAAAAAAGCTTTGTTCTTTTTTTCGATTTATGACATGTCTTCTGCTGCATACATGCTCTAATTAGCTCGCTTACTCGCCTGTATTGTGAAAATGTGACTTCATTGTGGGAGCCAATTACAGCCAGCCGTGACTTAAGGGAACAACAGAGGTTGTGCAAGAGAGCGTGTGTGTTTGTGCGTGGGCTTACCGACGAGTTCTCTGGATGTTCATTTCTGATGGTCATTAATAAATGTCAAGGGTGACCACAGATCATAAGTTACTTAAAGATCCTGTAAACCAACTTTCTTGCAGGTTTGTACAAACAAGTCCAAGATGAATTCATCTGTCAGAATTAGAATAATATAGGTCATTTTCAACATGTGAGAATTTTCTGTATTTGTGTCTTGATCTTCTTACTGATTTGACAGACTCTGATGAAAAAACCCCACCTACTAACTAGTGATATCTATATTCCCAATATCTGTATTGGAGACAGAAAACTTATATTTATTAAACTTATACGACAAATATCTGAAAACGTAGAAAAAATAGTAGTTTTTTTTTTTTTAAAGGGGCTTTGAATGCACCTTTAAAGGAATTGTTTAACATTTTAGGCAGGACACTTCTTTGATTTTATGCCGAGAGTTAGATGAGAAGGATGACAACACTCTCATGTCCGTACAATAAATATGCAAGTTTCCAAAATGTCAAGATATTCCTTAAATCCCCTTTTAAAATAAACTCACTTCCCTCTCCTAATTTTATTTCGCCCTCAGTGGTGGTGGTGCTGGCCTTCATCATCTGCTGGCTGCCCTACCACATCGGCAGGAACCTCTTTGCCCAGGTGGACGACTACGAGACGGCCATGGTGAGCCAGAACTTCAACATGGCCTCCATGGTGCTCTGCTACCTCAGCGCCTCCATCAACCCCGTCGTCTACAACCTCATGTCTCGGAAGTACAGGGCTGCCGCCAAACGCCTCTTCCTGCTGCACCAGAGGCCCCGACAGGCCCACCGCGGCCAGAGACCGCTCTGCGTGATCGACCAGTCCACCCTGAACGAAAGCCTGACTGGGGTCTGAGGGGCCTCAGCACACTGAGCAGCAGTTGTTTTTTTTTTTGTTGTTTTTTTTTTTTTTACAGGCTTGCTTGACTTCATCACCAAGGGAGAGTTTGCAGGCTTCAGGAGTTCAGGAGTCGCAGCCAAATAAGAAACCTGTTGAAGATGTGTATAAGAGGAATGTTTGTTCCATTTTATCTTTGAGGGGGAAAGCAGGGCTTAGAGCTCCACTGCACTTAAATGCAAAATAAGATTTACTACAACTTAGTGACATTATGTTCACAGAGACTGGATAAGGATTTTCAGCGATGTCACGTTTCAATTTTTATGGGAGGAAAATACGAATTCTGTGGACTCACTATATATTCACTATTTTGTCACTATTTACCTCTATTGTGTGCTGCTACATTTTCCTTCATGCTGTCAGTGCTTACTGAAGCACCATTTCCACAATTACATCAATCCTCAGCATTGATTAATAAATGATCCCTCTTTGTTAATGACAGATAACATTTGCCACATTTGAAATGACTGTTCATTTATAAGGTTTAATTGTAGTGTCAGCTACGTTCTCCTGTAAGATTGGATTTGTTTAATGCATGGTGAACCGTTGTTATCATACTGTCTGTTGATTGTTCTCATAAATCAAGAGAAACAAAACAAGTAAACCTATTAGCTGTGGGCCATTAGTTGTTCAGATCTGAAAATGTGTGTGGGTGTGGGTGTTTGGAGGGCTGTGTACCATCCCTCCAGTGAATAGATAGAACATAAACTTGATAAAAGCAAATTACTATGAAAATGGGGCAGTGTGTGTGATACAGAGGCCACCTGAGCCTTGAGGTTTTGGGGCTGCGTACGTGCCGGCCATCACATGTAACCTGACACAGCTATTATATTACCTGGGCTCTGAGTTGGATTTACGCCGGCAGCCAACGTCCCTGCATCACCATATTCAAAGTAATGGCTGCTCTAAGTGCATTTCAAAAAGGAAAAAAGATATTAGGCTGTCAGCAGCGGCAGAGCTTATTGCTTTTATTGCTTCCACTTGCATAATCTTGACACCATTGAACAATTCTTCTTTGATGTTGTGTTTCAGATTAGAAAATGTACACTTTTGTACATCATGCACTCTGGCAGGAAAGGTAACGTCAAAGTTAAGTATTTTTAACCTGACCAATGCTTAATCCCAAAATAAACCCAGAGTTTTCCAGGTTCTGTCTACCATACATCTTGTTCTTTAAAAGGAACTGTCGTGATTTTGCCCATGAATCATCGGGCCTTGGTTTGCACAAATACAAAGAGACAAAGTCGCTGTGGGCTGACTCATCCTCATGACACTTTTTTCACCGAGCCATTCATCTCTGCCAGAGGAGCTGAAGCAGTCGGTAAAAGCTTATATCACACAGGCCATCCTGCCATCACCTGGGGAAAGATCAGCAAGCAGCACGACTCCTCTGTTGGTTATTTTCTTTACTGATAATGAAGAGACTGTCTGCGAAGGGCTCGTCTAGAGCTGTCAACACCTCCCTCAAGCCTTCTTCACACCTCCTCAAATCATTCAGCTTTAGAAATATACAGTTTGTTTGTTTTGACTCTACTTTTCAGGCCACAACTTCTACTCCATCAGCAAACCTCTAACATACTGCACACACCTCTTTTGGATTGGTTATATATAGGGAGTCATTTATTTGAATTATGAAAAGATATAAATAAAGATCAAATGCCATGCCATATTTCCTGGAGATTTAATAAGTTCACGATGACTCCTCAGTAAAGATACTTTAACTAAAGTAATCAAACAATTGCTACAATGATATTATATTAATGCTGCTGCTGTTTAATGCCGTGTACTCAAGGTTTCCCTCATCTCAAGGCTCTTTACATAATGTATAAGTCCTGAGGCTTTCATTAAGCAACTGAGATGAAAATATATATATGTTTAGAATTTATGCACAACACATATTTAAACTGATTTGCAAGCAAAGTCTTTGAATGGATGTATCTGCCTCATTTTAACATTTGCAAAGTGTTTTATTGTGTCAGTATTATTAAAGAAATATGCCAGCCTTCAGAGATAAAATAACTTAATTTTATACTAAACCACAAAAAAGACAAGGGCTTATAGAATGAACTGAATTGGCAGAAACTACATGAATTTACACTCATTCCCTTGTAATGCCATGCCATTCTGCTTTGTAGTGTTTTTTCTTTTTTTTCTTTTTCTGATTTACCTCCCAATGAAAGTTGCTGCATTTTACTTTTCTCTTCTGGGAAATTAATGTTTTCTGACACAGCTGCACAGGCAGATATCATTTCAGTGTAATGGTCTTTTCCACCAGAGGGGGGAGCCAAAGAATACTGCTGTCAGGAGAAACATACTGTGTACATTATGTATGTGTAAAGACAAATTACAGCCATACCAAACATGTCCTGGGGGTAAGATAGGTCAAACAGTGCTTGTAAACTACATAAAACTGCTCTTTTAGTTGAAAGTGTCTGGTTCTCACTTCTCCCTGTAAGACATCTTTATCAGCTTCCTCTTTCAGCCCATTTCCACAAATTATCAGCCACACATATTCACTTCCTGTTTGGCTCCCTGTGCCTGCTGGTCCATGCATGTGGCCACAGGAAGCTGCACTAAAGTGGAAGGTATTTAGGAGATGGGTGTCTGCAGAATAACTCTTTCTAGAACGCCTGCAGGGGCTCACTAACTTTCCTGATGGTTTCTGTTGAATTCAGGCCTCTGCTGCCACCTCTCTCTCTCTCCTCCTCCCCAAACCCAAGGCTTTTCCCACCCCAAGCTGACTGTGAGGTCAGTCATCCGTAACATTGCGAGAGTTCGCTGTGAAAGCTGCTATAAGGGAGAGCCTGGGTCTTTTGGTGACCACCTATTTAGAAGTGCGAGGTCATTTATCTTGTGTGAACATAAAAGCCCGAAACGGTTAATCTAGTTTATCCACTGGCAGTCCTGTCCCTCGGCCGCAAACAGCCAGACGTGTGCCAGTGCCACGTCACTTTCACTGTGCGCTCTTGATGTCACAGCTGGGTGACGGTAAACAGACAACAAACACAGATGTGTCTTTGCCTTTAACAAACCACCAGTGCCTTAAAACGCCTGTAATGGCAGTAATAATGATAATAAGCTTCATTTACAAAGCTCTAATCACCTCGTCTTCGAAAGCTTTTAGTAAACAGTTTCCATTGTTTAATGAACAGTTTCCACTGTTTAATGAACCATGTTACACACAGAAGAGTCAATGCCATTAAGTTCCCTGCAATTTGGAGACTAATTTATATCTACTTTGTATCCGTGAAGTGTTTGTGCATGCACAGTGTTTGACGTTCGTCCTACTGAGAGACACCAGTAAACTCTGTGGACAACAGAACCTGTTTGTTTGTCAATATGTCAGTGTCAGTGTTCCACAGTTCATTTTTCAAACTGAAGTAATATAACGGTGACAGTATACTGTGTGGTCAATATACCAGCAGGAGAAACAGCCTCTCCTGCAGTTGTGTGGTGTGTTGTTGGTGAGTCAGAAACCAATCCATTAGATGGCCTCTCTACATTACCACACCACAAACCACTCGAGTCTCCTTCCTCCTGGCCCCAAGCAGGATGGCAGAGTTACCCCCACATCTTTCATCCTTACATGAAAACTCAAAATGAGAATGATTAACTACAAAGCACCTAATAGTAATGTTTACATGCTTGCCAGCTGCGAGTGTCCTGGACTTGCATCATAGGAAAACCAGAGGACATACAAGATGCAATATATTTGGAAGAGAACAGACAGCATTAGAAATAAGCAGCGGTGAAAGCAAACTCTTGCAGTGCTCCTGCACATGATAAAGTAGCGGAAGAGGAGATGTACATTAACATTTTACATCAGATGTGCACACTTAAGCCCAGCCCTAATGAAAAACCTGCAGCCTGTGGTCCATGCATGAAGTGCAATTCATTATCCAGTATAAAACAATCCTTTATTCTCAGCTGTTTTCCATTTTTTCTTTTGCATTTCTTTTTGTTACATTAAAATATACTTATTGTAAATGTTGATGTTTGTCTAATGGTTGTAATCAAGTCAAATTAAGTTTTAGAGACCCTGCAGGAATTGTTGGATGGTTAGAATGATACCACAGAATATAGAGTGCTATGAACCAACCATGTGCCTATATTTTTTATCATGGTGGACATACTGTGAGTGGAAGACCATCTACAGTCAAACCCAATAGGTTTCTTAAGCACAGAACAATAATACAGTACACACTGTTGTAGTTGGTGATGCTCCACCTCACACAGCTGAGTCAAGACAGAGACAGCCAGATGTTAGAAAATACTGCCTTCAAAATAAAAGCATATATATTTAGATGCATGGAGTGAAACTCTAGCTACAAAATAGGTATCACATACATGTACTTTATGGGTGAAAGTACATTCAAGGTTTAAAGGGTAACTAGAGAAGTGTGTTTGTTAACCACAAGTTACACTGGGCAGTAAATTGATTGGTAAGTTTTTTAAATGATTTGTTGATAGACAACATGCTTTTTTTTTATTGGCACCATCTTCAGGCCAAATTTTGCATTTCTGCTGCACTACTGACACAAATATGAGAATAATAAATTTGCCTCCCCATTTTGTAGGCAGCATGTGGTATCTCTGATCTCCCTCACTGATGACAGCTCCTTGGAGCTCAGCATCTCTAAGACCAAAGAGCTGTGCTGTTGGAGGAGACTAACATCTGGTGGTGCTGCCCACCTGCTGTTTGGCTCTCTGGAATTAAAAGGGCAGGTGGTGGAGCAGGTGGTGGCCTTCAGATACCTTTCACTGAAATAGACAGAACCGTGTCCTTTTCTGAGCACAGTGATTCTGTGTACAAGAAGGCCCAGCAGCGCCTCTCTCTGCTGAGGAAACTCAAGAGATTTAATGTCAGGAAAGACGTTTTAACAGCGGTCTGTAAGTCACTTATTGAGTCAGTCTTCAATTTCAAAATCAAACTTTCTGGCGGTTAAAAACAAACTAAAACTCATGTATGTTTTTATTCCATGTGTACCTGTGTGAGCCGCATCAATGATACATTTCCATCGCTTTGTGACGTACAGTAAAGTTTTTCTGGTTCTAATTCTATATACAGTATGTAGATTTTAAATATATGCATTGTCACTGTATCCATCTAATGGGGAAACACTATCAACTGAAAATTTACATTTTTCGTAGATGCTCTACATACTTTTCTTGTTGGGTTGGATTTAAAAAGCCATCTGATTTCTAATTCCAAAAATCTGCCAAACCTACAGGAAAAAAATGTAGGTATAAATGTGTATGTAGCCGGAGAGGTTTAATAAATCAGTGCAGCCATCCCATTTCCTGTGCTCTGCGCCCAGCAGTAGCTTCTTGGCTTTTATTTTGAAGGTTTTTAGCAGAAGTAGCACTGCTTTAACCTGACTGACTTGACAGCGCCGAGGGATCCAAGTGCGCGTAAAAGTTGTGCCCTCCTCCCTCCCGTCCATGAGGCTGATTTGGCTCCAGATATAAACACTGAGCTGCTCTGTGTCCCCGCTGCGCTCATCGGTCTCCTCACAACCAGCAGGCACTTTGCTCCAAGAGGCCGAAAACCAGAAGAAAAGCAGGAGGGGACGATCTCTGGCACACTCCCCAGGATGGAGGTAACAACTGCATGAGTCTGACTGACTTTTTCTGCTGGAGCCTGAACTTTTAGGCCACATGAGCAGATGTTTTTAACATTTTTATGCGGTTTTGTGCAGACATGTGTGGTTGAAGTTAAACCATTACATCATAGGATCTCAGTGAGTGACAGTATTTTAACGCTCTGTGTTATTACTGTGATATTTCTGGAGGGACTAGGGCCTGTCTGTGCGACTGTTTACCACATGATAATATTGCATTTGTACCAGAACACCTACAAAGTACTATATGCACGTGTAGTTGTGTTGGCTACTCATCACTATAAAAGTTCCTAATGATCTAAACAGTTCCTCTCATATATAATGTAATATCATATTTTTTACTTATGACAAACAATATATGTTATATATTACACACACACACCACAACATGAAGATTAACCAAAAGCAACAGTATTTTGCCTCTTTATGTTTGAGCTTCTGGACAAAATGGTTCAAACTTCATAACAAGAAACCACAAAGTGAGAGGAAGGAAATGGAGCTGACAGAAGATCTGTCATGAGCCAGTGTTTGCGCACAGATGAATGTGTAGAGTAAATGCCATTAGTCGTTTTTCTTCTTCACTGTAAACCCGCATTGTGCTTTTAGGTCTGAATTTTCTGATTATCTGCAATTTCCCACCCATCATGTCATCAGCTGGCGAGCCATGCTTTCTTTACTCAAAGGCCAAACTGTCCTTTACCTACTAAAGCTAAAAAAGAAAAAGCGTGCTTCTGGGTGGTGGTAAAGGAGGCCTGTCCTAGTCCCTCCACACTTTGTGTTTTTCCTGCAGGGTTTGCTCGCAGGTTTGTGGCCTCCTCCCTGCAAAACAAGCTGTTTTAACATCATTCTCAAGTATTTAATGTCATGTGGCAAATAGGAAGAGAAACACCCATTTTTCCCCCCACAGCACGTGAGGGAGCACATTACTAATCTACCACAGAACTGCTCTCACATACATACAACTGTAGGACTCAGATGTGCTTTAGGCCAGTTCAGCTTGGATTCAAGACTTTATTGGTGTGAATGCTCACACCAATAAAGTTTATTATTATTATAGAATATATTATTATTCTTCAGACCGCTTTTTTGCGAGTCTTCTCCTTTCACATTATTCAACGTAGAAAGTTCATTCAAATATCAAAAAGTTCAGCTCAATTAGGACATTATTGCTTGTATTGAACTTTTTCATAACATTCATATTTTCCGAAATATTCAACGTTTTCCAGGAATTTTGCTCCATTCAAATGAATGGGCGGAATGTTCAAAATTTCCACATTTTCCCACTTTTTCATGCCTATTCAACTCTTCTCTCCTCATTCATACTTTCAGCTACAAACTCCATTCAAACTTGTAAAAGTTCCACATCTTTCGTACATTCAAGGTATTATTCATCATTCAAATCCCATTAATACTTTGGAAAATATTTAACTTTGTTTAAAACTTAATTATAATGAAAGTCAATGAGAAAAACATTCAAAATCACTCATCTTCAAAGTCTTCCACATCCTTCATACTTTCACGTAGAAACGTCATTCCAACATTAAAACGTTCACACCACTTTGGACTTTCTGGCATAAATTCAACTCTTCCAGATCATTCATACTTTGTACACAACCTCATTTAAAAAATCATAAAGATTTCAGCCCTTCTGACATTTTTACATGAGTGTGTGTGTGGTGTAATGTTCAAAGCTAGAGTGGGGAGGAGATTGAACCTCAACTCAAAAATTTCTACTCAAATTGCTCCCAGTACCACAATTTTCACTCCTCATACGTGATTTTACATCAGAACGTAGGAAAATTTGTTACAGAAATGTGGCTACGGTAGCAATCGGACCCTAAACTTTTGGCTCTACGAGTCCTCAAGTGACAGGTGTACCAGCCAAGAGCTGCATACACACACACACACACACACACACAGGATTTTTACATTTTTAGACTTTTTCAAGCATTTTTCAAGTCTAATCTGCTCGTTCATACTTTCAGGTGTAAACTTTATTCAAACCACAAAATGTTGTACATCTTTTATACATTCTTAGTTTTATTCAACTTTTAACTCCCATTCATAAGATTTACACCGTTTACCACTTTTCTAGACCAGTCTGACCAAGGACTGAGACGGCAGTTAACAGCAGTTGGTGGATGTGACAGACACACACAAACACGTGATTTTGACAGTTTTAGAGTTTTTTAAGCATTTTTCAAGTCAAATCTGCTCATTCATACTTTTAGGTGTGACCTCTATTCAAACCAGAAAACTAGTCTGACCAAGGACTGAGACTGCAGTTAACAGCAGTTGGTGACTGTTACTGTGCATTAACTTGCAGTAGTAAATCCCAGGGCTCAAATTGTGGACCCTTAAACTGAAGTATAGGACTATACTCTGTGAACTCTATTCAAACCAGAAAATCTTGAAGATCTTTTATACATACTCACTTTTATTCAACTTTTATCTCCCATTCATAATATTTAGACCATTTCCCACTTTTCTTACTAATTCATACTCCCTCCAGCTACTTCAACCAAATTCAATCCAGCAGTCCAGTTTAGCGGCAGCCTTTCAACAAACATTCAACTATTCCACATCTTTCACATCACATCTGTTTTTTTTTTTGTTTATAGTGTTGTTTTGTTGTCGTTTTTTTGTCGTTTTTGTTGTTTATAGAGTCGTTTTTGTCATTTATAGCGTCGTTTTTTGTTGTTTTTTGTTGTTTTTTCGTTGTTGTTTGTCGTTTTGTTGTCTATAGTGTCGTTTTGTTGTTTTTCTGTCTTTTTTGTGTTGTTTTTGTTGTTTATAGTGTTATTTTTTGTTGTTTATAGTGTCATTTTTGTTGTTTTTTCGTCGTTTTTGTTGTTTAAAGTGTCGTTTTTGTTGTTTACAGTGTCGTTTTTGTTGTTTTTTCGTCGTTTCTGTTGTTTATAGTGTCGTTTTTGTTGTTTTTCATCGTTTTTGTTGTTTAAAGTGTCGTTTTTGTTGGTTTTTCGTCGTTTTTGTTGTTTATAGTGTCGTTTTTGTTGTTTTTCATCGTTTTTGTTGTTTAAAGTGTCGTTTTTGTTGGTTTTTCGTCGTTTTTGTTGTTTATAGTGTCGTTTTTGTTGTTTATAGTGTCGTTTTTGTTGTTTATAGTGTCGTTTTTGTTGTTTTTTCGTCGTTTTTGTTGTTTAAAGTGTCGTTTTTGTTGTTTATAGTGTCGTTTTTTGTTGTTTGTAGTGTCGTTTTTGTTGTTTTTCGTCGTTTTTGTTGTTTAAAGTGTCGTTTTTTGTTGTTTAAAGTGTCGTTTTTTGTTTAAAGTGTCGTTTTTGTTGTTTTTTCGTCGTTTTTGTTGTTTAAAGTGTCGTTGTTGTTTTTTCGTCGTTTTTGTTGTTTAAAGTGTCGTTTTTGTTGTTTTTTCGTCGTTTTTTGTTGTTTAAAGTGTCGTTTTTGTTGTTTTTTGTTGTTTTTTGTTGTTTACAGTGTCATTTTTGTTGTTTATAGTGTCGTTTTTGTTGTTTTTTGTCGTTTTTTGTTGTTTAAAGTGTCGTTTTTGTTGTTTTTCGTCGTTTTTGTTGTTTAAAGTGTCGTTTTTTGTTGTTTAAAGTGTCGTTTTTTGTTTAAAGTGTCGTTTTTGTTGTTTTTTCGTCGTTTTTGTTGTTTAAAGTGTCGTTGTTGTTTTTTCATCGTTTTTGTTGTTTAAAGTGTCATTTTTTGTTGTTTAAAGTGTCGTTTTTGTTGTTTTTTCGTCGTTTTTGTTGTTTTTTCGTCGTTTTTGTTGTTTTTCGTCGTTTTTGTTGTTTATAGTCTCGTTTTTTGTTGCTTAAAGTGTCCTTTTTGTTGTTTTTTCGTCGTTTTTGTTGTTTATAGTGTCGTTTTTTGTTGTTTACAGTGTCGTTTTTGTTGTTTTTTCGTCGTTTCTGTTGTTTATAGTGTCGTTTTTGTTGTTTTTCATCGTTTTTGTTGTTTAAAGTGTCGTTTTTTTTGTTTTTTCGTCGTTTTTGTTGTTTATAGTGTCGTTTTTGTTGTTTATAGTGTCGTTTTTGTTGTTTTTTCGTCGTTTTTGTTATTTATAGTGTCGTTTTTGTTGTTTTTTCGTCGTTTTTGTTGTTTAAAGTGTCGTTTTTGTTGTTTATAGTGTCGTTTTTTGTTGTTTTTCGTCGTTTTTGTTGTTTAAAGTGTCGTTTTTTGTTGTTTAAAGTGTCGTTTTTTGTTTAAAGTGTCGTTTTTGTTGGTTTTTCGTCGTTTTTGTTGTTTATAGTGTCGTTTTTGTTGTTTATAGTGTCGTTTTTGTTGTTTTTTCGTCGTTTTTGTTGTTTAAAGTGTCGTTTTTGTTGTTTATAGTGTCGTTTTTTGTTGTTTGTAGTGTCGTTTTTGTTGTTTTTCGTCGTTTTTGTTGTTTAAAGTGTCGTTTTTTGTTGTTTAAAGTGTCGTTTTTTGTTTAAAGTGTCGTTTTTGTTGTTTTTTCGTCGTTTTTGTTGTTTAAAGTGTCGTTGTTGTTTTTTCGTCGTTTTTGTTGTTTAAAGTGTCGTTTTTGTTGTTTTTTCGTCGTTTTTTGTTGTTTAAAGTGTCGTTTTTGTTGTTTTTTGTTGTTTTTTGTTGTTTACAGTGTCATTTTTGTTGTTTATAGTGTCGTTTTTGTTGTTTTTTGTCGTTTTTTGTTGTTTATAGCGTCGTTTTTTGTTGTTTTTTGTTGTTTATAGTGTCGTTTTTGTTGTTTATAGTGTCGTTTTTTGTTGTTTTTTGGCGTTTTTTGTTGTCTATAGTGTCGTTTTTGTTGTTTTTTGTTGTTTATAGTGTCGTTTTTTGTTGCTTTTTGTTGTTTTCTGTTGTTTATAGTGTCGTTTTTGTTGTTTATAGTGTCATTTTTGTTGTTCTTTTGTCGTTTTTGTTGTTTTACGTAGTTTTTTCGTCGTTTTTGTTGTTTATAGTGTCGTTTGTGTTGTTTTTTCGTACTTTTTTCATCGTTTTTGTTGTTTATAGTGTAGTTTTTGTTGTTAAAGGGTCGTTTTTGTTGTTTATAGTGTCGTTTTTTGTTTATAGTGTCGTTTTTGTTGCTTTTCGTCGTTTTTGTTGTTTATAGTGTCGTTTTTTGTTTAAAGTGTCGTTTTTGTTGTTTTTCGTCGTTTTTGTTGTTTATAGTGTCGTTTTTTGTTGTTTATAGTGTTGTTTTTGTTGTTTTTCGTCGTTTTTGTTGTTTATAGTGTCGTTTTTTGTTGTTTAAAGCGTCGTTTTTGTTGTTTACAGTGTCGTTTTTGTTGTTTTTCGTCATTTTTGTTGTTTAAAGTGTCGTTTTTGTTGTTTATAGTGTCGTTTTTTGTCGTTTAAAGTGTCGTTTTTGTTGTTTTTTCGTCGTTTTTGTTGTTTATAGTGTCGTTTTTGTTGTTTATAGTGTCGTTTTTTGTTGTTTACAGTGTCGTTTTTGTTGTTTATAGTGTCGTTTTTGTTGTTTATAGTGTCGTTTTGTGTTGTTTTTTCGTCGTTTTTGTTGTTTGTCGTCGTTTTTGTTGTTTAAAGTGTCGTTTTTGTTGTTTTTTCGTCGTTTTTTTGTTGTTTATAGTGTCGTTTTTTGTTGTTTACAGTGTCGTTTTTGTTGTTTTTTCGTCGTTTTTGTTGTTTACAGTGTCGTTTTTGTTGTTTTTCGTCATTTTTGTTGTTTATAGTGTCGTTTTTTGTTGTTTACAGTGTCGTTTTTGTTGTTTATAGTGTCGTTTTTTGTTGTTTTTTCGTCGTTTTTGTTGTTTATAGTGTCGTTTTTGTTGTTTTTTCGTCGTTTTTGTTGTTTATAGTGTCGTTTTTTGTTGTTTACAGTGTCGTTTTTGTTGTTTATAGTGTCGTTTTTTGTTGTTTTTTCGTCGTTTTTGTTGTTTACAGTGTCGTTTTTGTTGTTTTTCGTCATTTTTGTTGTTTATAGTGTCATTTTTTGTTGTTTATAGTGTCGTTTTTTGTTGTTTACAGTGTCGTTTTTGTTGTTTTTTCGTCGTTTTTGTTGTTTATAGTGTCGTTTTTGTTGTTTTTTCGTCGTTTTTGTTGTTTATAGTGTCGTTTTTTGTTGTTTACAGTGTCGTTTTTGTTGTTTATAGTGTCGTTTTTTGTTGTTTTTTCGTCGTTTTTGTTGTTTAAAGTGTTGTTTTTTGTTGTTTACAGTGTCGTTTTTTGTTGTTTGTAGTGTCGTTTTTGTTGTTTAAAGTGTCGTTTTTTGTTGTTTAAAGTGTCGTTTTTGTTGTTTTTTCGTCGTTTTTGTTGTTTAAAGTGTCGTTTTTGTTGTTTTTTCGTCGTTTTTGTTGTTTATAGTGTCGTTTTTGTTGTTTTTTCGTCGTTTTTGTTGTTTATAGTGTCGTTTTTTGTTGTTTACAGTGTCGTTTTTGTTGTTTATAGTGTCGTTTTTTGTTGTTTTTTCGTCGTTTTTGTTGTTTAAAGTGTCATTTTTTTTGTTTTTTCGTCGTTTTTGTTGTTTATAGTGTCGTTTTTTGTTGTTTATAGTGTCGTTTTTGTTTTTTAAATTGTTGTTTTTGTTGTTTAAAGTGTCGTTTTTTGGTCGTTTTTGTTATTTATAGTGTCGTTTTTTGTTGTTTAAAGTGTCGTTTATAGTGTCGTTTTTTTCTGTTTTTGTTGTTTTTTTGGTCTTTTGTTTATAGTGTCGTTTATGTTGTTTTTCTGTCTTTTTTTTGTTGTTGTTTTTCTCCTTTCAAAAATCATCAGCCTTTCTGACTTTTTTACATGAGTGTGTGAGTGGTGGAATGTTCAAAGCCAGAGTCTGGTAGAGTGGGGAGGAGATTGAAACTCAACTCAAAAATTTCTACTCAAATTGCTCCCAGTACCACAATTTTCACTCCTCATACGTGATTTTACATCAGAACGTAGGAAAATTTGTTACAGAAATGTGGCTACGGTAGCAATCGGACCCTAAACTTCTGGCTCTACGAGTCCTCAAGTGACAAGTGTACCAGCCAAGAGCTGCATGTACTGCAATGTTAACTGAGACCAGAAAATTGAGGAGGGAGACAGAGGGGAAAAGTGATGTGGCCATCACCATGGCTACCACTGACTGCAGCCTGTTACACACACACACACACACACACACACACACACACACACAGTCATTTTTTGACTTTTTCAAGCATTTTTCAAGTCTAATTTTCTAATTCATACTTTCATGTGTAAACCAGAAAATCTTGTTCATATTTCATACATTCTCAGTTTTTTTCATCTTTTAACTCCCAACAAAACAAACATTTAACAATTCCACATCTTTCATACATTTTTGATATTATTCAACTGACTTTTACTAAACTTTAGCAATCCAGTTTAGCGCCAACCTTTCAACAAATATTTTTTGCCAGTCTTCTCCTTCCACATTATTCAACTATTTCCCACTTTTCTCAGTAATTCATACTCCCTTCAGCTGCTTCACGCAAATTCAAGCCAGCAATCCAGTTTAGCGTCAGCCTTTCAGCAGTCAGCATTCACACCGCAATTTCTTCAGAAATTGCCTTTTCTAGTTCTTATTTCCCTGTTGCCAAAATTGAGAGAAAAGAATTTGGACCGACCCCAAATCAGGAAAAGATGGAAAGAATGGTGAAAAGATGTAGGGGGACTTTCTTAGGAAAACAATTTTTCTGATACAGAACTATTACAGTTTCTGTGAGATAAAGCTGTTTTGAGAGAAAGAAAAAAAAACCCTGAACATGCACGTAGAGGCTGAACTCTGAGATGGTGAAAGCAGGTTCAACTATCATTATAATCCATCTTCTTCTAGATGAAGCCTCACAAACCCAGCCCAGCTCAGGTTTCACTACAGGCTATTAGTCTAGCAAGTGATTCAGAGGCAGATTTTTTCTTTCCCACTACCGATTCCGATACATGAAATTGTGTATTGGCAGATCCCGAGTACCAGTCGATACCATCACGTTTAAGAAATATGTATATATATATTTTATTGTCTTTTAACAGCTGTGTACTACTAACTCTGTATGGATGTGATATGATTGCTATGGCCTGGCTCAGGTTTGACCAAATACAGAGAAAATACAGAGACTGAATGCCTGTGTAAAATATTGCCAATTTGCTGACATTTATCTGGCTCTGGCTGACGTTACACTCTCCTCTAGCACCTGCCTGCTTGGTACCGCACATGTGCAACTCTCAACATCAGTATCGGTATCGGAACAACTCTAATGTCTCATGACAATGAGCAGTGCTGCAATTTAAATTTAAACTGAATGCTTGCTTGCTACTTCTTAACTGTCTGATCTTGGTGAACAACTCCCCTCTGTTACCAAGACACTGTTTATAAATTCAAGCATCGCTCAGCAATTTCATAGTCAATTTCTCACCTCAAATGTATTCAGGAACAGATTTTTTTGTTGATGGTTTGGGTAAAATGTGAGACCTCCATGGCAGCCACTGCAATTTTCCGGTCTTAAAACTTAAATTTAAACCTGTAGACAGCCCACTGGGTCCCGTCAGATTCAGGTGTTTGATGTTTCAGAAGCTTTGGACAGTTATCTCTCAGTAGTTTCCTTCAAAGTCATTTTGGTCTGCACCCATTGATGACGCCCGAGCAGTGCTTATTGAGTCTTGCCACACCTCCACAATAAGTAAAGTGAAATCTGTCAGTTTGTTGTGAAAGGGTATGTTGCTGCTGTGATGATAAAGTTAAATTTTTCCTTTCAATTTTTGCTTTATCTTATCCTGTTTGCTGAGAATTCCTACCAGTAAACAATCTGACACCAGTGTTGTCAGATTGTTAGCTGTTGGGAATGGGACGCTTTCGTCTGCTGCAGCTTGAGTTTGAAACAAGCATTAAACTCGCCTGCAAAATCAGTCTCGCACTCACTGTCATCTGTCAGCTTTACACTTCGATGGCATCACACATTAGTTTATATTCTGCTGTGTGTTTTGTAGCTGTAGGAAAAATCTGTTCATGTTCACAAACATTGATTTACGCCAACTGCCTTGAGAGGACATTAACGCATGGAAATTCTTAAGTTTTGTGTTTCCCGTGTCGGAACGACAGGCTGTTAAGTGGACAAACTGGAAATTTTGCGCACTCGTGTGTGTATGTGTGTGTTTGTGTGTGTGCGTGTGTGCATGCACCTGAGAATTTGTACTGTCAGTGTGTGTTGGGTTGTGGGGTGGGGGTGTTGGTTTTCCTTTGATGGAAAAACAACACCCCAGCTAGAGGAGTGAGTATTTTGGATTGCCTTGCCAACCATATGGTGTGCACATTTATTATGTAATCCATAGTAAAGTTAAGAGACCAATCACACAGGAACTCGGTCTGTACCAGCCAGACGTTTGCTAATGAGAGAGTTTTTTCCCCTTTTGCTTCACAACAGTGTGTCATTTAAATAGTGTCACACTATTTTTGTTATTAGTATTATAAACCAATACTTTTAGCCCTATTACAACTACTACTTCCAATACAGTCACTACCACTAGAACCAGTATGTAGTTCAGGGTATTGTCACAGTCAAAAAAGAGAGTGCTGTAGCATCCTTTGAAGCTTTGTGTGATTATGACACAGGGTAAAAGCATCCACTGGTATTATGTTCAGAACTTGTCAGAACTGGACATTATTAGTGACAGATGCAGTCTGAGGCGTTTGCCGAGGCCGTATATTAAGCTGTATGTGCTTCAGTGCAGGATGAATGGTTCGTCCTGTCCTCAACATAAAACAGACACCTAACCGACCGTGGAGCTCAGAGGAATGTAAAGCATCAGCATCAAGGAAAGCCTACGAAACTTTAGCCCGTTCTCTAAGTCACGGTGTTGTTTTGGTTGGATCACTCTTCAGATTACCATGCACAGTGGAGTGTGTATAAAATGTTTACATAGTTCCCGATTTTACAGTTTATACAGTTCGGTTACTAAAGGGCGTTGGAGCTGTGATAAGATAAGCTGGAAGAAGAGCACATAGTGATGATATGACAAACCACCAGCACCTCATGTGACTTTAAAAAGTCCGATTTCACTTATGCCTCCAAATCACATTCTCTGATATTGTCTCTTCAGCATTTTTTTTACCTTCTGTCTGCACATTACAAAGGCAAAAATTGAAAACAGAAGCAAACAACAGGAAGTGCATAGTTTGTGCAGGAAGTTCATAATTTTACTGTAGTTACTGCAGTTGTCTTCACTGTTTCACAATATATTTAGTTTCCCAGGTGATGACAATAACAGTGTGAAAACTAGAAACTAGATTTGGGCAAAATTAACAGTTGTTGCCATGTGTGTTAGGGAATACTCATCATAAAAGAAAATTAAACTCTGTGTTTTTGACCACTTATGGCACTGTTTAAAAATGCTTTGATTAGTCAGCCCGATACAGTTTGTACGTCATGTTCTATCAGCACGAGGATGCAAATGCATGCTCAGGTGTTATTAATCTCTGTTGCAGTAATGACAGTTAGTGGCAGTGATGTTTTATAATGTAGGAAATGCACTGGACATGTTTGTCAGGCCTGAAGGAAACACACAGTGGGTTTGGTGGACAAAGCTGTCTATAGATCTTAATGAAAATTTCAGACTGCTAACTTCAATCTGGTTCTGCAGCGCAGTGTATCCTGAAGGCGATGGCATACCAGCTGGAACATTTGAAGCAGGCTCTTACAAACAGAAGATATATTTGCTTTAAAAAATGTGCAGCTCGCTGTGTTTGGAGTGTCCACGCACCTGCTGATTTAAACTGTTTGTAGTAGATGTGTGATTGAAGTTATCTAATATATAATTTTAAAATATCATATTTGTTGTGTTGTGTTGGAAAGGTTTACTCTCTGGTTTGTTGCATTTATTTACATCTCCATGCTGACTTCTCTTATAAAGTAATTGTTTGGAAGCTTGTTGGCATGTTGAAGGATATTTGCACCTTTACGACCATGTGGTCAAATGGTTCATAAAGCCTCATAATCCCTTAACTGCTTTAGCTGCTTTTTATTGCAGAGTGGTTGTTTTCTCAAACATTGTTATTATTTGCTGCCATAATAAGCCCTCAGACTATTATGAAATGTGTTTTTCTCTTGAGTCCTGCTATCAGTGATGATCAGTCAGGCCCTGCGGCTCTGCGTTTCAGCCTGAAGCCGTGCGTGGGGCAGGGAGATAGCCGGGGTGGGAACGACAGAGAAGATAGTTAGGAGGACACTACAATCTGTAAAAGAAAAACACACATGCTGTTGACTCTCAAGGAAGTTATGTCATCAATGAATACATCGACTGAGAGGAATTTCTCTGAAATACGGAAGGTGATTTCAGCTCTCCACACTGCAGAACCTCTGTCCCAGTTTAGTTGTTCCAGGCAGTTTTCTTTCGCGATGTGAGACAAAATCGTCACGTCCGAACCGACTTGACGCAGTACATGTCATTGCCATCAAAGCTGGCTAGGTTTGAACAGGTCAGAGAGGCAGCCTGAGTCAGGCTTTAAGTTGTCTCAGACATCTGCAGTCTGTCAAACATGTTGAATTTATTCTGTATGAAGTCTACAAACGTGAGATATGTGCAGGCAGCTTTTGAGAACAGTGAGCCAGGCAGAGGAAGTGGAAACTCCAAAAAAACAATATCATCATGACTTTATAACTTACTTCCAAATCTCCCTGCAGAACAGTTAACCCATACTGCCTGCACCACCCCCTTCTAAATGTTGGCACCTAGCCATGCTCTTTATTTCCTTTTTTGGCAGAAAGGAGTGCAAACATTAAGTGCTGCAAGCTGCTTGTACTTTGCAAGTGCCATTTTTTCAAAGTCAAGTTTTGCATTATTACTTAAGGCAGATTTGTCACAACCTTAACCGGATTATGAACATTTCTGATTTCCTCATGTCTGCTTCATCATTTACTGTGCACACATGCAAGGGAAAACTGTGTGAAATATTGAGACGTTTAGGTTTTGTAGCTTAGAAGGAAGGTACATGCTGCAAGTTTGAGCATGTTACAGTATAAACCCATTAATCTGTTGGAACGACAGTTATGCATATGATAGATGAGAAAAAATCCACAATGTCAGTAGAGTTGCTTGGAAACTGGACTGTGACATGTGACCTTGCATTATAGGACCATGGCCTTCCACATGTCACTCCCCATTCCCATAATGCAGCAGCATATTTGATCCTAAAGTATGCAGTGTCTGCCATGGATGAATGGATGTCAAACCCTGTGCTGCTACATAAGGTTGCGGTGGGGAAGGTGCAGGGCTTCACTGACTGAAGTCATCCCATGTCTGCGCTACTCAGCCTCCACGTCAACCATCTGATCCACTGTCCAGATGGCTTTTGTTGTCATGATTGCTGGATCCGAGTGGATGAAAACACCATGTAGAATCCCCAACAGACGCTTGCATCAAAGTTTTCTTGCTCAGGCTCAAACATTTGGAGGAAGTACTGTCTGCTATGAGCTGTTTACATTTTCTGATATCTTCCTCATCGTTCACTCTCCTTTACCCTGCCTTGTCATTGCACAACAGTTCTTATCTAAAGCGGGCTACTGTACTGTAGTTATCATATTGAAATATCATGGTACATTCCACGAACAGGCCTATTCGTATTTTCATAATTTGCCAGTCAAATTGCAGTTCTCTGAAAAGCTTTTTGGGGTCCTGACTCATTCGCTGTTGCCTATTATTACATTTAAGAAACAGACATGTTTCGGTCTTGTGGTCTTTCTTGGCAAATATCACTTTATCAGCAGCTCTCTGTTCTCAGGTCATGTGGATTTATTTTTCTTCTCTCTGGATGCTTATTGTTTTATTTCATATTTGTTTCCCCACCCTACAATACAGTACACCTCCCATTTCCCTTGAGGCAGGGGCAGCAATGGCCAGCCTACTTCTACACGCACAACAACAACACTGAAGCACAGTGCCGGTGAGGGCAGTGGAAAAGTGAGATATTCAAATGATGTTCGGTCCAAAAACACATCATGTTTTCCTGGAAAGGCAGCGAGCAAGAAAGTGCCTGTCTGCTCCCTTACCAGTTAACAAGTGTAAGCAGAAGGGAGCTGCCCACTGTGGTGGTTTTCCCCGTGGCAGAACATGCTGACTTGTGAAAACAAAGTCTGCAGACTCCAACTGAAGCCATTCCGCTTGGTGAGCTTATTGAACAAGATCTTGCTGAACAGCTGTGCTTTGGTGTGCTTTGGTGTGCTTTATTTATTTTCACTTTGAGAGATTTCCACTGTGTGGGGCTCACCAGCCAGAGATTATAAGGCTTTAGATTTAAAGCAGTCATTCCTAGAGAAGGGTTAAAGATCTTCAGCCAGACATCATCTCTATCAGCTCCATGGTATATTACATGGCCCGTTGCACCCTGTTCACCGCTGTTATACCAAGCGGATATGTAGGGATTTATTGAGACTAATATCATGTGCTTCTTCTCCCCTGCCTCTGGAAATAGGAATCACAGGAACCGACAATAGCAGGCTTTGTGTGATCTGCTGGTCTCCGTGTTCTCTTTCCACATCTGCCGGTCATTCAGTAAACCTCGTGTCTCCATCCACAGTCTGGAGAATTGAGACACTGGTTGGGATTAACCTTTACTTATGTAAACAACTGCTTGCTGAGGATGTACGCACTTTTCCCGCAACACATTCTCACTGAAAACCAGTTTTCTATGGAGGGTTTTCAGGTGTAGTCATGTCCTCACTGTCAGCCATATTGGAGATCATCAGGTTTTTTAGCAACAATGGCTCAAAGCGGCTGATTCCATTCATAAACAGTATTATTCAGTAGTGTTAAGTCGTTGTGTGTTGCTTATTAATGAGCAGGACTGCTTTATGGTAGTGTTTTGGTTCATAAAATTGGTGCATCGGTATGATGAAGTGTTTTATTTTGTCAGATATTTATTTCTAATGTTATTGTAGAAGCATTATTCAGGTTGCATTTTTGATACCACCGCTACAGGTACATACAGCGAGTTGCTTTATTTCACTAATTAGCCAAATAGGTTACTTTATATACAATGTTTTCCAGCTGAATTTCCAGAAAGTCTAGTACATTGTGATATATATTGCTAAATTTTGAATTTACCATGATACAAGATTTTATTGACATCACCCACTCCTACGGCTCAGCTCATTAAACATTAGGGAATACAGTGTTATTTTAAGTCCTAGTTTTGACAGAGAACTACTTATTTTACTGCGGATACGTCCATATGTAATGTCTTACTGCTTTAACCTGAGCATATGGGCAGTGGTCATGTCTTGTTCAGACACAATTCATGTGGCAAGTAGCAAATAGTTTTGCCTTTACAATACATTTAATTTACTAAGTACAGTAACTGAGCTGGCTTTCCTTAAGCTGCAATTTTTGAGTTTTGGATTAAAATTCAAGCTTGAAACATTCACAAAACAAGACTACGATACAGTAAAGTAAATTAATTGAGTTTCTGGGGAGGAAAAACAACCCAACAAAAGAAAAAGTTATATAGGCAGTGAAACAGTAGTGTCCATGTCCTGCACTGCAAAGTATTAGCAAAGTATTATCTGTAAATATAACACCACCATATTTTTCTTTAATTTAGACAACCACTGTTCATTGTAAGCCAGACTTTTTTTTATTATCTAATTAATGAAAAGGCTCCTGATTTTTAAGTAAAAATGTTTTCGATAACACTGTACTGTATGTGTAACTGTAAACTGTGTCACATCTAAAGGAACTGTTTCCAGGAAAGTCAGAGTTCAGAAATAGCTTGTTTCTTTTTAGCGTCGACCCAGGACTGTTTTTGGAAAAACTGTAATCACGTGGCTACGTCACTGCTTTAAGAAGCTTTTTTTCATCTTTTCCTTGTTTAGACACGCTCAATGGCTCTGTATGCTAGATTACAGTATGTTTCAGATGTGGTCTAGCATGTCCAGGGACTCTCTCTCTTAGGAGCCGAGGGGTTACAGAGCAGAGCTGTGATCCGGGCTGCCTACACAGCTCTGGGGCTTTTTCCCAGGCCTAGAGCCCCAGAAATAGAGTCTGCCCTGCTCACTCCTGCAGTGAACCAAAGTTTCCCACTCTTCCCGAGAGCTTGGGGTCCCAGCTGAGTTAACCATGTGCAATGCTGATAACCAACTGCAGGCCTTGTATGGCTCAATGAAATAATGTGTTTCTTTTGTGATCTCATTGAAGCAGGCAAATTATTAAATTAAAGTTAATTCAGGATTAGTATACTTTATGCATTTTAGTCTGACATTATTTTCATTCCACATGAAGAAGCTCATTAAAGATAAGGGCTCGCTGTGAACATGGAAGGATATTAATTCATCTGAGTTGTTGAATAGTTAATGCTGCTGAAGCCTTTAAAATTGTCATATAGCCCTCACATTTTATTTAAGTCACTTTTGTAAGTCACTGATAATTTCTAAAATTATGAAAATATGGCAAATATCAGCTTTGTTGTACATGACCAAATTCCATGTCCAACATTAACAGAAAAGGTGCAGAGGTCACCCTCAATATATATGTAGAATTTTTTTAAAACTATTAAACTTTATGTCAAGAATATAGAAGTAACTGGAATGAACAAAGAAATTACTGATTGTATGTTTTAGGGTAAACATTCCTCATGTTTACTTAAAATAAAGTTAACAATAGAAAAACTGAGACCTTGATTTTCTTCACCCCAAAACATCTGAGCGCTTCCCACTTCCTTTGCCTGCACTGTTGTGACTAGAGTGTGTGCTCCGAAGGAGGCATTTGTTTTCGAAGGACAGGAAAGAGTTAAACGATTAGAGGTTACAAAATAATGGTGTGGAGGGTGGGTGGTCCCTGATGATTACTATTTACCACGGACGAGAAAAGAGAACTCAGGAAAAGGGTTGGGATGTGGATTAGGACACAGGCGGCACAGAGAAGAATTAACAGAGGCCGATGCTGTAATACGTTTGGGTGGAGGGAGCAAGGTGGTGAGGTCATGTTGAGAACAAGGGGGAAAAGAAAAGTAAAGCATGAGATTAAAATGTGTGTATCTGTGAAGCTTGGGAGATCCATGTTTCCATGGGCTACGGCTCAAACTGTGCAGAGAGGGAGGGAACTGAGGGGGCACACCCAGGAAATGTGACAGATTTGGCGGCCGTGAGGAGAGGCATGAGCTTTTTAGTGGTCAATAAAAGTAGGATGGAAATGAGACATAGTATGAAAGCCAGAGAGAGAAAGGGAGGAGCAACACAAGCAGTGACTGAACAATGTAAATCATTAAATGGCGACATGATGCGTGAGAATCTGCACAGTCCTGGCACAGCCCAGGCTGCCGTCATGTTGTACACAAATGCCTCGACCCATTCACAGTCCAAATACTTAAAAAAAAAAAAGACTAGAAAACACAGTAATACTGAAGTGGTTTTTCAAGGCTTACGTTTGTGCACATTCCAGCCTGCAGCCATCAGCCAACTTATCACTTAGGCCACAGATATGTGGAGCTGGTTAATGGTCATCAAAGGCCAGCGCGGAGGAGTGAAGTTTAGCAATCAGCTTGGGAATAGTGGGAGAGACTGAAAGTAAAGGGGCCAAGAAGTGATAACAGTGTGAGGCTGCAAGGACAGGTCCCTCCTGTCACAGGCTGCGGCGTGATGTTGAACAGCTGTGGGGAGAGGGGCTCGCTTCCTGTGTCCAAACCCACAAAACACGCTCCTTAGCAGGAGAGGAGATGAGTTCCTCCGAGGACGGCAATGAACCCGACACAGTGGTGGAGTCGTGTCACCCTCCCTGCAGTGTTTCTCAACCCGTCTGCATCTTCCTCAGAAGAAGGAAGTGAAACATGTTCTTTATCTAAGGACATATCTTTGTTTGCTTAATGAGAATGTATTCTTTTAGCTGTCTGTGTTCATCAAGTCACTGCCTTAAAGAAAACACTTTAACAGTTTTTGTACCCCATCTTACAGGCCAAAGACGTGCCATGCGTACATCTTTAAATTCATTAAAATTGCCATTCTGTGTCAAAGTTGTACACCAGGAGTAAAAACAAACCAGATTTGCCATGGGGATCCAGTTATTGTTAGTAACAGAATTACACAAAAGAGTTTGGCTGGTGTAAGTTTCCTGTGACTGAGTTGTGGTCATTATTATTTTAATTTGTAAAATTCATCTTTGCTCCAGTGTGTTCTTAGGTTTCTCATGCAGTTTCATATCTAATCTCTCGCCATCTAAACAAAGATTTCAAGGTAGTGATGTCATAGAGCACATTCAACGTGCAACGACAAAAGCAAGGATGTCAAAGGACACGTTAATTTCACATCTTAAGATTCATGTGCACAGTACACTTAATATTTATTAGTTTGTTTTGTGTGATACTTGTGGATTGATCACCTTGAGGTGCTCAGACCTCAAGCTGTATTTCGCAAGAGTGCCACTTTGAACGGATGCACTTGAAAAAAGCAGGGTCACACAAGGACTGCTTTAAATAAAAGTGTTTATACCATCTGCATTCTTATATTTCACATATACAGTCTGTAAACAAACAATATATCAAGACTGTTGTTATCGTAAAGTATTTGTCAGTTGTTTGATTGACTGTGTTTCTTTTCCAGAAGGATTCTCCATCCAAGCCATCTGTGGCTGAGCTCGCTGGAAGGTTCAAAGGTCATATTCTACCAATGCCCACTTCAAATGACGAGGTACTTTAATTGTATCTCATGTGTTATAGTCTCCATACAAAAATATGCAAAACTTTGTGTTTAGAAGTACTCCATACTCTGTTTATTTTGAATGAATACTATGGACTGCTGCTACAGATTTTGCTCCTTTTTGTTTGTAGTTCCCATTTCGAAGAAGACCTCCATGTTCCCTAAAGTTGCAAAATCAAAAAGATGATAATGAAGAATCAGATGTAAGTCATTTTATTCTCTTACTTATCTTTGTGCTACAAATGTGTCTTCTGAATCTACAAAGGAGGCCTCTAGAAAACAGACCTGGATTTGTTTACTGTACATTTTCATTGCAACCTCACAATTTCAACACAGTAGCCTATTATTTCTTAATGTTGTGTTTGTGCTGCTGTTTCTCTTCCAGTGAAATGATTACCAAACAAATACACAAACCTATATTACAAATACACAAACCTTTATACTATATTGCATTATGGTCAATTGAAAGCACAAAGCATAACAAAAGTGCAAACATTTCTAGATCGCAAGCATTTATAACACATATTTTTTTATTTTATTTAATACTATTTCACATATATTGTTTAGTGTTAATCCTTACAGGGACATGTGCTTGTGTGTCTCAGTATACTGTGAAATCACAAGACACATTATAAATTAAATGGAAGTATCACTAAACATTTCATTATTAGCTTTCCATGTTTCAAATGGGGGCTGTGATGATTTTGTGAATTTGTCTTTTCATTAACGCTGATCTGCTCGTGCTCTCTTGCAGAAACCTATTGTCTCCCCAAACCCCTTTAAAATCAAGATGAGGAACTCCCCCATCATTGAGAAACTTCAGGTAATTGCACCTTGCAACATTTGAATATTTTGTGAGGGAAATCGGGAAACAAAGCAAATGCTTGCCTCACCAATGATGTGTTATTATAGGATGTAGTATACAGTCAGAAGTGGTCAGGGGTTTGTATATACAGGAGATATTTAAAGCATTACTGCCACCCGCTGCTCAGTTGACACTGGTGCCTGAGCCGCTTGCATGCTGAGAAAAATGGGAAGGGCTTGTCCCTGATGCCACAATCGGCTCAGATTAATGATCTAATGGGATCATGGGCCACCCTGCACCAGCTGAGGCTCTAACTCGCCACCATCGTTCCTTTAGTTAGCAATTCACACGGTGGGCAGCCATGGGACAAAAGGGCTGCCGCTTCTCCCTCTTCCTCTTCTCCCCGGTGCAGGTAGGATACTCTCCTCTAAACTTGAAAGGTGGTTGGGGGACTAACTCGAGATTTGATGTACTTTAGATCTCAGAGTGAACATGACAGGTGTTGTTTTTGACACTTCAAAAGGAATGTCAGGACTTACTTCTAGCAGGTGAGCTTGCAAAGTAGGAAGGTGACAAGTTGCATATATACACCTGTATAATACATTTTTCAAACAAAGTTACACATTTTAAACTTCAGTCACTTTGTGACTACACATACTGTCAGTTCTTAGTTTTTAATTTGTACATCTATTTTTTTGAGTTATACTTATGTTTAAAGTAAGTATGATGAATTTAACCTGGCTCCCTCTCTGAGACAATCTCAGGTTTTACTCTCATTGTTGGTTTGGAGTATATTCCTTTTGGAAGAGCTATGGTTAAATAAAGTTTTATTTAAACACATTGTACTAAAGAGATTATAGTGTCCAGGCTTCAGGAAATCTGCCTTCTCCCTCCAGGCCAATCTTGCTCTGTCACCCACTGCTCTGCTGCCTTCACCCAAGAGTCCTGAGGTGAAGCTCCAGCCGGCACCGTTGTCCCCCACCACACCCAGCAGCCCGCTGAGCCCTGCGAGCCCTGCGAGCCCTGCGAGCCCTGCGAGCCCCACCCTGCGGCCCTCACGTCAGTCCAGTGAAGAGGACGATCCCGTCAGCTTCAGCAACCCTCCTGAAGGCATCCCGCTGCCAAGCATCAACAAGGTGAACACATGGACTCGTGCAAAGCTGCACATTAACAATATTAAGGACAAACAGATCTTGTAATACAGTTGGACTAGTTTTGTGGTCTTACTGTAAGTATCATGTCAAAGAGCGTGACTTTCACAGCAACAAAATACACCTGAGATCCTGTTTTTCCAGTTCAATTTGTTTTTTTTTCCAGATTACAGATCATTTCTAAGCGTTTTTGAATAGGACTTTTATGTTTCAGATTTTTGCGTGGGATTTTCGCACAGGAGTTCTGAGTCACTAAATGAAAAACATGAGCTGCTGTCAGATCGAGGCTCCTGAAGTGTTTCTCACGCTATTCACAGAGTGAGCTGTGACGTCACAGCCGGACACATGGTCCGTCCCTGCTGACGTGTTTCCACAGTGGGTGTTCTGCATCTTCTATTTAAGCAGACCTTGGATAAGCTGGAGCAAGATGCCCCTGTAGTGCATGAGTGCTCCTGCAAGGGGGATTGAAGATTTAATCCCCTTAGCCTAGTTAAGAGTCCCTAGGTACCATTTTGTCGAGTGCTCTCACGCATATGCTAATTAGACTTGGACAGTTACCACAGATCATCCAGTGATACAAATGAATTGATATTGAATAGATATAGATTCTTGCATATACATTATTAGCTGTTTTATAGACGTACACTGCCTTGAATTGTTACGATTTTGTTTAAAAACATGATCCTAATTCCCTGCTCATCTTTTCACACAGACTCGTGCACGGCTTTCATTCAAGAGGCGCCCGCCCACGAGACAGCACAGGAGGTCAGCTGGCGAGGAGGCGGGAGCCTTCGGGAGCACTCAGTCCCCGTGTGAACTGTACGGCCCAAAAGAAAATGGGGACAAGGACGACCGGGTTTTCAACAGTCCAGAAGAGGAAGCCGAAAACAGACCGCCGGCCAGTCTGAAAGAAGCTGAAGAGAAGGACGGGGACAGTGAAAAAACTGAGGATGAGGTAGCAAAGGACGACAGGGGAGATCCGGAGGAGGAGCAGGAAGCAGAACAAGCCCAGAGCTTGGAGACTTTGGAGGAGGAACAGCAGCCTTCAGGGCCTTGTCCTGCCAGGCAGATAGAGGGCAGTGTTAAGACAGAAGAGGGGCAGGAGGAGATGCCTCAGGAGAAACACAGAGGAGGAAATGACGGGGTGTGAGCTGTGAATGTTTATGTCAGACAAAAATAACAAATATATGAATAAGTTATTCAGTGCTTTGATTAAGAGAATTCCTCAGAAAAAGTTGTATCATATGTTTTAAATGTCTTGGTACCTGCTCTGTTTTAAGGTCCTCTTTCGCCCTCTGCTGGCCGTGTATAGAACAGGTCTATAAACACTGGAGGGTTGTGAGAAGCAGCTGCTCTCTGCACGAGGAAATAAGCATCACGGTTGATACTGGATCCATTATCAGGCAGTGGAAATTTGTGTCATGTCGTGCTGAGTCTGCAAGACCGGACTCCTGTTTTTAAGTCCAAGAGCATTTTCTTTTTTCTTTGCTGAGATTTGACACAAGTCAAATACAATGTTAAGAGTGCACTTCCATGTCCGACGTCTCCGTAATGTACACAAGATTTTGAGAAATACTGAATACTGGGTTGACAAAAGGCAAAAATATTATAACATTTATGTTTGCAGATATATAAAATGTTCTGACGTCATACCAAATCATTATCACTTTAGGTTAAAATGATATAATTTGCTTATGTAGTTTTCTTTAGATGTATGTTGGTCTACTTCTCTGCTTGTCTATATATATACATATATATATTTTGTATACTACAAAATATCTAAATCACAGAGCTACTGTTGAGTGGCTCAGGTCCTCAGCAATTATGCACAGAAATGTTAAGAAAATAAACAGCCTCCTTCTTATGTAAGAAGAAAGTTTATGTGTTCGGTCAAATTTGTGGGTTGAAAGAATTAATGTGTGTCAGTATTGATGAATATCTTTCTCTGGTAAGGATAACGCTTAATGTACTGGACAGCCAAACTCCCACACAGGATATTTAAATGATTGGACCTCTTCTCAGGACTGTGTCTGTGTATATAAACTAAACCTGTGCTTGAATAACAGCATCGTAGGGTACGACAAGTTACACCTGGGGTCACATTATTTTCCACCGTAGCGCTGCCCATCATCTAATCAGAATATCTGAAAGCACCGGGCCTTTAAAATGGAAAAAAAAAGCCAGGGGATACTTTATTAAACATTAATCATATTCAGTTTTAAAGGAAGTATTAAGGAGTATTTATACAATTCAGTTTGTTTGATATCTCTACATATGATCTGATCTCTTTATGACAGTGTGCCTGTTTTTTTTACATGGTATGAGAATCTAGTAAAAAACTATTGTTAACAATAATTCTTGAGGTTTTGAACTGAAGTAATTTAATAATAATGGTAAAAATGTATCTCTGAACGCTGTAATTGATACTTTAATCCACCATTGTAACTTAACCTGTAGTAAAGTAAACAAAATAACTGAAAAAACTCACATCTCCAAAAGCATCTTGACTGAAGAGCTTCTTGAATGTGACAAACACAGAAACGACACAGAGCCACCGGCAGACACCACAGCAGTCACCCAGGTAAACACAGTCAGAAAAGCCTCCAGGCTCTTCACCTGGATCCCATGTGCTTCAAACAATAAAAGTCAGAGTGCACATCCAGTTTCTGATTTAATATTTCATATTTGACTCCACAACGTGTCTTGCCAGTAAGGCTGCTCGTGTCTTTCCACGGTATTGGCAGAGTTGTGTCACGTCGGGTCGTTTCCTCCCCCGGTTTTTTTTTTTTTTTTTTTTTTTCTTGACAACGCCTTCCGACGTCAGCGGCTCCCGAAACTTGAAGGAAACTCACCTGTCCGGAGAAAACAGGACGACCAGAGGAGGAAGACTCGTCTGTCCCGCCGCCCGTCGGGTCCGGCCATGTGAGCCGGTCCGCGGCGCTCCAGTCTCTCGGAGGAGCCTCCTTTCACTCTGGATCCGCGACCTGGTGCCGAGTCGTTATTAAAAGTTATAAGGCCTGTGTAATAGGCGCTTCCGGGTTGGGAGCTGGAGCAGCATGGAGATGATCGAGCTGGGGCCGATCACGACCAATGGGATCGATGGAGCTGCGCGTTCGATCAATGATCGGGTGAGTTGAAGCGGTGAACGAGTGAGAGTTTGTGTTTGGGGCCCAAGTTTTTAAATACGAGTAAGAATAATGTCTTATAAAAACAAGTAAATGAACAATATTTAGATTGCATATGTATATGTCTGTATGTACTACTTTCAGTTTTTCCCAGGTAGACTAATTAATAAATTAGTCCATGGACAAAGTCCATCAGTAAGTTTTCAGAGTGGATTAATTAATAAAGCTTTTAAAATGTGAGGATTTTCTCTGACTTGTATGCTAGTAAAATATAAATCTCTGGGTTTGGGCTGTTGGGAGGATGAAACAAGCAACTTGAAGACATCATGTTAATGTTAAGGTTGATGGAGAATATGTGTCTGCTCCACAGGAGGCAGCAGGTAACGGAGGCGATGTGGCCGACATGATCCCCGAAGCAACAGAGAGAGACGAGTTGCTTCCTTCCCAGGTGAGCCTCCGTCAGGGCTGTGCTCCTGTGCATCCTGTCTTTGGGTTTGTGCAGGTTTGCAGTCTGCTCAAGAGATAAGAATAACACATCCATTCTGATTCGCACGAGCTTTCCATTTCTGTGTAAAAGGAAGACACACACACACACTCACACAAAAAAAAAGGGGGCTTTCATCTCTGTGGCAACAAGTTGTGTTAGTCACGTACTTTCAAAATGTTTGGAAGTCAGTGAATCAACACTCTGTCCCTAGATTACTTATTGCATTTATAGTAAAGGAAGGAAAGTGACATATGCCTACTGTGTCTCTTCGTCAGAGCGCCGGTTACAATGGAGAGACGATGCCCTCTTGCCATGCAGCAGAATCTCAAACCAATCTGGGAAATACATTCACTTCTCCACAGGTAACGTTTAGTAAAAAGAAATTAAAGCATTGTTTCTTGGGCATTTCTTCCCACGCTTGGAATAAAGGAAGTGTAGCTTCTCTTTTACCATGTGATAACTTATTATCCCAACCATCTTCTGGACACCAACGAGTACAGTGCAGCTATAAAAACCTTCAAAATACAACAATACCTCAGTATTCATAATCTTTCTCCTTTTAAAAATGAGTTTAAAAAATTAAAAGAATACTGTACTTGCAACTTCGGATAGTGTTTTTTGTGCACTGTTGAATTATGTCTCTGTAAAGTGACACAGAATCAAACAGGAACCTGCATAAACTGAAGCCACATCTTGACAAAGAAATTTAATTCTGCTTTCAGGTTAGCTCTGTGTGCAGGATAAAGAGAGAGCTGAATGAGGCCGTCTGCTTGAAATTCAGACTGTGGATGGTCATCGTCTTCATCCTTCTCCTCATCGTGGCGGTGATTATAATTTCGCTGATCGTGTGCTCAGGTAAGGTTCATATGTAGGATTTTTATATTGAGGAGTGTTAAGTTATGCTACATTTATTAAAGAATAAATACGTGCATGGACAGAGTGAGAAGTCAGGTAAATATTTCAGATTAGTGTAAGTTATTACGCAGCTTAACATCTACACTTTGTGTAATGAGCCTGTAGACTATTTCAGAAGTAGAAAACAATGTAAAGCTTATGATAACATAATGTTACTATTTTAATACAGCAGGTACTACGGTCTTGAGGCTCTGACAGATTTTCTCTTTGAGCAGTGATCCATGAGGACCCAGATGAGAACTTTGACCCGTCGTTGTTTACAGTCCCTCTGTATTTCAATGGGAGCTTCCAAATGCCCAATCTGGACTTCACAGAGGATCTTTTCCCACTTTCCTCCAACCAAAGCCAAACACTGGCTGCTGACCTTCAAAAAACGGTTTGGCCAATTATGACATGTATTTCAAATAATGTACTTAACACATTCATATTTATGTGTTGTATTTATAACTCTGTCTATAGGAACACATATACAAACTGTGGAATATGCTGCCAAACATTATATTATTGGCTTTTGTATACAGTGTTTCTTCCTTTCTTTTGCTGTTGTATCACACCTATATTAACTTCATAGAGAACTCACTTGATGCATGCAATATAATGGCTTAATATATAACAATTATGGAAGGACATTATATAGAGTAGGTAAATTACTAGTAGTAGAAGTTAATACTTATGTTATTAAGTCAAGGCGAGGTACTTTTATTAACAGTATATAGCACATTTCATTTTAAGTAACGTCAGTGTGCTTTACGTTAAAAAACACACAGATGTAAAATCCATCACTTCAAAGTGAAAAACCCTCCACCTACTGAGACAGTAATGCCACAAGCTTCACAAAACAAAAACCTGTTCGTACCAAGAGCTGAGGGCCCCTTTGTTGCTGGTTTTATCTCTGACAGATCTCAAATTAAAAGCCTTTAGCAGCAGAGTAGAGCTCACAGTGAAGTGAAAGTGGGTTAGTATCACCTAAAAACATGTCGACCTCATTGTTTGCTCCTGTCTCAACCCCACCCAGCTGGCTGGCGTCTACAGAGCCTCCCCTGCTCTAGGCCGATACTTTTCCAAAGCGGAGATATATGCTTTCAGGTAATGAAACTGCATCTTCTTACCCCTGCTGCATGAATCTGCTGGACATTTTACAGGGGAAGTGTTGTGTTGAGCTTCATAAGTTCTGTCTTACTGCCCTCACAGGAACGGTTCAGTCATCGCTGACTACATGCTGACATTTCTCATGCCTGAAGAACAGCAGGATGAGCTGAGAAACTTTACTCTGAGCAGGGAAATGGTGTACAACGTGTTCAGACAGGTCCTATACGACCAGGAGTCAGATGAGAAAGGGCCGATGTTCATTGATCCACTTTCCCTAAACATGTTTGTAAGACACTAGTGACAAATGTTGACACTCAAAATGGTGTCTCTCTTGCTTTCTTTGTCATTTAAACGAGATGTTCAGCAAACACTAAACCTCCTACACTAAGCTGAGTGTTTGTAGCATGTGGTTTGTCAGACTTCAGTGTGTGATTCTCTCATGAGTCTGAGGAAATGTTGCATTCGGTGCATCTTACCACAGGAAACTACAAAGCCACAGTCACACCAACCCGTTATGACTATAGGTCATATGGATGATCTCGTGGCGTTCTCTGTTTCATAAGCTTTTAAGAGTGTTCTTCATTAAAATCAATCAACGGTGCTGGTAAAATGGACATTTGCTTACTTTCAAACCCAGTGGTTTCACTCAGAAGAGAGTGCCACCAAAAAAAACAGGTTTTTCCTGAGTATATGAAATACAAACTTGTATTTGAGATATATTAATTGAGATTTTATTGTGTATTGTTGTGTCTTGTTCAACAAGTTTATTATATGCATTTGAATGTCAATGCTGTAGAAAACCTGTGGCTGGATAAATGTTTTTTTAATTGAATTACAGGTCTTTATATTTTCATATCTGTGCCATTATTTTGCATCACCAGACATAATTTGCAAACAAACTCTGGACACCTCTTAAAACATTTGCATAGAGAGCGACAACAAATATTGTGGAAAAATCAGCTCTCGAGAACTGCACAGGAAAATTGGCCTGCTGGAGCAAACATTTTGTAAGGGAAGGATATGTTTGCCCATACAAAACTGTATAATTCATATTTTGTACAGTATATCACTAAATGCATCACATTTGTTTGCATTTCTTATCTCAGTTTTTTGACCTTTTGAACTTGCTTTATTTCATGGTTGACCAGTAGAGGGAGTGCACATCCCACATGCAAGTGCACAGTCATGGTTTCCTTTGTTTTTGTTCCTTTTGCTTTCACTGTGTCTATTTGCAGCGAACCATCGAGAATTTATGTTGATATTTTCTTCTGGAGTAGCAGGTTGTTGCATTTAATAGCACTGGTGGTATATCACACGTTTATCAACTAGAGCTGTGTCAGTATGTCAGATTGCAGTTTGTTTCCTGGCAGTGATCATGTCAACATGTCTGTCCTCTAATTAGATTACACCTGTGATTAATGTTTGTGCCAAATGATCTGGTCACAAACAGTCGTTCTTCCACCAGATGGTTATTAATTAGTCCTCACTGCAACTGGTTGCACTCGATACAAGAGATGACACCTGAGCCAAGAAAGACACTAATTGCCAAGTAGAGTTTTTTAAATGTTTTTACAGATAGAGTATTTGTCCTGCTGTTCAGTTAAAGTGAAGCTCAAATGTAAGTTACTACGGTCATTCAGTTACAGTATCACTTAAAAGTCAGTTACTGCTCCTTTTTACAATGGATTTAAGTTTTGTGGTTTTATATATTACCATTCAGATGACGGTGTAGTATTTTTTTGTTTCACTGGAACACAAAATTAGAGAAAATGTTACCCAACAACCAGAGATTTATTTAGGATCTAATATTGGCTCTGCTGAAAAGACACAATTAGTATCACTTGAAAAGGAAATGTTGTATGACATGAACTCTTAATAATACTGTATATGGAAGGAAATACTGAGCATTTTTTTCTCCAGTGGCACTCTTTTAACTCTGAAGGGGAAATATATTTTCACGTGCAGTTCTCGAACGTCCTCGCTCCATGACAGTCACATGCTGGTCAAAAGGTCAAGTTTAAACAGCAGAGCATCAGTGGGATCCAAGGAATTTCGACAGCATATTACTGTAAATAAAACCCAGTCACTCCACCTGCTCTTTGAAATCCTCAAATATTGCAAATATTGGGATAAACAAGAATAACATTTCTGTTTAGACTTTATGTATTACTTAAGCTGTACTGTATTTAGGGTTAGGGAGGGTATTTTTGGCACGTGTCTATCTCTGTTCTGTTAAAGTAAACACTTTTCTTAACCTGTCGGGGGCAGTGAGAGATTATGTGCCTTGGCACAGGGCAGCAGCATGGATCCTGGTTGTGTATACCTTATGGGCTAATAGATTCTAGCAGTGGTCACTGGAGGTCCATCTTCTCAATCCTATTTTGAGAATTAATCGTCTAAAGCTAGATTTACTATAATAAGCACTCTGAGCTTTGATTGCATGGTTGGTTTAAACAGTATTTTACTACTATCAAGCCTTAATCGTACCTATAATCTTCTGAGGTTAGTCATGGGTCAACAGTGCTGGTTAAACATGTATTCATCCTGTGAAGGAATTTTCCTTCTTGAATGTTAAACTTCCCTCTTGTAGGTTAAAGGGAACTTAAGACTGTCTCACTCTGTGTGCCTGACAAGGCCGAGTTCTCCTCGATCGAGCCTCAATAAATATTCCTGTGTAAGACATCCAGGTCTCCTGAAACTTCTTGTTAGAGTGAACCAGCTCTAAGATTTCCATCACACATCCATTCTGGGGTGTGTTGCATTCATGTATTTTTATTGACTCAAACTCTGTGACAGATAAAATCTACTGTAAATGCTTAACTATAAAACTATATAAAAAGGTCTAAACAAAAAAACGTTGCCTCCCTGCATGTTTATATCTCACAGAAGATTTAAGTTATTTTGAAATGGTTGTGGGCACTATGGCTGGAAGGGAGTGAACATTGTTTAAATCTTTGCAAATGTTAGGCAAGGAAAAGTAAAGTAAGGCAACTGTTTTTAGTCAGTCATAACAAGTAAACTGAATGTGCTTTACATCAAAGTGCATACACAACGCATTATATTATAATAAATAAAATACAAGAACAACAACACTGACAATCACCTAACCTGCAACAAAACATTGACATCCCAAACACAAACTACAGACAGACACACACATACACACCTGACCGGACTATTGTTAACACTGTCACTAATTTGTTAACTGAAGAGCAACATGCTCAGAATATACTTTTATTGAACGATCACTTTTTTGTGTATTTAGCTCTCATGTGATCTCTTATGTCCCAAAGATGTTGCTAAATTATTGCAAACCAGCACAAAATCTCAGAATGTGCAGTTTTATGAACTCTATGAACCAGCAGCTTTTTCAGACATTAAGCATTAAATACTATAATGACCCATCAAAATGATCAAACATTTTAGCTCTTTTACATTTTGCAATAACTTTTGTTCATTATATCTTTGAAGAGTAGTTTTGAAGTATTATTTAAAAACAGGGTAACAAAAGACCCTATGACAGGTCTTTAATACTCAAATGCACATGCATTTACATGTTTCTCCTGTTTATTTAATGCACCCATACTATGTATGATTAGATTTATCATAGATAATAATATATTTTATGTAACATTTCATAAGGGGGCTCAATGTGTGTTTTGTAGATCAGAAATATCCTCCAGTCTGTTGATGTTTGTAAAGACGATAAGTCGGTTCCAAGAGGAATCCCCTTGGTTAATTCCCTGAGGATTCCCAGAGGTGTGTGATAACGTTTGTGAGTGGGCGCACAGCAATGTGGGCAAATTTAGATTTTTTTTTTGTTGCATGCATTATGAGAATACAAAATAATGTTAGTTATGAAATGACCTCACTAAATGACAATGTAAAAAACGAAACAAGCAAATAAAATACTGGAATAGAAATTTGGAAAAAATTGAAATAAAATGTTTGTTAGAGTAATGAGTTCAAACAGGAAGAAGCTTCCCTTCTTGCAAGTCCCCCCCCCCCCCCCCCCCCCCCCCCCCCCCCCCCCACTTCAGTCATAGAGCATGCAATGTCCTGAGTTTCTAGGAAGACTTCTGTGGTTATCCCATTAAAGGGTTATCTCTCCTTTTAGCTGTTCAAAGACTTAAAGATTAAGGTGGTCGTTGCATGAGGTCTCAGTTAGACCTCAGTGCTGCTGGCGCTACGAACACTGTCGTCCCTTGCATCAACCTCACCAGTGGCTCTCTGCAGGACTCTGGACAAAATCATACCTCGGGAGTAATAATGGGTTCCAGCCACTGCACCCTGGATGATATCCTGGAGGAGGACATGCACCACTGGTACACCAAATTCATGAGGGAGTCTCCTTCAGGGCTGATAACGCTCTTTGAGCTCAAGGCTATGCTTGAAATGAACGGTATGACAGAGGAGGCCAGCAGCTATGTGGACCAGGTCTTCTTTACCTTTGACATGGATGGGGTAAGAAAACACATGCAACAGATTTCTTCTTCCCTGCACGGGAAAAAATGGATTGTGTGATTCCCTTAAAAGTGGTCAGTCTGGTAAAGATTTGGCAGCTGATGAGACAGTTGTTTGGTGAATTCCTGACGCATGCACCTTGTTGAATAAATCAAATCAGTTCTCCAGTATCAAGAGCCAAACTTTGCTGTGGAAAATAAGAGGCTTGCTGCATTATTTCTAATGGTTTTACGTTAAGTATAACAATTTAGCTCTAAGCTCTAGCATTATAGAGGGATCAGCTGAGGTTAAAGTCTTCTCCACTCTGTGAGTCCTGAAGCCTTTTACAGCTTAGAACAATATGTCATAAATTGTAAAGTACAAGAACATGATTTATAGTATCTGTAAAGATCTGCTACAGTTTTTTTTCAGAACTTGATTACCCCTATAGCCCTGGCATAGAATCATATAATGCTAACTGACAATTTAAAAAAATCTTAATTGAAATCACAAGTTTTGGTGTTCAAGCCATTCCCCTAACTGTGTCTTTCTTGTGTCCTTTTGCAGGATGGCTATATGGACTTTGTCGAATACATTGCAGCGATAAGTTTATTATTGAAAGGAGAAATTAACCAGAAACTAAAGTGGTACTTCAAACTCTTTGATCAAGATGGAAATGGGAAAATTGACAAGGAGGAAATGGAGACTATATTTAAGGTGCAGTATATTTTCTTTGAATGTTTCAAAATTAGAGTTGCACAGAAGAAACTGAGCAGCTCACGGTAAAGCTTACTATTTACTGCTTACTGCACTACTCTGAAAGAGTAGAAATGGGTTTAACTGGCCATGAACTAGTCAGGACACCTAATCCAAGGGGCTTCTTATTCAACCTGCCTGTAACCTAATTCACTCACTCAACAGTCATACTGTAATCACCCTACAGATTACATGACATATTTTCACCTTCCACTTGTAGTGGTAGTGGTCGTAGTTTTTTTCGATTCAGTACTAGGTGTAGTAGAACCAGTATAATGATTATTAGTTTTACATTTTACTCACTCACTCACACCAGCAGCTGGATGAGGAAAAGCACCTTGTTTTAATAAATAGTTAGGTCTTTCCAAGTGTCAGTTTGACTAACAATGAACTGTGTAAACTCTTCCATCAGGCTATTCAAGATATCACTAGAAGTTACGACATCCCTCCAGAAGATATCGTGACTCTTGTATATGAAAAGATAGACGTCAACGGAGAAGGTAAGGACTATTTTATTGTCAGTCCAGGACTGATGTAATGATATAATGATTTATCAGGCCTGAACATATCAGCCCCATAAATATCGAAACACTGCAAGAATACGAAGCATCCATAAAAACTCCTAATATAGGATTTGTCATTTTAAAATAACAATCCCCAGTATGAGAAACCTTTAAATTTAAAATGTGTAGATGCCATTTTCATCTTTGCTATTTTCTGTCTTCAGGTGAGCTGACGTTGGAGGAGTTCATCAATGGAGCCAGGGATCATCCCGACATCATGGATATGCTCACCAAGATGATGGATCTTACCAACGTCCTTGAAATCATTATCAGAGGTCAACAGAAGAATTCTGTAAAGTGAATCGGTAATCAATCAGCTGGATTGTGTGGAAAATCCAAATAGCTTTTGGTGGATTTTCAGACTGCAACAGTGTTGATGAAAGAATGTTTAAGCTTGATTGATGAACAACAAAGTCCCATCTCAGACTGCACAGACTGAACTGACTGAGCAGGCCCATGCTGATATCATCACTCTGATCGTTGCCCGAGGGAAGCAGAGAATCTGTCCTCTTCCCTCCGCTTGTGCTCTCCACCTTTCTTCTTCTTTCTCCCGAAGCAAGATCGATAAATCTCTTTGATTTGGATATATTCCATGGGACTCGTAAAAAGCAGAGCGGGTTACTTCAGCCCCAGAACGACTTGGACATCTTTCAAGAGTCAAAGATTTGTAATTGAACATATTGAATTCACATTTTAAATCTGATTGGAATTTCTGGACACAGCTGCCATGAATTTTTTATAAAACTATGACATAATTACAGTATTACACAATCTCATTACCATACATTGTTACATGTTAACAATGTATGGTAATGAGATGGTTCTTTGTTTTGTGTTGTTGCTCTTGCAAGATCTGCATGAAAATTATAATGTTTACACTGCTTGTATAAAAACTGTATGTTTACTGAAGCATTTGACATTGAATGTAATGTTTTTTAGAATAATTAAGGTTGCATTGATGCCTTAAAAATCAATACAATGTTTGTTTTTTTTAAGTTCCTTTGTCCTTTTTAAGAAAAGAAAATAATCTGGCAGTTTACGATATAATTATGTCACTTTTTGCCAGATTAAGATGAAGGAGTAGATGTAATACAACAGGTTCTTGATGTGATGTAGTGATGTATCCACATTGCACAAAGAGGAATATTTTTCTCTGAATGGATGGCTTGACATTTTTATGCTACTATATGTACTACATGGTTATTGCATAGGACAGTAGCAAATAATGTGGGCTATGTTAAACAATCAGGAGTGAGAAGAGTCATAAACAGTTATGTAACAGAGTACACAAAACCATAATATCAAGTACAGCATGTAGAAGTATTATTTTTTGTGGGTGAATCTAAAAGCAAATCTAAAACTGATGCCGTTTACACACCTGACCACTGAAAAAGCTCAACGGCGCCATCTTGTGAGCGCAAGAGCTCAAGTGATCCAACCTTGTGTGCAATTATACATATATGCAGGACGCTGATAGAGGAATGGAAATTCAACAAGGACCTTCTTCATCGTGGCTTTACAGCTGAGTTGATACATTTTACCACTTTATCAGCTTATGATCCAAAGGGAGGGACAGCATGCTTCAAGAAACTCTGTTCTGTTGAGCTGGTATGCTTGCAAAGCCAAAAGGATGCTGGGTTTGTAACTGTTACATTATAGTAAAATGTCTATTAAATGGGTTTTTTTTTTTTGTTATCAAATTCGTCACTGTCTTATTCACTTTAGCAGCTGAGTTCTATTTTAATATAAAAACTAATTTTAAACATAAAGTTGAAGCCAGTGCATTGTGTCCAAAACATTGTGTTCAAACTGAAACATGTCACATGTCAAAATAAATTTAAATCCTACCTGATCCCAAGAGCAGCAATCACATTCTACATAATAATCTTTGTCTTTGTAAGTGACACAAACTGGTATTCTGTGTTCAGGGTGGTGCTTGGCTCCTCTTCTGAGCTAGTCTGCCAAGGGACAGACTGTCTGTGGAGCTTTCATTTCCATTTGTGCATAAAATACCAGAGCTTGTCACACACATGAAAGAAGCTTATGATCAGCCATCATTTAGTTTCAAAAGGAATCAGACCTGGAGACAAACATTTGTGCCCAGGCCCATCTGGACCCTTTCGATCCAGTGTTGGCTTCATTCATTTTTATGATTATATCAGGACCACAATAAAGCTTAATTTTCCTTTTAAAATTAATCATCCAAGTTGTCTTTGACTTTGCAATGTTGTGTGCAAACAGACAACAAAGGAGCCTGGAGTTCGAGTCTGTAAAATAACCTGCAAATCTAAACACAGCTGACCTTGGCTTAACGATCAGGCGATTTTCTTAAGGTCACAATTTGACATCCATCAGCTCATCTTTTTTTCTGTTCCTTTTTACTTAATAACAAACCACTTATCCCTTTATGCTGAGGTCATTCAAACATAATGGTTATGGCATGGTTAATGATTTACAGTTCATTTTGGTGCACACTGGTCAGATATTATGATGACTTCGGAGAAAGTGCAGGTTGTGTAAATCACACAAAGATAAGCGTTTGACTCCACATAGCACTCAGAGCGTTCCTCAGTGTATCGGATGATGCAATTATGTAACTTTACTGATCAACCCACCTACGCTCCCCATATAAATTCACCAGTATCTGCTCTCATGGCTTTGCACTGCACACTGCTTCCTACTGTCAGCCACCACAGCACAGGAACAGTCGACCACATCCAACTGGAACCATGCAGTCTGCCGAGGCCAAATTCAACAGGAACAGCCTGCTCTTGGCTCTGAGGCGATACAGCTCAGCTGTCAGCGACATGGAGCAGACGATTCTCCTGCCGAGCCTGCTGCGAGACGTGCCCTCCGATGAGGTGTGGGACTGTGACGCAGCGGAGGAGTCCTGCAGAGACCTGTATGGCAACTACCTGATGTTCAAGGCCATAAGAACCACAGTGGAGAGCAGCCTGGTTCACCTGGATGACCACATGGCCAAGAACAACACCACGCTCAACAAGACCCTGGAGCCCCTCCTGGACACAGATCCTGAAGCTCTCTTCCGCTTCCACCTGCGAGGACTGTTTTCTGTGATGAGCGACCTCACCAAGAAGACTCAAAACCTTACTGACAAATATATGGACATCATTGGAGTGGTAAATTAGAAATCATGTAAGATATGAGGACATCAAGCAAGTCATCTGGTGCTTGTAAAATGCTGTATACGCAACAAAGTCACCTGAACATCTCAAATGTCTGAACTGTTTACATTGTAACCCCATCTAACTTAATGAATATGGAATAAACTTGCATTGCCAAAACTGATTCTCTCTCTTTTCATTTGCTAAGTGTAATAAGTGAAAAGTATGTCTAAACACACAGAGAATTACACGTATTGTTTTGACTAATCAGGAAAATTTCGGACAACAAATGAATTTGGATATTTTTTATTTACATAGCTATATTTCACACAATAAATGACAGAAAGAATTCACAAAAAGACCACTCGAGACAGATGGTAGTCCGCAAATGTCTTCTCTCTCTCTCCCTCCCTCTTCCATCTCTTTACAACACTTAGCGCACAGGATGGAAAGGCTCGACAATCTCTGCAAAGGTCTTTTTTTCTGGTGAGATAAAAGAAACGGAGAGAAACACTGTTTAAAATCCTCTGTGAAGACTTAAAAATGTCCTATTGTACTTCAAACACTACAAAAATTACAGCACAAACTGCTCAGACCCTCAGATTCTGGTCTGTTAATAGCACATGATGCTGTTGGTGATGTGGATAGGATGCAGGATAGTGTGCGATGGAATAACAGAACATACAGAACCAAAGTAATAAAAATATGCTGAACAAGAAAATATATTCATACAAAGCACAGCATGCTTCTATTAAATAAACAGATAATAACAACAATGTGCAGTTCCTTCTATGAACAATAACTCCCCTGTGTTTAAGGAAAACTAATCTAACTCACTAATTTTCAGCAAAAAAAACAATCAGTGATGTCCAATATTTTGATAGAAAAGTGGAGCTAATCACTGTCCCTCCGCAGACTTTTAATAATTTGCACAAATATGAAAAAATGTGCATCAAACATTATACATGAAGACATTTCTATTGTTGGGTTTTTGTGTCTTTTATTTGAGCAAAAGCACTAAAAATTCACTCACCCTTTGCTGCAAATTCCTCCGGGTGGAGTCTGACATACTCGTTCATATCTCGATCAAGTCTGGCATAAATGTAATTTTCGTATTTTGTAACGTGGTAGCCGACAAACCAGCCAATTGTTGCCAGCAGGACCTGTCGATGAACACCTAAAAAAAAAAGAAAAATAGGACAGATGATGTGATTGTGTTGTAATATGAATGTTGCACCGAAAGCACTAATAAAATCTCCCATTATGCTTATATAAACACACTTCACAAAATAAGACGAACAGCTTTCAGAAAGTTCAATTTAGGTCTTTTTACTTTTGCCACCTGGTACTGATATTAAGTAAAATTCCTTTCGAATAAAGAAATAAACAAAGAATAAGTAGACTACATCAGATTGAGTTTACAGTTTGGATCTGAAACTTAACTGAGCATCATAAAACAAACCCTGGTTTATCATCCATTTTGTGTTTAGAAAAGCTGATACTTTGCACACCAACATTAGGCTGCTAAACCTCTAACTACAGTATATGAACCAAGCAGTTAATAGTCTGTTATTATTATTATTATTATTATAAAGAAACGAGGGTAACCACACACATTAAGTCACTGCTCTGCTCTGACACGACATGCTGACTCTCTGATAAACGCAGGTTGTTTTTTTTAATGCTTTTTGATAAAACACGAAACACGAACACATCTGAGAGGAAAAAGTGCAGCTCCGCAGACGAGCTTCAGCGTGAAATCCAGCGAACAACAAACCTGACTTCAGCGGCGGCCTGTGGTTGATGGCGTTGTGGAGCATGGCGGTGCACCAGCCCACCCCGGACAGCCACACCGAGTTCCTGTTGGCGATGCCCGGCGGAGGCAGCGCCTTCCCCTCGTCTGGTATCAGCCCCATGGCGACGAATCTCCCCCTTCAAATTCTCGAAAGAGAGGCTTTTTGTCGGTGACCTGCCGGCCGCCTGCGCTTCCTTGTCCGCTGATCACCTCTCGGAGGAAGTCAAGGGCACGGCGTGCAACCGCATCAATCGTCCGGGCGCAACTGGCGAGGAGAAAACAGTTCCGCCTCTTCTGTTTCCTAGCAACCAACGACGGAGGATCTAAACTTCACGTTTAGCGATAAAGGTGATCACTTTTATTGATTATATTTCGATCATTTGAGTGTGTTATAAAACAGTCATACTCATAACACTCTTATCCACACACGTTAAAGGGGATATTTACTTTAAACGAGTCTAGCTGTAACTAGTTTTGGTAGCTGGATAGTTTGATTATCCAACTTTTTTAAATTAGACTAGTATAACAGTCGTAAAAGTACAATTATTAGTAGTTTAAGTTAATCTAGTAGTATTATACTAATATAACCAGGGTAAGGAGTCTTATGGAATATTTATAATAACATTACAGAAGCTGGAAAACACCGGTTTGGTCTTTAAACAAGTGTGTGGATGCTACACATTATATTTATTCACCCGTGCAGTGAAACAAGCCATGCACAAGTCCAGCAGCAACACTTGCACAGAGTAGATGTGGTGGTGGGTTAGTTTGCATGTGAGCTGATGACATCATTGAGTGCAGCCCTCCTCCTCCTCCTCCTCCTCCTCCTCCTGCTCCTGCTGCTCCTCTGTTATCAGACAGGCTGCTGTTGAGCTGCTGAGGAGACCCAGCCGGAGGAGTAATGCCCTGCCCAGCAGCGGCTCTGCCTGTTTGATGAGGTGACCTATGCATACGGAGTGGTGATCAGTCCGGGGACCTCCCCGTGTTTTTTGGTAAGTGCAAACTGTCTCCTCGCTCGATGTTGCCTTTTCCATTTTCTTTCCCCTCATGCATCTGCAGATTTTTTTTTTTTTTTTTGCCAAAATGGCTCGAGTCGGCCGGTGGCTGTGGTTGCTACCGTGGCTAGCGTCGCCCTAATGGCTCCCAGCTCTCTGTGTGAAGTGAATCATTGTGGGGAAGAAATGTGTGTTTGACTCAGATTAAATCCGTGCAGGATGCGTCGGGGATTCTTCGCGTTACAAAACGGGATAAAAAAAAAAAAAAACAGGAGGGGTGGAAGGAGGAAATGCGACACAGGGATATTTTCATTTATATGCAAGCGATTCCAGTTGAATTAACCCTAAAAATATAGTTCATTGTACCGAGGTTGGCCTTCAGTGGTTCCCGTCGGTTTGCAAGCAACAGTTTGGCTTCTTAAAATGTATTTTTTTTAATCTTCAGTTCGTTCAGTTTTCACGCACGTACAGGCCCGACTGTGGGAGCAGATGTACCGGTGCTGCAGAGACAGTTAGACCTGCTCACATGCGTCTCGCACGCCGCCGTGTTGTGTTTGGACGCTGACAAAAGGAGCACAGGTCCGTCAGAGACACGTCGGCTGCAGATCTGAGCTCAACCCCGCAGATGATTCACTCCGGCGGTGTTTCACAGCCTCCGAGGCTCCATTATCCCCCCAGAAAGTGATGCACGGCCTTACCTGAAGCTGCGCTAAGCAGAAACATATTAGAAATCTCTCGTTGTGCACATATTATATGATGTAAAATAGAAACAAGTCCTCTGTGTACTTTGTGTATATTGTTGTTATCAAAATCCAGACTGTGCTCGGTGTTTGAGGCCTTAATAAAGGCCAAAACACCATCCAAGAGGTGTAACCACAACATTAATAACCATTTTATTCCACTGAGATTTGAGGAACAGAGACTTTTGCTTTGAGTGAGTAGTTTGCATAATGGACATTTGTTTTTTATCACACAGTTTCAACTTTTATTTGTCACATACTCACACACATATTCCTACATGGGGCTGTGAAGTGCTTTGTTGCCCCCTCCGGTATTTGATATAATACAATATAAAAAATACAAACAATACAATTTATACCACAATATAATACAATAAATACAATATATACAACAAATCAGTTGCAGTGCTATCAGTGTATTTGTGCAAATTAGTTAAATCTTAACTCAGATTCACATGCTGAAGAACATACTGAACCAGGCCACATTTATCTTACAATTCCTCTCATTATAAAGTGAGATAAAGTGATGATTATTTAGGTCAAATGTCAGCTGTGATCCCCCCGAGGACGCTGGCATGTATGTTTCTTCAGCCTCGTCTCCGTCTGTCTTCAGAACTTTTCAGAATTGTGCTACTTGCATCAGCGTGTACTGACTTTAGTCAAATGCAGTGATTTAGTGTTAATGCCTTCACTCATCACCCGTTTCTTTTTCTTCACAGTTTAGCATGAGCATGGAAGATTATGACTACCTGTTCAAAATAGTTCTGATAGGAAATGCTGGAGTTGGGAAGACATGTCTCGTCCGGCGCTTTACTCAGGTTTGTATAAGTCTGAGCTCATGAAATGGGAGTTATTGAATTAAGTATTAGAGTATCAGACTATTTGTTTCTGTTTTTATTTTAGGGCCTTTTCCCACCTGGACAAGGGGCTACTATTGGAGTAGATTTCATGATTAAAACAGTGGAAATCAAAGGGGAGAAGGTCAAGGTAAACAGAGATTAAAATGACTCTTTATATAAAATCCGATGCCTTTCTGATTTGTAACAGTTTGGATGGACAGTTGCTCATTTCAAATCTTATGTTTTCCAGCTGCAGATATGGGACACAGCTGGACAGGAGAGGTTTCGCTCCATTACTCAGAGTTATTACCGCAGTGCCAACGCCCTCATTCTTACGTACGACATTACCTGTGAGGACTCCTTCAGGTGCCTTCCAGAGTGGCTGAGGGAGATTGAGCAGTATGCCAATAACCAGGTGGTGACTATATTAGTCGGTAAGAAGCTCTACTTTGTACTAACCGATGGACCTCCTTAATCATCAGGCTCATTGTTCATTGTGAGAACACTGTGAATAATAGTGTGGGCTATATTTTACTAGAACTGGCCTGGTTTTTCCGAGCCCACTTAAGCGTGAGCGTGAACTACAGCCGAAATCAGAGGCCGTTTCTGAATAGATTTGCAAAAGACAAAGACAGTTTTGTTTATGTTGACATACATTTTATTGTGTGATTTCTGTCACTTCTCAGACAAAATAAACCATTCTTTCCATCCCACACATGCACACATGTACACCTCCACCTCCCATCTGTCCCATCCACACCCGCCCACCACTGTTCAGAAAGACAGTCTGTGCTGTGATGCAAGGAGCCACGTTCTTACTTGATTCGTGTGTCAAATGCCTTACAGGTAATAAAATAGATCTGGCAGAGAAGAGAGAGGTTCTCCGACAGAGGGCCGAAGACTTCGCCGAGGCTCAGAGCATGCTGTATCTGGAGACCTCAGCCAAAGAGTCCGACAATGTTGAGAAACTTTTCCTCGACCTGGCCTGCGAACTCATTCGAGAGGCCAAGCAGAACAAGCTGGATAACAATGACACTGCCCCAATGCCCGGCGAGGGTAAAACCATCAGTTACTTGAGCTGCTGCAGCCTCAATTAGAGAGAGCTCAGCCTTCTGGCCACGGTAACTCAGTAGCCATTGACTTTAGAGGGCAGATGGCCGAGCCCCAATGCCTCCGTCCCTCTAAAATGGCATAAAGCCACTTCTTAGTCCCGTCATTTCTAGTCCCATGCCTTTTTTAAGCTGTACAAAGGAGTTAGTGAACTTTAGTTTGGCCTTCCAGGAACAGGCATTTTAAGATGCTGCCATTATTGAGAACACTGTCCTCAATGCAACAGGATATAAAATATGTCTGCCTGATGCAACCAGGAACCTGAGTAGGGCTCCATTTTGTCCTCTTTGTGGTGAAATGGTAGAATTTCCTGTTTGGGTATTTAGGATCCATTTTCATCTAACATCAATATTCACCAGCAGTATTACGTGAGTAAAAAGTTTTACCAGGTATTTTGTTACAGGTCCCACATAGCTGACAACAGGTGTCATGATCATTAGATGTTATCAGTAAATGGTAACAATATGTTTACATACAGTGCGTATTTGAGATGACCAAGTCTCATCAATTTGCAAAAAAGTTTTGCAAACTTTCCCTAAAATCTGTTGCACAATCATTTATTCCCCCCTGGTTTTGTTCTGCTCTGAGAATTGCGTACAGTTTTATTAACTTTCATAAACTCATTTCTGGGTAGTTATTTGCACCTGTCATTACAAACTGTGAAATATTTGTTCCCAGTAGAAGATTTTTACCTGCTGCTAAAATATGTTTTTATGTCAGATAACATAAACTGAAACACAAGTATAAATACTACATTGAAACAGTGTTCTGTGACGCCAATTATTATTTTTTTTAGCATTCTTGCAGTGCTTGCGATTAGTCGGGTTTATATAGTAAGAAACAGTCGGAAAGGCCTCAGATGTCGTCTGTCATCAGTAGAAATTAAAAACAGTTTAATCAATTGATTTTTCTTTCTGTTTTTGGACTGTCCGCTGTTTCTTTTATCCATAGACGTGAATATTTCTGCCTTTGTTGTCGCTGCCTAGCCATGAAATTGTATCACCTTTTATTTGTTTGAAGGGGTATGTTCATGTAGTTTCGTATCTGACTTGTTGTACTTCATATGCTTTTAGTGTGAAAGTTCTTGATTGTTCAGCATGTTTTGCCATAATTTGTAGTGTCTAACTTTTATCTTTCATATATTTGCCATAACTGTAATGTACTGTATTGCACAATGCCATATACTGCACACTTATTTTTATTGTAACATTTTGTTTTTTGTTGTACAGACTTGTAGTACATCTTGGCACTTTGCTTTTATACGTCTTATTTTCAGTAATCCCTTTGTACAACTGGCGAGCATTTTGTTTTGCCTTTTACCTTAGATTTAACAGCAGTTACTTATTGTTAATCCTTTGCATCTTCTTGTCAACACAATATGGGAAATACAAAGGAAAACACTATTGGGATGTTGTGCTTCTTTTCCTTTATGTGTACAAAATAATCCCTAAGAAATTACTCTGTATAACATTAAATAATTACACTAAATAGCTTGAATTTGTCATGTTATTATTGCATGTGGATGATCGTTGCACTGTAAATTAGTAAGTGAGTTCAAAAGTCAAACTACTAAATTGGAAACAATATTCTCATCAACCCTTGGAAGCGTTTCTAAGTATTATTTTTATTAAGTGTCCGCCAGAAGTTTTATTACGTCTGCGCCTTAATGGTTGGTAGAGTTCAGACCTGTTGATCAACAAAACAAAACTTTATTAATACTGATAATGATTATTGATTCCATGAAAATATTATTCAGGTTAAACAACCGGTAAGTTGCCCTACACCACGAGTTTCACTGCCCTCCAGTGGGCACGAGAGGGAATCACAAAATTTGCCATATAACACCATTACAGACTTAAATAGGAATAATAGTTATTAATATTCTTTAGAGGTATCAGTAAGACACTGATATGTTAATAGTATTTATCATGCACACGTTATCAAATAATATAAAGCCTTGCATCATGTAATGTACTTGTGAGTGTACATTATTAACACGTACATTAAAATTAGTGCTAACATGACAAGTCATCTTAATTGATACCTAAATAAATAAATGATTATTTCTGGTGGCCTCAGTGTGTAACTACACCTTTGTTTAGTTTGAATGAAACATATCAATGAAACATGTAAATATCTGTCAAACCAGCGTCACTGCTGACGTAACACTTCCGGTGTATGCTTTTAAAAAAATAAAACTCCCAATATGGACACGTGTAGTTCAATGAGAGGTCTGAAAGGATAAAATATCACATTAAACACATTCACACACTCCTTACAACCACCACTTCCGGTATAGACTTTTATTATAACCTCAAATTAAGAAGAAGCGTGGATCAGCACATGTTTCCGGTATATACTTTGAAACATGCCCATGCAAAACTCAGACTCCCGTCAGCCCTTGCGGGTGTGTTTACAGTAGGAACCATCAGCCCTGCTGCAGGCTGCGGGCCGGCTCCAGTGAAGTTAAAGTTGTTTAAATGTCGGGAGGGCGTGTGAACCCGGCGCTTCCTGCCCCGCTGCTGTGCGGGACTTCACCGCTCGGGATCAGCCGACAGTCTCACTTCCTCCTCCGCTCCCCGCTGCGGGTCATGCGTCCTCATTGTCCCGGGCCGGAGCTCAGTTTGCGGTGATCGGTGTGTGCGGAGGCCGGAGTCGGGATGGGGGCTTCGGGCAGAGCCGCAGCTGTCTGCGTCCTAACGCTGAGTCTGGGCTGTTTCCAGGTGATCGCCTTCAAATCGCAGCTTTTCACGAGGCTGGGTGGGTCACTGCACAGCACCGGGACCCCCATCAGCTATGAAACATTTTACTTTGACCAGAAGGTGAGTTTAACATGTTTCCTAAGTTTTTAAACTCGCCATTTGTCTATAAAAAACAGTATTTTACAGGGTTTTTGCACAGGTTTCTTCCTCTTTTACTTCTTTCTCTTTCACTTCACTTTTGATTCATTTGCATCATGTGAGGGCTAAATTTAGTGGAGTAGAAGAGCAATAAAAAAACAAATAAAAGTGATCCCCACATTTGGTCTGAAACATCCTGTAATGTAAAATAATACAAAACTAAAAATGAAAAGCTATTATTGCTTGTTTTATGTGATGGCTCATTATAGTTTGCTGACCTTTTTATCCACCACTACATTTCTTGGCTTCATTGTTTTCTCTTTACCAATATCTGCACCACTTTCTAAAATTTTTCAATGCACTTTGTTCTGTAGAAGTTGTTCATGTGTTGTGTCAGCAGACAATAGGTGTTTCCCTCTGGCTTCCTGTAGTGAAGGGAAAACCACACAATTGGCTCTGTTCCTGCCAGCAGAAATATAACTATCCCTGCTGGCTCTCCGCCTAAAAAGGTCTCCGGGGCCCAGTGAATGTGAAGCGCTTTACCTCCGGGGAGTTTTGAGAGATCTTCACTCGGCCTTTACATTTTCCCCTCACTGTTACTTCATGGAGAATCAGGTTGCATGTTGAGTACACGCGGCGGTGCAACGCAGCATCACGTTAAGTGACTTGTGATGCTGACTCACACAGTCACGAGACTGTGCCGGTGTCTCCTGCTGCAGTCAGGGAGGTTGTGAAAAGGTAAACTTAGACAGGTTAGTCACATTTAAAGGATGACATTTGTCATTTTGGTGTAAATCAGAATAGTTGTTTTACGCTTGTTATTTGCTCTACGTTTTCATAGTTTTGCCTCCTCTGTGCTTCACATTTAAGGCGGCCTCTTAGAAGATTAGAAGACTGAACATGTTCAGTCAGACATCCCAGTTTGTAAATCTGGCATCATGTCGTCTGTGCGTATTTACCCTTAAACTTTAAACTCAGACATTTGACAGTTTTGCACATGAGGATTAACATTTGTAGACATTAGAAAAATAAATCCAGTACATAAGAAAGTAAATAGAAACGGCTGTTTCAACCAAAGTTTCCTATAACGCAATGATCTGTTGATTTATCATTGCAACTATTTTGATAATTGGTTAACAATGTAAACCATTTTCGAGCAGAAATGCCAAATATTTGATGGTTCCAGATTCTTAAAAGTGAGGATTTGCTGATTTTCTTTACATTGTAGTAAATTAAATATCTTTGTGTTTTTGACAGATAAACATCTGATTACGTCACCTTGGGCTCTAGGAACTTTTTTCACAATTTTCTTATGTTTTAAAGACCAAACATTTAATCGATGAGTCGCGAACCTGTTTGGTGCAGTCTTAAGTATGATATTTACACACTGTTAATAGTGTGTCTGCCATGAACACTATTTGGATCAGGGGACAATGCTCTACACCTGGTCCAACCCACGGCATCCTGCCTAATCAGCCACGCTGACGAGAAGATAAAAACCATTTCCTCCCTTCTGACGCCCATTGTCTTGTCATGGTGTGGATTTTTTCTTTCAGGCCAATCAACACGAAATTCGATGCTTCTTCTCAACTAGTACAACAAATAAAATCCCTTCTATCCACTTCTCAGCACCGGGAGCTGTTCTTACAGAAGAATCATCAATCACGCAGCTTTTTTCTCCTCTCTCTGCGGGACAAGCTGCTGTGAGGGGACCAGAGTGATCTAGCAGTTGTCCAGAGGAAATCCTCTTGACTGCATTTTGCCTCCAGACAATGAATGGAAGTGTCCTTTAGCATCCTCCAAATGAACTGTCGTGGTTTACTGGAGCCTGTGCTGTGGTTGTTTCCCTCATGTCTCCGGACTGTAACAAGCAGACGCAGTGTCTTTGCTGGTCGAATAGTTAAACTACTGGTCCAGTAGATGTGCAGTATGTGAAGGGAATTTTAATTGAAACAAAGCTCTCAAGCGCTGCCTGCAGTGACCACATGGTGGCACTGCTTATCAGGGAGTGGATTTGTTATGAAACCAGTCTCTTGGTTTTGTGATGTGCATACTGAGTGGGTGCAAGTGATACAGCACTCACCGGGGGTCCTTGTGGTGAAGCACTTTATATATTCAACCACTTTAGCTTTGGCATTCAGATCATAGTTTATAGGAATATTTTTGTTTGCAATTCTAGTGCAATTCGAGTTTTTGGCTTTCAATAATTGAAGAGTTTCACTCCCAAAATCAGACATCTGCCCTTTGAACATCCTGGTATGAATAAAAATGATTCCTAAACAAGTTTCTAGAAAGTTATTTGACCTTTTTAAAGGACTTAAAGCAATTTAGATGCTTTATTCACAGAATTGTAACATTACACTTTGCATGACTAATACCCCTAAAACTTATTTTGCTTCCAAACTGCCAAACCTTTCCTTTAAACTGTCTCATGGTCCCCTCCTCACACTTAAAAGCACTGCCAAGCGCTAAGGAGTCGAGGCTTGAATGAACACATTGAGGCCCCAGAATCTTTTTGCTGTCATTGGCTCATAAAATTGCTGCCTCCTTTGTGTCCACTGAGGAGGGAAGTGAGCGAGGAGGGGGGAGAAACAAAACAAAAACATTTTGTGTTAAGTGTTGGGACTGTTTCAAGGGTCGGACAACCCAGCAGCCACATGGGGTTGTCCTCTCTGTGAAGTTGTTGGTTTCTTTCTGCTTTTGTTTAATAAAGAATACAGGAAATATAGTTGAAAGGGGAAGATACTCCAGAATCCCTGAGGTTTGATGAAAGGATCAGAGCTCATCTAAAGTGGAACTAATGTGCCATCCCTTAAACTGGCTCCAGCATTTTTTAATACAAATTGGGGCTAATTACCCTAAAATCCAACCTCGGGACTGTCATCTCACAACACCATAGTTGGCGCAGGGCCAGGTAACCACTCACATCCAGCTCAGAGCAGTTTACGTGGACTGGACTGCGTCTTCTAAAATGCTATCTTTGGTCCCAATAGTGATTGGCATTACCAGTTATTCTTGCTCTTCATCAAATGTGTAAAATGCAGCCTTAAAACGCATTCAATCTACACTTCTCTGACACAGTGTCAACAAAAGCTGAGTCTTAAAAGCTTCAGAAAAGGAATTTATTAAAATGGAAAGTCTTTATTTTGTGGAATAACAATACCGTTTACCACAAACATATGGGAAGCCACAAATTGGATTGCTTTAATTTAATAGCTTTTGGAAATATTTCAAGATCTTGAGGGGAAAAAAAGGCGTTTTCAGCAGTTCCTTTGATACAATCATAATAGAATTTATTCTTTTGTGTTCATGGGATAACAAAACATTAGTATTAACTACAGACTCCTGCCATCTCTATAGCCCTGGCATACGACAGAGGCTTCCAGTAATATGGACCATGGTCTCATTTGTTTAACAGTAGCAAGGTTTTACATTTAAATTAGATTTTACACTAATTGCTACTCTCGGAGCGATTATGATGCCTGTGATCACTTTACCTATCTGAAAACATTTAAGGTTATACCTTCATTTTATTTTGTTTCATGTTTTTATTTGTTACAGATTGATCATTTTGGATTCCTGGAGGATGGCACCTTCAAACAGAGATACCTTGTGGCTGATAAACACTGGCAGCAGCCTGGAGGGCCTATTTTGTTCTACACTGGCAACGAAGGCGATATCACCTGGTTCTGCAACAACACTGTAAATATCCCGTCTATTACCTCACGTTTACACGGCGCATGATCCTCAGTCTGATTCAACACGTGCCGTCGTTTTCTCTGTAGGGCTTCATGTGGGAAGTTGCGGAGGAGTTGGGCGCCATGCTGGTTTTTGCAGAACATCGTTACTATGGAGAGTCGCTGCCATCTGGACAAGACTCCTACAGTGTAAGTGAAAATGCAGTGTTACACTTGGAGTATATCTAAGTCTGATTCGAAATCTGATCACATATGCTTGCTTGCATGTTTTTTCTCCCTTTTTGCATTCCCAGCTAGTAAGAAATCAACAGTACTAACTGCTACTGTTTACTGTGTATGCCAGTAAATCATTTTACGTGTGTGTATTACTTGTTTCCGACAATTCACTCTTAATTTTACAACAGTACTTGTCATTTGCTTGCAGGACGGCAAACAACTGAACTACCTGACCTCGGAGCAGGCCCTGGCAGATTTTGCGGTGCTGATTCAGAACCTGAAGAGCACTTTGCCTGGAGCTCAGCACAGCCCTGTCATCTCTATCGGGGGTTCCTATGGAGGGATGCTCTCCGCCTGGTTCAGGATGAAATACCCCAATATAGTTGTTGGGTAAGATATCACTGCAGTTGTGGGGACCTTTCCCCAAAGGTTTCAGCGTCAATACCTAAAAATCAAATAACTCATGTTTACCTTACTGACTCGTCCGTGATGGTTTCACATAAAATGAGACAGAAATTAGGAAATCACCTCATTTTTGGCATTTAGTACTTGCTTTCTGTCTAAGTTTTGGCTTCATCTACCAAAATCAGACTTTCATTTGAGTCAACAGAATGAATATGGTGGGTCACATGTTTACAGTCTTGCTTTGGACCCTTGCTCAGAGGCACGGCAGAAGTATGAGACATTAGGTGTCAGAGTTTGAATCAGAATTTGTGTTAAGATTATACACGATAATGGATGTGCAGCTTGTGTAACTTTGAGAAAGAAGTGGAAATGGTTTTGCTTCTCTTTGTATTTCAGAGCTCTGGCAGCTTCCGCACCAATATGGCAGTTCCCTGGTATGGTGCCATGTGGAGACTTCTACAAAATAGTAACACAGGACTTTGCCGCAAGTGGATATAACTGTGATGCGAACATCAGAATGTCATGGAAGGCTATTAATAATGTCTCTTCCACTGGTAAGTCGTATGGTCATGATGGGTTGATTTATTTATTATTTTACATGTCATATTGTAGGAATTATGGCTTATTTGAATTCTTCAGGATAATAAATTAACCATGTCTAATCTTATCTATGTGGAAAGCGGCTGGATTTTAAGAATTCCTGCATGTTTGTCCATATGGTCCACATTTGTGAATTTGATTTACTCAAGCGAAACCAGACAGCTGTTACTAAAACTTGTAGTGCTATTGGGTATAAAGTCTGGATCCTCTCCGCAGATGACAGACTGTGAGACTGAATATGTCGATCCATAAAATTTGCAACCTGCATAACTCAGACTTTATCTTTTAGGTCTTTAGTATTTCGCTCCGCTCTGAATAAGAAAGCGTTCCTTCACGGGATCCCCTGGTACCTTTTCTATTATCACAATCCTAAACTGTAGGAACAAACTTTATTGAACTGAGGGACTGTGGGGACTTTTTATTCCTATCACACCATCAGAGGTAATAGTACACCCCAAAAAAAGTCTAACTTTCTAACAAGCCACCCCTTAGAGAGGCAAACCCAAATTGTTTATAACTGACCTTAAAGCATTAGTGAATGATTAACAACAATTAGTAATTAGTTTGTAAAGCCTGTACAAAGGGTACCTTATTAGAAAGTGGTGTATATGTAAGTTTTTGACTATTAGTGTACAGAAATTGTTGCTCCACTCATAGGAGGGATTTTAGAACAATCTTAATGAATACCATCACATCATAGTACATGTAAACAAGTACTGAGATAGCCTGGCATTTGTCATTATCAGCCAAAATACATTTAAACAGGGAAAACATAATGAATTATGGGTTTTTTTTATAGTCGCAGTGACCTGGAAGCCTCAAATAGATGGATGATGGTTGTCACCTTTTGTGCGTGTTTGCTGTTTTATAGGTTGCGTCTGTCCCAAAAACTTAAGAGTCTGAGAGCTGATAAAGAAAAAGAAAAAGATCTGAGGAAGAAAATGTGATTTTTGGAGAACCAATCAGAGACTTGGAATAAAAGGAGACATTTTCTGTTTGATTTAACTTTGATGGTTAAAGTATAAAGTATTTTCACAGGAATTCATTTTGGCAGCAGAGCAGTAAAGAACAGAAGATTATCTTCTGTTCCACTGTCACCACGCTCTTCTGAAAAGATAAAACATTATACTGAGGTTTTCTGTGAATATTCTGAACTAAATGTGTTTGCTCCTGTACTGGACAGTTAAGTTTGAGCACCCTATCACTTTTATTTAGCCGTTTTATTAGCTGTAGAAGCCAAGCTGCTATGACTTCACACCCGTGAAGACCCATGGGAGCTGTAGTCGTTAAACAAAGTAAACATTGCTTTATCTTGGTTAAAGACAATGTCAATGTCACATTTTAGTACAAAGTAGTGTAGTAGATCCAGTGGTAGACATGCATGATAATATGGACTGTGCAGCTCACATTAAAAGGGAACTACTAATCATTTTTTGCTCTCTTTTGACAAGCATCTGGTCTTCAGTGGCTGTCAGAAGAATTCAGTTTATGCGCCCCTCTTAAAAGCAAGACTGATGCTTTCGTTCTTAAGAACTGGCTTCAGGAGACGTGGGTGAATCTGGCTATGGTGGACTACCCCTACGAAGCCAGTTTTCTCCAGCCACTTCCTCGCTGGCCGATCCAGGTACACACAGCCACTAGTAAAACACTGTATCTAAGATTCAAAACAGTATTTAGAAAATTAGTTAATAAAAAAATCAAAGGTTTTTATTTAAATGCAACTTTAAATGTTGTTTGTTTGGTTTAGCCTGCTTTGGCCTGACAGTCTGTCCGTAATTTAAATGAATGTGTGATTTCGCTGATTGTGTTACAAGTGTTTGCTGTGGTCTTCCGAGCTTTTGTTTACAACAGCTGTCAATTAAATTCATTAATATTCATAAGGATCTGGTTTCTTTTAGATTTTAAGTATTCTTTAGATGAGCAGCTACAAGTAGCCACCGTTCTTTTCTTCTCTCGTACCAATGGTCCTTTCATTTGCACACTCCGTCAGATCTTTGAGGTGTTCCTCTTAGGACACACCACAGAAAGAGGACATTTGCCCTGAGCAGCTCATGAGGCCATTAAAACAAAAGTCCACCACTCTCATTTGAGTGAGCCTCTAACAAATACTTCACTGGACACTGGAAAACTAATCACATAACTTGCCAAAATTGTGGAAAAAAACAGCAATTATGTAACGTGGCTGAAGCAAAAACACGTTTTAACATTTTTCAAATCTGTTTTCTGTTGTCAACATTACAAAAGTCCTTTGCTTTCATGTAAAAGCACCTTTGACAGTACAGCGTCTGTTTTGCGGAGGCTGATTGACTTGGGTGCAGTGTATTCTACCAGTCACCTTGGCATGTCACGTGCATAAACCAAGCTCTGCTATTGACCCCCGACTCTCCGTTTGGTGCTTCAACACGCCTCCGAGTGCTGTTTCACTAAAACTTTTACTAGTGTGATACATTTTTGGTTTGCTCATTGGTTGTTGTTTTTATCATTTAGCCACTGAATAGATCCAGGAACACCATGTAAGATGAAATAAACACTAAATGGTCATTTTGAGTTTGTTGGCTCCTTGCCTTTAATGTATGCGACCCCTATGGGTGGTTTAAGCGGTTTAGGCAGTGGGTGCAAAGAGGAGCTTTTTTAATGACAAAGCTAATGTGATTATCTGAGTGAGTGTGAGAACGGGGTATTGAGGGCTTAGAGGAGGGAAATCTGTTGGCAGAGATGAATGTATAAGCCTAATCCTATCTGAAAAGTAAGGAGAAGATGCTTTGGAGCAATTGCAGTGTTTTTTTCACGGTATAAATCTTTGGTTGGACATGTCTGTGGCCCTCCTCATCCATCGACCACCAACTCCTCCCCAGCCCGCAGACAAAAGCCTTAGTAACAGACTCCACACTAGCACAGCTCCCCTCCAACCTCTAAACAAGAAAGCCCAGTTTCTCTGCCTCACAAAGAGTGCAGAACAACAGCCACGGCCAACTCTGCTGCTGCAACCATAACAACACGCAGCAAAATTAAACAAAAGCTGAAACTCAAATATTTATCATCCACGCTATTAATTCTGAGAAATCAACCGTGGTCAAACAAAACAGTAGTAAGGAGAGCGAAACCTTTAAATTTAAATTAAGTAGCTCATTGGCTTTGAGTAAATGGGTGTTTTTTTTCCTCTCGTGCCAAGATTAGAGCAATAAATTCAAGTTCATTCCAGGGAATTTCATATGCAAATCAGGCGCCACCACTTTTTATGTGGAAAAACACTTTATGGGCCACAAGAAAGCAATCTTCAATCTTGTAAACAACATGGATATAAGGGTATTAGATATTTCACATTTTCTCTTTAATGTAATTTAAATAGAAAATGCATGAAGCTGTTAATAGCTTGCCTAAACTGTAATCTATTCACAAACTTCTAGTTAATTCTTTTGTGTTTTGCCTGTTAACGTGTTACATTTTCAAGGTGGTGTGCAAGTATCTTGCGTTCGATTCCAATGTGTCTGACTACCAGCTGCTGCACGGTGTCTCCCAAGCGGCGAAGGTCTACTACAACTACACCGGAAGCTCTTCCTGTCTCAACACATCTCAGACAGCAACCAGCAGCCTCGGTATACTCGGCTGGTATTACCAGGTGCGGTGACACAGAGCGCAGGGATCAGTCTTGTCATGCCGAATAAATCGGTGCACGCATGTGTCAGTGGGCAGCTTTGCCTGTCACAATGAATACTTGTTCAATTCCTCACCCCCCAGGCCTGCACGGAGATGGTGATGCCCATGTGCACAGATGGCGTCCAGGACATGTTCGAACCCGAGGAGTGGAACTTCCAGGCCTTCTCTGATGAGTGTAACACCATATTTGGTGTCAGGCCACGAGCGGACTGGGCAGCCACGGTCTACGGGGGGAAGGACATCGCCTCTCACAGCAACATCATCTTCAGGTAAACATTGCTTGTAAAATGCCTGACACAGGCAGAAGGTTCCCGGTGTTTTCTGGGTTTGTCGAGCACAGCGAGAGCAAGTAAAGTGCAGACTGGCTTTTATTGCAGACAAATAAAGAGCGCCCATCTGGGTCGCTTCAGGAGGTAGAGAGAAGTATGTAAAACTTAAATGAAAAAGCACTGAGTCTGATGTAGGTCAATCACAAACACCAAAGTGGTTCATATTGGGTTGAATGCCAATTAGCAGCTTTTGTCAAGCTATGAAAAGGTCTGGCAATCAGAAAAACATTGGCTGTCTCAAAAATCACAGCCAATCAATAGAAAACAGTACAAAAATGATCTGCAGTTTTAATTTGTAACTAACAGCTCATGTGGGGGGTTGATACTGGCATATAATCTACCATAGTAGCAGTGTTTCCAGTGGTGATTTAGTCACTTAAAAATGAAAGTGTTAATTAGTTTTCACAGCCTTTACATGAAAATATAAGACATGACAAAACATTGACAGTTCACAGAATGCATGCTGTGAATAATGACATTTTTACACTAGAATGTATAAACAATTATGCCAGACATCACCAGTGATGTTATTGGGTTGCTTTGCTGACGCACCGCGCTATAAATGAACACCCTAATATGTTGTATACGAATGTCTGATCATATGTGTTTCTGCTGTTGTCTTTCAGTAACGGAGGGCTGGACCCGTGGTCGGCTGGTGGAGTGACTTACAACATAACAGATTCTCTGGTTTCCATTATGATTCCTGACGGAGCCCATCACTTGGACCTCCGCTACAGCAATGAACACGACACAGCTTCAGTCCGCGCCGCCCGGGCGTTAGAGGTGAAGTATTTTCGAGAGTGGATCAGGCAGGCTAAGAAGACACCTCAAACTGCATCAAGTCCCTAGTCCCAAAAAGCAGCAAAATGTTTTCCGACTGGGACGTCGATGATATCCAGGATTGCCTAGCTTTAACTTACGTGACATTGTATTTCACAGGGTGCTCGCTGCCTCATTATGCCAAAGTTTGTCCCTTTTTTAACCAATGTTGGAGATGATTTGAACATTAAATGACACAGTTTTAATTTAAAAATGTCATGATGCTCTTGATTTTAATAACAATGTCATCAATCACATGAGATTAATCTTAATCATGTAGCCATATTCAGTGCTGGACTATCAGTAGACTCCATTTCTTTATGCCAAACTATACATTTCCAAGGGCTTGGTACTGTATTATGAGCAAAAATGAGGTCTGTTTGTCATGCAAAAGCTATTGATAACAATGTAGTAGTGTAAATATCTTAGTTTTTTTATTCATATAATCACATTATCATCATGAAAAGACTGGATCGTCCTTGTTTCTTTATTCTCACATGTAAACTATTGCCAAAACCTACTAAGGCCTCTCAGCCTCTAAGCTTGTGTTTTCTTGTTTTTTATATTCAGTGTTACAATCAGGGATACTGTGATTCACATCTTTTAATTAGATTTTTGTCATCTAGTTTAATCATCACAAACTGACAGCCCTTGTTGATTAGCCATTGTTGTTATCCAGGTGTACTTGTTTTTTAAAAAAAAGTGTATATTATAATTTGCTTCTTAACACTTACAGAAGTCTCAGGAGAAAAGTTTGGAAACAATTTTTTGAAAATGTCCACTGAGTGTAATATTAAACTTGATTGTTCACAGAAGATGCCTTCCTCACTTTTAAGATTTCTATTTCTGTCTTATACCACCTTTATTGAATTTGTTGTGTTTTCCAAGAAACACTTCCTCCATTGAAATTAATTAAAAAGCTACGAGTAATAATCACGATGAAAGTCAAAATCTTTCTAATTGTCTTTTAGTCACATATGGATGTACTGTTTTTTTCTGTCGAGCAGTGTCATGTTTTAGAGGGACAGAGGCTTTTAAGTTACTTCCACCTAGCAGGAACAATTGCATGTGCTTGAGATTTAATAAAAACCCAATCGGAGGAGGCCAATAAAGTGAGTGGTGGGAGGTTATTGCAGCTACGCCTGCTGACCTCACCCCTGTGGACCAACCTGTGGGATTCCCCCTGGCACGCATTCATTCACTGGCTGCCATTAAAGCTCTAAATTGCGGCACCAAGGCAGCCCATAGACCCTGGTTTGTTCCCCCCTGCTAGTAATATTATTAATACAACTCCTGGGGTGCCAGAGAGGTTGAGAAGGGTTGATGGAAGGTTAAGAGGGAGGTGGTGAGTCGATGCAGGATTCGGCAGGAAAGAAACCTTTTGTAGTTCACCATGAAGTCACAGTTTTTTTCTTTTTTCTTTTTCTCTTCTAAATGTCACGCTAAAAGACTAAAATGTCATGAAAATACAAGACTAAAACACTTTGACTGGCAATGAAAACACATCTCCTTGCTTTGTAATTTTCTTTGAACTGTTCTGGCCACTTCCTTTTCTCCCCTTCTTCTTTTAAAGCAAAAGTTCCTGACATGACATGACTTTGTGAAAACAGATGGGGAACATGTCCTGCACTGGTATGTGGGTTGATTTTCTACCAGGGGACACAAAGCCTGACTTCTCAACATTTTGTCACAGGCTTGACTGGATTTCAGACACCCCAGTAGAAAGAAACATAGCTAAACATGGGGGAGGATGGGGTCTCTGCCACTAAATGGCGTCCTTAAACTTTTCTCAGGACTTTGAGAGGTCATTAATTTTGCCAGCCCTTTCTAAGTCTCTGACACTGGCCATCAATCAAAGGTGTTATTAGTATTCGCTCGACCCCAAACTCTGGGTATGTCCCTGCTCAGACAGGGACCACACACTAGTAGGAAGAGATTAAGCCTGTGTGTGTCACATCACGTTGCACTGAGCACCCTGCTCCCTTAGGGTTGGGTGCTGCTGAATTAGTAAATTCTTGGGGACAGAGGGCGTGTTTGGTAATGTTTAACAATTTCTCAACAATATGGATCCGTGTACTTAACAACTTGCTGGTTGTGGGGAAAAGGCACAGCAGATTACTAATGATTTTCTCCAAATTAAAATTCCCCAAACGTCCGAACATAATGAGTTTTTGAAAATTCAATCGGCAGTTTGACCTCTGTGATTAACGCTAAAATAAACACTGGTCCATTATAGGAATTAAAAACAAAATTAACTTAACAACAATTAACCTCACAATTGACGTCTTGGGAGTAGAAACAAGTCAAAAGCTTCTCGGTTGTGCTTTCAGTTCATATATTTTTTCCGAGCTGGTCTGCCACAGCCCGTCCCCTCTCACCCTCTCAGCCTTTATGCAACAATAGAAACTTGTTTCCGGGATCTGTGCGTCAGGCTCTGTGATGTGAATGACCCACCAGCACAAAAGCCAAAGCTCCTTGACTGGGAAAAACGGGGGATATGGCTGCCATGACTGTGATGATGTCACTTTGCCAAAATTGTGCCATTAGCAGAAAGAGGGAGTCAAAATCACTTTGAGCAGGCGTTAAAAGCTCAGCACTCTGCCACTGAACTCGTGAGATGTCATGATATGGCTGCAGCTGACCTCCATTTTCTTCCCACACTTATCACTGTAATGAACTAAAAGTTTTAAATTAACGAGTAAATGCCGGGTGAAACAGCTGAATATTCAGTCCTGTCTTTGCCCAACATAAATTCAAGGCCAGCTGTATAAACAGAAAGATATTCTTTGTGTCGTACCCATTTGTTGCTCATAGATTTGAGTTTTTTTCTGCGTTTCTTTTCAGTAACAGACTTGTGTTGCGCCACAGATAATTAGATCAGTGCTATCAGTTTCACTGTCCCTTTTCTCCCCAAGAATTAACATAAGAAAGATTTTTTTTTAACGGCCTCACTCCCTCGCTGCTTCAGACTTCTTTTTTTTCATCCCTCCAACTCTTAAATGAGTCACTGCCTCACCTCAACATGCACTTTTGCAAGAGGAGGGATCTTCTTTCAATTATTCAGCTGCAGTATTGCCTAACTTGAAACAAGATTAATAAAATAACGTTTAAAGTGATCAGATAGAAACTTCTGCATTCTCTGGTAAACAAATAGTTAATATAAGCAGAGTGTAACAGTAAGTTACACATTTTTATTGTTTAGTATTTTATGTATAGTTAAACTATGTCTAACAATCCATTCACGCAATATTCACTTGAAATTCAATTGAAATTCCACTTAAGTTGGGATAAGAGCTGGCAACATAAGAATCTGGCTCTTGGACACATCCTCCATTGTATTCACTGCTGGCCAAGAAACTTCCTGTAAATGCGTTATTGTTTACAACAGAAGTTTCATACCCAGGATTTCTTAAGGTCAACATTTCTTCTGGCACACTGAGCCTGAACTGCACTTTATTCCCCTTTAATTTAACAGCTCCGGCAGCTTTTCTAGTTAAATCGACTGTTCATTATTGAGACCCATTTTACGAAGGGGCTGTGAGGTGCAATTTAATGAATCTCTGGCACAAAGCTCCCTTTCACTGCCGGGCGAAGAATAGAGGCTATTTAGACCCTGTAGGGCTTTATGTCAAAGGCAGCCCATAATAGTTGTCAGGCCAGGGCAGAAATTCCCACTGGCCTGGGAATGCACTAGAAATCAACTTTTGCCATGAGCAGATTAAGACACAAGCAAGCAGTTGGGAAGATTCTCCCAAATAGTGGCATCTGTTTGGGCACAAAGATTTTCCCACAGAAAAGAAGTCTTTCTCACTACTGTATAGCCTCCATTTGATAGTCGGTTTTGTTTCAGCACCTAAATGAACAGTAATTACATTAGAAGTTAACTTCTATTTGGTTATCCAGACAGGAAACATATTAGTGCCATGATGATTTAAAAGTGGTTACATGTTTTAAAAAGCAAGCAGCAATCATATAAATAATGACACTGATTTGTTGAGGACTTTTGTGGGATATATATAACTTAAACTTTTCTGGTTTAAATATTGTTTGATAAATAATCATTGAGAACAAAACTTCGTATTTTGTTTAGTATGTTTTTATTAATTGGGAGATTTTTGTAACAATTCTGCCCAGCAAAAAGGATTTTAAAGGCTTTTCTACTCACTGTTACAGTAATAACCTCCGATTTCACAAAAGCTTTTTGGGTTCAGAGCACACACAAACAGTTAAACTAGAGGGGGAGAGTTCTGACAGAGGTTATTGTCTTCAACTCAGCAGGGAATTTCAGACAAATCCCTCTTAGATGCAGGTGGTCAGGCACAAGCAAAGAGTTAAGTCCTGCGGCCTCTTTGCCCCTCCTCTTTGATGTTCTGACATCATTAGTCCGGCCCCCCGAAAGATCTCCTCGCTTTCCTCCGAGCCCGTCACTTCTACTCTGGAATGTTTACAGGAACTTCATGAGCAGCATCAGGACCAAGTGTTTGTCAGAGAAAAAAGACATGCTCTGAAGAAACTTTTGGTTCAGGGATCACAGCGGATGCCATAGGTGTAGCCCCTGGGCTCAACAGAGTAATGGCTGTTCAGACTGCAATCATGAACCCTCAGTTCATGAATTTCTGCTTCCCTGGTTCTGTGATGGAGTATGACGTGGAGAAAAGTCTGGATGGGAGTCTCCTGGGTGAGGCAGAAAATGATGAGGACTACAAAGAGACCACTAGGGACTTGCTGAGCTTCATAGACTCTGCCTCCAGCAATATCAAGCTGGCTCTGGACAAGCCAGTGAAATCCAAGAGGAAAGTCAACCACCGGAAGTATCTACAGAAGCAGATCAAAAGGTGCACGGGCATAATAACACCAGGAAACGTAGCAGAAGTCCCAGTTAAAAGACAAGGTTCCCCTCTGGCTCAGCCCAGCCCTTTGCAGAGCAAAACTCTACCTAAGCGAGATGGGGTCCAGGCCAATTTACAGAGCAAGAGCTTGGCAGCCCTCTTCAGCCCTGTGAAGGATATCAGGGGGGAAAAAGCCAAGAAACCACCCCTGAGGCATCGCAATCTGCCCCCCTCTTTCTTTACTGAGCCTGCCAACTGCTCCAAAGTCAGCTCCACATCTGGGATGACGCTGAAGGACTTGGAAAGGGGCAATCCTGAGGCGGCAGACTTCTTTGAACTCTTGGGGCCTGATTACAGCAACATGGTCAGTGACCAGGACCTTTATCCAAGCATGCCTCTCCGGCTGCAGCCAGAGATGGGAGGCCCGGATCCTGCTTCCTACGATGCTCACCATTTAGTTGGTGGTCTCCTCTACTCTGAGCCCTGGACTAGCTGCTCAGGACCCTCTAAGAAACTAGGAGGGAGCCAGCGTACAGGCCCAGTCCAGCCTCCTGTCTACTGTCCCTCTGAGGCTGCTGGGCCCTTAGAGGACAACGCACTGTGCACTTTGGCCTTCCCGAACTTCTTCACAGACTGCTCCATACCTCAGGTCACCTATGATTTAAGTGGTGGTTATAACAGAGCTAATTATTCATCTCTATGAGAAACTGACAATTCTGTTGTTAGAAGTTCCCATCGGATAAAATTGCTGCGACGAGCTTAACACTAGTGTTTTATATTACTGTATCATATTTGTTTATCTGTTGTGGAAGTAATATTGCGACTGGATTTAAACATTTTGTATCAACAACAATGCGTGTCACTTTCCCCGAGAGAAACGAGGACCTTAAAATGTTTTCTTTTGTAAAAAAAAAAAAAAAAATCCAAAGCTTTTCAAGTAACTGGATATCACCTACTTTTCAACATCCCAGTTTCATTTACTACACTGTTCTGTTTAATGTTAAATTGTTTCACATGTGGATATGATTTTCTTTATCTCAGGCAATTTCTAATGACATTCTGAATGAAAATACATCGATTTTGGGTGTGCTTCAGTTTTTCTCCCTGAGTATGCGAGTCATGTTAGGATATATCTTATTAATTTGGGAAGTTGTTACTGAAGACACACAAGCTGCAGAAATAGTCCAGTTGTTGGTTTAGTCCACTAAACATCTCCTATTGGTAGAAAATATTATAGTACTGTTTGCCACATCTGTCAAAACATGCTGCAACAATCTCTCAGCGAGGCACTTTTTCGTTCCTGTTAGTAACAGCTCTGTGTAGACGTTAAAGGGAAAAAATCATTTTGCTGAAATGATGATTACAAAAATGTGTGGTGCCATGTTTGTTTTACAACATTTCACAGCTCAGAAATGGTTTTCAGCTGGCATTTACCACTTGCATCCATTTTGTTGGGAAAGCCTTTAATGTATCTAGCTATTGTAAGAAGAAAATAAAGCTGGTCTTTATTACTGTGACAACAGTGTCTGTTTTTGTGTTCATTGCTAATCAGGGATGTTGAGGTGTGATTATCAGAATACAAGAGGGTACAAAGCAAAAACACTGCATGAAAGAAGGAATATCTCTAAAATACATTAAACCATCTTGTACAGAGTTGTGTAGTGTTAAGACATTTACATGTAATCACAAAAATATTTGACAATACGTAAGAAAAATAAAGATATAAACTCCTGTGCCACCTCTGGGGGTCAGATCAGCAAATACTGTGTTTTAAATGTCATCTCAAAACCTATTTATTCTCAAAAGCGTTCTATTGATGCGTCCTTGGCCTGATTTGTTCTTATTTGTTAATTTTGTGTGTTTGTTGTATTTATTTATTGAAATGCTTTTATCATCTTTTTGTAACTGTGAAGCACTTTGTAACCCCGGTGCTATATAATTAACGTTTTTCTTACTTACTTTTAGTATGCAATCCGATGCAACTGTCCTGTAGTAAATTATGAAAGAGTTGAGTCAACTCACAAACAATAAAGTAGTGCTCTCCACAAAAATTAAAAGTTTAAGTAGTATTTACTGCAGGGCTGATGTATTGCATTGTAGTACATCATACAGTTGTTCCTGAAAAGTAATAAAACTCACTCTAATATGAACTCTTTGTTGACAAGAATATATACTGTAAATACAATGCTCATTGCACACTTTAGCAACATTTTAAACTTCTGTTCCAATAAATTGGGATTCCAGTGTCATTTTGTGTTAGAAAAAGGAGAAAAAACAACAATTATGATTTAATCCTATAGCAAAATTAAAGGTGCAAGGCCTAGGAGGAAGACATTTTTGAGTAAGCTAAGGAGTAAAAACAATTTTATCAGTTTAGCTCACTGAAGAAATAATTAATTGTTGCATGATTCATTTTCCATTTCTTCTGGGACAGAGAGCCGGCTGGTGAACTCCCTGTGCTACATGAACACCTCAAAGTGTTGTGAGATTAAAAAAAAAAAAAGTCCATGTAAACGTTTAACCTCTTAACATCATCACACTTAATTAACTTCTCAAGTTTTCAACAAACATGTTCTTATTTCCACTAATGAGCAAAGATGGAAGAAGTGTGACTTTAAAAAATTCACACTTTACACTTCACACATCACGTCACTCCACTGTTTGGCATTGTGCAAATTATCGTTGCAGATTCATTCATTTTGTGCAGTTTTTATGTAAAGTTGGCAGGTGTTTTAAACTTGAAACCTTCCACGGTGTAACGTTCTCACAGGAGATCTCTCCCTGGAGGTTTGATTACTGTGACCCGACTAACAGTGTACATGATTATCTCCCTCTGCTGGCTGTTGGAGGTTAACTCCTGGAGGCAAACCTCACATTGGTGCAGACATTCAAGTATCAATCCAAAGTCTGCATGGTGAACTCTTGAAAGTACAGGACAAGAAATCATAGTCACATTGTATGAGACTGTGGTCTCAAATGCAATGATGTAGGGTGAGGGTCAGTCAAACTAAATCTACATGCAAAAGCCTTCCAACCTTAGCACATTTTGTGTAAAAGCAATGAGATCACCCTGATTGTTGTTACAAATATTAGAGAAAACTTTTCCAGTGACACAAAGACTATTTTCCTGTGAAATCCAGCTGCTTCAGAATTGACCAGAAACTACAGACGAAGAATTTTGAATCAAAGAAAGTCCTCAAAATCACTCTAAGAATTTTTAATGATCCTTTTTTTTTTTTTAAGAAATACATCTATTGTAGCTTTTTAGTTGACTGATCACGCATGACTGTCTCAGCATTACACTTCTTCACATTACAGTAACACGTGTACACACATTCACACTGACACCTGACCAGCAGTCTTCAGCTGTTAACCACTTGGCAGCTCAGATGGGTTTTACTGGGGGTTTAATGTCTTGGCTTGTTGTTGAGGAAGGCAAGAGCAATTTCCAGTCTGTTTCCATGATTTATTGACCCATAGCTTACTCCCCTCCTCAATTTTCAATCAAGAAACAATATAAAATGGCAGCGCGCCACAAATATGTCGGTCAGTGCTGTATCCTCAGGCCTGCAAGCTCAACGAACACACTAGATGGCAGTAATGTTCCATTGAAAACCCAATGTCCACCACTCCCATTCAGACAGAAAGGCGTTTGGATCTGATGTATGAGGTTATGTATAAAATCTCAGCCTTGTGAGGTAACAACTGAGTGGTTCTTCAGCTCTCTTCCCGTAAAACAAATCTGTCTTAAGTTGGAGGGGAATGAATGCTTATAAAATTATATATTTTATCCCTCCGTGTTTATCGGAATTGGTTTCAATGTTGTTTTTTTCACTAGTGTAATATGCTTACTACTGTAAGCGTATTATATGATGGTGTACATATTCATGGTAATATATATGTTGAAGCTAATATTGTCTGCCAGGTTTTTCCCCCCTTACCTCCTACCAGCTGGCTTTGTTTGAAGATTGGTCAACACTGCCCTTTGTCATACGCAGGGCAAAACAATATCTGGCAATTTGCAATACAGCAAACTATACACACAGAAGGCATATGGATTTTCTGTCCCTGATTTGACACCAGCTGATACATTCAGATTAGGCCCTACTGATGGAGCCACAACTGTATCCTGCTTTGATTTATGGCAAACTGGAGATGCAATGTTTGTCAAAGCGATTAACAAGATCTGTGTTGGCGCGGACCTGAATAACAAGAGCCAGATATCTAGGTAAACTAGATAATATACGGCAGACTTCTTTTCTGGCATGGTATGCAATGTCCTGTAATGCAAAAAAAATAAATGTGTACAGACAGATGATATAAGGGGTTTTATATTCACACTTATACTGAATGCAAACGCATGGGAGCGGTAAAAATACAACCAATACTGAAATGAACTCCACTGCAGAAAACGTATATATTTTAAAGTTGTTTGCTTCATTGTGCTACACTGGAAATTGAGCATCCATCCACACTTGCCCCCTTACTGACCTTTCACAGCTAGTCCTCATGTCTTGTTAACACCACAGGGGTGGAAGCACAGTGCCACATGATATTCACAAACCTTCACGCAGCCTCTCTCTTAGTGACATGCAACTTTTGTCTCAAGTCAAATCATTTTTCCATGTTTGTTTTATGGTGAGCAGGTAAATGGTAGGATAGAAAGAATTCACGTGTAGGCTATTGAAGCATGGCATTATTATTATCTTTAATTAATTGCTTTGCAGGAAAAATAACACAGTACAGGTTGCATCAACAGGTTGATGCTTGGCTTAATAGAATCATCTGTGAATTGCTCATGGTATCTGCTGATTATAGTTTATCTGCTTGTAGATTACTTTAATCTTGAAAATTTGACTTTTTTTTTTGCATGTTTACCACCATACGTTGTAAAACAGTATATATGTCGTAAGCCAGTATTGGACGATAATTTCACCTGTGTCTCAATGTCCAAATAATGCCTTTCTATTATCAGCCCACACAGCAATTGATGAATTCCTTTGGTTCTTCCCACGTCCTTCCAAAGATTTCCTATCGACAGGTCCTTTGTCAACACCAAACCACACTTCACATCCTTAACTTCAGAAATGTTTTTTCATCATACATGGGTGTTGTAGGCTGCTTCCTACCTTTCAAAGGCCTCCTACTGCAAGCTATTTAAGGACTGTAAACAGAGTCAGTGCAGAGAGATATGACCTTACAGTACACCCTGCATTTCTCACATCTTGCATTGCAAGACCTCAACCAGTGATAGCCGTTAGTATCAGTAAACATTAATTTAAGATGAATAATGTATCCCTGCCTGATCTTTTTCTTACCTGTGGTAGGGAGATTACCCAAAATGACAATTTGCTTACTGCACAGTGTATTTCTTTCCATATGCATTTCATGTCTCACCGCTTTCTATTTAAGTCTGCATTCATTTTCAGCAGCTATGATGCACTGTTTTCCTCCTCAGGGTGTTGTGGGTATGCTTGCTTACATCTGTGTGCTTTTGTCAGTGTGATAACAATTGCAAGCTGTGCAGCTGACAAAAGTCTTGGCTAGGATTAAAGACGATACAAGTGGATATTTTTCATCCAGTGCAAATGGCACCCATATTGACAGACACAACTCTCTCATGCAAATCACATTAACAAATATCAGTCTAAAAGCCATTCCTTACTTGGAAGACAGATTTTAATAGGTGCAGTCGCTCTTGTTATGACTAAAGAAAGACAACTCCTTTTTCTTCAGCATGGTTGAATGGACAAACCAGAACTATTAAAATGGTCTAGGAAAGCCAAATGAAGATGTCACTATAGTCAATTTAATGTTCTCATGTTTACACTTGTGGGATGATAGACTCCAGTGCTGTTGATGCTGAAACAATATTGTTTCATCATCTTAGTACGTGGATTTATACTAAACACAGAATACAGAAGCACTCATTGAATTGTAGGTGATCTAATAAAGTAATACTGACCACTCTATTAAGGTTGGAGTGGTCAGGAAAGTGAATATTTAAAAATATATTTTATGTTTTTTTTTTACATGAGTCTAATCTCTCGAGTCTCTTTCACCATGAGAAACCCATCCATCCATCCATCCATCTTTATGCTGCTTATCTAAGTCAGAGTCACGCTTGGATGAGCTAAATATCCAAGACGCGTTTTACCCAGGCAACTTCCTCAGGTTCCTCTCCTCATAGTTGGTCATGCTTCATCAGAGCCACAGCTAGACATTTTGGGCCCCCTGACAGCAGCCAAACAGTTTTAACACACTGAATATCTAATGTTCTTAAAATCATTCAGGGCCCCTGTCCAGCTCCATGTCCCCTGAATTATTCAAGGTCCCCCCCAAATAGTGTCTCTGGGCTCTGTACACCTCCAGAGAGAAGTGACTCTGGCTTCGAGGTCAACTCTTATTGATGACCCCTTCATCCTGTCAATTTCTGCCGTTTGTCACTGCCATACGGTCACTATTGAAAACATGTGACCACAGGTGAAGGTCAGAAAGAAGATCAGCTAGTAAATCAAGAGCCTTGCATTGCACTTATCCATTATTTTTCCAATACAGTGCTCATATTACTGTACCTAATGTTCCTAACTGGCAGTAAAATGCCCAAACCTTCTTACCCTTGTCATAGCTACATGGTCTCTCACCTGGATGAGGCAGGTGACCTTTATCTGGATGAGAGCAGCAGCCTAAGATTTGGATTGCTGCAAAACTTCTGAGTTCACAATAATGTTTATGGTTAACACTAGAAGGATGACATCATCTGTAAAATAGCAGCACAGCATTATTTTATCACAAAACTGAGCACATGCTGCTGCTCTGCACTGATTCCCTAAACATTCTTGATTTCCTGTCTCTGAATATTACAAATAGGAGAGGCGAGAGGGCATAGCTGTCGGTGATCTCAGCATGGTCATTAGCTTTTTCTAAATCCTCCAAACAAATACAAGAAGGATTTGCATATTCCCATAAACCCCCGATTATCTTCATGTGGGTGAAATGTGTGTCCATGCTCCATAAGAAAGGCAGAAATGTGAAGTTAAATAAATGCTTGAATTAGTCTTTTCCCCCACCACACTGGCATTGACCTTCTGTGGGTAAATCAACAGTGCAGGATTCTTCCTATTACTATTTTTAATATCTAATTTGATGCATTAGAAATGTTAATTTGTTTTCATCTTTATTATTGCCCCTAGCACAAAAGCGCAACTGTGCACTGCCCGAGTCTCGCCTGAGCGCTTGAAAATAAAACAAATCATGACTGGTTATTTATTTTCTTGTCTGTTTGTTTTGTTTCTCTGCTGTAGTCCAGCACTGTGTAGCTGAGGCTGGTGTTAACTGCATGAAAATGAATTTGGATGGCAGTTGATGTTCAGCGGCTCGGTGAGCCAAATTCCATCCAGATACTTCCAACAACAACACGAGTTGTGGAAGGGACTGTACTGACATTGTTTACGTGACAAACTCAACATGTCCTCTTACACACCCTGTGCCGCCCAATAATGTTAAAGAAACATTTCCTTGGTTAATTATCATCTTGTGATGCATTTTGAAGTGCAGGAAAGAACACATAACAGCTGTCTCATACACATTAACAAACCAGTAATGCACATAGAGAGCAGGAGGATAAACATCTGATAATTAATCATGATTAATTATCAAGTTCTATAATAATAGTAGTACACATGGTACTCTTATATAGTCCCATTGTTATTCATTTTCTAGATTTCTGAACAATGAGAGAGACCTCATTAAAATTGGCAATGGCAAACAAAATTAGCAGTGACACTTACTCAGCACACTCTGACACTTACCCTGCAGCCATTTTCGGTTTTTAGTCTGAAATGCAGCCCATTTATGGTTGTGTCCAATACCTTAGAGCCAACAGCAAAACAAAAAACTCCATTTCATTTCCATTATTATTACTTACTGGCTTTAGGTAGTGACAGACCTGAGAAACACATCTGCTGAGGGCTGGATACGTATAGCCTGTCTGTGGTAATTTAATGCGGCCAAGTCTGCCACTGCACGCGGCATGATAACGCTTCTTTTTGTGAATTCTACTTGTCTTCATGCAAAGTGGGAATGAGAGTAACATTCTCACCTAAAAATAGATGTTACTTTGTGAAAATCATCAAAATTGGCTGCCAACAAGGCCCACAGAGCTGTTCAGTTATAGAGTTTTTCACTGCAATTATCTCTCTATTGAATGTCTTGACTTATGACTCATAACATTCTGTAAAAGGGAATTCATCCCTGGCTACTGTCAGGTGCAAATGTTCAAGGATGTTAGGACAGAATTGCATTGTTAAGCCTCTCTGTCTATGTATCATACCGAGGGCAGGATCTGATCTTAAGATATAAGTGATGATGCCTATCATCTGAAGGAGAGGAAGTTGTATTATACCACCTGCACGTCCCTTGAGAAGCATAATAATCTTTAAAAGCAGAGAAAATCCCATTACCTGTCACAGATTTCTTCACTCATAATTGCCGGAGCCTTCCCTTTGGGAGGGATGGGGGGTGAAGGACGCAAGACACGCTGATATCAGACTATCTTCAGGAAAAATCTAGGGGACATCTATTTTCATCTTGTCATTCCCGCAGCAAGGTTTGGCCTTTCTCAACCCTTGAAAAAGAGTTTTGATTTAAAACATTACTCCAATGACACTACTGCACCAGCGTTTGCTGCCATTTAGTACCAATGTGTTAAAACCTTAATAAAAAATGTAAAAAACAAACATGTAATTCACTGGGCCAAGGAGGTTATGTTTACAGTCTTTGCCTGTGTGTTATTTAGTGGGATAGCTCAACAACTTGTTGAGAGATGTCAGTCATTTACAAACTTCCAATTATATATAAGAATAGTGAGTAATTAATTTGATCGTATAAATGCTTTTTCCAATTTTATTAAATCTGTTTTTTGGCAGAAACGTAATTTTTGTGGTTTTAAAAATGAAATTATTGATTAAGAGTAAAACAAATAAATTAATAATTATAGCCTAGTATGGAACATTAGCATTGGTCCTCTATCCATCCATCCATTGATCAATCCCTCCATTCTTTCTTATCTGGGTCCAGATCAAGCTGGGAGCAGCCTCAGCAAAGTAAACTTCTTCGTGTGGACTCCTGGGAATTCCCGGGCCAGGTGAGCTGTCTTTCTATACCTAATTGTAATTGCCCAAGGTATTCCAGGTATTTCCCAAGATATCTGAGGTACCTACATAGAGATAGGCCTCAAGAAAGCATCCTGATCAAATGCCTGAAGCACCTCAGCTGGCTCACTGTGAAGGGGCCACAATGCAAGACACCCAAGAGACACAGCCATGGATGGGCCAACTCCCAGTGCTGTATGGAGTGGCAAGCCCAACTACATCTACTATATTTGGTACTGGCCCACATCTCACACCCCCACACAAAAGACATAAAAACCTTCCAAAGGAGCACACATCACAGAATATACAGTTAACACAAAGCCAAAAAAGGTGAAGTTAATCACCTTGGTTCACAAACACTTTCCCCTCAGGAGCAGCACAAACCCTGTGCCTCTGTGAGTTGACCAACATTAGAGACTTAATGTCGTACTCTCTGTCACCAGAGATAACACGGTCCAGACAGTTGTTCGTTCTGCTCCCCCAGCTTTGTTTGTACAGCTTTACATCTAAGTCAACCCAATTACAGAGTATCAAAATACCTGGGGTCTTCTTTTCCACTAAATGCCTCTGAGTTTCTTCTGAGTTCTTCCCCTGACATTACAATAAACACGATCTGGTAGCAATTCAACAAAAATAAAATAGTAAACCTGTGAAAACTAAATATAATCATCTGCAAGTTATGTAAGAATCATAAGCCACAAATGCTTACAGTTATTATATAAGCCTCAGTCTCTTCATAACAATATAAACGTTTTAAATGTACATTATATCAAGCATACATATGGTAGTAGCATACATAATATTTGAGCATCTTATGCTTCTTTAATGCAACAAAACAGTCTCATTTTTAGGTTTTAATTTATTTATTTTTTGGTCTACTTGGTCTCATTTCTGTTGCATCTGGCTTTCATCACTTAATCCTCTCATCTGTTTAGATGATTTGACTAATGTCCAAGAAACTCTTCTGTCCAGGTGCATCCTTGGATGAGACGGACTTGTTTGTTTGCCTTGTTTCTTTCTTCTGCATCGTGGTGCAGGTTGAGCTGTGCAATTCCGTGAATGATGGCATGCCCCCATTTTAATGAACTGTTTATCCTGTGTGTGGTTGCTGGCAACGTTTGATGTTTGGATGAAAAGACAGAGAGAGAGAGAAAGAGAGAGAGAGATTGAGCCCTTACTTGTGACATTTTGTTTGTCTCATTTGAAATGTACAGATTTCTGTACACTTTAAAAGAGCAATAAAAGATAAAAGGAGGAATGATCTCAAATAATTTATAGGATTCTGACTATTGAAGACATTGAGTCTGAAGGAGTTGTGTTTCACTTTCTTTTGTGAGTTTGTTTGTAAGTTCGGTCATGTGTTTACTGTACAGTTCCTTCAGGATAAGATAATAAGATAAAATAGAGTTTACTGATAATTGATTAAATGGGTCATTACAGCGGCCGGAAATACGGCAGCGATAGCATACTGACAGTCCAATGATCAAGAACATAATTTGTACTGTTGAATAACTTTAATAAGTTAGAAACAAACTCAATAAACTATGCCTGGAATAGTGAGTTATAATGTGTTCTTGTAATGTGTGCATTTCTTATTCCTTCAGAAAAGACTCCACTCTCTTGACCTGTTCCTACTATTTTACTCCAACTTTAGGTTACTAAATGCTTACTGTTGGTGATTTTCAGATTAGAAGACGTCTAAACGTTTAGGTTAGCACTGGGTTATCTTCTTTATACACATGAAATGTCATACAACTGACAAAATGTAAGTTTTGCAACTGTCTTGTGCACAGATTTAGTAGACGTCATTAAAATGCAGGAACACAATAACCATAATAATAGTTTTTTTGCCACATACTTAATAAACCAAAATTAGACAAAACTATTTGGTATTTGTTTTATAATACTGTTCTACTATAAGTGCCATTTAAAGGGAACAATGTGTCTTCCATACATGTTCAGTCACATTTACTCAATCACTATTTTCATCCAAAGTTAAGCAATGAAGTTATAAAGACACGGTGCCTCTTTATGTCCTTGTTCGTTTTTGTGATATGCTAATGTATGCAGATTAAGGGACCATTAGCATCTTTGTCCCAGGAGATGTCTGCATGTACTGATTGTATTTCTGGGGCCAAAAAAGTCATATAGACCAGCCAGGTTTTTTTTTCTCTTCTGGTAAATTGTTCCATTAGCCTTCCTCCGAAAATAATTCTAGGCTTTCCAAATAACCAGACAGCCTATTCTCCAGCGATATCAATAATTATTACTAGTTTCCGACAACACAATTACATGTTGGAAGGATAGGCTTCATAAGTGTGCAGTGCTGTGGAATACAGTTAGCAAGAGAATATATTTTCTCTATGAGGTGTGTGTTAAAAAAATCAACTTTATTTATTTAATTTCTCTTTCCAACAGCCATTTAACATGTACAATTTCCTCAAGTAGAAGTCTCTCTGCATGATGGCATCCTCTCTACAGCTTGCAAATATCTCAAACTCTTTCACAGAAACTATGCTGGCTTACAAAGTGCAATACCAACTCCAAAGCAGATGTGTGTAATAGGTAAAATTTCTCGAGCAGCTGCATTCAATACTGGTTCATTGACCATACAAAGACAAATGACTAACAGCTGTGTTACTAGCAGCAGTCACGTCCTCTGAAGGGACATTTCATTCTTTTGTATCTGTCCTCTACTGTATATTCTACTGTATGCACTCTGCTATCTAACACTCCACACACAACACACAAACTAACAAACTGCTTTTTACATCATTATCATAGAGTTTAGACCGCACTGAAAATGACTCGGCATCATAATTTACTTATATAATTATATTTAATATTAAGTGGAACAAAACCCAATTCAGCATTTCACAAAATGTAAATACTTGAATATTTTAAAACCTAAAGATCCAAAATTTGAACATATTTTCAGTTTTCATGGGTCTTGAATAGTAACCAGGCACATAAAAATGGTGTTTATCTGTCAGGACAGTTCTCTGATATAGGGTGGTACCTCACTCATTTTATGTTTCCCTCTGTCTCTGTTATTGATTGGTCCGTTTTGTGCTGACTAGTCATAGCTATAGATTTCCAGTCAGAAGTAGTGCTGGAAATCAACCTTTGAAAAGACAAGTAGGCAGGCTTGTTTAATAAAAGACAGAAAACATTTGAAAGAAAATACTTTAAAAAAAAAAGATAAACTCTGTCCAAAAGAATAAGATTACGCAGTCACCAAGAAAGACTGACTTCCGTTTGACTGCCGTTTTTACATATGAAGTCCTAAAAATGTGCGGACAATAGGGTCCGGACTATGTATGGAGCGTCAAAACTATACAGCTTTTAGCCGGCTGCGCTTATCCAGCTCTGCCGCATTTATAAAACACAGCAGCTATGGATGACAGAAGAGCTGACTGCTGGAAGTCGCCGTGAATTCACATATGGGCTCACCTTGACATTGCGTGGACTTTGTTTTCGGGAGCTGGAGGGTTAAAGTCTGTTTAAAGTCTGATCCAACTGACATGGACGTTTGTGTTCACACATAAACCGTGTCCAGAAAAAAAATTTCAGGGTAGCATTGCATGTGTGTTTTTTAATCTAACATCTGGAACAAATAACTTTGTTTAATGACCAGAAAACTTGTCAAACGTATGTATCTACATATAGATACAGATATACAGTATATATTTACGGCAAATATGAAATTTATTGTCACCAGTATGCAAAGTAACCCTCAGTTTGAAAACGTGTCTTATCTTCATGGCAACAAGACACCAGATGCCCATCTTACAGAAAACTGTTATGAGGGAAAAGGAAACGTAATAAGATAAATAAGTCAGATTTGATCCCAGGTTATTGCTGTAAAACAACTGCCAGTTGTGACATGTTTTGGGTCTCATTTTCCTGCTCTATTTAATATAGTAAATCTAACAGATGTTGCAGTAGATAAACTGAAAATGAAACTAGGGCCTCATCTCAATTCCCATGCTTTTACCTATTCCTATCATGCTCTTACTGTTATGATATAAAGACATCTAACAAAACTCTGTGGTATGAAGGGTGCAGTCACATAAAAAGATGAACAGCTTTGCAGCCAAGCCCAGCCAAAGACCTCATACATGCCTGTGCACAGGGTTCAAGGTGTGAAGGAAAAATTGGCCACGAGGAGTGAGACAAGGCATTTATTTACATGCAACAAGATTATTGACTCATCAATAAACCAAACCAGCAAATCTGTCAAACGCCTGATGAAATAAAATCTTAAAGCAGCAGCATCTGATCCTCAACATGAGGGCGCATTAATGTGTTCTATTGACATTAACACGGACATACAAATCTGCATGCAAATGCTGCCAAATTAAAGCTGGTTCAATCAATGTCTACGTGCAGCATTCACAAGAAATATTCCTACGCAAAGCACATTTCAAAAACTGTTAAAAAAAATTGTTACTGCCATAAAAGCTGACCTCCCAATGAATAGTTGACAGCCTACCTAAGATTCTTATGTATGTAATAGAAGAACTATTTAGGGAAAAGATAATCTTTTCTCATTAAATATTAACTGGGTAGCATTTTAGCTTCATGTGTAACCACAGCTCCAATCCTATCAATCAGGACAAATATCATTAGTATGAGTGTAGTCCTCTGTGACCTTTTCAGATCGCATTATGATAGTGAACACAGTGAGAAGGTCACTGAATGTCCTCTCTGTGCCAAGGAGGAGGTATGGCACAATGTGTGCTGCTCTGATTTAGATATTACAGGAAGGACTGAGGAACAAGCAGATGAGGAAAGGCCTATGAACAAAGAACAAACAGCTGAAACTCTACAGAAGCATACGTTTATGATCTATGACTGCACTTTTGACCTATTACATGCCAGTTAAAGCCATAAATGTCAAGAGAAGCCAGACTTTACCTTGATCTCTTGACACTGAAAAAGACAATCATCAACTCATTGGTCTTCATGACTTATTTGTATGACTATATTTATGACTTATAAAAACTGTAATATGTAATGTGTTAATGTAATAATTCCCATGTTTCACCAATTGTCTAGAAATGGGTGTCAATACTGAGCCCATAGAAACTTAATTTCTAGGAGACAGGGTTGTAATACTGTGAAATAATCTCACTGTTTGTTTTCCTGCTTGTTTTGAAAAGATAAGATTTTAAAACTCATTAATGGACTGGAAACCTATCAAGACAGGGATTTTTGATGTGACTCACCATCTAAGCTCCAACGCTAGACTGTCAGCTTCTTCAGCCCCACGAATGCCTTTATGTTTGCCTGCAGCAGCTCCATCTATGGAACAAACTCTGACTCACCTCAGCCACTTAATTCTGGTCAGGTAAGGCTGAACTCAAAACAACCCCAGTTTTGACCTTACTAATTAATTTCTCTGGGACTTTTCTATTGATTGCAAAAATCTGTGGCTGAATAGGCGGCTGTATGTTCAAGCAAATATAGTATAAATATGTAAAGAACAGCCTTGGGCTGGTTAAATTAATTTCAATGTGTCTTTCTATCAACAAAAATGTTGTATATATGAGTTTGATCCTAAAATGATATACAAATGTAAAATACTATGTGATGGGGTTTACTGTATAACCATCTATCCTATCTAACCTGGATGACCAAACAGTCATTAATCTTTATGAGAAGAACCCATTCAGATATGTGGGGAACATACAAAATTGACAGAAAGTGCCAAAACAAATTGGGTCGAGCTTAAACCCAAGACCTTCTTGTCACATAACCGTCACACAACCGTTTCATCCAAAATATCTCCTTACTGAAACTCTACTGTGTGATAACCAGGTTTCCAAAAGTGCTAATTGAAAAGCACTAATGCTGAAGTCAGTTTTATTTTATGTCTTTGTTTTCAGTTTGAGCTTTAAGTTGAAAAGGATTTCCAAAGTTTCCCATAAAGAAAGAACTCAGAAGCATTAATAACACTGTTCCTCAACTATTGCAGTATGTGGTAAAAACTCAACCTCTTGCTTAGCATTTATATCAGTCGTACACATACACACAAAGTATTTCCTGACTATGACCACTGACTATTTAATACAACACCTTTATAAATCTATGAAGATAATATGCACAATCACCACCATTATTGTACCATCTGCAGTGGCACGCCATTTGTTGGCCAAGTTTCCATGTTAGTAGTTTCCATGTCCCGACCTTAGTGATGTGTCACATTTGCAACACCTGCCCTTCCCTTTCATTACTGCATGAGCCACTTTTTATGTCACCATTTGCCGGGTATATAAAAATTGTGTTACTTGAGAATTTTCACTCATAACGCCTGGATGCAAAATGTTACATTTATATAGCCGTCAATTAATGAACTTGCAAAAAAGCACATTAAGTAGCTGACATTCATGAAAAAAAGGATTAACTGTATTGTGATGGCTGCATCCTGGCAGACACAGTCAAAGGTGTTATAGGAACATATAGCATACTGCTATTAATTTTATTCTGAGCAGTTTTGCCTGAGCCTGAAATTGCTTTTTAAACCAAATAAAGCGTTGTAATTCCACTAGTGTATAGAATGATTTGGAGATAAATTGTAATTATTGGTGAAATGTCAACCTCATAAAAATAACATTTTCCTAATTATAACACTGGGGAATGCTTTGTTGTGGCTTGTCCTGTGCTTGAAAATGTGATAATGTGATATTTGCACATTGACTAGTCTCATATAGTTAGGTGTTATCATGGCATTTAATGTCTTTAGTAACAATCAAAGTACAGGCAGTGATAACAGAATAGCACTTGAGGCTTCTTCTTTCTTGTATTGTGGCACACAATGCTTACCTACCGTTTAATTTTGTAATTAACATACATGAATCTTAAGCTCATCTTAATTGAAATGCGTTGATTTTAATTAAGGGCTATTTTAAAACTGTAATGGGGCACGCCGCTATCACTCTTTGTCTGATAAATGCAGGGGGCAGGGCAAATGAACACGCCTCTTCTTTAATGAAAATCAAGATATTGTGCACTAATAATGTCTGAAGTACAAAGTCTTGAAAACAAAGCCATTCAACAGACACGCTGTATTTCTGTAATGTATTCCACTGCAGTCGATGTTTGACATGTAATGAGTTAAATAAATAAGATAAAAACCAATAAACATGACTTTGTCCTCCCAGGATTTTGCATGATCCCTTTCTCTCATATTGTTTTGCCACACTTGACGCTCCCTCTATCATGATTGATAGAAATTATACAGTTATAGTAGACAGAGGACAATTCCACTGCATACTTTCTAGGAAAGGTAATAACAGGAAAGGTGCTTTTGTCACACAGATTTAAATCAAAGTAACGGACCATTAGTGTCCCCGCACAAACCTCTGCTCCAGGAGGTGAAGACAATATCAAAGGTGAACAGTTTCCCTTCAAAGAATTGACCAAATACATATGACATTACAATTTAATGAACCACATGTCTCTGAATGTAATCTCCCGGTGATACCCATGCTGTGCAGGCTATATTAGATGCACAGTAATGCACTGATACTGTACTGCTTCGCCAAAGAGGCTTTGGAACACACTGTGTAGTATCATTTCAATGTCATCCCAGAGATTATCGTGAAATAGCTTTGGAGTTACTGATGAAACTGAAAGCGTGAACTAATAATAGCATGAAAAAATAATGCTTCATCAACTCAGTGGATGAAAATGAATGATCAAGGGAACGGGCTCTGTTTGCTGGTTTAAACGGGAGACAAAAATCTACCCTCAGATACTCTTACATTGTTAGATATCATCAATTTGTGTGGTTCAGTGTATTATTTTGTGATGAGCTGTTGATGAAGAGTTGGTTGGTTTTTATTTTTTATTTGGTGTGAACCCACAACCCTCCCTCGATGTGCCTCCTCAACTACTACTTCAACTAGTAATTTTGCACGGTTCTCGCAGAACGTCAAACAACTTCTGGAGTGAACTTGTTACATTCAATCAAAGGTGTTTGCATGGGCTTAGAATATAAATATAGCTACCTAGCCAGTGTGTGATTGCAGCCACACTCCTACTCAAAACACAGGGTCTTGTGGCTGCATTGCATTTTGGTCTGCTGATGCCACTGTCAGTGGTGAGATTGGTATCTCTGCCTCATCTGGAATGAATTTCTTCCGTTTGACTGCTGAACACTGGGGAACAATGGATAGAATAGACTTGAGCCTTGATTCTGAGGCAGTGACATCAAAACCTGATATTTACATTTATGTTTGAACAAATTGAACACTGTTTATAAATCATAGCCAAACTACAAATATCTCAATGTTTCATCACATTTTCAGCACTACCAAAAAGGAGGTGTTGGTACGTCTGCTAACGCTTTTTCCTTCTGACAGGTTGGCCAACTTCTGGTCAGAGGTGCCCTTGTATTCTGAACAGCCGAGAGACGGTGGGAGGACTTGTGGTCTGCTGGTCTTCCCATGCCCTGCTGCTTCCCGCTGCAGGGAATGAGAGATGCTTTGGCATGATGATTATGATGTCTTCGCCATGGTTACTGACTGTGTGGAAAACAAATCTGTTTATTCCCACAAGACCAACACTAAGCTGTCCCTACTTGCTCAGGAAAAAGGTTTGTTTCTGTAGCCATCAAGGAAATTAGCCTTAAGGCAAAAATTGGGCGATTAGTTTTTTTAAAATGCATGAAGTAAAACACATCTATTTATCTATTTTTTCCAACTACTTTTTATGTTGTAAGATGCATAATTTTTCCAAGTTTTGTCTTAGACAGATCAATGATATCCAAAAGAATGTGTTTATACAATGCATGGATGGAAAAAGTTACAAACTAAATAATATATTACTGCATAATATTCATTTTCATCATGTGCATTTGTCCTAGTTGTAAATAGATTACACATAGCAAAAATATAACACATATTTTGCTTCATATCAGTATTTTTAACTGTAAATTAGTTTGTGTTTTATTATAATCTGACACAAATCATGTTCATGCTGTGTGTCCCAATTAGCAGAATTGTAGGGAGCAGCCAGTTACGATGCAATGTCACCAAGCTTGTCCTTTTCTAATAATTTAGCTGAACAAATCTAAAATGTCTCCTTTCATAACATTCTAAAAACAAGACTTGTATTTAATGCAGCATATTGTACTCATATGGTTGTGATTTCCAAAAGGATAACAGCAAACAAAACTTGGCTCAACAACACAACAGTCAGAACGATGTTTGCACAGTCTGGGTGAGAGAGTGTGCATGTGTGTCCATCTGTCATAACTTGTTCACAGCAGTTCTTTTGCTTATTGATTTTCTCAATATATCTCTTCAGTTTCATGTTCTGTCTCTTTTCTACTCCCTTGCCACTGATCGAACTGATGTCCCATCTGACTTCCCCTCGGCTGCTCTTTTTAGACCCTCCCAGGCAGCCGGTCCTGTGTTTGTTTTCTGTTTGTAGTGGCATAATGATCACAGATCTGTAACATTAGAAAATGCCTCTTGTCCATATGCCAGTGTTTGCTGTAAATCAGCTGCATTTTATGGTGAATTACATTTCATTACTTCTGAATTTAGAAACCCATATTGTACCACATTAAACAAGAAAATAGTACATTTTCAAATTTTTCTTCTACAGGGAAAATTTGTGTATGATCACATGATCAAGTTGGTGTTTATCAATACACTGCGTGGTTCATGTTATTCACAAATTCAACTGGCTGAAGTAAACAAACATACATCTAGAGCAGACAGTTGCTTACATAACTGGTTTATAGTTTTGCTCCTGGATTTCCCGCTCCCAGTAAATGATTCACTCGCATGTTGTCTTGATGCTCCTAAAACAATGTGATGTGTCTAATTACAACTCAATTATGTGAATTATCAATGTAGAAAATGCAACAATCTCATGTAACTTTTAAACACCTCTCGGAGCTTGGCATTTCTGTCACGATCACAGGCTTTGTGATTAAATGGATTTTGTCTGCTCATGGATCATTGCTTTCAGCTGATTAAGGAATGATAGGAAAGACTATAGCCTATAAATCAAAGACAACCAACCCAACTAATTAGCTAGCCTAACCATTACATCCACTAACAACCGCTGGAGGAGGTTTCTCTTACATAATCAACTTCATTATTAAATTGTGTCACTGCAGCTTGTAATGGTTCAGATCTGATAGTAAGCCAGCAAAGCATACTTGGAGAAAAAGGCATATTGTATCATTAAATCCTCTGTAATGACATATTTGAATGGGATACAGATACAGGAAGGATTATCAGCACTGCTACAGGTGAAAACAAATTTACAGCTATTTTTTTGGGCACTCGCTCCCAAGGGCAAACAGGGGGCTGGTTCATTTCAATTACTGAGTCTGGTGAAACACTTGGCTGGCTCGTTTCTAATTTGTCTTTATATCAATTAATAAACCTTGACAGCAACATTACATCAAGGTACAAACTATAAGTATGAAGGACATGCCGTTATTTAACGGTTAAATTACAGAATTCTACATTGACATTATGTGAATACAAAACAACTCAACCCCCCCCGTGTGAGCAACACTCAGGACACAAAGCCGGAGAGATAATCCACTAACTGCAAAAAATCTGTGGCAATTCTCTGTATTGAGTAAAGATTGTGCCCTCAAATGGTTCACCTTCAGAGCGGGGCTATTATGTTTCTCCTGATATGGGGCTGATGCTAATCAGTGTGGATTGTATTTTATGCCTTAAGGCAGGAAAATGTGCTGATGAGAGCCCCACAATAAATGAACCTTATCACCTAATGGCATCTCGGCCCACCCTGTGACTTACTGAAAAAGCCCTTGCTAAATGTCACAGGTAGGCACAATGCACATGTGAGATAATTAGAGAAAAATGAATGATCCACAGATGGACTGGTCAGTCATGATTATTGCTGATAACAAACTCGGGGGTCTTGTGGAAACACTTTCAAATATTTCAAATACCATCCTCATTTTGGAGCAATAGAAAATATTTTGGTTGATGCTCAAATGTAATGATTAGGAATTTAAGACTATAGCAGTGTCCAACCTTGTTAACAGTAATTCATCCTGCAGATGTTCTGTACTTGTGACTCTAAAACTACGGCTTAAACACAGTGTAACATATGAAAAAAGTCTGCAAACTTCACACTGCTTTACATTGCCCTGCTGTGTGACGTAATTTCAGTAAAATATACTATTTCTGTAACTTTTGATCTAAATCTTTTGATTCAAATAGTAAAGTATTGCTGTACTGATTTTTTTAATCAAAATGATAACCAGGCAAAGTAGTCAGTAATTGCATAAACACACTTAAAAGTTGCCAGGTGACATTAATTAAAAACACACAATTACTGTAAATGTTTCATTTCACACCATGCATGTTTTCATCCCTGTTAATAAGTAAGTTATGAGGCGCAGAGTAGAAGAATGGAGAATAAAAGCTTCAAGCCTTGATGTTGGACTTCTTGTTTGAGATAACATGATAATGCCTTTGACGGAGAGTCACTTTACTTTTCAATTTCATTATGTCTAATTTACTTTATGTGTGTGAGGAGGAATTGTAAAAATGTATCATTAAAATTAAGCAACAGTAAGCAAGTTATATATAACAGAGTGCTATCCGTCCTATCCATCCAGAAAATCAAGTATCATGGCCTTGTCCTGCAGTGCTACACAACAGCCTGTACTGATGTTACTTTGCAAAACCAAAGCATCAGCCACTCCAGCTTCAGTGTACAGATATGTCAAAACTTTCTGTTCAGAATCACAGAATATGAAGGTGATAAGTGGGTAATTGTATGTATACTGAAAAGAGGTTTTAACAGTAATTGCCGACTAATTCACTCTCCAGGGTGAACACAAATCTTCACATGAAAATATAGCAATTTTTGGCACTATATGCAGGCTCTAATAGAGTTAATCTCTACTTTGTGATATTGAGATTATCACTCCAACTGAATACTTGAGTGCGTGTGTGTATGTGTGTTCAGGATGGAAACGCCCTGTAGAGCACGGCTAAGTAGGCAATCACTCATTCTGAGTAACGGCAGAGGTGAAATGTAAGTAAACTCTGTGAATGTGCATGGTCACCCAAGTGCCAGATGCTAGGAGCTGGTGCCAACATGGCATGTGAGTGACTCATTAAATCAAAAGAGTGGAATCCATTGGCCTTTCTCTGATGGCTCTGCCGCTCATTCAAATCAGCAGCACTTCTGCCCGAGACTTTCTTCGATCAGGGAAAGCAACCAGCTGGGACACTTCCCGATTCATTGTTGGCATGAAAAAAATAAAAATAAATAAAGAATATTAAAAAATAGCATTGAGAATAGGACCGGGGGGACAGGTGGGGCACTGTGGGGGGGGGGGGGCAGCTATGGTATTAGAGAAAGGAAAACAGTTTCCTGTAAGCAGCAGATTATGAAAACATTAAGCAACAATTACCGTAATGAGAGTTATTGAAGCGGCAAGGTAGCAGACAAGCTGTGTGCATCTGGTTGCTGCATCTGGCTGCAGTGGCAGAGCATCCAAAGGGGCAGGCAGGAAGGCATTCATTTGTTATAGCCATTCCTTCCCTGTGGATGGAGAAATGGCATGTCAGTAATTGTCATGTACTGAGAATGATCTCACAGCCTGCATGTTGATGCATGCACTGCTATGGATACTAAGTGCTCTGTCAGAAATTTTGAAGATGTCATTTAGGGTAAATTGAGGGAATGGCTTTCAGTGAGCAATTTGCGTCCCTCCTTCTGTGTTAAGAGATGAGCACAAGATTGATGTTATCAATTGCTGATAGGACTCAAATCGTCATCTTTTATTTTGGCAAAAACAGCCACGGAGAGCGGCCAAACTTTGCTCTGCATTATACCAATGCAGAAATGTCATTATCTCGGCTAATGCAATCCAGCTTTATTTGGAGCATAATGTCTGCTGCTTTAAAGTCATGTTGATTGGAATTATGCTATCTAATACACAACAAAGTGGATTTTGTACAGCTTATTCTTAATAACATAACCCTTGATATGATAAACTGGCTTATCATTGCTATTGTCATTAGTTTTTCAGTGCCTTCCATACATTCAACCACAGATGTAGTGCACTGTATTGTATTATACCCCTATCCTTGATGCAGGTTCTTAAGTCTTTTTTATGTACAAACATATAGACAACACCGTCTCTGATACAATGAATTGCATGTATGCTATGATCCCACTAAATTACATTTTGTGTTTTATTAATTTTGTGTTGCTTTTATTCCCACTTCCAGGTTTGTCACTGCAGTTTAGCGTATAATATTGAATCCTGCCCCCACTTCACCCAGCGGCCCATTTAATCAGGGAGTGGGATTAAGGCTGAGCAGCCCAGCCCCAGACGAAATGTACAGTAACGTGACTCTCTACTAGGGACTCAAGATGGATGGGCTGGGCTATAGTCTGGATGGAACGCCTCCATTGGGCCGTTTGGCCTGGTGGAGCCCATCAATCAGAGCAGCACCAGAGGTCTAGGCTGAGGCTGTGTAATGATGCGAGCAGCATGTGGCCAAGCCATCCCTGGCTGCTCAGGTGTAAGGGTCTGCCCTGTCCACCAGTCCTCTCAGTTCCTTCACCGCTATCATCCATCATGTGCCGGCCAGATTCACCGCATGCAACAGATTTCAGAAGGTTTGATTTGATAAGATAACTTCAGCTCAAACTCAAGACAAAATGTTATTTTTTTGTGGCCAGTCGTGTTCTATCAACTCGGAATTATTAAGTATTTTATTATCTCAATTTTTATAGCTCTGAGGTTAGACCTGTGGTAGAAGTAAAACATTCTTACAATTAACCCCTGGCACCCTTCACAGTAGCTCGTTCTGGGAAAGTAATTCATGTGAGCTTGGGTTGGCTGATCCATGACAAGGTATTGTATTGTATTTGGATTTCTAATCTTTCAAATGTAAAGCAGTGCAGAGGTGAAGACCAGACAGATCACGTTTCCTAATAGCAGTTGTACAGGAAGTTGCCATTAGCCATTTTTTATGTGCCCCATACTTACGCCAGTGTGGATGCTTCAATCTTTCTATAAAGTTCATTAAAGGACATATTTTATGGCACATTATGTGCTTTATACCCCGCACACAAACATATTATGCTCCTGGATGAAGGTGGCCTTATGAGTCCCATAAAGCAGCCCTCATGAATATGATTGTAAAAGCTGGTGCTCTGTATGGACTCAGTATGAAGGGAAGGTCATTTGGTAGAAAGCATGCACGGCAAAAATGTATGCTTATAAAGATGTCTTTGGTGGAGTTTCCAAGCTGCTGAAATACATCTGCTGCACCCTAATGGACTTCTTTTCCCCAATGGAAACGATATCTGGGTTGGATTTCAGTATGTTATGGGACTGAATTAAAGCGAAACCATTCTTTGGTCAAGGATTTGTTTTATGCTGTCATGAGGTGGGCAACACTCCGCGCCCAACGGCCCTGAAATTCCATTATAAGCTCAATACTGCAATTATTTTTTTGGTTTCATTGCTTTTATAAATTGAGTGTGCATCTGACCCCATATGTAAAGGTAAATAAACACTAACAAGTGGCATGTGAATCCTGCTTTTGTCTGCTGCTTCTTCATTTAACGGCATGCAAGACCTTTTGGTATTTGTATTTCGTTGAATGTGATAATGAAGGATGTTGAATCAACTGAGCATTTTCCATTTTTCTTATGTAATCAATGTTGAACGATTTTTTAAAAAAGCAGCGTGTATGAATGGCTGATAATTGCTTTTTGTTCTTCACTGACTATTACTAGGTTATGGAGGCATAGCAATTCCTGATTAAAACCTCAAATTGGATTTGAAAACTGGAATTTGAGATGTGAGGAGGGGCTTTATACAATGCATTTTACATGGATTTTAAATTCTGTTCTTTCTCCTGAATTTCCTGAAAATCATTAATGAGTATCCTTTTAAAAGGTTTATTAATTTGATATTGATTGTTTCATTTACATGAAGAGGGATTTCACACTCTTTTAAAATTGAATGGGTAATATCCCCTCAAATCCTTGTAAGCCTATAAACCCCAGAGAAAGAATATTTTCTGATAGAGTTGCAGCACCTCCAGTGCCTATTTTTTCTATGTCACATCTTGTTAATCTCATCCATATTTGGGCATCTAATCAGGGAGACCTAACTGAGTGAACTTCATAATTAAAGAATGTATTATTATTCTGACTTTAATTACATAACGATGTAACTTTGTTTTAATTAAAAATACCCTTCCCCTAATGGGAGCATAGTTTGACTGGCTATTGTGTGCAAGGGTGTAAAAGCAATTTCTTACCCTGTACAAGCCTGATTGTTCTAAAGTTCACCAACCCAGATTTCAGGAAGTACTCCATGACCTTGAAAATAAGTGAATGACAATGATGGTCTTGTTTCTGCACCTATCACAGCATGCAAATTGCAAAATTGTATGCTCCATTACTGCTTGTAGTTGTTTCCAATCTCCTCACAGTGTTTCACATTTCCTATTCTATGTCAAGGTATAAAAAGAGCTCATGGCCAATGTAATCTGGGGGTTAATGGCAACCTTTTATAAAGGGTGGTGAGGGTGAACGTCCTTTTTGCAAAGAGAGGGTCAATGTCCAGAAATTATTAAGATGTGTTGCCAAGACATAATGGGGTTCCAGAACATTACATACACCTCTCTATGTCATTAGATTTTGTCAGGCATAAAAACACTCATTTTACTAATATGGACAAACCATTCTTCATTGGCATGGTAATGATTAGGGCACTGAGTGCAGTCCAATCAAGCCATCACTATGTCATGGATGACCGGGCATTTGCTATACCACCATAGATGGCACTGTTGCACTACTGACAGGCTGACTGACAGCAGGCTGATGTGCCAGTCATGGAGCACAGATTGTGGTGTCACTCTAGATCTGTGCATTTGCTGAAAAGCTGTGGTGCCAGATTAGCAGTTAAGCAATCACTGTTGAAATGCTATCACACAAATAAAACTCTCTGCTCATTTATGTGTTCACTTAGTTTTTGTTTATGAAACCAAATTCATCTAACTTTGTTGCAGTATTGTGTAGAAAAATAATGTGTGAAGATTTAATATGATGTAATTATAAATCACACTCTTGGATGTTTTTGAGATATGTTTGGCCAATGTGGAAAAATACCAAAAATTTAAATTACAAATGAGAGGGGCTGAGGCACTTTGTCTTCATTTCCAGTAAAGCTTCAGGTGCTTTTTTGCTGTGAATTATACATAGAAATATGAGGTGTCATTCACCTTGACAAACCTATTTTCTACCCTGTCATTCCATCTGTGCAAGTTAAACATAGTTATATGCATGCCTTTATTATAGCATGCAGCTTGTGTTGATTGTAAATTCAGTCCATTTTCCTGAGATTTCAGTTGTTGAATATACCAATTATTGTGAGTTTTCTTTTCTTTTTATAAAGAAGCAAAATCAAGAAATGTAATTAAAAAACAAATCCAGTTCTCTCATCAGAATTGATATTATTTCCAGATAAAGCATATCAATAATATCTTCCATTCAAATCCACATTTTTCCATGGTATTTTATAAAACCTAATAAGATGAAACAAGTACTTATTGTGACATGTATTAAGACAGTAATTTCCGTTAAATTTACACCATCAGTTTTGACCCTGACTTGTACAATAATAGATTTATCTGAAATGGGTTTTGACCCTTCATAGGTAAATACCGTTTCCTTCTGTGGGCGTAAGGCTGCATGACTATGTTGTGGGGATGAAATAGAGCTGAGTTTTAAAAGGATATAAGGCACTTCAACAAACTATCTATTGAGGCGAACAGCCTACACATAGCAGGCCTTCACCAGGGCTGTGGGCCTGTATGGTGGCGCTCCAATTTAACAAAGTGATGTTTTAATGAGCCTGGTTCCAAGGGACAGAAATGCTATTCTCATTTGAGTTCATCGCTGATAAATACAAAATTCCAGAACACCTGGTACTGAAAAAATACATGGTAATGGCATAACAACATACTATAGCCTGCTGATAGAGAAAATCATCTTGTTATCCCCCATCAGTTTGTTACAACTAAATCAAGAGGTGATTGTAATATTGAACCAAACCATTACATGCAATGATGATAACATTGGCATTTTAGTTTGGAAACAAAATAAGAATTGCAAATTAAATATTGATGTGATGACATTCTGAATTATGCAATGAAAACATTGAGCAACCATCCCTTGCAGTCTGGGTGATAAGGATTATCGCCTTGCCCCAGCCATAACAAGCATATCAAGGTGGGTGACTTGGCTCCAGTGCTTTGACTCCTTTTAGAGTATCTCTCCACTCTGATGTGCACGATCACACAGAAGTGTGATGTGCAGATCAAGGATGCTCATACTTATACGCTGTGAAACTGGCCTCATTAAGGCCAGAAAGTTCTAGTTTGGAGACTTTATCCATGCCACAAAGGGTTTATGAATCCTTCTCTGGATCACATTTGCTGGGGCAAAGCATGACACTGTAAACATCAAAGTTATTTTGAAAGGATGTTCTCTGCTATGATTATGACACTGACCCAGGTACCGTCATAAAATAAAAGATCAAATCATTAACTGTAAAGAGACAAGAAGCTTCTGTCCAAAAGTATTTATTCAAATTAATTAATTTCAGTTTATCCTTGATATATTTTTGTTTGCTGACGGTGTGTTTATCACTTTTCTTAAGGCATAGAAAAGGAGAATAACTTATTATGTAATGCAACTTGTAATATAACGCTCCTATATTTTTACCAGTCCATACAGACTAGTTAATTCATCAGCGCACCCCTACACTGTCATGTAGAAAACAGCATAATGTGCATGGCAAGAAGAGTGCAGAGTGTAGGTTACTCCTGAAATATCATTAAAAACACATCACTGAACACAGCACTGCTTCCAAGAGAGCCGAAGCCTTTAAGCAAGACTTCACATTGTTTATATTGTCTAAAATGTTGTCAAGGTATAATGATATGCAAATTTCTGGCTGTGGCTGTTTAGTTACTTAGGATATTTCTTAAGAGCTTGTTAACAACAGGCAATCAAAAAAACAGTGTCGGCTGCTTACAGTTAACAACATGTCAAAACTAATAGTAAACATGATGTTTTACACATGTAAAGATGAATCATTTTAACATATATATGATTTTTGTATGTTGGTTATTCCACATTATTAAATATTTTTGTGTCGCTTGCTCATTTTGCACGACACAAGTAAATTATAAAAGCTATTATTTTCCATAGTGCTGTCAGAGATCAGTGTAAGTAAATAGGCTCGTTCGAGATGAGCTAGGCCTGCGCAGAATCGATCACCGGCGATCGCCGCGCAATGCATGCCGGTTAGTTTTGTGTCCGACTTGATCCCGACTTGCTCTGACGTCATGCACTAATGGACAACGATAACCTCGTGAGATCGAGGCGGCTGCAGTTTCTTGAGCCAGGCGCCGCAGTTGCTCTCCACCGACTGCAAGACCCAGGGCATGATGGGAAACGCCTGGCTGTCGCCTGATCAAACAGCTGATTGGCTCTAAGTTTTGTCCACAAACACCACGTGTTGTACAAAATCCTCATTTTCTGTGTAGACAGATAGTTTAATAAGAATTTATTTATATTTTTCTAGAATATAGTAAATGTTTCAGTCAGTGATTTATGAATTATGTTCTACTGAATGATGGTCTGATGATTTGACTGTGAAAGATGGACTTTCTTTATTGTACTGTTGTAATATGTTTGCACAGCTCTCTGATCCTGGGCTGTTTGAGTTCATGGTGTCTTGTAAGGGCTGGGCATGCATGACAAAAAATTTCACTGATACATTCATTCATATATATAATTTAAAAAACGAATTAAATAATAAATACAAATTATAATAAAGCCTAAGCACAACTTGATGACTGTGTTTGTCAACCAGAGAAGAGGAATATGTTTAGTCCAAGTTATAATTATTGTGAAGTGACAGAAAAGCTATTAAACATCTGTTGGAAACTGAGTCTTATATATTCTGTGTATCTCTGAAGGAAACTTGTGTGTTATCGTCCTCACTGCTGCTGTCTCTGTGATGCCTGTATGAAGCTGTGAGGACGTTGATTCAGTATTTACATTTCTTACAGTTCGGGTTGTATCGTTGTTTTTATGTACGCTCCACCAGAGACAGTTCATCTTTGGCTCTACTTAAACTACAGACAGCCTACAGATGGATCGAACAGGACGTAAATATCTCCGTCACTTCCTGTATATGCTTTGAAGGCGGCTGGAAACTGTCCGACTTGACTGCAGCTTTTTGTCACCGCCCCCTGCTGCTGCCGCCTGATCTCGTCCACTTTCCAGGCGAGGCGCAGTTCATCTCGAACGAGCCTAATGTATTGATTTTATTGGGACGTCATATAAATCGAACAGGGAGCTGCGTCACTTCCGGCCACCATCTTTGTTCGGGTCAAGAAAAGACAGCCGCAATGTTGGGAAACGGGTTAAAAACCTTTTTCACGGTTCAGTGGACGGAATATTTTTTTATCCAGACAGTTGGAGGAGTCTTTGAGGATTTTGTAAACACTTTAAAAACAGCGGTAAGTGTTGAAAAGATGGTTGTGCATTCATCTTTGAGGAAAAAACAGGTGCGCGGCGTTACGTTAACTGACGTCAGTTAGCTGTCCGCGACTCGTAAAACTTTAACATTATATGATAAAACATGTCAGGCTCAAACTGTGGCTGGCCTAAGTATAACTTTATGTGTTGTGTGTTCCCTCCTGAGCAGAATAATTTATTTCACTGTGGCCTCGGTCATATTTGAGATTTAAATGTTCATATCATGTAACGTTGGCTAGCGGTGCAACTTCCAGCTGTTGCCATGGTGATTTAGGCTGATGTCTATGTTAATGTTGGCTTCTTTAAAATATTTATCTTCAAGACAAATAAATTCTGACAAAACAATACCATTAAAACATAAGTTTGTGTGTTTTATGTTCCTTTACTGTAGTGCAGGGCGGACCGGGTTGGACACCAGGTCAAGTTACCAGAGGATGTGAGACTTTGGTGAATAATATCATGCTCTCTTGGGTGAGTTTCTGTCTTGCAAATGCATTTCCAATATCCTTTATAATCAGATTCCTTTACTAAACATCTTGTGCTCATCCCATACTTTCTGCTACATGATGATGTTACATGTCTCTAGGCATGAGTTGGACATATAGCTGTGTGCAATAGAATAATCAATCTCTGGTTTCTTGTTAAATTTTATTATTTTAGTTTATCTGACTTTAATTGTCGTAGGTGGGATTCAATTGATATATTTCAATAAATGCAACGTCAGTTTTAGAATAGATTTTGCTCAGCTATGTTCATCCTGTTAATCACGTTACACTTAATCTTTTTATTGGCGCCTGTTCACAACTGTCAGTCTTCTCATCCAAAAATGAATTGAAGCTGTGACAAAAAGCAATTGGAGACAGGATGATGGACTATTGGTAATTTTGGTGTGGTATAAGCCAACTCCTTTACGTTTGCTAAATGAACGTCACACTACTTCCCGCAGTAGAACAAAATGTTGCCAGTGATTTATATAGGTTCACAAACTCCCACACACAAATCACACTTTCTCTTTTATAAGATTGCCTTTTTTGAAGTCTTTAAATTTTAAATATGGATGATGGACTATGGTATAAATAATATGAATTTGTCTGTTATTACCCCATGTTGAGTTAAAATGTTGGGAGTTGAGTGGGAGTAGTGAAAGATAATTTGTGTTATCATACAGCTACTTTATGGTTTAGCAATGTAAAACATAAAATTATCAATTTAACCACGGATTTTGGTTATATCATGCATTTTCAATGAGAGAAGGTGGTCAGGACATGGTCATGCGTTTCATTTTGCTTTTTTAAAGCACATCCGTTTTTCATAATGTCTAATTGCCTTATTGTACTGTACATCAAGATACTTTAAAACTCAGAAAAAAAGAGACTCTGGCAGAAGCTGGCAAACATAAGTTTGACAGGCTGACGAAATGGAGAAATCTTGACTTCTTGTCTGCTAGTCTGATTTGGAAGCTCTAGAAATGTCTTATCTATCTCATTATTGTCAAACAATGGATTAAACAACGTTAGGAGATGTCAGTGGTCATTTCAATACATCACTGAATTAATCAAATGTTTTTCGGCTTTTGTAAATTTGGGGAGATCTCAAATGTCTCTCTCCAAACTGGGAACAGAAGTTAATCAAATAAAGTGGGATTGAGCATATCAATCATCTCGTCTCTTTGAGTGTCCGTGTTGACTGCCAGAGCACAAGCCATCATTCATTTTCAGCCAATTCACTTGATGAATAAACAGCCTGGCAGAGTGTTTGGCACCCATTTTGCATTTACATAAATCTAATTTCAGGTGAAATATTGAAAGCTCACCTTTACCCCAAGACAGCCTTCAGTCCTTATGTTGTGACTGGAACAAACATCTCTACTGAGTGCTTAGCAGAGGGGACTGAAGGGGGTTGGCAGGCTTTGTTTGACTGCTCACGTGTACAGTGTAAGTTTAATTGCAGATCACCAAGGAATGTTAGAAACTATGATGTCAAGATCTGAGACACATTTCTTACTCACAGTGATTTGCATTATTTCCTAAGACAAGCACTAATTGCCATGTCATTTTGAGATGATGTTGTGATTATGTTTATTTGTCAAATGGCTACACAATTACTGTGATACACGTGTTTTTCTTTTGAAAATCACTTTTGGTAAAATAATTTTAGTTAAAGTCAGTGTGAGTTGTTTTGATTAAATTTAGGTTATATTATTTTGGTTAAGGCTAGGATCTCTTTGGTCATGGTTTCATTTGGTTTGAAAAATGGCTGCCATTTGTCTGCATATGAAATGAAAAAGGAAAAATTGTGTCCTTAAATAACTGCACATTTACATTACAGGTTTGATTGACACTATGGTGATATACCTAATGGATAATGATTTTCTCAGAACTAAATGACCGTACAATATGAGGCTATTGTGGTTTTCTGTCGTTAAACTTCCGACATTGATTTTGGGAGACTTTAGCAATGATTTATAGACAGCTTTGAGTAACATATTTCTAACTTTCAGTTAAGAGGAGAAAATGTAAAACAATAGAAAGCGGTCAAGAGCGAGTCAGACCTGATGTGGAGTGAGAGCATAAGTGTGTTCTGTTAACAAAAATGAGACCACTCATGAAAGCAAGCGCAGGGCTGTAGTAGGTGGTAAAAATGACCCCTACTGTATTTTCACTGCATCACTGTGCAATATGAACACCAGCTGCTTCAGAAATATTACGCAAAGTACATGTAGGTGGGGGGTGGGGGTAAAGCTGTATATCTGAATTTCAGACTGAGGCAATGAAAGAAGACTACGGAGAAGCTTGCAATCAGATAGATCATGTTCTTGTTTATACACTACTGATGAAAATGAAAGTGAGCCTTGCAATTAGATTTTTAATGACTACACAGGATTATAGCTATTGTTGCAACAGCAGCTTATTATTAACACCTACTTGATAATGAAGAAGTGCTCAAATGTGTCTTTGCATCATACAATATATCCAGAGACTTTTTAATTGCATTTTTAGTTAACTGTCAGGCAATCAAAAACTTTGCCACCAGGTAAACTCACAGTTGCTGTTTTCAAGATAACAGACCTAAGCATCTATGTTTGAATCTATCTTTTCTCTGTGCAACTGTCTATTAGTTCTGTGCTTACATCAGTGTGTGGAATATTTACAAGTAATGAATAAATCACAGTGCATGGGAAGCTAAAAGTGACAAAATGACTGTCTGGGATAACTGATATGGTGATCATAGGATGGCGTCAACATTAATTGCCACAATGTCGTCTTTTTTGTGACCGAGTTTGCATCATGTAAAATAGTGTCTTCAGTTTGTGCATTAACACTACTGGAGCTCTATATTCATCTTAGATTGCTTATATTACATGGCTGATTGACCATGACAGATCCTCTAGCTTTTAAATTATTTTGCTATGAGATGAAACTGACATTTTGTCATGCTGCCCAATAAGCTTCCACAGAGGTTTTCAGTCTTCTGATTCAACTTTACATTACTGCTTCTGATAAATGAAAAGAAATGTCCTCAATCTCAAAGTCACCTCCAAGGTCTAATGTGGTCAGTCTTGTAGATTGCATGCAAGCTTGTGCTTTCAGATTGGCTGGCTTTATTTTTAGTACTTGTTTTGAGGTAGTGAGTGGCTTTAAGGCACAAACTGGTTGCAGACTTGACTGAGACTCAAATTGTCATTTCGAAAGTGACAAGGTGCTGATTTGCCCGCCTGGCACTGAGCGATTGGACATCACTGTTGACAAATGGGCAGTGGAACAAAACTGGCAGGATGCTGGGGAAGACAAAATGCCTTCAGCCAGAGTGTTTTTTCTATCTATTATCACAGCTGGACAACAGCTAGTTAAAATTCCTGAATTTACTGGAAGTATAATCGTTTTGCTGGCAACCGTTTCTTTGTAAAGCACACCTCTTTCAAATATTTATCTGCTGTGTTATTATTGTATTTTCAGTTAACGGTCATTGTTAGTTATTTGTATATGTTTAGAAACATTATGTGGACTCCTGTGGTGGGTCTGCTTTCACAAACCTACATTTATTTTAGTTTATATTTTATGTTAATTTTGGGGTATTTAATGAAAAATATGGCCTCTTTGGTTGAATATTTCATTCAGTGTTAGCAGCTATAGCAACGTAAAAAATGTCGTGCAGCTAGCAAATATAAAATATATATGTTAAAAGAGACAATGGGAAATTTTAGGAGGAAAAATCAGGAAAAAATCACTCAGCAAAACCAGCACCAAAACTTTATCATAACTTTAACTAGAAAATAATTAATAATCAAATAATGGAACCTGGCAAACCAACAAATTGGTTTATTTATTGGTAAATGTTGTTTGTTTTATAAAAATGGAAATTAAAAGTCATGTTGTCTGAGTAACGGAGAGCAGGCCTGAGACAACAGTCATAAAGGGATTGAATGCAGATTGCAATTAATTGAAAAATATCCAATACATGACAAATCAAGAATTGTGGTTTATTGTTATTGTGTGACAATATCTGTTGTACCAATACCAAATAATTGCAAAATACCTTTTAATATTACTCTTATGAAACATACTAAAATGGAAACAACTCAAAATCTGAAGGGAAAAACAAACAAACAAAAAAGTTATCTAAACAATGCTACAATACAACTAAAATAATCCTTATATGCACCTTTCTATGTATTAAACATGTGGGTATTACTCCAATAAGTGTGTTGGCATCCAGTTACATTCACCAAGGCTGAATGAGGATGGTAGCCTACCAGACATAACTTTGGCAGACAGTGGTTTCTATCACATCATCCTGTTGAGAGCTAATGCATTATTCAATCCCTGCATTGCCTGAGAGTCAGAATAAGAGTAAAACACCCATTCACACCCATTCACATCCATTCGCCTAAGGTCTGATCAGATCCTGGTGCCTATCCCAAATTTTCAGAACTAATTCTGCCGACAGAACGTGACTACACTGTAGGTATCCCTACCAAGAAACCTTTGCTGGATATATTTTCTATCCTCGCAGTTGTAATGCAAAGTACCCATGTCTCATTGCCTGTTTCTGCTCTTGCAAGAAAGCAATCAAATATAAAAAAGGAAAGGAGAAAACATATGTTGAATTTCAGCTGCCTCTGAATCAAAACCAATTCCAGCTATTGCTACAGATAAGACTGGACTTATAATTTAATTAAAAGTGAAACTGCAATTTTAACATATGTAAAATAATAACTGCAGATGGTGTGTATTTTCTGTTAGACACTATCAATTAATGTAGGTGGTTAAACAAGTTTTGAGATTATTACCTGAATAGGCACGGGAATCCTGTTTTTTCTTTAGATGCACAATTCTTATTGATTTGTTGATGAAATGAGGACTGTGACCGCTCTTATATAGATAATTCCATAGTGGGAACGATTTTGATTATATTTTCCAGGGGTAGTTATGTATTAGTAATTGGTAAGGGAAAAAGAATGAAACGCCTACACACAGGACAAGATCACAAAGGTTTTTATTTTATATTGAAATAAATTTTAATCCCATCACTGACTGTCAAACAGATTGTTGTCTTGTCAACTGTCAAGATTTAAAGCAGGTGTCCAGCTTCTTATTACTGAAGCTGGACCCCTGCTTTAAATCTGAGCACAGTACGTACTCCTGACCCACAGCGGTTCACCTTAAACTTGTGAGCATGTGGTAGCAGAACAGCTCACACCTCCCATAAGGTGAGAGGTGAGGAACCAATTACCTGGAGATATGTCTCAGGGCCAAAAATATCATTGTCAGCTTGTAACAATGTGAGAAATGGTGGGGGGGGGAATGTGACAAGACGCAAGGTAACATGACAGATTGTGTTATCTTTTAGTTTCCACCCCAAATCTAATACAACCGATGATAGGACCCATAAGCACATGGGTAGTGTACTGGAACGTCACTTAAAACTTTAAACTTAAGACTGTAAAAAACCTGTTGTATCAATGAATGTTTGTTACTCTCAGGACAGTCCCTTCACTGGAAAGAAAGCCTCAGTGAGATGGGCTGCAGCTGCTTGCTCAAGAGAACTACGGCAGGATGAATGCTTCGGAACAAGGTGGAATTGAACCAAGGTACTTCACTCTCTTTACAACATATTATCATGGTTCCTCACAGCACATAATGGTTATTACAGTAATTCACATTTCTATAGTTAAACGTGCAGTAACTGATTATTATTTTTTTGCCACTTGGGGGCAGCGGAAACAAGTTGCAAACACAAGTGATGTATTATTACCTTTTAAGTTGATACAGCAAACTTGTTCGCAAACAGTTGCTATTTTACACACCCAGCAAATACAGAGCAACTTTAGTATTCATTTGGGATATTTCTGTTCACTTGGCGAATGTAAGTTCAATATTAACTCTTTTTTTAGCACTGTCTTTGTGTCCTGAGAGGAATATTTCACTCCTTAACTTCTAAATGTTCCACTATGTTCACAAGGTAGTCACCAACTTTGTCTGCTGTTTTGTGCTGGGCAGTTAGCATACAGTGAGTTTTAAGAGCTTATTTGCTGAAAACACAATGAAAAAGACACAATGAGAGCAGTGAGACTAAAACAGTAAATTTGTGGGCCAGACAACCAAAACAATGAGCCGAAATACTCTAAATTAAAACTACAAAGCCGGATTGTTATTCTTCTTCTCCTTCATTCACCTAGAAATAGTCATTTCATTGGGCGTTGTGCTGTGTTTTTCTTACACTAATGGATAACTTACCAAACATAAATAATATGAGATAGCATTGAGGTATTTTCAAGTTACAATGCAGCTTGATAGCAGAAAATGTATATAGGGTTATACTGAAGAAAATGTCAGATTTAATCAAATTCTAAGGGCTTCTCTGTAGTTTCACTGTGTTGCACTGATGTTCAGCTATGATACAGGAAGGAAATTCATGAAAGAAGAGGCAGAGATATAATTTCTCTGCTGACAGTAGCCTCAATGGACCATAATGCCATACAGACACAAGTTGTGATACAGTTTAAGTAAGGGATGTGACACTTACTTCTTCTCCACTGGAAAATTTTGATCTTTTGCTCTCACTATCACTGTCGCCATCGCTATCACTATCACTATCACTCTCCCCACCTACACATAACACCCACAGCTGACAGCAACAAGTTCACAGGAGGTTGTCAATAGTCTGGGAAAATGTACAAAATCACTAACTGAAGTAGATAAGGCATGTTGAGTAAAAGTGGGTACACCAAGAACTAAATTGCAACAGTTCATCACAAAATAACTCCTGAAATTGTGAAACATCACAGATTGATGATATATAACAGTGCAAGAGTATCTGAACATAGAATTGTTTTTATTCAGGGAGAGCGAAAGAAAACAGGTCAGCAAGACATGGTTGTCCATTCGATAAGCCAGTTGCCATGGAGTCTGTTAATTCATCCTGCTGAGTCTGACTTACACCCAATGATCTATTTTGTTCTATTTTACAAAATAGACTTCAATATCTGGAAAAAATATGATTATAGCAGCCATGGCTATCAAAACCAAAAAGCAATGTCAGTAACAGGCTTATGCTGTACATCAAGTAAAAGCTATAAAGTCAAGAGTCTGTGTGGCCATGGTGAATACCGAAAATGCTTGCTACTCCTGCAGGCCCCCCGTTTTTTTTTTTTTTTTACTGTCAGTGTATTTAAAATATGCCCTGCAGTACGGGAAAGAGATGACTTCACAGCTGCGTAACAGTGTGTACAATCAGTGTAAGTAGTGTTGATCTGCTCAGGTAACCATTTCATTTTCACAGGACATAAACTGATAGCAACAGCTGAGACTGACAGCAGGATTTATATCCTGACACTGATATGTACATCATTCTTTATCAGTTTCTTGTAATGGAACAGACCGATATATGTCTGCAGCTGTGTAAAATCTACAAGAGGTGCACTTGTATTCTTGAAGAGAGGATAGTACTCATTTTCAAAGGGAGTATATTTTATAGTTCACATCTTTATGATACATGAGATGAAGCAAAGGGATAGAGGTCTCATGGACAGAGACATTGAGATGTTGACATGAAAATTCTGGGTCCGTTTGTCTTGTCACTACTAGACAGGACAGCCGATCTGTCAGTAATGACCTTCTCCCATGCCTAAATAATAGTGTCACTGTAATGATGAAACTAATGTAATGTCAAGTAATTAGTCTCTTGTCTGGTATTGTTATGGTGTGTCTGTTAATGCTTGAATCTCATCAGGCAGAATGTTAGGTACCTGTGTCAAATACAATGGGGGGGAAAGCAGCTTTAAAACTATTTTAAGAGGTGTTTCATGAATCTATCAGTCCGTCTTGAATGTGTCACCATATGTTTGCAATAATATAAGTAATTGTTTCAAGCTCAATGAAGGTGCCACATGTCATTTAGCACCAATAAATAATTACTACATTGACTTTAAAAAATCAAAAACTACAGAACACAATCAAAACAGTCCAACAGGTGTGCCACCAGGTCAGATTTCACAGAAAATCTGGTGGGTGGAATCACACCTGTTCCTGTTTAGCGAGTGAGTGAACTCAAAGCAAGACAAGTTGTCTTGATATGTAGCATTTGGTGTTGCACTAGGAGGACGGGCCTTTTGTGCATTTCTTCTTGTGCTGTTTCTACTTTTCCTCTGCACTTAACTAATGAGTAATGTCTCAACTCTGAATCTGGATGATGACAAAATTATATTTCTCTTTTATATGAAGTGCATGTGTTTCAAATATGTTAAAAGGGATATATCTTGTTGAACAAAATGTGCGAAGGTCACAAGTCTTTGTTTACGATGTAGCTAATTTGCTTTATTTTTTGAAAACCCAATGCAAAAGGTGCACTGGACCGCACTGAAACAAGAAACAATAAGCAACATGGTTTATGGGAAATGTGGTCTTAATTCTGAATAAAATAGCACTGATTAGCACTTGCAAAACAACTGACATAAGATAAGGATTATCTGTTGTTCTTCCCTTGGCAATTATGCCGAGGTACCACAATCAATTTCACAATAGTGTACGTGTCTTGGTAGGGTATTTTAGAGCAGGAGTGCACATATGAGTCACATATCTCCAAGCCAAGATGTGCAACCAGTGTAAATCAATCAGCTCCTGCACTTTCTCAATGCTAGTGTATTAGGTTGTTAACCTTCCCTGCTATCAGTGAAACAATTTTCATCATTAAATCATTTGAAGAGTACAATGAGTTGAGAAGATGAATAAGCCGAATTTTGAGTTGGAGGAACTAAGGCAGTAAGATTTTCCATCTGTTTTTTCTGTTTGCTTTTACCAAGAACAGTAAAGCTACTCATCATGATTAATATTAACCATAGAGATGGAGAAACGGCACTTATTCAAGTAGTCATCTGCATTTGCTAAAAGCACTGCATTGCAATAAGCAGTATCTCCTGCTTTTAAAACAGGTTCTTGTACAGGGGAGAGCACTTCTCTCTACTGGCTATATTAAATGAACAGACTTTTGGTGGTTGTGCAAAAAAATGAGTGCTTTGAGGCAGGCATATTTTAATATGCACTAGAAGACATCTAGATGTTAGAGAAACTGTCTTTCTATCAGTGCTGGTCAATGTCCTGTCAAAGTGCATTTTTAGTTTTACCAAACTACTGTCTGTTGGGGAATGTCTAGCTTTGCTGACATGGTCTTTGTTCTGTGGACTGCTATATCAAAAAGAGCAGGGGGTAGAGAAATGCAGCTCCCTGATAGGTAAGCCTTTTAACCTCAGGACAATAAAGTGAGGCATCACAATTCAAAGGGCCGCTCTACAGTCTGTACACAGTAATCTGTTCAGTCATGCGTCACTGTCACCCACATTCTCTGTGCCATCACATTTCTGTCTTGTCGTAAATACTTCAATCACAGCATGTCTCCCCTCGAGGAATAGCACTTTCTTGAACCAAAGTGGAGGCCAGGGCAGTTTCACATTCCAGCCAACAGCTCATCCATCAGATTGAGCAATAATGGCACCTTCTGTGTCCTTATTAAGAACAGTTTTCAAAAGGCACAGAGGACTTGACTTTGTGTGAGCAACAACAGTGTATCAAACGGTTCAGCGCTGCATGGCATCCTCCATGTATGTCTGTAAAATCTGTGTCAAATAAAGGACATTTTGAAAATAGTTTTTAATGTGTAGCTACTGCTGACCGCAGACTGTATATAAAGATGGATGTTTTGCGGGGCCTGACTTTATCCATTGGTTTGTGCTGGAGCTGGTTTGAAGCCCAGAGTTCTGGCTTACGGTCAGCACCATCTTTTCTGTTTTAAAGCCAGGACTTTCCAAGTAAGGAGTGTGGGGTGTTTCCTTTCATGTTCTGGAAACACACTCCGCCACCTCCGAGCGAAAGCCAAGACTAGGTCAACAACTAACTCCCTAATTACAGCTAGCTATTTCTCTCCATAATATCACACCACAGAGTGCAAGTAATGTTGATTATTTATTTTACCACGGACTGAAGTAATGTCAGTAAATAAATGTAAGCTTGTAACAACAGCTAATGCATTTTACACAACTTTTGTGGGTATTTTTGGCTTTCATCCAACATGCTAAAGATAATCATCTGTTCTGTTTGTCATTACAGTCTGTACTTGCTGAAATACTTTAAGTGAGTGCATTTATGGATACTGACTCTGATTCGGTCTAAGTCAGCCAACAGCCAAGATATGGTTTGTTTTGAAGGAATTTTTATTAGTACCGTGGTATTGTCCAATAATATAATTTTTGTATTTCATTAGTTGCCTCTTCACTGGAGTGTTGGCTTTGAAAGCACCTGCTGCGCAGTTCTGCAGTACCAGTCAGTACCAGTCCTGGTTACAGACTATAAATAACATATGAATAAGGAGTAAAAAGTATGCATGGGAGTAAAAAATATGCTTTAGATATAATCTTTTAGAATTGACCGTTATAAACATGTTTGATATTTTTCTCTTGATGTGCAAAGCTGATGATGTGTTTACAAGTTACAAAGTAATTGCTAATTGGGCAGCTGACACCGTTTCATTAAGTGTCCTGAGTTCCTTCACTGTTTTGCACTTTGTTTGAGGAGGTTCCTTTTGTTCTTTGTTCCTGAGTGAGTTGAAAATGAAACCACTCAACTACACCTTACTCAGACCGAAAGAAAAGAGAATAAATGATTTTAATTGGAACCTGCTGATTGCTTCTCCTTCTGTGCTCATACCAATTAAGTCGAGTGTATATCTGCTTTAATAATCTATGTAATGAAAAAGCAATATTAGAATTACCAAGTTGCATACCAGTTATAAATACATTATTCAAGTAAAAATCACATCCAGGACTATGACATTGTTAAACAGCAGACAAAAGAGTAACAATGATCAATGTAGCATATGCAGTGTTCGGCCTCCCTAATGTAATAACACTTAGTTAACCTATCAGTTAAGATGCATACAATGTGATGATCCTCCTCAGTTATGTCTAACAAATGGTGAATGGATGAACTTTCCAGTTAAGGCATAGTCACATTACGTTCCGTCAACAAAATTCACACTCAACCAGTCAACACTGATCAGAGATACCACAGACTATAAACAGTGTATGAAAGCGACTGTACAATCTGTAGCCTGGTAGTGTGATAATGTACTAGATATAGTGTTAAAACAAGCTAGAAGAATAACTTATCCATTTCCAAAAACAGTGCTTCAGTGTTCCTGTTGGCCAGACGAGCTCGGTCAAAGTTGTGCTGTTTCGTTTTGGCTTCAATAGCTCAACGTAGAGACTGTTCGTAGGGTGGAAGTGTAATGTGACCATGCCTTTACTCTTCACATCAGGAGGAAGAGAGATGATGGTTTAGTGGTGAAAGTGGAGGCCATCATTAGTTTGGCCTTCCCTTTCTATCAGCTGTTACATGTGTCTACAGTCTTTTCTCTGGTACAATGAATTCCCACCTGTCTGGATTGTATTACACTGTGGCTTCAATGTATGGCAGATATAATATTACAGTTACAGAATGTGACCTTGCATAAATAAAGTAGCTTTGCAACGACTGTCAGTAAGGTGTTGATTCAAAATATAACATACATTTTAGATACATCTTACTGTATGACTTGCTTCAAAACAGTAAAGTGATTAACACTTCTCAGGCAGCCACAGCAAAAACTGTAAAAATCTATGCGAGAGAGCTTTGGGAAGAGGAGCATAGTGCATCATCGTCATCACTAACCGTATCCAACTACCTCATGTCTCATTCACATGTAAGAAAACGCCTAACGGCATAACGAATATAAAAAAACAAACGTGGCTATTGTTCGTACCCACAGCTGTTGAGCTGGTTTGTTAGTATTGGGAAATTTTATTGAAAATTGAGTTTGATGCTGTAACTTATTGCTGGCTAGCTGGCAACAGATAGTTATGGTAACGTTAGAAATCAGGAAGACAAAGTGCATGTAGGTTCGCACGCAGGGAGACAGCCAGGACAGCCAGAGTCAATCGGAGACAGCATCTAGTGGCCATCAGTGGCATTGCACTCATAAGGACTTCAGCATTGGCTTCAGCCTGAGACTGAGATAGTCGCTTGCTGCTGACATCATATTTAGATGACATAATTTGGGAACATTGTAATAAGCAGTCTCATAGTTGTTTACATGTTGAATGTAACTTAAAATAACTTGGATCCTTGAATCATGACTGCACTGTCGTTCAACTTTATTATAACATTTTCTGCTTGACAGCATCAGTGCATTATCATTCGGCTCTGTCAGAGCAGGGCTCTACAGATGAATGGCTTTACATACACCAAAAGGTCATCTCTGAGAATGGATAGGACAGCACTAGGCAAAACTGCACTTTCCAAAAAAGGATGAATACAATTATTTGCATAGTCACACTTAACAAATAAAGACCCTAAGTTGTCAAGATGAGGAATGCATAGAGTATTAATCAAGTGAAGAGTAGGTTATATTTTGTAGTATAGTTGTATAGTTATATATATTATAGAACTATAGTTTATAGTACAAAACAAAGATGCTCAGTTCAGAAAGACATAAAACTGAAACGATGTCTCCAGAGAAGAGTAGGAGAGACTAGAAAGTGACATACTGCGTCAGAAGAAGAGGAGAAACATTTGTGTCTCACACACATTTTTTTTTCAGGCTGTACTTCAGTGGGGTAACCTCCAAACAAAAAGAGTGATAAATCTCAGCGTGAACATTTGACTCATTGGCGTAGTAGCTCCACCATTAGATCACAGCATGAGATATGTCTGGCCACACTCCCAAATGATGTCACCCAAGGGTGTTGCTGCCTTGCATTATGCTAAATAGTCAAACCAATCAGTGCACCACATGTATGGTCAGGCCTGCTGTTGTCACGGAAATCATTTCAGAGTGAATGGTATGAAACCGTTAAACTATAGTCATAAAGAAAAGAAAAGCTACTGGAGCTTAAAATACGTTGTAAATGCTGATTCTTTGGCTTTGTTCAGACTGCAGACAAATCAGATTTGTTTTTCAATTCATCAGATCTTTAAGACAGACTTATTTGCAAGTGATCAGATCAGACTTGTGTGTCCAGACATCACCAACCTATCTGCATGGGTTGCTGTGGTAATGATGTAGGAGTCAGTAACTATGTATGCTGGTGACATGGCTTTACAATGTGGAAGCATGAAAAATGGAGATCCATCATCTTGTCCTCCACACAATCACGCTGTCAAGATGCATTGCTGGTATATATTGAGATGTTCCGTGCTGCAGTCATGGCAGGCTTCCCTGTGAAAGCAAGAGGTGTGGTGCCATCTGCAAAGTAGCGACTGGTGGGAACATGTAGTCCTCGGAAGCTTTAATGACGATAGGTGGCTTGCCAATTTTAGAATGCGCCGGGGAACGTTTGGCAGGCTCTGTGGTGAAGTCTTGTCCAACAAGACACTCACTTAAGGCAGTCAATATCCATGGAGAAATGAGTTGCAGTTGCTCTGTGGTAGCAAGCCACTGCGTCAGGATACTGAACCCGTCGCAAGCGGTGTGTGCTAGATGTGCATGAAGTTTGTACTGCTTTGTCTGCACTGAGAAACGAGTACACTAAGCTTTCAGTGGGCAATCATGATCATCAATGTGTAATCCTGCTAATTGTTGCTGACCCACAAGTTCAGGTAAGACCATACGGTAACTGTTAGTATAGTTTTGGATGGAGACAACCAATCAGAGCAACGAAGTGCCATCCTGTCAGACGGTACGGCAAACATATATTTCTTATCAATGTGAAGTTTAAGTGTAGTTGTTTGTTCTTCTTTTAAAGAAAATGTACCATCCAGTTTGTTTTATACTGCTGCTGTAGCCGGCCGCTGAACGTTCTGTATTTGTAGCGCCATCTTAGATGTTTACAAAGATACCTGAACGGCGCTCGTATCTGTCAGTCATCGTATTAAACCTGCCTCATACTAGATAAACATTTTTGATTGGTTAGCCAATAAATCGGCAGAGAAATCAGTTTGAATGTGAGAGGGGCCAGACGTATCTGCCAGAGCAAATGAAACATGAGCTCGCCGATTCATCTGGTTCCCAGGCTAGTGTGTTGACTGACTGTTATGTTGTATTCCAAGCACTGGCTATACATACACAAGACTGTGTTAAATTATTTCTTCAAACATATGATGGTCTGTGTCTTTACATCTAAACAACAGGTTCACAAACAGAAATGTGGGATGGTATGGACGTTTGCATGACTACTATCTTTTTCGACTAGCACTCATTCCACCTGTAAGTTTATAATGCAGTTGTTTTTTGCAGTCTATATAATTAACTTTGTGTATATAACAGTAGTCACAGGCATCAAATTTAGAAATAACCAGTTCATTGTCATACTTTTCTATCATCTTAGGACGCTGAAGTCATCTGTGACACAGCAGTGCCTTTAATGCTCCTTGTGATCCAGCCTACTCCCTACGCAGCTGGATCATGAAAGGATACGCAGACTCAGGGATGCTCCCAGAGGACCAACTTTGCTTCAGTCTAAGATTAAGCAGAGCAAGGATAACTATAGAGTGCACCTTTAAGAACACTGAAGGGCAGCCCTAGTTGTGTATGTGTTTTTGTATTGTGAATTTGTAAAAACGTAACATGTTCTATTTTTCACATGTATACCCACTTGAGAGAGAAGACAGTTTTGTTGTGTAAGCTTTTATCTTGCTTACATTAAAACCTCACGTAAACTTGGAGTAGTAAACCTCTAGAAAACAATTTTTTTCATTTTTTAACAAACCTTGACACAACAAATTGCAAATAAAATACTTCTCAATGAAGAAATCTCATAAATTCTTCAGTATTGTTATACATATGTAAATATAAACAATAGGGCTATTCCGTGTCAATTAGATAAGGTTGTTGCAGCACTGTCTCAGATTTTGTTCAAACCTTGTTTACATCGTGACTGGGTACTAAAACCAGGGCCTGTAAAATATTTCTGTTCAAATCCTGTTTTATTTTTTTAATTTTTTTTCAGCCCTTAATATTGTTTCCTTTTTTTAACCTCAAAAACACCTTCTCTGGAAAGCCATGTTTGGACATTAATATCTTGACAAGTGTTGTTCCTAGCCTCACAAAACTTGTAGGATGGAGACAAACTTGTTTTTTTTATTCTAAAACAATTAAAAGCCCGTTCTGCATACCATTTTATTTTTTATAATGCCCAAGATTTGGAAAAAAGTGCAAACTATAATATATTGAGGGTACTACAAACCCACATTTTTGCATTAATATGGTATCAATCATAATTTTTTCTGCAAATGCAATATTTTTTTCTTTTATACAGTTTATGGTCTCTACCACCAATGGACAGGAAGATATTATGAATAAAACAAGGCGTGGTAGCATATTTTGGTCATTTTCATAGGACCAAAAATGGTATGTGGGGTTATCAAATAGAGCATAAAAATGTAGGTGGAAATTGCTTGATGTATCATTAAGGGTACAGAGTGCCAATGTCCTTCTGTTCTTCCTCTTTTCCCCCAAATTAGACACAGATTTGAGGGATATTTTACTTATGACAGAAAAACATCCATTTCAGGATTCAATTTTTTTTTGCCTAAGTATCTCTATGATTTTTAAATTTCTGTGTCATAGGAACTGTAAGAAATAAAGGATAAATATGTTTTCAGTGTTTTCATTGGAAAACAGGGCATTTGAGATGAGAATTGAGAAGTCTTCAGGATCCAGTGGGAGTATCTAAATGTGTTTCCACTCATAACGGTTGGATGTGTTTATACATGTAATGAAGATATTGCAGTGGCCTTTGAGCACTTCCTTATCACCAATCAGTTTATAATGGAACATACGGATCCCACTTACCAAGAAAACACCAAGCATGTACCCACTTTTGTCCTGTTGTTCAACTTATATGGTTAACAGAAAATAGTTTTCATCACATGTAATTTCTGGTATATCATTTGCTACACTGCACATCACATAAAGTTATTTAAAGTTGGTATTGAGTATCTTATTATTTCTTAAATATGAGACATTTAACCACTCTATTGAATACAGCATCTCTCTGAGTTAATGCATTTTTCTCTAATGATGCCCTGATGGTAAAGAATATAGCTTGCATTAATGACTAGAGTAAAATGAGCCTACAGACAATATGTATTTCTTCACTCCAATCAATATTTCAGAGGCTAGGACACACATAAGCAAAGATAATAAGGAAAGACCTTGCTTCTTCATTATGCATGTTGTTTTTCCTAGAGGTAAAACAATGCCTTCAACTATGTGTATTTATCTATGAAGAGAACTTCATAGATGAATACACTGTTTCCACATACATTTCTGTGTTCCTTCTCGCTACACAGATACCATTTGGTCCTATGAAAATGACCAAATACTGGTAAATTAAAATATAAATGAAATAATGGTTACCAAGTTTGGTGAGGCTAGGAATAATACTTTTTTATGATATTAATACCCAAACATGGCTTCCCAGATTAAGCATTTTTGAGAGTAAAACAAAAAAATATAAAAACATTGGAATTGAAAAAAAATATTTTACAGGCCTTAGTTTTGGGATGCAAACATTATATAAACATTTAACAAAATCTGAGACGATGCTGCAACCACTTTTCTGGATTTTGTCTGATTTGACCCAATAAGAACAGTTTCCCCATGGGGACAATAAAGTACAGCTCAACCCAACTTAACCAACACTGAGGAGTGAATAAACCCATGGTTTACATGGGTTAACTAAACCTTGTCATCTTTGTTTCTTTGTATTTAGTTTTCAGATTTTTTATTTTTCTTTGACACTGCAACCACGACCTATGGAACCATCTTTCTTTCATGCCGCAATATATCTCTTGATAAATTGTCTTGTTCCAGAAGGTTCCTTCCAGCAGTTCCTTACAATCTTTTTTGGCGTCTGTCCACGGACTGTTGTCTCTGTCTCTGTGTTGTCCTCCATACCACTAAGATAGTAACAACATGGATTCTGCTCAGCCGCTCTGGTTCACTTCCGTCGCTCTGGATTTGACGTTGTTGTTGTGTGACGCGAAAGACACTTTGAAATCCGATTTGAGCGGCCTGAGCGTCCAGATTGAGACGTATCTGTTGAAATTCTATTGGAATCGCATTTCAAACCACCTCCAAATGTGGCTTGGATCCTATTTGAAAAAAAAAAAAAATCACATTTCATGTGACTTCTTGCTATGCAGACTTTCTAAAATTAATCTGGATACAATCTGAAATACTGAAAAAACTGGCAGTCTGAACAAAGCCTTTCTGTCTGTCGTCCTGTTGTCCTAAGCCATCAGATCCCTTTAGTCTTTCATTTGGAAGAGTGGTCAGATTAAAGGCTAGAGGTCACCTAAGGTGAGAAACTAATAGCAAATGGACAAAATTCCTTTACCCCAAATGACATTTTAATAAGATTTTGAGCTACAAAAGGTATTTTTGTTGGTGCTGTGACTGTACCCTTACCCTGCTTTTTCAGCAGCAGTGGTGTGATGACGTTGTTTTGAGTTTATTTTGTCTAGAAAGTGGGGGTGTGCAATATTGTATCGTTTTCATACAAAAAAATCAGCCAGGCTGATTGTCGTATCGAGAATATCGTTATCGCAGAAATACCCTAAAATATCGTGAAATTATTTTAGGGCCATATTGGCCACCCATAATATAAAACCTCTCCTTTAAGAACCAGTACATTCATGAAGTTTATAAAGCTGATAAATTAGTATTTGTATAAAACAAACTCCTAAACCGAAGATTTAAATAAGTCATTTTCCAATTTATTACAATAACATTAAATGATTGTTTCCATTACAACCCGATGATTAATTCACATAAATAATAGAACCTGTCCCAAGGCCAATAATACATTTCCTCATCCACAGTTGATAATCATGCATAGTCACAACTTTAGGGCCCATTTTCCCTCTCCCACAGTAGTTAACTCACTTTTCATTTTCCTCTGGGATTAAGTGGTTGGCAGCTTTATTTACATTAAATATAGTGGACTACTAAACCTCCAAAACACACATTTTCCGTCTTTACATGCCTTTGGTCTTGACTAGGAAAATAAGAAAGACTTTGACTTCCCTTGTGGCCTTTTATGAGCAGATGAAAAAATCTAGTTAATTAAAGTAAGTAGTTTGTACTTTCTGTTTGGAACATGACTTATTGTTTGCTTGTTTACATGCTTCAGGGAGTCCTTTCTATAGAAGGATAGAGTTCTATTTCGCAAATTATATTTTCGATATTGGAGCTAAGACGGAAAAAGCTCTAGTATGTAATGTTTGTTTATTTCCCCGATGTACATTAAATCTGAATATTGTGGTGATTTAATCTAGTGTGGTTGAAAAAAAAGATATTCACCGTTCATCATATACTTCCTATGGTCAACTAATTCATATTAATATACGTTCTTCTTAATGTTAGGGACAGTCCATTTATTGCTTTATATATACAGTTGTACCCATGCATAATACACAAAATCATTAACTGGTTCAAGGATAGTAAGAAAGTTTGAAAGAGCCAGCAGATGATCTTAGTTGTGTTTCTTTGGACAAAATTTGATTAAAGAGGTTCCCCATGCTCCGTTAATATCCTCTTTGACTGATAGCTTGCACAGCAGACAGCAGCTTAGTAAGGCAAAGCCTCTTATTTTCTTGTGAATTGCTTGCTCTAGAATTGATAACCTGCATTAAAATTCATTAGACTGCTAACAACGTGAACATTTGCATAAATTAGTTGTTTTCCTTTCATTTATGTTTGACCAGCAGTGCCTGTTGGAATGCGAAAACATTTGCATTTGCATTTTAGGATGCATCGCACAAAATATGCGCTCAGGCTATCTGGACTTTGGTATAACGTCTGAAAAGTGGTACAAATGGGCCATAATAGGCTGTGTTGCTGTTCCCCAACTGGGTGCACAACAGAATTGAAGGAGCTATTGAGAGTCAAAATTGTGGATGAGCAACAGTTTGGAAAAACAAAACACAGAGTAATAAACATTTTTTAAAATGGTTTCAATTATTATTTATATTTTTAAATTTGCAGCCGTGTTCAATGTAACAAAATTATGACACACTCCTTGTATAATTTCCTGTTAGTACAAAACAGTGAATTTTACCAGGGGAGCTTGGCTCTTGACACAGCTGGTTAAAATTTCACACCAATCTTGGACTCAGCTCTGCACCGTTGGATGTAAAAACTCGGTATGCATGGATTCAGCTGAAAGGGTTGCTGTGACCTTGTCCACCCTCAGATCTGGTTCATCCTATTATACTGATGTTAATATTAATCTTGTGCTGATACTAAGATTAGATAAGATATTAATCCTTTAATAACTATAATGCGTCCATCCATATGTTCCATATAACAGCCTGATTCCAATCTAAAAGCTTCATCATAGCATACACTCTTCTGAGTGGTACATTTTCTTGTAACTGTTTTGAGTCAGTGATTCTTTACAAATTCATTTTTGACAGTATCTCAGGGATCATCTGATATTGCTTACAAATTATTGTTGAATACCATAACTTCAAGTCCTTCCCTGCTTTACCCTGTTTAATTCTTGCTCTACTGATAATTGTAAACTGTCCTAGGAGGTCAATCCACCATTTTCTTTTATCCCATGCAGGTCCCTTTGTTGTCATAAAGTTCATCTTTATTTTCATCAGGCATAAGTGAGGGGGGAAGTGAAACAGGCAGCGCTGTCATGCTTTTATGGAATTATTAAATATAAAAATCCATATGCCTATAATAGAGGAATATACTTTACATTCTTCCACTTCAGAAAGAACTCATTTGATCTTGCATTTTTCATCATTGTAGTGTGAAAAGTGCTCCCCCTGACAAATACATTTCAAGATATTAAGTGTAATTTATTTATTTAAAGGCTGTAGCTAAAAATAATTCAGTATTCAGGCCACATCCCCTTTAACTGCGGGCATCTGTAAGGGCAGTTTAGTGACCCGTGTCCGTATCAACATCCTCTTATCATCTGTTACGGCTCCTGTTGTCCTTGGAAAATTTAGGTGATATAATCTTTTTGTGAATGTATTTTTTTGTTTATTTGAATAGATGATGGTGGACAAAAACAGGAAATGTGTGTAGAGAAAGGTTATGACATTCAGTAAGGGTCCCTGGACTAATTTGCATGTAAAACATGACATGGCAGATATATATATAATTTGCCTTAGACAACCAGGCCACCAGGATGTCCCTTTTTTTTCCCTTTTAGCAGCAATTTATATTATGACAGGACTTTACTATATATTAAGGAGAGGTGGAATGATGTCCTCTACTTCATAACACTGACAGATTACTGACACATACTGCAGTCCAGTGGACATAACCCAGGATAAAAATAGCTTGTGACATCTTATGGTATGTTACATATAGTAATGACACAATAGTGAATAATTTTCAGTTCTATTATATAAAATAATCTGCAGCATAAAGATAGCCTTATACAACACTGGTGTTGTTATTGTGTCTCAGCTTGTTTACTTAAAGTGCATCAAATGATTGACACGGTTTAATCCATGCATGCTTAACCATCTCAAACACGCCCACTTCTGCTGGCAGGAGCTTCTAAGCAAGGCTCCCACACGAGAATTGAAAATGCATATGTAATAAAAATTGTTTTGGACATCATCATTTCTGTGAACAATGATTGTAAACATCTTGGTTGTCTCTGTGCTTTTTGTTTATGTGTCAATTCACACATAAGATAACTGAATGAATAAATTAAATTTCATTATCTTATTAATAAAGTCATGTTTTCATTCTTACCCTACGGTACATATGGACCAAAACTGAGAGTGCTCCTCATTACTTTTGTTAATGGCAGCACTTCAGCACTAATTGAAACAAGTAGTACTGCTGTTCACTTTGGGCGGGGCTGTTAATGTTATTTGAGGGGAGCAGAGTGAAGGACACACACAATCTTTGTGATTAGCTTTCATTATTCTAAAAGCTGAACTAGTGTGTACTAAAGCTTACGTAAATGCTGTGTTGAACTACTCACTCAAAGTCATCTTTTTAATGTTAGGCAAATGGCTCTGTAATTTTGCAATCCGTTAATTAGTCATTCTTTATTTATGAAATACTCTGGCTCCTGCAAATATTTATTTGCATTTATCATTTACAATTTACAGATTCCACTGATGGACTTTTTTGGAGTTCATTAAAATGATAGCAGCAGTAGAATATAAAAGGTATGATGGACATTGATTTTACTGTCTGCTTTTACTTATGTACCTACATATTTTAAAAGTAATTGGGACTCTTAGTGTTATATAAGACCATATTTCTGCAAGGTTTTATTGTTTTGTTTGGTCTCTCTTATTTTTACATTTCATATGTGTGCTGGAACTAGCTCAGCTCACTTGAACGTGGAGTGTCAAAAACAGTAACATTTTGTACTTAAAAGTGTCTGCATTTGTACCTGTAAAAGTAACATTTTTGAAAGAAAGCATCCTGTCAGCCACTTGGTGCCACATGTGATCCATTCAAGACTTCCCACAAGATTTTTCATTGGCTACTGTTAGACGGACTTTGCAATGTAAATTCATTGCAACAGCATCTTCAGGTCGTTTGAGCAGATGCTTATGTAAAGCACAAAGGACCCTGCTGATGCAATAAGTATTTACTGAAGCACAGAACCACTAACCAAATTTGCTCTCTGCTGGAAATGCAATATGTAACAGTTGTCATTTCCAATTACTCAGACTGAGTAGGTGGCAGGTGATTGACCCTGTAAACATACTTTGTGCCTGAAGACGTGTGAAACCAGCCAAAAACAATGATAATGGACAGCCTGTAGTGGTCTGCCTCTGTCGCCGATGCTTCTCCTGCATGGGAATGATCTGTGCTTGTGTGGCACATAGATGTTGCTTGTTCTCAACCGATCCTACTACCATGGAAGAGATTTTTTTTTTAATTTAATGTTTTATTGTGGGAAATCGTAGCCAATCTAATGTCTAGATACAGGGAATCCCGTGTGAACCCACAGTAATATGAAGACTAAGAGTAATAATATTAGTAAGTGTGAAAATGTTTGTGCAAGCAGACCTTATTAACATATTGGAAGGATGAATCAGGGTACCAAAAACAGTTTATATCTTTGGCAAAGATTTAAAGAGTATGTCTGTTCTGGCAGTGAATCACTAGGTTTTGTTTTGTGCTTTCAGAAATTAGAAAATGCTGTTTGTTTTCACAATGTTGTCACCTAGATAGTGCATTACTGCAGATCTAACCATCTAAAAAGGCCTGCTTCAAGGAATTAGATTATATTCTAATAAAAAAGGACTATACAGGGAATCAAACACACTATATCCCCACAAAAACCTTTATCCATAAAGGAAAGATACAAGGCTTAGAAATAACGGATGTAATGCGCTGAAATAATCTTTTGTTGAATGTGATATTTTTTATTCAAGTATACTGTAAGTGTCAGATGTCTGGTTGGTTAAATTTTTGAGCATCAGCAAAAAAACTGTTTCTCAATTCAGGAGATAGAGGGGCCATTCATGTAATGTACAGTTGCTCAGAGCATACTTTATTTGGAATAATGTTTATTCTAGTCCATTTTATAGAGGGCAACTGTACAGCAGGCAGTGTCCATGTCCAGGCATATACTGATTATTCATGACTATATATGTACGTGCCAGACAATGCTGGGGTGGTGGTGAGACCATTTTAAAGGTTTTTTTCCCCCTACTATATTCAACAACATTAAATTTAAAATAAAATGAACAAGAGTAGAGAGGGATCTCACCCAACATGATGGTGAAATACATGTGCAGGTGCTGCTGTAATCTCTGATCTCCTGCATCAAATTCGTGCATCAAATAACGTGCAACAATTATTTCTTCCTGTGTGCTCAGACCTGAGCTCTCCTTATAGATAATTTATCTATTCAAGTGCTTTGGCATCAGCTAAGAGTTGTGTCTGTGTGCACACAAGTAAATGAGTGCATTCTCAGATACTATTGGCTTTCACACTGTGAAGTTTCCTGATGGCTATCAGGAAACTTGGTGCTCTAATTGATTTGGATCAATTACAGCTGACTCCTGGTTGTCATCAAGAAGAAAAGATCAATATTCTAACTCATGCCAAGAGAGGGCAAACGCATTTTACACGTAAACTGTCCTTCAGATGTGAAGTATGGCCATGCAGAGGTTAGTTGTATGCTTGTCAATTCAAAACTTAACAGTCTACAGCTTAAAAAAATGTAAGTCATTCAAATGGATGAGGCAAAAAAAGCTTTTTTTACCTCTGGTGTTTTAAATTGATTATTTGTTTCAATTGTACTTGTTAGTCACATATTCATTTCAAGTTAAAATAACCTAATTTTCTTCAGAAAGCAATAGCACTGGCAGATTATTCATAACTAAGCAATGCTGGTTTTAGTGCCAGCTTAAGAGGTCACAAATCTGCGAAAACGTCTTGAGCTCCAGCAACTAATGGAAATGAACAGTTGTCAGACTAGATCCTTGGAAGCTATGCCCTCAGGTTTAAACGAGATGAGGGTAATGCAATACAAAACATCAAATAACATCCATTATAGGCCATGCAAAGCACTGAATGAAGCCAAGTATGCTGAAAACAACCTTGAATGGAGGATTTAGTACCGTACCATGCTAGAGATGACTAACCGACAACACATTACAGATCCTTACTGCTTGGATCATAGCAGAGGCGCGGTCAAATTGTTGGCATTTTATATTTTGCAACATGAGCACCATTTACACAGGAAAAAAAACATCACATCAGGTCAAGCAGCACATAGAATTCATATGTGCCATGTCACCTGACCATCAGCCGATCAAAACAAACACCAATCACATTGATCCACTCAGTGTGCAAGTTAAAATTCCACGTGTTAAGACCAACTGAGAAAGTTGGTAGCAGTCACAGGTGTTCCACAAACCCCTTATAACCATGACACGGGTCTGTACCATCATAGTTTACGTCATTAGAGATCGAACATCCTTGTTAAAGGAGCACTGGGGAAATGCACAAGCCCAGCTTAACTAAGGAACGGAAGAATGAGGAAATGGTTTGCGTAGCTTTGTCAGTGGTTCTTTTTGTATTTAACACATGTAGAAATCATAAGCATTGGAACTAACAGCTTGCTGCATGCAGCATCTCATAAGTCATGCCCTCACAGTGAAGTTGCCATCTTTTCACACTTTTGTATGGGAGTGTATGTGAGCGTGTTGGTGCCTAACTTTCTAGCCAAACACCAAAAAATAAGACACTTTCTCACCTTTGATATAAGCTAAGTTGAACTGATATTTCAGCTGTTTCGCTTGCTTCCAGACTTTGTGCTAAGATAGATAACACACCCTGACCCATGTAAGGTTTCAAATACATTTCCCAAAATGTTTCAGTGTTCGTTTAATAAGGTAATTGTGCAATTGTCTTTATTCGGTTAAATTAGATACATAGATCTGAAAGCAATAAACAATAACGGTTAGTTCACAAGGGAAAGTAACCAACAGTGAATTGTCTGCATGTGAGTGATAATTATTGTTGCAGTGTTTCCCTATTGGGCTCTTTACTGTGTGGCACATGCAACAGATGGGAGAGAGAACAGACGACATGGGATTAATTAAATCTAATCATCATGTAATATACACGCAAGAATATAACATGCTGTTTTCCTCATGACATACCGTATTTATAGGAGGGATAGAAGAACTCTGACAATGATAATAATTTACTGATACTAGGATCGGTGATGTCCAGCCACATTCCCAAAGGTAGTCTACTGCAGACAAAGCTGTGTGCCACAATCTTTTAAATGAAAGGTTTGGTCACAATAGTCTGCTTGTGGTAATTGGAGAGCACCTGTGTTATTTTTAAAATGACATTCTTACATTCAATAAAACAACTTGTCTGTAACAACCACAACAACTTCCACTACTTCATGATTTAACATACAAAAACTGTGTTCCACAAATGAATTTAAAACTTCAACTTCAACTATTAGCTGAAAATTACAGAATTTTCGCTTAACACTGTGGTGCATCTGTGTTGCATTTTAACATTTCCTTTCTGTTCATAAATGTGTTCAATATAATGATCAGACACAATTCTATTATTGGTGCACAAATAATCACTCTTATAGGTTTATTAATAAAAGATTAAATGGGACCAAATTCATTTTACTTGATGTTTTATAAACCACTTTCATTAATCATTAACCTATTATTATAAGCATGCCCCAAGAATTAAAATTATTACCTTAAATCAAACAATAAAACATAAATTGTGTCCTACAGCCTGACTGTCACATAGTTACTGAGTACTAGATTTAAAATCGAGCAGTGAGTGCCCCAACTAAAGAACACGCTCTCACAAACATAAACGCCTACACAAAAACAAACACACCCACACAGAAATACAAACTTCTCACATTCTTACACAGAATAACAGCTATAACAGGGTTTCTATTAGAAATGCTGACATAGTGTAATATGCTTATATCCAGCGAACAAAAGCACTGAAAAAATGTTGCAATGTAAAAGAGGTGGAAAACTGAGCCATTGTACCTGAAAGAATCTTGCAATGAGGCTGCACATTTTCAAAGTTTGATACAGAACTGTGGATTTCTGTCATTGTGCACACAAATATCACTCTATTCAGTGTATTCTCGGGTTTCGGTGTATATGGAACTTGTTCAACAAGGTTTATGTGTTGCTGTCTTCTGATCGTGTCTGCAGTGTGGTGCTTAAAGTGCTCCGCAGATACAAAATCTTGATGAGGCAAAGGGCACATGTTGTTAGGTTTCGTCATTTTGATGAGCTAACATTGCTAAGCAAGCAAGAGCCAATTAGGTAACAATAGGTAACAATGAGTGCAGAGTCAACAGTTTACCACTATTAACACTGCACACAGCAAGGTAACCAAGACACATTTTGCTTTTCAAAATAAATGTATGGGTTGGGGTTTATTCTTAGTGTCTTTGTGGCTTTTTGACAAGAAAAGGTTCAGCTGTGGAGAGAAATCTTGTTATCAAATTGTCAAAGTTCCACTGCGCTTGTATGGGAAATGTATGAACTCCAGGTGACTTATTGATCATGTAGCTTGCAATGTGAATGCATTGTACGATTATCTTGTAAGGGCAACCATATTTTTTGTACTTCTGTTGATTCAGATGAAGAAAGAAGTAAAGACTTTCATCCTAATAAAATATTCATGTGTGTCAAGTTGCGGACTACACAGCCAAATACCCCCTTTATTGCAAATGGCGTGCTTTGGCTTTGAGACGCATGCATTCAAAAATGCCCTTTAAAATTGGTATGTTCTCTGATCTGATGTGACTATGAAAAGCTTTGCTGACATGCTGTTGACAATACAAGTATATAGCAGCACTGTTAGAAGCCATTCTGAATGTCCAAATCCCACTCTATATTTATGTCACCTTTTAAATTCTTAAATATGCATATATAGTAATTTGGGAGAGTGACTATTTGTAATGTTTATTTTTACTATTCACTTTAGAGGCATGTTTAAGCAGTCATTGACCCACTATGTCAAAAACACAGGTATATTCCTTGTATTTATTTATTTTTCAGCTTCCATTACACTAAACAAAATCTGCGATAAAACATTATTGACAGAAAGAGAAATAAATATAAATATAAAAGGCGGACACTACTCTGTCTTTACAATCTGTCGTCTTTTCTTTTCAGACCAGCTGAGGACACGATCCATTTTTTCTCTTGTATGCTGTCCATTTTCCCAGCGTTGTTCATGGGTCTCTGCTTTAGTCCTTAGATAATGTGTCAGTTTTCCATGGAGTCAGCCGCTGTCTTGGTCTCGGAGCTTCACATTTCAACCAGCTCCCTGGGACGGCCTTTTTTTTACATGTGAGGGCTGACAATGATGCCACTGGTTAAATTTGATGTGGTCCAACAGTATTTTCTACCTACAATAAGAAAGCAATTCAAGATACAGTACTTTGATGAGCCTCAGTGTTCAAAACTACTTGGCCGTCATGAACCCCCTTTATCATGACGGCCAAGAGTGTGATTGGGCATAGTTATGGCTGTGTTACTACTGACAGAAATACTTAACAATTCAACATTGCACTTGTTTGATAGGCCAGACAATTGAGAAAGTATCTACCATTTCTAACATACTGCTTACTAAAAGTAGACATCCAAATACATTCATGGTCTTCACTGAGCTAGGCAGTATATTAAGCCAAAGATACAAAATAAATAAATAAATAAAAGTAAGTATTTGGTAGACAAGTCCAAATACTGGTAAGAGCACAAACTCTTAATTTCTAACAAGTAAATCTTAAATTGGGTTTAACAGTGAGGTGAATTTCGACCACAGTGGCAAGATAATTGACATTAGTATGTCATTGAGCCCACAGTAGCAAATTAGAGTTTTAACTCAAATTGACCTCTTCTGAAACACGTAAATAAAAAAATAAAAAATACATTTTATTTACCCTGATGTACCTAATTCTGACTTATTCTCACTTACTCTAAATTGTGGTATTGTCACATAATCCAGTTCATGATGGTGGAATAGAACATTTACATAATTTGTGTCAATCAGATGCAATGCATTTTAGTCTGTCTGCTGATTTTGCAGATTTACCGTGTATGAGAACTTGTTGAATCTACTGTAGTCTAACAATGGGCAGCTTTGAAGAGTAGGGTGAAACATTTGGCTATGTACCTTTTTTGAATTTAGTGCTCAATTCTGGATTGGTCCTCTTCTTGTTTTGTTTGAAGGTCAGCCCGTAGCTTTTCGAGGCTGAAACCCAATACCAGTGTAACACAGCAGAAATTCTGAAAAGACGTGTGCTGAGTAACAAAGACAAAAAGGACATTCCCTTTAGTTCCTATGCTGCTGAGTTTGGAATGCGTTTCAGTTTCTTTCCATTATGCCCTTTTGTCTTCAGTGCTCCTGCTGGTTCAGCCAAGCTTCACATGTACCAAATGTGCTGTATTGTCTCATGTTGTGACTAAGATAGCATTTTTGACATGGCAATATTGAGGTTAGGTTTCCAAGCTCAAACACTAGTTCGATGTAGGTCATATGCCTCTGATGTGATTTTTAACTATCTATATTAGAGTTGAAAAAATGCAACTCAAAGCAGTTTTTTGCTGTTCGCACTAATTAGAAACACCAAGGCTTCTAATATGAGGGCAGTAGATATTACTGTTTATTTGCAGCACATTTGGTGGCTTTGCCGTTTCACATACTGCAGCAGATTCTGTGCAGCTGTCTTTTAAAGACAGAAAATGCTGGACTAATTAAAAGTTATCAGCTTTGGCTGACTGGTAAATGGATAACCCGCCAATCTGTAAGGCCAGACACTTGATGATGGGACAGGCAATTTTGCTGTCACAGAAGAGTTTTCAGGATTGGCACATTGGCAGGGTCATTACGGAGCCTCATTGCCCCTTATTGCAAGAGGGTTGGTGCCCCCATGTTCAACATCGGCCCCGAGCTACTGATTATTTACAGAAATGTTTGTTATTTTGTTGGCAGTTGTAGTGTGAAAAAGAATTTGTCACTCCAAGAAAGTCAAGATGGAAATTAGGGTTGTGTAATGCAAGCTGTCCTCTGACAAAATGTTGACAAGTGTGTGTCTATCCTAAGCTACAACTATTGGCTGGAACTGTAAAAGGTGAAATGTCTTAACCTTTGAGTGCAAATTCCAGTTCTCACTTTGGTTGTAATGATTCCCTTGGTTTTGAAAACAATCACTAATTTAGTCCTGTCTTCTCCCTAATTAGATTGATATATGAATGCAAACAATATTCTGCCATTTGTTGTTTAATTCAAATTGTTTCTTCCTTTTGAGGCAAATGTTTAGTAAAATAATTTCAAGAGGTTCTTGGATGCATTCCCTTAAATTATATTAATTTCAGATATGTAATAGTTTAACTACAGTTTTTTTTTTCACTGTAAGTGATCATTGTTATTGCTTTAATGACATTTGTTGTACAGTCTCCCGGATTCTGGGAAGAATCAAATGTGAGCTGGTTGAACATCCTTTCTCATCCTTTCTCTTTCTGTCTCAGACTACAAAATCCACTTGGATATTGTTAACAAAGCGTCATTCGCACAACCTGTCACTATTGACATCATCTGCTACCCTGTAGGTCTTCAGTCTTCAGTCCTTCCACACAATGCCACTTTTCATCCCCAAGAGTTATGTCCACGTTCTACAATGCTCTTAATTTATTTCACGTGTCACTTTCTATTCAGTATAACTACCTCATAATACGCTGATCTAGTGCACCACTGTAAAGTCACTACATCTCGTCTACAGTTGCAATGCCTGAGTGCACTTGGTGATTGAATATTGAATGCATAATTGTAGAATGATTTGAATGTATCACCCTAGTATATTTCTCGTAAGACACTTTTGTGTTACAGTATAGGAAAGGTTTTGCAGTCCTTGTACCATACTGTAGATGCCAATGAGACACATTCTCGTACAATAAAACCTTGGTCTAAATGTGACCTGACACCATAGTTTTGTTAGTTGAATTCTATCATTGTCATGTGGCAAAACCTATTGGGTAATTCTATACTTAAGTATTTTAAATATTATAGAATGCTATATCAAAGTCTATATCAAAGTGCAAAACTTACAGTTATTTAAACTCTTTTGAAAGTTTTGACTACTTACATATTTATCTACACTATAAAATCCTTTGCAACACTAGTTTTTCAAAGTGAGAGTTTTTCAAAGAGTTTTTTGCCTGCACACTATGACTGCCACATATGCAGAGGGACCACTATATTAGAACTGCAAAAAGATTAATGATATGGTAAGTTAGTATTTCAACTGATAAAATATTTAATTATTGGGAAATGGGATCAGTGCTTGTGTGTCAGTGTTCCTTTTTGGATATTACCTTGCATAGATCCAGCAGATAAAAAGTTGTACATCTTTTTTTTAGTAACACTTTAACAGTCACCATCATGTTGCACATACAGTACTTGGTGTTATTACTCTGACCAAACCAAAGGAAAACGTGGCCAGCATTATAGGATATCAAAAAGTCATGTTTCATTATTGTGTCAGGGTCACATGGCTACTCTCCCCTGGCATCTGCATGGATAACCTTTGCAATTGGAAAATCATGAATAAATGTAAGTTCAATTTTACAGTTCAGTGACGTTTTAGGGAACTTTTGGATTATGAAGTGAATGAAGCCATAGATGGACTAGATTGTCCAATTGTGAAGTCATTATTTCATTATTGCAAACATAACTAAATCTGTATTAGAACCACTTACAATAGTGACCTGAATGTACGCTTACCCCTGCTTGTGGAATATTCTGCATGTGAATATTCTAAATCCAGGTGCGGTTCATTTTGGCACCTCAGGGATAATGTATTTTTGGACACATATCCTTTTGTATCGTTAGAGCCTTGAAAGTCCTTCAACTTGCTGGATCCTTTGCCGCTGATGTTCTGGTGGAAAAGGCTGACTGATGGAGAGGATACGTTGATGAGTTCAGCCTCTTAATCTCGTACAAGAACTATTTCTATCAGGATAAACCTACATGTAACATTAGCACCAACAAGTCCATAGCTACAAGGATACAGTAGAGGGGAACTTTCCTCGTCATCCATCATTTATGCGCGACAGTGCAGCTGCAACATTTCCTGCCGTACTGTCCCACTCAATCCTAACAGCTATTAGAAGCTTTGAGAAGAGAACAATTTATAGATTTTGTATTCCTTAAATATGTAAAATTTGTATTTATTGCTTTTGTTTTCTCATGCCTAGGCAATACAGTATGTGTCTGCTTCTGCTTCACCACAGACATGTTTTATTTGACTTGGCTTAATACTAGAAGGATAAATGAAATGACTCTGCATCAAACTCAAATATTTACCCAAATTCAATAACTGCATTTGACTAATTCAGACGGAAGTATTGAATTATCTTCATTGAGAGGCTGGCTCCCCAACTTTCCCCAAGGTTTCCATCCAAGAGAATGCAACCGCATTTGTTAGTTGAAATGACAAGTATAATATTTAATGTTGAATGAATTGATGAGTGGCAGTGTCATGGACAGTGTTACACATCATTGAGAAAGCGTGGATATCCACAGGGATTCCAGAGCAGCTAGTTCATGATCGGTCGCTCATCATCTCTTTAGTGTACTATAACTTTTATAAAAGATTAATGAGTGTATTTATACAGCAGTAACATTAATAAAATAATAAATAGAATGTTAAAATATCACAGGAGGAAGGCATACAGATTGCTAATTTTGAAACAACAGAATCAAAATGGTTCATAACCCTATGTATTGGACAGAATCATAATGACAAACAGAACACTAAATTATAAAAACAACCCAAAAATAGTGTGTGTGTGTGTGTGTGTGTGTGTGTGAGTAAAAATAGCGAGCATGATAGGACACACCTACGTAAATGTTGCATTCCCCTCTGGTCACCCAGTGGGGAAAACAGCATGCAGTTTACTTAGCTGGGCACAGTTAGGGCTCTGATACAGATCAAATGTATTCCCCTTTTTCATCTGGATTTGTGTTTGGATAACAAAAGACACAAAAACTCTGCTGTGATATTCGATCCTCGCATGACATTATTGGCTGTGATCACATAGGAGTTTTTCTAACCTGTAAACCAGTGAAATAAGATACTTTGCTTGTGGCTGATTCCAGTTCCTGTAACTTTAGCCAAGCATGATGGATTTGTCTGCACTCTTTACTGTAATGTGCCTTGCCTGTAACTGTGACTGTAAACACCAGTTGAAAACTTACGTAAAATTAAGAAAAATCTCTTCCCCAATCCCCATAACAACTGTGTTTTGCTTTGGTTTGGTTAGATTATTTTATTATTCCTGACACGCCAGTTTACGTGGAGGACAAGTGGGTGTGATTATTCAGTGCAACCAAAGTTCAAATGTCATTTCATACATGCTCAAACAAACAAAATGAAATGATATAGATGTTAATTAAACAGCTCAGACCATTCCTGGTGTGAACACAGCAAGAAGAGAAAACTAATTTTTTGTGTTTAGTCTGAAGCAAGATATCAGGCAGTCTGGTTCGTCTAATGTTGTACAGCACATCTGCATTTGAAGGTGTTAGTAACACAGTTTTAACAGTAAAAGTAATTTTAACTTGCCATGGTCACACAAAAAAAGTTTACCTCAGTGTACTATTGTGAAATAATATACTGCACATGGTTTTCTGTTAGTGGATATGTTCATGGAAGTAATTACATGGGTAATCATCACTCACAGGCAGACCATAGGCAGAGACATGAAAACAATTCCTCTGGTTTTATGTTACCCTGCCCGGTAAAACCCTCTGGTAGGTCATATGTATGGACTACTAATAGCCATATACACTGTTGCAGAGTAATTCATCTTGAAGTTATCAGAGATCTGAGTTAGCTTTGAAAGTGATATGAGAATCCATGAATAAACATTTCCAGACAGTCTCATTGGTTGGGAGAATTATTGATTAACAGTTCAAAACAATATTCCCTGTTTTGAAAGAAAGAACATTGTTACACAGCTATTATAATCTCACATATTATGGTTACATACAGTATAATGACTGAGACAAAATTTGCAGCAATGGCTGTATTTCATGAAAATCTATATTAAAAAAAAAGGAGTAAGTCAGCTATTACAAGGTCCTCAGTTGTTTTTATTTTGCAGCACTGGACAAGTGGCATCCAAATACTAGAGCACATACATCTATGGTGACACATCTGTGACACTTATGTTGACAACATCGAATGCAGAATTGTAGCTTTAGAAAGGCCTTGTGATATCAAGGGTACACACTGTATTTTCTATTTTAATAATTCATGAGCCCAATGTAAACAAATTGCCTAAGGCAAAGTGGTGATGCATGTTTAAATTCCCCCATGAAGTGCAGTTTTTACTTTGCATTGTACATGGAGAACAGAAAGAACCGCTAGCTAATACATGTGTTTTATTATTCGGGAGATGGAATATTTATTGACCCATCAGTAAATTCAATTGTCTTTGAGGTGTAGAGAAGTCACAGAGATATTGTTTTGTATCTCCAGTCCCTGTGTGATAGTGCGTAAACAGTAGAAGTGTTAAAAATGAAATGTCTCGCCAGCCAAGACCAACCGGGTCCATCTCATTTTTGCAAAAAGAACCAGCTCATAATGAGATTAGATACCTCGGATTTGGAAGACATCTTGGGTTTCATTTTTATTTATCAATCATGCATGAGGTCGCAGAGATAAGACCAAGGTCAGCAAGGCTCCCTGGCAGAGGGACTCCCATTAATACTACTGAACTGATCTGTCTTTCACACTCACGCCAGTGATGCACCACTTCATTGCAGTGGCTGCACAGTGTGAGAAAAGAGTAACCATGCCATTGCATTTGTGCAGCAGTATTAATATTGAGTCATGTTTTTAATGTTTCAAAGAAAATGTGATACTAGATGAATGTCATTGCATTAAGGACTCTGAGGTAGACCAAACGTGTTTACCAATTCTTTATTATATGGGTGGGTAACATAATTTTTCAGGAAGGATTTTAATCTCCTGAAAGTTACAGTAATGTTAACAGAACAAACATAAACACGACAGCTTATTGGCCAGATCCGTGTACAGAATGGGGGACAGTTGGCCTGGCCCAAATCCTGACAGGTTTTAACCTTCTGTGGCAGCAGGAAGCCCACCTTCCATGTGACAGACAGCCAACCTGTCTGAACAGACGGTAATGTGTGCATACACTTAGAATATGCAATTACTTGCAGATTAATCTCATGAGCATGGCAGCAAAGATTGCAAATGTAATGTGAACTCTGATGATTTTCTTGAATTTAGCCTCAAGACAATACACTAAGATTATCTGTTTGTGGACTTGAAATATGCCACATGCACAGACACTAAATAACTGACTATTCATGCAAAACAAGATGTGCTCAAAGCAACGCTGTCTGAATTAAGAAGTAGAACGGCCTCAACTACATTGTAATCGAGAGTATATGGCAGTCATTTGATCAATTGATTTGTCTAGAGGCTTTTATCTTAGTATGAGCACAACCCCTGGAAATTATTTGATGAATCTCACCATACAGAGTGCTTTACATTTACTTGGTTACATGAAAAACTGCACAAAGCACACATCTCCATTCAAGTGACTGCCACTGGAAACCAACAGTAATGGTAATTTACTCTGATGTCCATAGATACAGTAATTTTAAACTTTCTGTTATGTTTAATACTGAGGTTTTCCACTGGCCTTTGAGTCTCTCACAATTACAGCAACTCCATCAGAGTTGAATGAAGTTTTTAGAGGTGAGCAGCCTCAATTGTTCTATTTTTCTGAAGACTGGAAGGTTTTACCCACCATCTATTTCCAAGCCTCTTACACTATCAGTATCTCCACAATTCCTCAACCCTTCCTCATGTTTTCTGTTTTTCTCTGTATCTCTCTCTCTCCCTCTGTTTCTCTCCATCTCCCTTTCCCTCTTTTATTTGTGGTTTGGAAATCACTGGCGTGTCTACAACCAACCAAAGACACTGCTGGTGATTATCCTAAACCACTGGAAACAGAAAATCTAAAAATGGATTTTTGTTTCACATAAGATTATGCTATAGATATATTCAGGCCTAAGAAAATCCTACACAGTAACCAGCAGTGACGCAACATCAAAATGACCCTCAGATGCACATAATTATAAGCACATAATGATATTATGCAAATGCCCTCTGTTGTGCTGTTGAAATAAAGATACAGCAGAATGTGCAGGACGAGAGGATGGAGCATAATGCAGTGATGGAAAGGTGGGCAAACACCACAGTTTATTAATATAGTTTAACTCAAGTGGAAGTAGAGATCTGACACATCTGAACCCGTACAACCAATTTTGTTTTAACATCCTCAATTGTCTAAACCTTACCCTCACAAACCAGAACAACCTGTCATGTGATGACAGCATTTCAAGAAGCTTCTGTCTTACAACCACACTTGCCACAATGATCCTAATTTGACATTCAGTCACGTCTTCTCACGGATGTCCCTTTTGCTCCTGGCCCTTTAACATGCTGTATAAATAGAAATCCTTAAATATGGGCAAACAGTAGATCATCAAGACAAAGGTTGAAAAATCCATTTTCTGTCCCATAATTACATTTTGCCTCTGCTCTCATATATTTATTTCTCATTCTTTGCTCTGTGCATGTCTGTTTGGTCAGTTTAATAAACCATGGACTCTCCCTGACCTACAAGAACACAAAACACTGAATATATTCCCAGTGATCTATTTTGCATAGAAAATAATTAAAAACTAGCGCTCTCTTTTTTCACATTTAATTCCCCTTTTAACTCTCTGAAGAGTTCTGTAATGCACTTACCAAAAAGAGCACTTAATTCCATGATTTTCATAGACAAGTACATACTGTAGTATTTTGTCATCTCCGTCTATCAGAGGAGAGTTAAAAGGTTTGTAGTACTTGCTATGAACATCTTGATGAAGATGAACTCAAAGTGCGAGTAATTTTCTGTATCAAGGGACCCAGTGACAGTTTCCCATTCAGTCTCCCTCTGGCCCATCAGTCTGCTTTCCATGCCCATTTTCCAGTTGGCTAATGTAGTCTTTCAATTTGTGCATGCAGAAATAGTCCACTGACAACTGATCAGATTGGAGAGCTTGTTGTATTTAAAGGAATATAGCTAATGGATGATATAGAAAAAGGCAAGATTGCATTTATGTAATGACACTACATCAGGAGCAGATTCAGTTAATGGGCCAATTACTAACACAAGAGGGTTATTTGGTGACTAACCCATAACTATAGCCTAAACATTTTAAATCTTGTCGTGAATAATGCTTAAAAAAAGGTGTTGCAGTAATGCTTGGGAATGTGTGGTGGTGGGGGGTGGAAAGATATTGATGATGTCACAGTATTATTTAATACTATATATTAAATTTATTAAACTGCCCCCTAACCTGTGTGGTTTCAATAAAGCAGTAAATGAAGAGCATGCACACAGTGTTGATACAGTTTATGACATTTCTACTTGCAGACAGATCCTCTGTCACAGCAATGTGCTTGCTTTTCTAACAGCTGCTTGCTTTTTCTTGAATAAATATAGGGATGAATAAAGAACAGGGTCGTTAGCATGAGATGTGATAGCCACCTGAGCTGAAAAGAAAACAGAAAGAGCTCCATTCACAGGGTTCAAATTTCTGAAATATAAGACAAGACGTCAACAGCAGTGATAATTTATTATCAAAGATGTTGCCAAACTAAAAAAGCAGATTTTAATATTTTTCCACTTTAGGTTATAGTGTTTTTTTTTTTTTTTTTAACATCTTATACATAAAACAGCCACTGAAGTTGCATGATTGAAAGAGCTAATACATAACACTGGCTTTAGTCCTGATATTTTCTCTATAGCCTAAGATTATTTGTGTTACTCAGAGGTAGATTTAAACCGTCTTAAATCAGAGCATTTATTATTACAGCTGTTGGGAAAGGGCAGGTTCGGACTGTCTGTCTCCACTGAAATGTTTTCTCAGCTGCTCTCTCTGCATTAAACACGCCTCCCCAGGCAGTGGACAAGAAGCAGGACCTCCTCCCTCTGTCAGGACGAGCCCCCGGCTTCCACCCGCGGGAACCACTTGGACTTGTGAGGCTTATCAGACTGGTTTAAAGGATGTTGTATTTTCTGTCTGGGGCTAAAATAGTCCTGCACTCTCCTTGTGAGTTTGGTAACCTCACAACTGACACAGTTTGTTGGGCAGAGCCGCCCTCCTCAGGGGAGTTTGACCTTATCATGCCTTTTTCCCCCTTCTTTTTCAGGAAGGAAATGCATTTGTAACACTGTGTGATTTTTTTTTTTAGGAATAACTTCCCCAGCAAAAGTGCAAGTGTATTGGATATAGTTTTGTTTTCCTCCATTGGTGGTTCCTGTAGGATAAAGCTATGGCAATCCCTTGTTATCAATAGCAGTGCCCTGTGTGTGTTGGTATTGTCCTAATGCCAGAATCACACAATCATTAGCTGTTCAATGGAAGACGTGTTTTGGATTACTGTAAAATAAATATCCATGTCTGGTAATATTCGTGTTTTTATAGTATCTTCAGTTTTGCAGTCACAATTCTTCACTCAACTTATCAGCTTTTTAGAAATGGGCACAAGCTCTTATCAAATGAAGACGATTTCAGCACTTTAATTGGTTACAGCTTTCACACATTTTTGAAAGTAATATTTGCGGTTCATTTTATGGGTAAGTAATTTGCACCTTAAAGAAATACGTGACCCTCTTTCCAAATGACGCTCTAATGCTTTCATCAATATCACACAACATTTATGTTTTCAGAAACTGACAGAAAGGTTTGAAAACAATTTCCTGGAGACCAATAAATGCTGTTGACAAAAAGACACACTGGGAATGGCTGTAATCACTCCACTACAAGGATAGACCCTGTTTGTAAGAGGATGACATGACCATCCAAAACCTTGTAGGCTGTTGTCAGAGGAGAAGGATTATGTCCACGCATAAGTGATAGAGTAAAGAAGATTCTACACACTCTTCTGAATCCTCCTCCTCAATCTTGATGAAGACTAAAAATTTTAATATAGAGTATAAAATATAATATTTCTGCACACATTTGTTTTTATTAAATTGCCATGAAACAAATTCACAATATCAGCACAGAACAGTATAGGTACAGAGAGTGTTGTAACTTCATTTGAGGGTCTAAATTATCCTGCATCAGTGGGAAATTCTACAGTGCTTAGCTTTGTAAAATATTTCCAAGCACTGAGATAAATGCAAAAAAAAAGCATAATTATCAATCTAAAAAAAACTTAATTTCTTAGTAGAGCTGACAGTTAAACAAGATGCAATTATATTTTCAAAGACACATTATCATTTGGAAAGAGGGTCACGCATTTCTACTCAGTCATCATCCAAGAATACAAAAATAGTCTAAATTTGTAACCGTTCGCAACATACATCTGAGAAATTATTCACCTCTTAGCTAAAATTCAAGAGTTCAACAGCTCAGTTTCCCTTTGTTCTTAGATGGCTGTGAAAAGATGTGTGAAAATGCTTCCCCTGGCAAACTTGCTTGACTAAAAGTCACTGCAGTGTAACTGAAATGACGCACACAAAAAAATGATGTATTATCTTGATCTTTGAGAATGCTATTCAGGGGTGGCACAATTTGACATGTACAGTAAATGAAAGATAAATAACCTTTTTTAAAGGCAAGCAAGATATGTGGTAAAGGACCGTAACCACAATGTAATATTTTCATTGTCAAAGTAAAAGATTTTTTTGTTTGTTTTTGTTTAGACAGTGTTACACCCGTCCATCCTTACTGCCACGTAAGTTAAAGAAATTAAACCAAAGAAAGCCTGTGGATGTGTCAGCCTGGTTGCCGATACATCTCCTACAACCCGATGAATGCATACCTTCAGTTTCAGTTGCTATCTGTAAGAAGGTAGCCTGGGAACCAGACGAATCTGCAAGCTCATGTTTTATTTGCTCTGGCAGATGCGTCCAGCCCCCCCTCCCATTCAGACAGATTTCCACCCGACATCTGTGGTGTTGTGCCAATCACAACCGTTCATCTTATATGGGGAGGGTTTGACACGATGTCTGACAGCGGAGCGCCAGAGAGGCATTTTTGTAGACAATCAAGATGGTTGCCGCTAATGTGGAAGAGTGACGGACTGGACGGTATATTTTCTTTAAAAGAACAACAAACAGCTGCACTTAAAATTTGTGTTGATAAGTAAGATTGTTTGCCATACTTCCAACAGGATGTACGACAGGACAGCGTTTCGTTGCTCTGATTGGTTGTCTGCGTCCGTTGATAACACCCCTTGGAAATCAAAAATGAACTGAGAGGTTCTAGATTAATACGCATTTACATATTGGTCTGGCAATGCCAGGCTAGTAACATGGTAGATTAAAAGGTAAATCTGACCAACTTTGCGAAAAAAAGAAAAAGAATCTGATGTCAAAATACACTTCTTCTTCTTCTTCTTTTTCTTATGAGAAACCTGAGGCAGATTGCCCTGTTTCAGATACTGCTGGTTGATACACTGGGTGAGTATGTCAATGACTTAGGTCTTTTCATTTTCTAATTTAAATTTTTGACGCTTTTGTGATCACCTCACAAAAGTGTCAAAATTTAAGTCAGGAGACAGGAGAAGTACAGTAGATGAGTCGACCCTTTAAAATCAAGATTTTCTTTCTTTAAATAATGGAACAGTGTCTCCTTTACACACACACACACCATCAAGTGTACTTGAAAATCGGAATATTAACAATCATGACACAGTGGCTGAAGACGCCTGAAGTCATATACTTCCTTTAACAAATCACTTTACTGACTATATAGCATGACCCTCACTATTCACCTTTGGCTATTAGACTTTTATAGCAGCCATTTTAATATATGCAGCCTCATTTTAGAGCTTCAGAAATCAATGATATGAGCATTTCATGAACTAAGAAATACAACACAAACCCTCTCTATTAGAAGGGGGATATTCACAGTAATTAACACATGTTTCAAAAGCAATACATATAAGGTACCTTGCAGATTACTGTATTTATTATATTACATTTATGTTTTTAGTGTTTAGTTTACACAGAAATTCAAATGTTCAAATCACCATCATTACTAGCAACCCATCATAATGAGAGCAGAGGTCAGAGACATAATTTTTTTTTATTACAACATGTAACGGTGGAAGGTATTGAAGAGGTGGAGAGAAGGATGTAATTTCGGCGCAGTTCAGAGATCAACCTAACCTATAATCCAGTGCTCAAGTTTATTACTGTGGTGGTCACAGGACCGTACACTAAGGGATCATTACCCCGTGTTTTTCTGCTAGCACTGATAATTATTTTTGTTTCGTTATAGAAGCCTGAGTCTCTAAAGGTAGTAGAACTATTGGGAGGCACCTAATTATCTTATTATTTGGCCTTTGCATTAGTATTTCCACAGTCTAGACTGCAAACAAAATGTGACCAGGTCTTTTTCCTTGTGGTTTTGGTACAGCTGCTGGAGGGGATGTCACTGGGCAAATAAATATCTTTCTTACAGTCATTTTTGTACATGTAGACTATTTATCTGTTTATTCTCCTTATTATTATTTCATTTTTTTCCTCCTTATAATGCTATTTTTTTCATTCTGTTCTTTTAGTTTTACTACTGTGTCATTATTAGTGATAGTGGCAGTTCTAGTAGTAGAAAATGTGGTAATAGTAGTTATAGTATTAGTATGAGGAGTGTGATTGATCAGACGTGTGGTTTCATAGCCGGGACGGCCTCTGTAACAAGGTGGTGTGCATGATGTGTCATGTAAGCTCCCAGCCATTATCTCCCAGCCAGTACAGAGGACCTCGCTGTAACCCAGGCGGCTCTTTTGACCTGAGGCACTCGGCCTGCCAGTGCCCAGCTCCCATTCGGAAATTAGTCACTCTCTGACAGGTGGGGATGGATGCCTGTGATCCTGGCCAGATTCATACACTTTTTCACCCCCATCTATCATCACCCACGGCTCCCTTTGTCTCAAACTCCCTCCTTCACTATTCCACTTCTGTTACGGACTGTTTACTCTCTGGACATGATTTGATCACCACTGGTTCTGGCACAGGAAGTAATGAACATAAAAATGTTTATGTGCATGTGTTCTGCTCGCTTATTTACCCGTGTCCAGCCCCAATCACATATAAGTCTTGTAAGACTCACAAGAAATCAAAGTATCTAATTTTGCAGCTTCTCACAATATTATAACACTATATTTCACTCAGTGCCTTCACCCGTTTGACTGTGAAGCTGTGTGGGAGACAGATTGTCAGAATCTGAGAGAACTGCCACACTATATAAGCCAAGTATGTTCTGAACTCGCTAGTATGATGCAGACAATCTGTTTTGCTTTGTGGTCATCACTATAAGTACACTTATGGTGTGTGTGTGTGTGTGAGGGCGCGCTTGTGTGCATGCAACTGTGAATGCGAGTGGGTGTAAAATGAATCAAGTGCAATGTGAGTAATCAGTCATTTCAGCTTTTATTAATGAGATGTGTTTTTAAGTAGCTGAGATGGATCTGTCATTTTCTAGCTCAGCACTCTGCAGTGTTCAGGGTACACTTTCTCTCCCACATATGGCAATATTGCTCTTTTGAGGCTCACTGTGTGGGATGATTGTAAAGAATTGAGTGTTTCACACCCTCTGAAAGGACTTTTTCCTCTTAACATAGTTGTAATCAATCTGCGTCAAGCAATATTACACAATAATATTAATAAGAGAAAGACATAAGAGAAGAACTAAGCCATACAAATATGACAATTTCTACCATGACAGCATGTTTACAATCACTATTCACAAGTGTATTTATCAAATCTAACAGTTTTATATATTTCATTTACATTTTGTTCAGAAGTTTGCCATATTGACGGAGCAACATTAAAGTGATATTCCACCCAACATTTATCACAATACTCACTCCCTGTGGACAAGTGTATTTCAGAAGTATCTTTAAAAATGTGCAGTTTGCTACTGTACTCCACAGATATTCAAAGCTGTGGTCAGCTTGATATCACAGCGGTTAAAATGGATTCCAATAGTCTTCTTTACAGAAAAAAAAAAGGACCACTCTCTCAGCATCAACCACTTTTCCACCACCCATTCATATGATCAATATGTTCCAAACAGTCATATTTTTGCCATCTTTTTTTGTCACCTTTTCTCTCAGTCTTCAGGTGCTACCCTGTTGAGCTTGTGAGAGAGCCGCATGGATTGGTTTAGGCATGTTATGGCGCTTGGTCTTGCATTGGACAATAGTTCAGTTGGTGAGTGTTTCCTTCTCAGAATATACATTGGGTGTTTCACTTTAAGGCATAAATAGTACACATCTGAGGCAGTGAAGTCATGCTTTGGGATATGACTGCAAAAGCTCAGTTCAAAATCAAATGCTAATGAACTATGGCACCATTAAACAGAGAGCAGATTGGTTTTTCACCAAAGGGCATATTGAAAAAGCCCTTTTTGTTTAATTTACTTCAGCAAAAAATTACCCATAATCTTGTTTTGGAGCACACAGAAAACCACCGGAGCTGCCTGGTTTTTAATCTCCTGGTCCAGTTCAGCAGATTTAGTGTAAAAAGAGTGGACGAACCTAACCCTTTGATTTAAAGAAGCCACAGATGGAAAATCTTCCTCTCCCCTCTGTCCTTTTGGTGCTATGTTCCCTACATCTTCGACCAATATTAACTTGATCAAAAGACAGTGGCTGGCCTCAGAGCAAACTAATATGCTCATTAGCATTGACGAGGGTGCCTGGGAGCAGTTCATGTGCATTAATGAAGTAAAGAACTGAGCCAAACAATCATACCCAGCTAGCTTTGGAATAAGCAGCCAGCCACACGTGGGGCTCCCTAATGACCTGAGGATCTGAACTTGGGCAGAATTCAATAGGCCGTTGGTAAATGGCTTTGTTCAACAGCTCTGTACTGTTATCATGTATAGCTCATGGTGCTTTTGTAAATCCTGTGAATAATGTTCAACTGCCCCGAGTCGGACTTTATTTTTAAATGCAAACAAATGAAAACAGAACAGCCCCCCCCAACTACATGTTGTTCCACTTGCAACACTAGAAAACACTGAAAAAAAATGAAAAAAACAAATTTCCCTGCATATTTAGATATGTTACCCCAGGGATATGTTTAATTTCCATGGATGAATTGCCCCTCACATTTTCCCTTCCTAAAACTGACTCACTGAAGCAAATGAGTTTTCACTCTTTTCTCTGGAACAAGAGGTCATTCCATTACATTTTCTATCAACACCATGGATATGCTGTGCTTTATATTCTGCAGCCAAGATTATTTGAATTGATTGACCACTGACATTTTACAGTTGTTCCCTGTGATGCAAATTTTAACTGCAGGAGGTGGCAAAGGGCATTATTTTTAAAGTATTCACACCTGCCTCCTCCATCTATGGATCCAGTCTGGGGTGCAGACTTGCTACAGGGCCATAGCTTGCCACATGACCATTTGAAATATGACATTTTATCAAGGCCATCTTCAGTTGTGAGTATGGGTGAGTGCAGACAGCGTTCGGGTCAATTGTCCCCTGTGTCCATATGTGCTGCAAGGTGTCAGCACTGCCATACAAATTGCACTCGGTTCCTGTTTTTCTCTCTCTTTCTCTCTCTGTGGCTCTCTCATGCATACACATGCTCACACTCACTGTACAGAGAGAGAAAAATATAGAATATAAACAAGGAAGATTATGGCTAAGAAGCAATGTGCACATATCACCACAGCTAAGGTGTAAAGCTGGCAAAATATCTTGATAACTAATTGAAAAAAATAAAGAAACTAATCCTATTCTCCACTATTAAAAATCCACATACTGTGTTGAAGAGCTATTTCCCCCCCCGGAAATTAGCGGCTTTATGGTATTGAAAGCAATCTTAAAGAAAGCTCAACCCCTATGTGTGAAGTGGTGTTAAAACCTGATGTGTGCATGAAAGCAGAACAGTAATATACATCAAGAAACAAAAATACACAAATGCTCTGCATTCTTCCAACATCTATTGCTACTAACCACCCTGTGGGGCCTTGTTAGTCAGTAGCTAGACCTAAGTGCAAGCAGCATGCAACTTAATTTGACACACAGTGCACTAAATTAGATGCCTTCCTTTTTTTTTTTAAGCAGTGTTACTTCAACCAACAAGTTGCATTTGAACTCTGGCTAATAGAGATGGTAGAGTCTGGACCAAATGATGGATTTTGGTTCCACCAGGCTGACCTTTGGCCGAGGTTATCAAGCATTTGCAAAAGGTGGTGTTGGTCCAAATTGAAATGAGAGAGCAGAATGGAGCTTCCCCAAGCATCATGACCTTTGCTAGCCACTCCATCAGCTGCTCGTCACTGCAGACTCATTTATCAGGCACGGCTCTCTGAGGAAGCTCACAGGTGCTGCCCTGGATGGGGTCACATGACATGTCGGGTCATCTCACACGATCTTTGCTGGAGGCAATAAGTGATTGGGCGGAAACACAGTCTTCACTGGTCAATACTAAACAGGATAGAGCTCTTCTGCATCGGTGCTAATTTGGTACAAAAGTCATATGATGGTAGATGCTTATCTGTGTGGATGAAAATAGTAGTATCTGCCATCTCTGACTAGTTGTCAACTCAAGGACCTTTATATTGTTCAAGGATTTGACCTTGTGACCTTGATGCTGGGAAACGATTAAAGAGTGAAAAGTCTTTTTGACAATTTTATAGCCTTTCTGGAGCTACATATTAATGCACTGTTTTTTGCAGCACATGTTGCTTTGGAAGTCAAATGTAAAAGATAAAGCAAAAGCTCAGAAGAACATGTCATTACAAATTTAGTAAACTGCAGGAACAGGGAAGGAAATGACTGAAGGAACAGTCAGTTTGTCACAGAAAGGATTTTCTTTCAATTCTATAGAAATACTCTGCATATAACAGTTTTTAAAAAAGGCATGTATTATGCTGGGTTGTAGTAGTAAGAATGGCCGAGCATTGGATAGCTGCACACACTGTCTATAATATTGATCACATACAATATCTGCCCACCATATGCTGGAAAAAGATTCTACAGGGAAAGTCAACCTTCCCTGGATTAAAGGTTAAACTATAGTTAGTATAGGGATTTCTGTTGATGATATATTGACTGTTTATCTTGAATTACAAATGTAATATTTACAGTTTCACATTAATACGTGAAGAAAGCAGAAGAACGCTTTAGAGCTATTGAAATAAGTATCACAACATACAAATATCTGATCCTTGAGTAGATATATAATACCCAATCAATGGTTTAATGCAAACTGCATTACAAAAACAGCATTTTTTTTAAGTGGCCCATCCATGTCATCCATTTTCCTTTCATAATGCTGTAAATACATGTCTGACAATGTAATTAGACATTTATAATCAGAGTGTTAAGTCATATTTTCTTCTTTTTCAATAGTTTGTTTTTAAAACAGTACCAGTCTAAACATAGCAGATTCTACTAAACACTTTAAATGATGATCTATCCTTGAAGTTTTAATCTCTGAAAAATGTTGCAAGTATTTCCCCTTCATTGTATCACCTTAAACTAAGACATCAATAGAATTCAATAGAAAGAAAGAGGACAAAGCTCCTTAATGTGTATTTTTGGCTCAAGAAAGAATGACAGGAATGACAATTAGCAGTGACCCCTCACAGTTTTAAAGTATCAACATTTAAAACATGAGAATGGCTGTTATTCATACTAAGAAAAGAAAAGAAAAAAAGATAAATTCTATTGAAAACCATTTGTATCTGCTGGTGGCTGGCTTGTGAGGTTTAGGTTAACACAGTGAAAACCACTGCAAAACACTTTGCGCGGCACTTTGTCTTGAGTGCAACAAAGAGTCTCTCAGCCAAACCCTTTACAAAATGGCTTAATTACTCCACTGAATGCTAACAACGAACACAATGGGGCAAGCTCGAATTCCACTGAACACCTTCCTCTTATTGTGATATCAGTGTTGATGTTAAAATCTGGATTAAATTAATTACCCAAAACATGTAAAAGCTAGCCCTTCAAAGTATGGCAGTGACTGTTTTAGAGTGTCCTTAAAAGCTGTACTTTACGTTAAAATGACTTTACATGTACTACTAGATCAGTTTTTAACTACTGAAAGGTGATTTAGAAGTGCTCAGCTGTGCCGAGCATTAACATACAGTAAATGCCTCCTGCAGACCTGCAGCTGCCTGTGTTGTCCTTGGGTTGTAACTCAGGTTTTTAAACTGGAAAACACATGGTGGCTGCAATTGAAATATTATCTTATTCAAAATAAGAAATGGTCTCTGACGTTGTTTGAGGTGAGAAATGGGCCATAGATCATTCTGTATGTGCAATGCCTATTTGGAGTATAGCTTTGAGTAATTCTCATGTGTTTGGAGAGTTTTGAATTTAAGATTTGGTGTTTAGTTTTAATTCAAAATGTAATGCTAGTAATTGTCATCATCTTCAAATAACTAGCATCTTGCTGATTGGACTGGCTTTCGCTGCCAAGCTCAGTTGATTCTCAGTGGTTGTCTTCTAGATTAATACTTCATGAGAATAACTGAACCTGCAAGATTTAGGCTGGTTCTGCTAAGCTATGTTCAAGCTGCTTTAGGCAAGAATTAAATGCAAACTTATCCTTGTCAGCCTAAGTCACCGAGTAGGATTGCAGCAGAGCTAAGCTTTCCATCTGGACCGACTGAGACGGATCTAAGCTACTGTGGATGCCTAAATGAAGCTCTGCCAGCAGGTATCGACACTTCTCCACCTGCCGGACATGAAATCAAAATGGATCTTTCAGTACCAGAAACTGCCTCATAATTACCAGTGATCCAGTGAGCGTTTCATCCAGAGAACGTTGGAGTCACAAATGTGAGATTTTGTGCCTTAATTGTCCTTTTAATGCAAACAAGCTGGTTTGGTGAGTTGTGTGTCACAAGAGGTTTACTTATACCATGTTAAATAATTTGTTATTGAAAATATATTTTTGCTGCTGTGATGCTTTTTAGAGTTAAAATAGATACTGCAAGGCCTTAGAAACCTCAGATAAGTTGCTACATGGTTTTATTTTACTGACACGTTACCTTCAAGTCTGAAGATCACCCACTGGAGTTTGCAGTTGGTGTCTTTGGGAGACAGTAGTCTAGGTGATCAGTCTAAAGTGGATTAATTGCTGCTGTGTTTTTGTAAATTTAGTGTCAGAAGACTGAGGTGTAAGACATTAAATTAAGAAAAAATTAAATGTTAATTTACAATCTAAAGACATGGTATTTTCTGTCAATTAAGCTTCAAGCGATGTGACACATAGTGCATGGCTTAATCATGCTTATATTGTAATTAAGGCCTTAATCAAAGAATAATGCAGTACTGAGAAATAATGTAGCCAGTGACATAATACAGTTTCATTCCAGCCATTAATGTATATTTATATGTTACAAGAAAAAGTAAACTTTATTGTGCTGCTGCTCAAGAACAAACTTCTAAAATGTAGTGTAAGTCATGTCCTCCCTACTAACATTGCACACTCTTTCTTTGGTATTGTATTTTTGGAATACCTCTTTTTATAATACATATTGTGTCCACGGTCTGAGGCATCATAACCCATATGTTAGGCTGTGACTCAAATCAACCCCTGTAAAAGTAATGATGGGCGGTTCGTGACACGCATGAAGACTCTGTTATGCACCACACTCATTTACAGGCAAGCGGCTCAGCTCCCCTCTATGCCAGTCATAACTCAGCCATTTTGTGAGGGACGGTGCAGTGGATGAGGTCAGACCACAGACGCTGCTCACTGGCTGATAATAGCGGATGGCTTTGAGTGGTCTTTAGAGTGGGATCCAAGCAAGAAATCCTGATTACATTCATATTCAGACTGTACACTGTGAACTGATCAAGGGCTTTTTCTCTACCTCTGAATGAGGCAGCACTCTGCTTGGAGATTGTCTTGATCAATTGCAGATGACTCAACACGGATTTAGTCTTTCTTCTACAATTGAAGGGAAAAACACTCTCTTATTAAATAATATTGTTGCACTACTTACAGTTCCCATCCCTGTGTGTGTTATTATTGCGAACTAAGACTACTTTATAATTCATGTAACCTGCATATAGTAGCCAACATATTTGCATGCATCAATGCATAAGCTGCTGTACATTTAAAAAAGTTTGCTTCTGAAGGTGTTTCTGGTGACATGTTACAGCTTTTTTCTGCTTAGGGCCACATATTAATAAATGTCAGTAGTGGTGAGTTGGCTCAGCCACTGACTTAATGCACTGCTGAATCGACCTTAGACCCTGACACCACACTTCAACTCATATTAAGACAACACAGTCGGGGCGCTGAGCTGCAACTTGATTTTGACGGACATGCAGTCGTTATCTCTGCTGGTCGCCACTAATCATATGCCTTTGCAGAGTAATGGCTCAGGTCACAGGGATGACAGAATTTCAAGGGCAAATCCCAGCGTTTTCTGTTTCAGGCAAATAAGTCAGTCTTCCTACGAAGCACAGTGTGACCGCAATGACACAAGGTGCAATATGCTGCAGATTTATAAAGTCATTAAATACATTAATATAGTGCTCCGATCAAGTGAAATCTGTCCATCGGTAATGACTGGATGACACTTCAAGGCGCTTAGTTATGTTACGCCCCACATAATTGCATGACACTCTGAAAATAATCAGTTACCATCTCATTTCATTTAACTGTCGAACTTCTTTATTTAGCAGTATGACCTCTAATTACAGGATTCCTATACATTCGACTTGACACATATACCCTGCGGGAGAACAGAACTGGCAGTTGACCATATGTGTTTTGCATGTAAGAAAGAAAATTGCTGTTCCTGTTGTATGTAGTGGACAAATTATAAATATACAGTATATGTCTTATCATATTATAAGATATGTCAGTATTGTTAACAATGTTGAAATTAAAGGTCATCGGATTGTTTTACACTGAATAATATAGGCTAAATCAAAGCTAAATGTACTTAATGCATGAAGGGCGAAGCTAAGGCACATGGGAATGCTCTTGACTGTCACAGCTTCTAGAAGAAAAAAGTTGATAATTGGGTTTGTGTTAAGCCATTTGTCTTCAATCAAGAAACTGACATATGTTTCCTGAGGGGTTAATCAAGTACATGATCACTAACAACAAAAATCAGCACAATAATCACATAAACTCACAGCCAGTTTGAAAGTTCAAGTTCTTTTTCTTGTTTTCACACTAGTCTTATTTTTTCCCTCACCTCCATGAGCATTGCTGACACAAGAAAGGAGAATAGTCACATTAGAAATTATTGCCTGCTTGTCCCTGTTGCCATGTCTCCAAGACTTTCTCACAACAATTTCACATTATCGTCATTCACTGGAGTGATCTTCTCATCTGCATGGTGGCACACCGTGGCTGCTCTACCGCCAGCACAAGGACAACAAATTGGACCCCAGCAGGAAGCTAAATTTGCTTTCATTCTCAACAATCCTTTTAATCTTTCATCAATCATGTGGAAGCAGCTCGGAGCCCTGATCCTATTACAGTTTGAGGGAAATAGTTTAGAACTGACATGCATGAGAACTGCAGTGAAAGTTTGCCATGCAGGAAAGTTGTGATGGAAGCTGGGTTTGGCTTGGCAATTTGACGAGAAAATCCTCAAACTGGTTTGCTAAAATTGAAAGCAAACAAACAAACAAACAACTGGAAGTGGTATTTCACTTGCTGTCAACACAGGGATCTTGAAAGAACATCAAAAAATGGAGAAGGTTCTAAAAATTGTTCTCTTCAGCTGCACTGAAAGTGGCAATCACAGAGGCAGCAGGACCAAATAAAATGCAAACCCTCAACGGGGTCTGCTCAGCCAAGTTGCTCATAAGTGGCCAATTTAGAAATAAACCTGAAGACTAATGGGCGGTTCATCACAGCTCAGAGTTTCTCTAATAGGAATTTACCAAATATTTTAGGTTCAAATGTGCCTACGAAATCAAGACCAGTGAGCTGGAAAGGTGATTTAAAAGTAAATAAGGGTGTTCTTATCACAGAGATGGTGTTGCTATACTGCAGTGAGCAATACATCACAGACTTATTCCCTCAGGTTCGTATAGCAGAATGTAATTGAGATAATGGTGGTTCTTAGAAAATCTTTTATTGGGTTCTATTATTGAACCAATACATAATATGAATTCTAAACCTAATCCATTTTAAGTGGGAATTGTAAATGTCAAAATATTTCACAAGCAATTTGTTGTTATTCTTACATACTAAATTATTACACACTGATAATTTCGTCCTTTCTTTGAGCAGTACAGTGTTGTACATTGTTGTGACTCAGTTTTGGAGGAAGTGGGGGTTTTGTTTTTAAACCAACAAACTCTAAACTGAACAATTTGGTGTCCGTTTTTAAAGCTGAAATAATATTGCTCGAAACAGCCTGCTTATTTATTTTAACAGCTGCTCTAATATACTACTTATTACAGAGAACGTCTTTAATACTGGGCTTTTTGTGCGGTTGTGTGCCTCTGTTAGTTTTCAGTATCCTCATAGCGTGTGCTCTAATGTTCTTTTCTTACAACCATAAAGCGCAGTTGTGTTCAAACTGACGCATCATTTTAGGTATCCATATAAGCACCATCTGAAATCGATGACGTAAAATATGACTGCTGAGTCAAATCAAAAAATGTAATTGCAAATCTGTTCGTAGCAGTAATGGCATATTGTACATAGGTACATAGGGTACATAGGGCCTAAGCTTTTTAGGCTTTTTCGAGGAATTTCATTCTAGCTCGGGTGACGTCTGTAAGCTGCCACACCTTGTGCTCAAATGCAAAGAGAGTCAAAGTATCTAAATAAACTGTTTTTATTTGCCACTTGTTGTGGGTGAATAAAATAATAAAATAACTGAATCCACACAGCCTCAATTATGCATAAAGGAAGACTTTTCTTTATACAGCAACATTTTGATTTAGCCCGATTAGGCGTTTGTTTTCATACAGAAATACCTCCAATGTAGATTTAGGTCCAGGGAAAATTACATATTGGAAGTATTCATCTCCCAAAATATGTTCTGCTGTAGCAATTATGATGTATACAATAAAATGTCACCCACGTGTCCCAGCATGACTAATTTCAAGAAGGGAGAAACCCACATACCGTTTGCTTGCTTTTTCTAATGATTTCCTTTGTTCATTAACAAATAAATAGGAAAGTGAAAGGAAAAAAGCAGACAGGGAGCGGGGGTACAGCATAGCCAAGCATTCCCTAATTAGGAGTTTTATGGGGCATATAATTTGAGTTACAGCACTGAGCCTTGATTCAAAATCAAAGACTTTTTTTTTTTAATCGTACAGTGCTGCAGACTGAAATCTCACAACTTCATAGCAAACAGACATAATATATGCTATTGATTAACAATAGTGGCTTTAAATAGTTTATGATTTATTTTGTTACCACAGATTGAATTATTCTGTCAACAGTTTGAATATCATTGATCTGATAATTGATACAGATCCACTATATATTGACAAAGTGAAAAGATATGGATCTTCAGTAACACAGTTAAAAGGTTTTTTGTTGCGTGCATACTGTCTCCATCCGTATATATAGCATCTTCTAATTATAGCAGTGATTATGAGAGCAGACAACCATGAACATAATTGTCACTTCTCTGAACAGGTACTGTATCTCCATCTGGAGTTTTGATGAGGACAACGGCTGTACAGCTGTGATATGAATACACTTTTTGATATATAGCTCCTTGTTTTCTCTTTTGTATAATTTTAAAGCTTATTTCACAGAACACTGATTTCATTTGCTTAGTATATAAGGTGCGTATTTCATTCATTGTTGTCTTAAGCGTCCACTGCCTCAGGTGTTTTCACCTCTGTGTGTGAGTACTGTTGTTCTCACCGCCAACAGGACATTCTCAGATCCAGGTGTAAGACTTCCAACAGACAGTATATTTTCTAGCCATAACCGCTGAACTACTGAAACTAATGGAGATACAGACTTAATTCAAGATCCTAAGGGGATGGTCAAGAAATCAATTAAAAATTAAGTGACAGGAATAATGTTCAGTGTTGGCAGAGGTTTGCACTCTCTAAGTGCCCTGTAGTTTCCACTGCAGATATTTTATCCTTCTTGAACGCAGTATTGCTTAACGTCTGCCAATGTTGTTACTGTTATATGTGTATGTTCATATGATTGTTTTATTCTATATTCCTTTTTACTTTATTTGCCAGTCGTTAGTTTCACCACAGAGATCATTATTGTTGCATCTTATTTTACTTTAAACCTTCAATAACAGATTTTTTTGGGGATACTTGGGGGCAGCGGGAACAAGTTCCAAACACACCACCTTTTTGATTGATATGGCAAACAGCTGCTTATTTACCCATCCAGCAGATATAAGCAACATTATGATTAATTTGGTGTCATAAGGCAAATTAAGGTCCAATATTCAGCCTCTTTTAGCTTGTTTTTTGGTCTCTGCCAACTCCTAAGGGAAATATCTTGGTCCTCGGCTGCTAAATGCTCCGCTGTGTTCACCAGCTAGTTGCTTACTGGGTCAGTGTGGCCTTTATGGCGCTCGGCAGTAGTGCACAGTGGGTTTACAGAGCTTTTTTCCCGCTGAAAACAGATGCCTGCTGTGGTCGAAATGATGTTATGAGAGTGGTGAGACGGAAGTTGCGGGCCGGACAGCCATACAATGAGCTGACACTCATTATAAAGCTCTGTCAAGCCGAGGGGTGATAATTCTCTGTATGTATATCGCTACAAGTGACCACTTTGACAGTGTCACATTGTTTAGATTATTGCCACTTTAATGATAGGCCTACTAGAGATAGTTTTTGAATGAGCTTAAATAGCAGAGCCCCTTAAAACAAGAAGTTTTGATCAGAAACTGGACCCTAATTGGAGTTGGCTGCTGACTGCATGAAAGCAGCACAATTGGTGTATCATGCGGGTGACATTGTAAAACTCAGCTGTAAAATATGTGGATTAGGTATGTTATGTGCAAAGTGCCAACAGTTCTGTTTGATGGTTGAGTACAGGCCATGAACTACAAGATGTAACCTGCATCAATTTATTTTTCACACATGGGACCACATGAAAAGTGGTGCATAACCAGTGAATTACAGCCCACCACCTGCAAACATGAGCCTGAGTGCTTCGCAAACTGAAGTTGGCCCCTTTCCTCCTGTTGCCTGGGTCAACGGCAAATCTCACATTCCCACAATACCAGGCCAGTCTTCAGTTTTACATTTGAAAGCATATTTAACTTTTCACTCATCCATTCACAGCCCGTGAGCAGTAAGACTCTGAGCCTGGCCAAGATTAGCTTTTGGCAGACAATGAAGTGAATTAAAGGCCACACATGGCCCCTCTCTTGTTCTCTGGGTGACCAAACACACTTCCAGGGCCAGGAACTCTTGACCGGACTTTTTAACCCACAAGGAGAAACCAGGAATTGGAGATAAGTATATGGCAATGGATTTAGGATCAGAACCTGGCCAGACAAAAGTGTTGTCAAACAGAACAAGACAGATGGTCTTTTTCCTTACTAACCTACCAAACTACTGTCAGAGGATTCAGCACAGGTTCAGGGAAACCTGTTGTTAAAAGCTGAAATATTAAGTTGTAAACGGGTACGTTTTAGTTGTCTAGTAAGACATAAGGGAGCCTCTTAGTATCACTATCCTTAAACATGTTCATTCAGACTATTCGACTAAAAACTTTAAATAAAACATAGTTTAAACATTGCAATTTAATATTAAGCAGATGTTGATGTTCCTCCTTAAATATTTATTCAGAATTCACAAACAAATCAAACACTGATTATACATTTACCCCCCAACATTTAATTATTAATGAAGAGAAAGTATAATTCAAACAAAGATTACATGAGCACCCCCCTACCAGGTAAATAAATAGATCTCAGTAATTTTATATAAAAAATTTAAAAGATCTTTTAAATATCTTTTAATCATAACTCAGTGTCTTATCATTCATATCTGATAGATTTGATAGATAAAAGGATTGTTGAAAAGCTTGTTTACTGTCTTCTTAGAGGCAATTCTCCATAGCCAGTTAAGCACGTCCATAAAGAGATTGCAGAAAGTCATTTCACATGGGCACTTCCAGTAACACTTGACTTAATACATGGCACCCAATACACATCATGATTTAATGGTAGGGCACAATTACAGTATGCAATACTAAGTCCTAATTTTGATTGATTATGACTTAATAATTAGAAATATTATTGCATTGCCAAGTCAAAAAGAGTTTAAAGAGTCATTTCACATGGGCAGTAACACATGGGTTAATACACCACAACAACAGAATGCATTAGACCAGACTTATTATTATTATAATATAATGTTATGTATTGGCTGACTATGAGTTAATGGTAGTATACAATTACACTAAGTCATGATTTAACCACATCTGTCATACTTCAGACTTAATACAGTAGGTCCTAAATATGTTTTGTTCATGTATTTGTATATTTTCCTGCACAGAAAGGCCTTATATGTATGAGGGAAAATAAAATACAAAATAATGTGCAGAGGGTCATTAAGGTCAAGACTAACTCTTTGCACATTTCCCTACAGGATTATTATTATTATTATTATAGCTTTTTCTTTTTTTTCTTTTTTTTTCTTCCGAGGAGAAAATCGGAGAGGAAAAGCAGAACGGGGCAGATATTTGGAGGGACTATATCGTAGTACCGGAGGGGGCGACCACGCACAGTCGCACTCTCATCCCTGCTCCAAACTCGTAATTGTAAATCGTGAGGGACCACGCAGCCCGTCATTCCCCCGCACCTCGGCTGGCGTGTCACCTCGTCTCCCGCTGTGTGTCCAGGGACTATTTCGCATATTCTCTCCCCCCCCCCCCCCCGGATGATTTTCACGGCGTTCAATTAGGTCTGCGCGTCCTGATGGGCACGTCGGCCGGCTGCCTCTCATCCATGTGCGGCTGTCTGACGGCGCCGTGAGCAGCAGCAGCAGCAGCAGCAGCAGCACCTTGGAAGAGCAAGAGAGGAGGAGGAGGAGGAGGAGGAGGATTTTTTCCCCCTGCCGTACCGTGTCGTGCACAGTGGAAATACACTCGCCTGCTCCGGGTTGCTCCTACTATCAAAACGAAAGGGAGGGAAGAAGGAGAAGGAGACGAAGTAGAGGCGTAAGGGCTTTTTTTATTACCCCAGACTGTACTGGTGAATTGTCAACGGGACAGGCCTGCTACATTGGATGTGTCTTCAGAATGGTAAGGTTGATTTTAGTGAGATTTCTTTGGCCGGTGTTGCAGAGAGAGAGAGAGAGAGAGAAAATCAGACCGCTGCACACAAGCATCACGCAGCAGCGAAGCAAATACGGAGAACTCATGTAGAGAGCCGCGGTCAGTTTCCCCACATATGCTTTTCTTTCTTTATTTTCATTTATTTTTTTTTTTAGTGTTTGTGTTTGTTGTTTTTTTTTTGCATTTGCGCCGTTTGTTTACGCTGTCTTCGTATCCATCTGCCCGTCCGTCCAGCCCGCACGGTGCGCTACCTGCCTCGGCTCTCTGCAGCCTGCAGCCTCGCTCACCGCCGCGACGCCGCGCTGCCTGGATCTGATCTCTGATAACCGAGGGACCACAAAGTCCACAGCTGCCTTTAGCGGCTCGGGCTCGGCGGCAGCGCGTCCTGAGTGATGCGAGATAGGGACATAAATAACGCATGAAGACGGATGAGGACTTGCTTTGTGAATGTGGAGGTGGGTGAGAGTGCCCCGCTGTATGAGGACTACAGACGAGCACACACGACTCTGTCTGCACTGCGAGTTTTCTCTACAGTAAACGCAGTTGCTTTATTTTAAAGGCGTAGAAACGGAAATGTAGATTTGTTATGTCTGGGGTTTGGACTAGGCTGTAGCCTCCCCAGTTTTTCTTTTGTTTTTTTAACAGGTGAGTCCATATTCAACTTTCTAGTAGCCTCTTTATCGTAGTGTGGCAGCAGTACCAACCCAGTGGATTGTGTCTGTGTCTTGGTAAGGCTTAGGGGAAAAGGCATACCTGATATTTCTTCTACAGTATAGTGATAATATAATTATTTAAATACAAATCACAAACCTAATCCAGTAATTACCATGGCTTTAACAACATCAAAACAAATAATAAATCAATCAAATTATAGTCCTGTTATTGCAGTCGGATCAAATTACATTTTCAATTTACCACAGTTTGATTTGGCTTTTTTATGTTTGTGTTAAATTTATGAGGCAAAGCCTTAAACACTGCATCATCACAGGGAGGTCATAAACCAATTAAATTAGCCGAGAGACATCGAGAAACATCTCCATCTGAATGTTCTGCAGTTCACAAACATTTGAGTTTAGTCTGGAGGAGTAAAAGCGTGAGTAGGACCCCTGGGAGTCATTGTTGGGGCCCTACACACACAGCTTAGACCAGCTCTGCACTGTGATTGGGCAACTTTTAAGACACACACACACACACACACACACACACACACCTCTGAGTTTAGTTATATAGTATTACTCCTCCTCGTAGTAGATTTTGGACTACATCACACTTGTATAGATTATTGTGTACAAATTAACAGAGAATTGTAGTAATCGGCATCAAAAAGTCACAACAGCCCCATCGTGATCTAAGTGAACGTTTAATAGATTGATTATTATTTAAAGGGGAAAAAATACAGTGGTATTTTCAGTCTCTATTTGTAGTCAGATTTCACCCAAGAAATACTGCAGACCTCCAGACGATTAATAATCTACTCTTTGTGCGTGGGTTTTTTTTTTTTTGTGTGTGCCACCTTCGGCTGTAGCGAGATGCGTGACCTCAGATATTAGAGGTTAAATCCAAGGGAATCCAGGGGCCCTCAGTTCTCTATGGCAAGTGTTTCGTGAAGGCACCAAATGAGAAGTCTGAAGTTGTTAGGTCCCGCCGAGGTTAACCTTTGTAGAACAAGGCTGCATTCTCCCGGTTGTCTTTGTCGTGCTGATGAGCTCTGAGAAGCAGCCTCAGCACTAGTTCTCCGCATGATAAGAGGGGAAACAACCCTCCCTTTGTGATGACAAATTAAAAATCTGTTGCTTGTCTTTTTGCCTTTGTTGTTGCTTCATTGTGAACTGAACACACAGCTATTCTCCAAAGGACACGTTGCTGAAAGAAAGATGACATGTAAGTTGCAGTTGGACCTTGTTATATTCCATAAACGATTGTTGTGTTTGAACTAACGTTGGCAGCGTACGGGGGCAGAATGATGACAGAGAGGAAACAATGAAATGCCTCTGTCCCTCTGGAGTTTTCCTGGGGAATATTGTGTATTTCAAGTAATAATTGTTGTGAGAACTGTACGGCCATCTAGGGAGGGAACGGTTGCATTTGAGGGAAATTGATACTTCGGATGGTGAAGAATATGTTCTCCATGATCTTGTGTGGCTCAGTAGGAAGAGCATAACAATAAAAATGATGTGTTGTTCATTAAAGTAAAAGATTATTAGCAAAGCAGCATTTACACTTCAGAAAACCTTAAAATGAAATTGATCTCTATGTTGGTAAAGTGGAGACTACTATATCTGATATTTATATGTAAATTATACATCAGATTTTCTTGTCCATTTGTAGACAGTGATCCTTATACGTACCTGCTTTTTCAACTTACCAGCATTGAGTGCAACGAAAGGAGAGGTGAATTTTCTAGCCTGGGGCATTATGTTTAGTTGAAGCTGCAGTCTGTCATCTTGTGATTTATCACACATAGAAGTAATTGGTAGCTGTCACAATTACACCACTTTATTGGACATGAAAGCCGGCCACTGCCCCCCCACCCCCCACCCCATACACACACACACTCTAACACTCACAACCCCCTCATCTTTTCAACTGTTGACAGGGCAGCTCCAGACTTATGTGATAAGTTGAAGACACTGCAGAAATCAAAAGCATGTGGTGGCACCAAATGGCCACAGATTGTCGCAGCAGTTTTTCTTTGTGGATGGTCACATTTTTCCTCCTTAGCTCAGTTGATAGCCCTTAAATATAACTATATTCAGATTTATACCTACAACATTATTTCGAATGTCTACTTTGTGCTTTTTATGCTGCATCATTATAGTTACAAAAGCAGGGAATTAAAGTGAAAGTTATTTTTGTGGCCATTGTTGACGTGACCTGGTTTAAAAATATAAATCAATAGTTTGTTTGAGGTGATATGTGTGTTTTGTGTGTTTTAGCATTTTCAGAAAGTTTCATGGGATACTTGTGAGCTGGTGAATCAAACAAATTTAAAGTGACAGGCACCTAAAAAAACATTCAAAAAGCTAAGGACTTTAAATAAAAAAGCCTGAAAATTATAATGCTGAGCAGTCCTCAGGTAATTTCACCTCGGTGTTGTTAGCTCCAAAATAAACATAAATCAAGAACGTAACTTGCTGTATTAATGCTATGACACTGCTGTGCTGACTTATATACATTGGTACCCACATCATGGAGTAAACAAAGAGAAATCCAAATTCGTTGATAAAAGGAAATGCTTGATTTTGATCTCACATGTAGGTGTGCTGAAACCCTAAACAAACCCAAGCCTTGATTTTTTTTTTTTTTTTTGCATTTTGATGAGCAATAAGCCTCATAGCATTAAACATTTGGTGGATATGTTAGATGTTTCTTCACATTCTCTGTTATCCTGGAGCATTGCGGTGTTCACTCAAACTATCAGATCCATTTTTCAAAGAACTGGCATCTTACACCTGTTTGGTTCTCTGAAAGTCAGAATCACTCAAAGAAAGTACTTCAGGAGTTAGGGTAGAGTTGAAATTATGCGCTTCAGCCCCCAAACACAGGGTAGTATTTCTCCTCCTGGGCACACAGCAACAGACTCCCCTTTGTGTCCGACATTTCATAGTACGTGTGTAACAATTTTTAAGATGACTCTCAGTGCTGGAAGCTAATGGCAATCTGCAGGTGTGGTACTCATTATCCTTACATACTCTACTTTGATGTATTCCTGTCTGCTCAGTGCAACAGCAGAACAGTGTCCTGTTCAAGTTTTTCTTAAAATCCACATCCACAGTGATGGACATTGTTGGAAGTCTCAATTCATGCATTAATCCTGCATCTCTTACATTAATAGTACAAACAGTCTTCTGTGTATGTTACACAGAAGAGCCAAATTTGTGTACTTCTTTTGAAGTTACATTTCTTTTACGAGACTAACCTTTGTTTTGTCTGAAGGACAAAATATGTTTTTCTTCTCCCGACACTTAATTTCATTTGTGAAGGACAAAGAAATAAAAATCAGAGGTATAACTTTTTCATTGGCCACGGTTGTTGCTCTCTTGCCACCGGCTGCTTGTAGGTCTATGGCCTGCTTCTGTATGTGACTCGTAAAAGCTTACCAATTCATGATACAACACTTACTCTGGGAATGCTCATAGTTATAACTGCAGGGTGTGTAAAAATAATGGCTACAGGACATTCCCTCAGATGTATGAGTATGAAATCTTAGACAAACAAGACAGACAAGAACCTATGCATTTTGATGGAGAACAAGCCATTTCAGTAGTACTAGGGCCTTTTAGGTCAATATGTAGATGTTTCAGCATGCAAGTTCTCACAGGCAAATACAAGATAACTAGCTGAATTTCAAAGAAGGCAAATTAGTTGGAACACATTTGTCTGAATTTCAGTGGCAAGAGGGGCAGTCGTGAAAATGGAAATTGAACAGTGGTTAGAGATGCTGTAGATGCACTTAACAAGCTGGTTGCTCTACAGCCTTGGAATTACCCCAGAATTAAATCAGATTCCCTTCTCCACAGTCTTAAAAAAACTCCAACTTTGAAATTCACAAAGCTGGTACTTTAAACAGCGGTGCAAAAATACAAACACACAGTGCATTGCCTGGGGTACAGCAAGACCTTTACATTTCTTCAGCCAAAACAACTGCTCAGGTCTGATTAGTTGTCTTTGAATCGTTTTCATACATTAGAAGAGGTTTGGAGGTAGAAAGCATAACGGTGCCTTCTACTGACAGTCTCTCGTTCCCACTTTTAAACATGGTTCTGGACCAGTAATGGGATGAGCAGCCATCTCGAGAGGGTCATTAGATCTAATGGTTACCTTGCACGGTTGTTAACAGCCAAATAATATGAGGCTATTTCAAAGGACCAGGTGCACTTAGTGGTGCCAACACTGTTCTTTTAGCATATCCCCCTATCCTCAGATCATAATGCTCGAGCACAGCACATTCAAGTGTATGTCCTGAACACTAGGATGTAGTCATGATGGAAGTTCTAGATTAATTAAGAAATGTCAGTCAATGTCAATGTCAGTTACTGGCTGTACAACATGTTACTATCCGTCTCGGTTAGTTTACACAATGTGCTTGGTCTAATCTGTGTTTTTGCTTGCACGATGTTGTCTTTGTGTTTCGCTAAAAAAAGCACCACAGGAGGTAGAGGAGATTCACTCGTAGTTTACATGCACTACAGAGACATAAATCAAACGTTTATGAGGCTAGCGAGATCTTAATCGCACTAGTGTGACTAGATTTTGCTCAAATGTGTGAGTAAAATGGTGGACAAATGTGGAAATAAAACGGAGACCTGTGGCCACAAATCAAGTTAACAGAGAAAGAGAAAATGCTTTAAAAATTAAATGTCAGAGTAAGTGTCATCGAACAATTTGCTCTCATGGAACAGATTTGGCATTGCTGTCCGTACAAACCTTTATGTTTGATTGCCCATCACGCACTAAAAAACTCTCCACTGATGGAGAGAAATTGAGGCTGACCATTTCAAACTGCTCCCAACTACTGCTCGCAGACTGACTCTGCCCAACTGTCGGGTCAATGTGTTTTACACCACTAGAGTTAAATGCACTGCAGCAAATTGCCCCACTCATGTTGTTGTGTGTATACTGTGGCCTACTGCAGCTATGGACAACAGATAAGAAAGCTAGTAATTTAATGACTGAACTTCAACTCATGTTGAACTTGAAAGAAGTGACAGGAATAATAAAATGTCCTTGCAGTGTTTGAAGGTCACATTATGAGGGTGATTTAGCCGACAGGCATCACATTCCTCGCAGCTATCAGACTAACAAAGTGGCATCTTATTTTTTCTGCATCTTCGAATCCTCCCATCAGAACAGCCTCCCAAGTGGCATTTCATCATGACCAGGATAATCTTATGCAAGATAGTGAAACGGCAGTTAATTTGCAGGTAATTAAACCCTAGTGATTTACAGTTGGAAAAGCAACATATACAGTACAGTAAGGCTGCAGTCGGTGTGGCTGTGTAATGTCTTGAAGGATAATATGACTATCACTATCAGGAACTGTCATTGTTTACAGTTAATATATGGCAATGCATAATACTAATATCTAAAACAGTATAAGGATTTTTAGGGGGGTGGTGGCAGCTCATAAAAACTGATATCTAATGATCTTCTGCTTATCCTGAGTTGTGGCATTTTTCCATATCACAGCAGTGAGTGGTGGGTTTAATAAACTGCGATAATGTCTTTGTTTTCAGCAGTACTGTGCATACTGTTAACTCGTCTCATGAACATGGGATTTTATCAGCTGTGATTTCTTTTTTAATCACTGAGGGAGTTGTTGCTTCTGTAGATACACAAAGGATGCTTGGAGGTCCGTGGCTTGTGGTTCTAAAAAAACAAAGTGATATGGTAAGCACTCATTTTACAATGGGGTATTGGCAGGTCTTGTTAGTACCCTGATGTGAAAGTGCATAACAACGGCTGATATCTGGTCAGTGCTGAACAGTGAAGTTTCGGCAGTGTAGAGTGCATGAAATCTGATCTATTGCTTTTCTAATTTAGTAAGTAAAGCTAACAAAATAAAGTTGTTAGATGGATTATTTGAAGTTTGTGTAGATTTTGCTGTAGGCTTAGCTGTGTTTGATTAACAAAAGAAATTCATGAATGTTTGCAAAATCATCGTTTTATATATCTTGATTACTTAAATCTATGTAATATGCTGTAATTTACCTGACCCTATTTAATCTGTAGGTTATTTATTGGCTGTGACAGTGGTTACAACAGGTTAAGAAACAACATGCAATTTTCATACAATCATAATACATTAATGACAATGGATGTATTTGGTTCTTTGCAGTGAATATCAATCTGTTGTATACTATATTGCTCTTGAGAACCAGGCTATTAGCAGGTCAAAGTAGGCATCATGGAAATGTTCATGTGTTGTTTTTTGCAGGCAAGACTGGGGAGGCCTACAAAATCTTTTCAGTATTACCGACTATTTGCAAGGTTTAACTTCACAGTGCATGAATTCAGTGATGAATTCCCGTCAAATCTCATGCTTATTTGTTGCTGTGAGTTTAAGCTGTGATTGCTATGACAGAGGTGTTTTTTAAGTATACAAATTAGGGCTACATTAAAGGAAAGGTGCTGGACATTTAGAAGCTTATTATACTCCTCACTGATTAAACCCCCTCTTAAGACTTTAAAACATTTTCAGATCAGAGCTGTTTTTTTGAGCTGGCACCGGCTTCCTGTCAGCATCTGTTAGTTCCTTGTCTTCCAAATTCCACACAAGCGTCTAAAACTGTGGTGAAAGTTAATAAGTAATTTCACCCATACACTGTATGTATTTGGCCACGATTCAAGGGATCATTTTTGGGGAGTTATTTTCTCGTTTTTCCCCCTCTTACACAGTTAGATTATTTTTTTAAAAAGTCATCTGTATGTGGTAGAGTGCGGAGGTGGAAAGTATGCTACTACAGCTCATGCATGTCTATAAGATAAAGTAGCAGCGACTCTGAAAGGTAAGGAAATACACTCTCTCCCACACTGGGGGTTTACTGCCTGCTGCTACCTGAACCCTTAGACATTTAAGGAATTGACATAAGAAGGGCATCTACAAGTTTACAAGCTTAGTTAGAAATAAAACTAGTAAAAATATCCCAAACTCTGTCTACTTTTAAAGCCGGGCTAAAAAGGTGATTTGGTAACTAGCATTCTACAGTAACCAGGACATCATGGGACAGTAAAGTCTCTCTGTAGCCATGAGGAAGGCTCTGGAAACGTTTATTTAGGCAAAAGAGTGATGAAATAATTTTGTGGTCTGTATTCTGTGCATCTCACTAATCCAAGCAATCAGATAGTGTCTCTCGAAGGAAACTATCCCCCTTTGATTATGTCCATGTGCGTGTCACTTGTGTGCAAGTGTTTACGTTTGACAAGAGACAAGTCACATAAGAAGATTCTTTTTATGTACTGTAAAGGTCCTGTGCCAAACATTTGACTGAAAACTGCCTCAAACTGGCTGGCTGTACTCTTGAGACATCGGAGTGCTGCCAACGGGGCCTGTTTCTTTCATCCAACCAGACACAAGGGTGAACTCCATGACATGATGTCATGATTGTGCCTTTTTATTTTATTCATATTCAGTAACAAAACATTTCAATCCCAGTTCTTTTAACATTTCCTTTTCCTTTTTTTTTTAAATTGACCCTTAGATTCCCCAGTTGTGCAAGTTATTAAATCAAGTAGGAGTAAAATCATTTTCTTTTGTTCCTGCAGAAAACTGTCAAATTTTTAAAGAAATCTGCTGCACACCTGCATAGGGAGGTTTGTCAGGGCAGGGGAGTGTAGAAAAGGAGTTGTCAATATATTTTGCAAGTGTTAGGCAGCAAAGTGGAGTGATAGCTCTCAAGGGGGCTGGCCTTAAGCTGTTATTCTATAAATATTAATAAAGCCCACTAGCCTGCCTGGAAGGAAGGTAACAGTTTGCTCATGTCACACACTGAGCTTCAATGTGACACGTTGTGAAAGGAGTGATGAGATGACAAAGAGGTGGTTAGATGACATTTAGTGACAGGCCTCATTTTTCAAACATGAAATGCCATCACTAAAAAACGGAAGCGGAGTCTGTTGACCTCTCCCTTACAGAATTGTGACACAGCCAACAATACCTCCGGTGGGTGTTCTGTTCAGTTTATTTATTTATTTTTCAGTTACCACCATGACAAAATAAATGCACACAAATTATTGGAAGAAGTTGCTAAAATTAATTGACCGATCTATTTTGGATGCATTTGGTGACAGCTCTAAACAAATAAAATTATAGACAAGATAGTTATGCTGGTTAATTTAAGAGAATGTTTTGAACAATTTGATAATTTAATTTAGTCCCAGAATTAATAGAACCAACAATGTAAACAGGCGTAGATGGTTTTGGCTGCTGCTGACATTGCTCTGCCAAGATGCACTTGTTGCATGCAGCTAAAACTAAGGAGCAACACAGTGCTTTGGCATGCTAATTGATGTTTGCTTTGTTTGTATTTCTTTTGTGAACCATAGTACATGCAGATATTGTTTCTGTGCTGAGCTGAGCTGAACAACATTCAGGGCCATCCATGAAATCTATATTGATTGTCCAAAATTAAATTATATTCATGAAAGTGACGCCACTGCTGTAACTGTTTGTTTTTGGGCTCCAGTTAGACCCCATTTGCTGGTATTACATCCAGCCTGCTGCAGTGTCACTGAGCGAGACACATTGGCACAGTGCCTCAAAGGTACTAAATGCAACTTTTGAGGAACAACTTTTCTCAGCTTCACTTGGTCAAGTTTCTGCCTCAGTTAATGTCTCTCATCTCGATGAGCTGTACATTTGGATAGTTTGTTGGTGCTTTTTGAACGTTGCTGTTGTTACTGGCTTGCCTGTGCTGTGTACACTAGCCCTGTTTTGACATCAGCAGCCCAGCTCACATATAACCACTGCATGTGGTCCAGAACGTCCCCAACATCGTTGAAAGCCAATTTAAGGCTATCAGGGGAAAAGGAAGTGACAGACACATGAGATGTATCAGTCCTTTGGCTGTAGAAAATGTTGGCAGTTCATTTCTATTGCAGACCCGCAAAAGGTGTCATTAGATGGGACAGTTTGCCATATCCGCCACCGGTACAGTACTAGAAGCCAATTCAGGAAGCTATCTTAGTAACACGCACTATCAATGATCAAAAGAAGTAGTGCAGGAAGATTCTGGCTTAGTAGCATCTTCCTCTAATGGTGTGGCAGGATACATTCTCAGTACATTACTGTCCGAAATGAACTTCTTTATAGTAACATGCCACATTTATTTAAAAAAACAACTCATACCTGTCAGTTATGAAAAGTCATGCATTAATTACTTACATTTCCGATTTATCAGTGGACCATTGTGTCAGTTCTTTAGGCTTCAGCATAGATTCTCAGCATTTACAATTTAACTTACAGTAGACTATGCCTTGAGGTTATCTGTGGCGCTGCTTTTAAACAGAGCCCATCTTTAGAAACAAAAGCAGTTTGTTTCCTTTCCAAGAAGTATTTCTCATCCCTAATGCCCACCAAACACCAAGTAATGCTGCAATTAATATTCTTTCTACATTTATTTTCACATTCCCATCTTACATAAATATTACAGAACCAAATAAATTGTCTGTAATGGTCTATAACTGCCTGGCTAGTTATTTCACCAGTGTTACCACTATATATTGCATGCAGACTTGATTTAGTCGCCCTTATACAAATATTAAACAGGTGCATTTATAGATATGACTTCAATATGGCAACCATTACGCAAAAGCCTTGTTCTCTCATCTTATGGTATCTGAAGCATTTGTATTAATGACATTTCACACCAGTGAGGAGATAATTCCTGTGTGGTAAGGTGTAAAATTGAGCAGCTTTGATGTTAAGTGGTCTATTTAAGATTCAAGATGAGGGTGTTAATTAGTTGACAAAAATCTTTTTGGTTCTAGGAGTTTTTTCCTTAATCCCTCTGGCCTGCGATCAGGTTGCTACACTTCAGTTCAAACGAAAACAGATCAGAACAACTTCATAGTTAACACATGTAAGGTAGTGTACCTGTTTACACTTTTATTAATATGAAAATCACAAAATCATTTTTAGACTCCCTTATTTGTTTGGATGAAATTGAAAAGGGATTACATGACTCTTTGTAACTGGGTTGTTAGGAATGAGTTGTTTCTGGAATAAGCCATTTTTCATGAAGGCATCCAGTGTCAAATCAATCAAAATGTAGCATAATTATATACTGTAGTACAGTTTATATAAGCAGTCATCAAGGTAGCCCAGTGAATGGTCAAATCTGACAAGACCAACTATTTGTGGTCCATTTCTGGATGGTGAAAAAACCTCAGTGAATCATGACAGCTAAATACACAGCAGGTTGAGCTGTGATATTTAAGAGCTCAGGGAGTATTTACCTTGACATGTCTAGATAAGCAGTTCAAAATGTGCTATACAGGAGAACATACAGTACATACCACAAATAGAAAGGGAGAATAATTTACTAATCTTCTATATAACTATGCCAGCCCTGGCTTTTATGCTGAAAAGAAAGGCAGTTAAAACATCATGTAATAGTGTTACATCCTGAGATATATTCTCTGTACTGAATAAGTCAAAGAGATGGAAATGTTTTTTCATGGTTTTTAGAGAGAAAGCCTGGCAAAATATCAATGCAATCCCAATTTATATGTGCGGAGCAAAGCAGATAATAAGGGAAAATATGGCCACATTGAATGTGAAGCCCATTTTCTGATGTACCCTCTCTCCTTTCTTTCTTTTGGATCCTTTAATGGCAGATTTTCGTCAGGCTGTGCTCCTGTACTGTGTCAGGCATGAGCAGCCGTGATCACAATGAGGACACAGCACTGCCATTGTTTCCACAAAAAAAAAAAGGCAGGAGACTGCTTACTTTGGTGATGTGATGGAGATTAGGTTTATCCAGACTAAGTCCCTGCAATTCCTTCTGTAACTGCTGCAATTGTAGCTGTATTGCTTCTTCATTCATTCCTTGCAATATTGATATTAATCCAACAAAAAAGTGCCAAAATATCCAAATATAGATGTTTCTAACAAGTAAGGAGTCAGCAGTCAGTCTCTCACTCCAGAACGTAACATATCCTGCAACAGCTTCACAATAAAAGCTTTCTAGTGGTTCTCCAGTGGAGGGCTTTTATTTTTAAGCATTTACACTTAGAGAACGCTTAATAATATCTCAAAGCAGGGGGGAATCAAAATAATAGAGATGCTACTATCTGTTCAATGAAAGTAGGAACTGGAAATGTAGGAGTAAAACACGTGCAATATCATACCAATGGAAAAACAATATTACAGTAGCATATCATAAGCCACTTCAGCTCGCAAGTTCTGGTTGTACAATATGTATGCAGCGTGAGCAATAGCGGGACACAAGTTGAGCCAGACACTCAAAAGTCAGAGACTCGCCTCTTACTCAAAACGCACTTGGTCTTTGCTGCTGCATTGCATTCTGCTCTGTTGAAAACTTAAAATTTACCATTGCTAATAAGGCAACTGAAAGATTTTTCTGCGACCATATTTAATACCAACTGTCCTGGAAACAGCTGCAAGATTAAGAAAAACAACACAGAACAACAAAATGTGTCCGCAACTGCTGTTTTTCAAATATGATACAACTGTTCTTTAGTTAACTAAAAACAAAATGAATCTCATGTACCATATAATACTCGAAACGATCAGAGTCCGGTTAAAAATACACCAGGTTTATTCAGTTCTGTTCAAAACAGCACAGTTGCATAGTTACAGATTTACAGAAATACAACCAGCTGTTCACAATAACAGTCCTGTTGCAGTGTTTGTACATCACAGTGCTGTTGTGTGTGTGTGTTTGTACACATAAGTGATGAAGAGAGAGCGAGAGAAAGAGAGAAAGGGCAGCTTATAAGCTGTTTGTGTCTAATTTGTACCTCAGCGTCTTGACAAAGACATGACAGAGCTGGAGCAGGAGGCAATTCAAACAGGCCTATGGGTCTTAACCAGTATTTTTTTTCACTTGGTGAAATTGAATAAAAACATTGTTACTGACAATCAATGTTTTTTCCCCCTATGTTTTTTCAGAAAATGCATCTAAATGACCGAGTTCGGGAAAGTTTAGAGGGCTGCCATATTATTTACTTAAATTTGAGCTCCTTTATAGAGGACAGACACTTCTTTCGGCACTGTAACATTTTCAGCAGCCTTAATGTAAAAATATTGCACACAATAGTACTCAGTGACAACTTGTGTACTTTTGAATACACCATCTTTGGTTATATCAAACCCTCAACCCCTGTTGGCCTGAAAGGCGGTTGTAAATATATTTTAGATGTCTCCTTCATTAGTAACAGCAGCTGTTGTTAGTCGAATTACAATATTGACAAATGTTTTTGAATAGTGTAACTTAAAAAGTAACTACACCCAACCAAGCAATCCTAATAATCTTCACACTGCACGCTCTGTCCAAAAGCAGCGCTGTACAGCACATTGCATTATGGTGCGATGCTACAGTACAGCTGGGTGTGGTCACCCATCAACTTTTCAACCTGATGCAGTGCAACGATGTACTGTATATCTTCAATACAAGATTCAGTGTGAAGTTACCCTTTAAATATTAAGCTCACCCCTACTTAATGCTATAGCTGATAATGTCCAGAGGATGGAGGTGTGTTGAGTATCATTTTAAGATATTTAATACTCACCAACTAATTCTTATAAAAATGCCAGGGGCTCCTGTAACATTTCTTTATCAATAGAAGCGTTTAGCATTAGTGGACATCAGCTCTTGAGTATCTCACATCCAATCTGGCATCATTTATTTTTTTAAATGTAAGTGGTTTTCAAAATTGTTACAATTCTGCAAACAGTATTTTGGATGCTTTGATTAACTGAATGACCTTTTGGCAGAAGACACTAATAAGCGGAGCACTGCTGCTGAAGGAAGTTCTGAGCATGGAAACCGTTTGATGGTCCTGCATAGGCGTGTGACCTTTACTCAATAATGCAATGTATTCCTGGATCAGAGAGCATATTCTTAATTTCACAGCCCGCTTGCATTTTAAGATATCCTACTTGCATGTTCAAGTATTTTGCTGCCGTTTGATATGTAGTACATGTGCACTGTTGAATAAGTAATGGGGTTGCCACAGCACACATGCACTAACGGTGTAGATCAACAGAGTTCCTCAATGCACTTCAAACCCTCTGACTCTCCCAAGTACCCTTACAGCCCTTCCCAGGTGGAAGCATAGCTGCACAAAGTATTTTTTATGTAAAACACACATACATGCAACGTATCAGTGTAAATCATAAAGTGGCACTGCAAAATAGAAGAGCCCCCAGCACCCTCTTACTCTGGTAAAAAAGAGATGGAATACCAGGAGACTGGTACTGTGTGAAGTCTATTGGTGTGTCATTTTTTTACTTTTTATTTTTTACATCTCATCGCATAGTCACTCCTTAGTTTTACCATCCTCCAGAATTAATTAATGTAGTTTAAGCCTATACCTGCATTAGTTTTGATAATCTGATTATTTGCTTCACTGGTGATTTCAGTTATTCATATGCTCCATTGTAACATGAAGGATATATATATGCATGATGAAGTGTCTTGATCTCAGCTGACTCCCATGTTGCATCATTTTTATATTGAATCTATTGTTAAAGTCACTCTATATTCAGCTGCTGTTGGTTGGAGGATTTTCCAGGAGAACAAGTTCAGCTTCACAGGCTGTCTACTCCCAAAACATGTCCAATAGACGCTGATTTGAGAAGTGTGTTGTCAAAATGTCACATTGCAGCTAGAAATGTAAACATTAGCTGGTACTCTATCCAGGGTGGGAAAATAGCACCAGCCAAATGCTGGGAAAATATGAAAGTGGCAGGTAGATTTCAGACACAAAAAATAAAATTTACTCCTAAGTGGCAGGTGAATTTGAAAATGTATCTGTATATCAGTGGTGGGTAGATGTTCACATTTTAAACAGTTATAGTTAGTTTAGGATAAGCTTAAAGTTAGGAAAGTAAATGAACTGACTGTTCCCTCAATTTTGTCCCTTGATTTCTGAGTATATGGCAAAAATAAACAGTTTAATCAGGAGGAAAAGAGCTCTGGCACATCTCTGTCTCTCCTTCTTGCCCACTGTGCCACCCACATACTGCTTCATGTCTCTATTGCTCGGCTTCTTTTTGTTCAATGCAGTGTTGTGTAAAATGAACAACTTGGTAGAAATGCTTTCTTGCTTTTTGGGCTTGTTTTAAATAAGGGATTTTGCAATCCTCCAGTTTTTCCTGGCTACGTTTGGATTTTACAGTAATTAGAAGAAAACATGGAAGTTATTAGTTATTGTGCATGGGCCAACTGGGCGGATGGCTGTGCAAATTTTCTATCCCTGAAAAAAATCTGTCTTTCAATTCTTATCTGAATAGTGATAATCAATAGCGATGGCTCTGATGTATGCAAATAATTATCAAGGCAAAAAATGTCTCAGTAATCATTTTGTGGTGACATGTTACACATATAATGAATTATTCCATTATTTAAATTTCATCAACGGCAAGTAGATTTTTCACTTTAAATGTAAAACAGGTGTCAAATAATATAATGTTATACAGCTCAACCAATGATGCATTTGATTCCTGATATCACCATATAGTTGTATTTAAATAATATGACTTGTCAATCAGTGTCTAAAGATGAGTGCACATGTTGTATTTTAATGTATAAGCTGAATTGATGTATTAATTGTTGGGATGGAGTTATTAATAGACTTTTTGCATCAGCTTCCCTTTTGCAAAAACACAAAGTCAGTGTATTTTAGAAGATTTTAAAATGTGGCAAACTTCCAGAAACAATAAAGACCAGATGGTGCAAAGACATGTACATTTCTGAAAAAGGCATGTTGGTCACAACACTTCATAGATAATAATAGTAATAATGTGCAAAGTGGAAAGAGTGTGAGACAGGAGAAGGTATGAAAAGCCTCAGCCAACACAGGGTGAAAGTTATGTGCAGACTGTAATATTGCTGGTATGACTCAAAGCCATACATTATCTGTATTTTCTGTCCAAGCTTTTAGTATTCCTGGCCATCTCCTTCGTAGCTGTAAGTGGAGCTCTGTATGTGCCTGAAATGTTTTTGTATGCGCCTGAACACAAGCAGAAACATTGGAGGAGCTTATGTGATTTAGCTCATGACTGGGAAGGCTGCTGAGTTAGAAGAATATCATAGTAAAGGAAAGAAAACTGCTGTGCTATAGCACACAGCTTGACCCATAGCAGGGATTATTTATTGCTGTCTGCTGAAAAACTCATAACTCCTGTTTTAGTTATTTATTTTTATTTGTTAACATCAGGTCAAGGACTATGTTGCTGTATAGGCTGAGATCAGTCTATGTCTGTGAATGTTTTTTGGTATGATTAACTAACCTGAAAACAAGTGCATGGCAAATGTTTTTTCCCTTTTTTTCTTAGTTCTGATATAAAAGTTATATATATACAGGTTATAGAAATTTACAAGGCTTTCCAAACAATATCAGTGATACTGGTCTACAGCTTGGGTTGTTCCTTAATATAAAAATAAAATCTGATCAGTTTTGGGTATAACTAAATTAATTCATATATTAATGGTTGAATCACTTAGTTGATTTGTAGCAGCTCAAGCACAAAAATAGGGAAAAGATAAAGACTATTGATCTGTCCAAGTGTTTTTTTCTTCCAAGTATTTGTTTTACAGTCCCAAAGTCCAGTGCAGCAAACACTGGGCCCGATCTGCCAAACTAAAAAGATGAAAACTAAACAAAAATAAATAAAATAATAGAAGGAAACAATGGTATCTGAGTTAGGTGTTAAATAGTGATCTGGCCTCTTTCTGCCAGCAATGTCTGGTCTGATCTGCTCTCATAGGAGCTCTTCCTTATAAAAGAAGTAGCTTTAATAAGCAGGAACCTATAAAATTGCTCCGCTTATAAAAATCAATTCAATCATCTCACAGAGGTAGCTCATCTGTTTTTTAATAGTAAAATATTGTACATTATGAATGAACAAAAGTGCTTAAACATTCTCAAGAACACATAAAAGTTGCCCATTCATTCATGAACATTGCCCTGGAAATGCCTCAAACAAAGAAATCTGGATCACTTGAGTCTGGTTTAGCAGTGTGTGAGTCTAAAGAAGAGGTAGGTTGTATTAAGTGTAGAAAAAAGGCAACAGATCATTTTGTAGGCAAAGATGTTCTGATACATTTAAAAATCTGCACTGACCAGCAAACACATCATATATGTAGAGTTTACTTCAGAATTAGAGCAAAACATCATGCTTCTGTATGAAGATTCAGATTGTCTTTAAACTTGTGACACTATGGCACCTACAGTATCTCACCCACTCTGATTTATATTAACGCTGCCTAATAACATAGCAAGATAAGCCTATGGCACTTTATTATGAAAATAATGTATTACTGATCAGTTCTAGAAATGATCTGTCTTATTCTTGAGTTGTTGTGGTGTGTATGGTGTGTGTCCTTTATATGAATACAAACAGGCTGGTTGGGCTGATTTGTAGTTGTACGCAGGCTCTAGGCAGACCCTACCCCGCAGCCTACACAAGTGGCTTATGCCACTGTGAGCATTTATACTTGTGTGTTGGTGTGTCTGCATCACTATGCAATTACACAGCCAAAATGCTACTTGACAGTGGGGTTTCTATGCCACTGCGTTAAGTTTCTTCATGTAGTTAAAACAATTGCGACTGAAACTGAGCAGATCATGTTGGAGTTGGAGCTGATAAATGTTGCACAGCAGTTACTTCTACTGAAGTTACTGCAAGGACTGGACTCATAAAATCTGGATCGGTGAACATCATTTTCATAATATTAACATTGTTCAACTTAACTAAGGTGTCAGTTGACTGCAACATGTCACTGTCAGTACTAAAATAGGATTGAGGAACAAAGATTATCTAGAAAAGGTCCAACTCTGCTGTGTCATTAAGATACATCTTTTCATGCAGTACTGAAAGACTTTCAAACATCCAGCCTTTGAAATAAAAACCTCTTTAAGGGTCATTCCTCAGAAAGAGAACACCTCTCTATTATACACAAAACTTGGGGAAGAGGATTTTGTTCCTTGTTTTTCTGTTCTGTCCAGCTGTAATTTTGTTTTTAAATCTAAGTAATAAGATGTTTGTATTTAAGCATTCAGTGTATTTACTTGAGGACCACATGGGGCTGGAGACTTTGCCTGCATGCTTTCGTAGGAACATTTACATCTATATCAGAGTTAAATTGAAATGTTTTGCTAATTTTTAAGGAAACAACAGATGTAAGAGACAGAACAAGCCTTTACTTGGACAAGACCCAAAACTAATGTTGGTGGCCTCGACTCTCAAACGTACTTTTATTTTAACGCAACACTGAAAAACACTACATGAATGGAATAGCTTTTATTTGTTTTCAAAGATGCATCATCAATCTGTGTGTTCCCTCAGAATTTTCTAAGGAATAAGCACATATATAGATAGAGATACACGTAAAGAGATATTGACGTGTGCCATATCTTTGGCTTTTAGATCACACAATGAGTGTGTTTCAGTCAGCACAGGGAAGAAAGACGAGCGTGAACTCCAGCATTCTCTCCTGCTGTCAAAGAGAGGTGAAACACCGTCCAATGAGGATTTGAAGGAAACCCCTGCTTGTTTCCAAACTTGTTAAACACAGAGATGGTGTTAACATGCTTTGTTCCAGCACTACTGCACTACCCCCACCTCCCTCCCCCCGCACACACACGCACACACACACCCCTCCTCCACCACTACCATATCCAAACACTCCCCCTTTCGAAGTTGAGTAAACCTGCAGAGTAGCAGCGGAGGGAGCTTGGCCCTGATTTCAGTGCAGTGGAGGAGCCGGGGGGCCCAAGGGACACTCAGGTTACCAGCATCAAATCCTGCAGTATTAGCAGGGCACAGTGAAATAACAGCCTACCATCTGGAACCTATGTTAAAGCCATCCTAGCCTTGCAGCGTTCAATCACACTGACCTCAATTAAGTGTTATTTGTTCAGTATTTTTATTCACTTCTTCCTTTGCCTTCAGATCTCCCTGTCTGGCGTAGTAATTCATGCCCTAACGCACTGTGTCAGATCCACAGCAATGGATAGAGTTTAGGTTTTCTTACCAGGTCCTCTACTCTGTATGAGCTTTCCCATTAAACTTTAAGCAAGTCCATCTCATAAGAGGTTTCAAGAGTAACCACCTTAAGTGTGCGGGGATAAAGCTCGTCTTTGTGCTGGAGAGATGCTGCGTGGTATGCCGGGTTAAGAGTGGGTGTTTTTTGGTGAGGCTTCATGCCTATGACTCAATGAGGTCTTTCTTGACCCCACTTTCACAGGAGACAATGAGCACACGTGAGCAGGTCTTCCCTCTTTTGAACCTTGATCCTCATCGCTTTCTTTAGTCGTGAGGGAAATGTTTCTGTACTATATACAGTGCTGCCGGTGTGCTATGAGAACGTTTTTTAAGAACAGTTAAGATAAATACAGTTGATGTCTTTTGGACCACTAGTAAAAAAAAAGAAAGAAAAGAAAAATTGGTAGATGTAGACTTAATTAATAGAAAGATCAAATTTCCTTTCATTAACATTTTGTGAAGCGCTCATGATCTTTTCATTCCTCTGGTTGGACTATATTAACTTTTCCAAATCACAGTTTTATTTACTAGAGACTTGAAAAGAATCAAATGAGATTTGATTTGGACTTCATTTGAAAAAATGCAGTTAGTAAAGTTAAAAGCTGATTTTATGAATCTCTTCATAATTTGTATTTTTGTTGATTCATTTTATATATTTAATTGGTAATTGACTGCAATTTATTCTGACAGGATTTTTTTTCTACATACATTTGAGTTATTTGAATCAGACCAGACAGTGTTGTGGATTTGACTAAGAATCTATCTTTTCTACTCATGAACTTGGTATTTGTGTTTTGAAACATGACTTTGGACTGAAGCAAAGTTGGTCATTGCTCTGATGTGAATTTAAAACGTTGTTGTCCTGGGTACATTTTGAATGGTCTCAGCGGCTACATTAAGCCTGCAGTTACAGTATTACACTTTCAAAAAAGTCAATTTTAATGGCAGCTCCTTCCCACTTAACTCCTCACAAATTGGATGTGGTCTTGCATGGCAGTCTTCTTTCAGCAATGGTTGGATTCCTTACAAGGTACGCCGAGGTTGTGCAGCATGTTAACAGACATGCCCACAGGAATGCTTCCACCCACCCAGCTTCCATCCTCATCTTTTGATAATGCGAATGCGATTGTGAGCATTATCTCCTAATATATTGTTGTATATTATTGTGAATTTTCAGCATGTGGAGATACATTCTTGAACAAGTATTGAGTAACAAAAGTTGTTAGAACTGTGTTAGAAAAATGTCATGTAATGTCATATATCCTGAAAGTCAGAAAACGTTCAAAAAGAGTTAATGAAAAAGGAACAGTGTAAGAAAAAACAGAAAAAACAGTTGGTGAGAAACTGACATGGCTTGTATTTTTATTTTAATTCAGTAGTTCACATTTACAGTGAGTGATACTCACACCTGCTTTATCACTCTTTCTCTTTTTTTGTTACCTAACTGATCAGTCTAATTGGTATTTTAAATTTCATAGGAGGTTGAGTCAGAGACATGCAGTACCAAGAAAAGCAAGGAGTAGATAATTAGGACAAAGTAGGTGTTACTTAAATTGAGAGTTAAAGAGTTTTTTTTTTTAATTCTCACATAAATGAATAAAAAATAACATAGATAGCCTTTAGTCAGGTTTTACATGTTAAATTTTAAATTTCTTGAAATCAGAGAGAATTAACAAGAAACAGTTAGCAGAAAACACTAAACTACACATAATGTAACAGCAGCCTTGACTGACTGGTCTCTTCCCCTCTGTGCATGAAGCAAAGTCATAAATTAAATTTTCTACATTGCAGCAACCACCAACATCCTGCATAACTTCTCAGTAAGGTTTTATCATTCAGATTTCATAGTTTTATGCTTTTCAGGTTTCACTTATAAAAATTTCATTGTGGCTCCAGAGGTCTAGTTTCTTTTTGTTGCAGGCAAAATATGCAAAAAGTGGAAAAAAGAAAGATGAAGCTTAGGGGGAAGAATTGAAGCCACTATCCTAATGGCAGGGAGATAAAGCAGAGGGGATTACTGGTAGTGTAGTCCATACCGGTTTTAGCCCACAAGAAAATAGGTTTTTTAAACCTTAAATAGTCGCACGTGCTATGTTTTTTTTTATTTCATTTTTATTTATTTTTGCAAAGAGTGAATGTTAATTTTAACAGTGTCTATCACCTGCGCTGCAGACGAAGCTTGTCAGCGAAGTCCAAAAGAAATGAGAGACTCTATGAGCCTCTCTCTTATCTGTATTTACCTTTTGTGATAAGTGAGCGCTGGTCAAAAATTGCCTGGTGCCACGCTGTCAGCATGTCACAGTGCCGGTTGGGTGCCAAAGATGCCAAAGAGATACAGGCTGCACGACTGGCATTTTGAATCCTCTACTAAATATCCCCTGCTATCAGTGACAGGCATCAACAGGAGAGTATGCTTTTAACGGCCGTAGAGACACGTCTCGCAGGAATTCCTGAACAGGTGACACAGGGAGCTCTGCGGGTGGCTTCTGAGCATGCTGTCATTTCATAGTGCTTTCTGTTTGCCCAGATTTTCTGTCTGAGCACGAGGCATCCTAACTACTCCAACATGGATGACTTGTTAAAAATGTGTAAGTCAGTGGGCACAAAACCTCCATAAATCACAATGTTCTCACTACAAAGAATTTTCTAACTTAGAATGTGCATTTCACATTTCAAAAGTAGTCCTGAATGAAAACCCACCTATAGTACCTTCATTTTCAATACTTTTATAATAACTTTACAGCATCAAATTTCTCTCAGCATATGTTGTATACACCAAACAAGAATTTCCAGCTCTGAAAGCAGTTTACCCCTGTGTCCATTTGGTTAATAGATCCATTAAGCAGCATGGCGCGAGTGGAGTGCGGCTGCTGTGTGGAGCGCAGGATGACGTGTTAATTCTGGGTAATTTATTACCCTTGGTGTCGCTGGGCAAGGAGCTCCTGACAGATCCTGTCTCACTGGGATCGTCCTCAGCCAGGCTTCCATGGGCATCGCCTGCTTAGCAGTGACTCCAGCATGCGGTGCTCACATACGCTGATGCAAGTATGATGTAAAACCCTTAGTGCAGGAAAACAACAGTGAGGATGCACATAGTGTGGCATTATATCAGACTGGCAGTCTTTGAAGGTAGGAGGCTAAAAGCACACCTGTGGAGAGGGAGAGAGTAATCAAATTTCCCCCCAGTGTTATGGGCACTTGCTGGCTCTCATATGGTTTTTATTTATGGAAGTATCCTTTTCTGTCTAGGGCCGGGCCCTGATTAGATCATGGATGCTGATTGTGGCCTAGAGCTGTGGTGATCAATCCTAATTTACTTGGAGAATTAAATTTATATATAGGAGGATGCAGTGCCCTGCCCTGATAGATGAAAGGGCATTTCCCTTTTATGCATCAACAATCAAGATGACAGAAAAAAAAAACACAACACATATCTTTAATTTTGTTTTGTTCTGTGGTTTCATAACATGCAACATGGGGCTTTCACTGGGGAGTAAAAGCTGCATTAAAGACTGAAAGTAGATAAGCCGTAAAAAAAAAAAAAATGCACAGGCGTTCGTGCATAAGGTTTTTTACGAGCCTCAGCACCGTCTAATGTTCAGCCGTTGAGATCAGAGAGTGCAGACCTCTGGTGCCTTAGAGGCAGAGGAAGGGGATTGTGCAGGTCAACGCAAGTACTGCCAAGCTACCCGTCAGCCATTTCATGTCATAATCAGTTAGGGGCAAATCAGCATACACCAACTCTCAGTGCCCCAGGAAAATCCTCTCAGGATTCTTGTCTGCACTGTAGCACTGAAAGGATGGCATAATTAATTTGATTCTTTGTGCTCTACAAGAGGTCATATATTTTTTTTAAATGTGATGTTTTGCTGCTGTGTTTTCAGCTCTAGAAAACGAGCAGTGTGTTTACAGTAGGCCACTGCAGCAGCCACGCCTTCTAGACATAGCATCTTTACAGCCGGTGCTGTCATCCAGTCGATGATAAAGCTACAGAGTGATTAGCCCCACCCAGAGGCTGCTGAGATGGGAGATGTGGGAGGTGTGTGGTTGTCAAAGCAGGGTTTGCGGAGATGACTCAGTTAGGCACTTAGAGTAAGATCATTACCATGCAGGAACCCTCCGAATGGCTTTGCTGTGTGTGCTGATTTTTTACTGTTGATATTGAACAGCCGCTGGTTTTATTGTCTCTAACAACAGAGTTGTGCTTGCTGCTTGTCGTGCAGCAGGTTATCACATGGTTTTCATGTTCATATCTTCTCAAGCCCGCCATGTTCGCTGATTCATTTTGCAAAGCCCAGCTAAGATCCATATTATTGCTGTTGTGAGGAAACCTAGTTAGTCCAGTTTATGTGATTGATTGATGCTTTAACTTGAAACAAATACAGCGCTTCCCACTGTTTAGTAGTTTACATTTGATTGGGGTGGGGTTGATTATGTTGTATTCACTTTTATATATATACTGTATATAAATGTACAGTACTGTTTTTTCCTCCATCTTTGTTCAGTTTAAAATTTAAATAAAATTATATTTCATTGTGAACTCAACAGCTACTAAGATAATAGCTATATATGATGTGATATTTTACACTGAATTGCCAAATGTCTCCAGCAAGGATATATGAGAAAAGGAAAGTTTAAAGGAAATTACTAGCTCTCTCCTGACGTAGGAACTCATGCCGATGATATTGGTGACTGGTGATTGGAAGACCTTACTAACTCTGTGATATTTGCTGTGCACTTCATAACCCCGGGCATGCACAAGTTACTAATCACGAGGAAATCTCAGGACCCCCATTGTGAGTGGATTGTAATTAGTATCCAGCAGTATGACTGTACTGTCTCACAGTCTCTTTGAGGGGCAGTTCTTCCACTCAATGCCGCTCCTTGACAGCAACACAGTGGACATTTATTGGACTTGTCTTCAGAACCTGGTCTACAGGGAACGAAGCAGAGGGCTGGGTTTCCACCAGGCAGCTTGATGGTGGGATCCATAAAAGTGTCAAATCTGTGTATTAAGTGATCTGATTACTAGTGGAAAGCTCTAAATACAGGTGTTACTGCACCTGCAACGCCTTAAGGACACATTCAATTTTGGAGACACTTTTGGGGGGATGCATTTGACAGCCTGTTGTATGTTGTGTGCTGTGAATGCTGACTGTAGTCTGGCCTCCAAAAAATGAAAGTGATTTACATGGTTATTTGCATATTGGGCAGGGAAGTGAAATCCAAACACAAGTGGTCACTTGAGACACATTTGAGACAAATTCCGATGCCATGAGTCAACTGAAATCTGGCACGACTCAGTGGAGACAGTCTGAATTTTCTGTACTGTATCTGTTTGATCTGGTGAAGCTTTTTCAGTTTTTCTTCCACATCTTTGCTCTTTATTGCATGTTCTCCTTGAAATCATGTGTGCAGGACAGTGATTGACAACCATCTCTATTTGGATTATTTCATGATATCTTTCTTTGAACAGCTGCATGTTTACTAAATGTTAAGTATTAAATAAATCATTTATTTTAATAGAATTTGTGGAATTTTACACTTGCATCACTGCGTTACACCACTAAACATTATTTACGCACCATGTTTGCATCCAATAAACTGCAGGATCATTAGTGGCATGAAGGTGTGATAACATCAGTGACTCATTTTGTAAATATTCGATTTTCCAAGAAACTGCAGACATTTCATTTCACTATTTGAACACAATGTCAATACCATGGGAGTCACCTGCTTTCATTTCTGTACCTTTAGTACTCTTCAGAGTCTTTTAAATTACCTAGGCAGCTTACTCTCAGGGTTGAATGGAAAACTAATAAAGTGCTGGGGAAAAAAACAATAAACATTAGCTTTCACCTCATTTTGCATCCTCTGTTAAGTGGTGATACCAATTGCATGAATACTTGCAAAGCCAATACAAAACAGGTCTGTACAGTACGACCAGTTATTTTAGATCAAAGCAAGTGACATTGGATAAAGCCGTTGCTACATTAAGCAGTCGAAAGGTAAATTACTTTTTTTGAGTTGTTAAGCCAAATGGAAGTGGCAATATGACATTCAAATACAATGTGCATAAAAAACATAGGAATCACAAATGAATTTTTTTAATGCTTTAAGCAGCAAATTCTATTCCCCTCCATTTTATTTTGGGTCATGGCTGATAGAAGCAGAAATCTCAAAACCTAGTATATGAAATGGATGCATTTACATTACATTGCAGTGAGAAAATGTTTTTTGCAATTCTGGTAAACCAACCCTTGAAGCTTGGGAACAGTACATAAAATATTATTGTTTAAAGCATCATTTATTTGCAGCATTTCGTTTCCTTAGACCTTCCTCGGGCTACAGCTGCAAAGTTTGACAGTAGCAAGTTTACAGTAAGTTGTTTATTGCTTAGCTGGTATAAGATTTGGTTTCACTGCAGGCCAAACTATAAATCAAACTCAGGTCTAGCCTCTGCAGAATAATGAGCATTAATCGTAGACTAATGAGAGACAGGTCACCACCAGGTCGACCTCTGCACCCACCAGCCATGCTCTGGAACAGAAGCACTTCAGCCGAGTGGAGAGGTCCTCTTTTAAACCTGCATGAATTTCAAATGTATTTCTTGTCTCAGTTTCTCAGTGAACCTTATGAGTGCACATTACCTTTTTCCTTTAATTCAGTTTAGGGTATGTAACTTTGGATCATTCCTCACATGCTGACCTTTTCTCCACCTATACTGCAGTGGCAATCCAGCAAAACACACAAATGTATTTTGTTGTTGTTTAGCAGCAGTATTGATAACAGATAAGTGGTCTTTTCATCCTGACGTAGCATTGCCAACATGTATCTGTATTGGGCCAAAGTCAGGGCCGTACGTCAATGCAAAAAGTGAATAAATAGACTGCTTCTCCCTGTTATTTACCAGGCTGGTTAAAAGGTATTATTCCATTGCCTGCTCCCTCCGTCAGGACTAAACCTTGAATTGCTGAGAGTGATTAGTAGCAGGGAGCGTGCTGCAGCAGCGGTCCCAGGCTACTTTTGTTTATGTTAAGGCTTTTACGCATTCTGTTTTATTCCCTGGCGGGGCTCGCTTTTGATCCCGGAAGGAGGCGGCTGCTGAGATGCCCCCGTCCACTGTGCCCCCTCCCCTCCCCAGCCGGCATTAGCGCTACAGAATTGAGATCTGTTTGGCAAGCCTTTCAGCCCCCCATCCCATCTACCCAAGTCTTTTTTCCTCTATTGAAAACACACCTTTCTGTTGACCGAGGAGGCTTTTTCTATAGAGCCCAGGCATGTGAAAGATTTCCAGAATAGACTTAAGTGGTGCCTGTATGGAGCTTTCCTTGCTCTCAATGGACCCTGTAGACAATGTTCTTGATATCTGCCCAAATTTCCTCTCTGTTGCACTACAGGCTGCTTTTGTGTATATGTTTGTCTGCAGTGTTGTGAGCTAACTGTCACTAATCCCTTGACTACGTGACAAGTTTAAATAATAAAAAAATTAAAATGAACAGAAAATATATTTTAAAAAGTTGTTGATATTTATATGCCTAACAATGGTAAATATACTATTGTTAGTTTGGTCTCCCTGAACTGAAAAGCTATAGTCCTCCAACAGTATGTAGCTCATTCACCGTATATCAGCAGTCATTTGTCTAAAAATGTCATCACTAATCAGTAACACATTATGTCTCAATCTTGGTGCTAGTAATAAGTAATAATAGTTAGTAATTAAGTGATTTCACAGACAAGTAATCTGTAATCATTTTATATTATACTCCAAGGGATTTGCCAAACATTGTGCACGTGTGTTACTTTTATTCTCTGTGTTGCCGAAGAATGTTAGTTACCATTTTACTTGGATTGTGCATGGAAAACCTATGGCATGTAAATAGCAGCAAGGTTAATCATCATGGAAAACAGGGTTGTGTGCAGAGTGAAGGCTAGATTTATATGCAGCAGCACTGAATAGCAATTCTCAGCACACTGCTAATTGTTTGATGGATAGTACAGAGCCATTTGCATTAATATTGTACCCCAAACGCCTCCCACGTATTTAGATCCCATATTTAACTAACGCCTGACACTGGAGCAATGGTCGCAATGATCTGCCCGGCAAAAACCTCAACAAGTATTTTAACAGGGGCTTCTGTAGCCCGCCGTTCACACTGCAGGAGGTTTGTTTTATGGGTTGGTTTGACAGATTTTGTGCAGTGTAAGAGGCTACCCTCACATCAAGGAACTCCTCTGAAGCTACAAAGTTTTCACCCTGTTAGAATTTGTACGGCTTTGGAGTTGTCTACTTTAGCTTTACCTAGTTTTGGGGAGTTAAGAAGTGCTGATTATCTCAAATTAATTCAACACAATCAGAAAAATATCAACCCCAGTTTTGGGCAGGGGTACACATGGATGGACTCCTAACCTTGAGTTTAGGACTGTGACTCAAAATAAACATCATACTATAGACTGCATTTTGAGTTTTATTCTTGTAAATCCTTTGAGTGTGTGTTTAAGAGCATTGCCACCGGTGAACTGGAGGCAAGCATATATCTATAGTGACAGAGATGCATTGATGATACATTAACACAAAATAGGGAAATAATGTTCTGGGTTGAAAGTACCAGAGCCCTTTAACAGATGGACATATCTGACCAGCCTGTGTTAAATTGTTTTATTTCTTTATCCAAATGGTACTTAAGTGTGTACATGTTTGATGGTTGAGGAGGTTACTTTCCTTCCGACACTGGCAGCACTTTAACGTTTTTTCACTGCAGCAGCATAAGCTCTACCTTCTGTCCGGTTTATTAAAACGGCTTCAATCTTTGATCATAGGCGGTTTAAATTGTACACACAGCATGAAAAATGAACTGTCAATACTAGACAGACGATATGCCTATACTGATCATACGCTATCATTCACTTCTTCACACATAGGCTGTTTCCAAGGTTTTTAAGCACTTTAGGACAATATTTCTTTTGTTGATTGACTTTATTCATAATGTTTTAGTTTGCACATATATATATATTTCAACACAAAGAAGGATCTTATGCCATACTGTATGTGATGATTTCAATTGACATTTGTTCATCGCTCCCTGCAACACTTTCCCTGCAGAAACACATTGTTACTCTGCTTACAGCCACTATACATTTGCTTTACACCCACAGACAACCCTGACTTTACCCTGGCCAACTGTAGACAATGCAATTGAAAAATGTAGAGTGTGCAATAGTTTTAAAGGGGAAAACAGACCATCCATCATTTCTTTTGTCTATCCAGAGAGACCTCAATTGATTTTGGATCATTGCATAGATATGCAGTTAGCTTCTTTTTGGCACTGTTCAAGCTCTGCAGCTCAGGCTTTAGAGGAACATTGTCTTTGAAATAAAAGCATGTGATTGTTATCTTAGTTTCAGAAGTTTCAATCCATGGCAGTCATTTTTCTCTGGTCTTTGTAAATAACTTTTCTAACTGAGTCTTTGTGAATGTGCCCTCATTAACCTTCTCCTTCAGTGTTTCAAGCTACTTTCAATCCCTTGCGTCTTAATATAAGATGATTATAATACATTAAAAATAGCCCTCTCATCACTTCTTACTAATTTTTCATACTAAGTGTGGAGATATCTTGGTTAAAGAAAACCTTCTGTTTATTATCGTCACGTACTATTACATTAAAATAACACAACAGTGGCATTTTCTTTGTTTTGGCTTCTTCTCCCAGGATTTAGACCTAGACAGATGAACAAGTACAACAGCTTTGCTCTCTGGCGCTGAAGCACAATGACAATGCCAGATGTAGCCTATTTATGAAGAACAGCGCTGTTTAGTTTTACAGTATGTTTTGTGTGAAAATTCTGACAGCTGCACTCCAAGTGGATACGTTTCCAGGACTTTCATTTGCATCCCATATCATCTGTCATCGTGTTTGGCCTGTTGCTTTTTTGAAAAACTCCTCTGGGTTTCCCATGGCCTCAAAGGTACATCTCATTGCATACCAGCCGATTAATAATGAGGAGGAAGGGCTGTACAGAAGAGAGATGGCCAAAGCACTGAGCCCGGCTCTTTGGAAACAAAAACAATGCACTTTACAGAACATTCTTGAAACTTTAGAAAGCTGCTTGTTCTCTGCTCTCTCACATTTGCATAGCATCAAGGATCTTGAGTAAAAAAAGGTAAAAAATTAGCAACCCATACAAGCTGCATCTGAAATCTTGGGAGCAGTTGAAGTGCTCTTGCGGCTGCAGAGTGGGAGCGTTTTCTTCCCCCCATGTGGCAGAGGTCCTGGTATTGAGGCCCAGAGTCATTAATCACCAGGATCTTTTCAGCTGTCAATACATACAAAAAGAAACCCCCAAACCCAACAATGGTGTCTTCAATAAACCGTTTTTTTGGGGGGCGGGGGTAAATATAGTTCACTGGGGATTATTGTTTACTGCTCTGTCCGGCACAAATCTCATACAGTATTCATAAAGAGCTTATCTTGTGAAAAAATCCTTGTCTGAACAACAAAGGCATATTGTCAGTAAAAACTCCCAAGATTTACCAGGAGTAGTTTTTATCTCTTTTTCAAAGAGCTGTGTTCTTTTATCCACTGACTTGGATCCCATTTTTGCTTATAGTAAAATACATTTTAAAGTGTGTGGGCAAGTATTATACAAGTAGAATCCTGCAGCATGAATGATTAGGTTTTCAGCTCGTGATATATAATCATGGATATGTCATCATGACACAGCAGTTGGAAGAACCAGGAAAATATATTATATTGCTGAAATATCTGGCTCACTAATTCCTTCAGAATTATCAGTAATTGAGTTTCAAAGTAAACAGTGACCAAGCCTTTAATCAAGTTTATATCCACATTGACATTTGTTAATCCAACTCAATATTTTGAAACAATGTGGCTGCTTAGAGCTGTTTGAAAGGTATCCCCAGTTTTTTTTTCTCTTTTTTGTTGTCTGTTTTACCTTTTTAGGTAGGTAAAGAGCAAAACCAAAAACAGATATGTCTGAATATATTAGAATCAATTTAAAGCATGTGTTTTTTTTGTTTTTTTTTACTTCAATATTTTGTCCTTCAAGGCAAGAAAATAAAATGTGGCTGAATGCTAAAATTCCCTGTCTCTATTGATCATATACTCTGTGTGCTGTTTGACAGTCTGGGTTTTATGCTTCAGATTTTAATCATCTCTGCTGGTTCAGTGTAGTCCTAGATCTGTTCGGCTCCTCAGTTTTTCAACTGGTGATGATTTGTAACTCATAAACAAGACAATTCATGGAAGGACACCTGCCACTTTTACAGATGCTGGAGGCCCAGCATTTCTATATGGCACATAAAATAGAATATTTGTGGGAGACTTGCACCGTAAACTTTATAGGTGCAAGATTTGTTGTGCCATATTTTATTAAATCTAATCCTGGTGGTTCTTCATGCCCTCCCTGTGTGTGCTGAGCCATGCATACACTGCTGTTTGGAAATATGCATTTGCATTTTATGATTTCCATACTTGCTTGGTTAAGTTTGTGAGTGTGTGTGTGTGTGTGTTATAGTTGTGTTATGTGGATAGTTTCAGTGATTTCTACTTTTAAATGATCAACTGTGGTTGTTTTATTTAAGATTACCCCTCTTAAAATAATACTTAATCATGGTTGCAAGTGATTATATGTTTGATGATGATTTATTATGAAAGGGTTACCTTTAATAATCAACACTGCTGTCAAAGGTATCTATTTATACATCAAGCATCCTCCATTTTTTATTTTTTCTTCTACAGAATCACTCAAACTAAACTGGCATTGCGACCCACATTTGATGCTGAAAATAGTGTGGAGGCAGCCATGGAAGTGAAGGAACGCAGACCCTACCGCTCACTCACTGCCCGGCAGGACACAGAGCGCCGTTACACCAGCTCCTCAGCAGACAGCGAGGATGGCAAACCCAACCCCAAATCCTACAGCTCCAGCGAAACACTCAAGGCCTTCGACCATGACTCAAGGATGGCCTACGGGAGCCGTGTCAAGGAAATGGTTCATCACGAAGTGGACGAGTTCAGCCGGCAAGGTTAGCCTGATCCAATATTAGAAATACTGTGCTATTATGTCTACAGAAGTGATTGTCATTGAGTATGGTTAGTCTATTAGTATATTACTAGTGCATAATGACATGAGAATGCAGGTATTAGGTTAAGGGCACATTACTGGCTGGTCTCAATATATGCATCATTGCTTTTTAATGAGGAGTCTGTCTGTGGTTCACATTCAGTCGCTGTAGAGGTCACTTCGCATTGTTTGACTATTAACAGAGTTGGCCAAGGATTGAATTTACCACGCCAGTGTTAAAAACTGCATGGAAGACATGCATACCTTTATCTGTTTGTTTAAATATATATTATTAATCATTCAAAGTTCAATCAGATGTAATGGCACTGTCAAGGTGGCCAAAAATAAATTTTTAATCATAATGGCACAGGCCATGTCGCTTAGGTGGTGCACTGAAGGGAAGAAGCAACAACCTTGTGCGTCTTTGATATACCATATTTAGTTATTTGTCATTTTCAGCAGTCACAGTATCTAGTGAGATTCCCAAGCCAAGGACTGCTTTACAAGTCTCCTGACAGATTACCTTGGTAGAGAATTTCGGAAAGAAAAAAATTTAAGGACAGATGTCTCAGTTTTTAAATACAACATTTTAAGATGTAAAAGCTGTGAATTTGGCATTTGAAAACTGCAGTTGTTTATGAACAAAAGACAAAAACTAATGCAAAACATCAATTGTATGTACTTTAAAGCTGCAATGTGTGGGATTTGAAGATTTAGGCGGCGACTCGTGGTAGGAACAAAACACATATCCGACATTGGGAATGTGGTGAAAGCAACACATTGAAAGATGCTGTAATCACAAAACAAATGTTGTACATAGGGGCTTTAAATAATAAAAGTACCTGCGTCCTCATGTAACTCCACAACCATTGCTTGTGAAACTTTTGCTTTTAAATGATTACTGCACCTCTCAAGGCCGGGATATTGCTGTCATCTTTTTCTGCAATGACTACAGTTCATTATGTTAAGTGATGCAGTTAGTGGCAGATTTAATCACCAGAGCTTTGTATTTATTGGCTTGCTGTAGGGGCAGACTTTTCCCTTCGAAACCTTGGCTTTGGAGAGGCCCTCCCATCCCACGTAGCCACGTACAGGACTGACCTGGGGATGCCACACCGCGACTACTCAGTCAGTGTGGGCTCAGATGCTGACACAGAGACAGACGGCATCATGTCGCCGGAGCATGCGGTCAGATTATGGGGCCGCAGCAACACCAAGTCAGGCCGCAGCTCGTGCCTCTCGAGCCGGGCAAACTCCAATCTAACTCTCACTGACACTGAACACGAGAACACAGAAAACGGTAGGGCACTTTTCTCTTTTACTTTTCTCTGCCAGTCCTTATCAGGCAAACCGATTTTAAACTGTGGATTTGATTTTGATGTTGAAATGGAATAGATTTGTGTTTATTTCTTGAAGCATGTTCCTGTACACTGAAGCAGAATGACATGATGTATCTTCGAGACAACAAAAAAAACACGCAAGACTGTTCTGCATGGTAGAGTCTAAGACTGAAAGATTATTACAGTATGTTGATTTGGATTTGCTTAGTTTTTGACAATGCTCAACTGGAATCCATACAACCACAAGATGAGTTGCATCTTTACTCTCTTTGTAAATGTCTTGGTACATTTTGATACACCGGAACCTTTTCAGTTTGACCATATCTTGACATTTTTATTAAGCTTTTTAAATTGCTATTTGCATTTTCTTCAGAATTTGGCTAAAGACCAATATTTATCATTTGACTTCCAGTGCAGCCAGATGTTTGGCATACCATTAACTCTGCTATTCATCATTCCCATATCATTTTATTCTTGCTTTCTTCTTTTTGATGCATTGTGTGAATCACTACATATGTGTGGACTTTATTATTGTCTGGCAGGTTTCTTGGTGAAATCAGTGCCAGTAAAGTCGGAAGCCATATATATTGAATTCATCTTTACAGTATGTGGCTTGGTATTTCCCCCAAGGGCCAGGTGAGCCTGTGTGCTTATTGAGAAGGTCACTTGAGCTCAGGGAATATGTAACAATGAGCCATGTCAAGTGCCGGAAAATGCCAGAAGATGATAGCAGTTCTGCTGAAGATACTCTTATTCAAATTGTGCATTAGTGTGCTATAAAGTCACAAGATTACAGAATTCTGTTTGGAAGCAGAAATGTCATTTGGATACTCAGCTCAGTCCCTCGTCCCTGTGGTTATTTGTCGGTAAACTCAGTTACAACGTAGTAATTGCTTGGATAGAGTATACAGTGAAAGAAAAGGCTCTTGTAGTAAATCCATTGCAGTGTACAGGCAGTACCTGACAGACAGGTTTCTTTTACCCTCATTGCCCTTTTGTGTCTATATTGCCTACTCCTTTCTGCATTTGTTTACCTGAGTTTCTGCCAAAATGGATTCTTTTCCAGTTTCTTTCGGAAACAGAGGTGCTATGTGGTTAAATTCAAGTTCTGTTTCGCATTATGCAAAGTTAAACACAAACCTAAATCATGCATATTAACTGGCAGATTTATGATACTGTTCCCAGGATACTTCAGAGATAGAGGAACTCATCAAGGGCCTAGCGGCAAAATTCTAATTGCCCCTGCACAGCCTTGCAGAGAACCTTGTGAATAGTTTTGCATTTCAGAGTGTGTCACATTATGTATTAGCTTCTTATTATAACTGACAGAAATGACTCTTGGAAGTGGAATCCATTTGCCCGAATGACTCAGGGATAGAACGTGGCATCCCTCTGCTTGATCATCTGAGATGCCAGGGGACTTGAATTTGGCTGTATTGTACATAATTAAAGAGAATCTGCTTGGATGGCTGTTTAGGGGTTGGTATGCTGGAATATATTCAGAGCACCCATAGCTGCAGCATCATGCTGCATCTGTGAGACCCAATCGAGATTCTAAGTAGCTTTTTATTCAACTCACCCAAGCAGAAAGAGCACTTGTATTCAGCATTTAATTCAGTAATGCCTGATAACATACAATTTATATATGGCAAGTTAATTAAAATCCATCGAGCAGGCCTGCTTGTGTGTGCTTTAATCTCTTTAAATCAACAAACCATTTACTCTGCTTTAATGTATTCAAGCCGCTGGGCAGTTTTCCCCCTCTTCACATGTGACTTACTTGACCCTGGTTTTAATGCATGCAAATAAGCGATAGCAATTTTTGGAACAATTTTCATGATGCTCAAGTGATTCTGAGGCATCCCATACATACTGTGAATAAAAAACCCCTTGCTGATAATGATTTGCTATTCTAAGATTAATTCTAAATGTAATGTGATGAGACAATTAGTTGCTACCTTTATTATTTTTCTAACCTACTACATGATAGGTAAACAATTAACAATTCAAAACAGAAGTTGCACAAGCAGTGTATCACTATAGACTACTAGATATACACTGTATATACACTTTCAATCGCTGGCATTTTATACTTGAGTATTGGATAAGGAAATATGTCCAGCACTGATTGTTAATGCGAGTATGTGTGTCGGCATGTGTACATGGTTGACTACATGCCTTCCATGTGCCAGTGTATAGGTTGGTTAGCATTTAAAGTACATTCATGCAGTGCTTACAGGTATGTGAGTGTCTCCTACCCAGCATGCCTCTCGTCCCTAGGGAGCCCCTTGAGGACACTTCCAGCAGCTAGTGACTGCTGAGTCACTGCACACCCTACAGAGGCTGAACAGCGAGGATGCCAGCCCAACCTGCTGGGTTCGGGAGAGGGCTGCTGTTCTTGGGTTTTAGCTCATTGAAGCTTATCCAGATGTGTGCTCTAATCCCAACTTTCCCCCACTGTCATGGCTAGACTATTACATTTCTGTAACCATGAGAACCAGCAGTGGAGATAGCCACAAAAGCCTGCTGAGGGACTGTTGTTATTCATGTGTTCCGTAACCTGCGGAGAAAATATTTCGACTGAGGCCTACACAGTTCCTGTTGATAGAAAAGGCTTGTGTGACCGACACTGGTATTTTTCTGCGGACAAAATGTAATTAGTTCCAGTGGGTGGTTAGTTGTGTACTGATTTTGCTTTCCCTTACTACATCCTCCTGTGAGATCTATCTATCTATCTATATATATATATATCTATATATCTATATATTTATCTATCTATCTATATATATATATATATATATATATATATACACACACACGTATGGCCAAGCATACAAATGTACAAATACATTACATTGTAGTATTGTTCATAGCAGAACTGTTTTTTTTAAATATTGTTTTTTTTTAAAGTATATTTTAAGTAGTAGTATGTGTGATATTTAGTTTTTTATTATTGCTCATTACTGAAATCCTGGTAGCTGTAGGCACCGCTTCAAGGCAAAGCCTCTAGGAACTCCAGTGAAATATTCTTGTGAAAGAACCTTTCAGCTACATTTTTAATTTTCTGCAGTATACAAGCAACTAGTGGATATTTCTGTTGAAATCTCCACACAATTCTGAAATCACCAAATCAACTCAGATTTTTTGTCAAATTCATTAGAATTTTATTAGAACACAGCCTTGACTGTTGGTTGTGTTTTAGCACCAACATCATCATTATACAGTACTCATTTTGGTAGCGGTACTACTACTACCAATGACAGTATTATTATTAAACTGAAAACAACAAGTAATGCAAAGTTAGCAGTCTTGATGGCAGACGTTACCTTTGCAACCATCACAACAGAAATGTATAAGTGAACACAGCAAGTAAGTGGACCCAGATCCACCTGTGCTTTTGAAGAATTTAATAAAATCTTAAGCCTGATTCAGAAATTCCCAAAGGTATCCAGAGAAATGATGATGCAAGATTGGTGGGATATATTCTTGTTTTTAGTGCCAGTTGAATCTTTGGCTGCTGCACTTTGGATGAGCTGGAGAGTGGGTTCACAGTAATGTAAAGGGAATTGCATTAAAGTACACTGGGTGTAATGAACATACAAAGGACAATTTACAATTTTGTTTTGAGGGGAAGACAAAATTGATCTTGGAAATTCAAGCCTGTCTGTAGAAAACATAATGTTATGAGTATTATCAAAAATATATTAGTACTGTGTTATTTATTTTGCAGTAGACTCCATGAGTAGTTTGAAATATTCTGTTTGTCCATATTTTTTCTGTTTCACATAGCCATGTCTTTATCACATCAAGCAAGTATGGAAACAACACACTTTTGAGGCTCCCCCACTGACTATTGATTTGAAGTTGCGAGAAAAAACGGGGCTTGAAGATGAAAGATGGTAGGGTTTCTTAATTCAATTTGGTTTTTTGTTCTGCATGATTACATACCAGTCATTAATCAGCATTTTTACCTCCAAAGCACATAGTGGTTAATGTGCTGACGTGATCACGCTTGTAGCTGTGGTGGGAGCAGTATTTATTGATGTTGAGTTGTCAGATGAAAAGTGGCCAATCTTTTCATGTGGATTTACCATGTACAGCCTATTTTATGCATTTCCATACAGATTTGTTTACAGCTTTTGAGATGAGATTTTTTTTTCTGCCTTACTGCTCATAGCCTTACATTTTCATATTGAGATATAAAGTGCCTTACAGTTTGTATTATGTTAATGAAGCTGGTCTGCTTAGCACACTGAGTAACTACTTGTATCAATACTCTTTAATATTCTGCAGTAACTACTTCTTCCTCTTATTCTTCTCCGGCTTCTTATTTTTTCCCAATCTTAGTTTTAACTAAGATTTAAAAAGATCTAAAACTCTGGTATAGAAATACAGAGAGACTTACTTGGTGATGAGAGGCTTAATCAGCATTGTGTGAACTCGTTTGGTGAGGGCTTAAATTTAACGTTAATTTATATTTTAAAAATCCCGCACTACAGCTTTAGCTGGTGACCACATTAACCACAGTCTTTTTTAGCTATTAACTTGCCCAACTAAACTCATATCATAATATTATATATGTTAACTCACGTTAAGTATTTTGTAATTAATTAATCAAAGTAAACAAGTTTATTTCACAGCCTTAAAAAAAGATATATATATATATATAATGATATAATAATAAATATATACTGAAATACTGCTGATGGCCGTGCCCTCCTGAGGTGAATAAGCTAATTTTTTTGATGCACACTCCACATTTAAGACGTGTTTTATCTTTGAACTGATTCCCCGGAGCTTTGCCACCGTTTGGAGCCTGTGGGGTGAATAAAATCAGACTTCCAATTAGACAAGACGTTTTCTGTATTACAGGCCTGGATTCATTAGGGCATGTTTTACAGCAATGTGGTAGGACCACAGAGATGGGGTTTCTTATTGTGACCTTGGAGTAGTAGTGGCATATTTGTGTACACACGCACACACACACACACACACACACACACACACACACACACACACACAACACATACACATAAAAAGGCCCAGTTGCAGAGCAAATAAGAGAATAGACAATTTTTACATGAATACTTGGACAGGAACATCGATTAACATATGTGAGAGCAGTAATGTTATCAGGTCTCCCTGAAATAAAAGTGACAAAAATTCCATATCCGTGCAGAACAACAAGCATGTTATTACTCTTTTTATTTTAATGACATATTTAATATGATCATTAAAGCCTTTCTTGTTTTAATCTTCATTGTTTTTATACAGTAGCATTTAATGATTAACATAAAACTGCTTTATGTGATGGTCCTAGTTTAGTAAATGAATTAATCATTTATAATCATATGACATGAAAATTACTGTTTATCTCAGTGGACTGTAAGAACATTGAAATTGAAAATTCAAAATAACATATTTTGAGAGTTATGGCTTTCCTTGAATTGTTTTAACAGACTCTATGGAGTCTTTACCTTGTATCACTGCCCTGCAGGGTTTTACTATTGATCACAGTCCTTGAAATTTTCTGTGTGCTACAGAATGTTGTGTAAGATCAGTCATATTTAATGTCAGTACTTAGAGCAACTAAACCTCAATCTGCTTCTATCTACTGGACATGTTCTACGTAGCAAAACTGGAAAAATAACAAAGCAAGAAAGGCTTAAATAGGTCATTTTTATACAAACAACTCACATGTCTTTATGTAACAACAGAAGTAACATAAAAATGAATATCATTACTTATTAGCTGTAAAAAAGCTTTCATTTAACTATTCTCATTTTTGTAAATTTCCTTAATGTAAGTTTAAAACATGGGTTTCATTTTTATATGTCATTTTTGTCATAGCCAGTTTAATTTATTTTACTGTCTTACTTTCCATAAGAAATAACTCTCATATCTCAGGGATATCACACTGCTGGTTAACAAGTCGCAAGCTTGTTCAAAGAGTCAGGATCAAAGAAAGTAACAGTAAGAGCTATTTATACAGACAATAATTGGCTCTCTTTGACAGACTTTTATTCCTTTTTTTTTCTCTCAAATTTGTATTTTCTGACAATTATGGATATAATACAACACAATAACACCATTTATACAGTTGGGATTGGTAATCATATCACTTTTCCTGTAGTGGCAAATATAATAGCTTTTGTAAAACACTAGTATTTTAATGCATTGTTGCCTTTTGGCATCTATAATGGAGACAGAGACTGTGATCCTTTGCTGTAGGGGACAGTGTTTTCTGTAATATTGGGATCTGTAATTTCCCTGAATCTACATCGAGCACAACTTGGAAGCTTGTTCTAAAACAGTCACAGGCGTCGTAGCAGCAGAATATCAGGCAAAATGAGGCTTCAAAGAAATCACTGGTGGTTTCCCAGCTCACAGCCGTGGTTATTTCCACCCCCAGTATTTCTTGTGAAGTTATTTATTTGTTTACTTTTTTGGCAGAGTCTCCGCTCAGATCATGGATTAGAAGAGATATTCTCTGGCTCATTTGCAGGCTAATTTGCTGGGTTTTAGAGGCCCTTGTGGACAGTTTTGGTCTGTTATCTGTGGAGTTGCATGCCCGCTCCCTGCCAGTGCCTCTGACAGTCTAAACCAACAGCACATCAGGGCCCATCTTACCACCAAGGCTCAGGGGCCTCACTGCGGCTCAAGGCACGACATGGAGCAGGATGAGCCGTCCTCCATGGAGGATCATCCTAACCCTGTCTCACAACTTCTGTCCCTGTCTTAGCAATATCCATTCTACATACAGTCAATTATCTATGCTCGAGTTATATTTATGTTAGTTTCAGGAAATACTCTCCCCGCTTAAAATGGGATAAAAAATAGCAAGGCACTGATTTAATATTCTGGGTCTGTATCAGCGCATACACTGACCTTATTAAACGGATCAGGTATCGGCCAGATTCAACCAATCCACATTAAATAGTTGTCATTTTTGTTATATAATTGGAAAAAAATAATTTTACAGACTTTCTACAATTGTAAAACTTTCACGGACCTGAAACAAACATTGATGCATTAAAATATCATCACGTGAGTTACGAAGCATTGCTGTATGTAGTTGAGAGTCCAATCATTTCGACCCACCGAGGTAAACATAATTTTAATTTAAAAGGCAGAAATAGCAGTGGTATCACATCAGTACTATATTTGCCTGGACCCTAGCCACAAATAGTGTTATTGGTCCCCTAGACGCAAGCCACACTATCCATGAAATGTTAGTTGTATTCTTTCCCTCATACCTTATTCTATTAAGCATACATTACAAAAAAGTATCCTATTTTATCTTAATTATCTTATCTTACCCAACTGATTTATGTTTTTAACATTGTACATACCAGTCTCCTGAAATAAAATTTCAGAAAGCTCTGAACGACCAGTTATATGTAGTGAAAGCAATTAGTGGTTGTTATTGAGGCTGAGGAAGCAGAGATCATAACGTGCTGTTGCCCTAGTATGAGATGGAAATAATTAAACATCCATGCTGAGATTTCTCTCATTAGTGGTCACCTCTGATATGTATAAGTCTCTGATACAAATCCAGGTACCGAACTTTCTGTGTTGCTTGAGTTACAAAAGAATCATCAGTGAACACCAGACCTTGTAATGCAAATGTTTAAACTTTTCTGTCACTTTGACATCCAAAACCGGATAATGTTTATTTGGTTTAAGGTTGAAACATACATAAATGCATGTAAGATTTTAAAAAATCCAATATTTTATATCATGCTTGTACATTATCTTCATTTGTTTTATATCCATGTGCAGAATATTTAAAACCAAATAAATAAATAAAACTACACACAACAGTTACCTGACATCAAAGCACCTTTGAGTATGAAAACACAGCACAGTAAAATAATAAATTTTCAAAAGATCCAGATGACAGGTATCTATGACAGTAACTGAACAACATTTGTGCTTCTTTTTACTTAAAAGCAGTAGCTTTGAACCTTGTGAAATACAAGATCATCGGTGTGATAACTCAGACGATCGACTATGAGCACAACTGTATGATTAATTATTTGCAACGTTCACGCTTTGGTTTTTTCTCAGGGTTTGTCAATACTGCATGATTCAAAATAAGATTAGCACGCTTAAATAAAGGGGCAGTGCACACATGAGATTTTCACACACAGAAAGAACCTGCAATTCCAAAACCTTGTTGTGCTGGACAGCTCAGGTTCTTCATGGATTATTTCTCTCTCAGTGAAAGTAGCTAGGCACAGTTAAATTTCACAGCCTGTGCATGTTGAAGGAAATAGCTCAGGACATAAGCTTTGGATTTTTTTCCCTCTGCCTTCAGTGGTTCCTCTAAAGTACTGCTGTCACACTGAAAACACTAGTCTTATCTCAGCTGTATGAATTGCCAGCTTCTGCAGCAGGTCACACCAAAGCTGCATTCTCTCTGTCTTCAAACCTCAATGCCTGCACTGTGTGAATTTCCAAATTTTGGCGTAGACACACTTTGAGCTATTTAGACGACTTAAACTGATTTATTACTAGCTGAGCATTAAACGTGGTTTACAGTAGGTTGGATGTATAACAGTTTGAGCGTTTAATTTATTGCTAATGGGAAATGTAGTCCTAGCCAGAAACATTTCCACACTGAGCTTAGGAACGGATAGCAACCTGAGGCAGTTGTTTTCAAAATGGCAACTTAATCAGGAGATAGAAATGAAATTGACTTCTGTCAGCTGCCTAATAAACAGTTATAATAAAAATATAAAAGTTTTTTGTAGAAATGAACCTGGAAAGTGAGACAAATGAGTATTGTTTTTTTCTTAACCTTGTTTATATTGTGAAACGGCATTAAAATGATTTGTTTTCAAGTCTGAGAGATTTCCCTGATGACCCTGATTTCCCCTAAAGTCTAGAAGTAATTTTGACTTTGTTGAATTTTTAAAGAATTATCTCTGCACATTTCACCAAGCAAGAAAGGGGCTGCAGGTTACAGCTTGTAAGTGTACACTAATTGGATGCTTGGTGCTTTCGATCCTGGGTCACACTTTAATTGTTGTGGTTTTTTAATTGTATTCAGTTGCCACCCTTGTAATAGATTGCATCGTCTTTCTGATGTCAATATTTTGCTCAAGAGACAGTGAAGATGCAGCACTGAAGAAAGCGAGAGGGAAGGGCCTCCTATCTTAATGCAACCTTGGACTCAGTGTGTGATATAGTTTTAGTTTTTGGATTTTAAAAGTCACAACTGCACAGCTATAAAAAGGGATTTGAATAAGGGTCACAAAATTCTGCTAGGCCATGATATTTTCCATTCATTCATTGAACCTTTTATTTATACAGGATGGTCCAGTGAGAGTTGTTGACTGTTGCATGAGCGCCCTGTGTACACAGGACAATAAAGCAGAAGTATCACATGCTGCCTTTATGAGTACAAACAAAGATGAAAAAACAGATATTTAAAACATAAAAAGCCTAATTATGATTGCATATAAAAAAAGATAAAGTGCGATAACAATGTGAGTGGTTACTCCCCTTTCTGCCTGGCTCACAGTGTACACATCCAAGAGAAGTGCCGGAGAATATAGTGTGTTTCATGACAAGATACCAACTTTAATTAGTCTCTGATAGTCAGCTTGCTATCATTAAAGCATTAAAAATGCATTTATCAAAGGTGCATCTCATTCTAAAGCGATGACAACATAATGTATAACGGGTACCAATACAACCCACAGCCGGGGTGCAACAGACACAGGATTGAAAAAGGATCAGGCTCTTAAAGTTAAAAATTGATTGGCCTCGATCCTGATCCTGCAGATCAGCTCAGTACAACAAAACTTATATTCAAAAAGAACCAAAATACAAACACAACTTGATCAATTGGATTGACTGGTGAGTAGAGATAAGATAGCAAGTCCTCTAAACATGTCACAATAAAAACAGCATATTGGACCATGTTGGTGCTCTTGACCACAGTTACAGTTGTTTAAATTAGAGTTAAAGAGTTAATGGTCAGTATTCAACAATGGAAAATATATTTGAAATTTGTATTCTGATTTACTTGAGTATTCTGGCCATCTCTAAAATCACACTCCAGAAAAAGTGTTAAAAAAAAAAGTGTGTCTGCATTTCAGTTATGTCAGTTATTTTATATTATTACATTCTTGCAACTGTGTTGAATGCATTCTTGGAATTTATTTCATGAAAGAGAATTAAGAGATGGTTGAAAAATGCTGATACTCGATCACAGTTCATGTTTCTGTCCAAGTGATGGAACCAGCCACACACTATATAATACCCGTACATTTTTGTAACTTCTTTATTATAAACAAACCTTATTTGCTATGTTGCAAACTCTCACTGCCGTTAGTTTTACCATGGTATGAATTATATAAGCACTTAGAAACACAAGCCTCTTGACAGCATGTATTTTAGATAGCCTTTTGAACTGTCATGCACTCAGTGGGAGCTGGGAGGCTCACACAAATCAATTCTTTAACACTGACAAAGTGTCTGAAATGAAAAACAGTTGGCTTTTATGTAAGCTATCTGGAGAGCATGATGAGAGAAGGAAATAATGTTTTGACAGTGGCATGCTCCTTTAGCATGAAAGCATACATATTACTGTGATGTTTTTACACAGCGCAGCACATCTGCTCAAATCAAGCAAAGGTGCTTCTCAGTGCTCAGAGGATTCCCACTCAGTCTAATAAAAATTTGATTCCAGAAGAAGTTAGAAGTTAGGGAGATGTGAAGGGTTTTTTTAAAGGCAATGCTTGAGCTCTTTACTGCCTTTTATTGGTAATGTAGCTGTTTCTTAGGGGTATACTTTAGAATTTTATTAGGCCAGGCCTAGAGTGCACTGAGGAATGACAGGATGGGGATGCTGCCATCTTTGTTCAGCAAGGCCCCAGGCAAACCACATGTAGCCCTAATGAGTCGCTTACAATTTCAGGCTCCGCTTGCTCTCAAACACCAAAAGTAAACTTTTGTCTTTTTTTCCCCCCCTCACTATTCGGGGACCTTAAGAGGATTGTGGGGTCATCATTTATTCATGCCATTGTGTTTATTCACCAGCCTCTGTGTGTGATGGGAGAGGGAATAGAGCTGCTAGTGCAGACGGAGTAAAAGCTGATAATTATCCACTATTAGCATTGTTTTTTCAGCCATGGTTTAAGTCGGCTCAGTTGATGATCGAGCTATGATAGAGGCCCAAAAACATCCATTTAAAGCAGATTAGCATGTGCACGTCTTTGAAGTCTGGAATCCTCTGCAGAGGACCCGCTGAATGGATGTGGATGCATTTATAAACCTGTTTTTACACCACTCTTGCTGTGCTGTTAGAGAAGATATCCAGTCACGATGTCAGTTACAAACACTCGTGTTGACCAGGAGATCCTTAAAAAACGGCCCTCACATGCCTGCAGGATGTTGTTAACCGTGAGAGGTGAGGATATGGGAACCTTTACTTTTTATCCTAGAACAAAGAAAGCCCCAGGGATGCTTGAATGGAGGGATTTAGCAATGCCAGAGCTCATCAGAGCTAACATTGATTCAAAAGACTAGTGAAGTAAAGAGTAAAAAAATTTGGTCTTGGGTCTTAAAGACTAAGGAGTCTTGAAAATTGATCAATTAGTGATTGCCCAGTTCTAAAAGAGCAGTGTGAAAACTTAATTGTTTTTTTTTTTCTTTTTTTGTGGTGCATCAGGTAAGCTGTCTTGACATGGTTCAGCTGGCCCACATTGTAGGTGTCCAGTGAACATGTCTTATATACTTATACACTCCAAAAGTGGCTTTTGCTTGACTTTTCTATGAAGGTGGCTCTTCAGCATTTGTGTGGTTTCACCCTGCAACAGAAGATATTTCCATTCAGTTCGTTTAGGATTTCAATTTCACATTTCCAGTCTGATTCATTCTTCTGTTTGTCGCAGAGAAGTCGGAACAGATGGTGTCTTTCGGCTGGAATGAAGGGCACACTGTCTTTCTAACACAGATAAATAGAGTGGACTGGATAGATGAGACTGACAGAAGCCAGGCAGGGATGTGGGTAGAGGATGAGCCACAGAAGAAATGCCATCTGTAGTCTCAGCCTCTCTGGCCTCCTTTTCATCTTCCTAGGTGATACTCTGGAAAGCCACTGGCATCAGTAACCTACTGTGTGCCGAGGCTTGTGTGCCACTGCTGCTTTCTTCATCTTAGTTGGATATTTCCCTCTTCCTCCATGCAGACGAATAGATTAGCACTGAGTGATTACATCCTTAAATTGGTGTGATTTAAAGAGTAGAGAGGGGTAGAGGTTTGATCTATCTGGAGCCCATGGCCTGTGAATGTGTTTATGGAACTGCTAATTTGGTCTAAATCACCAAATTTCTAACTATTTCTTGCATCCAAACTGTTCTGCAGGCACCACGATAACTGTATTAAGATTTTCTGCTTGTTTTTTCTGGATTTATTTTAACCATCCACTTATAATTTGGCATTCAACATCTCTTAAAGAGCATAAAGTAGTTGTAAGTAATGGATGCTGGGTTTAAAGTGCTGATAGAAATGTTGTGGGTCAGCCTTAAATGGAATTGTGCCTTCTGTGGTAATGCTTTTTTATTACACACAAATATAATTTCCATTTTCTCAGTAATGGTCATGTCTATGAAGAAAAAACATTTATAGGCATTTACAGTTTGTTTTCAACCTTATCATGCATTATGTTCACTCTCTGTTATTATGATATTGATTCTTAGCAGGTAAACGGCACCGTCAGAGAAATTTTTATCATTTTTCCAATGTTGGTTCGTAAAAGCTCATTTCCCACTTCCTCTGCAAGTGTGTCTATGTGTGTGTTTGTGTTTTTCATTGTGCAGTTTGGAGGAGGGCGTTGGACTTCCTTCAGAATTTATGAAATTGCACCATATCAACTGGGGAAATTCTTGTAATCCTGCAGCAGGCACATGTTAAGCATAACATTGGATAGATGGTGTAAAATCAACTCATAGCTGGTACTTTACTTAGGTGACATGTTTATGAGGCAGTTTATCATTTGCATTGACTTATTTTGCTCAGCATTGGGCTTGGATCTTTTCAGAACCATCCCTTTGAGATGCACACTGTCTCATTTGTGTTTTTGTTTTTTTTACTGAGATGAGATCACCTATCAAGTATTAATTTCATAAAAGGCTGGTTATGGCTTCCAGCTGTGCAATAGAAAACAATTATGTCAATTTGCGAATACTAATGCAGAACCAGAATTAAGCTATCTTGTTTGTATTGCCTAGAGAGGACTGATAAGTGTAATTATTATCTGAGCACATACACCAATAACTTTGATGTGTTCCCAAAACATACGACGTAAATACAAAACTTGAATTCATTTTATAAATTATTAGGCACTTTTATTAATTTAGCTCATATTATAGCATCGTCTGTTACTCAGAGTTTAAACTGCTGTTACTTTGTCTTTCTGATAAACATATGTGAATTCAGTGAAATCTTTTTAAGATGGAATAAGATACAAGTGTTAGGATACAATTTATAATCTTAACCTCAATTTCATCGATTTTTTAGTTTGAACATTGCCTCATTGTGATGTCCATCCCATTTATTGATCATGTACCCACAAATAATGTTCTGCAAAGAGAACAGTCTGAAAGACGGCCTCTAGCCAAATTTGCAGGGGGGAAAAAGAAATTAAAAATACATTCGTGCTGAAGAGTAGGAAAATTACTATTTTCTAACCCTGTGGAGACATCCAGCTCACAGACCCGAAACAGAATGTATTATATAAAATAGCCAAAACAAATCAGCTTACCAGAATGAGTTTAACTTTGCCTTATAACTACTAGTTAAGACACCCTGTATTTCAAGTTAAATATGGTCAAATGTTTGCTTGTTAGCCAGTATTAACCTAATCTGTATATTGTAATATAGTACATTTTCTGGAAGTTTGATTGGAAAATTATTTAAAGATAAAATAACCAGATGAGAACCAGTGAATTAAATACCTAAAAACATCAAGGTCCTAAATATCCTGTACAGTAAATCACCAATATCACCAAAGAACAGTCCTGCTTATTGCCCACAGAGTCCTAATAAAGCAAAATATATTACACAGCGAAATCTCTGATGTTTAACGGATTAATTTCACAGTATACTGTACTCTATATAGTCATGTCACCCAACCCCAGCTGGTCTTTTGGTCTGTCAGCCAGTATTCACCCCATCTTTCATCATGTTACATTGCAAAAACACCACTACAGGGCTTTATTTCCTTCAGTTACATAGATGTTGAATTTCTAAGACTGTGAGTGACACAAAGGCAGGACTAACACTGCCTTTCCACAGTCTTTGAAGTTCAATCCAAACCAAGAGCAGTGATATAGTGGGCAAGAGGGCACATTTAATCAGTCATGGCAGAGCTCAAATACTGCCAGTCAGTTAGAAAAAATCAAAATGGGCATCAAACCTCCTTTCATGGGTTAAGCAGCTCTAAACCTTTGTATTGTACAACATTTCCAGGACAACTTAAAACTGTCTAGCAAACATTTGTGTTGCACACTGTAAACATGGCCACAAGAACTAAGCAACAGGACATAATTAGGGGGACAAAGTTGGAATGCTGCAAAGGAAATTGATGATGCTCAGGCAATTCAAAAGCTATTAAATATCCACTTAAGGTACCTTCAACCGAAGTACCTGGTAGGCAAATATAACTCAATTAATAGACCATTATTTGTATTAGGTTTGGCATAATAGGCTTATTTATAAAACAAACTGTTTTATTTTTTCTTTAAAGAGACTTGCATCTTGAGTGCCTCATACCAATACTCTCACTACAGTATAAATTAGTTATGACTTAGTGTTCTAGTCTAAGCAACATGAAAACTCATGGTTCATTTTCAGTTAGAACTACAGAGTGCACACTGCACATGATTCATTACGATTACCTACCCTGTAAAAGTTTTGTTTTGCCCAAGTATTTACTTAAGAATTGCATGTATGATTAATACTAACAATAGGCATGCATTTAAAACGAGGTCCTGAGGATGTCACAGTTTCTAACACAGATTTCTATTCCATAAACTGCATCAAACTGTCAAGAATACTGAGATACAACGGACCAGTTTAATGTGCACAAGAACGCAGAAGTTTTTCTTCTTGATTTGGCAACAGTCTGGCGTTGGTTGTGCAAGATTTATTCAAGGTTACCGGTGGATCTGGTGTGCATAATCACATACCTGCTGCCTTCAGATGGCTCCAAAGAGAGTTAATCAACTGAAAGGAAAGGCCTCCATGGAAGCAGTTTTGGCTGACAGATGCTGGTAAGAATTAGACATTAATCTCTCATTGCATCTCTCCCATAATCAAAAAAAAAAAAAAATGCAATTAGATGTTTCCTGATTGAGGAATGTATAATGAAAGTGAAGCAGACAAGCAAAACATGCATCAAAGGCACATAAAATGGAGAGAGTTGTAAAGGTGCACCTCCACCAGTTAGAGATGCAAATAGCATAGAACTTGCATGCAGTAAGCTGAAAATATAATGAAAGCTTTAAACATGCTACCACATCTTGGACTGAATCACACTTCACCTACACTGGATGACAAAATTGATGCCAAGAGCCAATTATGCAACATTTTACCGATCTGCCGTAGACAAACTGCCAACCTTTCACACAAGCCTGTACGGATGTTACTGTGCAAGCCAACATGGCAACACACTGAATTTTAGATTATTTTTCTTGTTTGTCATTGTAGAATATTATGATGTGAATTTAGCATCAGCATTGAATACAAATGCTGGTTTCTTGACTACATTAATCCTACATGCAGACCATCACGCGCTGTGGTAAAATGGAGATTCAACACAATCTGCATTTTACAACAAGAGTAGCAGTGTGATGATGACACTCAGTCCCCGCTGAGACTCTGAGTCATTCCTCTGCGTCCTGCATGCTTTGTATGCCACATGGCATCCGTTGATGGTACAGGACAGGCGCCGAGATGTTTTTTTCTTCACTGTTCATCTGCAAATACACTGCATTTTTTATAGATGCTGCCCGCAGCTGTAGTCCTTGAGCAAACACATAATCCCTGTTGTCACCATGGACTCACACATCTGCTTCACCTTGCTCTGTATTTTAGGGTGTGCAGTACATTTAACTAAGGTAGTCAGATCTTGTTTACCATGTTGTGTAGTTGAAGAATGACAACTTATATCTCCTTGAATATATCTGAATTTCTATGTATAGCTTCAGAATTTATGGCAGTTAAATTCAGAGGAAAAATCAGAAAGATTTGCTCGGTTTGCAGAGACAAAGGGAAAGAAAGACAGAGAACTAAAGATCAGGACTCCGGATAAAAGATGTTGATTCTTCTTTCTCGATTTCTTTTCACTCAATTACATTCCTCCCTCTAAATCATATTCTCTGTTTACTTTATTTAATTTTCTCTCCCCTAGCCAGAGAAGCTTTCTCAAATAAAGACATTTTTTAAACACACATTTTCATGTGTATATTCGTACAGTGGTAATGACAGATTCTGCCTCTTTTCATGCACAAACTTAATCATTGTGGTTAGGCTCATAGTTTCCAATGCATGACTCTGCATTACGGTTCCTTATATGACTTCTTAACGTGGGTGCGTACAACTGAAACAACTGTGCTGATGCTTACTGTCTCCACTTATGAGTCAACACATATACGCAACCAAAAGCACACAGCCAAGCATACCCAGACCGATCGCATTAATATAACATACAGGGGTTGTTAGACATCTTTGGAGTGCAATTTGTATCCACAAATCCTTTTGAAGTTTGTAATTATTGGTTGCTTTTAGTGCTGAAGCAGTTAGTTGAAGTTGATTGACAGAAAATAAAATGAATAAAAACAAATTTTCTATAATTGTAAATTGTCTCTTTTCTTTGGGTTTTGGACTGTTAGTCAGACAAAAAATAAGGGATGTGGACACCTCACCATATCTCACCTTGAAATTGTGATGGGAATTTTTCACTATTTTTGGACCAAATGATTAATCGATTAATTGAAAAAAAAAACTGGTTAATCTGTAGTGGAAATAAATATAAATTGCAGCCCTAATTTGGCTGTGAAGCCATGTCATTGCTATTAAAGTGTAAAGTACATTAGCTTTAAACAGTTGTGCGAAGGCATGTTGTAGATACAAACTGGCAATGAGAGTGTGCTTGGATATTGATTTTGAAGGCAAATCATTTTTTATATTCATGTCTTTATTGGCTGATAGTTTGCCAATATTCAATATTTAATAATATTACATTTTCAATGATTAAGCCTTTCCCCAGAAACGGATGGTGGTTTGGGAAGACTCTATTACACAGTTTCAGTTTAGTGATATCACAATATATAATGTGAGACATTAGAGATCCTTATAGATTTTCTTATGCTTTGCTTTGTTTCATATAATCCACCAAGGTAGCTATTCCTTTAATATCTAAAGTTTGTATTACACAATTGCATGGTATTCTGCAAATCAATGAGCAGGAGGTTTTATGTCAATTTTGGATTTTCCTGGTTGATGCAACACATTTCCATCCGGTTACATTATCTATAAATGACACGAAAATAATTTCCTATAAATATATATATTTTGCTACATGATATAAAATGATATATAATGTTATGAAATATGTATTTCGTTATATTGTCCAGCACCACTTTTGGTCATTATGTGGAATCCTCTTTACAATCACTATATAGTTAAAATATCAGGGTGGCCCGATAGCAGGAAAATTACCCTGCAACCAAATAATCTCATATTCTTTCTCAGCATGTGTCCTCTCAAAGTTTTTGAGAATAACATAGAGCACCTACTTGGTTATTTATTGTTGAGTTGTAGGGTTGGAAAAAACAAAATATATTGATGCATAGCTTGTTGTTTCTGCTGCTGTTCAGCTTCTGCCTCTCATACTGTTCTCGTTTTCCTTGAAAATAAATGTCATTCTTTGAACTAGGGCTTTGATTTAAAGTTTACATCCTTTAAATTACTGTTGCCTAAACTTCTTTTATCATGTTTCACAACTTTCTCTTGTGGATTTATTATACTTTTGAATGTATTTTTTAAATAGAAATTATTAAAATTACTAATTAAATATTATGCAGAATGTGAGATTTCATAATCATTGAATCTTTATTCATAGAATTCAAATACAGTCACTGTTAGATTAAATTGTTACACCTTTGGTAAGTTACTTTGGATCAGATCATCAGTTATGTGCCAAAATGTTTTACAAGAGAAGAGGAGATGTTGCACTAAAATATCATTAGCAGTTATCTTTACCCGCAGATCACAGTCACCAATTTGTGTGTCTATTATTTTAATTGGGTTGCTAATGACTTGATTAAGACCTTTAATGCAGTTTGTGATGGTCTGTGTTTGCAGACCAGGCAGTAACTGGCACTTCCTGAAGCTGTCAGGAACTAAAGCAGCAGCGCATGGTCCAGGGGCTCCTAAGTAAAGGTTCTGCTTTGCTGCTGTAATATAGTGAGTGAAGGCACAGGGAATCAACTCTGGCAGCCAGAGAAACTTCTCTGGCCATCACATGCCATGGCTTCTCGCCTGCAGAAGCCCCGTCTCTGACTTCAGGTTCATGTGGTTTGGGCATGAGCTGCACAATCCAGCATTAATTAAACACAGTGAGACAGTAAAACCTCTGTGCAAGACTAATGGCTGCTGAGCATGACTACCTTGACCTCATTTAGGTTATGACTTTGACCATTTTTAGAGGACTTTAATCTGTTCTTGTGTCGTTGATTAATTCTCTCTTTGAGGAAAATGCTGTAATATTTGGACCAAGACCTGGTGCGGCTCATTTTTGCCTTTCATGTCAAGAATTTCAGTCTTGCCTCTGGCTTCATAGCACGCTAAATGTAGTCTTAGATGTATCCGAGGGATTCTGGGAATGACTTGTAATGATGCTCTTTTCAACAGCTCTTTTTCTCCCTGTTGTACATCGCTGTATACTCAAGCACAACAGTGTCATGGTCATTAACCCACAGCATGGCCACTTTGCCTCTGCACCCATTACCTGCACTGAAATTAGAGGATTGAGAGAGAAATGAAGTGTGTTGTGTGAAGTATATATAAAGCACAAACTGTGACTCTCTGGGGCAGTGGACATTTGCTGCTTGTGTAGGGCTGTGGCTGATATGTTAGTATCACTAATTGTTTCCTAATTAGATGCGAGTCAGTGAGTCGTACTTTAATACTCTTCAGGGATCATTACAGCGCGAGAGGAAATTTATCTCTCCTGATGGATGACAGTAGAGTCAGCAGGAATTTCAACATCAAGTCCGACGAACTGATGGGAAGATAGGGAGAGCACCAAACTGATGGCTTTGTTCGCTGCAGTCACGTTACTTAAGTACTCAATTTTCAGCGTGGTGCAGGGCTGCATTAGAAGTTAATCACACATTAATAGGAGCTCTGTGGAGATTTAACATTCCATGACAGCATGGGGATCGGAGGCAATAAGCCTGCGAAAGAAGAAATTGTATGATATTCGTATGTAAGAATGCGTGTTGCATATTGGTATATAACAAGGGGCTATAAATAATCACAACTGTAAATTATTCATATTCTGCTGTTAAGGTGAGTGGCCAGTCTAATCCCGGTGGTATTTTATATTACTGACAAGTATGAAAGCTGAGATGGACACAAAGTACAGAAGAAATAGGAAGGATTGGTTCAGGTTGGATTCATTTCTTGGCTGGCAGGGGTTATATGTGTTTCCACAGGAGGGGGTATTAACAACCCGGCCATATCTGGGAACATATTATTCATGTGCCTGCTGCACAGTACACACATTTGAATCTGCTAGTATAATTTTTGTAGTTTGGAGAACTGCAGGTATGTTGGATGGTGTTATTTTGAAAGAATTTCAAAACTAAGCATCAAGCATGTTCTTGTACTTTATATAGGCTATGCATTGATGTATGCATACACCCTATCTGATCAGCTGTTTTTTTTCTTTCTTTTCTTTGAAAAAAAAAAAAAAGATTTGAGCTTTGTAAACTGAAATAAATTGTTCTCCTTTTTTGCATTTAACATCCCAAAAAGGTGTTTTGTTGTTTTTATTTCTCTAAGCCAGTGCCAGGCATTTGCCTTTGTCTATCCTATCTCAAAGTCATTTCAGTTGTTTGTATTGTTCTTCCCAGCTGGGGTGAGGTGGCGGAGACAAAGGCAGATGTGTCCCTGTTTGTTTTTGAAGTGACAGAGTTAAGTCTTGCCTGTGTGGTTGTGTGTGTGTGTGTGTGTGTGTGTGGTTGTGTGTGTGTGTGTTCTCCTCCTATGTGATGTTGCCTGTGTTTGGGTGTGTTTCATTTCCCCCCCATGTGTTGTCTCTGTTTGTGGTCCACAGGTCCTCCGCTGCATTGTTCATCCGCCTCCTCCTCCCCTGTTGAGCAGCTCCCATACCCTCCCCCTTCCATTGCAGCCAATGAGAGCCAGGGAGGGTTGCTAGGTAACTGTGCGGCTCAGCCAGCCCAGGACTCTGACTCTGAGGATGAGTTTGGCCCCAATTCATTCTTAGTTAAAACTGGCTCAGGGAACCTGTATGCTCCTGCCACTGCAACTGCTGATGGTGAGTTGGTTTTCAAACTACTGTTGCTTTCTGGAGGTTAGCCTTCCCCTGCTCCTGGATATGTTGTGTTATAGGTCACACGGATGGCTACGGGCAAGAATATGTCCCTTTTTTTCCGAGCACCATGAGAGAGAGTTGAAACTTTGAGTCGATATGTAGCCTTAGGAAATGCACAGAACTCTCTGAAGCAAGGTCTGCAAAGTTCAGAGCCTCACTCAAAGAGATGGACGATTTTTGGTTCAGTAGAAGATATTTGTCACAGATATTTCTCTTCAGTTTCAGTGCATGGTGGTGGGAGTAACCATCTACAATCCCTCTATAGAGTTTTCAGAAACAGCAGCCTGCATGCATCCTCCGCACCTCAGAAATAAAGACAGTTACTTCATACCAGGTGCAATGTAGTCCCTGCTGTATCATCATATATCATGGCAAGGACTGACTCCTTTGAAGTTGTATTAAAAACAGTGTTAGCCCCATCAAAGACATACTATAGTTTTGTATCTGTCTAACTCAAATAGTGCTTCTTGAGTTAGATTAGGTTTGAAAATTCCCCATGTGGTTTCTCATTAATACATGGCAGCTACTCATTCCTCTTGAAACTGTTGTTGACTTGACACTCATTCAGACTGACAGAATGACATTTGCACTCAGACTGCGAACGTGGTATTGACAGTTGACAAAAATGTAGCGACTGCAAAAAAATTTACAGTAGATGTACTAAGTGGCAGTCAAAGTGTGTTACAGTACACATTGCATCAGCAGTTCACTTACTAATTTAATCATTGTGAGGATTTTATTTGGCATGTCACTGTGGGCACTAATGTATTGTGTGTGGCACACAATATAGTTTGGCTGGTCTATGGGGTGAAATCATTTTGTTTAGTTGATATAATAATATTTGTTTGTTGCTGTTTACCACCTATAGATTCATAGACTCTTGTGGCTTCATTACCGGCTTGGAAGGCCTTGGTTCTCACTTATTTAACGGATTTTGTTCATAACGTCACAAACTCACTGTGTGGCTTATAAAATCTGCATGTACATAGGAACATTTCAAGTATTTCCTCAAAGTAACCTCAGGAAACCAGATTTAAAATTATGGTCACAAAATATCACATTTGAAAGTGTAGCAGGTTATATAGTCTTGTTTATGATTCATCTCTATGAACATGTAAGATCCAGGATTTATGCTGCATAGCTTCCATAAGTCATCATTCTGCAAGCACGCTGAATAGGTTATTTTTGCGATATTTGAATGTTGATGCCTTTCAACTACAGCAGCTACTACTCCCACTGGCACGGCAAACACAAAATAAAATGGTCTAAATAATTGATCAAGCTTCCAAGTTAACTACCCAAAGGGTTGAATTACATCAAACTCCAAAGTGCCCCAGCTGCCTCCTCCGAAAGCCTGGAGAATGAGTTATTAATCCCGTCGCAAATCTCCCCCCCCTAATTCCACAGAAGCAACACGCTGGTCACCCAGCAGTGACATGACTTGTGCTTAAGGGGACATCAGTGGGGGAAAATGGCCTTTACCGCGGCAGATTTGTCTCATAACAATGAAACTGATTTGCATAGGTACAGCATTTAGGTTGGCCTCGGGCTGTCAGTAAGGGGTAGGAGAGCACCAAGGAGGAATATCCTCAGTTCTAGTTGCTACCACAATCATGCACAGGCTTTGTAAGAATCCTTTAAAGTTGCAAAGTACAGCATGTTTCTGCGTGTCACGCGAAGCCTTTTCCCACTTTCATAACTCGATAACATACAACCTGTACTCTCGATATTGATGCTATTGTTTCCATTATGAGGACTTTTCACCTCGCTGTAGTTACATATGAATGAGTAGTAAATTATGCAAACCCAGCATTTCTTTGAGATTCTTCTTTGACGTTCTTCGTTGTTTAATTACAGAAAATCGTTGTCAGTAAGGAGCCAATTACAATCAGAAAGAGAACTGTTTCTTCACTTAAACCACCTAGTGAGCCATGTAAGCTTGCTCCATCCCTTCTCACACATTTTTTTAGTATCTGCTCTCTAAGTTGTGTGTAGATTTTAGTAAGTAAAGAGTAATACCAACATGGCATTTGTGACAAATCATGTATGTAACTAAATAAATAACTATCAACCCTAATTTGTTTCACGGTTTCAGGGAAAAAATGACTTCATTAAAACTTCAACTTCAATGTGTAGTCACACTGTTCCCCTTCAGCTTCATAAAACTCAGCTCCTCAAGGTGACAAAACAAGAGCGAGCCAAATAGGTTGTATAGAGTGTCGCATACAGAACACAGTTATGGACACACAACTGCGTAGCCAATACGAATAAACCAAAGATCCCACATTTCCTGAATTTTCTAATCAATTTCATGGAAAAGGAATTCTAATGCTTTCTGTTTTATGCAGAGGTTGGAATTCTGGTTGAAAAAAAAAAATTCATGTTGCCAAGTGTAATGTAATCTGGAATTAAGTATGCATCTCAGGTTTTCAGTGGGAATTACATGAGCAAAAAAAAAAAGGTAATTTAAAAGCCACCACGGTAAAAATGACTGGAATATCAAATCAGATCTCTTTGACATACAGGTCAGTTATTGAAGAAATATTCAAATTCAGAGTTGACATGGTGCAGGAAATATTTACTCTTTAACTGTCAGTAAACAACCACAGAAAACTATGTATGCCTAAAATAATTGGCTCACAGTGTATCTGTTGCACTGAAAAAACAGGTGGCTTTTTATCACTTCAGATTACGTTTGCTCAAGGTCATCTTTGAGCCCACATACAGGACCGTAAAATGTTCTGCTGGATTTGAACAAGTAAATGCTCTCAGCAGCATATCGCTATTCACATTAGTAGCCTCCAAGGCTGCGGTGTTTATTTTTGTTTTTTTTCAGATTCCTGTTCTCAATTGGAAGAACACTGAGCCAGGGTTTCTGTAAGGCTGACGAGGCTGCTCGCTGAAGCCTGCAGTCCTTTTGTGAAGCATGTGTTTCGCTGTGGCCCTCGGCTTTCTCCGAGGGGCTTCTTCCTGGGGAGACTGCCAGTGGGAGCCCGCTGCCACGCTGAGCCGCAAGATCTGAGACACTGCAACCTCCCAGCATTAGCATCTCTTAATGCAAAACAGCATGGGGTCGGCCGCTGTTGGCTCCAGTGCAGCAGGGCTCCCTGGTGAAAGGGCCGGCGCACCACCACCTCACAGCTGACCAAGCAGGAATGCTTAGCCGGGTAGAAGGCTTAGGGACGTGGTTGTGTGTGAATTCAAATAAGTATTCATTTGAACTGCTTAATCATCCCCCTGTGTCTGCAAGGACGGGGGGAAATGTGGTTAAAAGAGGTCACCCCAGAAAGTAATTCGTCCAAAGACACCACAGGAATGAAACTATCTGAGGCTAAATAATAATTTAATGAGTAGCACATGGCACTCTCATGCCATGCCCCTGTTTTTCTGGATATGTGAGATTCCAGTTTTGAGTTGACATATCAGAAGGAATGTGTTTCTATTGATGTTGATGTTGAGTTATCAATGAACTGGAGCCAACAGACAATTTGTCCAGTTCCATTCAACTCGCTGTTCGTCAGTGCACAGAGACCATGGATAATGCATTTTGCATACCTACATATCTTCTTTTCATTGACATAAATTGAGATGCATTACTTTCATTCCATGATAATTGGAGACCATCTGTGCCCTCTAACAGAATCTTCAACCTCTTGATGGATATGCAGCAGAGTGACATACACAACAGAGCATACATAACCACTTGTCTTGTTCTTGCTAAAGCAGCTCAAAGAATGACAGAAAATCCATATGATCTCAGAAAGGGAGAGAGAGGCATATGCCAGGACTAGTCCTAATGGATTAGGATGAAAAACCTCAGTTTGAAAAAACAAATGTTATATTTATGTTATTTAATGATATTTTTGTTTTGAATTTACTTTTTCAAGGGCTTGTATTACTATTTTACCCCACATGTGCATAGAATATATTGTATGAAACTTGTTTTTCTAGCTTCATACTTCATTTGGTGTCCTCAGTGAAAGCTGGTGTCAGGATGTTATATACTTATACAATAGCAAGTTTTCTTCTCCTGCAGTTAGTAATGAAGGTGAGCTTATGTTGGGTTTCCAGAAGGTCTTTTTCCCCTTAATGCCATAGAGAGAGCCAGTGGAGAGCTGAGCATTATACCCACCATGTGTTGTTTGTGGTACCTGTTACCTCTCAAATGAGTCCAGGAAAGACAGCTCGTATTCCCACATGGCTCTTCCCTTCAGACTTTTCTAATGGTGTAGGAAACAGCAGGGCCAGCAGAGAGAACCAGCTTCAGGGAGCCAGGAGAGAGTGCAGCTTCACTGCCTTCATGACAAATTCTATTTGTATTTTTATAGACAAATGCTACTCAACTGGAAATTTTGCTCCTATGATTAGCCATAGGGGCTGTAGCAGTAAGCAAGATTTAATGATTTATCTGGGCGCTGGATAGCTTTTGATTAATTCTGTATCGAGTGGCTCACACCTCAGTGCGTTGATCGGGTGTCCGGGGCATGTCATATCACTTTATTTCATCAGGTGTGACCATTAGAGCTGTGGACTTTATCCGCTGTCCTTGTTCAGAAATAGACTTTCTCCCTGGACACGGCGCAGACTGGCAAATCAAGTCGAAACCCAGAGTTCCTCCTCCATATGTAACCAAACGTGGCAGAAATTATTCCACTGAAACGTTTTTCACGTGTTCATGTATCAAGCAGTGTAGATCATATGAAGGTTTTGAATATTACTACATATCAAATGTCATAAATTTTCATGAATTTATTGGAGAAGCATTTCAAGAGTGCAAGTTTATAGTTGCTGCGGTTTACAAATAGGTATGAAATAAATTAGTTTACCATTTGAACAGCATTGCACTGCATACAGATTGACATAAATTACATTGATTGCTCCTAACAACTTAAGTGCTGCATACTTAAAATAGCTACCGACTGGTAGAAACGTATCCCTTGAAATATGTATCAAGTGAAATAAAGGTTGGTCTTTTATGTATAGATTTACTGCTATTGTGCAGTGTATTGAATTGTTTGAAATGTAGTCCAAGAAACAGGATGTGTTCGTCAATTACAGTTCTCTGTGTGTGCAAGATCAGTAGTTTTATTGTAGTGTAAAAGCTTAAACATTCATAACTGTAGATGATACATTTTAATTAAAATATCTGTTTTGCAGTTAAAACAACAAGGCCATTTTCAATATTTATTTCATGGGATTTAATGATTTGTATCACTTTTGGATATAACTCAATACAGTCTCCACAAGAATGGACATTGCAGTCTCCATATAATAAATTCAGCATCAGCTTTTTAGAAATAGAAAGCACTTAGAGAGCACATACAGTCTACCAAGACTGGACAATCTAAATTTGTTATTTTAATAATAGAACATGTTTTGAAATTGATGTTCTACATCTGGTGTGGGATCAGCATCAAAACACGCACAAGTGATTCATAATCCTGAGATACATGTGCCAGATTTTTTTCATTTAAGTAAGTTCAGTAGCTCTTGGGTAAATAGTGGACATGCTCAGAAATCTCATATGAACAAATCCTGGATTCCAAATCCTCAGCCAAGAAATCATAATTTATTCCTTTATCCATTATCTTGTTTTGCGTCAGTTGAAATATTTTAAGTTGTTTGAAATATCCTTTTTGTTTTTGTTTGTTTAATGTTTTTTTTCATGAAAACTCCAGAAAGTTACCATTAGTTTTAATTTTATAGTGTAGCTATTTGATAGCTCACAAGTTGGACAGTTGTCTCCCAGCAATTATAACATCTTACCATTAGACAGACATTCTTGTTATCTCTCAGGGCGGGGGGTGAGGTCCTAGCTAATGAAGTGGATTTGCCTTAATTACTTAAGTCTAGAATAGTGTCAGGAGGCCTTAACCAGTGCATACATCTGTTGGAAAGAAAAATGAAAATCCCACATTCCCAGACTGAATGGATATCTTTAGGCTTCTGTTTTGAATGCCATGTGAAGGTTTGGCTATTGTAGCAAAGTCCCCCTTCTCTGTCTCTCTGATAACAAATGAATCTTCTTTTTTGTTGCCAATTTCGTTGTGCAAAGCAGGTCAATAGAAAACCATTTATTTTTTCCTGTCCTTTGGATAGTAGTGAATAATTGTTGCTGAATCACCACATCTGTGGGGGTCGTGTTGCCCTGTGCTTTGTCTCATAAACAGTCTTGTTTCTCGTCTTTCTGTTTATTTCTTCAAAAATAACAGTGACTACAGTGGTCAGGCTCTTGATGATTGGTTGAATAAAGAGAAACATGCATACATGCATGTTTGGTTTCTGATTCCAAATAATCATTTGAACTTCCAGCAGAGCACTATATAGTATTAAAACTATTATGTGAAAACTGAGTAAACCTGCCACCATAGCACTTTACTCATATGGTAAAATAGCCACTGAGTCCCACACCAAGAATTTTCTTTGCATACTTCTTCAGTACTTTATGAAATGTTTTCAAACTGCTGATACGTCTAGTTTAATCAATTGTAATTTAGAATTTATGGAAATTATTTGAAATGCTCAAATGGAATTTAAATATGTGCCTGTGTGTGTATAAATATGAATATCTGACTATTTCACTAGATTTTCACATAATTTTTTCACAAATACACAGTGTGTGTTCATTTTGCGAAATTCAGGTTTTGTCCAGTTATGGTGCTTTTCTATGCAGGAAGTGGACAAAATAACAGGAATACCTAACAATATATTGCTACTGTAGACTTGCAGTAAATCACACTTTTGTGAAGCTGATAATATATAACGATATATAAATATATATATTGATTTATTTCTGTGGTAATTTTGAGGCCATAGCATGACTCTTAAAATGTATTGCATTAAGTATGGTCCTCCCAAAAAAAAAAAAAAATGTGTTACCAAGTGTTAGAACAATGAATTACTTGTTGCCCCACATTGGCTTGATCATCATAGGAAGTAAAGTATTTGTTTACCGAGCAGTAAATGCGTTCCAGAGCAGTGATGCATTTGTCCTTGTGATATATTTCTCCGTGTATGTCTGTGCTGTCCCTGTATCTAATTAGCATAACCTTATTAATGGCTTTAGGGATCAGGTACATTACTGAGCAGGAGGGAGGTCATCAACAACTGCGTGGTTTCACTGCACACCAGTATATTGTTCATCAGGACTGTGGTGTGCCTCTTTCTCAGTGGCTCAGCTAATTACGAGGGCAGCATTGTGCAAAAGTGCGCTCACTATGGAACCATCTGTCAGTGCGACAGATGCATGATATAGCACTCTCTCTGAAATGAAAAAGAAATACAGTGATTTCTGTCAGTGGTTCATCCTATAAAATATGTGTACTGTGTGGCACAGAGACAATTTCAAAGTCAAGTCTGAAGGTGAAAATTTGTGTGTTACTCCTTTTTTGTTGAAATGAAACGTACAGAATATAAATAAAAATGAGTTGAAACACTGTGGATGTGTGGAATTGCCATGTTTCCTGTAAAACACATGCGCATCTTAAGCTTTGCAGGAAGAGACTATAGCAGGTGCTTGAGTATTAAAAGCAGCATACTACATTTTTGTCTTGTTTTTTCCTTGCTGAGCCTTTCGTTAGCACATAACCTGTGAACACAATGTGCTCTCTTTCCACTTTCCCAAAATGTCTCAAGCAATGGAGTGTGATGCTGCTTTGTTCTCAGCACAGCCAGTTTTGCACCTCAACAGTTTGTTTATCAGTGTGCCTTGATGACGCATGTTGATATGGCCGCTTCATGTTCCTGACCCCTAAAAAAATCTGAATGACTCTAAGCTTTTTGACTAGTGCGAATAGGTGTCACTTTAATGAAGGGCTGATTATACAAAATAAGCCTTTTGTGTGTCTATATTCCACTCTGTCTGCTGTAAATTGGCAATTTAGTGTTGTGGATATCTGTGAAATAAAGGAGGCTTGCTGCTATAAAGGAAAGCCACTCTTTCGCTCTGTGTAAAGCCGGGAGTTCATTGATTGATGAATGGCTTAGCAGATGTGGAAATAAATGGATAGAGTCCACAGGAACATTATTCTTCTATCTATGAAGTACAGAGTGTACCATACAGTGCATACAGTAGGACTACTGGGTACAATATGTTTTTATAGACATTAATAGTTAGTATGACGGCATATTAGGGCCATTGTAGGTAAAAATACACATACTACACAGCAAGCAGGGGCGCCTGTGGTGTGATGAGGTTAATCTAACGTTGCAAAGTGAAGCGATTTGGTTCATTGAGAAAAAAGGAAAAAAATATTTATATATTTTTCGAGTTCCTGAAAGTTTTTCTTTCATAAATTTACGACTTTAATTTTAAAATTCAGGGAATATTACCCACCTTCTCCATCATCCAGCAGAGCTGGTCAAAGACCTAAAAATAGAGACAGAGCAACTTTTGGTGGCTAAAAGCTCTGGAACAGTATGTGACCACTCAAATCACTTCTAATTAGGTTGACCACTGTAAATCTGATAATGACATGCATCTGATAATGTCAGATTGTTAAAACAACTATTGTTACTGTTTCAAATCTTACATTTGCTTCCATTGAGTTGTGGCAGTGGTAAAAGATTTTGCACACGACAGAGTGAAACAGGCTGTTGTTTACACATGCTCAATCATCCTTCCCTGCCTAAATAATGCAAAAAAAAAGCTGTGGTCAGTTTCAAGGAGAGGCCAGCTCATCTGTTTACACAGGAGCCTGTGTCTGGTCTGGGTCCCAGTCTCTGCGGGAGGCCAAGAGCAAACTCTCATGGAGACCAGTTGGGAGAAATAATGAGCAGAAGAGGAACTTTTTTTATGAGTGGTTCACGTAAAAGCTTTGCAGCTCCTCAGTGAAATTAGTCTTTAGTTTAGGTGTTAATTTATGGGCTGCTGATGAAACTATGGATTATAATTCATCAATCAAAATGTTGAGCCTCAGGGAGTTAAAGTAACACCATAAGGCTCTTCTTACCCTGCTACATGCAGCACATGTACACAAACACGCACACTTTCACAAACCTTCTGTAATGTGCATCCTCAATGGCTCTGCAGTAGAAATAGTGTTGGCAGGCAACCCGTGAATCTGGGTGTCTTTGATGGTGCTTCCAAAGGTAACCAAGAAAAAAGTGACTCAAAACAAACATTAAATAGGTTGAATTGTTTTTTTGTTTTTTTAAATGGCTGTAACGTATTTTATTTCTTTCCTCTTTTGCTTTCAGACGGAGCCTTTCAAAACCACTCTCGTCTGCGGACACCTCCTCTACCGCTTTCCCACTCCCACTCCCACTCACCCAATCATCAGCACCATGCAGCCTCCATTAACTCCTTGAACAGAGGCAACTACACGCCACGGAGCAACCCAAGTCCCGCGCCCACAGACAGCTCGGTTCCCCCTGAAGGTCCGGCCAGTGGTCAAGACTCCGGCAGCGCACAGGACAACTGGCTGCTCAACAGCAACATCCCCCTGGAAACAAGGTACCACGTAACTTGTCTCCCTGACGGTGTATGGAGATGTTGGCAGCTGTAAGACTGAGCTTGATCTTGTGCCATTGAACACAGGTTTTCATGCTGTCTGCTCCATATTAGATAATTACCACAGTGCTTACAAGGAGCAAAGCAATAATATGGAAACTATCCTGCTAGGGGCAAAGGCCTACATTCGTGATGAACATGATTTTGTGGCAAACAAGAGAAACGTTCTGCTTTTGGGTCTTATGTTAGCAATCCTAACAGTGGAGGCTATTGAGTTTAAACAGCAGAGTAATTATAATCGCGTTGGATATAAAACAGTTCTTGCAAAATTACATTCAGGCTCCCGTGAGCAGGCTTCACAGCTCCTCCACTTCAGCCCAGAGTTTTATTTATTTCATATTAATCAGTATTCAGTTCTCTAGCACATTTCTCAATAGGAGGCCCTTGTGTGAAGTAGATCTGTCAAGTGTTATTGTAACAAAGGGAATATCTGTTGGTATTTCTTTGGCTGGTCTGTGTGAAATCAAGAATAGCAAGGCAAATTAAGTCAACCCTCGTAATGGTCACATTACTCTGCCAGCAGTGTAAAAACTCCCCAAATAAAACCTAACTTCTCAGTGTGACCAGGTCGCCTGCTGAGCAAATTTAAATAAAAAGCCATTTTGTAGCCTTGATTTTTTAAAGAGGCACTGCACACTTAAACATGTTTTATTTTGAGCTGTGAACTGAATTACATGACTGTACTTTGAAACCCATCAGTGCTGGTGTTAATATTGACTTTTTCGCCAAATATATAAAAATGTGCATTTTGTGAGTTTAAAACGCCTCGACGTGCCTTCTACTGTTTTAAACCAGCCGTGGACCTCGCAGGCCGATGCTGAGATAAGAGTCGAACGGTTGGGACCTCTCTATGTCATGAAATGTGTATTTTAAAAAAGTTACTGCCCATTAAGCGGAGGTGGGCGGATGCTTAGGGCAGACGAACAGTACCGTTAACAGCAATAAACAGCATGGCTACACACTGGAGAGGCTCTCATAGCAGAGGGTGGGGTCAGTGACCCCTGACCCCACGCATCACACACTACATGGACTGGAGACCACGTCTCCTGCAGTTGCTGCTCCCCAGTCGCGCTTTTTAAAATGTGCTGTAAGGGAAGGAGCTAGCAGTATTTGAGAGTGCAGGCACACTTTAAGGAAGCAATTATAGATAAATAAATGTATTTCTTCTTTCAATTATTAACATCTATTCAAAGCAATCCGGTGGAAACCGTTGGACCACAACTATTGTCTATAGTGACTATAGTAAACATAGTAAACACGTTGCCATAAATGAAACTGCTGTTGACAGGAGAATAGCTAATTTGGCATGGCTGAACAACCAGCCATGAACAGAATTACTGTCTCTTCCTTCAGTTTTTGCGAGACGGTTCAGTCAACAGGAAAATGAGCATCAATTTCAGCTGGTAGAAGGACAGTTAGTGGTATAATGAATGATTACACGTCATCCAGCTCCAAAATTAATCCTGCGCAGGTATTCCCTGTGGAGCAAAAAACAGATGGTGAGGAGAGTGGATCTGCAACAGGCAAGAGTGCTGCTTAAACCACATAAGAAGGCTTTATGACCTATTGGCTTGAAAAAAAATCAACAACTGAAGTTCCAATAATGAAATTGAAACCATTAGTAATATCCACACGGACACAGAAATATTAAATGTCACCTTAACTTAGTTAATAGCATTGCAATGGCCCTCTCTCATCACTTTCTGAAATGTAATGGCCCTGATAAATTCTGCACTGGTAGGTCTCATCCTGCCCTGCCACTGGAGAGATGCCAGCAGTTGGTTGGCCCTTTCCAGCCTCACCCTCTTTCTTTAGAGTTTCTGCCAAGCATTTCTCTCTCTTCATTAAAAGTTGCATTCTTCCACAAAACACAAGCTTGGGAGACCATGAACAGACTTCACTACTGGCCTCGAAGGGGCAGGGATCTAAAACAAGGCTTTTCTCTTGTACCACTGAACGTGTTCAGCCTGCCCATTGCATGTGGACAGTTCATTTCTCCATTGCACTGCTGCAGTGTTTCCTTATGGAACATAGCTCTCATAAGGGGGAGTGCATTATGGTAGAAACAAGATATGCGCTTCTAGAAAATTCAGAATTAACTGTAAATGTTTTGCAACCATTAAATGAAAAACAACTGTACTTAAGGATACTATCCAGCATGAAAACTATGACACTTTAGTGACAAGTTCATTTGTAATTTTAAGTAAAATTTAAGTAGGATATTAAAAAGTGTATTGTCTGAAATAAGTGTTAGAAACCTTAAGGTTCTTATTTGTAAGTGATGCATTGTTTTCTTCCAATCACAACCTTAAAGGAGCCAGAATACTCTAATGTTTATCAGAGAGGAGCAAGACGCTTGCAGAGAAGGGCAGGGCTCGTACAAAACAAGGTATGGCAGTGCCCAAATGAGGGGAACGAGAGAGATAGATGTTATTTGTCTCACACCTTTGTAGAAGTAGTTCCATAAGGGCCTTGGTTTCTTTGTCCCATGCCGTCCGTCCTGCTCTCCATTCGTCAGTTGTTGTTGATGTTGCCTGGTGATCACATACTGTATTGGCATTTCTGTGTTTCTTGCACGCACATCTCACACTAGCTTCATATCCATCTTTCCACCTGTGTGTAGAAACATAGCAAAGCAGACATTCCTAGAGACTTTACAGGACAACCTCATTGAGATGGACATACTGGCATCAGCACGCCATGATGCCTCATACAACGACGGGTATGTTGCATGTTTGCTATCTGGCTCACACTACTGTCAGAATCTGCTTTGCCATGAAAACAATAGTGATGCCTGTGCTATTTTTCCATCATACATCCTCTGTTTTGAAATGCTGTCAATCATCAGTGTATGTCTCCTGCAGCGCTAGATTCTTTGCTGTATTTGTCCCTTCCCTGTTTAATACAACTAACAATTTGCATTAAGTCACATTGTTGGGTTGTATTGCTTTTGATTAATGTTAAGCATGACCGCTTTATGAAACACAGTTGCCCGTGTTATAGGATAGGAATAGGATATGTCAGAGATTTGTCCTGATATTTATTAATAAAATATGGTCTCAGTGACTTTCCACATCATACACTGTAATGTGACATTCAATCACGTTCATGTCACTGTCGCTCCGGAGCTTCTTGTAAACTTGTCAGTAAAACAGCCTTGACAACAGTGCCGCTGCCACTGACTCTCTGATGGGCTGCTCATACGGCACTTGGACATGCAGCTCTACACATGTTTTCCGAGATAGCCGGCCATGTTCTTCAAGGGCGAATAAATCTGCCTAACTCCATGCTGCAACCTTATATACTGTATCTCTCCACTGGACAGCCTTGACACAAAGTTACTGGAAATTACTCTTTACCACACTGGCCTGAATACGTAAACACAAGCCAGCTGCGGTCACTAGTCCTGTAAATTAGATTTAATATTGATTCACAGTTTCGACTGAGCAAGACCCAGTATGCTTTAGCATTCCCACTAATCTAGTAGAACCGTGACTATGGTAACAGTATTGAATGAGCTTTGAAACAGAATTACTTACCAGTGGAAGGGGCTGCACTTGGGTAGACAGTAACCTACAATATAATGATGATAGAATGAGTGTTTCGGTTTAGACTAACAAGAAAATGTGTTTTTTCCAGGCACTTCCTGTTCAAACCAGGTGGAACATCACCAATGTATTGCACAACATCACCAGGATACCCTTTGACCTCCAGCACGGTATACTCGCCTCCGCCACGCCCTCTGCCTCGAAACACCTTCTCTCGACCTGCCTTCAGCCTGAAGAAACCCTATAAGCACTGCAACTGGAAATGTGCGGCTCTCAGTGCCATCCTCATCTCCGTAACACTGCTGTTCCTGTTGGCCTACTTCATTGGTGAGTCACCTCTGACGCTTCTGTACACCAGGGCGGCTGCCTCCACCTATCTGTGCCCAGCTCCACCCCCCACTTAACTGCAGACACAGGATGAGTCCATGCTCTATTGTGTTCCCTCTATCATCCGTTTTAATAGTGTTGAATCTCCACTCTGTGCCTTATATGAGCATAGCATATAGGGACTCATAGATTGACTCCTCGCCCACACACCTCATCTGAAATAACATTATCATTCATAGTTTGGGTTGACTGAATCTGCAGAGACGGGCAATCCAGTTTCTTGCTCTTGTGAATAGGTCAGATAGGAAATGAATTAAAAAGACATCAGCCATCACACCAGAGAGGAATTCACATTTAGAATATTCATCTAATTTGATAGAAGATTCCCTGACCAGCATACCCAGACCCCAGCTTGGTAAGGACTACCATCTGTGATATCTGAGTTATGCTATTAAATTAGTCAGCTCTTTTTGACTGTTGTCATTCCCTAAAGGTATATATTCATATTCATATTCATATACAGTATTATCAGATATTCATAATATCTAATATAATACTGTCTCTTATTTATCTGTGTGATCTACAGATGTTGTTTTTCTCTCTGGTCTTTTCAACCATGCTGGCTATCACTGCTTGTGCTAGTCACCCAGTTTATCTTCTGTTTATTCTGTTTAGTAAACTGTTGCTGTGCCAGTAATGTAAAATTCAACTCGTCTTGAGTTGTAGAGATTTTTATAACAAGTATAAACATTTTATCTGGCTCGAGGTTGAATCCCCTATTGTAAATGAATCAGTAATAGCATAGCAAAATACACTGTTGTTTATAAGAGAATATTTGTTATTATTACTTTAAAACAAAACGGGATACAAGGGAGTTCATACGTTTGCAGTAACTAACAATAACAGCAGCATCCACAGTAACAGTGTGGTCAGGTAGAGAAGGGATGAGGATTGTGGGTAGGTCAAAGGTCCAGTGAAAATTTGCGAGGTCGGTTTCTTCCAGTGGAAGGATTTGGCGATATTTAAAGTCCCATAGCAACAGGTTTGGGTGGGTGAGGTAAGTAAATCCCATATTGACTGAATAAATGCCATGAACTTGGCTATGTTTTGGGATGCGGAAATAATGAAGAAGACCAGAGTAGGGAGGAATGATAGCACAAAGAATATTTTAAAGGAATGAGTGACAGGGTTTAGTAAAAATTGTTCCTGTAGTGCAGTGATAGGAGAGAAGACCGGTAAAGATTCTCAAAATGTATTGTCAAACAGGTATGTTTGAGGTCTGGATTCAAATATTGTTGAATATCATTGTTGGCAGACAGTTCCAAGGATGTGGCGATCTACATGAAAAAGCTAGTGGTACCATTTTTATTCAAAGAATTAAAGTTCTGCCTGGTCTGTTGTTACAAATTCAAATAAGGATACGCACTTCTATTTAATATGTTTTACCATATAAAATACATCTGATTGGCTGTGAATACCTGTTTAACATATAAATGGTTACACTTCTGAATTCAGTCTTGCACAGAAAAATAAATAGTTATTCAAATAGCAGGATGGTGAGAACGTTGTAGTTCATATGCATGAAGTCAATGAAAGAACAGCCAGATCTCTCTGCATGGCCTTCATCAGTGAGATAAATGAATTCTTCATTTAGGACACTTGTTATAGATATGCATTATGCCATAACATTCACAAAAGCTATTGCTTCTGCTTCCCCTTAAGGCCAAACGAACTAAAATCTGATTATTCCTTTTTTGTCATTTACATTGTTTCATTTGAAATTCAGAACAGCGCAGGATAAAGAAAGAATGAATCAATTGTTGCTGTTCATGGTGATCATCCACATATTTCCAGCAATTTTAAATCAGTGACGGTGGGTGTGGCAAAGTTCTGGTTTGGCTTGGCCTTGGCATCAGGGTTGTGGTTTGCCTGTAGAAGTAGAGTTACAGTATGTGTCGAAATGTTACTGCTTGTGACTTGGCCAAAAGCCAGAGAGCCCCATCAGCCTGATAGTGCTTAATCAGACTGTGTAATTATACCCTGCAAAACTCACACCATCTCCCGATGCACCACAAGTAAACATGTTGGAGACCAAACCTCACCCTAAGATCGGAATTTCCAATCAAGAATGAGGGCCATGTTTAATTAAAGGCTGATGAGAAAATACATTTAATTTCAAGTGCAATTAATTATTGAGGCCTGTAATTGGGAACTCTGGGTGAGATGTCTAATGAACCCAATTATGCCTCATGACAGATGTTTTGACTTGCAGCATGGTTTTATTTTGTACCAGCTTTGTAAATCGACACATTTTGAAGTGCAGAAAGGTCGGGGGTTTAAGATGCCACTATTTTCTCTGTGGTCGCTCACTCATTAGCACATTTGTTATATGTTCCTCATTTTAAGGTCATCAGTATCCCCCTGTGTTCACTTTCATTCACCCTGGGTATCTAGCCAAGGACAAAGAGGTTGGGCCCTAGAAAATGTTTCACTGCATGATCATCCAACTCTGCAGCACAGGTTTTACCTATTTGTCTGTCTTTCAGTACTCCAGAATATCATTGCTTTGTTTGATTTGGCTTTTCATTATGCCAGCGTGATATTTGCAGTATCTACATTTGTCAATACTGATTCGCTCTAAATTCATAAAAAAGTGCTCAGTTGGCTTATTTGTAATCTTAAGGAAATACTCCAGTGCTTTTATTATTAATGTTAAATCAATCTTAAATATAACCTTTATCAAAATACCTATCCTTTTTGTACACAGATCTAGAAAAAAAAACAGTTTCTATGGTTTTGCTCGCAGCCAATCACCACAGTCGTTCTTCAATTTAATGCGACGTGTGATTTTCCCACCGCAGCAGCTACAACCCATACAGTCTGTGGTGTGGTCAAGTCGAGTGAGGTGTATTTGACATTGTTGGCAGTTCAATGTGCCGAGACACCACCAAAACATTAAAAAAAAAGACTGCTATACTACACACCTGGATTTTTTATTGTGTGCAGTGCTCATTTTTTACATCTGAAACTCACATTTGGTATCCCAGTCAGTCTGTGATGTTAACTTGTGTTTTTTCCAGTGCTTTGTTTTGAAGAAATACAGCATGTCAGTGATGGAATTATGTGGTGCTAGAAAAGAAGTGTGGCTGTAATAGTTATTTTCCTCAACTTTATACCTGTAAATTTGACATAGTGTGCAAACTGAAATGATCCACAACATGATGTTGCAGAGGGTGGAGATTTACACCGTAGACTGCCAATGTAACAGAGGTGTCAGTGCATATGGGTGAGAAACGAGCAACTGATGGCTGCCATGTTTAACACCTATTCATTTATTTTTAGTTTTTTTTTTTAAGAGAGATTAATTGACCATATGGTTAAAACATTTTTCAGTCCAAGGCATATATGAGACTGCACTCTATGCTGCCTCAAAATACTTTTGCTCACAGTATTTGATGATTTGGATCAGTAAGATGAGAAAGAAGGGTTCTACTCATCATAGCTTCCCTTGAAGTGTGCACTAGTTGGAAATTGCTCTTCAGATCAGAGGATAGAAGCACAGGAATGCTGGCAGATGACCCACAGCAATAAGCACTGACTTCCTAAGATTGGCTGAGAAGTCTTCACTACAGTACAGTACTACAGTACCTCTGTTCTCTAATTGGCACATGGCGTGACCCAACTTCCTGCCAAAAGATAAGCGAAAGGAGGCCACAACATGTGCTCAGGAAAAAATAGGTGATGCTATGAAGTTCAGTACTCTTGACAGGTCAGTGGCGTTGCTGGAACACAGACACAGCTTGTCTCTGCCTGTAGCCATCTCATTAGAAGTACCTTGTTATTCCTACAACCTGTCTTCATTTTGCAGCCAAGTACTGCAGCCTTCTGAGTGTCATTGCGCAGTGTATGCAAAGTTTAAAAAGCAAGCAAAACAAAATTAGGAGGCTCTTCACTGGCTCAAATCCAGTGCTCTGCACATCATAGATACCGAGTAGGCGTTCAAGTAAATCTTTAAGGATGGGAGGCCTCTTCAACCATTTTCCATTAGAGGCCTCAGGGCCGGACGGGATGAAGAACGGGGCTCACAAAGACGTGATTACTAGGACACTTGGACTGACACTCTGCCTGGTGACTTTGCGATGGTTCTGCCAGAAACATACACTGACTCTTTCCATTTCTCCAGTCAATGTAGAGCTACAAATCAAAGGGGATGTCTTTCCCGAGCTTACAAAATGACAAACAAAGCCATCTGTCTCTTCATGGGTTGTCCTCTACTGACACAGGCACTTCGACAGGCACTGGACAGACAGAACAGATGCTGGCATTGCAGTTGAACTTTCATCAACTATGGGAATGTTTGTATTGCTTGTTCCCTGATAACCACACTGTTGCTACATTTTTACGGAAATTCGTCTAAATATTTCAGTAAAATATTATGTAATCTTTGGACGTGTTTGATGAAGCTTATTTTGGGATCAATTCAATGTATTCCATTCATCAGACACTGTAGTTTAGTTTGATCTGCCACCGGTCACATTCATACGGTGGTTTCAGTCAGTTCTAAGTTAATAGCTGAGCACTTATTCTTGAGGGATCACCTAAGATTTTGAAGTAGAGAGAGATTTAATACGATATCCATTGCTAAATGAAGCAACTTAGGTTTGGTATCTGACTATTAATAATCAATCAATGTGCTCCCGTCCTTTTTTCATCTGAAGCTTGCTGTCCTTGCTCTGAGAAGCACTTGAGTGGCTGCACACTGCTTCAAATTGCAAGCAGAACCCAGTTTCCCCTCCATTTTTTCAAGTGTTTCCATGAAAACGTTTCTCAGTAGTTGTGTGCAACATATTCTAGTAGTAAAAACAACAACAACGATACTGTCATACTTAAGATGACAGCTAAAAAAACAATGTATGGAGTTAGTTTGATTTTCCTAATCTGCTGCCACACTGGAGGAACAGTATTGTGTCTTTTCAGCTTAGCTTTGAAGGAATTAAAACAGACATGAGATTGCAGGAAATGGAGTAAGTCCTGAGTGGGGTGATATAAGATGGTGCCCTTAGATCAAGTGTAAGGACTCCAGTCATGGTCACTGTGTCCTCAAGACATTGTCTTACCTTTTGCGATGACTGCTAAACAAATTATTTTAAACAAAAAAAATTTCTCTTGTTGATTGGCACAACTCATTTAAATAAATCAAATACAAATAGGCAACAACTATACTTTTGAACCAAGGAAAAAAAAAAACGTAGGTGTGATCAAACTCTGATTCTATGTATAAAACCTTCAGTAAATATAAGTTGCAAATTTATGCAATAAAGAGGTATTATAAGAAGACTGTTGGATCTGTAAGTCCCACAAACAAAGCAGTTTTTTTCCCTATGTATTCAAGTAATGACAGGCACAGTCATTCTGTATGTTGTCTGAATAGTCACTGAAAGGCTTACTGCTGACATGAAGTAGTTTATGCTCTTATAAAGGGAAAGAAATGAAACACATTTGAAAAAAAACTACATTGAGAGGACAGGAGAGGTCTTTCTCCCAGCTTCGGTCCAAAACTGTCAGATAATTTCACTCTTTATAATTGAATTGCTTGGTTATTTACTTGAGGAGCTTAAGAGAACCAACAAACCAATAAAATAGCCATATTGAGTTTCTGGGCATTTTCTGCTGACTGCTGACTTCCAAGGTGGCTTTTGCCTTGCTAAGCTCGTCTTGTCCATTCTCTTATTGGTGATCTGTCATGGTCAGCCCCTCCTCCTCTGTCCTGCACTCTACTGCTATTGTTCCAAAGGACATTTCTTTTGTCGACCTTGTAAAATATCAGCATGCTTCATCCAATGTGTTCACATTGAAACACCCCTGGTGTCTGCCTGCTGATGTGTTTTTTCCTTTTGTCCCCTAGTTTTGCAGGGGAATGGAAAGGTAATAGGGTTGGAAAAATGACAGGGCTCTGGGGATGGTCCATGTTGGTGTGGTGAGACAGATGCTGTCCCATGAGGTCAGGGTAGCATTCATCTTCTAATCTAACTACTCAGCACTTTTGGAAAAACGCCATTAACCATTAAACCGTGTATTGTCCTTTAGTCTTTGGAATTTACTTCCTGTTCCCTCATCTCACAGCTGTCACCTTTGGTTGATTCCCCCAAAAAGAAAAAGAAAAAAAGTTCCTTGAGTGTTTTGGGGGTTTTAGGTATTGATTTATAGAGTATCATTTTTTGCTTGGATAAAATGCATTTAAATTAATCTTAACATAAATCAACTCTGAGGTTGTTTTGTGTTTAATATTTCAGCCATGCACCTTTTTGGATTAAACTGGCACCTGCAACCCATGCAGAGACAGATGTACCAGCTGTCCGAGGACAATACAAGTGGCCTGCCTTTTCCTACTGACCTGAGCTTGCCGCCACTGGGCAACAAAGGCTTGGAAATACCTGACCGCATGGGAAAAGACGACAGTAAGTGAAATTTTCAAAAGGTTATTGTATTTCTATTGAAAACTGTTTTATTTAAGGATTATTTGTGTGACTCTCAGATCAGATGACTGTAGTAGACTGTTAACACCCACGTCAGAAAAGAACAACATGGCACAAGGAAAAAAGTTTTTCAAATCTTAAAGTTTACAGATGACATTTTGGAGCTCAAGCAAGTTTGCTATTATTTTCTCATCCAGTTTCACATTGTGTTAACTCGTCTCCATGGTATGCAAAGAGATCTGCATTGTAATCCTATGAAAGTTGTTGTAAGTGGGAAAGTGTTATTTGTTCCTGGAGGGAGAAAATGGGACAGCTTAAGGGACGGAGTATCCAGGGGCTGGAGGGGGATTAGCCACTCTGTCCTCTTCAGAACGGATGTGATCCTTTCATCTCCTAGTCTGGGCTGCCTTTCCTGGCAGCCAAAGAAAGCATGTGCTCACCCCACGGTACCAACTGCTCGACTCGAGGAAAAGTTTGCTCTGTTCCATTCTCGAACAAATGGGCCCAGATTTAACCATGTGATTTGCCCCTGGCAGACTACAATAGGTAGAAGATGGGGGTCATTACCATATAGATGGATCCAGGGGTTGTCTTTTTCATTTACCAGACAGCAGAAAGTGTGTTTAGCTAACAACAAGCATGACTACTGCTCAGCTTAGACCCTGCATGGCAGCCGTGGCTGATAGGAAATCAATAGCCATAGTTTTCTAAATAAGTCTCATTCTGCAGAGCTGTCACCAGAAACAATGATGAGCTATCTAATGTTTTATCAAGGTGATGCAGATGTGCACCGTGTTGATATTCAGTGTAGTTCTCTCTTTCTTTCCATCAAAGCATTATGTTGTAGTTTAGCTTGCAGAACAACAACCATTTATTTAACCATGAGGCCCATTATCACTCGTCTCGGCTTATGATTTATTTAAACAGCCTGATGAGTACGCCATTAATGTGCTGCATAAATATAAATACACCCCAACGTGTGGAAAATGAGCCTGTGTGTTGTAGCATTATGTAAAGCCCAGATTTGGGAGACGGGGAGTGTGTCCTGTCGGTGCTGATAAAAACTCACTGCCACTGATGGACTTTTGAGAAGACTGCCATCTGCCGTGCCACGTGTAACCTAAAGCCGTGTGTGCCACCATGTCCTGAGGGTAGTTTGTATGGACGTCTGCTGTAGTCGACATCGCTGCTGAAATTAGCTCATCTACATGGGCAAACAGATGTTGCCATTTCCACGGAGTCCAATATAAGGTGTATTATGGAGCATATGGACAATTTTTGGCAGCGGATGTGCTAGTACCTGAGTGGGTACTAGCGGTAGAGATCCCTCTCTACTATAATTACAATTTTCACTTATTACTTTTAGTTTAATTACAACTGTATTTTATCACAGTATTGAAGCGGTTGTATTTTTTGTACCATTTCAACACCATATGCTCTACCTTTTAAATCATATTTTTAGAACCTTTCATCACTATTTACTTTGATGAACACAATTTATGAAATGTGTACATTTCAGAAAAAAACAAACCTTTGTGCCATGTTTGCAGCAGCCTCAACAAAATGAGCATAGTTTGATCTTCAGTTTAATGATAGGATGTCAGTGCTTTGAAATAATCAATGCTACCAGGTATTGAAACATATTTCATCATTTCATTTTGAACAGGATTTTTGTATTTGCCATTTCAGAAAAATCAACACAAAAAACTTAAGCACATAACTAAAATTTTGTTTGAGGACCAGACTGAGGTTCAGTCAGATTATTCTTAGTTTTTTTACGCTCTTCTTCATTGGAATTGGGACTGGAATTGGTAGCAATGGTCATACATAACATTTTTTTCTCTGGCTGACAGGGATGTGATTGAATATCTGTGATATGGTCAGACTATCATGCTTCAGCAGACTGACTCCCTCTGCCCTCCACAGGCTGGATTAATGGTGTGATCTCTTTGACCGATTTACTTTGTGTGCAATGCAGGCAAATTGGACAGCTTGTTCCCAGATGACAGCTATATAGATATGGGAGAGATTGACGTGGGGCGCAAGGTCGCGCAGCAAATTCCTCCTGGTATCTTCTGGAGGTCCCAGGTCTTCATTGATCATCCCATGTACCTGAAGTTCAACGTGTCCCTGAGCAAAGATGCCTTAGTGGGAATCTATGGAAGGAGAGGCCTACCTCCGTCACACACACAGGTGGGAAATATTTGAATGTCACCCTGAGTGACACCCATTAATTTGTACAGTTTATCTGTTGTATTCTGTTGTGCTTATTAGTTGTATGAAAGGACAGTTTTAAAGACAATAGTAAATTGTAAATGAGCGGCTCTGTGAAACAATGTACAATCATGTCTGCATAGAATAAGGATTCAGCTTTTTCTGTTCCTCCTCTGCCACAGAATATAAATTGGGATATTGTTTAAAAAAAATCTATCTAACCATGTAGGAGCGTGTCATGAATACAAACCAATTCATAAATCTCTCTATTGTATTATGAATCACTTTCTTTGTTGCCGAAAGGATTTATGGCAAATTTCTTTTAGGTTCAATATCATCAATGAATCACACAAAGATAGGGGACACAGGGGCCAAGAAAGGGAGATTTTTCTTTACACTAATTTACCATCTATGTGCAGCACAGAATCAGATATATCATGTTATTAATCATATCTGACTGCTTGGTTCACAGGGTTTAGATTTCTGCTGTAAATGTAACTCTAGTTCAACAAAGTGGTCATAGTAGGATTTTTGTTTGCATTAATGTCCAATGTGATTTAGTTTTCAGTCAGAAGATCATGTTTGTCTCTTTCCTCTATTTTTACTTCAAAGGAAATAATCTAAAGTAGAGTTTTCATGCTGAGACTGATTACACATAAAGTGGCAGATCAGTCATGATTCTGTTCTTTATGTAAATGAAAATAAAATGCCGTCTCATTGGTATTCATTGAGTCACTACTGACTGCAAATCGTTGCAGATGTTATTTGGTAAACACTAACTTTAAATGTTTTTCCCTAGCTTTGCTTTTTTCACTTTAATAATTTTAAACAAGTCTTTCATACAAGATATGTGGACTATGAAATTATCACAGCCAATCCAGCCACGATGTGCCAAGACTTACTCAAGCTTCTCTGGAAGGAATGATGAGTTATTCATGCAGACCAAATGATGCTCTGCTATAAAGAGAGCTGAAAGTACTCAAGTCTCATGTGTCACTCTAATGGCGTGTCTGCGGTCCATCTATCAGTCTTTCTCACTTTCTGTGTGTCTGTCTGCAGTTTGACTTTGTGGAGCTTTTGGACGGGCGGCGGCTCCTGGCTCAGGACATCCATGGTCTGGAGGGGCCTGTGGCTATGCAGCGGAGCCTGGTACCCATCACCACGCACGACACAGGTTTTATCCAGTACATGGACTCGGGCATCTGGCACCTGGCCATCTATAACGACGGAAAAGAAACTGAAACTGTCTCCTTCCTCACCACCGCCATAGGTGAGTGCCCTGGGCATGACCTGCTGCTGAAACCTGTAATAGCAATCCACATAATCCCTATAATACCAACCAGCAGCACTCCACAGCAAACAGCCCTGACTTGGGGCATGAGTCAGAGGCAGTTTTTGGAAGATTTCAATAGCCAAGGAAAGTGCAGGTTAATCAAGGTGAAGTTGAATATTACAAAAATCAGGACATCAGTGCTATCCTGCCATGCCCCTGAGTAGGGCATTGAGAGATCATAATATCCTCATTAGCCTGAGTGTCTTCCGAGCGAATCAGGGGTCCAGCTTCTGGGAACCATTTGCATACAATTCAAAGTATGATTGTACCCTCCTGCTAGTGCCATTTTTGATCATGATTTGCTCCAATTTCCATCTACTTTCCATATATCAAAGTAGGGAAGATATTTCTATCCTCTGTCTAACTCTGTGTGGCACATGGCTGTGTTTCAGACATACGTCCTTCTTTGCGGAGGTGATTTCGTTTTGTACGCTCCTCTTTGTTCTCCCTAAAGCGCCTTTGATTAGCACTGCTGTATCAAGCAAGGTGTGAGAGGGCCCGAGGTGTCGACTTTCACAGGGATGGCAGCTGGGAGCTGTTCTCACATGCTCTTTAATTAAAAGCTCCTGGGCCAGAGTCCATCTGTGACAGGGGCTGTGCCAGGCAGCAGATCGATGAGAAGCTGTCCTCAACACCAATGTAACACCAAGTGGAGACAGGCAAGAGATGCCCCCCTTGCTGTGGCAACAACAGCTGTAATTCAATACTTAAAATGTGATATGACACAAGGAGGGAGAGTCAGGGCAGCATGTTTACTTTAGCTTATTTCTTCTTGACTGGATGTGCATGAAGGCCCCCTGTGGTTTGCATCAGAGAAAACACACCTAGATAAGGTATTCTTTGCAACGGATGGGAATGGGGATAGGACGGGGTGGGGCAGAGTTAGTCAGAGCTAGAATTCTGCCTCTGTTCATTTGTATCAGAGCTGATCTGCCCACAGGAGCTCAGAGGGAGGCATAGGGGCCCTTTCTAAAATGGGTCACCGGTTAAGTGCCCTTCAGCAGAAATTGAATCTCACCAACTGCCTGAATTGTATTGAGCCGTGCAGGGATAGAGTTGACCTTCAAATAGAGCAGCCCAGGCATTGAAATATATGTGAACAATATCCAGAACAGGCACACTGAGAGACACAAGCAGTATTGTTTATAAGACACTAACATTGAAATTATTTTTTTATGTTTCTGACGGTGTTGGTAGGAAAAATTGTCCTCATGGTTTTCACATGTATTAAATGAATGGTTTGCTTGTTGCAGCATGGCCATAATACATCTGTGGGGATAAAGTGTCCCTGTCTTTAATCTGGGCTGCTCCTCATTACTTGGCTGTGGCTCCATGGCAATGTGAAATGTGTCCTACTGAATGTTTTGTATCACAGCCCTCTGGAGCATGAAGCCATTTGTCCCTGCTGCCTGGTGCCAGACATGCTTCAACCCAGACACGGCTTCCTGTACAGGGGAGCAAAGCAAAGGGAAGCAAAGACCCAGCACCAATGTCTTACTCTATACCCTGTCTCACTCTTTAGCAGAGGCTCTCTCTGTACACAAATGCCCATCATTCAAAGGTGCTGAGCATCCTCTGAGAGCATGGCGAGGCGCTGATTAAACCTGCCTACTGCACGCTACTCTGTCCTCAACGAATGGAGAAACTCACACAATAGTTAGCTCCCCTGATATGAAGGGTAATGAATTTCAATGAAGCTGTGCTTGAATCCATGATTTATGCGTTGGCCTATGTCGAGTGTGTGACTAAGAGATATTCATGGCCTCCCCTGCCTGCTCTCAGAGGAAACACAGGCAATAGACATGGGGTGTGCGTAGTCTACTAAACTGCGTCAGCATTCAGAATGGGAGCACTGCAGTTCACGATTACTCAATTAAATATGTTCGATTTGATGGTTTGTTGTTCACCAAACTAATACCCAAGATAGATAAAGATAAAATCAGAGGGACATTGATGTAGAATACCAGTCTGCTTAATATGTCAGTAAATTTCAGTTTAAATTGGATCTTTCAGTGCCTTATTCTTGCATTGGTGAACAATAAATTACAATCCCCCTTGTGTTTTCTGTCCCAGTATACTGTACATGAGCTCCAAGATTCACGCCAAGAATCCCTCCTGCATAATTGTACTTCTGGGAGGAATGTCTAATGGCCATACACCACCATGCACACACACACACACACACACACACATACACACACACACTGCTGGTTTTGAGCTTTGAGCAAAAAAGCCCAAGCCTCCTACTGTAGGTAGATATTCTTTTTGGAAGCCATCAAAACCCCACCAAATGCTGATTTGCCTGCACCACCCTAGAGGATAGTCTCCCCTGCATCCCCTCACTAACCCAACATGGCAAAGGCAAGCCTGCAGCATTGAAAACATCAGCGGCGTCTCTCTGCTCACTGCCTAACGTCTTTCTTTCCACTGTATCTCTGGTCTGCCTCTATCTATTTCTCACTCTCTCTTTGTCTTTTCTGTCCGTCTTGCGTTGCATCCTCAGTGATGATTGACTCTCCAGAGTAAAGGGAAGCTGAATCCTTGGCTCACATTTCTAGCCCTTTGTGAAGCACAAGAGATTCTTTGTTCTGTAAGTTTTGCCTCAGAGCTTTTGCTGCCTGAAGGCAATGGACAAGACTGAATATTTTTCAGCACCATTTCAGGCTTAATTCAGTGAGCATCATGTTTCAGAATTCTGCTGCTGTCGAGCGCCTCAGAGATCAGTGGTCACTCTTTACTTCTAATCAAAGAATGTGTCAGAACATGGTTGTAGAAATAATCATTTGGCCAATTTATTTGATTTAGTTAGGGGGATTAATAGAGGGAATTATGGAGAGTGCTAATTGTTACACAAAAATGCTCTCAGTTTGTTAGGAAACAAAGAACGACAGATTAGTAAAGCAACAGAAGTCCATTAACATTTGGTGTGTAGGAACTTGAAAGGTAAAAAAGGGACTGAAGGCAAAGTTAAAGCATTCCATTTATTGAAATGGCTTATAAGCAGGTCACAGAACAGTCATGTTTCTCCAAGGAGGTCTTTATCACTGCAAAATAATGTCGACATCAGGGCCATCTTGTGTTGAAATTGAATTTTCTATGGCTGATAAAACTAAGCATAGAAGATAGTTTTTTTTTTTTTTTTAAGCATCATTTTATTTTTGTGTTGCAGTTGTCTCACAAGATTCTCTTTTTATTTGTTTATATGACATGTTAAAATACAACACAGCATTGTGGCTTACATTTTTTTATAATACCTTTTATAATGCAGATGGGGAGGCATCTATTAACACTATTGACTGTGTAGAAAATAATTTCTGGATCAGAGTGAATGATTGGTTATCTGTGATAAAATCACACACTATTTGATTTGAGATAAACTGAGTAAAGGTGCCAAGATTCAGTTTGTTTATCCAAACCCTATTTTTCCAATTTTTCGAAAATTGTGTTCATTTAATTTGTTTTATACAGAATTGGTGTACACTGGATTGGTGTTTTCAAAGATCCAACTGATAATATAATGAAATAACACATTTAGCACTATAAAATTGCTATTTCTATGTTTATGAAACAAACAAAAAAGGTATATAGGCCATATATATATATACAGTGTATATAATGTGTATATATATATATATATATATATATATATATATATATATATATATATATATATATACCTTACTAGACTGCAGGTAATTCAGCTTGTAGCATTGTGATGAATAGACAAAACAGGAACACAGAGTAGTCTGCCTGGCCTACTCATTGTTTCTGCAAACACATAAAGCAGACTGAAAATCAGACCATAGAAGAAAATATGATACAGTAACATTACCCATGGCAGTGGGGAAATGCAGCTTCCAGTGTTGCTGATGCTTCGAATCGCCTGGTTGCAGTGTACCATAAAAGCGTCAAATGATGCATGTAACTTATCACATCCAGTGCACTTGGAACCTCTGAGAATTTGCTTTTTTATTTTTGGTAGAAGCCCAGAACTTGTTTACTCTTACAGGGAATTTTCCCTTTTGGGTGAAACATTAGTAACACTCAAAAATGTTTTGCAGTGAAATGGAAATGTTGACAGGACTGGAGCCTGTGCTTATCACTGTCATTAGCAAAGGTATAATAATCAACCCAGAGAAAATGAGTGGGAGGAAAATTATTTTTCAAACCGCATTACTCAGAAAAGCTCCTGATTGCTCTCTTGCAGATTCTATTGATGACTGTCCCAGTAACTGCTTTGGGAACGGTGACTGTGTTGCTGGAACATGCCATTGCTTTTTAGGATTCAAAGGACCTGACTGTGGGCGAGGTGAGTCACACCCTCAGTAATAATGTCTTTATTGATCTACATCATTCAGCTACATAACTTTTTACGGTGCTGACCAAATTATATTCCCTGTGTGACCAGAACTAAGTCATTTTAATCTTACAATTACTTTCTTATTAAATTAATTCTACTTCTCCTGATTATTAATTTCTACCTCTATCTCTCCTGGCAGATTGTGTTACATATAAAATAACTCTTGAAGTGTATTGAGAAGAGGATTTAGATTATAGGGCTGGTATTGACTCATTCTTTCATTTTCTGAAACCAAGGCTGTATTCATTTTTTGCCAAATAAAACAACTTTAGGCAATGTGTTAGAATGATAGTTTTGCTTACATCTTTACATATACTGCCATCTTTAAACATGTGTTGATCGGCACCATATTTGACACTTTTTATTAAACTTTTTTATTTTCAACAGCCACACAACAGCCATTGTTTAGATATTAGATATTTGTTTTTTTTTGTCTGGTTTTGTTAGGATTTGAGTCACATCTGGATGCCAAAGTGCAGTAATTTGTGCTGCATTATGTATACTAGAAAGGAAACCTTTTAACATTTTGGTCAGAGGCTTATTGTCAGATCGAGGCTTTAGCAGACACTCACTATTCTTTGAAGCTATGGTTGGAGGGGTCCATTCAAATGGATGTATGCTGTCTGCTCTTTTCAAAGCTGCCTGTCCAGTGCTATGCAGTGGGAATGGTCAATACCTTAAAGGTCGCTGCATGTGTCACAGCGGCTGGAAGGGCTCCGAGTGTGACGTTCCCACCAACCAGTGCATTGACATCACATGCAGTAGCCATGGAACCTGTATCGTGGGAACTTGTATCTGCAACCCAGGCTACAAAGGGGAAAACTGTGAAGAAGGTGATTGTTTTAATAAGTCATGGTAATGTATCCTAAACTTATAAAATCTTACATACGATGGTTGCCGTAACCACCAACTTAGCTTGTTAGTGCTTGACTTTTTAAAAGAATACTCATAACGGGAGCGGCTATTCAGTTGGTATGGCTTATTTAACAGTCTATCTAGTAGTAAAGACAGGACATCCTCTATGAAGAGCGTTATAGCCATAACACTTCACAATATGCATCCTAGGTGACTTTTCCTGTATAAATCATGTATATAAGGCATTACGTTAATCGAAACAGTCCATTTATTGTATGAAATACAGACACAAAGCCTGATGTTAATCCATTAGAAACTCCGCATTCATGATCCTGGATAAGGCTTGACCAGATAAGATTGAAGGAGCCATTGTGTTTGTCAGCTCTTGAAGGGTCTCATTTCAAGATGAAAAATGGACCCTGGGAGTTTGATAAATGAGGGTTTGTGACATCCATAGGCCCCCATTCTATTTTGGGTGGAGTGTTAGCCATAAGGAGTGGAGGGGAATGTGGACGAGGGCCCTTTAACATTTTTACCTTTCTTCCGTGCGACCTTCAGGCACAATGATTAATTGCCAGGAGAGAGTTTCTTGTCAGTTAGCCTCTGATCTTTGTGCCTTGTGCCCAAACCATCTGCTAAGAGGCGAGAGATCCTGTTTGTCTTACTATAACGGCCTTTATACTCATTTATGTCATGGTAAAGGGGAGCTGCCATGGCTCGGCCTGCTGCTCTCAGTGGCTAGACACTGCTCCTGCATTGCGCCCATTTGCCATCTGTGTGTGCCATACAGATATTGTCTGGTAGAAGGAAGTAATCGTATGCTCCCACAACTCTTGTACCTTACAAAGTGAGCACTCATTTAACAACATGTCAAGGGAAGGGGTGCTATAGAAACAGGCATTAATTTGATATTTGCATACTAGTTGAACTGATACCTTGTACACTGATGCAGTGTACAAAAAAGATGCAGCAGAGGGAAGCCAGTGCAAGGCTTCTGTAAACGAGAGTGTAACATGCTCTCTTGCCTAGGAAGTCTAACTGTTGCCCTAGGCGTTTCCTTACTTTACCCCATTTTCTCCATTACATTCTGTTAATGTGGGTTTTGGTTTTTCCAGCTTTGAACTGCACATCATTGTGGCTTTCATTTTAGAGAAACATGCTCCTACTAAAGCACTTTCCCTCTTTTCCATAATTTTCATTATGAGACAATGGGAAAGTGTCAGCAGTAGAGTGGGCGGTACCTGTAGGTTGGTGCCATAAGCCCCAGTGTGCAAACAGCCATTTAATTTGCTTGTTTGTAAATTCCGGTTTTAGAGAAAGTGGGCGTCCTCATATAATATTCTGTGTGTTCCCTCTGTACTTTCATTGTACATGTGGTCAACCAGTTGCTGCTGCAGCTGGGCTGCGGCCCACTGCACTTGTCATTCTACTTAGGCTCAAATAGAGACACCAGATTGCCACTGAAAGAGGGAAACAGCAGGTGACTGGTGTGTCTGACACTGTCTCTTTGGAACCCTTTTAGTGGACTGCATGGACCCAACATGCTCAGGCCGAGGGGTATGTGTCCAGGGAGAGTGCCACTGCTTTGTGGGGTGGGGCGGGCCAGGATGTGAGAGCCCCAGGGCCTCCTGCATGGACCAGTGCTCTGGACACGGAGCTTTCCTGGCAGACACCGGAACCTGCAGCTGTGATCCCAACTGGACAGGCCATGACTGCTCTACAGGTGAGTGCTTCCCTCAGATGAGAGTAAACATTGGCAGAATTTCCTTTCACAGGCTGCTGACGATTTAGCTTTGATTACCAAGTAGAAAAAAGTAATTGCATTGCTTAGGTTAAATTAAATTAGCCAAGAATTTATTAAGTTTTTGTGCGGGGTGGAAACAGCATTTAGGCCATCGTCTTATGTGCTTATGAATGTTGCAGCCTCTTATTGATGGATGATCATTGTACCTGTCTAAGGGTAGCCATTCAAATTAAGCATTATGTAAAAAACATGAAACCTCAATCATACCTATATTTGTAGGTTATCTCAGTTATTTACAATCAGTGAATATTTTACAGTAACTAGTATAATTTCTTAGCCATCAACATTTGCAGCTTTAGTTAAATACCTCACAATAAACAGCAACAACATTTAATAACCCTGACATCTCTGTCAGTTCCTCTTTGATAACATACTTGCCTTTTTGTCGGAATTTATTTCACTACTTGATTCAATATAACTTTGATAATTGCTAGACTCCTCACAGAAGTAAACATTTGTGATTATGCTAAAAGAAAATGGCTCACATAAAAGCCTCAATTATTCACATCAATGATCAGTTGGAGGTCGACAGCTAGCAATCAAACTCTGGTTGATTTTGCTCTAAATGTATTTCTTTCACGAATGGTTTCATCTTCAATCTCCACATGGTTAGCTGGCAGCCGCAGAAAGAGGGGATACACCCATAGCAGGGATATTGTCAGAGACGTGATCTAATGCAAGTTAATGCGCTTTCTTGAGTTCTGGCTTTCTTCACGTTGGCTCACAGCTGATGATAGCTTTTTCTGCTCTGGAGGATTGTTCCCATTGTGTTCATTTTGTCCATGGGGAATGTTCTCTTTTGGTAGTCAAGAATAGGCTGTGCATTTGATACAGTTTTACATCTAGAATATACCTCCTTGAGGCTCTAAGGATGAAAAAGTCCTGCACAATTTAGGTTTAGCTCTGACAGCATCTTGCCTCCTCAAACTTACCAAAGAAGTATTTTACTGAGAGACCTCAGTGAACTCAGTGGTAGATTGTTAAAGACCTGTCAAATGTAGGTGTCTGACATCACTGACTTGCAGTGTTGGCAGACACAAAAGTTCCCGAAAAAACTGTAAAGCCAACTGAAGAATTTCACAATTTTTGACATGTATACTGTAAATGCTCATACAAGATTGTATTCATGTTTTATGGTTATTCTCTGGCAGATTAAAGCTTCAGATAGCTCAGTTTAAACAGTCCTCTGATGTGTTAATAATTAGTACATGAGCTCTGCGTTTGTAGACACTGATACAGTTGCAGCCTTCAGCCGCTTTCATTTAGACAACATAATTTGTATTCTCCCAAAATATTTCTGAAATGAGAGTTTTAGTCCAGCAGTCTCTTGAAGCCACAAATCCCCTTTTATATTCCAAGCAGGCACAATGACCTATTAGGTAATCCCAGGGATTTTGAGGGAAATGGGCAGTTAGTCTGAGTTTGCCTCGCAGAGAAAGAGCTCTGTAAATGATGATGAGTTGGCTCTTTATCCGCCTTTATCCTGTTCATTGTTGAGCTTTCTGTGGTCTAATACAACACTAAGCTTGGTAGTGGGGTAGCACAGCTAGCAGCCTATAACCTTGCAGACTGGGGAAAGAAAAAGATGGAAAGCTCTCAATATATCTTTCAAGATTCTTTAATCCCCCCTCCCCAATACTTTTAAGTCACAAACTCATTTTCTCATGTGGCTTTGGAACAGTACAACCTGGGTTTTCACAGTTGGTAGTAATACTGTTACAAGCCATAAAACAATGCCTGAGGTTTTATGTCCTTTAATATGTGTGTTTTTATGCCATTTTTGCCATTCTCCCACCCAGAGGAAAGTTTGTTTACACGGTCCTTTAGTGCAAATGGTAACGGCCATCATGGGGATGGGGGTATTTCTCACTGTGGACTCCTCTGGCCACGGATAATGAGGGTTTGCCTGCAGGCTGTAATTGCATCTTTATCACGTTAAAGCTTTCTCCTGTGTTCCAAGTGAACAGTTGTCTCACAGTCCGTTTGAGTCGGTTTTCTCCGTCTAGTATGTGTTCTAATAATTCTGAGAAAGGAACCGGTAGGGTCAGTTAATATATGTGCTAATGAGATCACACAATAATGTTCATTAGCACCTTTTATCTAACTGTTAATATTGTCTTTAGAGGATGTAGAAGGCAGACTTCCACAATGAATAATTAGAAAATGATCGATGAGCAAACCTCTGTAACTGAATCCTTCTGATATTTTGTGTTTGCATGTGTCATGATTTTGATTTTTTTTGTGTTTAAGAAGTTATGTGGGGCACTGACTCAAATGCTGCTCGAATACTGTACCTCTAAATCAAAAGTCAGATTTAAAATTAGCATTTTCATTGTTTAACAAAGCGCTGAGCTGTAATTAGCAGGGGAGAGTGATTTTTTTTTTTTTTAAAGCTTTTTAAGCTGGTAATGTCATGTTATGGTTTGTGGCTGAAAACACCACTCAAATTTAATTTGTAGCAATGACAAAATAGACACTGTAAAGGCAGTAATTGACTTATTAAAAGATTTTACCCCGAGTTTGGTCCCCTGTGGTCATGTTTGAATTGGCTTTGCTAATAAGCCAGGAATACATGGCTATTGTTCCTCGTTGCCCGTATTGCTAAGCCTCTTTTTTTAACAGAATAATTAATAAAGAGGTTAACATTTCAGTGAGATTCATAATAAATCTGTCAGTGTTTAATTTCTTTGGGCTTTCGTCTTGTCATACTCTCCCTCGAGTTCATGAGACGTGGGTAATGTCCCCGGCTCTATCACAGCCTGTCAGGGAGGTCTTTCAGCTGCCACACAATAGCAGCAGCCAAGCTTTACTGTGGCTCTGTCTCTCAGTGTCCTTCATCCCATGAATGTACTTCTTCCTCTGGTACACTGCACTTAGGTAGAATAAAAACAGCATATTTACCTATGCCTTGAAATATTCTGTGGAGCCTTTCTCCCTGCCTGTAGCCCATAATAAAGCATGTGGCAAAGCTATGAACATTGCATGTACAACAAAGGAACTACAGTAACATTTACAGTCTAATCAATATGGTAGTGCTGATAATGCTGCAATTCCAGCTGTAAGTTTTTTTTTTCCTCTTTACCTTCTTTGTCGCAGAAAGAGGTGAATTTACAGAGTAGAAGAGGCCAGGATAAGAATATGTCTGCTAAGGCCACAACAATCCATGACTTCTCTTTGTAATGGACTTATTAGATTTGTATTGTCAAAAAGGATTGCCCCTTATGAGGTGCAGGAATTTCTTTTCAGCTGCCATCAGACAAGGTAGTGGAGCGTGGCTGCCTTTCCTTGACAATAACTCCTGGATTTGTCTTTTTTTCACCCTTGTTGCCTTGTCCCGTCACCGCCTTGTCTTCCCTTTCCATCCCACTTCCACCCCCCTTCCTTCCTTTCTGTCTGTCTTCCCCCACACTTTTTTTGTCCCTGTCTCCCACAGAGATTTGTGCAGCGGACTGTGGTGGCCATGGCATTTGTGTGTCGGGCAGCTGCCGCTGTGAAGACGGCTGGATGGGCACTGGGTGTGACCAGAGGGCGTGTCACCCTCGCTGCAACGAGCATGGCACTTGCAAAGACGGCAAATGTGAATGCAGTCCGGGCTGGAACGGAGAACACTGCACTATTGGTAGGATGGCAGGAGGTTTTGGTTTTGGTGGGGGACTCTGTGTGTGTATGTCTGTGTGTTTGGGGGGGGCCAACAAAGGCGTAGGCTGTCTGCCTGCCTGCGTATGTATGAAGCGCTGGGTGTGAGGGGAAGGGTCCAGTTGGAGAAGAGAGGGAAAAGCATGCTTAATTGAATTTGTGCAACTCGGTAAAGCATGAACAGGTTTACTCAAGGATCTGAGGCTTGCCTTCATGCATTTTAATGTGGGAATGTGCTAAGGTGTCCTTTCATTTTACTCATCCTTTTCCTCATCTCTTTCTTTGCTCCCTTTCCATTTACTATTATTTTCAAATGCTGACATGTGAGTCATTGTAAGCAGGTCAACCAGCACTTTTAGCTCTGCGTTTATACTAACAATTGTTCTTCTGTAAACGCTTGCAGAAGTTAAGTTTTCAAGACCTTGACTAAATGTCAAGAGCCTTCTCAAAAACCTTGGCTCCCAATAAACCTAAAAAAAGTTCTGACTGAGATTTCATTGTGTTGCCAGAGAGTAAAGTCATTATGCACTGTGTGTTTAGTAGTAGGATTCCATAATCCTTTAGCAGAGTATGCCAGGAGTGGTTCATGGGCTGATAATGTTGGCTCTTTTAAGTTTTGGTAAAATCTTTTAGAGAGAGGATAGTTTAGAGGCGGAAGGATCCGGCTGAACTTTGCAAAGTGAATGCAACATTTCATATTGAAAATGTACTTTCAGTATGTTTGCTATTTTGTAGGTCTTGAATAGGTGGCATTCCCTTTGTGAGCCTTTGTTTGTCATAAGGGACTAGTGACTGCAGTAATATGTACATAAATACCAGCAAAAACAGACGCAGCCAAGCTGTTATCATAAGTTAACAGTAGTTGACCTGTGTTTGTGACCCTCTCCTCAGCTGAAATGCCAAAAGTACGGCATGAAGATATTCTTGAGTTATGGTGATGGATGTTCTGAGGTTTGACAGTTTCAAGTGTAATTTGAGCTCATTAGGATTGAAGAGTGTTTTAATGTAGTTACCGTCATGATATTTGATATCAGGACTGTCAAACCTCCTCTAAACATCACAGGAGAACATCCAGAGGACATGCTATGAGATGCCTGCTTTGCAAGATTGCAACTTTACCATTCTGTTCCTGTGTTTCATTAAATCTCTTCTCTTCTCTTTTCTACCCACTGTTTTTTTATTTATTTTTTATTTATTATGGGGGAAAGTAACTGAATACATTCACTCAAATAGTGTACTCAACACTACATTGTACACTTTGTACAATGTACAATTTGTACAATTTGTACAATTTACTTGACTTGAAAATGTCCAGTACATTTCTTTCTTTAAACTTCTACTCCATTGTAATTCAGAAGTATTTTTTACGGCACATTTACTTGTTGTAGTTAATAGTTACTGATTACTATTTAACATACAAAACATGTGGAAATCATATAAAAAGTGATTCTGATAGGTTAAACTACACAACAGAATATACATTAAAATAAGCTCCACATCAAACAGCGTTGTGTTAATACTATTTTTACTTGTAAAAAGCTACAAGTAAAATATCCACCACTGCTCTGTGGACAGTTGCCACCTAACATGGTAACTCGCTCATTTTCATTCTATGATCCAACCACTCAAGCATCAAAAAGGAAGTGGGAACACAATGGCCACCTCTTCCCTCTCTGCCACAGCATTTCAGTGAACAAAATGTTCAACTCCCACTCATGTGAGTCAATAGGGAGATGAGACAAAAGTTGAGATTGCTAGTCTTATAGGTGAAAGCTGCATTCCACATTCAAGTTGATGAAGATAATTTTTCTCACAGTATTCTCATACATATCTTGGAGCAGAGCTGCCTGAGTACAGAGCCTTGACTCAGTCTGTGAATGTTTTATATGCTGGCCTTACATTATTGATGGGCCTTTTATAAGTGCCATATTGAGATCCCCACTCCCTGGACAAGAATATTCCTCAGTGTCATCCATTAAGAAGCCAAAGATCTCAGTTTAAATCAATTTTCATTATTGAGAGCTCTGCATTGGCCCCAGGCCCCATGCCGTGGAGCACGGGAGGTCCAATTTGGCCCCACCATTGCCCAAGCCTCTGGTGACCTCACAGACTATAAAGGTGTTTCAAGATTAAAAGTGCTTTTTGTTGAACACCCTGACCTCCTGTACGGTATTGCTTGAGAGATTTAAAGGCGGTAATATGTGCATCAATCACGTTGCTTTTGAAATACTCCCCTGAGATGTCCTGCCGATCCCGGCAGTTGATAAATGGGGACAGATTGAAATGTTCTTTCTGAACATATCACTTTTTTCAGCCTCTATCTCACTTTTTTCCCCTTTTTTTTTTTTTTTTGCAAAGATTATTTATTTTTTTTACATATATTAGATAGCGACAGTGAAGAGGCTGACAGGATATGGGGGAGAGACGGGTATGACATGCAACAAAGGTCACCGGCTGGAATCAATCCGGCGACGGTTGCGGCCATGTGGCATGTGCTGCTGCCATTTGGCTCTGCACTCTCTCACTCTTTCTTTATTTATCTCTCTCTCTCTCATTCTATTTCTCTGTGTTTCACAACCCCCCTGTTTTTTTTTCCGTCTCCATCCCTCTCCCTGTGTGTTGGATCATATTTGTTGTGTTGCTTGTAATGCATGATTTTGCTTCATGACGGCACTTCTCCTTTTTTATTTACCTTTTGTAATGTAAACTAACACCTTGCCTTGCTGTCTTGTCATGGAAGTGGCACTGTTCAAACCTCCCTTATATGTCCTGTCTTTTATCTCCCAAGCTCACTATCTGGATAAGGTAGTGAAAGGTATGGCATTCCTCCTTCCTTCTATTTGCCCTCCTCGCATTGTAACTCCAGCCAGCATTAACAAATCATGCACACACACCATGCTGTTCCCCTACATTGACATATGCAAACACTATGCGCCTCTTGTTGCCCCAAACAACTCATTCTAAAGATCCCCACCTCCCATCAACTTTTTGCCATATTGTCACACAGTAATCTCCACTTAGCACTTTCGCACCTGGTGAGTCAAGTTGTGCTGCTTTCTTTACGTGTTGAATATTTGGATTGTGTGTGGCCTCGCTTTCTCAATAGGGGGATGTTGGAGGGGGCTTCATAACCTGTGCCATGCATTATGGATGAGTGTGCAGCTGTGAGCAAGGCCTGATAGGTGCTGAGGCCGCATCCTCTCTAATTAAAAGAGTTCATGGTCTGGTTGGTGCAGGGCAAGCAGGGGGTGGAGGCTCTGCAGCAACCCTGCCTCTCTGCCTCCAGCACCCTCTCTCACTCTCCCTGTGTCCTTGGTAATGGACCACCTGGCATGATAGTGGCTGCCAGTGGAGTCCTTCGAACACTCGCAGCCTCACGTTTGGAGTTGTTTCAGGCAGGATTGGACAGGGCTCAGCAGGGGCTCCTCTCTAAAAAAGCTGCCAATTAAGTTGAACTGGTGCCAACAGAGAGCGGATCTTTATTTATCCTTGTAATAAACATTCAGAGCTTACTAATCATCTGTCTCCACTGGTCTAACCAGAGTTGTTTTGTCCATTTGCTCAATAAAAGGACAGCTAATGCCCAAACATGTCTAGGAGGCAAGACACTCTCTAATGGCATTAGCCTTCAACAGTGAGTCCCTTTCCTCAGGGAAACAAGAACAAAATGGAGATGGGAAAAAAAAAAAAATCTTATATCCCCATTATTCAATAATCCATATAATGGTTGGTCTTTTTATATTTACCTTTTAAAACATTTTGTTTTTAACATAGATTCTAAGGAGCCCTTCACAGTTCAATAAAAACCCATGTTCCTGCTCTGTAATATACTGTATGTGTAAAGTATAAATAAATAGCTGCAATTGAGAGAGCACAATTGCACGTTGCCCTTGCCACGTTCCATGATTTGTTCTTGAAAGGACTGTCAACATGGGAAAAAGCTTTATTATATTTTAATATTAAACTTGTTATACAATAAAATATGATATAGTGGCTTTCTATATTAGACAAACAAGAGGACAGGAAGGAACCACAGAAAGGTTGGGGATATTATTTCGCAATTTCTTAGTCAGAGTTGTTCTGATGTATAAATGTGGATTGTTCATTGATCCATGGCTGTATGATGACTCATGCCATGATGCTGTCCTTTCTCTGTATTGCAACAACCAAAATGCAGCGGATGCATCACTCAGCTAACCATGTGATCTACAACACACATCTATTCTTGGTGCTGCGTCTACGTTTTATCTTTCTAAATACTTATCTGTGTTTCTTTCTCATCGCTGTTTCTTCCTTCTACGTATCTTCCTCCCTTTAATACATGTGAACTCCCATTCACCGCACCCGTGTCTCTCCGTTTCTTGCCCTCTCATTCTCCCACTCTTATTCTCCTTGTGTGATGTAAGAGCATCGCGACAGCTGCCCCAGTCTCTTTAGTTGATAAAATGGGTCAGCTTAACATTGTCTCTATCAAGGCAGCTTGCTAACAACACAAACTGTGACAGACTTGCACGTTTGATATCTTGAGATGTTTCCCTCTGCCTCTGCCTCAGTGAGAGGATACGAATCATAAGGTACCAGATAAATGCCAACCAGCGCTAGAAAAATGAGCGAGATAATCCTCTGATCTATGCCCTTGTGAAGACCTATCCAGAGAGAGACAGAGGAATGTTTCACCTGTCGTTCTGCTCCAGTCTGCTTTTAGCTCCCCTGGGGTCACATGCCCGAGTACACAGTTAGTGCAAGCAAAGTCCTCCTCTGCATAATACTATTGAGCCCAGCCTTATCCACTTCCTGCTATTTTACTTTGCATTCTGCCTCTATTAATGACAGAACACACGTTTTCCCCGAAGGGATCATTTTTATTGATTGCTAAAAAGTGTCTGAAGACAGCTTATCAAAAAAAAGCATATAATGACATACACCTTTTATTTTTTCAATAATGAATGCAGTTTTGTTGCAGCTCATTCTTTTTTGCAGACAACAGTATGCAGTAATGCCACGATCATAATGATGGTCACATTTGAAAATCACATAAAAAGGATCCAATTATGTGCAGGAATGCCAGCATATACACCACCACGCCGCACTCATTACCCAGCTTTAGAAGCATAGATACAGGAGGCCAATCTACTGTAGTAATGAGTGGATATTGATTTAGAAGATCCCTCTTATCTGATTGTACTGCAAAGGGATATGAGAAGCTTCACATAAGGTTTATCAAATTAATCAACTTCAGCTGAGGGTCATTATAGCCACCCTCACCCATTTAAAATCTTAAAATGACTTTAGTCTATTGCTACCAGAGAAATATTAGCAACAAACCACTGTCATTAACAAGCCCACATTGTTGTCATTGTTTTATTATCGGTGTTTGTTCACAAACAATATACAGTATTTATCTATTACACATCAAACCTGCTTTGTTTAATATTCTGTGCCGACCTCTATCTTTGTCCTTTTTTGTTACACAGAGGGCTGCCCTGGTTTGTGCAATGGAAATGGTAGGTGCACACTGGGTAACAATGGCTGGTACTGTGTGTGCCAGCTGGGCTGGAGGGGCACTGGCTGTGACACCTCTATGGAAACTGCCTGCAGTGATGTCAAGGACAACGATGGAGGTAAAATCACAAACAACACACAGCAATGCCTTCTCACACTGGCCAAGCATCAACAGGGACTCTTAACTAGACATGATTTGACTATAGAATGAACCACCTTTGTTCTTGAGAATATACTGTACCTGGTTTATGCTTTCAAGCCCCTTTGGTACAGAACTCTTATGCAGGTGAAGATGAGGAATGGCTTCCAGTCACTCACCTGGACAACAGGTGTTTATTAAAAAGCAGAGTAGCTGGCCTGAGGCCCTGAGCATGCACTGGACCCCAGGAGGAAGTCCCTGCTCTGCCCTCTAACTAGCCCCGAGCAGAGCCAGGCACACACACAGAGCCAGCCAGGGGGCTGCACCACTCTTGAGGCCAAGTGCAAGACGTGACTTCCTTTCTTCCAGACCTCATTCTGGGCTTGAGCTATGTGCTAGCATTCCTTATTTATGCAGGGGCTGTTTGTCTTCCCATCACTGTGCAGGGACCACAGGGCTCTCACTGGCAAAGACGGGGTGCTGCTGGGGATTTGACTGACTCCTGACAGCAGGGTTTATTTTTATCACCCATCTGGCCAGATAGGCCCCTGAAAGCAAAGGGTAGGGAGTCCAATGACCCACTTCAGCAAAGTAAAGTGCATCGCACAGCAGCTCTTTCTGCCTTGTATTATTTCATCTAAATTCAGATCGAGAACCACAAGCAATGCTAAAGGTGTTTAAATGATCCCCAGGACGAGATGTACATAACATGGATGCAATCATATAGTAAAACAACAGTCAAAATACCCCAGTGACTAAGGTATATAAGCGTAGTTTCTTTTGCCAGGTGTGTGTTCAGGCTGTTATTTATGGAAGAGTGTGTGTGACTTTGACCTTGTCAGATGGCCTGGTGGACTGCATGGATCCAGACTGCTGTCTGCAGGCAACCTGTCACACCACCTCTCTGTGTGTGGGCTCCCCGGACCCCCTGGACATCATCCAAGAGACACAGATGTCTACTGCACAAAGCAACCTGCAGACTTTCTATGACCGGGTACACTTCCTGGTGGGCAGGGACAGCACCCACATCATCCCTGGAGCCAACCCCTTCGATGGAAAGTGAGTGACATGTGCATTAGTCCCAACAGACACCACCCAGTGCAACATTCTGTAACAAGACAAAAGCTATTATTCTCTTGGGAAAGGATTTCTGACATCAATAGTAAATTGAATTATCTTTCTCATGCATCAATTTCTTGTGAGAGCATGCTCATTCAGTTGAGTCACTTAAATTAGTAATTGCTGGATTTAATATGTTTCACATTTTAAGTCAGCTACTCAGGATGCTTGACTTTGATTGTATACACACTCATGTAACTCATTTCCATTGGCTTTAACAGTGATCTTGCCTGAATTTGCATTATAGCTAACATAAGTAATGACATTTCATGTGCAAGCACAAAGCCATCAGTGGCTTTTCTTTTTTTTACATTATTAATGTAGGCCAGTGCAATTACAATGCCATGGTTATGGAACTGACATATCTTAGAGAATGTAAAACGTTTGCTTTTTTTAACCCAAGATGTCTGTGCAAGGGAAGGGAGGCAGCTATAGGCAATGGGAAGAGACTGGTGGCGTGCAGAGCTAGAAGGATGATGGACAGATGATGATGGACAAACATAGAATGTGGCAAAAAGCGAGGAGCATTCCCTGGCACAAAAGGCATCTCATATTCATGTATTGTGATTACTTTTACTGTAATCCATCTGAGGCCCCCTCCCAGAGGCAGAGCTCACGACACCCCAGCCATGGAATCTGAGATGCTTTCATATCAGACAGGATGGCTGTCAAAGTCCCATAAGAATCCCTTGCCTCTCTTTTCCTTTGTCTCCTTTTCTTTTCATCTTTAATCGCTTGTGAGGCTGTGTCACCTGATTTGCATCCCACTTGCTTGTGGATCTCTCTCATCTTGGCTTATTATATTCCCATGGAACAAACAGACAACAGTCAAAACAAAATAAATTGAGAATAAAATAAGTTGAAAATATTTAAAATTTTTATCTCTGTTGATAAAATTTTATAAAATGGTGTCAAAAACAGCAGATAAATCAAACAAACTTCACAGCGTGGAGTTGTTATTTGAGGCTTTTTTACTTATTTTTCTCAAAATGATGGCAGAAGGTTGTGGTTTCAGACATCCCTATTTTTAGTCCAGCAGAGCTGTTGCTTTGTTCTTGAAGGGAAAATCAATTTCAAAAGTGTCCCTGCACAAGCAGGATCATTTCCTTTGGTATAATTTGCAGCACAGCACGTCTTAGTATTTGGTACTTGTGGAGATGTGCAAATAATGTACCGTTTGCTAATCTGATGCTGTCGATCTGTACATTTTTCTGTCCGTATGCAGCACGTTCCCCCTTTATTCCTTAGTTAGTTATCTGCATATGATCAGACATCAGTAGTTACTCAGTTTACTGTTGGAAAAAACAAAAATTAATTACATCAACTGCCTTCACACTCAAACTCTGCCTGTTTTTGAACTTTTTGTGGTAGTGGCAGCCAATACTTGAGAAAAGCACTTGTAACACACTTTGTGACATTTTCCCTCATTGACATTTTTCTGGCTTTCAAGAACCACTCAACATTTTACAGTTCTTCACTGGACAGAGGAAGAGACATAGAGGGTTGAGTAATACTCGTGTCTCTCTCACAAGAAGATGCAGCCATAAATAAGTAAAATCAAAAATCCTGAGATGAGCTGCAAGATTGGAGGCCTCTGCTCACCTAAAAATATCAGTGATAATCTATTATTCATGCTTGGTATTCATTCCCCACCCACTGACAGATATGAGCAGTTATGACAGGGGGCTCTGGGCTTCAGACGAGCCTTATAGGCACGGTCTCAGCATCTTCCTGATATGCCTGCCCTGGTCACTTGATCATCCCTTTATTGATCCATTAACCACTTCCTCATGCTAGTAGACATGTTAGACTGCTATTTCTGATGTTTCCCACCACAAAAAGCTGCAAAGGTGCCACTGAATAAAGCATCTGCCACTGCATAAAACGTCTCAACTCTCCACCATGACACATAATACAAGAGACTGCCAAGGCCCAGCAGTGGATGCTGACTAGAATAGTAAACAGGGACTTTGTCCATGGAACAATTTGGGCAAAGATTGATAGCTGGCTTATAATAGCAAGGCAGAAGCCATTCGCTTCATTTACAGGCTTGAGCTTTTATTATTTTATTTATAACTCCTTTATTAGCATCAGGCCATTAGTGTCAGAAAACCTCTTGTTTGCTTTGTTCTCAGTGTGCGCTGTTGCTTTTAGCAGCATCATATATTTCAAGAACTAAAATTTTACATTGACGTCTCCTCATTTTACGCTGTTCATAGTGCTTGGTAACATACAGGACTGGAAAGAGAGGGCTGCAGTGACATGCTTATATTTGCAGCAGGGCTTACCCTATAATCAAGTCATTTGCGTGGGTAATGATGTTTTTGTTGCTTCTGTGGTGATGTTACTATTTATTAGCCTTGCTCATTCAAAGTTCTCTATACTTAAGTCTGGCATGCATTTTTTTTATTTTGTGTGAAATACTACAATGCAGTGTAGTTTCCTCACAATTGCATGCTGGTAATGGATTGTATTTTCCAATTTTGCAACAAATATATACTTTGTGACAGCTGTATGTATTTTTATTTTTTTTTTACCAAAGGTTGTTCAGTTTCATTAAAAGTAATTTGTTTTCCATAGCTACTCGCCCACCTCTGCTGAAACAGGCAGTTTGTGGTAAATTATTATAACAGTAGACTTGCTCATGAAACACTGCTGAAATTAGCTTTGTTTCATGAGCGATTCTCCTCATATCCCCAAAACGTATCTAACAGCCGACTTGATTCACACCCCCAATCAGAGAAGTTAGATACAGAATTATTTCAAGTTGTGACATCGAATGGCGAGTCAGCTCAGAGCGGCTTGTTCGAATGATGCAAGTTCATCATGTCAAAAAGTTAGTGAAGCGAAACGAAGAGGGGTAGCAGCTTCATGCATTAACATAACCTACATGACATCAGTGACAAAATCCACCCCAAGACTTGACTAGACTAAGTCGTGTTATCCAGAATACTCCCTCTTTAAAGAACATAAACCCGAGAGGCTTTCTTGCTGAGTCTGGGGGCTTCACCTATTTATTTTTCACATGTCCTCACTTTGCCCTCTGCGGATGATGTGTGATAAACTGGAGGTTGGAGATATTGTGAAGTCCCTTTTGACTTGATTGGACTGGTGAAATCTCACACGGAGGGGAAGTTTCTGCAGCGAATGCTTTACGCTTCCTTTGCTGCTCTTTCTTTCTGTTGTATTTGATGTCAATATTTAAAGCATTTGTCTTGACAGCAAGGAATCATCTCCCCATGTGGTTAACGGAGGCAGCAAGGAGATAGTTCCACTTTCACAGCTCCATCAGAAGAAAATGTGGATGATTGCCTCTTCAAACAAGACTCTAAAATAAACTGTCGGCATGAATGATTAATCGTAGACAGACAGGCCAGTGCTGGGTTAACTTTAGTAGTAATTCTATGTAAATGCATCCAGATAAATCTTTGGGTAAGAGCCCAAGGATTCAGAGCAGTATCTCCTTGCTTGTTTACAGTGCAGTGGTGGGCAGCCAAGGTCTTCTGAAGGGGACCCGGCCTAATTAACATAAAACTGGGTTCCTGGGGACCAGGATAGTGTGGGGTGAATGATCTTGCCTCTGGTAAGGACATGTTGAGGGCAGCTACTAACACACTAGTGTTAATTGTTTCCAGTACGTGGCAGTGTTTAAGACCCAAATGTATTAAAAATAGCCATGGTCTAGTGAAGAAGTGGCAGTAAGGCATTTGTTAGGGGATTTTTTTGCAAACGACTACAGAAACGATGGCTGACCATGAGTTGGGCCTTGCTAATGACTAGGGCAGAGCTCGACGAGGGAGATGTGATACAGCAAGGTCTCAACTCATCAGTTCAGTAAGATTAGGAGGTGAATTTGGATGACTTCCCACTATTGATTGGTGGGGACTGATGATCAGATCTAATTTATGCAGGTTCTGGAGACCTGATGTCAGTCTGGAAATCTGTCGAGGTCTTGATAACCAGCCAACCAAGTCTTGCAATCTGCAGCCTTATTATTTCCGTCTCTTGTATTCTGTAATGGAAAAGATAAATCCTCTTCTTTTTAATTAGAGCAAAAGCAAAGCAAAGCTTCCTTATCTCATTATCCTTTTATTCTGGAAGGGTAGAAAAACCCTTAGAGACATCCTAGGAGGTGTGAGGTTGTTCTGTCTCTGTTGTTCAGTTTGCTTTTATTGTGAACAGTATTTCATTTGATAACATCCATACCTACTGTATATGTTTTCCACTTTACTGTTCTTGGTGAATTTCTGTTGCTTGAAGGAAAAATACTGTGTTTTTTATTTCTACTATTGTTGTGTACATAGGGTTACACCTGTACAGGCCAGTGACATCCAATATCCTGCTTTGCAATAAATCCCATTTTGTGAAACAGGTTTTTCTGACATTAAGTCATAGAGGTGTTGATTAATTTCTACGGTAATTTTTCACTTTCTGGCAATGGTATATTAGACTGCATTTTGTTCAAATGTGCTGTTAATATGTTTTAGTGATCTCTATTTGCATATATGAGATGGAAAGACTACATTAGAAACACAACAATATAATGCAATCCAAACGATCTTTTTTGGATTGTATTTGTCTGTACTGGTGTAACTGTATGTACCTGAATGAAGAAAGTTTGGATGAAAAGTATTCCATCATTGTAACTATGTTGGTCTCTGTCACTCCCATGCAGCCATGCTTGTGTCATTCGTGGACAAGTAGTGACCTCGGATGGAACCCCGCTGGTTGGAGTCAACATCAGTTTCATCAACAACCCGTCCTATGGTTACACAATCACTAGGCAGGATGGAAGGTAAGAGCCATCTTCTTTATGTTGACACACACACACACACACACACACACACACACACACACACACACACACACACACACACCCAACAAGGGATGTAACACAAATGCAACTACCTTAATATGCTGTGCAGAGCTGTGACAATGATATTTTTATTATTGTCAAATAGTGTTGTTTAGCTGTGCTGAATGCTAACGATGGAAGGAAAAAACACAGTTGCCACTGCAAACTGTGCCGCCATTGATCTGCTTTGTGCTTTCATTTGGTCCAATTTTGGAGTTCTCGGCTCAATTCCCAGAGAAATCAAACAAAGCCCTTCTGGTACACTCATAAGTTATGCTTCAGTAGCAGCAGGGAGGGGAAAGAATAAAATATGCCAATTCAAAGCAGCTCACTGGGGCTATGAAACATAGTGCAGATGGACATTATTCATTTGACAATGGAATTAAGTGAGACATTTAAGTTTAGGCCACAGACCTGCAATTACTTTTCTTTGCGGCTGTCTCCCCTCTTGTTGTAGCTTAATAATAATTTTTTTTGCCGTCAATTTTTTTGGCTGAAAAAATAATCATAACCCTAACCTTAATTAGTTGTGTGGTTATTTTAAATACATGTCCATAAAATGATAAATACACTGATTGACATAGATCATTACCACTATCTTCCTCAGACAATTCCACATATCTTCTGCCTCTGCAAGAGACAGGAAATCCTGTCAATAAACTCATTGTCTAGATTCTTGTTGTTTCATGACAGTGCCACCAGAACCCCTTTGTAAAAAAGATAAATTCTTATGTGTTGAAGTGTTGGAATAAAACGAGTGGAAAAAGTCTGGGTTCTCTGTCTGGCTTTCTTTGAGCAACTCGGTGCCAGCTGCTTTGTAAACAGGATAGTTTCCTAGAGAAATCCAGACAAAAACCTCAGCCGGGTTTCGATGTGTTTCTTGGAGTGAAAGAAAGGCCCGAGAGGAAAACGTTGGTTAATATTGTCTATAATGATTCCTTTTCTGTTCTTTTCTGAATATGTTTTTTGGATCAGATTGCACACACACACAGTACACACTCACAACCTCCAATCCCCCTGTATCTCTAATAGCAGCCAGTGTTAGTAAGGCCTTGTGGCAAACCAAGCCCCTCTATCACAGCACAGCAGGAATTGGTGTTTGCTCTCCAAGCCCCACTTCCTCCTGACACTTTTATCAGTCACTGACACTCTAAAGGCCCACATCTTTGTCGCCGGTTTAATCTTGATCATTCTTGCCTCTCCTCATTCCTTCCATCTTCTTGTCAGTCTCCTCCTCCTCTCTCCCCGTTTTACAAAAATCTCTCACCTCATCATCTTCACCTTCCTCACTTTTTTCATCTGCTTTCCATCCCTTCACGCTCTTCCTCCTCCAATCTCCCACTGCCCCTAAGCCTTTCTTATTCTGGGCACTTTTCTTTCACTTATTTTCTGTGCTTTCCTTGAGCCCAGGTCTCATGTCCCTTCCACTGCACTGGCTTCCCTCATCTCTATCCTTTTCCCATTAATGCGTGTCCCATTTTTCTTATGCATCACTCCATTTTTCCTTTGCAAAGCTCTATACTCTTTTCTCCCTTCTAGCATATGTGTAAACACTACTCCATCTCCCAGGTTCCCCTGTAAACATGCCCAGTCTCCTGCAACTCCCCTGCAATCACTGTAAACTGGCTCAGTGCAGCGTGAAATCAGAAATGCACCTGTTCAACCACTTAGAAATGGGAAAGCTGTCTCAACTCATTTTTATGATGTGTTCTTTATTGTCCAAGGGCTTAGTTTTTTAAATTACCTTTTCCACTATCTTGAAAAGTTTTCTGGCCTAAACAAAAGAGGTTAGTGTAGTTTCTTTACAGCTGTGTAGCCATTTTCTGACTGGCTGAATTTGAGACACACCTGCTCCCTTTTATGCTTTTCTCCAATAATGAGTAAAATGCTGACGCGGATTCCAGCTTATTACATTAGTAGGTGCTTGTGAGGATCTCTATAGGAGCCATAATATAAATGGGAAATCCAGTGTACACTTCACTACTTGGCAGTTTGTTAAAAGATCCATGTTTTTGGTGGTTTTCATTTGTCAGTGTCAAAGAGAACACAAATGTGTTATTGAGTTTAAATAAATTTTACAAGTGAAGGACAAACAGCTAACTGATGTCCTAATTGGTGAGGAACTAATATTAGTGTACTTTCATCCACTTCAGTCATACATTAAGTACCCACCACACCTATTACCTGAACATCTATACAGCCCTTATTCTTTCTTACTAACTAACTTAGAGATGAAACTAACTTTTTTGCTGTGTCCTTGATTCACTTTAACATCAAGTAGATACCGTCCAGTTCCTAAAGTATAAATTGGCTGAGAAATGATTGCGTATAATTTGCATGAGGCACGCCAAGTTCATTGGCAGGGTTAACTCTTAAAGCTTGATGCATTCCCTGAGGGCATAAGCAAGCAAGGCTGTTGTAGGTAGCTTAATAAGTTTTGTCATATGGCTTAAGGCTGTTGTCATGATTGATAACAGCCATTGAATCCCTGCATCGATTGGCCACACAGCCCATGAGTAGCTGTCCAGCTGTGTTTTGAGCGTGCGTAGCCTGAGCCCGCCAGGTGTCATGCAGACTGACCGGCTGCAGCTGTATGGCTTCTGATGGATCACGGCAGCACAAGGGTACCACTATCACAGCCCCCCATCAGCTTTGCAGCCTCTGTACTGCTGGACAAACTCACTCTACTCACACCCAGCCAAGGGCAAAACACCAAGAGCGGAACAAAGCTTTGTTTATCGCACACAGCCAATCAGATGTTTACCCTCCAGGGAAGTTAGACTGAGCACATTCTTTATATAGTTGCTTAAACCAAGAGGGAGTTTACCAGGTTTAGAGGCAACTATTTGGCCCTGCTTCTCTATCTGTAGTTTAGAAAAGATGTTTCCCATGTGAGGATGAGCCTCTGTCCCGGGAGCCTGTAGGTGACCGGGTGCTAATTGGCTCGTACAGAAAAGTGACAAGAGCTGCAGAAGTCCAGTGCAGGTGCGGGCATGCTGTTGTCACCATGCAGCAGTTAGAGGTGACGAAATCGCAAGAGTGTGCAGCCTGTTTGCTGAAACCCACTCAAGTCAGACCAGAGGCAGAGGCCCTTAAATGCAACACGGGATGGGATTGCATTGCAGGGCTTTTAGACTGATGTTAGAGTGGACAGCCTTCATCTGAGGGATCGATAGAGAAGTGGCGGCTGCCTCCATCCTGCAGCACAAATCTCCCTCTCACACATATAAATGTAAGCACAGAAGCAGTGCATTACACACGCGTAGGGGTGAAACAGTCAAGCCTGAACTTAAAGCATAAATCTACAATTTTCCATTCCTCAAATAAAATCTACAGACTATGACATTCATTTAAAAAAAATAGATGTGCTTTTAACATTGTGTTTAATCATCCTATTGTATTTACAGCCGGTGTGTGCCAGGAAGATGATGCTAAATAGTAAAACAGCATCCTTTCTTAACAGCATTAATTTATTAAAATATGAATTTATTATTGTTTGATCTCTTATAACAACACTTAATTAGAAAAATCATTATAATCACAGTAAATTGTGTCATGGTTTAATCCTCAACACACAACATATTATATGCATTGCTAATGGGAATTTTCACAGTATTTATTTGTAAAATATATAATTCATCTTCACTGTATGTGAACCAACATTCATCCTCTCTGACATTGTGCACGTCTGTGTTCCAGTTTTGACTTGGTGACCAATGGGGGCATAGCCGTGGCCCTGCACTTCGAGCGCGCGCCATTCATCACCCAGGAGCAAACACTCTGGTTGCCATGGGGACGCTTCTTTGTCATGGATACCATTGTCATGCGGCATGAGGAGAATGACATCCCTAGCTGTGACCTCAGCAGCTTCACCAGGCCCAGCCCCGTGGTGTCCCCGGCTCCGCTCACCGCATTCGCTGGCTCCTGTTCTGAAAGGCGGACCGTCGTACCCGAAATCCAGGTGACTACTCTGCACCCCACCCTCTCCACTGCCCTGCAGGTTGTGATCTACATGGGTCTCTCCTCCAAATGATTCATGCCACACATCTGGGAGAGACTCTGAAGACTATTCATCAAGCACTAGTGTAATAGTAACTCTGGCTCATGGCAGAGCTGTGATTTTATCTCTCTAGTGTAATTGGTCTGCGGAACTTGGGCGATTTACACTGTGCATTGTACTGTCTCACTGCAGAGTGATGATGATTACCTCACACACAGAAAACAGCCTGGACATTTTTAATTTCTCCTGGGTGGCAGTCTCCCAGGTTAAGCATACATGTACCACTGGAAAGGATTTGCTTTTATATTTCATGACTGTATATATTGTGATATCTGTCTATATGTATATGTGTCTTGTTGGTGCAGGCACACACTTGCATGGGCTTGTGTGTGCAGGTGTATGTGTGGCTACTGTATGTCTAGCAGGCATCCCTGTGCCCTTCTCTAATTACTTTGTCTCCCACTTTGCTTCATAAGATTTATGGCATATCAGTTAATTTAGTATGCAGTCCTGTCTATTTATAGTTGCCTTGTCTTTGCTGTTCCTTGAGCTGTAAGAGCACCATAAGGGACATCATCCAATTTTAACGTGTCCTTATAAAAAGGAATTGTGATCAATTAACCAAGCATAGCGAACACAGAAAATGTAAAAAGAAACACATCATAAGTGACACGTCCTCTGACCAATGTCGCTTTGGATAGCTGTTTTAATTCTCGCTCTGTACTGTGGAGACAGGCGACAAGAGGTGACTCAATTAGAGCAGAGAGGAGTTGGTCAACCAAACCAGTGGTGTCGACCTTTGATCCTAATTGCGAACACTGTACAATGTCTGAGTGCTGACCTACTGTTGTATCATCAAAAGGTTACAGGTCTGACATCAGTGGACATTTCCTAAGGCCACGATGTTGTCTCTTACTAAACTGACTTTTATTACTCTATATATTATCGGACTGTGCACGCTCTGAGCCCAAGGGCACTACTTTGATGCCATTGTCCTATGGATTGCAGGGAATGTGTCCTAATGAAGGACTCGCCATTATTAAATCAATTCTGAAAAATTCTCACTGGAGTACATAATGAAGAAATCCTTCATCGAATTCCCTGTAATGTGTGAATATAATTGTCCTCTAATTGATGTTTCTAAACTTCCCATGGGTCCATATATTTGCTATAAAAAATATGTGACAAAAAGGTTGTAGTGGCCACCGGGATGACAAACTTATCTGTGTGAAATAAAGGACATGCAGAGGCATGTTGTGTGATCCTACCTTAAACACTAAAAAATAATTTAATATAATAGTATTTACAATCCTGTCAGCTAACTTGCGGATTTATGTTTGCTTTCTGTCATTGATGAGCTTTGTTTTTTTGTTGTATAGTCTCTACAGGAGGAAGTGCCTATACCAGGGACAGATATGAAACTCGGCTATTTAAGCAGCAGAACCCCAGGCTACAAGTCAATACTGAGGGTGACCCTCACCCACTCCACAATCCCTTTCAACTTGATGAAGGTTCACCTTATGGTGGCTGTGGAAGGCAGGCTGTTCAGAAAGTGGTTTCCTGCATCCCCAAACCTCTTGTATGACTTTGTGTGGGACAAGGCTGATGTTTATAGCCAAAAGGTTTATGGCTTGTCTGAAGCTTTTGGTAAGTGATCAAGTATATATAATGAATATTTTTTGCATATTAACACATGTGGTTCACTAATTCTAGTTTTATCTTTGCTTCTTTCCGTAGTATCTGTGGGTTTTGAGTATGAGTCATGCCCAGACCTTATTCTATGGGAGAAGAGGACTGCTGTTCTACAGGGCTACGAAACCACTGCCTCCAAACTGGGAGGATGGACTATAGACAAGCACCATGCTTTAAATATCCAGAGTGGTGAGTCAACTGGTAATCCCTTATTGAATTCCCATTCTCAGCCTTGTTCATTAAACACCTACTCAAAAGATAATTTTATACCACAGGATATCTTAATTTTAACAGATTATTTATTCCATTGTTCAGTTTTAAAAGTATAACAGTGAAGTAAATACTCTTGTGTACCAGTGCAGTTGTACTTGTTTTAGGAATTAAGTAAGAACTTTTTCTCATTTATTAAAAAGAAGGCAGTATAATGCATATCACTACATTAATAACAACAACAAATGTAAAGACAATTATTTCATTTTATTTACATTGAAAAGCAGCAGTTTTTTAATTATTTTATGAAATTAACTCTCATTAGGACTCAATAACAGACTTTCTAATTTGTTAAGATGAGGTGGTGCCACTCCTTATCGCATTTTACACAAACTAATGCATGCGCGTGTGGAGCGGGGGGCTGTTTCAGAGCGGGCTGATTGCTTGGCCCCCCGGAAGTGCTGCTTGCAGCGTTCTCGAGTTCCGCTTTTCCGATCGACTTCACACTTGACACTGCACTGCCTCCTCAGCAATACACTCGCCAAGCGTGAAGTCGATCGGATGAACGGTTCACGAGATATGCGAAGGACAGTCGTGCACACACACATACAGACAGACAGTCAGAGATTACTTCCTTTCTGGTTAGATGATGCTGCTACAGGGCAGCCTATTGGCCAAATGGTACCAAATATGTCGTGGTCGCTCAGACATCATATGTACACATTTCCACCAGATATAGTTGCAATAGCACAAAGCATTCTTGAGATACAACATTTTTTAATCCTGCCCATAAATCCTGCCCACAGCATTTGAGCACACTTTGAGGGGCAGCTATATCAAAACGGAAAAAGGTACTTTTTCCACCTTTTTCCAAAGATGTTCTTTACCAAATTTGGGGACGATTGCTCAAAGTTTTTACGAGGAGTAGTGAAAAACAGATTTGGACAAAATTCTAAAAAGCTGAAAATAGATCTAGACGTAAATGGGCGTGGCTTATGTGAAAAGAGTCGTCTGAGACTTACGGTCCGAAAGTTACAGGCCAAAATGTAAAGTTCATTGCTATAGCGCCACCATCTGGCCAGAAGTACCAAATTCGACACTGCACTTCCTTGTGTCCTCAGCAATACACCCGCCAAGTGTGAAGTCAATCTGATGATGGGTTGTCGAGAAAATCGAAGGAGAGACATACAAACATACAGACAGACAGGGACTTCTTCCTTTATAGTTTGATCATTCTGAATGAGCCCAAGAGTGCAGATAAGTACCACCATGTCCACCCAGTGCCTTCGATGATGCTTTTAGTGTAACATTGAATTGTCTTGGCTGCCTGTAGCATTTTGAGGCTTTTTCAATTCAGCAGTGTCATGTAGCCTTAGATAGATCTGACTTTTTTATTACCGCTGTCCATTTTTGGGTGAGGGGGGTCAATTTTCTTATTGCCAGCAAATTACTCCTAAAAGGCGGGAGTAGGAATGAAGAGAGAAAAACTTTGGACAGCACCTGTCACTGGCTAGCCTCACAGTCTGTTTGTGTCTGGAAGGGCTCATCAGAGGAGATGAGGCATACTTATATGAAAAGTGCTCAGGAAGGTGGCACTTTGATCTATCACTGTAAACCTGCTGAGTCTGAATATGCTGTCCGAAGGAGGAAGAGAGCTGCTCTTGCCCCCTCACCACCTCCACTGCCAGTTCCTCCACCCCACCCCCTCCTTTGGCAGCTCCATGTCTTCTTCATGCCCAGCATTTTTAGAATCATCCCTAATTTAATTGCTGTCAGTCTGCTACTCCCAGCAGCAGCAGCCCCTAAGATTAAATCACGTCCCAGGAACGGGATGCTTGGCTGATCTTTTCTGATAGACCAAATGTTGTGCTGCTGAAAGAACTCAGGTCACCAAGTAGCATCAGAAGCAGAAAAACTACCACAGACACGCAGATGCTGAATTTCAAATATGATTACATTGATTGGGCAGCAGAAACATCTTTGCATTTACATATTTGACAATTTTCCAAGAGTAGATTGGCAACAGTAATGGAAGCATAATGTGCATGTGTGTGTGGGTGCATGTCTGTGATGTGCCTGCACATAAACGGTACTCATACGGCTCTATATTTCTAAATGCATAAAGCCGGTGGAGGTAGAAATGCAAGCACGATTCCATTTTTAATCGGGTGATAATTTTCTAGCTCCAAGAGATTCCACTTGTGCCAAGGGCTTTTTGGTCCCTATTTTGGCGTGAAATTGTGTCTGTGTTTCCATCCGCTAAGACCACCTCTTATTGAAAACACAGGCACACAGAGCAATTTTCATTGTTGGCGGAGGTTCACACACAGACCTATTCAAAATCAGATCCCTATCTGTGTGTTGACTTTCACTCACTTTTAAATGTTTTATCTAATATTCATTTTAAATTGCATTAAGTCATCTTGAACTACTAGGGACTTGCAGCACTAGAGCTCTGGAGCGTGTTTGCAAACAGTTTCCTATATACCCATCCAGCAGGAACAGAGCAACATGAGCATCACATTTTAATCTTTTTGCTCGCCACTTGTTAACTGCACTGCACATTACAGCTTGTGTATCTTTACTAATTGATTAAATCTTCTGACATGGAATTTGCAAACATATTTTATCAGCCCTGGACACTTCTTGCTCATGCTACTCTCTACAGATTCCAAGTGTATATGCAAATTACTGTAACTGTGGAAGGCAGCATAAGGATGTATCTTAAGATCCTTAAAAAATATAGCAATATTTTTTATTTAAGCAAAATTTCAAACAATTATTCCTCTGCATAATCAAATAAGAATTTCTGATCTGTGAACAGAATTAATTAATTAGAAAATGCAGTAATGTGAATTAGAATTAACATTATTGCAGAAGTTGGATTAATATATGCATGTAAATGCATGGGGTAAAATTACAGTCAACAGTTACTAATAAAGGGTAACACATTTCATATTTATGTAGTTGCGTACTAACTGCATGATTATAATTTTTGTGTAAAACCTTTACATGGACAGGATTTTAAGTGCTTCCTAAAATGTAAATTCAGCATGAAATGAGACATCATCTGCCATTGAGCAGTTGGCCACACACATTTTCACTTGCATTTTAGCCTGCATCCAAAATCAGGAAAATAGAACACAGTCTTCAAACTCTGCTCAGCCTAAACAGGTTGCAGGTGTTACTTGTTGTTTCTTTCCTGTGCCCTCATCAGGTATTCTTCATATGGGCAATGGGGAGAACGTCTTCATCTCCCAGCAGCCTCCTGTAATCGGCAGTGTGATGGGGAATGGGCGCAGGCGCAGCATCTCCTGCCCTAGCTGTAATGGCCTTGCTGACGGAAACAAGCTGCTGGCCCCTGTGGCTCTGGCCTGTGGCTCAGATGGAAGTCTGTACGTGGGCGACTTCAACTATGTGAGGAGGATTTTCACCACGGGGAATGTCACCAGCGTCTTGGAGCTCAGGTAATGGAGGAGTAGCCTACTAATATTCACTCAGGACCATGAGCTCAGATGGGCTTGCACACAGGTCATAAACCACTGAGGTCGATTGCGATAGACAGAAAGGCCCTACAGGCCCAGGATTGATGGTCCTGCCTTTCTCATCCACCTGTATCAGCTGGAGTTTGGCCCTGATATGGGCTGAAGAGGATGTAATGAGGTCTTAACAGAAGACGTTCCAGGAAAAGATTGATTTCTTTTTTAATGTCAGCGAAGACAAGTTTGAGTAGATAAGAAATATAATCTTTTTTCATGATTCTTTTAATTAATTCTGTCCACTAACAACTGTTTTTTAATTCTATCCACTAACAACTAATATTTCCTGTACTTTCTCTTCCTCTTTCTTTTTCTGCTGCTTTTGGCAAACTGACAGAAATAAGGACTTCAGGCATAGGTAAGCAATGCAGTATTTGCTTAAATTAATATAGGAAAGGATAAAGTCCACATATTTGATATCGAAGTGACCTTTTGAACCCATTTCAGACATGCACTTTTGAGCAGATCATATTTTAAGTTACTGACTGCCTGCGTAATTTTCATTTTCATAAAGCTGTATATGTAATGGTTTAACTATGCCTCTTGAGCTTACTTAATCTCAGGCTTCAGTGCTTTGTTCACCACACTGCAAAGAGAAAATGGAGCCGATTGTTGGCTGAGTAGAGGCTGCACTTTTCCTCAGGATTGATAAAGACGTTCAGATTAAATTGTCCAATATACTACAATGGATATTATTACACCAAATATGTGAGAAGTATTGAGTAATGTAGTGTTATACTTTTTAATGTATTACTTTAATTAAAATGGTTGTAGAATTGCCATCGGTCAAGGAATCTGGAGATTTCAGAGTGGGATATAGAACGTACATTGCATTGCCAGTTTCTAAGATACACCTTTCTACAACCATTGCAATCAAACACAGTTGCGCTGCAAGAAATCCAGCCTTTATGAAACAATCATATTCAGTTTTTTTGACAGTGTCAGAGAGGTGTTAATGCACTTCTGTAGTCATTAGGAGACTGTAGTTTATGGTGCTTATGAAGTGAATTATATTGAAAGTCAGTTAGGTGCCCTAATTATTTGTCCAACACGTTTCCATATTATAAAATACAGATCAACTGCACCACATATTACGTAATTACGTTAAGTTAAAAGATGATCACAGAATTGAATCATCACCTTTCTGACAGTGTCAATATAAAGACAGGATATGATATGTTTTAATAAAGGTTTTATCTATGTAGCTAGGTGTGCCCAATTAAATGGCAACTCTGATTTTATCATTGGCTTAAGATAAGAAAAACCTTGCAAATTTTCCTTGGCAGGTAACGGTGAAGGAAATCTCTGCGTGCTCTCTTTAGATACCATTTATTAAGGGCTATTGATTGATTTCTATCAGAGGGTCATGACTTCATCTGGGGAACATGTGGTCAAACTGAAGATGAAAAGTCAAGTGATGCTGGTCACTGGCCTCTATTTTCAAGAACAACCACATTAACAAAACACTCAGAAGCTCCCTAATGCTTTTTTCTGTCTCTCTCCAGCTATCTTTTCTCAGTCTTAATATCTCAAATGTCTTGTATGCTTACACACACTAACTTACACATCCCATGCGCTGAATGCTAGAGCAAAACTAAAGAAACGTCAAAGCTCTGTCCCTTTGGTCTCAGCACTCCAAACACATTTGCATAGTAAAAAGGAGATTTATCCAGGAAAACACAGCGTGTGTCTGTATAAAACGGGTGGCTGCCTCCTGTTCATGTGTGAGCTAGCGATAGGACTGGGAGGTGGGTGATCTCACTACAATGTTCATTGACCCCCTACTAAGGATGTCCCCATCCACTCCAACCACGCTCCTTCCATTGCCGTGCCAGCATGCAGCAAAATCCAATTATCTTCTACAAACTAGATGTTGTCAGTGAATATAGATGGAGTATATGGCCATAGCTCAAGGTCAGTGAATAACACTTCATAGTTTCAAACACTGTGGGGGACCAACACTGTTCTACATGCCACTGGGAGCTGATAAGGTATCAGCTGATTGCACATGGCAGATAGAATGCAAAGTAGAATCCGGTTATTGAGTCTTGCTACTGACCTACTCTAAAACAACAGTTCTTTTTTTCTAAGCCAGCCGGTTGTACCTGGATTGTACTGTAGACCAACATATCAGTCAGCTTGGTCAGTGGGCTGATTGTGACATGTGCGCCTGAGGTTTGCTGCAGTGTCCTGTCATCACTGATTCATTGAAGGTCAATTGTCATTTAAAATTATGTAGTGGAGTTGACAATTCCATAGACCCATTGGTCTTTCTTCTTGTTGTATTATAAAAATATAAGCTTTGGCACTGTCACGCTGACCATAAGCCCTAAAAGAACCCTCAAGGTTATAGTTGAAATTCTGTCTTAATCCACTTTGAATGACACCCTGCTGACAGGTTTCTCCATAATGCTTATCAGGTCTGGCAGAACTGTGCTGTACCCTGCCCTGATAACTATGTACTGCTCACCAGTACATTGCTAAACTGGTTACTCCTTGTTTTGTCTGACCAGCAAAAAACCCCAAAGATGCTCACATTTATAAAGCTGGAACCAGCAGATGTTTTGCATTTTTGCTTGATAAATGTTTAAATTATTTATTGGTTTAATAAATTAGCCAAATTTTTGTTGATACTTTTTCTGACAATTTATTAATTTACAAATAGAACTAGTGGGTAGCACCTGTAGAGAACCTCTTACCCAAATACCATTTGTTTCATGTACTGTGTTTAAGTCTGTCAGATCTGACACTTTCAAAATAGGATCAGTCCTGCCTCTAGTCTCTACCATCCAGTAGTATTTTTAGTTGCAATCTATCATGGTTTTATTGTTCAGCAGAAGATCATGTGTGTATTATAAGCAGAAGCAGGTTTTTAATGGAAGTATTCCTCTCTGTCACTTCATTTGTACTACTACAGTATGGATTCGTCTACAGTCATCTTTGTTTTCTAACACCTATTCTGTGTGGTGTATGCCAATAGATTGCATGCGTCCCGGCACAGCAGGATTCGTTATATTTGGTTCTATTGTCTGTCTGTCAGGTTGGGCAACCTGCGGTGGATATGAAGGATTACTTTGCTGACTTGGTTGGAAGTTTAATAGGATATGTTTTCTGTGCTGGAATCTCTGCCTGGTGGATGCATAGTGTGTTTGAATTGCTGCTTCAACTATGCATTTGAGTCCCAAGGGAAATGGAAAACATACTTGTTTATATTTCTTCTAGCAATAACCAGGTTACTGCTACTGTATAGACACTGTGTTTTCATATTGTTGTTTTCAGATAATATCACAGAGATTTCTTGGGTCAGGGATGGGGAAGTAATTAGGATCTCTGTCAAAGGATCCAATATACCCCAATGACTGAGTCCCACTAGACCCTTGTTTCCCTTTGCCTTTGTAACTCCTCCCCTCCAGCATTACTAGTGTTTCAATCATTTCAAAGAAACTAGACATCTGTATCTGTATCTATACATATACAGTATTTTCACATATGTCTACCCTGTATATTTCTATACACATACGTTTATACGTTGTCTTTTGTCAACAGGGATTTCTAACTAAGCTGACTGTATTGTAGATGACTTCTAAAGTCGACCATTATGTCATGTTTAATCTCATTCTATTTTGCCATGTTGGATCTCATTTTATATTTATTTTTCCATGTCCTTGGTTCAAACCGTAATCGTGCCCAATTGACTCTCTAAATGGCTTTTGAATCCATTTTAATTGTATTACACAATGTTTCTTATTGAAAGCACTGTAGCCCTTCCAGCTTTATTGACTTGGGCTTCTTCCTCTCATTTCCCTTCTCTCAGTAACAGCCCTGCTCATAAGTACTACCTGGCCACCAGTCCAGTTAACGGTGCTGTGTACCTTTCGGACACCAGCAGCAGGAAAGTGTTCAAGGTGAAATCCCTCCATGTTGTAAAAGATGTGGCCAAAAATCTGGAGCTGGTGGCGGGCACAGGTGACCAGTGTCTCCCATATGATGACACTCGCTGTGGGGACGGAGGAAAGGCCGTTGAGGCCACTCTCACCAACCCCAGAGGTAATGTATGGATGTTATTATAATCAATGGAGTGTGCAGCTTCAAGTCAGTTGGGGTTTTGTTTTCGCTTTTCTTTTCAAATAGATTAAATTGCTCGATAGCTGAGGACAGTAGTCCCAGAGGCTAGATCAATACTTTAGTTTTCATGCATTAAATTCTCTTCTCTTACCTCCGTCACTAATTACGTACATGTACCTCAGTATTTTAAAACTCAATTTAATTGTTTGCAGCATGCCTTTCCATGTGTTTCCAGGGGTCTTCTTTTTCTTGTTGATTCCATATTTGGATGATGCATTAGTCATTAGATCACATGCTTATTTTTTGTCCTCCATTGGGATGACATTGTGAGTCACATGTACTGAAATAACTCTCAAGTCCCACTGAAATGTGCAACATGTATTGTATAGGCCAGTTTTGCATTAAAAAATATAACATTTTGCTCTAACTAATGTAGACTAAATGTACATAGCTGCCTATATATTGTTAGAAGTACCCTGAAGTTATCGAAAAATACAGAGATTTACATAGTTACAGTTAGTATTCTCAGTTTAGTTGTTGTTTGAGGCTGAGAGAGCATGATAGAAAGAGACTGCATTGATGAAATTGTAGTTGTAATTGAATCAATACGTACAGTACCCTTCATCTATTTTGATGTTTATATTGTTCTCCATTATTGATTTGAAAAATCAATCCTGGCATTAGTTTTCATTGCCTTGATTAGTCTTTAATTTTTATTGCAGTGAATAGTGCTTAATTGTCATTTAGTGGTGCTCTGTCCTCACATTAAGTCCAAAAAAAACAAAATAATTAATGGATATTTTCCTCTTCTGTCTATTGTCTGGCTTTTTATCTGCAGGCATTACGGTGGATAAGTACGGCGTAATCTTCTTTGTGGATGGGACCATGATTCGCAGGATTGATCAGAATGGTATCATCTCTACTCTTCTGGGCTTCAATGATCTGACCTCTGCCCGACCGCTCAGCTGTGATTCTGTGATGGACATCTCTCAGGTACGACCTCTCTGACCTGGGCAGCCGGCATGTGTCTTCCTGTCTCTCAACCAATGCCAGTCACCTTGACTCACCCTGGTCTCCAGGATGCTTACATCCCCATGTGAGCTTTTGTTTCTGTAACTGGAAGCTCGAAGCCTGGATGTAGTGGCCCTCGGTCTAGTTTTGATCCACATTTGTTTGCTTGCTGCATAATGCCAGTTTTTAGATTGACAGGACACCAAGGTTGGATACTAAAGTAGAGGAAGGCAGTCAGACCATACAGGCGTTCGGCACTGCTGAGATTCCATTGCCAGGTTTCAAACTGAATACTGTTTTCTTTTGTTCACTTAAGCCCATGTCTGTAAAATTTCTGTACCTGTTATTTGTCATGAATGAAAGCTGATGACTGAAATAGTTCAGGTCAGGTCAGATCATCATTACCCCACAACAGGAAGTTTGTTTTGCAGCACGGCAACATAAAAACCCCAAAACAGAAAAGCGCTCTATTGTCACAGTAAAATGTGTAAAGAAATGTTAAAATACTATACACACAATACAAAATACAATAAAGAATCTGTGATTTAAAAAAAAAGATGAAGTGCTAGGTTGCGCGGTTAACCCAGAGGCAGTTTGTGAAATATTTGAATTACGTGGGTTTATTGCACGTAAAATGAAAGAAAAATGTAACATTTTTGTAAAACCTGCCTCTCTGACCAGGGAGGAGGATGTTAAATTAATTAAACCAATTCTGGATTTGCTGAGATGGATTTCATTGGTCCAGAAGATTAGAAAGTCAGGAAAGCAGCCCCAAACACAGCTGTGCTAACCTGGTGATTTACAAAATTTAAATTATCTTATGGTTAACAAGCAAATATAATATAAAATATAAATATAATAAAATATAAATGAGTAAATGGGACTCGGTCCAGGCTGGGGGAACCCACAGGAGCTGGGATAAACATAGCACCTGTGAGTAGAGCCATGCTGAAACCAGAGCTGCACTCCTGGGGGGCTTCCATGTCTGTTTCAAGTAGCCACACAGCCCCAAGTGCAAAGGGCCTTTGACCTACAGCTGTAGGGGGATGATGAGGATGACCTATAACCTCACTGGCTCTCAATTCACGCACACATGTTCACTGATGCACGCAAACACATGCACACACACACACACACATATGTACACATATGTACCAGACCACTAAACCAGACAGAACACATCCCCCAGGCAAGGACACTGCACTGAGGTCACATCACTCTCTAGCTCAGTGACTTCCGCTTGGAGATGACGACACAGATTTTTTACATACTCTCGCAGCCTTTGCATTGCTGTTTTTTCCTGACATTTTAGTTTCCAACCTAAGTAGTTAAGGGTTTGTTTTGCACGGAACCTGGTGTCATGGAGAAAAAAATATATAGTTTCTGCTCTCAATTTAATAATTTTTGCACTTGAATTAGTAATTTGTGCTCTTGAATTAGTAATTAATGCTCTTGATTTAATAGCCTTTTGTTTTTTGGCGTGAGACACCCGCTTTGAAGCTCTGTCTCTCGCTCCCTCCCCGCCTAATCAAAGCTATCCCTCAATGAAAAAATACACAGTAGCTGTATCATTAACCAGGCTGCCTCCTCACACAGGACAACATCTAAACGTCAAGCTTTTTTCCACATTCCAGCTCTGAGACAAAAGCCTTTATTTGTGTGGGCACACAGACCTCTCCCTAAATCACTAAATTCCTTTCATATATGTTGAGTTTAGCCTCTTTTATTGTGCTGTAATGCATTAGATTAATAAATGTTACATGTTATGTTCACATCACTGAATAATCCGTATATTTATATTCATTACTTAATACCTGCAGCCATCACACAGCAGCAGGAACAATACAAACGTCTCCAAATTAAGAAGAAGCATTGCATTTTAATGCACGGTTGTACAGCAGCGTAACTTCATTAATTATTTAGAATTATTAATTATTCTGTCGGGGCAACAAGCTCTGCCACGATATAATGGTAAATTACATTTGGTACTTTTTCTACAATTGGACAGAACACAGAGATTCCAAGTTTGTCCAGTCATATCTTTTGGAATAAAGCAGCAGCTAAGGATGAGCCCTGAGCTCCATCAAATCTGTCAGGACATTTAATTTTACTGTTGGTAAAAGTCCAAACTCTGCATATCACACGTTCCCAACATGTTCCACTAATCAGTGAAAATGGAACATGTTTACTGTGGCTAGTTTGAAGCTGTGTCCCTCTCTGCACAGCATGAGCAGGGACTAATACTATCCACTGACAGTGATTCATTTCTGTTTTGATATTTGCTGGTGCCCTGGGGCTCAGCTATCCAGAAGAAACAATTCCCTCCGAGCCTCTAGCTGCTGCTTCAAAATTCACCTGGTTAAATTGCCTGCATCACCAGTTGATGCACTCAGATCCACATAGCGTAATTGGTTTAATTATGATGGACAGTCTGACAATATCTGATGCTGTTATGGGGGAATGCCCTCAATCTGCACCGTAATGTGAGTCCATTATAAATGTTGATATTAACTTATCGAAAAACATGCAGCCAAGAATAAAACGTTTGCTCCATCAAACATCTTTTCCATCAACAGCAGCACTTCACAGGAGGCAGATTGGACAGTAAATTAACCTATAGTTATCATTCAGACCTGCACACATCATTTATAACAAATGCATTAATATTACATATTAATATAGACTCAGTAACTGCGCCCTACTTAACTTCTCCAACCTTGGCTACGTGTTTCAGGCACCATGTAATTGGTTTAGGACGGACTTTCTGATGTGATGTCATACCGTAACAGGCTACAACATCATCTGATCTAATGCGTATTTATTTTTATTATATTGAATCCGGAGTGTGGCAACAAAACTTGTGGGGTGTCTGTACCTAATTTGCACACGCAGTTACAGTGGTAACAACTATTCATGTGTGTAAAAGCCTACTCAGCTGTGCGTAAAAGGGCTTACTGGTCAATAGAATATGAGTGCATACAGCACACAGATTTCTTTCTCTCTTCTGCACGTCAACGTCGCTCATTATCGGTTTACCGACAGTATTAACATGCATTTTGATATTTAACTGTATGCTCTTTTGTAACAGCTGTCTCCCAACAGGACTGGACATGCAACTGGGCACCATGTAATTGGTTTAAATATATGATGGATAGTCAAGTATCTGTTTTCATATCGGACAGTTTTTTTATCCTGGGTGCAATGAATAATATTGCGGTGCTCTTCAGCAGCCACAGAGCTGGAGCCTGTGCCTGGTTCACTCATTCAGTGGCTGTAATAACTGTTTATTTAAAAGCCACCTGAAGGAGTTTTGTAATTTTGGAGAGGTCACTGTGTGTGCGTGCCTCCGCCAACTAAAGCCACACTAATTATGACTTTTTTCTCAGAGCGGGAATGTGTCCTGTGTGAGGAGGCAGCCTAGTTCACGATACAGCTACTGTATATTTTTCTCAATCATGGCTTTGTTTGGACGGCGAGAGAGCAAAGGACAGAGTCTGAAAGTGGGTGTCTTACACCAAAAACAATCATCAGAATCAGCTTTATTGGCCAACTATGTGTAAACATACAAGGAATTTGACTCCGGGTTTAAGTTACACACAGAACAATTTACAGGAAGATAGAACTACAAAACAAACAAGGACAACAAAGCTGAACAAAGATATTTAAAAATAAATAATAAGTATTATGTAAATACAAGTAGGTGAAAAATGTGTGTGTGTGTGTGTATATATATATATATAAGAAGCAACAATGACTAACAAGTCAACTGTTCATTGTAAACAGATACAAACTGTGCAAAGGAATACAAATTGCATGGGCAAACTATTAAATCGTGAGCATGTATGATTAAATCCAGAGCAGAAAATAAGTCATTTGAGAGCACGGATTAGGTTTTTGTTGTTTCTGCATGACCTCCCATACTCCGTGGTTTTGCCATGCCAGCCACAACAGTAACTTACAATCCAAAAAAAATATGTGACTCTAAAGTACATTGCTTGTGTTGTATGTTGTATGCAGTATCTAAATTTGTTTTAGTTTCACTCCCATGAAAAGAGCATTCCTGGGCTGTAATGATCAGTTTTGATTGATGTCTAAGCCCTGCTCCATGTGCATTCACTAGTTTGTTACTTGCCCCACCGTGTATGCTATTGAGTACAACTAGCAAACTGGTCCTGGGGGGCTTCAGATGCCAGTGGAAAGAAGCTTTTTGTGTGTGTGAAATGATGTATTCAGTGGAGGGAGCAAAGCCCTGCAGCTGCCCGTCTCCAGCCTCGGGGGAACTTCATCCCCTCATGACCTGTGCTTTCTGCTCCCTTAGCCCCCCACACACAAACACAAGCGCCTATAGATGCTCACCATCCCAGCTTCACAGCAGCAAGGACACAGGCAGACTGACTGCAGCTCTACAATGATGACAAATCGCACAAGCACTGCCAGAGACACTCAGACAGTAAAAAGCATCCATTAAAAATTCATCCAGGGCACATAGCTTCCTCCTTCAAACACTCCCCAACCCCTCACTTAGGACCACAGTTTCTCTGGAGAAGGCTCATCACAGTGGTCATTACTTTTTTCTGTACCTCACCTGTTTTAGGCAAAAAATAATGTCAGATTTCTCTCTCTCCTCTGATGAGGTCATTGTTATCTTGCCTTGCCATCTGCCCAGTGAGCGTACTGCAGCAAAATTTCGATGTGCAGCTGTGCAACCTTTCTTTCCTTTAACTTTTTATTCTCATGCAAAACGGCAAGAGTTTGACCTCATTCAAGAATGTATTTATTTGTTTATACCAAGGCCTTAGGTCCTTGCTGTTTCAGAAATCTGTGCCATTTTCTATTTCACGTCTTGAAAATCTTTTCTGCATCCCCTGCTGAGTTCAAACTTAAATACGGGGAAACCATGTCTTAAAACAAGATCACTTGAACATATTTCAAGGGTGTTAGCAGCTTCAGAAGGCTTTATCAAGGCTCTGACTGTGACATTCAATTCAAATCTGAGAGGGACTTCAAATAATGAGATATTACTCTTCTTCAGACAGGCATCATGCTGGTATGAGCAAATAGTGAAAAGATTGCTAATGGAAAATGACGTTGTAGTTCTAATAGAAGTTCAGATACATCTAAAAATAGTTTTTTGTTGTGTTGGTGCAAATCCTTGGCTCGCTTCTTTGGCTGATGAGTGAATGTAGGGTGTTACGCTGGTGGTGGCTGTGTCAGGCAGGCTACTGACAGCTGCCCCACTGTCTAAAGGGGAGGGTATGATCGGGTTACAGCATATGGGACAGCAGCTCGGGAAATATCCCCTCATCAGTCAGAGTGGCGTGAAAACCTCCTTACAGGCAGCTCCCCCGAGCCACTCCACACTCTGGCTCATGAAATATTTAACCGCCAGTGTTGACAAGAAATAGGTTTTAAGAAATTGAAAGTCTCCCCTTCATTTCCAAAGTAAATGCATTTTCTGCTCACTGAAAGACGACGTGTATCCACTGCCAGTTTCCGGTTTGTTGTATGTGGTCCATGATATGTCTTATTATATAATTCTCCTCTGTTTTTGGGGGAGATGATGGGAGGTATATGGAATGTGAGTTGTTTGTGATGCTCAAATCTGTTATTCAATCAAAGGTAAACAACTGCTCCGCTTGTAAAAAGTGACACAGATTCAAGAACCTGACTAATGAGTGGAGAAACATTCAAATAATTATCTACAGAGATTCCCCTGTCAGTTTTAGATTAATTATTGTGTCTCCTTTGCCTTTTTAAATAAAAAAAAATGAAGAATATACAGAGATAGAGGGTAAACTAAAACACTGAATATGGCTTGCAGACTTTACCAGAAAGCTGTTGGCTGTTAGCAGCCTGCTACTCTGTGCTCTACAGAGTGTCATAGTTTGTGTTTCAGGATCCCTGTGTTTTTTGCTGTGTAATGCAGAGTAGCATGGCAAAAATGTAATGTGTCAACCTTTACGTTTTTCCCACATTTATCACTTGAAACTTTTTTTTCCTGAGGCATTTTGAACCCCCTGCGTTTTTAAATTCACAGGAAACCTGCGATTTTGGTGAATTTATTGTTTAACCACGGACAGTAAAGGGATGCCCACTTCATGGCCAAATAGCTCACTCATCCAATGAACTCAACATGTTGCATTGGTCCATTTCTTTTAGTACATAATTAACATATATTATAACATGGTATTCAATGTAACAATTTATTTCATGTTAAATTACACATGACCTGATGCTCAGGATTTCTCCCTTGTCAATTCTACTGATAAAAGTTTACTCAATTTGTGTTACCAGGTCATTATGACATTAATTATTTAATTAATTAATTAATTAATTAGTCAGTCTTCAGTCAGTCAACCATAGTTACAGCTGCATAAATTCATTTCCCTTTTTCCAGTTGTAGGACAGAGTTTCCAAGGCTGCTCTCATCTAATAGGTTGCTTAAAACATGAACTGGCCTTATATTGGCCTTGTATTTTTGTCTAGGTTTTAATCAGACTCCTTTGTTGGTGCTCCATGGCTTCTATTGAAATAAGGCACTTCATATTATGTTCCTAAGAGATCCCCTTGGGATCATAAGTGAGAGGGAGACCGGTAAATTGGATGAATCCAATCATTCCAATTTGTTAAAAGCCCGATACACTGTTAGCAGAACAATAAGTCATAATTTAGGAGGCCAGAGGCAGGCTAGGCTTTCATACGATAAGTGTGCTCCAGTTTCTTTTCAAGGACTCATGCAATCTCATGTCATTACAAAATTAATAACCCAAAGCAAGGAAAAACAGTGAGTCAGTAGAGGTGAAGAATGCAGAAGCCCAGTCCTTAGGTGTCCAGAGTTCTCATGATCAATTGCAGCGTGCTTTTTCCCGTTAATCTGATCATTTCAATGATCTCTCCTCGCTCTGCCCTTCCTTACCAGTATTGTTATCATCTTTGATCTTAAAAATCATTGTTTTTTGTGTTTCCCCTTTTAACAGTACAACAGCTGCTATTTTCCTCCTTATCAGATAATAAATCGTTTCAGAATATGTTTTTGCTTCCAGCGTAGGCAATGAGATAGCCCACCTTTTTCACAGCAGCCTATCTTTTTTTGTAAGCATTTTCAGTGATTCTTCCCTTGAGGGACTGTTTTCCTCTGATAAAGTGAAAAATGTGTGGATCAATACGAGTATGGTGTGTTTTTTTGTGACCTGTGGCTGATATTCTCTGTGTGTTTTTCCCTCTTAGGTGCGTCTTGAGTGGCCCACAGACCTGGCAGTGAGTCCCATGGACAACTCCCTGTACGTCCTGGACAACAATGTAGTACTCCAGATCTCAGAAAACCATCAAGTCCGTATTGTAGCAGGCCGGCCCATGCACTGCCAAGTGCCTGGGATCGACCATTTCCTCATGAGCAAAGTGGCCATCCATGCCACCCTGGAGTCCGCTAACGCCCTAGCTGTGTCCCACAACGGCATTTTGTACATCGCTGAGTCAGATGAAAAGAAAATAAACAGAGTACGACAGGTGTCCACCAACGGAGAGATCTCCCTGGTTGCAGGGGCACCAAGTGGCTGTGACTGCAAGAACGATGCCAACTGTGATTGTTACTTTGGAGATGAAGGCTATGGCAAGGATGCTAAGCTGAATGCACCCTCTTCTCTGGCAGTGTGTCCAGATGGAGAGCTTTATATTGCGGATCTGGGCAACATTCGTATCCGCTATGTGCGCAGAAACAAGCCCTACCTGAATCCCCTCAGCATGTATGAGGTGTCCTCTCCCAGTAATGATGAACTCTATCTGTTTGACTCCAATGGCAGCCACATTTTCACCCAAAGTCTGACTACTGGAGACCACCTCTACAATCTGACCTACACAGGAGCAGGGGATCTGAGTAGCATTACTGATAAGAACAAAAACACAGTGATCATCCGACGAGACACGACTGGATTGCCTCTGTGGCTGATGGTCCCCGATGGACAGACATTCTGGTTCACCATTGGCACCAACAACGCCCTTAAAACCGTCACTGCCCAGGGTCAAGAACTAGCTGTAATGACCTACCATGGAAGCTCAGGACTTCTAGCAACTAAGACGAATGAAAATGGATGGACAACCTTCTTTGAGTAAGTAATATTAAGAAACACTTGCAAAATACCTTTGTAATCCTTATATCCAGAGTCTGGATCCCAGTTGAGCTGATTATAGATTACTGCTACACCCCAGAGAGCAACTAAATAGATCTGTTAAATCGCTTAAATCCAAAATACAGTTTTCACAAAGTCATTTCTGGGACATCTGAACTGTAAGATCTGTATTTATGGCAGCACTAAATGCTGATATGATTTAGTGAGTGAATGTTTAGAGTTGAAGAGCTCTTTGACATCTGGGTTTAGTACTTTGGCACATGAGCTACCTTCTTATGTCTTGATGTCCATGTCACTAAGCATACAGGACCTGTGGAAGTATGGGTGTAATCCTATTTGCTGTTATCATACCAAATAGGATTACTGGATGATATGTTACTCATCTGCACCCTTGCTTGCAGTGACAGACTGCAGACCATCGCTTGTTTGGAGTCGTTATGTACAGGAACAACATATATCTGTGAGCAAGCACATTTTACCCGTAGGACTGCGACAAGGCCAGGCAATATAAGCATAATAGAAAAGCCAGGGGTAGCAATTAATCGAGGCAAACCACACATTGTGAAGAAGCAATTGAAAACACTTCCACATGCTGCAGCATTAGAGCTAAGGATTTCATCTGCTTGTGACTTCTAAGGAGCAATCTGTCCCTTAGCTTAATATACTGTACCAAGGGATACTGTGCTAACTGGATGTCATTCCAAAAAGTGTGATTAAGCAGATTGGCTGGTCAGACATCTGTTACACCTCGCTGGAGGAATATAACACTCTGACACATAATCAGACGCTGTGTTTAATCTGAACAGACATTTATCACCTGTGTTTGATTTTGCCGTCATCTGAGACGGTTGCATAGGCATCTCTCAAGGTAGAGTGAATTGCCTACGGCTTAAACAAATCCAGTGGGTGGTTGGAATTTGAATTATTTCGTTTTGACTTTCTATAAAATGGCTGTTGTGACTATCTGCTTTGAGAATAGTTTCCCTATTATGTAAGGAGAGGACTGAGCTATATTAGGACAGTGACACAAAAGGCTTTTTTTTTAAAGATGAAATACAAACAATGAATATTCATGATATCCTGGATTTATCACCTTTACTCAAGAACATAGGACATAAGTACGGCATTTTCAGGATGTTTGAATTACACACATATTATATAATTACATCACTGAGTAAATGTGGAAACTGGATATACTGTGAAATTGGATTGTTTATGTACACTTACTCATTGTCAGCTTTTATGCAAATGTATAAAACAAATCAAATTGATGTCACGTGTAATGAACTGTTCGACAGTTGATTACACGTGTAAAAAGAAAGATTCAGTACCTCATTTTGTTTTTTTTAATTACAAAAATTGTAATCATTCATTAAATTACAGAATCTTTTAAAAGGATGAAATTGTATCATCATGAAATTCCCCTGAAAGTTGACAAACACTAATATTGAATTGTTGCCCACAACTGGGCAACGTAGTAGTCAGTAAAGGTCCATTGATGGCAACAGCAAAGCTTCTGACTGTCATAGCATCTGTAATGAAAGAGCCACAGTACGTGTATGTTTTAAATGTCGTAACTTGGACAAAGTAGTGTTTAAGGCGGTACTTATTACAATAGAGGCCAGTTTCCCACCATTTACTGCGGGAATAATAAAGAATACATTATTACCTACCAACATCATACCAAAAAAAAAAGAAATGTCAAGCGAAGTTGTGTAGCTGTCGGCTGTTCATTTCCTTTCTAAACATGTATGTTGGCAGAGAGTACAGAATAATCTATCCAAGAAAAGGAATTATCCTGTGTCCTGTTTTTCTCTTCCAAATTAAGCAATTAATTCATATTTACCTACAAGCAAGTCTGACCATCCATGTTTCATTTAGACCCAATAAAGACTGTTTGTTTTTCGTGAATAATTAGCTTTGAAGGTTACTCCACCACCTGAGGGTCAAAACCATAATTTGCTGCCATCAGAATTGAAAAGGAGCCTCCATTTATCTCTGCCCACCAAAGTGCACTGCGAAACATTTCACCCACATTAATGAATGTGTACTTACGTCCTATAGCCTATAGACTGAAATTAATTTGGATGGACGCAGACACAGAACACAAAGGACTGACTTGAGAACAAACGACATCTGCTACAGTGTCTTTCTGTCATAACCCTTGGCAGCCTCATCTGCTCTGACATTTACTGTATACGCAGATGCTCCGCTAACCTCCTAATGTTTTTTGTTGTAATGATAAGTGCTTATGCTTAAGGGTTACTGTAAATCTATTAAATCATGTATCATTGTGGATGATGCCTAATTATTCTCTTAGCCTCCAATTAACAGGGCAGCAATGCTTCTATTTTGTAACAAATGTGCATAAGCCACTGGGTTCAAGCAAATGTTGTTAGGTTGATTTAATACATCAATAATAACAGCTTAATCATGTAAAAAAAAACTGTTAATGAAGTTGAAGCAATGGCATGGCTGTTGCCTTTATATTATCTCCACAGTTATCAGTCAGATGTGTTCTGAATTTTCAGGCAGCAATAGGAAGGGAAAATATGAGAATAACTCGTAAAACCGAGGTTAGGTATGCCGGAGGGGATGCTGATGTGAAGTGTCCGGCCTATTGTTGGGCCCCAGCGTGAAAGGTCATGGAGCTAGCATGTGACACAGAGGTGATGCGATCCGAATGGACTTTTGGCCATCCAGGGGGAAGGCAGTCCTCTCCTTCTGCCGAGCACCCTGCCCCCGCGTGCCCCTCTTGTCCAGAGAAAGCAAGCTAATAGGCAGCTGAGTTGAAGCAGGCAAGAGCCATTAGAGCTCAGCGGTGAAGCCCGAGGAATGGCTCCAGCTCAAGGCCTTAATTGAGACGGAGGGAGTGTGGGTCAGTGATCAAGCTGGGGGCATGCGGCGACGCTCTACGGTAGAATGAGATTTCTGTGTTGTGGACTCTGCCTTCACCTCTGCACAGAAGACAAACAAGAACACTCTCTTCGTCCAATGAATGGAACAGTTAAAAGTGGTACAGTGTGTGGAGCAGATAACGTGTAACGTCTAGTGCTTTCACTGCAAAAAAACTTTGATCGTATGATGAACACGGGGGGAATATCTTGCTGAGAAAATATGAGCAGAATCAAAAGAAATCAAATGCTTCAGATATAAATTACTCTATTTAGTATTTCCTGTAGTGAAAGACTTAGGTTGAAATGCATCTGTGAATCCCAGTCCCTAGTACAGATGAGATCAGATAACATTTATCTCTGGGAGATGATTCCTCTCCCACCCTTCCTTTCCATATTGGATATTTGAGATGGCAGCGCTGAGGAAATATCCGTAAACCAGCACCCGCCATCTCATTTATTAGAGGCTTTATTATGGCAGGCAGCAACATTGAAGAGGGCTTTCCAATCTGTATTCAGTGCACAGATAGAAGTCTTCATTCTAAGTAATGTACCGTTCACTCACTCCTATTCTGGAACACTGGCAATCTGAAAGATTTCAAATTGTTCTATGCTGATGTGCTCTCTGAGCGAAATGAAACAATCTGGCCACTCATGTTCCTGTATGTGATGAACTGACTGATTTGTAAGCTAGGGAGATGCTGCACCTCTCCAAGGAGTCGCACCTCAGCGCTCCTATTTCATAGACTGCATAATGTGATTAGGTGATATCACTAATCTTTTAAGCTAATTTTCCAAATGTGAAAAGGTGTGTGCCTTCGTGTCTTGGGCATGACAGTTTTTCCTTGTTGAGTAGCATTTATATCAATGTCACATTTGCATCCTACTGGAAGAGTTAGAAATGTCCAAACTTATTTAACTTGTTGGTGTACCCACTCTGAATTCACGAGTAGCAGACTGCAGGAGAAGTTGCACACTGTGTTGATCGTGCTTCAGTGATTAAAGCTGATAGTTTTGAGTTTTATTACCTCGGGCTGCCAACATAGATGGATTTGCTGCTGTGTTTACTGGCTGTGTTGACACATTTCCACAATTTGTGACACCAAGAGGGAAATGTTGGACTCTACAAAAACCTCCCAATTTCTACTTGTAATTATCACCAGAACAGTTTATCCTAGACAGCAACTCATAATCAGTGAATCTGAGATGACAGTACAACTAATTAGTCACATTTATGTACCTACATGCATCTATGCATACCTGACCTGCATTTATGATTATGATTGCTTCCTTATGATTTAACAAATCCTAACAAGCCTCAGTACATTTTTCATACCAGAGCACTGTTTATTATTCTGCTGTGGTTACTGTTTATGCGCAGTTTCAGATGACATGCTCCTCTTTGCCTTCTTGGGCTAACAACAGTGTATTTCTTTGTAGGTATGACAGTTACGGGCGTCTGACTAACGTCACTTACCCCACGGGCCGAGTGAGCAGCTACCGTACAGACGCCGACAGTTCAGTTCGCATCCAGACAGAGGGCTCCAACAAAGAGGATATCACCGTCACCACCAACCTGTCAGCCTCTGGCACCTTCTACACACTAATGCAGGGTGAGTGTCTTTTACTGTAGCTCCAAGTGGAGCATGTCATTTTTAACATATTTTGTGTCAGTGGAAGTGCCAAAAGCTTTAACTTTGCTTCAACAACAAAACTTTTTTGTATCTGGTACTTATCGATAATGTAAAGCTATGCTCAGGTACTATAAATATCATAAAAAGAGGATCTTCCCCTGCTGCATTTTGCTATCAATGAACAATTCAATTACCTGTGCAGTGTAGTTAAACACGATCAGAATCCCCACCTTATCTGGAAACCGTGTTGTAGGGGCCAATAGCTCTGTGTACAAGACAAACTAGTGTCAGGTAAGGGACTAGACAATAATTAGGGTTAATTAGAAACCGTTTTTTAATTATTTGGGTGAGCTGACCTTTAAATGAAGAACTGTAACGTCTCAGTACTTACCAATTACAGAGCCTACTCACAGTGGTATTTGTTGCTCCTCTGTTATTTTAATAAAATGTGTAGTGCAGCTCCCATTTACCAAAATGGAAACATATATTGACTTTCTGTAGTAAAACACAATTTATAAAGCACAATGCTGGTGGTATATGACATCCTCTAGGTTTAGGAAATTTAGTGAGAGAGGTCGAGCCAGAGGGCGGACTGATGTTGCAGCTGAGTCCACCTGATTTGTCTTACACATTTAGGCAGTCTGATACCCTGTTTTGTGCCTGACCAATTGCGTTATTGATTACCCGTTGATAGCTTTGAACTTTCTGGACTTACTTCAGTTGTTAAAAGAGTGCCCCGCCCATACCCTCTCTCCTTCTAACATTTGATTTAGATTTGAATGTGTCCTCCAACCTCTGGCCCTATTGACTCACTGCAAAGCTGTGTCTGAAACAGAAGATGACAATCTCTGGTTTCTCACTGTTCCTCAGTGGACTGGTCACCTCCGGGTTGTGACCTTGTCTTAGACATCTGTTTGTGAGAAGAGCGGCGCCAGGAACTCTGCTGTTAATTAATTCACTATTGTCTGCTTTGTAAGCTTGCAACCGGGTGATCACATAACACATGAATACACCGCCTTCAAGATTCCTTTCTGGTCATCTGGTTGTGTGTTTCTCCTCTTCTGGGGGGCGAGCTTCAACACTCCTCAGTGTTGTTAATTGTGTTGTCATTATGTGAAACTTTCAGATTCAAGGAAACTTTATTGTAATTGTCTTCAAAATTGTAGTCCAATTATCATCATATGATGAGATAATAAAATATATCAAATATAAAAGTATCAAATGTACACTTGTTAAAGTTCACATTTATGTTTATCTGTTTTGAGTTGAAATAATAATAGTCATGAAACAAGACAAGAGATGCAAGTGTGAAGTAATGTAAATATCATACTTCCCATTGTCCATTTGGGCCAAAAGGTGTACTGTTCCATCATTTGTCTTGTTTTAAACAGACTACAGCCCCCTTAAATGTCAGTGCGAGGCAGATATCTCCCCCACTGAACTGTATGCATGCATTAGCATGAACTCCCCAATTCAGCAGTATTTCTAGCTTAATCTGGTCCCTGAGGCCTCCCTTTAGGACGGTCTGCCCCAGAGGCCTTTGGTCAACCCCTGAGGTGTCTGCATGATGGAGAGAGCTAAAGGCCAGTGCAGGGTCAGACCTGCCTCCTCTGTCCATTTCTCTTGTCTCAGCAGCTCAACATATCCTGTCATGGTCTGCGCAAGGGAAAAAGATACAAAACCCCATATTCCCACGTGATGTTTATTGTTGTTTCCTCTGCATAGTAAAGAAATCGTCACAGCCACTTTAACATGACATGTTAACTTGAGGAAATTACAGTGTATGTTTAGATTTTTTTTTTTTTTTTTTTTCTGCTAAACGAAGTCAACTAATTAATGTAGTGTTTGACAAGCCATTAATTTTCCACTGTTCTTAATGGGAATAATATTCATCCTGGTCCCTGTCAGTCTACTGACAGGAGGCAAGAAGGAGGCATTCTCTGATGAATGTACATGAGATGCTCAGTGGAAACATTAGTCACTGGTCTAGAGCTGGAACACAGGCTGTCGTCACCTAGGGACAGTAACAGACAGGCTCAGATTTATCTCTTGTGAATGTGTGTGTGTGTGTGTGTGTGTGTGTGTGTGTGTGTGTTCACCCTGCCTTCTCTTTGGCCACAGGCAAGCTAGCAGCTTTGATAGTTTTCATTCCCCCATATCCTCGAGGCTGCTGCAACAGCTGTAAAACTTTACTTTAGTAGCGCTGTGAAACCTCTCACTATTGATCTTTGTTGTCACAGACCCAACATTATCGCAGGGGTTCAGTTAAATACTGCTGCTAAAGGCTTTCTTTTTGCTGAGCAGCCATTTTAGGTCATTACGTTTGTATCTCACTGAGATGAATATTCGATTTTAGTCCTCTTACATCAGCTACAAGAAGCTCTGATTGTTTCTCTTCTTCTAATCCTAATCATAATCGTTTTCCCCTCTGCCCCCTCTACATCCTCAGATCAAGTCCGAAACAGCTATTTCATTGGCCTGGATGGCTCGCTGCGGCTAGTGTTGGCCAATGGTATGGAGGTGTCCCTGTACACCGAGCCCCACGTGCTGGCCGGCACAGTCAACCCCACAGTCAGCAAGAGGAACGTGACCCTGGCCATCGACAATGGCCTCAACCTGGTGGAGTGGAGGCAGAGGAAGGAGCAGGCTCGTGGCCAGGTCACTGTGTATGGACGCAGATTAAGGGTAAGCATGCCCCATTACTGAAAGTGACTGTAATTATACACAATTAAAAAGAGCCACAAGATGACTGTTAACGGATGGATGGGAGTGAGGAGGCTGCCTCCTTTATATGACTGCACACACTGTGCAATTTAGTGTTGACTGACAGACTTGTGCATTCCTCAGTGTGAGTCTGAGGTGTAGGCTAACATATACGCAGGATCATTTGGAGAAAAAATGTAACCTGCAATTCAATCCATGCAATGCACACAGCGCACTGGCCAATCACTTAAATGCACACATTGCTTGTAGAATACCTTCTAAAATGAACAGCATAATGTTGTGCCTTGCATTTTATTTTAATGCAAGTCTATTTTTGTCAGAATGTGACTTAAGTAAACTAAATACATTTTGACTCAGTGTTGTGTGTTTTTTATTTTTATTTTTTTATTTTGATAAGAAAAGTCTGTGAAAATTCAGAGACATATGTGACGGGGTAAATGGCCTCAGCAAGCTGAACTTCCAAAGACGAGACAGTTAAACACAAAGTATCAACAGGTTCCTTTTCCTAATGAGAAAAAACACCCAATGTTTGACCATAAAGCATCTGAAGTGACCCATTACACAGGCAGCACCTATGGAAAATGTATGTCTTGTATTGTTCTTCTTGGCTTTGTAAGGCATGTAACAACTTTGTTAAGTTATCTTCCACATTCTCTGGGAGGCGACAAAGCTAATGAGGAGGTGCCACTTTGTCTGTCATTGGTTGTTCATTTAATGGCCCTGTCGTCCCTCTGGAAGTGAAAGCTTCTAATGTATGTTACAGACAATGGCCCCAGGGGTGAGATAGGAAATGGGAGCAGCCTAATGGCAAGAACGGAGGGGATGAACAGAGCTGGAATCATTGAGCGACCTTGAGTGGCATGTCAAGTGATATTACGTGGGTGGCTGGATGAGTGTGTGGCAGTGCACGGGGGGTAGGTGGGGTCTCGAATACAGAACAGAGGGAAGCATGAGAAACAGAGCAAGAGGCCACCGTGTGGCTCTGACTTCATGTCTTTTTTGTGTTCGGACTGAGATGACAGAGAAAAATAAATGTTCCGGTGGTTGCTGTCTTTGTTCCAGTTTGTTTCTCTGACTGTATTTCTTACACTGTGGAACTACACATGCATGTGTTTGTTGTATCGGGCATTTCATGTCTTAGGGCTTAACCGGTGCACTGATGGTCCTCAGTTTACCCCTTTCACAGTGACACGTGCCACACGGGCTCGCCCCGCCCAGCCACCCACAACATTCATGATTTATGTCAGAGAGGCACAGTAACTCTGTTTCTCTCCTTGAAAGCAAACCCTCCTCCTAGATTGAGTGGTTTGTAAATGTACAGTAATGAGAGAACCCTTGTGGCTGCCACTCTGCCATAGCAAGCGTCGTCAAGTCTTCAAGTGTGGAATTAAAAACAGAGACAAGGCTGATATCTCTGTATTAGCATTTTAGTATCATGATAGAATCTTATAATGTAGAGCTGTTTGTTCAAAAGAGATACGAGTCCTGAACGAAAGAGAAAAGATAGAATTTGTTTTCTTTGATTGCAGTGTGGGGTTAACAGAACTCATGTTATTGAAGAAAATAGAGTAAATGTTGAATTAATCATGAGAATCGATGAAAGGCATTTTCACTTGTAAAATGACAGATTGAGATTGTGATTTAGCACAAAAACAATTGATTCTGATTGAGAGATCTGTAATGTTTTATGTTGAGGACGGTTTAAAATGTAACATTGTAGGTCTAATGAACTGTAATAGTCTCTCTTCTGTTTCTACCATCTACTTTCTTTGAGAATTTCCTTTTAGAGGCAATGTCCAATTTAAAATAATTCCTCTTGAGTGGGTTTCCATTCTCATGGGATCTTGGGATCTCTGCTGTAAGAGGTTTTTTCCACCCTGTTGAGTCTTTGGTGAACCAGATCCTGGCATGAGGAACTTTCTCTCTCTCTCTCTCTCGTATACCTTATATCCTGTTGGAAACAATCTCAATGCAATCTTTTTGGACAGACAGCAAGCCTCTGAAAGTTTGAAATACTGCGTCCAGTGTGTCAGGAAATACTAGAGCGGAAGAGTCTGACTCTTTGATATCCAGTCACTTATCTTTAAAATTATGCAGTAGGTAGTTTAACAAATCACTCTCTAGATTCTGTAGGAATTTCACTTTTGTCAGTGCAGTATGACACTTGTTATGACAGTAATTTAAAGTAAAAGAGACGATAACTAATGTGGAACACCCCCACCCCCCCGTTCTTATAACTAGATCCATTGAAGCCCCCTCCGTCCCTCCAATCAGACTCGGGGCTCAAATTGCTGCTCCAAACCTTCATGGAATCGTGCTCCTCTTGAATCTGTTGCTTTTAGTGTAAAGTAATCCTCTCAATTAGGTATCAGTGACATTAATTGCCTCTGGTGTAATTGTCCCTTCACAGATGAGAGACCTAAGCATGCTTTTCTCAATGCGAGATTGAAAAAGTGAGGCTTCTCAGAAAGCCCCCTGCGACCTGCTCTGTGGCATGCGTCTGGAAAGTAGCCAGAAGGTGTTTTTAAGCCTTGCCAAGCATTTTACCAAGCCAAACAGTAGCACATTTGAAGAGAAACTATGTGCATTAATAAGAACAAAATGTGATAAATAAAACAGAATCAGGTTGGCTTAATGTTGTGGTTTGTATGGGCATTTGCCCTGATCTCCCCTTTTTTTGATTTGTTTTTCTTCTGTTGCATCTGCTTGCAAAGGCTACTGATGGGGAAACGTAATGTTAGGGCCGTTGGTTGATCTTTGTGCCTGCAGCACAGGATCTGCCTCCTAGATAAAGCCTGGCAGCAGGTTCGACTCCGTGCTGACCTGAACATGGCCTCAAGGATTACACTATTCAGAGCAACGTCTTTCTGCTCTGATCACAGTGCAGCCAAGGGTCACTTTGTGCAGCCTCATGCATTCAAAAGAGGCAAAAAAAAAAGTGAACTGTCATTTAAATAATGTTCCGAGTCACACAGGAGAATAATTGATTTTTTTCTCCTCTTTTCCAATTTACGGAAATGGCTAAATAAAACGAGAGTCATCTGCGCCTGGTAATTCTTTTCAGTAAGCACCGAAAATGAATTTAATGATCAATGTGGCTCTAATGTTTCTTGCATGAATAGGCATACTCCCACTAAGACTTTGCTGAATTTTTACACAAACAAAGAAATATGGTAATTCTTATAATTTTATCACTTCAATAGCTCCTGCAGTCCTGAGATACAGCTCCTCTGTTGTAATTAAAAGCTGTGAAAAGAATAATATAAAATAATCACTTTGTGATTAAAGCTCTCCTCATAAGGTTCCACCTCAGAAGAGCAATGCACCAGTTCCTCACAATCATTTTCAAACTTCCAAACATGTTTATTCCCTGTCGGTGGAGCTGCTGTGGTCAAATAAAATGTTGTAAAACCCCCCTCTTCCTCTCCTATAGGTTCATAACAGGAACTTGCTGTCATTGGACTTCGATCGAATCACCAGGACCGAAAAGGTCTACGATGACCACAGGAAGTTTACGTTACGGATCCACTACGACCACGCTGGGCGGCCCACTCTGTGGGCGCCAAGCAGTCGTCTGAATGGAGTCAATGTCACCTATTCCCCTGGAGGGCATGTAGCAGGTATCCAGAGAGGTACCATGTCTGTACGCATGGAGTATGACCAGAACGGCAGAATCACCTCCCAGATATTTGCTGATGGTAAATCGTGGAGCTACACTTACCTTGAGAAGGTACGAATTGTTGGTGCTGCAATAATGATTTAATGGTTTAAAGATAAAAATGTAACATAAGATGGTAAGGGCACGTTCTACAGATACATTTTGGAGGTGTATTTGTATAGAACCTTTGAGATTTTAAACTAAAGTTAAATGTTAACTTGTAATACTGCAGCAGTGTTTGTGCAGCATTATCAGGCTCTGGCACAGATATCAGTAGAAATGTAATTAAAACCTGTCTGGTGCACCACCAGACGTTATACTTTGTTACCATAGTCTGACAGCAAAGCTCAACCCGAAATAGCTCTGACGAGAAGAACAGAGTGAAATGTCACTTTCTACTGCTTAATTGAAGGCAAGATTGTTGAGGAGAAGGTGAAGAGCTGCAGTTCTCCAGCTGAGACATGTAAAATGAAAATGGCAGCCAGTCACCCTGTTAATAGTCTGTAGTCAGTTTTTGCAGCAACCTCTAAGTGCTGAGATGCATGCAGCCTGTTGTGACAGCCTTAGAACTGATGTAAAGACACCATTTATTGGTGCAAGAAGGGTGCAAATGGAAATTTTCAATTTGGCGGGTTGTGAAAAATTCAGTTCGCTCATACTGTTTGGATCAAAAGATCCTGCAAATAAGAAACAAGAAGCAGCCTGTTTGTGAAATCATCTTTTAAGGAAATTTTAATGTCAGAGGAATATGAACAACTCCACTTGGAAGATAGAAATTAGATTTGGTCTGAATCCGACTTGCATGCATAATGTTATTGCGTTTGACATTTTGCTTGTCCTTGTGTGTATACCAGTGTCTTGTACATTCTGAACCCTCACTGTGACAGTATGTAGGTAATGTAAGGAATATATTATCATCAAAGTGGCACGTTGAAATATAATGAATACGCTTACTCAAAGAATATTCTGACTGTTTTCTATTCTCTTTACAGTCCATGGTACTGCTGCTCTACAGCCAGAGGCAGTATATCTTTGAATTTGACAAAAATGACCGCCTGTCCTCTGTGACCATGCCCAATGTGGCACGGCAGACCCTAGAGACCTCCCGCTCCATTGGCTACTATAGAAACACCTACCGGCCCCCTGAAGGTAACGCTTCAGTGCTCCAGGACTACAGTGAGGAAGGCCAGTTGCTGCAGACCACCTACCTGGGCACAGGCCGCAGGGTCATCTACAAGTACGGCAAGCTCGCCAAGCTGCTGGAGATTCTCTATGACACCACACGCATCGGTTTCTCCTACGACGAGATGGCAGGCATGCTGAAGACAGTCAACCTGCAGAGTGAGGGCTTCACCTGCACCATCCGCTACCGTCAGATTGGCCCACTGATTGACAGACAGATTTTCAGATTCAGTGAAGAGGGCATGGTCAACGCCAGATTTGACTACGTGTACGACAACAGTTTCAGAGTCACTAGCATGCAGGCTGTCATCAATGAAACGCCGCTGCCAATCGACTTGTATCGATATGATGACGTGTCTGGCAAAACAGAGCAGTTTGGCAAATTTGGAGTAATCTATTATGACATAAATCAAATTATCACCACAGCAGTGATGACCCACACCAAACACTTTGATGCTTATGGCCGGGTGAAGGAGGTCCAATACGAGATCTTTCGCTCACTCATGTACTGGATGATGGTGCAATATGACAACATGGGCCGAGTGGTGGCCAAGGAGCTGAAGGTCGGGCCTTATGCCAACACCACACGCTACACATACGAGTACGATGCCGATGGTCAACTCCAGGTGGTCTCCATCAACGACAAGCCTCTGTGGAGGTACAGCTATGACCTGAATGGCAACTTGCACCTCCTCAGCCCTGGAAACAGCGCGCGCCTCACACCACTCCGCTATGATATCAGAGACCGCATTACTCGCTTGGGAGACGTCCAGTACAGGATGGACGAGGACGGTTTCCTCAAGCAGCGAGGGAACGACTACTTTGACTACAACTCAGCAGGCCTGCTGGTTAAGGTGTACAACAAAGTGAGCGGTTGGAGCATCAACTATCGTTACGACGGCCTCGGCAGGAGGGTGTCCAGCAGAAGCAGCATTGGCCACCACCTGCAGTTCTTCTACGCTGACTTGTCCAGCCCCACTCGGGTCACCCATATGTACAATCACTCCAGCTCCGAGATCACTTCACTGTACTATGACCTACAGGGACACCTGTTCGCCATGGAGCTAAGCAGCGGGGATGAGTTTTATGTGGCCTGTGATAACATAGGCACCCCTCTGGCTGTGTTCAGTGGCTCAGGCCTCATGATCAAGCAGGTCCTTCATACAGCGTTTGGAGAGGTTTACCTTGACACCAACCCCAGCTTCCAGCTCATAATCGGCTACCAGGGAGGCCTGTACGAGCCTCTTAGTAGACTTGTCCACATGGGCAGACGGGACTATGATGTTCTCGCTGGCCGCTGGACAACACCCAACCATGAGATCTGGAAACGTCTCAACAGCAACCACATTGTGCCGTTCAACTTGTACATGTTCAAGAATAACAATCCTCTGAGCAACAATGAGGAGATAAAGTGCTACATGACCGGTAAGTTTGCTTAACAGACCTGTGTTTTACAGAGATGAGGGAATTTTTCTTCAATTTTAAAGGAAACTCTACATGTGTTACATATCAAAACATTCATAGAAACTTCTCAAACCACAGATGCCATCCTCCGCAAAGTAGCAAGCTGCAAACTTATCACAGCCACATTTTAAGCCTTCAGGCAGTGTGTATTTGATACTCAAAAGCAAGATTTTCTGTGAAGTATTCCTGTAACAGTAATGAAGGTAAGCAGCAAGCATCCTAAAATGATTAAAACAATTGTTTGAATTGTTAATAGGTAAATAACTGTTATATAAATAGCAGCTGACAGATTTTAAGTGAGTCCCACTAGAGCAATCAATGATGCATATAACTTTTTTATGGTGCTAAAATTACTGTGTGGAGGGGAGGAGTGGGCCCCATATCTTAACCCTCATTCCTGTGTGAAACTGCTGCTCGCAGTTGAGCAAACAAAACTCATTTCAGGATTTTCTGTCAGATTTGGTGTGTTTTTATTCCAAACAACAAGCACCAAATGGAAGAATAGACCCTGCCAAAATTAAATTGAAAAGCAATGTGCTAGAGAGGCTTTTAAGAGCTTCCTCATTGGGACACTGAGGTTGTTTTCCTGCTCTGGGGTGGTGTGTGTGTGTGTGTATATGTGGGTGTGTGGGTGTGTGGGTGTGTGGGTGTGTGGGTGTATAGGTGTGTGCGGGTGCACAGTGGTTATCGTTTTGAAAGTGCTCAAAGGGAACAATGCTGTACAGCAAAGCCCCCTCTGTTGTTGAACATTCAAGTCCCTTCCCAGAAATATCACATCGTTTTGTGTTGCTTTGTGGTGGGAGGAGGTAAATGGCAGTGAAAGCACCCCAGTGGAGAAGGAGAGCACAATGGATCCATAGAAACCTAAGCCAGGGCCAGTTGTATCAACCTCTTTGGCTGGAAGGAAAACAACATTGTTAAGGATACTCTGTGGTTAAACCAATCAGCTTCAGCTAGATCTCATTCATAAATGGGAGATCTTATTCTCTATGTTCATTCTGCGTTTTATTTACTGCATATGTTGGCTATCAAATAATCAATTTTGTACCTTTTTTCCTTTATTCATTTATCTAAAGACAATACTGGGAGGAAAATAGTCACTTCTTGTTCAGGTGGAGTCTAGGCTTCTACTTATTTCTGTTCAACAAAGCCATTTAGCCGCCTGCCAAACAGAAAGGCGTTCAGCTTCACAGTCCACCATTAGGGGCTGACTGGCATTTGAATGCTAAGCAGACTGTTAGATATACTATAGTGGGTCTGCCTCGATTGTGATTGATGGCGCTGACATTTCCATTCCTTTCACTAAATTATCAGGGTCCTTTCATTGTCCTCAAACAAATTCTTATTTAAAAAAGCTTTGTCAGGTGCCACAATGTGGCAGTGCCAATCTGTGACAAACTTGCCCCCCAAGTGTCACAGCAATGATTCTGCTGTCCATGACAAACACATTGAAAGGGGCAAGAAACAAATGGCTCAGATTTAACAGGCTTTGCTTCCAGTCATGTCTGTCGCCTTCTCTGTGATATTCAGAATTAATGACAACTTATCACTGAGGATGGCAGCAGCACCTATAACCACAGTGCTGGTGGCTGCTATTAGATGAACCACATTATCATGATTGCATGGATTTGAATCCCAGACACGTCACTTTCCCCTTTTTCAGCATCTCATTAGAAAAAAAAAATGATTGCAGAAGAACCCGCTGAGTCTTCAAAATATCTCATGTTGAAGTGTCGGCTGCTTTGAAATGACATGAAATTACAGTATATACTGTAATTATCAGCACAGCAGACACTCTCAGATGTCACTTGCCGTTGCTGAGACCCAGCTGTGTGTCATTAGTATGGCACCTGCAGGAGTGGACATGAATCACTGCCACCATCTCGAGTGTTTATTATAGCTTGTCCACTTTCACAAACAAATCAAGTGCTCAGACCGACTGAGAAGTATTTCAAGGAGACAGCTACTTGACCACAGCATGTCAACTTTTAAAATTGAACAAATCAATTTTTTGTGCTTATTTCTCTGGAGCCAGAAATCACTGTGTCTATTGAGATAGCAGTATATGTAAATCACAGTTTTGACATTTTGATCCCTCTTTCTGCAGATGTGAACAGCTGGTTGGTGACCTTCGGCTTCCAGCTGTACAACGTCATCCCTGGCTATCGCAAACCGAGCACCGAATCCATGGAGCCATCCTACGAGTTAGTCCGCACCCAGATCAAGACACAGGAGTGGGATAGCACCAAGGTGAATCAGCCACTCTCACCTATCCCACCTCTCACCATACCACAGATCACTTTCTTCCACCTCGGCTCCCCTCCTTTCCAACATCATTAGCGAATAGACATGCTCTGTGTAGCCAGACTCCCGGAGGAGCTGCCAGCTATCCGGCCAAAACACAGCCCAGTGAGCCAGGTCCCAGCCCCTAGTCCTCATCTTTGGGAATGGGGTCAGGCTAAACAGCTCTTGTAATTGTCCTGCCATTAGGGAAAATTCACTCTCCATTCCCTCCACCACTGGCCATTGATTTCATCTCAGTCTTACACCGTTAGCCAAGGTCTGAGAAGTAGTAGACATGCTCTGATTCCTGCGTTTATCAGACCTTTTAAGTTCCCCTCCAACTCACCTGAATTATTGAAGAGGCCACTGTTGTCTTGGGTTTGGTTACAGCTAGACTAGTGAATGCCACCCATCAGGAGGCCAGATTAATGTTGAATGACACTCTGGCTACACAGTGGGTATTTTGTTGGTATAAAACATTTGTAAAACTAAAAGCTACTGGGATGATGCAATACAGGGTCGCCTGACCCCTGATCTGACCAACCAACCATTATAGGCAAGCACACCAACCGGGCATAATAGATAAAGAAAGCAGAGATGGTCAAAATATGCTGTAATACTATCTATTACTGGGGTTTCATTTTAAATATTTAAGAATTTAAAGCTTTTAGAATTAAAATAAAAACACAGACATGTGCCTTATGTTTTTCATTTCATATACTCAATAATTTCATATTCTACATTGAATATGAATATCAAATAATATAAAGGAATGTCTGTTTTACTGGAGCTGTTCCAGCACACCATGGTCAATTACACAGGAAATGAAACACATATGAATCCAAACTATATTACAGGTCATATATGAACTGTAAAACCATAATAGTAGGAGTCGCAGTTATGTGCTCATCTAGCATAGACCGCTTTGGGAGGGTTACTGTCAAAGCCCCCTGGGACTGACTCATGCATGCTGCTTGTGCCTGACACTCACTGAGGATATCTGAACTCACCCAATGTACAAATACAAAATGCAAATACAAATCTACAAAGGAGCTGCAACAGAGGAAATATCTAATTTAATCCAAAGACACCCCAGCTGTTTCTATTTTAAATATTTGAGATATGGTGGAATAGAGTTGTAAATTAAAAGAATAATTGCAACGTTCGTTTCAGACAAACAGTTGCAAATTTATCGTCACCTCAGACTTCACAATTGAATCAACATTTTCAAATGCCAGAAAACTGTTTATCAACAGGCAATTTCAGCCTTTTTTCAAATGACTTAATAGGTTGAATTGCGTAGGAAATCATTCTCTGTGTGATGGATCAGATCCCGGTTTTTTAAAGTAGAAGTCCTTAACCATCCTTTTAGAGAAGGTAACACCACCACAGCAAGCCAAAATATCAGGGTGCTTCCATTTTTCAGCATCAGTTTTTTGGAAGCACTCTTGATAGAAGGACTTCCACTATGCTAAAATTAAACGAGTCACACATAAAGCTATGTTCACGCTTGCTTCACTCGGAAGCACTAAACAGAAGTAGGTCCATTTGAGTAATAATATCATTGAAAGCTAATTTTTCTCTATCTACAAATCCAGCCTTTCAAGCATACAGTATATTCAAGATAACCCATGATAGACTGTAATATCTCTAAAAGTCATGTAACTGAGGCTTTAAATAGCAATGTTAGCCTAGATTTTCATCATGTTTGTGAGGGAGCTCTGCAGCACGCCCCTGGAGTGTGTGCTGTAAATGATACGTAAGAAAAGATTGAGATAATTAGTCTTGAGCCTGTGTACGAGACAATGCAATGATTTTCTTATCTAGAATCCCTGCTTCAAAAGTGGTGCTCTGAGCTGGTAAATGCCAAGTTGATCCTCACTGCAGATGGCCAGACCAGCCTAATTAAATGTGGGGTTCTTTGAAGCATAAATATAGCTTTAAAACTACATGTGATATATCCTGTGCACTTGGCATTTTATTTTATTTTATACAGGAGAAAAGTATGCCTGCCTATCTATCTCTTTTCATTTAAGCCCCTATTTCGCCATGCTGCTGAATCCGCACACAGATTGAAAAATGCCGTGAGGGGCCAGACAGATGAGGTTTGTGCTGCACAAGTCTTGATCTCTCATTCTGGGTTTGCGCTGGAGGCTGATTGCACCCCACGCTATGTGAATGATGCCTCTCTGGGAGTGTCCCAGGAGGCTGTTTCAGTAAAGTGGAGGACATTGCCCCCCCCCAGCCCCCGGGACAGCTGACCGGGTCACACTGTTGGCACGGTAAACAAACATGGAGTGGCATGGTGTGAAGTGTCCCCCCAGGCCGTCTCTCCCGAGGGGCCCGACAGCACAGCTGCCCCCCCTTCCCCTCATATGTTTCATCTTTCAGGATCTGACGCTGTGTCACGTCAAAGAGCGGGCTGACATGCTGGCCTCTGCAGCCTGCTCCACACTCCTCAGCCCCACCCAGTACCGCAGCCTGTAGCCTCCCTCTCGCGGAGGCACGGAGAGACAGAATTAGAAACTGTCAGGAGAACTTTGGATGTGACTGGTTGACAAAAACTCCTCAGGATGCTCACGGGCTCTTATCTTGTGGCGATGGCGAGAAGGCGCAGTGTTTGAGAGCCTTTTTGTTGCTGCTTAGACGCGTTCAGGCAACTGTCTCACTGCGCGTTGGCCAGCTTCCATTTCATATCACTCTCCTCATTTTAACATCTATTTCTTCCTCAGGAGTATCTCTTGTCAAGTAGTATTAGAACAAACTATTAATTTTGGCTGAAGGGAATGTGGTTTCTATACAAAGCTTTGATCGCTTAAGGAAAAAATACATATACACTAGTTACCAACCAATTCCTGTTTCATATTTGGCACAGCATGCCTGTCAGAAGAGAGTAATTTCACCCTTTTTCAAAATATCATGCTTGTCACAAATGATCAGAGAGATTTGCATTTGCTGACAAACACCTCTGCCCCTACATTGACTATGTGTGATACATTCACAGCCTCAAAGAATCATGGATTTGCTGTTTGCCATTGATAATGGATCTTAAGCAATTACATCATTATGTGTAATGTAATAACATTTATCTAATAAAAGTGTGGGATCAATGGGGTATTTTCTATACCTCTTGTAAGCTTTTATTTTTACACCGTTCAATATATTGTGCAAATAGATACGATGACACCATTGGCTTTCTAATTCCAGACCACAGCAGCAGACCTCCAGCAAATAATGTTCTGTAAAACTTTGATAAACTAGTTCTTAAGGAAATCTATTTTCAGCATTGGATGCTCACAGATTTTAGTTTTTACACCCAGATCAGTTTCTAGCTCTTTTTTTTTTTCAGTCTTGATTTCCATCGCATTAATATCCGAGCATTTTGCAAAAAAGCTATCAAATCATCCTCATTCAGTCATGAAGTTAACATAAAAAAGAAAAACTATTCTCTGTAGTCACAGAATTTAGCATTGAATTTGAAGTGTTTGAAGTGTTAATGAAGCAGTATGAATCTCAGTGTTGAAAAACGGGAGCATCTGCTTAGTCCCCATGCAGAGCAGGAGAAAGTTTACCAGCCAAGGTGTGAGGCAATCGGAAGTTTTGTAAAATACTTAGAAGAGTCTAAACTGTCACATCACACTGAAGTGATATTGCGTAAATCCATTTCTTGCTCAGAGAACAAACAGAGAATATATTTTACTGTGTATGTAAATGCTGTGGGGGCTGTGTGACTAAACAGTACTGTCTTTGTTTTGCAGTCTTTGCTGGGCGTTCAGTGTGAAGTTCAGAGGCAGCTGAAGGCCTTTGTGAAGCTGGAGCGTTTTGGACAGATCTACAGAGCCAAAAGCGCCGGATGTCCTCAGACAGAGGACGAGAAGATCTTTGCCTCTGCTGGCTCCATCTTCGGCAAGGGGGTGAAGTTCGCTATCCGAGACGGGCGCATCAGCACTGACATCATCAGCTTAGCCAATGAGGACGGGCGCCGCATGGCTGCAGTTCTGAATGACGCGTTCTACCTTGAAGACCTCCACTTCACCATCGCTGGAATGGACACCCACTACTTCGTCAAACTGGGCTCCGTGGAGGGAGACCTGGCCCTCATCGGCATGACGGTGGGCCGACGCACGCTGGAGACCGGCGTCAACGTGACGGTGTCTCAGGTCAACACTGTTCTCAACGGCAGGACTAGGCGCATTACTGACATCCAGCTACAATATGGCGAGCTGTGTCTGAATACGCGTTACGGCAGCAGCGTGGACGAGGAGGAGGCCCGTGTGTTGGAGCTGGCCCGGCAGAGAGCTGTCGCCCAGGCTTGGGCCCGCGAGCGCCAGAGACTGAGGGATGGAGAGGAGGGCTCGCGAACCTGGACTGAGGGAGAGAAGCAGCAGCTCCTGGGCTCAGGGAAGGTGCAGGGCTACGACGGATACTACGTGGTTTCGGTCGACCAGTACCCTGAGCTGGCAGACAGTGTCAACAACATTCATTTCATGAGACAGAGCGAAATGGGCCGAAGGTGACATGAACTCGAGGCTCTGGAGGGACAGACTCAGATGTAGGACATGGGACTTCTTGCCAAAGACAGTTGTGGACATGACCACTTTTCTTTTTTTTTTCTTTGACTGTGCTCAACTTGGTTTTTAATATACTGTTAAAGAAAAAAACATGGTTGCAATCAGTTGCACTGTATTAATAGAAGAGTGCCCTTCTCCTTTTGAAGATTCTTTAACAGTCTTTGCCCTCCAAGTGCGGCTGCTAGAGGATGAAAATTTGCAATGTCTGTGACTTATTTTTGTGACTCCATTTCCTCGTTCCTTTTGGTGATTCTGTTCAAAGGAATCCAAGAGGAGTATTGGTAATGCATTATGTTCACCGGCTCACTCTGCTACCAGACTTGCAGATTGTTATTCACAAGCTTGCTCCATTCTGCCTTTTTCTGCGCCTCAGCCAAGGAGATTCCTTCTCTTTTAATCACTTCTTTTTTATACTTGAAACCCTCATAGCCCCCGTCATCCATAAATAATGAGAGAGATTTCTGTTGGCGGTAAAGCCCTTCATCAGAACCCCGGCTGAACTTGTCAAAGCACCTTCATTTGTGTGATGTCTTGTTATTTTCTAAGAGGGGGATTGATACTCATCTGTGGTCTTAGCTTGGAAGGCTTCAGTGCACCCTGACCGTGCATGTTGATGGCCTTCTTTATGAACTACGAAATTAGCAAAACTTCTTAATCGAGCTTAAAATTGTATGGTAAAGCCAACATGGGATATGAGGTCACTTTTTTGTGTGTGTTTTATTTTTTAACTGGATTTTTTTTTCCAGGGAAGAAAATGAAAACATAGAATAAATTGTTCTGTGCTCCTTTTTATTTGACTGTGGTCAAACAACTCGATTATGAAAAGAGTGAAGAGCCAGCCCTGTAAGAAAATACTGTGGAATTAATGTCTGTATTAAACAACAAAAGGTATTTTACAGGAATGGTTTTGAATTACATTTTAGTTTTGTTTTATAAATAGCTATATGAATTAACAGTATAACAAATGTGAATTTAAAAAAATGTGAACTATTGTCCCTTTTATTGTTAATTGTTGTACTTGAACAATACTTAAGGGTGTTTCAACACATGGAATAAACTATGAAAGGTGGTTTAGTTAAATCAATTACTGTGTTTTCATTAGACCGAATACATTTTACTGATCTCAGTTGCATATGAAAGGCAGTGTTCGTTTATCAGTGAGCTTAAGTCAGTATTCCTCACCACAATGTCCAATCGAATAAAGCTAGGGATGAAAATATTTTTCAAAATTGAGACTTCACAGTTGGTCAAAGAAACCAATGTCATCAGTGATATATACAACATTAACATATTGGCTGCTGAGATAGATAGGCGTCGCATTGTGGTGCGGGTGAGATGAAAGATACAAATTGCCTTTGCCCTAAGGGCTGCCCGCAGGTCAGCATCGAAAGTGCTTTCATTCTCCAGAATAGGGCTTCATTTGGTCCCATGGCTGGCTGAAATGCATTAGACCTGCAGGTGTACTAGTTCCCGTTTACAGACTAAAGGTCGTCTATACACGCCAACCTTGGAAATAACCCACGTGGACACATTCTAGCTCCCATATGTCCGGGTCCTCCTCAGTGGAGACTGCAAAGGACAATTCTGCTCATCCGAAAATGTCATTATGTGAAAACTCAAGAGGAGTCAATACTATTTTGGAAATTGTGACATTGATTTGACTTCTTCTGGTACTTTTTGAACTATGCCAAGCCACTACACACTCCTGACTTTTCATTTTTCATCAAAATATGAACTTGTTTGTGTGTGTAGGGCTGGTGGGAGCATGATTGAGTGTCTCAATCTGTACAAACGTAAAAAGCAAACAGTACGCGGTTCTTTTTTTCTGCTGTTGGTTGATTCAGTGACGTTTTGTTTCCAAAAAATATGTATGTTCAACATTATATGAATGAAGGATATTTGCATTGTGGAATATTGCACTGAGAACTGTTGCGTCATAAGACTGTATCTTTTTCTAAAGTTTTGGACTCATTTTGAGTTTTGGTTTGTTCTCAACACTGTGTTTTTAGCGCTTCTCTTTGACCATGTAAATATGAAGACATCAAAGTAAGCTGTAAATAAAATGCAAATGTAGATACCTCTTAGAGCTACATCAGTGACTCTGTGTAGTCTTAAGGTAGGAAAAAAAATAAAGGGAATATTTTGTGTTTATTTTTTTCTGCGTTTCTTATGTATACTGTATATTTGATAGAATACGGAAAAAATATTTTCTATTGCTGCATCTCAAACCGAGACATGACATATCACATGGTTTCTCTTATATTCACTTTACTACCACACTTGATTGTGTAGATTTTAACATCTATATTGCACATCTTAGAAATTAGACACTTTTTCCTGCTCATCTGCATCTCTAATATATTATACATGCATGAAATCTCACCTTACATCACATTTCCTAAGACTGTAAAGAGACTAATTTGATGTGATGTGTGAATGTAATGTTGCACCATGTGCCATTATTTAGTTAAACATGCACTACCACCTGTTTAGGCCTCAAATCCATTAAATGATCACAATCAGTGAACATGTGGCTGGATCACCTGCACACAAAATACAGACTATTAATAAAAACATCTCTACACTAAATGTATTTCACTGACATAAGCCTCAAGGGGATACTGTGCAAAACTTGAGTATTAATTAACCTGTCAAAGTTGAGGACCAATCCTTTGATGTTACAAAAGAAAAAGGCCGTCAGGAGGCTGTGTTTTTAAACTTGATAACTTTGTTGAAACAAGTGGAGCTCAGGGGCTAATCCTGTTAGCTGGCGGGGGGGCTCGGGAGTTAGCTGCCAGTATGTGGCGGCGGCGAGGGATCCTGGGACATTTACACTCGCTGCAGGCAGAGCCGAGCTCGTGCCCAGAAGAAAGCGTGATGGCCTGTTTTACCCATGCAGGCAGCACTCTCATTTGTTCTTCTAAATAAGCCGCCGATATCTCCCTGCGCGACGGACAAGCGTCAAAGGAGACGATCACACCCTGATGTTTGCTTTAGCTGGTTTGACTACACACGTTTTTTTGCAAAGTAAATTTCAGATCTGTGGCTCCCGTCTTCCCTAAGACAGCCTGAGCCTCGGGCCCCGCATGCCTCCAGTGAAGAGGATTTCTTTACAGGGAACCTTAAGCAGAGCCTGTGCAGAATGAATTCTGCAAAATGCCCTTTAGCCTGGAGGACTGTAGTATTTGGGTAGAATAACAATAACTTCACCTCAGCCAAATGTTGCAAAGAGGAAGTTGCCACAGTGCACTCTGATGATGAAAGAGGGACTTTTATTTTTACATGTAACTGATAATTAGAACCAGGTCTAATTAAGTATAAGCGTTTTGTAAAACTTTTGATCTAATTTGGGAACAATGGAGCATCGACAGCCATAACTCATAAAGCCACAGAAAATTAGTCACCTAATTAATTAGATCCAAATGACATGTAATTTAAGGATAAATACTTTATTATAATGTTTAATACTTTTCTTTTTTGCCTTTAGAACAAACTGTCCTGTAAAGCTGATGGTTTGCACCCGGCTCCATCACTGAGTGGCTGAAAACACAAGGAGAGGATGAGGAAAACAGTACGTGCCAGAGAGCGTTGAAAGTAATTGCCAAATCACTGGTATTGATGAACGACCTTATTAAAACCTCACAAATCTGCTGTTGTCATTTGTGTTGTGCACTTTTAATCGATTAAAGCCACACATCGTGGTGGCTACAAATGAATGATTTTTTGACCCTAGTGCAATTCATACAACACACAAAACAGACCAGTGTCTGTTTTAAAATGGGTACACATTATTCAGTATTCAGGTTACATGAAATCGTTTTCAGCACTTGTTTTTTTTTTGTGTTGCTAGTGTGCTTGTTCGTCCTCTCTTCTGTTTTTTCAGACAGCTGGATCTGCAAGAATTGAGTCCAGTCGGAGTTTGACAGCTACACCATTTCTGGTGCATGCAGCCGAATTTGATCCCATATTCACTTAACACCTACCATCACATTCAAATGTAACTAACCGCCTTCTAGATATTTATGTGAGAGGAAAGAAGAAAATCCTGCTTTAAGCCTGATTTCACAACTGCGACAGACGATGGAAGGTGAAACTTTTCTTTAAAATCCATGCATGAACTATTTCCCATTACCTGCTGGGTCTGATGCGACGAGATATCTTCACATTGCTTTCACACTCCATCTGTTTCCTCTCACTGATAATTTGAACACTGCGCGCAAGTGTTGGATAAACACTGGCAAAGGTATTTGCTGTTAAAATCAGCAAAAGGTTGATTCCTGCTGAGGCCCAGCCATCCATTCCCTCAATGAATCCTGTACGTAGTCTGAAAATAACCGCTAAAATGGCAGACACCTGTTGTTTCTGGTTTTGTACAGTAATTACGTGACAGTCACCTGCATTTATTTTCCTGAAAATCAGCAATGTTGTTGACAAAAGGCACCAGTTCGTCCCACTACTCAGCAGTTGGTGGTTTTGAAGAATTGTAAGCATCTCAGTCTGGCTACACTTGTTCAAGTTTTCCCAACAGCCATAAAATAACTGAGTGGTGTGATGGTCCACATCTGTCGTGTAGCCTCATAACAGCATATGCCTGAATGGATAGGACAGCCTCAGATTCTGTCTTTAATCATTCAGGTTCACGTCCCCCTCTCTACCTGTTATGCAAATGACGGACCAATCATAAAAGCTAATGGGGCAAAGAATGGTAAACCAACTGGCCATAGAGGAATGAGGCTGAATTTTCCTCAAGGTTTAGGTCTCATTTGGATGCCCACCATGATGACAAAACACAGCAGCAACAAAAGCGCCCAGTGAAGTGCAAGCCTCGGGAATGAAAGTGAGGTGATGGTTTCCAAAGTGTCATTCTGTGGTTCATACAAAGGCCAGCGTTTCCTCTCATACAACTGACCTGCAAGGGGAAAATGGAAAATGTGCGGTATAGCACCTTAAGCAGTACAATGCTGCATGCCCGTAATATGAGAGGCATTATTTTTTCAAAAATGAGACTTAAGAGCCCTCTGAGAGAGATGTACTTCCCCATTGTAAAGCAACACAGCCTGACAGTTCTGACCTCTGTGCTAGTATGAGAGTGACTCATTACATGGCTTTCCGTGTTGATGTAATTTTCACTGAGATAACCATCACCAAGATAATCAATAATCTGTGAAGTGAAGCCACATCAAAGCTGGCCCTGCAAATTCACAGTCAGTAGTTTGGTTCTGGAAGTAAGCCTCACTACAACTGCAGACTAAAACTACTAGAGGGTCACAGTTTTTTTTCACCTCTTTTTAGAAGTATTACAATAATAGATATTGTGAATAAATTGATTTGCATGTCCTTATAAAGCCTTTGCTTGTGAATAACAATTTTTGTAAGATAGAAATTAAAGTGTATTTTTCATTATTTTCTCCTTGGTTACCTCAGCGTTTGCAACTGAGAAATATGACAATTCACTTTCTATTCTCACTCTGATCTCCATGGATTATACTGGAATTGAAGCTGTAAGAAATTAATCCTGTCAGCACAAGGTGAAATTCTTTTCTCGCTTTTTCAGTAATACATACTGTGAGTGTGTGTATGTGTGTGTGGTTGATGTGTGCCGGACTCCAGCAGGGCCTTGGTGGTCTTGGTGGACTCACTGGAGGCGGAGGCCTCAGCTGCAGCTGCCGTCTCCCATCACATTTCCCCTGACAGGTGTGAACAAAGGACCCAGAGAAATGTCACTGCAGCATTTTTAAGTCACTCGGACACCGCTTGCATTCAGGAATGAAACTGCCTTCGCACATTATGCAAATTGTATTGACAGCATATCTAATGCTTTTATTAGGCTAATTATGCCTAAGGTCAAATCTGTCCATGGCAAAGGAACAGTACCCGTTCAAACCAAGTGTCTGGAAGTGTTTGGGTTGACTGAAAGGTTAGCTAATGCTTAATGTCTTAGAAAAGCTTATCATGTAGCACTTTATGTCCATGAAAAAATAGGCGTTATTGATTTCTGTCTATGGCATGAGCACCAGTCGTGATCAGTCAGGGGCCGTCTTCAGTGTTTAGCACGACAGCAGTGATGAATAGCAGAGATGTGGAAAGATTTTCTTTGGAAATTTTTGAAACAAACTTTTCCCTGCACCCTTTATGATATGCAACAAGACGTTTTAAAACCAGCTCCTCTCTCATGTGTAAGTGAAAGAGAAAAGATGTTAATCATAGACGGAGGAACCATAAAGGTAAAGATCGTCCTCAGTGGAGATGCTCTGTTGTCAGGGTTGCAACAAGGCAGATGTATATTTAATAGGCTTGAGCTGCTCCGAAGTATTTAGCAGCAGGCCATATCAAAAATATATAAAGCAGTAGAAAAGGTTGGATTAAAGGTATATTCTTTAAATTAGTCAGCTTTCTTTAGGTCAAGAGGTTAAATGGATGAGAGGATGTCCAACCCCTTTGTCTGAAGTCTTTCAGCCCTCTTCGTATATAGAGAGGAAGCTATTTTGTTAGTTACAATGAGCTTCATGCCTTGTTCAACTGAGGTGATTTAAGCCTTTAAGGCTTCAATTGATCTGACAATTAGTTACAAACCTTTGGTGAAGGCATGGCTGAAATCAGTTTGTGCAAGCTTGACTCAGTTGTGTCAACGGATGGGTTGGATGTGCGACAGTCAGTGTACAGACAAAACAAGAATCAAACCCTGACTGAGGGTGAGGTCTCAAATTGCCTAAATCCGTCATGTTACCTGTCTTTAAGGCTAAAATTGTATAATTCTTGACATTCCTTCTTTTGACTGGTAAAACAGGCTGTATAGTGAAGAAAAACTTCCAATTTGCTATCTGAAAAGGGCATTTTTACACCCAAGACAGAAACGTACAAGGTGGTCCCCCCCTCCTGGCATTGGGCAAAATCCCCAAAGTGCTCATTGCCACAGGCATATTCTTATTGCCATCGGCACTACATAGACACAATATCTGTGGGGCATCAGACAGCTGTTTAACAACTGCTTTGGCAAACTGAGAGCCACTTTTGTGAACTACATGGCCTATAGTGCAACCACGCAAGGAAATGTTGTACTAACTCAAAATAGAATTTAATTAATAGGAAGAATAAAACAAACATTTGTGTACTTTTGGAGAAAATGGCTTTTTAGTTTTCCAGGCTCAAGAAATATGTAAATATTAGAAAAAGTGTTTAGACAAATACTCTCATACCCAAACAATAGAAATCCATGTAATGAAGTCATAATGAAGCCTCTCTTATAAAGACCACAGAAATATAGCAGAGAATTTGTTTCCTTTGTCCTCCTTTGAATCTGCTGCTGTGTGTGTTTTTAGTTTGAAATACAAAGCCTGAAGTCAGTCTGACAGAATTATTTTGGTTACAGAACCTTTGGGCCCATTACGAATACTATTATGTAGATCAGCCTTGGGGAATTTATTTCCACGTTGTGCATTTGGATTGTGACACGCCTGGCCTCTCATTTCATTTACCCATACAAATAAGCTTGCCAGTCAAATGCTTTAAAGTTTTGGGAGAAATCTCTAGCACATTTCACTGAGAGACTTGTTTTCTTTTATATTTTTTTTCCAGCCAAAATTTCTTTAAATGTAGAAGCCCCCCCCCCTCCCCCCAACACCCTCTGACACACACCACCACGCCGCTGGAAGAGCATGAAAACACAATGAGTCTTGCTGTCAGGGAAAAAAATGTAACCTCAGGTTTTCTTAGTCACTTCCTATTTGAAAAATCTTTTTGGAAAAGCTTGAATGCTGCCATTGTGTGACATACTGAACATCAATTAGATTTGAAACAGGAAGACCTAGACAAACACACACAAAAACCCTTTTATTGGATGATTCAGATTTCTATGATCCCTCCTGGCTTATGTGGAGTTTTTATACACTGTTGTTCTACATGTGCAAATTCATTGTTTATTGGCAAGAAACCTGAGACCAGTACATGTGCGTGCAGTGGAGTAGAATTAGATTATAATTCTACTGCACACTCCTCAGCTTTCACCGCTACCCTCGAAGTCGCTACTATACTGCACTTACAAACATAAAAAAACACTGTGTCCTATTTATCTGTCCAAGATAAATAGACCTAAGATTGGAATAGAAAATCAGTAATAGTTTTGATAAGTAACTGACACAGGGACGGGGATGCTGTCAAAAATAATCATATCTGTATAAAAAAAATCCAGCACTGAAGGAAGAGGGTATGCTGCTAACACAGCTGGTTCGGCTATTTACTTCTCTAACTGATGAACATTAACAATCTGACAGAAAGAGGGGAAATAAATGAATAAATAAACAAAAAATATGGCATTTAAAAAATACAATTTGCACTAGAAATAGATCGACCGGAAAGCAATGTCTGCTGAACACACAAGACACCGGCTCTTTTCATCATGACATAATGTTTCAGGAGTAGTGAAGCTACTGTGCCAACTCCCAGGTTTACACGCCATGTGTTTTGTTTTATCAAATAAGAAAAAAATATGATATTTCAGTCTCTCTGTTGCTCTACAACAAAGGTGCTTGAATGGGAATTGACTGCATGAATAAATCAGATGCCCAAATCAGATGCAGCTGACTGGAGGACAGTGTTTTGCAGTAACAATGGAAAGATTTTTTAAAATAATGTTGTTTTTTAAAATATTTTCTTCTCTGGCTGTACTTTAGTGTGATCTGTTATTTTCACAAAATCCACACCTCCTTTGTACTGTAGATGTGAAAAGACTGCCTCTTAATTTTGAGGGATAGTTCAGGCAGGTCTTGAATTTCCTATAATTAACACAACAGCATATGTGCGCAGGCCTTTGTTTTCATAACTACACTGAAAAATAGGAAATACTTCTTCAGGTTGATGCAGTGAGTGAGTGTAACTCAACAGCCCACATGGAAACCCCAGACATTACCATGAATTATTTGGCTAATGAGAAGGTAGTTGGTGTGTCTGGATAAACTAAAGTAATTAGTCATAGATTTATGGTTGGACGTCCGCTGAGACAGCAGTTGCTAACGTCTACTAAAAGGGATTATTGCCTTTGTAAGAAGCAAAAGAAGAGGAGACTGCTGTTTCATGTGATCTAATAAAATATAATCTTTCCGATATCTCCAAAGCAGGACAGTAGGACACAACAAGGACAGACAGATGTGTTTCAGTGTGATAAGTGTTATAACACAGAAGAACATTATCCAACTTTTCCAACCGCCCTTGACAAAGACACTGAACTGCCCCGGGCGTATCACACCAGTTACCTCAGCACTCTGACCTTTGTGATTGAATGTGCATGTGTCGGATATTCTTGCCTACAGAAGAGTCGGTGTCAAACCGGACCTGCTGATGTTTCCCAAATTAAGTTTCAAATTACATCTTGTCAAGGCTGATAGTTATTTTTGTACTGTTACAATAGTGTTTTATTATCAGGGATGAAACCAGTTATCATTCACTTATCATCAGAGCGTTCCTGCTTCAACAGGGGAGGTAAATTAAATAAATCAGCGGGGAAGGGCACATTAATGGCAGGTCTGTGGAGGAATGTTCCCACACAAATACAAAAGGACAGCTCTCACTGCTCATTTGTTGTTTGCAGTGAGAGAATTGTTGATCATTTGACTGGCATTCTTGAAATAGGACATTGAGTCTGCCCTGTAAACAAAGTGCCTGTTAAACAAGAAGGCTCTCAGCAGATAGCAGAATTTGGCTAAAAGGCTTAATAATGTTCACAGTCAGCTGTTAATTACAAAAAGGTAGCTAACATCTGATGCAGCAGTAAAACAAAGGTCAGGGATTATTAACATTAGTACAGTAAGTTTCTTCCTCTTGGAGGAATACATTTGCACACTGAATGTCGTGTCAATTAGGCCAGTAGTTTTACAAACACAGTTTACCATCACAGACAGACAGACAGACAAACACACAAACGGTTGGATGGATGTATATATTATATGTAAATACATGACATCTCTGGAGGAGGTAATAACTATGAATATGGGGCAGATATGGTAAACTCTGTAACTTCACAGTAGTTTGCAGCAATGTTAGGCATCTAAAAATGTCCTAAAAGAGTTGTAAAATCTTCAGGTGGAGCTACAGATCATAAAAAAAAAATCCCACAGCAGGCATTTTCCTTTTCAAAACCCTGACGGAAAATATATGACAGGAGGAAATTTTGATGAGCAAATTATCAAGTGCACTTGTTGTCTCAGGGGTAGTTCAGACCCAGACTGCTGAAGCTTGAGGTAAAAAGAAAAGATACAATTTCTTAGGCGATTTCTACAAAGAGAGTTATACAGAATATTTTATTATGCCAACATGTGATCAGACAAATGCTGGCTGTACGTATCCCCTCATAGGCGCTCTCATACTGTACCCCTCACAAGGTAAGAAAATAAATTCAGACTTATCCAGGGTGACCTAGATATGAATTCTTGCATCACAACTGAGAGTTAACACTTAAGATCATTTGCGCAAATTATCCTGTAAATGAGGATGAGGGAGCTCTATCCTTATTGGAAGTTAAATAAAAGAAAACCTGGAGAAATGAAGCAGAACCCACACTGTGTCCTCCTAAAGCCGGCACTGACAAGTTATGCTGCAGTAAAGAGCAAAGTGTGGATGAGAATGAATTGTTTCATTTGCCTGTGGCCTGTGTGTGTGTGTGTGTGTGAGAGAGAATAACACTGTGTGATGAGGTACAATATTTTGATATTAACGGTCTTCTTTTCCATTTTTCATTATCTATTCTGAGCCATCTTGGGAGAGTCTTGTCTTTGACTACCTCCTGTGGAAGAAAAGAAAAGGTTCGAGCAGTAAACTGTTGTGACATTGTTGAGGTTGAAGCTGTGATGTTGTTAATGCTACACACATATATATACATATATATAAAACTTTACAGAAGACTTTAAAGAACACCATGCTCACATTGAAAAACTTTAGTTGTAAAGCAAATTACGTAAAAGTGGTAGTAATCGGTATTTAAAATCTGGAATCGGAAAAACTATTGTCCATCACATGGTGATGGAAATTTTGTCTTTGATGTGGCTCATGAGAAAAAAAAAACCCACTTCACAATACACCTTAAACACTCAGTATGCAATGAGTAAAAACATGGTGAATAAAAGAAAAAGATAAATCTGATACTTAAAGTACTTGTACTCCAAGGGGGCAACCACAAGAGGACAAAGCCAGTTACCTTTATGAAATATGTTTCATTTATCCTGGTCTGTGTAGGAGAGATCAAACCTGCTATCGAGCAGTCCTCATTTTCCATTTTGATTGTGGAGTTCTGCATTTCTGCAAAGTGCTCTGCAAGTTTCACTGCACAAATTAGGTCTGTGACTAGTAATTATTTACATTATTGATTAATCTGTCATCAGTTTCACAAGTAATTATGCCTCAAACATGACATGAAACAGAGAAAGCCCAGTTTTAACTTTTTGTTTTGTTGCACCATCACTCCAAACCCTGAATACATTCAGTTCACTATGGTATGATACAGAAAAGGCAGCAAATGCTGACATTTGAGAAACAGCCAACTGTTTGGTATTTTTTGCTTTATCAATGACTTAAACAATCAATTATCAACATTGTTGACTATTAATTTTCCGTTGATTGAATGATTCATTAATGGAATGATCATTGCACAAAAATCACCGCACTGTTAATGGATATTTTCTCTAAACTACAGACTTCTGAAGATGGTCCATTAAATATAAGCCGACACAAACACAGTATTCTAGTAGTGACTGGAGAGTCGTAGGTGAAGCGGAGCAGCAGCCCAAATCTCTTTCAGTAAGGGTTGTTAGTTCCTTTTGATTTGTGTTTGGCCGCCTGTCACCCAAACCCATTCCCTGAAATCACATCCCTATAATGGTCTAATCAGCACTTAACGAGCCATGTTACATAAAATCAATGCACCCTTTCATTTAAGAATGCAGAATATTTGGAGGGGCTGATGAAGGCTCATGGATGGGGCAAGAGATGCTGTCGATATGCTGCTGCAGTCGGTGGACAGGCAGGCCCGCTGAGAGCAGAGGATGCACTTGCCCTCTGAATTCAGTGATCCTCTTGAGATCCAAGCTTTTACAGCAAAATCCTTTGTTTTGCTGACTAATCGGGTATTGATTTTAACAAGTTGTTAAGCCCAAATAAGGTTGTCAGGCCACTGCCAAACAACTCCTCTACCTGTAGAGTCTCCGAGAACAGAGAGCAATGTATCTCCCATTAGGAATACCATTTGACTTCTCTTCTTGATTTATTACACGGGGAGTGTAAACAGCATAACATTTTACTTTGGGGTGTTTTTCTGGGTCGTGCAACACTTTTATACAGACAGCAGAGCATACGGTTTTCACCTTGTTTCATGCATACATTGCCTTGTGGTTTGCGTGGGAGGATGTATGTCTGTGGAAATATAAATACATGCGACACGCCATCAAGCATCACTCCCACGTGCAAGTTGTCACGGAATGTGTCAAACCTGCAAAAAAGGGGGAAATTACAAATTAAGTTATAACTCTGGGAGTACCTTGCTGTTCTTATTGATGCGTAGAAAACAGTTCCTGGATGCAACCTGAATTCACTGATGCACTGGACTATCTGCTGCCAATGAAAGCCAGCAGGTCCTTTGCATTATTCTTGATAGAACTGGGGAGAGAACATAACAATGCCAGCTTGTTTCCATTTCAGTGGACCTTGGAGCTGAACATGAATAATATATTGGAGGCAACTCAGGGGTAAATGAATAAATCTACATTAGCAGGGGATTTGGAAGGAGGAGTGGAAAGTGTCATAGAGCTACAGCACTACCTTGTGGTAGAGTAAGTTATTGCACATGATGATAGAGAGGGAAAGCAGATTTCAGCAGTATATTGCTCTAATAATACATAGGATTTATTTTGATACATTTCCTAAATGGGATATTTTTTGTGTATTTATTTATTTTTGGTTGTCATATTGAAGACAACCTTTTCCTGGCTGGTGGCTTCAGTATGTCTGACAGTCACCATGTTTCAGCTTTGCTCTAAAGACAGAAACAGATGTTACAGACACACATGACCTTAACAAATTTGCCATCATATTTTGCGCTGTCCGTCAATGATTCGCAAAATAGAATTGTTCTGCTCCCCATTAAGATGGGACCATGAGCATAACTGCTGCATCCATGCTGGACATAATTAATATCAATGACCCTGCTGACTTTTCAAATGCATCATTTTGGGTTTAATGATGATGTGTCATAAGCAGCCGGAGGTGGAGACACCCAGCTCTGTGTTAGCTGGCAGACCCAGACCAGGGGCTCCAGAGCTGACAGGCGCGACCAGGTGAATAATTGTCTATGGCATCTTATTACATTGCTGGCATGATCTGATTTACTCCTGCAGCAAATGGTGGGAATAGACCCAGTGTCATTGTGGCTATTGGATTAACGAGGTTTACGCACAAATGGACCTCACACTGACGGCAGATACATCATGAAAGATTAAAGAGGATTTCCATGTGGTTGTGATAGCTGTTCTGCTTGCTTCATTACACTATAGAATCACTCCACATGTGCTGTGTTTTACTGTTGAAAATATGTTTTACATCCCCCTCTATGTAGAAATGACCTTGGTTTATGGCCTTTTGTATGAAATATTGTGGCCAGTGGTTCTGAAGAGAAGTTTGAGCATGCATCAGAAAATTTGTCACACCTTTACACCAAAAACACTGCTTGCCTTACAACAAATTCATCACTTTTTACTTACTGCTGATAATGACTGGGAAATTAAAATATTAAAGTGGAATAGTCATATTTTAATTTTTGTGTTTTTTCCCAGTATTTATTCTTCAGATTTATTCCGACAGAGTGTAACATTAGACGTGAATCTGAGTGAATATACTTTAAAACTGCAAATACTGTGTTTTTCTCCTTCTTTCTAAAATGGTATTTAGGCTCTTGTAGGAAAAAACTACAAATCCCTAAAGCAATAAAACGACTGCTGTGAGATACCGACTTCTGATTGGTTCGTCGCAATCCACGTGACTGAAATGGGCCAATGACGACAGACCCAAACAGGAAGTGTCGCTGTCAGACAGTGAGACACAACGTGAAAGTCGAACCAAAGCAGAACGTGATTAATTCACCGTAAAAAAAACCTTTTAAATGTGTTGTTTTCTGTAGATGGAAGTTGCCACGACATGTTGCGCTGTTAGCGGTTTTTCTGTGTCAAAGTGCGGCGTCTGTCACGATGTTTCGGGCTGCAGCTAAAACACTTTCTGTTTCTTCAACCTCTTCGGTTTCTCGGGGGATATTGTTGAGTACTCGACTTTATTGTAAAAAGACACCAACAAAACTGAGAGTGTCCGAAGCGGTTTCAGGTGCTGAGCTGGGAGCAAATATCAGAGTACAGGTAACGTTAAGGCTTTTATCATCTGATATTTTCTGGTAATTCGTGTTAACAACATGCTACTTGTTTTAGCTTCACCCAGACTACTGTAATTACATTTTTGAGAATTTGATGAATTAATCAGCCATCAAAGCGTAATATTCATCATATATCATAATCATACTTTGTTATATTTAACCATATTTTTATATATTTTTTTGAATAAAATACCACAAGAGAAAACTCCTATCATTTGATATTAAACCAGGGATACATGGGAAGTAATAAATAAATAAATAAATAAATAAATAAATGTCTCCCAAAGATCTGTTCTCAAACAGATATTTATCTGAATGACAATGCTGTAAGTTTTCACACTTTCCTTTGCAATTGATTTTATATACATCTGTATATTGATACCACAGTGTCTTAGTTTTTAGTGAAATTCTTAAATGACCAACATCCCAGTTTACGAACATTACATGCAAACAAACAGAAGATGAATCGTTTCTGTGTTAGCAGAGGGAACAGATAATAGTTTGATGTGTTTCTCTGTTGCAGGGATGGGTTCGCTCTGTCAGACCTCAGAAGGAAAATCTCTTCCTCCACGTGAACGATGGGAGCTCTTTGCAGTCATTGCAGATTGTCGCCAGTTCAGAGCTGAATGATCCGTAAAGCACTTTAAAGTCTTTATCCCTTCAGATATTCCTTCACCATTCAGTTTTAGCAGTGAAAAGTGCACATTTAAAATACTCCGGCTGTCTTTGACTCTTTTTCGTTTTTTGTTTTTTTTCTCAACTTAAGGTTGCTCACATTTGGTAGTGCTGTTGAAGTCACAGGTATTCTTAAGAAAAGTCCACATCAAAAACAGCCAGTTGAACTGGAAGCAGACCAAATCCACGTAGTGGGAGAATGTGACCCTGTGGTGAGGAAAATAGTCCCTTCAAACATCCCACACACATTACAGCTTCAAATTATACCTCATCTGTTATAACCAATTTCGTAATTGTATAGGACATGTATTTCAGATTGTTGCTTTGTCTTTTCCTCTTTCAGGACTTTCCCTTTAAAATCAAAGAGAGACACGGCCTTGAGTATATTCGCCAATTTCCTCATCTCAGGTGTAGAACAAATGCATTTAGCTCCCTGTTGAGGATACGAAGTGAGGCCACTACAGCAATTCACTCATATTTCAAGGTGAGAATATCAGCGGAGGGCTTTTTGACAGAGTGCAGAGCAAGACTTTTGGTGTTTATTTCTTTTCTTTTTTTTTTTCAGGAAAATGGCTTTGTGCAGATTCACACTCCAGTCATCACCTCAAATGACTGTGAAGGGGCAGGGGAGATGTTTCAGGTTGAGGTAAGTAAATCATAATAATAAAGTAAACAAATAATCATAAAGGAGGTTGTTGGTTTAACTTACATCATTTATGCATACACAATCTGGCATTTCACTCTTTTCTTCTTAATTAACATAGGATTAAACTCAGGAATCTAGCATTATAAAATACAAAACAATCTGTTAACTTTCAAACAGTACATGCCATATCAACCAAATTACATTTAATAATAATTTAATAGCTGCACCATCAAATTGTTTGTTTGAATTTGATAAACAAATCCCAAGTTAGTCCTTGGAGTCTGATTCAGCTGGCGAAACAATGACCAGTCGGGCTACTGGTCTAATAAACCTCTTCTTTTTAGATGTGACCTCCACAGTTCAGGTCCTTCTATCATGACTGGTTATAACACTTTTCCTACAGGCCATAGTCCTCTAGGTAGTTGTGGGAGCTCATAAATACGTCCTCTACGTGCAGAATCAAGACTGTTCTTTATAAGTGCATCTGGTGGTCATACACTTGAACAGTATTCCCCTTCATTTATCTACCTGGCGCCCCACTTTAATGTTTAACGGAACAAAACGGTCTACCCCTGTAGACCAGAAAGGGGGTTTCCATAACATCAGCCTGGAGGGATGTAAGTCTGTTACTTTTGGATAAACAGGTTTTGCCCACTATTTTCTGCATTCAGTAAATTACCACTGACGTTTTTTTGACAGCTCGTCTGCCCCGGAGGAACCAGTAAGCACGGCGTATTTGAGCAAATACCTTATCAGGTCTTGCGTGAAAGAGTTGCTTGTCAAAGTCCTTAATCATAAACTGTGTTATTGGATGTTTAGGGTCAGACACTATGAGATGAATATAGTATCAGATTCCCACCCACTCTTATGACTTCCGGTGTTTTATCAAACTCAGGAGAGAGAAGTGACAGACGACTGTGGGGAAATTGCCAGATTTCCGTGCCTAAAATTCCTCTGAGAAACTCTCAGGTTGGGCATGACAGATTAGCGCAGTTTCTGCTGTGGTTCTTGATATGCCAGTGGGGTTAGAATTTGAATGACAGGTTGAAGTTTGTATTGTTCGATATGTGGCATCTATCAGGTTGTCCAGGTGTTGTATTCCTTCGGGTCAGGTAGGTCAAATGGCCTAGTGGGTTGTAACAAAGACGCAAAAAAGGGGTTTCCTCAACTCTGTGGTTATCTCTTTGGCAGGAGCAGGACAAACAGGCCAATGGGTGGAAGGAACGTCAAGGAATGCAATGTAATGTAATGTAGTGTAATTCTCTGTTACTTTGCAAGAAACATGACGGTTGTTGCCATCCCACCGTCTGGGGATGGAGATGTGAACCCGGTTTGGGAGTTCACTCTCCCATACATCCCATGTGCGTTGCAGGTGAGCAGTGGGTGTAGGCTGATCCCATTGCTTATTGTTCACCCGGTAGCTGCTGGAGCAGGACTCTAGTGATGAATGGCATGATGTATCCTGAGGGGCCATATTGTGAAGCCAGCACTATGTACACATTTGTCATGGTTAGAGTTTGGTGGGAAACAGGTCTGTGTCCATAGCCCAGAGTATCAGGGAAACAATGCCAGCTAAGCAATAGTGCACCCTCTACAGGATCTATTCGGTTTTGATTTAGCCAGATCTCAGAACTGTCTGGTCTGGCGGCTGATAGTAAGTGATTAACAACAGATGGAAAGTTACTTGCCCATTGCTTAATTTCAAATCCATTCATTCCTTTAATATCTCTACTTATAGCAACTCTGTGTTGGCGGAAACGGTGATGAGTAGTGATGGGCCTAAAGTGGGGCCAGGAAGGAGCTGGTCATTAGGTACTTGGCCTTGATAGGTGATAAAGCAGTTGAGTACAGTACAACACAATGTTTGTCCTTATGCTCCACTAAATCATGGGGAATATACCATGAATCTTTTTACTCAGTCATTTTTCCTGCATTGAGTTTTTGCAACGTTACCAGCCTGATTGAGTTTGCTGATCTCGTTATTGTAGATGTCAGCCAATCCAGGGTTTTTCTCCAGTTTGCGCTCAGATCGGTGGAGAAGGGGCATTACTCATTCAAATGGGGGCATTCAGTTAAGGTGCACCTTTCTTTCTTAACAGAGGGGGTTTTATAACGTTGTGATGAGGAATGGATTGTCTTAAACAATGAAGATGTGTGGCTGAACATTAGAGAAGGACTTCAGGGGGAGACCATGTAAATATGGGTAGTGTTGCTTGAGTTTATGGATAGGATATCTCTGCTCAACAAACATGATCATGTCACAAGTGAAAGCACTGTCAGTTGAAAATGTCTATTTACATCATGTTATATGCGTAGGTGCTGGCCATTACATTCAGTGCAAGGTTCCTCAGGGTGCAATCTGTTGCTTTGTGAGGTTCTACTACATTTCCAACATCTGTAAAGGACTTGAAGGTTCCTGGAGTCGAATCTCTGGACCATATCTTATAGGAGACTGAAGCAGGTCTTTTATGCTCGCAATTTACAAAGGCAGATTGCCTCTGGAATGAGTGTTTGGGCTGATTGGTATATTTTTCCAGAGTTTAAAGCAGAAAGGTTTGGTTCAGTGTTGGACAGCAGTGGCTGGTTAGATTGATATTGTGCTTGTCGGGAAGCTTCCTGGGACTGTATATCACACTCTCCCTCTGAACCTCCCTCTGAGTAGCTCTCTTCATACTGTTCAACTCTTTCCATTAATTCTTTAACCATACCCTTTAACTGTGCTACTTCCTGTCTTTAATAAAACAGTCTCTGAAGTCTCTGAAACAGGTTCTGCACACTCTTAAGTGTTTGGGGGGCTTGCCATAAAGTTCAGTTTGGTAGTCTTGCAGATGCCTTGGAGGCATCCTCTCCTGCTGTGGCCTTCCTCTCTGCTTTCTCTCATCTTCAGGTGAAACAGCATGTGGATACATTTTCCAACATAGATGTTCTCTCGGCCTCGAAGGACCACGAAGAAGCTATACTGTTTGTGGTGGCGCTGGCTCTTAATTTTTTGTAGTCAAGGGTGGATTGAAATGGTTAAAAGTTGGATGCTGGTTGGTGTAAGAAATTATATCACCAGTCTGAATATTATGGAAGAAATAAAAATAATATTAACAATAAAGTAGTTTATCATTTTAACTTACATCATTAATGCATCCACAATCTGACATTTCACTCTTCTCTCCTTAATTAACATATGATTAAACTCAGTTATAAAATACAAAACAATCATGTATATCAATACAATACAAAAGACAAATAAAATATTATAAAGGTGAAAAGTCCGTATTCAGTCACTGGGCTGAAGGGTGGGGTTATATAATCTAGTGAGAGTGGTCTAGTCAGGAGTGGAAGTCAATGCGATGATGCAGCTGGGGTGATTTTATAGTGATGTGATTGTCAATCAAGGCTCTGATGTAAACAGAAGGATTCATTTCATTGTTTAAAACCTCTGCTTTTACCACAGCCACCAGACCAAGGGAATGAAGAAGACGGGGGCTTTTTCTCTGTCCCTGCCTTCCTCACTGTGTCTGGTCAGCTTCATTTGGAAGTGATGTCAGGGTGAGATAAACTAAGATAAATAAAAGATTTGAATTCATCTTCTAGTGATCATCTGCACATTTTTTTAAATTCAGAGTAAGAGCAAGACTTATGCACTGAAGCACATTTCTCATAATGCTTTGCCACTCATACTCTTCCAGGGCTTTTTCTAGAGTCTACACATTTGGGCCAACTTTTCGTGCAGAGAACTCCCAAAGCAGACGCCACCTGGCTGAGTTTTACATGGTGGAGGCCGAGGTCTCCTTCACACAGTCCTTAGAGGATCTCACCAAGGTACTCTATGTCATTGTCCTGAAATACAGCATTGCTCTATGATATCAGTCAAAGCAGCGCATTGGTTAAAACGTTACTGCCTGTTAACTGCTTTTCACTCAACATATTTCTTTGCAAGAAATAGAGTTCTAACCTTTCTGAAAGCCATTGGTTTCTATTCATTTTAACACGCTATGATAAATAAACTTCCAGGATTTGAAATGTATTGACATGTGCTATAATATATGAACAGGAGGTTTTGTCATCTTGTCATCTTCATTCAATCTCAAAGTTACTTTACATAGCTGTGGGGGTGATCACTTTGTCCAGAGAAGGAGAGACTAAGTAGCATTAAGGTTGTTACCTTTGATAAAGAACAGCCATCACAGCGGCATAACTGTCGAAGTGAATTGATTGTCACATCACATCAATTTCTGTCTGCTGAGGTTCAAATTTTACATGTACCATATGTGACTTTTAAAGTTGCCCTTGTGCACAGTTGCCCAGGAAAGCTTTAATTATTAAACTGGGCCCACTCCTTAGGTCATGGAGGACATGTTCAGATCTGCCACAGAGCATGTCCTGGCTCACTGTGCGGAGGATGTGGAGTTGTTTCACAAGCATGTGACTCCTGGACAGAAGGTGAGTCCTGAAGGACACTTACTAAACCTGGTTACATAACCTGGCTCCGTATATCAACCAGCCACAACTGCATCTGATTTCATTATTATGTTCAACTTACATGTTTTTCCTATTGCATCCAAACATTTTAAGGACACTGTAGATTCTATGCTGAAGAAGACATTCCCTGTGTAAGTCTCTATTTATATGAACATGGCATATAAAATGAAATCAGATAATGTTGAAGGCCTTGAATGAATGATAATATCTCAATCTTCTTTTAGGATTTCCTACAGTGAGGCTATAGACATCCTAAACCGCAGCTCTCAGAAATTTGCCTTCCCGACAGACGTAAGTGAGTTGATATATACCTTTACTGTATGTTTGCTACTAACACTATTATTCCACACACTGACATTAGCTCTTCTTTTCTACAGTGGGGTTGTGACCTTCAGACAGAACATGAGAAGTACCTGGTGAAACATTGCGGCAACGTTCCAGTCTTTGTCACTGATTATCCTTATGATCTCAAGCCTTTTTATGCAAGAGACAACCAGGACCATCCTGAGCATACAGTAAGATGTCGTCACACTGTTAAACATGCTGAATGAATCAGTGATTTAACCACTCAGTTACTTCCTTGTAATGTCAGTTGGGTTATCGCAGCGATTTGCATATCCGTGCTGACTCCGAGTGTCGTTTGTGTGCAGGCAGCTGCAGTGGACCTTCTTGTGCCAGGAGTTGGAGAGCTCTGTGGGGGCTCGCTGAGAGAGGAGAGGCTGGATCTGCTGCGGGCTCGGCTCGGAGAGTAAGAACACGTAGTGCAGGGAAATTGGAAGGCCCATGCTAATATATTTAGACTACGGTTGTCATATCTGCTTAGTTGCCTTAAATTTTTTTGTGTTTTTTTATTCATTGAGTTCAAGCATAATCCCAGTGGTGTCACTCATTTTACAAGTGTTGCAGTGGCTGGTTAAAATAAAAAGCAGCTTTCAACACAACCTTCCACACCAACTCAGACATCTTTTCTGTACTTGTGCAGAAACTAAGAAAGCCTCACTTCTTCAGATGGTTTAGCACGTCTTTAAGCCCCCTGACTCACTGCACATATTCAGTGGTAGGAAAATTATAGGATACATTTGACATTTATTTTGCATATACATTAACATAACTGAACAATTAACATAATAGATATATTGTACAAAGTAAATAAGATGTAATTACAGGCAAAGTGTTACATAGCAGGCAAGTGTTACATAGCTGTGAACAAGAAGAAACCTCTGTGATAGACAACAGTGAATATCTGCTGTTTTAAAAAAAGCAACATCATCCCAAATGCGCTGGTGAATTAATTAAATTCTGATATGTAAAAGCACTTGAAGCACCTGCTCTGAGTTTGTCACTCTCAATTAGATACAGAAGAAAAAGTTTTGTTATTTGCACATGGATTGATAATAAATATGAAAATTATGCTAGAGAGGATTTATTGTAAGTCTTGAGTTTATGTTTTGATTTACATTAATTATCATACTTTTCCAGGGTTGGATTAGAAGACACCTACAGCTGGTAAAAAACCCCAAACACATTTACTTTAACAACATTTTAAAGAAACATCTTTACACCCCAACAGAGTTGTAATGACATTTTAATGTATTTGCAGGTATCTGGATTTGAGGCGTTTTGGCTCCGTCCCTCATGGAGGCTTTGGAATGGGATTTGAGCGATATTTGCAATGCATTCTCGGTGTTAACAACATAAAAGATGTGGTTCCTTTCCCTAGATTTTCCCGTTCTTGTCTTCTGTAAAACACAGTTTGAGCCTGTTTAGATCATTTTTAAGTCAGTGAAGTCTGTTTTTGCTGTCTGGCAAACATCAAATAAACTCTACTCAACATTGTTTGAATTTGTATTGATTATTTGGTATTTGAATGTCATTAGTTCCTTTTTTTAAATGTATCTGTGCGTGTAACATGAAAACAGTGATCATAGGGATTTGAGATGATATATTTTCTGTTGTGTTATCAGTTGTGACTTTCCTACAGTCATATATGATAAGTAGTTTCATTCATCCACTGTTTATTTTAATGGCTTCTCGGGAAAGTCTTTAGTTACATCACATTATGTCTCTTTTACCTGTTCGACTTCCATATTTAAGGGAATGTTGGTTTTCAAAAAAAGTCAAATATTTCAACTTTCCACAAGATGGCGCTTTCCCCCATTCCTTTTAATTGAGAAAATGCCAATTTTTTTACTCAGTCAATAACAGCAGCTGTTGACTCTATTAATTTTATCTTTTTTTTTTTATATTTAAATCTCAGAAACCTTTTGAGGAACTCTCCATCTGTCAGACATGATCCTTAGCTATCCTGGGTGAGGCCTACATCACACTCTTGGTGTAATCCTGTGAAATCAGATGCGTTTCTGCATTTGAAACGAATAAAAAAAATTAACACTTTAACATGTGTTTTGTGCGAACCAGCAGCCCGGTCGGTCCCCCGGTTGTGTGAGGCCGTCCCGGGGCCTCGGAGCCGCTGTGGCGCGGCCCTCGGTCGGTCCCGGAGCGGCCCATCCCTCGCTGCGCGCGGTGGGCGGGGTGTGAGTTGGGAAAACAAACTGCAGACAGCCTACGGTACTTCCTCCCCCTGCATCAGATCACTTTCCCCGCGGCTCCTCGTCAGCTCGCCGTGCGTAATCACCCGACAGTCGAGTTGCGCCTCTTTCTGTTTTCCTCCTCCTCCTCCATCTCCAACCGAGGAGGGTTTTGCGCGCCGGCCGTTGCGCACAGCACCACCGGGAGCGACTGGCAACATCTCCGACCGGCACTACTTTGATTTGTGTCAAATGGGGGGAGCAGCCTGCACCAGGGAGAGCCAAACGCCGACAGCACTTTGAACAGGCAAGCCTTCAGGAGCCGTCATGTACTAGTGACGGACGGCAGTCTCAGAGCAAGAAGACACCGCAGACACACCGACCATGAGCGGCGGAGAGATCCTCTTCCAAGGCTGGCTCAGGAAGTCACCGCCGGAGAAGAAACTGAGAAGATATGTAAGTGAATTACACTTTTTTTTTGCTTAGTTTCTCCCGTGTTGTTGGGAGTTGTGCCGTGGCAGGACGGACCTCGTTTCTGTCACATTGCTGCCCACCTTTGGCGTTTCGTTCATCTGTCAAACTCAGATATTTAAAGTCCAGATGTAGCAGGTGCATCCCACTCCCATCTGGACCTCTCCTCTCCTTTAAAGCCCCACAGGAGGCACCACATGTGAGGCTGCTCCTGATCCTGAGACACAGTGTCACTCCTTTACAATCCAGAAATGTATATTTTATATGAAAATACAGTTTTTACATGGAAGGCCACCCACTGTAGGGTCCTATGACACCATGGAGGTAAGCCTTTGTAATACCCAACTGCTGTCTATCATTTTGAGTAAATAGCTCTCAGACACAAACCCAAACTGCCATTCGGTTTTATCCGATCACGATGAGGTAATGTCTAATCGAGTATTGCTGTGACCAGTTTTCATCGGGGCCAAGCCGACTAATTTCACAACAATAGTGATAACCGCACCGCATTTGAGTGCCTTGATAAGGCTTTATAAGCCAAAGCTGCTAGTCTCTTGCTGGGTGCTAGGCAGGGGGATGGCTGCAAATCAGATAATAGGATTTATGGAGGCAGATACGGCCATGAGACAATCTCCTATAAATACAGCTGTCCACTGTTTATGTATGGTGTTGCATTACCAGGCCTCTCCATGTTCCTACTAGCTGACTTTGCCATGATGTCACCCCTCTGTTTCATCTGGAAATCCATCCTTGAATGTCTTCAAATGCACCCCCCCCCCCCCCACCACCACCTCCTCTTGTCCTGTCATTTCCTCATTGTCTTCCACTTAAAGCTGGCCAATGTTTACTCAGAGACCACCGTGGTCAGTATGGAACAGCAGCTGCAATGGTACAGAGGGGGAAAAAAAAAAATTTGCTTGGTTCATGGCAGTACTGTATAAACAACAAGAGAAAAAAAACCTTCATAAGGCATAATGGAGCTAACATAATGGGCTTCCTCAGGCAAAAGAGCAGGGAACAGCCTCTCAGCCCTTCTTACCCTGCTTCTCACCCTGAGCAATAACCTATAAACAACTGCGCACACACACAGTTTCAGCCAGAAAACAGTGTCATGAGATGGAGTGTCCAGAACAGGCAGACTTGTGAATGCGATAATCTGTCCATCTGAAATTCCTTCCACTTAAAGTCAGGCTACGGACAATCGGGGCCATTTACTCACCAGTATTGCTGTCATCTGACAGAGTTGACGTCCTAATGTAGAGGGATATTTTCAGATACTACTTTCACATACTCTCAGACATTCCAGCCTGAAGGTGTGTTGTGTTTCTCAAGGTACACCGTGCCAAGTTTGATGGGTCATTATATTGGAATGAATTGAGGAGGTGTAACTGACATGTTAAATGCCACAACAGTTCATACTGTGCGTCTTTCTGGAGATTATTTACAACAATGAAAAGGTGTTTTAATCCTTAACAACACCAACACAACCCTGTCAATATTCCACCCCCTTCCACCGCAAAGTCCTACGCAAACCAGAGGAGGCTTGTGTTTGTTAATCAGTGGTTAGTTGTTGAAATGATTGGTCATTACATTAAAAAAAAAAAAAGTCTCCTGTGATCTTCCACAGACGGTTTCTTGAAAAGTGGCACGCACCTTTATGTTAAAGTCAGTGTAGAATCCAGGTTTAAGACGAGAGTAAAAAACTGGTACTACCACAGCAGGTCTGGCATGCAAATCGTATGCAAAAACAGGGAACAAAACACTCATGGCAGTTGAGGCCTGCATGTAACTGTGGCTAAGACAGGAGACAACATGTTTCCTCAGTAACAACCATAACTAGTCCTGTTTTTAAATGCTTGCTAGTTGTTTACAAATGCTATTACCTCTCAGCTGTGACTCAGTCTTTCTACAACAGCCCTTGGCTGCGCAAACACATGACGAGACATAAACTTTCTGTGTCCCCCTCCTCAAACATGTGACGGCAGACGTGTGCAGTCACTTTTCACAAGTGACAAGAAAACTGTTGCGCCGTAATGTCTCAGAGCTGCCAAACGAATCACTTGGTTGGACTTATCTGTTCTCGGGGGCTGATCGAGGCTCCAGAGGTGGGCAGGGGTTTAAGGGTAGGTGGGAGTGGCCTTATTGCTTTTGTTGAACAATGTCCAGAATAAGCAGAAGGAACATGAAAACAACTGACTTATCCAGCACTTACCCGGTGCTTTTTGTATAGTTCTGTTGAGGTTATTTTACTCATCAGACAATATGCTTCATCATGTCTGCTACATTAACACCCAGCCAATCTTGTTTCTCAGGCGACAACCTATTGTCTGTCAAATCAGTTTAGTGTCAAAAATATAGTTGTTGACAATAGTTTTTCTTCCTTGACTTGTAATAATCAAAGGAATGAAAATCTTTATTCTTTTCCAACCTCTTCCTCGTACGTTTTTTTCTACTCGACAGGTCCACCTCTTTGTGACTTTAAGTGTTTACATAGGCATAATAATACGTCATCTAAATGAATCATGCACGTATGAATCCTACTTTGCATGCACAGTATGAATCACACATGCAACGTGTCATACTGTAAACAGTTTAATTCCTGTTCTCAGTTCAGGATCAAGCTGCTGTTGGCTAAACCCTCCCATCTATCTGTTGTTGTATCTGACATCACAAACGTGTCTGTTCACATAGAGTAAAGCATTGCCACATTCCAGACAGATCATATCGGCAAGGTGATGGCTGCAACTTCTGCTTTCCCTCGCTGCCAGTTTCTTTGGGCTTTATACCGTCTTGCCCTTGTGGATGGTACATGAGAGGAAGAGAGGTGGGGGAAGTCAGTCAGTTTTTTAAGGCGGGCATAGCAGAGCAGCAGCCGCCTGTGTCCCACTGTCAGCTGCCGGGTCTGCTGTTGTTTTGCAGAGGGGCTTTGGGAAGTCCTTGCCCTCAGAGGTCAGCAGAGAACGCCTCCCAGTTCCTGCTTTGACAGACACCCAGCGCTCACACAGACATTTTCCTTGTTCCACTTTATCTGTGGGCCCTCATATGGGCCTTTCCCCAGAAGCTACAAAACTGGGGTGGCGTTATGTGACTGCAGTATCAAAGTCAGATTAGTTTATCATCGTTAGATATGTTCGCTTAAAGAGATCCCTGTGATTGACATATGGCCGGAACCGATGAAGATTTTCATTGTTTATTTAATCTGTTGATTATTTTAACTTCATCTAACCAGCAGAGTATCTTACTGAGTTTATACATGTCTTTTAATCAGATAAACTGGTTTGTTTTTTAGGGTGAAACTTATCAGAAAATATTGAACAATTCCTACTACAATTTCTCAGAGCCCAAGGTGACCTTGTTATTGGCAACCAATAGTCCAAAACCTAAAGATCAGCACACTGTCACATTTAAGAAGCTGGAAATATGTAATGTTCTTTTTTTCATAGATCAGCTCAGTACTCTTTTCAGCAGTACATTGTCTTAATTGACATTCATAAGAAATGAATGCATAAAAGTCACAATTGTTTGTCACTTATTTGTACTTGCTCAACTTTTTCTTGCCAGACCCTAAGTACATCCATTTTTCACGTTCATTGTGAAAATCCCATAGTGGCCTTGTTTGAACCCCTGTCATAATATCCTGTCCTTTGCCATGAACTCTGGTTTAGCCTGTGTGTTTTGTGTTCAAAACTTAATTATTGCACCAATAGCAGATGCCAGACTTCCTTTGGATGGCACCTACAGGAAGTGTTGTGACAAAGGTCCCATGACAGGGAAAGAAATTAAATTGGTCTGTGAGTATATAAATGTATTTCCGTCTATCACGACTCTATCAGCTGCTCTTAAAATACTGCCGTTCTGAAGGAAATTAGATCCCATTCATTTTTCTCTTTCTCTCTCTAATTTGGGCCAGCAGTGAGAATGTTCTTACTTATTGCTGATCTCACAGAAAGTACACTACCACAGAACTGGTGATTTAATTTAATGGTGCTTAAAAATAAAAAACAGCAGGGATCATAAACAGCTGACCAAAACAACTTCTGGGATTAATACATTTTTATTTTAGACCCCTCTGCTCATCCAGTTATAGTAAATGATTACAGTTTAGAAAAATATTGTACTAGTGAGACCATAAACAAATAGTTGATTTGGCATCCACAGTATAAGATGTAGTTTAATAATATTCTGACTGTAATAGCAGAACAAAAGGGCCACTAATCACAGACAGCTTAACACACCTGCTAAGTGTAGGTTGTTCCACTCCATGTTTTTTCTACCAAAAGAGAAATCCAGTCTCTGCACTGTTGATACAGAGTCATGTACAGGAATCATGCTACTGGCTCTTACATGTGCGAGTAGCTCACATGTCATATGACTGTCATTAGATTGGCCTTCTGAAGCAAATTGGCTTTGCAGTTGTTATGTGAGTCAGTAGAAATGCCTGTCGGCCTCCGGCTCTGCAGCATATGAAGACATAAAACTGAGACAGATATGAAAAATAATGTAAGTATCATTAATAAAAGACAAAACTGTTTCAATTTATGTTCAAAAACCTGAATACCAGTGCAGACATCTGCGCTTTCAGTGGGAGACTGTTTTTTAGCATTTATTTACTCAGAGACTTAACACACTTTCTTTTTTTTTTTTTACCAACGTACACTCAGAACAGTGCTTTTCGTAACCCCCCCCGAGCACCAGGTTCAGCTTAGATGCACCATGATAGTAGAAACTGTGAGACGGAAAACTTTTACTTTTTCACTTCCTCCAAAAAACACGTTTCCAGAGATTCAAACTGGTAACCTTCTGTCTGTGCACCTGCTTATTTGGTTGGAGTAATTTTACACATATAGACGTGTTCATTCTTTTGTACGATCACAAGATCATCATGGCCGACCACTGGCCACCAAATGATGTCAGTGTTCATTTTATTTGTGTTTAAACTAAGCATTTTTGTAGCTCATATAGACTTATAAACTTAAATAATAATACAATTAAAATAAATATCTGTTTAACTAGTGAGTGGAACACTATGTAATAGTATGTCACAGATAGAAAATACATATACCAACAGTACACACATAGATAGATACATACATAAAAAAGGAAAAGGGGAATGTATTTATTCTGCTAACATTTGTGTGTACAATTGTCAGTATGAGACTTAAAAATTGTATCATTGTTAACATTAAATATATCAGAATTATTAGTAATTATCCAGTTAAATGACAAAAAGAACGATGTTGTGATGTTTGAGGGGAACAGATTTTCTCTTAATAATAATTATTAAAACTTTTTTTTGTTGAGACATTATAATAATCCAGGGGAGCTTTCAGGGACACCTGCTGCAGAAAAAAATGTTTGACCAGATGATTAACAGGCGATGTACTAGAAGGTAAACACAACACACGGTAGAATTGCAATGAAATGGCATTGGCTAAAATGACTTTTATGACTTGATTTTTGGATATCAGCCAAGATTTCGGTAATGTACATCCATTAAAAATATGTTTTATGCAAAGTGGGAGTTGACAGTAGACAATTTGAGCTTTATTTGAACCAGCGAAACATACTGTATGACCTGTGGAGGCAGTTACATAATTAAATACAATTCTAACGCTAACAGCTGTAAGTATGTTAACAGTGATTTGATGTGTTGGCTTTCTGTTTCATGTGAAACACTTTGCTGCGATAGTTTGTGGGAGTTGGAAATGTGCGGTACGGGTGGTTATAGTAGTCAAAATGGAAACAGCTACAAGTTTCTCTGTATAGCAGTGCTAAATAATTTGATTCAGGAAACAGTGCGTGAGGAAAGTGTTTATATACAATATTTAAAACAGTTTTTGGATGCCATCATAAAACCAGCATACAGTAGCCAAGCTGATTGCATCTCTGTAATACATATTTTATTTTATTGTTGAACACATTTATTTTTTAAAATCTGTGTACCTCTACTATCGGCCTTGGTTAGATTACAGATTTTTTTTTGTTCCTAAAAATCCAGACAGTGATGAGTCATTGCAGTTCAGTTGTATTGAAATTCCTACTACTGAAGCTCAGATAAGAATAAACTCAGACTCAAAATATAGCAGAGGCGTTAGACATTAGGTAATCTGGATGTTATATTCTGTGATGTATCTGCATTTTGCAGAAAACAAGAAGTGCCTTGCGATGCAGTCTATTTATTCACATACGTGACAGTAATATCAAAAAATAGATTTTTACGGTGACTTGTTATACAATAAGTAAGTTAATTTGAGGAAGTTTCTCTGTGCCACACTCTACTCAAAAGGAGAAGCATTGCACACACATGTCTTTCAGTTAAAGAGAGACGTCTTTGATTTAAAGTAATCCCAAAACAAAAACTCTTAACATCGAGGCAGGAGACAACTGAATTGTGAGGTAGATTATGACAGAAAGACTGAATAACCACAGGTAGAATTTAAAGGCCTTTTAAAACATTATTTTTCCATTGATCATTAAAAGACATCATGATGACATTTAAATGGTAATTGGCACATTGACAAGTTTGTATAGTTGTCATAAATAGCATTTTTTAAATATAAACACAATGACTCATTTCATCAGTCATTATGTTTCTTGACTGTAATGATGCACACAGGTAGGTGAGTAACCTCGTTGGCTCTGCGATGTTTACGCTTGAATGATAAGGTGCTAAGGTCAGAATTTCCCCTTGTATGAAAATGTTTCTACTCTGTGGCACTGAAGAGGCCGTTTCAGAGAGTTCCCCCCGATCTAATTGGGTTGTGTTTTATTTACCATTGTGCATCTAAAACCACCTTGGAGGGAGTCAGAGAGACCAGGAGATGCTCACAGCACGCCCTCCATACACAAACATGCATGAGCCACAGCGGATGTCAGAGGCAGGGGAAGTGACACAAAGAGTTCTGATTAAAGATAATGCTCCCCGTTAGTCAAACTGTCAGGGCGGGCTCACGCTAAATAAGCCCGGCCTTTTGCTGATGCGGAGACATGGCGAGAGATTACTCATTTTCCTAATGATGGAAGTGTTCAACTGCAAATTGAGGCTGATTATATCTACTGAGAGCTTTTGAGAGGTTGTTTTTCATAGGATGTGCTGCAGGTTTCGCAGATCATTGCTCCCGTGAAGTGAGTGAATGAGGACTGTCGGTACCAAATGCAGCATCCTGCTTTATCATCTTCACACCTGTAGGAAGGAGCTTTCCATCGCAGTCATATGATGACATTGTACGTGGAATCATATTTCCTATAATGTCATGAAAGTTGAATCACATCAGGCTCTACTCTACACGCACTAAATGGGTTTCAAAGCTGACATTTCACTTCAAAGGAGAATGTGAACTTGGCAATTCCACACATGAACGAAACATTAGGAGTTAAGTGTTCGTCCCCTCGAGAGGAGCCTGGCGGTCTTGGTGCTCCACGGCTAACCTCCCACCTTCTTTATTAACACACAAGAATTTATGGGCCTGTTTGGGTCTTATCTGCATGTCTTATGTCTTGCAGCTGCCGGCCTTCCAAGGTCAGTGTTTTGACTATTGGGAAACCTGAGCAGTTTGATTTAAATTGCAACGGTGCTCTAATGCATCCGTTGGACTTAAATGCCTGTAGTTTTATGCTCTCAGCAATTCTGTTTAACATCTCTTCGTGTTTACTTCTCCGGGTACACGGATGGGACAGAGTCATGTCCAACCCAGGAGCATCTGGATCTCTTCACCGCTCGAGACAGATAATGGGCTGGAGCTGCTGAAACTGCAGAATAGCCACACATTGTTGGCACACTGTTGGACTCCTGTTTTGTTTGTGACCTGAATTTATTGGAATTGCTCCAGAAACGTGTTATAAACTTTGTCTGGGACAGCTGTCTGCTTAACATCTCGCTCCGAGCCCTGTGTAAACTATAGACGTCCAAGGAACATCCCCATTTATTTAAGCTCACTGTTACATAAACTGATGTCACAAAGGTAAATAAAGATTCATGACACCTGTCAAGCACAGAAAGGAAGACACACACATTTTTAGTGGACTATCCAGCTCTCACGTGAGCGGTTAAACAGCAGAGCATCTTCCTGTTTTGCTTTTTATGATTTGTCAGGGAGAGCTTGGAAAGCATTACAGTGCAAATTTGAGAGGTGTTTTTGTGCTGCGTGAATGGCCTGGAGATATTCTTCAAATGTAACTGGATTGCATTCCCTCACTTGCTGAAACACCCATCTGTTCCTGGAATGTGAGCTGACGTGTGACCCGCTATTGATTAGGACCAGATAATCAGGGCTCTGTCGTCATTGTCTGCTGCAGCCCGGCCAGCTTTGTCCCCTCTCACCACATTAACCAGAATCACAAGTGTTTAGGCATTCGCTCATACAATCGTGGCCATTATATCAGTCCCACCTTTTAACTCATGCGTTCCAGAGTGGTCCTCGGTGCTCTTCTTTTGTTGAGAGGTGTTTTCTGGAAAGATGAAATTCAAGCCTTATTCAGGCACCAGAGGGGACAAGACCTAATGTGCTAAATATTCCTCTTTTGTTCTTGACTAGCTTGGAGAAGCCAGGAAACAGGATAGATGAGGGGTGAATGTGTGAATGCATTACCGGGAATTTATGTAGGAGGGCTACTATGTCTGCTGTCCTTATTTACCAATAACCATTCAGAGTGAGTGAAATGACACTTGATCGTCTCCTAGAATCACTCAAAATAAGGTTTAGTATAAGCTTTGAAAATAAAGTTACAAAATGCTTTACATGGAAAAGGGAGCAATAGAAATATCCTTTTTCATTTAACAAAAGAAACGAAACATCACAAAATTGTCAAAACACAAGCAGCCGTACAGCAGCTAACTAAAAATCAAAAGGTCAAAGAATATTTTATGTTCATTTTACAAAGAGCTTCCACGTATGTGAAAGCTCATATTAAACTTGGGCTGGGAGTCCTTATTGGCTGAAATTGGATACTAAAGATTGCCCCCCCCCCCAACCACTTTCCCTCCCCCTCTTAATGTTCTCCATGCTCTGTCCCATCTCTTAGAAGCCCACCAGTGGGACCTCTGAGAACACTGATGGACGCACTGACGCACCTTTTACTATAATTAAGCAGTAATGGCCGAGCGCCAAAGCGTTTTCAGGCAGTCTCATCACGGTGTTGGTGTGTGCACTTGCTCGCTGATTTGCCTTCGCTCGGATCAAACGGGAGACATGTTGCCGGAGGCGTCCGGTCCGACTCCGGCCAAGCATTCAGAGTCACAACACGCCCTGCCACAACACATGACCTTTACAAAAGCTAGTAATAGATGAGAAAATGTACACAAGCAAGGTGGTTTCGAGGCTCTGCCGCAGCTCCACAGTGCCGGTGTTTGTGCAGCTGTGTAGTGTGTGTGTACCGCAGCAGCAGGTAAGGCACAGGAGGCCGAGTCAAACACAACAAGCTGCTGTCTCCTCCTCTCCTGCTTTAATAGGAGGAGAGGTAAACAAGACTATTCTAACCTTTTAACTTGGATAACACACGTGTTTAGTTTGGATGTTTGCTCATGCACATTTAAAAACATGTGGACTGATGCTTATCTGCCAGCCTGTTGACACAGCCTACTACTACACACACAATGTGTATTGCTCTGTTGCTATAAAAGGCACACCTTGGATAATTGTTTGGGCCACAACCATCTCTGAGTTTATTAGCCAGTGTTACGCCGACAGCAGAGTGATGAGATGGGTTCAGAGACATGTGACTGGGCTTGTTTTTACAGTGTTGGATTAGATGTGCCGTGACTTATCAGCTGTGGCTGAGTATTTATCTCTTCAAATGTGGTGTAAAGCCTCAGAGAACTATCAACACATACCAGACAATTGTATCCCTTTTATTTCTGTGAACTAAGAGCTTTCGTATGAATTTGTTTGTTTTCCCACAGTATCATTGTCTTGCAGTCAGCCAAAAATAGAGCAAAACATGTCTACTTATCAACATGCAAAGGAACAAAGGGAATTGGCAAGACAAATCAGTTTTGATCCTATTTTTAGAAGTAAACCGCTCAAAACAATCTTTTGAGCGGTTTTGTTATTAGATGTTTTCCTTCCCAGTCATCTAAAATAGATGCAGACGTTTTATGCTTTGTACTCCAGTGTAGTCTCTCTCTATGTATCTATAGCTGGCCTCCGCCAGCACAGGACAAATGAGACTATGTTGGAGCAAGGTAAGATCAACCTTTATGGGATGATTGAATGGACTGAAGGGGCTAAACGCTGGGTGTTCATATATATGGATGGCTGCTCTTCTTCTTGGAGGGCTTCAAGCGGTGGCAGGCAACCTTTTTTTTTTTTTTTTACAGTGTAGAGCTGAGAACCTTAGAATCCAAACAACAACTTCTTCTTCTTCTTCTTCTTCTTAGAATTTTTGTTTTGTGCTTTATGCGGTTGTGTTGTTCTTCTTTCTACTCACATTTGACCTTTATTTAACTTTGATCTCCCTTGCGGAAAGAGCAGCAGAACATTATGAACAAATGCCAGTACACGGGAGTTACAACATGTCCCGCGTGGTTTGCTGTGTATTACTCAGACAATAATGTAACTCTTTGATATCGTGTTAGTTTAGGGTGTGATTAGTGGCCTGGCTCACAGTGGTCCAGTGGACTGTCCAGTCCAGTTGTTAACAAGGGCAGTGTGTCTCGTCTGAGCCCTTTTTTTTTCCCCGAACAGCGACACAGCTTAAACCAAAAGCCGTGGGGGGGAGGGGAAAGTTAGAGAGCTGGGAGAGTTCAGCCTAGTTTTACAGCTTCAGCCCTCACTTCCCAGCGCTTCAGCGTTGATCGATGGGCTTAGACATGCTCTGTAGGACAGGCGGTGGGTGGGTTAGCTCATTTTGTTGTGTCCTCCTCCCCCGTGATTTACTTCGCCGGGGAAGTTTGCTCAAATTTAAAAGAGTGCATGAGATAGAGTGAGAGGAAAAGCTGCACTGCCAGTTGTGTTGTTGAAAAGGCCGATTCGAAACTGAATGCACTTAAGACGTCTTCCTTCATTTTCCATTCAAGATTTCTGTGAGGAGCTTAGCAGAAAGTGTGACAAAGGGAAACATTATTCAACTCTCACATTCAGACCGAGCTGTAAATTATTTTGTTCTTGAATAAGACAGCAAATGCTTTCCTGTGGAAAATACTCATTCTATTTTTAGTATGATAAGGCCTCCTAAATGAGTTGTATTTCCTCCGTGGTTGAGAGCTGTTGCTGTCCTGGGTTAATATGCTGGCCGCAGCTGAAGGATGCCAGGAATAACCCAGCTGGGTCGCATTGACCTCTCCAAACTGGGCAGTGCTCCAGGTCTCAATTAAGTGATGCTCTCTCTTTCCAGAAAAGGCAATAATATTTAAATGGGTCTTGCAAGAGTTATAGCCATTTCTCATTGAATGGTGTAATGGCACTGAACCAAAGAGCTTTGGAGACCTGGAAAAAGAAGAAAAAAAGTATGCAGTGCTCTGTGTTTGTTCTTGTTCTTAAGTGTGAAGACTTAACTGTATTTTTATGAAATAAGGAAGTTTGCTCTCCAATGGAATCACTTAGAAGGAAACTTGACTAATAACACTGTTGACTTCTGTGGAATCTGTTTTCCAACACCCTTTACCAGTATAATCCGCATGAGTGAACATTCATAACAACCCCCCCATAGTGAGAAATTACCTAATAGATAGTTTTGACACAACTGCAAGACTTGTCATATAGTGCTGATTAAACCTATTATTTTGTTCACATTTTTTTTCGGTTTCCTGAGATTGGGGCTAGTGGTGAGATGCACCCAGCGGTGCGGCTTTACTATCAACATCATTATCGGTGTATCAGTCTAAGAGAAAATAAAATGAAAAAGTCTTATACCAAAATACCTCCGTAGTACTGCAGCTACACACGGAAGAAAAGATCACAATCTGCACTTCCTGGAAAAAAAAAGAAAGAAAACGTACTGCTGCCTCTTCTTACCAGTGTTGACTTCGCTGAGGAAAAGAAACAGAACAACCAACATGTCAGAATAATACTTCTGAAATATTTTTGTCTCAAAATATAATGTGTGAGTCATTATTACATTCACATTATTACCATTTTATTGTGTTGCATTTGTTGCATTTTTTCTTTAATATAGTGTAGTCGGTGAGATGCTTAAAGCAACAATGTACTGTAAATTAAAAATAGAAAATGTTGAAACTGTTCTGATTGTAAATTAAATATCTTGTTTTGGACCACACAAGAAATTTGAAGATGATTTGAATTAGTTACAGCACCATATTAATGAATGCATTTTTTTCAACACTCTGCTCTCAGTTGTTGATCAGTAGTTTTCAACCTACTCACACTTCATTGAGGTTTTTGCCGTCATCACATTTGAGAATTTACCACGCCATATTAGCAGCGGTGCTCTCAGATAAGACATTCTCTGCCAATGTAAGAAGAAATGTAATATTAACCTTTAGGGAAAAAGTAGAGAGGTGCTTTTTTAACACACAAAGGCTATTTATTTAATGAGTGAGGTTACTGTTGATGTAACAGTAGTATTTGTCAGACACCATTCCACAGATGACAGGCATTGATAGATCACATTGTTTGTTCACTTACTGGCATAGTAGGCAAAGTAGCTTATAATGACACAAAACAAAGCAGAGTTCAACACTAACCAATCTATTGAGGGAATACCTGTATTAGCAGGTTATATAAAGTGTGAACAGCTTTACTAGTTGTAGTAGGAAAAGCACAGATGTGACATCGACAATGGCTATTTCGTATGTGTCCCAGTGTCTGTTCCAGTGTCCCAGTAAGCCCCGACCGTGTGATAGATAGCCAGTATGCACAACACCCGGACGCTGGAACCGAAGCGGCTAATTCAGCCATCATTACCTCTGAGATGCTTAAACGACTGGGAATAATGCACAGGACGGATGCAATGCAATCCATTTTTCAGCCCTGTGTGTTTGTATGGTGTGAGTCTGGTTGGGGGGGGGGGCCTTGGGCCAGTTAGCCTTGCGGCAGTGTCTGTTGATGGAGGGAGAGGGGGCCTGCAGGATCCTGTGTGTCAGCAGCCTCTATGAGAGAGACATTGCCTGGCGGAAGTGCATCACTGGCAGTTGTCCAAAAGCCCCCCCCCCCCCCCCCCCCCCCCCCCCCCACCGGCCCCTACAACCCCCCTCTACTCCCCCTTTCCCTTCCTGGTCTATCTTCCTCTTTTGTCTCCGAGCACAGAGAGCACAGAGAACACAGAGGCCCTTTAAGACTGCCACTGGAATAGACGTATGGAGCTGTTGTAACCAAGGCTCCTGTTCTTCCTTTATTCTTTTCCAGTTGGCAAATACAACAGTTCAAATGCAACAATTGGTGTGAAATCAACACGTTTCATTGTACGTTTCTCGCTCTTGCATCATAACTGCTTGCATTGTTGGAGCGTGCACTTCTGCTGCCTTTCATGTGGTGATGACAAGGGATGTTTATTTACACGCTCAGAGGAAACTCCGGTGACACGATCGTGTGGAGATGTAGCTGGCGTTTGATTGGACCAAAGCAGCGTCACTCACCACTTCTTGAAGTGGGAGGGACCCCGCAGTCTTGTAATGAAGTTGTCATGGAGGAACCCTGCTTCTCTCTTAAGCTCACAGAGGGATATCAGCACAGGAAATACGTTGGAAGGGAGTAAACACCTGCTGCCCCCCCACAGCCTCCAACACACACACACAAACCACACACAACCACATGCGTGCTAAAGCGCAGTAATATGCTCAAGTAAGCAGAGTTTAGTTTCTCTGAACTCTGTTTGATCAACAGTTAACATCACAACCGAAGTCCAGCTGTTGAGTGCGTTGCCACGGCTACATTCTGCATCGCACGCTGTACGAAATCAAACTGAAACTGTTTAATGGTTGATTATTTAAAATGCAGGTTACTTACATAAAAATGTATTTTAAATTGTAAATACAAGATTGTCTTTCTTTATCAACACACATGGCTCTTTTTGCTTACTGGAGTCATGTTCTTACCTTTAAATCTCATTTCCCAGGCATGGAAGAAACGCTGGTTCATACTTCGCAGCGGCCGCATGAGTGGCGACCCTGATGTTCTCGAGTACTACAAGAACGACCACTCCAAGAAACCCATCCGAGTCATCGACCTGCACTGCTGCGAGCAGGTGGACGCTGGCCTGACCTTTAAGAGGAAGGAGTTCCAGGACAGCTTTGTGTTTGACATCAAGACCTCAGATCGCACTTTTTATCTCGTAGCTGAGACCGAGGAGGAGATGAACAAGTGGGTCCGCTCCATCTGCCAGCTGTGTGGGTTCAACCAGTCAGACGACAACCACGGTAGGCGACCCTGTCATGGTTGCTCTGTCTCTCTGCCACTGTTTCCATTCATCTCTACACCGTCAACCTTTTTACCTTTAGGATAAAGTTTCAAATGAACTGATAAAAACTTCAATACGATTTTTTAGTTTTTATTTCTATCCATCTTTCGTTCAGGTCAGCTAAGAAATTTACTTTTTGTCTACTGTTGCTACTATCTCAAATTTTAATTTTTAAACAATTAGTTGGCAAAGTAGAAAATTATGCCTTCAGTATTAATATATGTAGTGCTGAAATGATTAATCAATTAGTGGATTTGTCGCTCAACAGAAAATAATCAACGTATTTGATAAATGATTAATTATTTGAGTAATTTATTTAACTTAATAATTTAATTTAACAAAACTTGCTAAACACTTGCTGGCTCTGCTTCTCAATTAGGGATGATTATCTAATTTTCTCTGTCTTATATCATTGTAAGTTCAGTACCTATAGGTTTTGGACTTTTTTTGGCAAAAACATGCAATTTGAAGACATCACCTTACGCCTGACAAGATAGTGATTGATAGGGTTTTTTCACACTGTACAGTATATTCAGTATATTCAGTATAATAAGTATATACTGTTTATTTACTGAATTGATGGAATGTGTTGTGATATTTAAGGCATATAAGCTGTATAACTCAAAATACAATAACACCTCCTTTTTATTAGTCTCCCGCTGTGCTTTTTCATGTTATTTGGAACAGCTTGCATCTTAGTTTTCACAAAAATTCAGTAGCATAGGTCCAACCACTTGATATCATTGGCAGTTGTGTTTTTTCCATCTTTTTTATTTGAGAGAGTAGAATAGGAACATCCCTGCCAAATAAATGGACCCAGTGTCTGAGAGTGTTATGGATTTTTCTCTTCATTTGTTTTGTTAAAGAAAGGGTCTGATCTCTGCCTCTTGTATTCAGGATGATGGAAATTTTCGTTCTGGATAGGGGCCATTTTAAAAGTTCAAGTTCAAGCTCAGTTTTGTGTTTTTGCCACAGCTTCTGTTTTTGATTTTTTGTGCATGAGAATGGTTTGTTCCATTCTGGTGCTACCAATGATAAAAAAAAAAAAAATCCTCTACTGATACCATAAAGCACGTTGGATAGAAGTGCATATCAGACAAGACATGCTCATGACAACACTTTTATGCAGTAGTGTTCGTATTCGAAGAGCAATCCTATCACCTTTGAATTTTAGATTTACCTTAATTACCTAAATGATACTCCGCTATGATCTCTTCACCATTAAAAAATAAAACTACTGCACGTGCAAAGTGATGACTAAAAATTATATAGTAATATAAGTAGTGAAACAAACGCCTCTTAACTCTACTTTTAAGATAATTTTTTGTGGTTATATAGAAACAGACCCTGTGTAATAGTACATGTGAATGACGTGTACTGTTATATTAACTCATGATGTGTAAGCGTTGGGTGGTTGTAACATCAATTCATCTTATCTGCCAGAATGAGAAAGTGTGTTTCACAAGAGTTTGTGAAACATGCAGTCCTCTCATATTCTTATTCCTACTCATCCAGATTGTGCTCATGCTGTTGTTTTCCCGCCATCTGGCAGCTGGTGGACGTTAATTTCTGTGCACATGGTTGATCATCTGTAACACGCAATATGTCCAGGTGTGGAATAAAAAACAGCTGTGCGGAGTGTAATAATGCTCACATCATGAGAGGATCCCTCAGGTCCAAGTTCAATAATTAGCTAGGTCCTGTTATGAATCTCAAACTGCACCGAGTGCAGCCAGCAGGGTGTGGCTGGGAGACTGGGTTGGGGGAGTGAGAGAGTTTATGTCATGACAGCTGCATTAGTGATTGCAGTCCCTTTAGTTCAAACATCACATCAGGCTTTTTTGGTTATGTAACTTTCTTTTCACTGAAATGTTTAGTTCCTGTTTCTGAGAACCGTCCAAGACTGTTATTGCTCTGTGTTCATCTAAATGCATTTGTCCATACTCTATTTCAGTAGGTGGCAAATTATGAGTAAAAGTCAAATTTGTTTGCACCCCTCTGTGTGCCAGCTTGTTCTCTGAAAAACCACTTGCTGCGCTTTCCAAGCTAAATCATGACTCCAGCGTTATTTGTGCCAAAGGGCTGTAATTTTCATAGGAACCCTGTCTGATTTTCAGAGCATTAGAGACCAAAACTAATGCTTTCCTCAAGTGTTTCAATGCTCTAGACAGGCGTGAAAGTGTTATGCAACTCTTACTTCTTAAAAAATATACTGTAAGATATAAGCCTCCCCTGTTCTTACAGCACTCAGTATTTTTAAGTGCTTAAATAGTAGCAATAGTTTAAATTCTCCATGTGTGCACGTTTAAATTGTGATCTAAACGTCCTGGAGAAGGTGGTATTGAAGATGTTCTTTTTCCTGTATCTGTTCCTCAAGGACATAGCTGCTCGATATACCACTGGTTCCCTATTACGTCATTAGCGCAGTCTTAAGTATGTGGAAAACCAGTGAAATTCATTTGAAGAAGCATCCATGGACCTTGAGGTGGTTAATGAGGCCATTCAGAGCGGACTGCTCTGAAAAGATAGAGCCATCAGCTGATTGTGTTTGTTCACCTATGCGCTCAGAAAAATGTGCTTCTTCTTCCTGGTGTCCGTTGCATTTTCTACTCTCTCTCTATCTTAAACACAGACACACTCACACATCTTAAGATCAGTCCACACAACACATACCTTCCTTGTGAAACCATCTTTGCATGAAAGCCTTTTCAGGTTGGCGTCTTTTCCAGGGAATAAGTTGTTGACTAGCAGATCCATCCCTCTGTTCCTCTGAATAACTCCTGTCTGCTCCCCTGTGTGGTATCAGCTTGTTGTCAGTGTGGTAATGGAAATAAATACTAACCTCCTCTTTTCATCAACACTGCCCTAGTGGATAGCAAGCTAGTGCTTTATAGGTATTTTTTGCACAATTGGAAAACTAATCTGCTTGGCTGGAATACCTGATGTATAATGACGCAACAATACATCCCTCTTGATTATTACAAGATTACGTATACAGCAAAGTTTTGACATGGCTGAATAACCTGAAGGATTAGATGATGATGAAATTATTGTTGAGGATTTTTTCTAACAATCAACTAATCAAGTAACTGACTAACCATTCGAGCGCATTTGGAACTGGCTTTTGGTGAACAGGTCCCTCTGACAGAAACTATCTGTCCATAAAAAGGTGTGTTGATGCTGAAGTTGAGCATGTGTGTGAGTGTTAGAAACCCAAACAGAGTATGTGAGAGCAGTACACTTCCCGCCTGCATCAGTATTCCTCCCGTGACATCTCTGATCTTGATCTCTGAGCCCGTGAACACATTGTGCTCACAGTTTCACACCAACGACACGTAAACTGTTGTTTACAGGCTCAGCTTTCATCAGTCGAATCTTGTACTTGCAGCTTTGGTGATTATAGTTTGATGAAGTGACTCAGGTATACGGATGGTAATTGGAGCTAACAGGATAACTGTTCCCAAACATCTTTTACCGGTGAATATATTTTGTGGGTTTTCCTCCTGGCAGACAGCTGGAGATCTGCGCCAGTGTGTCACATAATAGACTGGGAATACCCTCTTTGACAGAAAACAAGCCATGCTGGAAAAAAAACCTGAGAAGTTAGTTCCTCTTATGGAAATTACACAAACCTACAGAGACAAACAGAAGAAGCACAAATACAAGTTATGCAAATAGCATGTTTGTTTTCATACACAGCCAGACAGAAGGTATTAACACAACTCTAGACAAGTCAGCCTGGGGTCTGAGATTCATATTGATTGCGTTCTGAAGCCATAATGTTACATACTGTACAAAATGTCTTATTTGTTGTTCTAGTACAGCTGCAGTGCCAATGGGAAGTCTAAAATTGTCGTGGAAGGGATTAACCAGGCTTAGCTAGACAATAGTAATTCTTAAGGAGTGTAGAAGTGTTTGTGTCTCTCAGAGGATTTTGTTGAGACTTTAGAGGCATCGGTTTTATCAGCACTTTGAGCTGGACTTACCTTTCGTCGGTGAAAGTGAGTCTGGCCTCTGTTGCCAGTAGTGAGCTGCCTCTTGGGACTGACTGTGAGGAAGGTTGGTCAAGGGCAGCACATGACAGCAGCTTATTGTTACACAACTCTTAAAAGCAACTCTCTTTCTCTCTCTCTCTCTTTCTATCTTTTGCTATATCTCATTTTGTCTCTGTTTCTCTCCTGCACACAGTTTTTCATATTTAATACCAGATTAACAGCAGCATGTCTTTGCAGAAGTGCCTCTGTTACTCTGGATAATCCAAAGAACACACTATCGTGTACATATTGTGTATGGACAATTTCTTCTTACTAGAAAGTAGCTCCTGGGAAAACTGCTCATAGTGAGGTCAACTTTTTCAATGCTTTGAGCCGCACAAATAAAATTCTATCCACCCTCTGCAGAATCTACCTTGAACTACCTGCATGCTTAATTCCAAGTAGAAAATGTCTTGTTGAAATTTTGGGTGAACTGACCTTTTACGAAAGAAGTCATTCCAAAAGTCTTATGTTATGCAGATATTTTTGGCTTGATTCAAGGAACGAAACAAAAAAAACAGACTAGTGATGTACAACATATTTTATACATACCCACATGCACATATAGCACAGACAAACATACACAGTCCCCCTCCTTTGGCTTCTCACTCTCTGTACACATACACGCTCGCTTTTTCCCCTCCCAAAGTGCCCTTCGTTGGCATTGATTTTTGGTGAAATAATGAGACTCCATGGCACTGGAAGGTCAGGTTTCTGCTGCCACAGAGTTGTCTGAGGACGGTTTGCTTTTGCAGCCACTGCTGTGCATCCCACAGCACCACTGGCAGCCTCTGAAGCATTGCTGGAAACCAGAGACTTTGTGCACACCCATCATCAATTTCATCAAAAACAGAGAGCCAATATTTCTGTCTGAATGTAGATGTTTATGGATGTGCTAAGTGTGAATTATGATTAGGGTATTTTGCTTTGTGAAAAAAAATAGTTTTAACTCAACTTGAATAGATTGATGCGATTGCAGGTGTGCTTCTGATTCATTTAATGATGAACAAACGCTGAGACCAAAAGCAAGACTTTGCAAGAGAAACTGGACAGCAGTGGGGATAGTAACCAGTCACTAAAGCGCCTCTGATTGCCTTACACAGACACGTACGCCCGAGTTCCATGTTTTTCTACCTCTCATAATCTGTTGATGGGTGTTGCACTGTTGTTACCAGATACTGATGGCTGGGTGTGTGGCGTGTGTCTGCACACAGGGAGGCCCGGCCCCGAGCACAATCTAATGAATGGAACATCATCTCGTCAATCATGGGCTTTGTTCTTCTCTCTCCCAGCTGTTTGAACTCCAAGACAAGGATAATCTCAACTACGGGATGAGGTTTTTACTTGTCAGCAGTCCTCTTTTCTATTTTTCTGTTGCTTTTTTGTTCCTTCATTGTGCATGACGGCTTCCACTCTGTTTTGTTTTTCTCCTCATCATTTTGTCAGTTTCCCTGGCTGTCCCATGGAAAAAAAATTCAGTCAGTATTGTTTTTCATTTTAACTGTTGCCCTTAAGATGGTGAGAAATGGGGGGGAAAAAGAATAACTACTAAATCAGCATTTCCATCAGCAGCCTCAGCAGTCTTTGTTAAATACGAATTGAAAAGAGATTAGATTTATTCAAGCAAAATCTTACACAGAGGGTTCACATTAAACCCCCGTGTGGAGCCAGACTGATGATTTGTTGACTGCAGATGTACTGTACGTCTCAGTATGACTTAAACATTTATCAAGGGGAAGTAAGTCAGCTTCATGGTGATCGTGACCTTGCCATCTCATGTAGGTTCCCAGTTTCCAAATCAATGAAAATGTTACTGTTGAGGAAAGACTGTAATCTAAGTTTCCCCATTTGTTCATTCTTACATAAGAAAGGCAGACATTCATGTTCTGCGAAATCTAGACCAATCATCAATGAATAAAGAGGAACTTATTTGAAAGATAGTAAAGTTGTGGTCATTTTTTATTTTGTCAGTTAAAATGTGCAATACCTTTTCTTTTCCCTCTGTGCTTGTTCATCGTAAAATATCTGGTTTCCACTATTCTTTTGGGTACGAATCGTTGTGGGTTTATGTGAACAGATTCTGGTTGTATGTTTAGTCATTTTTTATCTTCAGGTTGGCATCAGCTCAGTTGTTCAGCTGACGGGTTTAGTACCGGCCTGTGGCAAAGCCAATCACTCTAATTGGCGGCTGCAATCCAGCTGACAGTCAAATGGAAACTGCAAATGAACTATTTTGGAATGGGATATTTTCTTTCACCAACAGTTTATATGTGATTCAGCTGATGTATGTAGATGTTTATCCCTGTCTTCATGTTGTAATCAGCAATTTGGAGTATAATGTGCTTTCTGTCATGCAGATAGGCATCCCTCTTCTGTCATACTATAAAACATTTGCCATAATTGGTAGGCTGGTAGTGTTTGTGTAGATGAAAGTGTAATTGCAGAGCTGCCTCCTGTGTACAGGAGTGCATAGATTTTCTATGTAATTGTTTAGATGCAAAGAAACGTATGTGAGCAGCTGTTTATAGTCTACAGTATTTGCAAAGTGAAAGACATTCTGCTTTTTATCAATGAAGCGATTACTGCTGCTTATTATATACTCTTGGGGTCAGCCTTAAATATACTAACAAAATATAACTGAAAATTACATTATTAGTGCTATACGATTTTTACTCAAATATGCCAAATGAGTATGAGAGAGAGTGATACAGAATATCACCATTTCATTAACAGATTTCTGTTGTAACTTATTTAACAACATGCATTTCATGACCACAAGGGAGAAAAAAGTTAATCTTCTTATGTAGGCTAACTGAACTATGGCTTTGCCAGCACTGTGAACAGGTGGTAGATTCAGCCCAGAATCTGATGTATTTACCTTTAAAAATGCAGTTAAGTTTATTTGCATAATTGTATAGAGCATTCTGACTATCACATTTTCCATTCATCACTTCTGTTTTCCCAACCAAGTGTCCCATGTTGCAATGCACTGTATTGTCAGAGCAAATTATCCTTTTTGTTTTGGCTTGGTTGGCTGCATTAAGCGGCACAACCCTTTCCAGGTAAGCCCTGCATTTTTTTTCCAGTGCGAGAATGAAATCCAACACAACCTCCCCCACAAATTGTCTCAACTTTTCATTTGTGTCCACCCTACTGTTACTGCTACAGTATTCATCCACCCCTCGCCTTGAAATGAGGTCAGAGCGTTGAAAATGAGCTGCTGATTTAGACTTTTGCCAGACTCCGTAATTCATTGGCCCCGACAAGCCTGAGCCTTTTAGGTGATTGATCCGTCCAGTGTTTTGAGTCAAATTGATGTCGCAGTGTGGTCAAGGGGCGGTGCTCACATGATGCAGTGGGGCGGGCAGGCACAGGGGAGTAATGTGATCAGCGAATGCTCCTGTGTGTCTGCTCTGCTTAATACTCTTCTGAGCTGTTTTCAAAGGAGAATGGAACAGCCATGTCGCTTTGTTCACTTCAGACTAACTGACACGGCGAGGACACCGTTTTCCCTCTTCCTGTTGACTGCCACGCTCCCTCAGTGCTCACAACTCTCCTCGGTGTCGACCTAACCCATCTCTGATGCAGCTAGCATCTTCTTTATCCAGTTTCGTCATTCTCATGGAGAGCTCCCAACCCCCCGCTCACCACACATGCAAATGGACTGCACTGTGGCCTCGTGGGACACGCTTTAAAGAGCCACTGGTCTGGCAGATCCACGCAGGACAACACATAATGTATCTATATACTTGGACTCAGCAGTGAAAAGAAAATAGTTTAACACTGGAGTCATTTAGCTGGTGACTTGCACTGGGTGAGCGGGTAGAAACCTTCTTCAAGGGCACTTTGACAGGACCCTTGGAGGGATCAAACCTATTGACTGACCTTTGTGTCACAAGATGGCCTCCCCCAACAACAGGCCACCATGCAGAGCTTTGACATATCTGAGGTTAATTTGCAACACTCATCACAGCTGTCTCAGTCCTGGGGCTATATGTTTAAGTGCAATCTCATATGAAACCATTAAGGAAATTGCATTTTTCTTGTACTCAAATGGAAGGCAGGTGGACAGCGTGTACCTTAGATGGTTATCTTTTATGGAATATTCAGGGATTGTAATACAAATGGAACTGCTGTATTGAGACAATTCAAAATGCTTCCTCTTCCTTCATGTTTCTATCAGACGCTCTTTCAATTCAATAGGTCAGTGGTATTTTCTATTTTTATATCTCATTTCAGATTAGATTATCATATGTCCTCGTCTAATTCTGACTGGACTGAGAGGAAATGAGCTCCCTACAAAGACGTTCTTGTCCTTAGTGATCCAGCAGGGTTCTAATTTTGGCCCCCTGAGACCAGCAGCCGGCTTCTATTAGATTATGGCCCCAGAGCAGATGAGACAGTAGGTGATGTATTACAGAGCATAATTGGAAAATTGTTCATGAACTTAGGGGCTCTTTGACCCAGAATAACCATATGTCGTTCACATGTCGTCTTTTAATGCATTGCTGTTGATAGTCTGATGTTTGTTTCAAGCTGAGAGATGTCGTGGGAAGACCTCTTTGTCTCTTTTAACTGCCTTGTTTGATGTCGAGGTTTCAGCTTGGTCGTAGAGAAAACCGTTTCTGGTAATGACATCAAATTCTTAACTCAAAGAACTGTAATTAGCCTTTATTTTGCTTTTTGCCAGTCCCTCCCAGTTTATTACTTCTCTTTGTAAGATGTAACATAATAAATTACTTCTCACTTTGGTTAATAAGCATTTTACCACCTTACATTGAGTGTCACAGTACATTATCCAGTGGAGGGAATATTACTAGAAGCACCTAGGGGAAAGTTTCAGTGTTTTTATTTCTGCTCTTTTCTCTATTTCGGCGTTGTCGTTCTACTGAGTTGATGGACTTGCTTCCCAGTGGTAACATACATCATCAGACCCATTAGTGTCAGTGATGAGCCATGTAGGCTATTACATCAGCAGACTGGACCAGTCGTCTTTCTTCTCCTTCTCATTCTGACAGCCATGTGCGGCAGTTAATCAAAAATCATTTAGGGCACACAGAAAAAAAAAATGCACACACACTCCAGTAAAATTAACAAGATTACATTTTACTTTTTAAGTTTTGTTGTGTCCTAAGCTTTTAAGTCATCAAGCCTGCGTGTGTTTTTCCATGCAGCTCTCCACTCTGGCAGGGGGGAGGAACTGTCTTTCTACAACAAATCAATATATCTACCCATGTTAGTGGGCCTAGTACTCACCGCAGTGGATGAAAGCTTTTACAAAGCTTTTTGTGGAGAAAGGAGATGATGCCCAAACAGCCTAGGAAGAGTGGAATTGCTCAGAACAATGGTGTAATTGAGGATCATTGGGGGGAGTCCCTGCCTGTGTGGCTGTGGGCCTGGGCAAGTCACTGATGTCCACCGGCCTGGAGACCCCACAGCAGAGGCCTTTTTCCCCTCAGGCATGGATGTGACCTCATTCGGCTAACTGGGCTCCAGAATACCCCCGCCCTCCAACCACCCCACATGCATACACCCATGCTCACACACCACATTAGTGGGTGTTTTCTGTTTTTCACAGTGGCTGTGGCCCCTCTCTATGGTCAGCTCATACCATGACTCATAACACTGACCTCTTCTTAAAAGGGCAGTTTGACCCATAACATGCTTTGTAAAGGTCTGATAAAGAGGAGAATGGTGGAGGATTTCTGTTAGAAAACTGGCAAGTTACTACTTCAGATATAATTTAGGATTTTAGAGGTGAAGTATTTGATTGATAAATTAGTTGCTTGACAGAAGCAATTACCAATTTTGACAATCAATTAAGCAAAAATGCCTAATATACAGTTTTATATCCTTGTAAATTTAATACCTTCATCTTAGTCTCGTGGTAATTGTGTTTTTGTTTTGTTTTTTTTGCTATTATATAGGCTAAACAATTATTAATAAAAAAAGATTAATTAATGAATATTTAAAATAATCATTACTTTCATCCCCAATTTGAAATAGTTTTGTCTCATTGTTCTTGTATAAATGTGCTTATGCAAAACCTTGCATTTACTGTACAGTGAAAGAGAGAGATTAGTATCAGCAAAAAAAGATTGGTGGAGTTTTTTTTTCCTCTCTCCCATCAGCTAGTGTTGCACACAGCACCATGGGTCGATGGATCAGTGAGCCGCCCACTCCCTACTCCTACAGCTCAGTGTGCGCCTCCTCATGTTGGCCTCCTGCCTAATCTATTTGCAGCATCCCCATCTCAGATTTGTCTTTTCTTTGTAGCCTTTCAATGCAGATATCAGGGATGTCACACAGAACAATAAAACTGTAAGACCATGTTGTTCACACCGTCCTGCTGTTCAAAACAATGGTCAACTCAATAAAATCCAACAAAGCACATTGACCCTGGTCAAAAAGGGTAACTTGGATCATGTGCTGCTGAACCACTCGGACCCTGTTGCTTAAAAAAGCAGAAGGATACTGTTTTCCCTCCTCCCTTGAGACAGTTCCTTCTCCTCTATTGATTAGACAGGAGACTGAAAGCTTCTGAAAATGAGACTCCATGCCAAGACAGGTCATGTAAAGGCTTAAAACACTCAAATGAATTACACACTGCCCTTTGAACAAAAGGAAAATGTTTGAGGGATGATTATTTGTCTGGTTGTTACTTTTGCAGCACAAGATTGAACAGCATGAACACTGCTTTTAAATTCTCAACATAAGCTGTAGATGGGTTTTGGAAAAAAAAAAAAAAATTTGAGGGTTAAATAATCAATAACTCAAATTTCTTCTGTCTGCAGATGGCAGGTTACACCATATGCCCCGTTCTGTTGGAGCAGATGTCACCGGCTCGATGGCTCCTCTTACCGGAGAACGCAAGTCCTCTGCCCCCATTCACTCCAGCCAGCCAGTCCTCTTCACCTTTGATGTGCCTGTGCGCAACACGCACCACAGCTCCCTGCCCAACAGTGCACCCCAGGACTACCTCCTCCTCCACCAGTGCATGAGCAGGAAGACAGAGAGTGCACGGTAAAGGTCACGACCCTCGGGCGTCCTGTGTCAGTTTCCTGTTATCCGTTAATGCAGGTCAACATACAGGTTTACGCGCTTCCTCAGTTTAGAAGCCCCTAAGGGTTCAAACTACTGTAAGGGGAGGGGGGGAATTATCCAACTGCTTTGTGTTTATGTGTGTGTTTACGTGTGTGATAATGCATTGCGGAAAGATTACGTATAATGTATTTTACAAGTGCTCATGTTGAGGAAGTGCCAATAATAATTGTATTAAATCTAAAATGAGTAATAGATCATCTTGAAGAAATGTTTCTATGAGTATGGCAGATAAATATAAATCCAGAAACTTGAGAACATCTATAAACAAACAAGGTTTTTGTTATTTACTCAAATTTAATTGGATTTAAAATGATAAAATATCATAGGGATAAGTGGGGATGGGTGATCTGGATTTGAACCTCTGACACAGAGTATGTAATTTTATTTTGCAACATTGATAATTATTTAAAGATAAATTATTAGATAGAAATGTCTGTTTTTGGTTAAACCAGTGTATTAAATACCAGAGGTGGTCAGTAGGTGGGAATACCTATTGAGTGACTGTATGTACAGTATATGGAGCTGCACGCCTGTCTCGGCTGTAAGTAGAGTGGGTGGACAAAAGGACCAAGTGTTTATATTAAATGCACTCCTGAGTTTCCCATTAACATTCACCTCACCTCCTGCTGCTGTCATGCCCGCTTCCAAGAATCAAAAAGCGGCTTTAATAATGATGCCATTCAGCAGATAGCCGGCACAGTAGATGATCAATGAGGTTGAGGCTGCAATTCATCACTGCTATAGGTTTAGACTTGCACGGGGTAGGGCTGGCCCCTCAGCCACACGATTTGCACATAAATCTGCTGTGTTGGGCCGCTGTGAAACCCAGGAAATCAAACCTCACAATCCATTTCATCAGCTTTATGCAGATATTTTCTGTCACTCCCTCACTACCTTCTGCTCCATGGGTCTGCTAATTAAGACAGGCATCTGGTGGTGGGGTATGATTCACGTCAGAATGAAACTCCACTGGTCTGATGACCAATGGTATGAATTAATCTATGTAAAAAGCCCCCATGCAGCCACAGTGATGGAAGGCAGGGTGATGAACAAAATTATTGATGGATGATTGAAATCCTGAGGAGACAGAAGAAGAAGAATTGATGAATCACAGCGTGCCGTCTGACATGAAAAAGAAATGGAGTCAGAGAGAGCAAAATGTTATGCCAATATTAATTATATTACTTTGATGCATTAGTCATTTAAAATTGTTGCATTTATAATCAAGATTGAACATAACCATTAAAAACCTGCAGTGTAGCTAACACATATCCATAAACTCTCACGAGAGATTAGTACAGACAAAGAGAAACGACTCATTGATCTTATCTTTGAATTGGCCAACTAAGTCGGGCCATTGGTCAGCTAACTGGCTAGAAATGTCTAAGCTGTAGGGTTGCTCTGGTTGGCATTCAAGGTCAAGCTTTACAAAGGAGCCAGAATAAATGAGGCATGTCCCCAGGGTGCTTAACTGAGGCTGAGAAACTGTGGGAAAGTCATAGCATTCTCCCTCTTAACATGGATATCTTCTCCCTGTCAACATGCTGAAAACATGTAAACAAATCATTTTTCACGGAAATGTTAAAAATACCAAAATTGAATGCATATACTTTAGCTGCATAAAGGTGCCCAGGAAACTGATGTTTTTTTTAAATATGTGCTGAGACCTATACTGCTAAAGTTTCCTCTGAAGTGTTACAGTGCCATCTAGTGGCTATTTTAGTAATTACATTAAAATATGCATTAAATGCTACTTTAAAAGAGATGGTTGTCATCAGTTTTTTACCATTGTTTGAGATAGGCTGTCTTTGAGGGAGCATTAAGGGAATTTAGCACAATCAAGTCTTAACGTGTATATGTGTGTATGTCTCTGTCCATGTTGCAGGAGTGCCAGTTTCTCCCAGGCCACACGAAGCAATCTGTTTGTGGGGAGCGACTCCGCGGTGCAGAAACTCTCGCATGGCTTTTCCCACTGTCTGAATGGCATGGGTGCTCAGTTGCACGGCTTCTACAGCCTGCCCAAGCCGGGCAAACACCACTTACCGGTGCATGATGACTCCCCCCAGGAGGCCTGCTACGTGCTTCCGCGGGGTTACAGCTCTGAGGCACCGGCTCACAGCAGTCTAGGTGAGCCTGAGCTGGAGAATGAAGAGGTTTACACCTTCAAAACGCCCTGCAACACCCTGGCCACCATGCACAGCATCGAGCGTCCAACTGACAATTACGACCTTCCTACGACACCTGGCTCCTTCTACCAGATACCCCGGACGTTTGATAAGAATCACAATGCCTTGACACCCTCCAGCTCTGAGTCCTCCTGTGCTCCTCCTCCCAGGCCCCCTAAACCTAGCCAGGGGTCCGAGGTGCCGTGGGGCAGTCCCCAATCTGTGGGGAGCCTGAACGGAGAGGTGACGTCTGCAGTGTCGGTTATCCCACGCAGGAATACTCTCCCTGCCGTAGAGAATATCAGGCTGCACAGAGGTACACTGAATGCATTTAGTACTGCTTTCCAATACGTTCCTTCTGAATGCTGATTTTTTTTCTTTAAACACAACCTCAGTTGACTCATATAGATCCTTTGAAATCACGCATTTTACCTGTTTCCTGTTTTCAAATGCAAGTCTGACTTGTTCAGTCCATTCTCTTGTGGTATTGCAGTGGCTTCCTCTCCCTCCCCCTCTTTCTCTCACTCTTTCCCTCTTCCTCTATCTCTCATTTTACTGATTTAACGCTAGCAGCTGAGCAGAAACAAACGGGCCAGTCTAGCAGACACTGTTCTGTTGAGACGCTAATGAAATTCAAGCCATGCAGCCTGCTCCAGAATGCCTCGTTCCAGGCCGATAAGCAATGAAAAAAAAACACTTGCAGACACAATGCACGGCCTCTTATTATGCTGTGTACTCTGCTTTGCCGAGCTCATGCTCAGGCCTTGTATAGCCACTGACAAAAATTGACCTGTGACCCTTGTTAGTGAGGCCACAGGCTGTTCACACACCTGTGCTACAAAGGCTAACCCAGTGAAGCATTTAATGAAATGTCACTCACGTTCTGTTTGTTTCATTAGAAACATGAGTTTACTCCTTGAAATGTCACGATTTTGTCTAAATTGGCCTATATTGCAGTGATTATTGTACAATATTTGACTCATGTAGGTTAGGAATTGTACTATTTCACTTGAGGAATACGTGTCTCCTTTTACAGTTTGTGGCAGCGGTAAACATTGATTTCTCTTCTTGCCTCTCTCCACAGGCTCTTCCTTTGAAACTAGCAGCCATCACCGTCCCATCCATTTCAACAACTCAGGCCAGTCTGTGGAGTCTGTGAATGATGGGTTCAGCTCCTACCTGGTGAGTCATTCTCTCCCTTTAACTGCACTCCCTCCTCAGGCAGATACTGTCACTGCGAATTCATAAACTGCAGAGATAGAAAATGCATTTCTACTTTATTTACTCCAATTGAGTGTTCCAATATTGAGCCCAGAGAGTTTAAGAGAGTCATGCTCCCTCTGTCTTCTTTGAAACCAGAGAACCAAAGCCCCTCTGACTCGCTCAGACAGCGGCAACTCAGATGACAACTATGTGCCCATGAATCCTGGCTCCTCGCCACTCAGCGCTGCCCAGGCTGACAGTCCTAAGAATATCTACATCCCTATGAGCCCTGGGCCACATCACTTTGATTTCCCCGGATTCTCTGCAACATTACCTGCCCGTAAGGGGAGCAGTGCCTCCCTGTGTCACCGGCCCAGCCGTCTCAGTGATGTCACACCACCACCCATCAACCGCAACCTCAAACCTAACAGGAAATGTGAGTTTATGACAGCAGAGTTCTCACTGATCTAAATGCATGGGTTTTCATTTCTTTTAATTGCCATTCGTGGCTTTGACTCAGCTCTACAGTCTGCATTGTTTATTGTTTTTAGAAGACAATCTTTTTTGTTAACAGTGCCTGCTCTTGTTTTCCACAGCGAAGCCAACACCTCTTGATTTAAAGAACAATGGGATCATTGATGAGCTGCCATTTAAGAGCCCAGTCACCATGTCCTGGACACGGCCCATGTGAGTCTCATATCAATCCTTCAAGCTAGGTTTCCCAAGGCCAATCACAGACACACACACACACACACACACACAGTTTGATGGTACAGATATTTGCTTTATTTTGTTTCTGCCTGAGGTCAGAAGGTAGAAGCACTCATACTCCTGTCTGCTTTGCTTCAGGGCTGCTACGAACTCCATGTCCTCCCAGCATTGTCGACCCATCTCTACGCAAAGCATCACCAGCACCGACTCTGCAGACAGCGAGGAGAATTATATGGCTATGGTGAGTCCCAATAGCTGGAGGCGAGATCGGGAGAGCACATTGTGTTCTTTGTTTTTAATGATCCACTTGTTTGCTTGCTACGCTTACTCATTGCATCTTGTGTGAGTGAAACCTCCCTCTTGTCCCCATTAGCAGAACCCAGCGTCTACCTCCCCAGCCGTGAGTGGCACCAGCAGCCCGGCCCCCAGGAAGTGTGGCAACGTGGATTACCTAGCACTGGACTTCCAGCCTGGATCACCCAGCCCGCACAGAAAAGTGAGCAGATGTAGACTTCATTTGTAGCAGCATTTGTTCTGATTTCTACCACAGTGCAGTCTGCCCTCAGGCCAGAATCTCACTCCTGCCTTATTTGTCGTCCCACAGCCCTCTACATCCTCTGTGACCTCTGATGAGAAGGTGGACTATGTGCAAGTGGACAAGGAGAAGACCCAGGCACTGCAAAGCACCATGCAGGAGTGGACCGATGTGCGGCAGTCTACTGAACCTGCCAAGGGAGTCAAGTCCTGACACTGACCTGTAAAAAAGAAAAAAGAAAAGAAAAAAGACAGAAAACAAAACAGAATTCCAATGTTAAGTCAAGCATCTCCAGTATCATGTTTCTATCATTACTATGAATACTGGTTGGAATTGTTTAAGACTATAATATTTGGACAAGAAGCCATAACCTATCCTATGCCTGTTCTCTGTGATGATTTTTACTGCAGTGCACTGCTAACGTGCGGGATATCAGGCCATACAGGTGAAGTGCCCTGCCAAAGCTCTTCATGCAGACTGTTATAACAGTGTATGGACAATTGATAATGTGTATGAAAATATCATCCTTACTCATCAATCCATCCTTTATAAATTATAAAGTGTTTCATCAAAGCTGTCCCGCTCATGCCCTCTGCAACAGTCTAACAAGATTTTGCACCCAGCAGGTAATTTACCCAATTGCTGCCATTTAAAAGAGTAGCAGAGGCTAACTGGTCGATAACCATATTAATATACTGTAAGAGTATGCTTACTGGTCTCAGGAATGCCAAGCTGCACTCCAATTTTGGCATGCAGGCAGACTCTCTCTTTACACTTCAATCTATCATTTGTGCTGAGTCTTGCAGAAGCAGTGAAGAGATTATTTTCACTGCGGGCAATCATTTCAGCTTAGCAGTGCATGTCTGGTAAGAGGAAGGGGGAGGAAAAACAGCCTTACAAATGCGTAAAGGCCCGTGTCAGAAGCCCTAATGATAACTGTACATGGCTGTTGCCTCGGTTTTAATTAAGTATGAGCCCAAACCATGTTTAAAAAGCTGTCAGGCTGGATGGCAGACCACGTATTTCAATGCAGGTACAAGTCAGTAACATCCAAATATACAGAATGAAGAAAATAAGACAGACGAGAAGAAGGAGAAGAATAAGCATCTTGTGTCTTTGTAGGTTTGACTTTTGTGGTCAATTCACTTCAGGTAATATTCTAATACATTTCATTGTAAATGTGCACTGACCAAGAAAATTATTGAGTTGAAGGAAGTAAAAAATAAAGTAGGAGGTGTACTTTCCAAGGAGCTCAGATATCCTCTCTCTCTTTCTCTCTAGAGACCATAAATACAAGCTAAGTAGAAGGAGAATAGCACATTTATGTTTTCTGGAATTCAACCATTCACTGATGTATGTCTTCTGTCTTTGATATGCCACACACTACAGCTATGTCTCTGAAGAGTAATTGTTTCCTGTATGTAAATTATTAATAGAATGACATATTTGCAGCGCATCTTGTTGACTGTTAGAAATTTGATGCACTTCTCCGAGACAAAAAGTGCACTACAGTAATGTAACATTGTGCTTTTCTTGCAAAGGCAACCTGCCACAATGAAGATTTGCCAGTGATCATAGTCACTTAAAAATAGTTGAGTAAAAAGAATGTTTTCTTAATTTCCTAAACTCTTCTATTTGTTTAATTTGCCTTATATTTTCATTTCAGTTGAGACTGTAAATTTTGCCTTGGAGAAATTTCATTACTCACAATATTATTCACGTAAGAGCCATATTGTATTTAGGACAACTGAATGATCTGTTTCTAGTTCAACTTAGTCCAGTATTTCATTGTGGGCTGGAACCACTGAAGGGTGAATCCCTATTTGATCTTAATATGAATAGTGCGGCCATGCAGTGCTAGATGGTATTACTGATTATTTCATTAAGATTTACTTCTTAATGTTTTTCTACCATTTTTACAGCTTTTTGTATTCTTTTTATCATTATTTTCTACTGATAAGTATAAGCAAGTGATATTCACAAGGATGGGGTCAGGCTGAATTAAGCTAAGTTTGTTACAGTGTGTATTCTATTCCTTTTTAAATTCTCAAATTGAATTTTATGATCTATACATGAAATAGGGAAGCTGGCAGTTTGAGTTGCACTGGCGAAGCCCTTCGCAGGTGAACTGTGATTCACAAAGAGCGAGAAAGGAAAGAAAAGACTGAAGAAAAGCCTGTCTCCCTGTCAGTCTGTGAAGTGAAATGGATGTGTAATTTATTATCTAGAGAGACCCGTTGTAAGCAGCTGTGTATGTGTTGTGGTAGATTGTGAGTTGTAGTATGTAAAATGACAGCCTGACTGGGTGAAGATTGAAAACACTGCTCAGATCTACTGTCAGACTGTCACTGGGTTGACGTACTGTACTAGAAGAGATCATTTTTTTTAACCACTGTTATTGCTACTACTGTAAAGCATTTGCAGATTGCTTGTGTGTTAATTTATTAATTTATTGTGCGTTTTGCAGTTGATAATTGTAAAAAGTAAAAAAAAAACAAAAAAAACAACAACAACAACCAAACAAGGAAACCTTCTCTCTACTAACATTGATGTATGCAAACTGTCTTGATTTTGTGAAGCAATATGACAAACAATGCCAGTGTGATGGTAATGTGGTACAGTTCATTTGGGATACACAAGAATACAAGACTTTGTTATTCCTGTATTATGGTAGACTTAAACTGTGGACATAGAATAAATCAAGAAGTGAAACTCTGGTGTTGGGTTCCTCTTTAAATATAAACCAACACACGGTTTTTCTGGCGTGCCACAGCACCATTACTCATCTCTCACCCACACATTCTGAATTGGTGCTCTAATGCACAGAAGTTGAATGTTTGCTGCCCTCTGTCGTGTGGGACAGCAGCTGCATTGATAAAGTCTTAGATGACAATTTACTGCTGCTTTATCTGAGGGTTCAACTAAAAGCTGGTACACATACGTTGGTGTTTATGCCTATACATTGAAAAGTCTTTTCATACCAAAAACTTACAAACATGCAGTGCAGAAAATGCCTTAAATCTGAAAATGATACTATATTATTACTTTTAGATAATATGGCTAGACAAAAGAATTTGTTTCTCCAGGGCTTCTTAAACACTTGTTGTTCTTTGTGATATGACCAGCATTTTCCAGTAATGACCAATGACTAATATGTAATTTTCCCCACAAAGAAAATGAAAATGACTAATCTGCTGAAGAATTCTCAGTCAACCAAAGCCCTAATGACAGATTTGTTGACTAACTGGCAGCTGGAAAATAAAATCTGCAATGAAAAGAATATATCTATACTCCAACGTCTTGCAAACTGAACTTCCTTTCTCATGGATATCAGTGATACTGATACTATGCAGTGTTTGCTTAAGGGCCAAAATTGACCATCATGTTTTGGTCTGCTCCTGCTATGGGGAGCAAAACAAAACAAAAAAAATGTCTACACAATATTGATAATTATGGATTTTCTCTCATTATAATGTTTAATGATCCATAAGGAAATCCTTCCAAAATTAATTTGTATGGGTCTTTAAGGAATGCGTGGCTTTGTGGAGTAGAAGGTTTGTAACACAAAAGGAGTATCTCTGGATTTTAACCTGTTTTCCAGTTAGACTTCTGTAGACTTTTTGGGTTAATCTTGATTTTTTACTTTTTAAATTTTTTTGATGTGAAATAGGCAATTGAATCATTACTGAACTTGTGGCTCAAATTACTCAAAAGTTTAATTTTCATTCAGTTATTTATCAGCAAAGTGCAAAAAATACATTTAGGTGTTTTGGTGCATTGCTGCAGGCTGTCTTTAGATCAACGTCATTCCTGTGTGTTCATGATAATGATAGTCTTCTGACGTTTTTCAACTAAGCAGGGAGTGACCCTCAATGACTAAAATGAAATTAAAGCATGTGCTGTAGTAGGTGCCAGGTTTCTTCAAGACTATCAGTAGCCAGGAAGGCCAGTCTAATGATTCAGGGGTCTGACGGGTGGGTCTGAGTCCCACTTCCAGGTCAGCGGGCTGGTCTGAGTGTGGTAAGAGATTGTCCCATAACTGCAGAGTCAACAGTTTGGGGACCACAATAGCCAATCTTTCTTCCCCTGTCAAAACAGCCCGAGGCAGGATTCTAAACCCTTACTTGCTCCAGTATTATTATTATCATTATTATTATTATTATTATTATTATTGTACTGACGTATTTAGCTGGCTCAGGTTTTTTTGCCAATATGGGGTGTTGGGTCAGAACGTGGAGACTGGACTTTGATGGATGAAACTTTACTATAAGGTTTAAGGTATCAGGTAAATAGGCCCAATTGCTTACAGTCTTCCAATCCTTTCCATCTTTCTGCCACAACGCAGGGTTGTGGGGGTGCATGTGTGGTCTAAAACAGGAGAGTACTCCTCATTACTAATATAATAAACAAGAAATACACAAGTAAAACAAGACCCAATTACTAGTAAGGGAATAAGCACAAAAGATAAAGCAACTAACTCCCAGGAGTTAGCAGTGGGTGGAATTTCACAGAAGCCTAATAAATACCGGTGCGAAACATGAAGGCTAGTTATTTCCATGTAGCTTAATTATTAAACTTCACAGGGCTCTTTAGCCATAGCTGATACTGACACAAGTAACCACAGACTAACAAAACAGGCAATGAGGGACTAATTTAACATAAACTATCTCCTACTACTACTATTCACAAAACAGTTTCTATAACAGTTAACGGAACAGTTCACTTCTGTCATCCAGACATACAACGGTTAAGGTTTACTTAGATAAAGTCCTTTCACAGTGACTGGGGAGGCTGTTGCCTGCAGGGGATTTCTAGAGCCTGTCTGTACTGGCTTTGCTATGGTGATTAATTGGCTCTTTAACAAGAGCACTGCCAGAGCCTTTTCTACCATTATTATCATTATTTTACACAATTTAATCACTTTTTTTAAAGGGCTGCAAAGCAAATCAGAGTTTCACAGGATTTCTTTACTCGTTTTGAGTCTATTTGTGTGAACTTTCCATGTTTGTGTATTCTTATGGGGGGTGAGGGGGTGCTTCAGTTTCCTTTTGCTTTACAAAAACATGCATCCTGTCTCTGTGAATGTCAGTGTGATTGCCTGTCTGCGTTTGTAACCCTTGGTGTGCTGGGACCCAGTATAAGTCTTCATTAACCATACTGTATAGTGGACAAGTATGAATGAAGGTATGTCTGTTACATTGAAATTACTCTAAAAGGGGGTTTACTGTAACTGAGGCAAAACCAACTGCATTCACTTACCCATATTTTCCTTTGAAATGTACTAAGTAGCCTAGATTTTTTCCACCTCTTAAGGTGTTGATGGACACATTGAGCCAGCAGTCAGTTGTTGTACTAGTCAGGTAAAAGAGAAGGCTTGCTGTTCACATAGATTTCACAGCTTCCAGAAACTGTGGACATATAGGAGCGTGTCAGGAGTCAATCAGATCCTTCGATTGGTTAATTGGTACATTGGCTTCTTTAGTTTGTCTGCTTGTTCATTTCAGACAGTTCCATGGGAAAAAGTCGTCCTTCGGGCTGTATGAGAGGTTATGTGCGACAGTTCACATGTAAGTATGCTTTATATCTGTGCCTGTAAGAGGTTCATTGACCCGCAACTTGAAAAATATTAGTTCTCATTGTAACTTGGCATCAACGTATGTTTACGTATGTCTTATTGTGTATTTCCAACCAAATGGAAACTCTCAAAAGTTTGGCTGTCTGTCGACTTTGTTCTCTTTTGAGATTAACTGTATCTCTGGTTTATATATCTCTGATGTTGTATTGACCCCCTGTGGCCAAAGTTTAATAGGACTTTCAGTGTAACTGAGTTTCTATGTTATTGCACATTCTTGTTTGTCATTGTGATATTTCTGTTATTCTATAAAAATCACATAAACACCAAATGTGAACGTGTAAGGCCTTGAAGTGTCTCAACCAACACAACCAGTGAAGTCTATTTTAGAGCTCAACCACCACCAGGAGTAGACCTTTTAAACCATAAACATCTCACTAAACCTGCCGCTTGCTTTCATCAGCCAACTCCAACCTGCAAATGCAACATCAGTGTCATATTTAACACACATCCTCTCTCCTCTGTCGGTCCAGGCCTTGCAGGGCAGTTCACCCTTCACTCCGCTAGAGTGTGCGTTTGGGCCCTTTGCAGCCATATGAGTGTATCATGTCAAAAGAGGAATGTTCATACAATGAGGGTCTGTGTATTGTAGTTCCGCTATTGCCTCGGTGCACCACACGGACAAACGATTGTCAATGGACTATGTGAGACGGATCTCAATCGGTTTACGCAACGGCTCCCTGCGCGTCGGGTGCGCGGGTTTTGACTTCTAATTCGCTGCCAGCTCCTTTTTTTTTTATCCGGATGGAAAGACAGACACAGAGAGAAAGGACTCGTTTCCAAACAAAAATGCCGTGAGTCTTGAAGTTTACAGGGCTTGTGTGTGTGTGTGTGTGTGTGTGTGTTTGTCGATTTCCCCCATTTTAAGCGGCCAGTCGCTCACTTTGAGCTGAGAGTCTGAACTCTTTGTCGACTATCTGCTGAAGTGCGGCGCGTTTGGGAGAAAGTAAGCGGACGGTGCGCCGGCGATGTGGCCGTCGATGGAGCCGAAGTTGTGCGTGCCGTGGTTCTGAATCATACGAGGGATTCATGTTGAATCAAATTCATCTGCGAGCAGAGGTCGACACGTTAAGCAAGTGCGGATTCATTCCAGCTGTGGATCCATGAGCACTTCGCGTTGGTAAATCATTTCGGTTTTAATTATAAGATGACATAGTAACACCCCCCCGAGGAGGAAATCACTAATACAGATCTGTAGCCTGCCGCTGGGACTTTTTAATGTGGAACATAGTGAGTTTATTTTATCTCACTTTATAGGCGAAGTGCTTTTTTTTTTTTCATTTTTTTTTTTTTTTTTTATCATTTATCACGTTTGCCATCAGTTTTGACGAGAAAATAGTGCAACATACCTTTCGAGAAAAACACCACAGACTGCATCGTTCTCCTGTTTAGTGACTTTGTGCGCGCAGTGTGGTGTTTTTCCTTCCACATGGGATCATAGCTGAGTCCACAGGCTGCGTCTTATTCTCTTCCATGCCCGTGCTGTGGTCCTTTATAAGCTCAGCGGACCTCAGTCTCCATAAACTTGCCGGGGACCTGCGGGCATGGGAGAGGCGACCCCTGCCCAGTCCGCTGCAGGGGCGTTCGTGCCCATGCTGGGTGTCGGTTTAGGGACTATGCCCGGCGGGGTCGGCGGCGGGCCGGTGGTGGCCACCTCCAGAGGCTCCGCTGTGCCACAGCTGCACAACGCCATCGTGGAGCGTTTGCGCGCCCGCATAGAGCTGTGCAGGAGGCACCACTCCACCTGCGAGAACCGCTACCAGAGAGGTCAGGCCGAGAGCTCGGACCGGGAGCACGAGAGCACGCTTCACCTGCTCAACATAGTCCACCAGGGGCCCGGGAACCGAAAGGCAAAGGGCAGCCGGGGATCGAACCAGCAACCCCCAGAGTACAGCAGGGCCAACGGGGAGCAAAAGGCCTCGGAGGGCGAGCAGAAGATTTCCACGCGCATAGCGGTGAGTTTTGGTGGGGGGGGATCCCAGTGGGTGATGATGGGTGATGATGAATGATCATCATTACCACAAATGATGATGATGATGATGACTATGAAAAAGCGTGTAGGTAACGACATGATGGGGAATTAGATTATCAGGGTGATGCGGCTGCTGTTACTTGTGATGATGAGCAAACAGTTAAAGTTCTGCCCAAACTCACAGGACAACAAACCTCAGACCAGGAGAGGGTACAGTGTGTCATATTTCTTCAAAAATGACTCTGCTGTGACTCCTGATGAGCAAACACTTGAGGCTCTGTCCGACCTTGTAGGACTACCAAATCCAGACCCAGTGGCACAACAGTCCGGACATGTTTGTCTGGGTTCTTCATTTTACTTATGAAAGGGGCCCTTGAAGTAGATGGGATGATACAGGATCACAAAGCTTGTTTGCAAAGCAATCCATTCATAGGAAATGGTTTTGGGGTCATTGGGCCATGGGGATGTTTTGCATTTACTGCAAACCATGTCAGCCGATCCAAACAGAGGGATGCAGATGTGTTCTGTGGCTTGTTTTAACCCATTTAACATGCATTGTGAAAAAGGATGCTACCTGTCACTGAACAGGGTTTCTCAACAAGTTTTTTTTTTATTTTTTATGACCTCATTTTGAGTAGTTTCAAGTCTCATTTTGTAAATTTTGAGAATCTTCAGAGTAAAGGATATTGAGAATAAAGGGCAGTGTAGTTTGCATGTTCTCCCTCAACAACAGAGCCTTGCAAAGAACATAGTGTAGGGAAACTTAACTGTGAAGCACAGCAGGGCTTTCTGTGTGCCTGCTAGTGCTGATAGGACTGACTTCCTGTATGGCATCTGTTAAAGGGCACAGCCAGTGAGATGTGAGATTTATTTAGTTGTTTTCTTTCATTGGGCATGAGGGAGTTCAGCATCTAGGCTATGAATTATTTCCCAAGCAGTGTTTCAATATAATGTCAACAGGGTGAAAGCTTGCAGATGTTCCTGCTCTAGATTTGCTTGAGATGCTGGATGGAAAAATAAACAATGTCATATTTTTTTTCCAGTAAAGCCATAAAAGGGCAGCGATGATTGTTCTATCAGTTCATTTAATGTCACCACTGGAATTGGGCACGGGGTAGCCTCTGCTACATGTAACGCAAATGGACTTTCACATGCAAGAAAAGTATTTCTTTCCCGTAATTTATAGTGATAATATCAAGTGCCGTTTAGCTTTCTAGCTTTTCACATATTTAGTTATCATGCTCTTGGGTACAGTTCAGCTGTGGCACAGGGAGGCAAGACACAACAACACCATGGATTATATTGACTGTCTAAAAGAGGTCAGGGAACATCATTATCACGTACTGTTTCATTTTTACTGATGTTGACTCTGGAGTAGCGTGTTCTACATAAAACTGATGAGTGCAGCAAGATGGTGAGGAGGAAATGGAGTCCTGGCGTACATGTTTATATCAACCCTGAGGTTAATATATTTTTCACAACTCACGATGATTGGGTGAAGCAGAACAGCAGCCATTGCAGAAATCCCCTTTTAATGCATTTATACTGCATCTATCCAGCATTAATACTGCAGAGAGTTCTCTCTCAAATTTATTCAAATTGAGTAAAGTGTAGAATAAATCCAACCAACAACTTAAAATATGTATTTCTTTATAGTAAAACTCGTGTTCGACTATTTCCTGGGGTGCAGTAGTAGTAGCACCCTACTACATTCTTCTGAATTAAAAAGTAAGGCTTCTACAATGGCCACATCTGTGCATGTTATTGACTGTTCACATTGGAATTTGTGATGGAAATGTACACCAAGTGAGGGGCAAACAACACAATGGATTATGACTAGCTGGGAGTGCAGAGTGAGCAGCACTTAACAACGGTGCTCATTGAGACCAGATTAACAAAGGATATTCTTTTAGATGAAATTGGAGAAATGGGGGAGATGAGAGCTTACTTATCCAACGACTCAGAAAATGATTTTCCGTAATGCTTGCATGAAGTCATCGAAAGCTTTTGGATATTCATATTTTAGATTATTTTTTTCATAACCAGTTTTTCAGTCTTTACCTTCATACCTGTATCGGTAAATGCGTTCAGCACAGAAATAGGTCAGAGCAGATCTCACAAAACATTAGCTCCGTATTACAATGTACAGTTTCATCGGATCAGGATCCAGCAACCATCTTACATTGTCTATCATCGATACGGATAGTGAGTACACAAACTAAAGGCTTAACAAACAGTGATACAGGCTCGCTGCACGTCGCATGCCACGCATTGTCATGCCCTATTATCATACGTTTAACAAATGGCTCGCTAAGCACCTTCTTGAAAGATGTGCTGGCCATGAAACTGTTTGAAGCACAAGGCCCCCATATAAATGTTTAGAGCCACTGAATACATTTCCTGCACGTGTTTACTTTAAGTCAAACAGGCCTTGAAAAAGCAGTAGGCGAGGGATGCCTGGTGATTAACAGTCCTGTGTGCACTGGGAGGATTTTGTTATTTCCCAGTCTTGTTCTAGTGACAGATCTAGGAACTACAGGCCTGAAGCAGCGTGTGCACATAGAGAAAGTGCTCTGTATGCTGATGTGTTTGCCGATTTGAGACAACACGGCAGCTCTTTTTAAAAGCCTGAGTGCAAGACATTCTGGTCATCTAGCGGTCTGAAACACAAACTACGAAACCACAACAGCCCCAGTTCAAATCTGTCTGAACAACTTTATCTTCATGTCATCCTCCTCTCACTCCTTATGTTTCCTGTCACTATCTACTGTGACCTGCTCAATAAAGGCACAGTGCCAAAAAACTCTGGACAAACCTTGGACAAAAGGTCAAAATTGGCAACTGCTGTCAGTTGCACTTTTGATGACGGATCAGATGTTTAATCCGAGGGGTTTCAAGATTATTAACAGGATGGGAAAACAGAAAAAAAACACAAAATTCTGCTTCACAAAATTGTTTGCATTAATTCACTGTGCTCTAATTGAACCTTTTTCCTGTGGAAGTTCTTTGATATTTTAATCTTCTGTAACTCATCTGATTAACATAAAACAAGGGAAGAAAATAACTCTGCATGAATTGGATGACCGAGTACACTAAAAACGATAAAGGGTCGCAGGTTGACATTGCTCCATTTTAAAGGGTCACAAACCAATAAGGTTGCAAACTACTGAATGGCGTATGTAACAAATTATGGTTGCTCAAGACAAAATGTGCACAATTTTTGTATAACAAATAATTCAAAAAGATGCATCACTTCCTGTACAGCACTACACTTTTCCGGTGTACTATCCAGCACACGATAGACCAGAATAAACAATTCTACAGCTAAATGGTTCATTACATCCTGTAGGAGTCAGATACAACACTAGTAAAAAATTAAGTTAATATTTTACAATAAAACAATTATCATATTGAGATTTAAAGGGATAGTTCGGATTTATTGAAGTGGGGTTGTATGAGGTAAATAGCCCTTTGCGACGGGGAACTGAAGTCGTTATATCACTCTCTTCAAAGCCAATCAGGTCATTTTACCTCGCAGAACACGGGAGTTGCTGGTCTACAGCTCCCACGTTACACATCTCTGTTAGTTTGGATCCGAACCAACGTGTTAAAACACCAAAGTCACCCAATAACGCAAACTAACTAGCCAATCGAGGCAGCGTTAGACCAGCAACTCCTGTGTTTTGCGAGGTAAGATTACTGTTTTTTGTCAAAGGAGACTGGTCCTTTGATAACAGCGTAGAGGGATATAAGGGTTTCAGTCTCCTGTTGGAAAGGGCTGTTTGTCTGACGGCAAGGCAAAGCGGTGAAAATATTCTAAATGTAGCGTACACTTAAACAGAATTTTCTTTTTTTTTTACATGGCTGAAATAAGTTTTTCTGCTGACCCCGTCCACAGCAGTACGTTGCTTAGTGTCCATGTCGGTTCAGTTGTGTGCTTCTCCAAACTGGGGGCACGCCGATCGCCATCTACTGTAGGTGATGGATAAGTACATCATACAACCCCACTTCACCCCAATTTGAACTTGCCCTTTAAAAGTTCAACAGTATTTTCTTCTCATAGTAGAATTTTTGTGTGACACCATTTTTGTATTTACATTTCAAGTAGATTTTGTTCAGCCATCATGACACGAATTCTGACAACAGCTCTTAATTCATTGTCACTGAGGTAACTACAACTACCAGCTGAGCAATGGACTGGCAGCTTACTCAAACAACATGGAGAAAAAGAAATTCCTTGTACTCTCTTGTGGTCATGTATGATGGATGAAGAGTGTGTGCATGTGTGCGAGTGTGGGGTGGGGTGTGCTCTGTAAGTGCTTCCTGGCATGCCCTGTTTGGCTGTTGAACTCCCTGAATCAGAGCTGCCGGTGGTCTGATCTCAGCCCGGCTCGGCTGTGATGTGAAACAATTAGCCCAGGTCCGTGGGGGCCACCCACGGTGAAGCCCACCGCTTTACCCAACCCTGTGGATGCAGGAAAGATCCATGTTCATCCCACAGATCACTTCCATGTTGTCATGGGAAAGCTAAAGTTTTTCTTTTAGGAGTAGCTGGCTGTCAGTTGGTCTGAATGCTGAATTACTTTAAGTCCCCTTTAGTGTGGACTGAAATCGCTGTGGGTGCTGTTTGACAGCACGACTACACTGTAAGCCTGATGTGATTAAGCTTGTCTCATTGTGTAGACTGTAGCTGTGAGATGAGTCGAGCATCTCCATAGTGCTCTGATTAAAAGACATTAAGATAGGCCTCCATATACTGTAGTAAAGCCATCTGTTAATCTCCTCCTTCTATTTGGGATTAGTGCTCATTCCAAAATGGTTTAAACACAGCTGCAATCCAATTCTACTTATGCATAGTGTATTTAGTGTGGAATATGTATTTAAAATGTCCTATTATTTAAATGTGAGTTTTTGTAGCAAACAACACCTACATTTAGAATGTAAAACATTTTTGTTTTCATGATGTCATATCATGAAATGTTTATTATGATAGTTTTGGAAAAAAAGTAGTTTACTCAAAAGGGTGTTTATTGATAGTTTACAACACTGGACCCTAATTGGCTGAGAATATAATACTACTTTGTAAAAAAATCCTGCAAACTTGTCAGATTGAAAGAATTGAGTTATTATAAACTCGATATAAATGCTTTATCCCCCATTCACGATCCACCATAGCTTATAAAATAGTTACTTTTATACTAATATACTGAAGTATTTCCAGAATAATTTAAGGCAGTAGCATGTTTCCAAGGCGGATAATCATACATTCCTCCTCCAGCCATACATTTCTGTGTTGTGTCTTCAGATTGACACCCCATGAACAGAAGGAATCATAAACATTACATTTTGCTCAGAGAAACATGACAGTGGCATTTTACTGATACACATCAGGCAGATTTACTGTCTTATGTAGTAAAAGTTAGGGCCATGTAACATTATGTTCTGGACATTCCACAGTCATATCCGAGGGCAGTTCATAAATTTTTAGCACCAACTAGGTCTGCGTAAGCACAGCTTGTCTTTAAAGAAGGGGGAACTGGTAGGTTAATATGACACACAAGGCTGATGCTGCAGCTTGTCAGTTTCCAGGAAATTACTGCCTCTGGAGGACATTTGTTTGGACAGTATGTTGATTCTGACTTAGTTAATAGCTACTGTATCATCTCCTGGCTAAATCGTGCATGAAATGAATGTCTCTATTCCGCAGTAAACATGGTTTTATGATAACATCAGCGTACATGCATTCTAAACAACTTGGCTACACATAAATTTTTTGTGATCATGATTGCTATCTCCTCAAGGGAAAGCAGGATACAAGCTTCAACAAGCTTCTCTTTGGTAGCCAATCCAGTCACCAGATTTTTAAGTGGCGCAAAACAAAGTTCACTGATGACTGACATTTCTCAGGGGAGCTTTATTTTTTAATCCCTTTTAAGTTAATGACTACATTTACTAAAGATATTATAGAGACTGTGTTTTCAATCTTATAAACTGCAGTTTTTAATATTATCCAATCAAGATGGCATAAGTCAGGATCTTCAACAAACCATTAGTTCTAGTATGATGATGTCCGAGTATGTCAAATGAAATTTTAAGTGGTTGTCCAAGAGATTTATTTTGAGGACATCTTTAGTGCTAAGCCGTCGTCGTAGTGCTGTTTCTAACTGCCTCCAGGAGATCAAACAGTGCTTTGTGATTGTCTTTGTGGCTCTCTTTTTTTTATCTGTTCAGCCATGGTGGTTTTTGCTGACTACCCATAGCTCCAAATAGTTGTTAATGCTACAAAGCATGTATCACTTCCTGTGCACCAGTGGATTCAACATGAGACACCAGGTGCCTGTACAATAAAGGCTTTCATGAGCTGAGTGTTACTAATAAAATAACTTAAAAGCCTTGTTTAATGAAAATAAATGGTAAAAATAAATAAATGGTACATAGGTCAGCAACGCAGAGTAAAGGTGGGATTTGAGATGAGCCTTTATTGATTGTGCAGTTTTAGTAGTTCATGAAAACTTCCATGTGTGACTGATTTTTTCTCTGCATTTTTTTTTCACATGGTGACATTTGATAATAAAAAAACAATGTAAGTTAATATCATTCTGATTGGATGACACATTTAATGTTATCTCGATAGGCCCAAAAAAGTAAATCTAGTATAATTTGTCAGAAAAAGACAAGGCTCAGCAAATGTGGTGTCGTGCGGAAGCAGCAGCAACGTGTTCGAAATAGTGCACAGTGAATCTGGGACATCTCGGTACCTGGCAAGATTTGCATTGTCTTCTCCTCCTGAAATGAGCACAGCTTCATTCTTTTCTGGACTAATTTAGATTTTGTTAACAAGTTCCATGCTACTAAAAAACACATAGAAAAGAAAAGGAAAAAAACACAAAATAAGAAAACAAAGAAGAACATATAAATCAGGGAAGACGGAAGTTTCCAGACACCCAGCGGGGCAGTGAGGAAGTGTGTCAAATAATCAAAGGCATTCATGGATCATCTGTGATACAGTATCTCTAGTAGTGGTGTCTTAAACCCCCCCCTCATCCTCTTTCCCTCTTCCCATTCCTCCACTCAACCCCCCTCCCACCCATCACACAGACACACACAGCCCATCCTGCGCACACGCCTCATGTTTTATTCAGCAGCCTATGGGAAGGCTGTATCTGTCTTTGAAGAGTCATGGAGAAGACCTATATTATCCTCAGTCTTCAAGGGATGATACAATACAAGTGTGTACATGCTCAGAGGAACATAAACCTCCGACAGTCCAGGTGGGCCAGGTCTGCTCTCCTGCTGTATGAGGCGTACATCAGCCTGGCCTTAAGGGTAAATTTAGCCTGTAGTTGTACTGGAACTACTGCCTGTCCCAGGCTAAAAGCCTTTCCTCCAAAGACATCTGGTTGCTGTCCTTGGCTGTGGTCCGTGGCCTCTAGCAGAGCTTGCAAGGTAACAGCTTTACCTTCAAACACCATGTTAACATTGTAGAAAATACATGATCAGCATCAACCTTGCTACGTCTCCTCCCTAGTGGTGCAGGTTATTATGTTTTTATGTATCCAATCTGTTAATTTACTCAGTGTAGTAATAAGGTCTTGGATATGTGTTTAGCATTGTTTATTCTCACATGATAAAAAAATGATATGATGTTTCTAATGCTGAAACAAGTAATCAATTAAAACGTAATCTACACTAATTTTGATAATGGTGTTTCATCAAGCAATAATACCAAACATCTGTTAGTGTAATCTTCTCAAATGTGAGAATTTGCCCTCTTGATCAAACAACAATTTGAAGCAATTTGAAGATACAAATTCTGGAATTTCTGTTATGGGCATTTTTACGAATTTTCTGAAAACTTGTACCACAGAACAATTGAATTTGTTAATTGAAAACAATCTACAGATTAGTCAATATGCAAATATAAATTAGTTGGAGCCCTACATGTGTTAATAAAGATGTATCTAAAACTCTAACGTGCAATCTTATAAGTTCACCCCTTATGAAAATGAATTCTAAAAATGCCGCACAATTGTTGTCGATTGTCGTTTCTCCGACTGCAAATTAGACTCTGCAGTAGACTCTTGTGAATATGTGCGGGTACTTGCTTCATGTTTTGAATATGAATCACCCCACTATTCAGTGTTTCATCCAAGTGAACATTTCACTGGGTTGAAATACCTCCATTCCCAAGGGGTTTGGATTAGAGAGTCCCCACTGTATCCCTTTGTTGTTTATTGGTGCTTTCAGCATGCTTCCCGTTGTTTCCAGCACTTTGTTTGAATTTCGAGCATTATGTGGACCTCAAGACACAAAAAAACTCATCTGCGCCAGTGAAGTCAATGGGGAATTTTAAGAGGACTAATATATTAGCGCTCCGTCGTAGCTATTAAATCAATTTGACTTAGGAAAGATGTTTTTTTTTCATGGCTTTCCATCATGTAGAATTTAGACATAAAAATACATGTGAAGCTTGGGGCAATCACTTAGCAAGAAAGGACCATGTTTATGTACAGCTATATCTTCAGAGGGGCCAAGTAGAGGTATCCGTTCATGCCTGATGCGATTTCTTCTGCTGAGAGAGCTCTTTGAGGTTTGTCAGGTTTTTCCTGCTTGACTTAATTGAAGAGAGGGCAGGATTGTGTGTGTGTGTGTGTGTGTGTGAGGAAAAAGAGGGAAGGGGGGGTGAAGGGTGGGGTGGAGGGTGGAGGGTAGTGCCTTGGAGTGTCTTTCCACAAGTGCTACCCAGTGCTGAAACTGGAACCCTGTGGGAACAAGCATGTTCAGGTGTATTTTATGTGCAGTGCATGGAAGGTGAATTGAGGGGACAAATTGCGTGCAAAATGAAACACAAGCAGTACTTTGCCGCCTTGTTTACGACAAGGCCTACAAAATAGACAGCGGTTTAACCCAGTATTAATGGTTTCTGTTCCTTTTTAGCATTCATATTGTACACGAACTTGACAACCGTGAAGGTTTTGTTTTAAAGCTGAAGAGTTGTGCGATGCTTGGATAAACAGGCCCTTATCTATAACTGTTCTCACACTTATCTGACAATCAGCTACCTGATATGTCATAGTTTCCTGGACTTGTTGTAGCTGCTGTTGTAAACAGCTCTGATTATCACAGTTGCCACTGGAGAACTGGGTGTGGAGTTCCACTTGTGTGTTACAGTGTTAACATAATGACTCTATAATGTCTTCACCTTGCTGAAATTCTTTATTTCAACCTTACATGGCTTTATAGGTTCACAACAAGATCTTTTTATCAGACAAAACCATTCGACTCCCAAATCTAATCAGCCATCTCGTTCTTCTGCTGAGGAACAATAGGGTTCAGAGCAAAGCAGCTTTATTTGCAGGACTTCAAACAGCCTATTCTCCCCAGGGTCATTACCCTGCTCAGGAAATGAGAAAGTGGGCTCCCGATGTCACTGGCAAACCCCTTCCACAGAATGCCGGGTTAAACTGGGAAGGGGGAGGGTAGGGCCATGCCAGATCAGAGTTCAGACATGTTTACATTACAGCTCAGGATATTTCTCAGAGCCCAGCCAAGCCGCTGAAGTTCCCAGGCTCCAGAGTTGCGGAGTGCTGAAAAGAGGCACAAGCATTCACTTTTTCTTCTCTTCTCTCCCTCCCGCTCTGTGTTCTGGGGTCTAAGTCATAGTTCAACTCCATTTGCATTGTGTTAATGTTCTGTTCTTTGGTACAGTTGCACTTGGGGGAATATTATAGATGTGAAATATCTGAAAGGTGAAAATCACAAACGTAGTTGACATGGACAATGTTTGCATGTCTGAAATGATGTCGCTGACATTGTTTAAGAAATGAATGTCAGGAACTAATAGCAAATTCAGCACAAGTATACGTATTACTTTTTTTTTCTAGTCCTTGACATGTCCTTTTCTTCATTTTCTTTTCCCCTCAAGGAAAAGTGTTTGATATGCGTACCCTTTCTCTGTTTCAGCAGTGACAAGAACAATATGTGGCTAAACACACCAGGTGATTGCTGTCCCAGCTTTTAACATGAACATTTAAATTCGAGTTAAACCAACACACTGAGTCTTTGTTTAAGTGCTTTTTTAAAGATTAGATCCTTCCAGTGTTGTCAGCTTGATAGAGATTCAGGGATTGTTATTTTTCTTTTTAGATAGCTGAGCGTCATAGATGGCACTACTGCATCACCCTGCCTTTATGGAGCTGCCAGCCGATTTAAACCATGTAATTAATTTGGGTTTCACTGGAGACTTTAAAGGATTTTTCCAGTTTATTACATCTTGGATCTTATTTTTTATAGTTTTGGCCATTACAGCATTGGTTTTGATAATATTGTTCTAACCAAGATTATTTCTGATATCTGGGAATGTGGCGGCATTGCAAAAAAGGAGTCAAACTGGGCAAGAAATTTAAGTGTTCAGACCAACAGGCAGGTTTAAACTGAACCCCAGGTTAGCCAATTTATTATGAGGTGAAAACTCAGTCAAACAGTAACATACTAGACTTGCCTTAGTTTTGTGCAAACAGTGTTCCCATGCAATACGGGATTATTAACAACATTAGGGGGGCATTCAGTTTACCTCCCAAATAAAGTGGTCGATAATCTGGCTAAACTGTTTTGGCTTGTTAGCTGTCTGATCATTTGACTGTTAATGTTTTTGCCCCATCAGACTTTGTTGCGGTGATCCCAGATGAGTTCAATAATATTATAACCAATTTCTTATAATAAAGCTGTAATAAACTGAAATTTTTTCTTAATGGTAGCAATTTCAGAGGCTTTCCCACCATTCTGTAGTGTAGAAATCTCTGGGAACTAAAAAATCGTTGTCGTTTTTTGGGCATGAACATGGTTAGAATTCAAGTAACTAAATATCAATCAACTGCTTAGAAAATATAGGTTTTGGTGCTGTGTCAGCCTTCAAAATCCCACAACTGTCAAATCCTAGTTCAAATGTTTCAGACTGCTAGACCAGCCTGTCTGGAGCATCAGATACGGGTCTAGAGGAGGAACATAGATGGTCTTGTTTCTTGCCTCAGCTCTGCCAATAAGGCTGAGAAGTGGCAGCTGGAATGTTTGTGTTAGTGCTGTGCTGTGGTGAGGTGTCACGGTGCTGAGCTATGCTCTGGCGCCTGCTCTCTCTCCACCTTGCCTACAGGCACACAGACACTGCTGTTGCATCTACAGCACACACGGGAGGTGAAACCAGGGGAAGATCTCTGGTCTTTATCTGCCCCGTTGAATCATCCACAATTTGGTTTTAACAGGAAGCAGACCTACAGTGACAGAGGTGCAGCATCATTTGGTGGCTATTGTAGACTGATTTCAACTTGTAGTGATCATAGCATATACATGTATTAGAAAGCTATCTGCTTACTGATTTGATGTTAAGGCTTTTAATGATTTTGATTTCAATTATACTATGTCTCCGTTTAGAACAAAGATCATTACTTTTCATATGCAAAGCATCCTTAGTATAATTCTAAACATTTACTTTAATTCATTTTAAGACAAAGTCCCTACCTGTAGATGTAACAGTTCAGGATTTTGAATGGTCATTAACAGCATTTCCTCTAATTCAAATGAGGCAAACTTCCATTGGGCGTGAGTGTTCACATGCTGTAACTTTGCTTTGTCTGGAAGGTGTATCACATAAGTTCAGTATAGGAAGACACTCAAACCCAATTCCAGAAAGAGCTGATACTCTAAATGACGTTTACAGTGTAAACACTATGTGCCCTTTGCATGACAAGTGAGAGAAATTTGTTTTCCTACCATGAAAGGATTACATGAAGGAGTAATTAGCAGAAACATGGAATCTCACACTGAAATTGTGTAGCAGACTCACAGTCTTGCCTTCATGTTGTGTGGTTTGTCCGATGCCTTGGTCACACTACATGACTTTCAGCGTCATCAGATTGCTGTACTGTTCACTCTACACAACTTTCTGTCTTGTAATCGGGAAGTCAGCAGAGAGAGTTGCAGATAAATAAATATTTTTGTGATGAAAACGTATAGCTGCCTACTTGTATTGTGGTTCATCAAGGACGACACGGTTACAAATACTAAAAAGCTTGTGTATGCCAATGTATTCTAATAGCAACTATATTGTGCCCCCTCCAAACAAATAGATGCATGATAAGACTGGCTTCAGAGAGCTACTGCGGATGAAAGTGGTGTTGTACTGGATTGCATTACAGTGTACAGGGGTTTCTATGGCTATTAAGTGTATTTTAAGCTTAAAGAAAAGAGAACCATAATAAAATAAAGGGAAGTTCAGGGAGGGGATTCCTACCATCTCCTTAAGGGCTTTCATTTTCACCCTCTTCCTCTCCTTGAAAGGTCTCTGCACACACAGTGTTATAGAAACGTCTCTTAATTCTCCTAAATTGTTGTTTTTACCCCTTTAAGTTAAGTTCTCTGCTCTCAAAAAGTACAAAGTATGTTTAATCCATCTGGTAAAGCCAGGTGGTGAATGTTGCCTCCAGAAGATGAGAATGAGTCTTAAAGCAATTAAGGCGAAGAATCCTATAACGACATGGGAGCTGCTTTTAAACGGGCTTGTGGAGTAAATCCAAATAAGGCACAATAGCTTTTATAAAACCTGTAAGCATTTAGAGTATCACACCGAAATGTAAAAAAGACTGAGTGCAAGAGATCATATTTGTAGTCCGCTGGTTGGCCTTTAAGCATGAGTGGTCTACACCAGAATCAACTTTGATTAAACGTCTGCTAGTGAAGTGAACCCTTAAAACAGACTTACGTCATATCAGACTATATCTGATACAAGGAGGGGAGGTATGTGTTAGGTCAAGTGCTGCCCCCCCAATGATCATTAATCAATTAATTATTCAACTCCATCAATTTTCCATGTCCCCCCCAAAGAATAAGAACTATTACTGTGTGCAGCACATAAGAGCATACTAAACTGAATTCTGTAAGGTGAGTCAAATGAAATAATATGATCAGTGTTATTGTTTGCAATATTTTTTGACAAACAAAAAATATTGTTAAAAAAACAGCTTAATCATGTACTGTAAGTACATATTCAGAGGGAATGGTTCCTATAATAAGGCCCTGTTAAATTGATTTGGGCTGACTTGTGCTTTTAAATTGATTGCAAACGATCATTAAGCAAAGTAAATGCTCGTTCTCCTGCCCTTCTGCTTACAGTGAAAAACTGTGATGATGCATTCTTTTCATAGCTGTTAGTGAGAAAGTGGGGTTATTATGTGTGCGTATGCATGATAACAAGAAGGAGAAAGAGAGTGAAGAGAACATTCCTTTCTCACTCCCACTCTACACCACCACACCCCCATTGCTACTCACTGCCACCCCACCCCCAGTTTCCTTCCTGTGCTTTTTTTAGAGTCTATTGGATGTTTTTCCCACATCCGGCAACAAAGCCAGCCTTTTTATGCCATAACCTCACAGCATGGTGTACTGTGGTCCAGCAACACACAGGCATGGTCAATTGTGATAATGAATCGAAGCCCACTCTTTCGCTTCACTTGACAGATTGCTTAGGTAGTCTACTTGGCTGGAGTGTCTCCTTGAAGAGCAGAGATAGTTTCTACCATGTACCTGAATATTTTCTGCATCCTGTAACAATGAAAGATACTTTCTAATACTGACATTTACTGTATTGGTTGTCAAAATCTTGAACTTCAGCCTTAGCACTAAATAAGAATTTCATACTATGGGCCCCTCAGTTTGATGTGAATTTATATGATTTAAGATTAGTTTTCCCTGAAATTTAACAAGATCCAAGCATCTTGAAGTCTTGTAATTTAATTTATTTAAAAAATCTAAATATGTTTAAACAAGTACTGATAGGAGCTGGAAGAGAGCGGAGATATTGCTTGAAGTCTGATTATCATATGCTAAGTGGATCAAATTTTTTATTTTTCATATCTTTTTTCAGTTTTACAATGTTAACCACCTTGTGGGACTGGCTTGGAACTCAAACTCTCTGGCATTTAGCAGGCTGCAGGTTCTCCTCAAGGGGGAGTGTTTGGGAAAGTAGGAAAGAAAAAGGTAGTAATGCACATATAAAAATATGTAGCTTCTCGAGGCTCTGGGGAGGTTTTAAAACATAAAACCTTCATGGTTTAAAAATTCATAATAATAATTGACCTTGTATGTAGTTCAAGGTGTTCTGTCAACAGTTTTACAAATGGTTTTTATAATTGCAGTCTATGGGGAAAATTATTTTTGGGCCACAGGGGATTTTTGTGTTGCAGTGTCACGGTTAGCTGCTGGGACAAATTGGCAGCAAGGCTGAGTGGAAGCACCTTATCCAGCTCTCTTAACAGGGTCATGAGGTTGCCGCCTTCGAGCAAACAATGCAATTTTAACACATGCGCCACCTAGAGGCAATGAGTGTTAGAGCTGCAATTGTTTTTCGTCTCGCATATTGGTGCCACGGGTTTGACCAGAACTATTAACACTATTACACAAAATGTTTATTTATTTATTTATTTATTTACTATTTTCATATTTTTAAACAAGTGGTCCTTAAATGGTCAATTAAATGGACAGCTGACCTACAGAATATAAAATATTACATTATTAGCCTAATGCTCTTTTATTGTTTATACATTATACCAGAACAACTTTTCAAAGCACTGATTAAAATACTGACACTTATGTTTATCAGTGTCCTCATAGTCATTCCCAGTGAATTAATTCCCTTGGTAAGAGGGAATTAATTCACTGGGAATGGCTTTTCCCCTCTATTATGCTGCCTTGGCTGAGTTTGAATCACCAAGCTCATCTGTTTTGCCTGAAGTAGTCAACGCGAGGGAAAAAAAACAGCTGTCTAGTCAGTGAAGGGATGCCTCGCCAGTTGAGCTGTGAAATCCACACAAGTAAGCAGGATAATCTCTTCCACCCAGACCAAATATCATATCCTGGGATGGATATACAGATAGTTCCATGTACACAACCTTGACTTAACAGGGTGTAATTAAATGTGACAGCAGCATAATGTATAATGTGATATCCCAAATCTCATCACATTGCCACTTAAGGTAGATGTGAATAACATTTCTACCAACAGCATGCAGAGTTAACCTCTCAAAACCATTCACATTTTTCCAACATGTTTACTTTTTAATGTACAAAATTTCCAGATTTGCCTTAGCCTCCATTTACAAGCTTATGCCAGCTGGGAAACTTGAGTAGAGTCGAATGGAAGTGAGAGATTGATTAACTCGTATTTCCACTTCCCACTCCAATGTATCCAACTTGTACTATCACTGCGATCTGCCAGTTTATCTGCCATATGACAGTCCCTGTCCGGTTAGGTTATTGTTGTTCCACGGGCCATTCCTGCAGACTGGGCAGAGGGAGCACGACCAGATTCTGTGCTTCCTCCTCTAGCAGATGCTGTGAAGATAGCCACATGGCTGTGAGTCCCTCGTTAGAGCAATTTTGTTTGCTGCATTTTGAGGGTTCACTGTCTATTTAGTTGTGTAATACCAAGCATACACTGCTACAAGCTACTCAAACATGTATTACCAATTTACCAAACAGTTTTTAGTTGGACTCTGTTTCAGCAGTAGCAGTAGAATTGTATTTTTCATAGTAGATGTTTTTTAAATTTAACTTATTTAGAATTTAGATAAGTCTGAGGCTGTAATGTATGTTTTGCAGCAGTAAGATTTAGACTTGACCTTTACACCACTGACAAAATGTTCACCATTAAGAACTGTTTGTCTATTTCCAAGCAACGAACTAGATGTTTACCTGACCAGATGCCACTATAGGTACAGAGGACCTTCTTTTCACTGCTGTGGGCTATTTTGGGAAGAAATAGGATGCTTAAGAGATAATGTTTTTCCACGATTGTCTTGATCAGCACAAATCCTCTTAATCAGTTTGAAATCACAACGGTTGCTTAGTGTTTCCCTCAACTTTGAATGAATATCAGTGATCACATCATGGGAAAGTTTTTTTTTTTTCCACTTGAACAGATTACCTGAGAGCACACTGTGTTTCTGTCTCACCAGCTGCAACATGTAAAAAGACCTAAAGCGTTGGTTCACAAAGCCCACTTTGACACACACGAGAGCTGCCTGCATGCAGAAACTTGCTCAGAGACACAGGCTCTGCTGCAACCTTGAACTCTCCCTGCCACTGTGAGAGCCACCACTCGCCCAGAAAGTGGTGAGCTCAGTACCTGCAGGGCTCTATGGGAAGGCAATTTAGGCAACCCATGGAGTTAAGTGTTTGTTTTAGTCTACATGTGCAGAAGAATACACATTTTACTTCTCACATCAAAAGCTGCCCTTGTTAGCCTACATCAAATTGGGGCAGCAATAGAGGAAAGTGTCCTGTTGCCCCTAAATGAAGTGTGAATGCTGTTCAGATGGTATCTTTCTGTGCACAGGAAGTGACAAATCAAAATTGAAAGCTGTACTAATCAATTTTGACCACTAGGGGGCAGAACTGACACAGTGACAAAGTTAAAGTGACTAATGTTTTAACAATGAGCTCATCTGGAGTCATGTTTCTTGCCACCTGACGAATTTAAGTCCAATATTCCGTCTCCTTGTAGCTCTGTTTGGGTCTCCACCTCCTAGAAAAAAATGTCTGGCTCTTAACCAGCAAGTCTCTAACTTTGTGTGGTTGATGTTTGGTGCTGGGAATGTAAAGTACAGAAGGTTTATCAGAGCTTGTTTGTTGAACAGCTGCTTTCTGCTGGAAACAGGGTTGTTGAGAGCAGAAATAAAGAGGCAAAAAGATGATGATGATTCCCATGGGTTTCATTTTTTAGTCGCCGTCGAACTCGATCCCGGGACTTTTCCGTCTCAACAATGTGAAAACCAGTGTTTTTTAGCACAGCTAACATTAATAAAGGCAAACAGTTGTGAATTGAACTGAATTGTTTGTCTTTCATGGATGATGGTATCTAACTAATATCTAAGATATATCAGTATCATGTGATGTTTTGTTTTTGTCCTTCTGGGAAATGTCAGGCTGATGATAAATTTTTAGAGGTCACATATTTTCTGCTCCATGATCCCCCAGTGCTCCCCCCACCACACACACTTTTTCCTTGGTTGGAGACTGTGAGAGCTCTGCAGTGTTTTCTGTGTCCGTCTCTGCCAGCGCAGCGTCTCCACAGACCTTATTTGGAATGTCAGAACTGATAGGAGTGGGAGTCAAACAAAGCTTCCCACTCATTTATTTTTTCTTCTTACTTTCTAGCTGCAGCAGTCCCTTTTCAAACCAAACTAGCAGAGGATTGTTTCAGAGCATGAGGGAAGATTAGTGTGACTGCTCGCCTGTCCTAATGCGTGTGTGTGTGTGTGTGTGTGTGTAATTTAAGTGAAAGCTGAGAGAAATGACAAAACTCAACAAGTATACCCTTTACAACTAGTGGATTTTTCCAAGCTTTCTCCATTGAAGCGGTTTAAAACACTAAATGTGTTTCCCCTCTCTAAAAGCATGAGGCTTATCAAGACCTGGCTGAGTGAAGCAGCATTAGCACAGCATTAACCACTCAGGCCAGGTTTCCCACGGGATACAAAATGGATCCTTGTTTCACTGAGAAATCGCCACAGCAATGCTGCTAAAAGAGCACTTTGCTGCAGTCACATCAGATATTGAGGAATATTGCTTCCTGATTTGGAACTGCAGTCACTGTACTTGAAAGGGAGGATCAAGGAATTCATCATTCAAATATCTGAGAGATCAGACATAAACAGCTCATAAGTACTCAATATGGTACAATTAAAGATTATGTAATCAATAGTTTCCCGAAATATGGGATGCCTCGCATTAGCTAGTGAAGCTGGAGGATGTGTTTTTTTTTTTTTTTTTCCTAGTGGCCAGAGAAATTACTGGAATGGCTCAGGACTGTGTTGCTCAACTCAGCAGTGGCACTGTTGGCTCTCACCGTGCTGCAGCTGCATGCTGAAGAGCAGCCAGATGTTTGAGATGGTGAAATGAGCCTAGCGAGCAGGAAACGGCTCTGCATGCCATAGGAATCGTCTTTGAAAACAGGAAGGGAACTTGTTCCCTGCTTATGGGCCTTTTCCTGTGGCATGACCGGAGGCAGGCCTTGTGTTTGGCGGTTGCTGGGAAAAAGGTACTTGTGGTTGTATGGCAATGGCCTTTTAAGGGTACAGACATTGTGGGAGAGCTTTAGACCTGTTTAACAAGGAATTTGTTTTTAAAGAAGCTAAAATAATCAGATTATCTACTATTTCAAGTGGCACATGTTAGTTTCACCTCCTGCACTCGTTACATGTTTTGAATATGTGTGTGTACTAGAAGAATCTGTGGAACGTAATGGGTTAACCAATGTCGTATAGGTCCATGCTGCATAGAGATCCAGGTTTCAGTGCTGTCATTATCCTGGTTTACCTTCCCTTTTGTAATAAATAACTAATCCGGGATTGTTAACTCAAGGATTTTTCTTTAATTTCTTCATGCTCACAGTGACCTCTGGTGTCTGCAGGGATGGAAAATGTCTTTCTTCGTGCTGTTGAGAGTCGTTTTAATGTGCTGATTTATGTTAACCTTCCCACACCCTCAAGCAGTTTCTCAGCCTGAAAATTGTTTCTTACCTCCGCCTCTCGCACTTAAGCAGGCACAGTGCACATATACCAATTTAAAGAAGCATGTCATCATGGTTGATACATCATGTCCTTTCATTTTTGGTGCACAGCACTTTAGATGTGGATTGGAATAGCAAGAGCTGATCGAGGGTGTTTCCAGCTCATGGGGTGTTGGACCAATGAGAATTTAAGCCTGTGTTACCACTAAATTAAACCCTTTGCGCTACAATAGCAGCTTAGCCTATATGCAGTTGGCAGGCAAGAGCTATATGGTTATCTGTGACTAGCTCTGGGCTTGTTAAATGGTGGGGTCCTCTGTCACCTTTCTCTCGTTCACAATGACTAAATGAGGACAAAGGTGGCAGTTGTCTTAAATAGGAAACAAATATGGAGTGTGAGATCAGGATGTGGCTGTTGATCCTGGAAATGATTCTTCAGTTTTCTCAGTGGGTTATGGCCAGTGAATTTAAACACATCCTGTAGTTTCCTGCTTTAAATCATTTATTGAAGGGATCCCTCTTACTCTGGAAGCTGCTGAGTCCGGGGAGCCCTCAGTCCCTCTCAGTGAATGTCTCCGTGGTTAAGAACGACATGTAGATGAGAGGCGACAGCAGTGTCAGGAGCTCTGTGAGCCACATGGCCATGGGTGATGTGATGTGACGGCTTGTCACTGCGATGTTGGCGACCTATGGTACGTCTACAGTGGCGTGGTCTAGCTGGTGCTGCGGTGATGCCTTGACAGAGTCGGCCTACGCCCTCCCATACACACTCACACGCCCCATATTTGTTCCCAGGATCACTTCACTGCTGTCCTGCCACCCTGGGAACCTGAGGGCCGGGAACCACAGCTCTTGAACTCTGTCATTGTACCTGACAAGAATATTAACTCAATGAATATTATGTACATTAGGTTATTCAGACTACCTGGCCAGGTCAAGAATATATGTGTTTTAGATAATTAAAAGCGGTGCAATACATTTGTGTTAAAAATCAGCTTGAGTAAAGACTCCAGCTGTCCAAGAGCCAGCTTTACATACCTTCTCCACTCGCCCTCCGTTCAGGACTCTCATCATGTAATGGGTGTGCAGTGACCGGTGACTGCAGAGATACCAGCATTGCTTGTTACTTTCTTTTTTTAAGGGGCCCCACATATTTTCTTCTGGGGTCCATGTGTATTTTCAGAGCTGCTTCCTCCTGCCTCCTTTTAGCCTCGGGTATACCACATTAAACTCATCTGCTTGATTCTGAAAAAAGGCCAAAGCAAGAACTGATTAGAATGCCGGCTTTTAATCTGTGCATTTGGACAATGGAGAGCTGATATTTAAATAGGAAGTGTCTCCAACAGGATTTTTTTGTGTGCAAGCTGCCTTTTATTAAAATAGCAAGTTTCTCCATGGAATGTTGGAGCTGAGCTACATTAACTGTGTAAAAAAAAATCTGCCTTCAGTAAACATAATGGATGATTTCTCTTCAAAGGAGCTCTTATCATCTCTTCCCATTTCCCAGAGGCTGCCACAAAGCTGCCTCTCTTTTTTTTTTTTCCTGCTGCCGCTGCTGCTGCTCATCCTTCTCTCCTGCCTGCTCTCTGGAGGGCAGCCTCAATCTAATACAACTGTGTCAGGAAGTGTGGGGATGCAAAGTGCTGATGAGCCAAAAGTAGCCCACCTCTGCAGTGTGCTGCTTCGTCCCAACACACGCCAGCCTGATTAGGGAAGCACACCATGAACCTATGCTTACATCCCTGTGCAACTGTATGGCACATGCCCTGTAAACACAGATTAAATATGTTTCTTTTGTTAAGGGAATATGATTAATTCCACGTGTTCCATTTTATTAAAATAAAAAAATAAAAAACCTAGATTTTATAATTTACTATATTAAAAAATGGATCAAACTACCAATGTTATCGTTTTGTCAGCCACTAATTTATCCACCAAAATGTTCAGAAAATAGTTTTAATTTAATGCTAAAAGTAGCTGCCAAGATTTCCAAGAGGCAGCTGTCTAATTTGTCTAAACCTTGTTTTAATAGATTTCTAGTTCAGTATTTCCTGCTGGATTGTTATAACCACACGCCATGATATGCTGGTGTGGCATTTTTTTTTAGATATAAGTTCAGTTATAATTGCTTGTTGCTGCCTCGGTGCACCCCTCGGAAGTTATATAATTTCCTTTATTATTAGTGCTATGCAAATCTTGTCTTTAAATTAGATCTATGGGGGCTTAAAGCCAAAAAAAAAAAAAAAAACAGTTGAAGCTGAAACTCAAATGCACTAAAAATGCAAAAGTGTCAGTATTGTGTAAGTGTTTTCTCCTGTTGGTAGCATCTAATCATGGTTATCCTGGAACACTTTTCTTGTTTCATAGTATCAAATAGATTGTGCACACCTTGCTGTTGCCTGAAATGTGCTGAATAAAAATAAGCCATGTCTTGGTAACAAACAAGGATTAAAAAATGAAAACAGCTTACAGGAAAGACGAAGCAGAATCTGACGGGCCCCCTGACCTGATTTGACTAAAACTATACATTTTCTTTTGAATGTACATCCTGTATCGCAGCATTCTCACTCTCAGCTTTCTTACCTTCCTTTTAATAATTAAAAAGTTATCCAGGATGTTTTATTCAATTTCTCTGGATAAAGTGTCATAGCTTACAGCTTGAGACAGCTAGTAGAAACCCTATAATTAAACTGAGCCTTCAACACTTTCTCAGCATTCTGGAAGCAGATAGCTGAATTTTGTATGACAGCTGATCATTGGCACTGGTGTTAGGGCTCTTGTTTCTTATCTGGCAATAAACGAGCTGAAATCCCCTCTTGCAACAGTATGCAACCTGCAGAACCGCATAAATATTATGTCTCCCTAGGAACACAATAGTTGTATTTATTCCTTTATTTTGGGACTGTTTTTTCCATGTCAAATGCCGAGAGGGAGGTTTCTAACTCTCGCAGGAGCGGATTGCAACATGTTTCAGGGCTCTGGTGAATAGATTAAAGGCTGGCGAGCTCCATCTTTTGTTTAGCCACATTCTCATACTCAAACACAGACGCAAAACCTTCGAACATTTTCAAACCAATACCCTTCAAGCATGCAAGGCTCTGAGGGCTGTGCCACTGGACTGACAGATGGTACCAGGAGGCCTGGTGTTGCGTCCCTGTGATGGCTCACCCGGAGCCCCATCCACAGTGCTCAGCATCACCACATTGCTCAGCTTGACACACGAGCTACCAGCCCTCGAGCTCCCAGGAATAGATAGCGTCTGTTTGACAGGGCCAAGGTCAGGTTCCTCACTGCCACAGTCAAAGGGCATCAATAAGCGGCATCGAAAAGGTTATGTTCAAAAATTTAATCTTTTCTTGATTCACTCATTGAAATTATTTCCTGGGAAATTGTGTCCACAGATAGTTCAGTTGGAGCGCATAGGTTGGGTGGATGCCACAAAAACTCACACCTGGTTAAAATCTTTGAAACACTGTGTCTATTATGTTCTTTTCTGTTTATTGTAGCTGTGAGAAGTTGAGATGAGAGATTTTCTAACTTTTAGCGAAACAAATGATTTTGTTAGCCTTGATTTTGTATTAATAAAATCCTGAAATGAACGTCCTGCTCACTACTAACATAGACATTGACAGCGGGTGAAAAATGTTTTGCTGACACAGAAAATGAATATAAGCAGTTATGCTTCATCTCTAAGATGATCAGTATATAATACACACGTTTGAGCCTTGCATGCAGCAGGAGTCACTTTCAAAGTGATTCAGAGCTTCTAAGCTCATTAAATGTTAATCAAAAAATCTATTTTCAGATCACTTGGAGATCTGTCATGAGGATTTCAGGCCAGCTAGGAGGCCACTGCTTCTGAGTAGTGAGCACTGAGTGAACAGGATGGCCTTTTATTTGTTGGGAATGTTAAAAAAAAAAAACAGTGTTTGAGTCTGGATTTGAGTTTTTGTTTTTAACCGAGTAAAGATAGTTACTAACCAAAATCTAGACTGCACAAACTCTTGAAGGTTCAGCTTTGAATTTTGAACTAAGAACTGCTCCTGACTGAAGTCCATTTTTAAATGGCACAGAGGCTGTAGTGAGGCAACCCTGTCTCACAATGGCTTTTTGCAACACATCCACTGTCCTCTCCATTATTCATGATGTGTTTTTTCAGACAGTGCCTTGAACCATGAGGAGTACTCCTGTCTGTCTTCTCCAGAAAGAGCCCTGTGGAAGGAGAAATAGTGTGCACGGGCTGCACACACTACAAGGCCTGTTTTTATCTGCATGTGGAGAAAAACAGATGTCCAGTAGTCTGTGGAGAGGCACAAGGTTTAATAGTCTGTATGTCAGTGAAGATGGCAAAAGGGAGCTGGTGAATGAGACATACTGTAGATGAACTGATGGAATATTTCCAAGTCAAAATTGTATGTGTCTCTGTATTAACTTGGCATCATCCAGCCAGACTGTCATTACATCATCCGACGTCTTTCTCTTTCTTTCCCTCTAGTCTCTGTTAAGAACTTTTCTACTGAGGTTTACTTTTGTGGCAAAGTATATTTAACTTCAAAATAGTACTTGCAAGCATTGCATTTTTTACTTAAATTTTAATATAGAAAAGTTTTACTGAGCTGACACTGAAAATACTATTAAGTGAGAGCTGAATTAAACTAGATTTACAGGACCATACTACCTGTTTAACTTTTGTTTTGTCCCATTAAGAATAAATATTGTGCATTTATTGTGCAACTATAAATAATTTTATAATGTCTTGCCCACCATTTATTTCTATTAATTTCGGTATCTTAGTCCTTAAAACATTGAGTCCTGTAATATGTAACATTCAACTATTTGCCACCTCCAGCTGCAGTTTTACACACTGTCAACATATTGTTGACAAAAAAAAAAAAAAAAAAAAAATTGGTCACTCTTGCTTGACTTTCACATTAGTCACATGCACCCTGGCTCTCTTTCTGTCTTTGGCTGAACACGATGGATTTTTCTTCTGCCTTCTCACTTGTTGTTGTCATGGAGCTCAAACAAGCTTTAAGGGCTTGCAAGTAGATTTTCCTACAGTACCAAAATAAACCGAATGGTTACTTGGAAATCAATCTATATTTGCAATCATGCTTTTGAAAATGGTCTGTAGTAATGTAAAGTATAACAGCTTCTACTTACTAAGCAAATGCAAAGCCACTGGTATGATCTTGAATAGAATCAACATAATCATCATCATCATCCAAATATATTCAATATGTTGAAACGTACATACACTTACTAGCTTTAATACAGTAGGCTTGGTGAGTTAGAGATATTTGTGCCTTGATTAAAATGTCAGGATGTATCTCTGAGCAATTGTTAAGAGCATTAGCAGAAGTAATACAGACACGAACAGAGTAGAACTGTAGTGAGCTGCAGAATTCACTCCAAACCCTCAGGCTATGAATCATCTTAATGTAATGTGTGCCAGCAGGTGGAAATGACTCAAATTTGTTCCCACAGTGAAATATGCAACACACTGATACTCCTCTCCTGTGTTCAGGTCGGCGTACAATCAGTGCCATTTTGTTTCCATGCAGGCACCACATTAAAAGATGGTCAGATAATCATTTTTATGTGTATACTGCAGTGTGCCTGAGATTGCCATTGGATAGACTACTTATTTTTCAGTGAGTTGTTAATGATTCATGGGATCACATGAAGGAAGAGACTCCATTATTTTGTTGACATGACAATATCTGTTCCTGGGAAATATGAAGGATCTAGTTTTTGCTATGATAAGATTCACATTTTGTTAGGGTTTTACTGCTTCAGTTTTATGGAGTGTTACTGAGTTGCGTGTGGTTATTACCTTAAATGAAGACATGGGGATAGGACAAAGGAAGTCTGATATCTGCACCAGGTTGTTAAGCAGAATCTCAGCCACAAAGGAGAAACTCTCCTGTCTAACGAAGCACAATGGAAGAAAATATAATGTATGCAAATGAGGGAAACAAAGACCCTATTCTTCTCCCTGCGGTCTGTCAACTGTATCAGATTCCTAGCTATCTTCTCAGCCCATCCATTGCACTCAAACTACGTTATATCAAAACGTTTTTTCTTAATGCTGCAGCAGCGTTTGCCTTGTCGCTGCATCACGAGTGTTTAAATACAATTATTTATGAAAGCGTTGTATGTGTTAACTGAATGTATCTGCTTGATCTTACAAACTGACGTGACTTGTGTGATTGATGTCAAAATAAACCATTTGAGACGTCATCACTGTTGTAAAATCAAAATTTATTCTATTGAACAAAAATATTGTCTATTTATAAAAGTAATCTTCCTAAATTGCACAAGTTGGTCAAGTGTACAGCATCTACAGGCCTTGGAGCAAATTGTGAAATTGGATTAATTTACATGGTGATACTTTGAGCTGGATGTAGAATGTAATGCAGTCATACTCAGAACTATCACCATGATTTAAATTGGCTCACAGACAGCTTTTGAATCAAGTGGAACAATTCAAGTCTTGTTATGAAAGTGTTTCCTTTAGGGTTGTCTCCTATTGAAATTCAAACTCCATTACCACGGAGGGCTTTTTTGAAAAACACTTACGTGGTAAGCAATAAATTAATGTAATGAAGGAGAGGTGAAGGTAGCAAATCAATTCAAGTTTTTTTTATTTCTATTTTCTAAGTGTTATTTAAAATTCCATTGTGTTGTGTTTTGCAGCTTCAAGGATCTTTGAGAAGGAAGATCGAGGGACACGCACCAGGACATGCTCCAAAGCAGAATGGGCTCTCCTGTGGTTTCTCTGGATCAGACTTTAAGCGGGTTCGTGTGGATACGGGTGGTCTGGGACATGGGCCCTGCCACCACAACTTGACCCAGACTCATTCTCTGCAAGGGTCCTCGACCATGGGCATGCAGAGGAAGAATTACATGATGCCCCATGGAGTGGGGTCAGACATATTCAACATGACCCTGAAAGAAATGAAAAAAGAGCCAACTGAGGTCCAGTCTTGTGGCCAGTCAAACGCAGATATGATTTTTGACTTCAAAGATGAAGGTGGAGGTCAGATTGACCCAGACCTCCAGGATCTTTTTGACGAGCTGACAAAGACAGTGCCGACGCTGAATGACCTGGAGTTTGAGAAGATGCTGAAGCAGGATGATACATTCGGTTTGGATCTAGGTCGGCCAAGCTCAGCAGGAGCAGCTGCCAGTCTGTGTTCCCCTATGGAGAGGCCGATAAAGATGGAGCACTCCCCAGATTTTGGCCAGGTTCATGGTGGCTCGCCACAGCTTCGACCGGCCTCAGCAGGACCCTCTTTCACGTTGACCAGCACCTCTTCTACCACCACGTCGCAGAAAGCTAACAGTCAGGCGGGGCAGCCCAGAGCCATGCCCTGCTGGCCAGAAATATCTCACGCAGAGCAGCTGAAGCAGATGGCAGCAAACCAGCAGCAGCCAAGCTCTCTGCTCCATCACCACCACCAAACTCCACCTGCAGGACTGACCAGCTGGGCTCCTGCCATGAGCTCCCACTCCCCCACCAGCACCTTCCCCCAGGACAAGGTCTCCAGCCCGGCCCCACTTAGCCAACAGAGGATTGGCTCCCAGAGTAAAGGGATCAACAACTGCCTCTTCAAGTCAAATGGCCACAATGGCTCCCATCATTTGGACATGAAGGTTCTCAGCACCAAGCCCACGTTGCACTTCAGCCCCAAAGCACCCAATTCTGCCAGCCAACCGATGCCTATCATGGCAAGCGTGGTGAACAAGACCTCAGGCCAGCAGCAGCAGCAGTCACCGTCGGCCGGCCAGAATCCGCCACATCCAGCTCTCCACTTCCAGAACCAACAGATCTCCACACCGGGGGCTCTGTGTCTGCAACCCAAGTCTGTTCCCGCAGGGCTGCCGTTTAAACTGTCACAGCAGCGACAGGTAAGGGCTCTGTCCAAAATTCCCTCACAAAGCAGTGCTCTGAAGTGAAAACCTTGTATCTCCAAATGTTTCAGGAATTGGAACAAAATGGTGTTGTGCTTAGTTTGATGACTGAGCAGTTTTAACCAAATCCAAAGCCTTTGAAAGGCTTTTTTCTTCTTCCTTTTTTTTTTTTTTTTTTGGCAATCTCCTGACATTTTACAACTATAGAAGAGCATAGAATCCGACTATACTGCAAACATTAAAATCACCAAAATTGCATTTACAAGGTCTTCAAGTGACATATATCCACCAGCGTGACATGTATCAATGACACTGGAGTTGCAAGGTTTTCCCCCAACAATATGTGCCTACAGTATACTATCATATGTGATTGCAAAAATACAAAACCGCTAGTGCAATGAAATAATGAGGGAATAACCATATTCTATAATGTCCCAATAAAGTGTTGTGACATAAATGTTCAATTTTGACTAATTACAAACAGTTTAACCACAGAGTTAGAAGCTGAAAGTACAACAGTTTCTGTTAGGTAACCCAAATGTTTTATGTCTTATATGATGTTATTTTTTTTTCAACAGACATGTTGAAGGTCTGGCTTGTGTATTTTAGCATTTTTCCGCTGAAGGTATAGTAACAGGAGCAGTCAGTCTCTTTAGTCTTCCTCCTCAGTCGTTTTTTCTCTCAGTTTGCTCGCAGCAGCCAACCTGCCGTCTGAAACAGCAACAATGCAACGCTGTTTGTTTTGGGACGTTATTGTCATTGTTCTAGCTGCTGTCTGTGCCTTTGCTGTGGTGACTCCCTTGAATATGTATTTCCCCTGAAAGTGTTTTGACGATGACACAGATTGCCAGAGCATGGTAGATTAACATGCAGGACTTCTAATTTCTCTGCTTGTCATGGTAGCTCCCCGTCAGGGCACAGATATGCACAGCGGGATTTACTAATTGGAGGTTGTTAGCTACAAGGGACAAGTGGTGGAAAATGACAGTAATCTGCTTAGCCTGGTGCCGGAGGTTGAATCACTGATTTGTTATGATTGGGGAGATTTAGACCGTCCCCTCTTCCATTTTTGCACCAACAGTATCTGTAGCTGTCTTTGTGTGAAATGATAATGCGAGCCACACAAGAGAGCTCTCATAACCTCTGCAGATCAAGGGAAGTGCTTGAGTGACTGGGAGAGGGTGGGAGGTGGGAGAGAGGGAGGGAGTCATACAGACATGGAAGTAAACAAGGTAGGATTACAAATACATCATCACACATGGGTAAAACAGAACCAGTTTTACCACTGTGCCAGAGAGCCACTTACACACAAACAGAACGTATGGCTGTGCATGTACATGAAAAGTCCCTTTAAAAAGATTTTCATTATCAGAAGCGTTCTGTAAATGTATGAGGCAGAAATATACAAAATGTTTCAAATTTGTGAATAATCTAAATAAGCCAATAAAGATTCTTTACGACTCCAAATGAAGTGCGAAATTGGCACACAGGTCAGAAATGATGAAAGTTTTGCAGTGATTGGGCTTGGGCGTGGCCAGTGGGCTCCATAGCTCGCCCAGACGCACGCCAGGGTTGGGATAAAGTTGTTCTGATGTTCACGAAATTTGGTACGCGGATTGCCCTTATCGTTTCGGACCTTGCCGTGAAGAGGCGCACAATTTGCATGTTTCATAATGAAACAGGAAGCTGTTGTAACTCAACTTTACATTGTCCAGGCCTACGGACATCTACATGCCAATATTGAGTCATAGTCATAGCGCCACCTACTGACAAGAGTAAGTGAGCCTTACGTGACAAAGATCATCTGATACACAGTACATCAAATTTACATTGAGTGGTACAGTTGATATTCAGTAACATGACATAATTAGTGGGTGTTCTCTAGCGCCACAAAGTGGACATAGGAAGTGATATTTAACTCCTTCATGTAATGTCCAATATTCAGAGCCGTGTCAAGGGAGATGGTCTGTTCATCTTTAATTCAAATTAATATCAAACGTAAACTACTGGCTATGTCAGAATTAGTGTTATCATTATTAGTAGTGTTAGTGTTAGTGATAATCTATAATGTTTCTGTGGTTCTAAACTTAAAGTAGCATGTTTAAAACATAAATTATAAGCAATAAAATGGTAAAAGTTAAGTAAAAGTTACAGTTGTGAGAAAAAACGTGAAGAGACTTGGAGGAGCCTTAAATGGATTTTTGATAAATTATTAAAAACGCAAACTTTTCCAAGCCTGAAGCTACTGAAAGTAAAAGCTCACCTCTGGTCTTTAGGACGTGGCTGAGCTCGAGTTCATGAAGAGTAAAGGTTTGGTGTGACATCTTTCCCCAGAAAGACTGTGTTTTAAAGTGCAGTTTGAACAAATGAAGTGAAGCTAGGGGTATGTTAGTGTAGGAACAGTGGAGAAGAAACCACCTTAGAATTTTAAAATAAGTGTTTAAAAAAGGCTGAGAATGGTTTGGTTTGTCTCCTGCAGTCAGCGTGGATAGGGTTAAAAGTCCAGCTAATGAGGACGGGACAGCTCACAGAGAGGAAAGAAAAAAGAGTGGAGTCTCTTCCCACAGGGAATTGAATTAGTAATGCCAGAGAAATAAAGGTCCTGAAAGAGTGCCCTGATCCCCTGTGTAACACTAGCAACTAGCAGTGGGCTTCCTCCCACTGAGTGAAGCCTAAGACCTTTTTTAAAACAGCCAGAGATGTGAGCTTTGGTGCTTGTTTGAAGCTTCTTACGGTTTAATAATCGGTTGCTGAGTCAAGCATGTCAAAATTCAAATGCACCACTCTGTAACCCTCAATGAGGTCATGTCACGCACAAAAAATACCTTACTTCTCTCAAGTGAGAATACAGTCTCTGGCAGCATACAGTAGAGGACACTAATGCATTATGAAACCTGAGTTACTGTGGTCGGTGGGCAATGCTATTTCAAGGACAAAATTTAGTCAGTAGTGTAGATGTGTTGTGTATTTAAGCTAAAGAAAGAAAAAAAATGAACCTATTTTGGCTTCAGTAGTGTAAATGAGGGGGGGACCACAATCCTGGTGTATTAAAAACGACTACAGGTCTTTGTTATTTATTATGTCTGAAATAAAATTGATTCCTAATTTTTGCCACTGTGGAAAACGTTTTGGTTTTTCTCCCCAATTTTCCAAAAAATCTGCAGGGAATTTTCTGGTAACTAAATGCCATACAACCATCCATACAGGTGCAGAAAAGACTATTATGAGGAAATACTGGAACTAAATAGGTTTGGGTTTTTTTTAGCACAAACTGAGGTTTGTTTGAGCTATTCACTCATCTTTTCGTTTATTTTAACAGAATATTAAGTTTCACAATGGGAAGTGGAGGTGCTATGCCGAAAGGCCTCTTTGATATATTTATATATTTCATTTGAGCTATTTAGTTATATAATTTTAAGCATCAAAAAGTTTTCTGATCTAGTTAAGGCACAAAAATAGTTTTAGCTTTTGTGTATATTTGACTTTCAATCCCTTTTAAAGCGGTACACTAATGTATGTTTGTATTTTTAATTATATCTAAACATTTACATTCAGATTTATATTTGGCAGACAGTCTCATCCAGAGTGACTTATACTTCTGCTCAGCATAAGACAACGCTGGTAGATCAAGTGAAGACAGTCATTTGGCAGCAATTTCATCATCCCAGTGATTAACTTCAGCTAATACAGATTTCCATTTAACTACACGAGTGCTTGTACTTTCCTTCTCAAAAATAGAGTGCTCTCCTGACTGAAAACGCAGAAACCCAAATTCCAACTGCAATTTAGGATTAAGGTTTGCTTGCTTGCTTGTTGATGATCTTGTGGCACCAGATCCCTCAGTTGGGATAAGAGCGGGGCCACGGGGATTGAGCCTACCAGGTCACTCCGGCAGTGCTGTGAAGGGAGTGCTTGTTTTCTGGGAAAGGGAGCTGCAGCCAAGTCCAGATGCCGAGGCGCTCCCCAGGGACAGCGTCATGAGTCCAGACTGGAGGAAGTGCAGTGTGAGAGCCGGCAAGGCTGGGCCTGGATCACTGTCAGCTGCCTGCACTGCCGCAGGATGGGAGACTAAATCACTCCGCTCCTTCTCTGAGGCCTGAGCCACATGTGGTATTCATTTACAACAAGCTTGTGAAGAATGAGAGGGGGGGAAAAAAAACATGGAAAACAGCTTTATGACACATCAGGATGACAGAGGATTAGTCAGTTGTACATGCTAAAACACCCCTCCATTAGGTATTTCTTACAACAAAGATGGAACAATTCCACTCCAGTGTACCTCTGCAGGGAAAATGTCTGATGGTCACAGTTTCTCACAGTCTCAATAACTGGATACAGTGAATCAAAGCCAGTGACTCCACTTTCTACAGTAACAGGAGAAACCACTGTTTTGATGTTTTAGTCCCTGTGTAAGCTCATTGCCATGCTTGGTTTGCTGTGTGGGCTGAACTCAGCCAGAGAAGGCGAATATTAGCTTGTGAAATGGCTTGTGACTCCTGATGAGTTTCAACTTCCTTCATTCTCTGACTCGGTCTTGTTAGTTCTCTCTTTTTCTTCAGTTTTTCTCTCGGGGACCACAAAGTCACCACCCCGTAGAGGTTCATCCTCTGCAAAGAATCTGTCCTTTAAGTAATAGCTTCTGCTTAATGCACTGTTGGATTTCCAATCCATTTCACCCTTGGAAACATTTAAAGTCAACACAATGACTTACATTGTATACACAGCGTGTGTTGACTTGGATTTGGTGCACATTAACCTCTTTCATGACAAATGCTTGCACTTGGCTGAAGCTTGAGCATAATCAGAGTGTCCTTGTGTCCACAAGAAAATCAGGTTTTACATACAGCGCTTGAATGGTCTCCAAAGCTGCCTATAAAAACCCCCCAGAAATATGCATTACAAGAACATATAACATCTGAAACACCCATAATGGTGAAAGCTTATCTGCAAAAGCATACGTTCAGGACAAGCCTTCAAACAAAAAGCTAGTTTGGGGATCTCAATTTCATTTGAGTGCTGCCGACTACAACATTTTAATCAGTGTGATAGTGTCAGGAGCCAAATGGGTTTCTAGTGGATGGAATGTCTCCTTGCCAAACACAACACAGTGATCAGTAAAGGAGGGCTTATTAAATGGAGGTAGTCATGGTGCTGGCGCTTAACTCCCCATTGGCGCACATTTCCTGCTGTCTCAGGGATTCTTTCCACTCTCTTTAGACACAATTATCAAGGGAGAAGCAGGCCTTGAAGAGGGCTCGCACTCCCCCTTCCAAAAAAAGCCTCTCTCCAAGTCTCCCTTTTTCATCTGCAGAGGGAGTAGCCTTGACCACATTCTGGAGGTTGAACAGCATCTTTGGAGCAGATCTCTGATGTCTTGTAGTGTTTTGCCATCTAGTGGCAAAATCATATTATTGCATTGTTTTGTTTTTTTGTTTCTTTTTTCTAAAACAGCTTTCACAGCACTTAGCTCAGATCTCCAGGCACTTAGTAGGGAAGAGGGAAAAAGACATGTTTAAAAATGAAAAAGTAGCACGACTGACTCTAATGTAAAACCATCACGTGTCTCTTCTTCTCAGGGTGTACCTCCAGGTCCGAGGCTGCCCACCAACGGAAGCCTAGGAGTCTTGTCAGCCCAGGCGCAGCCGCGGCCCCCAGCACCCAACAACCAGCAGAAGGGCCCAGCCAAAACTCAGGCCTTGCAGAGACAGCTTAACCAACAACAGCACACCATTAGCAATTCTGTAAGCCACACCTTACATCATACAGCTCTCACCGATTAGTAAGCAGTTCAGACTTTGTGAGAATTTGGTGGAAATGATTAATCACATAACCAGTATTCACAAGTTTGTCCTTTCCTTTTTCAGGAGAAAGACAATACACATGACCAGTTCAGTCGTCATCTCACAAGACCGCCACCTGATTACAAGCAGTCACGAAGTATGGTGGGAGTTCAGCAAGGGAACATCTTCACAGGTACTGTACATTTCTGATAAGTCCGTAAAGCTTTACATGCTGCCAAGTGACTATAATTGTAATCAGTTTTTTTTCTTTGTATCTATTTAGGTCAAAACTCATCCCAGTCTTCTAGCAATGTTCCTGAGAATGACCTACAGTCCATGTCTTGCCACCTCCCGAGTGCGTCCGGTTCAAAGATGAGTCCTTCACCGGTGGATCGTAGATTTGGCATCGGGACCGACTGTCACCCGAGTTCTTGTATCGGCCAATTCCAGCCGCATAATCAGAATCGAATTGGACTAAATCAGAGTAAAGTCAGGTTCCTGGGGCCAAACACGCATGGAAATTCTTTTGGGATGAACAATGTAGCAGGTGTACAACACCCGAGGACGACAGCTGACCTGCATTCCTCAGGGGTGCCGGGACAGGGTCTCAGAGGCTTGATGAAAAATGTCAACATGGGCTGGGGCTCAGCCAACAAGCAAGTGACAACTGGACTCGGTGTTAGGCGGCTACCCAATCCACTACAGTCACAGGCCGCGCAGCTGGACATGCCAAACCATCCGTACCAACAGAGGCACATTGGCCCCCCCAACCAAGTAGCACCAGACATCGGGATGCTCCCTCTTAACCCCTCGATGAGAGACACAGGCCCGAGACCAAGCCAGTCAATGATGGGATCTCCATCGGCAGTGGGAAATCTGAACCAGGCCTCTCCTGAACAGAGGGTACCAGCAGGCAACTTTGCAGAGCCCAGTCCGAGCTCTAGCAGCTACCAGAATAACCGGGCCAACCGCCTGACCTTTGACTTCCTCCCAGAGGGAGACAACACAGTTCCAGGGATCAACACGGACTCAGACTTCATAGACTCTCTGCTCAAGTCTGGCTCTGGGAATGATGATTGGATGAAAGATATAAATTTGGATGAGATTCTGGGCAGTCACTCATGAATCTGGGTCACAGATTGCTAAAAATTGACCTGCAGCTCAAAATATAGAGGTTATGGATGTAAGATGTAAGGGGTAACATTTTTTTAAATAATGTTTAAATGGAATTTTATAAACTCATATTATTTGTTATCCAAGTATACTGTATTGTTTTGTATTGTATTTACTGTGAAAGGAATTTGTGTTCTGTCCCTAGTACTCGGCATATTTTATTCCTGGTATATTGGCCAAGAAACTGCTTTTCTTTGCAGTCACTGTTTTTGTTGTCTGTCATACTCATGCTGTAGTGCTGTCGTATAGGATAAAACACCAAATTCACACTGTGAAAAGAAAACATTGCTGTGTTGCTTTCAAGTTCATGTTGGTATTCCAAGTTAAGTTTCTAAATCTGCATCCACTATTTAGCATGATATGGTATTTACCTGCAGAAGTTTTGTTACCATACACACACACAGAGAATCTTGCCACAAAAGATGTTTTCTTACCTATTGTTCAAGCTTTTTCATCTGTGGTAGTTTTTGAGGCAATTTAAATAATGTAACCATTAGTTTGTTTTTTCATGTGATATTTAATAATTATTGGGATAGTAATGAGACATTATAATACATGTAATTAATAAAATTGATTTGAATAAATGAATAAATAAAAACCTGTTATTTGTTTTCTTTAATAGATGATTTGCAATCTAAAGCAAAGACAGAACTCATTTTTTTTTAAAAACCCTGTTCTCTGTGGCTTATACTGTATTATTAAAATATAGTTATTGTATTAGCATGATAAAATCTTCCAAATCCAGACTTATAGACTCTGCAGTAAGGCCCTTATTACATTATAATGACCACAATTTCCCAAAAATGAAAGATACTTTCAGCTGAATGCAATTAGTGACATTTGGCTGCATTTCATTTGTATATGAATGATTTTAAAATGTCTTATCAATTGTTTAGAGCTATTAGCAGGAGTGTGTTATTCTAATATATCACCAAAGAATTTCAATAAAAATACTAATGGTGCAAAGAACATATTCTACATTTAAATGTGTTCAATGTGAACACGCTACTGATGTAACCTTGTTATTATGGAGCTGTAGGTGAGATATGATCAGCTATTCATCACTGACTAATGTGTTTGAGTTTCAATATCACAAAAGTGTTTAAAATATCCTGTAAGTATCTCAAGCATATTTCACACTGATGAATCCTGACGCTGTACTGTATAAAGCAATACAGACATACTATACGGCCTACCTAATGTTCGTGTAGATTCCTGCAAGATGCCGAGACTTAAAATAATATTGATAGTAATATTTCTTGTAAGTGAGAATTTGGTGCAAATCAGGAGAGATTGATACTTTATACTGTCACCGAATGTCAATATACTTGGAACCCTTCAAAAAGTGATGTGCAACACTGACATGTCAGATGTCCTTATTATCACAAGTTTAACTCCCATTGTGCGTAAACATGATCAGCTTTTAAACAAAATGTTTGACACTGCCATCTTCTCCAACATCAGCATGGAGAACAGCCACTACATACAGAGACACCAGAAGTCATTACTACACTGAGCAAATAAAACAACACTAGAGTTCAGGGTTGAATTCTTTGAATATTGAATCTTTTTGAGAAAATTGAATTTAAAAATAATTTATAAAAAAATATAATTACTCAATGTTCACTAATATTGTGAAGGTATTGAAATAAAATGGTTCTGTGTCAATTAAACAGTAATTTATTGACGGTCCCTAAATCAATCAGGTGAGATAAGTCCAAAAGACTACAATACCCGTGAGCAGGATGTAACGTCAGGGACACGCAGATGTTTTGCATTGGGACTAATTACAGGAATTGAATCATTCGGTTTGCTTTGAGTGAACGAAGAAGGTGTTTGACCAATTCTTTAATATTTTTAATATTAAATAGAGTTTGTGCGGTATTTGTGTCCAGGTGAGCTTGCAGGACTTCCAGCAGCCTCTGAGCCAGGTGAGCAGGCCTCTCTGTGCACACACAAGATGCGTTGATTTCTTTTATTCTAACATGTCTGCCAGCGGCCAAGTGTGTTACTGCATCTGCTTTGAGTTAATTTGCAAAGTATTCAGCGGGACATTTAGCACGTTTAGCGTTTAGAGTTTTTTTTTTTTTTTTTGTTAACCAACACTAATAAACAGGCGTTGCATCCGTACACAACACACAGGGAATAACCGAACATGTGCAGTATATTCAACAAATAAATTAAAAAAATTAAAATTAAAACAATACAGTAACAAAACAAGTACAAAAAGGAAAAAAAGTCTTGCATATTTTACTGTATTTTGCCATCTATTCACTATACATGATAGAGTTGATGGTTAAGATAAGAAGCATTTACACTTTTACACAGCCTTCCAGTGGTCACAATGCAAAACTACAGCCTTCTGTTAGAGTTTTATTTTGAAAGTACCAACCGGAAGTGTTGTAGTTTCTCACTGCGACCACTAGAGAGAATAAACACTTTAATCTTATTTCTCAGAGACTTTTTTTATTAATAAAATTAATGATGAGGTCAAACAAAACGGAAACTCAAACTGATTAATCAGATTCTATTAATCAATGCCTTCAACTTCCGTCTGTCATGTGACCTTTTTTTTTTCTGTAGCTTTTCTCAGTTTTTAACAAACATATTCATTAATTCTACAAAGAGGAATTTCAGATGTTTAACAGTCAGAGATAAATAGTTTTTCGAGCACAAACACTTTTCACTTCATTTATATTTGGAATCACGTGTTTACTGCCCCCAGTGGCCACGGAGAGAAACTGCAACACAGGAGAAGTACTTCCGCTAAATACCTTCAAAATAAAACCTTTGAAATAGAATATTAAAGGAATATTCTTAACTTTTCTCTAGTCATGATTGTCACAGCAAAATACAACACACTGCCTCATAGATCAACTAATATTGTTAATTTGTTAATTTATCTGCATTGACCTGTGATCTATTGATATACAACATATAAATATGTAGTTGCGTTGTTTTATTATTTGCATTAACTGAGAAGTTACAGATTTTTTTATTGAATCTAGGCCATTCATTTAATGTAAAATACAATACAGGCAATATATGGTATTACTCAGCACAATGAAAAATATTTATTAAATTACCAATTCCATATGTATCATTTGTATTTGTCTACAATTTACAGAACACTTGACTTGCATATAGACATTGTATATTGGTCATTGTTGCTTTTTGTATATATATATATGCACCTAGTTTTCACCTACTTGTATGTACATAATACTCCTACGTTTTTAGGAATCCTTTTTTCAGCTTTGTTGTCCGTGGTTTTTAGCTGTAGTTCTATTCCTGTCTTCCTGTAAACTGTTCTGTGGAAGTACTCTGAGCAACTTGAGTCAGATTTCATGTATTCACATACTTGGCCAATACAGCAGATTCTGATTCAGGGTAGGGTACAAATAAGAATCTTATGTATGTACAGTATATTTAGAATTTATTTTTGAAAAAGCAAACAATGAAATACATTACCACACAAGGAAAATATTACCACAAAGTATATACTTTATTTCAGGCCAATTTCAAAGTATCATATGAAGCAAGATATAATGTAACAGAATTTATTTTTCTAAAACACATGCACATATCTATCAAAAAACAGATCATTACTGAATATAAATTCATTTCATGTGCATTTAGAAAACTCTAAATACAAAATCCTTTAACTTGTGTGATTAGTTCTACTGCTACAATGACAGTCAACAGCTAATATGCTCTGACAATTACACACTAAGTAAGCATATAATCAGGTTTGTGTGAAAAATGCGTCATTGCATCAAAATGAAAACTCTGTAGCCGTGCAATACAAGCACTGTAGTGTACCACTCATTTTAGTTGCATTGTTCTCACCAACACTGTTTATCCATCTTAAATCCATCAACACATGATTTAATGATCAATAAAATCAAAACTAAAGAGGTTTCTCACACAGAATAAAAAAATTGTTCATGTTCTCCGATCTAAAAAACAAAACATTGTTCCATCAAGTTAATGCTACCAATTAAATATTGGTTGGCAACAGAATCAGTGTGACATCCTGCAAGTCCTCAACCAAGGGCATGCACGGCCGGCTGATTATTCAAAGGTTACTGCAGTAATGCAAAGATGTAGTCATGCTGTAAACATCAAAATAATGGGATTATGAGAGAGTTGTCAGTTTGTTGTCTTCACTGTGGCTGTAGCAGTTTCTTACTCAGAGAATGTAAACATTTGAGCGCTTTTAGAAGAATCACTTGCTTCTCTGTTCTGAAACCTCATCCGTAAATCTCAGGGTTAGTCACTCAAAACAACCATCTTGTCTAAAAAAAAAAAAAAAAAAAAAAAAAAATTTTAAATCTCTCCGCTAGACCTATTCAGACGTGTCCATTAACACTTAAAACCTACATCATTTCTTATTAGCTTATACAGTGTGTTCATACAGAGACTGATTTACAATTGATACCGTTTCTGGACTCTGTGAAAATGGAAGCAAAAATAAGTGTTAGCGTCATTACAAAAACATCTTTGGAATCCGCCACAACAATTCCTGACTGAGATAATAAACTGATTGTTTCTTGATTATTTAACAATAAATTCAACAATCCGCGTAACTCACCGCCGTCAGTCAAACCCTGGCCTTCTACGCTACCCCTCGACATGACTCTTAAACCTGCTTAAACTTGTCCTAGCTGTAGTCTATAAACGCCACATTTCAACACACAGCACAACGTCGAGCGGAGGGTTCAGCTCCCTCCTTAGGAAGACACTTTCAAACTTTGTAACTCTTGTATACTGTACTTTGTCACAAGGTTTAATTGATCAAAGAGCTATAGTTTCTGTTTAGCCAAGAGATCTGCCTTTTTTGGTTAATGGTTAGGAAAGATAGTAAAAGCTGCATGTGATCAACAAATAAACAATAACACGTGTGTGTGTGTGTGTGTGTGTGTGTGTGTGTGTGTGTGTGTGTGGTAAATCAGAAAAGAATCAGCTAAATGGTAAAAAAAAAAAAAAAAGGTAGCCAAAACTGAATCAATCTCTGTCTTGGCAGACTCCATCTTGGTGAAGTGACTTGCTGTGATAACAGTCGACCCTGTTAAAAATGCAATAATTCATCTATGGAAGAAATTAGAAACAAGCAAAATGCCATTTGATCTAAGCTATCATACATATGTAGTAACCTAAAAATAAAAGAATACTAAAAACATAAAACAAAGAATGAATCATGAATTAGGCTTGGATAAGACTGATACAAAGAAAGCGAGGATTTAAAAAAAAAAAATCCCTAAATCCCCTCGTTTTATAAAACAAATACAAATTTGATTATTGAACATTAGATAGTGGAAATTGTGGCTGATGTAAATGAATACAGCCTAATGCTTCTTGCTGCATTACAGAAACTTAGTAATTGTTCATGTTGCTCGCGTCTCAAAAAAATATAACTGAAGGCACTTGATCTATCAAAGGTTTAACTTAGACTTGCTGGCACAGCCAAGCAGCAATGTAGTCGGTCCCCGGGCTCCAACCCCCCCACCCCCCCCAGCAAAGCCAACATGTCCAAACTGGGCCTCACATTACCTTTACTCCAAATCAGTATTGTTCTTGAAGCTTCAAATACATCATTTTTGGTTTCTCAGGCTCGTTGAAAACAAACAAACAGAAAAAAGAATCAAAACTTACACAGCCAAATATAAAGCTACTTAAGCTAGATGCAATAGTCCCAAATACAGTTAAGTAGTGCTGCTCCACGCTATACTGCAAGAAAAAGAGGCACCAGAGACTCCAGGCGATAACTGATGATGGCAGTCCTTGCAGAAGAGTACATGCACCCGCCCAGCTCAGCTATGAGGGGAGACCAGGGGAAGGAGCGACCTCTGCTCTAGGTAAAGATGCCCTAGATTCACTGACAGACCTGTGAAAGATTTGGGGACCCTTGCGTAATTGTCTGTTCATGGGCCAGCCTTGAAGACACAGACAAAATAAAGAGATAACACACCAGTGAAAAGAACAGAACAATACTGCCTCAAGAGGTTGGCCTTACACGCCGAGACAGAGGTCCAGAGACGCTCGCTGAAATGTCTTGTAAAAGCATCTATGAATCCTTCACAGATTAGAGCAGGCAGCAGTTCAGAGTGTAGGGAGAGGAGTGAGGAGCGCCCTGCTCGGATCTTCTATAACCATGTGAGGAAGCTCTCCTTGTCGAGCTTGGTAGCTGCCAGCACAGACTCCATGTCGTTGAGGATGTCGGAGCTCAGGGCCTCCTGCAGACTGGGCATCAGCTCTTCGCCCTCCACCGCCATGCTCTCACCCTCTAGGGTGCCCAGGTCCACGTCTGTTCCCGGGATGGCGTCCAGGTAGTCGGGGAAACGACTGGGCTGTGTTACCATGGAGGGTGGAAGAGGGTCTCCTAGTGAACAGGAAAGATACAATACAATTACTCGACTAAGCAAGCTAGAGAACATTATGAAGATCTATTTGTCTCTGTGCATTAAAGTAAAGCTCATAGCTGGACCAAATTCATGAAAACGCAGCCAAGCAGAGAAATCAGTCACAATACAGAGACCCCACTGTCTGACAAGTGATCACATTCATTGTGTTTGCAGCCTCACCTGTGTCCATCTCATCCACACTGTTGAGGAAGTCATCTGGAGTGCGAGGGACGCTGTAGCTGCTCATACTCAAGCCGCTGTCTGTGCTCTCATCCCTGGAGTGGTAGGTCCCGCTGAAGATACGAAAACAAAGAAATCTGGGTTATAAACTCTGCACAATCGCTAATAAACATGATTTCCATCAGACTGAAGGAAATAAAAAGCTTTTTGTCTCAGCAGAGTTTTTGGATGACCTTAATGACCTTCACTTAACTCTACTTTGAAACGGAACTGCGTGAATCTAATTAACCGACCCAACAAAGCAAACACACTCTTATTAAAAGCACACAGACTGAAAAGTAACAGTGTGGCCTTAATTCCCTCAGGAACCTTCTGCATACATCCACGTTTCAACAGTAATATCTATTTGAATGACTATGGTGGCTAATCCACGGTGACACCGCTGAAACCCAGCTTCACTTTTTCACCCTCTATTGTAGACTACAGGAAAAAGAGCAACGATGAATGGGGCAATAGAGAGACAAAGAGGCAGAGAGAAGACATTTGACAAGCCTATACTAATTAGCAGAGGAAAAATATGTAGGCAGAGTATGGCAGAGGCAGGATGAATGAGGCCATTGTAAGAGCAGGGGAGTGGAGGCAACAGGGGGAGGAGGGGAGATTAGGTTGGCCTGTCTACTAACTGGACCACATGTTCTCATGGCCTGCTTGCTATTCAGCTCTTTCCTCACTTCGTCCGCTCACAGAAGAACTAGAGCTGGAGCTGCTAGGATTTATTTCCCAGAATGCCATGGAGCAGTATTCACAGATAGTTTAAAAACAAACAACCTCCTGTCTCTTCCTAATCTGAGCTGTTTTCAGACCGAGATTCAGTCCTTCGGGTTTTGTCTCTTTACTACTCAAGTTGTGGAAGTTGTCCATCTCCACTGTGAATGAAGTGTAGATTTATTCATTCTTTCACAGGTTACACCACCATTTAGGTTGTGGTTGCCTTCAATGCAGCAGTTGTACACCAGAGGTCATCATAGTGCAGTTAACGCCGGCACAGACCTGCTGGTCTGTATGAGTCATGACCATGTGAAGAGGGTTAAGCCCAGAGACTGTCCTTCTGTTTTTACTACTTGTGTAACTCAGGGAGCTCTCACCAGAGCTCAGACTCAAACAGCCGAGCACACAGATTCCCTCAAACAGGACACATTAAGTCTGACGTCAATCAGTGCACCTCAGCTGTGACTGTAGCGTACTAGGGGAACATTTCCTCTGTTTGCTCTACGGAGGACACGCCTCGCTTCTGTACGAAACCGACCTGTTGAGGAATGGGTCAGAGCTGTTGGCAGTCATGGTCCGGGCGTCTTGGGCCATAGGGGAAGACACAGGGTTCGTGCTGCCATCTTGATCCATACTGGTAGGCAGCTGATTCCTCAGAGCGAGCTCCTGTGGACGATAAAACACAAAACCCATGAGCAACACAATCAACCCCACCCCTAACCTCAGAAGCTAATTATACACAGTTACAGCTTCATGAAAACCTGCCAGAACTGCCTTATACCCCTGCTGCTCTGCTGTCACTGCATAAAATGTTAAATTGAGCACTTACACACAGACTGCCAACATGGTGCTCTCCATTTCTCCCCATACACAGTGTCAGATTACATGAGGCCGACAACAGTTGGAGACAATTGTTTTCTACACATGCTGTATCAGATAAGGCTACGGATATGAAGTCATGTTGTTCTCTCTCACCTCCTTCCCTCCAAGTCCTTGAAGGGGAAGGTGAAATGACTTGACCGGTGTCACCGTTCTGAGATCTCATTAAACTTTTACAGGGTCATAGACGACAACAGGGAGGCAGCCAATGGGATGTGACTTTTTTAGTAAGGATTTAAAATTGCTGCTAGACACCCTAAGTGGTTGGTAGGAAATTTTATTGGTTGTGGTTGAGGAGAAATGGACACAATGTTCTTAGGAAAAAAGTTGAATAAAAAGCCCTAATTGACCCTTTGTAAAGTAATAAGATGTTTGTTTCCTTTTGTTTTTATTTCAGATGTCCTGCCAGCAGTGCTGAAGGTGTGTTTCCTTCTTGAACCACGACATTTATCCCAGAATCACTTGCACACAAGTAAACAATCTGGTTTTGATTAAGAGGGATTATGAGGGCTGTGTACTGAAAACAACCTTTACGGTTTTATTGCTTCTCTTTTTGTGCATGACTGAGCAGCGTCAGCACTCGACTGCAACCAGCAAGTCGCATATATCGCCACCCGTTCTTCATCATACTTCTGTCATGGGGAATAAATCTGGGTGTGGCAAGTACTGCCCCAAAATTGAACTCCCTACACAAGCACATAGCCTTAACAATTGCACAATTTCCTACTATAAATCATGCTTTACTATATTTGCAAACAAAGTATGGCCTCTGTTTTCCAAACATCTTGTATCCGAAAAGTTACAGGAATTTGGGGTTTATGGAATCCAGTCAATTGCCTGATAAAAGGCGCTCTTCAAATGTCTACAGTCTGGTCTGCAATCCCGTCTCCACATTTTATTTTCCATTGATCTCTTTGTTTGAATGGCAAGTGTGGACGTCTGAGGTTTGGACAGCTGAGCTGCTCATGCATCATCTTTATAACTAATGTTTTCCTTGCATAATTAATTCTGTATCTATCACTACATGCTCACACACACACACACACCAGGAAGACAGGACATAGAAGATGCACGCACTGACATAACCTGGTTACTCCAAAACCTTTTGTTTACATGCATGAAGACCTGCAAAAAGCAAGTTAAAACCAGTTCAAAGCTTTGACATGGCTAATAAATCTATATGTGCTAACCAGGTTTCTCATAATGCCATACCCTGTTATGGAAACCACATTTCTCCCTCACATTAGGTTTCAGAAAGTTGACAACATGCAGAGTACTTAAGCACACAGTGCATATCCTTTGAGGACTTTCAGTAAGGACAGTCCAAATATAATCTTCCCCCTCTACAGTCTGGTGCATGTAGACGCTCAGGTCACTTCCTACACTGTGAACTTTAAACAACCCATGTGAATAGCATGGCAAACAAAGTCGCCAGCAACCTCATTCATAATCATAAAGGTCTGTTTCTGGTGTTATGACACAGCCTTGAGTAAACTACTGGACTTGGCTACACCACCCTGCGTAGGCGGCACAGTGACACATCGCCGTTGGGAAGTGGTAAAATTACCACCTATGACTCACGAGACTTCATTGCAGGGTGGTGGAACAATAAAGAGAGATCACAGGGGCTTAAGATCTACCACTATACACATGAATGATGACTCATATTTAAAACACCTATTCAAGGTGTACATTACATTGAAAAAACAAACATTTTGCAGATACCCACATTCAACTAGTGAGCAGTTAGGGGTCCAGTGTCTCGCTAGTAAACTCATGGACACATACTGAATTGACCTTGTGACCTCTATGATACAAGTTAGTTGTTCCTCCATTAGACCACAGTACTTCCCAAAAAGCCTTTGAATAATTTCTGAAATGCTGAAACTGATTCCTGACCTGTGGTCTCTGCCGAAGCAGCTCCTGTTGCTTCAGTCGCAGTCTTTCCTTCTCGATCTGCTGCAGTCTCATCTGATTGTTGCCTCCCATGACTCCGCTGTGGGTGCTGGGAGGCAGCGGCCCTCCCTGCTTCACTGGAGCACTCTGGGTGATCCGCTGCTGGTTCAGGGCTGCAAAAGAGACGAAAAAGGAGTTCAAATATGTCGCTACTGTCGGTATAATATGTAGGGTTCATTTAAAACATTGCATACTCAGACTCTAAATGGAAAATTTAAACTTTATAGAAATGGTCTGTGACGAGGATCTTGAACAGGTGATTCCAGCTTGTCTGAGCACAGCAGCTGCTACTGCCGTACATACAAGACAGTTTTGCATTTTAGTTTTTTTTTGGGGAAAAGTTCAAACCCAACAGTAAAATGTCTTTTGGAAAAATAGCCAAAATCTTCTGGGTCTCAAGAGGGATGGGACACCTTCGTCTTTGGCATCCCCATTCTGTATTTGGGCTAATAAGATACGTGCAACTCTAACAATGACAATTTTTAATACTAGGTGTAAAAATAATACATACAGGATCTCCAGCAGACTATAAATACACCAACACCTCTGCAACTATACCTTTTAATGCTTTGCTGTATTTAAACGCTGTATAACAAGACTGACAACTTGAGCGTTTTTTTTTTTTGTTGAACTTGTGAAAGAGTGGAGCCAGTGCAGCAGGTTGTGTAGGACAAGGGAAGTCCCAACACAAGTTTTCTGCCTAGTATCTGAAACAACCACTATTCCTGTAAGACCTGATCCCCCTCCTACTCACTGACTAAAACAGGCTTTGTTAGTTGTGTGTTGTACATTGCATCAGTTATGACTTATCCTTTCATTGTGAGTTTTGTTTCCTTCTAAACAACTCCCAGATTATCCCACAAGACTGGCTGCCTCCTTAGCCTGGCCTGATGAGTCCACTTCAGCTGATTTAATGAATGCAATATGAGCACAGTGTGCAAATGTAAAAAAATATCTGCATCAGGTTCTGTAAACACTGTCCTTATTAACTACTTTACTTAAATTTCAAAGTTCTGTTACCCAACATGTATGTGTATTGAAAACCCAGCTGTTCCCCAGTGAAATCTTTGTTTTTCTTTACTCTAGCGAGGGTGGGTCTAATAAACATGAGTGTAAAGCAGCACGACAATCTACACATGCAAAGTAGGTCACACGTTTTATCACTGTAGTAGAGAAAGAGACGCAAATGTGCTTGACCACAAGGGGTGTAACAGTAATGGAACCAATGAGGAGTGCTGTTTGCTTATGCGGCTGAAGCACCAAGCAAAACAAAGCCTTGACAGGGGCACAATTTTCATGCAGGGCTGCCTCTCTCTGTGCTGTCCTGCCCGCCCCGGCACCTTTCTCATCACCATTCAATCACTGTCTGTTTACACTATCTCAGGAGCTGAATGAACCGTGGCTCAGGGCTCTCCCTGGGAAGCTCTGGTAGCTCCGCCCTGCCCTGCCTTCCGTCTCTCTCTCCCCTCCCCCCCCCCCCCCCTCCTCCCTCCCTGTCCACGCTGCCTCCCCCAGCAACCCCACCCCAGCACATACACACGCACACAAACAGAGTCACGGAGCCGCCGCCTCTTCTCTCCCACACACACACATCAACCGAAGCCATGGGAGAGTGTGTTACTTCTTTCTGTTTCTTATCTTTGGCAGATACTGAGGCCTTTTGTGGCTGGATCACTCCACCATCAGGGCACCATCAGCTGTTCTCAAGGCAGAGGTGCTGTACATGGGCCATGTCAGCAGCTGTAGATGTGTTAAGGCCAGAGCTTTAAAGTGGATCACGTATTAAAAAGTGGGGGGAGGCATATGAAGAAAGATTCACTGATATACCATTATTCCGGTTTCAAATTTTTTGTAGTTTTGACCATCATTGATAACAATGATAACATTGTACCCATGTATGTGTCAACATCACTAACAGGAAGCAAGAAAAGGACAAGATAGTGAAGACTTGTCCATTGTAAACGTCCATCAAGTTTACAGACAGACTTGTCTTGTTTAACTACTTTCTTGCCACAATTTGATTCATTGATGAACGCCATGTTCCCAGGTGTACGAGTACAATGTTATCATGGTGGATAGAAATGATGGCCAAAACTATGTAAATAACACCCACGTTGAAATTCTTTAAAAGCTGTGAGTTCTGAAGAAGAGTATGCATTAAAAAGTGAGGGGGGGGCATAAGGAATGAGATCCACCGATACACAAGACTGTATGTCTTACAGCTGAGTTTCTACTGAACCACCAAGTCAAGGACTTCCTCGCAGACCAAACAGCGAACCGATGTTACTGGAGGAACTATGCACAAACAATGAGCATATCGAAGCAGGGAATTACATCTGTGTGTGAGATAGGAGCGAAGGACAGGTTCAGTTCGGGGCCAGAGTGATAGCATAAAAAAAAAAAAGGAGGCCAGTCCAGGCTGAGAAGACTGTGTGTGTGTGTGTGTGTGTTTGTTTTTGGAGGTGGTTGAAGTCAGCAGCACATACGGGCGGTGATAGCTGGTGGGCCCGGCAGATAAGAGACAAGTTAATGCCGTCTGCCTTTTGTCTTCTTCACGCACCCCTGCAACACAACGAGCCAGCAACACAAGCCCTTATCAGGCGATCACACTGGCAGCCATATTACACCACAAGATCACCTGGGGCAGGTAGGGTTGAGGGCGTGCCAGCTGTGGGAAGTTCTATATGTGACCAGGGCACAGCACCTTTGAAGGCTTTGTAAATATTTGTCGGCTGTCGATTTAACAAGTTTAAGAAAAGGCCCCTTGGGAAGGTGCTGTGTTTCCAGCATCGAGATAAGCAAAGTGGAGAAACAGTCTGGATGTGATACAAACACTGTTTTATCGTCCTGTACAATTGTAAGATCTAGCCAGTAAAGCCAGCCTGTGTGGACCTGGCTCTGCATGGCAAGGAGATGGAAAAAAAAAACTGAGTCAGTCATGAAATATCAATAGTGTAGCGCAGCCTATCAGGTGAATATTTTAATAGATTTATCTGTTCAATTAAAAGTAGAGATTTTATTCATAAAATGAAAATGTATTGATGAAACTTCACCTGGAAGGTGTCCCCGTCAATGGGTCAATACAGGCTTCTTCAGAGGAAATACTTCTAATAACAGTTGTTCAAAGCAAGGTCAGTGGGTCATACCACTGCAAAGTAAACATTACACTGTTTTTGAAATAACAAGTTGCTGTTTAGTTTTCCCCTAATGGATTGGGTGCAGAAATCTCAGATTTTGAAATCTCAGAAGTAGATAAACACAATATCAGCAGATAAAACCAACACTGTCCACATAAATAGATACCCTCTAGGGGTAAGTGGGAAAATATGAAGTGACCCTTTAAACTGGCACACTGCTGAATCATAACACTATGACTATTTCATGCAGGTGACATCATAAAAAAAAAAAACTGTGCCAACATTGCTGTCAGAGTGTTAACCAGAAGAGGCAGAGAAACATCACATGACAGATAATGTAGCAGTGAGTTTGGTAAACAGCTTTACATTAAAGCTTCAGAGCAAAACATTAAACTCCCAGAGGAAATCTGTCTTTTTGTGCACTCAGATATCCTCCTAGTATGTTTTTTTCTCGCTGTTCATCCAGAGTAGTACGTAGAGAAAAAAACAAATCCACATAGGCCAGCCCCCTTTTGAACTCAGCCACAGTGCACTCATGGCTTGTTCGCTGTTCACCACCTCTTTGGATCTTAAAGAGCATGCATGCTTATCCCGTCGGCATTTTCCCTCTGTTCCTCCGTTTTTCTTTCTTTCCCCTTTCGCCTTGCCTCTCCCTGCCCCCCACCTCCCCTCTCACATTGGAGTTCTTTGACTGAAAAGGTCTGGAACAGATTAAGAGTTGGACCACAGAATAAAGAGGCCTGGCAGAGATTCAAGTCTGTCTGGAGCTACAGCAGAATGGGGCTGTGCCTGCACCGGGCCTCACGCAGGGGAAAGCCAGCCGGCAACAACCCTCAGTTAAAGGCGCTCTGCTGCTTTTCTTCTCAGAGCTCAAATTAGCCTCCATTATCAAAGCAGCTGGCTTATGATTGGAGACCTACATAGCAGCAGTGTGGAGATTTCTGAGGCAGAGGAGCACATTTCTATGCACAAATGTTTAAATGTATCATTAAAAACTAACTACAAAGAATGAAATTAAGCTTTCCTTCAATTTCACACAAATATTAAGTAATTTAAAGTGCATAGAATGTATCAATCTTTATAAAATATAATAGATATGGCATGAATAACAGAATAAACATACAAGTATAAATGTGAGGCTTTAGAATTATTAAGTACAGAAAATATTTTATCTGAATCAAAACAAAATTATGTTTGATGGCACATCATGAGTTAACATGGTCTCTTTCTCCCTCTCACTCGCACTCAGGGGCCCAGCAGCCTTGTGTGTTCAAGACTTATAAATCTTCAAAGGAGGTTCGCCGATCAGAGCCGCCATCTCTACCCAGCTGCCCCACTCCCCTTACAACTCTGTTTTGAACCTTCCTGCCTGCCTTCGGAGTGGGACGCACAATTGCTTACAGACAAACTGCCCTTTAAGTGCTCAGGCTCGATAAAAAGTAACACTAAAATTTAACAGGATAACAGCCTGCATGCTGATTCACACATGTTGCCTTTGTGAACCAGGGCGAGCTTCCCCGGTGAATGCTGCTGTAATGAAGGGATGGCACCTGAAGCGTAAATGAGTCAGAGTGACACAAGCAGGGACCTTCATCTCTGGAAGACTTCCAGGCACATGAGGATTAGCTCATTCCCATGGCCACAGAGAAATCTCAACACATGTACCTGGTCCTGTCACTAATTCACCAACCCCTGGCCACCACACACTGAAAGCCAACTGTCAAACTTTAGCCTGGCCTGGGGGATTAATGGCCAACTCAGCTGTTGCTCCAACACTAAAATGGCTGACAAAAGGTTAGGTGCGGATTATGAGGGTGGGGGTTTGGTGAAATCTGTTTTCAACAACCGACGGTATGACTACTCACTCCAAAACAATGTAGTGGGGAAAAATAATTATGAATCATACAGGACTGAATTCACCATTACAATGACAGTGATACATCTTTTACGGATTAGCCACGGCTTTCTACCGGAGACAGTAAGTCGCTGTCACAAAAAATCGAATGTCGAAGCAATCATGGTATAACTAAAATAATTTTAAATATAAAAAAATAAATATTAATATAACTTTAAGCAGCTACAATGACTAATATACTGAAAATACTACCATAATTTAATAAAAGGAACATACGTTTTACTTTAAATCAAGAAATTTAAACAAATCCCTGTCTATAGAAAACTCACCAAAGCGTGGGTCAAGTCGTGGGTCAAGCCAAGATGTGGTCTTGTTCTTGTGGTTGATGTAGTAAATTTCTCCCTCTGATGTAATAGCTTGTTCCCAGCCATCAGGGAGAGGACCTGAGGCATGACAGGCAAAAGTAATGTTGGAGAGATGCTGGCGGTATCACCATATAGCAACATTATGTAACTATGATACATAATTACAGCATATTTTAGCTACAGACAGTCTTTAAGTTAGAAAAGCAGCAAAATCCGATGTATATCCTAATGTGCACGTGCTAGGACCAAATCAACAGACTACATGGGAAAGATATCAGACAAATAGCAGCACATTATTTTTCATCTTTGAGAATGTAATAAGTCTTTTGTCATCCGTCACTGAAAACAAACAAGCCTGTTTGTGTTTAGATTTACTTATAGGTTGCCAGACGAACGGTGATGATTTGAGAATTCAGAGATACTTTATCTGTAACCTCTGTAATCTGTGAGTCACAGAGCTCCCAAACATGTCAGACAGGACCGGTCACGTTCTACCCCAGTCTTACCTCACCTGGGGCAAATTCCAACTGCATGGACAGAATTGAGGTACACAGAGTCTTAGTGACATGTAAGAACTAGACTAGACTGCTCCTGACTTCTACTGTATGTTGTACAAAAGTAAGAAAAATGCCCAGAAAATAACCTCAGGGAAATGTAATTGAGTTTAACGCTGAAATACCCAGAATATGATGAAAAATGATCTGTAATACATGCAATGTGCTGCTTCTATTCACTTAATGTAACAAAGTACAAATATACACACCACTGGCTGGGGTCATAAGGTTCTGTTGCTGGACTGGCACAGAACTGGCGGGGGCAGCCTGGTTCATCTGGAGCAGAGCCTTGCGAGGATCCTGCCAAGTGGTGGTCTGATCGATGTGGCTGTAAGGAGACAAGATAGCCAAAAATAAGTCTAAAGATTTACTATCAACGTGTTTCTACCGGTACTCAGTAAGTTCAAAGCAGGGGCCAAATCAGTGCAAAAGCAGGTCCCATGCAGGAACTGATGATTCAGAGCAGTTTCAATAAGCTCTTGGATGAAAAGACTGAATCTAACTCCTGCTTTCTGTAAACGATGACTGTTACAGGAAGCCAGACTCAGTCGTGTTTGTCTGGACCCAGTATGAACCCACCATTCAATATAGATCCACACAAGGCTTTCATTCTTATAGTGGACTGGACTGGGATATTTTTCTAATCGTATGTCATCAGAATGGAGAAACTGCACATTTTCTTTTTTTATTAATATAAAGTTATAATTAATTAAGACAAAACCAAACAGAAGACACCTAAAATAAATCAAGTCAAACGTCTATTATCTGTCAAAGGTAAGCTGAACACTTCTTCTTGAAAATGTCTATTATTGGTTTCAAAACAACTATTGTAACGTCAAACAATGTTGGTCCATCTATTTTATGGCTCGTCTTTGCCGGGGACAGGAGTGGGGACTGGGGGAGGGGGCATTGTGTTGCATTCTGTGAAGGCATTGATAATTAGTGCTTTGTTGGTACTTGTTGCTTGATTAAGATGGAAAGCTAATACAGGAAGCCCTCCTCTCCCGAGCAGGACCCTCTCTATTGAGGGAGGGTCAGTCCCAGGGCTCAACGCAGGGGGTCCTTTTTCCTGGAAGTGGCTCGGACACTGTGGAGTGTCAGGGGCTTTAACAATCTGGCGCCACATTTACAAAGCTTTCACCTGCTTGACAAAGGCACAGACTGAGCTACGACCTAAAACCCCACTATTCACTTGTTTTTTTGTTTTGTTTTTTGAAACATCCCATTTAAGGGACCCCCCTCACCTCAAACAAATAGGCCCCAAACTCCAGTAGCTTGTTTATGCAACACCACAAGCCGTTTATATTGTAGCAGAGGCTGAATTATTTCAATACGCATGACAAAAGTAAAGAGTTTCTTCATAATGCAATTAAATATTACCCTCGGCAATCTATCAATTGTACCCTGCAATAATCATGTTCTGGATTTGTTCTTCCACCAACCACGATCCTTTACAACTCGCTGCTAATTTGATCCCAAAGCGCCATTAGCCCAGATTTTGGAACAGCTGGGCGAAGTGAGAGATTCAGAGAGTTTCTCTTGGCCTCTGTGGTAATCCCAGCCTGCCTGTCTGCTCTCTATCCCAGGCCAGAGAGCGAGAGGGCCTGACTCAGCACTCCTCCCCCTCACACAATGCAACCCGTTTTGAAGCCCCCTCTTGTTTATGCTTTACTGATCAAAGGAGCTGCCAAATCCCCTACCAAACCCTCCCCCCAGCCCTCACACATACACACACACACACACACACACACATACACACAAACACCACAAACCAAGCAAAATAGCTGGAACTGCTCAGATTGGAGGGGCCCCTTGAGAAAGAGGGGTCACAGGGAGCGGGGTGAGACAACTACAGAAAGAAAAAAAAAAAAAAGGAGTGAAAGAGGAAAAAAACATCCACGGAAGCAATCCCTCTGAATTCTATTGGCTGCCTGAGTTGCTGTGGTCCTGTTACACTCGGAGCGCCCGCCCTGCCCCCTTCGCTGCCTCCTTCCCACTCTGGAAACTATGACATTTATTATAGAGGGGAGGGGAGAACAGGGGAGGAGACGGGGAGAGGAGCACTGGGATAAGGGAAGGGGGGGGGGGGCTTATCGTAAATGAGAGGCCTGCACATCCTGGTACACCAATGCTGAACAGAAATGCTACAAGTGGAAAACACTGATGGAAATATACAAAATCAAAGCCTCCAAGATCTCTGATTATAAAATTCTTCTCCGTCCCCCCCCCCCCCCCCCCCTCAACTTGTGCGTCTCCTAGCACAGATGAAAGTACAAATATTGAATTTTCGATCAAACCCTAGCTTGGGAGGCTAACTTTTGTTGCTCAAATCAATCAAATCCGATGTAAACAAAGCTTCAGTTTAGAGATTAGAATCAAAAAGGCCGGTGATAAAATCCACACGAGCGCTTCCAAGTCAGCACTGTATTCAAAGAGTCTGAATGTGGGAACTCTGAACTGGTAAATGAGTTACTAAGAGCCAGTAATTCATCACCAGGTTTTAAAACTAAAAGATAATTCATTCACTCAACCTGCCCCGAACCCTATATGGCCAGGGCCATACACCGCTTCCTGTAGGCGAAACATAAAACAAAACAATGTCATGGCAACTGTTGGGACGGCTGGAGGCCACCAGTTGCTGTTAGGAATTGCTGATGATCTGCAACCTCCACGGTCACAACTGCTCGGTGTTGTCTTTACATGTCTCTGACACCACAGCGAGCTCAGCAGGACGGCCACCACACCCTCCCCCAACCATCCCCAGGGCAGGGCAGGGGACACATAGCAAACTGGTTGTGGGTCAGGCCTCGTCCACACTAATGCAGTTCCATGAAACACTGAGCATGATGCAAACAATGTTCATGTTTAGGGGTTTTCCAACCACACTGCTGTTTCTTGATAAGTTCTTTAAAAGACTTGTTGTCAAAACTGACAGAAAAATAAAAGATGGCGCTTCACGTAAAACTGTCTTGAGTGTTTGTGAACTGTGGTTTTGGTCAGCTTCACTTCATGTTGGTTACATACTGAGCACACGGATGGAGAATCATAAGTGGATTATACTGCAGGAGTGGTTACGTTACCCCTGCCATTAAAACTGCACAGAAAACTGAAATGAATTCAAACTAACCAGTATCTTCATGAAGGAGTAAACTACAAACTTGCACAGCGACCCTTCAAGCCTAGAGAGATGAGACAGCAGCTTTATACCAGTTCTGTCAAGTGGTTGTTCACCAGGCAGGAATTTTCAGAGCGTTTCCAAATGAAGAATAATGTTTTTGGTGTTTCAACATGCTACTGTGGCCAGAACAGTGGAAAAAAAAAACATTATTGTGGACATTGCCTCAATCCTCAATTTTCGCTATTCTGTTGGGAACCACCAGTGACAAAATATCACCCATCATTAGCTTCTACAGGGGACACTGGCTGTAAGTGGCCAGGTTCTGCAGCAAAGGAGAGCAGTGTGGTTCAAACATGACCCGTTATCAAGTCGGTTGCCTGTAGTGAGGTGCTTTACTTGCTAATTTTTACTCAAGCTGTCATCATGGTCGACTGCGGCTTGCGGAGCACAGAGTAGGACTCTTGATCCACCCAGGCACTTGACATCCTCTTGACTGATGGCCCAATTATCAAGGTGGCGTTTATTGTGCCAGCGTTATTTATAATGTGTCTCGCTGAGGACGAAGGAGGGGAACCTTTCGCATAAAGGCTAAACTTGACTTTGCTTAAATGATTTGCCATTCAACTTTTCTGTTCAGTGCCGATCACATGGAAGCTGGTCCCCCCCATCGGCTTGCGTTTTCCTTTTAGAAACTTTATAGAACTTCTCAGTAGTTACATTTGTATGTGAAAGACTGAAGTTGAATCCATTAAAACTTTTGCAACAGTCACAAAGAGCAACTTAGCTGAGGTTCAACATCCTTAAAGAGATCTGAGTGAAGAGATGTCTGAATGCTGCAGTTGTTGTTTCACAGACCTCATCTGATTACAGCAGTATGACAAACTTCCTAACACACAGATTGGCTGTTTACACCCATGAAAACTGTGGCGTTTACATCTGGCTTTGAGGAGAATGTTCTATCCAAAAATAAGTCAGCTCTGTGGTTTAAATGTCTCTGAATAAGCTCTTCTACCTGCCAAAACAGCAGATCAAAGCTAGATTTGAGGAAAGATTGACTGTGTATTTCACTGAAATTCTCAGTCTTTAAAGCCAGATGTCAAAAAGCTGCATTTCACTGGTGCAAAAACAGGAGAGTGAAGCAATGGGGAGTGCAGCAATGATGAAACACGCCCCACAGCTGAGTTGTCAAATGTTAAAAATGGGATCCTCAGGCCACAGTGGCTCCACCCAGGGAGTATATGCTTGGAAGGTGGTTGAAGCCGATGACTAAAGAGCGCACTGAGGGAGGCCAGATGTAATCAGGCCTCTAAGATGAGGATGACCACCTCCACTCTGGTTGACTGGGGATGCCTGGCTGCCTCTCTATCAGCAGGACATCATCAAGAGAGATTATTGGGGCAACCTCTGTGACCCTATTGTGGCTTTAAGTTTCTCTTTGAAGGAGGGTTTGTATCATCATACTTCCTGACGAAGCAACTAATTCACAAAGTACCAGGACTGAGGGCAGCTCAGACTCAGTTTTACTGGTTTTTATTTTCAAAAGACTAATTCAAACGCCTAATTTATTCGAGGGCTGTTTTAAGGGAGTGCCATGTGAGGTTAATCAGTCAGTCCTCAAAGGTTTTTAATTTGTTTAGCAAAAACTGTGGTTAACTACGCTGACGGCACTACATCAGCACTGAATTTAAAACATTAGTAGACTGTCACACTTGTATTAATGGATAAATACATACTTATTGGATATATAGTGATAATGTAATGTATGCATGCAGCAACGGACAACATATGTACAAACGTTTCTTTATTTTGTTATTCAAGTGCTACTCAGTTCCCATGGAGGTGCTATGGTTTGAGTGGGTTTTGGGTACTCTAAACCCCACCTGAGAGGGTCCACTTCTCAGATACTACATCTCTGTGGAGATGCCCTCAGTGACAGTGTAGGCATTGATGTCTGGAACAGAGGTGTTACATCAAGACTTTGGTAAACACTAGCCTGACTTTCTCACAGTCCCATTTGTGTACTGAGCTGACAGGCCCCAGTTGAACAGGAAGGGCCTTGTCTGTGTGTGGTCAATAAACCAAAAGTTTGTCAAACACAAAGTTGCTCCAAATGAGGGCTTCACGCAGGCTCTCAGCCCAGTCTTCCCAGCACCATTTGTGAACGACCGAGTGGCCTCATAACAGCAGTTTGCGTACCTAGCACTTCAGGCTTTAAGCAGCTTTAAGGGTTGAAGCAAATTAGATAACAGTTGATACTGAAAATATTTAGGTATTATGTATGATGTTTACATAGGAAGCTGAGTGTGAGATCCATGTTAGCCAAGCTGTAAAACTAAAATCCATATCAGACAATGGACAGACAGTCAACACTGCTGTGATACAAGATGCTTACACCAAGTGTGGGTCAAATTTAAGAAGCAGGTCTGGTAACTGACAGCTTCATTTTACACAGCATTAACATTCATTAACAACTGGGCACTTGGACAGTATTAAATGTTCTATTTAACAACCATGACATTTGTGTGTCCTACAGTGGACTGTGGGATTTTGGTATTCAAATATGCTTCAGGCGTATATTTATGCATGAAAAAGGTCCATTTCAGTTATTTTACTTGTTCATTTCACAACAATATTGATAACCACATGGACATTCACAAGCAGGACCAGTATTGCAATGTTTAAAACAAATAAATAAATAAAAGACTCAAGACTCCATAGAAACATTTTTGAGATTTTAAACACAAGCTAAATATATGTATGGAGGTACAATCGTCTGCTGGAGAGCCAAACATAATCGCATTTGAAATTGCATACAATGAGAGCATAAGGTCCAAGTAAATACTTTGATCTTTCCTGCTCTAATAGGGGGTCTCTTTGACTTGTATTTAGTGCAACAGATGTTCAGGAAACCCCAGATAGTGTGCACTGAAGCTAGACTAGTTATCAGTCTGTTTAAAGTTTCTGGTTAACCAGAAGTGCAGCTTTGGAGTGTAAAACACACAAAACACAAAGTTAGTAATGACCTATAATACCGCATGAAAGGTATTTGTATTTTGATTGATAATTTGATCATTTACAAATCACTTAAGTTAAATTTGGAAAGACACAAGTCAGCCACCCTGGTTGTGGGAAACCAGGCTCATCAAAACAGTTTAAAAATCCAATTGAGCAAAGACAAAAGTGTCCATCAACACACAGCTCTACCTGCCCCTGAGGGCAGACAATGGCTACTCCCCCAAAGCTTTCCTCTGCTTAAGGCTGACTTCCCACGGACTAAAAGCTCATTCAAAGCTGCATTTAATAAGTGCCCGGAAACAGTGATTACCCCTCCTAGTTTGCCGGTGTGTCTAAATTAGAAACCTTCATTAGTTTATGACCCAGCCCTGGAGACCAACCCTGCCCCCCCGTCCCAGCACCAAGCAAGGTGACCCAACCTCCCTGCCCCTGCTGCCATAAATCAAAGGCCACAGCAAACTGCTGGAAGAAAGAGGAGGAAAGGTCAACAGACTTTGTTGACATTCTCCCAATCCTCTCCCAGCTTAAGTTTTTTTGTTTTTATGCAATAGCCAAAACAAAATCGAGATTTTGCAGGAAATATGAGTCATATCTGACTCTGAATGTATTATTTAATCAGAATGTCCCAGAACCTAAGATGACGTCTTTAAATTTGAACAGTTTGAAATCCAAATTTATGACAATAGAAAACAATTGAGAAAGCCCAAAAAATAATAGTTCAGCATTTTTCCTTGATAAATTACTAAAATGATCGATTACCAAATTTGTTGGCGATTAATTTTGTGGGGCTGAATAATCAAATTATCTACTAATTATATCTGCACTAATCACTATTCAAAAGAAAAATCAGGCCAAACTCAAGCTGTCTGCACTGTTACACTTGCAGTAGGTCGACCACATATTATCACCAATTAGAATTTACACCAAACTCCTTCCTTGACAAGAGCTGAACTTTTCAGATGTGAAGAACATGGTAAGACTCTTCAGAAAGCCGCTGCCCTCTTTCACCGCCATCTTTAAACTTCATGTCGACCATTTGTCTATTTTGGGAAGGCTCACATGAGTCTCAACAGGCCTGTGGTCTGAATAAAGATCACTGTTTCACTGCTGGGACAAAAGGCAGTGCCGGAGTTTCTCTTGGCCCCTCTTCTAGTCATCTCCACATGGCTGCCATTTAACTCCACTGACACAAAAGAGGCACCATCACAGCGCCACGGCTCCATTCATACCAAAACGGAGCCGGGCTTTAAGAGGGAGCGGGACGTCGGCATCCGCAAGGGCCGATCATCCCCAACTGTATGATCCTCTAGTGTACTAGTAAACAACAGAGGGGGAAGGAGAAATCAATTCTTTAAAAATAAAAACTTTCACCCTGAGTTGATATCTCTAAGGACAACAGCGGTCACCTGAGTGAAATGTGAGCCCCCACTCTCTGCTCGGCTCTGCTGGCTGGTGACCGACTCCCCACCCCCACCCGTCCGTCCACCCACCCACACACACACACACACAAACACACAAACACACACTCTCTCTCGCTCTGCTTCACTCCGGCAGCACATCTTGGTCAGACAGCCCCTGTTTATAAATAGGGGAGTGTCTCTTGCAGCCGCTCTGCTGAGGCCGCCTGTATTCCGGATCAAATATCTGCACTTTGATGTGTGGTGCATGGAAGATGTCTCCTCCAGTTTTCCTTACTGGAACACAAACACCGTGTACTACACTTACTCCAGTTGTATAACATGCCAGTTGAAACAAAGTTCTTCGCAGAGCTGCTCAAATGTTTTTCCAAGTCCATAAGTTTACATCAGTTCTGCTTGTAAGTAGAACGCGAGAAGCTCTGGTTTGGGAATAGAATTGTATATTCAGGATTAAGAGTAAATGGTTCTTTTTGTATAGAGAAACATGGTCTATTGACATATGGTACAAACCTAAATTGCGATCATATTATCTTATTTTCTGTTTTATTGTGCCTTTGTCAAAGATTTAAGGACAACCTTATGTGCTTTAGTGAAATGCTTTCAGTCTCTGCAGATTTCTTTCAGTTTGGTGAGTGCAAAAGACTTGATTTGTGTTTTAGGAAGGGACCTTTTGATAGTTTGTCTCTTCTAAGCTGTACAAAAACAAGGTTTTTAATCAGAGTTTTGTGTATAAGTTTGTTGTTTTGTATTAAGTCTCCAATCGAAGCAATTGTAGATTGTGTTTTACACAGTTAACCAATCGATCAATCAATCGTAGATAATAATTCTCCATCTGTAGTCCTGTTTTGTTTTCAATATAAAAACAGGACAAACTCAACTCAAACTTTGACAATTACGCAATTGTTATGTAACAAGGAAAAGAAAATTACTCCGTTTAAATTTTAAGAAATAATTAACATATTCCTACAAAAACAGAAACAAAACGTAATAGTGCAAAAACTGTTTAAACTACGAGATTGAAGTTTAGTTTGGAAAAAACAAATTCAGTTTACAAAATTGCTTCATTGTCTGGAAGGACATTAGCTCAGTCAGTTTCTAAACAACTGCCGTGATCCTGGGAGAGTCTATGAGAAGAGCGTTTCCCTCTCCTACCCCCCAGTCCTTTTGTACAATTTTAGAAGAGCCTCCTCAAAACGGGCCAGATGTTCTCCAGATGTGAGACCTTAAAACATCTGGTACTAAAAGCTTTTTTTTTGTTGTTGATCCAAGTAAATTTGGGGCTATCATGTTTGTTCAGACCCTGTGTCTGACTAATGTTCCCTAGAACTGATGACGTTTTTGCCTTTAATAGGAGTAAAAATGACGACTTTCACTGTCAAATCATCTCTAAACATGAGCTGCTGAGCATTTCATAAACATCGGAACATTTCACAATGAGCGGATTATTTTAACATAAATTGTTGACAAGGACGTCACGTTCATGAATAATTCAAGCCATCTTTTCACAGAATTACAGAGAATGAAGGCATTAGAAGTCTTATAAATACAGAAGTTATAAATAACCCACAACGTCCCTGATAAACTCCGACAGGCCTGAAGGGTTACCTGCTATCTACTATTTAAAAAGTCTACCATGGCTCATTAATGTGGAAGAGATCTGCTGGTTAGCAGATGAGTTCTGCAGAGCTGTCCGGGGCAGCTACAATGTTTCATTGTTTTCTGCAGAAACCTGAGACCAAGAAAAGGAACACTACATACAGCAGCAGTCCCTCAAAAGACTCCTCTTGTTTGCAGAGGCCACCAAATTTAATAACCTACAATTTAACTATCGCAATTGTCTCTTTTTGAGCACACTGGACAACATTGTGCACTATAGCAGATTTGCACATTATTGTCAGCATAATGTACACTGAACAGAGCTGTAGTATGAGAGTCCGATCTCAAGACCATCTCTGCTAACTTGGACTTGTCTTGGCCGTTACTGGAAGCTAAAATGTTCCCTTCTTCTCTAAAAATTGTAAAATAAGTTACAACCTGTGCTTGTAATGATTCATACGTAATCTCTGTTGAACTTTGAAAAGTTTTTTTAAGTATGTACTGTATTAGTGACCAATTTTGTTTTTTTGTCATCAGGAGGTCTTGACCCGTTTGAATAGAACGATTTCTCTGACTGGACATATTGCAGGGACTCTTCTCGACTTGTTACATTCTGAAATATTATAAGACACCAGGTCTTTGGCAGATTTCATGTGGACATGATAGTCAAGAACTCTCAAATGATTAACATGGTGCTGTTTGGCAAAACTGAGGGACAGAAATGTTCCATAATATGCATAAAATAGTTGCGTGGTGATGACAGATACCTAATTTCTTACTCCTGATATATTATATATTGATCTTTAAGTGTTTCGCTTTTAACAAAAATGTCCATTACACGTGTTGACAGTAGGACATAAAGATGTCTAGAGGAATGAGGTATATTGATGACTGTGTGCAATATGTCAATAAAACTCTTTATCAAATTTCAAAGCCATCCACTCATTAACACATTATTTGGAGCTGCAAACTTCCCACTGCAAGAAACAGTGGTGACACTTGTTGCCAGCACACTTACTTGAGAAAGTATCTCTGGCCAGAGGCGGTCTTGGCCATCTCCCATCCCGGGGGCAGGGGCACGTCATCGGGAATCTCATAAGACGACTGACGGAGATGTTGAGGGGAGGCACCCGGTGGGGGCATGCCAGACAGGGAGCCCCCAGAAACGGCTCCCAGCTGCAGGGAGGCCGGGGATGAGTGCGCACGGACGTGGTGGGGTGTGAGTGCTCCGCCACTCCCAGCGTCAGTGCTGGCCTGTGTTTGGGTTGGAAGAGAAGCAATATGAATGCAGTCCTATAGATTAGTCATTCTGTGATTTCGCTCAGGAGAAGGAGTAGTTTGAATATCTCAATTAAAAAGGGACTACAGTCGTCCTATAATAAATTATTGCTTATTTATTATACAGTAGTATTTACAACAGCATATATAAAATGACTTTTCATTTTGAATATAAAATGGTGTGTTCACAGATTATAGCGAGGACTCAAAGAGCTGCAGGACACAAACCGTTAAGGATTAGTGATTGTTGTGGACTTAAAGTCTACAGACATGACCCTGATTTTACATCTAAAACCACTTGTAATGTGTTATCACTCCACATGTACGTTAGGAAGCTCTTTTCATGTGCACACAAGTTTCAGTGTTGTTGGGGTGGGAGTAGTGGTGGTGGTGGTGGTGGGGGGGGGGGGTCTGGGAGGCCTGTGTGGGACCATGTGAGGGACAGACAAGAGCAGCAGACTCGCTGCACAACGACGCATGCGCACTGAACTCCACAGAGACCAAAAGCAACAGTTGTGGGGGACGGTGGGGTGGGGGGGCGTAAATAGGACAAATTCAACCATCCTATGATTATTGATTTTTTTGGATTGCTGATCATCTTAATTACGAAAAACCTCCGTTTCACAGACTCCCTGTAGTTATTTCCACACGACTGATACTCAGCTGCAGGCGTCAACAACAGTCATGAATCCACCCAAAACATTTCACATTTGTGCAAGTTAACTTATCCTGTGCAGGTCCAGCCAATCTGACAACCCACTCCAAGAGTTAGAATATTCTCCTGTGAGCTGCGGATCCATCTTGAAGTAACAAAACAGACCGCTGAGGCCAAACAAATGGCTTTGAGGTTATTTATGTTCCTCTGCAGCTCTTTCTCACAGGCCCCACTGGCCTTCTTTCTGACAGTGATTCTACCAATCGAATTGTAACTTGTTAGGAAATTTCAATACAATGTGTTGTAATAAAACGTGTGAGGAGCTGAGGGCCAATTAACACCTTTTAAGTGCAAATAACTAAATAAATAATAATAACAAAGGGATGTTGCGTCCTGTATTTAAGCACAGGACTACAAATGTCCTCTCAGGGGTGAGATCAGTGAGGGTAAAACCGAGCACAGAGCAGGATAAAGTAACTAGAAAGTGCCTGCTCCAGTCACGTCCTGCAGGCCCGGGGCCCCACAGGATGGGCCCTGATTTAATCGTGATTTCTGGGAAGGGGGCAGAGGAGAGACAGGGCGGGCTTACTTGTCTGGAATGGGACTTTGGTTCAGGAGGTTTGAAGAAGGAGTCTGGCAGCTTCCTCAGCCTCATGGGCACGGAAGGGGGCACGATGGTGTTTTTCGGGTTCATCACGGCGTTGAAAAGCGCCTCCAGGTCGGTCTCCGAGTCGCCCCGTACATGGACGATCTGGTGTCCGGCAGGAGGGTTGTGCTGGCTCGGATCCATTGTCCCGAAACACTCCGCGAACTTTTGCGTGTCCGGAATTTAAAAAAAAAAAAATAATAAATAATAATAATAAAAAAAAAATAAAAACAAAAAAAAAGTCGCGTTCAGAAACTTTGCATTAAAAAAAAAAAAAAAAAAAAAAGAAGTTTGAGCAGCTCCCAAACTTTTTTTTTTTTTTTTCCTTCCTCTTCCACTCAGCAGGAAATATCGACGACACTCAGCAAAAGTTGTCCCGAGTCATTCTAAGAGTTCCGCAGCCGACGTCTGTGTTCTGCCCCGCGGTGTGTTAGCTGTCGAAGTCTGCGGTGAAGGACAGCGCTTTCCTGTCGGTTCTTGCTTTCATACTTGTGAATGTAACAAAGCGCATATCTGCTCCGCGCTGGGATCTATGTTGTCGTCCCGGGCCCCAAACTTTTTCCACCAAAAAAAAAAAAAAAAAAAAACCCGCAGACGCAACTACAAAAGACGGAGAAAAAAAAAAAACACCCAACACAACAGACGCTCGGAGGATTTCTCTGCTGCGTTTTGCGGCTCCTCGCAATAAAGATTCACAGCACAAATCTCCGCAGCTCACTTTCCAGAAAAAAAAAAAAACTTTTGCTCCAGTCGGGTCTAAACTTTGGGCAGGACATCAAACTTTATGACTCATGGGATGTCTGCTCCAGAGGCGGGGCCTGGCTCTAATTGGGACGGGACTCTTTAAAGGTACAGTCGGTGTGGAGCAGGGGCCCGGCAGCGGCCAGGGGCCTCCGCGTCCATCTGTGCCTATTTATTGAAGTTTTCCCAACATCAAAATATGAACTTTTGTGAAATAACCAAAGGGACCAAATTTAATAAGACACGTGGCAACTTTTTAATGTTTTTAACCTCTTCACCTGAAACCTCCATGTGACAGGATTTAAACAGGCTCCATGTGACTTGTTACTGCTTGTTTAATTATCAATGGAGCAACTGAACAGTCATTCTTACACATTAATTAGATAATCTGGGCAACAATTGTTGAATTAAGGTAGCCTACTCCTTATATTGTTGGCCACCCCTTGAATACTACAAGGACCCCTGCTGATCCCTGACGGCTCATTTGCAACCCAACATGCAGAAGTGCCAGAGTGTTAAGTAAAAAATAAATAAAAATACAATAAACATGCAGGTTTCATCATTTGTTCAGCCATACTAAACTCACTTTTAGACCTCCCCAACATGCACATGCAGTAGGAAACGTGTGTGGCAGCATCACATTAAACCTCAGCTGAACACAGAAATCTGTCAAAACATTTATATTTTTAAGTTTATGTAGTTACTTAAAATAACTCATAAGATTTTCTGCATTTATAATACTTTATAAATGTGTTTACTTATTTAGAACATAGTTTTTAGGCTTCTCAGTGTTTGTATTATGCTGCAGATAATGAAGCAACATACATTATTACAACTTAACAATGATTCCAAACCAGACTTTGTCTCATCAGTATGTATAATGGCACTATTTCTCTCTCTCTCTCTCTCCCTTTTTTTTTTTACAGTGCTCATGAAAAGTAGATCCACGCAGTTCCCACAATTGTTATGCTAATGAGGCCCCTCTTCCATTGAGAAATCATTTTGTCAAGATCCACTCTCTTTGGATACAGAGGCTCTGTTTCAACTCTTTTTCCCATACATCCACTGAATGAATGATTATGAAGCCCTATTAAATACCCGCAGACACTGTAAGGCCCCGGTGGACAGATTACAGAGCTTCCCTGTGCCACTCACGTACACACGCTCCTGTTTCCAAACAGATGCACGGTTTAAGATTACTTTGTTAATTTAATTTACTTAATTAATTCTGATTTTAAATTTAATTTCCAAACTTCTACAACTTTAAACATCTCTGATGAGCAAAATATAAATTTGTAAAATAGCATGCAACAGGTCCATTTTGATGACTCGCTGGTATTATTCCATCACTGTGAACTTTAACCATGCTTCATTGTATTTATCCCAGTCCTTAATCATTAACTATGATAATAAATGTCCCATATGAATTTATGTGTCCTGTTATTATGATTATTACTATAATAATTTCCATTCAAGGCGCATTAAAGGATTATATAACTCAAACCACAGTTGTTTGAGGACTTTTTAATGTTTTAATGCAATACTTGACTGTGCTTCAAACCCACATATTTAGATTTATGAATGACACATTCTGTGCACACATGCTGCCAGTCAAGAGATGTCCATTGTTTGGGTGAAAGTGGTCATTTTCACATCATTGTAACGCACTCAGACACATTAAAGAGATGGACTGCAGTGTCCCGGCAGCCCTGAGGGGACCCCGAGGGGACCACCCACTTGGCAGAGTTTGTCCAACATCTCTTCATCCTTCTGAGGCGACGCAGCGTCACTGAGCTCCGGTTGGATGCTGCAGGATGTCAGCAGGGACGATTCCTGAAGTCCTGAAAGACTACATGAGTCCTCCCTGTTTTAAAGGCTTTGGTCTGGTTTTATTATCGGATATGGATGCCACAGGTGGGAGCTTGAGTGCCCCCTACAGTTTTTAATGGGTACATACAGTCTATGGGTGTAGATCATGATAAACAAACAGGCAAACACACTCTCTCTCTCTCTCTCTCTCTCTCTCTCTCACACACACACACACACACACACACACACATTTCTGTCTGCTTTCCCATCAAAATTAATTCATAAAATGTACTGTATAGTCAGGAATGGAAATAAGTTACTGTTAGTGTTTTTATCATATATTATTTTTCAGCTTTAAGAACACAATCTTGATTCTTGTTCATCTGTTTTGTGCATCTACTCTGTCAAACCTGTGTTCTTTGTATTATGTGTATTTTTGCAAGTAAGTAATGTGTATATTTTTTAGAACAGAGTGAAAACAAACCAACCAGTTTAAAAAAAAGTTAAGATTAATTTAAATATTTTATCTTTATGTGCAGTATTGTTGAACATAGCTGTAATCTACTATCCAGTCAGTTTTTTCAAATATTTTTTTCCATCCAATTAATTATTCAGTTTTTCAGAAACTGAGCCAGACCAGACACTCATTCTCATGTCCAATGGAGCGTTACCGAACACGGCAAAATACTTGTGAAATTAACCTTCAAAACAGACCAAAGCACAAGTTTGAACTTGCATCTGTGGAAAAGTCTTCCCTTATTTTCAGCACTCTTGCCCTTTCTTGTTGAGTTTCTGGGTGTTGTGCTGGTTAAGGCTTAAATATCATTAAGCTCATCATTGTATGGTATAATGACTTTAACGGTAATAGGCCAAAGGGAACAAATTTCAGAGACAACCTAGTAGTTTTCACAGATTAACATGATTTTACTGTTTTGTTCATCTGTGCATGTGCATTAGGAATTAATGAGCAGGATTTTACACAGTTTCTTACTTTAATATTGTTCTTTTATATAAATACAGCACATTGTTCTGAAGTTCAGTTGATCCAAACAAAGGTGGATGTGAGGCCTGGTCATTTGGTTGGGCTGGTTGTCTCTACTGGACACATTTTTGATTCAGTAACACTTAAATAAGTCAAATATCCAGATAAAGTGTCAGTGTTTTTCCTCTTTAATCACCTTATACCCATTGGCTTAGAAGTGACATTGACGTCCCTCCTCAAATAACCACAGTGGCCATCTTTTGTCCTTTTTACTAGAGAATTTCTTTGCACACACTTTGTCAAAGGGCTTCTGCTGCTGCAGGCATCATCATACACCAAAGCTGAACATTTTTGTCTCTCTTTGTAGCTGTTCTCAGTTTTGGTGTAAGATAACAAGGAGATGATGCATGACTCTACATGGCAGTGAGACACCACAGTCACATTATTGTTTGCAGCTCCTTGTTGAAACCCTCAAGAAGGTATGCATGCATAGAACCAGAAACCTGCAGTTAAGCCGAAAAAAAGAAAAAGAAAACTTTCATCAGCAATGGGAGCCTCACTCTTTAAATGAGCTTGGGCTTCCTCCACCTCTTGGAGCAAGTCCTAGCAGGCTGACTGAGGGACAAAACCAGACATGCTGGTGAAGGAGGGGCAACTAAACTCACATCAATAATCCCTGCAGTTTTTCCCCCGATGAACCTATTTTTTGGCAAGGGAGATACAGAAACATCTAATTAACAACCATTTAATTTCACACAGAAAAAACTGTAGCCTACAACTACAATCAAATAAATAAAGACTTAAATAAAAAAGGTCCTAAAGCAAGAGTAAAGTTCAGGGTAGATTGCAACAGAAGGCTGGAAGCCCTCTGGCAGAGGCTCACCTTGTTGAGCCAGTAGGTTGAGTCCACGGAACAAGACATAATCGTCTTTTCTAGAGCCATCAAAGAAAGACACACCTTCAACGTTGCGACATTTCTCTCTATAAACCATTTCCGGTCCTCAGTCCATTTATTAAATGTGCTGTGCATCTTTAAGGAAATACTAAAACTGCCAAATAAACTGCACCCAGTCAGTTCATCCGTACGCCCACAACAAGCTTTATTCAGTTCACTGCCAACATGGTCTCAAAATAGTTTCCATCAAATTATAGTTTCACTATATAAAATAAATGCAGAATGAGCTATGCTTTGACAATAAAAATTAATCTTTTACAAACCTAAAGTTTATATTTTGCAGTCAATTCTGGTCATGTGTCAATAATAAGAAGGGCCTTTTTCCTTTGTGAAATAAAAACAAATGAAGCCAGCATCATTTTCATAGGCACTTTGAATTTAATAGTAAGTGGCTCAAAACAAGCATAAAACGTTTTCTGTGACGATGAGTTCTTGTCCAAGCAAATGGCGAAAATCGAAACCTATTTCAACTCACCAACTTAAAAATTTGGTCTAATTTTGCTGATATATTTTATTGTCTCTTCAGTCCTTTGCTGCTGATCTCTTTAGAATTTAGTTTTAATGAAGTGGTATGAAGTTGTTATCCAGTATGACTCAGCACAGGGATAATGCACTAATGAGGAAAAGACCGCTGTGGCCCACACGTGCTCTAAGTCAGACCTTCTTCTGGTATCGAGAGCGGTTGTTAGCTGAGGATGCACGGTGCTTGTGATGGTTTGTGACTTTCACTTCCCTTTTCTGAAAACAGTGAAAGGAGATAAGTAATAAAACTTGTTCAACAAAGTTACCTTACAGTATGTGTTGAGGCAAGCAATGAATCCCTTAGAAATTCATACTCACAGAGGGTGCATCAATAAGTACGAGCCCACGCGTGCAGGTCTTACCCCCCACATGTTCCTGCACACCTACAAACGGTAACAGACAGGCACCGAAATGAGAACATATTAATACTTTTCTGTTTCATGCAAGTCACAACAATCACATCGTCTGCAAACAGCCTTTAAAATGTGCTCACAGTACAGCTGGTGGTTGAGTCTGTCCAGAGAGAGGAGGATTTTCTGCTCTTCCAAGGAAATGGTGGTGAGTCCCTTCTGTTGGTTGCGCTGCTGGACCGCTCCAGGTCTCTGTGTTTGGGCTGTTTCCACGGCAGCCACGATATTCCTTTCTTCCAGTAGGCCTTCAGCGTGTACTTCAGCCAGGTGTAACTGGGCCGCGCTCTCCAAACCTGAGAGCACAGGCAAAGTCACATCAGAGGTATGCATTTTCACCTGTTTCCACTTTATATTTGTTGTTGTTTTTTTGTGCATTTAGTTGTGTAAAATATCGCTGTGCTGTGGTCTTTCTACATTTCTGATGTCCCTGTTGAGAGCGGTATCGGCCAGAATATTAATTTTACTTTCAAATTACTCCAATTAACTTTTGGGTCCTTTTCAATTATGCATTAGGTTATACATCAAATAATATGCATGCAGGAGTTAAGTCTTATGAAATTTTGAGCTTGACAGAAGACAGACATTTTTGTAATACTGTTAATTATAGAAATTAAAAGTTTGTTGTAACTCTCATTGAAACCTATACACAGACACACAGTGAACACAATACCTTCATCTGGAAAGGTGATGTTGTAAGTACTGGAAGACGGTCTAGCTGGCTCTGTGGTCTGTTTTATTGGCTACATAAAACAAAATAAACACATGTGAGGACTTAGATAAAGCTTGAATAATATTTATGCAGTGTATAGTATACTGCAAAGAATCTTGGTGATAGGCATAAAGCAGAGTAACAGGCAGAGCAAGTGTTAAACAAAAACATTATGCATCAACGCTTATTTTTTGTCAAACACTGAAAACTCAAGTCCATCCGGAAAGTCTCGTCTTGAGAAGCATAAATCATAGTCTAGTCAGTTATAAGAACACTAACGACCGAATGAAAGGGACTGCAAAACTGATTCAACAAGTTCAAACACACACCCATTTACTGATCTTTAGTAATTATTCTCACTCTTCCTCCCCACAGGGCAACTGCATGCATGTACCTGAGAGGGCTGAGGAAACCTTCTGTTCCCAGAGCCAGGAGGCTGTCTGCTCTGCTCCACACAGGCTTTCCTTGCAGCTCGCCCACTCTCCAGGGCCTGTTTTCTCAGCATGTTTTTTTCTGAAAGAAGATGTATACGCTGAAGTCGTTAAAATAACATAAAAAACCTAACACATTAACATAAATGATCATGTTAACTAGTATGTGGTGAGCCCAGGCCCCGGTGTTCCTCTAATGAGGATACAAAATAAAATAGGTTCCATCTTTAGCCTGTAATAAATATGACAACAGATCATGTTAAGCTTGTGAATAAGAATTGCATATGTCTATTTTCCAAAGTGTTATAGAATAAATGGAGCAAAACAAACACATTAAAAGATAGCTGTAATACTGAGGAGACACACACTGCTGACTCCAAGGTCAGCGAAACGGAGAAAGCAGACTTGAAAGCCGAGAAAGAAATGTAGATTAGTTTGTGATTTAATATGCAACATGCAAGAAAAGAAACCACGTACATTGTACTGTAATTGTTGTTGTTGTTGTTGTTGTTTTTTTTAGGGCTTTCTGTTTGTCCTGCTAAGAGTGATATTGCAAGCAAAATTTAATGTTTTCCTATATTGTGCAACCTGGATCTGTTCAGCTGTGCTATTTTAATCAGCAGTGCATGAATGTTTGTAGAGTCTCAAACTAAGTAATAACATTAAAAGTACATTCTGAATGGTATTCCTTAATGCATTGGAAAAATGTGGTTTGGATCCAACGTTTGATCTCACCAGTAGAATGGGCAAGAAAGAAGCCACTCACTCCTGTGACGGCTTTGACCCGATTGATAAGACTATCACCGCTGATGGCAACATGGGACAGATTGACAATGGCTTGAGGCAAGGCAGACAACAGGCCACTGTGAGGCAGGAAGCTTTTAGGGTCAACTAGGGCCACTTTTACAGATATTACTGGCTTCCTCTTCTTAAGACAAGTAATAAAGACTTCACCTTCACTGACTTTTCAATAACAAAACACACAAAGAAAAGTATGTCAGTTATTATATGGGGCAATTTCAATAAATTAGTAATACATAAATAGTGGCACTATGCGGCAAAGAAAACAAATTATGAAAAATAGCATTTCTGTGAAAAAGAATCTCTTGGAAATCGTATACAACTTTGCAATTTGGCAGTCACACAGACATCATGTAGCTCATTCGCTGCATTTTCCTTCCAATGTGATTATATGTGACGACAGACACAGATAAAAGGACTGATTCAAAGGGTCAGTGGAAATCTAATTGTACGTTAGGGATAAAGCATGAAAGGGATCAGTATACAGTACTACAGTACTGTTGCCGGTACTCACAGTGTTAGCTTGAAATTTGAAGTTTGACAACTAATGGTTAGAAACAAACAGGCTTGAGAGAAACTGCACGACGATTTAGTGACACATCTCTGCACACACAAACTAAACCTAAGCTGTCAGCCCAAATATACATTACCGTCCTTGGTGGCTAAGGCACTGCGGACACCGTGCCAGAGATGTGAGATCTCCTCATCTGTGGGAGTGCAATCTAAACAGAGGCCTTTTTCAGTGTACACCATCCCTCTTCTTCTACTGCAGCTCTGGGTTTCCTGATGACCTGAGCTGGGGGTGCCCTTCGTGTCGCCCTCCGAGGCCGGGCAGGTATACGAGGGTGGCAGTGGTGTGTACATAACAGTACTATCTGTCCTGATTATATGATGTGTGTGAGGTGAGAAAAAGCCTTCTGAGTTGTCCTTGTGCAAGGCTTGCTCTACTGCCAGATCTTGTTTACAGTTGACACTTGCATGATCCACGCCATATGGAGTCTTAGTGATGTACAGCGTTTTTTCTTCCACCGATTCCATCCTAGGGGGTGGGCGGGGCGCCATGATCTTCCCTTGGGTTTTGGCAATCTGACTCACCTCGGTGGCAGATTGAGGTCGCATGACGGTGCCCTTTCTGGTCCGCGAGGAAACAGGACCCGCTCCAGCTCTGGCCGAGCGCTCTCTCCGAGGGACCTTGGGGCCACCGGTCCTGGTGCTGCTCCACGGCACCTTGACCTCGTCTGCTCGTTCCTGGGGCATGCTGACTTGAACCCCAACATCTGCCCACGCTTGCTTTGTAAAGTGATAACCAGTGGAGGCTGCAGGGGTCATGTTGGGTCCAGCCTTCGAAGCCCCTGAGACTGTAGTGAGACTTAGCTGGTGGTCCTCTGAGATGCTTTTTGACTGAGAAAGATTGGAAAACTTGCTTTTCATCTGTTTCATCGTGTTCTGTTTTTTGTCCTCCTTTTCCAAATGTACCTCATCGAACCAACGCAGCTTCTTTTTGACAGTGTTGTTGCCCTCCACATCCTTAGTTTTTGCCCTTGTCAATTCAACACTATCTCTGATCGCTAAAGCTACTTGTTTTGCAAAAAGCAAATGTCCTGAGCCATACATACGTGAGGTATCTCCTGACATATATTTTGACTGTTTCTTAAGGATTCCTTTAATGAATCTGACTTCACATACTGAATGAGATGGGCCCACTGAAACAGGACATTTTTGTTCTTCCTCCTCAGGACACTTAAGGCACTTAAGAGTGTCTGATTGAATGTTAGACAGGCATGCATGTTGCAGCGATGCTGTATTAATGGGCTTCTCAGTTTTGGGCTCTGAGTTTAAAACCTTATTGAGGTTGTTAATGGAAGCACTAGGCTCTTTCTGGGACGACAGATAATTGTTTTTTTTTCCTGTTTGTTGAAGAGTTTCTTCTCGTGAGGCATTATCTGTTGTGCTTTCGTTCATGAAAATATTTGGCTTTCGGGTTGCCTCAAACAAAAAGTCTTTGCTGTTGCCATTTTTGGCAGGCAAAAGAATTTCTGTAGCTGATGGATGTTTTAACTGTCTGTCATCATGGACCCTCTGCTGCCTGAGATCCAACAGAGCCTCTTGTTTAGGACATGAAGACTGAAGTGCTGTGTTGCCAGGCGCAATGTTGTCACTGGGACTGTTTAGTGGGGAGTTTACCTCAAAGTGCTCTGGGTCTGCACTGATGATTTCACAAAGAGTTAATAAGTTGCAGTTGTTGAGAGCAGGCTGTGTCTCTGTTTTAGGCATTCGCTCAACGGATGCAAATCCCCAAGAGGCATTAGAAAGATGAATCTTATTGTTAGGCCCCTCAGAATCCGCTTGTTTTTTCTGCTTAGGTTCATACAGGTTTCTAGATTGGGATAAGTTATCACCAAGAAACATCATCGCTGAGAAAGAAGATAGGTCTGATGTTGGACGCAAATCATTTTGCTTTCTCAGGTCTCGATAGGGCTTCTCTGAGTCGAGTAAGAATGATGAATATGAACACTGTAGATTTTTTGGGCTGTCGTCGGGCTCCTCATTCTCCAAACTGTCCTTACTTGAAAGGCTTTCCGAATTAGAGCAAACAGACAGGTGGCTGACCTGAAATATGGAAGCAAAAGAGAGGTGATGAGTAGAAAATAATAATATGATGCATAGGGGTGGAGCACAGATCTAAAATAAAAGTTGTTTGTGAGCGATAGGGAGATAATGGAAAAGACTAATTGAGGGCTATAGTGTTGATGAACCTCGTCTATCTTAAAGTGAACTTGTGCATGTTAAGGTACATCTTAACAGGCAATTTCACAGTTGAGATTCCATTTTATCTGTTAAATATTTTCATTTTTCTTGCAGAGTAAAAGGGTTTTGCAGGTTAACTTTTTTGAAATTATTTCTCAAAGGTGATATTTTTTTGCTTCTTATACTTCTCCCATTTGTGTGTAAAAGGGATTTTCCCTGATGGTAATTTCACACAATTCAAAAGGGTCAACCTAGGAAAATAGATCTGGAAAACGCCCCTGGTCAATAGCACGGTTCAGACTCTGGTCTACTTGGTCATGAGATCCCCCTTCACTTTCTTGGGTAATTTTAAATCAGGTGTCTGACATATAAGGTGCATTTTATGAAGGTTTGTGAGTTTGTTAACAAAGCTGAGATACTAGACAGTAGCTTCACTGTAAAATGTTAGTTTGCCATGTTGAACATGGAATGTAAACGTATCATAACAAACATAACAAAGCCCACAGTGAATGATAAATAAGGAAGTACAATTGCATAAACTGGAAATATCTGTGATCAAGATAGAATTTCCTCTTCTTTGGAATGGTACTGGATCAGTGTGCATGTAATATGAACAGATCAGGTGTGAGAGGAGCATTATACTGATATTCCAATAAGACATTTTATATTTCATGCATCTGTACTTTTTTGAGAGAATACAACACTAAAAACATCCGCAGCTGTGCTGTGTCTGTCAGAGAATCAGGAATCTCTGTTACATATAATACAATTTTTTAAAAAACTATTTACACACATATCTCACCAGAGGGTGCTGCTAAGAGGGGTGCAGGAAAGGGCTCATGTCACACTGCTGCCCCCTATGGGTCTACTTGTGTAACATTAAATACAAAAACAGGCATTTGAACTGCCCGATGGAAAATAAACCAGTTATACTAATATGTTGAGTGATTAAGGTAATCAGTGCACTCATTCTATCAACACCACATTGGCTGCATTAATATTTAAACCCAGTTTTTACTCCTAAACCTGTAAATGTATACAGTAAAGATTCAATATATCATCATGTAGTAGGAATACGTGGTGTAATTATGCCGTTTTTATCAAGATATGAGAAGCCCGGGATAAGTGTAGAAAACGACTGGAGGGACAGATAGATGATTAAATAATATAATCGAAAATTTCATTAAAATGTATCAGACGACGTTATGAAAAGACTGTGACAATGTGATGAACCTACAGAGAATTGTCATCTGAATCTGCAGCTCCCCATGGCTTTAAAATGAGTTTCAGCAACTTGTTTAGCTGTCCGGCCTGCAGCTTTACTGTTCTGGTTCACTTTCAACCCTCTCAGGCTCATTTTTGTCCACAGCAGGCAGCAGTTTTCCATGAAAAAAACCCTCTAAAAACCCAGAGCTAAAATATAATATTGGGCACTTACACTCAAATGGAAACACAGTAAACAATCTTTTAGCAGCAGACAATGGTCCCCCCATTGCCATACAGTATTAATGGGGTGTTTGTATATGTGTGTGAGAGTCAAAACAGCATCTTACAACACAAAGCACCCCTATACAGCAACGGGGAAGGATTAAAGGACATAAATAACGTTTTTTGGAATAAAAATTTAAATTATTAAACCAGGAGTGAAATAACACCAAAACGTTTTGTTTCCTGCACATTCAAATGAAATAGTCAACATACTTGTGGACTGGGATTCTGTTGCTTCTCTTGTGTCTTTTCAGTTTGTTGACTGTTCTTGAAGCAAGTCGTGCTCTGCTCCTGCAGCAGTTTAGTGTAGGCCTCCACAGCAGAGAGTGCTTGGCGGTGGGATGATTTAGACACTGTGGGAGGTTTAGGAGAGGGAGTGCAGCTGCTTTGAGAGAAAACAGAAAAATATAAATAAAATGTAGGACTTCTCCAGCCATTGAAAAGGGCCACACATAAAATATACTACAAATCCCAATTCATTAACATAAATGTCATCTTAATCTGAGTAACAGTGTGAGGTTTTAATCCAACAGCAATGACTGGGCTATTTTTAGCATGTAGGACACGAGAATTACACAATTGTTAATCTGACTTTTTTTTACCTGCTAATGTTAGAGTTGCTGGACAAGAAAGAGGACTGCCGGGTGTATGAAGTCAAGGTGCCTTGAATTTGATTGAGTGCATCTTCAATATTTGGGGCATTTCTTCTAAAAGCTAAAATACCACAAAGAAAAACGATGAAACAAACTGAAATGTGTCAAGACTGTCGTGCGTTATTTCTCAGTTCTAAGAGGTATATGTAAGACACATCACTAACATTGTCTGTATCTCTGAGAAGGAGGTAGATGGGCCCTTTGGAAGCGCTCAGTTGCATCCTGTACTCGCTGTCTGCGTTGCTGTAGGACGTTCTGTCTCAGCCGTTGCTCTTGCACGTCCCACTGCTTCTGTCTTTCGTCCAGAGCCCTGGGCCACGAAAAAAAGAGCAGAGCGTTAAACCTGAAGGCACATTTTAACTGATTAAATGTAGACTGGCCATGTTTTAGAAACCTGAGTCCGTCCTTCAAGATATGTTTTCAACACATTCATCAATAAATTAAAGCTACCACTCGCTACTGGGTTCACAGAGGAAGCTAATAAATCAACAGGGTCAATCAAGTTCAGCATTAATGTTTTTGTAATAGGTTCAATGGTATGGTAATCAATGTCAACAAGAGCAGTGAACATCTTTAAACAGTGTCAACACATTCCTGTTCTATTAAAAATAAAGAATCTTTATTGTCTTCTCTTTATTATTTAATATCTGTATTTATAAATGAATCTCACTGGAGCTGCAATCAGTTTGAGACTAATAAGGCAAACACAATCATGCACCATGAAGACATGTTACATTAGTCCTTATAAATATTCAAACTTGTACCTAATGACTCAGGAAAGGAAGAAAGCAAATATTGGTATTGCTTTACAACCAAAACTTTTTTGTTGGCATGGTGCAAGAATCAATCTTTGATTTAAAGTTATAATCTTGCATTTCTGCTTATCTGATAAATTAACAAAATATATGAAATGTGTATAAAAGCAACAATGTACTTGGGCGGTATTTTGGTTACCAGCATCAGTGTGCAAAATAATCTATTGCATTTACTATTGATTTTTAAACTCTGCCAGTCTAGTTTTCATTCATGATGCAGTTGCCTGTTGAACATTGTTCTCTAAGATGAAACAAAAACATTATAAAAAAGTTATATTTCATGTATTGTTAAAGGTATAGCTTCCTGTACAGAAATGTGTTTATCTGTTAAACTGTTAATCTACATTATGTTTAAGGAATAATGATCACCTGCCTCTGTAAGACCAGAATCTGTCTCTGATATGACACAATAAATCTGACCTCCAACCTACAGCTTTCCTTGCATTCACCTACTATTTCAAGCCTTTAGTTTAAAAACAGGAACACTCACTTTTAGCCTTTGCTGATAATTATGGAAACGCAAATTTAGCAGGTTTATTAATATCTGTAAGGGATGAACTTTGCAGCTTTACTCGTCAGAGAGCTCTGGGGCCAACAGATCTATTTCCGGGGTCTAGAGCGCAAAATCCTGTCAACACCATCCATCCCTCAAACGGCACTAAGCCCTGGACAGAACGATTAATCTGTGTGTCCGGAAGGTGCATACTGTACACGAACAGAGCACAGAAAAAGAAAAATGCTTTTAATTCACAAAGAAGTAGCTCTCTGGGCAGGTTTTTTTTTTGCAGGATGCGGACGGGCAGTTTTTTAACTGAGAGGACACAGCCTATTAGTGCTGAAATACATCAAAATAAAGCAACCATGCAGAGCGAACTGACTTCCTGCGTCTGTTGGTTTCCAGGGAGAACTTGCGAGCTCGGGCTCTGCACAGCCTCTGCTCTTCAACCAGCAGCTGCCTCTCATCCTGCAGGCCTCCATCAGCTCTCAGCCTGGGGTTCCTGGAGGTGGGCAGCTAAGGACAGCATGAGTTTCATGGCAGTGTGAAGACGTGTGCGTCCTAAATGTAACCTTTGACTAATACAAATTCATTCATGTCATTAAAAGGAATTATACAGGCTGGTTATAAGCAGGTTATGTATTTAAAGTGACTCACAGTGTCTTCTGTCAAACACATTTTGTATAGTAGCTCTACAGGATTTAAACAACACGTTTATAGGATACGAGTGGTAGAAAACTTGCATCCTCCGAGGCTGCTGGGCCTTGCTGGCCCCGGGCAGACATACAGGTCCAGCTCCCGGCACAGCTGCTATCTGCTAACTCGGCTGGTTGGCTCCTCTTTTTTTTTTTTAGTTTTGTTTTTATAAAACTGACTCCGCTGAACTCATTCAGCCATTTTCAGGGCGAAGCAGAGGAAATGTTCGAGTCCACATTCCGCAGCAACTTCTCCAGCCTCTTTAGAAAATAAAAAAACAGATAGAAAGCAGACACGACCGGGCTGAGTTGTCAGTTTCCTGGCCGGCTGTCTGTGTACACTTCCTCCATGATGGCAACCGAGGACGCAGCTCCTTGACGACGGGCAGCGGCGGACTTCCGGGTTCTTACCCGCCGCGTCCAGCAGGGGGCCCCGCGGCCTTCAGGCGCACCTGAGAGTGTCGGAAAATACACCATCCACAACCGGATGGAAACAAAAAGAGCTGAATAAAACTCAACGAAAACAAATAAATAGGATGTATAGAAAGAGTAATGCTGTCAGGTGCAGGTGATGTATGATGTAGTTTTAATTTTACGGTTAAAGTAAAATTTAGGACAAAAAAGGGTTAAAGATTTAATATCCCTTTGTTTTATATCATATTTACGTATAAAGTAGGCCTATATTTTATGCTTTTAAATGCCAGTTTACATGTAAGAGGGCAGGGAACTGTTTTAATATTAACATTAATCATGGTCGTCATTGGTCACCAATCAAACTAAGAATAATAAATGAATACAATCATTGTCGATATAAATCTGATCACTGAACGCATCGTTGATTACCTTGTTTATTACCTCACTAAGGAAATAAAAACAATCATAAATATAAGTAAATATAACTACAAGTAAAATGATATATGAATCAAATCTGAAAGGCTTGCCATATTTCCAGCCATGAGCACAAGCTATATAACCTATAGTGCGTATTAATTAAAAGTATATAGGCCTAATATATATTTGGAGAACTGCAGCCTACCCTCATTATAAACAGTTTGCATACTCATAATTGTTTTTGCATAGCTTATATCTGCTCGGGGATGATGCCTCTCTTAAAATGTGTGTGTACCTGTAACATTTGATGGCACCGTGAGTTAAGAGGATTTAGGAAAATCTGCTTTTTACAGATTGTTTATGCTCTCCTATGGGCAGGGGCCACTGCATCAAATCTATTCTCAGTATGTCAAACACCATATAGAGTATTAGTGGTGCTATTGCCTGCAGCCTGCACACTGACAATTACAAATAGTCCTTAAGAGAATAATCCCTTCGCCGTCTGCCTCAGTTTATGGAACAACCAGGAAGGTCCGTGCAATTCTGCTGTGCTTAAATCCTCTATTAGTTTGACAAAGAGCTTTAATATCTTGCTTTTGGGGCTTACCGGTTACTGCTGAGGAGAAAAACAAGGCGTTAAACTGAGATACAAACAGTTGCATAACAGCCAAAACGGGACCCAAATGTATTCAAGAAATGATAATATCCTGTGTTATAAAACAAACCTTTAAAGCTGCTGGAAACCCGCCCAGTGGGCGTGCAGAGGCGGCACCGGCGGCATCAGGAGCCAAGGTGGGGCGCAGGGTGGGAGTCAGTCTCAGGTGGTCCGGAGGCTGCTGCTCGCTTTCGGACGTAGTTTTCGGGTTGTAACGGTTTAGTGAAGCGAAAGTGAAGTCATTCGGGGACATCAGGCTTCTGTGAGGTGAGTGGACCATGCTGTTACACTTTTTTAAATCTGGCTGTAAAACGCATAAGATAGCCTACATATTGAAGATCCGTGCCTTATTTCTCAAAAAAAGCCAAAAGCAAAATAAACTAGTGAGGAATGTCAGTGTTTTGTAAAGATTGTGGGAGCAAAAAGATTCAGGCCCGTGATATTTCCAAAAGGCTCAGTGAGCTCATCCTGCAGCATCCCGTTTCCACTGAATCTCCTATTGTGCCTCCTCTTGTCTTGTATACACTGATGGAGGGAGGAGATGTGATGTGGAGCGTTTGTTGACATTGACTGCAGAATCCTTAAAGTTGTGATGCTACTGCCAGTTTTGTAATCTATCATGCAACAGCAATGTTTTTTTTTTTTTTTGTTGTTGTTGCTTTTTCATCTCCCCAAAGAACTATGAACAGTTGCCTGTAATGATGAAGAAGAGCAGCAGAACAAAAACAGCAAGGCATTCTTAGAAATACAGGCAGGTACATCCACATGGAGCAGCTGCCTATGCCATTTAAAGAAAAAAAAAAACTACAGCAAATGTAGTTTTTGTATGTCATATTGATGATCATACCAATTACATTTAATTTTAATTTTATCTTGTCTTGTCTCCACTGACATAGACTAGATGCCAGAGATGAATAACTGGGCAGTCTGCATTAGAACAAATTCTCTATATAGTCCGTGCACTTATCAGGTTGTTCGGTTATTTCAAATCTTATTAACACTAATTATGATTGAATGACGGGAAGTTGTCATCATCTATCATCATCTGTGCTGAAGCAATTAGCTCCTGAGATAACCACGTTATTCAAACGTAATTACTGAACATGAAGTAGATTTACTCGTTTGACAATGACAACAAACACAATTAGTATTACAAATAGTCACTGTGATATGGTAGTACGGTCATAGTCTAATGACTGGAGTTAACATTATACTTGACTCAGCAAATAAAAGTTTACCACTGTTAACTATCACACACTGGATGACATTGCTGTGTAATATTTGCTGTGTGATGCAGCAGCTTGGAGGCCAAGACAAATTTCCCCATGCGGGACAATAAAATATTTCTTATCTTATTCCAGAAACGTTAAATGCATTTGCCAACCATCAGGCAGAGGCTGAGTGGATGGACAGTGCCAAGCCTCGAAATGAAGGAGAGCAGATGATGAGTCTGTGGGTGGTGTCACACATGTAGCGCGAGATATAATTCAGCTGAGACCAGCTGTCCGTTGCCCACTGTTGTCCATTCACTTCTCAGGCACTTCTGACTCATTCCCAACACCTTATTTGGAAATATAGATGGAGCTGATGTCATTTACCTAAACCTAGACTGGTTAAATAAATGTTTCTGCATAGTAATTAACTAACAATAACTTAGTATTTATCCGGACATTTGTGGAATTTGGATTTGAGAGTGTTTTGAGATGCAGTTAATAAATGTACGCAAATAAAGTCTTCAGCCATATGATAATATTATTATATAATCTATAATATGTTAACCTGCGTTTAGGTGGAGCAATGAAGGGAGAGCCATGATGCTGCGGCAGGCTGTGGCCAAACCCCGGAGACAAGCTTTGCGGGGAGCCAATTACCTGTTTCATGCTCAGTCTTCCTCCTGCCTTTCCATGACAGAGGAACTTTTCTTAGATGCTGCAGAATATGGCAACATTCCTGAAGTGAGGCGGATGCTGGAGGAGCTGCCCGACCTCAACGTCAACTGTGTGAACTACATGGGCCAGAATGCATTGCAGCTGGCGGTCGCCAATGAGCATTTAGAGGTGGCCAAGCTCCTACTCATGAAGAAAGACCTCGCTAGAATAGGAGATGCTTTGCTGTTAGCCATCAGTAAAGGGTACATCCGCATAGTGGAGGCCATACTGAGCCATCAGGCCTTTGCAGACGGTCAGAGGCTGACTAACAGTCCCAGCCAGGCGGAGACAAATGACGACTTCTTTGCCTATGACGAGGATGGCACACGTTTCTCTCACGACATCACTCCCATCATCCTGGCGTCCCAGTGCCACGAGTTTGAAATCGTGCATATATTCCTTATGAAGGGGGCCCGTATAGAGCGGCCCCATGACTACTTCTGCCAGTGCAGGATCTGCAGCGAGCAGCAGAGGCATGATTCTTTTAGCCATTCACAATCTCGCATCAATGCATATAAAGGTCTGGCCAGTCCAGCGTATCTGTCCCTCTCCAATGAAGACCCTGTGATGGCAGCTCTGGAGCTGGGTAATGAGCTTGCAGTTCTGGCCAACATCGAGAAGGAGTTCAAGGTACAGTATTTCAGTTAAATGTACCTGATTTTTTACTACAATTTCAGAGACAATAGCTGTACATCGTGTTGATGAAGAGATTGCAGGCTGCAGTTATGACAGAATTTGAGGTTTTGACAGTTTGTTTTTGTGCTGTTAGTGATTCATAAAGTATAAGAAACTAGAGATGTTGCTTTTGTCTGTTACAGAATGATTACAAGAAACTGTCCATGCAGTGTAAAGACTTTGTGGTGGGGCTCCTGGATTTGTGTCGAAACACAGAGGAAGTGAAGGCCGTCTTAAACGGGGACACTGAATCGTGTCAAAGCTCTGAAACCTTCAGCAGACAAAACCTTATCAGGTTAAAACTCGCAATAAAATACGAAGTTAAAAAGGTAAGTGTGTGAAAGCACTTTAATTTTTAGGATTAGAATTGATGCACTTGTTTTCATATTCAACCTTGTGTCAACTCTCTCTCTCTCTCTCTCTCTCACACACACACACACACACCAAACACACTTAACGCCAATGGAGCAGTTTGTGGCACATCCAAACTGCCAACAGCAACTCCTCTCAATCTGGTACGAGAACTTGTCTGGACTACGTCAGCAAACCACAGCAGTTAAAATCCTTATTGTCCTTGGTGTAGCTTTTGGGTTGCCTGTCCTCGCCTTTATGTACTGGATAGCACCATCAAGCAAGGTTAGTTAGAAAAAAAAGCCATACATTGTTTTAACTTAATAATTCTGCATTCATTGTGTTGATTTTTTCTTTTAGAAAACATTTTAAAGTTTGATTAATCTCTTACTGTGTGCAAAGATGATATTCTGTCAGAGGCTGTAACCATAACATGTCATATTAATTTGGGAAGCTTTGTACAGCTCAAAATAATGTTAAACTTTGTTCTGTTTGCCTTTCCCCCGGCTTGTGTCAGTTAGGGAAACTCATATCAGGACCTTTCCTGAAGTTTGTGGCCCATGCAGCTTCCTTTATGATATTTCTTTGCCTACTGGTCCTGAACGCGGCAGACAGGTTTGGGGGAACATCGCTGCTGCCTAACATGACCACCCACGATCACCCCTCGCAACTGTTTCGTATGAAGACCACCGCCTTCACCTGGATGGAGATTCTCATCATATCCTGGGTCATAGGTCATGAGCGTAAACACACTCTACCCCCCACCCTTTCCCTTCCACATTGTTGTATACAATCACGACTAGCTGTCAGATCTTTTTTCTATCGCGTCAGTATATCTTTTCATTATGTTAATTTATTCCTCACATGACACTCAGTCTTGTCCACCTCTCATAGTTTATGTCACATACTTTTACAATTGCATCACTCTGCTGTGCATGCAGGGTCAAGGATATTAGAAGTCACTGAGGAGATATACATCCCCAAACATCGATCAAGCTAGGAAATGGCCCACATAGATAATTATGTATTCTTACCACATGTACCATAATAAATTAGACTGGTAATGACTTTCCAAAGATGGAAAAGGCAAGATGACACTTTCACTTAGCTCTACAGGCGAGACTTTGCAGCCATACAGCATCAGTAAATCCTATGTGATTTGACTATCAATCCAAGCCTTATTTATCATGTTTATACATGTCATTGAATGTGACAGACAACCAAATGTGTGATTTATTTTCCTACAGGGAAGATCTGGAAAGAATGTAATGATATTTGGTCGCAGGACATCCGGGAATACATCTCCGAACCCTGGAACCTTCTTGACTTTAGTATTTTAGCCATTTTTATGACCTCTTTCATTGCCAGATTAATGGCTTTCTGGCATGCATATTCTGCCCAGTGTTATGTTGACAAGCACCATCTGTCCAACATGACCTTGCCCTTTGAGATACAGTATTTCCAGCTGGGTAAGAATTCAAGTATTTTACTAAAGTATTATAAGTGATTTAATAAAATGTTTTATTATACATATACAATTAATCTTAAATATTGTTATTGAAGAGGATTTTCTGGCTCAGTCTTCGGTTGCATCAGTGTTAGACTGGATATTGAATTCTAAAAGGTATTGATCTGATAGATGACTATTTAAAGAATTTTTAAAATGTTTTTATTTTGTGACCCTGAGCAGGAAATCCATAAAAATAAAGCAATAATTTTTCAATCAAGTTGTGTCCTCAAAGCCTTTTTTTGACTACTAGATTTTCTAGCGAATTCATTATCAAAATATTCAGGCTAAATTATAAGTTCTATATACAGGTAGTGATCTTAATGAATGCAACCTGTCACATTCAGCATTTGTTTATTTTCAGCTCGAATCAACTGGATGCCCTCAGACCCACAGCTTATTTCTGAAGGCCTCTATGCAATTGCAGTTGTGCTGAGTTTCTCCCGCATTGCATACATCCTGCCTGCCAATGAGAGCTTCGGGCCTTTGCAGATCTCTCTGGGAAGAACAGTAAAAGACATCTTTAAGTTCATGGTGATTTTCATAACAGTTTTTGTGGCTTTTATGGTGGGAATGTTCAATCTGTACTCATACTACCTCGGAGCCAAGTACAACGATGCCTTTACAACGTAAGTGACAACTATAGACTGTTGCAATAACGTAGTTCACCTTAAAAGACTAATACATTGGTTGCACTGCACTAATTTAATTCCCATGTCTCCATTCCTCCAGGCTTGAAGAGAGTTTTAAAACGTTATTTTGGGCCATCTTTGGCTTGTCAGAAGTGAAATCAGTGGTTATTAACATCGACCATAAGTTCATTGAGAATATTGGCTATGTTCTGTACGGGGTGTACAACATCATCATGGTGATTGTCTTGCTGAATATGCTCATTGCCATGTTCAACAGCTCCTTCCAAGAAATTGAGGTATGTCTTAATCATTCACATTTCTGAAAATATTGTTAATGTTTGTGTCTTGTTTCAGTGCATCATCTATTAGTGATGTTAATGACCACAAGTTAAGTAGATGGAAGCACATTAATAATGCAAATTGATTAACTTTATGAATATTCACCTGTTGCTCATCAAATGTTTCCCCTGGCTCTAACCTTCTCACCGTTTCTTCCCTGTTGGTGCAGGATGATGCTGATGTTGAGTGGAAGTTTGCCAGAGCTAAGCTCTGGTTCTCATACTTTGAGCATGGTGGCACACTGCCAGTGCCCTTCAACCTCGTACCCAGCCCCATGTCTGTTGTTTCCCTCTTGCTGGGGATAAGGGGATATCTCTGGGATGTACCCCAAGGCACAAGCAAAGAAAAACCAAATGATGAGATGGAGCTTAACAAGGTGAAGCATCAGTTACTGACACAATGATGTTTCAAGCAACTAAATTACCAAATTAATTTTGCTGAATGTAAATTAATGACTAGAAACATTTATAATACTTCTAGTAAAGTTGACCTATATTCTTTGATACAGATCTACAGAGCCCTCTGGTGTCACATTTATAAATTGCACGTGTAAGTGTGTCCATGAAAATCACATTTTAAAATAAGTATCAACGGTGCTTCTCCTTTTTGTTGCTCCTGATCATAGTTGAGGCAACAGGAAGATCTGAGTGTGGAAGCATCGCATTGTTCAACCCATCACCAAGTAAAGCAGTTTTAAATTCCTAATGTTGATTAATCTGTTAATAACTGTGCTGTCCTGAAATTGTCTTTCCTGAGTAAAGTTTTATACACATAGACGTGGACATAAATAATACAATGTGAGTAACTTACTCTAGAACCTAATATCTAGAGCACATGTTAAGGTACTCAAAAGGAGACTTGCTGTACATGTAAGCACCAATATAATATGTCAGTCATAACTATAGTCTGTATAATCAAATATACTTACTGAAACATGTTGGCAGCTGCTCTTCTTTTTCCTTAACTAACTCAACAACAATTAGCACACCAGTTAAAGACTCAAATTTTTTATTCTTTATTACAGAAGATAATGAATCGCCTCATCAAAAGATACATCTTAAAAGCACGGAGAGATAAAGACAGCGATGAAGTGAATGAAGGTGGGTTCGGCAGGTTTTCTGGATCCACTGCTTTTCACGTCTGGCTCACTGAATAACAAAGCATCACTTGGCGCTGTTTCACCTCTGTTCCACAGGTGAACTGAAAGAGATCAAACAAGACATCTCCAGCCTCCGCTATGAGCTGCTGGAGAGGGGGAACCAGGACGTGGAAACACTGGCAAAGCTCATCAGGCAACTGGGAGAAGTAATGCATTTTCAGCAGAAAGCAGAGAAGAAGAATGAGCTAGCTAAACTTTCTTAAAATGTAACTATTGGAGATGTATTTACTGGACACACTTTTCTCATTATTGAGGCATTCAGTCAGGGTCAAAGGGCCCTTAGGCACAGACTTGATATGTTTTTGGACAAAAAATGATAACAGTGTGTTTTAAATATAGATAATGGTTAAAATCCTTGATTTTTTTCCCCTTAGTGTAGACATACTTTGGGAGGACAACTCATCAAATTCTCTTTGTCCCTATCTGTATTATCTGTACAGTTAATCACATGGTGGCACTAGTTGAACTTGTTTCTGGTTGCACAGGCTCTATTGCACTAACATGCACTACTGACTGCTAACATATGAGGGTGCTGCCTGTTGCCAGCTGTTTATACGGTTTGATTTAGAGACAAATTTTTTCCATCAGGAGTAGAAAAACAGTTCAGATAAAAGAGAAGCATATGTTTGGATGTGTCACCAGCAGGTTCATAAATCAGACAATAAAAAAAAGAAAGCTTGTTGGTAATAACTGCCCTCAGAGCTTTCTGTGAATCTCAAGTTATGAGATACATTTTTTTTTTTCTGTAAAGTAACCGTAAAATCATTCAACAGGCCTCTTGTTTCAATTTTCATACAAGACATTAACTTTAATTTTTTTATTTTATTAAAATGTTGATCACTTAAGCATAATGTTAAATGAATATAATTAAAATCTCTGTTGATTATCTTCGCCTCATGGACTTCAGAGGGGTTTATGGGTTTTTAAAATCATTGCAGCCGATGCTGTTGTGCTCTTTCATGCTTGCTGTTGTGCAAGAAAATTGCCTGAGAACAGTCTGACCTGTCAGGTAGAAAAACAGCTCACTTCCCTTCCTCAGGCCAGAAGAGTAAAAGCTAGACTTTATCTGTCAGGTCCCTGAAGAGTTACTGTGAAGCATGACATGTGACATGGCAGTTATTGCAACAGAAATGCCGCATCATGAGGCCTAGTAAAATGCATTTACTCCACGTCTGCAATATTAGCAATGTGATTAAAAGTACCAGAAGATGGGATTACACAAGAAGTGAAGGCTGTTGGTGGTCACCATGAGTCATGTGTGTCACATTTGTAGATTACAGCCTTGTCTGAAAACTAGGCCATTACAGCATCTGAATTACACATAGATACGAATGTGGAATCCTTTTCCAAGAATAATGTAGGCCACAGAAAAAGAGTCCCCTCTGTTATCATCAAACAGATGACGCAGGACAGAGGGCCAAGGCCTGTGTGTGCATCAAAAATACATGTATCAGCAACAACCAAACTCAGCTGGTTAACTTGAAAAGTAAAACCCTCTTTGTTCTCTAACTAGGATAACAGAAATGTAAATTAAATACAGAACAAAGGAGAGGAGGGTGCTGTCAAAACACAATGTCCTTAACAAACATACAGAAGATGCATGTATAAATAATCTTCACTTACGTGCATTTGGTCATATATACATGAAAAAAACATAATGCTTAGAGAACTTTGGTTTGAAGCAGACTTAAATAGATGCAAATGTGCAAAAATGGAAAAGATCTGAAAATGAAACTAAAAGAAAGATTAAGAATGATCTTTTACAGGAAACAAAAAAAAAAGGTAAAATGTATAACTGCTTTGACTTAATTACAGACCTACATAACACTCAATTAACTTACAGCTCACTACATAATACACATAATATTGGGTCTTGACTAGGAATGAGCGTTGGGATCATTATTAACTTAGTGAAAGCGTTGTTGTATTATTGTCTCATCTTCCAAAGGAACCGCAACATTTTGTCATTCGGCCAAACATGTCGCTATGTCGTGCCTGGTTCACGCACAGTGGGGGGGAACTCATCAATGGCGCATGACATGATACATCTCAATCGAAAAGTTAATCTGCTGTAAAACTAGATACTCCATAAATTTCCCTAATGTGGCTCTGCATTGATTCTTCCCCTGGCATCCTTTGGAGGATTGTCTATCTATTCTGAGTGAGGAAAGCGATTAGAAATCTATGAAAAACATCTATTCAACCTTGAAACATGACACCCACAACCAGAGGAAGGGGATATACTTGTAATTTACTGAAATATATCAGGTTTATTTTCTGAAAGAGCTCATAATTAGGCACTTTTAATCCCTCATCATAAACACAGAAGATACAAGCTGGTTTTTCTTTTCTTGTCTGAACAGCTGTTTAATTGTATGGAATTGACTCCTGTGCAAAAGAAAGGCGAAGTCACAGCCTTCCTCGACGGGGAGGAGGATTACGGGAACTCTGTCTCTGAGCCACAACTTATCACACGCGTCCAGCCTCCGGGCGCACTCCAGTCTCCGCTGTGCGCTTCGCGGTTCAGAAAATGGAAAATAAACTAAACGGAAAGATGAGTACCATCAGTACTTCGATCGCAGACTCCACTGATACAATAGTAAGTGGGCTGATTGAAGCTGGGTACAGTAATACTAAATTACCCAAAGAGCCACAGTCTCTACCCTGCATGTCCTCCTCCGTGCGTAATTTTGGAAACGTCGGCTCACTGATCCGCGGTCTCACTACAAGCAGCGGCGCAGTTTTCAAAGACTATACCATACTCGATGGTTCACTTGCTGCAAAACCCTTTTATGACCGCAGCAGTGAGTATCAGAAGTGTGACAGTGTGCCATGGGAAGATTTTGTAAATGTTCAGAGGACGATCGTGTCCCCATCCGAGAGTTTGCCTGGCGCAAGCCTGAGCCTCTCCTCGACAAGCGCAGCGTGCAAGTTCATCAAAGACGAAGAGGAGCCATCTGTGATTATGGACACCCCGTGTCCCAACTTCGATCCATTATCGGAGATCCCTGCTCTTGACACCAGCAGTGAGGCCGACGGGAAGCAGCAGCTGGGGCTCAGTGAGGGCGAGTCGACCCGCTGCGCGCCGGCGGGTCCTCGTCCGGGGCTGGAGGGATCTCCAGACTTTCTGATGGACCTGAACCAGACCGAGCAGCTGCCGGCGCTGGGCCAGGCGAGGTTCGACTCCAGGTGTGGTTTGTCCGGGAAGGCTCTCATCAACTTCGGTGCCAACGCATACACGGCCCCGCAGCTGACGATGTACAAGAACGAGGTTCCCCGCTGGCCGATGCAGACCTCTGCGGCGGAGTCTCAGTACTGGTGCCAGTCCGCAGGCGGGACCGAGGACCCGTTCACACACAGCGGCTATGATGGCATCCAGCACCAGACCCTGTCCCAGAGGAACCCATCACCTTTCTCCGCATTCCCTGGGTAATTAGTTGATTAAAGCCTTGAAGTCAATGTGAAAATGAAATGAATCAAAACTGAGTCACATGGACCTTGAATGTAAGTTTGCTTGTGTGACAGTTGGAGTTAAAAGATAGAAACAGTTTTGCCAGACAAGCCTACATACTGTAAATTGATGATCAGATAGTAATTAATGACAAGTGCTGAGGAAAGTGATTTGCCAGTGTACATTAATAACCTGCTTATGGGTCAGTCAGACAATTCTGAGCCTAAGAAAACGGGGGAAAAACTAAACAAGCTTTTGTCTAACAAGCCTTTACTTCTGCTCACTTCTCTATCTAATCTGTCTCTCATGGAAATTATATGAAGCAAATTAGTTTGTACTGAACACAAAAGTGAATCTGGTCCCATTTGGTCTGGTTTTGTCACTTTGTGGCAGCAGAAACCATCTTTTAGTACATCTTAATGTAAACTCTGGGCCCTTAAGTGTCAGTCTGGTCAGTCGTATCTCACCTTGCCATCATATAAGCTCTCAAATACCTTTAAATTCACTCAGGGGGTTAAACAAGCCAATACTTAATGTAAGAACAGACTGCTTAATTAAAGCACCATTACCTCCTTGCTTTTGGTCAAATAAGGATCAAACTCAGATGTTTTACCCCTTAATGTTACTTATTCCATGTACTGTACATTTCATTCATGTGAAAAGTTTGTTTAGAGGGTTAAATCAGGGTGTTCTGCTTTGAGACAGAATGGCCCTGTCTGCAGTTTTTATATGATATCTTCATAGCTGAGTTCATCGATGTTTGTTTTTCTTTATTCAGTATGCCACCTCAGAGAGTTTGTGTGATCTGTGGTGATGAGGCATCTGGCTGCCACTACGGAGTCTTAACCTGCGGGAGCTGTAAAGTCTTTTTTAAAAGAGCAGTTGAAGGTGAGCAAAGAAAACCTTTTACCGACTTCTTGAAATGTTTAGTCCTAATTTTCAAATAATGTCAAGCATATTGTATAATTCAATATTTTCTATTGTTTTTTGTACAGCTTTCAGTTAAATACTGTGCAAGCCACTTAAACACTGTATTTGGACTGTTGTAAAAGGGAAAAAACCCAAATATCAGCTACAGCAGACAGTTTATTTAATATTTTTTTCAGACGATCTATTTCAAGATTCTTTTTAACATCTGGCCAGTGACAGCTGATCAAACACACGTTTTATTAGCCTCTTTGTTTTCCACCTCGTAATCCAATCTACACTGGGACAGAGTATCTTTTTCTGTTGACTGTGTTCTGTTGGCGCAAGTGAAGTTTCATTACTTTGTTACTGTTACTTTATTGTTACTATACTCCATTATACGTGCTGTACAAAGTATAATACTTGATTTTTAGGGTGCCTGCAAATTAAAATTTGCCCACCCAGAGCCCGGTTCTGCTCGAGGTTTCTATCTGTTAAAGGGGAGTTTTTCCTCGCCACTGTTGCCAAGTGCTTGCTCATGGTGGGAACTGTTGGATCTCTGTAAATAATATTTTAAAAAGTATGTCTTGAGATAACTTTTGTTATGATTTGGCGCTATACAAATAAAATCGACTTGACTTGACCTGACTTATTTAGTTTGTTCTGTTGATTAGTGGGCATTGTTCCAGACAAATAGACAAAAAGAAGAAAAGTGAAATAAAAAACAGGCTGTAACTGAACATTAATCTCTGATTTCAGCTATCACAGGCCTACAGTGAATACTGTGGTACACTGAAGGGGAGTTATCACAACAAATTTGACTGACCTTCTATGGTAGTTGTTAAAGGTCATTAGCAACAGTATCACACTGACTAGTATTCTCCATGTTCTTCATCTTAGACTTTTCCTTGTTATCTTGCAGCGGGAGATATACAAGAGCCACTATGTCTCACCATGGCCATGTCACTCTGTCCTCACAGCCTTGCCTCTATCTAATTTTCTTCTTTAAATCTGTCCTCAGAACACTGCCTCAGTGGGGAGGAAGTAGCCGTGTTAATAGTCAAGAGCTCTTCAACACCTTTTCTCCTCATCATGTGCCTATCTGCCTCCCTACATATTTGGAAATAAAGTGCTGTTCAAATTGTGTGCACTGTCTGTACCCTTTCACTCAACAGGCCATCATAGCTATCTCTGCGCTGGGCGAAATGACTGTATTGTGGACAAAATCCGGAGGAAAAATTGCCCTGCGTGTCGCCTCCGAAAATGCTATCAAGCGGGAATGATGCTCGGAGGTACCATTTGGTTGGATTTCTTTTTGCATGGAGCAGATGCACCCATATGGCAGGAATGAAACTGGTTCTGGTTCTGTTGTACCAAGTCACACTTTGAAATTATGAATAACATCAAAGAAAATGTTGAAGTGCTCAGATCAAGAGGCAGTAATTACTTAAAATTTAACAGGCTCATTTTGCAAGCAGAGGTATTGAACTTTCAACTTTTTCAATGGCAGGTTTGAGCAATTTTACCACTCATATTGTAGGTTTGGGATGTTTTGTGGGCACACATTGTGCTCTTTGTTATCAAATCTAACCTGGCCTTGTATTAATTTCACAGGCAGGAAGCTGAAGCGTTTTGGGGCCCTGAAAGCCTTGGGTTTGGCCCCGTCCCTGATGTTCCAGTCCCACTTGGCCATGTCCAGCGACAATCAGGCCTTGACCTCCATGTCTTGCATACCAGGCATCCACGAGGTGCAACTCTCCCAACAGATCATCAATATGCTGGAAAACATCGAACCAGAGGTTGTGTACTCTGGTTTTGACAACTCCCAGCCCGATGTTCCCCATCTTCTGCTCAACAGTCTCAACAGGCTGTGTGAGAAACAGTTGCTGTGGATCGTCAAGTGGTCCAAGTCTCTGCCAGGTAACGGCACTCTGCAGCTCAGGGTCACCACAGTTATCACCATAGGGATCCACTGGCCGGCCTCAGTGAAGGTCTCGGCCTTAAACACCGCCTGAGATGGAAGGCTTTGTAATGCCAAGAATATTAGATATGTGGGAAGTGATTCCAAGTGGTACAAAATCATTTGATTGTCACAGGAAATGTTAAAATCAAAGAGGATTTTTGTAAAATCTTTGGGGATAAAGCTGTAAGATGAGACAAAATATTATTGGTAAACCAATGTGCTGCACTACTGTGTATGGTGGTATATTAGTGCACAGGTTGCATCTACTATAATAAAAAATATGAGGGAGCAAGAAGCTGACAAATGAATTGTTCTCTAATTCAGATTTTGTTTTCTTAGGGTTTCGTAATCTTCACATCAATGATCAGATGACCCTCATCCAGTACTCGTGGATGAACCTCATGGTGTTCGCTCTTGGGTGGCGCTCCTTTCAGAATGTCACCAGTGAATATTTATACTTCGCACCTGATCTGGTTCTTAGTCAGTAAGTAACCATCAACACACAGGCAATTTGAGTCGGCTTTTTGATTCACAATGATTTATAGACACGACACTGATGCATTTGTTCACAAAGCAATGATTTTCGATGAAAAAGAGATTCTCAATTGTTCAGAAACATTCACAATTCTATATTTCTGTCCATCAGGGAGCAAATGAGGAGATCTCCAATTTATGACCTCTGCCTGGCGATACAGTTCATCCCTCAGGAGTTTTCGAACCTTCAAGTTACCCGCGAGGAGTTTCTCTGCATGAAAGCCATAATATTACTCAACACAGGTAAAAGACAGAGGACTTCCGTTCAAGATGACTCACTTTATAACTTATGTTGACCTTCTTTTTTGGATGAACTGCACTCAGTATACAGTGTTGCAAACAGAAATATGAAGCTTTGATCGCCATCAACTGTAGAGCCACACAATAAAGGGAGTTTTGTACAGGGTGACTGGACCTTGACATGATTTATGTAGCAGCTGCTATCAAGTCTTAGTTTTACACCGACTGAAAAACATTGTTTTCATAGCAGCATGTTATTCCTAAAAACAACCATTGTTGACTGTCACGTCTGTTACATTTTCTTAGTGTTTGTTTAGCTTTTTAAAATTAGTTTTCTACATTTAAAAGTGAATGATGTTTGAAGAAATTATTTTTTTAATCTATAAAGTGTCCCGTCTTCTCTCAGTGCCTCTTGAGGGACTCAAAAGTCAGGGAGCATTTGAAGAGATGAGACAAAACTACATCCGGGAGCTGACCAAGGCTATCCACATGAGAGAGAAGGGCTTGGTGGCCAGCACACAGCGATTCTACCACCTCACCAAACTGATGGACGCCATGCACGATGTATGCTCCCTCATAGATCAGAGTACAGCATTAATTCATGTACTGTCGTGGCAAACAGAACATGTCCATAACAGTACCAAGACAAACATGAATGTCTCTTTTCCGGCAGATAGTGAAGAAGGTCAACCTGTTCTGTCTGAGCACCTTCATCCAGGCAGACGCCATGAGAGTGGAGTTTCCGGAGATGATGTCAGAGGTCATTGCCTCCCAGCTTCCCAAGGTCCTGGCAGGCATGGTGAGGCCCCTCTTATTCCACACCAAGTGACGACGCCAGCACAGACATGACAACTCTGCATACACACCTTGTAACTGGATTATTGACCCTACAATTTCTGGATTCCTCATAGCCTTCACTATTGTAGTCAGTCATCTACACTTTGCCAAACTGCCTTTAATATTCTTTAGCCCCAAGAGCCTCAAAAATGCTTTTAGTACAGAACCACCTTAAATATTATGAATTCAGAGTCATCAATCAATAAAGCTCCTGGATACACCAGACTTATTCTGGTGTATCCACCCTTTCCCATCCCACAACATGTGTACAGATGGTACTAATATACAGTAGATTTTGAGAGACTAACATTTTTGTACTGAAGCTGCAAATATAAATAATACAAACAAAAAATTCAAATATTCAGTGTTTCTCACCAACATTTTATACATAGTAAAGGAGAAATGCAGGAAACCCAGAAACCTCCCACTTAAAGTAATTAAATTCTTTCAGGGTTAGCAGCAGAGTAACTAACCGCACAGACTTCAGGGAGGAGAAACTGGGAAGATAAAAAAAAAAAGTACTGTGAGTTTAGGTGAATTGGAAATAACCCAGTTAGGGCACGTCCCGCCGCGTCTGTTATTTTCATAACAGAATGAATTTTAAAAAATTCAATCTGCATCCAGATCGGTATCAAAATACACACAATGATAGACGTTAATGAGACACATGTGACAGATTTAATTCAAGTGAGTGCAGTAGTTCATTGAAAAATAGAAACAACCAATTCACAATGTTCAGAAATCCTTTAAAATTTCTGGATCAGCCTAGAGATCTGTAAAAACAAGAAATCCCTTTCCCCTTGGCACATGGTTCAAATCAAATTGAACTAAAATCAGTTACTATGTTTTTGAGCTGTACAGTTAAACTGATTGGACCAAAAATATACCTTCCCTTGAGGAGGTAATGAAAACGTGCAATAAAAACTAATTTTCATGTAGCTATGGATAGGAGGGAACCTAAATCATATTAGAAGAGAACTATATCATCTGTCAGTCTAATCCCAGTTTTTCTAAAAGCAGGGACACAAAGAGACAACTGTATTTTACCCTCCAATAGTCAATACGCTTACAATGCATTCTCACTTTTCAGCCCGTTTTACATGTTGAATTTCTCACTGCAGTGAGCACAAGTTAAACTCACTAACTGTGACAAAGAATTTGGACCACAAGTCTAATAAATCACGCTGTTTATTCATTGACATGTTTATGCACAGTCAAGACACAGTAGATTATTGCAAGGAAACAAGCCTGCCATATGAAAAAAAAAGGATGCCAAAAGTTACATATTCAGGATATGGATATCCTTTCCGTGATGTGCCCCAGCAAATTCAGACTGTAAGGGAGTATTATTCCAGCATCAATGTTCAAGGCCACCCTGCATTCTTAAAGATGTAAATGGAAAAGAACATCCTGATCTTGGCAAGAGTGCAAGAGCTCAAATACCCTCCCAAATACATTTCTGACCATCAGAGGAAGTCTTATTTCTAGTAATTCTTTAGTTTGTAATAACTGTAGAGCAAAAGGGTTGGTGATTTTTTTCTTTTTATCTTTTTCTGAAATAATATCACTGTTAAATTTTTAGATAATTATTGACTTTGTACTTTGGAAATGTTGTGATAGTAATATAAAATTAAATATAAATGGCATCTATAGCATATTATAATCTGATACATGTTTGGTTTTCATTACTAGTACACCAGTGTACCAGTGTGTACAGTACCACAACAGGAATTAAAGGTGAAGGATCCACCTCATGAACATAGCATTCATGACATTATAAAAAAACACATTTTTACATATGGCATATATTTGAAGTGATAATTTATAGTAATAAACCGTTACAAAAAGTAAATATTTTTGATTAGCAAATACAGAATAACTCATGAGCATTAATCTACAGTACAGTACCGTGTAGCTAACCAGAACAGAAAGTGCACTGCAGCAGTGAGCAGGTTCAGTGGATGAACAATGATCACAGGCCATAAACATGAAAGTTAAGGTGCAAGATGCTTTTCCTAGTAGATTCTAATAGATTAGATTAGTATCCTTATTTATAATCACAGTTTGTTCAATTACAGTTAATATAATATGTTTATGAAACTACAGATTTACACAAGCAACTTGATGAAAGTGTTTTGTTGATATAATGGGAAGTTAAAAGATAATATATTTCTGAGAATAAATCTTGTGAAACGGATGTGATTGGTTTGTGGTTCTGTAGGTTAATACTGGGGCTAAAAACATCAGTGCAGTCAATGGGTAATATATTCACATCTAACAATAATCTCATACCTATTTCTTATTAATTTCTGAATTTCTGCAGATTCCCCAAACATTTCAGAATGAAGTCTTTATAGAAAAGGAGGTACATTTTTGGACTTCTAGCACTGTTAAAGCATTTACTGCTTTGCTTGATATCAGCTAAGACTGCATAAAATGCAGAAATTTCAGTTACCAGCGATAATAGGAACATTACAACAATCAACCACACTGTGTATTATTTCTTCCCATGGATACCATGAAAAAGATGCAATGTTGACCAACTTGTTAGAGAAAGATGACATAATTCTCAGGGATTAAACCTGTTTTTCCCTCGTATGTTGCTTGGAGCCAGCCTGGTTCAACAGATGGGTAGACTACAGGACAAACAGAGAGAAAGTTGAAGAGAAGTGAGAAGCAGATTCTTGATGTAGTCAGTGAGTCTGTATTTGGTGACATTTTCCCCCAGATTTACAGTAGTAAATAGCAGCAAAAAAAATAAAAACGTGGGGTCAGACTGCTCTTTAAAGTCAGCCCCTATGGAGTATTTTAGCAGGCTTGAAAGCTGGATTGCCTTTCTTAATCGCACACATAACAAAACACTGTATATAACACAAAAGTAACAAGATTAGTCATTGCTGAGATGCACCAAAATGAAGAGGTACAGCTTTAAAAAATCATCAGCTAAAACAATCAAGCAGGGATATCATATGCTAAATAAGGATGTAGAGATAAATGGCCTGTTAATTTAGAGAACAACAAAGGTACTCTGCCTGCTGGTAAGTGGTAGGGAACGTTTGCTGACGTTCTTTTCATTTGGCTGCTGGCTCCGCTGTGTTAACAGGGAACAGGCACTGGTGCCTTCTATCACTAGGTTACAGTGACCTGCCTGCACTGGTTGAGGGCCAAGTCATCCGTTCATGGAAAAAAGGCAAGAGGCAATAAAATATCCTGTTCGGATTTTAGCAGTGTGTATGGGGGTGTCACGCTAAGAGATAAATGATTTTATGCCTCCACATAACACTGGGAATTAGCCAAGTCCTTGCTGTGTGGTGCCAATACACACCAGACTGTCTGTGTACACTGTTTAAATGTCCAATCAGCCTACGCAAGCAGGCATGTGTGCTGTTGTGAGCACTACTGCAGCAAACTAACTGCCAGCTGAAGGATATAATGTTCGCCTTGTACTGGCTCTGCTCACCATTTGAGAAATGCGCCCCCTGGGGGAAGCTGAGCTCGTGGCTGTGCTCTGCTTCACAGGAATACATCGCCTTGGCATCTCTATAAAGACAACAAAAACAGGCAATGTCATGGCAGATTTGAGGAGATGAGAGTGGAATTAATAATACAACTGTTGTAAATGGTGTTATGTTTTTACAGCACCTTCCGACTGGAACAGACTGTGGGGAAGAGGCATTTTCAAAAAGCAGTGCTCTGGCAGCGACCCTGAAACAATATGAAAAACAATAGAGTTCATTCCAGCTCATTGTATTAAAGATAAAATAAACAGCTGAAAAACGTGTGTGTTAAATTATGTAATGCAAGGAAAAATATGTCCTGCAATCAGATTATCAGAGCAAGTAAAATACTAGTGTAATCTATTTTGATATACCAGTCTATAAAATCAGCAGTGCTGCCTCGGAAAGAGATTGAAGCCTAAATCTAAAACAAAACAAGTCTGTTCACTTTCTCTCGGCCCTGCCAGCATTCCCCATTGTTTACAATTAGGGAAAGGCGTAACGACACAATACGGGAGGTTTCCTTGCTAAATTGAGTTAAACTATATAACAAGGCAGCACTTGACCCTGCGTGCGACAACCTCAGAGTCAAGGGCACATCTGAGCCTTGGGCAAGCTGGGTGGGTGCTATACAAGGAAACTGCTTGAGAGACCGTGTGACGGGCTTCTCAGACATGACAAGTCAAACAATCTATTTGTCCCGGGAGAACGAGCGCAGACTGCTACTGGGTCACATCAACCCCAGAGCAGGCAGAGCGTAATTAAAGCCAGCTCTCCCACCAGAGAGAGAAACAGACATAAATCTCCCAACACATACTCATCTGATAGTAGAGACCTCTCAACGCTTAAACACAGAGGTGGGAGGGGGCAGATGACTCAGAGGGGAGAGACAAAGAGGGGGGAGGCAGAAAGAAATGCTGCTGAACTATTGTTCTCAAGCCACTTATTATGTGGGGCCACATGAAACTGCACACATAGCCTTTTGTGTGTATATACATACATATATATATATATATATATATATATATATATATATATATACACACACACACATACATATACGTATATATATATACATATATGTATATACATATATATGTATATACATATATATGTATATACACATATATATATATATATATACATATATATATATATACACACACACACACCTATCAGAGGAATCAGAGGACAGCAACCAACAAGTATTTTTATTTTTAATTATAATGTCTATTCTTGTTTTTAATAATCAATGAATCATTTTGTCTATAATATGTCTAATGCCCATTACAATTTCCCAGAGCCAATGTAAGGGCTTTAAATCACTTATTCCCTTAGACTAACAGCAATTGTATAAAACAAAACAAAAAAAGCAGCAAGTCCTGACATTTGAGAGCTTGGAACCATTGAATGTTTGTCATTTTTGCTTGATAGATAACCACTATTAATAAAGTATCAGTTTTTGTTAATTTTCTGCCAATGGATTATTGAACTAATCTGTTCAGCCCTGGGTTTTAGGTGAGTGATAATGAATAAAATGTCCACAAGATGAGATTTCATAACAGCAGTTGATATCATCATTAGTATTAGAAGTTGTAGGTTATAATGAGCAACGTTATTAGCTTTTTAAAACTCATTACACTGAGCCTGGTCTTTGGTAGCCGTTGCTGACTGAGGTGTCCATCCTGCGGCGGATCACTTGTTTTGGTGGAAGGTCTGGGTGCTCAGTGGGCTTTAAACTCTCTTTGGGCTCCAGTGTTGACAGACTTTGGACAGATCCAGAGCAGCTCCTGCGGCCTTGAGGGAGACATACAAATCTCTGCGTAAATGACACACAGACACTAAAGTTTGATATTAAAACAGCTCACACACAGCACCAAGTATCTCAGGAAATGAGCCATGTAAGTAGTATTTTAACACTGCTGTTTATATCATGCTTAAGTCAAGGGAGGGCTGTCTGTTTTAGAAAGCATGAAGTCCGGGAGGAATGAGTGATGAAACTATCCAGTTTATGAAAATGACACTTTCATGAGGTTTCTTTCCACTTCATTACTGCAAGGAAAACAAAATTAATGAACTAATGACATGCAAGCTTACACTGGCATCACTTAATGCTTATCCTACCTTCAGATATATGCAGTGATTTCAGAGAAGGAGCCGCTGAACGGTTCAGCAGTATTGGCCTGATGTCAGTGCGGCAGTGGGGGGCTTTTTTGGGGGCAGGAGATAGCCTGGGTGCGGTGCTGGCTGAGGACAGGCTGAGAGCATCCTCTGACTCTCCATCTGTACGCCCTGCGTCCTCCCTGGAGCTGGATTCTGGGCTGCTGACACATACAGAGCCCCTGAGGCCGTTTGAGAGCTGCGATGGCGTTCGGCGGAGGTCCAGGAGTGACTTGTCCTTGACCTGTGACGAGGAAGCTGTTTTGGAGGAGGTATTCTGCTCAGAGGAGTGGGAGGACAAAGACTCCATGCTGCCCATGGGGGTGCTGCTTGGACTGCTGCTGAAAGTGTCACCTATGCAGGGACCAGAGAAAAGGCATACAAGGCTCTCATTAAAACCTGCTGAGTGAGGTTAATTTATGGCTTAAAGAACATGCCCTTTTCTTGAAAAGATGATATTAATTTGGAAGCTATGCTGGCTTTACTTTTTACAATACATGAAAAAACAGCTAATATGAGGCGAATCTTTCAGTAATTTGGTGCGACAGTGTGTACAGATGTCTGAGAGATATTAAAGGCCACCGACAGCTTTGGGGATTTGTGGTGTGAGGACCTGCAGCGGTCATCACTGCTTTGGTACTCACTTTCTGCATCTGCCAGGCACAGTGTTGGGGTGTAGAGGCTGCGAGGCTTCCTGGGCCCCGTGGACAGACAGATGGCTCTACTCCTGCGAGAGCCAGGCCGGCTCTGGGGTTGGGGCAGGGGCACATTGGGATCCGGTGGCTGGTGAAAGATCTGGAGGTCCAGTAAGGAGCACTGATTATTCGATACAACTACACAATCTGTGTATTCCTTACCAATACAGACTCGTATTTAAACTGGGTTGAACAAAAATCCAATGCAATGGAAATTACATATACCATGATAGACTACACCATCCATATTGCACACTATCTTCAACATTCAAAAATTTTGCACATCATGTTTTTGCAATAAAATACCTTTAAAGTAGGAATGAAATGAACAGAATTGGTTAAATGGAGCAGTTAAAAAATCCAAAACAATGACTCACCTTGTTGAAGTTCTCGATAAGTATTTCCACCACAATGTTCTGGAACTTAATGTTCATCATGGCGGCCACTGTCTCCTCTTGTGACCGCATCAGGGTGGGCCCAAAGATGACGCCCAGGTTGGACACAGTCATCAGGTTGAACTGGCTTTGTGTGGACACTCTGCAGGTAGAGGACATGGGGGTTACACAGGTGTAACAGGCTGTCCTCTGCAGATACATCCGTGATGCAAACTCTTAACTATGCAGTGACAGTTTTGTTCTTTACCGGATACGGACAGTTTTAGAGACACAGATAAAATGCATTAAGGTGTCTCAAAACTGAAGACAATTAAATCAGTCTCAGTAACTTTTATCACCTCTCATAGGGCTGTTCTTTTTCTAAGGCAGTGTAACTGATTCATTGCAGGAAAACGTACGTGACGAGGTGTTTTATTAGTAGCTCCAGCATCTCTTTGTTCCTATCGGGCAGCTTGTGGACCAAAGCATGGACAGCACACACCCTGTAATTCTGGTCATCTGACTCTGTGGAAAGGCAAATAGATATAAAAGGATCAAGAGGCACCTATACAGTTCCAACACAAGAAGTGCCAAGCTGCCAATTATTGACTACAAAAAAGCAAATGTGCACAGATTAAACCAATTTAACTTCTCAATGTGATGATGCACCTTTCCGAGATGGAAACTGTTTAATTGGTTTAATATTTGCTCATTTGATTTCCCCACTGTCAGGGCCTGGATGTAGTGCCCACAAAGCTATCTCATTTTAAATGAATAAAGCTGAAATGCAGTTCAGTTCAAACTCAATTCCCCTTTAAAAGGTTAGATACAAATTCACAATTGCTTTCTCCAGGCACAAATACAATTCACCCATTACATCCTTTATTAAAAACAACCTTTTCAACAGTAAACAGATATTAGATTAGAATATATTATATTATAGCCTTTAGTATATTTTGATAACTTACTGACAGCCATGATAAAATCTTTATGGAGCTTGAAGGTCATTAGAGGATCAGAGAGACACCTGGTGAATAAAAAGAACATTTCTCATGTATTTCTCGCGTGACATGGGTCTTTTGAATACAGCCACCTTCTTTGGGGGAGTCATCGGCAGCACTGCATGGATGAATAGCACCAGGGAGGTTTCAAAAAGACATTATGGAGGTAATGATGACTCCTGACAGCAAAAGACATGCAGCTGGTGGGGCGAGCTGACCTGAGGTAATTCTTCAGACCACTGGTGATAGTTTTGTTGTCCCACGTCTCTGGATCCAGGTCCATATCCGCAGGTGCCTTGGATGCTATTGGAAACACATTTAATTTTGACACCACCACAACAAGTAAACTGAAAACTGCCTGAAGAAACCAATACAGCCTGACATGACCTGACAAGCTGCTTAAACGTGCATTACAAACACTGACTGTCTTCTTGTGTAAAGAGACTCTGAAATAAATGTAAGTGCAGAAGCGTACGTGTGAGGTGTCTCAGAGAGATGGAGATCATATTTTAGAGAGGCTTTATTGAATCATTTAAACATTTCCTGTTCAAATGTATGAAATGTATGCAAACAGAATTACCTTGGGTCATCTAATAAGGAAATGACAAAGTAATATGGGGCCAGCTGGCTTTTACACTGTCACACCACAAGGAGGACCTCTTTCCTCATGTTGCAGGCTCACATTATGTTTGCTAAAGCTCTAGATTCAACTTAAGATGGTTGTTAAAAATGTGTTGTTCATACACTAAGACTTTACAAAGAAAGAAAAGAAAATGTGCATTCTGGCATTTTGAAATTGCAGAATTATCTATTTATGTTGTGTTAATTAAATACTGTTTATACAAAAGGACAAACAATAATTATAATTCCAAGTTTGATACTGAGATACTGGATGTTATTTCTTCTGAATTTAAAGCTACTTACAAAAGACTGTAGTCATCAGCTTCTGCACTTTGGAGTTGACCCCTCCAATTCTGTACAGTCCCATTGTATTTATGCCTGCATGGCGATGAAAATGGAAATTAAAGAATTGCAACAAGGAACAAAGATTTTCTGTTCAGTTAAAACTAATGACAATGCAATGTGTTGTCATGTCCACTAATGGATGATGTGCATTGTTATTCATAAGCACAGCCAGACTGCAATCCAGTCGTTTGACAAATGAAAGCTGAGAGATTTAAATGCCTCACCTCTCATCTCCACCAGGTCAATGCATTTCCTTACAAAGTTAAAGCCCGGCTCATTAAGAAATGCTGTAATACAACATGAGAATAGAGTTGACACGACAATTACCATCTGGGTTAACCACGCATCATGCAGGAATAATAAGCTCTCCCCTATGCTTGTGCTCTGACTAATAAGACACAACCCCTGTGCTAGAAGGCTCTGCTATGTCAGCTGAGTGGGTGTATGTCAAGTAACCGTGTTAATGAACAGAGATAGCTATACGTAACAAAATATGTGTTTGATGTGTGTGTCAGGGGTTTTATTCCAAGTCTTACAATGCAGAATGTATGTATTTCAATGATGAAAGGGTTTTTAGATAAATAAATCAAACACACACTTACTCTCTTCCTTTTTGCTTAATATGGCTGGCAGGTTGTAAATCTAGAGAAAGTTTACAAAAAATAATTATTAACGTTGAGGAATCTTTTAGGTAAAATATAGTTTGAATAGAATTGTGTCACACAGTTTTTCCATTGCTTTAAGTGGACTGGGTTATTATTAGCACAAGTGGGTGGTGAGGTGAGGTCATGGTTTCTTAAAAAGTCCCACCAGAAGAGGGTGCCAGTGACCAACAATTCAGTTTCGGTATTGTTTTCTTGTCAAGCGAAACAACTAAAAAACATCCTGGCCAAACAGAAGCCAGCACAAAATACATATTTCAAAGACAACCAAGCAGAGTTCCTCACCGGCTCCTTGCCATCCATGGCCTCCAGCCACAGTCTTCTGCTGGACTCTGACAGTGCCTGCAGTGTCATAACGCCATGCCTGGAAACATTTCAGAGAAAAGCTGGTCTCAGTCTGATCTCATTGTCTTGGGGCCCCTGGACAGACCATGTTTACACTGGCTGAGACCACTATAAAAGGACTAGTGTGACAAAAATAGCTCATGTGTAAATGCTTGACTTCAAACTGTGCCCTCGGTTGGCTCGGTGCTTCACATTCCACTCCCAATTAAACGCTACATGTGCTTAATTCATTGTGATTCAATTTTTTTTGCACCCAACATGCATACACTCATCTCATCTGTGTTGCACAGCAGCTCTCGTGTCTCACGTCTCACCTCATTGTGTGCTACATAGATTATTTCTCGTCTGAGCATTATCTGCAGTTGATACACAGCACTGCTACAGGACTTAGTGACTTAACGATGACATAATGTGATGATACTGGCAAACATAAACAAACCCCACCCAGTAGTGAGAGTTAGTACTAGCATGGAGCCATGTCAAGTTGCATGTGTTGCGATTAACAAGTAGTATCAACTAAATTAATTCATTTTTAATGTCACCCATAGGGGTATCTCGCCATGCAGATAGTTTTGCCCAGGTGGTCTCCACCCCGATACAGTGGAGGTGGAAGGAATTTCATTTGTGACGCTCAAAACATTGAAAACATTCAACAGCAACGTCTCGTTCCAGCAACAGTGCCCTTTAAATCCAATCCTCAGAACCCTGTAGATTTGATTAAAGCTGGGGTAGGTAATTTTGAGAAACCAGCAAGAGAAGCTAGACCTTGAAAGTATCCAACGAAAAAATCCCACCCCTCCCCCTTTCAGGCCTCCCTCCAAAGTCCACGAGAGAGCATAGACATATCATAACGATACATATACAACAATCTCTCGCATAGATATATATACACACACACAATATGCATGTATCATAACCGTATCCAACTACTTTATGTTTCATTCACATGTAAGAAAACACCTAACATTTTCACAATGAACATAAACAATGAACTTGGCTGTTGTTAGTACTCACAGCTGTCAATTTAGCATGTTAGTATTGGGAAATTTTATTTAAATTTAATTTTGATGCAGTAACTTCTTGCTGGCGAGCTGGCTACAGCTTGCTGTGGTAACGTTAGATTTCAGGAGGACTCCAGTCTGAGTGCAGGGGCATAGTGCGTGCACGTTCGCACGCAGGCAGACTGGCATTTATTAGAGTCCTGTGACAGCCACAGGTACCGGATTTGTTTAATTTTTTGTGTCAGAGCATTTGATTTATTGATTGCTGTCGGGGTGTAAAGAGAATTAACAACAAATGCCTCTAAGATAAATTGCCTGCCCTACCTTTAACCTGCTTTCTTTGGAAGTACTTTCTGCTGAAGTCTCCTGTTGACAGTGAGATCTGTGGATTATCCACAGTACCATGGACACGTTGCTGTTGGAATCTTTTCATTGCTTGAAACATTTTTCATTGCATTGAGCACCACAAATAAAATTATACTCCTTGGAGTGGAGGCACAAGTTTCAGAGATGGATATTTCGAAATCTGGGCAAATAAAATAAAACTATTTGCATGGCTGAATACCCCTTTAGTAATTTGGATGAACTAAACCTTTAAAAATGTGGTTCCGAGTTGGTTGGCCTGATTCTGGCTAGGCTATAGATGTAACAGCATGTTTATTATAATGAGGATGAATGGATGAGCTTGAAGCTGACTGGAGCTTGGCCCACATTGTCCTTGTGGTTGGAACAAGCACCTTGGGGCATCGCCGTTTATGATAAATGAGTTGTCCTGCAAATAAACTGCAGTTATTGTCCATGCTCAGCAACACTCACCAAGGGTGAGCGGTGCTGGCCCCGCCGGTGCTGTGCAACAGTAAGGCACAGTGCTCATCACTAAGTCTATATTCTGAAATACACATCGCAATAATGAGCTCATAGCAAGCCTTCATAATGTACGACTTGATCAATTCAGCCGCTGTTAATCAGCGGGCCCTCAACTTAAAAGGTGCTTGATATTTGTGCAACCCCTTAACCCATTCCCCAGTACAACATTAAACACAAATCAGTTATGAAAGTTCCCATACAGCTAAAGATACTTTAGAAAAACTTCTAAAGAGAGACAAAATGATTAATTACTTTTCGGAATAACATAAATCAATACATTACTTGAGTAATTGTAGACAAGTAGAAATTATTTAAGAATATGTCTGTGTCTTTTAGCCCGTATTGACCAAGAGACGAATGATTTTGTGAAGTGGTAAGAAGGCAACAGTATTTCATTAGAAGGCTTGGATTTGAGACCGAGTGAATGATACGATTAGCAGCACACATGCAGCACATGCAACGGCTCTGAAAGGGCAGCACTGGTCAGTTCACATACCGGACTTTACAGAAAAACTGAAGTGGTCTGAAAAGAGTTCCACGATAGATGTCATTTCTACATTGACATGAACACAGAGAAAAGACGGAATGGGTTCACAAATAGAGCACATATCGATGCTGTGGACATAAAACAAACAAGAGCTTGGGAGGGAGAGGACTTGAGGAACATGCAGGACACAAACAGAGCTGAAAACATCTAGCGCTGGTAAACAGGGACTCTTTAAAGATGTTAATCAAACCTGAACAGCTCTTGCAATGCTGATTACTCCCATGATAATCTGGGTTAATTGCCAGTATCAATTGGGTTCAATACAAAACAAAATGCATGAGAACATAACATCCCACATGCACTTCATCAATCTTAAAATATACGACTTGTAAAAAAACATTCTTATTAACCCCTGTGTGTGTCTTACTGTATATGATTTTACTACCGTTTCCGTGTTTGTGACTGTTGCTTTGAGACAGCTAATATGTAAAATGGTGACATGTAATGGTTTTCCCAATAGTTTTCTTCCAATGCTCCTAACTAGTGATGGAAACAAATGTCAACATGCTAGAATTGGTGGTACCAGTTTTAAATATCACGTTTTGAGTATGTTTTCAGTCCATGTAAGTGAAAAGACATTAACGGTAACATGTAGAAGCTTCAGACAGTCACAGACCTCTCTACCACTTCGATATCAAAGCAGAAACGCTTGTCGATGGAGTCCGTTTTCCTCCGAATGCAGGACTTGAGCTTGAACATCTCTGGCTGGTTCAGGACAAGACCATTCTAAAAATAAACACACCATACATTAATAAATACAAATTAGACTGAAAAATGAAATGATTTTAATGCACTTGTGAAGTCTTCATCTTTAATTCTTCCCTTTCAAATGTTTATACAAGTCTAAAAACTGAAATTTGATCATCCTATTAGTAAATACAAAAATGTATAGGATGGTGCCAGTTGGTTGATCTAATACTATGAAATGACTGTATGTATGAAATTATTCTAACTTAATTATGTGACCTATATGAATTCTCACAACATTTTCACCCATTTGTAAGTGTAAATACTTGTAAATGAAGTAAATCTGTTCAGCTGATCGTATACAAACACCCAAACTTTCTCTATGAAAATGTTATTTTCATTCCCTTTTCTCCTTTTTTGTTATTTGTGGATTTTGTTATCTTTGAACCTTTTTTGTCCGCTTTGAATTAACAAGTTTTGTTTTCTGTGCCCATTTCGCAGTTCTGTCATTTTGACTGTTTCTCTTCTTTCCCTCTGGGGTGAAACATTCCTATAAGCCTCAAGGGGATTCTTTGTTTCACCCACACAGATTATACTTGCTCAGTCTTTTCTTGGCTTTTATCATTTGTATGTGCAACTAAACTGAACTAAAAAAAAACCTAAACTACCTGTTTCCCAGCCGACTTATTTTCAGTGCTGCTCATGCTGAAGGTCTGGCTGCCTTTCTCATATGTGCAGTAGTGACGTGTCCAAGTGCATCCCAGAGGACCTAGGACAGAAAAAAATAAAAAAGAAAATAGCGGTTGAGCCAAAATATTTTTCTCTGAATCACAGGCTTCTGGAAATACTTCTGAAAATCAATTTGCAATTAAAGTGTGATAAATCAAAAGTTGTTTATCATGGCTGATAATAATCTAGCATTTGGGTATCTCCCCCCTTGTTTGAGAGCACATCAAAGTGAATCGGTAAACAGGATGAATTATGAGCTCTGTGTGAGAGGATCTCTTCTCCGGAGGCCTGGGAGAACTCAAGACATGTTTATGGTGATGGATGTAAAACCATGCACTTATAAGTGAGGTGAGGGTGGGGGGGATGAGAGGGCCTGGCTGGCTGGGAGCCCAGCTAGAGAGACTCACGTTTCTCCTGGACGTACAGGAAGCCTTCCATCGTCCACTGGCCTGGGGGTTTATAGTCCTGATCTGCAGACCTTATCCTCTTCATCAGCTTCTCCACTTCCTGCTTGGTGCTCACAAAGTTGTTTCTTGTCTGTGCAGAAAATGCAGGATTGGATTTATAATTGCATCAACAGAGGAAGTCTTGTGTATCTGCATTTCTTCTACAATTTCTCATCTCAAAAAATCCCCTTATTCTGCCTACATCAAGGAGCAGACTGAAACAAATAAAAGAAAAACGTCAAACATCTGACAAATGCTTCATATTTGTGCAGCTGCATGGAAACACCTGGGGAAAAGAATAACACATTGGCAAACCATTTGGAAATACAGACACAGTATCTAATTCAAATATATTAAATTTATACTGGAAGAATGCGATTGAGGTGATCCAAAATTAGGACGGCATCTCAGTTGTTAATGCTCCCAGGAATCCTCTTTTTTTTTTAAGTCAGCATGAGGCCATTTCATTTCCCCTACTAGAGAGATGCTGAGACAGCCTCACCTCCTCCACCTCCTATTAGAGCTCTCTGAATCTGAGGACATGGAGAGAGGGTTACGGAGTGGAAATTGTCAGGGCAATGGCACTGACATATGGGGTCAGAGAGAAATTTGGGCCTTCAGGCTGCAAGTGGTGAGGTCATGGTGATAGAGAGGAAGGGGCACGGCACCAGCTGTAGTTTTACTCTGCAACTCTAACTCTTTTTTGACACAGTACCATTAAATGGCCTGCAGTAACTGCCTGCAATACAACACTCTGAAAATATTGATCCTCTATGCAGCAAAAAATCTCATTTAATCACACAGCTATCCATTTGTGAAAACTCTGCTTGTTATGTCGGGGTATGATAAGGTGCAGAATCTGATTACGTGGCTGGTTGCCTTTGTGTACAACCCCTGAGGTGTTGAGACTTACGTTCTGTAGGTTGAACTGGAGCTGCTGTTTGTATGGCTCAAATTCATGAGCCAGCTCATATCCTTCATGGTAGAACGTAAACAAGCCCTGAAGAAAGGCCAGGAGCTGGAGAGGAATAATATTTAAGGGTGATTTACTGAGTTAATAAACAATAAAGAGCTTGAATACAAATTCACACCAGGGAGCACATTTTTAAAAGGTACACTGCAACATGCAATTTCCATTTTGAATACTAGAAGCAATAATCACTGTTACAATCACACAATTATCATTTAGTATCTCTAGAAAATGGATAATCCAGTCTGTAGTGATTTTTATTTTTCAACCATGGATTCAATTATAATACTGTCCCCTAAAAAGTACATACTTTGCTTTAATTTTGTGCTATCAGTCAATAAGTCAGAGTAAATCTAACACTGTGAATATCCACTTTTAGAGTAAAACTATAATTACAATGTACATATTGTATTGTCAGTTAAAACCAAATTAACTTTTTATTAAACCCGACTGTACTTTGTAAAATAAATAATTAGCAAATCTGACGAAATTTAATATTTTCACGTTGATGCACTAAATTTTGCACATAAGATGAAGGTCAAAAAAGAAAGTTTCACAAAGTTGTAGTTCTTTATAGCTGGCAGATATTGATCTTGTTTTCTGTATAACACACAATCATCCTTAACAACTGTGGAAAGAAGCACTGGAAGTGTCGTTGGATGAAAAAACTGATAGAGCCATATAGAGCTGCTCTCAGTCATATCCTCAGACTCAACCACTGATTTTATTTCTAGGATGAGGCTTGGTATATCAAATGTTCAAGGATGAACCATCTTATCTGTGCCCAGATTCATCACAGGCAAGGTTGAGCCTTGTCATTTTCCCCACCACTACCTGGAGCCTGGAGATTTACATTTCTGGCCTGGGTTCCGGGTGACCTGCCAGTGCATGTAAACAAATGGGAGTGGGGGCTTTTAAAACAGCCATTTTGCTCCCATCTCACGTTCCCAGACATTTAACACCTAGAGAACTTAATGTTTCCTGGTAATTTCTCCACTAAAGATGTTAGAATTGACTCCAGATATCTGTTTGGTGGGGGCTTTTATAGAAGCTTTGATTTGCACTGGCACTTTGTCTTGTTTTTGTTTGACAACAACCACTTTATCTAATTTTACCCACTACCCTTCCCCAAATGGATCGACTATATTACAGAGAATTTGTGATGCAGATGACAAATTTGTGAAATATACAAGTTCACATATATACCTGTGAGAGATAATATAATTGTGCCTGTCTTTACTCAGGAGAAGAGACAACAAACATTTAGAAAGCCACTTCCATCAGCAGTAAGTACAAAGATTGTGTGCTATTTTGAATACATGCCACTTTAACTAATCTTTTAACTACATATATAGTAAAAAGGCAAAGCAGTTACGGCATCTTCTATATGCATTTGACACATCTGAGCACAGAATTATGTAAAATAATGATCTTACCGGCTCAACAAACTCAAATTTCTTTTTTTCTTGCACTTCTTGTATTTTGAAAACATACTCGAGGGACGCATCATAAAAGAGTTGCCTCTCCTTATCAATCTGCGTGTCAGCCTGGGAATGAGCAAACAAACCAGGGTCAGTGCCGTAACAAAGAAGGGGGTCAAACTGGGAGAGCACTGTGTGGACACAGAGTTAATGCTTACATCAGCACCTGGAAACAATGGGTGCTTAATAAGAAGTGAGCAAAGAATAGTGCACAAACAAAGGCTTTTATTTTTAGGAGACACTCAGCCGACCATAAAACAGCATTATTCAAAGACATGTTGGGGATCAGAAAATTTGTTTTGGTTTTACCTCCTGCAGATATGCTTCCTTCTTTTTGGATGACAAGCTGAGGTGTCTCTCAAGCGTGGAGTAGTATTTCTCTGTTTCCTTATCGAATTTCTTCTTCCCCTCCTAAGAAGGTCCACAAGACACATGAAAGGCTTAAATGTTACCTGAAATGTGTCATGCATTCCTGATGCGGGTGTGTGTGATGGAACTGCCACTAGGTGGAGGTCTAACTGCACTTGCCACAAGTCATTTAAAATTCCTGACAATAGATTATTACAGGTCGTAAAAGTGGCATATGGCCGCGTAATGACGAGTAGACAATGTCGGCATGGTCAATAAGGACTATGCATTATCAGTAGGGCTTCTGAGAAATATACGCTATTATTCTCACAGTGCCCCAGCTGGGGACACGAGTTCACATTAAAATACATAACACTGTAAATCATCAATAGTATAATGCATTTGGCACTTTCAAAGACAGGACTGGCTGGATGCTGTTTGCATTTTCCTTCCTTGTTATGCTCCATCTGAAAAGACAAGTCAAGCTCTATAGAAGCGAGTCCTAGGGTTCAGGGTCCCAGAAGGCTCTGAGGAAGGAACAGGAAATGGGCTTTTCATGCCAGATGCCCATCTATAAAGCATATGGACTAAGAGATTGAACATTTCACCCAAAAAAAATCCACTTCGCAGACCTTAATCAAACTCTGCCCAAGCAGAGAGAACCTGTCTGTGTGAGGGCATTCAAGTGTCTCATCTGCCAGTCTGACCTCTAAACCAAGCTTTGCCCACTTAATGCCCATCTCGCTATGCAAACATTCATAAAGGGGCTAGAGCAGAGACGGAATAAGAGTGGGTGGGGGGAGTGTGAGGAAACGGTCAATGTAACCAGATCCTGCTTGTTTGTTTTCATTCCCATGGCCCTGAAATTTAGCAAGTCTAATCTATTAGCTACTGATATGACCTAGAGCAGTGTTCTGCCTCAGCAAGCCCCTCAGCAGTTAAACACACTGGAGAAATTCACCACAAGACACTGTAACCCCCCCCCTACATAACTATTACAAGTACAGCACAAAAATCAATAGATAATTTCATGTAGTAGCATCTTTTTTCCATCTTTCCTGTCATGTCTGACCCAGGAATGATCTTTTCAGAAGTGGGGGGGTGAAAAAATCAATTGCATATGCGCTCACTATTCAGAAAGAAAATAAATAGGTGGAGAGCAAAATAAACATATGATTAAATGTGATATCAAACTGACAGGAAATACATTTCCCTTAAGGATCGAGTGTTTTAAAGCGAACAAAAGGGAACTGACTGTTTGCCATTGTAACTGCTGTTGACGTGACATTATTTTGTGCGCATGCATACAACTGAAGCCCTGGGGAAAAAACCAACACACACACACACTCACAAGCACTGCACACCCACACACACACACACACACAGGGGATCACATTAAATTAAGCTTTAGGTTTAGCTGAGCCCCGCAGTCACAGCAGGAATCTCCCAGCACTGCTGACCAGTGTGAGCGTGCCAGCAAACTCCTCACAAAAGAAAAAAAAAAAAAAACTCCTCTGTACGTGTGGACTAACTCTTTCACACTTACAAAGAGTGGGGGAGTGACTCAGAGCGGCAGTGAGTCTGTGAGGCAGATCCAGCCTGATTAAGTCACCTAAAGAGTCGTGCTTTGTTTTGATCCAGGCAGGACGTGTATAAACTGGTGCTACTGTAATGACACCCTAGCAGAACACCAGGTGGTTGTTGGTTTGTCCATGTGCTGAGCACACTCCCACCCCCCCAGGATATGTTTGTGCAATCAGAGTGGAATACCAGCGATTTAAATTGCAAAGAATCTCCTAGAGAAGGGGGGAGTTGTGCAGGAAAAAGGCTTTGAAGCCCAACACGTGGTGGCAGAGGACATAGATGTGGATAGATATATACCCTGAAGCACAAACGAGGAGAAAGTTTCTGACACAAACTAATGCCAGAGCCCCAGAGTAATCAGCTGGCTGGGAATGGATAAAGCCAAAGCACTTCCCAACATTCTCTGGTGCACAAAAAACACACATGAACCTACCATTTGGGAGATTTTCTCATCTGATTGCTTTGTTCGCCCTCATGAATAAATCAGTTGCAGGAAGAGAATATTCTGATGCAGATTCCTCTGTAGTGGAATTTCTAACTGGCAAGTCTCATGTTGCAGTTAAGAGCGCTTTGATGCCAGCAGTAGTTTTGGGGAGTTTGCTAATTACAAATGTGACATTGCAGGGAGGAAAATGATGAAAAAAACTGCAGGCAGCTTTTCTTCTGGTCATCAGGTGTTCTGTTTGCTGAAGAAAGGATGCTGGGAACAGGCATGAAGACGGCAGGAGGAATATTTGGACGCTAGCCGTACACTGGCAGTTTTTACGCCGGCCCTAACAAGCCTCAGGACCATCGTTTCTGAGCCTCTCATCACCATGGTAACAGATGTAAGCGGCAAGGGAAGTTGAATGTGTCTCTGTGTGTGTGTGTGTATATAGAGGAAAGAACCTCAGATATCACACACCATCACACTAAACGTCCTCACGTCCGTCCAATACAAACATCAATGGCTACTGAGGTGTCACGTGCAGCATATTTCACCACACGTTCACGTTAAATGGATTCTCTGAACAGTGACATGAAAGGGAGAACTCTGCAACCTATCTCTATGAGCTCATTAGAAAAAGCTAATTGGAGGAGGGGTTCAGAATGGCGATTAAATAGCAAAAGCCGGGTTATTTTGATGCTCAACCAAACAGGAGCTGGTCTCGCCTCCACAAGGGAGGCACGGAGAACACAAGACTTTAGCTTGAGATCATTTTCTTTTCTGCAAAGCTTTCCTCCTTACCTGAAACCTGACTTCCCGAGGAGACATCACAGACAGCAAGAAGTTGGCCAATTAACATGGAATAATTACAAACATCTGCCTCTGAAGAATCGAAAAACAAATACCCAGGTTTCTAAACAGACCATATTTAGCATGTGTGTGTGTGTGAGGCAAACTGCAAAGCTTTAGTTCAAGAAATGAACATTTATCAGTGGCTCTGCTCCCACTGACACCTGATGTAATAAGCTCCACATACTACGCGCACTTTGAGGGTGAACAGTGATATTTCCTTAATATTTGATCTGAGACTAACTCCTAAGGTCTGAGCAAAGCTGCCAGGAGAAGAAAGTGGGTAGGCCTTCTTCTAAGATCATCCTTCAAAAGATTCTTTATTATTATGGTGTGAAAAAGTCTTTGACAAGCTCTGCATGAATTTAGCTCTATACGGTATCCTATAGGGATGCCTGAGGCTTCTCCTTGTCAAGACAAACCTAAACCATCTAACCAGAGAGATAATGAGTGGGAAAAGACAACTTGAATCATGGGGAGGTCTCGACCTCCTCGTTCAGATGACACATCTGATGATTATTTGTCTTGGACTACGTCACTGGTCAGTGTTGCCCTTGACTAAGTCCATGACTACGGAGCCCCCGCAGACTACCCTATTTATGGCTGAAGTAACAGGAAGTTATTTAATGTCATCTTCTAATAAATCCAGATATTTATAATAAGGTTCAATTAAGAGTTTGTTTTCATTACAGTGTCCATTCTAATGGTTCCTGTGTCCATCTTTGGAGAATAAAGATTACATCAGTTGGTGAACTTTAACTGCTGGCCAGTATTATGTTTATTTATGAAGCTCATTTTCACAACAGTTCTGCTTTATTAAACCCAAAGACAGTGAAGACTGACAGGAACGGTTCACCACCGAAAAGGGAATGACATGAAACATCAGCACTCAGCCCCGTGTTCAGTGTCAGTTTTGGCTCCAGAGGACAGTGAATACACTGGAAGAAAATACAATAAAACTACACGCCACCATGTCAGTTCATTCTTCAAAATGATTCCATGAGGACATTGTTCAACTGCAGTGCATAGCAGATACTGCCAGTTAAGGTTATTAAAAAAATAAAACTATCCTTCAAAAAATGTATGAACATAATGTGAAAACAGAAATCCATTAATTATCATGTTAAAGACTGCCATGAATCATCAGTGAGATTAATTGTCCTTAAGAACCAATCATCTGTTTTGACTATTATGTGAACAGATGTAATCAGCTTTAACAGTAAATAAAGAGTTAGAAGACCTTTTGTTTAGTTAGATTTTCATTACATTGTGCATTAATTATTTCAACATAATACATATTAACAATAACGCATAACGCCCCTGACTTATCATACTTTCAGGCCCTTTACCTTTAATTCAATTCTGTATGATGTTGCTTTTTGCATACAAACTAATCAAATACATACTGCATTTGCAAAAGGCAAGATGCTGATATATTTACAGTGGGTGGAAGTTTCGCTATCAATTAGGTGGAAACCAACCTCTCAATGTCTACTTTGACTGCCTTGTGAAATTCTGGTGATCAGGAGAAAAAGTAATAACTTTCTGAGGGTTTGTTTTAATGGTGTTTCTGCTTTATTGGGTAGGCCACAGTGGAAAGTGATGGGACAGGCATGAGAATAATGGAATGAAATATATCTAATTTGCACCACCCTATTCATGCATTTTATTGTTTTTGCATCATAGAGTTAGAGTGTCATCTGCAGTGCTGTCATCTTAATCACTGTTTAGGTGAAGTGTTTTCAAAGCCTGTTGTAGTTTTCTTATTAACTCACAATCTGCAAAGTTTAATATGCAATATGATTTTCATATCTCCAAGAATCAATTCCATCTTTGATCATCTGGTGTTTTAAGTGGCCGAATTTCAATACAGCTGGGATAACTGTGCAGTTAAATTAATGGGGTACAATTTTGATAATCAATTAAAGTTACTATATGAAAGATTTGACGGTTTCTTACTTTGGCATCATCTGGTGGTATTATCAAGACTGAGCCATTAACATCTGCAAAAAATGTGTAAAATAATAACACAATACAATCATATCATCGCAATTTCATTCCCCTTAAAAGTTATTTAATGATCACTCAGCCCTAATTTCCAATGTTCATCACAATTCAAGAGAGAAGGGTAGAAGACTTTAAGTCGTATGCAGGAAATAAGGTAGGTAGGTGTACTGACTTACCACAACATCCGGTTAATCAAAGTATAAAAATGTAAATGTACATGTCTGATTGAAAAGTTTGTGTAGCCCACAGCTGGCGAGTATATACCCAAACCACTTAAATTGATCCCTTTACTCCACAGCGTCTTGTTTAGCATATTTTGGGATTTCATAGCATAAATGTAAATGTCATTTCTGCCTCTGGAGATCATAACTAGCCAAGACTCATCTGATGTCTGTGCACCGTTTGTAGGATGAGGACTCAAATTATCAGTGGCCATCTGACTCCCATCTGGGTCGGTTTGCACTAATTCTTCACACTCAGCTAGTCGGGGACCCCTACGATGCCCCTAATGCTGAAGTTCCTTGAAGGGAATAGAATACTGTCAAAATTTCAGAGAGCAGGAATGCCACCCACCAGTTGGACACCCCCTGAAGTTTCTTGAGAAAGTGTCCCTGGGGTCTATTTCAATTTCAAGGCCTTAAGAAATTAGACAGCCAACAAACACACACACACACACATACATAGAAGTGTCAGTAGTGTGGTCTATATGAGAGTTCAGGCCTGAGGTTGAGGTCTAAGTTGTAGGGGGATCAGTTATCAACTTAGTGGATGAACAGAGGAGCTGAGTGTGTTGACGCAGTGATAGCAAGCAGTAGATATGAACTGAAACCAGGAAAGATTTCCATTCCTTATTTCAGTTCTGGAAGTATTGTTCTTTGCAGGGGAAGTTAACAACTTTCAGCTCACAAAAATGTATCTGAAACTGAAAAAAACAGTGTAACAATAATTCCAGTTCTACATCTCGGTTTGGCAGCAAGCACATATGGTAAATCCATGATCCAGTGAAAATACATGATTGTTTGAATTCTCGTGGCTTTCTTGATGTGTATTTGTTTTACGCTGTTCAAAGTTTGGGGGTTTTATTCCAAAACATTTGGCCCAGCCTTGTGTGAAGCAGACTGTGCCTAATATGTCCTGTAGTGCTGCAGTCAATCTGCTGGTGTGTTATGGCCACGGAAGTGTTGTGCCTGTTCCTCAGAAGCTGATACACTGGTACGTAACCTCCGTGGGATTACTCGCAGCATACCCAAATAAGGCAAGAGCTCCCAGTTTGTCCATCTGACGTTCTCAGACATGAAGCGCAGTAACTGGAAGGGTCAGACAGCCTGCAGATCTCTCCAGTTTCTCGGAACAGTGGAAAGTTGCTCAGCCACTCGTGATGTCTGCCTTTTATCTCACTCTAGTTGGGCTAATGTTTAGCGGGGGATGGGCCGTAGGAGGAGAGAGCCATTAGGAGGAAGTGGTCGGAGGAAATAAGAGGTAGTGGGAGTGACGGGGGGCTGTGGCTTTTAAGAAACCATTTTATAAACATAGAGAGTCGGTGCAATAACACTGAGCACTGCAATGGGGGGAGAGTGAGAGAAAGAGATGGCACCAAAAGGTGCCATTTCATTACAGTAGATACATGAGATGGTTGGGACATGAAGCGACAATGGTTATTTAGTCTGGCCAGTAAAAAGGAGAATGACTGATGTTTACACCTCAGCACTGAGAGGAGAAATAGTTCCCTTTACATTGCAGACTGGCTTGTGAAGACACCAATGAAGTACAGTAAAATGACTACTTTTGCAGACCAGTGGCTGTCAATTCATGCTAAATAAATCAAGATGGGTCAGAGTCTGACTTTGAGGCTGGAATGTCCCTCACAGGGGGTTTGGGCTATGTAAAGATGTGCAAATGATTCACAGAGTCCAGTGTAGAGTTAGCAGTGGACACAGAAACTCAGTGGGAGATCAGCGCAAAGGCTTGAGTTCTACCAGCTTGTTCACGTGTGATCTCACCATGGGGATGACCACAAACAAGCTGCTGTGCTTTCATTTTATGCTCTGGCGTTGGCCAGGAATGAAAGCATGGCTTGTAGCAACAGCCCACACTGTTCTTTGCAGTCAACTCCAGCTTCAACCACATATTCACTGTGGAACCAGGATGCCTTCAAGCAACACCCTGCAGAACCCCTACTGATATCAATCCTCTGTATCCACGGGGTGAGGAGGAATGCATTACATGTAACAGGATTACAGTAATCTGATTACAAAAATGGTGAATGCAATATTTAAGATACTGTTAATTTCCAGTAATCACATTATAAATGCTTTAAAAAAAAAAAAGCTTGCTGCTTGATCATGGACAGGTATCTTTGAAGGGAGAACGGCACTGTGATACTGAAGACTGTGACATACAGTCTTTGAACATTTTCATGTGTGCTTTTTGCATAGAAATACATGCAATGATGGAATACAGTGTGAAATTTAATAATCTATTCATCCATCTAATCTAATATGGAATTTGTAAAATATAATTAGTGTTGAATGTTGAATTATTTTTGAAAATAAAACCCACAGCTCTAATTGTGAATCACGTGTCTGCCAAAGACAGATCATTTATAAGTTTAACTTCACCTTCAACTAAACACAAACTAGCCACCTTAGAAAACTGACGATCTTTTCAACTCACAAGTCTTAATATCTTTTAATATCATGCTCACAACACCTCTGTTTATGCCCCTCTATCACTTCTCTTAACAGTGTCACGCTTTATTTTTAATTAATGATTTCCATACTGTAGGGGAGAAGAAGGGGGTGAGCATGAGAGACGAAGGTGTCAGAACACATGAAAAATCCTCTGCTGTTAAACTGCTAATTGCGCGTGTAGGTGGTCTCTTACCTTCGCAGCACCAATTTGCTCCTTCCTAAATTTTTCCAAGGGAGTAATCAACACATCATCTGCATTCTGAATCTGAAATGAAAAAATGAAGAAAAATACAGAGACAGACAGATGTCAGACTGATAGATGTGATCTGACTTACTGTAACCCTTTGAATAATTCAGAATGAATATTAGAAGGAAACATATCACAAAAACCTTTAATCTAGGACTCATTCAGATTTATTACAATAGTCCTGCTTTACAAATGTGCCAGAAAGTGAATGACACAAAGGAAATTATAGCACCTAGAATTATCCAGCCTAAGTCAAATACATTGAGTCCGAATACAAGTGGAGGATAGAGCAATCATATTCATTAATATCTCTTAAGCCAGTGACAATGAACAATGTGCTCCTGTGAGGTACCCAAAATGAGTACAGCAGAGATAAGAGATAGAGCACTCGACAATGGTTCCGCTATGGAAAAAAATAGAAGCCTTTTTATGTGAGCTGTGAAGCACCAGCATTGTCAAACCTCGCTGAAATATGAGACAGCACAGCAGATGAGGGAGTTTTACAGCGGCAGCCTGCGATGCATTCAAATGTTTGAGCCATGTCTCTGCATATTGGTGACCTCTCCTGCGTCATGACCGGAGTAAAAACGTCTTTCGTGGAGCCTCTTCCTTCTCATTCCAGACAGAAACAGATAAGGGGAGATATATTGTGCCAATTACAGTCTATGCTCAATCCATGCGAGTGAGTACTTCAGAAAAGGTGCCATTAAGGTGCTTCTGAATTTCCCGTGGATGGGCTTTCATCCACTGAGATCAGATGACATCAGACTGGTGGGGTCGCTCTGCGGGAGGCACTGTCACAAATGACATGGCTCTTGGGTTGATTTAAGGTGTTATTCTGTGTGGTGAGTGCATGTGATAAACTAAGGGCTGAGCTCTATAATACATCTATGATACCAGCACTAATTTAGAGGTGTCGCCTCAGATGGACTATCAGCTCACCAGCTACAGTCCTCTGAACACACACTGTCTTGGGATGGAGTTTTTGTTTTGAACCATTAATCACAGTGCATTTTCATTGTCCCAAAATAACCCTGTCAGCTTCATCACCCAACCAGAACGAGTGACTTCAAAAGCAAGCAACAATGTTTCCATCCCCTTTCATATGCCGTGCTATGGGATGTTGTAAGCTTTTAGGGTAAATGTGTAGCTTTGTTGTAATAATGCACTTTAATTACACCATGATATTTGTGGTCCTTCAAATATACACAGGTGTTTTCACACTTGAAACCATAATCTTGTTCAGATTATGGTAGCTTCACTATATTACAATTGCAAATATTTGCTGTCTAACACTGTGTCTGCAAACACTTCCTAAATAACAAACATTCAATAGTTTCCTGTCTAGTTAGCAGTAACCTGAGATTTCAGACATTATGAATCATGATTCATCATTTTGTGCCATCATTGATAGGTGCAATGTATTTATAATGGTTATTTGCACATTGGGAAAAGGCAAATTATTGCATTGCAAAAAGTAGTGTACATGTCGTGGACACTATAGTTTTTGCTCCATTTTGGAATTTGCACGCAATAAAATAATTTTGCTAACTGTCATTCATCCAGTGAAAATAGCAAAGATTATCTTGCATACTCGTTTCATATCACCATACATGTAATAATGGATTTACTGACAATTGGTCAACCTTTTTTTATTTTTGGTTTTGGGAACTAAAAGGTCATCACATTCATCACGAGTACTGCAAGATGATACTCAATTTCACAAAAGAGGGTGTATACTGTAAATGCGAAAACCATTTTTTAATAGATGAAGAAAAATACTTGAAATAATTTGAGATTATGTTTAAATCAGGAAGCTACCAAGTATAACAATGAACTCACATGTATGAACCGTATCTTTAAACTTTATTTACAATTAGTTGTAATTAATTGTATGTAAAAATCACTTAACATAAAACATAACCACTCAAAACCTGTATTATAAGTCGTCACTAGATGGGGTTTAAAAGCACTGAAAAAGCCTAAGGAAGAGAGTACTTCGGTAAGATAAACCAAAGCAATTTGGTTAAGGTTGACACTCCATTACAGAAGGAGCGTAGAGGACATTTGACGGTCATCAAATCTAGCTGCTATAATCCACCAGTCATATCGAAGTCATCGTGTTATCTACTGTGTCAACAGAGAGAATTATACCACTCTGCCAGTGTGATAATGTCATTTCCTCGGTCTTATCTCTCATGCTTTCTAATACCATTAGCTTTTTTTCACTTTCAGTTAAATGGACAGGACAATTAAATATACAGCACTATAAGATTTGAGATTATGGTCTAATATTTAGAATCGAATGAAAGCAAGACAGAAATCGTGTTCTTTTTTATAGGGTTGGTTGTTGAGTTGAATTATTTCAGAACGTTACTGGTACCTGAGACCTGACTCAGTACAACATTGTGATGTGTTAGGATCACGATCAGGCTTCTATTTACACTTTGACATGGAATCTATTGTTATCAATTGTTCATTTCAAAGAATTAACCATGGAGTACTGGTCGTGGCAATTAGTGCACCATATATCCTAATCAATGCAGAATATAGACAAAAGAGATAATCTGCATGTCAAGACTGATGCTCACAATTTCAGATCAGTTGTGATTATTCATTTCCAATAAGCTGATTCAGATATTTATACTTGAAAGAGCCAACTTATTTGAGACTCAATGGATTACTTTCAAACTGGCATTGTGCCGAATGCCCTCAGCAGCAGCCTCTCCAAACAGGATTAAATCCATATGAGCGAGCACAGTGTGATGCTTGAAAGGATGCAATAGCGCTAAGCAATTTCATTACCAGATAGGGGGAGGAATGTCAATGTGTTGTATTTCCCTTGCTCCTGCTTTTACCAGTCCAAATATCAAGTGGATCAAAAGTCTTGCTCTGAGGTTAATTTGCAGAGACAGATCAGAATGCCACCCAGGCCAGACCAAATTGAATAGTGCAAAGTGTACCAAATGAAATTTCCCTTTGACATCTTTAGGATTTGTTTAAATGTGAATATCGAAATAGAAGAATGAGATGACTAGTTGTGTTTCCAAACTATCCATCCATAAAAGATACATCGATGGATATTACACCTTTTTCCCCCCACAGCTTTTCTGACACATACAGTATATTCTGTCAGACAATTTCTCTTCACGGTGTGCATACATAAGCATAACTCGTACAGAAACCTACAGATAATCATCTCCTGGGTAAGCTCTTGTTAGTATAGCATTCATCAGGTGTACTACGTTGGCTCACAAAACACCCATTTTTGGACAAAACCACATTGTGTGTTCTGCAAATGTTTACATTATGCAGTATATAATATTTCAGATCTATTGGAATGGCTTCCATTACATACGCTGTAGCTTGTATATGTCTCATTCCTTCCAGGGGTTCTGATTGTGTATTTTATCTCTTATATGCCTATAAGTTATAATTACCATAGCATTTAACTGTGAATTGCTCTATTTCACTTGCTACAATATGTAAGACTATAAGTGGGTAGTAAATAAGTTGTATAAGATTCTGGCCTGTTATGTTTTGACAATGTCCTCACAATAAAAAGCAAACTTAATACACCTAAAGCCCTGCATGTTCACTGCAAATCACCTGAATCTCTTTGCATATGAATACGCACAAACACACACTCATATATACACACCAGTACTGTCATTTTTTGCTGGTTGAAGAGGCATCATAAAAGCTGGCTCGGTCACCATGCTGCACTATTTTTCAAATGAAAAAGCATATTTTTTTGTTGTTGTTTAGCAATTTCACTCTCACAGACGTGGCAAGCGTAGATCCAGGCAGACAAGAAGGTTCTGGAAAAAAGGCAACTGGGCTTTGACAAGTGGGTGTTTAATCGGTCTGTGCTTGCCAGTTAAAATCTGCCAGCTGTGACAATTTAGCAAAATCCTCTGACAGAAACAGGTCATAAATTCACTGACTCACTTTTTACATCTGAAGAGAAAAATATCAAGAATTGCCTTATTGTGATTTACATGAATCAACACCATTATTATTTCAATATATCTCTTTACTTTTTATTTGTAGCCAACTTAGCACAACCATGTTTATGATACATAAACAGCATACCATATCATCAAGCAGGCTTCTGGCCCGGTTCGCTTTGGTTGTACAAGTAGACTGAGTTAATGAAATTATGACGTGGCAAAACACCAATATCTCGCCTCTGCAGAGACAAAATCTAAAATTTCTCCAAGTATAAGTGTGATGTTTAACAAGTTATTGATCTCAGAACAGAAGAAAAACATAAGAACAATATACTGTAAGTTTACTTTACTGGTAAAAATGCCTGTCATGTAATTCTGTCCATCTATTTAAAATGAATCAATAATATTCTCACAAAGTTTGTCTTTCCACCTTGAGACCACGAAGAGGTCTCCAGGTGATAAATATTAATTTATTGATTTAACTATGCATACTGAAAGTGGCCTCTGTTCTTGGATTAAATTACATTTTCCCGTTAGGTTCTCACCTAAGTGCAGCTGTCGTGTGTAAATGATCAACTAAGGCCTTCGAGACTGAAATGCAGCTGATTTGAATGTACAATTGTGTCAATTTATTAAGCGTTGAATCCATCAGGGAGGTGCCAAGACGTGTAGCCAAGGAATGTTAATGAGAGCTGCCGGTAGACCTTCTGAGTGGGATAACATGGGTGTGTTTTCCTTACTTGAAAAAGACTGTGACATCTGCACTTCTTTGTCTTGAGTCGTATTACAGCTAATGATAGCCAGCAGCATCAAATAAAAAATATCAGCAACACTTGCACCAATAACAGCAGCAGCAACCAAAAGGAATTAGCCTAACTCATTAAAGCAGGTGTAAGCAAAGCCCCCACAACCTAATTAATGTGTTAAATGCATAATAAACATTATTGCCCTCATCATCATGACAGAATAAAACGTCCCATTTCACGCTGACAGTGTGATATGACCTTTATTAAAAGAGGGAGTGTGATAGCTGTGTGTTTCAGTCTCTTCTGTCTGCAGATTGCTTTCGATGGTGTGTGTGTGTGTGTGTGTGTGTGTGTGCACGAGTGTGGCAGGGGGTAACAATCTCATTGCAGAGCTAAATCTTTATTTGGTGCAGCACTATCACCTGCAGCAAGCTGAAAAGTCATCCTCCCCTAACTTTTATGAGCTATGAAATAAAAACAAACCTTCTGCAGAGTCACAGAACAGTGTTAGAGTAGATGTGACACATTTGCCCTACACATTTCATCGAGAGAGTAAGCTGTTAAGCAAGGATATGAGGCAGCCGCTGAAATGGAGACAGTCGCTGGTGTGTGAGTCCCGTGAGGATTTTCTGTTCTTTGTTTTAAGTACAGTTTGGTTGCTTGTGATATATTGTAATGCTTGTTGATGACAGAGTTTGAAGTTGCTGTAGAGGAGCTGTCTGTGTGTGTTTATCCTTGAACTGCTTTCTCCAAATGAACGGTGTGCACGGTAGCCATGGTTGTCTAACAGTGAAGGTTTTGTTATTGTGAACACAAACACTTAAAAAAAAATCACAGTAAATATGAACTCAGCGGGGGGGGGGGGGAGAATAACAGCAACCTAAAAATAGTATTATTCACTCATGATACCTGTGTGTCAAAACAGGAAGCTTCGCTGTCAGTCCGGTGTGTGAGTGGGCCAGATTATGTGGGGAGAGGCATCGCAAAAGTCCCCACACTGCAGTCCCAGTGCACTGAAACTAAACATTTACTACACCAACCCAACTGTCGTCATAAAAAATTCAATTGGATCCTAAAAAAAAATGTAGCTGGCTGTCAGTTAGTTAGTAAACCTGGCAGGCGGAGTTTACTGAGAACCCTGAGCGAGCAAGATAATTTGTCTGCTCAAGTAACAGATATTTAAGCACCATATTTCATGTATTAATTAATGTATGCCTGCTGAACCTTCAGGTTGATATATCAGTACATAAACATTCTCGCCTTGGAGAGGTATTTCAGCACGCCTGGCTCTGTGGGATCCAGTCCCTCCTTAGTGCAGACAAGAGACAGGAAATACATTATGTCAGCAAACAGCTCTTTTAGCGACACTCTAAATGCCTTCTTTGCTTTCCACACTTTCCAAGAAACAGACCTGTTCACGCCAGAAGAGAAAGTGCTTTCCATCAGAGGAATCTGTGACCTTGCAATGCCGACGTGACACATAACAAGCAGAAAGCCTAAAAACGACAAGAGGACAGCAAGAGTAGAAGGAATCACTGCAGTGCAGCATGAACAGACTTGAAAACAATGACATTCACCAGCTGTTATGAGGTTTGTTCTCCTGGTTTGTCTCAGCCAACATGTAATCTGGAGATGCACCTGGAACGAGTCAATACGGCATGCTTTGTTGAAATAACTTGGGTTTGCCAGAAAATCTGTAGGATAGAAGGTGTTTTGTTTTTGCCGGAGGTGCTTATCATTTTTAACAGATTTTTTGTTCTGTGAAAATAAAGTGAGAATTATACATGAATTACACTGAGATACATTGAGATGGCATCAACCGATAAAACCATTTTCTTTTACCCTTCACCAAGGTGCGATTGAAAGAAACCCAGAGCTTAAATTGAAATAAGAAAACTTTTTATTTTTATTATTTTTTTTAATCTAACTAGATATAAAGGAAACATCTGCTCTTTTTAAAGGTTATTCAGATATTGTGTGACTGAATTTCAGTTTATATCTTACATGCCAGCAAGGATTTTTTCAGAAAAATAACACTGTAATCATGGTTTGTATACAGTGTACCGTAACGGTACGTGTTAAAGAAAAAGCCGTCCCTGATTTCAGTATATGTATATCTATGATTGGGATGAAAGATGATATACACGGTGATTCTCTTGGCTCATGCTGAGGTTAATTTTAGCTGTGGGGTGGATAGCACAAAGGTTTGATACTGTCTGTTCCAAATACCTCTCAGACCTTCATTAAACAAGCCACCACGGATGTTGCAAAGAACAATGACTGCCTTTATTTCACACTGTTGTTTCAGGGTCAACGGGACATTCCTCAGTTCACCGGCCAGCACACAAGTTACCCACAGAGCGGAGTTACTGTACTGTTAAATCCTGAGAAAACAGCAGCAGCGTATGCCTCGCCCCAGACAGAGACACACTTTATACCATTTGGTTTCAGTTCTGCGGCATAGACAAATTATGTGTAATTGTACGTGTTTAAAGGCTGTTGAAGAAAATGTAAACCAAAGGAAAACTCTCAACGTAGGGAATAAATGCAACGCAGTGGAGAAAATCTGCAATTGAGGGACTGCTGTTGTTCATCTCATTGAAGAGCAGGAAAACAGGATGTATCTTGTACATATTACTGAGAGAAAAATATGGTTGCTATAGCTTAGTTGAACATTGCCAAGATTAGATTTAAGAGGTAGCACTACAGAACAGAGTTTGTCCTGCTTTCCCAGCTTGTTTTTCTAATTCAAACTTCAAATGAGGAAAAATTAGAACCTAAATAGTGACTTCATGTAATACATATTTATTAGATTCATTAATGAGCTGTGAGTGCATTGAACACAAAATGTTGTGTGTCTTTCTGTCTGTCATACATAACTAGCGTCCTTGAGCAATTTAAGGAGTCCTGTTCACACTTACAAATCATTTTTGAATTTGCAATAAGGTCTAGTGAGGCTTAAAATAATCTCAACACACCCTGGCTTAATGTGGCAACACTCTTTCACTGGAGACAAGATCAAATTAAAACAGTTTTTTAAAAAAAGGCAGAGGGCATAAAAAAAAAGCAAACACCAGGTCTTATCATTTAAAAATACCTATAACCTATTTTACTATATAAAATACATGGGATTTCTGAGCATTTTCCATGTCCATGCTTTCACATTTATGTTTTCATTTTATTTTAACAGTAAATAATTCATCATCAATCATTTTTAAACACCTGAATGTTTATTAAAATAAATGTAACTGATTGTAACTAAGTTTACTAGTCAGAGTTACACTACATGTATTCTACAGGTTAAAAAAGCTTACCTGATTTTGTTGGCTCCCTTTCAATGGAGAAAAAAAACAAAACAAAAACAACAACAGGAAAACACAATCTGTTTTCCACCGCAGCCATGAAAGGCTCTCTCCCAGGGGGTTATGATCATCATTCCAAAAGCCACAACATCAGGGCACGGCCCTTCCACTCCTAAATGCCATCCACGCTCAGCAGTGCTGAACCTTCTCAATCCATGCAGAACTTGAACCACTTTCACTCTTTTTATGCTGCTGAAAGGGTTATCAGCAGGGGAATTATGGCAGAAATCTTTTTTAAAAAGATAGTATTTGGGAAGTCTTCCCGTGGAATAACACACTTGGGTAGTTGGTAAGCCAATCACAAAGTGCACAAGCAAAAAGATTTCAGACCTGGCCACCCACCAAGCCAACAGACAATAAACCACTTCATGCTTGACAAGGCCTGCAGAAACTGGGCTACTGGTAAAAGTCTATGCCATGCAGCAGAGATACCTTTGATATACAGTATACTAGTTAACATTCCTCAGAGGACAGGGGGCTCAGTTTGAGACATACAGGTTTTGTCTCCATCTGCCTTGAAATATATGGGATCCAGTGACTCTTACCAGTCTGTGTCTTTCTATTTTTAGTCGCTAGTTTCAGTCCAGATTTGAAATGGTAGTAAGGGGCGATGGGGGTTTAGTTTCAAGATCTGCTGCTGAAAGTTTACACCCACGCAGTGTGAGTGTGACAAGTTTCTCTTAACCAATGTGTGTCTATGACTGCCACATCTGTCTGCCGTAATCTATTAGCAGTAACACACCTTACAAATAGAAACACCATCTGGCAGCCAGAGAGTCAAGTCTCTACTGGTATAATTCATAATATTTCACCATTTGAGGACAGTATACTTCCCTTGTTAGGGAAGATTTCATACATTTGGTGAACATGTGTTGGTCTGAGATGCGCTAATTGAGTTTTGCAGACCAACTGCTTTCAAATTACACAAAGACCAGAATGAAACCCTCTGGTCATCCGCGCTTTCCTGCCTTTCACATCCAGCCAGATGCACACACTACGACAGCGCTGATCTGGAAAACATCTGAGGAATTTCCTCTCTGCGCTTTCTCATGTGACAGTTAGTGAACGATTTACTATAAAATAAAAAAGGTGTTCAGTTCTGACAAACAAGCTTTTCGTCTCTAATAACTTGAACAATATTTGAGCCAATGACAGACTGCTGAATATGCGCATTTGGCACCTCTCTCCCTGACAATCACACATACCTCATAGCTCAATATGAGATACACCGTCTGCTGTTCGGAAATGCCGTAATATGTTACACTGATAGAGCTGTCAGAAACAAGTATACAAAGCAGGTAAAAATCTCAACTTCACTGTAGAACTAATGCTACTACTCACTTTAAAAAAATAAATGTCAGATGGTAAAGAAACAGCTTAGGTGCCTTCACAAAAGTTCCTCTGTCACTTCTCTATTCTTTGTTGTGACCTTTCTGACCTTCACTGCATCTTTGTCAAATCTAATGAATACTGCGCAGACATGAGTCACTGTTACTGAAATACACAAACGCAGGTCATTAAGAGATCGTTATCTCCAAAGCTTCGCCATATTCCCCTACTCCTCATGCAGTCTAAACAATTAGTTTGTTGCCACCAACATGTGCTTTATAGTAAAACAATGAATTATTTGACAGCTGGAGTTGTGTATTTTTGGTAGCAACAAATGGGCTATTATCCAAGACTGTACACTTAAAAGGAAGTTACATTTTTGGTTGGTGCAACAGTAATTTAATGACGGGGGCAGAATATAATCACAATGGATTTATGACTACTTTATGGGAACTACTGTATTCCCTTTGGGTTTATTCTACAAAAAGGGCATGATCTGACATTATTTGCTTTACCAGAGCACTTACAAGCTCTCCTGAATTACTGCTGGTTGGACCAACTGGAGCCATTTCAGCCTGAGACTTTATGATGGATTCAACTTTAGCATAGAGAAAAAGAAAAGCTGTTACAGCACCTGACACCACTGGATTTTACTTCATAAACAGGGTTTTTATAAGCTGTTTATCATAGTTTTTGGATATCTGAAAATTATAGGGCATGTAGACTGTAGTTATGAAGGTTACTGCTGAGTGTCTGCAAAGCTCAGAGGATGTATTTGTATTCGAGCAGCACAAAGTAAAACTCAATAGGAACAAGTGCACTAGTTTAATAATATGAATGAGGTAAATGCTCTGGGTCCTTTTAGTGTTAGCAAAATGTAGATTTAATCTGGAGGCATTTGAATGGCCTTTATTTCCAATATATTACATCTGAATTACTGCATAACTTGTTCAATACATTTCCAACAAAATGAAGCCATCATTATATTTAACTGAGCTTATTCCCATTAAAGTTAATGTCATACATGGGTTGAGAATTCCAAGACAATAGTAGCAGGACTGGGAAACAAACATACAGTGGAAAGGAAAACTGCAGAACAAAATGGCCATATTTTAACAATTGAGTGTATGTTTATTTGGCCTAGACTACATAAAGGAGCATTTTTAATTATTTATGGTGGAGCTCAATTTATGCCAAGGTGGCACTGTTGTGAAAACTGTGAATAGGATAGACAATTTTGTAAATTGAGCCAGAAATATGCTTGGTGTAAGCCATCGTCCTAGCAACCTGCTGAATAATCACTGAACTTGGTATACACGGCCTCTTTCTATAAAAATGAACACATTACATAAAGTAGCTTATTGAGCAATGTCAATCGCAGTTTTACACCCACAAGTGAGGTGATTCATTAGCAGTTTACAATTCATTTATATGAGCAGCAAAAAAAAAAAGGGGGGGCTAGTTTCACCTCAAAGTAAGCACCAACTCAGTGTAATCTTCTTGGAGAACTATATCAAAACGTTGTTTTTCACATCATGGGGATTTTAGAAACACTAGGTTTACATTTGACATTGCTAACATTGCTGGCACTTGTCTCCCAAGAGATTTAAAATATGTGCAAGTAGAGAATAAGCTTTACTTTATGCACCACCGACATTACAATCAACCAGCAGCTCAAAGGGCAGGGATCAGAGCTGTGTTTCCTGCATATTCCTGTGATCTGCAGAGACAGAAGACTGCTAGGTGAAGAGAAAGAGAGATGATGCAAAAAAGATGCTTTTCAAGTAAGTACAGAGGGATAGAGGGAGGGTGTGTGTTCTATGAATAGGTTTTTACTTATTAAATGTATCACAGCTGAATGAAGTGCTGCATCCTATAGCCTCTGTGACTAGTCATAGCTGCTTTGATTTATTAAGTTTATTTCCATTGCTTTGCAATCGTGTATTTTGTTGTTGTGTTACTGTTTTGATCCTACTCAGCTGTGGTCTCATTTAATTTCTGTTATCCAGTTCAACCGTGCCTGTGCTTGTCATCTTGATTTGTTTTAGTTTCTTTGCACTTTGAAATTAGATGCTTTAAAAAAAACTGATAAACCTGCAAAACCCCTGCATTAATATGCATACGTCTTCTTTTTGTGTTGCTATTATTTGTGCATACAAATGGCATAAACACATTGAGCCATAAAGCAGTGTGCTCTCTTTGTGACATCCAGGTTTCTGACCCCAAACCATGTACTGTATACATTATCCTTTGTAACATGATAAAAAAAGCTGTTTTAAATACTAAAAACTACTATATCCATTTTAAATGACACAGAAGACGATGATTGCACATTCTGCACTGCATTAATATTTTGCATTTTCAGGTTTGTTGATCACAAAAAAAGATTAATTAAATTAAAAACTGGAGAAAATATTTTCCAGCTCTGCATCATTGCTAAATTAGCCACACATTACTAGTTTAGATTGACACGGGTGTTACAGGCCATGCATCATCTACAGCGGTTAAATCATTTACAAGGAGCTTGTAAAAAAAAAAAAAAACCACTCTACAGGCGATATGAATTTATGAAATGTGCTTTTATGCTTGTCAAATTGATTAGGATGACACAAGATTCCATAAAACCACATGGCCTGCACAGAGGTGACCCACATCTTCAAAGGGCAACCCTTTCCATCATAAAATTCAGCTGCATTTTGAATGTCAGTAGGAAAATGCTCACATTGAGTCACATAAATTTGAGTCTTTACATAAAGTCTAAAGGACGAGCCTGTTTTTTAGCAGCTACCACTGTATTACCTTGTTTATACAATGCATGGTCAAGCAGAAGTACAGGATATCAAACTAAATTTTTTTGGCATCACCCCACCTCCACCATAAGTGTGTAGTCTGCTCCTTCACTAATGAAAATGTCTCAGGTTGTTACAAAACCTATGACTGCAAACCTGCAGCTGAACTCATTTGCATATCAGACCTGGTAAATGAGATGCACAGCTCAAGTATATGAACTAAAGTAATTCCTGCCTTGAGGCACCTCCACCCTCTAAAATGTCTACTTTAAAAAAACAAATGCTAAGATAAGGCCCAGGTTTTTCTGCACAAACAGAGCAACACAGTTATAAAGCTAAGAAAGATGTGCAGTGAACTATAAAGCTGGTAAACCCAAAAGTCAAACGGATTTTTGTTGAAATTTTCAAAACCCGTTTTTGAAAAGGTTTTGACTGCAGTTATTTCTCACAGGTGAAAATATAACAATGTAACAGTTTCAATGAAATAAATAAACAAGAAAATAAATACAAAGCATACCACAATGAACAGTATATCAGGTACATCAGTAAAGGACACGACACTCCATGTTGCAGTGCATATTCTGAACCCGTTTCTCTCTTTCAGTTCCTACTTGATTTGTAACACTTTTGGGGTTTTGTGGTAATTCCAACCTTATTATATTTCAATAGAGCACCAATGTCTTTCCACAGCTGAGTAAAGTGACTGACTGGTGTAAAGGCAAAGTGGCAGAATCCACGGGTTTCGAGGGGAAATGAGAGGCTAGAAACCTGCAGATACCATTCTTTTCACCATAAGTCTCTACTCCGTACCAGTCCAAATTAATAGAAATACGACAGCACAAGCCAATTTCTGTCAAAATTGTGATCCTCACAGAGCTCTAACACCAGGCAGGCATGTGCTCTTCCTCTCTTTTGTTCATACATTTACAAAATGATCTATAAAAAGAAAATCCAAATATCAAAATTGCATTCTTACCAAGCGTCTCCTTTCCTCTTCAACAGTGTTCAACAGCTGGGAGAACTCTTTGAATGACTGGGCTGAAATACAAAGAAAGATCATTTATATTTATATATTTAACACCATATTTAAAAAAGGTTAAAATACTGTATGTCTGATCAATAAATGCATCAACATGTATGACATATCATGCACAATATGTTCTCCATTGTGTCGTTATAGTCAGATGATTTAAAAAAAAAAAAAGTCTTTAAACATCAGATGTTCATGTTACCCCACAAGCACTGTAGCATGGTGCTAAAATGTTTATTTGCACTGCAGCTTCAGAGCTTTCAGTGCAGCACATTTTAGAACCTAATAAAATCATGCAGCTGTTCAATTTAAAACCAAGACTAGCAGTAAAAAACAATACTTCAATTGAATGGAAGTCACTGATTGCTTCCCTTTATTTTCTTCCCCTGCTAGGCTTTACAATATACTGTCACAATGTAGGAGAGACTGATGTGGTAGAGATATGTTCACACCATCTGGGCTATACTTCAGTGGCTTATATTACATTCTGCCGGGCCACATGAATTCAGCATACAATACATTGAATCTTATCTAACAGAGAATTGTGCCTTGATAGCTTCACAGCTTCATTAAATAGAGGTCCAGATACGGCGTGGCCTCTGTTGGTCAGCCCCCGTGTCACCCCGTGTCCAGCCATTTAGCAGCGGTCGAGCTGCTCAGCTTGCCAACACAGTAACATCATTATCAGCCGCGACAGCCTGGCATGGGGACCCATGCATCATCTTAGACACTCTGGTCCATTTACACACCAAAGCTTTTAAAGACCAGGGAGCAATGATTTTGTGCCAGTGATCCTGCAGGCTGGCTGGCCTCCTATTAACGCCACCAGCTCCTTTATCAACAGCACAAACCTCTCAGGGGGTAAAGGGCACAGCTGGAGCCGTTGATGGGACAAGATTAGACTCCAAAGAAAGGAAATGGGAGTCAAAGTGAGGTTACAGCTTGCATATCATTCACTGATAAATGGAGAAAAGACAATAGACCTGATGAATCACTGAATAAAATTAAATTTACTACCTGAAGAGTGGAAGAATAAGGTAGATGAGCGTGTATGAAAATAAAGACATTTACTGTACATGGACGTTTTCTGCACCCTGTAAGAAGACGTGGGTTTAAATGTTGCCTCTCTGCTTGATATTTAACTTTTAAGATCTAGATCCAGACCATATCTGACTTGTTCCACCCCACAAGGCTCTGAACAGCTCTTGGAGACTAAAGGATTGACCTTCTGAGAGAAGGGCATGTAACTTTTCGAAAAATTTAAATTTCTATAGCCACATCAATCTTTTGGCCCCATTGATTCCTAGATAACTGGCGTGGAATGTGAATGTCACTGCAGGAAGTCATAGAGTGAAATCAATAAAAGGTCAGGTGAACCCGTCTGGCTGCACATACAGGATCCCGATGTTATGTGGGGAAGTTGGGCGCATCAAAGTGAACTATACCAATACTGCATCAAAATCATGGCTGGCATTCACGCAAGGGTCTAGCTATGTCAGTCAGAAAGCTCAGTTTCATTGATGACTAGATTGATTTCAACAGGCCGTTTCCATTTTTTCCTCAAATAGTAATTATGGCCTTTTCTCTCCTAGATGGTGAGTGAATACAGTAGTATAGCTTATTTATGAGGAAATCATTTCTCTTTAAGAAGATATTGAACACTTAGTCCAATTATTGGGCAAAGAAAATGTGTGTTGTGGAGGCAAGGAATTTAAAATCAAAGAGTATTACATGCTGTTAAGTTATTTCACATTTTCAGTTTCATTATATTATTTGTGCCAATGTTGCTTTCGGTGCTCCTCATTAAATGCCTCCCAAGTGAATTTACCATTGTCTGTAATAAAATGCTTTCAAACAGATGCCAGGAGCTCGGCCAAACCACTGGCTTCTGTTGCGCCAGTCGTTTACACTGTAAATACCCAGCAGGTCCAGCTACATAACAGGTGGGCAGCTAAAATATCCGTTGTTCAATCCGAGATCAATACCGCTCTTGATTGAAGGCCAGGGAAGGGGTGCATTACATCAAATTAAAGCGTACTTGATTCTAATGAGGCTTGGATTCGGGTGTGGATTTTTCCAATAAGCACAATTGGTCTCCTGCAGTATCATGTAGCCGCTGCAGCTTTGGGAGAAAAGGGGAAGAATGACTATTCATTACGCATTCAGATGATCGTTACAGCCTCATGTAGAGGAGGTCGATATCCAGTCTAGCCCTCACAGATGGACAGTAATTCAGCGGTCTCCAGCTCCATGGAGCGAAGGACTCAGGCTGAGGATAATGAGCAGTACAAAAAAAGAAGAGAAAGAAGAGGCCAGACTGGAAGTCCTGCCCATTAGAGCCAGAGAGACCCACTGCACAGCTGCTTTCATATTCCTGTTGGAGGCTTGGAGGTTCGCACCTCCATTAATCTCTGACACTGATCACAATTAGTCCCTTTGATCTCTTATAGGCTTGAAAAAAATACAGGGAAAGCATCATAAGCAAATCAATAACATTAATTATACATGCATCGTAGACAACTTTAAGATCTATACTCAAAACCAAATCCCATTCCAAGAATTTGCAGAGTATGCTTAATTTAGTCTGAAAACACTTCCCAGTGCCTTTGATAAAGCATTTCCTCATTCTTTTTTTCTACTTTCACTGATGTTAAATTGCTCAAATATAATAATATCATATTAGCTCTTATGATGCACGTCAGCAATACAGCCGATTGTGTTCAAGTATCACCCAAGAGAAACCTTAAAGACATGTTAGAAAAGGTTCAGACTGAGGCGACAATCTGACTAATTTGGAAGTGCAGAGAGGAGAGAGAAAGATGAAACTGAACTTACCAATGTTCACCTCGTCATCCGTCTCTGCATCACCTATGCACTCAAACTGGAACTCCTGCAGTGACTGGGAGAACTTCTGGACGGCAGCAGAAAGGTCTGGAAAATCAGAGGGCCTGAACATCAGAACAAAACATGGCCGGAAGTAGAAAATCCAAGTCCAATATTACATCACAGTTCATCATATTCACCAGTGTACATGTACATTAGGATAACAATTATAAGTGGTTCTTTAAGTATACGTATACACATAACCCCGGCAGTTCAAGTGTCAAGTTTTCTATTTATAATAGTCACAACTAGAGCAACAAAATGGTGGAACTTAAGAAGACTATTGCTTGACAACTTCTGGGAGCAGAAGAGCGAAAGAATGCACTTTTATGATCTGCAGACTGTCCATTTCCATGCCCACTGACATTCATACAATAACAGTTCTATGAATCACTGCAATATCTGCTATATTTACTTTATCACTTGTCCATTGATCATAATACTGAAATCTGTCCAGAAAAACTAAGCCCAGCCGAGCTGCCTCACCTTTGTGTCAAAAATGATGTAGTACACACAGAGAGTTAAAATCCAACTTTGGATACTTTCACACAGCTTGATATAAATGTACGATGTTTATTGCATTCCGGGAGTTTAGAAGTGATAAAATGCTGTCTTGATTTTTTTTCAGTGACATTTGACAGCCTCCAGAGACCCGGCTCTAGCTTTCTGTATCCAGCCTTCCAGCTGAGAGAAAGTGAGTCCTTCCTTTTATTCAAACATTCACTAGGTAATGTAAGTGGAAAAAAACAGGTATCTCTATGGTCTGGAGGTATTTTTCCGATTGTAAATTTGAATTTGACAATTCAGTTTTTAATGACTTAGCACTGGATATTTTAGCAATACTGCAGGACTTGGTATAGCCATACGTTACATACATTTCAACTTTAATCAGGAGAAAACTGTTATTTTTTCCCATCAGTTTAGTATGTTGAATGGCTCTAACTACTACGGCGCCAATGAGCCTCAGCAAATCATTGCTGTGGAGAAGAAGCCAGCTCAAGGTGCAAATCAGTCCAGGCATATTCACAAAGCTTCAATGTTGCAATCAGGAACCAGTTACTGCGCCATAGCTGCTGAATTGATACAAATATGGTCCAAAATCAGAAAGAGAATAGATTTGAGCCGTCAAATGTATTTAACAGGTTCTACAAAGCTCGAGTTCTGCTTGACTTCTCTCATAAAGTTTTTGTGTTGTAGGTTTGACAAATCAGCAAGGAGCCAGACTTGGCCAAGAGCAATTACTCATTGTTTGTAGTGATGAGTAAACCAGAGTGTAACATGTCCATTCAAGAGGTAAAGGTGCTTTAACAACCTCTCACCTAATACTTTCTATGGAAAAAAACACAACAACTAGGTTTTCATTTCCTGAACCCTGCCTGCCCAATATAAACTCTCCCACTTCACTTCTCTATTATCCTCAGAATAAAGAAAAACAACAAATAACGTACAACAAAATGGGCCCATAAATGTCAGGTACCTCACCATGACCTGCACTTACCAGTATTTACCTTTTCTCTCAGCTTCAAAACCTTAGTTAATGTGAGTAAAATATCTATATCTAATGTTATGTTGGTTTTCAGTTTTTAGTTGATAAATGTGCTTTTATTTTTCATATAGTTTAGCTGTAATGCTAATTTTCTCAGTGTGAAAATGTTTCAAAAGTTTATGTGAGGTATCAAAAGCTTAAACTACCCAATTAGCCATCATCACAGCATAACTGCCTAACTGTTCAACAACTGACTTTAGGGGTTTAGGACATTTTTTTTTTCTGTATTTTCAGGCAGGAAAGGCTGATTTGCTTTTTAAATTATTGAACACATTTGTATAATGGCATGACGTTAGTCTGAGTTATGATAGGATAATAAGTTCGACTGTACAATACATGACAAAAATAAAAAATACTCAATTAGAGAGGAATAAAATCTAGATTATATCCTTAATATGACTCCTAACTGCATGAAAATGTAGACCTATAAAAGATACATTATACGTATCCAATGATCTGCATGGTGGCGACAGGATCTGATTTCAGTCAGATTCACAAGTAAATCATTGGGAGGAAAAGCAATTAAACTGTTTTTTAATGCAAGGGGCAAAGTAACTGCAGTGCTGACCTACGAATAGCTGACCGAGTGCATGAATCACCTGCCATTTTATTTCATTTTTTATTTTATTATGCAACTGATTTCAATTTGTTTCATACCTCCGTTAAATAAAGGTTAGTGTGTGGACCCGCTGTGTTAGCACTATAAGTATATTCTTGCTGAGGTGAAAGTAACCTATGTTTACAAGTACTTAAAAGAGTGGGATGAAGCTTTGGCACCTAATGGAGGCTTTTAACATTTCATAATTCAGCTGAATTTATAATTAAAAGCAAAAATAAGATGGAGATTCTAAAATACTCTGACATTTTAGTTGCAAGCCCACACAGTTTGAAATGTACACATTTTCTCATATCCATTGTTGACAGTAACTCACTAATTGCTTCTCTCACCAAGTCATGTTTCTATCTCAAAGAACTTAACAGACTCTAGCCTGGGAAGTAAGAGAGTGCACGAAGTAATATACAGCACACTGTAGACACTCAAACTTAGATGTTCATGTAATAGAACATTCATTATTACTGTGTATAAAAAATGGAGGTTGAGACGGTTATAAATTGCCAATCTGAATCAAAATTGCAGTAGCTCGGTTTTAAAGCTTTGCAGGGTTCATTTGCAGCTTGCGGCTGTACATACTGTATGGATATGTACAATTAAACATGCTTTTCATTATGCTTCATATTCTGGTATTATACATTTAAGAGCCTTTGCTTTAGCTCCTGCAGAAGGATTGCACACATAACTGTATTTAATAGAGCAACAACAGAATGAAAAGGTATAAATCAGGACACATGATTAACTATAAAAATAATAAGTTAAATCTTTCAATACGTTTCAAACTTATAGCCTTCAGATTTCCAAGTGTTTTCTAGAACTTGTCTGTTTGAGGTGATGTTTGACACTCCATACTACTGTGACAACAACAGTTTATCTAACAGGCATTCCAAAGTACAAACCAGCCCTAAAAGCCCACAAAAATCAATGCTCTCATCTCTACAGGAACATAAATTGCTCAGAAAGCCTGAATAAGAATGATGTGATATTTGTCAATGAGTATTTTTTTCTTTCCATAACTACAAGCATTGTTATATTGTATTTCAGTGTACTTTAGTTATCTGTAGGAACATAATAATGAGACTTCTAGTCAATGAGACCACAGATTGAAAGGCTCTTAAAGACATCTACACTATCTTGAATGAGGTTGTCTGACCGCTTGTAAATGCTGCTGAGGTTGCCCTGAGTGCCACTGAGTGGAACTTTTCCAGAAGATGTATTGTGCCAGTGATGTGGTTCTATTATTCCTGCTTTGACTCTAAAGCTGCTGATTTGAGATCAATACCAAGCTGCAGTTGTCTGAATGTGCTCGAAGGACCATCAATATTGGCTGATCTTTTAGCTCTGACATTCAGAAAGGCCCCAACCTCAAAAAACAGACATATGTTGCCATCAACTGAATGTTTTCTTATAAAAACCCCAAAAAATGAATACATCCCAAAAAAAATAAAATAAATAAAACTATAGAAAAATCAACATGATCATCTGATCTTGCTTTATTTGTAATAATTGTTAAGCAACAGCATCCAGTATAATGTTTGGCTACTCTTTACCAACTGAAATATCTGTAGCACAACATATCTAAAACTGTTGATTACGAAGAGTTCATATGTTAGGTCTGATTGGTCTTGTTTATATATTATTTAAATCAGAAAGTATTGTAATACAATTTCCGCCTATTTTAAACATTTGCAATACTTTAAGTAACATTTGTGTACGGCTGCTTGTGTTAAGACAATATTTAATATTTGAGAAGCTCCTTTTGTCAAATGAAAAACATTTTCCTATTTCCAGGTATCATTTTGGTACCCGTGCCGTAGCTCAGGTATTGACTCTGTACTTTAACAATAGCTCATTTTCAGGACGTGTCTGGATTTGTTTATCTCTTAACAAGGTGCACTGATGTGCTGATATCAGTGAGACCTGCTAAAACATGAAGGTATTTACCAAATTTTGATACTAACTTTTCTGAAAAGGAAAATTTCACTCATTCACCTGATGAATTCTCGGCTGCCACATGGTAGGTAAAGGTATAAAAGTTATCTGCTTTCTAACTTGGCAAAGGCTGAGGAGACAATGCTTCTGCAAAGATGGAACACAAAACTTCAGTTAAATGGTATCTGATACTGCACTTTGTGGTAAATTATGAACACCTTATTTTTCTTTTGTTAAAATGATAATGATAATTTTAGCTTTTTATCATAATGGCTACAGCTCTCATTAGGCTTTGACAGCACTTCTGCGTCAAGGGCTTCATGGGAGATGTGGCTGAGACGGCTGCTGGAGCAGAAACTATAGCGCAGATGAGGGACGGATACCACACTACCCACAAGCCTTGGCTGGTTACTCACTCACCCACCTCACCTGAAGCAGCAAGGGAACTGATGTATGAATTATTATCACTATTGCAACAGTCAAGCTCACTGTTCATCCTGTGCAGGCACCTATGTATGCCTGGTGGCTTTAAATTATGCTTCGTAGGGAAAGAAAGAAAACAGAGCCTTGAGGGCAACAAAAATCAACATTAATATGTATGGTGAGTCAAATCCATAAGAGTGGTGACTGACATTTCCTTTTTTATTATTGATTTAGATCATTTAATTATAGACTGTCTTATTTCAAAACATACATTTATAAGTATTTTCTTAAATATCAGTGTGGGGGAATGTAGCTCCTGGATCAAGTACATTTTGATATTAATATACGTTTGGGTATGTACTGTAATACGTTTTGCATATGTGGTGCATCTTGAATGTATGCATTAATAGGCCAAAATTGTTTGCTACAGTAACTGTTCAGTAACTTTATGTTATATAGTAAGCATCCAGATGTTGATTTATCCTGAACAGAAAGAATTAAGAAAGCTGATTGTCTACAGACTTTCTTGTTTTCGCACCGCCACTCTAAATTGACTCACTTTAATAGTCTTAAGTACAGTGTGTGATTTCAGTCATAACATACATTAGCAGAGCTGAAGGAAATAGGTTGCCTACATGATGAGGCTTGCTGCTGTACCTCAATGTGAACATATGCATGAAAAAATATTTACCATATTTTAATTAGGGCAATGCTCCTGGCATAACAATTTTCTATTCATCTGCATTATTTACTAAGTTTGGGAATCACCACAAATGATTTTGGCCCTCTGCTCATTAGAAAATATTGCACAAGCAGTTACAAAGAAACCAACTCACTTAAACTGATCACAAGACCAAGTGGCAAAGATAAATGGAAAGTATAAAATAAGATAAATGAACAGTTTAATTTGTTTAACCTTAGGCAAGCAGTAAAGGCACATCAATGTAACACATTCCTGGTTGTACATTTAAACGTTTAAGTGGAAATAATGCGGACAAAGACCCTCTGCTTCCAGGGTGTTTTACCAGTTTAAATGCCAATTCTTATTTTTGACATTTTGCATCCAAATATTTAAGTCTTCTGATAGATGAAGTTTTTCCTCATCCGCTTTTTAATTAAGCAATGGTGTGGTGTAGCTTCCAAGACTGAAAATGTATTTTTGGGAATAACGCAGTGTTGCTTAACAGCCCTGTAACCAAATCAAATGATAGTAGTCTAAATGACGGGACAAGTCTACAAATGCTTTAAAAACTCCATTAAGTACTCGTCGTGTCATTGCTGGCCATGTAACAATGAATGGAGTGAATACACCTCACATGTGATGTTGATGCAATACAGGGACATAAAGCAGCAGGACAGATCAGCTTCCATTCGAGAAGAAAGGGAGAAAACAAAGAACAAAAGACAGACAGAAAGAGGCACCTTTGTCGGGAGTACAGGAAGTAGAGACTTCATGGTTCCCCAGATATTTCATCTTACTCCTCTGACAGAAGTGGAATTCGGTGCATATCACTTTGAGAATGTGTGGTGAAAAAGAGCTGTGCTGTTCAGGGGAGTAATAAAAGGAAAGAAGCGTAACTTTGATAAAGTCTGAATCTGGAGGTGTTATTTGCCACATGAAGTGTAATACTGAAAAAAGAAAGAGATACTGCAGTACGAGTAACAGAGGTAAAAAGGAAACTACCTATTTTTGAAACCACCACCAAATAGTGCCTTCTAATTTTATTACACTCAACTAACATTTTATCTTACCCTGTATGCAATTTCCTGAACACTGTCTTTGACTTGCAGTAATGATTCTTCACGCAGCGGGCGCGCCCAAAGGGGTAACAGACAGAACAATAGTTATGGTGTGCCGGCCTCCTGTGGAGGTTTAATTCAAAGAGTAGAGCTCTGACCACCAAGCCAAGACATGACTGGATGGAGCAGCTATCGTAAGTGTGAGATGTGAGAGAGGACTATGGCTGTCAGTCACCACACACCACAGCCCCCTGGGTACACCCTTTATCTTGTCTCCAGGGCAACCACATACTACCAAATTCCATCTGCTGACAAGCCCTAACAAAACACAGACAACACGGCAGGAAGGTCTGCCGTTTTCTTGCTTCATTAGCAATTAGAGCATGAAGTATAATTTAAAGACGTGCATTCCTTCTGCAACAGCAATTTAGATTTTCACAGTTTTGGGGCTATGACTTTCACACACCATGTAGATGTAGTTCTGAGGTTTTGTGTAACGTTTAGTATACACATCTGAGGCACATAGGAAAAATATCAAGATCTTTCTTTCATTTCCCAGCCATACTGGTATTTAATGGTGTTTGAGTGTTTTAGCTAAAAATTCAAGACATGCTTTACGACTTGTTTAATCTTGCTTCAATGTATAATCACAACAAATGAATACATCTTTATTATCAGATTTGGTTTAACATTTAAAAATACAATGCTATTACAAAAATATTAGTATGCACAACACATTGCTTAAGCCTAAACTGATTTAACCACATAATCATAATGCAGCGTGATACTTTATGCTTGTGTGGTATTATTTATTAGTTAAAATTACACACATTTTTTCCCACACACAACATTTAAGTTTTTGCCCAGTAGGACTTCAATATATCAGAAATGTACACCAAATTCAAAAGGTAGCTTACATGAAGTTAAATTCCAATTAACGTTTGTTTTTTAATTGCTTCATGTTTCAATGTACTGTGGGAAAATACCTCCAAGCATTCCTAAGCATTTGGACCTAAAGTGCAAAGGCATTGGTCATAAAAACTGCTAAATAAATAACATAAATATTCTGAAAAATAACACAGCCAAAGAGAGACAAACTGCACCAACAAAGAGGAGGCTTAAAGCTTGAAAAAACCAATAGTGGGCCTTATGAAGCAACAGTAACTAAGTCTTAATATTATTTTGTTTACCCCTGCAAACAGATACTTATAACTGCAAGCTTAAAAACTATATAAAAGAAAGTATTTTAAAAATGTCCTGTTGACTAGCACATGTTGAGGCATGCTCACGACATCAGCGTAATGCACTTCCAGCACCCTGTGTTATGTGACTGACATACTCATCACAACACTAATTACTGAGCAGCATCCTCTTTGCGCTTCCACTCATTTTGAATATTCTTGGGGTTTTAATTTAGTGCAAATTAGCTTTTAAAACATCAAGTCACAGGCATAAATGTGTTCCATTAAAAAGCAACAATCTGCACAATAAAGAATTAATCTTAGGCTTTTGCTAAAACAGCTACTATTTACACTTTTCCTTAAACCACTCAGAATGCACTTAAGGTGTTTTCTGTTTAATATTTACAAGGCAAATTTCCAGACTTTACTATACATCTTTGTCTTCTACTGAGGCAAACAAGCAAAAACAAAAGCAGACCGTTCACTGTCTGCTTTTGTTCGACGCCATAGCTACTTTATCTCGTCAGTGAGACACAGCTGATTTCAGATGAGGTCTTCAAAGGGGAACACATCTACGCACCCAGCTTAACGAGAGACGGGGAGAGCTCTTTGATGCAACAGTAGGGTGCATTGTGCCACTTTGATTCCATTTGGAGGGATTGTAACAGGGGAGGGGCCCTTCAGGTAAGGCCTCTTCCACCTGCTTACTATTACGATCGCCTGTCAGTCACCCAGCAGGGGAGGGAGAATAGCTGTGTGAGGAGAGCCAACCAGACGGACCCTCACACTCCCGGAGCATACTGAATGTTTCCCACCGCCAACCGTGGTCTGAAACAAAGCCTCATCTAATAACTCCACACTCGCTGCTGTGCAAGCAGGCAGTAACTTCACATGGCAGTTGGTCAACCTGCGAACTAATTGTTAAGTGGCAGAGAGGTCTTAATAAGGCTGAATAAAACATGACACCACAGAAAATAGTCTCTGAGGTGCAGTGTTGCGACCTATATGTTAAAATGAATGCTATTAAAACAATTTTCATGCCACAGCCTTCCAAAGCAAGAGAGGAAGTTGGGGGTGGTGTAACGACATGTTAGGGATTAAGACTTCGAAACTTTAGTCCTTTTTAGATGCTTGACACTTAACTTAAGTTCTTCAAGCAAACTACTGCTCTGGTATTTTGGTGGAATAAGTATAACGAGTAATCTATGATGACTTGTTTATAGCAATTTGTTGTATATGCACTTCATTAATTCAACTAATCCCAAAATGTTGTAATAATGCACAGATTACTGATGATCAGAACATGACAGAGAAATATGCCTTCTATACCCATCTATCAATGCAGAATACACATCTGCAATGTTTTAATCCATCTAAATTGCTGAAAACAACTGAAGAGATGGAAGTTACAGACCCCGGCCCTTTGATATGAGGCTGATGCAATGCTACAGCCTATTCTTAAACTCTGAAGAAAAAAAGATCTGAGTTATTAGCCCCGCAATTCTGCCGGAATGGAAGAAGCCAGCCGAGCCAGGCTCCATCATTTATCACCAAGTCTACAGCCTTTAGACGGAGTTGAGAGATATTCTTTCCGAAGACACAGAGACCAGACATCTGACACAACTTCTGACAAAGATGAACTGGCCTCCGAAAGAAAAAGCACTGAAATATAAATAGAATTTCACATTTGGGGAAATAGTTGGCATTGGACTTTTCACAATAAGACTTTACAAAACACCTATTTTGTGACAGGGCCTCTTATCGAGGAAAGCACAATTAGCAAAAAACATGCTTCCAGTTAAGGCAATTGAAAAAAAATTTTAAAAAACTAATTAAAACCCCCCATTGTCCAAACACTTTCTGATAAAACTTGGCAACCCACGGGGCCAGGCACTGGGGACTTTCTAATGTGCCATCCAAAGTCTGAGTTCAGCATCTGAGTATGCTACTGTATGTGATCACCGGACATTAAACAGACTTTACCCTGCCAGCTACCTCGTACAAAGTCCATGTCTGAATAGCGCAGGTCTTTGTCCGGAGGATTCACAGCGAGCGGGTGGGCGTGTTGATGGCGTTTCTATCCTGCCACTGCCGCAAATCCAGAAGAATATAAACAAGAAGAAGAACAATTTACACAAAGACGCCCAAACAAATGTCTGCTAACTGCAGCAAGGGCCAACGCCGAAAACATCAGATAAATTCAAGGAATGTCAAGAGACTAGACTTGGCTCAAGTGAAAGGAACACTTCTTAATGGTCTTTGCTATCATCACCACCTAATTATTATAAGCTATTACATATTTGATGACTTTCAATTGCCGGGAAAACACGGTATTTCATCTACAGTGAGAAAGAAAGACATATAGTAAATAATGCAACAATAAACATGTCCAGCTGAAGAGAATGAGTTAATTTTTAATGTTGTGGAGGAGAAACACAAACACATCACCTTATCTCTTTCAGTCTGAAGAAGCAACAGAAGCACCGGCGTGCAATGCCAGGCGACAGTAAGCATGAGAACGGTGTGCTCGGTGTGACAATCACTCTGACTGACAGAGTAACAACACAGCACTTCAGAACAGACCTCAATCTGGAGTCTAACACATTTCCCTGCGCAGTCTGAGGGGAAGCAGCTTTTAGGAATACAACGTCTAATCCTTTTATCAAAATCTGTCCACAAAAACACCCGAGTCCCTTGCAGTGCTGCATGAGCCGCGCTCACCGCTTCGCTCAGCTTTATTGCCAAACGAGTCACATAATGTACTCCCGTATTTCATTTTCATTACATGAGTTCAAATTCATCAAAGCAGTCAAAGCAGCAGCAATACATTATAAATGGTATAATCCTGCAACACACAACCCTGCTTTATAGTCACACACACACACACACACACACACACACACACACACACAAGCAAAATGGTGTCCGGCCAAATGCTATCTGAGGGAGGATGGGGGATGGTTATACAAGCATGTTTACAGGACATTTCCTGTGGCTGAGCCTTGGGAGCATCATCAGTCCTCAGACAAACAAACACTCAGAGTTCCCAAAACTGAAAGCTTTTGTGAGATCACTTTTAACCAAAAAGCCTACATGCTACGTCTTAGTTTATTAAATTAACAGTCACATTATATGGCTTTATTAAGCTGAAAATACCTCAAAAGTATGCAGGCACAGTTAGAACAAGTAAAGATGCTGTTTACCAACTTGCTAAATACTGTAATTTTTATAATAACAACACCCATGCGTGTCAGCCATTCATTACTGCATGTATCCCAGGGAGGAAGCGTCACTCTGTAGCTGGTGAACAGGAGTGGGCATGGGGAGGTGGCAGAGACACACAGTCAGCGAACATAATTATGGGATGTCTTCTAGTTTAGACAGAGCTAATCTGGCTGCATTTATAAAAGCTTATGAAAATTAAATGCTTACTCTGATTTAGGAATCTTCTTAAAAAAAAAAGACATTCTTATAGAAAGGTTTTAATAACAACTGTGAAGACGCATAAACGACTTTTAAATGTGCAGTACACCTTAAATTTGAGAACTATTTCAGTTTTGCAGAAAATGTAAGCTCCAGGTCGGCGGATATCTGGTGGAAGGGCAGTGATGCACAGTTACCTGAAGGACATGCCCGACCTGCTACCACTATGAGCGAGGAACAAGCAGTTGGCTCGTTATTACTTTGCAAATTTGTAGAAATTATGAGTGAAGGACACATGCCATCGCCCAGAGGCAGCCCGAGTCTGAGCGGGTCCTCTGAGGATTCCTTCACTGCACTGGAACCAGCCATGGCCTCAGTGCACAGTGTTTTACCATGCTTTTCATACATATTTATCAATTTCATTAAATTGTGAACCATATCTTCTATAGAAAAAAATGGAAATGGAAATTAATGGTTTGTGGCTTGGCAGTGCCACTTAAACAGCTTTAACTATATATATATATATATATGAAGCATCTGTGGAAAGGATGTTGTAAAGCTTGTCTTCTGAATGAAATGACCCGCTGTTAGGTTACCACTCTCAGGACTCAAGCTCATACACGGGCCGACTGTAGACTACAGTCTCAGTGTGAAACGAGAAAAGCCAAGCAAACAAGTGGTTGTTGAACATCTTGCGTGCTAAACCGTCTCACATATTTTTCTTGGGAGCTGGCCAGTCAATCGAGGGTTAAAAAGCACTTACAGAACATGACAGGTGGTGAGAAAGAGGACTGCAAATGGGATGCCAATGGTGCTGTTTGTGTTTGACGTAAGTGACAAAACATGAGGAAGGGTGTTCTTATATCTGCTATTTTGAATATTTATATATATTTTCAATTTTAATAGAGAAGTTGTGACTTTTCATTTTGTGGAGGCTGTGTATGCCAAGCTATGTAACTTAAAGCAATAGGTCATCATTTTGGGAACTATGTTAATTTGCTTTCTTGCAGAGTTAGATGAGATGATTGATACCACTTTCATGTCTGTATGGTGAATGAAGCCACAGCCAGCAGTTTGTCAGCTTAGCATACATTGCAACAAAATCCACCGACGAGCACCTCAAAAGCTCCCAAATTAACATGTTATCTCTTGTTCTTTTAATCCTTAAAAAAAGCCCACAGTAAATGTAAAAACGTCAAGCTGTGGTTTTATGTGGTGTGTGTCTCGGACCATGTCTCGCCTGGCGAAAGTCACTTCCTGCAGTCTTGTCCTAACTGTGAGGTTGCCAGGCAGAGATTTCAGGAAGTTACTGAGCCTTGCCAAGAAACAGTCCTCCACAAAACGCCCCGTAACACTGAAACTGGATGTACATTCTCCAGTCACCATTTCAACGTTACCAGATAGATTTCCAGTATACAACATTAACTTCCAATGATGCCTGGCTACCTGCCCAAGTGCTTTGTATACATACTTGCTTACCTACCAAATTTAAAATGTATTATTATACTCCTTGTATCTGTTGTTTCTCCCACCCTACTCACAAAGGGATAATTAGTGCTTTTAGTGTATTCAATTACCGCATTCAAGCGGAGGGATTAATAAAAGTCAGCAGTTGTTATTTACACCAGGTGTGAACAGTCAGTGCCAGCCACAGATAGTAAAGCAAAGCCATTCACAGCATCTGCAGATAGGCGTTACTTGCACCTGGAACAAATTATCCATGCCAGCAAATAAACATGTTCAAAATACAGTGGGATTTGGGAATGTTCAGAGCACAATCATCATCATGAGCATTGATGTATTTTCTTTTATTACCATGTTTACATATAGAAGAGGCAACAATGAAATAGACATTGATGAATGATATGTATTTAGATCAAGGATAAAAGCTTTACTTTATCTCCAACGGCATGTTTGACTATAGCGTTTGCTATTCATTATATCAGCAACAACCAAGAGTCAACCCTGTAAAATGTAATTACATTTGTCATTATCACATGGTTTATCCCACAGAGAAGTAACTAAGAAACAAAGCACCCTGTCTAACCATACCAGATTTTGTCTTTAAACACGTGACTGATTTCCCATGCACATCCCATACGTGCTAAATACACACAGAGTACTGTAGTCACAACTGCTATGCACCTTCAGTAATGTATGGAACCATTTTACAGGTAATGTATTAACATGAAAGTCAACCTTGGCTCAACTGGCCTCAATCACACCGAGAGCACATGTTAAGAATGATGAATTATGGTATACTATTCAGTTTTGAAACATGACATGATTACTAATTAAAAAAAGGGTCCATGAAAGGTCTTCCAGTAATGTCACCACTGATGGTGGGTCATAAAGGGTTATAAACCTCTGTGGCGTCCTTAGTTAAAGATCATCAATAATTTACTTCCGTCTATTCGCTTCCTGCGCTCTCACTCCGCCCTCAACTGAAACTGGGCTTTCCAGTTAAAAAAGGACCTTCCACTCATTACAACAAAGGAAAGACAGATACAACCCCAAATTCATTACTATAGCTGGGTGAGTTGCATAGAAGTTTTGGGGTTATTTACTGCAAAAGTTTACACATTGACGTTCATCAGCAGTTGATTTACATTCCTCTATTTTAACTTCAAGAGACCAGAGACCTGGGGCATGGAGGGTTGGATCCTATTTGGCCTTAGCTATGCATTTCCTGCATCCATAAACCAATCAGATGCCATCAAAGTCTCAGTTCACTAGCCACTGTCTTATATGCATAGTACAACCTGCAGTGTATTAAACCGCATGGACCTTTGACATCATGGTACTGACTATCCTACCTGCCATGAATAAACCATTCAGTAGGCTATTGCTGACAACCTGTGGTGCTCAGCTCACTGACAGAACAGTTTTTCCTGCAAAAAAGGCTCAGAAATAGTAGATTCTTTCAAATACAGAGGTAAGACCTGGCGATCAGGATGGTAAGTGCTTCTCACTGCTTTTGTTGACATCAGATGCACCCATGAAACCGAAACACTGTGAACAAAAACCCTGTACCTCACTACAAAACACTGGAGCTATCCTGAAAGTCACTTTGGTTAACCAATTTGGCCTAAGTAAAGTAACTGCATTGTGTCCATCTCTCCATCACGCTCAAAACTGAAGATGCCAGACTGGATTTTGATAAAAAAAATATTTGGAAATTGTGCACACCGTTGTCCCATTTTTACAATGACTCTGATTAACCCAGGAGACTAAATTATCCCAAGAATTATAATTTGTAAGAACAACAAGTTACTTTTTATTCTTTATAACTTTTAAGACTTGGCTTTGCTTTATTACAACTCAGCTCAGCGCTCACTACACAATAAGCCCGCACAATTGAAAATGGGCCCATCTTGGCTTACACCCCCATGCTATGGTAAACACGCCATCATGCCAGAATATTTCTGGCAGAAAAAAAAGCCATTTAGATGTGCTCACAAACACATACAGACTAATTATAAACTGCATGTTAAAACTAATACAATGTATATATTTGCAGCGTTAATGTGCAAATAACTTCTATTATTATTGCAACTTTAACCCCAGTCGATACGTCTACTCATTACTACATTTCAGCTTCAGTGACTGAGTGTCTTAAGAGCAAACAAGTGGAAAACACATGCAGAGTACATACTGTACTGTAGAGTACTGTGAACACTCATGAAAAGTGTGAAAGCATGACAAGAGCGGTGCTTTCTCACAGTAAAAGTTGACAGGACCATGCCATGTTGAACAGGAAAAAAAAAAAACATTCTCACGCTGAGTGATGGGTTAGTGGGTGCACTGCAACCAGCTATTTTCCATATTTATTAGGCCTATACTTCTAATCTTTCCTCATTTCACGGACACACTTCTGACTTTAACAGACCAAACTCTCATCCCCACAGGGATACAGCGGAACAGGAAGTTCACTTTAATCAGCATAGAGGAATTTGAGATTGAACTTGGAATTTGAGAGGACAATGACCCATGACTAAGCACCGGCATCCTCACTGAGACAGTCATACAGCTCTCATTCATGCGGTCATTAAAGGCAGTCTGTGTTTTCACTCACTTCTCATAGGTGACTTGAAAGCCCCTGAGGGTGAAAGCATCTTTCATTAAAAGAACTGAAGGTAAAGCCGATCCTCTGCACAAATGATCTCCATTTGTCTGGTTGTAGCCTGGGGATCGGGTGTTAAGAGCAGACTCACACCACGCATCTCAGAAAAAAACAGAAGTCAAAGTTTCTGACTCTTGTCTGGACCCGAAGCTGTGAAACAAGCCTGTGCATGCATGCATGAATGAATGAACACATGCTGCAGCAGCAGACAAAGAGAGAGCAGGCAAACTAATGTCCTGCAATTACAACAATCTGAGAATAATGAATTCTGCGCGGTTTGGGTGTAGATCTGAAGCTTTTCACCAGCAATATAAACGTGTCCCGGCGGGGGACCACTGGGTTATTGAGATGGTTCAAAGAGGAACGGGACCATTCAGGCACCAACACGGGAGACTTAAATAAGCTGCAGCCTAATGAATGCATCCTCTAATCACAAACCGGCCGTGGCTCTCAGGAGCCACAGCTCTGACAGACTGTCTGCAGGAGGCCACGTCGGGCTACTCACTCTTGAGCGCAGTGATGAGCATGTTGCCATCCTTGATGAGCTCTTTGATGAACTTGTTGGTCCGCTCCAGCTCTATTTCATGGCACTTGAGACGCTCTCTGAAGTCCGGGCTGTCCAGGAAAGAGTCGCTGAACTCCAGCGTGGGGAGTCCCATCGTGGCTCCGGGGCCGGGTCGCCTTTCACACTCTGTAACTCTGCGTGTGAGACTGTAAACTTTTCATCACGGAGCTCCGATGTAACACAGCCGACTCCGAGCTCCAACTCAAGAAAAAAAAAAAAGTTTTCCTCCTCCGCTCGGTTCCTCACTTCCGCTCTGGTTTTCTCCCCCCTTTTTTTTTTTTTTTTTTTGGGTACTTATCATGGAAAATAGTGGTCGTGTGACTCCTGCTGGTTAGTTTGGGATAGTTTGCAGACCAGCACTCATCCGTCTCTTCCGCAAACATTCAGGGACTACATTTCAGAAGTCACCATAATGAAAAGGTGTATTTCACAGAACTAACACTGTGCATGGGCAAACTATAGGCCTCTTCCCCATTCGTTGCACATTATTATGGGTGGAGAAGTAGTCCTGATGTGATGCTCACCCCATTTCACTGCTCACGGGTTTTAACCGAAAAACACAGAAAGGAAGAAAACACAATAACTGGGTGGTATTACATTTGAGTTCAGTGTCTGTGCAAATACAAAAATTGTACAAAACCATGATGATATAAGCACATACTGTAGCCCAGTAAACTTACAGAATGGACACAATGTCTGAAGAACTGTGGACAGCTTTAAGTCAGGGTCACATCTTTCAGCGTTAATTTGCTTTTTTAGATGGACTATTAAGAATTATGTTAAAAAATGTGATTCTGCCAGCAGCTGAATTGTATAAAAAGCTTTTTCACAAAATGTAACTTGTTACTCAGTGCTCCACACATACACACCTTTTTTTGTTGTTGTTGTTGTTTTCTTTTTGCTTTATTACAGTTTTATTTCATTTGTATCTTATCACTATACCCTCTGAGCTGTGACTCAGCCACAAATTAGGTTTTTTGGTTAAAAGATGCCAGTGGGTTTACTTTCTCAAAAGTTGTGAACCGTATACTGCGTCGAAATTATGGGTTGACAATGCATCATACTGGAATTAGTGAGGGTTTGAGGAGAGGGATCTGAATTAATACCTTGGTAAATGGAAGTAATTAAACAAGAGTGTAATTGGAGTTAGGGGAATTTGTCACATTCTCTTCATGCATCCGGGAAGGATAGTGATAATGATGTCACACTCTAAATGAGTATTTTGGTAGGCATGAAGCGAGGCTCTGTCACCACTGCCACTAAGTCTTTTGGATGACTCTTTCTACTTATGGCTCTTTACAGCATCAGGGGGCTGTGAAGAGGCTTTATCTTTGAGCTAAGTGTAAAAACAATCTCCATGGAGAGGCGGATGCTGCAGGATTGGCTAGAATCAACACACACACACACACACACACACACAAAAAGGAAAATACATTAATAATTGAATGCTTCGCTATCGAGAGCAGACCATAAGCTCAGTGGGTGGGGACAGGCTTAGTGTCATTTGAAAGGTTGCCTTGTACTCGTCTTCCTTGATCGCTAACTAGCAACCTCTCCTAATAAGATACCTGCTTTGACTGCAGAGAGATAAATCATCAGAGACAGATAACCTTCCTGGGCAGCGTCGTGTGGCTGCAGCTGTGTTGTTTGTGTGCGTTAACGTCATATTCCAGCAACAGCCAGTAGGCCTATGGTCAAACTGGATTTTCAAAACCGAGAACAATGATTACTTATTAACAGCGTACTGCACTCATGGACTATATAAAAAGGCATGCCAGGATGCTTCATCTGGTCAAGTAGAAATAGTTTAAGCAGGAATATTTTATAAGCGCTTTGACAAGCATGTCCTGCTTCACCTGGGGGACCACAATGACATTATGAATCTGCCAAAACAAGTGGGCTTAAAAAGGTTGCTTCCAATGTGTCCTATAACTGAATGAGACAGGTCTACAGCTTCAAATGTCCAACGTAGAAATGGTACGTAAATAGGAATTTCCTGAGATGTAAGACTTCAATCCACAGTCGTGTTGCCTTAATATGAGATTCTCATTGAAAACCATACAACAAAAGGTTGGATCTGAAGAACACAATAGATATACTGGATTATCTACATTCTCTGATGAAATAATCCCTCACTATTGCCTCTTGTTGTTGTTGTTATTGTTTTACCTCTGATTTGAGAAGCTGTCTATAGATTTGACAGTGTTTGCCTATTACTGACTCTGTGGCACACGTACCCAAAATGCCTGAGGTGTGGCAGGAGTGAGCTACAAACAGCTGTGAGGACACAGAACTGGAATAAAGACTGGCCTCTGGCTGCACCCGAGGAATCAGCAGCAGCAGCGGCTGCAACTGGTTCCTTACACATATGCATTCAAATTGATGAAATCTCAGGCCTGCTAATGAAACCGAATGAGAAACCCTGAGTGATTCATTCGGAGGTGCAACACTCATTGTGGTCACTACTAAAATCACATTAAACTGGCACGTGACAAAGCGAGCCAGGGAGCCCAGCAAGCCTGGGGATATGTGATTATTGCAGCCGTAATAATGCCCTCGCGTGCATTATCCATTTGGTGGGATATGACCGTGGGAAAGGCAATGGTTCAGTGATCAGGTAATTCTCTGAAAATAAAGCTAAATATGATGTGCATTCCAGCTGTATGCTACTTTTGGAAGATTTACGTAGAAAAATAAAACATTGCCATAACAACACACCAGTAGAGACTTGTGGACGAGTGGTTAGCTGTATGAAGCATGGCTAATTGCAATCTAAGATAGCTGCCTGTAGAGTCTTTGAGGGAAATCTGGTTTAATTAAGATGGTACTCAATAGAGAACTGTGTCCCTGTATTCCTCTCTCATAAAGGCATTCACACATTCATATTAGTCATGCAAACATGAGTCTACTGAGAAGCAGTTCACATGTCTTCCTCTGTTGACTGTACCTATGGAGACCAACTAAGGACCATAAAGAGACTGCCAGGGAGCACACATGCACACACACACAAAAAAAAAAACACACAAATGCTCGAACCACACACGCTCGTTGCTCACACTAAGTGAGTGAGACATCTTTCACATATCGTACATGTGGGGGAAGAAATTAGATATGCGACACACATCTTTCCACATCCTCAGTCTCGTTCACACTGCATTAAACAGTGCCACTCTGGCCTCGCCTCATGGAGAATCAGCAGCTCAAGTTGAAAAAAAGGCTTGGATTTCACAACAGATATCAATAATCCATTCGGAATAAGCATCGATTAGCTCCGCAATGACTTATGCGCAAGTCAGGCAACTTCTGATTAGATTTCCTCTGATATCACTGCATCACACAGTGGGGCAGCCAGTGCATGTGATGCAAAGTCTGGTCTCCTCGTGGTGGGAGAGGTTGGGGGCTGTTGGTTCCTAACATGCCCCCGTCAATTCCAGCTCTCGTGCTATCATTCTGCAGCAGCAGCCCTCAGGGGTGCAGTTTGTTACGTTGACACAGTGAGCAGAGAAATGTGATACATTAGTGTAACTGTTGCTCTGACTTAATTGCTGTGTGCGCTCTGCAGTGCTGAACTGGGTTATTGGGTGAAAGATGATGACAGCGAGATGGACTACTGAAAAAAAAAAAAAAGTTTCTGCTCAATGCACAGCTCTCAATTTTCCATCTGAAAGTGCAGAGATAATAGAGTTTAAGATGTCACACTTGACACGTGTATTACTGGCCGGGATGCGGGTAACAGTTTTGACTATGCCAGAGGAAGGTTTCTGTCCTATAACATTCAGTATCAGAGTAGTGCAGCATCAGATATAAGTGAATTTATGGCAATACTGTTGTGTTAATTATGCATTCGAGACAAACGGATGCATCATAAAAAAAGACAGGATTAGATAACTAGACTTCTTGTGATGGCAATTACCTCTAAATAATGTGAGCTGTTTTCCCCAATTAACAATTGACACTGCCATGCATACTCTTCATTTAAATCAGGTATTAAGGTAATTGCACAATTTCCGGGTGGCACTCAGCCTAGTTCCAGAGGAGAGCTTTGAGAACAAGACCTGTCACTGTTTTCCCAGCTCATGATTAATGACCCTAATTTAGAAGGTTTTTTTAATCCAATCACGCTGTGACATTTCCTATCAGATGAGTCCTTCCTCATTCTTTCCATTGTTTACCTCCTGACAGTGCAATCTGCCAAAGGGACAAGTGCAGGGCTCCCGTTTATGACTCCCATGTCCAGATGACGTTTGAGCAGTTATGCGCGATTACCTCCTCTTTACGTGAAGAGGCATCTCTAAAGCATACGAGTGTCCACAGGGATTCCATTTATTGCTTTTCACTGCACAGTGAAAATTGGGGTGGTAAGCTTTTTTAGCTTGAAATGCCACGGCCGGATACGAGTTGAGCCTGGTGTCAGGTAAAGGACACATCCTCTGGAACATGCTTGAGCCAGAGAGTAAATGCAATCCAGCACACATGAAAGACTCGTCTGCGTCTCTGCATCTGTAGCTTTTGACTTACAAATCTTCTCGGTGCACATAAGAAGGGTTGTCCTCAGGAGCAAAGCGGTTTTATTTTTTGCATCGTTGACCTTCATAGGGTGATACCTGTCCAGGCGAACCCCAGGCACATATTTAAGTCTGGGTGATAAATTACGAGAGCTGCCCTTGCAGCTTTGTAAGTAAACAGTTTGTGTGCTTTGCTGGGACTTTGGCTTTAATTTGGAGCAGCAGAAATAAAGAAAAAAGGCCTCTCAACTGCAGCGCGCCCCTGTCGAGCCAAATAAACGACTCTTTGGCACCTTCATCTGTTGGCCTCACACTGTGAGGATGTCACCAATCATTGCACTGAATGTGAAAACCTGAAACAGAGGCAGAGAACAGTGCTTAAGAGATTTTAGAGTTACTACACAAGAGAGAATCCTTTGTTCTTATTTTTAAAACCAGATGTACGATGCAGGTTACCACTTCAAGTGCTAGCAGCTGCTTTTGATTTCTTCCAAATCTCCAAAAAGACTTTGATTCCATTTTAGCTCAAAGTAGAATATTTCGCGTCTAATACATCATTGGAAAATGAATGATTCACTTCTGTTCAAGACACAAAACAGATTCTTTCCACCCTGCCCTTCGTCTATGAATAAAAGTATTCTGTTTGGAAGAAACTGAAAAGGAAAACTGATAGATTTTTTTGTTAAAAATACTAAAGTACTAATGATGATGATATGACAATGTGACTCATAGATTTTTCTTAATAGTCACAGGAGCTTTTTCTTTACTTCTCTTGGTTTATTTTCACCTCTTAGTCTTTTTGAGCTATTTTTTATTGCAGTCCAACCCGACAAACATGCTGGTTCATTAGTTTTAAAAATGACAATTTCAAAAGAGCCATGGGTAAAACCAAATTGGATGCAATAACTAGTGTAATTTATTGGACAATTCATTTTAACCATCTGGGAATTAATAGCAAAGGATCCAGTCAATATCCATGTCCCAACAGAAAACAACAGATTGCATGTAAAACTGGATCATTCTCTCTTGCAGATTATTCCATCTGGACATCTTGCTTTTGACCAGACATCCTGTTTGAGGGCTATTTTGGTTGGAAATAATGCCATGGCTTTTCATTTTTCCTCATCAAATACTGGGCTTTAGAAGCTTTTGTAAAATTATTGGAAACTGAGAGAAGTTCAGTAAAGATTAGGGATAAACTTTTTTTCTATCCAAAAAATGAAATCCACCCAGCATTTTATATCACATAAACATGAACAACATAATCTGAACATGAGTCATTATACAGTAAACTGCTCTCTTCTTTGTTTTGGTGACATTTCCTATTTGCAGCTTTTGCACGTGTTTTTGAGACTGATTTTAATAGTTTGTGTTATATAATCACATCTCATCAAAAACAGCATTTATATTAAAATCAATATTGTTGGCTATTAGTAACCACAAAATCTATTTTAGCAGATCCAACATGGCCGTTATAAATCGTGGGTGATCAAATATCACACCCTCAAATTATGTTGTTTGTAAGGCCTGTTCAGCTTTTTGTCGAACAAGACTTTCGTTGACTGGTTTATTAGTATTCCTCAAGCAGACCCGAGAAAGCTGTTGAGACACTCTTGATCAGATAAATCAGTGTAAAGGGTTTTCATCAGAGAGAGAATTACATAGGTCCTCCGATTCTTCAGACTCTTCCTCAGGGACGCTGAATTATAATTTTACATTCTTCAAAAAGTTTTCCAATCATCTTACCTTCTCATGGTTAAATTTAAAGCCCATTAGTTTTATGTCACCTGAAGTTTCTCTATCCAATATATTTCTCTCCGCTGACAGAGAGAAAGGGGCCAAAGAGATTAACTTCCACAGAGCATGCTAAAGGAGAAAACTAAGCAAACAATTCTGCCAAAATTCAAAACTGTACCAATGTCATACTATGAGTTCCCAGAGGCAAAAAAGGGCTATAATAGGCATAATTGGGTAATATTTTTCAGTGAAGCAATATAGGCACATATAGTAAGTAATTAAGTGAGCAGTAACATGTTGTAACACTGGGTGGCTGCTGAAACTTTGAATGAAGGCAAAATTCTTCTATAAATATTAAATTCTACTCTTATTTCATAGAGATACTCTATTCAAGGTTTTCAGACTTTTTTTAATAAATGTGAGTAGCATATTGTAAGTAAATGTCACATTAGGTAACTGACACAAAGGTAAACTTTGGCCATTGGTGGTGAAACAAAAAGTACTTTGGAGCTCAGGTAGGATTATTTCAAATTTGAAAAAATATTAGTGAGTTGAGGAAAGCTTCCTCAGACGAGAGTTTTTCTTGCAGAGGAATGTGCTTTGCAGAAAAGGCTTAATAACTGCGTTGCATTCAATTTTAAAAAAAGCACACAAGTAGATGCCTCCACTGCTGGTGATTGACTGATAAAAGCTTTGTCTGCTCTCTATGGGATCCCTATAGTTTTGAGGTAATTGAAAAGGGAAAAAAATGGTTTGTGTGGGTCACAAAAGAGCCCACACGACTAAAAGCAGAATGTGGCTGAAAGGAACACCAGTCACCACTGTTTTTCTGTTCAAACGCAGATATTAACATAGCCTACATTTCCATGCTTATAATGCATTCAAATTAACTTAAGATTTTCACAGCCCATCAGTGTGGTGCAGAGAATATCATCTGACAGGTTATATGTTGCCACAGAGCAGAAAGCAAGGCTAAATCCTGAACATTGGCACAGTTGAGAGACAACAAATCCATAACACTACCAGCCTTATCAGCAGTTACATAATCCTGGATGGGCTCAATAGACTGATGCTGCAGACCATTTTTAATGTGCCATACTGCATCACAGCTGTTCCTTTCAATCAAGCTGCTTTGGACGTTTTGTAATAAGACCCAGAAAGCTTTTCAAGTGGCTAATTGTACAAATAGAAAACACATCAACAGCTACTATTACTGATACTAATAACAAGAATATAAATTAATCTTGTTTGGATTCATATAGCTAAAGGCCCAGTGAGGGTGTAATTCTCATCACATGCCCAAAAACAAAATTGTCAGATACAATTACAATGTAGGGCGAGACGTCTTTGCTATTCTTAGATTCTCACCACTATTGGGCAAAAGTGACACTATGTAACCTTTACTGAAGAGCATGATAATGGCATATTGAATTTGTCTTACATTTCCCAAGATCCGATTGAATCCATTGCATTAAAGACATCATTGGTGATCTGAATAAGATAGAATATAGTGTAACAGTAGGACCAATAAGCAGAGTCATAAAGTCAGCATATTCATTAATGTGAGTTACACAACAATATCCAGCAGTGGAATGTAACTAAGTACTGTACAGTACTTAAGTATACATTTTAGGTAACTTTATGCTTATAGGCAAATATTGTACTTTTTTCTGATAGACTGAAGGATTAAGTGTTCCTTCATGGGTTGAGAAAAGTCTGCTGTTTCTTAAGCTTAATGAACTATTTAAAACCCTTCTTTGCATTAGGTGGAAAATGCATTGTCATTAAGCTGAAAATAGGGCTGTTTTTCTAAACTCATGAAAAGTTGACATTTTTTGAGATTCATGGTTCTCACAAGAGAGCAAACATATGAGGATCTTATAGAATATGACGCGTTGCTGTAGTTTAAACTACCCAACAGTGTATAAAGTAGTTAAATTAGCAGAAACTTAAACTACAGCAGTAAAATGCAACAACATGCACCAGTATTATGAATCCAAAAACATCATATACAGTAGTAAAACACTCTAAATTTTGCTGATAATACGGAGGTTTTGAATGCAGGACTTTTACTTGTATTTTACTGAATATTTTCACGGTGTGATATTGCCACTGAAGGGAAAAACTTGAGTGTATTGAATTGAGCAAAGTCTCTATTCAACATACTTCCGAGGCGGACAAGGACAAAGTGGTGGGCAAGTGGAAATTTAAACCGCCTGCTGGCACTGAAATGAACCGAGGAAGAATCTAAATGACCATCCAAGTCACTGTGATTTGCTGTATACTGGTACCACATTACAGTTTACGGGAATCCATCCCAGTTGTTGACCTCAGGATCAAAGTTTTGAGCTGGCGGAGAGGCACGCAAACATACCTAAAATTAACAAAAACAATCCATTAAATGTTACATGTGATTCCTGCTTGCAAAATTCAAACCACAACAGAAAGACACACAATACCACCACCCCCAATCAACATGGACAAGAAATAATTTAAAATTTCATAAGATTTCAAACGTGACATTACTGTAAAAGCAGGTTCAAGATGTTATGAAATTACTAGGTCTGATATTAACATTTGATAACATACTGAAACTTCCTATAACACCATTTCTAACACCAAGTCAATCCACTGTTTGATATTTTGAGATTAAGGGTTTTTTCAAAGCTTTGGAAACAAACAGGCAGCTGCAACAGTATTATATATTTATAACCACATACTGTAGTCGTGTTTTGGTAGATTAGTCGAATCAGTTTGGTATACAAGCAGGCATAACTTCAGTAAACCATTTCTCAATGTTGTCCGAAACATTTTCGCAAAACAGACAAACAAGACCCCATTCCCACATTCCTCACCACAGTCCTCACCGTGCAGCAGATGCTGCTCATAAATGTCAAGTTGCCATTTTTGCTCCAGCATTATGCGAAACATCGCAAAATAAGTTTCCCCGGCCTATGTGCGAGGGCCAGGTGAGGTCAGGAGTAATGACTGTCTTGAGTGTCTGTGAAGACAGCCTCAAAACTGTCATCCATCTCCACAGCAGAATGTCCTTACACAAGCACAAAGCTGGTAAATAAGCAACAGGGAGTGGAGACTGCAGTTGACAGAAGCTCAATAATCCAAGGTCAGGGCATTTAACAGACAAAGACAAAAGGCTTATCTAGCCACTTTTCGTTTGCCTCACATCACCAGTAATGCCAGTCAAACTAAATGAGTGACAGCTTCCACTTTAAAGATTTATGCTAATCTAAAAGGTTGTGTTGAGCTCGCCAAGTGGGCTGTTGTTACGGTGTCAGGCTTTGTGAGCGTGTCAGGACAAAAGATGCTCGAAACAATTAAAACAATCTTTGTGATATGTAACTGGATGTATCTTGATTCTACTAAGAAAGCCTTTATATAACTTGTGTGTTCGACATTTTTCTGTTTACATAATAAAACACTGTGCACAGACAAGGCCTCTATCATTTCAACCCATGTGTGTCTGGATTCTTCCTTTCCTTGAAAGCAGATTATACCCTTCACTTTCATGTGCGATGTGATTCGATGTGCAGCAGTGCCAGACATCTCTCACTCTTAAATGTGAGCTATTGTAGGAAGGCGGGGAGAAGGGACATCTGATATTCTGATGCTCAGGTGTGAGCAAATCCCTCTGTGAATTTGTCGTAAAAAAGCTGCAGATTATAAACAGGCTGCTCAGAGAGGGATGTGACACAGCTGAATGATACAAAACAATCAAGTTATTTTCCAAAAAATGATAATTCACCCCTTCTGGACATCATGATATGAGTTACCTTGAACAGATGAAACAATGAAATGTACAGTGCTTCACTTTACAGTATGATGTGCCATATTTGTTCGGACAGCGGCTCTTAAGTGGTGAAAACAAATACAATCTGAATAACCCTATGTTTTAGGATAAAAACAAGTAATCAGTGTAAACCTCCATCTTAACATGTTCTCACAAACTTTGTCTTAATCATGAATATCATTTAGGTGTATGTGTTTATTTCAGTAGCAGATAATGCACATATTCTTATAATTCCCAAAAACATATGTAGCATTCTGATATTGTTAAACCCTTAAAATGCAGATTTTAAGACAATACAGAAGAAAATGAAACTTTTCTGTGAAGACAGATTGACCTGCCCCTGCATTCATTAAACAGTAAAGCAACATGAAGACTGAGACAGCAATGTTGTAGAAAAGTTCCCAGGACAGATTCAATCTCAGCACACTGGAGGTTGATGGTACGTCAACAGTCAATGGACGGTATGTTATTTCTTATATGCCCACTAAATTACTAAATTTTTAATGTGATTTTTATGTTTTTCTCTGGAAATCGTCTACAGTGAAAGTAAAACAATACTTTTTTAAAGTTTCTCCTTTTTCTTGGATTTCAGAATTCAGCATGTTACTTTATTTTTTTTTATAAACCTCTCAGCTTTTATTTGCGATCCCAGTAAAAGTTATAAATAGCTGGCAAGCACAGGATTTGCCGGTTAGTGGAGGGTTCATTAGTACGCACGGCATGAATGATAAACCAAGTGTGGATTTCACCAGGGCCCAGCGGAAATGCTAAGCATGTTATAACGTTATGCTAGAACTGCAAAGTTGCCTGCCAGGAGACACAAAGTGTGTGAAAACAGGTGAGGTGATCGAGCCACTGCAGTTAGACCTGCCTGAAGATGCAGCATCATTCAAACAAATAAAAAAAAAATTAAATAAAATAAAAACTCACCTCTATGCATGTATGCAATGTTCATTTGTTGATTTGGTCTGACCTCCTTGAGTGCTCTGATGTCCAAGATGTTCCCTTGCTTTTCATTTTTCAACTACTTCAGGTACTTCACTTTCATTTGAATCATGTATTGTGGAAAGTAATGTATGGAGATATACAGTACGGTATAGCGTTCTGTACAAGATGACCGAAAAGCCTCGCAGTGTTCATGTTAAATCAAGGACTCTGGGACAGTCCGCTGGGAGTCCGTTTGAGCTGCGGCTTACATGTACAAACCGCCGTTTCTGAAAGATTGAAACTGAGGGCTACATATCATTGTTGTCACAAACGGCCTGATCTGAGGCTTCTAGCGGTCTTCCATTGTTTGAGTAACCACAAAGACAGCTTTTGTGTGGAAATGCTAAACTGAGATTAGCTCCAGAAGTCTAACGGGCGACACGGAGCCTCAGAAGTGTGCGCAGTAATCACACAGTGTGGTGTGGAAGGCCCTGTAACTGCACTACTTCAAACAAACTGTACAGCTGCTCTAGAAGAAACCCAGAGGAAATCAGAGAAGATTATCCACCAATTGCACAAGTTAAGACATCCAGCAGGATATTCTGAAACCCATATTACATTGATTTTGTGCCAGTGTACAATACAGTAAACATATCAGTGGCTCTATTGATTTCAGTGGTTCTGTTTTTGTCGGATATCAAGTATGTTCATGCGAAATCTCAATTTTATTCATAACCTCCAGGATCCTCAACATGGATTGAAAAATGCCACGTTATAGCTGCACTTTATTACAGTCATCTATCAGTACATGAGGTTGACGTTGGTGCTGCCATGCAGTGCCTTTACAATAATTTCAATTTCACTGCAGTATCAGATCATTTAGATTTTACTAACATAAAGCGGATATCCATAAATCACTTTTCTTTATGCAGTCAAATTGTTTTTCCCAAACCTGATAAGAATTCTCGGTTGTTAAAATGGATAAATGGTCTCAACAATATGCTTATCTTCTCATGTGCAGCGTCAAACATGTGTGCATGGCCATTTTAAAATGAGAGGAATCTCATTTACTGTGAGGAGTTTGCATGCTGTGATGTGTGAAGACAATAGCTCCGACAGCACCCACTATTATTTGATGATTTATTGTAATTCTCTCAGTATGGGCATCTGCTTTGTTTTCAGATCTTTACTTGCCAGCTCCCCGTGGCTCTTTTCTGTTGTGTATTTTTGCCTACGCTTTGTCACCATCATAAAGGAGCCGTCTAACGCGCTGATTTGTCTCAGAGACAACGTTAATCAAGAAACCCTCTCAACAGTAAAGGCCTTGATGTCCAGTCCACCTGAACAGACAGCACTGCCATCTGTGGCCCATCCCAGCTGTTTGTAGTGCATTTTTAAAATTAATTTGGCTTCTGCTTTCCCCTGCGCAGGAAAATCGGTCTGACTAATCTACCATCCAGGGAAACACGATCTGCACACGTGACATACTGGTCTGAAGGAAGGGTAAAGTGCATCGCTCGAGAGCAATTTCCTCATTTGAGCTTTAAGTCAATAAGGTCAAACATAGGACATTAATCACCGGAGTTTAAAAAAAGAGAACATCTCTGCGTCTGGGTACAAAGAGAAGTGGCTCTCTGCTCAACCTATAAGCGTAAACCTAGATTTCCAGCCTACAGCTCATTAAATCTGAATTGAATTTCTTTTCAGTTGCCTGTGCTGCAGATCTGTATTCACCTCGGGTGATAAACCTCTTCTGGCTACCAATTAAGGGGAAAACATTTACATGCACAGCCCAATTTAAATGCACCACCATCAGAGCAGACATGCTCAATCACCTCCAAGTCTGTCTCATTCATCATGGTCTTACTCACAGCTGCAATCTCCTTGTATATTGATTCTGCAGCACGTGTGCATACCTGTTTTCACTCAGTCTGGGAGGACGTTGTAGCTCGACTGGGACTATACCTCGGGTTGCTGTTGGGCTTTGATGGTGTGCAAGTGTCATACAGGGAAGACGCACTGACAGCACCTCCTGTAAGACATCAGAGGTGAATGATTTAAGCCTTGAGCATATTGGCAGTCTGCACGGTAACAACGCTGGCATTGATTCTACAAGTATCATTGTTGTATCCAGCCTTTAGAAGTAGGTTGCCTGCAGGGTGTTTAAGGTCTACACCGACATGACCTGCTGCAGCCAGCTAATTTCTACTGTGAAATATTTCCTCTGCCCAAAGAGAATGAAGTTTGGATTTAGTTTTAGTTTAGTTTAATTGTAGACTCTTAATATAACATAATACAATAAGATAATCTCTCTCGTCCAATAAGCCTAGCTCCAAGGAATCTTAGTAAGTGAAATCACTATGAATCAAGTGAATAGACACTGTTGTTCCTTCTGTTGCGTTTTTTTAAACTGACATGAGATTTAATGAGTTGTGTAGGCTCTATACATTCCATGCAGTGTGAAAGTGAGCTTCACTGAATTATTTGAAATTCTCTCAGCAACATCCTCACCAAAACACTTTAGTATTCAATGTCAGAATGATACTCAGTTGCTATTTGAGTAAATGAGTATTAAAATGACACAGCTGTTGTTACTTTGCACATTGAGAATTCCATTTGAAAATCAGGCACATTTCAGTAAAGCTAAAAATAAGAGCATAACTACAAGGCTGCCAGCGTGAAAGGGCTTCAACTTTATACTATCAGTCATGGAAATTCTGAGATCTCTTCTACTGCAGAGTCAGACATGGGCAAATATGGGGCTTTCTGATAATCCAGCCAATTTAAACTTGGAGAAGAACAGCAAAAATGAGCAGGGAGACGAGGAGTGTGTGGCTTCTTTACTATTTTATTACTTAGTTTCACTTTGAAGGAACCCTCAGATTGCCTCAACTGATCCAGGTTTTACTATGGGCTGCCACCCGGGGAATCTTTAAATCAGGTAATATGTCAGCCCCATGAAAGGTTCGCTGCACCTGGCTTTACTGTAAAGTAGGCAATGAAGCTGTAAAAGGCCAAGCAATGAACTGGATGCTCCCTTGCACAGCCGGGCTCCAGACCAAGGATAAACCCAGCATTTACCTTTCTCTCCTTCCACCATGGAAAATGGAGGGTGAGGACTGCACCAAGGTCTTAGCGACAGGTCAGGACAGTTCAATCCGGGAAGAAGCCAGTGCATTAAAGGAACTGATGAGACTTTGATTCATCTGAATCTAAAGGCAATGAATAAAACATTAGGTATTAGCTTCAGAGCTACTTGTTATTAAGATCTTAAAAAAACTGAATATACCCAAGACAAAAGGAAACTGTGAGGCTCGACTGACCCGGTACAATTTATAAACAACAGGAAACCTCTGAGAAATGTTGCAGTCATGTCAAAGTACACCACATATCCGGCTGTGCAAGCTCACAGGCGCACTGTTAAAGAATAACCAGGCCTGTCTCATTTTCAGTAGGAAAATAGTTACCTTTTCATTAAAAAGAAGGGGGGAGAGCAGATCTTTTTCTCTTCTGAGAGGGGTAAACCCAACAGGCAACCTAGACACAATTAGATGTGACTATCTGCAGGCACCTTGCATTCCCTGGCATCCAGATTGGTGATAAATGTCAAAAATTTGTGTATGTGACATTCTGGTGATTTACTAACTGTTTTTTCACAGATACTGAGCTTTTGCACTTTCTCTGTGTTAAAAATGGAAAGGTTCTCCTCCTTTCCCATTTAAAAACTGGCTTAGATGATATCTGAGCTTTGAACTAAAAACCAAAACACAATAAAATAATTGTTGCCTCTTCTTGAAGGGAAAGGTAAATGTCACTCAGCGACTCAGAGACAAACAAAGCAGGGAGTTGCTCACAATTGAAAGTGCAAATTTAGTTTCTCACAGTTGGGAATTTGAAGTCCCAGTAGTCAAGACCACAGAACAGATTAACAGTAACTCATATTAAGATACCTTAAACAAGACTTTCCACTTCCAACCAGTTAACCAGCTTTGTTAAATTCAGCATACTGTATTATTGGAGTGGTTACCTTAACTAACCAGTAGTTGCAGTGCAGTCAGCTCCATGTGATGATTGGTGGTGGTTTGTTGATGACTTGGTAGGACATGATATTCTGCTCTGTAGGATGTGAAGACTACATGTGTCTCACTGATTAACTGCACATGGCGGGCCTCCTCCCAGGTGAGGAGTCCTCACAAGGCCCACTGTGGTGAATGAGTGGGTGTGACTGAACCAGAGGGAGAGGCTCCTTAAAGTGGCAGATCTCCACAGTGCTTGTATGCAAGACATTAATATGATACATGTCGGCAAGATAACAAGCTTTACATTATATTTAAGGATAAGCATCTTATCACGGTTCTTTTAATGTTATATCTAAAAAGAATTCGTCCTGGTATCGTCATTATAGATTATAGATTTTTGGTTTTATATGGACTTTGTTTCACATTTTAGTTGAAAAAAACTTATAAATAATAATATGATGTTAATGTGGTGTTAAATCTGCAACCATTGTGCACTTACTCTTGACTGCACACAAGAGCCGTGAACCCAGAGTAAACACCTCCATCTGTCTGTGTAACCAGCATTGGCATAAAACTTGGCATGCACATTACTGCCCCACTGACGAGCACCACCATCATGTTCAGATTGTATCTACAAACTACTTTGACAGAACATTTATTTTACACATTAATGCTTCCATCAGTAAGAAACCTTTTGATTTTTGTGACCCCATGACCTTTCCTCTAGTGCCTCCATCAAGGGAAAGTTGGTCACCTTCATATAACAATTTAGTTATCAACATGGTGCAATACTGACCGTGACAGTAGCAGTTAACTGGGGAGATTATGAAGTCTTGGCAGAGGTCTGCACTGAGCTGACTGCTTTCTAGATTGACCTTTAAATCTCTCTATGCAGCCCTCACCCTCCTATACATTGCACTTAGATTATCCCCAGATTTACAAATCCATCCCATTATATTTCCTCACACAATGGGTCTGGAGAAAAGAAGCTTGTATCTCCAAATTGAATCACCACCTTCACCAATCTGCAGGGATTTGGCTGACTTCCAAGATCTGTATAAACAAATCACCATTTGTGACTTTTACTTCCTGAAAGGATTTACACCTGCAGTGGAAATTCTTGGAAGTGTTGACACACCACATCGTTCTGAAAATAATGCAGTTTGGACATCATGTCGTTCAGTAAAGGCCAGACATTTTGGTATTGGTATTCCATACAAATCCCAGGAACACCTTATGGCCTAATGCATTCGAATCCTATAGCCTTGCAATAACTGTAAGCTTTGTAGCATTCAGTCTTTGGTTGAGACTATGTCAGAGCACTGTATACCTCACTAGAAAGAGAGCTATGAGGAAATAGAGTTTTGTATTCCATTACTATATTTCAGTATTATATTTGGCAAATGTTTGGGCGTGGAAAAATACAAGGCCTGAACTACAAGGGGTGGAAAGTGTAATTAACAGGATTTGTCTTTTTTATTCTTAGATTTACTTTTAAATGGGCCTTCCTAATGAGGCCTCTCAGCAGGGCACTTTCACTTTAATTTCTTATGAGGGAGGGTTCACAGAATATCAAATTAGCTGTTGTAGCTTAAGAAGTTCCCCTCTAATAGAACACCATCTGCCGTCACACAGACAAGAGAGCATATTTTGAAACAAATGCCAAACCAAATTATTCAACTTGTGGATCTTTAGTTCAGCTTTAAATGCTGTACGTTTGATGGAGACTTTGTTTTGAATTCCTGGCTCTGATAAAACCATCCTTACATGCAAATTTAATTATACAGTTCTCTGTTTTCTTTTTAAGTATATAAAATTGTATTGCAAAGTCAACAACAGACGTGTAAAACCAACAATACAAACTACAATCCTACAGTACAACGTGTTGTTGTAACAAACCATTTTTGAAGATTTTCCTTTATGTAAAAGCTTCAGCAGTGATACTAAAATGTGACGTTTAATCTGAAAGTGGTGCTAGAGGAAAGGCCACTGGGTCATTACAATCACAAGGGTTTATCCCAGTGGGGGTATGAATGTAGCCAGCAGATTCCTCTAGTTTGCAAGCTTGATTACGACATATTTTTTGTTTAGAGTGGACAGTGGAGAAAAAATACTGTTATGGATTGTCTACAGTTGAACAGGTTCATCCTTTGGGGAGATTAACGTTTTTTTCATTAAATTGAACAGTCGTTGACAAGATTTCTTAACAAAGTTACCTTGAACTCTTGACCGAAGCGTGGGATGGACTGGCCAACCCTCTGATGCCATTGTCTGTTGTCTGATACCACATACGTTGTCGATGGCACAATCATGGTACTGTGAACAAACAGGCCCTGCAAAGCTCAGCAGCACAGCACATTGTGCACTGTGGCTTCCTGACAGTTCAGCTGGTTTTAGAGGTCAAAAGACAACTTCAATTATAACTTCAATAATTACTGGACTGGTGCAATACAATGCTGGATGTTGACTCTCTCTGCAAAGCTGCTCCTTTAATCCCTCTGTTCACAGTCTTCAACAGAACATGGCACACTTCCCTAATTCTCATTCTCTGCCATCGCTGCCACTGCCGGGGGGGACCAACGGGCTGAAAAATCCAAACATCACAGAAATGTCCAACAGCAAACAGAAATTAGCTAGCTGCATCAGAAGTCCCAACAGTTATTTTACATCTATAAATCCAAAAATACAGAATGTCTTGTAGCACAGCAAAGATAGGACATAACTCAGTTTATACTGTATAGCACTCCACAGCTTATGAAATGATTACCACCGAAGGTTTCACATCACACACAAGCTTTTAATTATACTATAAGACTATTAACCAGACATACATTGGTAGGAAATTATAAATTGAGAACACTTAATTAAAGCTTATTGAGAAAAATCCCAGACAAAATTGAATTAGGGTGAAACCACAATTATGGTTTTTAATTCAATAGAATCAGTGAGTGGTCCCGAAAAAGACAATTCCTAAGAACACAAACGCAGACACAACGACACACTGAATTATGCGCCTTATGCAAATATTTGAGAAACATTTTTTTCCCATTCTTCCTTATGTTGTATTCACTGGCTCCTGCCTTCACTCATCAACTTCACAATCCCTGAAAAACTTTAGACAGTACATTTTACCACTTTAGTGTAATTTACAGAATAAGGTGTTGAAAAACTTGACAGTTGTATCCCAAAATTGTGTGATCTAATAGTCGATAAATGCAACTCAGTTCTTGTGCAAACAGAAGCATCAAATGCAAGACAGAAAACTACACGTTGCACAGAAAGTCTCTTACAGTATGATATTACAGTTTTCCCCTTACTGTAGCAGCAGCATCTGTTGGAGGGCCCTACTCTCCTCGCAATTTCAGGATGAGTGTTAAACTGTGACCCGTCTGAAAAGCAAAATCACAGCTCGGCTCTCAATCACACAACAAATACTCCAACAACAATGCCACCGAGACAATTTAATACTTGACTTTGCAAGTTTTAGAAGGCTAAAGGACATTTGGGCATGGAGGATGAGAGAAGTTGTATCAACCTGCTGGAATATCATATTTGAAGGTTCACTGTGCTTGATGGTTTAGTTTTCAGAGAGAGTCAGAACGAAGAGGAAAGAGAGGAGAGAAACTTTACATACCACGTGCCAATGGTGTCCCCTGAGTAGACCGTCTCTGAAACTGAAAAAATTATATTTATTGCAGTAGCATTTGATGAGATACTGTATATATTAGTGCATACATACAGTATGTCTCTAACTTCAAGTTGCTGCCATCCTCACAGCAAGCGTCCATCCCTTTGAAGTGTCTTTTGAGTAAAGATGTTGAATCCCTCGGCTTCAGGGTTGCTGTTAAAACTGTGTTTTGCTTACCCTATCAAGGTAAGAGGTTTATTTAATGTCAGCGTTGTTTGACACTTTAAGTGTAAAACATATAATGATCTGACTCCTTCCTCTTCAAAAACATTAAGAAGAAAGAAAAAAGTGAAGTATTCAAATATTAGATGAACATAAAACAGATAATGACAATAAATAGGCCCACATTTATATTTAAGTATATTAAAGTTGATAATAGTGATTAATAGCAGCTTTGATTTCATAAACCACAGCTTGATGAAAATATATTTTTCTTGTACAAAATGTAATTGCAAGGATACTCTAATCTGTAAAACTGACTCCCTTCATTTCAAGCAAAATACATTAGTCCTAAAATCATCTAATGCAACATACTGTAGATAACTAAAAAGTACAGTATATCCCAGCACACACTCACGTGCACACACACACACTGACATTAACCTAGGGGGAGTTCATGTTTTAATTGCTGACACTATAGCTTCTGGCTCTCTGAACCAAATGGGTCCCCTCGCAGGATACATAATCCATTATCATAAATCAGATGCGCCAACACAGACAGGTGCTGCATGAATAATTAAAGGTCGGTACATTAGCACTTGTGTGGAGGTATGTGTTTGAGCCGACGTCATTGAACAGGCTAAAAGCACCGCAAAAACCCCTCCATCCACATTAAACAGCTTAATGCTTTGCACTACAGACGGAAATGATGTACAAGTTAGAAAAGAGACCGGCCTCAACATCCTCCCCCTCTGAATGTAACCAAAGCAGAGAGGTCTAAAAGAAGAGGAGTATCCACGGGATAGACACTGCTTGGAGCAGTGTTCGTCCTCTGTTTTGCTGTGTGGTCCTATCTCTTGTGGTTGAGCTGGTACCCTTGTCTGAACCTGAGCGGGTGAGCCAGGTTACTCTGACTCTGTAATGGAGAGTCCAGGGAGCTGGAGGCAGAGCAAGCAAAAGGTCTGCTCAAGCAAGCAGGCTTTAGGACTACAGATCTCCATTCTAACATTAATTACACTTGAGGCAAATTCATTTGGATTTCTGCCCAGTGAGAGATAAGCTTTTACTGCAGACAAGGCAAGAGAGGCGCCAGAGAGGAAGGAGAGATACTCTTGATGTTGCCCTATTTGGCTCTGCAGTGGTTCTTTTATCACAGAAAGTTTTGTGGCCTCTAATGCCACGTGTGTGGAATTCAATCGACCCAGACTTTATGTAACGGCGAGGTAAGGTGCCTCAAAGTGCAGAACTGTCTGATAGACCAGCGAAATCTTAACAAATATAGATGCAATATGGAATGAAAGTGTCATAGTGAATTTGTATTGTGGTGATATACTTTAGGGCTGAAGTTGATCTGTCAACTAAAAAATACATCAACAATTTTTATTAACCATTAATAGTTTGCTATTTATCAAGCAGAAATATCATAATAACATTTCTGTCTCCACCTTCTCAAATGTGGGAATTTGATCCTTTTCTTGGTTTTATTTTATTGTAAACTAGATATCTTTGGTTCCTGGACTGTTGGTCAGACAAGATGTCACCTTGGGCTTTGGGAAACATTGTATAGACAGAATGATTGATGGGCTCATTATAAAATAATCAACAGAAATACTATTTATAACCCTAGCCATAAAAAGCTCTATTGTAAAAGTTAGAAATTACAAACAACAAGCATTTAAAAAATATACATCACATTTATTTGTACTGATACCAAGAGTCCGTACAGAGTTGTCTTTGTCTATTGATGTGTTTGGGGACTACAGGTAAGTACCTGTTTCCTACTTTCATACATCCAACAGTCAACAAACTGTATCACCAAGCATTGCTTAATCACTACCAAAAAACGAGAGTTTGACATAGCTGACACACACCACTGTGTTTTTTTCTCTAGAGGTAACACAATGTACAAAAAGCAAGTCTGGAAATAGTAAGATTCTTGGTTCCATAAAAAACTTTTTTCCTCCTCAATGTGTGAATAAGAAAACAATGCACTTATCTCTACTGAGCTTCTGCTGCATTGCTTGTTAGGCAGCCAAGGGGTAAATTGATGCAGATAAGTAATGAAAAGAAACAGGCCGGCTGATCCCTGTATTACTACCATAGCAGCTTTCGAGGAATTGTTCACGCTCTGTAGAGCCCCAGAGCTGTAGGAGCCGTCTGGAAGTGGTTAGATGCCAGTCAATGAGAGGAACACATGATGTTAAAGTAAATGATTAAACAAATCTTTCCACACAATGTACACTACAGTACAACACTACCGGTATGTTGGAAAGAACTGTGCAAATCAAATGTCTAGGACTTTCAAAGAAACAGGGAACTTAAAAGGATGAACTCTGAAGAGCCGCATGTTAACTGGCAGACTGAACCCCCTTTGGCAGGCCTCGGGCCCTTTGGGATGGGTAAGGCCAAAGCAAGCAGGCAGTCAGAGGGAATAAGGGAGCAGAAGACTGGTGGCTCCCTCCATGAAAATGAAGATGGCCCAGTGGCCTCACCAGGAAGCTGAAGGCACCAGAAGAACCAGGAGCAGTGCTGTCCATGTTAGACTCTGTGACAGGCAGTGCACTGAGCACTGGTTGCTTTTAGCTCGAACACCTAAGAGGGAGAAAGGGAAAGTGAACACTGATGAAAACAGTGGCTAAACAAAATGTGAGAAATGCACTTTTTTATTCTAAATAACTCCTTTGAATTTTGAATGAATGGGGCTCAAGGAGTTTGCAGCTGGGAACAAATTTAATTTTTTATTTTCTTTTTTGCTAAAGGAAGAAAAAAAGAAAACGGAAACGAGAAAGAAAACAGCAATCCATTGCCCTGAAAGGCTGGCTGGTCATGTCACACGCAGGACTGCAAAACTTCAGTTCGTCCTGTTGCTTAGAAGTTAATTGGCTGTGCAGAGTGTGAGTATGAAGGCTGTGTATGTGTGGGCGAGGTAATTAAAACAGTATTAGCCAAAGAAAACTTGGCTCACACAACAGCTGTGGTGACTCAATTAAGGGCAGAACATAAGATTGCTACAAAGAGAAAACAGCCTGTGCATAGAGATTGAATTTCAGAGGTCATATAATGGAGTCTGTGGCTGAGAAGGGAAGGCACCTAACTAGCTTCGCTCTTACCGGAGGAGGTGACCACTCGAACTTGGGAGCTGACCGCTCCCTCTCCCCCTTCGCTGAGGGCGCGCACCTCGATGATATAGGTGCCTCCCTCTGGCAGTGAGAGCATGGTGGAAGGGTTAATGGTTCTTGTAACCTGGTTGTATCCTCTGCCCTCCTGTTTGAGTAACACCTGCAGAACATGTGCACAAAGCCACTTTAAGTTTACAGGACATAAACTGCTCATACTCGTAGTCATATTAAAAACCACACTATGCCCGTCTTTGTCCTTAAACAGTAACAACGTAGCAAAACGGGAGGATTATTTCTGGTGTCCAGGAAGCCAGAAATAAAAGTCCTATTTATTGTCTGCATAGACAATGTTAGGCGAGTTGGAACATTTGATAGGCTTGGATGGAGATGAAACTTTCCCATTTTAATAGTACAAAAGATGATCAACTTTGCTGCCAATAACAGAAAGCTGAAGCAAAGCTTTACACTTCAGAGAGCACTTATAATATATTCAGCCCTTTTAATTGATCCACTTTCAGATTCTGGCTCAATGTCAAATGCATCCACTTTTGTCCAACTGCAAAGATGAAAGGTTCTGACTTTGCTATAGAAAATACAACCTTATTGTTATCAAAACTAAACAAGCATGACTTTAGAGAAAGATCATTACCATGTACCCGATGACATCAGATTCATTGCCCTTTGCTTTCACTGGGTCCCAGCTTAAAGACACGTTGTTGCCCTCTTGAATCCACATGAGGTTGGTTGGAGGCTGAGCAGGAGCTAAGGAGAGAACACAACAATACAGGCCCAAATTCAAACAGACTTTTAAACAGCATATCAACCAACTAGGTCAATTACTACACTTTTTACAAGGGGATTTAGAGCGAACTTCACAGGTAGCCTCTTTTCCATATATAGTGTTACATGATTAGTGTCAGTGCTGTACTCACGGGCTTTCCTGGTCTTGGTTGTGACAGCAGCAGTGGCAGGACCCTGGCCGATGCTGTTGAATCCTTTTACTGTGATTAGATACAGACTGTTGCCCTCTAGTCCTGTCAAGACCATTGATGTTTCATTTTTCACTGTTTTTTGTTTTTTTCCCGACTCTTCCTGCTCGATGTCTTTCCAGTAGCTGACCTGTAAACAGAAATGAATGACTTTGAAAAAAAAAATAAAAAATACTTTTCTCAAACCTCAACTCATGCAAAACGAGGTGCGCGCTTGTGCAAAATGTCAGATACTGTATGTAAATGTACAAGTGTGCACGTTAACAATTTAAGCACCTCATATCCCCTTGGTCTTCCGGGGCCAGGATTGGGTGGTTTCCAACTGACTCTAATTTCCGATGAAGAAATGCTGTAAGCTTTCACATCAGATGGGGCTTCCCTCGGCTCTGTGAAACAAGTCAAAATGGTGACAATTATAAATTGCTCAACACAATTCCCTCTATTTTTTAAACCCATGCAACCCCAAACACTAACTCACCTCCCTCAGCAGAGTGGATGATCACAACTTTGCTGAATGGCCCATCTCCCTTATTGTTGTACACTCCGACCTTCACTTCAAATGGGGTAAGGGGAGGGAAAGTCTCGTCTCTGTATTTGTATGTCGTAGAGTCCGCTGAAGTCACCATCTTCTCCTTCCAGCCTCTGGTTCCGTTGGCACGAAATGCAACGATATACCCAAAGCCTTCACCATTTTGGAACTCCTCAGATACAGGCTGAAAATATCAGAAAGACAGAAACAATCAGAAAAACGAAAAGAGAAAAGTATTTTTCACTGCGATTAAGTGCAAACCTGGGTTACCAGGACTTCAGCTCTGTGATTGAAGGTGCATATTTGCAAATCATTCTCATTTGAACAGCTTCTTCAGTGCAAGCAAGGCTCTCATTGAACAAAACATAACTTTTTCCTCTATGGTATTCCAATATAACCAGCTTTCAATTTACTACCCATTTACTGTAACTATCTGCCAATGTAAATAAAGATGCAGTCAGTCAGTCTTGAGTAATGGAAACAAATCATATCCGGCTCAGTTGTGCCCATTATGTAGCTATTTATCTTTCAATGTCTGACAGGAGAGTTTTTGGGACACAGGTTTTGTGCGCTGGCTTTAATGCTTATCTGTCGTTTTCCTGAAGTGGTGAAACTGGGAGCTGTCTTCCACAGCTGCTCAGTGCTTAATCAAATCAAATGCCAATTTATTAAGTGAGCTAGAATTTAATTAAAATATGAGCTGCAGGGATTAAATCTTTGGCAAAATGTAATAAATGACAAACACCTGTACACCTGTTCTTGGCAAGAAAACCTGCTCATGCTGTAACGTGTTCATTTGCATAGGCTTCAAAGTAATATTGTCCCCTGAAGGCATCACCTAAATTAGCCATCTAGTCAACATAGGAATTGGTGGATGTAGATGTAGTTCACATTTTATTCAACAGCGACCAATCACCATGACTGCCTAATTACAGGGATGATCAGGGAAAATGAATTAGCTTCCATCAAAGTTATTATCAGAGCTGGCAATGCTTTTAAAGAGATGCCAAGGAATATGGGTCTTTAAAAAACAGCATGAACAAATTAGCTAGTTAAGTCTGGAAACACTTGCAGGTTGCGGAATTGAGATAGTCACAGATAAGCGTGGGCACAGTGAGAGGGCTGATACACCTCAGGTAAGTCTTGTGGAGGAAATTGTGAGGCCTGCTGGGCTCCATGACGGTGACTGTGGGGGCATCACTAATGGTCTCCCAATGGCTCCCTGAGAAAAAGCAGTCTCCCACCGTCGACTCTAATGAGACGGCTGAATGAAGCTGCGGAGACTGTTTAGTCATTCATCCTGCTTAATAACCCTGCCCACCATGGCCGTCCAGGCTCTGACAACTCGCCACAGATGATTGGAGGGGCAGAACTGCCACGCGCTCACATGCCTCGACTGCCAAAAAGGACTAACATTCCTGCTCCGTCTCCTTTAATATCCATCTCAATTGATCACTGACCAAGTCCTGATTTATTTCCAAAAGCATTTAACAGAAACGAAGAAGAAATAGGGCAGAGCAAAAACGAGAGTTTTAAGTACCAAAAGGAGGACGCTGCACTAAGTGGAGCGTCTCAGCACTGTCCTGTGATTCTCTTGAAAACTGACAGACTTGTTGATGGGTGACCAATTATTGTAACCCACAATGGGCAGAGAGGAAACATAATTTCTGAAGAGGTACTTACATTTTTCACAGTCGTACACTCTGTACTTCAGAAGTGAATTGATCTGATTGGAAAAATGTCTGAATATAAATGAATGAGCAGGCTAAATAATGTTCACACTGAATTTTATGCTGAGGCACTTGTTGAAGAAACAAACTGTTCCAATCATGGAGGTTTGTGACTGAAAAGCTGAAGATACACCCTGTCTCGAGTCTCATCAAGAGAATCCTTAAGAATTCTGGGTAAGAAATTGTTTCTCTAAGAATCACTTTTTGTAATTACTCAAATTCATGCGTGGCTTGAAAGGACTATTTATTATGGTTCTTATGCCTAACCAAGCACCAATCATGGTTTTGTGTTACTTTAAGTATCCCTTGATTGTTCTTACAACATGGCTCCTGTATTTATTTATAAGGAGGTCGTCATTGTCTTATACTAGCTGCTCTAATGACACTCTTGAGTTATAAATAGGAAATGGTCTACCAAACACCATCCCATCTGGAATGGACATTATCCCCCATAATGTGCCACGGAGGGGCACTTCTCCTCATGTGAAGGTTATCTTCCCAGTGGCAGTTGGGCTCCCATACTTAATAACTACAAGAATAACTGTCAGTTGCTTCCACATCTGTTCACTGTTCCCCTGTTAATATATCCTTCAACTGATCTCAATTGCAAATTCTCAGCTTTGCTCATAGTAATTCTGTACATGCTGTGCCCTGAACCTGGCTGAGAGCCAAGCTGTCCGCTTGGAAACAGTTCACACTAATATCCTCTTTATTTGGTGGGAGATTTATTACGTTTTGTACAACCATTGTCAAGATTGAGATTACAAACAGATATTAATAAACATCCCTGGATTTATTGGGAACGACTCTGAGATTCAAGGTTAATCATCATTGTGCCTCTCTGGTGGGACCAAATTTAAAATTCACAACATCTTAATCACTGGCCCGGCTGATGCAGCTCCGTGTAATACACGGCCCAGCTGGCCTTCCTTTAGCTCTGTCAGCAAATTTAGCATTTGTGAAATGTGCAAGTTGTGACCTCAAACTCTAAGACCCTGAATAGTTAAACAAATTTACAACAAAATAAAGTGGGACCCTGCTTAAAATACAATGAGCCGTGATCCTGGGGTTGTGCTATTGTTGATGATAAAGCAGGAGCTTTTGTCCATCTAGTAATCACAATCACTTGGACACAAGCTCTTTAAATCCAATGACGGACAATGAAAACACCATATACATGTGCTGGAAATATATGTCTGTAAACTGAAGACCCATATGATTATTAAGTCAATACACATTATTTCATTATGTTTGTCTTGGTACAATTATCAACATATTGTTTAGTTGTATTCATTTGAATAGGCTCCATTTGTTACACTAATGCTTGATTTTCATTCTTTGCAGATTCAATGACTTTATTTCCCTTGGGACCAATGTAGTTAAATCTTTATCTCATACAGGTGCTTCCTTTTTACAATAACCACTTCAACCTATGATCTTGTAGAAAAGCACTAGCCTTAGTGGACTAAAGCACTTTCCCGTGTGGTTTGTTCCTTCGTTGGAACAGTTAAAGCCTTTCTTCCAGGCTCAACCTCTCCAATGTGGAATTAAAATTCAGTGAAAGCAAGTCAGAGAAAATGAGCAGAATACTGTAGCAGATGGGTCTACAATGTCTTCCCTTTCAAATGGAAAAAAAAGGTCACTTTGCCCTAATCATGGGTGCTCATCTGAGCCCCCTCACAACTCACAGGATGCTCCCTCCTGGTACAGATAGCCGTGGAGACTACAACCTCTACATTTGTGGTATCCCACTGGATATAATATGCATCTCTCTCACCTTTTTCTATTAGCAGGGTCACGGCTTCCTGGGAGTTCAGTGCACCCACACCTGGGTTATTTTACTTGTCTCTTCAGCTGTGGTGCTGACCCACTTGCTGAAAAAAACTGCTACAGTATTAAAAAACTGAGTAGAGCCCGACTGATACTGAATATTTTGGGGGGTGATGCTGGTATCAGGGAGTAAAAGTTTCCGATATAGATACACACACACACACAATATATACATAAACACACACTTTTTGCTACGACCCCTCAACTGTGGTCATCAAACACTTGTGACAAAGATATGTAATGGAGGCAGGATATTTTACAGTTCAACAATAAACTTTATTGTCCGAAATGACATCAGTGCACTGAAACAGTAAACTTCAGTGGGAGTTTAATAATCAAAAATAACTTTAAATAAAAAAATAATAAAATAAATACATATATATATATATCTGTATGTCATGATCTGTGTCTGTTTCCCTCTTCTTGTTTAACTGTGTTTCTGGAATGATTCCTATAGACATCCTAAGGACTTTAATGACTCTTCCTTCCCCTCGACTGAGTTTCCCCGTGCATCTCCCCACCTGTACCTCATTCCCCACGTTAGCCACTCCCTTCATATACTGGTCAAGATCCTTTGTTCCTTTGTCAGATCGTTGGTAGTGTCATGTTGCCTTTTGTCTGTGCTTTGGTGCTTTTAGTTTCTTCACCTGCCTCATTTGGAACTTTATGTTGTTTTTGGATTCCCTGTTTGCCTCACCTTCCCATAAGCTCTCACTGAACTGTTCCTGCATGGCCAAATATGTATATACAGTATATATATAAAAACTTGAATCAAGAAATAGTAAATAAATAAATGAAATAAATAAATAAATAAAAACAAGACAACTGCGTAGGGCAAATCAAGCTACTGCCAATCCAACAGGGGCAGGTTTATGCAGGAACTGCAGATGACTGTACCAGATGGGTCCTTGGTGAAGAAGTCCCACACCTTATTTTTCCACCCTCAGCCATCTGTAAAAAAAAATTATAAATTAAAAAAAAGTGTGAGACATTAACTGATTTGTATATTTGAGCAGGAACCAAACTGGTTTGCACTGCATGTTCTATTCTATTATTTATTTTAAATGGCTTAACTAATACATTTCTGGTTATATTTAGGCTAAAAACAAAAAAAAAACATAGCAGTAGTAGTAATTGTAGATATAATCTAGAATAATAACTAGAATAATCTACATATTCTTTACTCTATCGAGCTAGCTATGAGATTCATGCTGCAGCTTTGTTCCAAACCCTTATTTCAGTGGACTGAAACACTTTTTCATCTTTAGAAATATTTTGCTGTTAATGCATTGGTCACAAACATTAACTCATGGTTCACTACTGCTAAGTCAAGAGATGAACAGTGCCTCTGTTATAAACATTCAGAGGAAACATTCAGTGTATCTGCTGGAAAACCAGACTTTTACATTTAAATGTTGTAAATGCACAACTGGAATCGTTCGGTTTGGAGGGCTGTTTACATACATGTGAAGTTAAATTCAAAGAATACCCCTAAATCCGAATATTATCGCCACATCCGTCGTGTCTTAATGCCACTTTTGGAATATGGCCTAAATTCGGAATATCCAATATCTATTCGTTATATGCTATTTAAGTGACCCGTATCAAATTTGGAATATTGTCATATTCTATTAGTGTGCATGTTTGTATATTCATTGTAGCGTGAAGTCAACACTCAACAGTCTCAAACCATAACTGCGCTGTGGTCTGCTGAACTGCAGAATGAACAGGAAGTGATGCTCTGATGCTTTCAATCTACGATGTTACCGACTGTACTGACAAACTACAGCTGGGTAGCTCCCTCGAAGAAACGAAGCGAACAGATGTGATAAGCATGAGTGACGCTACGGTTGTCAGGGACAGAGTTATATTAAGAGTTGTATTAAAAAGCGGAAATTATGGGGTCATTGTTTATTAACTTTCCAAGAAAAACATTACACAAACTATTTAGCAACTTACCGTGAAGACACTGCTGGACTCCGCACCGCCGCCGTCTGCTCAGCGGTGCTGCGTTTTCTGCCACATGTGCTGCAGACAGTGCTGAGGGTGTCGTAAACAGTGGAGTCGGAGAGTGTTCCATGTGATTTTACATTATCCTACGCATATTTTTCTGCATTATGCGCTGTAAAAAAAATGTTTTAATATCCGCACAACGTATACGCCGATACAGATATATCTAACACTGATATCGGTCGGGCTCTACAGCTGGATACTGTGCCTCCTGATCAACGAGGAGCGGACATGCTTTTCCGACTTTAGAACAATCTTTCAGTAACACATTACGACTTGCAAGGAAACACTGACTAAAGCTGAATTCGATTATAGCATATAGAAACTTGTATCTCAAACACCAAGTTATGCTAAATGCAACAATGTAGAAAATGTAACATTTCCTTTGGAACTTGACCTCCTGGACTCTTACCTAATATACTGTTTATGGACTATTTTTTTATGGTCTCTCTCTTTTTTTTATTTATAAAAAAAGAAGCTATGATCTATGCAATCAATGATGTTTCTGCTGAAGTACCCAATCAAAATTAACCATCCACTCTTACCCAAACTGAATCCCTTCCTGTGCCCCATAGTATTATCCTTTGAGTGTTTTGAAAAGGAAATGTAAAAGAAAATGAATTTTATCAACAGAGTGGAAGCAGTCTGTGCTCAAATGTTGCAGACTAAGCTCAACTCTGTTCTTTAAATAATCCTCACAAATCCCTCAATACATCTGTCTTCCTATGTTTTAAGAACATCTCCAGACTCCGCTCATCATTTTTCACTTGAGCTGCTGAAACTTTCCTCTATGTTTTAATTAGATCCCACTTTGAATGTTCTGGGAATAGGAAGGCAAACAAACACAGGTCCCCAGCACACGCTGAGCGTAACCGCAGCTACTCATCATATCTCACCTTAAGTGAATGCAACTGACTGTAAACTAATGCAATCATCTGTATATCTTAAAATCATTAGACCGTTTCTTTCAAGCTTAGGAACCAAAAGGACCAGCGTCGTCCATCAACCATGCTTTATCCCCCTTAATAATGTTTGACAAGTATTCCCAGGCAACAATAAGTGAAGGTTTTTAATGAATTGCACATGCAGTAGAAACCACTACATGATTATTAAGTCACATTCACATGCAGGATTCATTACTTAGTGGCAGTTACATTCCTGAGGGAACAATGGCAAAGCTATGCTCTCAGTGCAGATCTTTAAAGTGAACCTTGTTTTCGTGGGCTTTCACTTTCACTCCTGGATTACAACACTGATTCTCAACCTGCGGGTTCAGAAATGTTCTTAGCAGTGGCAAGGCGATAATAAATTTGCTTAACATACAAATTTATCATTTTTTAATCTTGGTGAGTAATACTTTCTCATGAAAAATGATGAATATTTACACCCTATAGGTTTCTTACAATGTTTAATCATGTAAAAATCCTAAAAATAATCATCATTCTGTGCTTATGCCGGGAGTTTCCAATACCGCAGGCACTGCTTTGTTTCAGGGGGTCACAAGCAGGAAAGGTTGAGAAACATGGGCTTACAGTATCAAGAAGTTCATTTCATAAAAATAAATACATTAATCATATAATGAAAAATCTGCATTTATTAAGTTGTTTATTATGTTGTTTTGGGTTGTATTATTATCAAGCTAATATCGACTTGCATTGGTGGTTACAATTATTACCTTTTTTTAACATTTTATTTGTTTTAGTTTCAGGCACTGTAACAGAACTACACTGCAGGTCATGCTCTGGTTTTCCATGAAATATTACTTTTAAAACAAAATACATTTAAAACTCACATATACACACTAGTTGTGATACTAGTAGTTATGTCAGTTTTCTGACATAAAGTTTAACACATTTCTGTTTCCTTGTCTGTCTTATTACCTGTGGATTATTTGGAGGCAACTGATTAATAAGCATCTCCTCGGAAAACTAGACCCATCTTTAGTTGGGGCACAAAGGTCATAAGACCTGTCACCTCAGTAAACATTATTCGTAAGTTCATGGTCTCAATAGCTAGTTTCAAGTCTTCTTCAGTACAGCATGATATTTATTTTGTAAATTATGGTCACATTTAGACGAAAATAGATGATAAAGCAACGTTTGTCTGGGGGCGGGGTTACCGCATGATTGACAAGTTGCTACAACAGTGACCGCCAATCAGGGCAGAGGACGCACTACCCTCTCATCCAAATAACATCACTTCTGGCTCCAAAAAAGAAACAAGATGGCGACGGCCAAATCGTCAAACTCACGGCTTTAAAACAGCCGCTGACAAACCAACGGGTAGCATCCACTTCTTTTATACAGTTTATGCGTTTAGCACCGTTCTGATTACATAACACAACACAGCCACAAACTTTACTGGGAAACAGAGCAGTTTTATAACTACAAATTATTTCTCTTATGGAGTCCCTTTCATAATGAGGTTCAAGACTCTTTTTTTATCATAAACAAACATCTTAAGCACTCGAAATGTTGATCTAATCTACTGACTGAAATTCGTTTTTTGCATTTTAATTAGAGTAAAAATGTTTCACATTAAAAATCTACAAATTATACTTGAAAACTTTGGTGAACTCTTAATAATAATTATAATTGGAATATGAATTCCAGTATAACCAATGCATGACTTGGGGCAGTTTCTTTAGAAACCAAAATAATGTTCTGTAAAGTAAGTAATCTTGAATTTCAAGGACCTTAAAGCCCTCTCTCATACAGTACAGCATGTAGATACAATTATATCCTCTCTGAGGAACTTTGAAAACATTCCCCAGTTTGAATGTCATGCCTAGATACAACAGGAAACTGGAAAGATTATTTTTAAATGAGAGCAGACTAAATAAATGTTTCCATTAATTCCTGTTTGTTTAACAAAAATCAGAGTTTGCTGAACTGAAACACCAGACCCCCACTGACATTTGTGTTTTTGCACATATGATGTCATGCTTGTACTTCAGAGGGAGTTTGGCAGAGGACCTACCTCCCACGAGATGACCAGCTCATGCCTGCGGCCGTTCCCTCCACTAACGTTCGCTGGTGCCACTGCCGGGACTGTGTGAAACAGAAAGGTTAACAGTGCATCACTGACCCAACACTACAAACACACTTCAACATGTTTTTGAAAACTGAAGAGAAGATGAAAATACAGAAGAAATACTTTTTAGATGATGAAGTCCATGTTTTTATGGCCAAATCCTCAATTAATTTCAGCAAAATTTAGATTTTAGTCAATTTAAAGTTTGTCACAATGATTAAATTATGAAGAAATGCATTTTGTGAGTCCAGCAATCATAACCGAAAATAAAACACTTTAATTATGTGCTTAAAACATTACCTCAAGTAAACAAACCTTTAACAGCATCAGAAAACATTAAAAACTCAGTCACTGTTTTCGTGCCCGCATTAAATTACCTGTCAATCAAATGGAGAGTGATGACATTTTTGTTGTTGTATGTTTTGAATTTTCCACCCTTTTGGATAATGGGTTATAATTTAGGGATGGATTACCACCACAACTGTGTGAAGATACAGTAATTAGTCCGTTAATTACGCTGAAGAGATAGGACAGATTAAATAAACCACTTCCAAATGACCACTGACCTTTGTAATTATTACATTTTATAGACGAGAAACGAGCAGTTAGTGAAGCGGCACGCTTGATCCAGACTGTCTCAGTCAATTTTTGCTCACCATAAATAGTGTATTCTGCTGTGACTTTGCTCCCGGGCATTAAAGGACTGCCTGCTTTAGCAGAAACACTAAACTTGTTGAAATTCATGTAAGCAGCTTATATTCAACTTCTTGCCCAATTAAAATAGAGTAAATTAACAATGGGAATATAACATGGTCACGAAGTGGCATGTGGGAGCACCAGCTACTGTAAGCTCTCTAGCTACAATAAATCATCAGATGGAATTTGCACTCAGTATATTATATACAGTAATACGTTTCTGGACTCTGGGTGATTACTTATGTCTGTCTAAATGTGACTTGAATGTAGTGTATATCCAGCATCGATGGCTTAGAGGATTTACCTGCTTCTTTAGTTCTAACTCCTCTCGAAGGTGCACTGGGATCTCCGGTGCCGATTGCATTGGTAGCCACCACCCTGAACTCATATTCCACCCAGGGGTTGAGCTCCACAGCCATGGCTGACTCCATGTCCCCTGTCACTGGGTCTGGATCTGCAGAAAAAAACAAGCGTTTCTAATCAGGACAAGTACCAGCTAATAGCTCTGCTGCTGTTAATTGTACATTTATTCACATAATGCACAGTATATAAGACATACTGTACACTGCCTTGAGTACCGTCTTTCAGCTTTAATGGTGTTCAAGAGTGTGTAGATCCATATAGAGTGAAGAGTGTGGGAATCATAGACCTTCAAAGAACAACGCAGCAGGACCACGATGCTTGACATACAGACGAGGCAATCAGGGAGCTTTAGAAAGTTATGCGCTGGCCAAGGCAGTCAGCTGACCTCAATCAACCAACCGAGCAGGTGTTTCACCGCTTAGGGCCAGATACCAAGTGTCTGCTGATGTCTGTGCGCCGTAGCCTACGGGCAGTCATTAACTGCAAAGGATTATATATACAGTTAAATATGACGACTTTATATGATGACTACAAGACTGTGTCAACTTGTCTAATTACTTTTTCCCTAAAGTTGGGCGATAATTCCTACAATGTTTACACCTGTGTGTAAAACTGCGAGTTGACATTTTAACCCCAAAGCCATTGTTTTATTTCAAATTAAGCAAGCTGGAGTAGAGAGCCAAAAAACAAACAAACAATAAAAAAACATATCATTGTCATAGTTGTATTGTCATAGAAACTGTATTACACCTTCCCTCAAGATTCACTGTGACTTGGCATATTTATACGCCAGGTGGTGATAATGCACAATTTACTTGAAACCAGGTATGTTTTATAGTCTGAACAACAGCTTACCAGCAGTTTTAGAGCACATTTGGAAGTACAACTCATTACATAGAGGGAGGCTGATTTCAATCAATTTTCACAGTATCTGCAGAAGACTTAGAGAGCTTTGTAATTATAAATCACAGAGACAGAAGAAAGTCAAGTTTTATGAATGTACTTTGAATGGAATTACATGCAGGTAACACAACTAATCTAGTTTCTTCAGGGCTGCCATAATCAAGCTTTGTCAATATTGATCCTGCAACAGCAAACAAACATTGACTGAAAGCATATCCATGTCACAAATGAACCAGAGGTCTCTCTGTGCTAACTAAGGCAACATTCATTGAAGCAGTGGAGCTTACATGCTTATCACCCAAAGCAGCTCACAATGAGACCACTCTGTCAAGCAAGCTGCTCTTCAAACATGAGCTGATAACTCTGTTTGGAAGGAGTCGGAGCTAAAATCCCAATCCCCTTTATGCTAATCTCAACAAGTTCAACACTGACAATACATCACAGAGTCCTAATTGTGCTTTATCGAATTAAATGTGGTTGAACAGACATGATGTGAGAGGAGTGTATACAAAGTATGATTTATATATCTGTGGGGATGAATCATTATCAGACCTTAAACTCTGCTATTATTATCACACGGCATATTAAGATGGATTACACACAATGCTCAGCAGGCCTTCATCCTCTAATGCTAAGTGATAGTTATTGATGGATTTTGTGTCAAGGTACAGAAAAAAGAAGCTAATTCATTTTAAAGCTGTGAAAGTGCATTTATACTAAATGAACGTGGATAAGTCTTAGGATTCAAGCCCAAAAGGTTAATTTCCCACTAACTGCTGATATGACACTGAATAAAATTCAAAGCAATGGCATTTGATATAGGCTCAAATTGCTTTTTTGCTAAATTCTTCTGAACAACAGCCAAGTTCAAACATAAAATGACAGCTGGACGAGATTTAAAATTCTGACTGTGTTAATATATAAAAGTACCTTGCCACAGGAATTTTCAGCTATGTGTCTCGAAACCAGTAAACTTGCTCTAGTTAGGCTGATTCACCATCACCGTACATGACTTTGGGCAGGTTTAAGGCCTTTGTATATGGCCCCACATTAACCTCACAGATCTAGATGTTGCAATTTGCTCCTTATTGATTACCTGTTTTGACAGTTTGCCAGCCTAATGAAAATGGGCTGCGGGCCTGTAAATTATAGGTGCTGATAGGGCTGTGGTTGTCCAGGCCACGAGTCCAGGACAGGGTGGCCGTGGTATCTGTAATCTCCTCCACTATCACCACTCCAGGAGGTCCAGGAGGACCTGGAGGGAAGAAGGTTAGGAGACACGGATTAAATTACAGGTTTGAACGGTTGAACCACCAGTGCTTCAGAAATGTCACGACACAAGGGAAGAACAAAAACAATCTCTGTTGCTGTTTGAATCAATCCTGAGATGGATCATATTGTGATATCTTTGTCATCTTGTTGCTATTAAATATACTATTGGATACAACCACGCAAGCCTTGAGAAAGATGTACAGCTGTATGCATATGGTGTACATTTTCTGTTGTAATCTTTGCACGAACAAACAACAGATGAGAACCCGACATAATAAACTGAACCAGGATTTGGGCCGACACAGATCTGCTGCCAAGGATTTCATGCTGGGATACTGACACTTTCTGTTTTTGGGGTTTTCGGATGCAGTTTGTCAGTTCTGCTGAGCATGACTGTGTGCTAGACCTTCCTGTGTTTTAATACAGCTGAACATATGTTTACCTCAGTCTTCAGAAGTAAACGTAATCTGCAAGTGCAGCAAACGTCTGAGGACTCTAGGGGGAACAGCTGTAAAAAAAAAAAAGCTGGCAGCTGGTATGCTCAATGAAAACCAATGTACTGTGTCCCCAAAAAAGTGCCCATTAGAAGGTTGCACTGAAAGGTGCATTTGCATTTCAGGACATTAAGATGCATTTTGTGTCACTATAGGAACAGCACCCTCTTTTCAGTGTGCCCAACACTGTGGCATAAATCCTCCCCGGTATTAGCGCTTAATGTTAAATTACATTTCTTAAATACACCAAATACTACCGGAGGTGGGTGATATTAGTTAATATCACAACATATTAATATGAATATTTTTGTGAATAAATATATATTAAATTATTCTGAAAAAATGATTGAAGTAAAAAAAATACAGTGAAAGCGAAAATGTTTTCCACTGTAAAACAAAAACTTCAACAACACATTTTTCATCACAATTTACTGGAAATCATTCATTCAAATAAAATATTTTTTGTAAAACTATAACACTATCAACGCAACTCCTTTGAAACTAAATTAACGATAGTAGGATTATTGCCCAGCCCTTCTATATACAACCATTGAGAAAAAACAACAACTGTTTTGTCATGTCATTTCAAATGAAATTAAAAGTATGACAGGTCACAGCCTCAAATGTATAATTTTCAAAACAGCTGTTGTCAAAAACAGACATGGGGCTTCATGGACAACATCATTACATAAGATTATCAGCAACAATCAGAAGCAGCCACAGAATCTGATCACTGGACATTTCATCCAATCTGTTTAACAGCACATATTAAACTTGTTCATGCGGGCAGACCGTCTGTCCAGCCATACTCACAGTGACCATAAAAACACTAGTCAGGATGGTCAAAAGGGGGCAATAACCTGGAAATAGTTATTGTTCAATTGTCTCCACCAGGAGCAACATTTCTAATGACTTATGTAATTAACCAACTTCCCAATGCTGCTGCACTCAGTATTGTTAAAAGCTTTAAATCACACCAAAAAAAACTGGACTATTGTCATAATGTCCATTTCTACTTTCCAAGAATATGGGAATTCAGTTTCAGGGTAGTGGAACAGTTCAGTGGGGTCAGTAAGTCCATGCCACTTCTGGTGCACTGACAGATAACAAGCTCACCTCGAACAAGAAGTTCAGCCTCCGCAAATACAGTGTCGGCACTGGTCTGGGCCCGGCACCCATACTTTCCAGCATGCTTCAACAAAATGCTCCTAATCATCAGATCCACTGTCGAAGACTGCTGCATTTGGGAAAGAAAAGAATAAAAAAGTTGGGTATTAAGCAAGCCTAAATGTGCTTGACAAAAAAGTGGTGATTCCTTTACATCTTGTAGAGGCTCATGTGGCTTGAGAAATTCCTGTTTAATTCAGGTGCTTGCTTGCTGCTACGTTCTTCAGCTACCCGTATTTTCTTTCTGTTGAAATGAGAAATGCCTAAGGCAAGACTGGGAATAATTCAAGGTCTACAGGCAGCTGTTTAGCACGAAACCTGATTAAAATTACAAACCATGCATCAGCCAGGAATCTGTTGTGCCAGTAAAGGATTGTCACTGCAAATACCTTCTCTCCAGAGCATGGGTAGTAGCAGAGGACACATCAGGACAGATGTGATTTTAACATTCACTGTTGATAGAGGAATAGTGACATAAACAGGACTCTGTACTCTCTAGCCAATTTGTTTTTAACTTCATTTCATGGTTTAGACACCACTGTTTTTTTATTATGTATATTTAAAGCAGAAAGAGTTGTATGGAAGCCCTGAGAGGCAAGGGAACATTTTTTTGGTGATCCAGTTTCTAAGTCTGATCTAAACACTTTTCTCTCCTGTGTTTATGACTTAAGAAGAGGTGAAAAATAAGGTTAATTTTCCTTCTGTGAAACAGGTGGAAGTAAAAAGTTTTGCCAGTAGGTGAAAAGAAATAATGCACATAATTCCCTAGTACACCAAATATGGCTAACCAGGGAACAATTTCAACTGGTAACAAGGAACAAGTAAAACATGGAGGATAGAAAATATAAAAAAGTGATGGCGAAATAGCAAGGTTAACAATGCAACCTTGATGTTGAAGGGAGGCAAGGGAGGCTCTTTGTGTATATTTTTCTTTGCTGGGAAAATGTATACAACATCTTCCTCTGAGGATCTTTGGCCCTGTATCTATTATTCTAGATGACTAAAGTCAAACAGACTGACAGAAAGACAAACAAACACAAAAAATGGGTACAATTTGGCTCTTACAATTTGATAACAAAGATTACAGTAGTAAATGTTACATGTCTACAAAAGAAATAAGAAAGAGAAATATTCACCGTAATAAAGTTTCAATTGTAGGATAATTTTCTTCTTCATTATTTTCCTTTCTTATTTCTCATTCAAAATAATTGCCAACTTTATTTCAAACCTTATTATCTTTCAAAGCCAGTATGACTCAGTCTCTATTTGTGTTTTCATTTCACAAAAAGATACAATTTCACAGGTGCAATTCAAAACAATAGACCAAGCTAGACTAGATATACATGATTATGTGATTCAGTGCAGGTCTTTGATGAGAGGTTGTCTGACCTTTAGCGGAATTGATTCTTTTTGCAGGTATAACAAGTGTTTGGTGCAATGAGTAGTATACTTAAAATCAATACATAAAAAGTCAAAATGGAAACAACAATATCATTTAAACTTTAATAGGTCGACCCTCTAGATCAACACATTTGTGCAAGAAGTCAATTAAATGAAAAAAAAAAAAAGAACCTAAAAAAACAAAACAGCAATCTGTTTCCACTTAACAGATGAACAATTATATAGACAGACAGAAAGAGCTTCAAGGGATGGCAGACTGAGACAGACAGACAGACTCAAAGAAAGCCGGAAAGACAGAGCCAGTTAGATAGATGAACAGACAGAAGCATTACCAATATGATAAAGTTACTCTTAGTCTTACTTTTGCTCTTACTCTTGCTCTTACTGTTTGGATGTATTCAAAGTGGCCGCCATCCTGCTGAAAGTTGATTGGTTTCTGGTTGAAGAACCACTGGAAAGCCACATCCAGCGATGTGTCATGCGTCGCCTTGCAGCTCAGCACCACGCTCTCCCCCACAGTCACTTCCACTTTGCTCGGGCTCAGCTCCACACGCATGGCCTCTGGAAGCACAAAGCTGCTACACTGTCACCCCAGGCTAACCCAAGGCTAGCGTCAAGCAGCTGCATTTGACTGTGCCATCACCGCCAGAGCAATCATGAGAACCCGACCCAAACTTGGGCAAAAACACTCACCTTTGTCAGATAAATATCCTGCTTGGCTCTGATCTAGATTGTGTATAGTGCATCTATGAGACAAAAGCCTTTTACGCTGTTAAAGTGTGTCCTTGTAATATGATTCTTGAATGTGAGAGCCCTTGGTTCACGGTTGAGCAAGCACAATAAATTCCCTGGCACCCGAGCAAAGGTGGGGGGAAAAAATGACATTGGGGACTATTTACTGGTGGCCGACTTGTGCTAATTTGGCAGAAAATAAAGGCCCCCAGGGCATCACTTACCTTTTACCCACAGTATGGCAGTCATCTCTGCTGAGCCCAACTGATTCTCTGCCCGGCACACATAGTTCCCCTCATCCGCTTGGCTGGAGTTAACAATTCTCAGAGTGTTGTTCCGTAACAACATAATCCTGTGAAAAAGGACACACAAATCAATACTGTTATGAGAAACAAATTCACGTACGAACAGTTGCACTACAAGTTCAGGCATGAGGTTATATGTTTGTGGTTGCGTCAGGTTACAAGAATAGCAAAATTCACTAGAGAGAACTCACTGCGTATAGAAAAGTTAAAACAAACTGCTCAGATATACTTGAAAAATCCTCCACTAGAGATTTCAGTGGAAAATATATAATACAACTGTGTTTACAGCCAGTGAATTATTATCACTGAATTGAAGGACAAAAAAGCCTCTGAATGTAAGTTGTTTATGTTACTTAAAAGCTCAGAGGACAGGGGGATGTGAAGTCAAGAGCAGTGTTTTTATTTGTTGTGTAACCTTCAACCACGGAGCATAGAAGAAAAAAAAACCTATTCAGTAAAGATCAATCAACATTTAAATGTGTTAATGAATCTGATTTGCAGATACCACTAAGTAGCCCTATCTTGTACAGGATTAAAACACAGATGCTATTAAAGATGTAGATTAAGGTAATGGGGACACATTTTCTGTAAAAGAAAAAAAAAAGTGACACCAAACTATTGATGTCAAGAACAAAGAAAGACAGTATTCCTCTGCCTTTCAATTTGGGAACAATGATGCACTATATCTGATCTTGTGCCTTTGAAAGAACACAATAGGCTGCCATTGGCGTAATTACAGTATAATTTAAAATTCATTAAAGGAAGATTTCAGAACAAAATTTGTGGAGAATACTACAAAGCCTGAAATCAAATACATGTTATGATTCTTTGTTTCTCTGCATCGATATTTCCATAAATCTAAATAAATGGTACATTTATCATGCACAGTGGTCATGAATCCACCTGACAAACTCTAAACATTGCTGCATTCAATGAATCTAAAGCAAACGCTGTCAAACCAAGATGTGCATATCACCGAGCTGTCCTCCTGGGAAACACAAGTGTAATAGAGAGAAAAAACACTTCCACGCCTGCATTCATAAGCAGCCCCTTATCCAGCTGAAGGACGCTAGCGATATGATATTAACGTTTCACTCTGACTTGTAAATAACAGCTTGAAAATTAAGTCCTTGACATGAGATAGTATAGGATGTAACAAAACTAGAAGCATATGTGTGAGCTAATGGTTTCAGAGCAGGAATAACGTGGAGGCACGATGGCCTAGACCGAAAGGTTTGATCCCCGGCACCGAGCGGAGGGTGTTTCGCTCCGGACTGAAGGGTGGCTGGTGCCCACCATCTCCGCCTAAAGTGCCATTGAGCAAGGAACTGAACCTCGAAAAACTGCTCCGGGTGTGTGTGCATGTATGTGTAACTAGGAAGGATATGCAAAAAGAAAAATTTCAATTGCTTTGTGTATATTGACGATAAAGCAATCTTCTTCTTCTTCTAAGAAAAGTATAGTATTGTGGATTATGTTGAGCCACTGATCCCCCTCAGTGTCCAGTGTCCAGTGCAAACCCCTTTTATTGAAAACTTTTATTGACCTACAGAGGTGTAGAAATGAATATTTTCAATGTTATTTTTTATTAGAAAATCTATTTCATCCCAAATGAAACAATCGAAAAATGATGGGGGGTGTGAGGTATTCTCTTAATTTAATTTATATTGTTTGGCATTTATATTAACAACACTAAGCTCTTTCATCATGGGCAAGGTGATTGAAATTGGCAAAGAGAAACTCGGAAGGCGTGTCAAAATCTTGCCACACATAGACAATTCAGAAGCAGTCTGCAGCCAGGAGACATTTTTCAAATTAGGGAGAATATTCACATCCGACAAGGACACTGAGGCAGAAAGGACAAGATAGGGACTGTTGGATATACAGAACATGCAAATCCATTCAAGTTTAGGAAATTTAAAGGAAACATTAGAAGATCAGAGCAAACCTATAGCATTTGAAAATATACACTTTTTTAATATGAAGCAAGGTTTCTGAGGTGAAATCATATAGACTACAGACTACTAACTATTTACATATGAAATCATTAACCTGTAATAGATTATTAAACATTTCCCAATTGTTATAAAAATTGCCAAGCATACATTGACTCTTAAACAAAGAGTCTTGGGTTTCAATTGAGTCTGCCACGTACTTTCAAACTAATGGGATTAATACTTTCTATTTAAGAGACGGAAGCCCTGAACATTAGCGGAAATCCATGTTAATTACAAACCTTCATTAAGTCAGCACAGCTGTCAATGCCAGATAAACGTGAAGCTGTTTCGATTCCTCCCCTGTTCTTCCAAGAATAGAACGTCTTTCCATCCATAAACTCTTTACTTTACAATAGGTAATGGCAGAAAATCCTTGCAGGACTCACCCTGGTCAAGACCTGAAAACGCTCGACTCCTCTTATTTATTTCAGCTTTTTCAGATAGAAATCACCCTTTCACAAGGCGTATCTCCAGTTGAGCAATGACCCCCAAAACACACTTTGTTATCCAGACCATGTATTCACTAAAGCAGAGTTAAACTGCAATAAACATCCTATCACATTGCCAAACTCTAATTGGATTTGTGTTTTATAAAAGCTGCATGTATAGCATCTTAAGAGGAATCTGTGAGAAAAGTAACACTTCCTGAATGTAGAAATTGTTTGAGATTATGAAGAAAATGGACCACATACATATATAATATAAGCACTTAATAGTGAATGATAAATTACTCCGAGGGAAGAGATTTACTAACTGCTTCGCCAATATATATATATATTTTTTGTGAATTATTTTCTGCTCTCTTAAGACACGGCAAGTCAGATATAAACAAGATCAAGGTTTTCAAACAGGTATGAATCTCCCCGTGGTGTACGCCAACAGCACTGAAAAATAGATTTGCAGGGGTTTGACAAATACCTCAAATGCTTTATCAGATCCAGACAAGCCAGGGTCATTAATCACCATTTTAGGGCAACACACTCACTAACTCATCCCCATCCATCAGTCCAACTGAAGCCAGCTCTTTTGTAGCAAATAGACATCCAAAATTACTTCTGAGGGACATTTTTCTTTTAATGGAAAATTAAATATTTGGCAGATTTGCACCAACCTCTGAAAGCACCATCCTAATCTAGTTCCTGAATACTTTGCTTCCATCCACCTGTTAGACGCTTGAAGATTTGTCGCTGCCTGTTTGATGGAGCAACACACTGAAGATCTGATTATCAACTGGCTGCCCTTGCTGCGGGGCTGTTGAACAGACTGCTGAATCTTGGCTGATAAATAAAGGTCCTGTTGTCTCACTCAAAACTTGGGATGCTCAGCGGTGACTGATAATTTCAGTGGTGTCGCTCAGTTTGATTGATGGACCTTCGCCCCGCTCAGCCCCCTCAAGGTGCAACGGAGAGATGTTTCTCATAAAAGATGATGCATCAAACTGCATGTGAATTCCAAATGCAATTGTACAGTCTAAATTGTCAGCATCCCTGAGAATGAGGTGGTGTTGAGGATGAGTCTCCAGAGCTCTGCCAGTACCTGAGGTGTTTTATTTTAGTAGTGACACTTAATTTCAGTTACAGTAATGAAACTGTGATGTGTTACAACAAGACATGTATACAATTCCTCAAAGGCCTGAGTTGGAATGATAACACTTGCATTTATGCCGTGAAATATGATGGAAAACAATATAAAGATACTGTCGGAAACAAACTTTTGATGACTTAATACATATTTAACAAAGCAATTAACTTCGTTTTATAATTTTCTATTCTCTAAATCATCCACAGGAAAAAAAAAAAAAGATTCTATTTATAAAACAGAGCTCCAGCAAATCTACCAGTGTCTAGACAATGTACACCATGTAACCCAGTAAGAACAGCAAAAATGAATTCTTCCTAAAAGTCTAACATATTTTAAGGGTTTAATTCCAGACACTGCAACAAGCCCTCCAACATGCTGCTATTTTGGATGCACAGAAAGGAGCTCAAGGCGGATCATTAACTTCGGTGATATTTCACGGCAGAAAGTGATTTTGTCTGAGTTTTACACATGTACCTGTACAGAGATTTGGATGTTATGATGGAACACTGTGCAATTATATATTAGCACTTTGCAATACCATTTCTTCCGAGGTATCTATCTACTGTATCTTTTTAATATATCTGTATTTAATATTTTGTATTAGGTTATTTCAGACAATTTTGCAAATAATCGACCAAAACAGCTTTGTGGTAACGATGAGATGAAGTTGGGTTGAGTTAATGACCCAGGTGCCAGCTTTTGTGTAGGCAAACACCTGCGCTACTGAAGCGTCCCTGAGCAGAACACATCGGCTTTGGGACTCTCGCAAGCTGCATATAAATGGTGAATTCTTTTACACAGACTCAATGTATTCTTATCATTTCGTGTAATGCATTCTAACTGACACAAACTGAGACATCCAGTATGTAAAAAGCTGAATGCTCCTAAAGAGTTGCTGTACCTTTTATTTGGCTGTATCCTTCTGTCTCCTCTCTTCCATGTTATCCGTGGTTTGGGTGAAGCTCTGGGTCTGCATTCTAGTGATACATCTTTTCCGAGTGTGGCAATGACCCGTATGGGATTTTGGACAAAGACAGGTGCCGACGCTGTATAAAACACATACACAAAACTTAAAGGAGCATTTAATGACAAAGAAAGCAAGAAAATAATTTACTCATATCATGGTCAACACACACTTCAAAGTTTGGCTCTTGTCAAAACAAGCATGTTAAGATTTGAACATTTACATTATGTTCAAGATTAAACCCATATTCCTGATAAACTATTCCATGAACCTGCAACAGACATCTGTTTGCCAACCCACTTGACTCGCTAATTCAGAGTCCATTTTGGAGTCTAGCGGTGAAAGAAATGTTCTTAATGCAGTTTTACTCTTTGTGTGGTTACTAAAATTGATATATTTATAAACGTAATACACCGTTACACCTCTTCAACTGTGGCATTTAGAAGTTATCTTTTCAAGGATGCTAGAGGGTTTAGACTGACACATCATGACTCATAACGCTGCTTGTTGAAAATGCTTATATGTCTCAAAGTAATAACTACATTTTCCACATGAAGTATTACAAACCCTATATCTATATGCACTGGCTTAAATATGCTTTTGTATACCGTATAATGTACTATACTTAGTCTTCAGTATCCACTACAATTTTATAAATATGCAGCCTAATTACTAAATAACTGTCATGTTACATGACATGGTTGGATGATTTGTAATGCTTTTATGAAAATTTGCTTAACCCATATTTAACCAGGCTGCCCGAGTAAATAATCAACACATATTATAAACATTTTTAACAATAATAGCTTGTTTAAAAGTATGAATTAAGCGGTAATGGTTTAAATAGGGCTTCAGGCATCACGTTGATGTGGTACTGGTATACAGCCGTATTACACATCAAGGCCATCTGCAGGCTGCAAGGCTTTGTCAACTGTGATTATTCAAATCCTGACTGATGCTTTATAGGTGACAGTATACACAATGACAATTCAATCCCATCTGTAGCTACAGGCTGACCCCTCTCCCTGGTACACTTGTGTCTTTGAGCCCGAGTAGTTGCCGAGTGGCAGAGGTCCCTCTAGACACGGAAAGCAGCAGAAAACAGAGCAGTTGCTGTGTGTATTTGTTTTAATCAAAATAAGAGCAGGCCTGCAGCTGGTGGCAGCAGTACCCTTATTGCTTCACCCGCCACCCTCCCAGAAGAGCTGGATCTGGGACAAGATCACAGGCATCAGGGCAGCCGCTGCCCCCATGTAGCCTCCAGTGATCGCTCATCTGCAGACTGTTATTAGCCATGTAATCTGTCCTGATAGTGTTTGCTTGTGGACATCTCCACAGAGCACGGGTCACTGGGAAGAGATGCCTGGGGGTATAGTTATGAAAACATTCATCACCAGCTTCCAGATATCATCATTGTGACTGTGACTTTAAGGAGGGCAAAAACACCTCCTCGTCAGCTCAGATAAAGCTTATTAAAATCCAAAACTTCTCACTCCTGCAGACCACACTGTGAATTTAAATCAACTAAACACTAATTGTTTTACAAGGATTTTAAACTGATGGTTTAGGGACAAACATTTCATAGATCTTCCACAAAAAACTTTGTCCATTTGCTATAAAATTTTCCAAATGCCACAGATTCCCCTTCAAAAAAGGGCATGCCACACAGACAGTAAATCAAACTGTCCCTCGGGGAAACACAAAAGGGGAATGGGTGTCACCAGATGTGCCCCAGTATAGAAGATGACAAGGAGAAAATAGTGCATCAACACAGAACAGTGGACAGCCATTCAGTGTGACTGTTATGTTTTTAGCCTGGAGCCTTAAATCTGAAGAGCACAGTTTCCTTCGTTTTTAATGTCCTCAAATATCCAAGAACATGTGATACTATATATTGTGTTCTGTACAAAAGAAGATACAAGTACTCATTTCAAAATTCTGGCAATTATTGATCATTATAATTGACTGTAAAATGACAATTGCAACACTGACTAATAAATACCTGATGAAAGTCACGCCCGGAGTGAAAGTTTTTCCTAGGTAATGGCGATTGTAATGTAGCCTACGCTTTGATGACAAACGATAGAGCAGAGATAAGACCCTAATGGAGTCATTAAACTCCATCAAAGAAACCATTGATGTCTCTCTTCTAGTGTTTGCTCCCATTAGTTTAAATCTATACCTACAAGTCATTGCTTTTCATTCTCCTCAGAATAATGTAGAACTGTTCCCGACTCTCCTCAACTTGATGCTTGCAGACACCTCATTGAATATAACCACAAGGGTCCTTCTTTTATTCATGCCGTCCACTGCCTGGGTTAAATCAGGGACCATTGATTGGCAATCAGCACATCTTGCAGTTCTGCGTTACCCACATGCATTTCAATCTCACCTATCATCTGGTACCTTATTCAGAAGCCAATACTCGGTCTGCAGTTCTATTCTTTTGCAGAGTATCAAGAAATATGCTTTGCCGTAAGAAAAGGTTGCGTCGTAAAATGTACACAAATTATTCTTTTAATGCCTTGTTTGTCTAATTTCAGTTATAAACCAAATGTGTAACTACCTAAAATCTTGAGTTCAGCATTAGAGTAGATGGCCCCGTATTTATTTTCTGCAACACACTGGTACATCCCTGAGTCCGTCTGCTGCACTTTGAGAATGGTCAGTTCTCCATTCACTATTTCAACTCGACCCTGTAAAAAGAAAAAAAAGTATAAATGAACATCATATCCGAATATAGATATACTCTACATGCATATAGTGGATGTGTAGTTTCACAGGAATAATTCAGATGTTTCATGGCACAATCGACGCAAGGAGAGGGTACTGTGTGGTGAGAAAAGTACCTGGGATGTCAAGGGCAAACCATTACGAAGCCAGCGATAGGTGGGCCGGGGCCTCCCCATGGCCTTGCACTCCCATTGGAGCTTCTCTCCACTATCCATCTGAGTATCATTAATCATTCTGACCCACTGAGGGAGGGCTTGAAGACAAGAAAAAAGGAAAAGATTTAAGAATAAGTAATATATCCTTGAAACACACAAGTATGGTCACCGTATCTATACAAGAAGAAACAGGCATGCATGCACAAATACATCGTCAACACACAATGTAAGAGGTTGTATTTAAGACAGTGGATGTAGTAATGTACTAAACCACTTTCTTTGTAATCCCTAGATGCTACCATCACAAAGGAAGCAAAAATAGTTTTTTTAAAAATATGGTGAAATCTTTTTTTGATCCTTTGTCATGCTCTTTAACCCCGGAGAACTGAATGAAAATGCACACCTATTCTAATGAGATGCTGCCTCACAGGCAGACATCAAAGAAATGAGGGGAAAGGTTTAAAATGGTGTACAGTACAAATCATCCAAGGCTTGTTTATACGGTAGTAAAGCCTGTACCCTTTCCTTAATATTAACAGAAAGTAACCAGATCAGGTTCATGTTTTTTCTATCATGTTCTTGTTTCTTATTCCACTGCATGGCTGGCCCATGCAATAAGCAAACTAGGTAACTGCCTTCCCCGAGGGCCCCTTAACCATGAAGCTTTTTTCTTTTTTTTTGATTGTGTTTCCAAGCCTACATCCACAGTTCCTGTCCAACTCCACATGCTGTAAAGAAACTCTGTCACAACTCAAGATCTGAGCACTGTATAGGCTGTATGTACTTTCTTTTCATCTTATAGTCTCTTTCCATCTACTGGGTCTTATGTTGTACAGTATGTGGTTGGGCATTTTTCAGTTTTTGTACATTACAAGAATATCACATTTTCAAAGACCTTCTACTGGGGCCGGATCACTCTGCCAGACTAGTGTAGGGGAACGAAAGTTAATCAGTGAGCTTTTTTTTAAATTATATTTAAATCTTCTTAATTTCTACATTTTGCTCTAATATGTTTACACTAAAATGAGACATTCATGAATGCAAATCCAGATTAGTGTTTAGTATGACACATCTTGCCGGACCCAAACGATGTACATTGCATAGTGGTGTATTTCTTGTACATTGTGTGCACAAAGGAGGAAACCCTGCCATTAAGCTGTTTCTCCTACAGTAACATGCCAAGCACGTTTTTTACTATTCTCTGCATATGGCGCCTTCAGTAGTTTTTGTGTGGTTTGATTGAATGATTATGGTCAGGAAGGTCTCCCTGACAATGAAAGTTCAAACTACCAGCTGACCTGTGTAAATTACATTTAGCGTGAGGCTGCTACAAATTAGGCTCCCTATTCTCCTTGTGATGTCAAAAGAATGGAGGTTGCCAAGAAGTGCAGGGCCTTGGAAATGTGTCCTACCAAGGCTGAGGCAGTCCATTATGTTGGTCCTGTGCACACGGCACAGACAGAGAGGAATGGAGGACATGCATTCTCATAGATAAGTTTATAATCATGGGCAAAGGTAGTAATTCAGCACACTTACAAGTACCTCACATTGGTTAAAGAAAGCTAAATACTGAGGTCTGTCCTGTTGATATTTTTGGTGATAAGCTAAGATTTGATCAAATAAATAATCGCAGTGTATAACTGCATTACATTTAAACTGAGAACATTAAAATGCTAGTATAGATCAGTCAAGGAGCTTTGGTACTCCGGGATTCATTCAGTAATTAATGTGTTATTTTATTTAAAAGGATCCAATCTGTTAACTGAAACTAATGTTTTTGTAGTGGTATAAATAATTAGAAACAGGTGTGCTCAGCAAATTCATAGACCGCAGCCAAGATTGTAACTACTAGAGAAAAGGAAGTTTCAGATCATATTATGCCAAATCTTTGAAAAAGAGAAAGAGTAACCAACAGTCTGCAGAATTAAAACAACCGAGAAGTGAAGTAGTTCAGAACATTTTTAGCTTGGAACAAAACACATCTGACAGAAAAAAGTCCCACACTTCTCTAAACGAAAAAAGCAGCTCATCCGTTGAGACGATGAACACTTGTTCTTGGATTATCTGAGATGAGATGTATAATTAGTCCTTGGACTATTCAGCAAATTCACAGGGACCAGGACTGGTCCCCAGACTTGAATTAGAGAATACTGTAACTAGTTATGATTATACCATATAGAATTGTTAGAAATTGTGCCAGAACAGCAAAAAATAAATAAAATAAAAAAATAGCTTAAAATAAATTGTTGTTTAGACTATTATGTTACAACACATCAACACTTGTGCCCCTACATGATGTTTGATGGATGAACAAAAGTAAGATTAACAACAGAGAATGAGAGCATGCTCAGACTCACTGTAGACCTGCAGATGGCCTTTGAAAGCAGTGCCTCCTCTTGGATTCTCAGCTTTGCATTCATACGTTCCCGAGTCCTCCAGCTGAATGTTGGGTATTTCCAGCACAGCCTGGGACTTCCGAAGTCTTGCTTTTTTGGGGATGTTGCCATTTATCTTCCTCCATGTGATTGTTGGCACGGGACTATGAGGAAAGAAGAGTGGGATTATATATTCAACAGTACAGTTTAAAAGATGAACAAGCATTTACACACAGTACAGGGTGTGAGCTGCAGTGATGCAGTTCACCATTGATAAAGAAAAAAAGTGTTTTGTTTACTACAAAATAAGAACGCTACCATTAAAGAAGATAAATGCATATATACCAACTGAAGAATCTGTCATCTGACAATGACATTGTAATAATAATTAAAATCACATTTTCATGTACTTTCATCTTGATAGATTCTCTTTAGTTTGCCTTGTAAAAAGTAAATTTAATAAGGCAATTAAAACCTTTTAAAAAAACAATTAAAAGCAATTTTGATTTTTACATTGCATGTGTGAACTGTTAAATGTTAAACGCACGCTTAAAGCTCTATCAGTTTATTAATTAATCAAGTTAGTAATTTTCAAGACATCACTGTGAGCTTTTGGAAATTGTCGTGGGCATTTTCAAAATTTATTTGCCAAAAGGATTAATTGAAACAAATAATCACCAGATTATTCAATAATGAAAATATGTAGTCCAATAATGAGACATTTTAAAATAATAACATCCAAATGTAACAAACATCTGTAATGACTTTTAATGATCTCAGAAGCCCTTCATTTACAGTATTGACACACCATAATGAGTATTTAATGTTGGTTCTGCTCTACATGTGAATCAATGACCTTTTGACCACTTGTGATATATTTACTGTACCAAACGACCCACACATTAGACCCCGGGTTTCAGAAACTCAGGGACAATATTCAAATCAGGCTATTACAACAGCCGGAGAGATTTTTATGATTAGTGTTCAGGCAATGTCATCTATCCCTGTTTATTCATGGATTGCCCTATATATCGTTATGATAGATGACTTGCACACGCAGAGAGAGAATGTCTTACTATGTGTTCAGTATCAGTAGTGCTCTTGTATGACAACTAGATTTGACAGGTGTCTGCAAGATGGAAATGTGACACCATACAAACCTCCTGTGAACCCATCAATCATTTAGCCAAGATGGAAATGTTACATCCCTGAGCTTTTTGATCTGTTCAAAATTCACAAGGACATAAAAGTGCTCTTGGCTGCAATGGACTCAAATTAGGATTCAGAGCATGTTTTGTATCAAACAAAGCATATTTTCACAAAGTGTTTTTTTCCTTTTGGACAGGGGTTTTCAGTCACATATCTTTTGTAGACTATTGGTTTAAACATTTTCATTTACTTTGTACTTTTGAAAAGCTAAATTTTTACCTTGCAGCATTTAGTGTGAAGCAACATACTGAATAATGGTCAGTAGTTTCAAACAGACTTCATTTATGGCAAAGTGTTGTCACTAACAATGAATTAATGTGGAAAAATATGGAAAAGCATAACAGTTTCTTAATACAACATATATAATGATAAAAGATGACATATTAATTTATATTTAGATGTAACATGCATTAAATTAATTTCTGACTAAGAAAAATTCATCATTTTTAATTAGTTATAGTTTAATATAGTCAAATAATGTAGAAAAAAGTAAGTCACTATCATCACTATTATCTCCCCATCTGCAGTACAGACAGCTATGTGTTTTATTACTATGGTGAATAAAGAACAAATATCTTCCCATAGTGTAAAATCAAATATCTAAGATCTAATGTGGATCCATTTGTTATTACTTGGCATTCTCATTTGAATGCCCCTGTGGGGTGTAAGAATAACATAAACCAATAGTAACATCAGGACGAGACATCAGTACTCATGAATATGGCATGCAGTTGTTATTAAGTCCTTCCTTATATGTTATTGATAGAGAATTTTGCAAGAGACCTTTGCTCCAACTGAAGTCTCAACTAGCCAGAGAAGAAAACTAATCTATAGAGACTTTGATGGGCTGGAACATGAGGGTGAATCTTCCTGAGTCCATGGCAGGATTTTCTCTTTGGAGGCTGAATAATGAGCACCAGGCCTGTACATGTTCACAGGACTGGGGGTGGGCAGGAGGGAATAGAGTCACTCAGCTTAGAAAAGAGAAAACTCTGCCTGTCAGTGTCTTCTGCATGAAACTGTTGGAATTTACTCCTAAACGCTGATGCTCTGGACCATTTTATCAAAGTGCACAAACTGATTTCATACAATAACACACACCAGAGTTTATGTAAGGTGTTACAGTTTTCAATTTAAGAATGTGCCCATAGGCAAGCTCTGTAGATTACATCTTAATTAGGATTTCACACAATTGCTGTGCTCTCATCTGGACTTCTTCCATAATAAAGGTTGAAAATTAAATCTAATACCAAAATAAAGTGGAGAATTGGTTTGCTTCAGATCATTAAGATCTAGATATTACCCCACCATTTAGCTTATTTTCAAAGCTTTCAATATCTTGGTCCCTCTAGGAAATTCAACATTATTTTAGGGAAAATCCACCTGAAACACAAAGCCACATTTTACCTGCATGATTTGAGCAAAGGCAAAAACATTACCCGTAGCACCAAAAGTATAAAATATGTTGTCATTAAGAGGCACTTTCTGTTGCTGCTGACAATGTGGTCCTTGTGGTCCTGTATAGCTCGATGAGGAAAGTAACTACAAGGGTTTCAAGAGTTTGATTCGCTCTGGGGTCACTGCCACTAAAAGTATATCCTCTACTCTTGGCAATTTGGATGAAAGCATCCACCAACCGCCACATATTACATTTTAAGTGGAAATGAGTGGGAGAATGTGTAACCCATCAAATGTACAAGGCTTTTTGAACTACAATGAACTTCATACTCCAATATCCCTTCAAATGAATGCAGCTAATAGCACTGCACTTTTCTGAGTTTCTTCTAAATCAGACTGTGCAGCTGACTGACTGTGAATTGAATTTGTGTTATTTAAAAAATCTACAGCGAGTATATCATCATCTATAAATGGCTACAGTCATTCGCAGTATACTATCCTGATGATGCCGTATTTAAAACAACGGCTGAATTACAACTGTTTTGCATCAATTGGCAATAAAGACGCATAAACCAACATGTATTATGAAAACGTCACATACTACTCCAATTAACAAACTGTATTTTATTTTCAGTATACTGTTAAACAGCCAGTAAGGGCTAACTGTTTGTCTAACAGAAGCAAACATGAATCTTACTACTTATTTGTCACAGATTTCCATCCATGCAGAAAACACTGACTGTAAGCTGGAAGCCAAACCAACCAGCAAACAAGTGGTTCAGATGTTGACAATGAACAGTGCCATATTTGGTTTTGAACTGAGCGCTATATCTGCTTTGCAACTCTGACTGCTTAAAGAATTAGAAATTTTTTTAATTAAGTAATGTTGGTATATCTCTATTGACAGCTGTCATGTAATCCAGGAAAATGCCTACTGAGCCTTTTTAGGCCACACATAATTTGTTTGAATACAAGTCCTGTTCACATAAAAGAAGCCTATTAGGAAAGTGCTAATGATGCCCCTTTCCAGCCAAAGTTGTACTTGGTTTAATTCATTTTTTCATGTATATGAAGTAACTTGAAACAACAGAAGCACAGTGATGCTCCACAATAGCACACAATGGTTACTATTCTATAGAGAATCCCCTTTCACAGTGTGTTACAAATCATAATTAATAATTACTCTAATACACTATTAAAAGGACTATTTTTATTGTTCTCTTTCTCATTTTCATTGTCTCATTATTCTCTTTGCCCTTGACTGTGGCCTACAAAGCACCGTCACTGGTAAATATCACAACAGACAATCACCTCAAGGAGCTTTGGCATTAACGCACAAAGGACTTTCCTGTCCTGTCTTAGCTGCTGGTGCAATCATAAATATTGATCAACAGGAGAACAAAACCCATTTTAACTTCATTTTCAGCGCTATATAAAGACTGGCATTTCTTAATAGAGTTCATTGATAAATCATTCATCTCTGCGTAAAAGGGTAAGTCACTGGGATCACTGTCTGACTGAAAGCCATCATCCACAAATTACTTCATTGAAGGAATCACAGGGCGACGACTCAAGCTGTTTGGCAATCTTACAAGCACCCAGAAACTCCTGTTTAACTTGATAGGAAAAACTCAGGGCAGTGAGATTATAATGCAGTGTCTATATATTTAGGAAATGACTTACCATAATGTGGATAATTAATTTAAATCAAGGTAAACAATTATGAGGTCCTTAGTCATCTGTAGATTAGAGACTGTTTGCACTTAAGATAGGAGTCAGGGATGAATAATTCATGCTGAATAATTATAAACAAAATGGAGTGGGGATGATAAAAGATTATGCTGTAAAACGAAAATTATTTCTTGTAATGTCAAATACAACTTCAACCTTGCTTTGGAGAAGAACAGATTGAAAATGTTGTGCAATTATTTTCAACCTGAATGTTCAAATGTTTTTTGTCTAGCCATCACAATTATTCTGATAAAATAAACACTACATTTCAAAAAGAATTTTGATTTAAAAAGTCAGTAGTTGTTGTAAACCATGAAGCCAACCTATGCTAACTTTAGTAACTATGGTAAGTGGTTTGGACTTTAGTCTCTGCGGACAAAAGTGTGTTTTCCCTCCTGGCAGAAAACTATTACCAATTTCATTTTTTCATAGACACAACCTTGGCTTTCTACATTCATAACAGACCCTGAAAGCACCCAGGAAACACAGATACATTAGGGCTCTCAATTATGAGAACACATGGGTCCCTAGGGCTGAATTCCCTATTCAGCCCCCCCACCCCCCATGCACTAACATGCCATATAACAGCCGAGCTACGATGCTGCACTTCTCTACACTCACTTAACATCCTGCCTGAAGACAAGATATGCCTGGTTCCCATTCAGGTAATGGAATAATGTAATTTAAAGAAGAGAGAAAAACACAAGGAGTATTATCTGAAGGATCTCTCAGCAACAGAGCTGTGATAGGCTGTAGTTTAATGTTCCTGGTGATTAATAGGATACTACTGTAATAAACAACTACCTATATTTGTGCAATATGTCCTTGTTTACTTACTTCCCCAGAGCAAAGCACTCCAGCCTGACAGTGACTCCTTTGGCAGCCAGAACAGATGTAGGGAAATGCACTTCAATTTTGGGCTCATATTCACCCATGACACCTGGAAAAGGTTAAGAAAGAAGAATTGCAGATATTAGAACCAAGGAGATTGTAACAGCTACTTACCCAGCCGCCATTTCCACTCATTCTCATCTTTTCTCGCAGTGTGCAACACAGAGACTGGGCAGACTGATTTAGAGATAATAGGGATGATCACTTCCTATTGCCGTGGTACGTGTTTATGAGTATAAAAAGCAAAAACTGAAGAAAAATAAATAAATAGATGAAGCAAATCTAAATTTCCTCAGGATTCCTGATGTATAGGTCTCTCAAAATACACATGGTACATTGAATCACACAGTTACAGGCGTAGGACTGCACATTATGCACACCATCTGGCACATCATTCAACTATCCACCTTTACTTAGGCAGCATGTATAAATAGGGTAAGGGATACTGGTTTAGATCAAATACAGTTTTACGGATTTGCCAAATTTAACACACGCAATATTATATATTTCAATATATTTTATGCAGTTATCAGAGCCAAATTCTGCATAGGTAGCATACTCCCATCTATGCATGACCACAAAGTCTTTTGTACAACAAATGGTAGAAAAGCTCATAAGCCTCAACAACAAACCATTAAGATGGTGGAAAAGTAGTGTGTTGTCCTCAAGAATCAGTAATCCACTACAATTCCCAAACACATTGCAAGGACACAAATGATAACGGGTTATCTGTCTTGCTAAGTGCCACTATGACTAACACCTCCACTCTCAGTCGTGGCCAGAGGACATATTTTCTTTGTTTATTCATCTGAATGTTAAGGCAGCTATTTATATCCATTTGCCAGAACGATATGTCAGATGGCATTGAGAAGATTTGTAGCAACAAAGGAAAACACCTTCATCTGGGATCTAATTACTATTATCTGCCTTATTAAATGGGAGTTTGTGATATGAATATATAATGAGCATTTACATCTTTAGAAGAATGTTAAATGTGCACACAGTCATTGCATGTGAGCACCACTGATGGACACACTGCTAACCCCAGCACCGTCCTGAATTCACAACAAAACATAACAGACCATATGCAGTGCTGCGCCGCATGCACTGTAACGTACATGATCAGTAAGACAAATGACCGGCATGACATTTGAGAAACCATAATTACACCTCCTACGTGTACCTGACACTTTTTATGTGATAAAATGAATGCTGCAAAGAAGGAGTGGGGTTCCTGAATTGTGGCCCACTATGTATGGAAAAAGGAGTTTTATGATATTTGTTCCAAAGAACTTTTCAATTTCAATCTCATTCTCAACATTTATGGCTCCAAAGCAGCCCTTCACATATAATGAATTTGCAATATTTCATTGGCTCATGCCATAGTATATTCAATATCATATTCAGTCTCAGTGGCTGGACTTGATAGAACTGAAAGATATAATGTCTAGGCTTGGTGTGCTAAAATGTAACCGACCCTCATTTGTAGGGTAGGTTTATATTTTATGTTCCAGTTTCATTTATTAATCACATGAAAATTACATTTTTCTGTTGTGCTTTTGTTCCTCTGCGAACCAATTTCAAAATATGATGCCTGTCTTAAAATTTACTGGCACTTCAAGCTTACAGCAGTGAAAGAGTGTTTTATTAGCCCTGTGATCGATAGATTGGCATTTTAAGGTCTCTCAGAAGCACTAACGCAGAAGAACTTTTGGAACTTTGATGAGAACATTTAACAAATAATACATTCAAACCACAAAGACAATTTTTGTAGGTTTGTATGTTTTTACAAATTCATTGAGCTTATTAAAAAATATAAAAAAAGGTTATTGATTTCCCCATGCTATAGTAAAATTGTAAAAGTTTCATAAAATTGTACAATTACTATCTCCATCTCTATACAATTGAACTGGTCCAGTCAAATCCTTGACAGCTGCACTGGTTTCCCTAATTGTAACTGGATTGTCATACCCCTTCTGTAGAAGGCAATGGTCCTCCATCTATACCACATTAGCAATGCAGCCTTATTTCATACAAGGAACATTAGGGTTACATAAAATGTTGTAATATACCAGATGGGTCTGTGATAATGTTTCTTAATTATACATTTTTGATGATTTGATTTTTTTTCAAACGTTTCTCCTCAGGGCTAAGGCCTTAATTTAACATGCAGGCAAGGAAAATGTCATGTTTACAATTGCTGCATGTTCTCAAGAAACACAATATATTCAAAGTACTTTTGGAAATTCAACTTTTAAAAAGCTTTGACAGGAACAGTCCAATCAACAGCAGACAGAGATTTAAAGTATGCAGTTCTCCACTGTAACAATGGGGAATTTACAGACTGTAAATTGGTGGTTTCTTGATAGCAGAATTTATACATTCAGGGTTAAAGACAATGTTTTGACTACACCACAAAAAATGTGTTGGTCAGTAAAAAAATCATACTGGCATTCAATATAGCTATGGGCCTAAGGTCTTCAATAACAATTTACAGCGTAGTACAGAAAACATGCCCATATGGAGGTGACAGGTGCCTGTAAACATTATGTTTCACTGTTATTACTGTCAGTGTGGAGCAAGAACATGTCTTATTACAATAATAACACCACCGGTACTGCAGTCCAACTGGAAGCGTCATCACTTATATGAAATACAATGGTTAAAAGCCCAATCTGTAACTTTTTGACGATATATATTTGAAGTACATTCACATACATACAGTAATTTCAGAGTTTTCGTTATAGATGGATAATTCATAGTTTACTGCTGTAAACAAATATTTAAACAAATTCATAACTCAGATGTTGTTGTTGATGTTTAGTGTATTTTTGTACTTAATATATTAAATGACCTGTGAGAATGACAGTAGTTTGTTATCACTGACAATTTCCATTTAAGTAAGTTTATAATAAACACTTGCCTCAGAAATAGTGACAATTTTACAATGATCTGATGTCCCTTTAATCAGAAGAACGCTATTATAACTGATAGGCAATGACAAAAGATGGATGACAGGTGATGACAAAAACTACAAAATTACATAAAAGACTGTTTCATTTTGCTGTAGTAATTATTTTTTATTTACAAACATGTTCTGATCCAGAGCTATTTCAAAGCTACTACTATCCGCAGTAATATTATGCGCTTGCTTCTATTTACACCAAACAGATAAATCAAAGGGAGCGTGTTTCTGAGATGAACTGTATGTCTGTTTAAAAACAGTGCATTAGTGCAGAGTTCAGTGCTTAGCCCAGCTCCGCTCAAGGTGGATTGCGAATTGACGATCAATGGCTTCCAGCAGGGTATAATGGAGCCCAGATGCTTGTTTTGATTAAGAGAGTCATGGTTGGAGCTGACAGTGGTGAGCCGCACACAGATCCAGCTTGAACTGTCTGCTGTGTAATAATCACTCACTTTTACTGGGGCACAGATTGCGGTGTCTGATTGGTCAGATTCCAGTGACTGAGGGGTGCACGCAGCATGGGGACCTTTGGATGTCTGCTGTGAGGTGTGCCAGTGCAATTTTCAGCATTTTAGACCCAAATTCACAATACATAAGGCTGACGAACATCATGAGACATGCAGAGCAAGAGATGCCAAGACATTCTTTGGCATAATGGACCTACAGCTGTAGAGATTTGATTTGGCTATGTTGTGTGGCAGGTGAGCGGGCTGTCTTTCAGCCCACGTATCATAGCCACATTTCACAAACATGGATGCTGCAAAGTTCATTACTCATCCGTCACTCATCGTTGAAAAATTAAAAACAAACAATATTTATGTTTCTTTATCCAACCATGAACTGTGGTTAAACGCTGATAACAGAATGACCAAATGCCCTTCTGACTGTTTTTTGCATCTCGGTTAACGAGAGACACAAACCAATTTAGCATAGTTATGTGCTAAGTATTATGCATGTCTCTGAGGGCCATTTCATACAAGGTTATGCAAATACAGAGTAGGAATATTGCTGCAAGGGATGTAATCCTTAAGAGGTAAATTCGTGTTGCAACATTTGGAACAAACCTGGTTCCGAGGCACAGAGGCCCTTTCACAGCTTCACTTGGGATGTAATCTCAGTGGCTCTTTGAAACCTTGACAATGACAGGCACCTGTGTGAAGTGATGGACGTTTCTCTGTGTAGTCAGATGTAAAAAGCCTGTAGGTGATATCCACACCTGAATCCAACAAACAGCTCCACTGCATGGCTCCTGAGAGGCTAGTATAAAAGAGCGAAATCCTATTCACAGCAAGGGCCATTGATTCAGTTAATTTTATGCTGGAAAATGATTTCCCTGATGGCCAGTTTCACCAAAGCACATTGTGAGTGAAGAAGGCTCCCCACACTAATGTTAAAGCATTGCTCACTATCTATTTATGGTGTATATGGAATTCACAACGCTCTCCACTAACATGAGGCTCAGTGGAAAGCAGAAGACTGCCCAACTTTTATTAACCTTAATCTGATCTGAAAATATTTCTCCGAACACTTTAATAATATAATAAAATGCACCAGCAGAATATAAAATATGCTTTTAGATTTTCATCTGCGCTCAACAAGATCAGAAGGAGGAAGCAATGTAACAGATCTAAAAAAGGAATAACAAATAAAAAAACGAAAAAATGTTTACACTTTCAAATGAACAGAGAGAGAAGTCTGTGATACTTCCAGTGTGGTTTATCCAATGAAATCCATTAGATTTGTCTACCTAGGGCATTCATACAAATCAGGCCCTTCATGTGTGAGAGGTGCTATAAATCTGAGAGCCTTACCGTCGGTTTTCAGTGTTAGAGGTGTTGGAGGGCTCAGAACCCTCGCATTCGTCACTGTGTTCTTCACCAGACAGATGTAACTTCCCACGTCAGAGGGTTGCACCTTTGAGATGTACAGGTTTCCTGTGTCCTGGGAGATGAAGCGCCGACTGTCTTCAGCAACAAATGAGGGGAACTCATTAAACACCCAGCTGTAGATGATCTCTATAAAAAACAAGCGGAGAACATACAGATTAGAGAAAAAGTGCACAACCTATTGTTGTGCCTATTTTGACTTGGTCTTTGTATTTATAATAGTCTTCTATGCACCCCGCCAAAATCCTGTGCATTAAAAAGTTTAATATCCTGTATATCTCTAGTGATCCTGAGAAAAACTCTGTATGCCTTATTTTTAGTTTAAAAATAAAATTAAATAAAAAAACTGCCACTTTCTTTCAAATCTAGCCTTAGTCTCTCTCTTTAGGTTATCAATAATAGTCTTAACAGTTAATCCTTGTAGAATAGTAATAGGCGGTAAATAAACTTTGTGCAGAATATTATGTGGAGTATCCAGTTTTGACTGAGTTGTTTATTGAGTTTGTAGCATAGCAAATAATTACTGAAGCACCCAGAAGGTTCCTCTGGTCTCACTGCAATAAAGAACAAGACTTCACTGAAGAAAAAAAAAAAGGTGCATCTGATCTGATCTGACATGTCGACTATCGCTATGGTCTGTCACATACTACCAGTAGAAACTGTGTATACAGTTTCAACCCATGTCAAACACACTGGGAAAATTATTTACCACTGATAATTTTGATAATGCCACCACTGTTAACTACTGCTCAATATCTCTGAAACAATAATAATTTAAAGTAACAAGTATGGGATTAGTACAGCAACAAAGGCTTAGTTTGCTCATCAGCATAAAATTACTGCTAGTCTGTACAAAGTCTAGAAAAATAATACTGATGCCCTAAAAGATGAAGAAATAATAATTAAACAGGGCCTTAATGATCCTCTTATGAGCAGCAAGGTTATTTTTAATTAATTGGTGAGACCATCATTAAGGTAAAACTGGTGTATGATAACTGTGATTCCAGCGTGGACTGATCCCGGTGAGCCTGGCTCAGTGTTTGTGCATGTGTGTGTGTGAAGGGTTATTAAACGACAGGAGTAGTCTTCTCTTAACTCGTGTATAATCTGGCCAAAAAAGACAGGGCACAGAAAATTATTTCTCTGACTTCATAGCTAATAATATTTGAAGGATTATTAAGCTATTTGCATCTAGGTTGAATCTTTTATATTTTATTCATGAATAGCAGTGTGTGATGGTGTAGGATATAAACTGATCCCTGGCAGACTCGGCAGCACAGATGTGCTTATGTGTTTAGTATTCTTCACAGTGCTTTCTGATACACAAATTAAATTGTTCATAAAGAACGATCACACAAATGCTTAGAACAAAATATGTCAGTTTGCAGAAAAAAGCCAAAATGAAAAGGAAAAGCCAGAAACAGTCAGCAAAGTGACCCTGAATAGGAATAAGTGGGTAATAAAATGGATGGATGGAAGGAAGGACGGGTGGATGGATGCAATATGACTATGAGGAATATGTGAACATTGCTTTGTATCTATTCTGCATAGTTCTACACAGCCACATCCATCATTATACTAAAAAAAAAAAGACTGTCAAACTCAGGGACAAATTAATCTATTTAATGTTGCTTAACAATTTTTCTCAACTCTTTGATTCTGCATCCATAAATTGTTCTATAGAAAAGGGGAGGGCTATATTTTCTTTGGACTATCAATGTCCTCTAGGTAAATAATTAATAACTGCTGTTTCAAAAATGCTTGGATCTGAAAGGCTCAATGTGAGCTCAAAGTTAGTGGCTGCAATAAGGTAGAAAACAGAATCAATACAGGACACTTCAAATATTGTCTGTCAACAGATTCATTTGCAAAGTCAGCATGATTTGCTTAATCTACTGAGAAGAGTACTTGTTAGTGAGCGGAAAGCAGGGATCAAGGAAGACGAAGACTATGAGCTACAACACAAACTACACCAACTGTACGCTATAAAATAGAGAATAATAACTTAATAATCAACAAATATAGTATTGCTGCTTTAAAACATATCAACGCATAAATTGCAGTTTTTTGGTACAAAGAATTCTGTTTATCAAAGTTACAATAGGTTTTATTCATCTGTCATCATACTTAAGCTTTTTAAAAGTAAAACACTATTTACCAAAGACACACAAAAACTGATCACAAGCGCTCAAAGCCATGAAATGGAAAATAATAAACTTTTCACATCTCAGTGATTCCAAATTATTTTCACTGAGACCTCTCTAATTTAAGTGGCATTTTAATGTCTTTGAATCCTCCCATAACCAAATTAACCCAAAGATTGTTTAACACTCCCTATACAATATGAATTTCATTTGTGACACGCTCTGACTCACCAAGGCATTCATCACACAGGCAAATTTTATGGCTGTGGCATTTTTTAAAATCATTTTGGTTGGTGGATATCATTTTTCATTACATGTCAGCAATGTTGAGGACATAAATTAGAATCTTACCTGTATTGTGTATTTGAGCATGATCTGTAAACGAAAATAAGCATCAAATAAAGGCTCGGCAGCCTGTTGAGGCTTGCCTGCCATTTATCAATATTTAAGAAGTAAAAATTCTAATAATTGAATAATCTATTGACAAAACTGGCTTAAGCATTGTTAACTTTCTGAGTGTAGTATGATTATTATAAGACCACTGTTTTATGGATAAATACAGCTAAAACTTCACATTAAAGCTGATAAAGCTAGTCGAGGGGACGTTTAAGCTTATAAAATATAAATAACGTTTTTTCCGAACAATATTACCCAAGGTTGCCTTAGTAAGTACTTTGGATCTCACTGTGGTTCGACTTCAGATGCATTTTTACCACAGAAATACAGTGAAAGGGAAAAGGAAACCTTTCAAAACTGAAATCTGATGTAAAATCTTGTTGTTCTAAATTGCACTCGTAACAGTTGAGTGATTATTTATATAACATATTCTGTATTGATCCAGTCGTTCAATCTAATACAAGCGATGTAACACGAGGGTCTTACAGTATGTCATAATGACTGAAACCTGGGTCAATTTTACAGCTTATAGCAGCAAGACTGTAACAAACCTTAAATGACAGAAAATCACTATTTCCATTATACTGATCTCACCCCATAGCATCATCTACAGTATTTGGCTGTGATTTTATGTCAGTCATGCTTTTCAAGATAAAAACATTTAAGATGGGGAAATAAAAACATGAATACATGGTGGCTGGACCTGTGAATGCAGTGTGAAAAATTACATGCACCTGTAGCAAAAGGCAACACCTGTGCTGTGATTGATCATCTGCACCACAGTAAGTCATTAAGCGTCATTAATCATTAATAGTCTCTTTTTTTTATCAGCTATTCTGTCACTGACTCTCTGGTTGCTAACATGTCATTCAAAATGGCATCCAGAAATGAAAGCGGGTGCTGAAGAGCACTTGGCAAACATTCCCACGGGAGCAGTGCAGCGGTACGCCCGAGCTGATGCAAACAGAAAGCCTGGATGATTCATGGCTCGCATAAGAGCTTACATTAGAGGACAACTGCAGAGAGGGATATTCAAGATACGCCATTAAAGACCGCTGCCTATGCTCTGCCTATGCGAAATAATTGGCTGTGTAACATTTCTTTTCATTTCTAATGATCCAGCAAATTCGATCTCTGAGAATCTGGTTCTATTGTGGCCATAACTTATCACACTCAACATTTGAACATCATGGATGAATGGATAAGAGAATGGATGGGTACAAAAACTAACCATCAAAATGTAATGCAGTAAATAAATAATGAGAACAATAATTCACCTTGGCACAGTAAAAACAACATTACTTGTTGTCGTAGGAATCGTGATGGATAGTGATGTGTTTATTGACAATCCTAAAAGCAGTGAAGAGAAGATTTTTTCTCTCTTTTCTTCTGGCTGTGACTGAAAGTTTAAACTCTTACCTGGTGAATGAGGAGGAGGGGTACACATGAGTACCACACCTTGGCCTTCACGCACGGATACTCCACCTCTGTTTTTTCCACTGAAAGCGCCGAGATCTGAAACAGCACGCAGAGATAACAGAATTTGTTGATTTGTTTATTTGTTTATAACAGAAAATATAAATATATAATATAATAAAGCCAGACTTCTTTATATGATTTAGGGATGTAAAAAAAAAACACTAATGCATCAAAGGATCTTGAAAATCGAGCTGCTGGCACAAGGATAAAGCTTTTGTCCATTGTTTGATTTCCGATGGTGGTACCTTGGGTTTAGTCACGTTCACACACAGTTGACCGTGTTTGGCTTCTCGTATTTGTCGTTGCACAAGAAACTGTTTCCCTGTACAGTGATTAACCTTAACAATGGTTAAGCAACAGGTGTGGTTAAGGTTTGGCAAAGATCACCATCATAGTTAAAAAAAAACAGCTTTAATTGTGGGTCTCTGGCATCAAACGGTTACAGGAAGAAGAGGACAAAGAAACCCTTGAAGTTGTTAAAAATAATCATGTAGACAAACTAAGCTGCTGTCATTGGACTCAAAAAATAACACTCATCCTTTGAACTGGTGTCTTAGAGTACAGTTGAGAAGACAAGTATTTCTGACTGAATTAAGTTTAGATGTTTTCTTATGTATCATTTGTAGAGCTGTCATGTTGTTTGGAGGAATTCATTTTGATCATTAAATCTATGCTCTAGAATTGAAATAGGTGAATTGTTAGATTGAATCATCCCTTATATGATATTACTTTTTCTTAACTAAATTCCTTTGCTGACATTATTTTAAATGTGGCAGTTGTTTTTCTGTGGAAGTGCAACAAAGCAGTTTTAATCTGAAATCCCAGAACTGCAGCCTTCTAAAACATAAAACAGCCTCCTTCATTTCTAGTTGAAGCAATGCCAAAGTGTGGAAATTAAGCGACAGGCTGCTGACCCAGGGCGAGCCTCTGTGTCTCCGCCACTTTCATTTCATCACTTTGAGGGGCAGTATTTACCATTACCCTGGAACTGTTGGATAAATAGGCCCCCGAGTGATTTGTGAAACCTGCATTTCTTATGAATTTCAGACACATTTAATAATGATCATAGTTCATGGCCTTCATCTTAAAATGTAGCACAAAGTCAATTTCTTGTCAAAATATTTTTCTTTAATTTTCATCACTTCGGTTGCTTGTCCTTTTTACTTCTCATTAAAGCACTGAGTTGCATTTAATTTTATGTAGTAGCCACAGAACTTAAACAAGGATATCCAAAAATTAATAGAAAAAATGTATAAAACAAAAGGTTAATTTGAAGATTTCGGTTATATTTGGTATGTAGAATTACATACCAAACTATGTCAAAAAAGAGTAGAAGAGTAAATATTTCATGTGGTATGCTGCACTTTTTCAGTAGAATCAACCAGGAGAGTAGCCTGCCATACACCTTGGATTTGCAAGGATTCACTCCACACCACAAATCAATCTTCCATGCCGACAACTTCCTGTGCTTGAAACAAGGCAGATCTAATGCTGCATAGACAGTTTATCAGCTCTAGACAGTCTGCAGCATTAAAACAACAATAAACAAAGCTAACATTTCTGAAATGCAGATGACTGTAGATACCTTCTATTGATTCATAATTTTAAATGAACTATGATTGATTGAACCTTTTACCTTGAATTGACTCCCCACAGACTGGACTAACAATTCACTGTTAGGTGCCTCCATTCAAACTGGGGGTTGCTGGCTGGTCTGTATTGTAATATGTTTTTATACTGGACCCTGAATATATTTTTTGAATTCCTTGGACTACTATCTTAGTGAGTCAATCATCTTGGCCTCTATGCTATGAGTGACTAGTGTTGTTTTATTTGTGCTCACAACCTGCCACCAGAGTATAGGGATGGAGAGCCACTGGTTGTCAACATGTTCACTATTTCACTGATTCACCAGCAGCTGTCACAATCCTGTCTTTTTTGTTGTCATATCTAACTTTTTTTCCCTATTTAATTCAAACATAAATCACAAGTTATCCGAATCAGTGTTCTCCATTGTATCTTTAATGAGCAGTTTTTTTTGCATTACAACAGTGTTAAATGACCTACAGGACAGCTATGGTACATGTCAGCTGTGAGATGTCAGCATATGTGGGGTTTTTTTTGCAGATATTCCTTTACCTTCATTTATTCAGCCAGGCTACATATTGTGTAAACATGAGTCTCCTTGGATGGTTTGTCTTATTTAATAAATATGGATGTAATATATATACTGTATACTGGATGTAATTTTCATAATATTCACTTTACTACTCTATATAGCCAACTGCTTTAGTAACCTACAGTACAGTACATACAGTTTAAGAGACCCATTACAATTGTTGTTGAAAACAACCAGTAATGGGGGGGGGGGGGGGGGGGGGGGGGGGTCTTTGCTGGGAAACATCTCCAGGCATTATACATTTTACATTTCAGGCAGCAGCAACACTGGTTGTTTGGAATAAATAAGTAATGGTTAGCAGTATAAACCACCATGAACAAAAACAAGAGCCACCTACATAAACCTACAGTACTGTTTGATTGTCAAGTGAGGAGTGCAATCAAGAAGCACCACAGCAATGGTCACTTAACATGCAAAGATAAAATAAACAAATGCAACCAGGAGATGAGGTTCAAATAAAACTCTTGCCGACTTATCATTTCCCCATTGCAAACTACAGTTATATAAGTGAATCAATATTAATGACATTTTAATAATGTAATGTAAACAGCATGGTCATTACAGCATCCTGAAAAATTACAAGTCAACATATGTTCACATAAATGTTTAAAATCCAGAAATGCAGTGATGAAATTTGTGGAAAGCACAGGAGCAGGTGCTCAATGCAAATCCGTTATTTTAAGATCAGTATGAATTCAATCAATGGGCATTAACTACTGATCATTTCAGATTTGTAGAACATTTCAGAGTGGTGTGTGAGTGTGTGTGTGTGTGTGGGTGGGTGGGTCTTCCAATGCTCAACTCAAAGCACCCCTTTAATTTCATTACAGCTGTACTGCTCAGAGTGGCTCGATACCTGAGCCTCAGCCAGACTCACGTCTGCAGAGAGAGAAGAACTCTTTGGGGAGAAAGATCAGAGGCCTCCTTTCTGCCTGCTGCCTTCAAAGTCACGGCTGAAAAACAGCCCAAGTGTGAGTTCAGCAGCTCAGAATTTCAAAACAAAGAGAGAAAAAAGCATCCTACTGAAACATCTTTGGAGCAGAGTACGCGACCAGTGGACAGAATAAAGAGAGCCTTGACTGAACCTTTCCCGCACACTTTGGCTGGTCCACTCTTCCTCTCCCCTGATTCCCTGCATGAAACGTCTGCGTTCAGTTCGTAACAGCCCTCTGAACTGCAGGATATAGTAGAGAGCTGCAGAGGCAGGTCGCTTTGACGATTGCCCGACCCTTTGAAAACCATTCAGACCAACTCGTCACAAATTTATATAACCCTAAACAATTGACACATCTTATTTTTTAACAGATCTAAAGCTAAAGTGCAAAGCTACATTTTTACATCAAAACTCAAAATTCTCTCCTATGCACACACACGCCAACACACAAAAATAGTGTTAATAGAAGAGCAAGCCAAGATTTAGTCAAACAAAATATCATAACAACAGAAACAAAATATTAAAACCTTTCCAATAATAAACTAGTATTCCAACAATTATAAAACCAAACCAGCCAGCAACTCACAAACAAATCACAACCAACTGTACAGTAACCTTTCAGATCAGTGTAATACAAGATTTATTAAGCTTCATCTGTATATTTTAGGCCCAAATTGGACCTGAACCTGCAGAATTTGCATGAAATATTGGCCGAGTTGCAGACCTCTGGGGTTTAGCGTGTTCTGCTTGAAATTATAGCAGGTATAGTACATTTAGTAATTAGGATAATAATGTTCCCAAGCTAAAAACAGAGTTGCAAGGAGCCTGCTGAGCATGTAACGTCTTTATGTACACTGATTGCGTAACAAGTCAAATAAGTTGACCATTCTATTTCAAGTATTACCAACAAATAAAAGCATGTAATTACGCCTTTAAAACTCAGTTTATGTGGAAAAGAATTGCTCATGTGTATCTGAACTAGTTAAAGCAGTTGACAACTGTGTCAATGCATGAAAATATGCAGTGCCAACATGAAAAGGGACGAAAAAGTTGAGCTCCACGCTGAGTGATAAATACCCACCATTTGTTATGCTGAAAGAGAGAGGGAATGTTCTGCATCCAAATGTGTGCTGCGGGGCACCTCTCTTTGTTTCTGTGGCGAGTCTTTTAAAGGGTCGCATTTTAAAGAAATGCAGACTGGGACTGAGACTATTACACACTGATTCTGTTGAATATTTGCACTGCAAAAGACTGAAGAAACAGTTACACAAACGTGTCACTTCACACGTTAAACAACCACGGATACATTTCATCATGGGATGAAATGGCTCGACCGGATTTCTGAATGCAGCTTAGTAAAGTTCAGGAGGCAGCAACAACTATTGAGCCCTCGTGTCAAGTTAAGTTTATTTAGGGAATAAACCCAACAAAACAGCTTGCTTAATGATTTAAAAAAAGAAAAAACATTTGTGATACGTTGTATTACAACTAATTGCTTATAAGATGATTATAAAACTTCAGAATTTGCATTTTTATACATATTTTCTATTTTTATATCTTAATCTTTATACCTAACAGTATTCAAACTATATCCACAAATAGAGCAATAATTGTTTCAGTGTTTATTTAACTGTATAATGATACGATGTGCCACACTTACAGAAAGAATCATTAATTCTCCCACATGGTCATTTCTGACCGGTTCTTCAGATCTCAACAGCACAACAACAGTTGGTGAGAAGGGGGATTTGTTGCTGACTCAATAGTAGAATTGAAACAGCCACATGTTTATTCAGTGAGTGATATTTTAGGGCTGTAGCTCCAAACCCCCAGGCCACAGAACATTTACTACTGTACTGCACAGCAAGGAAATTATTTGACAAAAAGAGTTGAATAATAATAACATAATTTTATAGGCGATTATAGGCTATTTTTGCTGCAATACGTTGAACTTGGCAGTCTGTCTGTGCTGCATCTTTCCACATTACGCCCCGTCACGCCCCCAACAACAGGATACTGACCGACCAATTATTGGACCAAGAAAATCCAATTTTGGTGCCTTGAGTGAAGCTGATGTGTGACAAACAAGTGGCCATCGTCTCAGCTGACACGCTTGCCAATCAACAAAACGTGACCCCAAACACACCCTCTGCTTAAGCCTCAATATGGTTTAAGACTTAATTAATGTTTCATATTCCTGACAAGGCACACATTAGAAGAATTGTAATTAGCCAAATCAACTAGATGCAAATATATATATATATGGGCTAAATTGTGAAAAAAAACTGATTTCGATTTGAAGAGATGGCATTGGTGGTGTTTTCATTTACTTCAATATATCCAGGTTTTTTCAGAGCCAGGATTGTGCACCCGTTACAGGTGGTGTATCTTAAGGTGCTAGACGAAGATACTTGGGTAGACATGTTGGTTGCTGCTAGGCCAGATGGTTGTTGAAAAGGAAGCTTATACTTTATAATGAAATGTAATTATTTGTAAGCATTAGGTTTGAGCTTTAATCATTTAAATACAGTGAAACAAAAAAGTTCATCTTAGTCTAACAGATAAAGAAATTAAAGCTACCTATCAAACCTCAACAAATGAAATGTACAATAAAGAAAGTGCAATGCAAAACACCACACTGATGAAAAAACAAAACAAAAACCACAACAAATATTTGGGTGAAATACTATACTAGAATCTTGCATTTTACCACCATGAATCTGATGAATAATATAGTGTCAAGCAAATGCACAGAATTTATGCAAAACTGAAAATAGCTGCCAATGTCTCAGCTTCAAGCTTAGACTAATAAATGAGTGCCTATTTGTTGCTCTGCTCATTTTCAGGCAAGTTCAATTTTCCAGAAAAAAAGGCTCAAGCTCATTTTTTTCCATATTGATTTGACACTCAAGTGGAGAGAGGGGGAGGAAAGATCTGGACAGTTGAGAGGACAGCTGAGGGTACATGCTGGGGTGCAGCTTCTGTCCCTAAGAAACTAGCAGCACTTTTTTCAAGCTGGTCTGTGCTTTACCATCTGGGCATTTCTGCCTGCCAATACAGGCTGTCTTATATTTAATTGAGCACAGGTCTTCCTTGGAATTTTGTTAATCTTTTTGATCACGCTGATACATATGAAACTTTGTGAAGGAATTCAAATAACATAAAAGAGTATAAAAAAAATGGTTCTTTTGGCCTGAAGAAAATAGTGCTTTTATAAAACAGATCTCTATTCACCCATGTCTTTCTGTCTACATAGTTTCAGGGTAATCTAGCCATTTGTTTTCATAAGTAATTCCTGTAACAACTGTAAGTCCCCATAACAGCACGTGACCATGTACTATACCTTCTAGCAACAGCTCAGTGAGTGTGACCGGTAATCTCCCTGTAGACATGCCAATGAGGCTATAATGGCCATTGCTCCCAAGGAAACTGTAGAGAAAACCAACAATGCATTTTCCTCTGAGCATAGTGCCGCTGCTCTCTCGGTGTGTGCTGCCTTAGCCTGTGATGATGTTTTGGAGTTAGGCCAGGGGATTACTGGGGGAAGAAATGTGCTTTTTACTCTCATTTACCATTGAGACATGGCATTTGAGGGCACATACCCTGTTAGCAGTGCAACTCAAAAGTATCAAATGGAGCCGGTGGGAACCAAACTCAGCAACAAAACCTCACTGTAGACAGCGTAGTGTTTATTTACCCCTGGAACCAAACAGGTTTATTTTGACTCAGAGAAACAAAGAGCTTGGAGCTAATTATTTGCTTTATATGAGAGCCATGTTCTTCACCTCCAGTCCTACAGACTGAAATATACGTTTTTTTCAACACACACACATATATATATTATTAGATCTTGTTTATGTACAATTGTAAAGAATCAATAAAAAGTCTACTCACATGCAAACTGTAAAAGAGCGTCTCGACTTAGGACGGTCCCAAAGCTGTTCTCTGCTTTACATTGGTACTTCCCATAGTCAGTGACCTCACTTGCATTGGTAATAATTAAGTTTCCATCAACGAAGCTGTAGCGATAATCTGCCTCTGCATCTACTTCTGTCCGATTGATGTACCAACTGAAAAACATAAGAAGAATAGGAGTTCTTAATATGTTCGTGATGAATGACAAGCTAATGAGCTGTGAAAGTTGAGCTGTAATTAGGAGACGGACAAATATATGTCACACCTGTATGTGGGTGGTGGATTCCCCCGTGCTTCACAGTGCATCACTACTTTCTTTTCATCAGAATCCAAAGGAAAAATAACATCGTCTGGCTCCTGGATAAAAACAGGCCCAAACTCTTCACTTTCTAAGAGAGAAAAAAGAGACAGAGACAAGGATGATTGCAATTATCACAACATGAGCTACACTCAGTTTTAACATCCAATTACTTTTTCTGTTTTTTCCCCCGTTTGGTTAGTGCAAGTGCATATTTCCTACCAACCTCTATTATAGTAAATAAGAGAAAAGAAGGATGAACAGCTCCATAGTGTGATGGAAATATAAACAACAAAACAGACTACAACAATAACTAGCAGGGTATTCTACTGCACACAACACATATTTTGACAGGTCATGACACTATTGTAAATTATTGTATCACTAATATGGTTGTTCAACATTAGTAATCCTCAAAGCCATAGTCTAAATTTGTTTTCACTGAGAAAAGCTGGAGGCTGTTGTACTTCAAAAGGAAAAATAACAGCTTCTTAAGTTATAAGTTATCCTTAGTAATCGTAACAGTTAACCTGGTTGGACATGATTCATATGGTGAAAATGGAAAATAAACATTCAGAAATGTCACACCTCTATCCTTAACCTTAAAGATATCATCCAAATACTTTTATGTCTCTTGGACTCACTGTTGTTTGCCTTGAGGGCCAGGCAATGAGCCTACAATCCTGTTAACATGAGTCTTAACACACCGGGTCCTAACTTTGGGAGTGCACACATCTGCCGTCTGTGTGGTTTGTTTCCCACTGTGACCTGAATTCACATTTCACATTAAAGCACATTATGTTCAGACAATGGTATCCAGAGTGGTATACAACCAAGTGACATGAATGATTAGTAAGACACTGCTAGTACGTTTGTACCAACATAATATTTGTCATCTATTCTCCCTGATCTATTTCTGTCCTTTTAGAGGATAATTTGACCACTGTGCTACAGAAAATAGGCTATTTATTGTCATGGAGGGAAAAGTCACAACAACACAATCTTTCCATTTTCTGTCAGTACCCCAACATTGTTTACTACCCTCCTAATAGTCTGTGGATTTTTTTTATAACAAGCTCTACAAGCGTTCGGGGCAACAGATACTTACTGTAAGTAGCTCTTATCTTTTGGCATTAATATGGTACTACTCTATTGCCATATTATTTTTATGTATTCATTGATTCATTATGTATTATGTATGCATCATTATATATTCACTCCTTACTTTAAGTGTATATTTCACTATAGAAATGTTTTTTTCTTTTGCCATTTTGGTTGTATTTACCTCTTGAGCTTAAAAGGTATCTTCATTTAAACTTATCAGCCGTTTTTAGACTCTGTTAGTTAATTAATCAAAAGGCGAAATAAGCATTAATCTTAGCATACAACTGCTACATACTAGGAAATAACCACTCGTGCTGTAGTCACATTAAAGGCTGTTCACGGCAGAAATCTGGCATCTGGAGCGTAATTTAAGGCACATGGTGCAATCCGCCATCATGTCTGCTGCAAGTATTGTTGAAAGGGAGTGAAAAGTGGAGACCTGTACATCAAAGCCCTTGTATAATAGGCCCTTGTATAATAGGCTTTAATGGAAATGTTGACGAAGATTAATCGTATAAAAGAGATCTGTACAAATCACTGACAACATCAATCAGTCTGTCACATTTTATGTGACAAACATAATTGTCAGAAGTGTAAATATATGATTGAAAGATGTTTTACAATATTATCTAGATAAATAAAAAATCCACAGTGCACAGTACTACAGTGGAGATTAGAGAATCATGTAGGTCCAAGAAAATTCTAATTAAATAACCAAATAAATAACTTTAAATTAAATTAGAAAATGAATGAGAAGAATGAGATTTCCTTACAGCCTAGCAACAAATTATTTAAGTTGCCAATGGCATGCAGCCACCTAAGCTGTGCTGTTTACTTGATCTAAGATGCTCTTGTTGGTGATTTAAAGTGGTTCTCTTGTAAAATTTGAACTCTCCTCGGCACAAATGCGCCCACATATGCTTGCGGGGCTAGTATTTTCTGCTTGACAGTCCCCGTTGCAATTCTCTTCTGTTCCTTCAGAGTGCTCTACTCTTTGATCTAGCCTCCTGTTAACACAGAAGTGATGCACTTATTTTAGAGGGGTTTCCTAGGTGTATTGCATCTCAGGCTCAAGACTCCACAAAAGACAACTAAATCTTGTGTTCTTCAGAAGGATATTTTCTTTATGAGATAATGAATATATGAAGAAGTAGGCCCAGTAAACAGATACTGATGTGCTTTTTGTGTTTACGTGTGACGGCACAATACAGCAGCTTAATATCTTGCAGTATATTGATGTATTAATGCTGTTCATTTACACAGACGTCATTGAGCATTTGGGTGTGGGTGGCATTACATTCGATCTGGTACATAAATAATACAACGTTGCAAGTCACCAGTCTTGAGTACTTCTCACTATTTAGGAATGACAAAAAAAAAAGAATCATGGCTTTTTTCTCAGGGTATGTATAATCTCACAAACCCTTTGTCAGCAATTTACTGCTCTACAGGGAAATAAAAAGCTTTTGAAATAATACCCTAATCAGTGGAGCAAAATGAATCAATATTAAGTTGCAAACCTTGCTGTGCATATAAAGCAAAGCCATTCAGTCCTTGTAGCGTTACTAGTGCTCAAAAATAGCACTAGATCTCAATATTTCCTTACACAGCTCTTTGTCTACCCATTCATACATACACCCAACAATACCAGTATATTCCACCTGCCTCTGTTTGGCTTGTGGAATGGACCATGATGTATGATAAAATTATTTCTATTTCAAATGAAACAATAAGGTTTCTGGTGCTGAGTTTCAATTTAAATGAGGAACAAGTGAAAATACTATCAAGGCCCAGCAGAGCATCACTGGGGAAGATACCAAGTGTCTGCTGATGTCTGTGGATGATAGACTACAATCATAACTGCAGAGAAAATATATTGTTAAATATGATGACTTCAAGTTTATGTTGAATTTTCCAATTCATTTCTGTCACCTAAAATCCGGGGTTAAAATGTAAAAAGGTAAAAGTAGAAAGCGTAATTATTAGTATAATTACTGGAGCTGTGTCCACCTAAATTGCATTCTTTCAAAACAAAGAGTTGGATGAAAAAGCCACATTTCAGTGATTTAGGACATATGGTCTCAGCGTGTGTGTATAAAATACACACACATACACAAGCATGGAAGTTGTTTAAATCACTCAACTTCAAGTGCCATGGCCATCTGTCAGTCACAGAGCCAAAAAAGCAATATCCCCTTTAAGCCACCAAAGGTGCATTACTTTTTGGCATCCATTTCATCCCCTGAACATCAATCCGGGGCAATGGTATAATGCTCTTGTCACCACTGAAAATGGAGAAGCATTACTCTCACCTTGGTTATAGAGATGTAAGTCATTTTATGGCTACATAGTGATAATGCTGTCAGAAAGTAAAAGAGACAGAATGAGAGGCAGAGAGGCACAAAGAAATAAACAGAAACCAAAATTTAAAAAAAAGGGTTTATTGTTATTCCTATTTTCTGCCTGCTTGAAACTCATTACTCCCAATGTCTGCTAAGACCCTTTTGCCTATTCAGCAGCTACTTCAGATTTTCATTAATTAAACACTCCAGATGTAATAAGCACAATGTGATTAATCATATATTAAAACATCAATGTGTCATTATATCCTCTAGAATTATTCATACTGTAAGACAGGACGTAAGCAAGTGACCCATGTAAATTTATGACAGTGTGTTTTCATGCTGTGTTTGGGGTATTAAATCTTCCATTTTGACAAAGATATCCATCATATCTATAGCTTCTATACTGACAGGAGCACAGAGAGAGCTGGATATTGCCATGATCCCACTTCAATTTCACAAAGGGCACGACCCCGGTCACTGCAGACCATGCACAGTGATGATGGATAGGTGAGATTCATTTCCAGACCAAATCTAAACAGGCAGGAAGCCTTCACACATAAAGTGTGACCAAAGATGGCAAACTGTTGGCAGAGTGCAGAGATAGCAGAGTGCATTCACACCAATCATGTTTGGAGAGTTTTATTCAAACTCTGGAGTGTCAGATCTCTCCGTCTGGTTCATGTGGGCAGGTGAGTAAAATCATCTGAACTCATGTGGCACCCCCCTGTTCACAATGAGACTACTTGGAAATTCTGGTCTCCTTCCTGCATGATGTGATTACAAGGCAGTTGGTTCAAAAATGCAAAGCTCTCTTGGCAGAAGGAAACAGATGCTGACATTTGATAATTGGCAATAACAAATAATCATAGTCAGCTTTCTCTTCCTGCTTTCTTAACCAATGGACACCACAGCGGGTACATTATGCCAAAGTGTACACAAATGTTCATTATCCTTGTAAAAAGCTGTGAATGGGGAAAAAAATCACACAATAATGAGCTATTTGTAAGGTCATTTGACTTTTATATACAGTTTTTTGCAAGTGTGAATGTGAACGTTAACAAACCAAAAGTAGAAAAGTAAAACTTTTGCGTTTTGGTTCGACAAGAGCAAACAAACTGTAGGTTTGACTGCATCATTAGTTTTACCTTCACTCCTGTAGTCCTCCTGAGAGCTGAGCAGACCCAGGGCTGACAGGGGGTGACTGGAGAAAGCAGGCCAGTCAGGAGTCACCAGCCCACCACCGTGGTGTTGTCGAGGTCTGCTGCGCGAGTTCAGCACTGACGAGCTGTCTGGTTTCATTCGTAATACTGCTGCATATGATATAGGCCGTGCTGCAACTGCTCTTGCAAAGTCTGGAAAAAAAGGTGAAACACAGTGAAGAGTTACATCATGTATGTATAGTCAGTCCTGTTTGATTACACACTGTACTGTCAAAACGTCAACCTGATTCCAGTTCCACAATTTCTATCTGCTCTCTTCCCTTGCAATATACTGACTCTTTTGTCATTTCAGATCCTGCCACTCCCCCCTGCCCTGCAGTAACCCCTGTGTTCCTGCCATTTTCCATCACCTGACCTCCCCCGCCCACCTGCACACCTGTTCTCACTTCCCTGTTAGCCTTGCAGTATATATACTGACCCATTCCCATTAACTATCAACCAGATCGTCTTATGTGCTTCCAGCTTAGTGGTCCAGCCTTCATCCCTGCCTGCCTGATTCCCGCCTGCGTGAACCCCTGCCTGCTTTTTGGATGTCTGCCCCACTTGCCTGATCCCTAACTGGACAGGTTTGCCTCATCTTCCTCGCTTTTTGCCTGTTTCTGAACATGAGTGAAGTGCTTGCTATATTGACCGAGAAAGGTGAGTTCTCCTGCTTGCTGAGCCGTGCCAGCAGTGCCTACGTGTACCAGGATGCATTGCGCACCAGCTTGCGCAGCCTTGGCCGCTCTCCGCTGCATTTCTTTGGCCTTATAATCTGGCTCGAATAAATGCAGCTAAACATCCCAGTCAGCCAAAAAACTGTAAAATGCATCCTCCTCCATAACATCCTCCGCATTCATATGCTGATATAACCTGTAGTTCTGCCGTGCCCCCAACTACATCACTGTACACGATAAATGACGCGCACTGGCGGCGGAAGAACAACAGATTTTGTTGCTGCGTCCGGCTGCGCCACCAAATCACAAAGTACATCGGCAAAAACTGCAGGCGTTTTTCACAGTATACCCCTAACTTGGATGGATAGAGATTAGATATAAACTATGTGATGTTTCCCTTTAACTTTACCTGCCTGGTCTCTGAGTCATACTAACGTATCGTTATCGTAGCGGTACTATATTGTAACCTCTGTAATCTCTTTAGTACAAACCTCCTCATCTATAAAATGGACGAGCTCCAGTCAGATTCTCATGCTGCTGTATGAGCAATAATTTGCAACAAACTAGTGTTCTACAGGGCAGAGGTATTGCTCAACAGAAACAAATACAAGAAAAGACTAGAGACAGCAGGATAAGATGGTGGCACGGTTCAGGGATAGCTCTGAATGAAATAGGTGGAAAAACCTAAAATGCATTTCATGCAGTCTGCAGAAAATACATGGGTATAGTATCTTTGATGCAGTAGATTTCTGAAGAAAAATCCACATTTAGGCAAGAAGGCAACATGGTGTTGATTTGGACATTGAGCCTATTTCTTATTTCTCTTTAAGCCTTAATATCCACACAATGAAACAATCATTTTCCAAATCACCACCAGGACACCTGTTAGAAATAAGTGAAATTACCAATACAGACCCTAATTTATTGTGGGAAAACTTTATTCTCTATTTCTAGAAAGTCTTTCCCCTTTGGCTTCTATATAGTCAGTCTTTTTCTGAAGCATTTAGCATATAGTGGCGATTAGAGTTACAGTGTAAAGGCACTTTGCAAAACATGCACTTCCTACAAGGTACCACATATACTGGAAAATCACTGTCATCAAATTGAATAAAATGCTCAGTATAACTGAAGAGGAGAACAGCTTCCTTTTTAAAGTAAAACAGTCCATGCAAGTTCAGAATAACATCCTCTTTGAAATGTAAACCACATTGAGGCTGTCACTAGTCATTGCTGTCACCGTATTCTTCTACTCCCTTTTAAGGAATTCAATCCACTTTATGTAGGTTAATGTGCCAATGTGTTGTCTTCTATGATTCTATAAATGTAACAGCTCAAGATTACACACACAATTAGTTGCCCCATGACAGCTTATCATCAATATGTTTTCCAAAGTAACTGTACAATACAGCTAAAAAATATAGCTGAAATTACTGATGATATGGAACCATTTCTGTTTGTATATAATGCTTAAAGAAAACTGCAAAATACTTGAAGTTTGAAGCTCAGCAAGAATCTAATCAGAGTTCTGCAAAAGGGGGTTGGAGTGTTTTGCACTACATGATAAAGTGCTATGAAAGGACTGAACAAAACTGAGAAATAATTATGTGCCTCTGGGGACTTCAAAAGCTGCAGAAATACTGCTATCTACAAATGGAGGGTGGGCAATTACTGTAATACATATTATAGGGAGAAGCAGGATATGGAACTCCATTTGAAATTAAAGGTATTGTGAGTTTGAAAATTGATAAGCAAAGCAATTAGTAGTTGGCTGGTAGTCAGTTAAATAATTTATCTCGTTAAGAATCAGCTCAATTGAGGTGTAAACCACAGTCACACTGCTGATGTCCATGGTTGTCTGAACAATGTACAGCCTATTTCCTTTTACAGCTGGAAAAGTTAAAAACCATATTAACTTCAGGCGGTGCCACAAGACGTGACAGTAAACATATCCTTTTAGCCCTGCTGAGTAAATGAGTATTACCACGTGTTGTGATATCAAACATACATTTAACATGCCATACCAATTATCTCAAATTTAAAAAATGCTGAACAATGGCTTTGCTGAATAATTGGTTTCTTAACATCTTATACTCTAATTAGTCTAAGAAATATGCCCCGGGCGTCCTGCCCGTTTTTGACATTTCTCAAAAGCCATGTTTTTAAAATCGCGTTATTTACCAACAATTACTAGGTTTGATGGCTCCTCATTTTGACTCTTGTTCACCTTTTTGTTATATTTTGTTGGTTTGTCAACACGTAGTTTTTCCATTACAGAAGCTGCTGTCACAATTTTGATTTATGTATTTGCAATATTTTGGCTATGTAAAGACTTCCACTGCGATCCACTGTCTGGTCTCACACACGTTTGCACATCTGTTTCTGTTTATGTCCACTTTTCGAGGATCAGTTAATCATAGCAACACTTGGGTTGGGAACATGATCGATTGTTAGTAACATCACAATTCTCTTTTTATCAGTTCACACTGACACAAATTTTTTTTATAAAAGTTCAGAAGGCTTCAGCTGCCAACTCGCCTATGTCACTGCAGTTAAGTCACATTTTTGCAGGAAATAAGGAAGGTAACAAAGTTATTGACAGAACATAATAAATGTGATGCAAGCTATATCATGTTTAGTTTAACTATGCTCATTTAACAAATACTGAGAAGTAAAAATGGGACTCCCTTGAGACAACAGCTTGGCTATGTGCATCATCACAGAAGAAATTGTAAATCACGGTAAATTAATGCTCAGTTGTTAACTATTTATTATCCTTCATATTTGAAACAAACCTTTCCAAGGCTGCCATGCACATGTGGATTGTAAGACACGCACAAGTCTCACACTGAACAGAGTCTATAGATGTTTTTATATGACTGTCAGCAGCAGACTGAGCTTTAGTCAGTTTGTTGCATACATGTATATATGACTTGGTGAAACCCAGCATCTCTCTGAATGACAGCTGTGCTGTGACAGTTGCAGAACGCAGTGCGGTTAAGAAAAAGCAGTGAGTGATGACAAGGAAGCAGCTTGTTATAAAATAAGTTGATCCTGTTAAAAGACGATAGCTGCACTGACTTCATTTAGTCAAGTTTAAAAAAATCCTGTCAGGGCAAAGGTCTAATTTTTCTTGCTAAATGGTAGATGTAAACATATCATCTCAGTGCCAGCATACTTCTCTCATGGTAATAGATGACAGTGTAAGTAAATTTACCAGATTTTATTTGTGATTGATAGTAATAATTGTATGAATGTGGTTATACAGTGACAGATGGTAGCCAAACATAGACATTTGTCAAGACACATCAGAAATTGTTTTGTAATTAAATCATAGCACCCTGAATCAAATTCAGATCAGACTGTTGGATTCCTGGAGATTCCCAGCCCTGAGCGAGACAAAGAGATGTAAACTGGACAAAAAGAGTAGTGGATCACACAAAGACTGGCAATAATAGGCCGGGTCCTTCTCCCTACAGCATTAAGCAAACCTCTCAGGAGTGTTTATCACCGTGCATATGTGACATTCTCAGTTGTAGAGAGCATGGGGTTTTAGCGTCAAAGTGCTGTGAAGCTATTATGTTCTTTAATATGAACATGGCTTTGTGGTTAGGTTGTCACAATTCTGACATTCAGTTAAGTTGCCGCAGTTTAAGAGAGGTTTTCATTTGGCTCGATGGCTATTTTGAAGGCTGTATTTTTGCAGTGCTGCTTAACTGCACTGCATCAGTTTGAAAGGTATATGCGAATATTTTTCCCATCCCCTATCAATGTCTGGGGCTGGAAGGTGTTCTTTTGGATTGTACATGATGTACCTAGTTTTCCCTACAGTAATGAACTGGCAAAACAGTAACAAATCTTGACTGCAATGTTGACACCAACTAAAGAAACAGGTAACTGGTGATGTTTGGATAGATTTAATTACATTTCTCATTAAGTCTAAGTCTGTTTAGTCATAAATAAGCAGAGAAAATAAATGATGTGAATATGTTGCATGTGTACGGTTTTGTTTATGAAAACACTTAACCATGTACCCAAGAGCTGTCAGTTTAATTCATGAAGGAATCTTGAAGAAAAAATTGCATTTTAAGAGATAAAGGCCAGTTGTTCCCCTTTGTGTGACATAAAACCTAAGCAATAAAAGGGCATTCAAGCGTTTGCTTATACATCTATCTTCATACCTGTCATGAAATAGCTTTCAGGGATATTGTGCCAATAAGAGCCTATTCATTTTGCACACCGTTCTGTCAAGTACAAGTTATAAAGGTCTAATTCCTTTTTCCAGGAAAACAACATTCCAGACTGAGGTTAAATCCTGACAAATACTGCATGCTAAAAAAAAGTCTCTTTTGTTTGTTTGACTACTGAAGCCAACAGGCACTTGCTCTTGTCAGCTGTCACCTCCATCTGATAAAAGCAATGACCCTTGCAGATCCCGCTGATCCCTATCTTTCAGAGGGTGAAAAATCCGAAACACTCATTGTTGTTGAAAGGGCCGCACCTGCTGCATTTCATGGAGCTCTAGAGCAATGCCGTCGGTGATCGTTTCAGGTTTTAACATTACCTTCATGATAACATCACCAAGGATACAATGGCCATTTTATACTTGAATGAAGAACAAAAAGCCAAATGTTCCTGTTAGCTTGTCCTTATTATCATATGTATGTTAGACTGTGGGTTTACTTAGTGGGGGTCACCTTTTGGTTTACTATATAAAATCAGCATTGAACAAAGTCTGAGTTATAATCCAGTATGGCCAACTGAGGAGACTTACATGACAAACAAATCAACAGCAGAGGTGAAGGTGAGGCTATGGGAAGATGACATGTTTTAAATAAACAGAGGGGAGACCTAAAAAAAACAAAGACTGGAGAAACAGCGAGAAACTCATCTGCTTGTATTAGGTCATTGGGTTGGCACAGCACAGGGGACAATGTGTTAGACTTGGGCTTGTCTGCAGCCTCAGGACTGGGGTGTGAAAAATTAATTAGAATAACATACAGTAAGTAGGTGAGACGCTCATGGGGGCTCAAGTAGACGGACATGATTAGCCATAGCCTGTAAGATTAATGAAGACCTTCACAGGGAGATTATATTGACTGAAGCTGATTATGCTTGAGACCATTTATTCAGTGGAATATCATTACAGATGGAACAATCCATACATCATATGCAACCTCACCTCACCTCCTATCACGGCAGACTACTTACTAAAACCCGGTCTTTTTTCCTGATCCTTGGTGTACTACGGAGATTGGATGAGTTGCTTCAACCTTGCCAGAGTGACGATGAAACTGCAGTGGTGAAGTATGATGTGTGGTATTATGTTGTCATGCCTCTTAATGGGAAGTATGGCAGTCTCTTTCCAGCATGCTCTTTTACTGATATTCTTTTCTTTTTTTTAATGTAATGCCCATATTGGAGGTACAACATAATTCTACTGTGACATGCCACAAAGTCCGATGTCATGTTTTCTGAATCTAAAATATTAAGCAAACGATAAGACAAACTTTTCTAACTGGCTGCAATGTGTGACTATTTCACAATCTTTGGCGTCAGCACACAGGCTCATTGTATGTACTTGTGTACTTTGAAAAGCCAAATTCAAAATCCCCTGATACTGATTATAGTGTTGATCACTGTACACATCAAAGAAGCTTGCCTGCCAAGACTTGAATATTGAGCCCAACTTGTCATGCTCACAGAAATCGACAATGACTTTTTTTATCCTTTTTTTTTTTTTTTTTTTTTTTTTTTTTTCATTTTGGGCTCAAGTTGTGAGTGTAAGAGAGGCTGTCACAACTCAGGTTTTCCTGCCAGTTGGAGAAGTCCATTGGTCCCTGATGGTGGGACCATAAATAGATCACAAAGTTTGTGTATTTGTATGTACAAAGTTAATAACCTACAAAATTACAACATTATTGTTTTAGGCATTGACTATGTCTATATATGGGAATTGCAGCAGACCTCTATGGCTTCTGAGTGACTTTTAACAAAGCTCGGTATTTTAATGTTTATATTTTAAGGTATACAATCGCAGCAATATATTCATTGCATGGTCCAGCTCTGTGTAGTGCATGCAAATACTCATCCATTTACCCATATGCAACCATATTTCCGGTGCATGACTCTTTTGCCCTTGGTGAAAATGACTTCATGCATCACTTATGCAGCACTACACATCTATATTCCCTGCAACCCACGTTTAATATTGAGATACCTCAGAGTTAGCTGAGGAACAGCTGAATTACCATACCACACTTAACACTCCAAGCAACATTGTATTTCAATCAGAGGCGGACTGGGGGGAGGAAAAAATGGCCCCAGACATCATGCCTGCCCAGCCCACTTTTAAACATGAGAGAAATCTAATTGTGCTGCCCTGTCTGCTTCTGCATGATTTAAATATCTATTGAATGAAAAAGGACTAGGCAGTGGACACTGGTACAGAGGGAAATAAAATAGAACATGGGAAGTATTGTCTTCAAAGAGAGCGTTTTCAGAATATTCAGGGGGAACAGCAGGTCAATAATCCATTACACAAGCCATCATGTCAAAAGTATCATAATAGACAAAGACCACATCCCACCCCTGGGAGTGGCTGCTCATGGCTCCTGTTGGTGATAATATTGAAAACCAGTTTGAAGTGAGGCACTCTTACTAAAATGTGACATATTTCTGACTGAAGCATACTCAGCTCTCAGTGCTGGTTTGACTAAAGTGGAAAAGCACTACTTTTATAAATGTTCTTTGTTACCTATGGTCCAACACTAGTGAAGTTATCGCTGGGTAAAATGAACGTCTCTCCCAAAAACACAGAATCCACAGATTTAACATTCAACATTGAAGTGTCTCCAACATGTAAAAGTTTCTTTTTTTGTTTCACAGTTTGAAAATCAATACCATGATGGTATCAGCACTGCAGACAAAATGTGCAACACATATTTTACTGATTTGATTTCAGATATTGATAAGGCAATTCTTTGGAGTTAATGTGTGGATGAATGATGACACGAAATACAAGTTCCTTCAGGAGACCTGATAAAAAACCAGTGAGAGTCATCCCTCTAAAACAACCAAACAGGGATATGCTCAGAACATTTCTCCCAAGGCCAAAGAACAAAGAAAGCAAAAAAAAAAAAAAACACAAAACAAACCTGTCATTGCTTGTTATAAGACAGCAATATGCCTGAGGACAACACTGATGTATGGTGTGTATCTCCTTTTTTGGGGTTTTTATGTGATGCTCATAAAGTTTCATTTGTCTACACTGTGTTATATCTCCTGGCTTTCTCATTCAACAAAAATACAAGACTTTATAGAGGAAGTAATGCATTGTATAAATTGACTAAATGGGATAATGCAGTATGCACATGTGCAGGAAATACTGAGACCATTAGACAGTAGAATGCATATGTTAAATATTTCATCAGATAAAAATATTGCACAGGAATAGTTTAATTCTTACTTAAGTACCAAGTATTCAGGACTTCAAATTGATTAGTTTAATAAAAAGTAAAAAAATGCACTTGTGCATAAAGTGACAGATTAACCAGTATGTGTGGAAAGAGCAAACAATTCCTCTTGGAGGAAGTGCATGTGGTTTTATTGTTAATTCAAACAGCAGATTCCAGCAACTGTGTTACACATATAGAGTCTGTGTGCTTAACAATCCAGGCTGTACACGTATTTAGTCTACTTGGAAACAGCAGATAAACAGGGCCAGCATATAAAAACTGAGTAATCTTGCTAATTCATATACAGTATTCTAATGTAAAAACAGTGTGACTGTAATTTAGTGTGAGTGACATGGAAATTATTTTGACTTCATTGCTGAAAGGTTAATAACTTGCAGTTTAAGAGTTTGCATATTATCATATTTTATTGAATGTAAAAACAGGAACAGCACTCCGAAAAGAGTATATCCTTTCTTGTAATGAAAATTCTAGCTCTGACAGACAGTTTTTGAACAAAAGATAAACCTGAAAATTTCTCTCCACATGAGTTTTGAATGTAAAGGTGGAAAAATCAATCCGATAGTAAAACCCTATAATGCCTCTGAGAAAGAGCCTACCCATCTTTCTGAGAGGCAATTATTTTGCAATGCAGTAAGACAACAGGAGTCCAGGTAGTAACAGGGCTGAGGTAGCTATAATGAACAACTGGAGCAAATTCTGTCAACTATATGCACCCAAGGTACCATGGAACTAAATCCTGAGATCAAAAATCAATGGCAGAATTGACTAAACTGAAACAAATTAACTGCACAAGCCACTAAGTCCCTGTTTCTAAACTTGATAAACTCATTGAAGTCTTGATAAACAGAATGCCCCCAGCTTTTCTAAAATGGCTTCTTTTTCCAGTGTGATGCTGTTAATTTAAAAAATCAAAGCTACAGCACTTGTTCTTATGTAATCCTTCTGTTACTATACTGTTTTTAACATTACTTACAGTAAGAATGCTGACAATAAAGTTACTATTAAGTGTGATACACACAATAATATGAATAAGAGATGATTGCTGTGTCAGGATAGAGCTGCGGCGAGGTAAACAGTGTCGTCTGGGTGTCTATTGCTTATAAATGTCAATGAACCTGTACTTTCTATTAACTGAAAGAACTATTCGCATCAAGTTACCAACTACACAAATATGAAAAATACACATATTTATGAAATACTGATAATAATATTAATACTTGACAGTACTGTGGGTCTATTCATTGTCCAGTACCACTTTAGTCCTTTCAATACCAGACTCTTCGATTGAGTTTTCCCATTTCTCTGTTCATGAGCTTTGCATTAACAACAGCACCTACTGTAGTAGCAATGGCTTTTGCTGTTATCTCACATTAAGTAGATAGACACCCACGACAGGTGAGACATTTCTAAGAAATCTCTTAAGTGCTTATGTTGGTCTGAAAACGTTCAATAGTTATTGCACTTTGCGGTTACACTGCAGTGGAATTTTTTCTTTTTCTTGTCTTTGACTGAGTCATTCTTCAATCTGATTGACTTGGACTGACTGAATATTATTGCACATAACGATGTCGACAGCATTTTATCTTTTTTTAAATCTAAAAGGATGATCAAACAATGAAAATAGTTTTTCTCACATTTATTTATACCTGGAACCCTGAGAAGCTGGCAGCACAGTATGTGACAACCAGATAATGAATGCATCTTTTGTTTTCCCTTGAGGAATTTAATTTGACTTCATCATGCCTTGATCTGCTTCAAGAACTGCACAGGACCCAGAAGTTGTCGGTATCGACTGCTGTATCTCTGAAGCAGCAAGACCTGTTAAATTAGTATAAGTTTAAGGTTGAATTTTGACCCACTGACTGACCCAGACGAGTCTCGTCAATTGAGTACGACACGTTGAAAAAGCAATTCCTTTAGTTTATTTAAGTTTCTTGTTTTATCAGTGAGGTCCAATGCTGGTGAAGATATCTTTAAAACTTTGTGTTGTTGTTTTGGTTTTATCATCAGAGGGTTGCCACTGATTTGAGCATTTAGTTTATTGGTTGAAATAAGTAGTGAGTTGATAAAGCCTCTCCATTTCACCTTATTTCTCCTACACATGCCCACGCCTCTCCTGGAATTATTTTCACAAACTCCATGGGGAGGCAAGATTTACACTTTAAAGACAACTGTTTAAAATGCTTATGATTAGACTACAACAAACTTACAAGTGCTTATGCAAATGCAAGTATAGGAAGGCAGGACCTCGTTAACCTTGTATTTGTAGTACTTATTAGGACACTTTGCTTATCCAAGGCATCATAACCAATATGTTAAAAAAATCTAGTCTTTCTCCTCTGAAGATGTCCAGGATTTATTCAGAATCTAAAGGTTTGTAGGGACAAGGCTCAAAAGTTAAGAAACAGTTGTTTCCATTAAATAGTATGGTTTAACAAGCAGACAAGTGAGGTCAGCAATGTGTGTTTGACTCCCAGAAACGAAGCTCGGAGAGCCACAGAGTGCATGAACCCTGCTCTGGTGGGTTGAAAGAACCATTAAAAGGGTAGAATCCACTAAACTGGCAAACACCTGGACTAGACTGACCAAGGAAAACACTTTATCTGACTTAAAATTGTGCATTTACTGCTCGTCACACTTGTAATGATATGCTACCAGAAAACTCAACTTTCACTCAACATTCTTGCCATTTTTTAAAATTCTTTCTGGACCACTAAAGCAGTAAAGAAAGATACTATATATATATATATATATATATATATTATATATACTGAATATATATATTGAATCCTACTGTATCAGTGTTATTGAAAAAAAAAAGTCATGTCATGGTCGCAAATGTCATGCGAATCAACCCTGCTATTCAAATCACGTCATGGCAATAGGACTGTGATACATTAGTGACATGGCCTTGTCACTGGGTGATGCTTTTCTTCAGAGTTCCTGCTGTTTACAGCCACCAAATAAACTGAAAAGGTGTGGAAAACCCTGTCAAATATGTGAGACTCAGAAGCCTAACAGAATAGGAATGCTCAATGAGCCATGGCATCCTCACTTCTTCTCAGATTTAAATGCAAGATTCATCATTTCAAAGGTGTGGATTCATCCTCTCCAAGTGTAAAAAGACACAAGCCCCCCCTCTCATCCATAAATGATGGTTTTCCCAGCTGTGTCACATTTCCAGCTGCCATGTCATTACAGTAGATTTCAGTGCGTACCATTTCTACTAATATCAGTGCTTAAGAAGATTATTCTCTACAACTATTTCTTACTATTATCTCTGAACACTGCCTTTTGAATTTCTTACCTGAAAGGCCACTGATGACAGACAGGAGGAGAAATGGTTTCCATGGTGACCCCATACTTGTTGAAGAGGGTCCCTTCTGCATGAATGTTAGCAGGTCTGCTTCTTCATCAAAGCTGTGCCTACAAACAGAGAGAGAAAACATCAGCTGGTGAGAGGACATACCGCTGGTTATCAGATACATCCAGAAACACCCTGTAGAACTCTACATATCCATCACAGGGAACGGCACTTTGTGTTACCTCTAAAGTAATTGGTCTAAAAAAAGCTTGTGGTTATGAAGTCAACAGAGCCTGTATTTCATATCCCTTCCAAGGTTTTCAACACGTTATCTACCCGCAGCCTTTCACAGCTCTTAAAAGTTCCCCTTGTACTATACAAGAGTTGAAGGTCTCCTGCTGAGAAAAATCACACGTTTCATGGAATCAATCAGATTGTGACTGGCACCCACGACACTAACTAGGCTCTGAAATGGGTTATCAGTAATTTGTCATTGTCACTAATTTCTAATATATTCATACACTTTATCCACAAACACTAATAAATAAACAAATATTCAGTGTTTGCGTAGCTGATTGGCAAAGTTTGTTTTGTTTTTAAGTAAAAAGATCTCTCCAACCTTCAAAGCAAATTCAAATTAAAGGTGTTGCATGAATGTCCCGAATACACAGTGTGAATAGTTTGTGAATAGCAACATAGTCCTTTGTGCTTGCAGTCTGATGAATTTGTTGCTGCGGCTGTGAATAAATGACTCTCTGAACAAACATTGCAAGTACCTTTTTGTTTTATTGCTAGATATTCCCTAAATGTATACAGTCACCTTCATAAGCATTTAAACACAACAAGGTGTCCCAAAACTGTCATCACTGTTAATTTTAAAAAGTTTGTGGTTAGTTTAACCTGTGATTGGATTTGTTCCCAGTCCATTGCCTTCTCTATAACATCACCAACAAGAAATCTTCCAATAATAATGAAAGTAAAAATAAATGTTACACTGCAATTCATTCCAAACAAAATGCAACCAAGTCCCAAAGATGGGGCTTTCATATTCGTTAACCTTTATAAGTTCAGCATCAAAACCTGATATCAAATACCAATACCACAATATCAAACAAAATGATGTATGAAACACTGCACCTGTGCGTATAGATGCAATTATATTTGCAAACTAAGAGGATACACCTCTGATGTGTTGGCCTAGAGTATAAAGAGAGTGAGATCTGATGACCTTGATGTTCTCCCTCAGTGCCATCCATCTCCACACAAAAAGCAGAATACCAGATATTTTCAGTCTCTTTGTCAACATGTATATGCTCTCTCTCTTTGTTTCCGTCTTTTTCTTCCTCTCTTATCTTGCTTACTAGCTCTCTCGTCGTCATTTAAGTTGTCCGTCATTTAGGTCATTAATGCACTGGCACAGACAGCTCTGAGGGTTGAGGGAAGCATGTCCAGATCCAGCAGGAGTCGTCTCACATTCATCATTTATGCCTCCTTGTCTTTGCTTCACCTCATTTGCTCCCTATCCTCCCAGAATGCACCAGCAGTAATACTAGTGGGTTAAATAATTAGTGACGAAGCAATTAGGCTCGCTGTTATTTAGAGAAAGAAAAAGGAAAAACAGAACTAAAGAAAGAGAGATAAACAAACACAATGATCCATTTCCTTCCTTGTAATCTAAAGCTGTTGTTGCTGTCTTTTTGCAGGTTGTTCACCATATGTAATCTGCTACTCTTCTCTGTAAAACTAAGCCTTTTCTCTAAAGCTGGAAATAAATTAACAAACTAAAAATGGTGGTTGACACTTTACATTTCTATTTCTTAGTTTTCACTGTCTTTGTTCACCCATGCAAAGAATTAAATAGCTGAAGGTCTGCTGTCTAGACAGCTGTCTGCACAGGCTCGTGAAAACTGCTCTTCTTTTTAGAAAAAGGTTCTCCTCCTCCTTCACCTTACTATGACCTTCCTTACATCTCACTTGCATACAGGAGCATAAAATTAGAACATATCATAGCAGCGTGATAGAACACGAGCTGCAGCGTACAGTATTGCATACATTAAAGTACACAAATCACCCCAGCAAATTTGTCCCTGATTTTCAGAACATCACTTTATTCTTGGCTGCACAGGTCATCTTGTTGTCATAAAAACCCATGGGTATGTTGGACTGAACCACTTCCACATCAGCCCCTAGTTGGTGGCTGGAGTCAGAAGCACATCTCTTCCAACAGAAATCCTCCAGCAGCTCCTCTGGCCTGCAGTGTATTCTTATGCAGATATAAATACAAAGTTCTTCCAAGACCATGTTCACACTTAAATTAATATTGTCATAAAGCTATTCCAAAAGGCAAAATTGACGAAAATGGGCATGATGAAAATTAAAGTTTTGTACACATAAAGGGGTGTAACGGTACAATTTATGGTACGGTACTTTTTTTGGTACAGTGGGGAAAAAAAGAAAGACAAAAAATTAAATTGTAAAATAGTCTGTCATTGCTGCTGCAACAGGCTGCAACCTACTAACGAAAAAGTAAAATTTACTTAAGTAATAAAATACATGCCAAATAATGCATACACATTGCAACTTTATTTCTAGAGATCTAAAGAATAAAATGGTTTTATCAGCATATATCTTTGTACTCGACAGTGTGAATATCACGTCATTAATGACCCAGGCTGAAATAACACGGGAGGCACTACATGACAACCACAATCAGATCTGCCCAATAATGCATTCAGCCCTTAACACTCAGTAAGGACACTTCAAATCAAACTGATACAGCACACAATAAAGCACATGCTTTATTTGATCAAGTATGGCATTTTTCCTCATTTAAAAACACCAGCCAGTTTGCCCCCGAAATATTGACGCATACATTTCTGCCCCTGCTGTGGTTAAAATGCTGCACTTGCTGTTGGGTACACAAGCTTGCCGAACCGAAAGACCCATACCGTGCACCGCTACACCCCTATCTGATGACAGCCGTATTGGAAAAGCGGATATAACAAAATGGACTGAGCTGCAGGTGCAGTTTTGACTTTTTTCATCATGAATTCTTAAATCAAAGGTTAATAACACATAAGAGCATGTGGGTCCAAAATAAGAAAAAGCGGACCTTTAGGAATACAAAACCGTTTCTTCCAGTTCTTGCCAACTGAGACGCTAGTCGTCCGACAATGACAAACTCATCAGTTTCCCAGCTGGAACACTGATGATTGTGCTTTGGAAGTAAAATTTCTATTAAAATTAGATTTTTAACATTTGATGATAATATTCTCAGAAATATGACACATCTTTATGTGAAGTGTAAATTTGTAAAATTTAGTCACAGTCCTCAAGTTCCAAACACATCCTCTAGTTACAATGTACTAGATATCAACAATGTCTGTTGCACACAGCTGATTAACAGTTTGATCTTATGCCGCTTAGCTATCAGTTTGACAGTACAATGGAAAAAGGGACGAACAAAGCTTAAATGTTTCATGGCTTATGGGCCTCAGATTAGTATTGGTATCAAAAGTAAAAAAGGGTTATCAAATATTCTCTTACATTTTAAATCGCAAAGGTACAAAATAAAGTGTATTGCAACTGCACATCTGTTGTAAAGTATAAGTCATGATTACAGTAAATGAAGCTAGAAGGACAATGTTTCCAGAACATGCATTATCATGAAAATGCTACTTCTTTAGTTACCTGTGACTTACAGTAACTGGGTATTGGGATGTGAATCTCTCTTGTCTACTGTCATGTATTTATCATTCTGAGAGAACATGGGTCCCTTGTGTATATCAAATAAAGTTGGATTTGCACTCAGACAACCTAAAGTCCACCCTACTTGACTGCTCAGTGTCTCACAGAACTCTGCCAGACATGTCATTTGTGGACTCAGCTTTCACTTTCCAGTCAACCATATACTTTGTACGGGATTAAAAAAAAATTGTATAATCGTTTCATTTCGATTCACAAGAGACAAGACCTGCACGAAGCATACAGGCTTTAGAGCATAACGGCATGAAGAAGTGGCCATGACTACGTAGGGATAGCAGCCAACGTAACATGAAATAAATGACAGGAGATGACAAATATACAATCTACCAATTAAATATCCTAATTTAAATATCCTCTAAAACATCTCATGTGTGTAACTTTTCCAGGTGTGTGCTATATCAGGGGGCTGTGGAGCGGGACGTCTGTCCAGGCGATCACATCACCAGCCAGATGGTTATTAATGAGGTAGGGTGCACGCTGCAACAAGGTGCACTGAGTTCTGAGATGCGCTGCCTCTACTCTGTCTCACGGCTGTGTTTCCACAGGGCTTGTTACACATGAAACGAAATGCAGACATTTGCCAGGCTGAGGTTCCACAAACAGTCAAGCCACAAACATCGTCTGATAGCCTCACCACACTATCATCAGCCACATGTGGCAGCACTGTTGTAGTACATGTACGTGTTTGTCAGCACTGAGATTTTGTGTTTTATTGGGGAGAAACAGCAACTTGTTATGAATTGTTCCTAGCCTGTTTCTCTATGCATGCTTAATCACAAAGATGTCATATAAACTTTTTATTTTTAAACAAACGTATTAGAGCAACAAAGGCTGAGTCATAAAAGCAAGCGGAGGCCATGATGACAAATGTAATACCCACATATACCCACACCCTGAATGTAATTATCGTTTTCACACTTCCTCGTCTCACCTTGTCACCAATTCCAATTAGCATACATCTTGTGCATCAAGGAGGGTAAGTAAATCTAAGGATGAGATCAGAAATTTAATCAGTGCCCTCCCAGTAGAGTACAGCACTTGTTACTGACAGTACACACACATGCACACTGTTACATTACAGCAAAAAACAGTAATCAAGTGGACAAAATATATGTAAGATAGGAAATTATTTTTATCTGTGCAATCTGCTGTTTTATTTCTCCTTCATGAGCTTTTCTTTGTATTGTTTATTTAAAAGTATGATCTTACTACATTTTTTCATATTTAATATAAATGGCACGTATATATGTCTGTGAAATACATTAAGTGAATACAATGATAAAACGGGGGGGGGGGGGGGGGGGGGGGGGGGGCATGGTGTTAGCTTTTGGCTCTTCTTCCGGTTCCTAATGCCGACGCTTTAACCCACCGTGTAATTTGTGCTAATGATAATAATAAGTGGTAGAGGTAGTAGTGATTACAGCAGCATAGTTCTAGTAGCATCTGTAATGCAACCAATAGTGGCTGCACAAGTAACTAGCAGTAGCAGGAGCAAACATATGCCTTCTCCTCAGTAATCATTTGAATATAATCATCCTAAAAATATGTGTAAGAGGCGGTGAAAGGACTGACACTTCACTGCACTCTGTGATACTTTTCCTCTGCTGCGCTTCCCATTGATTTGTGGATATTGTGACATGAACACTTGAAGTCATGGGTATATTACAGATATTTTGTACAAGACAATCCCTACTTGGATGTGCTGTACTAATATGAATATCAGAATTACTATTTGCAGAGATCTAACACATTGTAAAGCAGTAAATACTTGAAATTGTATAGCTAATTAGGTCTACAATAATGTAGAATAAGACCCATTTGCCTATATTCTAAATGGATACAGACCTGGGACAGACCAGACACAGAAGCACCACATGCCGGTGTTGCAGAGTTTATTTGAAGAGCCGCCCGCAAGCATACCTTGACCTACTTCAAAAGCTTAATTTTATAGTTACACTTGGACCTGGACAATACAGGATCTCTCTATCCCCTTCCACACATACCCTGTCATGTGTAATGTTAAGGCAATTGTACATTTCATCATATTCAAACGAGAGCTGAAGTTGATTTTCCCTTTTAACCTACTCTGCCAACTTCAGACCTGGTTACACTTGTGTAACTCTTTCTCCAGGGCTGCGGTGAGAACAAAAGCAGCAACATTTCAGCCTAAGGCACACAAGTTTATGGCAGTCTTGCTGGTGGGTTTATTGTTATTACTTATCGTGTTATAAAAGCCTCAGAATTGCCATGACCTTGAATAAAAATGGTCTGCATTAAACTACAAACAAATACTTTATAAAAAGTTTCTTTATAAATTTCAGCAGCTGTCAAACTGTAAAATCTACTGAAGTATTTCTCAGAAAAAATAGAATGATGGTAACTTTTTCAAATGTGTTGTTAAAAAAGACAGCAAACATGGCTTAGAGATATTTTTGTACTTCAGTGCTATACAAGCGACTAAGCTCTTTAGAATGATTCTTGTTACACACACTGGAGGTTTTAATCCGAGTGTAAGGAGATGAGTTTAAAACACGATAATGCGGGGATTACTCTAACCACAGTTTCACTCCTTTGACCAAAACAAGCCCTTTCTTAATAGGACATCTTTTTTTCTAGATTAGCCTTCAGGTAAGTCATGTAAAAGCCATAGGAAACTATTAAAAACAGCTAATGTCAGGGACCAGGTGCAGGAGGGGATAATGGTGAATCTTAGAGAAAGTGGGATTTTTGAAATTTCACCATTTTCAGTCCCTGGACTGGCAGAAAAAAATATGAATGAAGTAAACACTGTGGATGAGTTACTTCCACTGAGCTCCCAGCAAATACCTTTGAGCATGCCCTTGAGTATAGACTCAGATGGGTCTCTATATTAATGTTCACTAAAGGATTCACAAATGTATGATGTGATTTATATATAAATGACTCTCTTTTACTAGAAATCCACAAATATGTATTTTAAGGTTTTTGTAATTTTCATCAGAAACATATTTGGATGTTTATACGTACAGACTGTTGAACCTGCATTTACAAACTGCTTGTCATCTGTGAACTTCACTGCATTTTTTTAAAAAGGGAATTATCTGTAGCCTATCAGATTGGATGGTATGATTTCAAGTGATCGCCAGGGCTTTCCATATGCAAATATTAACAAAATAATTAAAGACATTAAGAACTGCATTGATTGCGCAGACGGAAAAATACCGGTGGCAGCAACTTGACAGAGTATTAAAAAGTCCACTAAAAGAGCTGCATTTTCCATATACCTCACACAGATATTTATGGGCTCAAGGTATAAACTAATGAATTATCTTCATTTACATTGCTCTTTTCACAGCTGAGCCATCTCTAAGACACTTTGCAAACTCACACTATAAAAGGCAATGTTATCAAAGAAACAGGCCTGTGTCATATGAAGAATATGCAGCCCATGTCTCAGCCTCACACTGTACATTTACAGTTTAATATATCTTGAAACGCTTTTGTATTTATTGCCATTGAGCAATTATGGAAACTGATGTCAGATGCCCCAAATCATGTTTTGAATTAAAATTAAAATACAATGGAATAGAATCTCCTGCAGTAATAAATATGATCAAATATATATGCTTTTCCACATCATACATTTTATCCATGGTTTACATCTTGGTTATCCTGTCATTGATTAATTTTATCCTGTTTTGTGTGTAACAAATTAAATGTTCATTCCTAAATCATACCTGCTTACTGCCCAAAGGAGTGAGTATTAAATCATTTCATTAATCTAATTGAGGCGTGTCTTGCTAAACCTTACAGTCAAGACAAGTCAAGTCAATTTTACTGTATAGCGCTAAATCATAACAAGCGTTATCTCAAGACACTTTTCACATAGAGTAGGTCTAGACCATACTCTTTAAAATATTATTTACAGAGACCCAACACTTCCCACCATGAGCAAGCACTTGGCGACAGTGGCGAGGAGAAACTCCCTTTTAACAGATAGAAAAACCTCGAGGTGAACCGGACTCTGGGTGGGCGGCCATCTGCGTCAATGAAGAAATAAAGAAATAACAAATAAGTTCTAATGATTTCGGATTACAAAAGTTCTGATCAGTCAGGAATAGGCGTAGTTTTAAATATGAATAGCTATTTACAGACTGTTGGGGCTAAAATACACAAGAAGCCTGATTCTCCTTAGCTGCGTACTTTTTCCAACTGGCTAGCTACTCCTCATCCTGAACAACTGAATTAAAAGCTATAGTATGCAACGTGTTGCTTTGAGGCAGGTAGTATATAATTTGTCCCACTATCAACCCCCTCAGTTGGAAAGTTCCCACTCTCTCACTTGTCACTCATCTTGAAGAGCTGTCTGCTTAGAAACACCATGAAGCCTGAGGGTGAGGTAAACAGCATCTATAAAGCCATCAGAGGTGTTGTAGAAGCAGGGGGCGAATGCAGCCAACGCAGCCAATCTGCGAGCAATGTCAGTGTTCAGTGGTCTTATTTTAGAACAGGTCCTAGCGGCTGCACATTCAAACATTTTGCTCTGTTTTGTCGTTTAGATTTTCACCCTTGTTCCCTAAACTGTTTCCAATAGACTCCTTGGCTGTGCCTATATCAGCAACACACCCCCAGAAAATGAAATGCTATAAAAAAAATTGAAAATTCAATTGAATGCGAACAGTGGGACATGAAATTAGTTTGTTAAATTATGCAATTTTTTACATTTTTGATACCACTTAATAGATTTAATAGATTTTCGTTTTTTCCATCATTTCAACATTCTGCCTTTGTCCGACTGGGGTCCAGCTTATCAATTAAACACTACACAATCTCCATGTCGACTACATTCATTATTTTATTTTTTTATAACCACAGTGTTCCAACTTCACTGCCCGCAGCAGTTAAAACATAACCATGCAGCTCAAAACTATGCGGGGACCAGACAGACCTGTGGGAGGCCTGCATTAATGCAAACCTCTACTATAGAGTATAAACTAAATTCAGAAAGCAAAATCTGAAGTAAATCTCCTGCAACTGCCTTGTACCAGTAAGCAGTGTAACGGGAATGAAACATTTAATGCTGACATGTTGCTATTCTTAGAACTAGTTCTTTGGGGGAATAATTGCTTCTTTTAAAATGTATAGTCAAAAATAGAATGTAAAGATACTTCGTCTTTTCAATAAGTGATCAAGTACCACTCACAAAGATAGAAGTCTTCTGGAATAAGTCTGAAGCTTTATTGATTTTAATAATAATTACAAATACTTGAAAAAATACATAACTGAGCACAAGGAAGACCTGTATCAGGGTTTGGCAAAATACCTGTTTAACAAAGTTCAAATGGTGAAAACTTGAAAACATCAAAACAAGTTGTCAACGTGAAACCCATTAATTTACTTATTCTCCTTACATCCCTCTCATATGGCTCTGATAAGCATAGTGGCATATCTGTAAATGCATATTACCCACACCTGCACACACACACACACAACCAGTAAATCCCTATTCTGACTGAGGAAATGATCCACAGGATGCAACATCCACTTGTTTGTAAAACAGAAAACAGGTTTATTTCATTACCAAACTAAACATCTTGGGTATAAGCAGTGCGGCACTGTACCAGCTCCCAGGCTATGCATACAAAATAACAATTAAGTCATCTTTTCTATCTTTGACAAGACTATTGCAAATATATTGCAAATACTTGCTATATGGCCCAGTCCTATGTGATGTTATTGTTGAAGAAAACAAAGCAGGACAAACTGAACATGCATGTGTGTGTGTGTGTGAATCACAGTTGATCAGCAACCAGGTAAAAACATTTTAGTAATCTGAACATGAAAAGTCTCTCCTTGAAAAGCAAGAGAGTCAGACTGTAGTGATGATGTCGTCTACAGACAAATCCTGGAGCCGCCTCAGCTGCACGGTGAATAATGACACAACTCCTGGGACCAGCAGCACCCATGGTGATTTTACCAGGACACGGCACATTTTCTGAATCACAGAAGAAAGCCCCACATTCAGATAAAACTCATTTGGGTGCAATATTTAAAATGAAAATCCTCTGAGCTCACAGCGTCAGTCATTAATTCAGTCTCGCTGGATCAGCTCCAAAAAGGTCACCTGATGACATCATGTGCTGAGATTTACAGTTTAAGGAGGCACTGTGTTTCCAGGTACTGAATCTGCTGCTAAAATTATCTGAACAGCATAATGTAAATTCTGTCTGATGTGGAATTTATCTTCAGCAAAGTTTTTAGTAACATCTATTCACTTTACAAGTTTTCTTTATCAGTGGTATCGAACGGCTGTTTTGTTTTTTTTTAACAATCATTTGCACCCTTTTCAGTCTCACAGACTTTTTCCTGGCTAAGAAAAAAAGCAATGAGTCTGTTTCCTTATTTGAGAGAAAAGCGATAGGCCTGTAGGAATCACTGAAGCACTTATCTTTTGTTTACTTTACTTGCTTTAATGGTTGGCTATTCAGACTAATAAGTATTCCCTCTTCTCCCTCATCTTCCTCTCTCCTGAAAGCAGGTGTAATTGTGCTTGATCAAGCTGACAACAAAACAAAAACAATACTGAATTTTATTCAAATAAAGAATTCTTAGTTTTCAACTTTTTAAACAAACAAATCCAAAATGGTGTGTGTGATGTGATTGGCCAGTGCACAGCACGCTGTTATGCGCACCAGAATGACACAGAGTGACAGACAGGGCCGGACGCCTGGTAAAAACTTTATGGATTTTTTGACGGTCCACCGGCCTACTGATGCGGCGGCCCACTGGGATTTACAGTACATAGGTGATCCGATTCGAAGGCTGTCAAAGCGTCCTGTCACACATGCAGCGCACAACAGGACATTGTCCGTGTCCGGCCCGTTCTAACTTACTGGAAATACTCCGTTTGGTTTAAGCGAGGGGTGCAAAAGGCAGGACGTGATGCAAAAAGGACCCTGCGCTTGTAATTCAGCATTTTTACGATTTTCAAAAACAGCCTTTAACTATGAGAAATCCCAGTAAGTCAAATACGTCATATTTAAGTTCATGTTCTGCTTGTTCAACAGTTTGATAAATTGCTATTAAACATATTTGGAGAGGAATTTATTCTCAATTTTTATCAATTTTGCCCTGGTGATTTTCCTTTGGCGCAGGCTAAAACCTCTTTGGGAGGTGCCAAAAATTCCTCTATGCAGAAAAAACCCTGGTCTCAGTTACAGTCTGACATTGATGAGAACGATAAAACCGCATCCAGTCTAACAAGAGCAACAAAATCGTTCCTGATCAGTATCTTATTGTCTTTGATGAGGTTTACAAACTAGGTTTTCTATGAATGGAACAATAGTGGCTATCAGCATTCCCAAGAGAGATGACATTTTCCCATTTGAAGCCTTTTAGTTATTCAGAACAATTCTCCAGCGAGTGTGAAGATAGACCGTTCCCCTTCTAACTATATTCAATCCAACTCGAGGGTTGACATCTATTAAAATAGGGTCATTGATGGTTATCCAAATGGGTAATGAAAATCTAATTGGGGTAAACACTCTAAGCATCAGTGCTATGTCCTAAAGCCTCTGTGAGCTGCTTTCACTTGGTGTAACCATGTATCTGTTCACTGCTACTTTTGATGCTTAACCATCCATTCAGCTGGAAAGGATGTCTCGAAGTTTGTGTCAAATCGTGCCCCAAAACCTCTACAATTGGAAGGAAAGTGTAAGCTGGATGATTGCTGCTACTATCTGTAACAGAGACAATTAGGGTTATTTTTTGGTAGCCTTGCAATAAGTCATCACAGCAAGAAAACCAAAAGACATCAGCCCTGAAAAATGTTACTCATACACCCTCAGACTATTTAGTGTGTATTAGTACAGATCCACCAGCATCTCCCACACAGAGGGAGACAGAAGAGACAACTTTATTCTGCCCACGCTCCACTGGTACACATTCACAGACAATGGCTTGCGTAGATGAAAGGAATAAAATGTGATTGTCACACAATCCATGAAGCATTCCTGGGGATGGGTGCATATTTCTCATATAACTCTGGCCTCATACCTGACATTCAACTGACTGTTACAGTTGAGGCAAACGATGTGTGAATGCTCAGAGACTGTCTCCTATTCATTATTTGAACAGTTTATCCGTCTCTATCTCCTTCGTCACAAGCGACATCCCAGAAACTACTGACCCGATTTTGACAAAACTTGGCTGAGTGATGTGTCTTCTTATTCTTATTCTTACGAACCAGCATTTCACAAAATTACAATGATTTGCCTAAGGGTCCCCGCAGCAAATAAGTGAAATCATATCTTCAGTCTTGTTTGACATACCATCATGCATTTTTGTAGAGATGCAAATCATCATGAAAACTGTCCCCATAATGACACAACCAATTGTTTTTTTCCAGATCTGAGAAACAAAGTGGATGTTGCCATTATTACTGAATGGCAGCTTTTTTATATATATATATATATAAACAAGGCAGCTCCACATTTTATGTTACACAGCTATCACAGATTCAAGTTATGATCATTTAGACTCTGCTTTTGGCACCAAAGGGAACGTTTGTAAAAAGTGCCATGCCGTCGTGCCATTACACCTGAGGTCCAAGTGAATTCATGACATAACAGTCATACAGTATAACTTATTAAAAACTGAGAATATAGCTCCCATGATCACTGATGACACCTTCTGCTACCTTCGATAGGTTTTTTTAGAAAAAGATTAATACACTACAATAAAGCAGTGTAGACAAAGCCATTATCTACGGTGTCTCAGAAAGTCGCCTGACCTGCAATTATGTCTTCTGTACGTTTTGTTCATCCTTTCTACCACCTAGTATAGCTGTCTCACGTCCCTTGCCGCCACTTTTCACCCCTCAGTGATTTTAATTGTCCTGATGACCTCAATCAAAAGACAATTACCAAAGGGAAGAGCAGCACAGGCAATTATTGTGTTCGCCACAAGAAAAGAGCACACCTGAATGGAGCTAGCACCTCTCACAGTGGTAAAATTACATGTGCAGCGAGTGATGGCTGTCGTGATGAAGAAGTAGGCAGGAAGTATGTGCCCAAAATGCTTATGTGTCCTTAGAGAAGACACTGACACTTCAAAGCCCAATGAGCAAGGTGCTACGGTTTGAAGTGGCACACATACATGAAGTTATGTGGAGGAATTCAGGGCAAGCTGAGATGAACTGAAAAATAGGTTAAGAAGGAATGCAAGAATAGAGACATTTTTTACTTTAATAGTACTCTCCTATTAGGTAACTGAAATTTTCTCAAGGATTTGCAAGTTCTCTGGAACTTGCAGAGCAGTCTGCCAGTTATTGATTGTGCAGGTTGTCATTGCAGTAAAAATGAGGCATATTCCATAAACCTATATCATCACGATATGCATCGTCTGACTTTGTTAAAATCCATCATTGTTTCAAGAATCAATGCAGGGATGCACCCTGAGGCTGGTGAATGACTGTCATTTCTGGACTGCGGGAGGAGTAAGCCACAAAAGTCTTTATCATCTCTGCAGCTGTTGAGGATGATGGGAAGGACAAACTGTGTATTCATAAAGAGATGGACAAATCCATGTCACAAAGAAATTAAACACTTAGGATATTTTTGGAACGGCTGGATAATACATTTGAGACTGTGAATAGTTGAACATACAAAACGGAATATAATGATATCACATCACAATGCATCATGGCACACTGTTGTCCCAAATCAAACAGGTGATTGTTTGCAACAACAACAGAATAATGTAATAATAAAAATCTGCATCCCTGGTGAGTAAGCAGCACATTCTAAAATGTCACTTTTAAATGTCACTTGTCTTGTCATGATGCCAGTATATTCACACAGTCATCTCGCCATCTAGTCATTTGAGATCACTTAAATTATATGTTGACACGCATAAATAAGTCTTTAAAAAAGTGATTTATTCAATGATGCACCCTATCAGCACTTCCTCACTCCCCACTGTCTTCCAAACAATGTGCTGCATTATTTTCTTGAAATAACTAGGATGTAAAGTCCTCTTAACGTTGGACTCACTGCAGAGGCCGTCTAGGGAATTACACTGACTTGAGGTAGAGATGGTTGCCAAGGGAGCACACACCATCATGAAACCTGTTAAAGGTTGAAAAGCAGCATAAAAATGATGTATCTAGCTATTTCACCATGGCTCATAAATCCAAGTGTTGTCTTCAAAATCTAAGGAAAGGTACACAGGTGAACATGTCTTTCTTTTTTCTTTATAAACTGTGTACATATATATATATACACACACACACACGTCACTGTTACAATTACAAAGCTAATTTCAAAATACAAGATAAAGCTCAGACAGTTTTGAATTCAACACAGTCAGTTTAACATTTGTCAACTGACATCTTTCCAGCAACATTTTTTATGCTATAAAAATGATAATGCTCTTGATGAATAAATGTGATATTTAAATAAGCAAGTAAATGGATCTAGTCTTTATCTTTACTAATGTGCATTCACAGAAAAAAATCCTGAAACTGATCAATAACCCTTAGATAGAAAGTTTGTTTGAAACTGACTGTGGCTGAGTCATGCTGGTACACCCAACCCACTCCATTTTGTTGTGGCAGGGCAATACTGGGCATTTTCCTCAGTTATCTCCTCTTTTAAAGCAAGGACCAGATAACAACATTCCCAGCAAATATCAGGGTGTGCTCTGTTATTGTAGAGATTTTTCATTAAAAGAAGCTGAAATCTTTGCTGCAGTTTAAAATTCAATAAACTGATTAGACTCACATAAAACACCTGAAGAAAAACGTATTTTGGGCTTGACAACAGTAAACTGTGGCTACAAACCAGTTTACTCTCCAGCAACGTCTGTGCCATAGTATTTTGTTGTAAAATTTACAATTCTTTCACTAAGCAACAATCTTTAGTAGTAGTTGACACTGCCTGCAGAGAGCACGCCAGGCATTAAAAAATATTTTCATTTTGTCCTTTGGCCAACTTACACAATTAAAGTTAATTAGCTACACTTGATAAAAATACGCTGGATAAGTAGTGGGTTGGTATTTCAATGGATGCAGATATTACATGATATTAAACAAACTGAAAATGTGTGAACCTTGTAAATAATTAACCACAGTAGTGCTTAAAAACTGTATAAGGTCCACAGTCTACCACACAAGGAGCCCAGTGAGAGTGGCGCCAGAGGAAAGGCCATGTTTTAACCAAACCCATCTCCCCCAAAGAGCTAGACAGAGGCAGAAGGTGGACATGAAAAGATAACTGCAACTGTAAACCTGGACAGAAATACCTGTAGTAGTAGTACTGCTCAAAAAGAAAGTAAATACAGACGTCTAACTGATCCTTCATTTACTGTGATAACCAATCAATCTTTAAACCATTAAGTATTCAACAAAGCTGTCGAGGAAGGTGAACAAAAAGGTGAAAAAGGTGTCACAGATGTTAAACTGGTGAAAGGATTACATGTTGCGAGCATGAGTACATCTCAAATGGCCTGATTTGATTTGAGATGTCCTTTTGTGGATGGCAGATCATTTTTTCTAGATTCCCATCTGTGACACTGTAAAAGCAGATTGCAGAGGGGAAACTGCACTGGATCAGCATCAGTGCTGTGAGTGACACGTGTTCACCTCCAGCAACAGCCTCATCACCCACACCTGAGCTTAATCAAGGAGCCAACTTTAGTCCGGTTCATTGCATCAGAGGAGCAGCTGGTGATTTGATGGGATGTGTTTTACTTTGTTTGTTCACATTTTAGTAATTTCAGTAATTCTCAATTATGTATAAATATAACTTATTTGTGCTTCTAAAATATGTTTCATAATATTTATTAAGTTTCATTGATCAACAACATTCTGTTATTTACTTAATTTGATTAATTTTGATTGTTTACCATCCGTTTCTGAGATCAGACTGGGATTTAATTTTCGTTACCAGTATTATATTAACCTTATCAATTACTGTGTTCAAATGAACTCTTATATTCATCTATAAATCAGAATAAAAACTCAGTCGGAAATGTGTAAACAATTAGATCAGAACTTTCATTTGTTTTAATAGGGTCAGGTTAAACCTGTCTTAGTCTAACTGAAAGATTTGAAACCTTTGAAGTGTAACCGATCTGTAAGCCTTAATGCTCAATTTGGATTTATCGTTCAGATCTGTTTTGTTTTTTTTGTTTTGTTTTGTTGTTTGGCCGTTCACATGATTTATTAGATGTGGCCAATATTCCAGTGAACTGGTCACGGTCTTGAACTGACCCACATGTGCAAAAGAACAGCAACAAAAACATCACACACAGCACGCTGGCGTACACATGAAGGCCACTGAAGTCAGCATTTACGGTTTCATTTATAAGTTGATGTGCGGTGGAAGCCGGCTAATTCACGGGCAGATGATAACGAGGATGTGGAGAAACAGAGACAGATTTTTAATATGGGCTTTTGTGGCGCAATGGCTGCTACATATGTACGGAGGTGTGTGTGAATGTGGAGTCGGAGCCAGGAGTGGGATCGTGACGTGAATAGATTCACAGAAAGAGATTTCATCCAAAATTTCAGGATGTCAAGGCAAGAGGCTACTTGTAACTGTCTGTCAGTCAAAAAACAGATCTCTCTGAAGTCGCATATGAGCATATGATCCGATTTGGGACACTTTTGCCTGCATCTGAAAGTAGCCCACACTGTTTTCCAAAAAATCTATACTCTCTCTTGCTGTGCATGCTCACTCACTTGAGTTAAGTCTAAGATGTTCCCCTGGGAGGATGCAGCACTCGCTTTTCTATTGTTTGTCATTTACGAGCCCTGTCTCCTACTTCTCAGAGTGGTGCATCTTTCCTGAGGGATCTTTGAACATGTGATATTTACTTGTTTCAGAAAGACAGACAGAAAGCTTGTCTTCTGTTTATCTGCTTGATTTAATTCTAACAGTAGTATTTTCTGATAAAACACAGTTGTAAGCTGAAAACATCTGAAACAGATTCAGGTTTGCTTAGTGGACATAAGCTACGTTAACACTGCAGGTGTCAGTGCTCAAATCGTATGTTTGGCTGTTCATAGGAGTGAAGGGATGTTGACGGGAATGGCTTCACAAAAACAGATTTCATCCAAATATTCAGGATGTCAAGGCAAGGGCTACTTGTTACTACATCTGCCAGCCCAAGACTCTCGTGGCAATGCACTCAGTTCAGCCGTAAAGTGACGTAAAAGTCTCATGAATTCCGACTTGACTGTTCAGACGGAGGTCGCATTGCAAAGAAAAAAACAGATCTGTATCTGATTTAGGAACACATGTATAAGTGGCCGAAATCAGAATTGAAAAGATCAGACTTCATGTGATTTGTGCTGTTCACACTGTTAGGAAAAAACTGAGTTGTGCCATCCTTTCTTTGACTTACTATGAAGCATGTAAACAAAACCATTCTATGTAGGGCATGTAAATATTTTTTTGTGGATATTGTTGATGTGATTGTTCACATTCAGAGTGTCTCTCTTGGGCAGTGAAATAAATATGAGCAAAAGGCTCTAAAGACCAAATTCAACACATGTAGCAAAACAAACAGTACAGACACCTGTCCTCACTGAAGTTCCCCAAGAAATACAGCTTGTTAGTCATTTGTCAGCCAGTAATGTTTTTGATCCTGTTACTAAATTACAGAAGTAGCAGAAAACAACTGTAAGAAAGCAGATGTGTGAACAAACTAGTGAGTGAAGGCTGTTGGAGCTAATGGCTGACCCACTGTGATGTTACTATGCTGTTAATAGGAACTACAACATTAACATTCCTGCACCTGCTTCACAGTAAAAGCCAGACTCATTCCTAGCTCCACGTGAATGCATGGCTATGCTTTTTGTTGTTCTCAACATCAGGTGCTGCATCTCGTTCGGGGGTAGGTACTTTTTGGAGAAAATCTTCAGCTGTAAAAGAAGTAATGAACTTACACGGCAACTCCTGCTAATGTTTAACACGTGCCATGTTGGCCAAGAATTCCCACCTATACCATCCATCTAGATGACAAAAAGGTAATGGGGCAGCTGGCCCTTCTCATAATACCAAAAATCAGCAACTAAGAAACTGCTCAAAACATCAGAGACTACAAGAAGCCCAGAATACTTAAATAAGCCAACTCAGCTCTTTATGTTATGTTATGTGCAGACAATCAAAGGGCAGCACACACAGCAGAAGGCTCAAAAAGAATAAACCTCTCTTGAACAAAACCATGTCAGATTCAATTTCAAGTTAAATTATTGACGTATTCATTCATAAAACGCATGTCAGTTGGTAATAGTGTGTGTTGGCAAAAACACAATTCAAAAATAAAACTGGACAATGATCGGCCAGAACATCAGGCCCAGCAGCACCGAAGGCTGACTATCGGCTTGGTGTGTCAGGGTCCTAATCCTTCAAAAAGCTGACTGAACTTTCTATTAAGGTTTTTTTTTTTTTTTATTCTAAGTCTCCTATCAGATGAGGGGGGGCAGACAGGTCAAGCAATGTGGTGAAGCTACTGGATCTAAAATGGCTTGTGGGGCTGCATCTGTCCATGAGTTACATTTTGCATTCGCTTGATTGTTGCAGTTAAAATCCTTTGTCTCACCACAAATGAAGCACATTTACAGTATGACACCTAGGGCCCTGATCAGACAGAGTGCTTTTCAGAAGCCTTTTTGTAGTTGTTTTCAATGAGAGTGAAGCTTTCCGCTCGCGTTTTTCTGTTCTGTGCACTTTGCGTTATTGCAGGAGCGTCCTGAACGCCTCGAGTTGAAAAAACCTCAACTCAGAGCAGAGAGTCATTTGCGTTTGTGTCCAGCAGACAGAGCAAGTGCCCTCCGCCTGTCAATGTTTTATGCAGATATTTATTCACTAGGTAAGTTAGCTAGCTATCTTAATAACTAAACTACTTCTTTTTAAACTAGGCTTCATCAAAAAAGATGCATTGCAACCTTCAAAACGCACTGTGATCGAGGCCCAAGCCTGCCAAAAGGTACAATTCTTAAAAGCATCTCGTTATTTTAAGGTCTTAGCCAATTGTGTTCCTTGAAGAATACATATGAATTAACCAATACATTTTGACTTTACAACAAGTTTGCCTTGCTATAGGCAGTGTCTGGCACACACTAAATAACCCATCATCCCCAAAATATCCCTCTGTAATATTACTCTGTAATATCCCTCTGTGTTGACTAAGCTTCCTTTAAAAGTTGCATTAAAAAAGAGGCTGTGTTTGGAGCCCTGTGAAGACAAATATAAATTTTGTGAAGCATCATATAGATCACATTTACATACAAAATGTTCAAGCATCTACTTTACATCTGTGCACACATCGAACACAGTTTTGCAGAGTACAAGGTCGGCTATCCTAAGCTGTTGCACACACACACACACACACATACACACACACACATACTAGTTTTGAGCACCTCAAGTTTATCACTCAAATTTGGCCCCATTCACAGGAAGCGGCAGAGCCCAGGTTCTGTGTGTCACACAATTGTGCTTTAAATGAGCTCGCTGAAAATTGAGATTTAATGAGTATGTGATCTGGCACTGGAGGGGGCTGTCTCAAGGCTCATTGTTGGATCTCTGCAGCTCAGGTCAGCACAGTTAACACACCCACTTGTGCATGAATGTTACACTGTTAACAACAGAAATGATTGGCTACTTAAAATGAATTAATCTGAATCCAGACAACTGAGGTAAGTACCAATGATGTTTTATTCTGTAAAGTGGTTTACATAATGGCACTGATGGTGTAGCACTAACTGTATATATCAGGATGGACATACAAAACAAAGGAAACTAAATTATGTTACAAAGAACAATGTAATGGAAGATTAACTAGTACAGATGCAATACTCAAGGGTAATGCCTCAGACAACACACTTTTAGAAAAATCACAGCTATCAGTGCCTTTGTGCCTGAGGTTGCTTTTATGGCAACAACAAACTTGAATAACAAATGAAATCAAAACTTATCACACAGCAACATAGTCAGCTACCTGCTTGAGCCACATACATTTCAAACTCTATCTTACTGAAATTACAGGTTGCTCTCCAAAGTTTTTCTCTCCTGGATGTTACAGAATCTTACAAATATATCTGAATATGACATGTTTACCGCTGTATTATTAGTGTCTACTAATGTTATATACTCCCACTTACCTGCCTTTTCCCCCAAAATCCATTAAACTTTGAAATATCAGAGATTCAAATTGAGATATCCTTTGATGACAAAAAGACAGAGTGAAAGCACAGATGGTCTTTTGAAAGTACTTTTTTTTTAATTCTTGCTTTGATGGTAGACTCTCTGTGAATTAGCCAAGATGCTTTTAATCCTGATTTAAAATTCATGTTTTGATATATGTTTCTATCCGACTGAATGCAGACAATTAAGGTAAGAAGCACAGACGAGTGGCAGGTTGGAAAGAGGAAACCAACTGTTATGTTTGTGGTGAAGTAAAGGTCGCATCAAATATAACCGTAATGTGACCTGATTTCCCCTGCTCAAATCAAGGGGCACAAGTTGCTATGGTAACTATAGTATGGCCCATAGAATTAAAGCTGGGAGTAAAGGTGCTTTTGGAAAAACCCTGCAATCTCCCTTCATCCTCTGTAAAATTGCTTTCCTAGAAATGTGATAGTGTTGTGACAGAGATGGGCATTGTTAACGTAATGTGGACACTTTTTAAGAGTCACAGCTGAAAAGTAGAGCACAACAGCCACTGAAATGTAGCTATGAGTTTCTATGTCACATGCTCATTCCCAGTGCAATTCACTACAGTCCCATGGCACAATTCTGGCAATGATATATAGATCTAATTAATCCTCAATTTATTTGAATGTAATCTCCTTTCAGGCTCCCTAGGAGATCAAGTGCCTTCATCTCTTCTATGGAGAATATATTGATGCCTCTTGCTGGTTAACATTAGCGACTGAATTGGGGATTTCCATTTTAGTTAATATCTTTAATTCCTGATCATTAATCGTAATGAACAAATTATAGATAATTGTTAAGGTAACTTTGATTATGATGCACCAATATTGAAAGTACAAATCTTTATCCTAAGATTCAAAGATGGGTTGGACCAAGACATCGGACTAATAACATTAGATGAGGAGGCACCGTGATCAGCTTGGCTTAAAGAATGTCTCTCTTCTTCTGGTTGTTTTGAAAACACAAAAACTCATGAGGATTCGGTTCAGTGTGACTGTAAATCACCGATTAAAACTGTACCGTATGTAGCCAAAGGACATAGTTTGTGTGTGTGAATTAATAAATGAAAGATATTTTACCACAGTTAAGAAACTAAAATAAAACCCACTGTTTTAACCATTCCAATCCTAATTATCATAAATGTCAATGTTGAATAACAATCATCCATTCATTGTGCATATTTGTAACCTGAAACATGACAGCAGTGACACCAACAATGTTGCTCCTACTTTTTATGCAAATGAGATGTTACATGTAACATAGATGTGAACGAGGAAGGAAATGCACATTTGTTAGTAACACTGTTTTGGTGAGTAACACTGAATGTAAACATAACATTGTTTACAAGAAAACTCTACAGGGCCCCTTTAACTGTAATGCAACTCTAAAGACTTGACTGTCCAAGCTTTTTCAAACCCCATTTTATTTATATATCAAACTAAAATAAACTGGCTAACTGGATGTTAAGTAAAACTCAGTCAAATATCTAAACCACAAAAAATGGTCTCTGTTATTTTAACTGTATTTTGGACATTTAATTTACATATCTGCTAACAATATTCTTCTGTCATCCCTCCCTGTCAAACATCCCATTATATTAACTATTACATTTATTGATCACTGCAAAATGAGACAATTCAGTAGCCTCTTACCCGTTGCTCACAGGTTGCTTATCTTATCATTTTATTAAGAGCTAATCATTTTGAGAGGCATTGCAAAGAAAAGTTGAACTTTGACTTGTGAATTAAAATGTCAACCATGTGAATAAATTACTACTCATATTGAAATAATGGCAGAGCTATCATGAAATGCAGAAAAAAAAAATGTAAATAGAGAAACATCAACACACATTTGTAATACTATAATATTAGTCTTTTTTTAGGGGGAGAACACGGCAGCCATGATGCTGCCCACAGCGAGCTGACAGCTGATATCACGAAATTGTGTAAAACCAAACATCAGCACTCACAGCTCAGTAGTAGCTTTGACTAAGAGGTTCATAGAGCAGCTTTCGTTCCTTTATTTCCTGCACAATGCATCAGTGCTTCTGTCTTATCCCAATGCCTAATGAAGCTTCACATCATCCTAATATCTGGAGGACTTTTGTTAAAGAATGCATTCTGTATACTAATGTATTCCTGTAGAATTTGATGCATTTTTCTGCTTGATATTGCAGGTTCCCATTCAAGTTGATCATTCACTTTGTGTATTGTTAATGTATCAGATGAAGACTTTGATCAGAAAGTCACTGGTAGAAAATATGAAATCACCCAAAATCTATCATTATCCATTTATATGGGTACTGTCATAGCATTACAGTATGTATAATATTGAGGAAATTATTCAACACCTACTTCACTTGGGTAGAATGAATCCAGTGTTTGTCACAAGACAGTGAACAGGGAGGTACTGCAAAAGCACAGCTAAGCATAGCAGCCCTGTTACTGTAGTTGTATTCTGACAGATACCTCCATACACATTTCATCTCTTGGGAGAAAGGAGGCATGAGAGTGGAACGTAGCAACTCATCATGAGCCTGCAGGATGCATGGCTTAGTACTGTAAGAGAGGTGACCCTAAAACACTCCTCCTCCTCTTGTAATGTACAGCATTGCTGCCTTCTTTTCAAAAATGCCCACTGGGTTGCAAGAGACAGCACTGTGCATTCTCCTCATGTGTACGTGGACAATAAGATGGTCTTAAAAAAAAAAAAAACGTTGAGAAGTATTGAACAGCATTTTGACCTCAGGAGTTACTTGTATGGATTCAGAATGTGTTTTCGTTCTAAAAGACCTGTTGTTACACCCTAACTGGCATTTATGGTTTATAAATAAAAAATCTTTGAAAAGCATCTAAACAGTCTGTCACATGAGCCGAACACAATCTTACTCAGAACATGTAACACAAAGAAATCTGTGTTCTGGCAGGTGAAAATGAAAATCCCAATAAAAAAGTATGACTGGTGCAACAACATAGGATTTAAGATCCAATTAATTATTGAAAATATAATCTGCAAGGATGTTGCATGTTATTGTTTAAGGACAAATGCGTTTACAAGAAACTGAGAAGCAATTTCACATTAATGAGCTAGCAAACAGGATTGTAACAGGTTACCAACAAGGCCTGAAGACATGTTCACCAGGGTTAAAGATCAAAATGCAAAAATGCAATTTCACATTATTATGTATGATAAAAAATGTTACAAGAAAATTAATTGATCTCTTGCGTCGCCTTTTGATTTCTGTCACACTGTTGACGGTTGATGCTTGCCCAGAGTTACTGTCTATGTCTTTGGAGGTTTGACTTAATAAGATACCACAGAAATGGAGAAAGACTTGTAAAGAAATGTTTGGGCTCCAATGAATTTTAAGCAGGGTAAAGAAAAAAACACCCCAACTAATTCTTTAGGGGATCAATGCCCTGTCTGAGGTAATGAGAAACAGAAATAAATTTGGAGTACAAAAGAGACTGCAAATGAATGCTCTCTTGTGCTATTGCAATGAAAAAACAAACTGACTAGTCATAGATTAGGGGACAAGAACATACTGCCACCATAAGTTTTGACTAAAGATTATGCACAATCCTTGCATGCCATCCCCTTTTTACCCATCCCACCCCTTTTTATCCCATTTACTGTCTGCCACACATACAGTTGTTTACTAACACACAAATAATCAAATCAAATCATATTTTTTGCCTTTCTTGAACCTGAAGGTCAAAAGTATGTCAGTAATTTCAGTTTATCTTTTATATTGTACTATCAGCATGATGCAGATATAGCCTTAGACCCTGTACTTGGCTGTATTTGACTCCCCTGAAACCGCATAGCCCATTTTTATACCTTCATTTCACTAATCTGTCTAGAGCATGAGATTGTTAGACGTTTGGAAGATAAAAAATCAAAGAGTGTTGTGCTTCATCATGGCCCTGGAAGATAAGGCCCTTTACTGTCACATAAAATCAGGAGCTGCCTACTGAAAAACACTCCATCCTCGGGCTATTCCCCACCATCACCATCATCACTACTCTCTCCATACCATCTCCACAAATACTTGATGTTCACTACACTGACAAACAATTTCCAAAGACAAATCAAACTTACTACCACCTACTTCAACACATGAGTAATGTGACTAAAGTAGAAATCCTTTGTGTTCCGGGTGCTACTACACAAATGATAATATTACAGGTTTGCTTTGTTGCCACAATAACTGCAAAATCGTAATATTTTAACAAATAAGAACCACATATTTTCAATCAGGGGTGTGTTTTTGCTTCTTCTTGTTTCAAATACCACTCAAAAACACACAGTCTTCTATACATGCAATTAATAACCTTTCACATTTTCACCGCCACCCATTTAAACGATGGCGCAGAAAAAAGCCTGCGGGTCTCTGCAGGTGACTAGCTCAGAGTTAACACGATGAGGACAGCACAAAGACAAACAGATAAAGGGACTGCATAATTAACCAACCGGAGGCTGTGGGACATTAACTAACCAAAACAAGTTATTTCAGCCATTTAGATCAGCCGCTAATTATCAAAGGAATTGTAGGCTGCAAAAATCAAGAGAGAAAGGCCACACATTGATGCTGTCATGTCACTCATGTTAATTCCATTACTGCTTAACATATGTACACATTTGTCATAGTGCAAGGATTTATCGTACAATCTGCTGGCTGCATCAGAAAGGCCAGGTCGAAGCTCCAACAAGCATGCAAGATGAAGATACGAGGCTGTTTTCCATAAGAAGGACGCAACACTGTAATCAAATTAACAGTGCTTATTTTTTAGTTCCCACATGCTTTAGTGTGGCAGCATCAGTGTGCCTTAAGACTGTCTGTTTGACTCATTGGACATCAAATCCAAGTCATTCATAACAGTGACAAGTAGGGGGGGGGTGCTGAAAGTCAGTCTTTCTTACGCAGATGCTTCTAAGCAATTATATAAATTAAGTTGTCAGATGGGTCCTGAGGGACGTTTGTCTTCCAGGCTCTGCAAGACCAGTGGGCCGCCGCTACAAACAAAGTGCTGGATAGGAAGGCAGCCAAGGAAAAGGTTTGCCACTGTCAAGATTACCAACATTTCTTTAAAATAATTTCTTTAATCCAACAAATGCATGTCATCTTGAATCTTACCAGGGAAAGACGTGCAGGACAAACAGCCTTAGTCACTGTTGTGTTTTGGGAACAAAATGACACACTTGTATTCTCTGGACAATGAAAAAAACATGTTGTTTGCAGATTTCAGGATGCCCGGCACAACACACACTTCCCTTTGTCACCGTATAGGAAAAAACACACAGTGCTCCACACACTGACTCTATACTCTTCATAGAGCCTGTGCAGTGTGATACCGTATCACTGCATCAGAATATCTTTGCTCATCAGGGACATGTTGACTGCGAGTGTGATCTGCAGGACGTTTTTGTCCCTTTTCACTTTATTAGACTCCGATTTGTCTGTGAAACTAGGACTCCCTTGGGTGTCATTGTCTTGGCGAGACAGTTTCTATCTCTAGCCTCTCTCTTGTCACTGCTCGTGATTTTTGCATCCCAAGGGTTAGCCTTCACCAGAGTTGTCATTTTCAATTAGCTATACCCTAAATGCTTGTCTGTTGGCCCATGTCAATAACCATTTCATTTAAGAGGATGGGACAGCTGGAACTTCAAGACATATTCCATTTCCAACAAGGTTAGCCAATCTACTAATTTGCATTTTCATCTCACACCTGTCCCAAATCAGATTTACAAACATTTTAACGCCATGTACTGCAAGCAAATACCTGATTTACATCTGATACGGATAGGAGTAACCTCTAATTCGTGCCAAGTGAAACAGGCACAGCTGTTCATCCCCTCCATCTATTCCCCTGATATGCAGGTGAAGCTCCTTTTGATTGGAGCTGTGTCTGGTGACTTTGACTTCGCATCCCTTGGTGAGATGAACCATTTTCACATGATCTCGGGAAATTAAACTAAGCGGTGGAGTGGGCTGATATTACAATCATTTAAGCACATTAGGTCTCATGAAATATATATCTAGATTAACGTTATGGCAAATCATAGCCCATTTGAAACGACAAGCGTGCCTTCAAGTTAGGCTTCCATCATTAAGTCTTAATGGAGGCTGTATAACGCTAACAGGAAACCATGGCAGCATTAGACTATGATGTAGGTCACCTGATTTTAGCACTGATTTACATTTGTACAGGTACGATTCAAAGGTTAATTCATTAAAGTTAAATATTGTGCCTGCCTTTAAGGTGAAATTCTTTACTAGTTGGTGTCAGTAAGAAAAGAAAACATGAAAAAAGTCAAGAGAGCAGTTTGTATAAGAAAACAAAAAGCCAAATCATTTTGCTGAATCGGCTGGAATTTCTTTACATCGTAACAAAATGGAATATTGATTGCCTCCATGTTGCAAACGATAGGAGTACAACTACAGTCCAGTATATGTGACATAACAGTTGAAGATAGATGTGTTCAACTCACCATCCCTCAAAGAATGTGAATGAAATTGTGCTTGAAGCAAAAAAAAGACTGAGTAGGCTTATTTTCTCTGTGCCTACCCCACTCTAACACACACACACACACGCACACACACACACCGTAGTAAGTAACTCAAGCTGGGGGGTCAGGACCTGCCGCATGCACCACCAAGAAAATTTTGAACATCGTTCATAGAATAGAAAAAAACATATTTCTTCTGTAGAGACAATTATTATTACATTTCTTTCCCACATTGTTGCACTTTTTCTTGTGTAATTACAGCCTCTACATATAGTCCCATGCTGGTATCAGTAATGTTTCTATCAGCACTGTAAAGTACCACTGTATTTGAACATAATTTGTGTCAAATTGTGGCGTGACTGAAGCGTCCAAAAACTAGTTTCTGTATTTTTAGAAAGGGAAACTGGTCCAAAGGTTCATGGTTTAAATCTTAAGGAGTCTTGAATATTGTAGTGACATACTTAGTGGCTTCAAATTAGAAACTGGCCTTAAAATAGTATAATGTTGTTTCTTAGCGTGTCTGAATGGACCGGCATTAAAAAGGAAGAAAAGCCAAAGCAGCGGGGGGATTCGCTGACAGGAGACACACTTCAAAATGTTGTATTTTCCTTTTGGCAGACTCTATTCTATCTGCTAGCACTAATTGCTGTCATTGAAAAGAAAGCCACGCAAACTTCAAGAAGAATTTGGAAAAATTATTCCTAATTGAATAATGGCTTAATAATGCCCCTTGCAGCCCTGAAAGAAGCCAAATCAATAAGATCAAACACGAGTCTCTGTGGCCCCCAAGCCACCAGGAACAACCCAACTGTCACCAGCACAGTCAGATGATAGCATTATACCAAACACTCAACCGCAGCGAAGCCGCAAAATTAGAGTTTGGGAAATTTGCATATCTTTGATTAGATGATTCCTGTGGGTCTACTTGTGTGGTAAGTGGTGTGTTTGAAGCCTCCTGCTCTGCTAACATAAAGATGCACTCCCCGAAAAAACAGCAGAAACAAAGCAGGACCTGCCCGTGCCCTTTCACAGAGGGATTTCACGGGTCCCTTTGAGCTCCCATCAAAAGCAGCAAGACCTCAAAACCCACAATACATTTCAAAGCGTCTGTCTTCTCCAGGCTGCTGAGGCTCCAGTCAGGGAGGGACACCTCAGACCTTACACTGATGACTTAGACTCCCTCAAGGCTTAATAAATAGCAGAAATGTGTCATTGTGACACTTTGTGGTGCCCTGCTGCATCCTGACACTTGCTTCATTTTGACTCTTCACTCTTTGGGAAAAAAAAGCAGAAGTTACTGGAACAACATGGGGAGGAGCAGGAGGTTGGTAACTTCACCTGACATCCAGCTGAACCACAACATCCCAAACTCCTGAGCTCCTCTGAGCTGCTTTCTATTCTTTCTTTATTTATTTATCCAGATCATCATCACCAGCATTGTATCGCACAACTTGTCTCTCTTCAAACGACCACACAGCTGCAGCCGCGTCGAAACGCTCCAGTAAAATAGTTACACTCACGGGGAAATACCGGAAAAAGTCGTCCCCCACCTGGCGCTTCTCTCTCCCCGGTGACTCCGGTGCGGTGGCCGCCGCAGCGTCTCTCCTCTCCCGCACACACGGCGGAGCGGCAGCGCTATGAGGAATATCAGGTCCGGGTCCTCGTCTCTGGCGCTCTGTCAGGCTCGCCAGCGTAAACAGTACATCCTCAAGTAAAAAAAAAAAATATATATATATATATACACAGCAATGAATGGATATTGTTTATTTCGGCGTCCGGCTCTCTGTCCCCCCCCCCGGAGCTGTCCCTCCACTTGGCGGAGCTTTCCGCCGGGGCTGTGCGTCGTGGCGGACGGAGCTTGGGCTCGGTGTCTTCAGTCAGCCTCCACCGCTGCAGCCGGCTGAGGCTCCTCGCTCTCTGCAGCGCAGCATCCCGCCTCACACACACACACACACACACACACACACTCACACACACGCGAGGTGGCCCCTCACTTAGTTACAAGGAGTGGCATCGCATCAGTGTGTGTGTGTGTGTGTGTGTGGAGGGGGGGGGTAACCTGGTTAAAATGTGCCCGGCTGTTTATTTGCAGGTTGTCACTGAAGATGGAAAAAAGGGGAAAGTTGGAGTAGAGACAACAGATATCTGAGCTGTGGGGCATGAATGTGTTTCACTCATTTACAGTGCAGAGGAACCAATTACAGGTGGGAGACGTGCACAGCTAAAATTATTGAATTTATCACCTTGTATGCACAGATTTTTTCCTAGTTAATTTTAAATTATTATTTACTAAATTGTTTAGCTCATGTCAGCTTAGTTGCACCATGTTTAGTTTGGACCGACTCTAACCTGTTACACTAATATTAACTTGACTTGTTTAGCGACTAAACTAACTGGAACTAAAACTTTAAACATCTTGTTCCTGTACGTTTTCCCCAGTTGAGTTTATAAATGATACACAAGGAGTAAAACTGAGATTTACAAGTTTCGCTGATGTAACTTAGAGAATATCGCACTTCTACTCAGCGTGTGATAATGAGTTTTCAGTGCCCTCCAGTGGTCAGAGTGCGTAACTACACCGGTGACGATTTAGGACATTTTATTTTGAAATTGTTCATTGGAAAAATTTGCATTATTGTTTGTATCTTGCAGTTGTATTGGTGATTCTCAAGTATCGATAGCAAATATATAAACCTTGAATGCTTGAAAAAAATTGGCTACCAATATCTGTCTGAACTCATTTCAGGGCAGAGTCCATTTGGCTTTACGGTGTAGGGCTTTACATTTGTTTGATAACAAATAGTGTACATTATTAACGCTGATACTATTAACATTACTATGCTGACTAGACTAATATAAAAATATGTGGCAGTGGAGATGCTTGCGAGCAGTTTATGGCTACTACTAATGTCCACAATAGCACTGTACTTCCCTCATACATGCATGATACTTTCAGTAAAACAATCAATTGGTCACCATCAACTCTTTCAAAATAGATAGAGGTGTATTTATGCTCTGTGACCACCGGAGGGCACTGAACAAATACTTTTTGGTTTGTATTTTAGCTAAAGTTTTTGTTATAAAAGAAGTGGACGTAGTCTCCGTGGTTTGTGAACGACCTTTTTGAAGGCGGGAGTTTGGCGTTTTGGCCATTTTTGTTATAAAAGAAGTGGACGTAGTCTCCGTGGTTTGTGAACGACCTTTTTGAAGGCGGGAGTTTGGCGTTTTGGCCGTCGCCAAAACGCCAGAAGTGACGTAAGTCTGACGAAAAGGTAGCGCTGCCTCTATCCTGAGTGGTGGTCACCATGGTAACAACTTGTAAATCACACAGTAGCCCCGCCCTCAGGCATACACTGCTTTATCGTCTGTTTTCGTCTACCTGTGACAAACGAACATCCTGCTGTACTGAAGAAGACTTAAAACTAGCGATTGGGACAATAAACTGATTTTCTCATTGACTTTCATACAATCTGACTTTTTTTTGCAACCAGTGGAGTCGCCCCTGGTGGCCATTAAGGAGATTGCAGGTTTAAGTCACTTCCGCGTTGGAATCACTATTCAGACACCAAGGACGCTGCTTGATTTTAACCTACAGTGTTTATCTGGCGCTGATTCTAACCTTGCAGAGTTTAGGAGGATATATCTTTGAACTGATCTTTATTGGAGCTGTAATTGACAAACTAATCAGTAAGCCCTGAACAATTACGCTATTCACCCCCAAACTGACTTTCATTCAGGCTGACAGGTAGGGGTTTAATGCCTTGCCCTAGGATTTTTTGACAGGAGAAGTGTCTATTCATGGTCACAATTAGCGGCAAGCTTCACTAATCAATAGGCCACTTTACTACCTCATTGAGCTTCAAAGTCAGATTGAGACGATGGAAATTACTATTGTCTGAAGCATGAGATTATTTGTTCAGTTTTTTTTCTTTGTTTTTCCATTTATATCGAATGATTACCTCCGCCAAGGAGATGATGTTTTCGGTGCCGTTTGTTTGTCTGTTTATCAGCCCGATTTTCATGAAACTTCGTGGAAGGGTGTATCCTGGGCCATGGAGGAACCCATTAAATTTTGGAGTGACAGAGGACTGGACTATTGGCCTTGGCAACTGTGTCTGCGCTCTCTTCGAGTGCCCTGTTTGTTTTGAAGCAGTTCTCTCGGGGGTATGCTCTTATTCAATCCTATCTTCATTTAGAGACTAGTAACAGAAAAACAATGAGTAAAGTTAGAGAAATAAAAGGGTGAATATAAAAGTGAAGCACCAGATTCTGATAAATGTGAATATGTACATAAAATAATCTGTTGTTTGTGCTGTAAATTTACATAAAAAAGAGTATCATTAGGCTTAAAATGTGAGATGTTTTCTGTAAATGAAATTACATGTTCAGTCCTGTTGATTTGCCAACCCAAAGCCACACTAAACCTCCCAAATGTATAAGTTGAATTTGGTCTTCCACATTCAGAAGAAATTAAAAAGTGTATGTGTCATGCAGCAGCACCCTGCCCTCTTAACACATTAATGGTACTAGACTGGAGAGTATAGATTAGCTCCTTCTGTTTCACTATCAGTTACATAGCTCATATTGCCACCCTCTGCTGTGAGTGTTTGACTGACAATGTGGAGCTAACAGCCTATCTCTATCCCCCATCATTAATTAAACAGTACCCATGACTGAGTGCTCTTCCTATTGCACAATTGATCCATTCCATTGCTTGTAGCTCTTATCAGCTCTTAGATGGCATCTTTTTAAAAGCAGTGTTTCAAGGGTCCTTTTTACTGCTTTGCTTGTTGGCATTGCTATCATTTGGAGAGCTCTGCTTATATTATACACTGTGAGATATATATTTCAGGACAGGCATATTATTTCGTATGCCTGTTACCTTAAGCGTACTAGTTTAGGCCTCTGCCTGTCAGTGCTGAACAATGTTTAAGATTCAAAGGATGTGGAGAATTCAATTTGTCTTGTATTTTAAAACTGCATGGCAGTAAACTGTTCAGTGTTGTTGTTTCAACACAGTGGATATCGTACCATTGCCTCTACTGCAGTGACATTCATTCAGCAGAGAAGTTTCCTCCTTGCATGCCCAAAAGTGACAAAAAAGGTAATGAAGCAAAAATCACAAGTAGTCAAAACACTAATAATCAACCTCAATCATTAACACAGCATGTTCTGTCACAAACACTGTATGATTTGAATCTACAGTCATATTTTTGGGTTGGTGTATGTTAATGTGAAGCTCAACAGTCTGGAAAAAACAACAGTCTTAAGTGGATGCTTGATTCATCTTGGTGGTCTGTATACCTAGATGCAAATAAGATAAAAAAAAAAAAAAAAGTGTAATCAAACTGAAGATAAACCAGAAACATGCTCCTTAAAATCCAGATGTTACAAGCACCACTAATCACATGAGTGGTGCAGGCAACAGGAACAAGATGGGAGGCCTGTGCGCACTTCAAAGTCCACTGCAGCATCTACTTATGGATGCAAAACCGCCATATTGCCTGTGAGAACTTTGGTTTGATTTGGATAATACTGCAGGCTTTATACTGTCTTTGTATAAAATTTGTATAATTTCCTTAAGAAACATTATTATAGCTAAGAATGATGGTAAATTGGGAAGCTTCAACTTTCATCGTTATAGTTAGTGAGATCTACCCTTGATGCTCTATACTGTCGTCTGAGATGCAGAAAATGATAACATTGTTGGTGGGAAGAACACAGAAGTCACATATAATTAGAGAGATGGCAAGTAGTGGCATGAGTTGTATGGCAGGATGCAGGCCTTTCTGAGCTTTTGAGCCAAACTTTGTATGATATTGGCGGGTGAAATCTGTGAGCTGCTGGCAGAACGAAGGACATGATCAGAAACCAATTTCCTCCATGTCTCCAACACAACCCATTATTAAAATTTTATGTGGGCGCGTTAGAAAAAGACCAGACCTGTGAAGCTGGCTGAATGGTGGACTGGTATTGTGTATTTTCGAGCAGATCCCCAAACGGTACTGTATAAGGGTTTCTGGTTTATAATTAAGATGCAAGTAAATCCAAAATGACCGTGCTGACAGCAGCCAGTCCCATGAGTTAACTGTGTCTTATAAGAATCAACGGCATGGCTGGAACACCTGTCTGATCAGTCATATCACTTGGCAGAACCTGTTCTTTACATAATCTTCCTTCACTCAAGTCAGTCTCTTTTTCTGTCAGTGTGGGAATGAACACTTCTAACAACGCCAGTACCTGACATCTGCGGTTTGCAAGGTGGTGTGTGATGTTACAGCTGACTGAATCCTAATTTCCCAAGAAAAGGCTAAGGAGATGGCAATCCTCTGCATTTGAGCTAGCACAGCACTATCTACGAACAAAACGCCTTAATTTATCTTCATTACACACTCTGAGAGCTGTGTTGTGCAACACTGCTTTCCACCTCACTACTGCTCAGACTGCTGCAGCAACTTCTGACTCAAACATGGACAGTAGCGTCCATTTTTGGAAGAATATAATGAAATGTGTCTTTATATATGATATTTTTAGGTTTTCAAAAAGGCCAACTTAAGGAAGCATCCTTGTTTTTATATGTTTATACTGTATTTATGCGTGTGCATGTATATCTGCCCAAGTGCATGTGTGTGTTTTATTTTCTGAGTGTAAGTCTTGCATCTGTCTGGCTTTCACAGGCTCTGGTCATATAAACGTCAAGAAAGCAAAAAGGTATACTAGTACAGATGGTGAGTTACATTAACATGCTTAGCAAATTTAAGCAATTTATATTTATTGCTCAGCAGATGCTGACTAGATAGAGGTGGTAAATTACAATTTGGTTGGTAGACTGATTCTTTTCATTATTGGTAGCACCAACATCTGCTGGCTAGAGTGCTTATGCATGCAAGTGGCTGCATAAAGTCACAGTGAAGGATGACATTTTTAAAGTCTATTTAAAGCAAGTAAAAAAAAAAAAAATAGAACAACAGAAATCAGAGTTCAGTTTGGGTTAATCAAAGAGATCCAACCTGTCAGAGAGTGAAAACATACAGCAGTTACAATAACTTAAAAACTAATGGACCCTATATTTTCATCAGGAAACAATTAAGTAGTACCTAAAGCTTGAACACATTAACCCTTGTACAACCAATATGTCTTTAAAGTCAGTTGTGCTCAAATACCACAGAGCATGTATATATTAAGAATACATAGCAAATATGTTATCATATAACAGCATAATAGACCAATTCATAATACAGTATTATTCTTATTATACAGCATGAGGATGTTCAGATCTCAACGTTGAACAGAGACAGGGGTTACGATCTCCTGAAGTATAGACATTGATTGGCAATAACAGCTACACTGGCTCCATTTGCCCATCGGCTAAAAGCTCAAAATAAGATGGGAAGTGGACCTTCAGATTATTCTGTCACATAATCCAGTATTTATTTTCATGAAAGCGTAGCAACAACAATATTGTTGTTGTAACACTGTCAGCAGCATTATTAATTAAACTGTGGGTTTGATATTGTTGGTGGTTGGATCACTCTTGATATGAAGAAACTTTAGGACAGAGGCAGATAACTTACTCATCTCACGTGACCAATCAACTTATAAAAAACTACAAAAACAAGACTAAGGTAAATGTGAGGAAAACCAAAAGGGTTGATTCATGATTACAAATGAATGCTAATGTTGCTCTGTGTCTGCTGGAAGTGTAAATAGGCTCAAGTTATAAGGTCTTAGATTTAATATCAACCCAGTAATTCAACAGACTGATCATTACACTATATAATGTTCTTTCATGTTTTACATTTCTGATTAAGTAAAACATTTGGAGCATTAAAGACATATTTTATGTGTATAGATAGTAACATCTCTTGTAGTACAAATGCGTTTTAACCACAGAATCAAAGAATCCGACTCAAAGTTTCATGTTGATGTTGAAGTGCGAAGCTCACACTCTCTGTGCTGCATGCCTCTCTCTCCTCACTCAAGTGTTGTCGAACTCATCCAGCTGCCTCAGCGACCAGTAGATCCACCTGCAGAGAATGTGAGATTGTCTGCTGTCTCCCTGCAGAAATACAGAATGCATTTGTCAGTGCTTGTGCCAGCAGAACGCTTGTGTCTCAAATCGCCCCCATCAGAATCATCTAGTGCAGATAGTCACTCTGGTGCTGTCTATGCAGCTGAAATAACACACTCCGACTCCATTCAGCTGTGATTGGAAATAACAATCATAATTACCACAGCGTAATCATATCCCTCAGCAATGACTGTCACCAGAGAAATACCATTACTCTAATGTCATAACAAATCAGCTGGTTTCAAGAACAGGAGCCAGAAAAAGAAGAGGGTGTGGAGGTTTGACTCTATAATTGGAAAGGTTCAGTATCATGTATCATGTAATTTCATGCAATTCTATAAAAGCTGTGTTAGAATCCCTTTGGTTGGATCTGAAATTGAGTTTATATTGCGAAAAGATTTTATGTGCAATAATGTGAATTCAACCGTTGAGTCTATTTACTTATTAATTATATCTTATTTTTTTTACTGATGCTTCTTGCTAATGCGCTATCCCCTTTGCTGCGTTAACACTGCAAACTTCCCCGCTGTGGGATTAATAAAGGATTATCTTACTTTATTTTAAAGTAGGTTAGAAGACGTTTGTTTTGTTTCTTTGTCTCCATCTCAGAGGGTTCTTACGTTATTCATTCATTCTTCTAGCCATTCACAAACCTGACCATTCACTGATTCACGAAAAAAAAAAAACAACATATAGGAATGAAGTTGAGGAAAAAGAGTGTTAGTGGATGCTGCCATTCACCCTCTGTCTCTAACTCTGTGGGAGAATTCCTCATCTCTCTTGTGGCGCCCCATTTGTGCTGGAGTAATTCATTACCTGTTCACTCAGTAGTGACAACACCTCAATTCCATCTGGCTCTTCTGTCTCCTGGGGGCCCGCTAGCCCCAGAATAATAAGGACAGCCACCAGGAAACATATTTGCTCACCTATTACCTCAGTAACTATGTAATGATTGATTCCTTGTTGGATTATCCATGTGTCATAGCACAGCCAAGAGGCTCTTTAATGAGAGAAGCACCATTCACTCCACCTGTGACTCCATTCCAAATCACAAATGATAAAGCAAGCATATACCAAAGAATATGTGACAGCCATTGTGGAGGGCGTATGCAGTGTTTCACAGAGACAACTATATCAGTCAAGTTCTCTCAGCTTTGTTTCTGAGAGCTGAAGGCAATGCCTGTGCCTGTGCCAAGACAAAAGGAAAATTGTGTCCCTACAGACAAAAAAAAAACATATTCCACTTGGCCACCAGTGAAAACACTGACCAATTTCTCCCTGGGTGAAAAAAAGCCCACAAACAATACAATAATTGCTGCTTTGAGATCCCTTGTCCTTATCCAAAAAGAGACAGCTTTGCCTACTCCAAATGTATTCATTCAGTTTTGCTGGAGCTGCATGCGATGTTCCAGCAAATGACATGGATTCCTTCAAAAAAGGAAAATACTGAAGCCATAATGTTTCTATTATGTAAGATCAATAATTGTAGCACAGCAGCACAAACCCAAGGACACATTGATATTTAACAGGGTTGCAGTACTGTCATAACCCAATTGATGGGGCCACCTTAGGAGATGTGTTGCAACCACCCACTGCAGTCTGCACCCACCCAGGGTATCACTTCAGAGGCCAGCAGCTGTGCCTGACAGCTGGACACATGTTGTCATCCTTTCCCTGCAGGAAGCCCAGTAAAGGCTTTCTGATTCCTAGAGCTACGCTTTGAATCCATTCTTGATCAGAGTAATTTCTCTGTTCCAGAGCTGAAAAAAACATAAATTGCAAGATAGGACGCTTCCTATGGTGGCAATCACTTCACATTTAGGCATGTAACTGATGCTTTCATCTAGTGTGATTTCCAGGGGATGTAACAGCGGAATACGCTCCTGATCACCAATATGAAAATAAATATTTCAGATATGAAGGAGTGCAAGCATCAGGGAATCTCTCAGGGGCAAACATAGAGCCACATTTCTATCGATCTATCTGTTGTTATCATGGTTTATTTGTGGTCTACAAGGCATTATTAGCATTTGGATTTGACTCCCCCCCACCCATTCTGTTCACACATCGATGCCACACACACAACACATTTCTCAGTCTTTTGCTCTTTGGATCATGCGTCTGGGATCTGCTCCAGCTTGGCTAAAATTGATTAATAGTGGCTGTAATTCCACAGAATGCTGACTGCAGGCTCGGCAACTGTGTGTCTTGAAACATGCTCCTTCCAGTCTCATCATCAAGATGTGTGTTTTGGAGAAGTTAATGAATAAGTCATTAGGAGGTGACTATGATTGATGTGTTAGAAATAAACAAGCTACCATCGGCTGCTGCCCGAATCAGTGTGGAGGCCAGACAAACTGCAGGTGAACCAACTGCAGAATCAAGCAGACGGCACATTCATTCCACCATATGTGCATTGTCTTCCTCTTGACAGACTATTCATATGTGGTTTACTCTTTAAACACGCTTTACTTTTGTGCACCTCATGGGATCTCTCATTGGATGAGGCAGTGGAGCTCAGTGTCCCTTCACAGAGAGTTGATGTTTTCCTTTTCCAGAATCTCAAGTACTTGGACTTGAGCAGAAGTTATGATTAGTGCTCTGATGGAAAGAAAAGGTGTTTGCTCAGTCAGGTCTTACTACTATCAGAAATTAATCTATAAAAGGCAGCAGGTTTTCCTGCTGGTTCAGTCGGCATATAAGCAGGGTTTCCTTCTGTATCTTTATATTTGACTTCATGGAAAAGCCGCAGAAAAAGCACTTGACGATGGGAGGCGTCAAGCTTCCTGTTAAACATTTACTAATTAAATTGTTTCTGCTGGGTTTGCAGCTCTTTGGGTCAGGGTGGTAAAGCGAACATACATACTATATCACCTCCATCTCCTTAGTTTAGATTTGACTTGGGATCAGGCCCAGTTTTGCCTGTGGCTCACTGAACTGAACACTAAACCAAGTAAAAATGCACAGAGAAGAGAGGGAAGCTGAGCAGTAAGCGGACACAGATCTTGTGTTAGTATATTTGTGCATGTATGAAAACATGTTTTATATTCAGTGTCACTCTCCATGATTTGCTATAGCATCCGTCTATATATTCTAAAGACACTTTGGTGATTTGAAATACCCACTAGACTGTAGGGGATCTGAAAACCCTTCTAAAAACGTATCTTATAGCAAAGGAAACTCAACATTCTGCCCTCCCCAGGCTATAATACAGCAGTGAAAGGTAATAAGCTGCTCTAAAGACAAGAATTCATGCAGAGACAAGCTGTTGAAATAGCTCTAAGTTGCATTACCACCCGACCCTTCAGCAAAACAATTTCAAATGAATAACGGCTGTGTAAAACGTAAACTCATATAATTCTACCCATGCTTTTTAAAGTGCCTTATAAAAAGGATGCAGTAATCTTGTGGAGAAGAGCACCGCAGTCATTACAAATGATTATGTTAAGACTGGGTGATGTAAGCTAAACATAACGACTTTAAAGGCTGCTGGTTGAAATCCCCAAACAAATTTCTTGAACACAAACCACCACTGATGTGTCCTTTAAAATGGTTCCCATGAGCCCTGAATGCTAATCTCAGCACAGACTGTGGTTGTACTGGGCAGCTTCCAGATGTAGCTGTGTGTGGAGCTGTTTGAGTGTGAAATAAGTATTGCAGAAAAAGTGCCTGCGTGTTCAGAAAAGGCTTTCTGAATCAGTAAAGGTTTATTTAAAACTAAATTTAAAAAGATATAGATACGTTTACGACTGACAGGTTTTCAATGTTCAGTAAGTGGACACACAAACACATTTTTTGAACTATTTGGACTTCTGTATGAAGAAAAAATAGGTTCCCATCACATATTCTGCTTTGAATAAAAATGTGTTTCTGATCTGGATTTTCCACAAAGAAAGTTTGTTTTAAAAAAGTGACATCTACTCCTTCTCCATCACTGCAAAATCTATTAATATGCAAATATCGTAATATATTTTAATAGCTGGAAACAATATCTCCTATTTCACTCCATTCCCAGGGTACTGTATGTGTACTGAAAGTTTCAAGTTTGTTATGTTATGTTTAAGTTACATATTGGATTGTGATTGGCTTCTCAAAATCGTAAAATCGTAGCTATACAGAGAAATGTCTCCCCTTCATTAGATGAATGTCAAAACATACATCATTCTGCACCGTGAAAGTCATCCAAGTTAACTCACAATAAACAAAACACATTTATAAGTGGACTTTAAGCTTTACCTCATCGAAAGCAAACATATTTCACATCCTCGACACATCCCCACATCCCAGCGTTTGATGCGTCAATTCAGCATCGGAAATAAAGACCTGCTGCTGTTCCTACAGTTAAAATTAGCCATATTCACACTGAAAGTTAACACAACAGCTAGCAGTCTAACAGTATAAGTCAACATAAAATTACGTTTGTCAGTAATGGCAACATAAAAACCCCGACCCACTGGGTATCCTGGTGCCCCATAGAGAGTCTAAGACACATAATGTGCTACGTAATGAGTAAAATAATAAAAAATGAAGCAAAGCCCAGAGATTTTATTAATAGATGGAATAATATCAGCAGCTAGTGCTTATACTGTAGAATAGTACTTCTAAGCGCCTCTGCCTTAGAAAAGTCAGTGCTAATTTGAAGATTTTTGACCTGATCGCTGCTGATCAGGAAAGTATCATTATGTGAGCTTCCACATTACCACACACTCAACTCACTGTGGACTGTTTAATTACTGTACTTGTCTGAGGGGCAGAGTCATGGCTCACAGCCCAGTGGAGATCCAGGGTGACTTTCAGGCCTCTGCTGAGAGACGAGAGGAGACCCTTAGCCGCTGAGCTTTAAGCTGCATCAACATTAACATTTCACTGTATTGATAAATATAAAAACAATTAACTGCTAGAGATGCTGACATTGCTTGAGGGTTTTTTTTTTTTGTGTTTATGAGAGTGTCAAATCAGTTTTTCTCAGGCACAGCCACCCAGGCTAAATATATTAATTTAACTATTTATTTAACACATACATTAAAAGTGTAAACTGTGCCAAAGAGCTCCAAGTATGTGTAAAATACACAGCTTGCACTTTTAATTGTCAAAAATAAGGAAATCACATGTTCTGAATAATGAAGACTAATTAGCTAATTAAAGCAAAGCTCTAGATTCAGATCCAACAGACTTGAACATAACTAACCAAATCGCATCACGTCATGCACGTCACTCATATTTATTATTTTTATTTTACAGCAGCCTGTATGTGTACCTGATAACATTATAACAAGGGTGAAACAGGTCAGAACATTAGTGAAACAGTTAGTTTGGCCCTTTTACTTTTCACCATCTTGAAGCAGGTTGAGGTTGGTTGCAGTCAGAATACTTAAGGTAGTTAAAATGTTTGCAACTCCCTGACACTCCAGATAGCTGACTTGATTTGGGTTTGTGGTTTCCTCAGATTATCGAGCGTCTCCTGATCTTACCTTCCTACCCCTACATGTTATTGTTCAGCTTCCCTCTATTCTGCTCAACAAGCTACCTTTACTCTTCTCCTCCTGCCATGGAAACCTTCTTTATGGGGCTCAAAGGGAATTATTCACAGTCTCCTCAGGGCTCTGACAAGGTCGTGGGCTTTCTGTCTCCCCTCTGTCTTGGCTTCTGTTCTGAACCATAATTGATTAGGTTAAGCAGCAAGAGAGGGAAGGTCACGCCTGCAGCGGATGATCTGGAGCACTCAACAGCACGCGTGGCCACAGACACATGCTTTCCATCACCCGGAGACAACCGCGGCAGAGACAGGATGAACCACACCTTTGAAATGGATCTGCTCAAAACAAGATCCATTTAGTGGCAAGATGCTACTTGGACTTTACACGCTCATAACCATCGGATCATGTATCAGAGGCAAAGTGGGATCTGGTATTTTATCCCTCTGTAATGAAGATCTTGAAGAAGATTTTTTAAAATGCAAATGTATGCATCAGGATCCTGTCAAAGAAGAGCATGCGGTCACACATTAGTGCACAAAGGGAATTAAAGTAAATTCCAACAAGAATATTGTCGCTGGAAGGAGACGGAATAAAAAGGATGCTGTGCTCAATTTGTGCAGCCAGGGTGCCTCTGAGTCAGCTTGGATTGATTAGTCAGACTAGAATTGTTCTTGAAGAACATAAAACTCACCAAATCGGGAGGTGGGCACGATGGGGGTAAGTAAAATCTAGGGGAAGATCTGGGTGTTTTTATCCTTCCTTGGAATCAGTCAGCCAACACAGCAAATCCAAAAGCAGCAGCTCTGGGCCCAGGCTGATACTATTCAGACTGAAATCTAAAAAATAAAAATGCTCACAGTGAGCCAAGCAGGCACAAAATTGAAGAATTCAGTCTTCAAATACAATGAAATTTTCCCCCCTCGAAAAGATTTGCTTGACAAGTTTATTTCTGTTCTCTGATGATGTACGTGAGGAGATCCATGGAGATAGTGAGATTAGTTTCAACATGAGGTGACAGCACAAATAAAATAAAAATATATTTTTTTATGCTAACCATGGGGGTTGATCCTGAGGAGAAATTGCATTTCCTATCCATCCCTATGGCTTGTTATATACACACACACACATACATATACATATACATATATATATATATAGCAGATGAGAACAACTCCACCTTGTTGTAAAGGTAAATAAAGGATGAGAGGGGTTTCAGCCCACTGGTTGCTTGACATTCCTCTGTTGTCTCTCTGCATAGTCAAGAGGAGTAAAGACACGGTATTTTCTGAGGTACAACTGCTGTTATACATATGCCACGTCTGACAAACAGTTTTTCCAACACATTGTTATATTCTGTATGGCAAGTCTGCCGCAGCTGCAAATTGCAAATTGAAAGTAGACAGAAGAGTGATTGATTCAGACACATTTTGATTTTCCTACAAAACAAACAATTTAAAGGATCAGTTCACGCATATTGCCAAAAAAAAAAACAAAACAACACATTTTCCCACTTACTCCTAGCAATATGTAGCCATGCAGATATTTCTGGCTTATTTTCCCAAGTTTTGAAAAACCTGTCTTCAGAGACTTCAGCCTCCACCTTAGTACAATGAGGTAAAATGAGTAAAATGTTGTCCCCAGAGTACAATTATTAGGTGACTGGGTATACAGAATGATACAGAAGGGATGTGATAGTCCACTGAATTGCAGGCGTTTAGCACTTTGCTATCATTTAAATTATTAATTTCCCATTCATCTGAATGCAGCTGCTGTTTTAATTTACTCCAACTGACCAGGGATCATTGTGACTCAGAGTCAAGATATATGAAATACAGTATGAACAGCTGCATGCGAATGAGCAGCAGGGCTCTGTTATCCCTATGCAGAGTGCAGCTTGGAGAGAGGCAGGCCAGAGCAATGATGAGTCCATCCCTTGCGAATAAATTGGGGTTGACTTTGTGAGGGCCTTGAAGGAAGGGAAAGGGAATGGAATGAGAATGTGCTGTTGCTATGCTGCAGGATAATATTCATGGGAGATGAGAGGCAATGGTAATGTTAGGTAAGGGAGGCGGAGAAGCTTCATGAAACCTTTGTAAGGGTGAAGGGCAGATGACCCCAGCTACTGGCATCGCCAGGCAAGAAGAGGAAAATCTTACTCAAACGACAACGTCAAACTGACACAACACTCCCATTTTCATCAGTGACCTGAGAGAGAAAACTAAAAATGTCATCATGTTGTCTTTTCTAGATGCAAAACAGAAGGTTGACAGTGAAAATAAGTAAAAGAAGAGCATGTTACCAAGTGTAGCACATTCCTGGAAAAATTTCTTCTTTTTTCCCCTTGACAGCTTATCACTAAAGGCTGTGCCATCTTTTTTTCTTATTAAAGGGCAAAGCCTGATTTGAATATTCATAAACAGCTCGTTCTGTAGACCTCTGTGTTTGAATGCATTAATAAACCACAAAATGTTTTTTTTATTTTTAAATGAATGCAGCAGTAAAAATGCAATAAAAGTGTATGACTTTCTGAAGGAGGTCATTAAAATTTGAGGGAATAATAAATCCTTTCAGAGAAATAGCATTTTGAATGCAGCGATGAAGTTGAGCAATTAAATTATTTAGACCTCCCACAGCGAGAAATGGTGCTAATTAGCATCAGACTACTTCAGCATGATGAGATGAGCCAGTATCACACAGGTGCAATTGTCACTATGTTTTGTTGAATAATGAAGGAGTTGACACTTGTTTCTGGCGCTCGTTACTTCTTGTACCAAGATCTGTGCAGGGAAGTCAGACCTGCTCTATGAAAGGCCACATGTAAATAAATATCAGTCGTATGTGTAATCTTCTAGGAGCTACGTTTTCAGGTGGAATAACAAGATTCTTTTTGAAACCAATCATTTAATTACGCCTATCAAAGACAAACATTAAGTAAAACAAATTAGCTGACAAATAGAGCATTCTGTTAATGAATTGTAAATTAAAAGACTGTTTGATGAGCTATGACAGGAGCTATTCGTCTGCACATATCTGGCTCTGCCATATTTCAGAACCTCGCATGTTGTGAGTAATCCTGTCATGGTGTGTCTGTGGGTGTAGGAGTGTGACAAGCTCCCACTAAAACGGGGAGGAAGGGCGTTGGTGGTGGTTGATGGGGGTCTGAGCGGAGCATACAGCTTGTTACCCAGACATGAGGATGAGTGGCCGGCTGCTGGAAAGGAAGAAAAGCTCCCTACCGGGGAGCGATGGCTGCATGCACAGGGACAGCATGATGAATTAGGGAGGAAAGCGGCAGGAGGCCATAAATCAATATCTCCTCTTTCCTCCTCTCTCTTAAGGTGGATCCTCCCATACACATCTTCTTGTCCTGTCTTATTTTAAAGATGATCGAGGAACACCCTGAACTAACACAGTGATATCCCTGAACCTAAACTCTGGGCAGCTGTTGGCCATTCCACTCTGTAAATAGCTCTTCCTGTAGAATACCATAGCTTTTTAGCCAAAGCAAACTAAACAAATGAAGTCACCCTCAGGGGGGTCTTATAGGACTGAGTGCTCTACCACTAAATGCATTGGTCCGACTACATGAATGATTCATCAAATGGTTTGTAGCTCAATTTAGAGCTGTTGTGTTGTCTGAGCCAAGACTGGCAAACATTGGTCCCATCCCCATTCAGTGTTCTGCTTCATAACAGCATATTGCTGAAAATACACTGAATGTAACATCTTTAGTGACAGCCATTATTCTTACAACAATATTCATGTTCATCTGGAGGGACTACTTCAGAATGAAAAGTACTGTCTTTGTATTTTTTGTTTTGGAGGTTCACCTCTATCCTACATCTGTATCCTCCACCTGAGTACAATGGAGGTAAATGGAATTTGTTTGTCGTGTTCATGTAATTGATGAAAGACGAAATCCAAAGTCCTCGTTTCTTGCAAAAATATATGGAAACGTTTACCGACTTTATGTGAGTCAGTCTGAGTTAGTTAAATCATATTCACATATATTCCAAAGTTACAGACTCTTCAGTACAAATTTCCCTATCCTTTCATTTTCTTAAAAAGGTAAACAAAGGCAACTGGCATGGGGGGAAATGAAGAAATGTTTTGTAAAATATTAAATACTGATTTTTTTTCCCCAAAAATATTGCAGAAAAACAGACTAACTTTTTCCATTTTGACCCACCTGGGCATCTAAAAGTAACATTTTTAGTGCAACAAACACCATAAACAGAACTACATTCACCTCCATTCTATGGTTGTTGTGAAGAGTGGCCCAGAAAGGGTTAACCTACATGTCCAGCATGTGAGCCTGATTGATTGACAGCTCATAAGAGGAGGTAAATATTGGGTGTGCATTCATTTTTTTCTGACCAGCAGCAGCACACTGAGCTTCTTTGGTGATTGGTGTTGAGGTGTTTCCCTGTGTGGAAATAGAAAACCAGTTAATATTATCGACTTATGACCCAAACTTCCATAGTGTTTAAACACACAGAATTCAGTGCAAATCATTTAGCAGTGCTGCAATTTTACACAGACTGGAAGCTGAAATCTCAGATACAGCTATCTCAAATTGAACCACATGAGAAAATATATAGAAGTTTAATTTGGGTGACTCAGTGCTAGTGCCAAGACTGGTTGAAAATATTTTAAAGCACTGCTTCTCAAAAGACATTTGGCAAGGCCAGCCTCGTCCACAGAGCAGACATCTGCTTTGGTGCTTCCTCCATTATTGACTTGTGTGTATCAGGACTTCCCATGAGTATCGAGCAAACAGAGAGGCCCGCAGAGAGCTGTCTCTCATCATCTCCTGGCTCTTTACTCTCCTTGACAGCATCTACTGGCAAATATTTGACATGAGATAAGTTTCACATTACCAGGGGATCTAAATTTGTTGGAGGAAATGGCACGGCCACCTTCTTCATTTGGGAGCTGAAATTGAGCTGAAACATCCAAGCGCCACTGGCCGAGTGAACACCACAGGCTTTGCACTCTTTGTATGTGCTCTTCTGCCATGAACACCACAATGGCACATTGGGTGATGACATTTTTTCAGGAATAAAAAATGTAATGGAGTCGCTTGATGGATTCAGCTTTTGATTTTAAAATGATCATTATCACCGTGTAAGCATGTGAATTAAACACTCTCCTGACAGGGTGCCTCTAACGATAACTAATAGGACAAAACCAACATCTATATTTCAAGACCATGTGCAGACGGTGTAACTGATGTGTCAATAACGTGTGACAAGTTCTTTTTTTATTCCTGCAGTGTAGGTTATTACGCTGCATAAATAATCATCCGGGCAGAACTATTTTTACTACACCTGTTGGGAAAAAAGCACATTAGCAAACTTCAGTCCAACTCTCAGTGGATAGTCATCTCACTGAAGCTCAAAAGGGACAAAAATAAAAGTTTGAGCCGGCACCGAAGGAGAGAGTCAGTGAAGCGGGAAGAAAACATACCCAGGTTCAAAATGTTAATGAAGCTCAAGGTTGTTCAGGGAAGGGAAGTTTAAGTTCTGACAAGGCTTAATAACTTATTAATATGAATTTGACATGAAAAATAACTTGACAAAAAAACCCTCCTCAGTGGAATAAGCAGGGCCCTGAAACATCAAACAAGTGTCAACAGTAAATTGATGATATCAATTTATAAACACACAAAAAAACACACTCAAATTGCCCATCCATTTTTATTTGGGGAACAAAGCCCTTTCAAAATCTTCAAGAAAACAAAATTCACCAATAGAAATGGCTTTTCATTCTACTGTTAAAAGCAGGTCTTTGCTATTTGCAGCCCACACTGTTTTTATAAAATATATCAATAGCGAGATTAAGCTGGGAAAAGAAAGAAAGGAAAAGAAAGAAAGAACAGCAGGAGATATTCTGGAGGTTCACACAATCAATATACGTATCAGTGGGCTACTTCCAACCGCTGACTGACATCAAAGAGACCGACTGTAGGGGGGCTTCTAGCCTCACGCAATGCAAAAAAGTGCGCTGAGGAGTGCTTGAATTGAAGCAGAGATGTGTGAGTAACAGACCATTGTTCTAAAACAGCTTTACATTATGTCCATGTGTTTGTATGTGTCCCTAAGAATGTGTGTATTTTTGCAAACACTGTACATGTGACTCCAAGAATTCACTATATTCTAATATTCTCCTCCCTGTTTGTGCTTTTTTTGCGTGAGCTGATTTCGTGGGAGTTGAGCAAAAGTTGGATATTTGGTTCGGCCCAACCGGCTCTGTAAATCTAATACCCCTGGGGGTTTAAAGATTATTTTTCAGCATAATAACCCGCAGCTCTGAGGATAAGTCTTCACCTTCGCAGTGGGCATACCTCCCCTTTCTCCTCTAAAGAAGGCAAGAGCTCAGAGAATTGCAGAATGCATCTCACTAATGCTACTTTCCGATTGTCAATCACTTTTATGCACAACAGAACCAAACACTGCTCTAATTGCGTTTGTATAAGATCTGTTTGGTATTACATTGGCAAACAGTGCTGAACCACCCACTTCCACTTCACTGAACAAGAAAATAGGGCCTCAGTTATGTTGGCAGGAGAGGATAAATCTGCCACTCCTTGGGAACCATCACACCTCTATTGGACTGCAAATGTTACCGCACATGCACTTATCAAAAGAGCATTTTATGATTAATAACTACTTTGAAAGAGCTGTTAGCCGGAAGAACAAGCTTCATATTATTCACCCTACATTCATGGACACATAGTCATTTTTGCTCATGCTACAATAAAAGAAGGCAAGCCTATTCTATGGACTGACTGCCAAAATTGAGTTGTCAGAACAAGAGTAATACTTCAAAGGTGCGCAGGGCATCTAGGCTATATGGCGTATGTTACGACCTCAATAAAGAATGGCTAAAACAGGAGGTCAGCAACATATAAAACTCCAGACTGAGCTAAAAGTAATCATTTATTTTGTAATAAAATTATATCAAAAACTCTACCTGAGAGGGAAAGGGAGCCAAAAGAACAGAAGAATAAGAGGGTGCCTCTGCCAATTAAACAGTGTGCTATAAGAGAGACCTTCCAAATACTAAAAAAGAAATTAAGTGGAGAAAGAACAGAGTGACTTTACATAACCAAACAAAGCCATAAAAAAAATTATTCCTGAATTCAGCATAAGTAGACACTTTTGTCTTTTGACTTGTCAACCTCATCCAAAATGCCACAAACATGGTGCATGCAAAATATATTCCCCAATTAAACAAAAATGAACCATTTTGCGATCATCTTCATATGAGGCCTGACATTTGTGCACCGGCAGTGTGCCCACAATGAAATGTCACCCAGGATTTGTTCAAGAGGGACAATAGATTACATAGAATTGGACCCCCTAAATATTACCAGCTGAGTTACCAACTGTTGCTACCTGAATAAACTGGAATATCAATTTGTATATGTTTTGTTATTAAGAGCTTTGTCTTGAGAAGACTTTAGACTTTTCTTTACCTTTGTCTTTAACTGCTGTATTTCTCATGTCCTGGACTGATGAGTGACACTTTTGGTTAATTTTACTAATCAATATCATTGACACCATATTATTAACCAGCACAGTTGGGAAGAGGAAACCTAGAAAAGAAAAATCAAAAACAAACAAATTAAAATCTTCTAAAGCACAAATTAACTGAATAAAAAACATGTTACAAATAAAGCACAAAATTTGAACTTTAAAATTTGACAGGCTTTTTTCAATTGTTACCATGTTGCTTAAACATGGTGTGATATACTATTTTGACATTATTTACTATTACGTGATTATGTATTACTTTAAATTAATATTTCTAATATTCAAGATACATTTTCTGTTATTGAGTTGCTCAGTTTCCTGATGTTGTTAAATTATCAATTGGTGTAACGATGCTGTTTTTTGATCTTACAAGCCTATAACTTTTAATTTTTCTTAGTATAACTTTTAAGATGGATGCGCTGTAAATATATTTTGTGAATCATTGCCTTGCATGAACTCTTTCACAGCAGTGGCAGATTTGGAAAACAAAGAATGGATGACTCATGCCTCTGTAAATATAATAAAAAACTCAGTTTTTTTTTTTTCATTCAGTTATGAAACATCTTGAGCAATTCAGAAATGTAGAAAAGTATTAAGCAGTGTTGGTGGGTCAAAGCTGATAATATGTTCTGAAATTAAAAATGTTTTCCACTTATTCTGAATTCACTGATGTTCTGTGAAATTATACAAACTGTAAAAACACGCCTTTAAGATTGCTAATATGTACAGTTTAATAAATGTCTTAATATTTTGAACTCTCACAGCTCATTGCAGTGGTGCTGCATCAAAGCGAATCTCTGGTTCAAAGTGTATTTAAACTTTGCAGACTCCCTAGTGTTATAGGTCCTTTTATAGAAAATAATTAATCACGCTGGACTCCCACTATCTCAATATTGCAATTAAGGAAACAAATGCATGTGTATAAACCGATAATGGCCAACATAAGCAGCATCAAATTCAATAACACAAGCAGCCTGATCCATCACATCATGGTACTTGTGTTGTTCTCTCTTCGATTCTTTTTTTTGCAAAATGACAATAGATACAACAGGAATTACCAGCTTCATCTCCCACCTTACAATTGCTGGGAAAAGAAATTGACATTAACTTTAAATTAATTCCGAAACAACTTAAAAGCTCTTTAAGCTTATTAAACTTACTAATTAAGACAAACCTGTGGGTCCATTATTGCAAAGGCTTGTTGTGCAAAAAATAAAAATAAATAAATAGTTTGTATAGACAAATTTTTCACTTTGTATAAGCAACATACAGCATCAATGAACTGTACTGTTTGGGTGGATGTTACATGGTGAGAAGAAAACATCTGAAAAAAGATACTATAGAGAGATCTAAAGGGAAAACCAGTGTTGAAATGGTTAAGGCCCATGTGTCCAACGGTTGCAGACATTTTCACAGAGCAGGGAAAAGCACAGGTGTGACTAATGACCTTAAGTAAGGCTCTCTTCTATTTAGGGGTCGCAGTAAAACCAGCATGCACAATAACAGGGCTGTGACACTAACACAGCCAAGTGAAATGCAGCTGTTAACGATATCAGGTGCACCTGTGTTTGGCAGGTCAAAGTGTCCTCTGTGAGAAAGGCCCAGGAGGTCGCTTCGGTTACTGAGGTTTTTCTCAAGATACCTTTCAAATGCATCGTGAGAGATAGGATTGTGTCAAAAAGAAAATCGTCCTTTATTCTATGGTTATTCAGTTGCACGGAGTATGTAATCTTAATGAAGTCGGTATTCTTCTGACTTTTCATTAAACCTGACCAACAGGTCAAAATTCCCATCTGGTCAGCATTTCAGTCCATGACATGATGCATCTGAAACTAATCACTGTGGCCAAAGTGTCCTGTCGGTGATGACATTAACATGCTGATGCTAAGGAGGTATAATATTTAAGCAGGTATTATGTTTTTTTTGCTAATTAAAACTGAAAACAGTGCAGTTATTTACTGTAGTCATCAACATCAGGCAAATTATATTTTTTACCTGATGATGGCACTAGATAAAATGTTAAGGGATCACCAAAATTATTACAAATCATCCTGAGGGGAACATTTCACTCCCAACCACAAATGTGAATCACACGGTGGCACTAGATGAAATGTCAGGGGATCACCAAAGTCATTTGGATATATTATCTGAGCACCATGAATATCTGTGCCACATATTTCGCCAATCCATTCTGTAGATGTTGAGACATTTCCATAAACTGTATAAAAGAAAGTGACGTCACCCGTTGGTTTGTGGACTGCCATTTTGAAGCATTAAGTTTGGCAGTTTGGCCGTCGCCATCTTGACAAGGTAGCCCCACCCTAAAGCATACCCTGCTTTATCGTCTATTTAACTCTAAATGGGACCATAATTTAAAAAATGAACATCGTGCTGTATTGAATAAGACTTGAAACTAGCGATTAAGACCATAAACTCATTAGGAAAATGATTACTGAGGTAATAAATCAAGTGAGAAGTAGGATCATTTTCTCATAGACTTCCATACAATCAGATTTCTTTTTGCAACCAGTGGAGTCGCCCCCTGCTGGCCATTAATAAGAATGCAGGTTTAATGCATTTACACATCGGCTTCACTTTTCAGACCTGGATATTGCTGCTTGGATATTTCATGGGAAAAGTCAGAGGATCACTGAACTCATTCATCCTCTGGGGACCATGAAAGTTTGTACAAAATTTCCTGGCAATGGCTTTGTTGACATTTCAGTCTGGAGCAAAGCGGTGAACCAACAGACAGACATTGCCATCTTTTTCGATTGTTACAAACAACTCAAAAACATGCAGATACTACATTATATATGTATGATAAACCACTTTTATTCTACCATCAGAGAAGGCCTGCCTTGAGCATGCAGTGGTCCATGGAGTTGATGCAATGGTTCATACAGACAAACCTTAAGGCTCTCACACCTTTCCACATCGCCATCTGAAGCTGGACACTGGAGGCGGCAAAAAAGGAGGAGTTGAAAGACCGACCTCGCAGCAGAGAGCAGGGGGGCCTATGTGGGTGTTAGTTTTGACACCTATGAATGCATTGTCTTCCTACATTCCTTGCAGAGAAGAATGCATATAGACCTTTCTGGCAGCACATGTAAGGAAAGATGGAGTCTCACCTGACATCCTTACTGTACCATTCTGCTGTGGTGCTCATCATAATCCATAAAGTCCTTACTTGCCAAAAGTCGCCCACTTTAGTCCCTTCGGTGCTTCCCTCACCTCACCATAGACCCAAACTGATCAGAATAATGCCTCATTCATTGTATATATATGTGATGTAAAAAATTCATATGATGGTAAATTACACAATACCACCACCTGTAGGTGAGTGGAACAGAGTGAATCCACTGGCTGGAATGTGTATTGTGTGCATATACATGCATCCTCGTGTGCATGCATGAGAACAAACAAATCAGGGACCCACTAAAAACACATTGTTCCAAAGAGATACTAGTGGTCAGTCCACAGGGTCCCTTCAACACATCATGTCCAGAACTGCTGTAGCACTGACTAGTCTGCAACTCAGAACTGTCCCATTAATCTGCTGGTGGATTTGTTTATCTGCATGGATTGGATTTGTTCAATTTGGCTATCCCAACTGTATTGCAGAAATGTCTATTTAAATTTACTGGACACTAATGATCTTAGACCATAAAACTGCTCAAGTTTGCAGATGACACCAACGTAAGAGAGAGTCCATGTCCAGGTGTGTGTTAGCCCACTTGTCATAAAGAAATACAAATAATCTAAAACAAACCCATTTGAGAATTTTTTTAATAAGTATTGTTAGAGTCCAATCAGGCACCTGTGTCTCATCTGTGCTGCTGAACTGTGTCCTGCTAAGCTGGACTGTGATGCTCTGTTCTGTTCTGTGGTTTTATGGTGGGTGAGTGTTATTTCCCGTGTTTTATTTTTAACAGTGATGAAGGAAGGGGGATGTGAGTGCTTTTATGGATGAATACATTAACTGGAAAATTGTCAATTTCTGAGGTGCTGAAGCTGCAACAATGTTACAATTAACATCTAAAAATTGTATGCTAATTCCAAAATCTTTTATTTAATTCCTAATGTCCTTGTAGCTTATGAATTGATGTAGTTGTTGCTCATTTTTGGTGAATTCAAAATGATTTATTTTCCATTTAGAGTGTTTATGCACTTCTGAGAAGGAACAGCATTGTATGTTACAATAGAAATTGAAAGGGAAAAAAGAAAGTCAAGTTGCTGTTCAAAGTTGGGGGAAGAAGTGAATTAAATCCACCCCAAAATGTTTTTTTCATAAAACCTATGTTTCTGTGAGGAAGCCTATGAATAAATGTATACTAAAACAACAGCTGCATGTGGTTTGCACTGTAATAGGAAAGCACATTACCCCAAAACTTTTGGACCATGCTTGACTTTTCCTTTTCCCTATTGGACTTCAGATGGAAATACCGCTCCAAATCTTCACTCAAGCTCTATCCATTAGTCTGCAGTGGATTGCTTACCTCTGACATCTCAATCAAAAGTGGAGATATTGCTCAGAAAGAAAGAGAAACAGATGCTCGTGGCACGTCAGCAAATCCCTGCTTAAACAACGATCACTCATGACAACTTCACAGCTTTTTTAAGTCACTGGCGATAAATGTAGCTTGAAATTGCAATGTCTTTTTTCCCCAATGGAGCAAGTGTTTCAAAATCAGCAACCGTGAAAGTAGACACAGACATATTATCCAGTAATGACTGACAGGCTTCATGACATATTGTTCGTTCCACATTTCAAACAAAAAAAAACAAAATCTGAGTGTAGAGGGCATTCTTTATGACCAATATAGATTTCTTCCCCAGTATAATACTGTAAAATGTTCTGTTTGATGTCTAGTGACGGTGATATTACCTGTGCCAAGGAGTTTTCAGTAACCTAACAAAAAATGACAGACAGGAATGACATGTAGCGGAGGTTAGGCCATGGGTCAAGATACAAGTTATGTTCTGATGTCATCAATTTTTGGTACAGATCTGGTAAGATTTAAAAATTCTTTAACACGTTAAAGGCCATTTTAAACTTATCAGTATTTTTCCATTGACAGTACTGCAACAATTAACATGAAAGCAAAAGATCAGCAATCAGATGCAAATTCTCAACATTTCTAAACATACTTGATAGAAGTAAACCTGAGTCATGCGGCTTAAGTCAGCTGCTGTGTGAGGCTGTACATAGATACAGCAGCAGTGAAATGTTATTATCACAACATGCAAATGTTTAACAGGTAATGTATGGCATGAAACACAATATACAGCTGAGGCTGATGGGAATGTAATTAGTTTAGCAGGTATCTAGTCATAGGCCAACTGGAAAAATGTAGCCAGAGGAAAAGTTATGTGAGCATCCATTTCATTAACATCATAGAACATTTTATGGCAGTCAATCTAACCGTTGAGACATTTCACAAAAAAAAAAAAAACACAAATGCCAACCTCATTGTGATACTAGAGAATGTTTTTATTTACTTTTTAAATATTAAGGGATTTGTGAAACCTTTCAGACATATGGACTTTATAAGTGCTTTTGAGTTTTCTATTACTGCTGCTGTGTCTGAGGACCATACCGCATAATACAGGCTACAGAAATGACGTTCAGTAGATATTGAAGACTGAGTCAATAAGAAGCCTTTAACAGTGACAGCGAGATGTTTGCTCATAGGGATATTACAGTGAAGCAGTGAAATCACAACTGTTAAACAAAGACTTTCAGTTATATACTGTCCATGCTTCACATGTTTTGATTCACTGTCACTTAACCATGATAATGCTATTGATATTCTGTTGCCCCTTCATGCACAGTTCAGTCGAATGAATTTCACACCATCATAATGAGCAAAGCGCTTTTAAGATTTATTGACTGAAAATACACATGTGATTGCACATGCTTGCAAATGCAAAAACAAAAAAAAAAAAAAGAGGCACATAATTGGTTTGGTGTAAACACTGAGGTCTAGACACGCGTCCTTCCAGGAGTTCTTAAAAGCCTGCAGGACTTTCAAGAGCACTGGAAGAGCATATGCTGCCCACAGCATGTATAATGACCCCCATCAAAGCCATCAATAACCATAATGGTCACCCAGACATTTATGTTACAGTTACTGGGATGAGGAATGAGGCATTTAAGTCAGAGGGCAACCTTTGTACACACTGATTTTAAAATGCTCCTGTTCAATTTTTTATGATTTTGTTATCAAATACTAAATGATGGCCAAAGATAACAGTAATGACCTTCAGCAAATAACAGCAATTTTGTGAAAGTGACTTTTAATGAGTACATTTAAAGACAAATTCCTTACAGGCAGAAAGTCACAATATTGGACACTAATGTAGTTAGCAAAAGCAGCTCCTCTGACTTTAAACGATATGACTTGAGGCTTTCCAGCTCGAATGCTCCAAACTAACCTGATTGGAAAGATTTCAGTCATTCTTTAGTGGAAAAATACAAAAAAGATTATTTGTTAGTCCCGCAATTATTCTGAATTTCAACACTACAACAGTCCAACTGTGTATCTGGGGCTGACTTTCAGTTCCTAAGCTGACTCTCAGTAAAATAAATCAAATATTAATTTCAACATTTGATCATAAATGTATGCACATAAATGGAGGAGATTTTCGTCTTTTTTTTAAAGATATGGATTTCTGAATAATCACTTGCTACTTTGAATATAAATTTGAATTCCTGCAAACTTTCTTTTAAGTTATATCCATAATATATCCTTACATTTTGAAACAACTTGTCATAGATTTCACATTCATCAGACTCATTTGGAAATTCATTTGTATCTAATTTGTTCATGAATTATTATTTATCACTATTAGTTCATTAATTTTACCAAGCTTATGTAACATTCTTACATAAAAGATACATTTTTCTTTTTTCTGGCTGTGAGATAATGGATGGAAATAACAGAGTATGCAGCAGTACATGAATATTGATAAACTTAAGAAACTGAAAATGTACATTCTCATCGATTAGTCTCCAAGAACTCTGCTAAATAAAACATGGTGTTAAAAATGTGATATATATGGATGAAAAGGGTTTGTTAATCACAAAATGCAAGTCGTCTTTAACATCAAACTTTCTGTTTCAGCTTTAGCAGATTCATTAGTGCTGGCTGTTTTAGCTTTCTACAAAATCAAACGGTAAATTAACATTAGGAAACAACTCAAAACATCAAAGTATGAAAACCTATTTTTACAGTTGAGCAATATGCTGCAATTAATAAAAATGTACATCAGTTCTGATAGTAATTATATGATCTAGAGTCAGCCACTGAACAAGCTTTATTCAAACACTCAAAACAGATTATATACATTACTTTCTGTATATACAGTGTGACAAAAACATAATGAAAATGGTAAAAAATAAATAAATAGAAGAACAGCTCAATATGTAAACATCTCCACTGTGCTGTAAATTTAAAAAAAAATCATTCAGGATTCATTTTCAATTTTTGTTCTCCCCCCCAAAACGTCATACATTAAGAATTGTCATTTTGTTTGAGCCTGTGAAACGTTAAGTGCAGCTGGTTCCCTGTAATTCACCATGAAATACTTTTTGTGCTTGTAAAATTGTTGTTGTGCACTGCAGTTTAAAAGAAAGTTTTGTTGGTCTGAACAATGTTTCAGCATTCAGCACCAGGCATTAGTGTTAGGGTTGCACACGAGGCCAGTTAAATGTTTTCACCTCCTGCCCAAGGTGTTCAAAGCCAGTCTCTGATTAGATGAGCAGAATTTAGAGCAACTGCTCTACTGACATGCATCAAACAGCAAATAGGCGCTTGACTAAACTGTTAAACACGTACCTGTTGTCTTCTGAAACTCAGTTGACTATTATTAGCATTACACCATATAAAAATAAAGTGATACTTAATGATACATGTAATGTACGTGGGCTGTGTCAAACAAAATATGTTTTTTAAAGGGATGATTTCATTTAGATTTTAACATTTTGCACCCAAGAAAGTGATTTCGACTGAGGCTACCACATTCCTAACAATTGAGCTTCCAACAAAGAGGGCTGTCATATTTTCATCCACCACAGAGAATTCAGTAGGTACAGGCCTGTCAGATTTTGACCGCAGTGCCTCAGTGGTGGGAGCTGGAAACCTGATACTAGGAAAACGGTGTAAGTGCATGTCGAGCTTGTATGCATTTCTCTATTTCTCTTCTTCTTTAATTTTTTTTTTTTTTTTTTGTGTGTGTGGGCTACTTCCAAGCTGGAAGCGTTGTTCATATATTACCTAAGATAGAAGATGTCTCAAACACCACAAGCATGTGAGCAGAGTAATGCCATCAGGTCTTTGGGGCAGGGTGACCACACCAGCCCTGCATGGACAGATATCAGCTCCTGTTACTGTAGCTACAAGGCCACCTGGAAGCTTAATCACAGCCGCTATTTCTGTAACTCAGCAGAGCTGCTTCTTAATTTTCTCCTGCTTTCTCTTGATGTACCTCCGCCTGTTTCAAAGTGCCACCAAGAATGTGAGCATGTTACAATTATGGACAATACAGAATCTGAACATTTATGTTTTCAAGACTTCAATATGCTTTTAGAGAATGTATCTTGGGTTGAATGCCATTAGGCTGAAGTGTTATGGTTTCCCCCACTTCCATTTATCCTCCCCGGAGTGATGCTGCTTCTTCACAGACATTATCCCAGGGACTCAAAGAAAAATAAAAATTGCACACCTAAACTGTGTACATGTTCTAAATTGAGAATGTGCTCCATAATTGTCATGCAGTGATGTCAATCCATAGTTCAGAAGACTATCTCTAAATTTAAATTAGAAGATGTCACACAAAGTGATAAAAATATGTTTTTTAAAAGAATTATCATTATTTTTCATTTTCTGAGCCATTATTCCACGATCAGATATTTTAACTTTTCTCCAGGGAGTAGAGTCCCCTGTTTCCTTTTCCTTTGTGGGACACTTGCATCTATCAACACCACACTCAAACTATTTTAGTGTCCTTCTTGATTTTGTCATATTTACAACCTTAATACACCACAAAATTAAAAACACAGTTAATATATCAAATATACAATACAGCAGCCCTTACAATATGGAAATGGAAACAAAGTTGGAAAAATTGCAGTATTCTGCCAAGCTGAAAGCTGAAATTTGTAATGTTTCTCAATTACATTGAAATTATTTCCATATATCAGGTGCTTATATCAGGTGCTTGCTGAAACAAAAATGTTATATTTATTATGGCTGAAGATGCCCTCAATCCTGTGCTCCTATTAAATAAATTTGTTTACTGACAATTTGAATGCCATCCAACTTCATCACTTCGGCATTAAAAAAATATATATTTGCATTCACATTACTTGGTTGGCCAATTACAATTATACTGCATATTAACAAAAACTTGACCGACTTGGCAGATTCCCTGCTGTTGTTTCAATGTGCAGTATTGAAAGTGCACGTGGGGACAGTGAGACGCATGACATGGCTCCTTACCTCTAACTAGGAGTAAAAAGAGCCAGTTATGCCGAGTGCACACAGCTCTAAGCAGAACTCTGTGTCAACGTTTGGCCACGGAGCACCAGCATGGACAAGCAGAGAGAGCGAGATGTAATGCTGAAAGGACAGCGGGGAAAGTGCACTCACTTTTTAAGTGTGGTTTCACGCCTAGAGCTTCAGTTCCAGCAGGTGTTTGGGATGCTGATGAGGACACCAGTGGGTTTTTCCTGTCTGCAGCCCTTCCTAAGCAGCGTGGACAGCCTGTGGCAAAGAACTCACTGTGACCTGCAGTGAAAGCAGTGGTCCAACATACAGCAAATGAGACTCACAAACCTGGATTTCCATCATCCTTTAGAGGTTAAGGAGAAAGATTTTCCCCTCAAGTTTTCTCTTTTGATGTGATTGTTCCTGCTGCTATAAATAAACGTTACTTCTGAGACCTTAAACTGACTCAATGTGTCTTTGTACTCGGGACTCCGGAGATGAAAAGCATCTGGAGAATCTTTAATTCATTATCTTTGAGCTCTGAAGCTTAGGTGACGCAATAGCTGTTCTCGGGACAATCCCACAAGCTGAACTGTAAACACGACAGAGACAGAAAGTTAGGCTTGCTGGCTACCCAGCTACCATGTCCGATAATAGAAACAGCAAACACAGCGCAACCAAAGATAATCTGCAGCCGTCAGGGAGAGCTGCAATGCCACTGTGATTAGCTGCTTTGGCTGACATCTGTGGCTTTTTTTCTATCTATATTTTTTTCTCAGAGAATTGATGAGAAGGTAGATTGTCTTGGAACAACTCTTCAGCAGTGTCTTTTTTTCTATCGTGCTTCAATTCAATACAAAAGCACTTAGTATAAAAAAAGTTGCTAAACCGTAATGGCAAGTGGCAGCCATCTTTAAGACTTCCTTCATGTCTTCTCCTTTATTTCAGTTTTCACTGAAGTTGACATAGTTGCATCTAATATCTCCAAGTTCTCCTTTCTTGTCAGTGTGTTTTTATTAGTGCCACTGTTTTTCCTCAGTCTGTCTGAATGGAGTGATGGTGTTAAGTGAGAAGATAATGACTTTGTTTTGGCAGTTGTCACTGTCAGCACTCACAGATCTGTGATCTTAGTGACTGAAAATAGGGTTTTAGTGTGTATTCAAATAATCCTTTTCTACGGGGGCTTGAAAATAACTTGGATGACAGACTGTTTATAAGGCCCTTCCTGTTCACCAGCACAAATGTTACCATTGCATAACATGCATCTTATATCACCTTTGAGATTTGATTGATTTTCTTAGGTATGAGTCAGAACCTCGGGTAAACAGGATGCACTAGCAAAAAGTTTTAATTCTGAAGATCTAATGAGCCAAAAACAAGCAAGTTTACACAGAATGTTGCCATTAGTCAGTCAGCACAGGGACGAGATGTTAGGGGCTGAAGTAGAAGTGCTGCAGCTCATTTAATTCTCCACCACTGAATGTTTTCAGTGTGAAATCTCAGTCCGTGTCCTTTCTAATGAACACTGGACCAAGCATTATATTATATAAATAACAGTTAGTTCTGACCAAGTAATTTGATTTGACAGACAATCCATGAGTGCTGATATAAAGGGTAACATCACTGGGACTTTTAACTACATGTATCAGTCGCTTTACAGGCGTTCATAAACGGTTGTTATCCATTTTAGATTGTAACAAACTTTGCACAGCCTGAGAGCCGCTGCCATACAGAAACTGTCTGATGCACGACTCGAGGCGAGGGAGATCATGGCAGTGGGCATAGGTGAGAGGCTTTATATAAACATACAGAGACTACGACGTGAACTGGGATTTATAATGAGTCGCCGAGCATAGAAAATATAAACAAAAAACTTGCATGTCTAAAAGCTCGCTAAATCAGAATCACACAGGCCACCAAAGCAATTGTCAACAGACTTTCATTTCACTGGCTGCGCAGTAAGTGGAAACATACAGTTAAATGTACCTGATACAAAGCAGCTGGCCTGCGGTAACGTGTGGACCTAACGTTACACAAAGCAGAAAACTAACATGTGTGCAGGAAAATCATTGTTTTGGTGGAGCCAATAAACAAAATCTGTCATTGCTTTTTACTGTTAACTAATATCGCTTGTAGAACTGTTAAAAGCCACTGTAATTATCTTTGGCACAAGGCCACTACGGCCGAATCACAGCGTGCTGGTATTCAAAAGTAATTAATTAAAGAGTATCAAGGTTTCTCTTTCATTTCATTTAATTTATTTGGAATTGCAGCTTACTGTTAGTTTACATTAAAATTGATAACACTTACCATTAACTGTTACATTTGTAGTTGTACCTTTGGTTTTTGCACCTTACTGATATTCTTTATCTTTATCTTTTGTTTATATTTGCACTCTATATATTTGCATTCTTTCCTGCTTTGTAGTGGAACTGCTGCATGATTGTTTCCCTCGGGATAAAGTAATATCTTATCTTCATTGAGGTAGAATATTTCATCTTTACAAATACTTTGCAGTCCAACTGGCCATGGATGTTGTGATTACGTCAGATTGCATTTCTCTTCAAGCTGTCTATCATTCACACGCGTTGTAAACTAGACGTGAGCTAACCTTCTGATAGCTTTGCCAAACATCAAATACTCACTGGCATCAGTAAACTGAAGACTGAAATTGTCTTGAATCACTGTTTCTATTTTTAGTTGTGAGGCTTTGGATCAGGCTCTTAATGTTCAGTGGAACATGAATGATCTCTTTCCAGAAGACAGTTCTCAACCTCGTTTGGCATTCGGCCTGCATGACACACAGTTAGTATAATGAAACTGAAGCTCTGGGCTGTGAGGATTTGTGTGCCTGTTTTTTTTTTTGTGTGTGTGTGTATGTTTGTATCTTTGTGTATATCTATAAGCCTCGGTAAGTGTGCATGTACATGTACAGTATATGCGTCTGCATACAGTCTTGCCTTGGGCCAGGCTGGGCTGTAAGCCAGCAACAGCTGCGGGGCTCTTGTGAGAGTGCTGCATGGAGAAGCAGCTGAAGATACCTGATCAGTGTGATGGATGTCTATGAGCCTTGTGCGCACACCGACATGCACACCTGCCGCCTGTGCCCCACTTATTGAATCCATGAATCAATTTAATGAGAAGAGGACGGGGTCAGGACTTCAATAAACACCCCACCAAGCTTTCAAATTTAATGTCTGCCCTATGAATGATACTGTATGTTCAACAAACGGCCATTGCAAAACACTTCCACTGTAAATTGGAAATGGTTTTTCAAGCAATCACCATGTACACTACGTGCTGTTGACTGGATAAGTTTTACAGTTTGCGCATAAACATTTCCAACAGGCAGTCCAACTGCAAATGAGTTCAAACTAAGAGCATAGTATAATTTTGTTGTGTGCCTGTGAGTGTGTTTGTGCCTCGGTGTGTGTGTGTGTGTGTGTGTGTGTGTGTGGCGAGGTGAAAGAGTGAGACTTGAGAAAGAGAATCAGACGTCTTCCATTGGTAATCAATACTGCAGCAGTGACCTGAGCGTTTGCTCTGTGATTCATCCCATTTAGAGTTACAGGGTTGACTGTCTGACAGAGAAAGCTCCTTGATTTCCCTTTGGATTTAGTTATCGCAAATCCACCTGCTTTACGTGGCCACTTCTACATCTACATAGTCACTGATTCCTAATGCTGTCCTCCCTCCTGCAGTAAATCCTCGAAAACCTTGGCTAAAAGTCACCGCACTGCTTTGTTGTAAACATCAGCTTGATATTCTGTAGAAGTTGTGCACCTTTTTAGCCACTTATGTTTGCATGAAATAACCCACACTTCATCTTTCAGAAGAAATTCAGGGTAAAACAATCACGTCAACCTCCTGATCTCCACATGCTGTGATTATAAACTTACTTTCCCCTCCACTGATTTAACCACGAGCGCGCTTCCAGTCATGAGGTCATTCGAAGCGCAGAGGAGCGGGCAGAAAGGACGAATGGTTGCTATTTAGATGTCTGTGGCAGCAGCATCCCACTAGTGAATACATTTTTCTTCATCCACTGGGGACGCAGGGGCTAATGGAGCATGAGAGTGGCAGTTCCCCCGGAGTTGTGTAGCTGAGTCACGCCCCCGTTTGGAGAGGAGCTGTAGGCAGCAGTTGTGTGAGACCGAAAACCAAGAGGGCATGCTGTGAGAGTCTGGGCCAATTCAGGGGTAAACATCGGTGGCAGTAATTGGAGAACAACACAGCAGGGAATTTCATACATTTCTGATCCATGTGGCTCAGTCGAGAATATCCTGACTGTGGACTTTTGAGTTGAAAAGGAGTGATTGTCTGTGTGCCAAAGGTCTTTTCAGCACCTATACAGAGTTTGCTGAACTCCCCATGATACATAGTCTGCATGTTTTTTATAGGTCAAGGTTTCATTGGTTGAATAAGCAAAAAACTCACAAGCTCAGAGGAATTTCTTTGCATCGAGATTCTGAGTATGTTTTAATGCAAGGGTTGTATATGTGAATACAGAATTGGAAAAACAGCTGTTGCTGTCCATCACTTTTTCTAATTTAGTGGAGCTCCAGAGGAGCTTTTAGTCCTGTATTTGTCATTAACTTGAATCAATATCATTAGTCATCCATTATAGGTGTTTAAGGAAGTCCTTTTCAATCCACCCATCTGTCCTTGCTTTCTTCTTTTTGCATTAGTTCTTTGTGTCTGGTTTGTAAAAGCAGCATATCATCTCTATATTTAGCTGCTATCATATTTTATTTTTTTTTTTGTAATGTGTTATGCTGTGGAGTTGGGGTTGGGAGGCAAAAAAAAAGCAAGAACCTTACAATATAATGCATATGGTGGTGGATAACCACTGCATATAAAGTACAGCAGTCACGGCAGGGACCAGCACAAAATGCTGGAAATGCAACACGTATCATTTGTGCTTCCAGTATGATAACATCAAAACGTGTTTATGTGAATTCACACACACAGAGACACCTCTAAGGTGCATTGCTAAACTTGTTGGGAAAGTACAAGGTTAGTGGTGGGAGTAACATCCTGTGGTTCCGCTGAGGTCTCTTATCAGTGTCTGCTCCTTATCACTCAGCCCCACAGCAGAAGAAACACACAGAGACTATTTTAGCTGCACGACATGAGAAGAAATTATCTTTATCAATGTCTGTTGCATGACATTGTGCTGTGTATTTTTTTTTCTGTGGATCCCAGATAAAATTATGCATTACAGACAAGCAGAAACTGAGAGAAAATCGGCCTGAGTGAAAAGTGATTTGTGTACACACAATTTTACATACAGCACCAAGGTTCAGGAGATCTTTCACTGAGTAACATCGTCACCCTCCGCATATTTTTTGTGTCTGTCTTCTTCTGTCTGGCTGTCATATACAGTATTAAGACTTATTTAGACCGCCAATTTTCCTCTCAGTAATGACACCCCTGTGGTCATAATGGGATGTGTGGCACAAATAGTGCCAAATCCAATGCTCTTACCAAACAGACATTTCTTCAAGCCTCGAGTCTAATGAAAAATATTTTTTTGAACAATCTCTGAGCATTTAAATTTAAAGCTCAATTGATAAACACTTTTTCATGTTTACAATGAATTAAAAGACAACATGTAAGTGCTGCTCAAAGTGACAAGCCGAGAGAGAATTATCACCAAATTATGCAGCTCTATGGCTTTTAAGCCTCTTTTAGCTCATTGTTTTAGTTTTACAGCACATTAACAGTATGGTTCCGTCTCGCCACTCTCATCAACCCCCTGTAGGCACTCATTTCCAGCAAACAAGCTCTGATAAACCCTGGCAAAGGTAGTGACGAGCAAACAAGCAGCAAAAGATCCAGACATTTGTCTCCGGAGTTGTAGGCCAAATGACAGCTGAAATGAGAATAAATTCTTCTTATATTCATCAGATGGACAGAAACATGACTTCAAATGAGGACAACAAGACCAGAATAATCACACAGTATCAATAACTACTTTATATGGAAATAATATGTCAGAAATGTGCTTCTGTTAGTGTGTAGAAATTTGTTCTACCAAATAACTATTGAATATTACAACAGTAATCTAGCTGTGTATCTGCTTTACTCTACCCGAAATGTCTCAGTAATTATATGGCCTTACATAATATCAAATATAATATAAATCGCAGCAGGTTATAGCTGCTTGGTGCCTAGTTTTTGCACCTGCTACTTTCAGCCCGCCACACGACGAGTAAAAAATTGTTCCTTTGCTGTGTAGTGCTATAGTATAGGACATACAGTACATGTACTTGTTTACAATAACGTATATGGGGGAAGTTTTCCTCCACATTTCCACTGACTGCCAGTACAGCTTTATGCTCTCTTGACATTTGGCAGCGCACTGTCAAACCGAGACAGATGCCAACCGTACAGATGACAAATGTAACAACTCCCACTGGGCATCACACTAGCAGAGAATCAAAACATGTGACCGTGAGGCTGTACATGTACATGTGAAGGACGATTTTGAATGCGCACATTATACATATAAAAGTTCGTACTGCAGGGACAAGAAAGAGCTGAGAAATGGCTTCAGTGCACTTTATTATTTAACTTATCTACAACAAGTTTTTTACTACTTTCATGAATTTTATATGATCCATCATTTATTATGGCTGTATATTAGGCATGAAATGACTTGGTGCTGCAAACTTCCCCCACTGTGTCCTTCTCTTAGAAGTTATTAGCCCCTGACATTACGAAAACAAGTGAAGTGAAATGTCTCATTTACAGTTTTTGGACATTTTGTCATTCTTCAGCGTATTCTCCATTAATGATGTAAAATGACACAAAGTACTCTGCCCTGGGGGGGAACCTACACAGACTTCATTACAAGGTACTTTTAATTAGTCTTTGTAATTAAAAGCAGAATACTGGGTGCAGAAAGGCTGGAAGCTAAATTGATATGCCCATAAACATTTGCATGTTCATTGGTCAGGGTTAGCAAACCGTCTCGATTTTACTCAGTCAGGTCCAACTGGAGAGTAGAACTGCAGAAGGATTTAAAGAAAAACGTGTGACACCCTCTTAATTAAATGGGAAGGGAGGACAGGGCTGTATAATGAGAAAGTGAAAACTAGGTGTGAAGTTGGGTATCTACATTTTCTCTCCAATTTTTGGCTGACCATATGCTACAATATGTCGTCCAGAAGGGGCTCGTCGGAAAATACTCACCCAAAGGCATGTACTATTAAATGTGTCCTACAGCTGTGAGGTAATTTGCAGTGTCAGGTTAAAGAGACTTTAGAGCCTTAAGATGATGGAAATGGTTTATAGTTTTAATGAGTTTAATAGACCTTTTTAACTTAAGAAAAAATATAAAAAATAGCACTGACACATGTTATACATTCCCAGCCAGGCTCAGAGAAAGAAAACAAGCCCTTAAAAAAAGAAAGAAAGATGTGAAACGTTTTTCCACATCTAGTTTTCAGACATTTCACATGTGAAATTTAATACATAATATGTGAAAATATGAATTTCACATTTGATTTTTTTTCAATGTGTTTATTTGTTGATTTAGATTTAGATTCCAACGGTCCAACATACTCACACAGTGTATATATATATAGATATATGTTGTAGGAGTGGAACAATTATGTTCATTATTTGTTATTTAATCTTTCGCAGAATCCGAGTTCTGATCTTCAAATGTCTTGTTTTGTTGACCAACCAAACTCAAAGATATTCAGTTGAAAGTGATATAAAACAGAGAAATGCAAATTATCTCATTGGAGAAGCTGCAACCAGCAGATTTTGGCTTTTTCTTTTAATACAAAAAAAAAAAAGACTCAAAAGGATTATCGAGGTAACAAGCTTTCAATTTTCTGTCAATCAATTAACCGACAAACGTTGCAGCTCTAATATATATGATATACATAAAGATACTGTATCTATACAGTGTACACTCATATCTACAATCAGCGCTCATAGCACAATATGCTTGAAACGATCCTCGAGTGATTGTCAAGACTTATCTCTTAAAGAAAATTAGCATAGTAAAAGATTGAAAGTTTATTCATGTTTTAATTGCATTCATGTGTGTTTCATATGAGCATGCAGTCTTTTGTTTCTCAGCCTAAAAGTTCAAACTCATACGGTATCTGAGCTCAGCTTTGAATTGGTACATTTTCCCTTTCATTATACATTTCCATAGCAGTCTGCAGTTTATTTATAGGCCTCTGCTGGGTCGGGCTCTGTAATAAACACAGTACCAACACAGTATCCCGGGTCTTTGGTAATTCAGCAATAGCACATTTTTCTCTATGTTGTCCCAATGGTTTGGACTTATTAATATGTTTTGCCAGGTATAATAAACTAGATGGAAATCCCAAAATGGGGGCAATCTTTAAGAGGAATGGCAATAAGAGAGAAAATCTCTGAGAATTGGGTGAGATTTATAGGAAGCTCTGCAGACCATATAAGGATTCGCTGTACTCTGTGTGTTGGTAGAAGCTGCCAAACCTTCAACATAAAACTTGAAACCAGTGATGCTTTCATTAGCCCTGCTGTCTGCTGACAGCTTTTGAATGCCTTGAATATTAATCAAGTTTGATTTTTTTTTCCTCTGCCACCCAAAGCTGTCCAGTCACATTTCAGAACATTAAATTAGAGTTAAATGACATGGTGCTTGCATGAATCATTAACCTGTAGCCTCAGAATTGCTCAAATCTGTGCTACAGAAAATGGACAAGCTGTAATTATACCCTTTTTGAACTGCCATGTTGCATAAGAGCTCAAGCTGAGCATTCACAAGAATTGTATTTCATGAGACAGTATTCTGTTAAACATCTTGATACTTTGCAGTATGTAAGTAAAACTTGAAACGGATTCTTTTTCAGAGGAACTTCTTTGAAGGTTTAAGAGAAAGTCAGAGTTTCAGATTTTTATTGATAAAACAATTATTATCACAAATACACATTTTGAAATCCTATACTATAAATGTGAATTTGGAATTAACCTAAAATATTTGAAACACTATCATAGTTAAAGCTGCAGTCTATGGTGTCTTTTAAATTTTTATATTGTTCTTTTGTTATGTGTGTGCTGGAGTGAGGGAAACACTGACTGACATTTTGTGAAATACGCTTATTCCCTTTCTGGATGATTTCCGTCTGTTAAATATGAAGCAACTGCGAGAGGCCGGCTATCTTAACATAACATAAAAGTGGAAACAGGTCCAACTGTAACAAAATCGACCTAACAGCACCTCACTAACATGTTTTATCTTGGTACAAAAACCAACGTGTAAACATAACAATTCGTCGTTCCACAGGGGGTTTATGTGCAGGACTATTTTGTAGCAACTTCCTGAAGTCTCTGCTGGTTGCCTGGCAACTGGTCAAGTCCAGGCCAAAGATAACCCCCCATAAAACTATTATTTACACTTTGTTGTTTTTTTTTACGTATTAAACAAACGAGAATGAGATAATGTGTTGATTAGTGAGCTTTAAAGGGTTGACGGGTGGATTTTATTACCTTTGGACGGAGCCGTTTCCATTCTTTAAGCTAAACTAACTGTTGGCTGTAGCCTTATATACAACAGACAGACATGAGGGTTGTGCCGAGCTTCTTATCTATCTCTCTGCCAAAAATGAATGAGCATATTCTCCAAAATGTCAAACTATTCCTTCAAAACTGGCACATTTGTGTGGATGAAACACTATATTCTGCCACGCAGCAGTGTTGATCAGGATGTCAGGTTGTAACTGTCCTGGCTGACAATACCAATAATATAAATAGAGTTTTTAACATTCAAATTACAATACCTGATCAGTCCAAGTCTGGTAAAGGCTAATCACCAACAACAAGGAAGTGTATCAATGCAAAAAGCCAACAGTTGCTTATTGTAGTACTCCGCCATCTTTTCAAGTTCGAGAACAACAGCTGTGAAAAAAGTTAGACATTTTTAATCCTTGATAAATTTCCCAGCAATTACATAAAACTAATCCATTATTCCTACACCTGCTTTAAAGCACTTTTAAAACTGTATTTGACAAATCTAACCCCAACAATAGAACTCTCCAGTCTCAGCTGTGCTGCTGTCGTATAGCAACAAGAAACTGAAATATCAAGTATGTTTTCCTACACTAAAGTATCTCTCTCTCTCTCTCTCTCTCTCTCTCTCTCTCTCTCTCTCTCTCTCTCTCTCTCTCTTTCGATGAAATGTGTGCTGATTGGAGACCCTATAGAGAGCGAAGCAGCTGCCTGTGATAAGATGCTCATTGTAATCTGTGACAGATGAAGAAAAAAGTTGCATGAAAGCTTCCAGATGCAGATTGTGGATCCAGCACTTTTTACACAGGCTGGAAAATGGGTGTCAGGAGGTGTTTGCAGGGTGATGTGGGAGAGTGAACTGGATGATAGTTCAGCCAGCCTCGATGTAAATGAGTGTAATTAGTTAAACCTAGTTAGACTGGATCAATGCCCCATTATGTTGCTCAACACAGTATTTCTGCATGTGAATGAAAGACATGGCATGAATGACGAGCAACACAGTATGACAGGTGTGCACCTTTTTATATCTAATTTGATCAGTTTGAATCAGTTCCATATATTGTAAGAGTCTACAAATAATTAGCATGTGTACAATCAAACTATTGCTGTTGCCGAGCAGCAGGGGCTTGTGTTATAACACCACTGAATGGTGATTTAATTAAAAGAGGCAGCTATTTGGGCCTATTCCATAAATGATACAAGGTGTTGAGAACACATCAGTTTGCTGAGTCAAAACATCACTTGATGAAGATAAGTTTCCCTCCTGCTAATTCCCTTAAAAGATTGCACACAGAGTGGGTCCTGAAACTGCCTCAATTTTCCGTTCAAACAAGGACATAATCAACTGCACAGGCTTGAGATGAATTTAAATGATCCTGTGTGAAAACCAGCGTTTTCAAAACATCATGAAAATATCTTTTTGATTTTACATTGTAACACCAAAGAATTTAACTAATCCATGTCATGAATTTAACTGACAGCAGGAAACAGCTGCTGGAGAAATGTTGCTTGAGTTTTTGGAAGTGTATGACTGTCCTCTAGTGGAAGACATGGATCAGGACAAGTAAGTCAACAGTACAACACTGTACTGTATGCGGTTTTTAATTAAAGAAATAATGATCTATAATAAATAATTTCATACATCTTAAAACAAATTTGGTACTTAGAGAAATCATCGGTAAGATTATTTTAAAGATATTTTCAAACATGCTTTAATTTTGTTTAATCAATTATTATTTAAAAATGTTGTTTTAATTTTGGAAAGAAATGTAAAAACATATAATTACTGGTGATGGAACATAAAGGGCTGACAGTATAGGGTGTGTAAAGATGCCGTATTGCATTGACATGTTGATGTTTTTGAACATACGGTAGTTAAACTGTTGAGAACTTGGATTACCTGCTATTATCACCACCCTCTCACAGTGAAGCAGTGGTGGAGGCTGTAACTTGACCTTGCCTCTTAATGGCTGTGTGACAATGGTGCCCCGTCCCACTGGCCTGTCTGCCCCTCTGTTGTGTCCATTTATAATGTCCAGACACAGTGCAGAGGTTATTCCGAGGTGGCAGCAAACACAAGGTGACAGGCTCAGAGGAACAATAGGTGAGGCATTTTACTGTTATTGCTGCAGTTGTTCACTTTCTATTTACTAAAACGTGCATTTCTTTGTGTTTTAAAAAGTCTTTTGTTGTGCTGAACATGTAATTCATCTTTGTATACTAATGATAATGTATTATTAAAGTAAAATTACTGAATATTTTAAAATGAATATTATATTATACATTTAAAGTCTGTATGTCAGAATACACCAATTACCTTTCAGTTCAGTTCCAGTTTCTTTACTTTTCTATTCAGAATCAATCAAACTTGACTATTAACAATATCTTTCTTGGAAGTAGCTTCTGTGTGCAGTATAAAGATCAAACATGTTCTCTAACAGTGTTTCTGGCTTGAAAGTGTGATCAGATGATCATTGTGTTCCTAAGCAACAATGGCAAACGCATTTATTTTCACTGTTTGGCATTAGCATTTCAGTTTTATTATAAATTATGTTTCTCACATTACACAAAAACAATTATTATTGCTGGTAAAGCCACTGTTACCTTCTGTGTTGTGTTATTTCTATTTTTAAGGTGAAGAGCACAAAGATGCCTGTGGGCCATCATGCGCATTGTGACAAGTGTTACAATGTCCACTGTAAAGTCCCGGTGCAGATTTCGGTCTCATGCTTGGTCATCAGGTGTCTTAAAAACTGCGGCGCCATCCTCCACATGTGCAAGCAGGAGGAGCACCAGCTTCTTTGTCCCAATGAGACGGTTCCCTGCCTCAACGTCGTCTACGGCTGTCCTCTCACCATGCAGCGCCACAGACTTGCCAAACACCTGGAGGTCTGTCCTGCCAGCGTGGTCTGCTGTTCCCAGGAGTGGAACCGCTGGCCTGTTTCAGAAACTGATCTGGCGTTTTACAAAAACGTTTCAGAAACCCATCAAACTGAGGTAAACCTCGACGTCGCTATGGCTCTTAGGGACCAAGAGCTGCTGTTTCGATCCATCAAAATGAAAAACATTTTTCCTGAGTTGATTGTGGAGGAGCCTGCCCTTCAAGATATTTCTTCTGGGGCCAGCGGTCATGCAGAGGAAGCAACCTGTTCTTCAGTTTGTGGTCCATTTACAGAAAATGGCTGCACAAGGACGGAGGAAACAGAACTGAGTCAAGAGGAGAGGGATGCTTTAGCAGAGAGCGAGGATGTCAATACAATTCAGAACTACAACTCCTGGGAGAAAATATTCAAGAAGGAGATGGAAGGATGCAAGCAAACTGTCAAGAACCTGAATAAGAAGGAAGAAAAAGAAGGGCAGGAATCATCAAAATGTCAGAGGAAGACAAGAAACTCACAACGGAGAGAGGAGAATGCTGCTGCTGCTGCTGCTGCTGCAGCTCCAAGCATGAACGGTAGAACCGGCCTTGCGCCATGGCAAGACGGGGTCCTTGAGAGGTTAGGCAAGGAAGTCAACATTGCTGAATATAACATGTATCTGGTGCACAATGGGGCAATGTTGATTAACTTTGGCCAACTTTCGGCTTGCACTCCGAGAGAAAAGGATTTTGTTTATGGGAATCTGGAGCCCATCGAGGTTAAAACTGTCCGCTCATTTAATGTCCCTACCAGCTATCGAGCAAAGCGCAATCACCTGAAGGACCCCGCCCGCGTGGTTAAGAACACACACCAGAGTGTTGATACTGCAGATTTGGGTGTGTCAGATGAGGATCTTCCGAAGTGTGACGAAGTTAGCACCACGCTCCTGTGCTCCCTGGAGAAGGAGCTGAAAGGACATGTAATCTCAGAGAGCGTGGGGATAGATGGTCTTTATGTGGATATAGGAACACAAACATACAGCTTTGCCTCTGCTCCGTTCAAAACAGATGCGTCGCTTTCCGATGTCATCGCAGACAAACCTCATGGCCTTTATGTACATGTCGAAGCGGAATCTGTCACCAGAAGACACAACAAAAGAAGCTCAGCCTTCAGCTACATGTGTGGCCACTTCTTTCGCCGCGATGAGTACCGCTCTCATTTCAGGAATGTGCACTCTGACTTACAGGCATCTCTAAGTGGCTGGTTCCAACAACGCTGCCCCTTAGCATACCTCGGCTGCACTTTTACCCAGACGAGGTTTCACCCTGAAGGTCACAAGGCTACAGTCAAATTCTGCCAAGATGTCAGCGCCTTTGTCATCCAGCCAGAAGTCCCTTCATCCCTCTGTGAAGGCGGGAAAACCTTCAGCCCTCAGAGAAATGGTGCACAGAAGCTGGATCCCCTGAGCAGCCTGCCCCTGGAGATCCTTCAGCACATTGCTGGTTACCTTGACAGCTTTACATTATCTCAGCTGTCCCAGGTCTCCCATCTGATGAGAGAGGTGTGCGCCACATTGCTGCAGGGGAGAGGGATGGTCTCCCTCAAGTGGGCGAAAAAGACATATTCCCACGGGGGAACTTCCTGGAAATGTCGAAAGAAGGCAAGTATTCTTAAGAATTTCTTGTTATTTTTTCTTTCATAAAATTAAATGTATTATTCTGCACTAATTCATTGAATCGTCTGTCCTGTCATAACTCTATTTATTTTCTTAGCTGAACTGCAGAGGAAAGTTTTATTATATTATTATATGTATTTATTTTACTGACTGAGGACTACCATTCCATCTATTATTATCTATTATTTAGATCACAACCTTGTACACACTGAAGGGAAAGTAAACACAAGGCCAGACTTCTATATTAGTTCCTCTTTAGTATCTGACACCATTCTGTTAACTGTCATTGGAAAATTTGTGTTATTCATGCAGCCTGACAGCTGCTGCATTGTAAACACTTTCCTGACTCTCAATAGGCCTCTCTAACAATATTACAAATCACAGCCATGCTGGCAACATGCGGATATTGTTCTACAGTATAAAAGTAAAGTATAAAATCCACTGCAGCTCTATATGAAGGCAAACCCTTGGCAAAGCTGCGTGATCATCATTTATGGACAACCAATGCTAACTGGGTAATATAGCTGTCATGGTTTTTTTCCTTTATTTAATAATTGACAGTAGAAAGATTGTGAGAAAAAAAATGAGTGAGTGGGTCACATGCAACAACTTGATTCAAACCAGGGATTCTGTGTTTACATCAGACCCCTAAGCTAGGCCTTAGACCCCAAGGCTTAGACCACAAGGCCACAGGGACGCCTACTGGCCCAGTGGTCTGAGCCTTGCAGACGCCCCCCCAGCTGCCTTGAGTTTTTGGAGATTATCTAAATCCTGTCTGGAACTGTGAGCAAATTCATCATGTTGCTGTAGGGCAATCTATACATAAAATGCCATCAAATGCATGGTTGTCCCAGGTGAGTGCACATGTCATCTTATTTTGGTTGCAGCTGCACAATGTTTTTATGAGTTGTGGCAGAATGTCAAATGATCACATGTAGAAGAGTTTGGCAACCAGGCAGGCATGGAAAAACAATAACACTGGAAACAATTCAAATCTTTTCATGGCTCATACAAATAACATTGGATGAAATTAGTAGGAGTATTGATCAGAGAACTGTTTACAAAATATTTGTTAAAGTAAAATGTTTTTTTACTTTGACTCACATAACCTAACCTAACAAAACCTAAATGTGGGGTACAGTCACACATGGTAACAAACTTACATGGTGAAAAACATAACTTGTCTACTGGAGGTAATAAAGGATAAATAAAGTATAAAGGGATACGTGTGTATTTTAAGTGACTACCTTTGTGCTGCAGTGATCATGGGACAAAGAGCATGCCGATGATATCAGGGATGTGGAATGGCCTGAGTTGTAGCTGCCAGTAAACACAGTGCTACCATAACAAGTCAGATATGTGATCATTCATGGAAACAAGGTGTTGATAAGACTGTGTGGCTGACAGCTGGGTATTTGGTCCCCAATGAAGGGCATAATTTGTATAAATTTGTAATGGATGGATACAGAAATAACATCATGCCCTGACATGTGATAAAAATACTCTGTGATCTAGACCGCGTGGTTTTTAAACATAAATTTATCCTCATGGCCATTGCTGCAGTACAGTTGATAGATGCCATGACAGCAGCCTCCTACACTTACTTCAGCTGTCTCTTTGTTTTACAGGTTTGGGAGTTCAGCTCTCTGTTTTCCTCTGTGGAAAGATGGAGCTTCAGCAACACTCCTTCCATGTCAGATCACCTGAAAACCTGCTCCTTCTACCAGAGAGATGAGCACACTGAGCCGGTGGCTTTAGCCTGCCTGGGAGAGGCAAGAGACAAATATGCAAAAGTAAAGCATAAAAGATAATGCTCATGGTCCCAGAGCTCAGTGGGCGGACCCAACACCAACAATGCCATGTTTAGAATCACTCAGACTTGATATGTATGCACCCACAAAACTGTGAAGTGGATAAAGCCCCCGCATATACAACTACTGTACAGAAACAGAAGGGAAACTGTGTGCTGAAGCCCTGCAGACAGACACTGTATGTGTGGAAAATTCACTTCGGCATAAACTGCAGTTTCTGAGGATGTTGATGTGATTTACTCCACCTCTATTTTCTTGTAATGTTCCCTCAAATCATTTTGCCTGTGAGGAGACAAAATGCTTCAAGCTGTATCTATTTATGCAGTGTTTATTGAGGGAGAATGAAACTTAAATAATCCCTCTGAGGACACTAAATTCACAAATGTATTGATATGGTGTTTGAGATAGGTCCTCGTATTCCGTATTATCAGATAATTTGCCTGTGTTCAGCATACAGAGCTGACTAGTGTTGTTTGTTTCATCTTATTTGATTCTCGTGGTGAAAAGCATTATTTTAAATAAATAAAGGGAGCAGATGTTGCTGTTGTTGACTGTTTTCAACACGACAAGACTGACATCTACTGGACAAAAGCTGAAGTACCTCATCTGTGTGGAAACAACGAGTTTGGTATCTGAGTGATGAACACTAAATCACATGTCCCATATGTCATATTTGATTAAACACAACAAGTGCATGCTTCGTGATGAGAACACTGATAACTTTGTGTCTAATTTAGTTTGTCTTTGTAAAGGAAAATGAGAGGACTGTGATCTATGTGTGTCACTGACATTATGTATAATAAATCTGTCTTGCAGTTGGCCTCATTTGTTTTACAGCAGCACAGTCAGTGGAATAAATGGGACATTATAAGATAAAAATGTTGTTTTATTAACCATAGATATAACAGAAAAGGTGCACAAGTAACAAATCATCTACATTGACTACTCCATCTCAGACACCTTAGGGTTGCGTAGTTTGTTGATCACCTCTGACAGCATTTTGTTGCACAGGGCTGCATACGGATTAAGAGCCACAGCCTGTTGTCGAGCAAATTCACTTCCAAGGGCAGCTGCTTTCTCAAAATCTTCCCTGGCTTCATCGTCCTGGCATGCCAATCTGCGTAAAAGGCCTCTCTGCACCAGCCCCTGGCAGGCAGTTCGCCCAGTGCAGCCGCTCAGAGAGATGGCTCGGTCCAGGTCCTCCAGCGCTCCTGTGAGGAAGAGACGAGCACTGTGAGGCACACACATCTGGAAAGCTGATTCTCAGTTTGTTATGTTTTACAGTCTACTTAGTAACATAAATGTATCAGAATTTACTTTTAATTATTTTGCCACCAAGTATTGCAGCGTATTCAAACAAGAAATGTATTTACAGTAATTCTCTTTCTAAACAACAACAAACAACAAAAAATCTGATGTTTTTCATAAATCCAAAGAGTACAGCACTTTCAAATGTATTAGTAATCTCAGAACTAGTACTATTTTCAACTGATAAACATGACATTTACAGATGAATACAGTACTACAGTACTATTTTGCTACCCTGTAATACAGCAGTGATTCAGCCTATGCTCAGTTCATTTCACATTTTCTGCATATTACTTTAAATAGACATGTAGGTGTTTTGTTTGGAATATTCAGAAGATTTTGTTAGTCAACAGGAGCAACAACTGGAACCAGGTTACAGAGAAAATGAAAAGCACCACCTATAGATAGAAACTCCAATTTTAGAAACAGACTATGTTAAAAAGATGTTACAGTATTGAGTGCATTGAGTGATTTACAGGGTTCCCCTGGAAGTGAGTTTGAAAACACCACAGCAATATTCACATGTCCAATCCAAGAAATACACACTGCAAGGGTTATAACTTACTGTAAGCATTGGCTGCGAGGATACACTGTTCATTTATTGTCATTCTACATACTACTTTGGAAAAATAATTATTAATTATAGTGGAGTGTGGAGGGTGGATGTTACATCTGTCATTTTTGTAATAACAGTGTAGTACTTTATAATTCAGTGAATCTACAAAATACAGAGGACACTTGTTCATTTCATTGACGCACACAAGGAATTCTAAAACCTTTAGACGATAAAAATATGACTTAGGTAAAATACCAAAATCCCTGTAATTCTGTACATGCAGTGTATACAATCCTGCCACCTTAGTGACAGACAGCAGGTAAACGTACCTAACACAAGGCTAATTCAGAGCCTGCACTGTAACACTGTTGACAAAGTGCATCAGATAGACAAAGCTCTGATGTGGTGTCACGCTGGCCTCAGACTCAACGGTCTGATATGTCGGCACACTGCAGTGTCTGGAAAGGGGTAGTATTGAATTTGTGGCATGTACCTGCTGTGTTCCCCTGCAGCCGCAGGGCCTGTGCCCGGTTGTTATATGCCGAGGCTCGCTGAGGCAGGATCTGGATTGCCAGGCTGAACAGTTGAAGTGCAGCTTGCAAATCCCCAGCCTCTGCTGCCGAGACACCCTGCATCTCCAACTCTTTCACTTGCTTCAGCAACTCTGTGTCAAAGCCACTGTCTGGCAGGGGGAGATAAACAGGTTGAAAAAGCACTCAAACTCAATTGACAGGTACCGTGGCAAGGAAAACACAGAAATGTCACCCAGAACTCAACTTGGATTAAAATGTCATGTTTTTTTAGTCCAGAAATGGAATGTGTTCAAATGAATTCAATATGCTATGAAATGATAAACATAAAAAGCTGCGACATGATACGTAGAGACACATCAAGTCAGAAGCTCACGCTCACCATCATCAATTAATTCCTCCTCCTGGTTCAGGCCAGGGATGTCTCCAAAGGGGGTGGTGGGGTTGAATATAGCTTGGAGTACAGCTCTGTCATGTGCCGAGGCCATCTTACCAGTGGCAGGGAAGAAAGCAGGGAAAAATGGCAAAAAAGGCAAATCCAAATGACACCTAAATTACAGCTGGGTGGAGGATTCCTCCCCATTTCCACCAGCCAATCAAAGAAGGGGGCGGAAGCAGAGGTGGACTTTGAGATTTATCTGCACTGAGCACATCTGTGTTTGGTTAACTCAAAAATGCAGGCCACGGATAACTGCATGCTGGATGGCTGCAGTTGTAATGGCCAAAGGAGAAACAGAGGGAAAATCTTTTTAGAGATATTCTATCTGGTCCTATCTGCCCAGTGCAAAGTAATGAAAAAGTTTTTAGCATGCTGTCCAAACCTCTTGAGATTTGAATACTAAATAAATGTATTTTTGTTTCAAATGAAGAGATACTCAGATTTTCTGGTACAGTAGGAGAAAAAAACTCAAAAACATGTTTCAGTTCATCAGAAATACTGATATAGGCTAGCTAATAGAGAGACAACAGTGTGCTGCTACCTCAGTGTTGTTGCAGTGCCGCTTCAGGTCACAGGTGGCAGCACTGAGCGTGATGCTGCTGAGCATCACTTCAGTAACTGAGCATCAGAAATGATCCACCGCCTTGGACTTTGCATGGGTTTGTTAGTGTCATGGAATTCACATTTACTCCACTGAACCATTGAACTCATGACATGATTGGTTTGTATTTTAAATGTTTGTCCAGTAAACAGCTTCTTTTAGCAGCAAATGTCTGCGACATTAATGCAGTGCTTCACTTGGGGTAGACATCCAGACACTGGACAGGTAGTGTTGCTGCATTAAGGCTAGGTGCAATTCAAAATGTGCCTGATATTTGAATTTATTTTGTCTGTGAAAAAAATGTGAAAGGAGAAAGTGTAGCTCCTGTCAACAGCAGCCAGGATAGTAGCAGTAATATCATAGGGCACTGCCATAATTTATGTTAGTTTTGTGACTAATGTAGCTTATCTTATGGGCCATAAGATAAGCTACATTAGTTAAAAACCAACATTATTGTTAGCTGGACAGTGCTAGTAAACAACAGCTTTTATAGGGTACAACAACAGTAAAATGCTTATAGTCTACTATATTATAAGCATATATATATATATATATATATATATATATATATATATATATATATATATATATATATATTTACAGATAGAAATGAGAGAAAACTCGTCAGGCCAGGACAAGAGGCCAGAGGAACAGTGTAGGGAAGGTACAGTGAATACAGCAACTTATCAGTTTCAGCCTGATGATCAGCAGTAGGATTTCAATATTGTTTCACATCCTAAACAATGTGGAACCATTACTGAGAAAGTCCAGGAAGCGGCTATTCATTGCAGCCTTTTCAGAATAAGGCTGACAGATCTGCGGGATGCTGGTCTAGGAAGAATAGTATGCTGTCTTACTACTGAGCTCTTGCATTGCAGCCTCCAGAACAATCAAACTGTACCAAGAGAATTGCTCACATACCATCACCAGGTTTGATACAAGGCTTTGCTTGTACATTGCCGGCATCAGAATAAAACAGTTATATAACCGGGTTCTGTTGAAGGAGACATCTAGACGTGATTTCATGGCTCAAATCCTGCCCTCTGCTGTCACTGCTGATCTGGAGGTTGATGCACTTACAAATACAAAAGAAGCTCTTCTAATGGTAAGACACATATTCCATGAACTGTGTGCAGTGTGATGCAGTTTGGTGATGTGGATGTGTGTGGGAGGGTTTTTCTTGATGTACTCTGGTTGTTTCACGTGTTTGAATGCTATGAGGAGAGCAGCACTGTTCAAGATGTTGACATAGTGGGGGGTTTCTGATCTTCTTCTGCATGGGATAATTGTCACCACAGGTTTCTCTGCAGCCATTTTGCATTTAGGCCTTATGTATGCCTATGGTGTGACTACATAATTTTGCATGTGATGATGTCTCGTGAATCAAACAGTTACACACCGATCCATGGTGCAAAACGTAACACATATCTAATAAACACAGCACATCTTCAGGGGAAATTACTGTGATTTTTCATGATACACAGTAAATATATTGGATAAAAGAATTTAGTAGCACAGAAACACAATTTTTAGAAAACAGGGTTGGATAGAGATGCTAAATTATTATAGTGAACATTTTTCTCTGATTGCTGCTTCTTCTCCCTGTGAAATACTAGATAGCTTTATCTCTTCAGAATCAAAAGATTATTCAAATGAAACAGTCTGAGGAGGAAAAATCCCTCTTTGGTTAAACTGCTCACAACTCACACTGCGATGAGGGATCTCAAATAGACGTTGCTTTGATTGAATAAAACAGTCGGGTACCACTGATGTAAATTGTAGTATTTTAATAGTACACACAACAAATCTCTGGTGTAAGCAACAATATTTTAAGTATACAGTGCAGATCATAGTGTTTTATTTCAATGCACAGGAGACATAGTATGTGATACTGTGGTACATTTTTCTTCAGTTTTCAGGGGACACTTTTGTGTGCATGCCATAGCCCACCATCCTGTGTTAATCCAGGCCATTTTTGGTTTAAAATCGGGGTTGGTATTTAAAAAACAAATTATGATTTACAATCATGATCTGGCAAATTGTTTGTGTGTGTGTTTTCTTTAGGGTTGACTCAGATATGAAACAAATATCCTGAAAAGTAAAAGAGACATGACATATGACAGGAAATACATCACAGAATCAGGAGAAAATCAGAGCATAAAACAGTTGAGTTACAGTGGCGATATGAAGAGCATCGGCTCTTTAGAGATCTCCACAGCAACAGACAGAGGCAGGAAATAGCGTTTTTGCGTGTAACAAAAGGCAGATAAGAGCGGCGAGGAACAACACATATCGCCACAAGGGGAAACCGATAGCAGTTAAAGTAAGTGATACGAATGCAGGTGAGATTGATCAAAACAGTATAATCGAACATGGAAACACTGTGTCTTGTCATAATTGTCATTGGCTTACAAAGTAACTACAAGAATCTCTGGCAAATGTGTGTAAGTGAGCCACAAACTGCAGATGAACATGGTTCCAGTTCAAAGCCTTTTTCAGTTGTGTCCAATTACTGTTAGCAGTGACCTGGAACAAGAGAGAGCTTATGGAGGTATGGGCTTTTGGGACTTTTTAAAAGGACGAGGCTTATCTGATGTGGAAGTATAGTAGCTGGAACACAAAATTTATCAAGAAATGATTCTCAGTTGTTCAAGACTTTGATTTTTGGTTAGTTTGTAAAATTACATTTTTGTGTGTGATTGTTCCCAGATGTTATTGTTCAGTTTTCATTTAGTTAAAGTTTTAGTAGGTTTAGTATTTGTGTAAACATAGAAACTTAAGTTTCAGGCCTGTAGGTTAGTGCACACAGTGATTCACTGTGCATATATTTTTTGTAATACTGACATCAGTAGAGATGTGACTGATTTATTGCTAAGAACAGCTGCCAAATATGGAAAATAGAGAGGGTAAGAAATAGATTTTGATGCCACATGTTGACAATGAAAGAGAGGTAGGATAATTATTCAGCATAAGGCTTGAGGCAAGGGAATGCTTTTGATGTGCAGTTCATTTTCTATAATTAGGCTACAGTTTAGGTAGCAGTTGTTTTGAGTGAAATATCTTTCCTTGACAAAAGCTGCCATACATACAGAGACATACAGTGACTGGAAATTTCATAATGCAGCAAATTGACTTTGCATAAATTACATATATTCTCAGTATCAGCCAACTTTCTTACAAACTTTCTTAGCTTAAGATAGTGATAATTGAAAATCACAACCCTTCCTCACATAGAACAGCTAATGAGATGGCAATGTCAGACTAAATAATGAAGTGGTAAGGAATTTATCATTCAGTCTGAATATCAGGCAAACACTCCAGAGATACAGAAATAACTTTGTTGTGTAGTTACAACAAAGGATTTTTTTCATCATTAATTAGTCAATTGAGCATTTTTTTGGTTGATTGGTTCTTTGTTTGCTTACGTATCTAATTTAAACTTCTACTGCTGAACTGCTGCAAATCTATATTCTACGGCCATTTCAAGACTTAATTTAAATCTGATTTGGACAAATTACTGCAAGGTTTTAAAAAGGCAATTAAAAACCTTAAACAGTATAGTTATTTGCCTGGATGATAAAAATCCAAGAGGATTAAAAAAAGAGCTTCTTGATTGAGTAGAGAGAAGTTTTCTTTTTTACCACTTGAGAGAGCCCTTGCTGTTTTTATTTCTGCCAGGCCCGTTCACCAAGTCAGCACAGACCGTTTGATCCTGCAGGACTCCCATTTTCCACAGAGTATTAAGAGTTAAAGAGTGAGGGCTAGGCTATCATGTTCACGGTCACTCGGTAAGCAGCAGATTTTCTGCAGAAGCACAGTGTGTCCCCCATGGCCTCCCCTATAGTGCAAAAGTGGAGAAGCAATTGTGTGAGGATTATCAGTCTCCTATTACTGCAAATGTCACTGCATCAGCACCACTCAACATGATTATGTCAATAGGAAAACACATTGGCAGTGTTTACAGACTCCAAAACCAAGAGCTGAGAGGATGGAGTTGCTTTTGCCGTAGGCCAGGAGGGAAATTAAGAGATAATCAAAAAACACTGACCCTCTGTGGCAGAACTGCTGTAAAACCTAATACCAACATATAACAATGAACACATCCTTTGTATTTCCTCTAAGCCATTACAAAGACAACAGATTAAATCAGGCTGCAACAGCAGAGTATAAATAATGGAGCAGCATTTACTGAAGAGCTAATAGTAAAATAGACAACATTATTACTCATTAGCTTTTTAGCAGACACAATGGATATTTATTTAAAGGCTAACATAATCTCCTGATGGACTTTTATAAACACACCAAAGAGAATTTCTTAGCCCTACAGTCCAAATGACCAAAGAAACATGAATAAATAAAATGAATAAAAAATTATCACAAGATAAAAGAAAGTCTTCTGCAGTTGGTCCTCCATATTTTACTTTTCTTCCCCTTTTTCCTGCCTCTCTTGTTGCTTCATAACGTCTGGTAAAGAAATGGACTTGGATATCATAATAACTCTGAGAGGCTTTAGCTTTGCTCCACTTCTGTCTGTGAATCTGACATCAAAGCTTGTGCTCCTAATCCTCTGCCCTATGGAGGTAAACAGGGGCCCGTGTGTCGATACCTGGCCTGTTATGATGACGAAGGACTATCGCGTGCTGTGCGGGGGCACTCTGAGCTGGATTAAAACAAAGTAATCCGCTCTGTGGAGAGACAGGGAATAACTGCAGAGGTGCTAGAGGTTAAGCAAATAAACAATGTGCTCCTTTTATGGGAAATCTTAAGCAACACCCTCTGTGCTGCTGCACAATAACTACATGCAGCACTACTTTCTGTCTCTGTTTCCATAGACATGTGGGGGAATATATTAGCATTCATCCTGATGGCTTTATGTGCAGCTAATAATCGTTGGCTACCCAGTTCCAGGCTGTAACATAGTTGCACTGATTGATTCATTCATTTGGCTACAGCGTGTATGTACTCTATGTTACTGTATGTATTTTATGATAATTTGTGAATTTGTAAACACGTTTTATGGCACCCTTTGTGAAGGAATGTGGAAATGCTTTGTGAAGCTTATAGTTCAGCCAGGCTGACTGCGTCAAGGCTGTCAGACAACACTGATGTCTCCCACATTGGGATGTTTCATGAGGTGGGATCCATCATCATAAACCTCAGCACAGTTTGCTAGGAGCTTGTAGTTGCAGTACAGTTTTTTAATTCAAACTGATTTGTTCAGGCACTTCCAGGTGTGATTGGTTATCACGCAGCAATTATCCTGCATTAAAAAAAAGTAAATTAATAATGGGCTGCTAATGTAGTTTATTGTGACACTTGGATTAGAGCACCCTCAAAAATATATTTTTTTAGATTTTGTGAAAGTATTAAGTATTTAACAGGCAGGTGTCTAATTAATTGGACCACTGTCATGTTTTTATTGTCTGGTTTATAGCTGTTGATATATACCGGAGTTTTCTGCAAATTTGTCAGGAAAAAATATATGTATAAAAGTGGGTTTTAACACTTGGAGACCTGAATTATTTAGCCAGGTTTGTGCCAACATGATTTACAACATGTGATGCAATACTGGATTTTTGAACTGTCACTGCACTGCCCCCCTCAGGTTGAATTACATGAAATTTGGCGCACATGTATTTCTTATACATGGTTGATTCGAATTTAAGAGGTTCTGTCTCTTTACATGGTTATAGGTCACACTCACTTTTAAACAATCTGCAAAAAAAAAAAAGAAATGGTTATAAAGTAATTGCTCTACACACTGAAATTGGGCATTACAACGAAGAAGACATAAAACAACAATAAAACCAAAATGACTGGTATCCCAAGAGCATCTCTGCCTCTAAGGACGCGACGACAAAAATTTGAATTGGCTTCAGCAGGCACACTTACACTCACTCAATCACTCACTCACTCTTCCAACAAACCAACCAACCACGATTAAGACCATGATCGCATCAACTGAGGCACTGAGGAGAAACAAAACAAATAAAACCCAACAGCAATTGTAGGATTTGGGATATCTAGACATGTAACTGTAATGTTTTCCCACAGTAATGTGGTGGAGCATGGCCGGAACTGTCATAACGAAGCATGGATGATTTATGGTTTACGTGGGCAAAAACAGAAGGATTTAAGTGGAGCAGGCGGCGTTGTTAAAGGTGTTGTGCCACCTCTCACTGGCTGATAGAAAACAACACACTGAAACTTTAGAACAAAACTAAAACTAGTGAGGTGAGCCAGTCTTATAGATTTCCCCAGGCTAATGTACATTTCAGGGCTGCTGGGAATGCTTTGCAGATGTTGAGTGAAATTTGATTGTGGGTTCTGAGGGCTAGTGTGTGTGTTTATGTGAGTGTCTTTGTGTGTGTCGGGTGTGGACAGGAGAGGGGGAGGGTGGTCTTAGACAACTGCAGCTGTGCTGCTACATCCACACTAATGCGTTTTCGTTTTAAAACACATAACTTCTGCTACTCTTACCCCCTCGTGTCCCCTGCTACTACTGCCAACGTGCTCAGGACACAAGTTATTATTCGAGCAGAAATTCCGGTGTCCTGCAGCGGTTTTGTTTTTTTGCTATATAAAATTTATTTTTTCCCCACTAAAATGGTCTCTATTCGAGTGACAGTGTCTGTGTAAGAAGCGTGATATGCATTTTCAGGTTCGTTAGTATGGACGGAGATTATTTCTGAAACGGTTCTAAAACGCTTGTGAGGACGGGGATTGTTTTTGTTTTAAGTCCACATTGTTAGGGACCACAATAAGGGAAATGAGGAAACAGGTGTTTCAAATGAAAGCTTGGGTTTTTATTAGCCCAAACAGATGCACAATCATTATAAACCAAGAATTTGATAACTAGGCCTATAAAAGAAGTCAAGAAAAGATAACTATACTCAATATAACCACAGCTAAAGACAGTGTTTACTGAACAAACGGACCTAACACAATTACACAAGGCATGAGGCAACGTATATAGAGGCTTGGCCAAACCAAATAACACACAAGGGGTAAACAAGTTGGACACCTAATACAACTAAATAAAAAGCAAAACTAACTAAACACAAATCTCCTGCCATGACATAGCTAACTTTAAGAGTCCTAAGTTCGCAGCCACGCCTTTTGCTCCACCAGGAAGGGAGCTCCCAGAGCAACGACAGTAACTCAAAGACAAAGAAACAAATGATTAATATAACACATAATTGCCTATGTAACCCTACAGTGTTGTTGTGTGCACTTCATCTAAACAATGTAAGTTTTAAAGCAAATAAACAGATTCCAAATCATACAAACTGTGACGATAAATGTTTGGGTGTGGTTGGCTGCAAATGGAATTATCCTGTGTAGGTAGCAAACGAGGTGAGGTGAGAGATTGTGAATTGGGATCATATTAACATGTGCGGCCATGGCCATCACAAACTCCCTCCGCCCCCTTCAGGACTCGCTGGAACAGCAAGAGAGCGATAGTCAGCTGTGAGGTTGTGCTGAATGCTGAAGTGGAACGGTTGCAGTGCCAGGTACCACTGGGTGATCCTTCCATTGGTATCCTTCATCCTTTCCGTTCACTGAAGCGCTTTGTAATCTGTCTCCAAGGGGGAATTCTCTACCCAGGAGGTAATACCGGAAGGAGTCTTTTCCACTGTCAAATACCGAACCTCCCTGGGGAACAGTTTCTAGCTGATGTAGGCAACTGGATGGCGGCCCCTGGAGAAGCACAGCCCCCAGACCCCAGTAGGAAGCATCTGTTTGCAAAATAACATCTTCATCAAAGTTTGGACTGTACAGAACAGGTTTCTTACTCAATTGCTGGATGTAGTGGAAGGCTGCCACTGCCTCCTCTGTCCACTGGACCGGACTGCGACACCGGGATCCAGTCAGGTCTGTGAGTAGAGCTGCCCTGGCAGAAAATTGTGGTATGAAGCGGTGAAAGAAGCTCGCAGTGCCAAGCATATTGGAGTTACTTCCTTGTTTGTGGCAAAGGAGATGAATCGATGGCATGGGTCCTGATGACATAACCCAGGTCCTCCGCAAACACGCACTTGTATGGGTTTACCATCAGCCCGGCAGAGTGGAGACGATCCAAGACAGCATACAGATGTTCCAGGTGCCCCTCCCAGCCTTAATCAATCTAGTGTTACCATACAATTTAAAAATACAATCTAAAATCTATGCATGTACAGTATATATGGTTAAAAATGACCATCGATCCATTTTCAATACCATTTCTCTTGTGCAGGGTAGTGGGGCCTAGACCCTATCCCAGCCGCACTGGCCGGTTACACCCTCAGCAAGTTGGTACACATATAGAGACAAAATCCTTACTCACATTATCATATGGGCAAGTGCATTAGGTTGTGAGAAAAAAAAATTTGTGTTGAGAATGCTTGGATTTTGCACAGATCACCATAAAACAAAGTCTTGTAAATGTTAAAGAAACATTAATTTTCAGTACCAGGCAACCAAGGCCTAAAACCTAAACCTACAAAGACTGTGTGTTAGGAAGAACAGCCTGGCCGAGTCAAGGAGCCACTCCATGATCTGACCACACAGCTTACTGCCAACACTATTGTGCAAAATCCTACAGTTGGGGAAACTTTTGACTGCTTCTCTTTTGGTGCAATAATGCAGCACCTGCATGCATTACAGTCTGCTGCACCGCCTGCTGCATGAAAAGGGACTTCACTGCTGAGGCATGGAATTCACTTCAAACTAATACTGGCCCTTCCTGCTGAAGCCAAAGTAGCTCTGGCCAACTGAAGAAATCCCTCCAAATACATCCACTGGGGACCAGAGATATGCCACCATTTGTTCCAAAAGTCACTGCTCTGCTAAAATCAGTGAAAGAGTCAATACCCAGAGCGCTTGGCTTTAGTTTCTTCTGAGCAACACATAAGAGTATGTTGAGCTCAGCTGCTGCATTCTCATCGGTAACACACTGTATATATTGTTAACATCGATCTCAGATGACGCATCTGCGTGTGAAATCTGCAGGGGATTATACAGTATATCATAGTTAGAGGCAATGTCTCAAAGAGGAATCTCATTACAGTTTGTCCATGAAAAAATGATAGATGAACAAATAATGCACACATTCACTTTCAGTCTCTAAATTTGGCAACAAAGATGCTTTATTTTATTTTCTTGTTACTGTAATATTGTCAATATATTTTTAGCGTGGATTATCTGTTGTATTTTATTTAGGCTATGTTTTGGGTATTGAGCACTAGAGTCAAAATACCAGAGGCATCCTGTTTGTGAGGCAGATGAAATTTTACTATTGAATTTTTGAATTCCTGTATAATGCAGGTATTATCCCTTTCCCACCACATTGACAGTGCACACACATACAGCTATTCAATCAATGTTATTCCTCTGCTCATCTGACAGCTCTGTCTGGGTTTATAAGCATGAGTAAAAGTCTCCCACTGTGCTCCAAGGACTAGCTGACGTTTTGGATAGTATTCAGGGTATCTTTGGTAGAAAGAGTAACATTTTTCTGGTGCAGAACTCGAGGCACACTGAAATAAACAGTGTCAGTTTAAACAGCTATTGCGAAATTGAATCTTCTGTCAGTCCATGAGTTTTGAATGAATTCAATAACTGTGCAGACGCTCATAATTGTGACTGCATGACAGATTGGCATCAAAAAATAATCAGATAAATAATCAAACACAAACAACACCAATTATTATCTTTAATGTATTACATCATACCTGCACCAGCAGCGAAAGAACAGAAATATAAAATGCTCTCTTGCTACTTGCATTTTTCTTGGAAAGCACACATCCACCTACCATCACATTTCTCATGCATTTTTTAGTCAACTGTTCTCATGCCAGGATGCACTTGAAAGGGCCTATCTGGTCTTTGTGAGAATCCATCTGCATGTCTTTAAAGTCCTCTATTAGAAAGTTAAATGAGCACATGAATATCCCTGGAGATCGTTTACCTGCATTGGATAGAAAATAAGATTTTTATGGTGGAGTAGACATTACTGTGCAGTCACAAAGTAGAATGGATAGCCTTGGTCCAAAGCTTATTTAACACTTGATGTCATGCGGCTACATCATTTGTGCAGGCGGGATAACTCATTTGGAAAATGAAAAGTCCCTTGGAGTGATGTGGGAGATCTAATCGGCTGCAATATTGTATGGTTTGTAGATTACTTCCCGTCAGCCAGTTCACCGGGTACAAAAATGGTTGGTTAATGTGTCAGGCTGGATTGTCTGAAGGACTAAGTATGGCTGTATAAGAGTGTGAAATTTGTTTTGCATAAAGAAACCTCTCATTACAAATAGATAGTGTTCACCCTCCATCTTATCTTTGAAAATGTCAGAAAGCTTACAAGAAATACAAAATACAAGAAAAAGCAGCAACCATGAAATAAATGATACTCACTGCTGTTTACCACCCAGGCTACTTGATACCATAGAAAATCCCAACAAGCCTATTTGTTGTTGCAGTTATGCATATTGACCAAAGGATGGAGCCCAAAGACAGAGCTTTCTGGGCCTGCTTCTGGTCACTTCAAGGGATTCAGTCTGTGAGGTTCATGCATGGAGACTGAATAAAAGATGATGCTTCTCTTATGCCTTCAGCAATATAACAACATCAAGACTTCGTTTCATCACTGTCTGGCTAAAGTTGCATTTAATTATTTCTTTTTTCTTTCAGCATTCGAGAGCTTATCACCCCGAGCAAGGTCTTAGATTTTGTTGTGAAAATTGAGAGCTCCAAGGCAGTTTCCATTAATATAGGTCAACAAGGTATTAATAGAAACAACAACGGAAAACATTTACGGAAAATTTACTGGTCTCTTTCTTCGGTGACTCATCACATTTATATCTGGAGGCAGCAGTGTTTTTATCTGGCTCAGGTCTTTCTGGAGCTGTCCGCCCACTTACAGCTCCCATGTAAATACAGTTGTTTGTTATGAGCTATAGTTCCAGCTAAGGGTTGGAGGCACTGACCTCAGTCCAGCTGTAATTAATCAATAGAGCCGTGCAACGTTCCACACCATTAACCTTACAGGAGTGACAGGTTCATAAATGGCACAGGCCAGACCTACAGAAGAAGCCCACCGATTTCATGAACTGAAGTCTCTACTGGTGTTTTGAATTGAACTGTTATTTCAGCACTAATCTATACGTATCACAACAGAGAGACAGCGGTGTAGTCTGTTTCCTGGAAGTCACTTGTCCTGTTTACTATGGGTGTTTTCACACATGCAGCTTGTTTGCTTTGTTCTGATTCAGTGGCTAAAATACTATAATAAAATGTCATATGCGAGTAAACTGTTCTCTCATTGGTCAGATATCTCACCAGAAGACTGCGCCTCAGGCCAGATTTCCCTCTTCTGTTTTTGCCGAAAACAAACAAACACGGAGCATCATTTGTGTGGATAGTTTGTCCTTTGGCTAGCTTCTGGGTCTCTGTAATGTTGAGCTTCTGTAAACTGCTGTCTGCTGTAAACATGTGAAAGCGTCCCATCATGCAAAGGACGAGTTGTCCTCTTTCCATTTTATGAGCCACCTACTATGTTGGAGAATAGGTTGGAGTGTGAACCACAGTCGGTTGTTTCAGTTGCTGAGTTGATTGTGATCTCACTGTAAACAAACAGCTCCAGTGATAAATTAGAAGCGAGCCCTTTTCTTGGCGATCTTGATCCGCTCGTGTTGTCCCGCATCTGAGTGCGATCGCTGTGTTCACATACGCTTGAACAAACTGATCTTTGGGGGGAAATGTTTCAGAACAGGGCTGGGTATTGTTCAAAATTTTCAATACTGATATCTTGACTTTGAAACTTCAAGACTTCGTTCCTGAACGATACTTTTTTTGATATCAATTCTATAAAAGCCATTTTAACAAAAAGAAAATTACATTACACATTACGGTACAAATCTTACCTGAGTTTTATTTTTCCAGTTCTTTTTGTGTTTGTTAAACGTTAACGGTACCTGCTAAAATCCCCCCCCCCCAGTAATCTCAGATGAATCTGGCGGTGGAGATTTTGACGGAGCCAGCTCTGTAACATTCAGACTTGAATCCTGATAAGAGGAAGATGACGCTCCTCTTCTTGCACTCAAACATGGAGCAACTTTCTGCTCTTAAATTGATTCCACGCATGTTGAAGTGCTGCATCAAATCTGTCGTGTTGCTGGACTTTGCTAAGATGTTCTTCTGGCATATATTGCATAGCGCATTATGGGTATCAAATCTGATAAAATGGAGCCACTGGCAGGAATATTAGATCTAGGTAATCATGCTGCATGCTATTTGGCTCACTGCCGCTGATGAGATTAACTCTTTACCTATTGAATTTTTTATTTTTTTTAATACTCTGTAGTATGGAAGCAATTTGGTCGATGCAAAAAGGAACCTAAGTTTGGTACCCAGCCCGAGCTACATATATACATATACCACTCAAATCTGCACATCTTTCTTTTCCACTGTGTTACACTGAGGTCACACTACTTCCTGCATTGGCACTATATTTTGGCATTGGTCATAAATTGTGAAGTGTGGAATTGTCCAATATGGACTTAATACCTAGGGATACTGGGCTGAGAGTCGTTCGCTTTGTTTGTTCAAGCAGGTTTAACCAACACACTGTAGGCTTTTGCTCAGAAGCAGGAAGTAGAGTCACCCTTTTACACCAATTTAAAATGTCTTAGTCACAATTCACCTTAGGCGAAAGACATCATGCACGCGCTCTTCTCTTGGAGGTGATATAGATTGATACATTTGCACATAAGAAAGCATATCTGTTCCGAAAGACAGACAAATGATGGACGTCTAAAATGCTCCAGAATTCCTTAAAAATTCTGGTGCTGTAAATTACCGTCACAAGGTTGTGGTGGTGATTTCGTTTAACCGTGACATAATTTATTCTCTGACCTTAACTACTAAGTACTTTTGGTTGCCTAACCATAATTTATTGGCCATGACCACAATCTTTTCCAAACATTCACCAAGTATGTTGTATGTAATTTAATGTGTTGTCATTTTATTGATTGGGGTGCCAGATCAGCTGGATTCCCATGAGTCATTTTGGCAATTAGGTGTGACGAATTGTTTATTTTATAGAATCACATTCATCATCAAGGATGATTTGAATCTGTTATAATAAAGTTCACATAGAGCTGCAACGATTAGGCCAGTCGATTAAGCGACTATGCCAAAAGAATTGTTGTTTTAGAATATTTCCTGCTTTAATATGTTTTACAGCATTATGAATTTAATATTTTTTATTTTTGACTAATGATCAGAGAAAACAAGACATTTCAATATGTGACCATGGACTCTTGAATGGATATTTCTCTTTTTATAGACTAGATAATTAAACAAGAAACAATACTGAAAATAATAATTTGCAGCCCGTGGTGCACACAGTCAAACCTGTGAGCTGCCATTGAGCAGCTCCATCAGTGTAGTTTCAGGCCCATTGTTTTTCTCATGAGCACCTGGGTAGCACTTGTGGAGAAATGGGAGACAATTTCTTATTCACTTTCCAATCTGCTTCTGAATTCAAACCATAGTCTTTCCAGTCACAAGTCTACTTTCCAAAGGTCATACAATCTCTGGGAGAAATAACCATCTGTTTCACAGTTGTCTTGTGTACTCTGTTTGGAGATGGTGAGGAAGAGAAAATACAACTTGCCATGTGCAGAGCAGAGAAAGGTATACTGTCAAGCTCAGAAAACTGAGCTGAAAATCAGTGAAGCATCAGCGCGTGCTCTGCTTTTTGATAATGAGAAAACTGGGTTTTCCATCTTTGGCAATTCTTATCCATAGATGCATAGTTCTGGCTGATTTGAATTTTCTTCATGGAAACACTGTTTATATATCAAGCAATCATATGTTGTATATCAAAGTTTATACAAGGTGAGAAAATGTGGGAGCAGATGGTTATTTCTCCTGGAGACTCTCAGAAATCTGAAGACAAATGTTAAACACAATAATGTTAAAGGGAACGAATGTAAAAAGGGGCAGTTTGATGCTTTTGAATTTCAAGCTGATGCCTTTACTTCATTAGTTTCCTGTCATTTTGGTTTCTATCTATTTTGGAGGCAATGCTTGTGCAGCAAACCTGATTCAAGTGAGATTTCCAACATTGAAAACCCATCATCTAACTCTCACAGTCTTCTCTGGTTGGGTAAAGTTGTTCTAATCTACTCCAACTACCACCACTCGCCAGTAGCATAGCTGTAAATTATATTGTGGTTGAACATAGACAAAAAAAACAGGTGGGCTTACCTCCAAGACCCTTACGGCCGTAATACATGGGGCAGGATGTCTGCCGAGGCATTTCCCCAGCAATGTATCAATGTATCCATGATCCTGTCGTTAAAACGATTTAGTTAATTCATTCAGAATGAGTTAATATAGCCCACGCTTCCAAACCCTGTGGCAGGTAAAAAATCCTGCCCCGTCTACATGACACGCCACGTCTATGCCCCATGTATTTCATCCGTAAGATACAGTATTTTTGCAAAAATAAGGCAACTATTACAACAACGTTACTTGCTAAATCACCTGTGTATAATAACATTACATTATAGACACCAGTGCAAACAAACTGAAAAAAAAAAAAAAACACCCTGAGGAGGGCCTGAGTTGGCAGACACAATCGCAGCAGCATTAAATCATACATACAGCTACAAAAGCAATACTAAAAAGCCCACCGGAAACAACTGTCAAATAACCACAAACAGCCACACACATGTAAAAGCACTGCCACTCCTACAGGGCTGTAAAAACGGTATAAATTTGCACCCATATGCACAATGAACCAATAAAACAGGCGACACAGCAGGGATATAAATTTCATGACAGCTTGTCAACAATGAAATTATTTTATTATAGTTACTATAGTAGTTCCCTGTGTCACCAGTGATGATCTGATACAGGTTTTATTTGACAGTTGAACAGAGTGATGCAACTGTACAGTTTGTCATGTAGGGTGGCCAGGGCCTGTTCTGTAGGACGCCATTATCTTGGGAAATGTTTTACTGGGGTTTAACTTTGTGTTATTTATTCCGGTAAGCTGTTTGTACCTACAGTATGTGTGTTTCAAGCTCTTTGATTGAGTGGGCCTAAACTCAAAGTGGGTCCACCCGTGGTTATGCGTATGCCGCTTACAAAACCATGCACACAAACAAACACATACAGTAAATGCACATACAGATACATGTTTACTCGCTGCAATCGACATGACGTTGAGTTAAGAAAACAATCATCCACGTGTCGGCCACGGAGGAGTCCTATACTCACGGCTCCCTTCCACTTTGTTGGCGACATCGTTGGAGAGATGAGATCATCTCTGATGGTCTCCTGCTCTGCTGAGTGGCAGGTTTCATCTGCGCGGGACGTCACATAATGTGACAGGAGGTAACACCCTGGAACTAATTTATTCTGCTCTTAAGAGAAATTCCCTTTCTCCTCTGCCTGTTGCACACTCAATAGAACATATCATGTAGTTAACTAATTATAAGAGACATCTTGTATGCTGACCAGTGTAAGAAATAAAGTGTTGCTCCATTCTGTATGTATTCAATATGTCTTGGCAGTGTAGCAATTATTTCAACAAAAAATCTCAAAGTGATACTTTGAATAAAGTATTAGGTAGTAAGCTAATTCTCTTAGTGACTCCAAGCAGGAGCTGATGGCAAAACAGGTAAGCATGTGAATAAATGAATGTCACTTTAATAAATGTATCAGACTGTGAAATCAATTATAATTGATCCCCCTTTTATGAAACTTGGCAGGGACATTTATTAAGCCTCTGAGGGTTTGGGGTTTGATTAAATGGGCTGATCGGCTGGGTCTGGTTATTTTCATGTCAAAACAACACTTAGTTTGTAAAGGACTTTAATAGTGTGTCACAGTAACATTTATTTGCCGGTTGTGTCTTGGCAGTTTGTCGACAGGTGTTGTCTCCATGCAGGGTGTAAAGCAGTGTTGGCATTTTTCACCATCTGAGGTATGATCCTGGGGTGTTTAAACATTGTTTCAGCTAATTATGAGAAAAATGTATTTAACTTAAGCACTCACACATTGTACATTTTGGATTACAAATAGATGCAACCTCTTGTTTGTTCCAACGTTGTAGCCTAGAGTTATTTTTTGTCACTACCTCTGTGTTTTTGCAGCTATTCTACTGTGGCTTGTTTCTGCCACATGGGTGGGATTTTGGGTATGCAAGTCAACAGCCTTTAGTCAGCTCAGCCAATCAGAAATAACATATTAACACAACAAACCCGCCAAGATGGGAGTGTAGCAGCCAGTCATGGGCGAGTGGGTTATTTTGTTGGAAGCATTATTTATGTGAGATGATGTTAATCCCCAGACTGGAACAAAAAGTATTTTCTGTACTTAAACTTTAAAAAATTACACTCTAGATAAGCAATGAATTAGCTTTTAGTGGTATTAGATTGGCATTAGTGCATTACATTGCATTTGGGTCTCTCTCCCTTCCTCTCTCTCTCTCTCTCTCGCACGCACACACACACACACTACCTACAATTCAATTTCAGTAATCAGATTTATTTTCACCATAGACAATGCTGTTTCCGCCAGAAGCCAATGTTGGAACCTTTCATCAACATCCCGACACAATCACAAGTCAGATGTCTAATTTACATTTGGCTACATGCCACTGAGCTAATTAAAGATTTAAATCCGTTTGGATGGTGAACACAAATCAATAGTTCTTCTCTTTAGACACTTTAGTGGAGTCATCAGTTGGAAAGTTTTGCACACAAGTTGGTTTAAGGGGGTGTTATAGGCCTGAAATCTACTGTAACTTTGGCTTGCTCCATTTGAAAATTGCTACACCTTTCTCTGTGATTCCCTGTTATAAATTCACTCAGCATGATGCAATAGAAATGATGAGAGGGGTAATTTATTTCCACTCTTTTTCACTTTAATCGTCGGTGTGCTGTAATGACAACATCTCAGTAATTATGGCATCACTGGCTGCGATATGAAAATTGTCAGATACAGACTCAAATTAAAAACACAAATTAAAGTAATGAATTTAAGTGGCAGTGTTCTTTCATTAATTCATTCAGCATTCATTCATTCACTTTGCGTCTTTCTGTTACAACTGCAGTTTAATTCATCATGCATGATACAGATAAGGAAATTTGTGTCTATTGGCATAACATTTTCATCACAATCATTTTAATGTTGTAACATTTTTGGACTTTGTATGAAACAAGCACCTTGAGAAATATGCAGGTGCTCAAATTGACTGATTTCTCAGTGGAATAATGTTGAAATACTGTTTGGGAAGTGGATGATTTCTATCTCATGAGACTTGCAATGCCCACGTTCAGAAAAATCAGATTTTCATGCTCAGATGTCACTCAGATCTGTTACTTCCCAACAGTGTGAACAGCTAAAATCACATGGAATCTGATCTTTTAAAATTTGATTTGGGCCACTTTCATATGTGTTCCTAAATCAGATACGGGTCTGTTTTTTTGCAATGCAACCTCAGTTTGAACAGTCATATCGGAATTCATGCGACTTTTACGTCACTTGCCTGATCTGAGTCCCTTGTCGCAAGAGTCTTGTGGAGAGGCGCTGACAGATGTTGTTACAAGTAGCCCTTGCCTTGACATCTTGAATTTTTGGATGAAATCTGTTTCTGTGAAGCCATTCATGTCACGATCCCACTCCTGGCTCCGACTCTGCATCTGCACGCACCTCCGTACAGAAGTAGCAGCCACTACTCAAATTAAAAATGTGGCTCTGTTTCTCCGCATCCTCGTTATCATCTGCTCACAAATTTGCTGACTTCCACTGCACATCAACGTATAAATGAAAAACTGTAATCTTTGTCTAATCTTTGTTATTGTTGTTTTGCGCATGTGGTTTTAGTTCAGGGTCAGGACCAGTTCACACTGGAATCTGATATTGGCCACAAAAAAACATGTGAATCTCTAAACAAAAAATCGTATTCGAGCAATGAATTGAGCACTAATATCTGCAGTGTGAATGCAGCCTAGCCAGACTTCACTGCAGATATTTGTTATTTGGTCATTTCATGTCAAGTGTCCAGCAGTCAGTAGAGAAGCTGGATTTCATATTGTGGCCCTCTCACCTGGGAATCGTCTTACTTCAGCTCTACTCTCAGATATAGCTTTGGTTTCAGCTGTTTGCCCTTTTAGACTCCCAGAGCAGGCTGGCCTTTTTATTTGATCTCTGCACTGCATTTTGAACAATGACAATGTGAGTGGGATCAGTGCGACCTCAGCACCAGCAGTTATTGCATTGATTTGGATCATGTTGTAGCTGTGCCTTGTACAGGATTGGGTCTTTGTACCAAAATAACATAGCGTGGTATAATAAATTTGTACTTCAACACCCCTAGCAGAAAATTGTAGCCTGTAATGTCTAGAGCTGGAAATAGGGAAGGTAGGAAAAAATATCCAAGAAATGTCAACAAAACTTAAAAGCAGAGTGAATGTGTTACCTTGTAAGAGATATCCTGCTGCTTGGTCTTTAGAATGAATAGGCCTAAACATTTTAGTCTTGTCACTAAGATTCATCAGGTTTCCTGCTTTGGATTTGATCCCAGTGAAAGATTTCCAAATATAAATACAAAGGTTATCAATGTTGATACATTCATCAATGCTTCAAAGCTCGCATAAAAAAATCATTTTTTTTATGCAAGGACAAAAAGCAAAATCCACTTTTACCCATGTTTTGTCACTTTGTAAAAGCACACTGAATAGCATCTTGAAAAGTAAATTATTCTTAGTGCAGGAGCCTCCACAATTCTAACAAATGACATAAAAATGAAATAAAATCTATCTAGCTTTGTGTTCATTATGCACATGATCTCATAATACAGTTTGGGGGTGCTTTGTTGTATGCTGTGATTTTGCAGTGTCTAATATGACACTGCAAGTTTCAGTGATTTATTGTATCAAATAAATATTCCCTTATTCCCAGAAACTGCCCTCGGTATTCTCGCAGTCACTTTAAATATAGTCTCTAATGAGCAGCTCTGCTTTTTAAGCCTGATGGCATCACAGGTTTGAGTCACACAGCAGTTCTCTGGTTTCCTGCTTTGGGAGAGACTTTTTCATGATTGTAATTAATCTCTGGACTGTTTTAGGCAAACTGAATAACCGGAGGATTCAGAAATCAACTTGAGTTCCCCTCCACTGGCTGCAGAGACTTTATTTAAAATAAACTTTTTGTGTGACATGTTGAGATGACGACACTGTGTAAATAAAGTGAAGCAGATCTCTTAACTGCCAAACCAGTGCAGAGAAAAACAGAAAAGTATTTAAGTTGATTGTCAGGACTTTAACCTCTGCTTTACTTTATCATTTGGAATCTGAAGAGATAAGAGTGCCGACCAAAACAAAATATAAAATGTGTCACTGTTTAAATACATTTTGAGTTCCAAACAGTGGTTTTATGACATTTCGACTTTACCTTCTAAAAGTTATAGAGAATACCACAAAATGGCAAAAGAGTAATTATGGAGCTCATGTCACGAAACAGAACCATTACTTGGGATAAATGACATATCACTTAGCTCACCCTAGGTCACACATACTGTTTAAGGCTGTGAAAATAGCTTATTAAAATAACTTCAGCAACGTATTCAGGATTTGAATGAGACAATAAAAAACAGACTCCTGATAAGAACAAGCGCAGCAATAACTAACTTTCCTTGCCCGTGTCCTTTTCAGTGACATTAGCCTGTTTGTTACATTAGCTGAACTATCAGTGCTTTTGACAGCGATGTAATGTTCATTGTTTCCTGCATAAACTTCTTGCACTTGCTGTTAGTAGTGACAGTCACAGCAGAGTTAACGTCATATTGTTCAAACCATAATAACAAGCAGCCAAGTAAAAAAAAACAAAAAAAAACACACATCCTCCGTCCGTCTTCAAGGTGAAATTCTAAGTCAGAGATGTCAGGAATTTCTTAGAGCAACGTTATGCCCCAGTTAGTGAAAAGAACTATAGAAATGCCAACAAATTGTTCACAAAATGACTGCAAAGCCACCACCACCGGCAGTTAAATCTAAACAAGATCCAATATCAACAGCCATTTAAGGGCATTTAAAAGGAACTAATTTAGGCTATTTAAATGTAATTTAAGTGTCACTACAAGGCTATCAGTGGGGGAAACCATCTTGGAAAAATGCATGCACACTCAAGTCAGAACAACTGGAGGTTTTCCTGTTCTTCTCATACTGCTGACAGTGCATGTATGCAGCATTATACGAACTCTGGGCTGCAACCAATGATTAGGGTCATTATAATTTATCTATTGGGTATTTTTTTAGTTTATTGTATTAAGAGTTTTGTTAAAGAAATATCAGAAAACAGACAAATGTGTTGCAAGAAACCAAGATGTCATTTTCCAATTGCTCCCAACAACCAGTTCTTACAGCTGTCGTAAATTAACTTTCTGTCAGTTGACGAATCAATTAATTGACTAATCATTTCAGTGCTAAAGTCAGGTCAAGGGAATGTGATCCCAAAATCCCCAAATTGTTCAAGAGTGCTTAAAATTCTGTACAGCATACTATCCCTTAGACCCTCATTTTAATGCAGACTGTTTGGGGAACCATTGTTTTAAACGGATCAAGGTCAGGTTACCTCTATGCATTGTTTCATCAAATACCAGACACACTGACAGTCTGCCCTAGACATTGTAAAATGATGGTAATGATCCTCATGGGAATAAAAAAAGAAAAAGCTTTGCAAAGGAATCCTTCCAAGCCGAGATGCATATAGGCTTTGACTCAGAGATGGCGAACCGTTTCCTTTATCTGGCATTCCACAAGAAATTTCCATTGACACTGTTTGCCTTTTCCTACCTCATTATTGTAATTGGAGTGTGCAGAAATGCATTCATCTCATTTTCACAACATCTGCATCTCTGAAAGGACACTGTAACCTGAACAGCGATACTGTAGAATCCTGCAGATAAGATGTGTTGTTATCTGAGACCTCTTTAACACTCACATGTGAACACGGCTGTTTGTGCTGCCCTGGGAGGAAAACAGGCTTCAGATGGACTTTTATTGTCTCAAATATACCAGTGTAGGTCAAAACATGCTCAGCTTTCCAGCTACATTTACAATAATAACGTCCAATTTCGAAATATTCTCTTATGTTCCTTTTTTTTCCATCCTTGGCCAGCATCATATTGATTTAGTTTCACAAACAAAGGCAAGTAAAATGTAACCTTGTAGTGTTTTACAAAAGGATCAAATTCAGTGGGCCAATTCAAACGCAAGAACATAGCTTTTATTTAATCACTTGAACTATGTGAGGCTCTTCATGGCACACTTACTAAATGTAGCATTTTATTAGGGCTCACATGTGACATTCTCATCTGTGGCTTCCTGCAGGGTTATATAACTCAAACATCCCTGCAGCCAGTGAGACAGAAAATGTCGTCTTCGGTTCACTGAGGCATACCAGCCCCTGACAACCATTACTGTGGCCCCGTGCTTCCTCTACATTGTGAGCATGAATACATTTCAATGACTCCCACATGCTCAATCTTTCATGACAGGGATGTGTGTGAAATCTTAAGCCAGCCTCCCTACCTATAGTGTAGTGCCAGGTGCACAGCTAGCAGCGGTATCAGGATACTAAGCTGACTGGCAGAGGAAGAGGCATTTCATTTTTACACGCTGTCACAGCTTCCTTTACTTACATCCTGTGAGATTGTTTAAAAGGAATAACCCATTTATGAGGAATTGTCAAAAACAAGCACAGGATAAAACCTTGCAATGAGAAAATCAAGAGTTGGGGATTTGGTTTACTCCACATTAATAAGTAGAGAAGATTCTTTTTATTGATAATTTAATTTTTTGGGGGGGGGGTGTAATGGTCAGATAAGAGTGAAAATTCACTGTAAAGAACAGCATCACGTTATAAGCACTAATCATTGTACTGTGCAGAATCAATTGTAATGCCGTCTATCGCCACATGGATGATGCCAGCACTAAATATGCACGAAAGAGCGGAGGCTAATGATGCTTGCCAATGGGGGTTTGAGTTGATATTATAACAGATTGCACTTCAGTCAGGGTCTAGCCAGTGGGAGAAAGGAGCAGCTTCTTTATTCATGTAGAAAATTGCAAGCACAAAGAGGAGAGGTAAACGTCATGGATGGGAGAGAGTTGTTTACACTCTAAGGGAAATTTTACACTTCAAAGGATTGACTGTGTCTCAGTTTTGACAGTGAAAGATAAAGGTTATTTGAAATACATTTTTTTCCCTTTATAGTTTCCAATCCAAGAAGCCATTATTGGTCCTGTAGTATCTCAGTCATATATATTTTTTGGAAAGCATATCAGAGTGCTCTTGTGATGAATTTGCAAATTTGAACAATAGTGTGTCCTCATCTGTGAATGTTAACTTTCCCTTTCAATTCTCACATCCTACAAGCCATACATACTGTGTGGTTGTCCGTCAAACAGACTAGGTGGATATGTGATTCTTATTAAAAAGAATGACGAATGTGAGGGGAAGATTAAGTTCTGGGATGTAGAGTTGCTGGCATGAAATATGGTTCTGTGGCCGACAAGAACAAATGAAAAGGATTTAGATTTACTATCAGAATGACACATATACAGTATCATCATAAATACTCTGTATTAAAAAAATAAGCAAAATGTTTGAATAAACGCAGCACTTGCTGCACATTTCCTCTGACGCAAGAAACTGTCACCTGTAACTTTGGCCAGAAATGTCTCCCTTCAGCCCATTTATTTTAGATGCAGGTTGGGAAACTCATCAAAATATTTCACAAATCAAAAAATGTTTGGAGACTCTGCTGTCACCTGTCACAAAGACAAATTTGCCTCAAACAGATGATGTCTACCGGCTACAGTGCGAGTCATTCAGCTCACAGACAAAACGTTCTCTTCGAATATATAATTATGACTCAAGTCTAATAGTGCGTACACTTTGTATGCAAACCTCTTAGAAATTTCGGTGGAGTTGCAACATGTTACCTGGATGAGTTGTCAAATAAGTTGTCGTTTCCCTTCTTTTGATGTGCACCGTTTTGTCCTCTTTCTGTGAGAGCCTTTTTAGGATCTCGCTTTTATAAAAGGGGTTCGGAGGCATAGCTAGCACAAACATCCTCTTTGCTGAGATTAAAGCAGTGTTTCTATGATGAAAGTGCATCCTTAGATGTTTTGCTAATTTTCATCTATTTCATTCTCAGCACTGTCAGCTCCCATTGTCAGGATTGTGTTGGTGTGGCAAATTTAAATGTGTGTACGTGACCGTGAAAGTCTTGTGGAGAAGACGCAGTTGCTCGATCTGCATAAATACTTCAGTACTTTAATCTAAAAGTTAAGTAACAGGAACATTGCATGACTTAGTGTGTTGTGCTGATTGAGTTTTATGACGGAGTGCTTCAGGTCTGTGTCGCTGACTCTTTGCTTTCATGTTTCAGAGGTGCAAATCTAATGTTGCTCCCCATTTCTCTGATTAAAAAGCTTCATCAGAAAGCAGTTGCAAAAGCACTCTCCTTCCCCTCAGGGATCTGTCATGCTCTGACCTCTGTGTGTGTTCGACCGCTCACAGGGACTTCCACAGTGTTCTGCTAAAATGTACATGTCTAACTTAATCTCTTCTCCTTCAGTGTTTTTTTTTTCTTCTTTTTTTCTTAAATCACCTTGTACTTGTATATTTGACATAAGGAAATGGAAGGAGAGGGTAATGAGAATGTTACAGGTCAGTGTTTCATGAGTGTCTACAAGATCTCATTTTTTATTTGGCACTCTTTTTTGTCCTTGAGCAATATCAGTGTGAGGCAATATAACATCCAGGTACACCTGAGAGAAGTAAAAAGAAGAAAAAGAAATTGCCTTGTGCTCAGTGGGCCAAATACAGGGGGAAGAAACAGAGGAACATCACTGCTGCCTCTTTGTACTAGTAATATGTGTTTACATATACGTCCTCTCATCTTTGGGGGTCAATCCTCCCAACTACTAGAAAACACATAGAAGAGCTCTGCCAGCACATTCGACAACATGCTGTTAAGCACAAAGGAATAATCTCATCTCTTTAAACTTTATGGTAAATTGATATCTTGACCTTGCAAACATACCTGGAAGTTCAGTATCAAGTCTCCATTCCTGTAGTTTCATAGCTAAAAAATGACAGTTGACATAACAGGCCAGCTGTCTTTTTTCAATTAACAGATTAAAACATATACAATTTTAATGCTGTTATGTTTATATGGTGCCATTCGGTTGTTGCTCACATTTGATATCAGTGGGTGAGTTACTGTTGCTTACTGGAGCTGCATTTTAATTAAATATTTGTAATATTCCTATACTGATAGTGTGCTTGTGGTAGTCAATTTACAATGTGGAGACTTTAAATTAGACATAAAGCAATCTGGTGAAGGCTGTTAAATGTGATTTGAAAACTGAGTGAACATACTGACGTGTGCACCCTACAAAGACATCCAGTCATACTCACACAGTAGTCGGGCAATTATATACAGTGAGCTCACAGTAAGAGCTGGAGTGGAGCTGCCCACGCTCGGTAACCCAAAGAAAGAAGAAAGAGGAGAAGCGGAAACAGTACACATGCAGTAGGGCTTTCAAGGTGACTTCAGTGTGTAGTGCCTCTGAGAAGAAACCAGTAGCAGTCTGAAGTGTTTTGCCGAAAAGCAAAAGCAAGAGAAGAAAACTGGAAAGCACTCAGAGAGGTCGTAGCTCTGCAAGGCTACACAAACCTCTAAATTGGTTACTTGGTTACTTTGAAGAATTGCTGGGGTACCAAACTAAATTTGGTCGCTTGCGCACAATGTGTTTAACACGTCAGGAAGTTTGTGTGAATTTGCAGCTACTATTGTACAGACTGGCTGAAATCCATAGAAGATTGAATTCAGACAATCTGTCAAGGCAGAAATAAACAAATTGAACAAGTAAGTCAAAGGAAAGAGTAAATCTTAAGTGCCTTACTAAATAGGGATGCAACAATCCAACTGTTTGGCCCTGATACTGATTCCAATACCAAAACTCGTAATTACATGCATCAACATTTTTTCACTACACCACTTCCACCTGGCTTCATCTTTTTTCACGGACCAAACAACAAAGCTCCTCGAGTATTGCAGTATTGTACTTACTTATCAAGGTTTGTTTAACATGTAATAAAATGTTTTACGTCCATGCAAAGTTCCATAACGACCTCTTGATAATAAAGTGCGGAAAATGTCTACAGTAAGTAGCATTAAAAAAGCAATATGGAGTAAAGGCCTGCCATTGTCTTCACATTAAAATGCATCTATTGTGAAGCACCTGTAATAAGTGGCAAAGTATCAGTGGCAGTTTTATGCGTCAGCTTACCGCTGTAAGCGAATGGAGCGGAACAGAAAACTGTACTTGATGTGGATCCGTGTTGTTAAATAGTCTTTGAGATCTAATGTTAACTAATGATACACTGTTATCTAAAAATCCCACGTCTTTGGTGGAACCTGCTGTGATTTGTACCTGAAAGGGGTAAAAAGGAGGAACCAGATGCTTTGTTCATTAAAACCACTGTACTGCTATTATGAGAGATGGGGAATACATTTATTTCACTTTTGGGATTCTTTCACATCAGCATACAGCAAATACATTTTAAAAATGGAAGTGTTCCTTTTAATATCCCGGGCCATATGTAACCATGAAAGCAAGAGCTGCTCATCAGCATTTTGAAAATGATATAAACTCTTTGGAGAGAAGGAGCTGCTCACACTCTGTATACCTCCCTCTAGAGCTTGAAACATGGTAGGTAGAAGGGGTGGGCGATCTGGCCAAAAAACAATTTCACAATCTGTTAAATCGCAACCACGATCCATAATCTAACTTGCCATGTTTTTTCTCAGTTCCGAAATGCCCTGTAGACTATAACCAGATTTGGAATAGCCTATGAATTTCTCCATTTACACTTCTTAAAACAAAATATTTTATTTTTGTCTGGTGGGATGCCCTCGAGCCGCCCTGAGTGAAGCCCTGTCGGCATATTCTTCCGGGTGCTTTCTTGTAAGGTGGTTGAATAGGTTTATAGATAACTTTGGCTTGGGAAATATCTGACTGCACAGCCAAACCATTCCCATAGCACTGATGTTGAGTTGGGCACAAGCTCCTCATTCGCCTTCAGCTATAACTCACATTGCACGGTTTACGATACCTCGCCAAAGGAATAGCCACATGAAGTAACTCAGCCAATCAGCATCACCATCACGTTGGCTACATAACTCTGTTGGTTTGTTCAACTGGCGCAGATCCTGTAGTCAGTGAGGTTATGTGAAGTTTGGAAACAGAAGTAAGAGGACATTATATACCGCAATCTCTACGATTTGCCTGAAAAGTAAATCATGGACGCCTTCAGATTGATCACAATAAAAAATCATCAGATTGCCTGCCGCTACAAGGTAATACTTTGATTCCTTGAACATTTTCAGTGCTTCTTTACCCAGCAGCAGTTGACCCAGGAGCATTTTAAATGTAGGTAACTACAGGGTAAAATAATTTTCACTTTGCCTTCGTCTGAACTCCTCCAAATCTTGTTTAAATTGGCCAACAGATGTTTTGTTTTCAATATTCTTTGATAGCTCTGCTCTAAATGAAATTAACATCCAAACTTAATACCATAAGTGTCATTTACATATTGTATTTAAGTATTTGCAGCCATGTGTGGAGTTCCAGTGAAAATCTGTTTTCCAGTAGTGAAGAAGGGACATTATTTAGTTTCAGCAAGCTTCTTCTCGATAACTACAACGTGAAATAATGGAATTCTGTTTTTAATAACATCTAAGTGATGGGCACAACCTGTGTGTATTGGGCGGTTGCTTAATATACAGTAGCAAGCTGTAATTATATAAAGAAACTTCCTGCCAATTTGCGGCCAGTCTTTGGATTGTGTAAAGGAACAAGTTTAACATTTGAATTGACAATGTGAACCATACTTATATAATCAGGAAATTTAATATGCAGTTTTTCTCAAATTTTAGCATTTAGCTGAGTTTTCTGTATTTAATCAAAATGCATTATGTGGTTATTCAGTGGAGGAATAATTTGTGTCTGCTTTCTCATCCTGTCGCCTTTGTTGGAGTTTTGCAGTTCAGCACAAATTAAAAAAGTCTCAGCTATGTGAAGCTTTTAAAGTTTATTTATTTGATGTACATTTCAGGTAGATTTAATTATTAAAAATTGACAATAAAAAAAAGTGCTCTGCATATGTTGAGCCTTGTTAATGAAAAACAACTGGCTCTAGGACATTCAGACATGTTTCATATTCAACTTTTGTCTTATGTGCAGCACAGCATGCTGCGGTCTCCTCATACGGTTTTGCAGAGATGAATGTTGTTTTCCATTACATCCATTGTGCATTGCTTATCCACGGGAAGCCACTCATGGTCTGAATAGCATTGACCCATGATACCAGAACCTGTCATCATGAAATTTCTTTATGAATCTTTCACTGGGATGAAAAGATATTTCAATGTCACCATATGCAATGTGGTAGTGGGGAGAGAATGCAAGCATAGATAATGGCTGGAAGAATAGTTATTAAAAAACTAGAAAAAAGACTATGTGTTGTAAGGTCTTCTCACCACAGGGACAAACAGTTTTCTTTCCACAAACTCTCCCTTTTCTCCACATAAAGACTGCTATTATTAGAGTTCTCAACGTTATTACTGTAATTACTCAGTCCTCTGTGTTACAGTCCAAGGATATAACCTAGTATTCCTCTGGTGCTTCTGGGCATCAGATATTTGTCTTCATAGAGTATCTCAAGGAAATTGAATCGAATGCAACTGGACTTGGTTATATGTCTTTGAAGACATTTCACCTCTCATCCAAGAGGCTTCATCAGTTCATGCTTGAATGAGGTGAAACGTCTTCAAAGACATATAACCAAGTCCAGTTGCATTCGATTCAATTTCCTTGAGATAACTACGACCTGGATGATTGAGAATATTCACAGGCTCTTCATAGTGTAATATTTACATTCTTTTAAGATAGAAGAACATTTATAGTTGTTCAACCAGGTATTATACAACAGTATAACAATAATGTTCATGCCAGTAAGCCCCATAGGTTTTCTGATAGAGAATTGATGACCACATTTCTATGCAAATAATCTATTATGGCCCATAAAACATTTAACTTCAAGGACCCCCATATACACTCTACGTGAATATTGAGTTGTATAATATTTCTTGTGTTCTATAGTGAAATTATAAAACCTTAACTAATTTTTGCTACAAACTCCTGAAAGCTCTTCAAGGACTCACCCAAGCTGAAATCAAAAAGTAGGAAGCAGAGTCATTTTATTTAACAAGCACAGATGCACTTCCCCGAAAGTGTCCTCGGTATGTAACTCATCTTGACTATTAGCAACGACAAGAGTGTGTGCCTGCAGTGAAATGCAAGTCACTGAGAAAACATACAAAAGTGCCAGTAACCATTGAACCACCCTGCTGAAATGTACAGAAGCATAATTGATATAACACTCTGGATACAGATCTGTTTAAACCAGTTAACTCTGTTTTCTGCTGTGATTTAGACATGCCTCTTTTAATCCCCCCTACTTGTAAGAAAAATAAAATTGGGCCATGGATATTTCTCCTTTTTAAGCATTCCTGCTGATCTACTGTATTACCTCTGAGTGCAGTGCACCTTCATTTCAGTTTTGGTTAGGACAACAGCACAAAGAATTGAATGCAGTGTAAATGCCTCTGGCACATTAATTGGAAAACAGCATAATCACATCTATAGTACATTAATGTGACATGATTTATGCTGCTCTGCATTTTGGACTGCAATAAATCATGGAAATAATGTTTTTATATCAGAAATATGAAATATGAAAATCTGCTTAATCGTGCCAGTAGTTTTGCTAAATGCAAAGCTACTGTAGAACCAGAAAAGGCACCGGAGCATTCGGATGCTATTTATCCTTTATTGGTGCAAAACTTTCAGTCTTGTACTTTGTTGTAGATGTTTGTGAGATGGTGCAGTTGGGCACCACCACTATGTTTTTATTAAAAAAAACACAGGCAGATAAATGGTAGGTGGATCATGTTTGCAAATCCAATATCCATTCCAGTTATTCAGAAACCAGTTACAGAATGTAATTAATTACCTTTATGTTTTTATGACTGTCGTGGAAACTGAAATTTCAGTTCTTGTTTAGTGCAGATGAGAGTTGGTAATCAAAAACCAGATGACACAATATTTTTAATTCTCAGTAGATGTTTTATTGCTTGCAAGCAAGAGCCATAAATAATTGCACAGATATGACTGAAGACAGGCTGTCTCTCATTAGCTCATCTGGTATTTAAACTGTAGCAGTCATTTTGACCTTGCTTTTACTTAGTCATGATATTATCTTGGCTTAAGAACATAGTTCTCTTATCCTTCGTACCTTACATAATCTCAAAACATTTGCTACCTGCCCTCATTCCTTATACTCCTCCACACATATATCCCGTTGTGAGGCAGTTATATTCTTAGTTTACAGAACTATGTGTAATCCCTCAGAATACCCTGACATAGGAGAAGGGCCATCCAGGCTAAATTCTTTTAAAATTGAGTTTTTTCTTGCTTTTAGTTTGTATGAGCAAAAATACGATTACGTTGGAAACAAGAATTTCCCACACAATGACTCAACGGTTCATAACCTAATATGATGTCTGAGATGTTATTACTGTGCAAGTGTGAAACCAGAGGGAGATCTAAACATAATGTGGGGCTTTTAGGTAAAGAAAGGCACATTAATGGACTTATGTCAAGGTCAGACTTAGTGTATAAGCCTTGATTTACTTATGTACAAGTAAACTTTGTTACTGTAGACAGCAATGGTTGAGCCAGTGCATGGCAGCACATAAAAATCGACTGAGGCAGGACTGTGCAGCACATAAAGTTTCACACTACAGTATATATACTTTATATTTACACCTGCTGAAGGAGCCTAAATAAAAAACATAAAGCTACAACTGAGAGAAATGGTCCATCTCTATTAATTCAGTTCAGTTTTGGTATGTGGTATGAACTCTGCACCACACACAGGAAAAATAGTAAAGTAAAATCCAAAATTATTGCCTGGAGTGATTACTCCAGAGTCTGTAATGTCAGTTCTTATGCCCCTCGCATCCGTTGGGTATCTTTTGGTATAAAAGGATCACAAACCAGCCAGGTTGGTAAACATGAGCATGCTGTGTTCAGTTTACTGACAGGATTTTTGGATATTCAAGTTCAATTTTTCAAATATGCATTTCCTGTTGCCATTCAGAGCCTGAAAAGCTGCCTAGTCGAGCTTTACGTCAAAGTCTAAATTAGCCCCTTTGGGAAAGGATGAAAGGGACTGTACTTAAATAAGCTATTAAACAATGCGCACATGTGGAAATATGAAATGGCCTTTTCAAATCTGTATGCCTCATTTTAAATGGGGGACGAACTCTGCAAAAACTATTTGGCAGGCACAGGTGGCAGAACCTCCATTACACATTAATTTGTGTTTTCATTTAAGGTTTCCAGTTCACACTAAAAAAAACAAAGACACAAAGTAAAACAAAGAGAGATGAGAAAAAGTTGCATATACTGCCATTAGATGATTGCATTTTATACAAATGTAAGAAGCCAGTAACATCAACAAGTTTACATAAATACTTAGCCATTAGGTATTAAGATGTGTTAAAAGGGATAATTGTAGTTATCATCTTGTCAACGGCACATTTAGTGTGGTTCTGACCATTCTGTGCTGATGTCCTGCATTAAGTAAAAAAAACATCACATTTTCACCCATGACTGACTCTTATGAGGTTGTAAAAGGCCCAACAATAGCTTCAATCAAAGAGCAAACTTCCCTGGCCAGTAATTGCAACACTTTATCTGATCAGCGGGATGCAGAATATATTTTCTGTTGGTTCTGCCTCATCACACTCATCTCTCTCATTGTTGCGGAGAGTCGAGACAGAACCAGATTAGGGTGTCCTCTGATGAATGCTGAGGAGATACCGCCTCCCAGGTACTGCTTTACACAGAATTACAAATATGGCAAAGCAGCTTGTGACAGGGCAACAGTGTGGCTAGCGGTGTGCACCCAAGTGAGACAAAATGCAGCTAGATAGTAAATCACTGGCTATGGCTCCTGGGCTGAGAGCACCAGCGGCAGTCACACCACAGAGCTGCATCGCGGACCAGGCACTGTATTGGCAGTGAGCTAAGGATGTGTTTGAAGTGATGAATGGTGGAACCCAAACACACAACATATCTGGGCACATCCTGTCTCGCTTAGTATACAGCCAGGGTATGCTTTGCTGGATAAAACAGATTCATCTTCTCTGCCCAGAAGCATTGCCCTTCTGTTTTCTTCACGTCCCGTGTTTCTGCTCAAATGCGAACACTGTCTGCACCTTTTCAGATTTGAAAATCCTGTGTGCTCTAAATTTTGCATTATAAAACGCAATCCTTTTGATGTGACACTTGGAAAGATTCTTGAGTGATGCTTTGTACCTGTTTTAGCAGTTTGGAAAACCTCCCATTTCTTGGCATCCATTTCCATTTTTGTAATTCACTATTTACTAAAACATAAGACAATCAAGTGGCAAAACAAGAATCTACGTAGTCTGCCAAACCATTCCCCACAAATTGTTTCACTGTAGTGCAGAAGAATCATCTGCAGAACTCACTTATGTGATTGGATAATACCAAAAAAAACTGATGACGTTGTTCAGTTATAACCGCCATTGCCGACACAGATCCTCTCCTTCCAAAGCACTGTCAGAGAGAAATGTCGTTGCAGTTGCGTTGTATCTCACATGCCTGAGGTGAGTTAAGCCATCAACGCTTTGTTGTACCAGCCTTCAACAGTGCTCGATCAAATTCCTCCTTGCAGTTTGCCATCAAAAGCTTGCTAGTCTTTTGCTGGTGTCTGGACAGCCTTGTTGTCCTATTGCATTGCACATCGGGACATTTAAAAAGGGTAACGCAGCCAAAGGGGGAGGGGGCCCGGGACAACAATTGTGACACAGTCGACAACTGAAGGCTGAAACTTTCCTGAAGCTGTAATTTCTGACACCAAACCTAAATAAAAAAACAAACCTCAAAATTTGTTTAGAGGTTTTCAGTCTGAGTCTTTTTAACTCCAGGCTGCACTACAGGAGAGAAAGAATATTGTAGCTATAAATGAAAAAAAGCCCACATCTAATGTCAATACGTGAGAATCAGAGTTTGTGCTCCTTGCTCCGACTGTGTGTCTCTTTGAAGAAATAAGAGGGAATGTAAAAAAGTACATTTTGCAGACCTTGTCACAAAGGATTAAAAAGTATTGGAACATGATACACAAATATGACAAATGTGTGATAACAGTGACAGAATGGAATTGGAAATGCTATACCCAGTTTAGAAAATTCCTTTTATATCACACCAATACCCACCCTGCTGTCAATGTGATATTTTCAGTTCTTGACTCTGCTGGAATATTAGAAAATAGCCCTAATTCCTTTTTAGAAAGTGAATTATTGTTATAATTTCTGTTTCCTGGTACTCAAGTGGAACAATTCTGTCCTAACTTCATCACCTTATCATGTACAATAACATGCAGCTATTGTCAGTTCAGCTCAGTAGACCAGTAACATCATCTGTGTTTCAGACAATAATCTGCATGTGTTTTTTTAGGTCATGTTACTGAATCCCCATGGGAATGCTGTTTGAATTCCCACCTTCAGAACCTTTCTTTATAACATTTGTGATTTATTTGGTTCAGTGTTTTCTTAACCATAATGTTCAGTATATTTTCAATGATGATAAAAGGTTAACGTGCACACAAAAAAACACAACAATGCTGACCCACTTATATACCGGACCGACTGGGTTGATTAACATATTTTTAAAAACTTAGTTCAATAACATCAGCCCTGGATTCTGCTCATTTTTAATGGGATGGTGAATTGTGTACTGGGTTATAATTTTAACAGTATGGCTGTCACTCAAAAAATAATTAATTTAATTTATATGTCTGTAAAGATGGGTTTACCTAAAATTATATAAATTGACACCAAAATGCAGCATCCACAGAGCTTTTAGATCACCCTGCTGTTCTCTCTTCATGTGCTACTCTAGGTTCTGTCTGTGTAAACACATTTACATTTATATTTGTAAAGTTACACATACACATAATCACTATGCCAGCCTTGCTTATGGTTTGATACACGATTTCCTCTGCTGCATAGTATCCCTCGGGGGTGAAGAGTACATGTTTTCTTATCCTTTTTACTCAAATATGTGGTTTACGGTTGGTGAAAGTTTATAAATCTGAATATTCGGAACTACATTTCAGGGATATAACTTTCAGCAATCAGTGAATACAAATAACACATGCAGTTCCTTTCTGTATTGTTCCCTGATTCAAAAAAAGTAAAACACTCCCCGCATGGGGCACATGGGAAGCATGTACATTATCTTACGACTCTGCAGTCTGCTCTCTTGGCTGCCTCATCAAACAATGATATTATCCCAGATCAGCATGTGCTACATGGGTAGATAAGAACTGGTAAATTATACAGTGGTTATATACTGCAAGAGACAGACAGTAAATTCTCCTCAGCAGCTACATTAAATCAGCTCCTCTCAACAAAAAGGTGTCTCCTTTGGTTTGAACTCATGTATAAGTCTTTGCAGCATGGTGTCTCATCTCCCTTTTAAAATACCTCTCACTTGTCCTCTGTGGAGGTTTCCGATGTCCTACAGCACATATTACTAAACAGTGAAGAGCATGGACAGACTCCTTAGGAAATCTAAATTTTAATTATGTAAATGAACAAGACTTTATTTTAAGATTGAATGCTGATAGTGAACTTTCCATTTTTTGGTAAAACTTGATTCTGCTCGCCTGGAAGGTCAGCCTCTTTTTTTCATTAAATGTCCGGCCTTGAGGTATTGCCGACAAAGTATAATCACTATTCTGCATTAATATGCTGATCAAATCCCGGGTTCCAGGCATAGACGTGGCTTTTCATCCTTGCCATCCTGCCCCCACATTTCCCATCAAATATTTAACATCAAATATGCACGAGTATCATCAATGCAGTTTTGGGCACACTGTACCTGCTACAGGGTTACTTCCCGACATCACATGAAGGATCGTGTGTCCTGATTGCCCATTTAAGCATGAAGGGATGGCTCTCGTGGCTACGCCTGGCTGCAGACATCATCTACAATCTGTTTGGGTCAAGGTGCATTCTAAATGCAAACACACAGTCCTTCATTCATTTTCCCTGCAAAAACATGAATATTCCATATGGTGTCTTTCTATTTTAAACAAAGAAGTTAACAGCTCCCTGCAGTGTGAAGTACCACCAGTTGAGCTATTACAGCTTTAGTTTATAAGATCATTGCCAATGTATATAAGTAACTGATAAGTTGTCCAACTTTCTATAGGTTTTCCGTTGTCTCTCTTCATTTTTCTGAAGGACACGGAAAAAAAAGCTTTTCATCAAGTAACAATGCATTGCTAAGCTTTGCATGAAGAACTATATCTTTGTGGATGTCCTGTAGTGATGCTAATGCAGTCAGAACAAGCACATCATACTACGCACCATCAATGTCATACCCATAATCACAGTAAAGAATGTCCTCTCTGCTATCATTCCTCATAAGAATTGTGTGAAGAAAAGTTTGCCAACCACTCCAAAACGGTTTTATATATGATCTCCACTCCGACACAAAGAGCAGTTAGTGCTCATCTGCTGGTATAGTTAAAGAACATATTTTAATGCTAGAACAAAAATATGACAAAATGACTTATAAGTAAGTGGATGTCATTTGAAAATTGGATAGCAAAATAAAGTAGGCTTTAAAAAAAATATTGCAAGTGGTCATTTCCATAATTCAAATAGTCAGCCAAAACATCAGGTTTAAGTCCAATAATGTTAAACACAGTTACAAGCTTCAGTAAACTCTGCAGTGTTTCAAGATTTGTACTTCACAAACTCCCAGTACACACAAATCTCTGAGCAGTGATAACTGTCATCCTGAAGGTCAAGATTTTCAATAGCCTGTCTTCAGAATTTGAGATAGCCAAGGTATGAAGAGATGGAGATAGAATAAGAAAAAATGATTAGAGTGGAATCTGGCATTTTCTGGATGAATGCACTTTGGCACTCAGAGGCTGATTGTGAGTGACACTCTCCAGTCACAGCCTTTCTGAGCATCTGTGCTGTCAAAGACAGAGAGGGGAGGTGGGGGGTCTGGTTGTGTTATCATGTGGCTGTTATTCTCTTGCTGAATAACTTACAGCAAGAAGATTATATTCGACAACAGTATATAGGGAGAGGAAAGTAATGTTGGCATTCGTTCCATTTGCAGCAGAGGTCTGTCAGGTGATTTAACACGCCCCTGGCAGCCATACTGGAGGTCCTTAGCTCTGAGCTTCAGTGGTTTTTAACAGCTGATTGTGTTTCTAAACAAAGTGACAACTTTGTCGTCTCTGTTGAATTTATTAGACATGGGAAATTGATTTGCCCCTAATAAATTTGATTGTTTTTTATTAGGATGATGTCAGTTTATTTGCTTGCCATCCATAGCATTGTCTGCTAACATTACTGTCTCATTCTTAACACATCTGATTTTCACACAAGATAATTAGGGTTGCCAACACTCGGGGACTTGCCAGGGGATTTTCCTCGGTGTCCTGGGAAGGAATAGAATCCATTTTGAGATTTTATGACTCAATACGTAGATTGTTTTAAGAAACAACTCTGGTGTGTCAGTGTGAAAGGGACACATTTAATGGTTGATATTTGGCTTTGTGATGGGTCATGTCGATGGTCAAGTATGCTGTAGAGTATTTTGACAATAACCAATGGAAGCTTTACCAACTGCATAGCTGTACTGATGGCAAGAATAGCACAAAAGACAGGTTTTATTAGACGATGGATTAAAATACCCAATGTTGGATTCTGGATAAATAAAACCAGCATGTAACAAAATAAAACAAGTAATACCATATTTTCTCAAATGAAAGGCCGGGGGTGTGGTCAACATAAACAAAAAAAGGCTGGGGGTGGTCCTGGTGCCTGTTATATAATATATATATGTACATTTATATAATTTAATTAAATAAATTCAACAATATAAACATGCTATTTTCAGCACGTTGGCGTTGTTGTGTTACTTATCTTAAGTGTTAAAGTCGAATTTCAGTCACTGTGGGTGTATGTGTGTTAATGTCCCAGCCAAACTATTTTTTGTAGTATTAACAGCATAATGAATGATCACTGCTGATCTGCTAAATCAAGCAAAATAAGGCACATTTCTTTTGCAATATTTTACAAATGCATATATTTTTCTGTTGCTTATTTCATTTATTTATTTGAACATTTTTATACTCTATTCAAAGGTTTTTCACCTAATGACTAATAAAAAAGAAACTAATGGAACAATCAAACTAAACTGGTGAACCCTAAAAAGTAAAAGGAGAAAGAAGGAAAAGTTGTTTGGTCCCTGAGTGGAATCCATGCATCAATCTCTTTCAAGTGGGGAAGCTGAATATTCATAGCATAACTTGGCAGAGGGAATTAAAAATAAAGGCCTGTCTCTAATCTAAGCCTTCCAAAAAAGGCTTGGTGGCCTCTGCAGTTGAGCTAAATGACAGCCATGGTCACTATTTGAGGAAATACAGTATGTTATAAAAAACATAAACAGTCAGCAGAAACTGTCAGATAATGGATCCTTTCAGCAAAATGCTACTGGAACCAAGAGGAAGCATTATTACCAGTGGTACGTTTTTGACCATGAAAGGTGAAATGTTTTTGATTGAGGAGAGTCGCAACACTAATGTGGAACATTCGTATGGCATAACTTTATATTTTATGGCCAGCAATGACACATAAACTAAAATACTGAGCTGTAAAGGGTTACACAGCATGTTGCCCAGTTTTTATATCTGAGGACATAACTTACACACATATATACGATAAAAGTACAGTTTTACTTTTTAAACCATGTACCTAAAAAACTACAAGATGGGCTTTCTGAAAAGCTGACACCATGCCTTTTCTACAAAGATACAGGTTTAACATTCAACAACTACAGCTCCCATGAGTCTTAGACGTAATGATACACGGTTGCCAACTCATAGCACGAGCTGTCCCTCATCTTTCAGCAGTTGATAGAAAGAAATTCTACATGACAGCACTGTTTTTCAGGTATCTTTTTCAGAGCTGGCTGTTTGGACAGTTTTCCAGTGGACCTCCATGATGTTGTCAGTTGTGGCTGCCTGAAGATTTATGATGCAATTGCACAGCCTCTATAAAAGTATGAGCGTGGTGAACACTGAAGACATAATTTAGCTTCAATTTCTGCCATATTTTGTTCCAACAAGAAAAAGTAATTGTGAAATGTCTGAATATATCACCCATTTTGCTCATCAAAGAAATATCGATGGCCTCTTCTGCCTCATTGTGGTCTGGGGAGATAACATATTTGAAACTATGATCTGATTGGAGTGCACATGAGCTGCAATTGTACTCTACTGCAAGAAACAAAGGTTTTCTGTGGCTGAGGGAAGCAGTTACGCTGCTTTTGTTCTCCCTGCAAAGCTCCTGTTGGCTTGACCTAAGTCAGGATGACATGTTCACCTCCTATCCTCAGTACCTATTTCTGGATGACTCTAACTTACTCTGACATTGCTAGGGGCAGCACTTCCTCTGTATTACTCACAATATAAAATCTCACTAATGTATTTTGGCTGTTATTTATCTCTGGGAAAAAATAAAAAAACATTTATAGGAGTAACAGGGAATACAATGTGTGTTTGACAGACAAAGCTGATATTACAATGTGAATAAACATTTTATCTCCATTTATGCAGATGAATGGTTTAAACAGGATGAGGTTAGAAATTAATTCATTTTGTTTTCATTCTGCATCAGTTAGACTGAATTAAAGAACATGGGCATAGCAACAAAGGTAGCACTCGAAAACATGTAATCAGTTTAATACTTCAGGTAATTTTTTGAGCTAAGATTCATTATGTGAGGAAAAAAAATCCATCACAGAGGAGTAAATGTTGTTTCATAAGCATGAACCTACAATAAAAATTGATGAGATTCTTTCTCTAACCATCCACAAGGAATACAACTCATGTCACAAATGCACTGAAGGAGGATTGGCTTGTTTACAATATACGTACACGTTTACTGCACACACAGGGGCATGTGTGCTTTGGAAATGTGAGGCTTCAGATGCACAAGGATCTCTATCAAACATGGCTATGTGCAAGTGCTGTTAAACAATACTACAGGTCTATTGTTTTCATAGGATCAAAAGTTTTTTGTCTCTCAGCCAACTGAAGCATTTATTTTTTGTAATATGAAAACACTGAATGGCAATCCCAGAGAAAGCACTACTTCACATTTTAAGTCTTACGAAGTTTTAGGAATACATTGCCAAAAATATTTACACGTTTCCCTCGACCTTTCACAATATTAGTGTCATTTCAGTTGAAATAAATCTGTAAATCAATAAACATCATCCCAAGAACACCCCAAAAGGCATTGTGAAGAGTTTGTATGATTGATCGAGTTGTACATATTTCAATCATTGTAGTGCTTAGTGAATAATCTAGAAATATAAAGTGTGTTTTTGCTACTCCCACAAGTCTAAAAAGGCCTTGGGGCAATATGCAGTCGGGCAAAGAGAGGTTAGAAAGAAAGAAGCAGAGTCAACTCGAAACTCATTTTAATCAACCTTTTCTCACTACACATAATAGGCTACATTTTGCTATCTAGTCCATCAGGATAATCACCTTTGGTTTCTCATGGTGCAATCAGTTTGACTCTGTATCAAAATTTAAATCGCAGAACGCAGCACAAAGAAGTCTTTCAGAGGTCTGATAGGGAAAGAGGGTCCTTGCGACATGACCGTTTTTAATAAAAATATGCCTAAAGATTAAAACCAGCTTTTGCCATTTAAAAGGAAACAGGACAGAATTTCAATAATCAAAGGTGCTCTTATGAATGGCAGTGTGGTTTTCTTTGAATTGGAGTTGAAGCTTTGTCTTTCAGCAGCAGAGGAAAATTAGAGTGATGCAGATAACATGCATCAGAGTCAGTCACTTATACTCCTGGCTGTGATGTTGTAGCATTGCCTGCTACGCTGCCAGCAACATCCAGGATATTTTTATTTTGTAATGTTTTCCATCTCATTATTGTGAGCAACACTAAAAAATATTGGCAATCAAATTAGTTTAAATGTAAACTGAAACAATAAATCTGCATTAGTTTTTTATCTAATATGCATCCAATTGTAGCAAGGTAAGGATAATAAGCAAATCGTCAAATCAAGTGTTATTTCCTTGTGATTGAGACTAAGTAAATCATTTTTCTAAGCGATGTTTCTGTGTTCTGTATTGTTGCATTGCAGAGCTCAAACCTGTGGCGACTGACGAGATGCAGCCAGATGCTGAGCGCGGCTGAGAGCTCTGTTCTATTTATAATGCTCAGGGCACTTGCCTGTCCTCATGAATAAACCTTACTGGGATGAATGCTTCCCACTGGGACTACAGTATGGAAGCGAATGGGAGGGTAATATCTGCACTTCCATCACACTGAGAAAGAATACATCAGCAACTTCAGTAAGGAGAAAATTAATAAATTAAATCACAAGTGCAGGATATTGATAGGTTTTATACTATATATTGTTGAGTTATTTTGTTTAAATTACTAGGGTGTTTTTTTATTATTTGGTGAGTTATGAAAAAGCACAAAACTTTTATGTATGCAAATGATATAATTCCGGTAAATTACTTTATTTTGACGCAACAACGATGACCAAAAATGGTATTAAACACAACCTTCTGTGAAGAGGTTCACCTGAATAACCTGAACAATGTTGTTTGTAATAATGGGTTGTTATCAAAAATACATGTTGTGTCATGGATTTCATGTGTGATGTGTGATTTAAATAAGTGACTGCCAACCAGTCGTACTTGTATTCTGCAGACCGACAGGGGTTACATGGAGGGCTCAACAAATTGACTCAACTAAACTCAACTATCTGAACAAAAAAAAATAGACGTTCAGAACGAAAACAATTTGCCTATATTGAAATAGTTGGCTAATTGCGATTGATAAATGGTTAAAAAAGGAATGGATAAATAATAAACAGTAGAAATAGTAAGCTACCAACCAATTCAAGTCACTGGTAGTTGCCCATCCTACATCCAGGACGTGGTCAAACCATCCACCCCAGCCGACCACCACACTCTGCTACTGCCAAACGGCTTGGTGCCGCCTCACTAAGAGAGTGGCCCAGCTACCGCTCAACACAATCACGACTGTTTGCTGTCCTGGCTCCACAATGGTGGAACAAGCTCCCCACTTACATCAGGAGAGCAGAAACTCTACACATCTACCGTTGCAGACTAAAAACTCATATTTTCAGACTGCACCTTGGCCCATGAATGTGTACTATTCAATTGTATGAACTATTAATAGTGTTTAATAACATCTAGTTTCCAAAAGAACATATTTGGAACATGACGGGTGATGCAGATGAAGGGGTACTCAAGCTCATCTGACAGGGTTGTAAAGGAACAACAGACAAAAAAGGTTGGGAACCAGTGATTTAAATGATTGATGATTGAAAGTTGTGCACTTTGTGTTGAAGGATTTTGCGTCTTTTTGGCTTTTAAGTTTGACTCAGTGGTAAGAGATCTATTCAAATAAACTCTATTGTGAATTGAATGCACGCAGTAGTACATAGTAGTGTGGTTGTGTGTTGTTTGTGATGATTAATAAGCTTAGTGATGTCCAGGCAGCACTGTAGCAGAAAAGTGATGACTCAAGCATGCAAGCAGCATGATTCAAGAGGATACTGTGACACGAGTGCTGAACTGAATATCCTGTTTTTGCATTGTTAGTTCATGATACATGTGTTTCTTAGTGACTTGTAAATTGCTCACCCTCAAATCGCAGCCAGTATCCTGCTTAATTTGGCACACGTGCATTACATGTGTGAAGATACTGCTCAGTAAATCATCAGAAAGCCTGCTGGAGAAAGTCCCCCAAATGTCTTTTAAAACAGCAGAAAAGTCCAGCATAATTGATTGATGCCAGCGCAATGCTGCTTGTTGTACAGGCCAAGAAAATGCCAGTCAAATTTCAGCCACGTCAACTCCTGTTCATATTAAATACCATAACAGCAGCCCCAATTTACTTTTTAATTCCCATCTCCAGCAAAGAACAAAACAGGCGGCTGAATTTGTAAACAACTGTCTCTGTTTTTTCCAACTCAGTGCCTTGATGTGACCCTAAGGTGATGCCAATGGGATTGACAACACGCTCCTGCAGGGCTTTTGGATTTGGAATAAATCACTGAGATAGGCCCTACCCTCTTGGTGCTATGCTCCTGGACACTAATATATCTCCCATATAGCTCACTGCCCCAGTCACTTCGTTCAGATGAGAAAAAATGACAAGGTGCCTTGGGGGAAATGAATTGCATGCATGCAATTTACTAATACATGGGAGAAATAACACCTCATAAATGTCGGTAGGTAAGAGGGAGACTGTGTAGATTTGACAGCGATTAATTTATTCCCAACAACTCACAGCTTATAATACAGAATGAAGGTCTGAGACTTCCCAAGTTTAAATCAAACTATATCCTGTCAAAACAGTACCAAATGAGAGACACAGCAAAGATATCTGATCTGTCATACGTTCAGATCAAAAGACCATGAACTTTAAATGCAGATAATAAGGTCAATGATAGGTGAAACTGAAAGAAAGATAACCAGCAGTTATAGTTATATGTCATTTTAAACTGCACCAGTCTTTACTGGTGCAACAGTGTCAGATTCAAACAGCAACATTTTAAACTCATATTTAAAGCTGTTCTTTAGCAATCATTTATCATTTTAGTTCTCATGCATTAGAAAATGAACCCCTTTTTTTTCTTTGTAAGTTATGTTTGATTAGGTTTAGCCAGAAATGGTCGCAACAGGGGACTGCGTATTGCATTACACCCAGATTAATGCAAAACCAGTTGGTAGATTATCCTATTGCTGCATCACATCTTATCTCACGGGTAAATAAAGGATCAAGAACACATTAGAGGTTACTCTCCTATTTGATCAAGTTACAGCTGGACATTATTTGCAGACATGACATAATAAAATGTTTCATTTCAAGTGGTTGTTAAGTATTTATGCCAAAAATCACATGACCTCTCAAAATATCTCTGCCTTTTTCATATTTTATGCCTCCTGCTTAATTTAAAGGAAAGAATTAGAGCATAAAATTACTTAGCGCTCTATGGGGGAGGGGCAGTGGACACACACATGACATTAAGCGTTATCCTTTTCCTCACACTGAGCTGATACCAACAAAGGAGATATTTCCTTTATTGTAGGATGTAAAATCGTTTAATTTAGAGCCTCACTTACATCATGAAAGTCGCAGTTTTTTCAGATAGATGTGGCAGTTCAATTTCATGTATTAAGCTATTCCGCAGCAACAGATGCAAACCCAAACATGCAGAGTTGGCGGGGGGAGATTACATGTTGCAGAATTACAATAACCTGATTAAGTCAGGTGTAATCTGTTGCCAAAAATGGGCTAGACCACACTCACTCTGGAATATCAAATTCATCATTCAGGTCATTTTAAATGCAGAAAATGGAATTTTTAATTACATGACTTTGAACACAAAAGAACACTGTTCATGCTGCACTTTGGAATAAATTGTAGTAAGTTGTCCATCATATTTCAAATGAAACTTGCAACTAGTTGACCCCAAAAGTGACAGAAATCAAATTATATGGGGATTTTGAGTTGTCCAGTGAATTATGTATATCAATTTAAACAAGTTGCACTGCCTACAACCAGATTAACTGCATCTGTGAGTCATTTTTTAATTTCATTTAATTCATTTTCTGTGTCACACAATTAAATAAAAACTGAAACTAACCATCAAAAACTCTGCTGCCTTTAATATTTAATGCCAATAATACAGCTGCATCAATTTTGTTTTGTACTGAAATACTGTGTGTACATCACATTGCACCAAAATATACTGTTGTTGATCAGAAAATGGTTAAAATTTGAAACCAAGAGCAAAGACTCCTAGTGACCACTCTGGCTGGAGATGATATATTATCTAACAACAGTGAGTGTACACCAAGGATGAGTAGCTTGGGGGATATTGAGATGCATTAGTCAAGGCAGTCCTGACATTGCTTGTATATTAAAAAGAAAGAACTACTCCTGAAAACAAGCTACACTGTGCTGCATTATTTCATTCACAACAAATACAAATAGCAATCACAATGGTAGCAACATGTTCATATTTTCCTTTTCAGCGAGGCTTCACGATCTGTAAAAAAATACAATGTAGGTTATAAAGATTACAATAATAAATGTGTTTCCACCAGCTGTGCCAGTGACAAAACAGCCAACGTAATTATTTTTCTAAAGGAAGGTCTGAACTCTGTGGATTGTCAGCTCATTGCATATTTAATATTGTTGTGTTTTGTAACCCTTATTTAACCAGACAAGTTAAATGAGGACACTTCCCTCTTCAGTGCAACGGTCTGCTGGGGGTTGAAGGGAGATACATTTGCACAGAGAGACCCACCGAGCCGCACGTACACATACAACCACACGCACATAAGCGCAGTATACACACTGTGATCTGCCCGGTGCAATGACAGCCTCATATACCCGATGACAAATGATACATTTGCACTCTGATATGCTGTAATCTTAATCTTACTCTTTCAGGCTTCTTTCAAGACACAAGACATGACTGCTACTGGCACACTGACACCAAGAGAGAAGCCTTGATTATGGATATAGGAAGAAAAATACTACCTCGTTTCTACCTCCTTTTTTTCCAAAGATATACAAAGGTTCAGTATTTGTGAGAGAAACGATGAAGCTCCAGTATTTACAAAATACACTGAGTGGTGTGTATCCTTTTCTTTCTCTGGCTAAGTATTTAATGTAAAAGCTACTGAAGCCACATTTGCACCCACCGACTTGCTCGCACTTGCTCAAAAGCTAGTGACTGTATGCATTGTGTGTTTCATATATATCATGTATATATTTAAAAAGTAGAGCAAATGCACTGACCTCTGCAAGAGGAATCACTTCTCAGCCTCCGGAGTTTCTATAGCCTAATCTCACAGCAGCATAACAGGATGTAAAACATGCATGAGTATAGCTTGTAGCATCATGGGGAGTGTTGGCTGAACCAGCCTTGACATCTCTTATATAATGTTAACAGGGAGTGCAACATTGACAACTAACTGGTCTTTTGCTGTCTCGTGGCGATTCCACCGCAGCTATTTCAACAAATAATATTCCATTTCACCTCCCCTGTAATTCTGCCTTGCCTGTAATTCTTTTATTATCCTTTTTTTTTTTTTGCATAACTAAAATCAACGACCTGTGTGCCTCAAATGGACTTACACGCACTGCCTTGCACACACCAGATGCACATAGTGCTCATTGCTCAGTCAGTCATTTCAAATGTAGGAAATTCATTACACATGCATCATTGATTTTAAGCTGCATTTGCATTGTGTGGAGCCTTAGGTGTTGAATGTGCTGAAAAAAAGAACTGTGTTTTTACTGGCAAACAAAACTCCAGCTAAAGCAGACACTAAGCACTTTGTTTTCCAGCTTTCTTTGAGGGTGATATTACAATGTCTTTCGTGAGTTAATAAAAGCAGAAGCAGATGAAAAATGACAGTTCACACTATAGAGGCTTTGATTTTCTCAGACCAGTGCGCTAAGGATTATTTGGTTCACTTCCAGAGCTGGAACATTACTGCCGCGCTGATTATAATGTCTAAAACTATAAAGTAAGTAAGCAAAATTTTGTCAGTTTCCCAAACCAGGTTTTACACAGGGTTTTTCTTTAAAGCACTGCAGTTCGTGTTTGGGTGCATGCGCTGCTGGATCAACACATCACCAGGTTTTGGGATGTTATGCATTCATTTTGAAGTCAAATATGTGGCACAGCCTACAGCTGCACTTCTCAACCTGTCTGGCTCGAATCCTCCAAAATCAAAGCGACAGCCAACACTTTGGTGCTATAGAATGAATTAATTTTCTCCAACCGAGCTACTTTATTTATTTTTTTAAAAAACCTAAGGCTTTGGTTTATTTAACAAAAGAATACTTTCATCACAAAGAGGTGAGACACACAATTAGAAAAATGTGTATTTTAATTTGTGACCTGCGGTGCTGTCAGGGTGACACAGTCGTGTGTCAGAGCTGTTATCAGGAGTCCCACACTTTATAACTCTGCCCCTGTTTTTAACATTACATAAATTATATCCCAACACCTGGGATTTAGTTTAAATTCAGTGATCTAAAACTTTCTATCCCAAACTGGCAAAGAAGTCTACACTCTGGTCAACTATTGGAATCAACATAAAGCTAGAAGGAGGCTTAAATCTTGGTAGTTGGAGGCTCATTATGTTGCTGATTGACCCTCTGTTATGCTTTCCAGTCTCATTTCCTGATTGCGTCCACATAAGATTTATTTATATTTTGTTTGCAGTAGGCATTGACGATGTGACTCCAGTGACCGTGACATTGCCTCTCAGCAGACTGGTGTGGCAGTAAGTTGGGAGACTATCCCTGAGCAAGTCACTGCAGCAGCTCCAGTCATGCTGCTCTGTGACCGGAGCAGCACTGTGACCTCTGGGGAAAGACTATTTCCCATTCAGGAATGTGACAGCTTTCTTCTTTGATTATATGAATAAAATACAAAATATACAGAGATGTTTGTCACTGAGCGCAATTCATGGAAAATAATCTTTTTTAGATAAGAAAAGGTTTCTGTAAAAATGTGGAACTCGACTGTTGCAATGATTTGCCTAAGCACTAATCAATGTCAGCCATAATTACTGAATGTTGCAATGTCTGTTACTTTGTGGCTTGATAAACTGTTTTCCTACCCCACCCCCCCAGAAAACTGGGCAGTTCCCCTCCAGAGGGAGAGGACGGTCTCCAGGGAGAGTTTGCGACAGCCGTGATTATCATCCATCTGTCCAATTAACTGTCAGCTTTCTCAGAAATGAATGAAAAGGGTGCAGAAATAAAGCCCATTGATAAAGTCAGAAGACAAATTGAAACAGTGGCCTCATGCATCTGAAAGCGTGAAATATGAAAATGGACACATAAAATGCAAACTGGAAAAAAAAAGAAGGATTTAGCTAATTTCCGACAAGAGCCTCACAAAATATGCATAATATCGATATCTTGCCTCTCTGACAAGTGATAAGGATAATGAGCTTTTCTTCTTCCTCTGCTGGATTCAAGGAAATCACATTCTCTATGTTACAGATGTAAGCCTCATTATCTGACCTGAGTTTCTTCACTTCAATTCCCACAGTCTTTGCTCACTAAGCGCATCAGGCTGATTAAAGAACTTTTCTAGGAGCCTAAGCCTGTTTTATGCGTGGGTCCCGTGTTATCACACCACAAGCACAGCCCTGTGCTCGGGCGGCCAAACAGATAGTGTAGCCCACGCATCCCAAACCGGGCTTTAACTCAGACAGCAGCTCATCACCTTCCTCGAATCCTCAGGTTCCCTCTCCTGCAAGCACCATCACACACACACACAAATGCACAGCCGGTGTGTAGCCATCAAAGCATCCATGCAGTGAACTGCACAGCACTTTGCAAAACTTTACCAAACAGAATCACACAGCATCTTTCAGAATGCTCATATTTCCATTCACATTTTTAAATATATCATAGGGGTTCTTATGAGGAACAACAACATGTATTTTTTGTGTTGAAACTATAATCGATATATTCATGTTAGCGATTTTAATTATCAAATAGTTATGGTCATTCATCAAACTAAATTGTAAATGATTCACTGGATCAAGTCTCTCAAATATGAGGATTTGGTCCTTTTATTACTTAATATTTTTATAAATTGATTATTTTTCATTTTTGGATTGTTAGTCAAACAAACATGCAATTTCAATCCTTACATGGGGCCCTGGCAACTTGTGGTAACCTTTTTTCACTTTCTTATAGACATTTGAAAATCCATAGATTAATTGGAGTGAAAATAATCATTAGTTGCACGGATTAAAAAAGGGGTTTACACTGGACTATATACTGGGCCGTACATGCTGGTGATTCTATAAAGTTCCATTCCATTATTTTTGTCTGATATCAATTTTGACAATTCACTTTATCCTTTATATACAAAGTAAATGAGAATGAGAATAACAATCTTTTGTAAAGAAGACATGTTTACATGCATCTCAAATGTTACCTTTGTATTCATGATTGGTACACTCTGCTTGAAACATGTTTTTACAGTTCTAACATGGTTTATCCATTGTATTATAGTACAAGTTTTGCTGTTACAGTAACACCATCAATAAATTCTATAGATGTCTTGTTAAGTTATGAACCATAATGAAATAATACAATTAATTTTAATTTTGTATTATACCTGATTGTGTTAAACACCAAAGTGAAATAAACACTTTTATAATTCACTGTAGTTAAACAAAAAGTCACAGAATATCCTAAATGTTTAACGTGCCACATTTACAGTGATCGCTTCAGTTGGAAAGGTCATTATGCAAGTGTTGTTTTTTAAATGTGAGTCCGACTTCAGAGACGACACTGTTCCTGGGAGAAATGATGTTGGAGATCCTGTCTGATCGATTCACTGCAATGGCTTCCTCCTACTTCCATGGGGACAGTAAAAATAGTCAGGTTGGCTTATCATCAAGTAGTCCATCAGACCATCAGTGTCTGGCAGCCTTGTGGGACTGGCTATTTGGCTTTGTTTCCATGACAACGTTATATACTACATACAAAGTATATATATTTGCCAGTTGTTTGGTTAAGAGGGCTTGCTTTGTGTCCATTTGCATCCAGCATTGCTTGATATACAGGCTGCAGAAAGTAATTTTCAGACAACACGTCGATTTCAAGCCCATTAGATCAGCCCGTTTCAAAAGCTGAGAGTTGTCTGCACTGAAATAATGTCCAAAAGTGAAATTCACTATTTGGAGATTACTTTTATTTGGTAAATCACATTATATCTATTCTGACACACACCATCATATTTTAAAAGGATGACTGCTGACTTCCATCAGGAAACAGGAGACACAATTATACAGTAAAATGACCCAATTTCATTTTTATTATCCTAATATAAGTCATTCAATGCACATTTCTTTTTAACAAGTTGGAAACACAGAATGACACTTGCACATTAATTAATCAATGATTGGTGCAGTGGTGGCAGGATGCCTGTATTGATCATAGAGAAATTCTGTTTGGACTCACCAGCAGGATGCATGTCTGCTGTCCTTCTTCAAAAAGGTTTCACCCTTTCTAAGAACTTTATAGGTTTTAGTCACCCATCCTTGCATCTGTGTACATTGAAATCTACATATACATACTCTGTTTATCAAGATAATCAAGTATTATCTCTTACAGAAAGGAGGTTGGGAGGAGTCCTGGTGGCAAGCTGCCAGTCGCGGGGGAATCAGTGAGACAGTTATGCTGTCTTCTGAGAAACTCAAAAATCTGGATTATCCTGTGGAGTATTATGAGGACGACTGCAAGTCATTTCACTTGAATGGCTGATTGTATTTTGAAGGTGGGATGCTGTGATGTAGTTCTTAGGTCATTCTGTGCAGAGATGCGGGCCTTAACCTGTAGAAGCTGCGAGCAGTACATTTGGATCGGCTGCCAGATCTCGTCAGACCTTGGGGCTGAAGAGCACCAGCGTCCCACTCATCCCCAGCTTGTACGCTCCTCCTAGGAGGTTAGATGCCCGGGGGGGTCGTGCAGGGAGCAGCAGGGGAACATGCCTCGCTTCTCCTTCTCATACATGTCAGACACATGCAGTGAGAGAACTGTAATGTTGGATCAGTCAGGGAAAACACCACCACTCTCCCGGCCCTGCTCAAAATCGTTAAAGCCCTGTAACGATTGGGCTCCTTCTGAGATCATAGAACTTGAGTTACAACGTGTAAACATCTTTTTTTGCTGCATAGATAAATATTTAGAGTGAATGTTGATAGGCTTGCAGTGATAACTGAGTTTTGTCAACTGGCCCTCAGCTCCCATTATGTCCCAAAAGTGGCCCTTGAACCAAGCTATCTGACTATCACAGATACAGGATGTTATAAGTCAAAATCCATTTCATTTCTACTGTATTGTTCAGTAGATTTTGGTTAAATCAGCAAAATCCACATGCAGAGGAAAACAGGCTGCAATCAATTTCACCATCCTGAAGTCTTATCAGCTCTGGCAGATCCCCCTTTTTTATTTATTTCAGCTATCTCTGTACTCTCAAATGTTGCTACCTCGGCTGAAAAAGACGCTTTTTCACAACAACTTTATAAGACTGGTTGTTACCAGGAGGTGAAAGCTGATAACCCCCTGGCATGCTCAGAGGGTATTATTCAAACTCATGCAGGCAAAAAAGGCATCAGAGATAGGCTGCTGGACTGTTGGGGTTTGAAACAGGAACATGAGACCAACATGACAGGATCACGTTTTTCTGATTGAGGGTGTGGATTTATTAATCTATGGCTGTTGTCTGGGTTTTATTTTCTGTTAGACGACTTATATTTTTGCAGCATGCTTGATCTCTTTGAATCAGATTGCACCTTATCAGAAGAAACAGACTGCACAGAGCTATCTTAAGATACTGCAGCAGGCTGAGCTCTCGATCCACGTGTCGTTCGATAGGCACATTAGCCACATCATTATTGCAGGCCCAGTGACACTACCACTACTTTGAGGTAACCCCCTGTTGTCGGGCTTGCTAAATATCTAATTGAAAACCAGACGTTTTTCTCACATAAGCATTTAAGAGGATTGATCTGGAGCTGATTCTGTGCTCCCACTGTGAAAATGCGAAAATAAACAAGATGCACTGGAGTACTCCAGATACAAACAGCTTTCCATCTCTCTTTCAAACAGAATGTGTTTTTCCTGATCTTTTACAAAACAAAAAAATGTCACACCTAAATGTGTCACACGTTACAGTTTCTCTGAGCTTTTACCACAGATGAGAAATGATAATCTTATTACTAATTTCTCTGACGTTTCAGGCCAAAATAAAATATATGATGGAGCCGGATGTCGCCCACAGCTAGAATTTATTCAGACAGACAGAGTAATTTTGTCTTGTGTGCACCTCCAGAATGGCTCCTGTGATGAGCCCTGTGTCACTGCCCACCCATTTGCTGATAGCCCACTGGTCACTCACCAACTCTCTCATTTTCTCTCTGCAGGCCTTTGAAGCCCAAGACTGAAATTAAAGATCTCCAGATATAATCCTTTCCTTGCAGCACTTGGGTCTTCTTTCTCCATCTTGCTCAGCAGTTTAACTCTACAGACTTTGCTACGCACAGTAACTTCTGTACAGTACTATAGCTTGTATTTTAATTATACATGGAGATGCATAATCTATAAGGATGATCTGACACACCAAACTTTTTTTTTTTTTGAACATTCTTACTTGACATCCTTAGTTACCCATTGGGTTTATCTTTCCTCAATGTTTCTTTAGGTTAACACTTCAAATTATATTATTGCAATCTTAACTTTATAATTTGAATTTTGCTCTATGTAATAGAATTATAAACATGTTCCAATGTCTAAGTGAGTGTTTACGAGTGTAAATGAATACAGCGTATGCTGGCATAATGTGTTTCCCTGGAAACTATGACTTAAGTTTTACAGGTATTTTTTTGAGCTCTGAAGTTTTGGCCAGCTGAGCAAAAAGTAACTTTTTGCTATTGGTAAAACTTCTTCATATACTGAGTTTATGACCGCCAACTACAGATAATAATCCCACTCAAATGACAGAATAAAATATATCTCCTGCCTGCAGTGCATTTCCTGAAAGCTTAACATAAGAGCTATTGATTGAATTTGGATGCACATCTGATGGCGTTTATAATTGTTAATATTGATGGCAGCGCAGAATATTACATTGAAATTTGCAAGAACACAAGCAGTGAAATTACTTTCTGTCTGCTGCCATGCTGTTAAAAGCATTAAAGTGTATTTATGGAGTGCAGACATTGTCTGTCTACCTTATTATGTGTATGAATCAGCAGACAGTCTCCTCTAAAAAGTCAAATCACATCTTTTCCTGATTATCTACACTGATTGATTAAAGGAACATACCAACCTTTTCCTACCTTGATTATCTTATTGTTGTAAAATGAGACAAATTGAAGGAGCTGTCACTTGGTTTTGATGATCTCATGCAGCTATAGGAGATGCAAATGGAAGTTCAGAACCCCATATGTTTCTAAATAGCACACACAATAAATGTAAGTACAGTATGTGGTCCTAAACTACCATAAAGGAAACAATTTGTAACATTATTCCTACACTATACACAATAATTGCATAGTCTGTAACATAATGTTTATGAATTTTTGTGCAGAGTTAGTCCAAACATCTTCCAAGCTGCTGTCTTTGGCCAGTAACTGGTGCACAGTCAAAAATAAAGAATGACAACTATGATACTAAAAAGTACTCTTAGAGAGAATGGTGGTTAGACAAAAAGAACACGACTGACAGTAGTGTTAAAGCAGCGATGAAGAAAAAGTATAAAACAGGCCATCTGGAAATAAACAAGGCCGACTCTGCCAACTTTCTCCTTGATCTGTTGGAGGAGCAACCAATCTACTCTCCATAAACCCTTTGTTGTAAGTGTGTGTGAGTATCATATGATACTATTATATTCAGTGATATTTATTTAATCAAAGACACATTTCCAATGCAATTATAGCACCTGCAGTTTTACTGGGTATACTGAAGGTGCAGTTGAGGCTGAATCCCATAACTTGTTGCATGTTGTTGGTGAGAGAAAACTTAAATGCTGTTTTTATTACAACAAATATTGCATCCTTCCACTTTCCCACAAGCAACATCGCCTCACTTTGCAGCATTTTAGCATTTAACCTGGTGTTATTAAGTTTTATCAAACTAAGCATAAAATACATTCTAAACACAGGTATACAGTGAGTCAGCACTGTTGCAAGATCCCTACTAAATTTTGGAGAATGATTACTGTGACTGGCTTAAAAGTTTGTTTTCATACTCTGTTCCTATGTCGAACTGCCTGCTGATTTAAGTGTTTCTTGTATCAATGCGAAACCAAAAGTGGCCTTTTGTGTCACTCCTTCCTGATAAATTTATGCTAATAATCTGCTGGTAAATAAATCATGAAATATAAATAGAAGTTAATAGGCACCAACAGAAAGCATGTGTCTCAGTGCAAACACTTTTAATGATGTATTCCTTTGAAATAAAGAAATGAAATCACCCGCCTCAGGCAATAGTCTGGAATAGCCTGAGCACGATGCAGTCAGCATTTCAAAATGTCCAATCTAGGTTTTTGTACATTTACTTTGCATTAATTTACATAGTCCAAGGAAAACAACATTTCCTATAAATCTATTTCTTTTTCTGTCATCAGCCAATTTTTGTTTGTTGGTTATCAAGTCTGTTTGCATACAGTGTATGATTACTTTCAGTCAAAAGCACAGAATGGGCAATCTGTCATAAATATAAGAGTAAACAAACCCTCTTATTGCAATAAGTGATATTTGTTGTTTACAAACAGCACATTGGGGGTGCAGCGTTCTGGAAACATTCACTCAACAAGGGGTTGGGTTTAATGATCATATCCTAGGTGACACAGCGGATGATAGACAATATAATTACAAAAACAAGTAATTTGGTTAACGTAATGCTGAATCATCAAGCATCCCAACTGGAGGTTTGAGACTCTTATAGCAACGTAGTGGCAGAGCAGCTGTGTCACCTTCGGGTGTCCTCCTCAGAGTCTGACAGAGGGAGGCTTTTTTAAAAATTATTATTACTTTGTAAAATTGCTGATGTAGTCCATATATTGACAACATTGTGGAAGTTTTTTCCACATTACTTTTCGACCTTGTAGATATTTGAGTCTTTGCTCTCTACATACTGAGTCTAGAGGTGTGGTTTGTGGGCGTAGCTGGTTTAAATTGTCCTTAAATATTCCTGTGGTGGCCTGAAGCCAATTTAATGAAGAAGAAGTCTTGCAGCTCCACCGGGGTTGTTTTTCTGGTAAATCCTTGTTGTATAGGACCAGGAGGGATGTCAATTATATTAGGCGTTTTATCAGACAGGACAGGCCTGGAACATTTTCTGCAAATTTGTGAAGCACATGTGCTAAACTGTGGCTTTGAATGCAGGCACAAAAGCTGGATTCAAATCCTTCTCCATTCAGCAATCAATTCAGCAAAGTGGATATTCTTCACAATTCTAAAAAATGAAAAGCTTTTGGCATGAAAAGGTTGTCATACCGAACTAGGAGATATCATAATGAATACTCGACCATTAGCAAATGAGGCAGTTTCTATTTACAATTTGAATTGATTGGATTTAAAGCGAATAAACCATGGCTAGCACACATGGACATCAGTGTCAGTAACCTGCCTTCCACATTTTTAAAAGGAACAGTTTCAGTCTATTTTTAGCACTGATGAGGGAAATAAATGTGGCTTATTGCCATCAGGAAGGTACTGTGATTATGAAACCATGAGTGATTTAGGGACAGCTGATAGCACCCTCAGAATGATAAAATATTTTTCACGCCGGGGAAGTCTAGTCGCTTCTGTATGAGAGCAGAGGCATCCACATTTTAACAAGGCAGCCAGTCAAAGTGGAGACAGCCTTCCTAGGCTATAGGAGGGGTTGAAGTGGCTTGAAAATGAGCCCGTTGATAGATAGTTAAAACCATGTAACTTACCAAGTGCTGCCATGCATGTGATCCATCTCATTATTCTCAGAGCAGAGATTTTATCCATGCTGCCACTGCAAAACTGCCTCTCTGCTGAGATGTAGCTGTTGGAAACCACAGTTTGCAAAGATAATGCAATCACGACACTTCTGCACAGTCTCATCTGGAGCCGAGAGTTTGCGGTTGAGAAATGGACAGGGCAGATTATGATTGGCATCAGCTGAATTCACATTTTTAAGTAAGTAATAATTCAATTTTAGATACTAAAGATTTCATTCATAATTCAGAAACTCAATTAAATCATATTTAATCATTTTAATCCCCACTTTATTTTGTTTATGTTATAGTGTGTCGTGAAAAGCAGTAACTCAGCAGGATACTGGGATTGACACTAATTTATTCCAATAAAAAAAAAATTCCATCAATTCAGCCTCTCCCACAACAACTCTTTCTTTGTTTACTAGTATATAAAATAAGGCTAATGCTCACTCATCAGTGGCAGCTATCTTGCAGACAGAGGTCAATTGTATCCCTGCAGATATAACTGTGGGCCAATGCAGTACACTGTGAGTTGTTATTCACTCAATTGCCAGCTACCTAGTTTGCGCGTCCACTGTAGGGGGTGAGTAACAGGATGTGACTTTGGCTACTTTATTAGAGATTGATTTCCTCTTCAGGTTGGAAACAGTGGCATTTTCCTAAACGTTCCCCGAAGGAAAGAATTATCCAAAGTCTTTCTCTGACGTTCACATACACACATTGGCTGCTCACATACACCCACAGGCACAGGTACATCATCTTTCTTTGTCTTGTAACTGAAACACATCAGGATTCAGAAATAAAAGACTGAGCACCTGCTCGGTACTCACTATTTGAAATGCTGTCGGCCACAGAGGGTCATTTGTATTTCTTTGGTCAGCCATCATTTTTGTGTTTTAGTGTGGTTTTAAAATAAAAAAACAAAAAAACACACACACACACACACACACACAACAGCCCTGACCTATGGAAGCATATTGCATATTGGCTTGACAAAGAAAAATCACCAGGTTTTCTCGCAGTAACAAGGTCTTTTGTTACGATTAGGAGATATTTTCTTTTTATTACACAATGTGTTTCCATTCTTATGAAAAAGGATCTAGTATCGTCAAGGTTTTTTTTCCTCATTTTTAAGCACCTATTTGGATCCTTACATCCTTGTCTTACCCATTATAACTATGACACGCTAAAAGTAATCACTTTTGTTAACTTTTGTTACATGCAGTAAATAAACCAGTTTAAGCCAAAGTTTGTATTGGTTGATCACTGATTAGTACAGGATAATATAACAGAACGAATAATCCAGTATGTATTTTTACCATGTTAAGGCAGTATATAATGCCTAAAATATATGAAATTGTCAAGCAAAGGTGTTAAATAGTATCAGCTTCACTCTTACATGTTGAACTTTTTTGCCTCAAACTGGTGTTGAAATGGAGCTGCTAGCAGACACACAAAAGTCTGTTAAAGGTTAAATTTGCTTCAATTCATTACACTTTATTGCAAAATTATTCATCCTATATAGGACAGTCCAAGGGACTCCATTAAATATGCAGGCAACATTAAACATAACACATAGAATACATACTACATTTCACATGACAGACAGTCCAGATCTGCATTTGCATATTTATCCTATATCAGTGCAGTATGTTGGAAGAAGTCACGTGTCAAATGCGTACATGTATATTTAAAATCCATTACCATTGTCCACTGTTAGAAACCATCTTATTAAAATTTTCATCTTTGGCCACAGAGGTATTTTTCTTTCCATTTGTCCAACACTGAGGTACCATAGGAGAGAGGAGCATGAATGACTTGTCATTTAATGTTCTTCTAACTTGTCTTCTAATGGTCTTTTAATGTTTTCTTAAGACCTACTGAGAGTTAAACCCCTCTAAGTCTTCCTCTTTTTCTTCTTCCAGTGATTTTGGAGCACATGCTGATAATGCCAGAGAGCCCATTTCTGTCCCTTTGATTGATATTTGAAGGGAAAGATAATACACTGTCAATAAAAACACTGTAAAAGGTTGATAAGACCTTTCGGTTCACTTTGAAGGAGATTAGCTGCCTCATACGGTGCAGTGTTGGCTTTTCTCTTCTATGCTGTGTTTGTGTGTGTGTTTTTTGGGAACACGAGCACGTCACCAAAGATCTGAATGGTATGTCCATTATAAATGAAGTCCACCTCTTTGAGATTAAACACAGTGAGCAGTTATTTTAGCATGTCTTTTGTATTTTAGCTCCACTGCCTGTAAGGATGGAAGAATCACTCCGTTGGTCCAGTTTTGTTGGGAGCTGCAGTTTCAGTCTTGTTACAGTACTCATGTCCACAAATGATCTATAATCATCTGTGTCCCTGTCTATCAACCGCAGGGAGATTGAACACTTTAAAAAAAAATTAAACCATTCAGTAATTTAAGTGTAATTTAAGTGCTTCTACAGCTATCTCTATGGAGAACGTAGGATTGAAGATATTATCATCCTAAGTATGTTGGGTGAAACAATTACTATCCACTGTATCAAGTCATTACTTTATAATGGTGAGTAATTTGTGTGCAACAATATAATTGCACTGTATTAAATGCTGAGGGGAAATTAGTTAACGGCAGTCTTGCAGCAGCGTTTGTTGTTTGTTGTCCAGTTGTTAATGTGCTGTGTTCAGGGTGAAATCTGCTCTCTGCCTCAGGATCATATTTTGTGAGGTTTTCATATTTTAAGAGATTAACGCTAAATAGAATTTATCATTGTAGATATGTGTTTGTTCAGAACAAACACAGAGAGCTGTTTTTTTATAGGACATAGATTTCTCTGTCACATGTTTTTCAGGCCAGGGAATCTAACAGTTTTGGATCAAAAGAGTTGTCCGCTCTCATGGGAGGCAGTCTTGGGTGAGGCCCAATGCAGATTTCATGCTATTCTGGACTGCTGAAAACCTGGATTCTGTTTCGCTCATCAGCACTTTGCCAAAGTTCTGCCATAATTTTTGTGCTCACAATTGCAAGTTTGTGACAGCTTACATTAGGTCACCAATACGACAGACGCCGTGTTTTATAAATCACAGTTTGCATCACTGACCGAGGTGATGACAGAATTTGCGACTGAAGCAGATTAGACTCACACCCTATGTCCCAGTTTGTGATATATGTCATAAAGTGAATTAGAGCGTCTTTCTACATGGGTGTTATTGAGTTTTATGGGTTTGTAATGAATTAGTAATGAGTTTTTCCCCTAAACTGAACAACAAGCCTTAAATCAGCCTTGAGATCCTAAGAACAAATAGAAAATAATGAAATCAAATCAGAAAGTTACCAAATTAGGTCTTATGATTCTAAGACAAGAACACATGATACATGTACTCTCTGACTCAACATGTAGTCTACTTCTGCATTTGTTGGGGAAACTAAAATTCTAATAATCTGCACTACTTGAGAGCAAGTAACACTGCCTCTATATTTTTGGATAAATACATTAGTAAAACTGTCATCAACAAAATATGAATTACTTTCTCCCAGCAGTGAAATGCATCTTCACCGTTTTTTTGACATTGATGTATTAATCAGAAAACCCATCATTTATTACCTTTATTGGGCCGACCAAACAATTTAGCCATTGCTACTTTTTCTCCTGCATCTCCAAATATTCATTATGTTCAACAGTTCCTGAATCTCCACAGTGGCTCAGGACTCGCCTTGAGCTCCGGCACAAGCTGTAGTTCAGAACGAGTGTATCAAATTTCATCAGCTCGCCTGTAAATCAATCACAACCTCTGCCGCTCGATGAAGGGAGTTAATGTACCAACGGAAACTTCCGAGCATGGAAGCTTTTTGTCAGGATACCGAGATACCGACCAGGAGACCACTGACCAATAACCAACTGCCTCCAGAGTAGTTATGTGCCTTGCTCAAGGGTGCGTTTAAGGAAATTGCCCTTGATAGAGGATTTTATGTTCCGTTCCTGCAGTCCAAATTTTCCAAGTCTGTCAGATTTAGACCACTACACATCTTTTAATACCCCCGGGCTGCATCTACTGCACTGACCTTTCAAGGTTTATTAAGTAAAGTGATTATCTTCCAAATGGTAAAATCTAGTGTAAAATTGACATTGTTAATTCATACTGTATATTTTATTCATAACTCTGGAAATACTCCTGCTATCTTGCGTGTAACCCAATAGACAGTCAATAGGCAGTAACACATTTCAGTGGCAAACTACATAGTTCATTCAGTTGACATGATCTAATTTCGCTAAAGCCGTTACCTTGGGATAAGCGCACAGAATTTCAAGCAGCAGCCCTTTTGTTTTTCTTCGCAGCTTTGTATTTGACAAAACTAATGTCAAGTCCTGTTTTATCTGTATGCTCCCTGTACGAATGCACCAGCCTGGTTTTACTGCGTTGAACAGGATTGTAGGCATGTTTATTAACTGCACATCCTTCACTTAGACAGGATTGTGCATGCTGCATGCGGTTTCCCACTTTATACAGTGTGATTTATGTTGCCGTTCCCCCCGAAACACTGCACTGACCCTAATAACCAATTGGCCTGGTGCTGTTTTGTCATGCCAGGTAATTCCTCTCGCTGTTCAGCAGATAATTCTGTGGCACTCATAGTAAATCACGACCAAAGACAGGATTTTGACCGCATGCAAACCTGCAAACTCCAAACAACACAATCCAGGGTGCAATATTAAGCATGTTGGTCCTGGTCTTTTGTAATTATCTGAAGAACTACTGTCCACAAGAGGGAAGTGTTATCACATTCATCCTCCCATTCATGTACAGGCAGTACCTTCACGAGCCTGATCCTGTTTGGTTGCTTCTGGAGAGAAGGATGAGCTGGCTGAGGGGTGAGGGGGGAAGGAAGGAAGCATAAGGGCGGCTGGGTACGATCAGTCAGCTCTCTCAGCTGGCTCCTGAGGTAAAATAGTCCCTCCACTCCCCCACCCCCATTCACACACGAGGATGTAAGAAAATGTTTAAATCACTTTGCTGTGTCACTGTAAGTGTCACTTCCCCTAATTTTGATTTTACAAAATGTCACCTCACCATGAGAACATGCAGGGACTGTTCAGTGCCCCTCCCTGACGTGTTTGTCAGGCTTGTGGTTCACACGAGGTCTGAGGTGCAGCTTAACTCTCTCACTCATTTAACTAATTTGAAGTTAATGATGTAATAATCCATAAATGCTGCAGTTTTGCTGGCATTTCTGTCGGCACAATAACGAGATTAGTTTTCTATTATTATTATTCGAATTTGGTTTGTTCAATAAATTGTGAGCATTTGTATTAAGGAGACTTTTGATTCTCGTTTCCCGTCAGTCTCGATGGTTTCGGTGGCTCAGTGGGAATTCACGGTCCATTGTTTCACTTCGGCATTACTGCACACGAGGTGTTCGTCCTCCTCTCACATCCCCACCCTGTCTTTCCGACGGATCTCTCTCTATTCTCCCGAAATCAGCCGATCACCTTCTTCTCCAGACAACTCGTTTTAAAAAGGACCTATACGTTGCGGGAAAACTTTAAGAGTCACTTCCTTCAGGGAGGAGGAGGAGGAGGAGGGGGGGCTACCAAAGGGCTGCTGTAGTTTTTTCCAGGCGATGCTTTTGCTTTTTGCAGGACAATCCAGGCTCCTCCCTTGCACAACGTCACCCGATCCCGATCTCTCCCAGCGCGTCCGCGATAGTCAGCAACACACTGTGGTGGCAGATCAGCGGGGCGGTGCGCACAGACGGATAGAGCTGCACTGTGTTTCATCCTCACACACACACACACGCACACGCACGCACGCACGCAAAAAGAAAGGAGAAAATCGAGGAGGGGGGGGGCGCATCCCACCATTTCCAGAGTTGCAACAACTTCCCCGGCCTGGCGTGCTGATCTCTCCGGCTGCACACGGGGGGACACCCGGGGACTCCAGGACCTGAACCAGGGACGGTGCCTGCAGACGGAAGAACCAAAAAAAAAAAAAATAGGCGACATTTCCCCGGAGGAACTCTCCCAAGTGTTGGAAACTTCCCAGCGCAGCATCGATCGAGGACCTCCCGCCCACTTTACCTCTGATCCACAATCCTGGAAGAGAGGGGGGGGGAGAGAGACTTCTGCAGCCGCTGCGGTGGATGGAGCAACAAAGGCTGGATGGTTAAACTAGAAGAGCTGCTTTAACAAGACACCCAACTCTCCTTTCTCTCCTGCGGTTTCCCAAGAAAGACTCCATCGCCTAAACTGCAAATCTGCAGCCGCTTGGATCTCATTTTTTTTTTTTGGAGGGGGGGGGGACCCGGCCAGGCTCGACTTAGTGCAAACTCTCCGCCAGCCAGGGAATCGCCGCAGACGTGAAATTGATGCTTTGGTACGGAGAGAAGCGCACCGCCGATCCTCTAGTTTTGCCAAAGTCTCCTGCTGCTCAGTGACGGAGATAGACTAGTTCGGGACCGAAGTGGGATTTGCAGAAGTTACATGCACGGTCTTTGTCGTCTCGAGTGAGCCCTGTTCATCCACTCGCGGGTTATCAGAGAAGATAGTTGAGGTGCCATGGCGATGTGCGTGGGGATGTGGATACTCCTGCTGGCGCTGCACGTCCAAGGTAAGCCGCAGAAAGAGACGTTATCTCCACCGCCGCCTCCCTGCTCCTCAGTGCGTCTGATGCACGATGTGTGTGTGTGTGTGTGTGTTATTTTGTGTGTGTTTTTTGTTTGTTTTTGCCACATCACTGACTTGATTAATGCATGAATGGGTGGGTCGATGTGATTGCCTGGCTTGTGTTTTGCAACAAGATGTGCAAATGAGTGAGAGAAAATTGTTTTTCAGCTTTGGACTCAAACCCACACAAAACGGCTGCAGAATACTTATTTGGCTGCAGAATAAGGAACTTACCCGGGCAGCAGGCAGATGGCGATGTGTGCGAACCGTGTGGGCCGCCAGTCTCCACGATTTCCAATATCTCACTGGCAACCCGGAGCCACAGAGTGCTCCTGAATGATAATTGAAACCTGTGGCCTGTCATCCCCAGCTCCTGTCTGTTAGTTGAATATTGTAAATAATTCAGATTTTGAAGCAGCCTTTATGTCTCAATGCTTCATTCTAAGGCTGTGAATGAATTCCTCGGGCCTCTGCTTTCATATTCAATCATGATATTTTCTGAGGAAGAGTGAGTCAGGATATGGTGACATTTGTCTTTGGCTTCAGTTGTACTCATGAGAAACAGTCCTGAATACAGAATAGATTTCAGGAGACAGACAGTGTGCACAGCCTGTTTGTGTTTTGGGCGGAGGGTGATGTGTTGAGGGGAGGCGCTGGGGCTTGGCTGATAAATGGAGTGATAATTTGACATTGATCATCCTGACATTAAAGCTTCCCAAAGTGGGCCTAATTATTTAAATGTGCTTAATAAGTGTATTTGACCCCTTACTGGAAGGAGCATCATTATTCTGGTTATATGGACATCCTTCTAATTGGAAAACAAAACAAGGCAGCAACAAAACACCACGTATAAACACCCCTGTGTGTGTGTGTTTGTGTGTGTGTTTGTGGTCCATTATGCAGAGGGATTTCAAGGCTTAGCTGAAAGTTTACTGGTTTGTTTACATCGTGGACAAGTAAATTCTGTCTGGCGCCCCTATTTTAAGAAAGGAATGGAAGAGGGTCAAGTGTGGTCACGAAATGTCACGTCGTGTTTTTGAACGGCACTGATGTCCTCATTTTCTCCGACAAACTGCAGCATTTATGTCTTTACTTAATGTGATGTTTTGGTGAACTTGCTTCGGTGATCATTTTCTAGTCTAACAAGTCTAAAGAAGTATTTTCTATTTGAATATTAGGTCTTGGCTCTTTTTTTTTTCACCTCCCTTGAGCTCAAGAACTACCGAGATGTTGACCTTGTTCGCCGTGAGGCTCCTTATGGCGTCATGTGTTTAAGACTGATTGAATACTTTGATCAAAAGCCCTGTCTGATTTACATTGAGATGATCCCTTTGCTTGTGGAGAAGATCAGGATTAACTGGTTCCCTTGGGATTCACGGTGGAAATCTTTTGAAGCTGTTCAATGAAGGGAGTGGAAAATGTCTCAAAAAATTGCACTTAAAGTGCCTGGAAATGTCTCATTTGAGTAAAGCAGGAGGTGTTTTTTTCGAAGTCTAATTAGACATTGTACGAACATGTCTTTTTTTTTTACTGCTGTATTTAAAACCAAAGTGACTGCTTAATTCATGCTTTCAGACATCTTCATGAAGGGAAGGGCTTGGAAATGTTTTATTTCAGCAGTTGTTTGGACCCATTTCTTTTGACATGTAAAAACAAGAATTTGGTCTTTCACCCTGAGGTTAAAGGGCGTTGCCATAAATGCCCACTGTCTTTAATGGCCTAATTGATATACAACATGTTCCAGACACTTCCCTCATTACCCAAGCACAAACAAGTGGGGGAATGGCCCTAACAGATGCAAGTAGCAGCAAACCCTGTTGCAGTTGTCCATTAGGGAAAGCCATTTGTGCTTGTCATTGTAATAACCATTTGTAGGGAACACAAGAGTCCCAAATTCATAAACAGAAGATATTCTGAGCTGCTTGCCAAATAGATTATCAAAAAAAGAACATTGAGAATAATGGATCTGTGAATAATAACAGCAGCTCTGCTCCTGCTTTCTTATATTGGCACTTGGTCTCTCCAGTATTCCAGACTGATATTTAATTGAGTGTGAATTGAGTTAGCAACCAGGTGGTTGTTTATGGCTTGGCTCCATCCTCGGTCCTGGTGCTGTACGAGCCCATATAGATATCACTCTCAGCGGTGGGATAAGGAGATTTTCCAGCTCTAATTCCTCATTTTAGTTGGATTAAACATTTGGGAAATGAATGCTGAATGGTGGACGAGCATCAACTGTGAATGTACTATTATTCAGGAAGGGAAATTGTGTAGCTGTGGAATAAAATCTTTGTAATAACTTGGCAACATGCAAGCTAAAATCATTCTGCTGTAGACCCTTTCTGTCAGTCATTTAAACTCTCCTATGAGTTTCTCTTGAATGTTTGGTAGTAAGCTTCTCTACTAATATCACAACACAGCTGCATGGCTTTGTGTGTCACTGCCCTTTAACTGGGTTTATTTGCTGTTTGATAACTCATGTGACGTCCCGTGAGAGATGTGAACCACGGGTGATGTTTGGATGTTTTTAGTTTTGATTGACAGCTTTATTGTTCGACTCTTTAGGGTTAATTGCTCAGCTAACTGCGTGATTTCTATGCACATCCTTGTCACCGAGGCCTGACACGCAACAGTTTATTTTGACTCATGACAACGGTCACACGCTGTGCTGCTGCACTCTGTATTTTTTATTTTTTTGTCAGACTGATTTGAAGCACATTGAAGTCTACCTTTGTGCATGAAATGTCACATACTTCAGTTGGATTGGTTGATTGATTGATCAGTCAGGGGGTCTGGGGACAATAGCAGGCAGGTTCATAAATAGTGTTGAAATAGATGTTTGATGTTGAGCACTGAAATACGCAGGAAAATGTTCCCTCACATGGTTCATGGAACGAATACTGCTGCCCCTTTGGAACACTGTAATTAGCATTTTGACTTTGCTAATTTTCCCCTCTTTTGAAGAAAACTGTAATTGCTAGTCTGTGGCATTTTGCATTTCATTTGGATGACAGTCGTGATAAAGTGAAACGGAGAGAGTCACTATGGGATTGTTGGGCCTTGATGGTTTGAGTGTGAATGCAAATTGCTCTGATCCTCGCTCCTTTGGGGAGTCTCCCTTTGGTCCCTGCTGAGGTGATGGATGGGAGAGAGAGCTCCGAGTCCTGGGAGACTAACTTGAGGGGAGCTGACAGGAGATTAAGCTTCGCTTTTACCATAGGAACTAATGGAGGCACTTGGCCACTCAAACTTCATCTCTTTGAGCATTTAGCTCATTGTGGCTCTGCTGTCAGCTCTTTAGCAAATCCTTCTCAAAACACTGCGTGAAATGTCTCTGTAAAGCAGAGTTTCTTTTTTTCTCTGTCTGCTATGATTCTGGAAATGGAGTGGCCCTTCATTTAATTCAGGAGCTGCTCTCAAACAGGTGATTTTTTTTTTTTTTTTTTGTCTTCGGCAAAATATTTGAGTTAAGTTTGTTTCCATACACCACGGCAGTTGATCCAGGAAGCACATTCTCAGTTTTCTTTGTAAGTTCATGATGCACATTTGCAGCCCCTGTGGTCTCTGCATAAAGGCTGCGTATCACAAAATAAATGAATAAAACATGACGATAAGAACTGAACCTAAATAATGGAAAGGTTATGACAAAATGGAGTGTTTTCTGAGTGCGGAAGACTGCACAAATAGTATTAAAGACTGAAGTTCACCTCTGCGGTTGGTTCGAGTTTGTAGTTTATATGCAGGATTTTAGACATTATTAGGAAAAAATGAGTGTCTCAAGGCCTCGAGTGAAGAGCTTAAAGCTCTTCTGCATGTCTCTGTGATGATGAAAGAGTTTGGATCTGAACCTGTTCACTGAATGAAGCTATTTCAGGGGAAGTTTAATCAAATATCACAAGTAATGTTTGTCCCAGACAGCGGCTGTCTAAGGTTACCAGATAGCTTTTGTTTTGTCAGAACATGCAGTTCAGTATCATATGCAGTGTTTTCATTTGGCTGTTATTTTGGTGTGTAGTGTCTGTTAGGTGTCCTCTTCTGCTCCTTTACTTTCTTCACACCCGACAGGCACCATGTTGGATCAAGATGGAAAACACGTTTATCAGCAAACTGCAGCTGCAATTTTATGCTTTAAATCCTTGAAATTCTTCTCTGTCTCAACTCAAATCGCAGAATCAGCAAACTAAAGAAAAAAGAAATCAATAAAGTGGATCAAATCTCGCCCTGAGCTTTTTCTGATTTGACATTAATCTGTCAAGTCTTTTTCTTTCTATTTAGCCGATCCTTGTAAAGGGATTAAATGGTTAAATTCCTGTTCTGCTCTTGAGACTGAGAATGGCATTGACTGACTACACTTGTTCCATATTTTTCCTGCCATTTGTCAGATAGCTGTTCCAACATCTGAGGATAGGCTTATTATGCTTCCTGAGTTGATGTAAATCTTCTCTGAAGGAAAAGTAAACAATCTCATATGTTGGAGGGATTCTGACAGTCTGCACAGTTTTTATGTGACACCGTTTTGGCTTGCCATCGCCTTGTAGAGTTTCTTTGCACTATTTCTTCTGGACTGCTCGGTTACTACAGTTACTACCTATAATCGGTCATTTCAGGTAAAAACAAATCATATTTATTTCTTTACTGCACCTATTTCCGAGCTTTTCCGAGCCGTGGCGCGAAGGGAACACAGCCTTTTAATGCATCATTTTCATTTTTGTGTGCAGTCGCCTTGTATTTTTTGCTTCGCCTGTTTAAAAAACGAACCCATGTGGGAATACCATTTTTTGCTCCCAGTGTCTGGGTTTACAAATGGGGCATTTAGTCACAATCTGTTCTGGGATTGAGAAAGGGGATAATTCCTGGTCTTCCCACTAAAGCTGTATGCCTTTAAAATAAACAGATCTGATCAGTGCAGCTCCCACCCCCCCGTGTGACCACCTGAATAAGTCAATTTACAACAGGCTGCTGGGCGGATGTGCCTCCATTAAGGAGCAAAGAAGTCAGTGAACAACCTGCTGAGTCTGAGGATATAGAGGTAAATGGATCTTGTACGGTGGAAATACAAAGTCTGTCGTGGTAGCTGAATTTTGACCTGATACTAGTGCATCAGAAAAACCACCAAGCAGTCTCAGGTTTCGTTACATTGGCTGTGTGCTCGTGTTGGTCCGCCCTCCGAGCCAAACACTTCTCTCCGTATTTCACTGGCGGCTCTACTTTGTGAGCTAGTTGAGGTGGACTGGGACTCATTTGAAAACTTGATGGACTAGTTGATGCTGTTGCCATGTTTTCTGCTGTTTGACTCAGTGAAATTTTGTGCTGACTTGTGCAGTCTGTTGACAAGAGCTGGCCTGCAGCTCTGCTTCTTACTGTCCAGGGTCAGACTGATATATCAGCTGGCTGATGTATTGGGCCAGTAAAGGCCTTAAATTAAATATTTGATAGAGACAACAATGTCTTTCTAGTGTTGTTCTTTGCCACTATTTATAATTCCACTGTTAATTATGATATCAGTTAATTGTTCAAAGTTTTTGAAAGAGCCATTTTATTCATGGTTTCATAAGCGATTTGTGTAATTTTGGAGGACAAACTATGAAAACTATGACATTTTTTTAAATTGTGACCTCAAACAGGTCAGCTCTTCACTGAATATTTGCCACTTCTGACTAGAAACATCCGCACTGCCTTCTAAAACCATATCTGTCAATCCCATTACAAGCCTTCCAGCTCACCCATTGCACATGCCATCCACTGATAAATACCCACCAGGGGTGAAGCTGAAATGGAATATTAGCTTGCAGAACACACTTGAATGAAAATATTGAACATTTCTAAAATGTAGCAGCGGTTTCAATCTTTCGTTACAGAGATGTTCAGAATCAAAGCGGTATCGAAATTTCCGTCGTTGTGACACAGCGCCCGGGCTTCACGAGGCTCAGAGCTGATCTCCTGCCAGAACTTTACATTTTTTTCTCTTTTACTTTCTACAAACTCGGGTGTACCCCCTCCCCCCGTCTCCCTTCTCCCCTTTCCTCTCTCTCCTGTCTCCTCGCTCTGCCTTTGAGGACGGTGCTTGCCGAGAGTCGGCTTGGTTAGCACTTGATACAAAAGGGGGTTTGTTTCATGAAATGTTTCCCTTTTTAATGAGTGATGGTGTTCGCTCATTTAATATTCCGCACTGATATCTCTCCGGGAGCTGACTGTGCTTCAAAGCAACAGCGTGGTTGTAAATGGGAGTGGGTGAAGGGTGGGTGGGGGGGAGCAGCGGCAGTGGTGGTGGTATAGAGGAGGAGCGGGGGGTCTGCTTAGAAAAACACAAACACAGGTTTATTTATTCTCCCTGACATATAGCTAAGCTTCCAGTGTGCTGCAGCTTGGTGCAAAGCTCCTTAGAGCCCTCGTCCCGTGCACACAGACTAGCAAAATATGACTGATAACAGGTCAGCTTGGTTTCTGTCATATTTCTCTCAGTGTGCTTCTTTCGTTCATTTTTGCACCGTTCCCTGCTGTGATCGACTTTAAAGATAATTGCTCAATTCAAAAGAATTTCAATTGCCTATATGTGAACATTTCGGAGAAAATTTCTGCTATCATTTCTTCCCTCCACCCCCGCCACAGCTGACATGATAGTTTCCCAGTGCTTGTCATTATGCTGCGATTGAGGTCAACCTACACCAGTGGTATAACATTCTTCATTTTGCCCATTTTTTGGGGAGCACATGGTTTAACTTTGCTGTGAAAGAGATGAAGATAAACGCAGAGATGGCCTACAGTTGGGCATTGATCCTTCCATTTTGTTAGTAGAAGGGTCTATGCCAAAGCAACTAATGTAGTCTGCTATTGATTCCCCGGTTTCAAGCCTGGCTGAATTTCACTCTAATGTTGCATTGTTTTCAGAAAGTCAGGTGTTCCAAATGGCCTCTGCTTCCTTCCTGTATGCCCTCTTATTTTGCCTGGTATTGTCAGTACTATCAGTAGATTTAGTATTTAAATTTGTGGGAAAAAGGGGTAGGTGGGTGGTTGAGTTATCTAAGCAGTAGCCCCACCTCAGAGGGTTCTGTTTATCCCTTTATCTCAAGCCGTAACCGACAGAGTCTGCGTCAGCACTGCACTTATTTAAACTATTGACTTGTATGCATAAAAGCAAAGCTGTAGGGTATGGCTGAGCTGTGCTTAAACTATATTTATTCTTATAAATGCAGTCCACTAGATCACAAATGCAGTACACCATGTCAGTGAAAGGAAGAGAACAAAGGGAACTTGCATTAAATTCTGTTCTTTTCATACCTGACATTTATTAGGAGAAGCTTATATGAACATGGACCAAAGGGACTCGTACTCATAAATAGAAGATGTGCACACACCCTCCACACTCGAGGTCTCCATCACAAAAAGTGCCCCAAAAAGGACTCCTGCAGTATCCCTAATGCATTATTTCAGGGACTGACTGGCATGAAAGCAGGTCTCCCTCACGAGGACCTGCTTCTGTACCTGTCTATCCTCTGCCATTCTTTGTGTCTTCTATTGCCTGTCCAATGTATGGTTGAGGTCAGTATTTATGTTTGAACATATATAATAAGTTTTTCTTTATTGATATATCAGTTGTTCCTTTTTCACGTGAACAAATGACATAACCAAACATTTGAGCCAATGTCACATAAAATTTGTAATAAATAAAGATAAGTCTAAGGTAAGTTTACAGCTGAAGAATAAATGTTATTATGAAAGATGACAGCAAATATAAGATAATAGTTGATTTAGAACAGTAAAAAATGAAAACTTTATGCAAAAAACTTAAACTAAGAAACATGTAGGTCAGATATAAATAAAAATGCATCCTGTAAAACATTTATTGCTGAAATTTAATGCACTGCAGTTTCTTTTTGTGATGTTGGTAGGGCTCTACGGTCTTCCACAGTTCATTTGCAGATGTTTTGCATTCGCCTAATTTATTATTTTTGGAGAGCAAAGTTACGTCTCTTGGAGAACATGTTTTAGAAGTGAATGATCACATTTTCAGATGTTCACATTGTTCATTGTTTCTCAGTTGATATCCCTGTTATAGCAGTACATGGAAACTGAAATGCAGGGCTTCGGTTAGGACAAACTGCCATGGTAACTAAAGTGAGGTTGAGCTATGGTTAAGTTTAGAAAACAAACCACCTACGGTTAAGGTTATAGAGCAATCCAGGTCATATTTGACCTCGATCTGACTACTAGCTGGCATTGACGATTTGTCTGGGTCACTTTTTACTATTTCCCTTGAAGGTCTAATGTCTAATGCAAAATAGTTGTATATAAAATGCTTGCTGTACCCCCCACTCACTTCTTTCCTCCTCCTGGTCACTTCCTCCGGCCTCTTCCAGCTGAATAACTTCGCCAGAGGTTTCCACATGGGACCGCACGCTTTGCTTGGCTACGTGTTTGCCAGTAGAATTAACCAGTCAGGAATCTGGAAAAGGCTTTGATACCAGTAAAGGATTCACACAGGGCCATTTAGTAGTTCACAGCAATCGTCAGTTGAGCCATGAAGATGCCAAATGTCACGTTAGGCCAGAGCAACAGAAGGTTGGGGGGGGGGTCAAGGGTTCCCCCCTATCTTGCCCACATGGCAAACATATGAGTTACACCATTAATGTGAGGATAAGTTATGCAGATATAAGTGGCCAGAAGAACACCCACTCACTGACCCTGCACCCACGTAGCTCATAGTCTCACTGATGTATGAGAGTGAACAGTGCATTTTCCTGCCTTTATTGATTTATCTGAGTTGAATTTCTTCCCCTGCTTTAACCATATGTTCTGTTAACATGGAGCACGAGCATCGTAAATATTTATATCAGATGGATACAGGGGCTTGTGTTCCCGGCACTGTGTACCTTCTTTGTCAGCATTATGAAACTGAAAATAGAAGCTAAAGAGGAACAAATGTTGGAATGAGAAACTTGATATAGAGGCTGTTTAATACCGCAGCAAAACCCTTAAAATACCTTCCCTCTTACGGACTGCAGACTCATACCCTTCAGGATGCCAAGTTTCAAATTGTTCTGCAGAATGAGTTTAAGGATTTTACCTTCCTTCCTAAGTCATGGAGAGAAAAAAATTGCAAGGGAAAATAACAGCTTAAATGTAAAGAGGGAGGGGTAAATGGAGATTTACATGTAGACCCTGCAGGGGATGGGAGTTTGCAGAGGGTCATGCTGTTCCTGATTGAGGCTATGTTCCAAGTGTTATTCTAGTTTGCCTTGAAATAGTGTTTTTGGCTGAAGTTCTATTTAGGCACATTGGAGCTGCTGGCTGGAAGAAAAGACTTGTGCAAATAAAAGTTCATTCAATTTTTTCCAGCTCATTAGGCCTTTTTTCTGTTTCTATGCGGGAAGCCAATGGACCTCCCAAAACCAACTCATATTCTCCATTAAAGCTATCTTCAAACAAACGCGTTGCCTGTTGCTTAATTGTAACACTATTATGATACATGAAACGGTAAATTAAATTAAAAGATGCAGGAAGTGCTAAAGATCATATTGTCTGCTAAATTAGTTTAATTACAGCCTTTCTTAATTGGAGTAATGAGTGATTCAGAAGCTCAATCAGATCTTTTATAGCAAGGGGGTCCAAGTCGAGATTAAATGGAAGTCCCATGTTTCAATAGACTGCTCAATATGAAAGTAGTCAGGGGATGAAACTGATTCGATTTGCCCCACATCGCCGAGGGTGTGTTTGTGAAATTTTGGTTAAGCTGAAAAATAGAAGAAGCAATTCCTGCTGGAGTGAGTGGCGCTCCAGTGGAAGTAATCCGAAGAACAGGGGTCTGATTCTGTACGTCGTTATATGGGATTTAAAGGGTTAATCCTATTGATTGGGTTGTGGGATTTGCCCATGTAATTCTGGTGGCAGTTTCTCTGACTTCTCACCGTTGGACAGATTGGGTGTGTGAGGTTTCCTGGGGCAGTTTGGAGTGCGCCGCACTTCCCCCGTCGCCCTAAGCCCTCTTTTCATTCTCACACTGCTGACGCTTTGTGACCGGCGTAGGGCGGGTATTTGTTTTTGCTGGGGAGACCCAGGAAGGAGTGCACTGGGGCATGAACACCCCCCGTGTATATATATGTGTGTGCGCGTCGCCGAGTGCGCAAGTGCATACGTCCACGCAAAGGCCTGAGGCAGAGGCAGCTTCACGTTGCCGGGCCTGCTCCCCCCTGATCCTGACCCACTTTCTTTTCCCCGCTCGTCGCTCCCTCTTTAATTGCCGCGCGGCACACTGAGGCCATCTGCTCGACTGAGGCCCGTCGCCATGGAGATGCTGGGAGGCTTTTCGGATTTGCTGTGGACTGACCAACAGGGAAATAGAGGTCAGGGAATGGGGGTAGGGTGTTGGAGAGTCATAGGGGCACCAGAACTGTGTTATGAGATACTTGTCTGGCAGTAGTACACCTGTACGATACAGCTGAAAGAGATGTATTCCCTTCAGTGCTTTTTAAAAAATATATCTAGTTTGGAAAAAAACACCAACACATACAGTATCGCCACAAAATCAGCTTTTCGGGATCTGAGATCCAATGGATTCAATGGGCCCTGAGAGCTTCATTTAAAGCTGGGGAGCATAGAACATGTTAATCCCTCAATTTAGCCAGAAACATAAAAATAATGACATTTTGAATTATATGGATTTGATCTGACACAAATAGTAAACTAAAATGTCCCTAACAAAACAGGGAAAATTAAAAAGTTTATACGGAACTTTTTCACATTTAGTTGTATTTCTTGTGTCCAGAGGAAGTTTCGTCAATATTACAAATTACACATTTCATTCTTGGTGCGAGGGCATTTTTCTACAAAGGGGCTATTTGTCTGTGTTAAGATTACTGTGTTGCCTCAGTCAGATGTGTATTTAGCGTCGTCTCATCTGCCTGCTCCGATCACATTGAGCTGTGTTCCTTTATCCTCATGAGTGTCTATGTATATTTTGCTGCTCCTGCTTATTTCCTTTCCAATGACACGCCTCACTGAGGAAGCAGTTGTGCTGTGTTTCCAATTAACACTCAGGCGTATTTCAGAACCGTGGTCGTCTCTTGCCTTTCAGTCTGTCAGCTGCACTTGCATCAAGTCTGCCCCGCGTTTTGTATAAACATTCAAATATTCCACGCCTGTTCCACAGGATCATTTGGCCAAATAGCTAAATGTGGCATTTTATTCCAGGAGAATGTTTTACTTAAATGGCTCTAATGGAGTCTTGGTATTGACCTCTGGCACATGCACAGTGCTGAGCTTTGGGAGACACTTTATATTTACTCCTCTTTTAAAGGTCAATATTGGTAGCTGTCATTTCTGAAGTGCCATTTATAGGTCAATACCTCATTAGTAATCTGGTATAGTTTGGATCAAATGCAGCCGCTGTCTTGTCTGTGTCTCTGAACTGCAACCATTTCCACTTTCAAGTTCAGAGCAAAGCCACAGGATTTAGTTACACTGATGCAGAACATGTTTAATGTCATTTAGTTAAGAAATATGGGGTAATTTGACTCTAGAGCTGTAATTAACTTTATTATTTTTTCAAATTGTTTGATCTATAAAATGGAAGAAAATAAAGAGAAATGTACATCACAATTTATAAGAGCCCCAGGTAAAGCTATTGCATTTACAATGATATAAATAGAGGAGCAATTCCTCACATTTGAGAAGCTGGAAATGGTATTTTTGCTTGACTTAAATGATTAATAAATGTGACCAGTAATGTGTGTTATTCTGTAGTCAACATATCATGGCATACAGAATAAACTATGGAGGCATGTGTACACGTCTCCCATGACTGCATTGTGGTGTCTGAGGTACAGTGTGCTTCTACTAGATTGCTTAACAAGAGTCAGACCTCCTACGAAGGCTGTCAAAATCCTGCGACTTTGATGCCGTCACTATCTGCATAGATGCCTCAGACAGCTTATTTTGCTCCTCCATCACCCGCTAGTGACAGAGTAACACGGGAGGCTGTGACAGCGGAAAAGGTAGCTCTGTCAATTTAAACTCCAGCGAGCGCTTGATCTCTGAGCTGCCCAAATGTACAGTCGGAGCTGAAGTTAACAAGACAATGTACCCAGTGCCTGTAATTGGACCGGGCCCTTTTCAGCAGTGTGAAAAGATAGAGAGACCGTCTGTCAGCCTGCTCTCCAGTCAAGGTCATGATGTTGAGCCCTGGATGTGTTGTATTTGCTACCATGCCCTTCGTCCTATCACAGCTTACCCAGCTGCTGCTATGCAGAGGTGGGGTGAGAACTGACGCACTCTGTGGGCAGCACACTAGATTATGTGCTTAGAGAGATTAATCAAATCGTATGAAGTTATGCTATGAAAGAGTGACCAAGTAAAATTTCATCCAGCCAATCTTGGCAACACATTCCCCTTAAGCTGTGTTAAAAGTTGTTTTGGTTGTCCTTCCTGTCATTGCCAAAGGGGCAATACCTTTATAGCTTGACATGAACTGGCGCAGCGATGAGAAATAAAGTGTGTTTCCAAAGGATTATGTCATGGTGGAGCACTGTGGATGGACCCAGTTAGCTGAAGTGATTTTCATAGTCCTTGTTGTGCCAAACTCCTGATTGCAGTTTGAATGGAGGCCACGCTAAAGGAGGGCTCTCTAATTACCCCTCCTCAAGTGCACATGCTGACTATGCAGTGGTGCCTTTTGATTTGTTTAACAAGGGACGCCTGCCTCCTCTCTCCTTATTTGAACTGAGCTTTATCGCTACTTCCAATATCATCCAACTCTGGCCTCTCCTGCAACCGTGTCCATGGCTGTGTATGCTCAGAAGCCTATACTAAAAAGAATTTCATTCCCTTTTTAAGGACAGCAGGGGAAAGAAAGGTTGCTCTCTATTCGACAGAATCCTATCCACTCCACCACTCAATAGAATATTTATTTATTTACCCTCTGTTGCCATTTTGGTCTGGAGAATCCCTGGAGAGGAAAATGCATTAAGCCACTCACTGTATTTACTTGTGTTGGATTGATGCTGACGTGTGAGGGCAGGCAAGAGGATGGAGGATGGGAAATTGATCATCGGTGAATGAGTGTCGGGGGAATCTTGATATCCACAACTGCTTTTCACGCTTTGAGCTCCAAGAATCCATCAAGCAGAAACCCAGTGTCATCTGAGAATACAACTACTTACCAAATAGATTAAGACATTGCTGTTTGTTGAGGCGTATGCATTTCAGTGGTGAACTTCATTTCACTGTATGGGATAATTGACCCACCGTGCTCGTTACTTTCCTCTAGGATGTTATAGCTTTCAGTAAACCCAGACATACACACGTCAGGGCACTGAGCCATGGTGCATTTGCTGACATTTTTCCTCTCACATGAATAGTGACGACATGCTCATGCAGTGTGAAAAACAGGCCATTCCCAAAATTAGACTTTCTCTGAAAGTATGTATTCGTAAAATAATTGGATAGATTGCAGACTTACATTCCCTGTAGGAGTTTATGGCATTGATTTTGAAACATAAACAAACAAAGAAAAAGAAAAAATCCCACCTAGTAAAATCAAAGCAATATTTGCACCACTCCTCTCCACACACTAATGGTTTGTAGCAGTAGCATTTGCCTGCAAAGAAACTGCCATTTTCATAAATCCTCGAAAGTACGTCAACTCAAAATCAACAAAACAGTGCCCTTTGACTTGCAATTACTGTCAGTAGCTGCACTTTTGCCAGGGATAAACAAAGAAAATGGAAACGAAATTATGTTTCTGAAAGACCTGCAGTAACAATTAAGCATCTTCAATCACAATCACCACAAGATCAAAATAAATAATCATAACTATCACAGCAGGGGGAACTGGTTAAGTACAGCTGGCTGTGAAGATGGCCACAGTGGTAATATGTTTGAAGGGGAGTGGGCTGTTAGATAACTGAAGGCTGGAGGTAATACTTTAGAAAAAAAGAAGAAAGCGATGGGTGGATTAGCAGTTTTTGCACTCTATCAAAGAGTGCTGTGCTAAATACTCTTTAATTTGTATGATAGTGTAATAGTATTGGCCTATTGTGGAGGATCTCTCTACTGAGTATGGGAATGACAGTCATGCATTTGCAAGGTAATCCCTGGAGCAAAGGTCGGGTTTATTTAACATTTACACAAAGAGTGTCTCCAAAACTAAGAACAGCTAAGAGTCTGTATTCTGAAAATACAGTCTGAATAATGAATGATATCCTTTTAAATTTGCTGTAAGATAAACAAAAGCCAAGAATGAAAGGCTTATCTATGTGCCTTTGAGGTTTACCTTCCCACACACCTTGAACAGTTCTTATTTGACAATATTTTTTTTTTTTTCTGTGAAAGGCCTGCAAATAGGTGAACCAATGAAAACTACCATTAAAGGCTGTGTTATATTTTGAATTAAAGGCATTTCAAAGATGGGTAACAGGATCTCCCAGGCATGAATAAGCCCTTTGTGCTGCATATGTAGACTCATTTGTTTAGCTCGTCTAGATGTAGACAGTACTGATTTCCATGCGGTTCTTGAGAAAGTAGACTTTATGAATAACGAGAGGATTACAGGCATTACTGCTTCATGATAATGCAAGTTTCTTTGAATCCACATAATTGTCGATTATTTCTCAATCTTTGCAGGAGTCTTAAACTTGCTCACACAGGTTTGATGCATGAAGATGCGGGCCGTATTTGCCTTTCGAGAATTGCCAACTCATTATTGTAAATCAGATTTTGTTCTCAGCTGATTTCCCAGTTTAAACAAATGTTTAATTAAGAATTAAAAGCTGCATGCTGAATTAATGTGCATGTTCTGATGCAGTTACTTTTGCACAACTCTTAAAGTTAATAGTGAAACATCATCATGTCCCTCATGCCTGTTCTCTCAGTCAGGTAGTGTAGCCATGGGCGGTTAAGACAACTTCCTGTACTAGTTTATTCAGAGGATTAATTAAATTTAATTAATTAATATTCTTGACTGGTTATGTTTTACAGATTATTCACCACCATGACTTGAACCTTAGATTTATGATTAATATTTATAGGAGACTGTCAGGAGCTGTCAGCCTCCTATGAATCAACAAGGCTTCAAAACTCAAGAGCCAGTTGATGTGCTATAAATCAAAGGCTGAGCATGGAAAAATCCCACCAAGATGGATAAAAAAGATCAATTTAGAAAGTGTAACCTTTCTAAGGGGGAGACTTACTGTGTGATTTATTAGTGCAAAGCTGTTCGCTCCGCCCCCTTCCATTATATGTTTTAAGTATTGAGAGGAAATTAATATGTCCGAAAGACTGAATGGGCTCAGGCAGCATGGCGGCAACTCATGCATTACAATGGAGTGTGTGCAGGCTTCTCTTTCATGCAAAGTCACCTCACACACACACACACACACACACACACACACACACAATGGTGAGGTACTACTATACTATCCTATCCTCCAGAGGTTGCTTGCATGTGTATTTTTAGTAACCCACGTGCACACGCGGTGATCTGTGTTTCCAACGCGATGTGTCAGGACGCCGTCATGTTAAGGAGTCAGTCAGATGGTCCTTTAACGCTTCGCCCAGAGCTCTGCAGAAGGGATGTGTTTGTACCCAGCACCGGAGGGGGGTCACGTGCTGACCTCATTGTGTGCACGAGCAAGAGCACTCTGCAGCTTCAGTGTGCAGCTCCCCTCCCCATAATGAGAAGACGACTTATCTCAGCGCTTATAGCTAATAGATTGATTTCCTTGGCACAAATATCCTAGACAGAAACATTTTTTTTTATCCTCTCAAGTCGGTTAGAGAAGCAAGGGAAGCAGTGAAAAATGAAAATGGACCCCCTCTCTGAATACTGAAAGATTTAATATTCTTATCTCTAGAAAGGACTGACACGCTTTATTACTCTTTGCCTCACCACCCTTGCCCATCCCTCATAGGGAGCTGTGTGCTATACTAGTATGGAAAAGCACTTTGCAATGAAAAAAACACATTGTGCTTTCGTAAACACAGAGGTTAATGTCTTATTTACAAGCTGCAGCCCCCACGGTTGACATGTTGGCACAAGTGTCTCACTGTCTTTCCGAAACGGCGCAGGCAAAGGTGATCGGGGACAGAAAGATCCATCTTCCGCTGTCCTCCTCTCGGTGTCTTAGCCTTACAGAATTCCCATATCCCCCCTCCTGGACCTTCAAAGAATGCAGCTGGCCTGCTTTCTTCACCGGTACATTAACTCCTGAAGCCTGCGCTGCTTCACTGGAGCAGATGCAGCCAGAAGAAAACAAAGCTTGCAGGCCAGGGGGTTAATCACACTCATCTAGAGGTCCGTCGTGCTGTTGCCAGGTGTGTCACACTTAAAGTACACTTGGCTTCCTTTTGTTGCTGCTCTTTGACCTTTGTCTTTTCACACCAAGTGCAGTATGTGTTTGTGAGCACGTGAAGAATAAAACAGAAAACAGGATGCATTCAAGATCCTGAGCCTGATGGATTTTGTTACAGCCAGTTATAGACAGTTATATGTCAAGTTTACATGCGAGTCCTGCGGAATGGACAGGAAGTGTGTGTGTGTGTGTGAGTGTGTGTGTGAAGAATTCTCCGTGGAGTTGTGATATTGAAAAAAGTGAAGAATTGTATTGATGGAAAGTGAAATAGTACGGTGGTCGCAAAACACTTCAGATATATTTTCTTTGGTTTTGACGGAAGCTCATCAAACGGCCCTTGAATTCTGCACAGTGCCGCTGAAGGCCGTGCGGAACAAGTTGACAACTACAAAATAACACTGTGGCCAAGGAGGAATTACAAAACACCTTAAATTTGTTCCAGTGTATCTGTATCTGTGTTACTTTGTGTCAAAAGTTTCTGTTGGTTTTGGTGATTATGTTTTCTGTTACAACTGTATGACATTTGATTTCACATAGTGTTCCAGCATGTGTTCATTCTATCTTTTGTAGATTGTTATACAATACACTAGGGCTGCCTACGTACATTTTTGTAAGAAAAAATAGTAATTCCTTCTTTTTCACTGATTTGTGACATTCACATTGTAACTCAAATGGTATTGCTTGAGACAGATTGTATTTGAGTCAGGCCAGAATTGTGCATGATTATGCCAGTGGGATTTTCTATTATGTTGACTCTTGGCAGCATATTTACTTTATTTACATTTGTAACCAGCGGTGAAAAGAACTTATTTCTTTGAAAAAATGAATTGTAAACAACTAGTTTTGGCGTGTTCAGCTCATCTGAGAATGAGGTTGAGGTTACTGTACCTTGTGAAGAACATCAAGGTTGTCTGTTGGCCTAGTATTGTCACAAAACATAATGTGGAATTTTCCAAGCTGACGTTGCAGCAGTCATATTCTTGTTAAGTCTGTTATATGCTTATCGTTTCTTTCACTTCCCAGTGATGTATTTGTGTGGTAAAATGCCAGTTCCCTCTTTTGAATGTGTCTCCTAAGACACAGCTGCCTACTTAGATAGCTAATGGCTGTGTTTTGTGCTGCAGCGCTGTGAGCCGAGTGTGGCGTGATGGCATTTGTTCTGTCTGCCCAAGGCCTGGTCTGTCATTGTCTATCAGGCCGGCCAGTGGCCATGACTCACACATGAACCCTCTGGGTGCTGAAGCTCACCGAGAAGACACAGGAGTTTAATGTTCGGCGCCCGGAAATACATATGCTGGGGGAGGGCGGCAGGGTTGATGAGAAGGTGTTAGTGAACAGTGCTAAAAATTCTCTCTTTCCTCTGCATTTCGATCTATGCAAACCCCCCTGAGTTTTTACTGCATTTACTACAGTTCCCTTTTGCAAGCAAACAGCCTGTCCAGCTCTGTGGCATCTGCTTCCTTGGATTTGCTGTTGTTTTGGTTGATGTATTTAGGCATGGGCCTTTTCGTCATCTGCTCATTCACAGTGCTGGTCATGTTAACGCCCCGGTTCTCCTGTTTATTTTCAACAAAGTACTGTTTTCTGCTCTTGGAAACTTAAATCACTTTCTGTGCTGCAGAAATATTTTTTTCCCATGAGCAACGCGGCTCTTAGAACAGCAAAAGCTTTCATGACCCATGTGATAAAGAGCATCACAACACATTTTTACATAAAAGAAATATTTACTTTTAGATAATTACTTTAACCTGGGTCCCTGAGCTGTTAGGCGCTGTTAGGATATTGTCAGGTTCCTGTTTTTCATTCCCTATTGCCTGACTTTCTGCTTCCCGTGATGGCTTCATCAACACTGACAAATTTTCAGAATCATATCCATCAGTAGATGTCAGGGAGAGCCCCCCCCCCCTTACACCGACAAAAACAGTGGCTGTTGTATAACATCATCTATCATCCTGGGGCCTTTGTTCAGTATCCTGTCTCATACGGGGGTTTGCAGCCCATGCGAGGGTGGCATTCTATTTGACATGCCAGTGCAGATGCTAAATGACAGTGACACAAAGAGGGGGCCCACCACGCAGGTCCTGACAGGGCTGTTTTCCATAGAGGAGAGGCTTGGCTTGACTTAAAGGCCCAACCCAAAATCAGATTACAGCACCACTCTTGACACCTCTTTGGCCTGGTTTTGACGTGTGTAATTTCCCTCGATAGGAAACACTTTTTCCTCCCTGATATGAATGTCAGATTGAAATGCACTTTGAAGCTCTCAGTGGTTTCTTTGCCTTTGTGCTGCTTGATAATTGTAGTCATCATGTGTCTTTGTGTGTACTAAATATACATAGAAATTGGTTAACAAAAAATCCAATTCAGCTTTAAAGAATACAACTTTTGGTTTGGTTTGAAGTTTGGAGTTGAACCATTAACTTGACACGATTTTACTACAACTAATCTAACATGTAACATCAACCGTGTACCTGTTGAAGTGTCCTAGAGCTAGAAACTGTCCCATTGTCTGCTTTTTTATTGTAGTCACCTTGGATTACAGCGTTTGCCAAATGCCTCAAGAGTAAATGTAATAATAATATATGGTGTTTGAGTTTACCTTGTATCCATTTTCTCTGATACCCTCGAGGAGAACTGCTGTTCGGAACACTTTTGTTAAAATGCTGAATATAAAGTACATCCATATCTGCAGTCATATCTCCCCACTGTAGTCAGATTACACAGTCTTGCCGTTTGCAAAGTTGTCTTTCTTGCTTAGGTGTGTCGAGGCTGGTTTTGGATTTACATCAATTGTGTTTGTGCTTGTGCAGTTACTGTATCAGCTGAGGGCTGTAATCTTGCAGGATTAGTGCCTTGTAAAAGCTTTATTGTATCCTATAATGCCATTTTCACTGTAGTGTTCATGTGACACTGGCTCCCATGTCTACAAAATGCATTGCCAAATACCCCAAATATAAAGTTTACTTTTTGGACATGAAAGGATGATCAAAAGTTATTTTGGATGATCAAAAATGTGTTGCAAATATGTGTCCAGCACCAGAATGAGAAAAATTACATTAATGGCCTCATTTCAAAGCTCTTTCTATGCAACTTTGAAGTCCAGTCTGTCTCATTGTGCAGGATCCATTAGCGAGAAGGAAAGCTTGCCTTTATTTGCCTCTAGTGAAATAAATGAAATATAAATGTAGAGTATTTATAGATCTGAGGTGGCTCTGTGTGGACGTGCCTCTTTGAACCCAACTGTGATGAGAAAACAGATGAAAGCAAAGGACATGATGTGTTACACACTCACAGGTGACTGATTGTCCACCTGGAACCAACGCGTTGATACATGCGTAAGACTCATGGTTGGAATTTACTCATGTTTGTGCTCTTTGGTCCTTGTAGGTAATCTGCAGAGGTGAGGTCACTTTGTTTGTCAGCACGATATCTGAAAACTTCAGATGTTACAGATTTCTAATTTAGTTAAAGGATGCAAAAAATATATATATATATACATTTTTGGTGCTGACCTGCATTCAAGTTTTAATCCAGCGATTTAAAAAGAAGATTTTGAAACAAGATAGCAAGATAGTATACGTTGTGGTAACATTTGTGCTATTTTCTCAAGAACGTCCACCCTTGTTTGAATGAAAATATAGATAGTGGATTGTGCAGCCTTGGTGGTGGAATGTGCTCTCTGAGTGCTCTCTAGTTACAGCAGCATTAGGTAATTCTTTACTTGTATTTATGTCAATCAATTTGCAAAGACTTCAGTGACAATGTGCTTTTTACAAGTCTCTGGGAGTTTCCCACTTTACTATCACACTCCTTGACAGTTCCCTGGAACCGGAACCTAGTGCTGGGTGATAAAACAATAACACTAATAATCTCAATATATTTTCTTTGATAGAAATATAACAAGATTGATGTTCAATATAATTAAACCACCCATACACCGAGGAGGGTGGGGGCATTAAACAGAAAAATAAAAATAATTGGAATGGAAATGATGACTTGTTTTACTGAAAATTGTCCTCGCTTTGGATGCGAGGGGGTTCAAGTGATTTAAAATGAAAAATCAATCATGAAAATGTGCACCTGTTTACTGCTGCAGTCTATGAGTGACCACTTGTATTGTTCACAGTGCCAAAAACCATTTGTAAAGGAGTGCCACTGAGCTTTTGAAGTTGCAGTCCCAAATAGACAACACAGAGACACTGATGGCTTATAAAGCTGTCATTACACCATGAGAGGGGAGGGGTCTGCATCCACAGAACAGATTGTTTTAACAGAAGGACTCCTTTTATTTTGTTTGAATGGGTTTACCCATGTCTTGAGAGGCAGGCTCACTGGTGCGTTGGTGGAATATCAGACGACTGTCTGTTTTTTTTTTTTCAGTAAAAAGAGAAAAAAAAAAGCTTTCTGCCCTATTTAATGGCAACATTTCAGACTCCATCTTTGGGTATGACACAGCTACATTTCTGTTGAAAAGGGTACTTCACACTTGCCATTAGGAAAGATATGGATTTAGTGTGCAGCCTAGCGATTCACTATCTAGGAAAAAGCCTCAGTATCTCAAAAGAAGTGCGGGAATTGCAAGTGTCAGCTTTAGCTTTTAGTAGCCTGAATGCCTGACATTTGCCTCAGCATTAGCCACTTCTGTGTAACTTTGTGGTCTATAGGGATGATACAGTGGAGAGTTGGACGCTACAGGTCCTGCCATGATGTGAACTTGCTATAGAAGTGTTAGGAAACTAAACTAAATGCCGTTCATATCCTGCTCACCACAGGGAAGGCTTACTCATCAAAACAGGGCTCAGTTTCCTCCTAGGGGTAGAAGTTAACAATTTTGTTTGTCCAGCCTTCTGTCCTTTATTTATAGAAAATAACCCGGGGAGACTTTGTAGTCCAGCCTTTTGTCAGTCTGTATCACCTGATCCTTTAACTGTAACAGCATCTCTCCCTGCACTTTGCCATTCTTTGCTGCAGAGCTGAAATTCCACCCTGCTTTCTGTCTGAGAGCTCGCTACTGCGATAATTTTTTCATATGCCACTGCACACTTCCTAATTTACATAAAAAAAGACACAGAGCAAGCATTAAATTTTGTTATAAGAAAAAAAACTATTGGTGATTACACAGACATCCTTAAATAAAATGCTAACAAGCTATTTTTTTTTTTTTTTAGTTTCAGGAAATTAGGATTTTGTAAATTCCTGTCATGATGCTCTAATAGGCGACAGGTGAGAAGCGCCTGAAAGGCCTGCTGCCGAACGCAAGCTGTTTCCTGTGACAGCTTCATCTGTGAAACCATATTCTCCAAGGGCTCAAAGCCTGCCCAGGGATCACTGAGACCGTTTAAGATTACATGTCTGCTGGCAGGGAGCAGCAGATAGGTGAAAATAATTGGCTTCGTCACCATCCGCCCTCCACCCCCCACCCTTTTTACTCCTGGCGGTGACGACAAACGGAGTGACACGGCGAGGTAAGGGGAGCCCAACCTCCCAACACCCACCTGAGCTGCTCGTCTAGTCTGAACCGACGCTGTTACCCGGCTCCTGTGGCATATAATCAAGAGAGGGAACCCTTCTGCCCCCCCCGCTGATTGGGTGTAAAAGAGGTTGCAGACCTAGTTTCATGCAATTAGTGGAGGAATGCCAGATGCTAATGGAACACAGAAGTGTTGGCAAAGCATTATGATGGGATGGTGGGGCCACGGGAAGTAAAAAAAAGAGGACATTTGCCCAGAGGAAGAGTAGCACTGTACAGTATATGAAACAATAAACCGGCATGGACGTGGGGGAAATTATCCACACACAGCATGCTTTTGGGTCCGGGGCTTATTAAGGAGGGGCATTGTGGGAAAGTGAGACTGCTCAGTGTAACATGGTAAATGCTATTGAAGTAATGCAGATGGTTAGGCGCAGGGGAGCACTCTGGAGGGAAACAATAGTGAATGGGTATTTCTGTAGTAATTAAGCTCTAATTTGTGTTGACGGCAGATACGGCGTTGATGCTTTCGCAAGACTCTCGGCCAAATCTGATTGGTGACAGCAGAGGGGAGGAGACCTTTTGTGTTGACACAAAGCATCTCAAGAGGGGGAAAAAAAAACAAGACAGCAGAACTTGGGGATTTATTATGGATGCTTTAAATGTCACGTTTTGACTATGTGTACTGAACATCACAGAAATAGTGATGTTAAGATGGGCTGTAGGCCAACGCAGTATTTCAGCCTTTGGAGGAGTCTTAACAAGACCTGGCAGGTCCCTGGATTGAATAAAATTAGTGCCGAAATACTCATGTGCAAGTAATTTGGCTTGTTTATGTACTTTAGCTTTAACAAGGCAGCCCATTAAGTCTGTTGGGCAATGATTTTGTTATGAGTTAACTTTTTAAGTTGAATTTAAAAGGATAAAAAGAAAGGCTTCAACAAAGGGCTATTTCCATTATTGATCCATTTGTCTACAATTTTCGTGATAAGTGGATTAATCATTTAGTCTATAAAATGTCAGAAAAGTGTCAGAGCCCAAGGCATTGTCCCTAAAATAGCTTGTTTTTCCAAACCAACAGTCCTAAACTGAAAGGTGTTCAGTTGACAGTGATATAAAACAGCATATTTCTGCAAATTTGAGAAGCTAGAACCAGCAAATGTTTGGCATATTGGTTTGATAAATGACTTCAAGAATACATTGAATATCTAAAATGCTGGCAAATAATTTTTCTAATAAGAACCTCAAGATACAGGATGCAGATTTCAGATAAGAACAACAATCTGAGTTGTGATGTGTATACTCACGCAAAGTAGTTACTTGTTTGTAAGGATGATGCATGCTTAAATCTCCAATGTTTTATTCATGTGATGTGTATCAACGAGGAGTCATGCAATGAGCAGGCGTTGCAGAAATAAGAAATGCACCATGGGACAGAAGTGGAACACTGCTAGTTCAGCAGTAGTTGGGTTTAAGAAAACGTCTTTGTTGGCTCGGTGGCATCACTTTTAGCTCACCAATTAGAAGACACAAACGGATCACATGAAGGCAGCACAGACAAATTGGGAGATTTCTGTAAGTGTAGCAGATGCTCCGAGTTAGAGGGGATTGTAATGTCACCACCTCTGAGAGAATTTGCAGCTATAGGGAGATCTGAACAATTTCTCCAGCAGTCTCCCGGGTATTCTTTCACTTTTCTTCTTTGTTTGCTTTTCCCCCATAAGAATGCTGCGCTGCCAAAGTGACACTGGGGGTTTTAAATAAATAATCACAATATGCACTTATCAGATGACAGCTTTGCATTCCCTGCACCCTCCTACACTCATCTCCTGGAAGTTCAGGTTTGAGCTCTGACAGGACGGACAAGTCTCTGCCTGCACCTACAGCGCCAAACCAACTGTCTCCTAGCCACTGTTGAAACAATTACTCATAATACCAGGGGCTCGGCCCACTGAATAGTGCTGTTGTTCAGCTGTTGCCATGTGAATATTCCTCACATGAATCATTCTTGATATTCCTGAGCCTGTACAGTGTACACAGACCTTGACATTGAAAGGTGGGAACCAACAAAACTGTCACCTTGTGGAGGCCCTAAGAAAAAAAGAATAAAGCTATTTGCTTTGAATAAAAGGCACCAAACAAATGGGTGAGTGAAGGAAGAGGAAGGTGCTTCCTTCACAGTGAGGCTCTATTATTGCCCGCGCTGTTTTCCTCCAGAGGCACAGTGTCCTTGGTACAGATGTTGGGATTTCATGTGTGGTTAGAGCATTTTCATAGCCTTTCAGACACACTGCTCCTTATGGATAATGGCAGGGGATGGGCACTGAGTGGCTGTCAAACCTTGACGCTTGTTTGCACAAAGCAGAGGCTGAGGCGTGTTTGGCTGGCAGCGGCGCTCACTGGGGTTTCAAGCGTCTCGTATTGGCCATGTCGTGGTTAGTGAAATGTGTAGAAATTATATGTGACTCTGGCCAGAGAGTAAGCTGCGGCAGAGGTGGCCACACCCGGCTCGCCCACACGTCTGCGCCAAACCAGGAAAAAAAAAAGAAAAAAAGCAGCATGGGTGACATCAGCTGTGGACCGAGCTGTTGAACCGGTCTGTGGATGGGAGCCGTAATCTAGAAAAGCCGTTAAACTCACCCTCAGGTGTTTTGGACTGGTGTGTGTATGTGTACGTTTGTTAAAGAGGGAGTGTTTGCATACTGCGTATTTCCATTAGGGATTTGTTTGAGTTTGGGAGAAGTGTATTGAGCGTGTTATTTAGACACTGTGAAGGCTGGGGATTAGTATGGTGGAGTTTGCACAAGTGGACCCTGCCATTGCTAAATAGGGTCACAAATGTGTTGCATTATGGAGGGGTAGAGATAAGTCTGTGTTTCTGATTCACTGTCATGCTTGCAAGCATGAACTGCTCTGAATAGTAAGCCTTCTGTATGTCCTTAAGATCATCCCGAGTGGATTCATACTACAGATGTCAATGACTACCTTTAGTTGTGTGGTTAAAACCTGCTTCACATGCATATAGGCAGCGAGATTAGGTAATTTAATTAGTCACCTTCAACCGAATTCAGCCTAGCTTTAACGTAGATGTCTAGTCATCTTGTCACCGGGCCAATCACAAAAACTGTGCTTACTTTGTTTATTTTTGTTTTGGGTTTGCTCTTACTACCAGTAGGTGTGTAGTGGAACTTGATTATACTAGAAACATTACCCATTTACCCGATTTAAGAATAAGTAAAGTGATTATTTTATATATATTACATTTTTCCTCAATCTTGCAGCACTGTGTCACTGCCAGACTGACTGCTGGGAACAAACATGTCTTAATATGAGAGCAGGAGGATCAGAGACACATGACTGCATGTTTACCTGAAACATTCATTTGGAGAAAGAGATAAGAATAACAAAGAATGTCCTCAAGGTTTGAAGGAGTTTTCACTCAAAACTGTTTCATGTTAGCATTGAATACACATTTTTCTAAAACCTAGTGAAATATTATTGTTATTATTTTCTACGTCACTAATGAATTTGCTTTAAACCTGGAAGATGCGGATGCCTCCTCTTCTTCACAGATGTTCAAGATGAAACTTTAACAGAAACCGAATGTGCCACTTAAACCTTTCAATTTCGTCTTTAATGGCAATTTAACTATGAAAATCGTGCAGCTTTTGAAAGCGGGATTGTGTTCTGATACCATTACCTTCCTATTCTGAAATATCACAGTGTCACACTACACACCACAAAACAGCCTTAGCACACCAACCAACCAACACCTCTCCGTCTGCTGCTGTTAGGTTTGCACTGCTCTCTCCTGGCTCATTCATAGTCCAAGTATTATCTTTTTTTTTTTTACTTCAAATTCATTAACCTGAATGGATACTTTTTAAATTTGATGTATCATAGTTTCTGTATTGTATGAGTTTTTGCTCTGTAGCCTCTTCCTCTGTCAAGAAGCCCTCAGTGTATTGCTTTATTGACCTACACTGAACCAAAGGCTGCCTCGTCTCTGAGTTATTGAACAAGGAGATAAAAAAAAACAAAAAACAACCTGACATTCTTCCTTGTTGTTTTTGCTGGTTGTTCACACATTTTATTGGACCAAATGATTAAGCAGCCTGTCTACAATTTGATAAACTTGTATTATGTCTGTGAATATTGTAATCCTGCGAGCCGTTTACTCATTCTTGTTAAACCCACATTGCAGAGCTCTATTTCTTCTCAGTGGCACATCTGCTAACTGCATCTGTGAAGCGGGTGCCATGGCTGGAAACCAGGTGTGCTACCGAACAAGACCCACGTATTACACAAGAGTCCTCATTTCTCAGGCAGACCTTTCATCCCTCCATCGCTGATGACTGTAGACTCTTTCAGATGTGCACCACAATCTGGAAATGTTCTCCCTGGTTAACATCTTGGCCTTGTTTTTGAAAAGGGCTATTTTGGATATGTTTCATAGGAACCAAACTCAAGTTTCAACAAGGAAGCCCCCGTCTTTGTGTGATAAAGACAGCCTCAACCCAAAAAGGATGACAAAAGCTTGTCAAATGTCAGTTTAACCTTCTGCCTATTTGTTTATTTTTTCATTTGTTGCAGCTTTTACCAGGTGCAATTTCACCTATTTTTCTATATATTTTTTTTCATTTAAAAAGGAGATTGATGTTTTTGTAAAAGTTGTTCTGGAAATCTGCCCAGCATGTCCATCAAATGAAACACTTCTGCAGCGTTATCGACAGGCCTCAAGTGTAAATAAAAGCAGCCACATTGCCAGGGAAAGCTTGATAACAATGTTGATGGATTAGACTTCGAAGAGAGACTTTTATGAACTACGCGAGCCACACCACAAATGTAGAAAAAGGCTGAAGCTTAGTGGTGTGTTACAACAAACTCCCTTCGCGTGCCAAATGTCCTGAACTTTTTCATAACCGTGACCCATGTATGAAAACCCAAGAGCCATTACTTCCATAGATATTAGATGAACACAGTTACACTGACACGCCTGAAAGGGGATACATACATATATGTATGAATATATTGCGCTATATAAGTGTGTCTTCACGATATTTTTCAACATTAAAAAGATATCTTTTTCTGAACATACCCAGGGCCACACGTACATGGCTGTGAATACAGGTTTTGTTATGATCAGCAACACTCCCAGTCCTGACATGTTGGTGTAGTGAACATTTTGGCAGTGATCTCTATAGAGATATTCAAGCGCATGTTTACTCAACACAGAAGTAAAAAAACAACATAGAATACTGGACCCCCACTTAAAACTGTGCTTAAACCGGTAGATCATTATTGTTAATACATGCATAGAAATCAATTAAATGTAGGTAAAGATTTGGATATAATTTGGCACATTTTAGAATAATTGCACACACATTATAATATAAATGCATATTTTGCTTGATGGCCCTTCACTGTCCTTTTAATTAGCTTAATTAAATCATTCAACTGTGTTCTCATCGTGGTCTATAAATAAGCCACATTTTTATTCAGCTGTTCCTCAAGGATATTTTCTGCTGCTTTGGTTCCATAATGCATTTCTAAGCTGTGCACTGATGCTCATATGAAAATTTGATGCACTACACGCTTGGTTCTCCCCCATCGCTGCACAGGGGCAAAACAAGCCTCTCCCTCTCACATTCCCATTTGATCTGGCATCCCAGCTGTTCTCTGCTCTCTGTCCTCTCCATCCACCTCCTGCTTCTTCTCCCTCTTTCTCCTTTTTCATTCCCCTCATCTCCTCAAATGTGCAAAACTCCAAAATTACAGGCTTACGTGTGCATATGCGGTCTTTCCAGATTTAAAAAAAGGAGCCAGTGAGAAGCTTATGTGTCCTCTTCATGAAAAATTCACCCTTCGCTGACCTGGTAGGTGTCAGGAATCGTAGAAGCACTGGAACATGGTTTCTGGGTGCTTTTAGGAAACTACCTGGGGAAAAATGTCCTAAAACGCACTTAGTGTGGTCACTGACTATTTTTTCCATTAACCATTGATCTCAATAGCAACATTTAAATCAAAACTGAGTGAGATAAATAAAATGCTTTCTTAATGATGTAAAGCACACTCCTAATTTTACTGGTAATCTGTCAGTGAGGTCTTTTTGAAATTACTTTGTAAAGGTACAATAATTCCTCACAATTTCACTTTGCCAAACACGTTTCCTTCATCAGGAACTTTGTTGTTTACAGTGTGGGCGTTGCACATTCACAAGGTAGAGTGCAGTATCTTGCTAAACACATAAAAGGAGACAATGGAGGCACAGCAAATAAAAGAGGTGTCTGATAAAATGAATCTCTAAGGAATGAAAGTGCTCATCTTTGTCTCTCTCATTTCACTGTTTGTCTATTTTCGTGTCTTTCACCGGCTTTTTTGTGAAACTCCCCCGCCTTATTTCATTGTGCCGTTCCTCCACTGTGTAATGGTTGTAGGTTACTCCTACCCTTGGAAGTGACAGTGTTTGGGAAGTGTGAATGAAAATTAAAACCAGAATCTTCTTCTCAGTCCGTTAATGGAAAGAAATCAGGAAGGTTTTTTTTTTTTTGCTGCTGGAGATGGCTTTTGTTTGTCTGTATTTTTCCGTTTCTGTGTTCGCTGGTTTTCCTGTCAGTGGCCCCTCTGAGGATCTGCTACATGACTCTGTGAAGCACACAGGGCAGGCCATATAGTCAGTGTAAACATGTCAGAGCCAAATCTCAGGGTGATAGCCTCAGCAAGGTCAGTCAAGGACGGCAACACACTCACACACAAAGACACACGCATCTTACCTCGCAATAATGCTGAACTGCTATCTTATTCATGCTCTCACCGTGTTGAACTTATTGAATATTTAGACAAGATGAAATTTAAATGTATCACCGCCGTTGTTTTTATTCATTAGTGGCTCAGGGTTTAGAAGCAGGCCATTTCAGGTCATTGGATTCTAAAGAGAGTGAACCTTATTTTTCCCAACTTTAATCCTGTCTGTAGGTGTTTGAATCTAAATGACTCTTACTGAATCATGAACTGCATGTAAAATATTCAACTAATTTCTGAATTAAGTGCAGTTAATCTGCAACAGCACAGAGAGTATTTCTGTAATCTGAACACTTAAAAAGGCTGGATTCATGTGGTGCTGTTTTCAGTTGTGGCTGTTTCAAGGGCATCTCTGTTTGATCTTCAAAGACGAATTGCAACAATTCTCCAAGAAAGAATAGAAATAGTAATCAGTCCTCAGTGCATGACATTCTGTTATGATAAGGAGGAAATACGGGCAAAAGTTAAAGTGTCAAGCAAGTGCTCGACAGCAACACATTTGATTAGTTTAACCGTCAGCGTGGCTAAAATAGAAATGTCGGCTCAGTCTGTGTCAAATTGTTGCCTCAGATGCGTGATGAACGCCAAACACTGCAACCTTTTATAATTCATGGAACATTTTTAGAATTGTTATTACTTATAGTGACATGTATTGAGCTAAACTGTGCTCATTGCTGCACAACATGTCCCACACTTCACTTGTTAAAGTGCTCAGGTTCTCATACTTGAGAACTCTTCAGACTTGGCTCACAAACTCAGGATTCCCAGCACTTTGGGACAGACCACGGCCCAGCTGATTAAAATGCCATAATTATTTTGGCATTGAAATCATCTGTAGAGCATTTAATATGGAAAGCTTTAATACTTTATGGTACTTCATGGTTCATTTATCCCTCTGGATTTAAATTTGTGTCCCATAGATGACAGGAATACTGTAGGTGCGTTTTCAAAATAAATGCATACATATTTGCCTGTATCCTTAAACAACACATCACGATTTCTATGTACTGCAAGTCAAAGCTCTCACACATTCTTAAACCACATCCTGTGATTTGAGCATCAACACGCTGCAACAATAAAAAAAAAAACAAAGACACAGTTGTCTTTTCCAGCCACAAGCAGAACGCAACTCACAGCAGCTGAGACTTACAAGTGCAAAGCTGCGCAATTTTTGAAAACACATTGTCACAGATGTGTGCACATACATGCATTACAAACTGACGTGCAAGTCCTGGTCTAGTAAAACACGTAAGCTCTTGTGTACTCAAGGATTTTTAGACAGGAAGGTGCCACTCAACACCCAGTGTTGAAGTGAGACAATGCAACCTTTGCTGCAACTTGTAACTTGCCACAAGTGACAATTACGTAATAATCATAAAAGGTAAAATGAAGTGTAAGAATAGCAGTTAGAGTAGGGTCATAAAATCAGCAAACAAACAGCAATATCTGTCTAAGTTTGCTTACATCAGCTACCGTAAGGTACTGATCATACGAGTAAGACTGTAGCAACTTTCAAAAGTTATATATTAAATTGGAATCTATTTATTTCAGCATTTCACAGATGATTACTTTAATTTTACAACCTCTTTACCATTATCACACAAAGGCATAGGCTACTTTTTTATACACAGATAGCAGCCGTCCCACTGTTATCCAATCCAATTATACTGCCATCCACCCTAGGGCTAATCAAACTTTTAATTCTTTCATGGTGCCTCATTCTGTAATTGGTTTATACAGTGAAACCAACAAACAGTGCACATCTAGACTAGTAATCCCCTGACAGCCGCACATGCTGAGTCTGCTAAATTAGCTCTTAACAAATAAACAAAAAAAAAAACTTCAGTAAACTTAAAGGCAATCCGACCCCTGTTAGATGGATGTAGAAGGCCAGTAGAGACCTGTCATGGAGTATTTGGAGAGGGGTTACCCGTAACTCTGAGGGATGAAGTACTAAGCTAGAAAACGATTATACAGTAAAATGGTAGATTGTAACATAATTGCTTTTGCTTGGTGATTTTCTTACTGTCTGTCTACCTACTTTGATTTTAAAAGCCCACCATCATGGAGAAATTTGTAATTTTCTCTGTTTTGAAGTGAAGAAGTGATAATGTTAGTTATTTGTCTTTAGGTTCCCCTCCTCCAACATGAATGGCTGCCTCTCATAATCACTTAACTGCAGTTGTATGCTGAACTTTTACATGTGAATCCAGACAACCTGCCTCCAACAAAGTCTCCATGGACATCGTCTGCTTAAAGATTGGGCATGGATGCTGCTTTGAAACAGTCCTAGTGGTTGGCTTTGTGCAGTCTACCTGGTGTTTTAGATTGCAGTAAATACTCAGTGGGTGTGATCAAGGTCTTGGTTGTACTGTAACTACTTGGTGAAAAAAAATAAAAAAAACGAGAAGAGCAAAGCGAGTAGTTTGCGTGACTTCTACTTTTCAAGAAGCAGCTCTCAAACAAATGTTCGACACAGACAGAAATATGTTCTCCGTGCCTTAACATGAACAAGAATTCACCTTGTGGGAATTCATCATACCATTTTAAGAGGGTTCTTTGTATAATAAGCATGCAGAGGTCTTGGCAGCTTCTCCCGCTATGGCATTTTTTCAAACTCCCTGTAAAAACGTACAGTGGCCTCACTGATTGCTTTGGTAGCAGCTCGTCCACGACCTCGGCAAAAATTTGCATTTATGATGCTGTTGGATTCTATTTCAGCAAACGTGAAGGAGCTCGTGAAGCACAATGATACTAGGCACTGTATGTTCCTGACTTGCCGAGAGTTGAAAGAGCAGCATGAAATAACAACCTTCCCAGCACACTGGGCCCTTTGTAACACCTCTCAGATGTGAGGGTAGAATTATCACAAAACTACCAGCGGAAATCTCTACAGTGTGCTTTGAGACCAATAAATGGTGGTGATAGGCTCTCTAGCTGAGGCAGAAATGGCCTATAGAAGTGATCTGAATAATAATTTTAAAAGAATAGCAATCTCTTCTCACACACACACACACATACATGCACGTATCAGAAGCCTTTGTTTGAATTGACTTGTGAAGAAAGTTCCCTGGAGTTTGAGTGCTGCGTTGTCTCCGATCACAGCACTGACTCATTTTAAGTTGTGCAAGGTAAATCATGTCTGGGCAGGTCTGTGACGTTGTTTATGCTCTTCTTCTTGTATTGAAACACAAGCAGCTGGCGGTACGGCCTGCAACTCTTACATCCTGACAGTGGGGATCCTTCAGGTGTTCACTGGAGTGTGTCACGAGTGCAGGCGAGCCCAGCTGATATGAAGGTTGAGAGCCATCAGCAGAGTTCAACAATGTTTCACACTCCTACTCTGACTGGCTTTGCTGGTGGGAAAAAAATAAAAAAAAAGCCAGCACAAACAACCTTGGAGTTGTGTCCCGTCACAGTTCATCAGCCAAGCAAAGTCGAGCTGGCTGAGCTGTGGGAAAGAGGGGAGCGTCACCTCAGCCTGTCCAGGCCTGCTCACCCTGCAGGGGAGTGGCAGCGCATTAACAAAGCGCGGCCGCCTCACCCTCCTGCAACGCAGAGCAGGAGCAGCCAGGGTCTGTCCTTCACCCACCTAATCAGCCAAGGAGTAGGACACGGACCTGGCTGCCCCCCGTCCTGCTAACAGACAGTCAATAAAGACCCCTGTGCAAAATATCCTGCTCGATGTGGCCGTTTCTGCTTGGCTAGTCTCACGGATAGAGGGCGGGCACGGCTTTGTCATGTGGCGTTCTTCTAACTAGGTCACAACAAGTTTCGTTTTAGTGCAGCCAAGCGAGATCTGCTCGTAGCTAGAAAATAGGAATATAAATATTAAACAGTTTTTTATTCATGTTTTTTTTTCCCTCCCCGCAACAACAGGATTAAAAAAGGGACGATGTATTTGTATGCATAAATTGCCTTTCAAAACTATAGTAAAATTATGGTGAGCATGATAATTGCTAAATAACCAACTGTTTGGGGAATACACTGTTAATTGCTGCACACCAGCGATGTTCCCACCTCCCAGGAAACTAATGTCTTTGATCATTGCTGGAATAAAAAAGATATGCTGTTAAATCTAAATGCATCTGCTATTAATGCTAGTTTGTTGGTTAATCCACTTTCATTAGGAACAATAAGCCGACATATTAATACGATACTCTTGTTCTGAAGACTCACAGTGGCTCAAGTGTGAAATCAGGGCTTGTAGATAAGCATATTTTGGGAAGATCTTTCGCTTTTTTTGCTGCCACTGTGCAGAAATACAAGCTTTACATCTGTTAAAATGTCCATTTACTACTCAACTAAATTCACATCAGTAAGTTAGAGACAACTTAAACCAATCAGAAACGACAGCAGCAGTCATTCTGTTTCAAATGTGAGCCGATGCCGTATGGCGTCAACGTCAGCCACCGCATTTGCATGATGAATGTAAACAGCGCCACTGGAGAGGCTGCTGATTAGTACAAAATATTCAAGCCTGATAAAACACTGGAAAAAAAATGTCTGCACCAACCCTTAGCCTCTAGCATCTGCAGCTCCATGGACACCAACATATCTATTATGTATGAAGGGTCGGCTGTGTCACTGTACAGCATGTGAGCATACATTGCAGCCAAGCTGGAACAGATAAAAGCAGCTTTAAGGGCCCAGTCTCCACCACTGGCCTTCATCAGTCGGTGATTTCTTGGATTTTATTCAGAGACGATGACAGTGTGCATGTATTAGGCATGTATTATTTTGGCGTTGTAAAAGGGTTCTTTATTACGATCCTTTGTGTAAAAGAGGTTAACTTTCCTTGCTGGTTCTGCTTGGATGAGCAAAGACACACTCCTCTTTATTTTCTTATTGCATCTTAGTAGCTGTCACAAATAGCTCAAGTCTACCACAAGATAAAATGATTAATGTGATTATTTGTCGTGTTTTCTTTTCTTATCCTAAACATATCCATCATTCTGAAATGAATATTAGCTGTAATTACCACATTGATATGCATGACAGATTAATGCACAACACAGTCTAAAATTATAAATAACTTTAAACAAGATTAAACACAAGATTATGCCCACAAGGAATACACCTGTCACAGCTCACTGCCCTTTATTTTACTCTGGCCTGCATTAGCACATATGTCAGGCCGTATTCCAGCATCCATTCACAACACTCGTGTGACTACTGCGGTATGAGCTTCTTCAACTTTGAATGCATAAATGTAGTTTTGCCAACTGTCAAGACACCGACACTCGGCTCATTTCTGCTCAAATATTTCCCACCAGCTCTGCAAGGCTGGGATTGCAGGTGAGTGAGTGTGGGAGCACAGGGTACACTTGCAATCTGTGAAGGGCACAGAGAAGATGAGAAATTTTCACCCAAGCTACTATCATTTGTAAGTAACAGATATGTGCACTACCTAATGCACTATAGCTGAAAACACTGTCATTTGTAATCCTGGTGGCAGTAAATGTTCCCTAGGCATCCATAAAAATACCCAGGCTGCAGGGCAAAGGTGTGATCCTTAACTAATGAGAAACTATCTACATCTCATTGTTCTAATTGTCCCTGGTACTCAATGATTACATTGAATGCTACAAGTAACGGTGAGGATGTATTACTACATGGTTTTATTAGTCAAAAAACACAGTTGGTCCATAAACACAAAAAGGCTTTTACAACTACTGTTTTTTTTTGTACGTATCCCTTTTTTTTCTTCTTCAGACATTATCCAAAATGTCAAAATGGCAGACCAGGAAATCACTGTCTTTTGAGGTATCAACACGATACTTGATTTTTAAATACCGATATATACCTGGCTTTGATGAATATAAATATATATATAATATATACATGTTTTTTTCAGACCCCCTTCATTTTGAAAAAAATGGATGTCGCTTTCACACATGCACCGCAACCCTGAACTTATTTAGACAATACCCGGAGGGGCTTTTATGTGAGAACTCAAATGTCCAAATCAGTTGGAGCAGACATTAACCCTGCCAGCTCCCTAGTACAAAGTCTGTGTAATGTCCAGTTGAGCCTATTTGTGACAGGAGCAGGTCATTGTCCGGAGAAGTCACAGTGGGCGTGTTGATGACTTCCAGCAGCTAGGCTGAGTTGGATCGTTTTGACTGGGCCTGAATGCTCCGCAATGTCCGGACATTGTCAAGCTTATCTTAAAAAGTCTTGAACACAGATTATGTTTCAAAAAATTTCCAACAAATTCCAGACTGTGTCGTCTTTCAGTGCATTGCACCACATCTTCCTTCCTGTCCTTCTGACCCCGTGTGACAACTCGTATGAATAAGAGAAAAAAATGCATACATGAGAAAGGCCAAAGAGCAGCTGCAAATGGAGATGCAAACTAACACCTTCACCTTTTCCTCCTGCAAACCCAGTTTCACACCTTCTTGAAAACACTACTGGGGAAGTGTGAGCTCTCTTCTTTCACCTACTGCTGTGCTGCAACTTCATCAACTATCTAAATGTGGAAACACAAAGTGATTAGGCGTGGTTCTCCAGATTGATAGTATGCTGTAACTTGTTATTTGGTGTAAAAGGTAATTAACAACTTCAGAAATAACCCCAAACAGCAAGGTTTCTTTGGGCACCTTTCCATCTTCTGTAATCAGGTTAATTAACAGTTTCTTATCAGTGTTTTGAACTCATTAGTAAAATGTAATGATGAAATTATGACATACATAAATAATAATAATAATAATAATAATAATAATAATAATAATAATAATAATAATTGTAAGAGGGATGACAGGTGAGAAATGTAAAAATCAGCAAGTCTGACACTTTGATAGTGTTTGACAGTGTCTTTAAACAATTTATGTGTTATGTAAACCAGTTTATTCAGCTACACTATTTTCTCACAGCAAACAGAAACAAGATTACAAATCATATTAATGTGATAAAAACTGCAGCACAATGCGCCTCTGTGCTCAGCCACTGAATCACATCAAGACCAGCTAGGTGACTGTGGGGGAGGGATCCAGAAACCTGTGGTAATGGAAGTACTCTGGAGATGAAAGTAGTGATGAGTGGTGTGTGGGACACGGTTCGAGATATCTTTTGGTGAAAGTCACCCATCCCTTGAAGTCTTATCCCATGGCTAAAGCTATGGTATTAGGTTTCATTTTATAGATTATTGTGAGATACAATGTCAAAAGAAGAACATTTTCTCTTCTGTGAAGCTGTGAGTGGAAAGCCTACCAGAAGGGATGAAATCGGTAAGGTATCCACAGGAGCAGGTATCTTAATTCACTATCATCCAAACTCTGGCTGAAGTAAATTGAAATGTCCATTTCTGGATTATGACTCCATGACCAGCTGTTGCAGTTTGTGAGACCCTCTTTTTAAAAGAAAACCAGTTACAGCGAGAGAGAAAACCTGTGGCCAAGACACCAGAAACCCTGTGATACGGGTAACTTATTTGGAGAGGCTTCAAGTGAACTTCAAACATCTCTTTAATGATCTATAATCCTTTGGCAAATCTTCAGTGGGCAGCAGGGCTTTCAAAGTTATTTTTACCAAGATGTGGAACTCCATGATGAAATTAAGTCTGAAGCTGGAAAAAAATAAATACATTGCAGTGTGTGCTTGTCACTATATTTATACTTTGGACTTTTTTTTTTTTAACTTAAAGCAAAGGCTAGCTGATGGCCTTACAAAAACATAATCATCTCCTACTGAGAACAACACTTTCCCTTTTCGATATGACTGCAAGAAAATCAGAGGGAAGTAAAGAGGAAGACCTAGTGAAAGGTTCTTTGCAAGCCAAAGTAGCGCTGTCAGAAAAAAAAAAACGTCCACGTTGGGTCTTAATAGAGCCATTGATCCTGCTCCAGTGGAGGACACACCCAGTAGGGGACTGGCTCACAGCGAGGAGACAGGTGTTCGCTCGATATCTGTCCCACTTCTCTGACCTTAAAGCTTTTAATCAGCTCTGCCAGGGAGCTTGTCAATCCTGTCAAACAATGAGCAGCCCACAGTATAGACGCGGTAAGGGAGGGCAACATGAGGGTAAGAGCTCCAAATAATACTCCTGCAGCCCTAAGGAAAAAGCCTGTACGTGGTGTGTACAGCTATTTTGCCCGTGCTCCCACTGGACAGGCCCCAGTGTCTCTGAGCCAGCTACAGCGGTAGTCCAAACCCCGTCAGCAGATTTCAAAGGCTATTAATGTCAAAGCGTAGGTGTTCACATGACTGATTTCACCTGGGATGAAATTTGTTTGTGGCTACAAACAGCTTTGGGTTGACTTCCATAACATCACTTAGAGAGATGCTGGCATAATGGGAGATGGTTCCCCCGCCTTGTCACAGGCCTAGCATTCTAATCAGACTTTCTTTTTCTTTCCAAAAAAAACACAAGTTTCTCCATTGGTTGTGTGAGTGACAGGGATTTCAATACGGCCTAATTGAGTTGTTGAATCTCCCTGTGACTGCCTGCTTCACTTTCCCTGCTTCTGATCAATAGTAATACACTATCAGGATTTGTCAGCTATACTTTTTTTCTTTGTTTCATCTAAGCCCTACGAGCCACAACCCGTTCCATTCTTACAGGCTCATTTCACTGTGTATCCTCCCGCATTTGGAGTCCGAATTGGCATGCTGTGAAGTTTAACTAGAGAATATCTTTTAACACGCAGGGTAATTACGGTGCTGGTTTGATTGCAGTTAATAGCACAAGCTGTCAGTGGAGCAGTCACACAGCAGTCACACAGTCACAATTTGGCCACACTGAAATTGCACTGAACCGCACAATTATCTCCAGGCACCGGCAGCTCTCTTCACCATTGTTCATTTTATCTGGAGGCTACTTAGTATTAGTTATTAAACTTAAATGTTGAGATTCGTAGCAAGTGATTGTTGATCCCACTGCTTGTGATCTGGGTTCAGTTTTATTCAGCACTCTCTGGGGCTAAATGTGTTGAATCCTTCTCCATACTTTAACAGCAGCAGCTACACTTAAAGAAAAAAAAAAAAAGCTATGAGTTCATTTCCTGGCTTTTTTTTTCATGCCCCAAGCCCTCAGCCCACCCACTGCAGTGTTTTCAGACGAAACTGAGAGAGACCCAGAGTCATTTTGTGACTCCTGATTCTATGATTGATATTCTTTCGGTTTCCAGTCACATTTTAGGAGTGCCTGTCTTGTTTTTCTAGCCGTGTACATCTTTGAGAATGCACCAAATGGTTTTTGTGTCCTGGGTCTCTGTGTCAATACACATTGTTAGACATCTAACAACCAGTGGAGACTGGAGTAACTCATACCACCCGACTCAGCTTTCAGGCTGTTCCTTTCCCCTTGCTGTGGCTTTGTGGCTCCTTACTTATGTCTCAATGCCAGTTGCTTTTCTCTTGAAAGGCCAGTTGCAAACTGTGCAGACATTTCACTATTGTTATTTCATGTTTTCTTTTAAAGCTTTCCATCCAAAATGTCACAATATGAAGAATGAAAGGTACAGATGCCCAAAAAATAACTATCCAGAAAATTGCTTCTGCCGATGTTATTATTAAGTCTTCAAAGTCTTGTTTATTCTGTCCCTTCTGACTAGCAGGCATACAACAGTCATTAAAGAGAAATGGATGTGGTGTTAGAATGTCGTATAAGAAAAGATCCCAGATATTTCATTATATCCCACATAGTGTAGCGATTGATTTACTGAAACACACTGTATGGAAACATACTGAGCTGTGAGAAAGTACTGTATATGATGAAGCTCGAAGGCTGGTGGGAAAGACAATACTCGATCACAGCTGGAAAGCACATGCAGCAGAATATGAACACGGTCCTGAGATGTGGTGAGCATTCCAACGGTTATATGTATGTGGAACATGGAGCCTTACTCGCCTTGGAAAGATAGGCTGTGGTCGTGGTTTAGGAAATGGTTCAGCCCTGGTCTCGGAGTTCTGCCGAGAACCGCTGGATTTCATAGAGGTTTATGATCAAAACACACATGAAAAAGGAGAATTTGGCAAAGGCCGGAATCCAAAATTTATGCTGAAATGCTGCGTGTTCCCATGTAGCCATCTCTGCCACATGTCAGCATCAATCGTGTCTTTTTGTTTACATGTCACACTTGCTGTTGATGCTTCTACTGTAACTTCTGTGATTTTTTTCATCTTTTGAGGAAGCCAGTTTAGAGTCAAGGTTACAGAGAATTCAGGCCAAAATGATCCCCAACAAAAAGACTTAAACCTTCTGGTCACCATGCAGCGAATGTCTCAGTTAAACTGCAGCAAGGAATGCCTATTAAAAATGTACATGCATTACCAATGTAAAAAAAAATAACAAGATAAGATAACATGTTCAGGGATAAAATAAGTGTAGCATATCTAAATCTATCAGCTTAAGTAACTGCACATTCATTCCTCCAGTGATGAAAACAGGATACTAATCCATGCCTAAATGATGTGTCTGCAGGGCAAAATTCATAATCGTGTTTATTTGTACTTAATTCCTTGTCACGTGTGCAGAGATGCCTGGTTCGTTACAGTATTAGGTCGATGCTACTGGTGAGTTAATTTTATTATTTTCAGTTCACATGTGTGCACACCATCAGATGTGATACGAGGGCTGGTAATCAGCTAAAGATTTGCTATTGTGACAACACTTGTTTTGAGCAAATGCACAGCATTTGCCAGAGTCCCATGGTGATCATGACTCAGACACATACTAAGCGTGCTTGTTAATTGATAGCAGACTGGGGCTTCAGCCCACTGCCCACTCCAGCTGGAGTGTGAATTCCCTCTCCTATATGTTAATGGATCTGCTGTATAAATGGCCCGCACCAGCAATGCTGGGGAAAAATAGCTGTGTGCAACACACCAACAAGCAGAGCTGTGTGCACGTTGCCCCTGCTGTCCTGTCTATGTCCCAACCACAATTAGAGATGCACTTTGATGACAGCTGGTTCTTCTATTTTTTCCACCCATCTTTAAAAATGTATGATGTGTACAACATTAATTTCTTTCATGAAACCTTCGGAGGCTGTCCCGATATAATGCAGAGTGGAAATGTCTGAAAAAATCATAAGTGACTCTAATCAAATATTGATCGTATATTCTCATTTCTTGGTTTAATAAGCCTCTGGTCATGCAACAGCGCTTCTCGCTATGCTTATACTGGACCCTTTTACCCCCTGGAGGCTTCGTCCCTCCTCTATGCCTGTAAGATAACAACTGGCCTTTGTCAAAAAAAAAACAGAAAAAAGTCTACCACTAAAGGTCGACACAGGTCAGATGCCAAAAACGATATTCTGTGCTCTCACTGAGTATTTCTAAAGGTCACCCTGCATGGGGTGTATGGATTTACACCCATCCGTGTGTGTGTTTTCACTGAGCATACAGAAGCTTTCCACATCCCATGTCCATTTCCATCCTTGTGTACAAGCCAATAATTGATCATCCAGTTTCAGCTTAATTGTTGTTTGATTTTTGAAATCTTAATGTTTTATAATGTATCCAACACAAGTGCTTGCCATTATCACATGGAAGTATTCAGTGTTTATACTCTATGCAAGACTTATCTTTACTTGTGGACAATGGAACAGATGGTGTGAGAGAAGGATTTGTCATGCATGGTTGTCCAGGGCCAGACTCTTTCTCAGCACTTTTTGGCAAGACTCTTTACGCGTTTCATGCTGTATTTGCCGAGTGCTTAACAGAGGTATAGGGTACTGTTGTGGTGCTGGCTCAGACTGAGTCACCCCATTCCTATACGTCCCACTCCAAAACCATTTTTATAGATAATCCTGTGTGCCTCATTGTCCAATGCATATTCAGTGAAGATGTTTGTGGTTCACAGTTTGAAAAACAGAGCATTTATACTGACTTCTATAACCAATGATTTGTTCCTCTTTTTTTAATCTGTAAAATATCAGAAAATTGTGAAAAATGTCCAGTAGCCACACTGCGGAGGTGGACCAGCGAATGTTTGGCATTTTTGCTTCACAAGTGTCTTCAACGATTAATCAATTCAACCAGTACTGAGGACCAAGGTTTACATGTATATCCACACTTAGTATAGATGTATTGTGTTCCTTTTACATGTCAGGTCAGCTTAAAGGAAATTTAGTCCCCCTTAAAATGTCAAATTAGTGAAGATCTAAATGAATTTTCCTTGTACTATTCCATTAAGAAGAATTTCAGTCTGGACCTCTCTGACTTTTCCCATTAGGGTTGCATCCTAACTTAAAGGCATGAGTAGGAGCATGCTCCTGCAGCACTTGTGTCATTGTACCGTTATGTCGACCGTGTCAAAAGAAATGTGGACATCGCCTTTATGTCACCTTCTGCTAATACGGAGATTTCCACGGAAGGTGTGTTGCCTGCAGCATCGTCTCTCCTCCACTTTAATATCCTGAGTGCTGTAATCTGCTCACCACGTCTGACCCACTGCGTGTCACTCTCACTACTTACCCTCCCCCGTAACTCCCCAAAATCCTCTACATCACATTTATGTAACCCCACCCCACCCCTTAACTCCCCTGTGCACCGAGCCTATACCTGCAGCCGCCGGGCTCGGCCTGTCTGAGACCTTAATGCATCACTTTGCAGCGCGTCTCTGGCCCCCTTTTTATTTATTGATCATCTCTCTCCTATTAAGACGTCCAACAGCTGCCCTTGTTTGAAAGCCCTGGGAAACGTTTGCATTATTGAAAAATAACCAGCGCACATCATCTCGTACGCTGGGCCCATTCTGGGGATGAGCTGCTTTGTTGACTAATTGTCTGGTCCGTGTAAGTGCTCCCCAGTGTCTTGGCTTGAGATCTGTCTGATAAAGCGTATTATTATCAAGCTGTTTTTGCTCTCACACCACAACATTTCATTTCTGATACCACACTTGCAGGCTTTCCCCCCCCCCCCCCCCTCCGTTTCAGTCAAACAAGCATAACTATAACGCTTACAGTTATTCATTCACCAGGTTGGGGGACTCTCCCTCCCCTTCACTTGTGACCGACCTTTTGTTTACTGACAGTTGCTTGCTATCTGGTATCAGTGGGTGATGTCATCTCGCCATTTGGTCAGGTAACGTCAGTGCTGTTTATTTTGTGTCGTAGAACCGAAACCGTGGTGGCCTTGTTTAGTTAAGCTGCAGGGGGAGGGAGGAGGGTCAGAGCTCCCTGATACTGTGTTTACACACGATTCGTGCTACACTCTCTCTCTTTTCTCTCTCTCTCTCTCTCTCTCTCTCTCTCACTCTCTCTTTCTCTCTCTCTCTCTATGTCTGTCTGGCTCTCTCTCTCTCTCCCTCTCTCCCTCTAGGGCAAAAGCCTTATTTTTGGCCCAGCTGTATTTGTCATTGCCTCGGTCAAAGACAGCTAAAATCCCAGATTACTTCTAGCATATTCCCTATTAGACCAGAATAAAAAAGCATTAATTAAAGGAAATCCACAGGCAATGTTACCCACTGTATATATTAAATCCAAAGACGATAGTAAGAGGCTCCTCAAAAAGGGCATAATATACTCCACTGTGTCATCTATGTTTGGTTCTTTGAAATCATATGATAACAAAATGGAGTGGCTGTGTTTTCCAGTGTTTCATTCAAGGATGAATCATTATCCCACTGAAATAAGATGAGAAGCTCCGTTGCAGGCAAACTGACGCATCCTCTTGACATTTGAAATGCCTTAAAGCTGCTCGAGGGGCATGTGTGTGTGGGCTTGTGCTTTAAACCTTGTGTTGCCTCAGTAATGACGGATGCAGCTACATTAGGTGAGAATTGGTGCATGCGGTTGACTGGCCGATGCTACGCACTGCCAACCTGAAAGTTGTAATTTTATAACCCCTGCGGAAAACGCACGACTACTATGCCGCGGCGCACCTTCATTACGCCTCTCTCTCCTCCCAACATACAGCCACTGGGAATAGTTAAAATGAAATGCACAGTGCCTTTCATGGAGCAATCCCAGATTGGGAAATTGCCTAACATAATAAATATTCCCGATAATCATTAACATTTACAGCGCAGCAGATGTTACATTGTGCTCAATGAACGGGTGTGTTGTACAAAGACTATCTCAAATTTGAACCAGATAGTGGAAAATTAGGAACAGGTCTACTAACCATCTGTTCCACCGAGGTTTCGCTTGCCTCTGCAGTTGAATGTTTGCTTGGGGAGACAGAGGGTAAAGAGAGCTGCTTTGGCAGGTACACCATTGTTTACCCAAGAGACCTGGCTGAAGCCCCATCAAATAGTGTCTGAGTGTAGATTAAAACAAGTTCTCTAAAACATACTGCTCCATCACAAAAAGCTGAATGGTAACAGTCAACAAAAGGCCACATTAAATGTAGAATATGGCGGCTCCTGCTAAATAAATAGCGCCAATCTGGATGTATTAAAGCCTCTAGCACAGTAAAATGGCTCCCTGTTATCCCGAAGAGTAGTACCATAATTTATTTTATAAAGCATTTTAAAAAGCATTTCTGTCTGTTGATAACATAAGCAAAATGCCACTGATTTAGCTCCAAAATACTGACTGACAAAAAAATAATAAGAAATGTTCAACCAGGGGAATAAACAGGCAGATAATGGGTGGGTTTTGTGTGTGTATGAAACAGAAGATTTGGACTCCCCTTAATCACCCCATGTGTGGTCATGAATAGGGGAGCACAGAGGCCTGTGCCATTGCCGTGGGAACTGGGACTACATTAAACAGTCATTATACTGAGTGGCTCAAACCGTTTTTTATCTACCAGCATCCCACTTAAGTAACAATAGAGTACCTTAAGCATATCATGCATGAAGAGATGATGTGTCTTCTTTGTGATAAGCTTTAAAGCCGTATTTGGCAAAAAAGGTATACCAAAATATGCCTGATTTGTCTGCTTGAATCACAAAGCGATCTCTGCAAACTGATATGTCATAGATTTGATCTATTTGCCTAAATTAAATCTTAGTGTCAGGGTTGGACAGAAGCAGGAAATCTTCCCTGTCTACAGGAAGTGACAAGTGAGTGCTCGGTCCAGTGAAACTGGAACCTCTTCAGTCTTTCCAGCCCTTTAAGCCACTGAAAAGACGACATTTAAGTCCAAGAAGGGTGCAGTTTAATGACATCACTTTACACATTTTCTGGGTTTTGAAGTCTTCAAACTTCAAACAGCAACGTCTCGCTGCCATGTGGGACTGACAGTGTGCCAAGTTGCCTGGTGCAGCTTTAAATAGAAGACATTAATGAGTGCCTCTTGTAAAATATGCATCGAGTCCTATTTAATCTTTGCCTTCCTCAACTGCAGCAGCTAGAGGTGAATTATTCTGAACTTTGTTTGACTCAGGCACAAATGTATTTCTCTTGGATGAGCGTGGTTCAAGAAATGGTAAACGAACCAATCATTGTCTCATGAAATATTGTTGGTTGTTGGCCAGTTGAGTTAAGAAAAAAAGACAATAGGGGTACATATCCACTGCAAGATGAGCTGCCAAATTGCAGTTGTTTCATGGAAAAGAAGCGTCTCAGGCTTTAGGGCATGGCGCCCTGGTTTTCAATTTGGGGTTTTATTGTGTTGTTATTGTTTTATATATAGAACAAGGTCTGGTTATACATAGTACTGAAGAATATGTGGGAAGAAACAGATGGATAAATGAAGTATATTTGGTGCTGAAACTTTCATTCGATATTTCTTCTTCTCTGCAGCCAAAAAGACAAAAGCAAATATTAAATGTTAATGTCATGTTTCTCATTAATTTTTGATTTGTTACAGAAAGGAATCAAGCCTGTTTTTCATATTCGTGTTTGTCTTCCCAAGTGGGTAATAAAATCTCCCGATTGATTTACACAAATTCACCCTTCAACATTTGTGATCAGAACTCCTTGCAGTGAAGATTTTCCTGCAGGTCTGTATTTTCCTGGATATTGTCCACACACCATAGGAAGACCATTTGACTGAAGGCTGTTATTTAGTGCAGTATGCCGTGCACAATGTCCAATGTGCCATATGCAAACAACACAAAGCACATGCTTTTCCTTGCTGCCTGACTGGCCAGATCTTATTACAGTTGAATGTTCTGTGAACAGCTCTGTGTCGAGGCCTTGTGAGTCTCCAACTATCAGTGCAGGGCCAGACGGTACAGCAGCTGTTTTAATAGTGCCCCTTATGTCCCCCTTGATCCAAGTCAGCTCACCTAGTGTGAATCAAACCACTCTTATTTTTTTATACTCTGCCATCTTGGGCATACTTTTTGCTTTGTTTGTATGTCTTATGGCTTTTTCTTTCAGAAATGGGGCTCCACACTTTTCTGGCAACTCTCAAGGCAGTGTCTAGCCTCAGGTGTATTAGAGCATGACTGTCCCCCCAGTCACCCTCTTGTCAGTGTGAGAACAAAGCAGCAGCAGCAGCACAAGCGACAATGCCTGCCTGCCTCAAACCCCCAGCACACCTACAAATCTCCCTAAAGCTCCGCCTTCCTCTTTGTATCCCTCTCGTCAGTTCTGCATCTCAACTACTTTGCCTATCTTTTTTTTCTTCCCCTGTTTTTCCTGCTTTGTTTCTGCACCACTGGCTCTCATAACTCTCACAAAATCTACCTTCTTAATGCCTCTTGTATGTATGCGGCTTTGCTCTTCTATAGTTCTGCCACTCTGTGGTGTAGTCTGTAATTACAGCTCTACTGTGTGCTCAGCCAAGGACTCCTTCAGTCCTTGAGTGAAAGGGGTCCCTGTGGGCGCCCCTGGTCCTTCACGGAGGGGATTTGGGCTCTGTGGCTGTGTAATTATGCCTATTCCTCTGGTTTCCATTTGCGTGAGCTGCTGTTTATTTGGTCCAATCTGAGTGGGGAGCATCAGACTCAAAGGAGAAAGGGGCAGAGTGAGGGGGGGAGGGACTGCAGCTTTTCATACAGCCAACTCCTGCCAGTATTGTTTTAGCATTCAAGTGAGTGAGGTCCGGCCAGGTACATATTTATGAGTTTTTACATCCCCCCTGCCCACACAGACCCCCACTTCCCTCAAATTTAAGATTAAACTTTAACTAGTGTTGTCACACAGTAAATTGTGTTTGCTATTTCAAAAAAATATCGTACTATAGCTGCCACAACTGGTAATCTAAGCTGTGATAAAATGGGGAAGAGCATTGCCCTGAGGTGCACAAGGACACAGGTGTTTCGCAAGGTACAGATGACAAGGTTGCCAGTCCTCGCTGTCAAACTGTATTAGTAAATCAATCTGTCATCGTCAAATCCCCCAAGTTTAAATCTCTATAGAGAGAGTCTTGCTGATGTGGCTAGAAGGAAATGAAAGATGATGTGCACTCAGTAACTTCAAAAGGTTGTCACTTTGTTTTTTATATGATTTGATGTAGGCAGCAAAGGCTGTACTTGAGTGAAAGTATATAACAATGGGTAAAAATTGCCTTTCTCTCGTAATGCACTGCTTTCTAGCATAAGCCATTCAACCTGAGAGTACTGCACCCGCTGTGAAAGATGGAAAGAAGTACATTGTTCATCTTAATGGTCTTCTAGCCAGAGTCTGTGCCAACTATTTCCTCTTTGTGTATGTATTGGGCCTGGTGTCCTTCAGCTGACTACCTACTGTTTTTATAGGAAAAATCGTCATAAGTCGCTGCCGCTGCTTAGACAGTTTGACAGCCTGCATGCACAGAACTCAGAACCTTTCTGCTTCGTATTCCTGCATAGTTGAAGATAGACTTCATCCGATATTGTATGCAGTGGGTGTATACATAAATGGATCTCTCTCATGTATTCTTACACATTTTAAAGCCCCCTGTGGAAACTTTATCTCTGAACGCAGCGATTATCCATCATTGTGATGCAGTTAGTCAGTGTTAAAGAGCCGCTCTGTTTGTGGTGCATGTGTGTATGCCCCAGTCCTCCACTTGAGGCCACAACATATTTTCTCTCTGTTTATGACTTGATTCACTGGTGGCTTTATGAGTCCGGTGTGATTAACGGAGGAATTTCAGTCTTTCCTTCTGTGGGTCCTCGCCTATCCATAAGAGATAATTATAGCTGTGGTTGGTTGTAAATACAGCACAGCCAGGGGTTGTCGGACCAGGAAATGGGACATCATCAGACTTCACCTGGAAAGGAACATAAATCAGAGCCTGAGATAACAAAGATGTGTTGAAGACAACAGGACGCAGGAGCCCTGCAGCAGTTCACTGACACATCTGTTCAGGCTGCAGTTATTTCAGGTGTAAATGAAAGTTGTAGTTGAAGGAACAAAGAAGGCCAAGAGCAAGAAATGTTGTTAATAAAAGCAAAAATGTCAGTATTGCTTATCCAATCAAAATCATCAAATGAATGACTTAATCAATTAATTATTTATTATTTGTTTTTATTTTATTAAAATTATTGTTTGAACAAAGATATTCCATTTACAATGATATAAAACACAGAAAAGTAATTATATGTTCATCAGAATTATTGCCGGTTCATAGGCTGAAAGGGACAGCTGACACCAGGATGTAGACAAAAGATGCATCGCATAAAAAGTCAATGAGCATGAGAAGGAAGGGAGGTAGACACTTGAGTTTAGAAAGGGGTCAACGTATGCATGAAAGACTAAACCACAGGCGAGTTTATAGAAGATTCGTCTTTGCTCATTGACCATTTTTTTTTGCTACAAATCTCCTCACAGGCTTAGACAGTAGGGGAGAGAGGCATCATTTCTGTTTTTTTATATAGCTCGTGTGTGTTCTCCTAGTTTTGAGTGCTTACACCAGACTCTACATTGTTTGTTTTAGTAGGAGCTCCAGGCAGTCAATGAAGTATTTGTGAGTAAAAGGTAATTAAAATTACAATGAGCTAGCCAGTGTGTTGCCGGGTAGGTGGAGGGGAGCACGGCAGACGATGTCTTGGCTCGAACTCCCTGCCCTTGTACTCATTCATTAGTGATGCATTGGTTCTCGCCGGGTCCTTCTATCTCATCAGAAACAGTACCCTCGTGGACAAAGACAGGGTTGTGTAGATGTGCCCATTATGTTAATAACTCTCCCAGCTTTTACACACAACCACCACCATGTAGCAACTCCTTACGCTGATGTATAGGGAACAGATGTTGTCTATAGCATATGGGGAGTGTGTGGCTGAATCCATGAGTTTGACTGCGAGTGTTGTGCGTGCATGTACTACCTAGGAGGCTGAATTGACTCTTTGGCTTTCAGTGCATGTACTTGCTATTGACTGGAGTGCTTTGCTTGGTCATGGACACTTGTTAATCGTAATTAAATGTTGTTGTTTTTTTTCCCTTCTGTCTGTCTTCTAGCTGGCAAAGGACAGATGGTACAGATGGACTCCAGTAAGTCTGGCTTTGTGGGTTCACAAGTGGAACTCCGCTGCATTTTTATCAACAGTAACCCGCCAGTCAAGATCTCTCAAGTCACCTGGCAGAAGCTCCTCAACGGCACCAAACAGAACGTGGCCATAGCCAACCCGGCGCTCGGCGTGTCCGTTCTGCCGCCCTTCAAGGAACGGGTCAGTTTCAAGCAGGCGGCGGTTCGTCATCGTACACCCTCACTGGAGGACACCACCATCGTGTTCTCCAGCCTGCAGCTGTCTGATGAAGCTGCCTACATCTGCGAGTATACCACATTTCCCGCGGGCAACCGGGAGAACATGGTCAACCTCACTGTATTTGGTAAGAACTTCTACTGAAAAGCAATTCAAATTCTGTTTGAATCCACAGCATCTGCAATTAAACTCCCTTTACTGAAAACAAAGGCCCCCTTGTTCAGATGTATATCGTAGTCATCTAATCTTAGTTCTTTTTGGTTCTTTATCTCGGTCTGATTTCTTTCCGTGGAATCAAACAGCATATATTTTGGATGTATTTATGACTCATGCATTTCTGCCTTGTCAAATCAGGAAGTTACAAACTTTAAAGGCTTGACTGTTTTCAAGTTACATCAGCATTTTCAGAAAATTCCATTGATATTTATATTCAAAAGATGTAGTGTGCCTGTGAAAATCATGTATCTCCAAAATGTTAATGAGCAGAGAAAACAGCCCAACGCCTTGTTTTCAGTTTTGTAATGTTTTTTTTTTGTCCAAAAATCAAAGGGGTTTAAAATTGTTTATTTAGCTTAAGAAGTAGGAGAATCTTCTCAGTCCATAAATGAATACTTAATCCTTCAGTTTGTTAGAAAAATTCAAAATCATCAAATTTGGAGATGCATGGTTTTCACTGGATAGTGACGGAAAGAAATAGGATTACTGTGTGAAGTCAGAAAATGCCTCTACATTCAATGCCTGATTACTTTGGAAGTAGTTCCAACAAACCTTGGTCAGTAATTTCCAAGTCCCCACATGTTGTAGAACAAAGATGGATCAGAACAGATTGAATTTGTTGCAGTGAATTAAGTATGTCTCAATATGTTTTGAGACAAAAATCAGGTTTAACATCTTAACAACAATCTTAATCAGTTAAGGAGTTATTTCCTTGAGCATGTCATGACTGGCCTGATGAGTTGTCAGAGAGATGTAAAAACCTGTCTCCTGAATTTATTTCCTCTTTGACTTTAGGCAGAAAAAGAAATTTTTTCCGAATCAGATAACACAGGGTCAAACTGACATCTTGTTAGTGAAAAGCTAAAAGAAAACAGTTTTACAGCTCTTCTACATTACATTGCCACAGGCTTAGTTGTAAACTAGGTTGAGTTCCTTTGGAACACCTCAAACCAGATGCTCTTTCTCTGTTTGCTAAAGCTGCTGCTCTAACCCTGTTGTTTACAGTTAAAATTCCCAATCTGTGATTGATACGAGGCTCTCATTCCAGGGAAGACCTTGTCGTTGAGTATGCATGTTCAGCGTTGAAGTGAAAATCATTTTGTCAAATTCATGATGTGATGATTGGGGTGACGTGTCATTTCACACCAATCCCAGATTGGCCCATATGGCTTTTTGAAAATAGGAAGCTGCTGCAGAGAGCAGTCAATATAAATGGCAGGTGAGAAGGAAATCAATAAGGCCACTTCAGAGTGTATCATTTGGCTTGAATAATCTAATTTTGTGGAAAAAAAGGAGAGATGTAGTTTACCTTGGAAAGAAGCAGCTTTGAAAAGGTTGTGCGCTGGCTCTGATTAGAGATCTAATTAGAAATTAAGTGTTGGTGTGTTTTCCATTAAGTCTCAGTAAAAGAAAAAGCACTTGGCTTAAGTAGTCCCTGTTGCCAGAGCGTCTTGTCAGCTCTGAGTCCCCATTTTGTGTCACTGAGCCTCCCAGGTCTTTTTAGGCTTCTTCGGCTCAGTGAACGTCAAGAACCTGCGTGCAGATAACCAACCAGCAGCGTTCAAACGGGCCTCTTCATGGCCTATCTCTCCCAGTTGAGCATTCGCTCAAGCTCAAGCCTGCCTTTTGATGTACTAAGAGGAGATTGCTAATTGGAAACTCACAAAGGATTCAAATTGGATGACTGTGCATTTGGGTAGGCAAGTGGGTTCTACATCTGTGAGTGCTTTGACAACTGCTTCGCCTTTGAGGAGGGAAAGAGGCAAAACTTTGCCTGATTTGAGTTACAACACTGTTTTCATCTCTCATCCTCTTTGTTTAATTTACTTCAAAGCTGATTGTAGGTGTAGTAGACAAAATTAAACACTAAAATTAGATGGAAACTGAGAGGAAAAAACCTCAGATCTCTGTTTAATGAGCTTTAATTACTTACATTTCAGTAATTTGATAGCTTTATCTGTTCTTCTCAACAGCTCAGCCTATGACACGATTGACCTTGACAACGCCCACGATTGTGGCCAGGCCCCAGAAACGCAAGATGACTGTCGCCACTTGTGTATCAGCCAACGGGAAGCCCCCAAGTGTGATCAAATGGGAAACCAGGTTGAAGGGCGAAGCCACTTTCCAGGAGACTCGCAACCAAAACGGGACGGTGACAGTACGGAGCAACTACGTGGTGGTACCGAGTCGCGAGACCCACAAACAGAAGCTCACATGTATCGTGACGTACCGAAATGAAAAGATCACAGACTATGTGGTGCTCAACGTGCAATGTAAGAGTCTGCTCCCTTAAAGCTCCCATATTAAGGCTATTTATTATTTTTAATGGACAGGTTGGTTTTAACCTACTTTCACCCTGATTTTTAATGTTCTCATGCCCTCAGAAGATGTTGTTTCCTCCTGCAAGAGAACCGATCACCATAGTTTACAGTAAACAAGTTCTTCTTGCGAACAGCTCAGAAACTTTTCCAGTTGTACAAAGTTAAGAGGAAAAAAGCAAATGAGCTCTTGAGTATGACTCCAACTAAGAAAATTTGATTAAAAAAAAAAATCAGTGAATTAAAATCTTAAAAATGATTTATTTAGGAAAAAAACGATACCAAAACATTTTTCTGAAATCGTGTAGGATTTATGTGCTTGTTTGTCAGATTTAATTATCCTACACACCTGTCTTACTGGTATGTGTTACATTTATAATATTATACTCTTCTTTCGTTTTTTTTTTTTACATTAAAACAATATTGAAACCTAATTACAGTAATGTAAAAAAATTGCATAGCTGAAACTGTTAAAAGTGTGGAGAAACTGTTCATTCGTTTTTAGCAATAGTTATGTTGCTTCAACAGAGATACAGTGATACAACAGTGCTGTCGGCTTATTTTGTGGAGTGATGAACTGACTTTAGCGTGCCTTCCTTGCAGATGAACCCGAGGTGAAGATCGAGGGCTTTGATGGAAACTGGTACCTGAACCGGCAGAATGTTCAGCTGACCTGCAGGGCTGATGCCAACCCCCCTGTCACGATCTACCAGTGGAAACTGTGAGTCTGACTAAACCCTAACAAAATCCCTTAAGGCTCAGAAAACAAGACAGCATGGCTACATGTTATTTCTCTCACCTTGGGTTTCCAACTGAAAGAAATATATATATGTTTTTGTGGAGGACTTACTAAAGCACAGGAAGGCCATTTTATAGAATGGCCTAGTCAAATCCAGTTTGCTTTTTCAAACATTTAATAAATATATATATAGATACATATATAGATATATATGTGTGTGTGTGTGTGTACAAGAAAGTAATCTTTGCAGATAAAAACCCACGACTTCGTTCATCCTCTCCAGAAATGTGTCTCCGTTTATTTGTTTTTTTTATAATGTGTAATAAAGATAAGACTTAGCCCCGAGACACACCACAATGGGCCTATTACGGCAGCAACGCACACCCCTATCTGCCTGATGGTCACAGATACTGGGAGATAAATGCAAACAGAACACTGTTTTGTTTGCTTTTGGGGTTTTGCTTTGAAGTCTGAGGACCGGCATGCAGGTAGAGGGGTAAGAAAGCGTCATTGTTAGTGCTGTTGTGTTCTCTGGAAGGCACAGAATGCATCGGTTAGTCCCCGACACACAGAAGAGGGGGCTGAAACTGAAAGCTGGAGTAGGACCCGTGGATTATAGGCCGGCATACCGCAGGGCTGACATCAGTGTTTTTGCCTCAGAGACTATCACTGCAAATACATGAACAAGAAGAGATACAAACATGTTTTCAAGGCCTCTGGGAATAGCCAAATAACCCCGGGTTTGATCTACTTTGAGTAATAGCATGAAAGTTGGTGATGTGGAAATGATGTAGTTTAAATATAAGCACTGAGACATGGAGGGAAAACAACTAGAATGCAGAATTGTTTTCTGTAATTTGCACACTCTTTACTGCGTTTTGATGTTAGATGAGAATTTTGAAAAAAAAGTGCGGTGCAGCTCTTTGAATATAAAGTAACTTTTCTGAGCGTATCACGGTTTTAAATGAAAGTATTATACGGTAAAATTGAGAGATAAATGTAGCAATTTGTCCTGTAATTGCTCGGTGAAGGCCGGGGTTGAGAAATATGTCACTGGACTTGAGTGGATGTGGATTAATAGACCATTGTGCCCTCATTGTTGCTACTCTACGGGCCACTGTTGGATTTTAATGAGGCATAGGGAGTTTTTTCCCTTTTTTCTTATGCATAGATTTAGCTCTCAGGGCAGGAACACCGATATACACACAGCAGCAAGAGAAGACGGCGAGATAAAGAACATTTGACCTGTTTGGGTTTTTTTTTTTTTTTTTCGAATAGAAGGAGATTTAGGGAGATAGGGGAAGATAGGGAGAGAGGAGGAGGGTGAGGAGATGTGATCTAGAAAGACGAGGGCACTGTGCTGACAGATAGGAGGGGACGGCCATTGCTGCACTGAAAATGAGATGCCAAATCTGTTGTGAAGGTTCCCCTGGGCTCCAGTGTGGAGGTCGGCACAAGGCTGTGACGGAAGGATCCGGAACAGGCCGGCAGGATTGCGTCACACTTAACCAGAAACACACACACACACACACACGAGAGGTGTATCCAAATCCAATAAATATTACTGCCTTTGATACAGATCCACATTGTTTGCAGAGACAATCAATTGTATATAGTATTTATCTTATTCGGCGAGGTCATAGGTTTCAGTAGTGGGTTTTTATTTTGGTAGCTATAATTCACAAAAATCTTTATTCGCACCATCTGCATCCGCTCTTTTCCCTGCATTGTGTGGCCTGTGCAGAAGGCCTTGGCATATACACAATCCTTGAAGAAAGCATTTGAGAATCTTTGAATTTTTTTTTTTTCTTAGAGCACAATTCCACCGCTATTTCTCAAAATAGGTTAATGGGGAGATACACTGAAATATAGTGGAGACTCCAGTAAACAGAAGGATACACCCCCATCTGAACCTCATTGTTTGTTTTTGTAACGTTTGTTTGAAGGGCTTTCTTAAGTCACCGTGCTCATTTGTTCAGTCTGTTTTAAGTGGCCGCAAGAATAGTAAGTTGGGGAAGGGAGGGATGAAGAGTTGTTTATTATCACAAATAACGCAATTACTTAGTGTAATGTTTTCCCTTTTTTTTTTGTCCCCGAAAAGCAATTTTCCAGCATGCACATCCTCTTTCTTTACGAAGCGTTTTCAGTTACTCTGAAGATATGAAATCCAATAAATAAAAAAGAAATATCACTTATTACTGCATTTTGCAGTGTGATTACCTCAAACTCTGCTCTAATAAGGTAGCTTACTTATCTCTGTTGTGAAAATGTGATTCTATTATTCATATGAAAGGCCACTGTAAGTGAACTGTTTAATAGTTTAGTAGCTGTGGATGAAACTCACAGATTACTTAATGCCTCTTTAAATTATATTTAAGTTAGGTTTATTGTAAAGCGTCATTTCTGCAGGCGTCGTACAGCCAGTCCTGCCTCCACAGAGACCGTAAAGGCTGATGCCCCTTTTATTTAACAGAAGCAGTTACTAAGTTGCTAATGTTGTGTGCTGCTGCTCAGAGAGAAACCTCACATTAAACATTAAACATGTAAGAACACCTTCAGGCCAAAGAAACAGATGGATGTTTGATTAAATACACCGTCCTTTATTGCTACTTATTTGTTAGTTTGAAGTCCGGAGAGCAGTCTTAATTTCTTTTTTTAATAAATATTATAATCTTTTTTAATTGCCAATGTGAATTGCTTTATTTTAACGTTAGAAAGTGTCACATTTCGGCCTTTAAAGCTGTACAGTATGTTGCTCTGCATTTGAGTTTTAGTCTGCCTCCACACAGTCATGCATGTTTACCTTGAAATCCAGATTGGCACGTTGACGTACAGTGTCTTCCCCTCTCCCAACCCTCTACACACCCACACCTGTACACACACATCACATACAGTACGTGCATGCACACGAGCAGGCAGGCCAGGCACCAAAGAATCTGCATCACTCAAGCTGTTTGTTAGCCTTTCATTTCGTTGCCCCTCAGGCTCCACACACACACTCACACACACACACACACAAACACACGCACTCATATGCCTCATACAAATGCAGACATCGGGCAGAATCTGTGGTGAAACGCAGTTTGCCAGCCTTTCATTTCTGCAGCAAATCAATTGGGCTTTGCAGAACTCAGCATTTGATAGAGGCTCACAAGGTAACTGATTATTGAATCGTGACATACTGTATTGAAGGTTGTTTGCAGCTCCATTGCAATCACGTCGCCAAAGTGGCATATGAAAAACAACTCAACCATAGCTGTTTCTATTACTTTTGTTCTGAACTATGACACTTTGTTTCTAAGAAGAAAAATACCCTGTGCTTTTTATACTGACTTTGTAAAAACGCATTCAACCACATGTGGATTTGCTGTTTGTAATTGACATTCTATCATCAGACCCTTGTTGAAAGTCTGTTTAGTGGAGCTCAAGTGCTTGATGTGTGGCCATTGTTAGTGTGAGGCCTAATTTCGTTGCCTCTCTGTAATGTCATTGTGTTTTTCTCTAGCTGTAATAAATGGAGCATTACATTGTTTTTAATGTTCTCGCACAACAGCGGATCTCAAAGTGTCTCTCCGACAGAGAGCAAGCCCAGGAGTGGGGGGAGGGAAGTCTTTGCTGCATCCTTATTGTTAAAAGACACCAAAACTGCCGCCAACACCCAGCAGCTCATCACAGTCAGACCGGAGAGCTATTTAATATTATCACAGTCGTGTTTGTAGCTCTGCTTGAACTACATCCATTCAGAGCAGCTGATGAGGCTGATTGAGGGGAAGGCAACAGGAAACAGCTAATTGTCACGTAATTGGATACCTTTTTTCAGCCTCCAGGCTCCATATAAAGGGTCCAGATAATAGAATGGAGGGTTGGTGCGCTCATGATCCGTGACCTCAAAGTGTGCTGACCTGCTCAAAGGACACGAGCAAGTCTGAACGCGGTAGAGATAGCGAACCATGAAGACAAACACCTCAGGCAGGAGAGACGGGCTCCAGGTCTCATTGACAGCCCAGCGTTTGGTAGATTCTGCATTTATCGCTTGATCAGCTGCCTCTTTTGACAGCTCCCCTGAGTTTCGAGTTTTAGCCATGTGAGCTGTGCCGTAGTTGAGGAAAGAAGCCCCCCTCACCACCCCCACCCTCCTCCTACCACTGTCTGTTTTGTATTCCACATGCCAAAAAAAGCCTGTGTCCTCAGGCATCAACTATGTCTTACCTGTTTGGACCTGCTGGGATTCCCTGTCCTCATAATTTTGTTTGGACTTGATGGATGATGGCTGAAATATAGCATTGTCAAATTTTCCTGGTATTTATCTCCCCCCGACACACACATCCAGTTTGTTTGGCACTAGAGACTGTATTTTTCAGGCGCTTTGAATTGCTTTGCCGCTCCTGGGAGAGGGATTTTTTTTCTACTGTGGTCTGGTGTAATTCTGCCTTTTTTATGGTGTCTGTGTTATTGCCTCCCTCTCTCTCGCCACAGCTTGAACGGCTCCCTGCCCAGTAATGTGGAGATCAAGAACAACACCCTGTTCTTCAAGGGGCCGGTGACCTACGACCTGGCTGGCACGTACGTCTGCGACGCGACCAATGGCATCGGGACTCGCACTGGCATCGTGGACGTCAACATCACCGGTAGGTTGATAAATGCGGTCGTTTCCGTTCTCTGTCTCTTCAGTAACTCTGGCATGGCTTTCATCAATACAGTACCCTCGCTAAAAATGTTGTCAGGGGCCATCAGACCCCCGTCTGCCCACATAAACACTAATATCCATGCACGTGCACGCACCAGCTGAGTGTAGCAGGTTGCCTGTGTGTTTCCGAAGCGTTTCCCACCTGCCCGTGCTGTGCGGCTCCTTGCTGCACTGTGTGGCAGGTTAGATGAGGGAAAACAAAAAAAAAATGTTTGTCTATCAGAGCTCCACACACTCTGTGAGAACACAACAGCCGCCCCCTCCCGCCCTGCCCTGTTACGCATCCAAGCGCATGTGTGGGAGCGGTATAAAGCAGGTCTATTATCGGCGCCTAAAATAACATCAAGGCAAATGGGGGTTTGAGGTGAGGGTACTGTATTGATCATACTTTGCGCGCATCACGCTCACATTTCTCCAAACAGCCCGTGCCTCTTTTGTAGTGGAGCTCTGCGTTCGTTCTTTTGTCTCTTCTGTCTTCTGGGGAAAACAAAATGCTGAACAAAACTGATTCAGTTCCCTTGCCTTCCACATAATTGTTGGCACACATGAACTGTGGTTCCTCTGGGTTCTTATCCATAGGACATGATATTTTGCACTCAAAGCCTTTGCTACAATATATACCAGATCTGGCTTTGCTATACGTACTACAAATGTGGGAATCTTCTTCTATTGGTACCAGCTGTGTGTGTGGTATTGGGAGACTGTCACAGTTTTGGTCTGGTCAGACTGGAAAGACTTTTTCCCTTTACTCTTTGTGCTGCTTGGTTCCTGGGAAGCGGGGGTGTTCTAACTTACATTGCTTTGCATGTTGACTCATGTGTCTCTGGGAACGCTGTGCTTGGTGTGAAGTGAACAGCTGTGCCTTACAGTATCATTACATACCTTTTTTTTCATTTCTGTTTCCTCCCTTTCAGTGTGTTATTCTCTGTTGTAAGGGTAAGGCTAGGACAAAGCAGCTTTGTAGGATGTGATGTCATTACCTGCATTGTGATAAGTTGTCCATCCAAAGTAGGAGCGTTAGTAGTGTAATAAATCTTAAAGGAACATGAACAGCCCTTATTTATAAAACAGGAAAGTGAGGAAGTAATCTACTGTCAGGAAATCACCCTGCACCAGCTTGTATTGAGTAATTGTGTTCCGAAGAGATTGTACTGTTTGGCATAAGTACTGTATCCCTTTGGAAAGGCAAAACAAAGGCACCAAAGTCATTTTCTATTTCTGCTTTTTCATTGATTGCTTAAATTAACAAACCACATTGCTATTGTCCCCATAGTCTTTCTGTTTATTCTCATCATTTGTCCGTATAATTTTATTCAGTGAGTGAGGTGAACAATGTGTGGGTACATAATGTGAGCGCTTTCAATTTGTCTGCATCCAAAAATTTGAATTCACACTTTTTATCTGTTTTATCTGTTTGTTTTTAACATTAAATCCATGTAAAGTTTTGCAGAATGTTCAGCAGCAGGTTAAAGGAAATGTAATGATGGATTTTTAAGCTATTAAAACACTCTTGGTTCTCAGCGGGAGGTATGTGTTACTTCATATATCTCTGCAAGTTTATAGTAATTAATACACTTAGTTATCAAATATTATTCTGACACCATGTTTTCACATTTTCTACTTGACAACTTGATTGTCACTTTTCCTTTAGGTGGAAGAACTCCTTGTTATTTTGAGTTATACTGAGTACCGTAATGACAGCACATATCCTGAATATTATATGTCACAAGGCACTTATGGTGCGCTGTCTGTATCCTCTGTAGTAATAAGCTGGCTGGATGGTAGCTGAAAGTGTTGTTCTATATTGTTAAACTGGCAAAAGTCCCGAATTTCTGTTTAGGATGTATTCCCAAAGGGTCCCATACAAGCCTTTAAAAGCATGTTGCCAGTTCCCATAGTAACAGTGACAAGTTAAAGGGAGAAGAGCCAGCTTCTCCTCCTAAAGCCTCAGCTCCAACATGGCGCCCAGTCAAACTGCAGAAGCTCACAAACGGCTATAGTTGACTGTTAAACATTAGTATGATTTGGTGCTTTAGGTTGCAGAGACGAGTGCAGCAGCGCATACGAACAGGGACAGAGCTGTTTTGCCCTTGTGTGTCGTGCAGATGCAACATGGATATGTTACAGTGGGATCATACAATGCTTCTGCTTATGTGCTCTTTGCTGATGTTGTGAAATACTAGCCTATTCCTGTTTTAATAGGGGTTGTCAGCGTAATCTCCTGCAGTACCCCGTAACACCATTAAGCTTCGAGGATGTGTGTAAAAGAAATCTTTCTGTTTAGGAGACATTTCATAGCTTGTGGTAGAGTTTGTATCTGTTACGATGACATGAATAAAGGACTGTTAGAGGTGAACTTGAGGGTGGGCACGGCTTTTCCCTTTAATTCTTTGAAGTGCTCTGTGCAGCCTTGACATTGGCTGTGCATAATGACCCGGTGGTGGAGGTAAAGAAGTATGCTGATGCTTCATTAACTTCAAAGAGCATCTTTGTGCTTCCCAACAGCCTCAGACAAGCCCGGCTGAGACATGGCAACTGAGAGAGCCCACTGCTGGCTGCTGTTCAAGGCTGCAGCATTGGGCCTCAGTACTGCGAGCTAAGTGTTATCTGCAGAAAAGGAAGGTGACCAAGCCGATAGCTGCAGCACATTTGTTCAACAGCTCACAGAGCTACCACAGCTGACAGTTTCTAGACTATTTATTATTTTCCTTGTAAAAGGGCAAATTTGAATGGTTCTGGATGTAGAGGCACTCCGGAGAGTTCTGTGTTTCTAGAGTCAATTACTCAGGCTTCATAGTTGGCCTGTTTCAGCCTGCAGCAAACTGTGTCAGAGCAATGACAAATATGACACTTAAACAATCGATCAAGCATTTTATACCACCCTTGTATATAGTTTTGTCACTATCAAGACCTAGATTTACCCAAATGCACTACTACCAGCTGCATAATGCATGGATTTGGCAGTAGCGCTTTTTTGTTTCCATTTTGAAGTTGAATTTTAGATTGACACACCAATATATACCTGCCAGTGAAACAACCTTGGTTCCAGTGTCAGGAAGATAAAATGTCCGTGACAACTTGTTTGTATCACAGAAAAGCTATTTTCTCACACTGGGAAACAACACTGATGGAGCACTTAAGGCAGGCGCATTTTAATCAAGCTCCTCAGTTTTCACGAACGGATTTGTGGGAGCTGCATAACTGTCACCTCGGTAGATAGCGGGGCCACAGAGCACCTTGTTTCAATTAGTTTGGGGATAGTGTTTGCTGTGGAGATGGCATCGACTACGGTAAGTCACATGGGCTAAGATGGCTTTCTCCAAGGACATGTGTTCTGCAGATATGGTGTCGCTTGTCAGAATCTAATGAACCACTCTCCTGTTTTAATCAATCCTCGCTCTCAGAAAAAAGAGGTGAAAGAGGAAGTCTGAGGGAAAACGAAGAGAGGGAGGCGAGGGAGGGGGGGGGATCTATGGCAAGAGAGATGAGCTTCATTTTAATGGACCTCTACTTAGCAAATACCTCCCTCATTCACATTCAGTTCAGAAATCTCTTGAGGGAAAGTTGACAAGTCGTCAGATCTGATTAATCAGCAAATTACTACCGGGCATCAGAGGCCATGTTAAAAAATAGAGACAATTAAACCGCCTCACAATGAAAGTTTTTTTCTTTTTTTTTTTTTTTTGACGATTCATTCTCAGCAGCTTTTAACCATTTAATAGGAATGCCGGTCAAACAGTGACTCTTGTAAGATATTGCAATCGAGAAAGCCACAGGAAAAGGGCTGAATAATGTGGTTAAGCCTCAAAGATCCTCCCTAACTTGAGACAGCAGAATCAGCCTTTCATTAAGATAATCAGCTTTCCACCATCACACTTTGTTTTTGTGCTAGAAACAAATCGATGCTGCCATCTTAAATTTCTTTCCAGTGCATAATAAGATGCGATGAATGACTGTTTTGTCAGGTTGGCCTTCCAATTATGTCATTATCACCCCTGAGAAAGGAGATGTGTGTGTTTTTTTTTTCACAGTTATGTGACTTGTGGGAACATTTCTTTCAGGGAAGCAGAACATTCCCTGCAGAATTAATTTGTTTACCCACTTGAATAATCATTTAAACTTGATTAGATATTTTTTAACCTTGACTCTCCCACACAACGGCACTAATCTTTTTGAGATGGACTGAGTCAAAGACAATGCATAATTCCTGCCACATTAGCAGGATCAGCTGTGAAGGATAATATCAGATCAGCTCGGGGTCAGCCACTATGTGAACCTTTTCAGCGATTTTCACTCCTGGCCCGGCAGCACCGACGTTCACCCCCCTTTTGTTGGAGCTGTGGCACCTAGCTGCTTTTGGGGAGCAGAGGCGCAGTCAGCTTTGCCACGAGGCTTTACCACTCGGGTTAAACTGGATGGAGTGAGAGCGCTCTCTTCAATTTAGCAAGAAAGCGTGAGGATGGATCCTTCTGTAAGCACAGGCAACCAGTGCCGACATCTGTTCACGCTCGCCTGAACAAGCAATAGTTCGCTCCCGTGTGAGAAAATGAAGTTGAGAGAGAAGAGGTGGGGGGGGAATCTTAACCACACGGTGAAATGAGATGAATAAAACATAGACAGTCCAATGGAAATATAAATAAATAAAGGTATCCATGTGACGGAAGGAGATGCTCCAGTGGGTCTGATTTTTGGAATTTAGTGGAAGAGGTAAAGTGGATTCCAGAAATGGGCTCCCAGGCAAACAGAAACTGGGAGCGCTGCAGAGGCAGAGGTGGAAGAGAGGGCAGGATGCTGTTTACATGACTTTATGTAACAGCCTGTGTCAACTCCTGGCGTTCGCTGCTTGTCACTTTCTCTATCCTCCAAGTCCTGCGGTGATGAGCGAAGACAGTGAGACACAGTGGTAGCGAGAGAGGCTTACCTTTTTTTTAAAGTACCTACGTGGACTTTCTGTTTATTCACCAATCTCCCTTTAATTTTTGTTGGCTCTACATAACCAATGTGAGCACATAAGGCCGTTGCAGAGAACATTAGCTATGTCTATATAATGATTCCAAATGCTTGCCACCAGGTTGGCAGGAAGGCAGCAGCGGGTTGTTGGCAGTGCAAAAGGCAGCTTACTCAGCATAATTTAACCATGATTTAAATTACTGAGCAGGCAATGTTACTCTGAGCTGATATTAGATGTTATAATTGTCCTAAAAATGTATTGCAACTTGAACTGGATGCATAATACACATTTTACTGTTGTTATTTCATAGTTATCAAATGTACGTAACCACAACATGACATTTATTAGACATTTATCCTTCATTAGACAGGTAGATATTTTTTCTAAAAATCACTCTGTGGTTCCCTTTTTTCCTAAGAAATTAACAGCTATGACATGGATGGTTTGGAGATCCCGTCAAATGGACACTTGACAAGTGATACACTTAACAAGAAACATATGATGTGATGAAAGCAATTCATGGGACATAAAGGGAAACTGTGACAAGAAGATCATGGTGGTTTTCATGGCAAATGCTTCAGCTATTGTCCACAGGAGCTGCCAAAAAAAAATAAAAAATGTAATCTCACACAGATGCTCTAAACTCTGACTTTTCCCTGTGTTTTCTCTTAAAAACACTCCCTGTCCCTCCTCGCTGGTCTCCACAAACACCAGTAAACTGTAAATCACAGTAGGCATGGACAGCGTGGTCCATTCTTATCATCTGAGAAACAGGCATGTTGCTCTCTCCGTCACTGCGAGGTCTGTCGGGTTTCTCAACATGATAGCGCGCTGATCGCTCTGTGTGATAAAACTTGGGAGACTGCGGCGCGAACATCCTTGAATAAAACAAGTATCGCACCATATATTACTGACATCTAACAGCAGAGCCGCTCCATGCAGCCATTTGTCTCTTTCTTTTCTCTGACAGAGACAAGAGACATTATGATGTCGGCTTTGCAGAGGCTCCCCCAGCAATGTGAAATTTGTTTGTCTTCGCCTGTCATGGTGGAGTCTGTCTCAATCTGCGCACTATAGCATATTGCGCTGTCGCCTTCTCACATCGCCGCCTGCATTATTCATAGATCCAAAGGCCACACATGTATATCTTGTATATCATTACACCCTCACTTCAAGCAGACACATGCTGTCAGGCAGGTTGAGAAGCGTATTCAGTGTCTTGGTCTCCTGCTTCCCCTGCCAGCTTCTCGTCACCCTTGAACTTCCCGATCTGGCGTCTCCAAACCTAGAAGGATTGGGTCTGCGGGCTGATGAAAACGACTTTCTAGCCCCTGCATCCTCACTACAGGAGGGGGGCTGCTCGTTGCTCAGATCCTGCCAAGAATACACCTCATTATCCAAATGAGACATTAACATGAGCCGCTCCCTCGCTCGCACACCATAGGCCGCCCCATAAAGCCTCTGCTGTGTTGTGCTGTGCCAGGGAAAGCAGTGAGGGGGAAGACATTGTGGCTGCGGCTCGTTTTGCATAAAATGGTGGAGGGGGTAGCTCAGTGTGTAAAGGGGGCTATTTTATTTGGAAAAGAGGAGATAACCCGGCTGTGGGAGTGAAATGGAAATGTCACCAGGGGAGAGCATGTGAGAGCAGAGCAGCTGAGATCGTAGTGATTTATCTTAACATTTGTTTCTGCATGGCTTGCTGTTTCTGCTCTCTGGAGGATATGCAGAGGAGAGGGATGTGGCAGACGGATGGAGCAGGGGGATTGGCTGAGCCCCTTCGGCCCGGCTCTGCTCCTCCGTCCTCCTCCTCCTGCTCACTGTCCACCCGTGTGGTGTTGGATCCGTCACGCCTCCCTGGGAGCCTGATGAAGTAGGTCAGACGCTGTCCCAGGGTCTGACCACTGGCTCCAGAGCTGCTGCTGCTGCTGCTGATGCGGTGTGGTGATTCACTCATTACACACACCACTCCAAAATAACAACAAGGAGACTAAAAAACAACAAGAAAAAAAAAACCAACAGAGGAGACGCTGAGGGTAGAGCCCCGACCTCTCCTGGCTTAACGCGTACTAGCATGCAGATTTGTTTGCTGCATGTCTGCTGACCCAATAACTCATCCTTACAGCATTTCCACTTAGCACTGCAGCCTCATGCAGGCTAGCAGGGAAATGTAGAGATGCATTAATAATGGTACCTTCTGAGCAAACATGATTTTTAAAAGAGCATTGGTGTTTAGATGCCGGTGTGAATATTCATTGCTCATTAAAGCCGCATTAACAATGATTACAACACCCGTAGCACAAAATGACCATACTGCATCTACAAGGGCACAAAATGGGCCTCCTGAAGAGAAGAATTTTCCAGTACTTTCAATCACAATATTGATTTGGGAGCTCTATTTAGCCATCTTAGTCATGCTTATTGTTGATATGACTTTATTGTTTATTTCAACTATAAACCACCATCGATGTAATTCAGAGACTGTCAATATTGTGAATATAGTCACCACAAGAGGCCAGGAAGGAAAAAAAGGGAAAAAAAGAGTCCGAGGTTACGTGCTGTATCTGCTTTAGAGAGATGAAACCAAGAAGGCGTCTCTGTTTCTCTGACAGGACCGTCCTGCAAGCCGCTGCATGTTCACGACATGACACAGATGATGTCGCCAGTGTTTTGATGCCAGTATTTCACAGCATTATCTCCTCCAGCACATCCCAGGCCTCTTATCTGTTGGCTTTTTACAGGGAATTGGATTTGAATTACTAGTCTGACATTTTTAATGGTGGGAGTGGTATTTACCTGCATATGAGGCGAGCTTATGCCTCTGTCAACATATTTTAGCTATCACTGATTTTACAAACAGGAATAAATTGCAGATATTGAAAGAGAGTGTGCGATAGGGGGGGAAAAGAGCTTTGCCTCAGCGTTGGCTCCTAGGGCAGCATGTTAAATTCTTGTCAGTGACGAGCTTTTATTCGTTGTGGCAGCATTACATTTCCATGACTTCACAACCACTGGCAAATTCAGACAGGGGAGTAATGAGGATTGTAGGAATCACTGAATTAATGCGTCCTCCTCGATTGTCCCCGTTCTCACTCTCTCATTATGCCATTCTTTATTTGCCGTTGTCACTCCCGAACCTCTCGAAGGCACTCGCTCCATCTTCTTTTTATTTTCCTTGTTGCCACTCCTCAAACTCTGAGTAGCCCTCTATTTTCTTTTCATCTTCTGTTGTCTGCTACTTGTTCCTCATTTAGTCATATTAAAACACCACTCCCTGTACAACTCTTTGAAATCCCCTATCATTTTCCCAGCCTCTGTCATAACACCTTGTCCAAGTGATTGCGCTAAGACATAGGAATGTTTGTACTTGTCTCTCTACTTCTGTTTTCATGTGCAGACATGACTGGAGCACACCCAGAAACAGTACCTGCAGGACAGAGTTGTGATACAGTTTCTCTCACTTTAAAGCCCCTTCTGCTTCAAACATTCCTCCCCTTCAATATCTTTGAACATTTGCTGCCACTGGTTGTTTTGTACTCTAGCCTACACTGAAATATAAAGCCCTGCTCAGAATGTTTGTTGTTTTCTGAAACCACAAATCTGGCACGGACCTGGTGTGTCATTTCCACAACAAGATGTCTGGCTTTTTTTTTTTTTTTTTTTGTGTGTGCCGCATTTGTTCACCATTTGTTTCTTTTAAAGACTCACTCCTGTTTTACACAAATGACTCAGAGGGAGAACACTCATCGAGTTGTGTAGGAAACGGATTTTGTCACTAAAATGTTTGGAGGTGGTAAATCATCCACTCGATCAAGTCAGATGTGAGTGTTCAAAATAGTATGATTAATGCCATACAAAACGGCATGGTAGCAGCGTTTAAATGGCTGCGGTATTTCATGTTATTCTTTACCTGTATAAATCTATCATGCCTATGCATTGAATTATAGCCTTTCATAGCACATCTTGGCACCTATTAATCTCAATAGTACATTTTAGTCATTGCAACTCAAGGTTACCTCACTATCTGCATATTTCCAGAGTGGTGTTAATAGACACTGCCTTTTGTTGCCTGGAACAGTATCAGGACTGTTGTTGTGCTGCTTTGAGGTCTTTTTTATCTATCTTTTGGCAGGTGTTGCCGGTAGCGATGGCGTGCTGGTGGAACGCCTCCTCCCTCCCCCGTGCTGTCAAACACCCCCGCGTACCCCAACCATTTCAAATGTGTTTTATTATTAGTGTTTCTGTAATGTGATTAGTTTGCACCATAGCCACTGTAATTTCACATATTCACATTAACAGAGCACATGGGCCAGCCATGCTGGAGAAATTGAGAAATCTTTTGCCTTTATATTATATTCATGTACTTTGTGTACAAGGCCATTGAGCTGAATGGGAGGTGTTGTGTGATGTGACCTTGTGGAGGGATACAGAGCAGAAGTATGTTGGGTAACGCGGTGAGAACAGGCAGCCCTCTTTGCCAGCACCAGCTGTGTTCCCCCATTGCACTGAACTGATCTGATGAGCTTTCCTGGTGTTTCGTGAGCTGCTTTCTCGGTGTGTTAAAGTTCTCTCATTACAGAGGTAGAGCCTCCTGAATACTTCAGTGCTCTCTCCCTTCCATTCCCCCTTCAGTAAAACATCATCATATCTCATTTAGAAACGCCATTTCTTGTTTTTCGGTACGGCTACCTCCCAGGAAGCGCCGGCCAAAGAGCCACAAAAATACCTGAATGTTTACAACTGCTTTCATGTCTATAGTTTGTATGGACTATAACACATTCTTCAGTCTTTAGTGTTCACATTTACATTCTTTAAATATGGGTGTCAAGAGGTGGTGTCACTTGATCCTTTATAGATGGAGGTGATGGAGAGCGCCTTTGAAAGCTCGCCACATCATCTTTTACTACTGCTTTTCTGTAGTTTTAAAGGCTTTGCCTTGTGTTTTTCACCTCTTTTAGTGACAGGTGTCAAGTCTTGGCAACCTCAGAAATGCAAGGAAATAAGCTTAATTAAAATAGAATAAGGGTGCTGAAGAGAGCAAAGACAGATCCTAGCAGAGGAAGGCAGTGAATGGTAAAGGAAAGGATTACAGGAGAACGTTTTCCCTTCTCTCTCTACTCCTTCAACCCTCTGGATTTTCATCCCTCTTTAGAGTTGGTGGGAGGATGTGTTCTCGAGCAGGGGTGACCTGGCTCTGCTCTCTCATTCATGTGTGTAATGAAGGCCTGTGTCTGAATAATCCCATTAGGTGGTCAGATTAAAACCTGAGCTGATATTTGAGACTGTGCCCGGCACCGCTTTAGAAATTGGAGAGCTTTGCTGTCCCTGGGAGAAAGAGTGCGCTGGAAGAGCAGCTGAGGAGAGTGACTGTGTTTGGGAGGTCTCCCCTTTGGACTGATAGAGTGCCATTGTAATTAAAGGAGGGAGGATGGCTTCAGTAGCTTCTTTACTTTGACCCAACGCCATCCTTTTCTGCCAGAGTTATGCAGAGATCTATCATTTCCATTAAGAAGCCATTCTAATCGAGTGTAATGGTTTTGATTCAACAGTTTAGGCCAATAATTTGAAAATCATTTTCTGCTTATGTGGGAAATTTTCCTTTTTTGTTTTGCATGGTGAGGATGGCAGAGGTTGTCAGATGTGCTGGTGTTTGCTTGACTGCGAGTGTAATATCTCTAAGGAAATTTTAGTATTGATTTACATAAACCTTAATTTTGGCCAATTATGACCTGTTACTCTGTAAATGAGTTTCCAGTTTCAGAAAATAAAATTCCCCTTTCAATATTAACCATGGTTGCATAAATTAGATATATTAGATTCCTGTTTAGGGCAACATTGATGCAACCATGTTATCTGTCAGTTGTTGCCTTTACATAATAACAACCCTTAATGCTGACACATTTGTTGCTCACTACTCGTGATTATCAGATCCAGATATTTATCTTTGAGAAGACACCTGATGAACAATGTCAAGATCTATGCTTACTAGATAATGATGTGTAATAAATCAGTACAACAGTATGCAGGAAGAGTATCAAAAGCAGTAAATCTTCTGTGTATGTTGCCTGACTTGTCTTGCCTTGTTGCAAACTGTACGGTTTGCCCTGCGTGAACAGGAAGCTCGCTCTTTTCTTCCTCACCGTTTCGTTCTCCTTTGTCTCAGCCCTCTCTCACACCATTTGTTTAGTAGATGGTGTAACTCTTTGTTGTTTTTTTCCCCTACCTTTCTGTTGAGGATTCAGCATTTTCCATTGAAGTTAAATGTGCCACTGCTCTGCAGGTTTAGACAAGCACTACCTGTGCGCCGCGAGGCTTTGATCAGGTTTCAGATAAAAGTCTCTTCTGTCTCTGCGCTCGAAGGAGCTTTGTAAGTTTTTTGGTTTTAAGTGAAGATGTTTAGGTAAGGGACATGGTTTTCAACGCTTAGTGTTACTGTAAGCAACAATTGTGTTAGTCATAAGCATTGTTTCTCCTCCTGTGAGTAGGCTGTGTGCTTTCTAAAATGGTGGAATGAATGTGATAGCTCAGTTTAGCTCCAGATATGGTACGGCCATGGCAGTTTTGAATTTAAAATAACATTTTCTTTTGTATTTGCAAGGCAAAATCCCAGCCTTCAGACGCTGGTATCTTAGTTTGTCTCTTGCAGGCTATTAGTCATTGTCACTCTGCTCTAGATTGGAGCACATCTTTGACTCATTTGGTAATTTCTCTCTTTTCTCCACTGTCTTTAGTGAATAATATATATTTTTCTCTGTAAGCATATTCTATTTTTTGCTGTCTGCTCTGCTGCCTGAATAGAAGAGCTTCATGTTTATCAGCTCTCTTGATGCATTGTGGCTTTGTATGCTTGGCTGCTGATAATCATCTCTGGCAGTGCTCTTTCATTTCATTACCGCTACACTGTTGATGAAGGTTGTTTTATGTCATGGTGTACTATTTTATGCTGGACTGTACAACAGAATACCATCCAATATGTTTACTTTGACCTGTGTGTGAAACCTAAAGAGTTGAATGTATTAACATGAAAGGCCACCTGACTGGTTTATTTAACTGTTTCTTTTCCCCTCCGCCTTCCAACAGAGAAGAAGTGATGGTTAATGCATGCTGACGAAGCACTTTAATCTCTTTGATGATGTTGTGTGGTGGACTGGCTGTTTATTTCATTATTTCCATGTCTGAAGCTGCATGTGACTGTTAATGACTGAGCCTTGCCACACTGTTGGTAAGGGCTCCTCTGGGCTTGGGGGGTTTTGTCTTGGGGCCGGGGGTCCTTCCTTTCCCCTTTGCTTTTCCGTCCTTGTCTCCCTTACTTCATCTTTCCTTAAAAAAAAAAAAATCTGCACCTGCACAAACGCACCTCCTCCCACCAGAGCACTGACACACTCCCTTCCATCTGTCTTTTCCTACCCAGAATTCCCTAACAACCCGCCACCTGGGGGCCATGAGATCCCGCAGGAGCAGCACAATGCAGGTGCCGCCATCGGGGGCGCTGTGGGGGGAGTCGCCCTGTTGGGCGTGGCGGCCATACTGCTCTTCGTATTCCTGCGCCGCCGCCAGCGCACCTTCAAAGGAGACTACAGCACCAAGAAACACGTGTTCGGAAATGGGTACAGTAAGGCCGGCGGCATGCCCGCCCACCCACCCATCCCCAAGAACCTGCAGTACCCTGATGACTCAGACGACGAGAAGAAACCCGCCCAGATCGGCGGCCCCGGAGGGTTTGAGGCAAGCGAGCGCGATTTTGACGGCGAGCAAGAGGACCTGAAGAGGCCCTATTTCACTGTGGACGAAGGAGAGAGCCGAGATTATGACGAGCGGACTCTTGCTTTCCAGTATGACCCTGAACCTGAGATAGCCGATGATATGATCTCTCAAACCGACGGCTCTGTCATTTCTAAGAAAGAGTGGTATGTGTAGAGGCATGCAACAACCAAACCAAACAACCCTTTTGTCCCCCACCTGCATTCCACTGCACCCTCCACCTCCATCACGACCCCACCCTCCCATTCGTCAAACTGCACCCTTCACAGTCCCATTCCTCTTTTGGTCAGTCTAGTACCCCCTTCCCCCTGACTCCCCCCACATCAGACCCCATCCAACTTATCTCAATTAGAAAATCAAGCGTCTATTTAAAGTGCTAGAAACATCAACTTCTCAACATGACAGCATTGGTATCAGGTGAAAGGGCAAAGAATACAAACTAAGGTATGTAAATGGACTCGTTGTCGCTGAGCTACGAGGCCAGGGAGGTGATAGGTTGATTAATACTGGTGTAATATTCTTTTTGTGTATTTTTTCATGTTCTAAATGTATTAAATGTATAAAAAGAGACTGCAGGTTGAGGTTTTGCTGAGCACATTTGTGAAAGTCCTACACTGGATGTGCAATTTGGTTTTTTTTCCATTACCATTGCCGTTTTTTTATTTTTATAATGTCCTTTTGTATGATTTTTAAGTGATGAGAATATTGAGAGTTAAATGTCTGACATGATTACAGGTGGAGTTTTAAGTGTTTGTAATTTTGTGGTCAAATGTTTCAGAGAAAGAAAAAAACTTAAAAAAAAAAAAGGCCATACAGCACCTGTATCATTTCTCCTGTTTCTCACTGGGGTTAGCGTCCATGAAATTACTCATTTTTGTATATTTACAGAATTAAAAGCAGTTATGTTATGGCTGTTTTCCAAAGACATGCTTAGTATTTCTTGACCCCATGTGTTGATATGCGTGATTTGTTTCTATACTGAGAGGGAGTCAGTCTACTGAGGCATATGGACGTGGCAGTAACAGATAAATATCGAGTTTTTTCAATTTATTCCTAAATTTCAATCATGTTAAATTAGTTCCCACATCAGTGAATCTGAATAGCAGGGGAGAGAAGGGCTGCAATCGTATCATACAAAACAGTTTCTACTTTTCAGTGGTGCGTCACAATCACGTCCAAAAGAGTTTGGTGAGTCTCCGTGTGTCCACAGAAACCTTCAATAATGCTCTGAAATGTCATGATTGCCTCTTGACTTGAACAGGTTCACCTGTGTATACGAGCTCTCAATCTTACCACTATAATGAAATGTCTTCTTTTTTTTGGGGTTGAGTTGTCATAATTATGTTTCGTTCTAACCCTTCTTCTATCAAATGGATGTCAGAGAAAAGCGTCTGGGGAATTTCCCAATAATGACTCTGTCTCTCGTTATAATTGTGTGACTGTGTGCTGAAGAATTGGCTTAAGCCTTGCTTACACCAACAGCATTTTCTATGAGGAGTCATCTATGGACACAAAGGACACGGATAGGAGGAAAATGTCAACTGATACTTGTAAAGGGAATTATGATGGTGGCCATGCTCGAGTGTAGTGAGTCACCTGCTGCTTTCATGATGTTTTTGTTTGATCACCTTTTTTCGTTCTTAAATTAATTTCTGTTGCTGTTTGGGGGATTTTAAAGGAGTGAATGGTTGTCCTTCCCGTGATGTTGGCATCCTAGCCTGCCAATAGGGATACAATGACCCTGTCTGAAGGCATTATGTATATCTGGCTTTTTAAATCACTGTTAACAAGTGCCAGTGGATGCTAGTATAGCAAATTACTTGTTTCTCTCCTCAGCATTACACAATCAGCAAAATGCATTTGCTTCAAACAAAAAAGTTCAATGTGAAATATCAGATAAAACAGAAGCAAAGGAGTAAATCCATGGATATAAACGACATATCTGAACTGGCTCTGAACAATATAAATACTATATTAAGCCTTATTTTATGCATGTTTTTTGTGTTGGAGTGGATGTGCGTATGTTGCTATTTTTTCTGTATCAATTCCAGTGCGTTTGTCTTCATTTGCAGCTCAAAAGACGGCACTTTGTCAGTGTTGTCAGTATTGACAAAGGTATGAGTTTATGGGCGCGCAGTACCAAGCAACAATATTGCAGTTAACACACAAAAAAAGTATATAAATATATATATAAATAAAGATGAAAAAATAACATCTCTTTTAGAGCAGATCTCTCTGCCAGCTGGAGATGTGAATGTTTTACAGTTCACGGTTGTCTACTGTATGTTTTAGATGAGCATGTTAAGCCTCAATTTATATTGTATTTTCAACACAAATTAACATTACAAAGTGGGAAAAATCATGTTTTTTATTAAAAGTCTGTTGATTTCGGTTCAGTTTCATTTTATGTTGATTTCAGTTTTGTTCAGTTTCATTTTCTACAGCCTTATTTCTGTTTGTGTTCAGTGTATGAACTACAGTTTGAGAACGATACAAGAGGTTTGCAACTGAAAGTTTCAGAGGGGAAAAACACAGTAGCCAGGCTGCTACTTTCAAAGTGCAAAATTGTATAGCCTTTAGTTTAGTGTTCACCTGCCGATGAACTGCTTTGCTGTAACTTTTCAAATCCACATAGTTTGCACCACAGCATACTAGAGTTAACACGTGAAAAGCATGTTTTTTATTTTTTATTCTAGCATTCAGTGCCTATCAACGTCAGGAGACATGAGGTAGTCTGAACAGTTGCTGCTCCATCATTTAAGTTACTCATGCCATACAATGAGATAATTAATAACATTGAAATATGACATGGACTGCAAAGCTTTTCAAATCAGACAAATTATGCTTCTTTACTTGCAGTGAATTTTAGTTAGTATAGTGGGGATGTTATTCCACCCGAGCTCCAGCACAATACTAACAATCCATCTGTACTTGATCTTTAAATCAATTGATCTCTTAAAAGCTGCATTCATTACCATTTTAAAGTTTAATGATGGCTTAATGGTGATACAGCACTTTTTTCCAGTCAACACTGGATAGTTTAACTCATAAAGAGATCTAACTTTTGCAACTAAGTCGCACATCGCTGACTTTTCTAAGCACAATTGAAACAATTATCTAGTGAAAAGAGATTTAACTTGTACATTTAAGTGAAAAAATACAAGTTTGGCCCAAAGCAAAGATCAACTCTGCCCCCCTTTTAAAGCACAAGTTTAAGGTTTCATTTCACTTTTTTTTTTGTCTGCATCCATTATGAAACCACTGCCACACTTGCTTCTCAGATATGTTGGAGGAAGAAAAACCTTTCAGATTTGAGTCGACATTCTGTATACTGGTAGATGTAAACATTGTCTTCATGTTGTCGGGGTGTTTTGAGTTTCTATTTTGTAATACTGACTGTAACTTCATTCCATCCTAATCTACTTTTTGTATTCAGTATGTTCAACATTCCACTGTAAATACTGTACATAGGGTTGAGATTATAGTCGGGATTTATTTAGGGACAACTGCGTAGGGACCCTGTTCATGTAAAATATACCTATTTTGACTGCAAACATAGAGGCTCGATGATGGATAGATGAAGTTGATGCATAGCTTATTTCCAAAGTCCCACCTAAAAATGCTCCTACAGTACGTTTTTAATATGCCACTAGCGGCTTCACTGTCATACAAAGGGGTGATGCATACAGTTTGTCGATTTAATGTTATTGAAAGAAAAGAGAGAAATTGTCTGTATGCAGCCATGTGAATGTATATTTCTGAGGGTGTTACAAATATGAAAAAAAAATCTCTTGTTCAATTGTGATGACCCAGTGAAGTAACTTGTATTTGTTTTAAGCATTAAATGAGTTCAATAGTCAACAATGTTCTGTCCCAGTTCACTGATTGGATAGATGTGTGTTATCTGAGTGAATATGGTTCATGAGTGCAACACATTCTTATCGCTGTGTATTGATTTTGGTAATTGCAGCTCTTTCCCAATAGCTTTGATCAGTAATGCATCCCTGTCACCACATGCAGGTGCTTATTTGGATTAATTTTCCAGCTTTATCTCTTCCTGTGAGCCTGTAAGACATGAAAGGTTTGTTCTGCAAATAAACACTTCTTCAGTTTTAACAATTACAGACCTTGTTCCGACAATATTTAAATTCAGATGTTGCTCTGCTACCAGAACAATGTTTTTTCTTTTTTTTGTTGGTCAAATCTTCAGAACACAGAGAGTGTTTAGGCATCCTGCCATTAGACAGAGCCACAGTTTTGCATAGCAGCATCCAATATTCAGCTCTTCATTGCCGTTCCAGTTTTAAGAATTAAAAGGCAACAGAGGCGGCTGCAGTGCTAATGCAGGATGAGTCTCGTTGGATGCATCCATGGTTCCCTCCACTGTTCGCTCTAGTTTTCATGCCTGAGCATGGGACGAATCTAATGATAAAGCAATACAACAATAAATGTCTTATAATTCAGACACAGTATATGTTACAGCTGTGGAAGTATGTATTTTACCACCTTTCTTTTGCCAAAACAGCTTCCAGCGCTGAAAAAAAGTCATTTAAAAGAGCTGGAAAGATCATGGTGTAAAATATTGTTAATCATTCCATGTGAGGCTAACATAAGATAGATGAAGTGATACATACAGTATATAACAAAGGTCTACTATGGCTATTACTGTAGCTTTTAGTGGGGTTTTTCTTTTAATTGGAGAGCAAAAACTGTCAGGCAGATCTTGGTATTGAGTTTAGTGCTTAATGAAGCTACAGTGATATGATGAGAGAGGCCCAGTGTAGAGCCAGACAGATCTGTCTCAGACTGTGGGACTCAAGTGCAGACATCTGCACCATGCACATTAAGAACAGCCCAGAGTTTGCAGCTGCTGCCATCCATTTGCTAAAAGAGCCCTTTGTAGCCCAAGAGACTTTGATGGCACATAGGCTTTTAACATGCATGGCCATCTAGTTTGTTCCCCTCCTAACAGAGCCGCAAGAGGAATCCTACAACATTTCCTCCATCAAAGTACTCTTAGGATGAAATACGGCTGGATTTTTGTTTTAAAATATGTTCCTCTTGGGCTGTAAATTAAAAAGTGAGTTTGTAAAATCACCTCATGTGATGTCACTCCATTCAACGCAGTGTGAAATCAGAGAACAGCTACGTAGTATTAAAGACTCTGTGGAGAAAAAATTAATAATGATCTAACTGTGCCTCTCATGATGTTTTGTAGATCAGTATGTTTTTGGCCTATAATTTTCATATTTTATGGTGCTAATAAAGTCAGGCGAGTATTGTATTTAAAGTTGAATTTAAGTCTCCAGTAATCACAATGCAGCCCCATGAGTTAATGAGTTTCTTTACACTCTTCTTGTGAATCAGGCCATTCAAATACGAATTTCTTTGAGCAGTTTGTTTTTATAGGCCACAATTGCTCATTAAACTCTGAATTGGACTCTAAAATATGTTAGGTAGCGTGAGTTGCAAGAAACTCCTTGCTACTGTGAATTGCTGGGCAGTCGATGAGCTAAGAATCTGAAAAATGTATCTATCCAAACGGCTTCATGAAAACACACAGGCAGCCAATACCACGATTTGTTAAACCACAGTGATTTAATGGTTAATGAACATACTGTTTATGCATGAGCAACTCATTGGGCTGGATGCAGGAGGACAGTTTTGCTCATTGATCAGTGAAGTGGCTTTTAGCTGCATTAGTCTATAGCTATGAGGCCAGTTTACATACAGATTCACATACTGATATAAAATATCTGATTTCTTCAAATGAAGGGTGTTTCAATTTAAAATCTATATCTAGTGGACTCTCTTGTGTAAGTTGCATTATGAAATGTTCTCTCAGTAAATATTGTTGTTGTTAGCCCAGCAAACTAACCTGTGTCATAGCCTGTAAAAATGCAAAAAGTGCTTTGTTTTGTCACCATGGTATGTTTATGCATAGCTATTTCTAACAGGCTTTTTGGATAAACAGATGGTTCATTGCTTCTAGAAGTATGTTTTTCTTTTTTTTTCTTCTTGTTTCTCCCTGTTTTCAATGTGTAAAGTTTGAGGTCACATGGGGTATATAATAAAATGTGTTCCTGTAACTGATGCTCTTACTCTCATGTTCTACTCTCCACCAAGGTGACAATAGACTAATACAGTCACTCCCACAGCCTTCAGCCTTGCAAAATATAAAAGATGCATTTTATCAGTGCAGGTTAGTCAACTTCACCATCTGAACATGTTTTAAAAGATTATTATTACATTTTACAAGTGGACCCAAAAGTTAATGTGGTCTACTGTAGATATGAATATTGAATTGACCCGATGATGGCGCTACATCTAAAGTTACCCACTCATCCAGATGGAAACATGAATTTCTATAAATCTAACCTGTGCCCTGATTTATACCGGTGTCTAAATAGTGTCTGAGGAGTCCTGCAAGCAATCAGACACAAGCATTTTCCCCATCTATGTTACAATGTTGCTGTAGCTACTGCACCAATTTATGTAGTATTATTATAGTACACTATGTGGATATATCAGTCTATGGGTATTATGGTCTGAATAAAATTCAGGCTGCTTTAGTTTACCAAGATTCATAGATTTATGTTGTATCAATACTAAAGTAATATTCATGATAGGTCAATAGCTAACAAAAAATCAAATGGATAAATCACTTTTAACTTCATGTAAGATGCCAACAAACACAACTGTAGCGTATAAACTTTCTTTCTAATGTGAGTTAATTTTGGACGTTTTGCTGGTTGACCACAAACCTACCATTTTCTAGCCAACCTATCAGGTTTTCCTCCACTGCTGGAACACATTTGTGTGTTTGTGGTCTTCCTGTTCCTGTGAGTTAGGTTATTTCTCCGAAATTATTTTAACCATTCAATTGGTTATTCAAAGCACATTACCATTCTCTCACTTCAACTTTTTAATGTCAGCTATTCCATACTGCTACTTTGTCCTGAGTCTTGACGTTGCTCCAAACAAAACTGGCTCCATGATAATGATCAGGAAAGAGGCTGCTTACTTTAGCTGCGTATATTTTCCCCTCACTTGTGGTATTTTCACTGGTCATCTGATCAAAGATGTCCCGAAATGACTTGTGTCATCTTCAACTTCATTCTCGACTCTCAGTTTGTCGTTTTACGTCTCCTCAGATTTAGTCTCTCGCGACTTAAGTTGACACATGTTTCACTTGGAGCTCCAAAACGCAAGACACATCATTTGGAGAAATATTCCTGTCATGACTGCACCAGTGAAAGTGATCAGAAAACGTTCACATCTCAGACTGAGCTCACACTGTTCTTTTCATCTCCCTTTAACTGCTCTCAAAAATGAGCTGTTTTTGCTGCACAATGCTGCAGCTGACTGAATGTTCACTCTGAAACAAAAACTAATGTAAATGAATAGCTCACCAGCGTTGTTTCGGAAACAACGCTGGTGAGCTATTCATTTACTAACGCTGACACCTGGCTGAAATGTTTCAAGCTGATCAGATTTGCAATCCATTTGTCCTTTTTCAATGCCTGTATGTGCTTTACATAAAAATCTACAGTTTGTGAATGCTGCTGTGTATACCTCACACAGTGAGCCTGCAGACTGCTCAGAAAAGTTCATGATATAAACAAGACATCCAGCATTTATAACTAACTTTTGCAGGGAAATGTTTGTGTTTGCATTTTTCTCTGTCCTTGCTCTGTTGGCCTTTCGGAGGCTCTTGCAGTATTTTCACAGGAGAACAAAATGCATATGGAAGTTCATATCATCTGAACTGACCGACCAGCAGACTTGTTCAGCAACAAGGACATCACCCCTCTCCCCCATCCTCCTGCTGAACTAAAGGGACTGCTGCTGGGACCTAACCCAGGTCCCAGGAGTGTTTTACCTCTATGGTCTCCGCTATAATGCACCATCCCTGGGAACTTAAAATAAGAGTGCAAGCAGCTTTTAAACCACTCCAGACTCGAAACAAAAGCTGAATCAAAGGCTATTAAAACAAAGCTCTTCAGTTTTTTAGATGATAATCCAGTGGGCATTAACCTTTACCATTCATTACTGTCCCTCTCTCGTTGGATTGTAGCCAGTAACCAGCACCATTATCATAATGACCAACCTGGTTCAGATTGAAACGACTGAAAATGACTGATTTCAGAATAATACACATCTCAACAAAGCCACCATATTTATCACTGTGTTAAGTGTAAATGTAAGAAATAGTATCCATTCTTTGTATATCAAAACTTTTTTGCAATTATAGAATAAAAGCAATGCTTATAAAGAGCCAAGAAACAAACATAGATCAATGACTTGCTTTTCTTTTCAGTGAATCTGTCAGAATGGAGCACATCTTATTTTCTTTGATATTTGGTCCAGAAAATACGGACATCAATCATAAAGCAAAAACCTAAAACTCCCGAGACTTTGATCATTTACCAGCTGAAAGAAGATTGTTTATGGAAAAATAACAACGCAAAAATGATTTGTTCCCAGATAAAGCTTTTATGTTTTATATCGACTCGTCATGACAGGTTGTTATTTATACCATTTTAATTCTTTAGAGGCCTCTCTCAGCATTTAGATGTGTCACAATCATGCAGTGCATTGACACGGTTTCCAATTTGTTTCCCATTGTGCACAATATTTTTTTGCCATTGTTTGCTCAGTTTTGCCTTTGTTTGATAAAACATGTTTCGCATACAACCTGATCGATTGGGCATGCAGTTTACACTCCACTGATAGACAGAACAAGTCAATTCTATTTCCAGAAAATGTGAAATTATAATGAATTGGCAATTATTTGGATTAACCCAGGATCAATCTTCTGAAATTATTATTGCCTATTATTTTGTAAATGAGACGGCTCATAAACAAACTGCTCGGATCCCATGAATAAATTTGTTGGAATCTTGAGGGATGCCTGCAGTAGCTTCTGTAGATACACCCACACACACCCACACACACCCACACACACACACGTACTAGCCCTGCTTTCACGCCCTCCCATTTCCAGAGCCAGTCATGGCATGAGCAGCTCTGCTATCCAGCTGCGCATTAGCGTTCTCCAATTAAACTCAGCCATCCCAGAGCAGAACGAAAGGTCTAAACCCTCTGGTGAGAAAAGTGCTGACAACCCTCATCTACAAAGTCCTGCTGGGAATACTCTGTCCCTGTGACCATTTACCCAGCGTCAAAGAAGTTGTGTGTGTGTGTGAGCATGTCTGTGTGTGGGTTTAAGAGGGGCAGAGAGGGAGTTAGTGTGCATACCCTTCATCCCTTTGTTGACCAATGCTTTTTTCTGCACTGAGTTTGAGTGACCTTAGACACGCAATAACTCTTGAATTACAGTATGACCGCAAATTTTTGATTCCAGTGAGAAAATGTGTGAAGAAATTTGTGGTATTTGCTGTGCATATTTGTGGTGAAAGGCTGCTGAAAATTGTTAGTCTGAGGCCAAGTTGCAATGATCAGCTTGTTGACATTTTCTTTGATTTAGTGCATCATACAAGTCCTGTCTTGTCACGGGCTAAAATTAAAATCTACTTGAATATTAATTCCTGGAGGAGTGGGATGATAAAACAGATTGTGTCAGTCTCCCTGAAATTCTCAATTACACAGAGACTGGGCGTGGCTGCAAGGAACAGAAAATAGATTTCAAGGACATGATTTGACCCTCTAAATTTAGTGCACATGAAATTAATGCATGTAGGCACAATATACGTCCTTTTCCCAGTCATATGAAAGTGCAGGTACAGATTGTTCCTTTTATGATTTGTGACATTGTTTTTTGATTTTTGGTGCAAATTCAGAATGTCCAGATGTTCATAAACAACAACACAATTACATGCACACACATTGCCGTTCTGGCCTCCCAAACAATAATTTACTCTGCTGATTTATTTCATTTAAAAATAATTTGCATGTAATATCAAGGTATACCTACTGATTATCTTCTGGCATCATTATTGGTTAAAAACAGAGATTTTCACAGCTAATGGGTTCCGGTGTAATGAAAACTGGACAGATCATATTAAGGAATAATATGCCAACATACTCTTCATCACCAGAACACTGCATGCATTCTGATTTAAGAATCGTAATGCCCCCTTTGTGTTACCACCAATGCTCGCCTCCAGCATATCCTGTCAGGAAATCCTATCAGGGTGCAAGACCGTGTTGACCCTTGGCCGCTACAGATGGCAGCATGACCTGGTCCTGAGGAAGCCTTCTGTAATATTGGAAGCTTGCAGGCAGGTCGTGTACAACAACCATCCCACAGCTGATAAACACATCATCCAGATCATCAGGCCTGGAGAGAGCACCAGAGACACCAGTTCTCAAACGCTTATCGAGGCTCCTTTTTCCAGGCGATGACTGGAACATATGGGTCGACCCCGGCACACAGCTGCAGTTGCCTTCAAAGATCACAATCACATTCCCCCCCCACCCCCGGCCAGACAAAGTGCTCTGGTCTGCTGCTGCCAAGACCATTCTTCTCGTCGAGCTCCCCATTCCTTGCGTGGGGGCTGGCTGGATGCTCACGAATGTAAGATGATGAAATATTCAGAGCTGGCAGGTGAGTGCAGGGAGGCAGGGTGAACCACCATCATCTACCCAGTGGTAGCAGCTGTAGGGGCTTCATCAGCACATCAAGGTGGGTGTCACTGAGAGAGAAGCAGAGAAGGGCAGGTTTGGCTATGGTTGAGGAGGAAGGACAGGAATTGGGATCCATCAGGCAAAAAGTGGAGCTACAGGGGGTAGTAGTATCTTTACCACTGCTCTGACACCAGGAGATGTAAACATCCCTGGCTGATGACCCTGCAGCTGAACCCATGGCACCTTTGGAGATGTGATAGGCAGAAATGTGCAGCAGGTATTAACTCCCTTGCCGGTACAGTTGGAACCTGTAGCACACAACAGGAGCTTGTCTGTGTCAGATGCTTTCTCACTTACTGGAAACACTTTGTTTGGTGTGAAAGGGCAAGTCCAGAACATTGTCCGGACCTGATTCTATGTTGTCTGGAGCTCCTGTTCTCAGGCTAAATCCATAAATTAGTCAGTATTTTGGTGATCATCATGCATGAAGCCACTGCTCTCACAGGGAGAGAAAATGCATCACAGGTTGAGTCAAATCTCACTCAGCATCATTATGTCAGTTGAAATTAAATTTTTCTTGGCCCCCAGACATTAAGTAAGACATAAAATGAAACTTCACCTGTTAAGAAACACTGAACCCGCTGACTGCAGGGAGAACTCTCCCGTCCACATTCAGAATGATTCATCAACCCAGTTACCAACGAGTTCCAGCGTCTGACAAATGGGACAAATGGGGTAAATTAAGAATCCAGTGTCTCCCACCCCCACACTCTCTTCCCTGAGTATTGACTCTCACAGCTTTATCAGTGTACATTAGTGTCAGTGCCAGTCTACATTTAGACTAACTGTGCCAGAGGAGGCAGCCCATCAGCACATACAGGCATGTCTGTCGTCATGCAGAGCCAATGACCCTTTGTCAGAAACAATCCTCATCAGCAGAGCCACCAGGCCGAGGCTGTACTGTCCAGTCGTTACAGCGGGGAGGCTGTCCTCAACTCAACACAAATAATGCTAGAGGGTAATATTTCAATTCAAACTGTAAAACTGCACCAGGCAGGATTTTTATTTCTAAACACACCTGTATTATCAGTCCAGTACATCAAAAGGTGTCCTGTCCCTGGCATTGAGATGCCACAGAATTGACTTACATTCCAAATTAAATTGGACGTTGAGGAACAATTTTCACCAACAACAGGGAGAGCTGAATCAAAACTCAAAGAGTCTAAACAATGATTGTCTACTTAATAGCAGAGATAGAAAAAAAATAGACACATCAATGTGAGGTCTCTTCCCTCACTTGTACTTTTGTATTATAATGCACCACACAATGCTGTGTACACACGATTTTTCACTTTTCGATATTTGCAAAATTCACAGTCACCTCTGGCTGACAACGTTTCCCGGCCACTGCAGGTTAAACCCCCAACATGTGGAGTGTGCCAATTAAAATTTAAATGTGATAAGTTTAAAAGAGCAGCAGTTTTTTGGAATGGATCTTTTTTTTTTTTCCATAGTTAGAAATGAGACAGGCAGACAGAGATGTGGAGGCAGTGGAGAAAAAGAAGCAGTGGGATCTGATTATACGCCAGGAGGGACACAGACAGGTAGCTGCAGCAGCGGCTGACTTAACCACTCAATTATCTTTGGGCACCAGAGGTCATCGGAGAATATTTAATTGAGTCCAAAGTTCTACATCTTACACCGCTTCATGTCTCAGGGAAGCTGTAGCTGTGCACTTGTGGGCTTTGACCCCCAAACCCTGGTCTTTGAAGGTTCAGAATTACTGCTAACAAAAATAAATCTCCTTATTGGCTACAAATGCATATGCAGAGCCAACCATTGATTAGATTACAGTGCTTTTTGCTGCTCCATCTTTGAAAAGCTGATCCATGCAAAAATGCAAACAAACTAACTGATCCTCACAACACAGTCAGTCGGGACTAATTCCCCTCAAGTCTCATGGCCGGTTGCCATGACAAGTCACAACCAATTAGTTGCCTCAGGAGGACTGGCTTTCTAAAGCAGCAGGTTTCAATACCCAAACCTGAGGTCAGTCACTGAGGCCACATCAGCAGAGCTGATATTGCTTTGTTCTGTGAATGTGTTAGTTTAATTATTAAATTCTCCATTTGAGATAGTACACCTAAGGATTGGATCTATTTTAGCTGTTGGAAACATTTCTACATATAACATCATAGTAATAAACCAGGTGATGACACAACCTTATTTTTGACATCATCTGGTTTGCTCTGACATCCCTACAGTCATGTCTTCACTCACTGCTGGTGAAACATGTCCTCATACCTGATTGACAAAGCAGCTGGCTTGTCCGTATCTTGCAAAACAACTCATATGTCTGTTACAGAAACAACTTATATTAGCATTTTCTCACCTGTCACCTCGATGGTTACGATCCGGTTGAGTTTATGCAACAGAAATTACAGGGTTAATGTTAGTGGAGAATCATGGTCATCACTGTCATGGTGAAAGAAGTTAAGTTGTTAAACAAAAAGAAACCCTACATTGTTATTAAACAGCTTTGCAAGTGATTTGTCTATAGTACTTTTTAAGGCACACAACTTGGTGCACACAAGCCGAACAGCTGACAGCTGCAGAATCTAAGAGGTAGCTGCGTTGTCGAAAAAGGCCAAGACAATTGGTACAAGACCAGAGCTTGTCCAAAGGTCAATATTCTATATAAAATGCATGTAAGCTGCAGGGTAACCAGCTAGTGTTGAAGTGGTTTTCAGCATCAATGCAAGACTCTTCGTCCTCACCTGGAAGGTCTATGGAGTTTCTAATCTGTGCCAGGCTAGTTTACATCACGACTCTGTTGATAGACAGCAGGTCGTCTTTCTCTTAATCTTGTAGACTGAGCCGTGGGTGCACGTTGCCCTCAGCACTCATTCCATTTTTCTGTGATTACGATCATATAGTGTTTCCAAAGATTGTGTCTGTAATGGAACTGAAAAAACAGCACAGTATGTGGGAACCTTTGATTTAAATGTTGGCAAAGTACCTCTACAGGATAACAGGTTAAAATAATAATATTTAGATTTTCTCTCTTACAGTATGTTTTTGTTGGAAATGTGACCATATCATGAAGTAACATACAGTGCTAAGGAGCTGACTATAAATTTCTTCCACTGGCTTTTGAAAAATGTATGATTTTTTAACCTTGCCAGCAGCTTCTGCTGAACTTCATCTGGTGGTTCTTCATCCATGTTGCAGGGTGTTTGCTACTGTATCAGGAACCAGATTGGCCTAAGGAAGAAGTAGTTTTAGAAAACATGAATAATTACCGGGCACATACTGTACTTAAGCAAATTTATGTTTTCTGGTTGATACCATGAGATTTTCACATATTTCTGAGCTTTAATTTGCTAATCAAAGTTGGAAATGTATTAGCATAATTTAATGCTCACTATGACTGATGACATGTTTATTTATGTCTCTCCCTGAAGATGATGAAACCGTACAGGCTGATAATCACTCGGGCCTTTTTTTTAAAGAGCTTTGTCATCTTGTTTTGCTGAGAAGTTGGCAGAAGCCGTGGCCTTCGGAGGCATTTCTGATTACTTTTACTACTTGTTGATCTTTTTCATTACTTGGAAAGTGCATATTGTGCTATTTGCGTTGCATTAGCCACCCTCTGTGTACTCAATCATAATATCCCTTTTATTGCTGTTGTACTTTGTCATGACGTGATGACTTTCAGACAATTAGGAGGCTCAGAGTTTGAATTTGTTGCCATAAAGTCAACTCATTCAAATCTCTGAGTAGTTTATCTTTCTCCATGATTTATTTTCCACCAGTTTGATTGTTTACATCTGTGACATGACATAGATAATACCCAACAGCTTGTATGATTACAGTAGTATATACAGTAATTCCTCAGTAGAATAATGTTTGGAATTTTTTATGTTTTTGCTTACACATCTGTCTTGGGGCCCTGATGGCTACCTCTCAAGGCAGGACAAAAGGCAAAGAATGACTCACTCTACATGTGCAGGTTTTAGCAGCAGGACTTCCTGACATTGGAGCATCTTGTCAAAGGGAAACATGATATACTGGTGTTGATTTAACAGGTTTCCCTTCTTCTAATGAATAGCCCTGCGGGATAAAAGCTTCCTGTTTGAAGAGAAGGTATTCGGCAAAGGCAAGTGTATGCCTGGCTGATTGCTTCATGGGTAACGTGGCATTATGTGGCTCTTGACAAGAAAATACACAAGAATACAAAGCTCCACTTTAAACCTCAAATTAAACAGCACCACCACAAGGCTTAACACACATTCAGGGGATCCGGTTGCTTCATGCCGCTGCCAACTGTGTCAGATGTGCTTTATTTCTCCTGTCTTTTTCTCTGGTTCTAATGATTAAGATGATATTTTTTTTGGAGACAAGAATGTACTCACTGTAAATATTTCTGTCTTTTTGTAAGTATTTGTGGCCATGTCTCATTACAAATGGTTCTTAGTGTACACAGTGCGTAGCTGCGTGCTATTTCTACCATTTCAGTGATGGAGTTGAAGGATGTTTTCTTGTGAAAACATTGTGCTCTTTCCATTGAAAACATAAATCTAAAGTACAGTCCAAGCAAACCACATCTATCAGCTGTCTGCAGTGAATGAGAAGTACGTTGAAACACAGTTCATGTGGCCTTTTCTTTACATCGGAATAACAGTTGAGTGACGGGCCACCAGAAGAGTGATGTCGTCAAAGAACATCTGATATTTGACATAGTGGTTGGTGGGCTATCAAAGAATATGTACCGTCACAATGGATAAAACATAAGCAAAAAAGATGGAAGTAAAACTGCTATTTAGTTAAAAGTATTAGGCCTACTGATAATTCATTAAATCTTCAAATATAAGAATGATAAGTTTTGATTCTCATTATTACAGAAACTAGTTCACCTAGAAATAAGAAATAAAAGGACATCCTATATTATTATTATATTAACTCACACTACTACAAACATTTTTGCTCAAATAAATTAAAGAAAGTTTGACATTTGTTTGCTTTCTTGCCAACAATTAGATCAGAAGACTGATACCACTCTGCCCTATTTCTTGTTGAGTTTGAGACTAGCCGTTTCTCCCTGTTTCCAGTTTTTGTGCACAAATAAAGCGCAACAAGAAAGGTTGTCTGAGATTCCACTGACATATATTAGATGAACATACAACACATGGTGAGATGGTCTAGATTGCAAATTCCAGCAGTGAGAGAAAAGCAGTTGACTTCAATAAACTCATATATTTTGCTCATCCCCACAGGCAAAAAAACAACAAACACATGCTACAGTATACAGCGCTGCATCAGCTGTACACACAGATACTGATACATAAAAACTATACCCTCCAGTGCAGCAGCAAACATGGTGTTGTGGGATGTTAAGAAATGGAGTTCAGTTACATTTATTGTTGTTAAATGGAGTTTCAGCACTTTAGTGATGTTATTGACAATATGTGAGAGTGTGGTTTTTTAGTGTCGGTTTAATTGCTTAAATTAAAATGCTGCTGTGTTATGTGTTGTAGTGCAGGGAAGTGATATTGGACCTTTATACACGCAAAGACACTTTCATGACATAGACACTTGTTGGACTCAGCAGAGGTTCCTTTTCCAGTGGTGTGGGTTAGCCCCGTCATCTGGTTCTGTTGGTCCATCACTTCATTGTCCCACAAACATGTGCCCACCCTATAGCAACGGCAACTTTCTACCTATGAGGCAGAAATTTCCCATGGAAGGCCAATGTTCGTGAGATGCCTAGACGCATTAGTTTATGTGGCCGCAGCTATTGCAAATTTGTGCTTTTTTAATAGATTATTCCAGTTTTCGCTTGTGTATGAATACAGTTTCAGAAGTGGCTCTTGTGTCTGAGCTGTTAGTGTGATGGTTTGGATGGAACAGGTGATTGGAAATTGGAAAAAAAGGGGGATTTCAAACTTGCAGATGTATTTGATATTAAAACCCTGTCACAAAGTGTCAAAAGTTGCCAAAAACAACAAATTAACAGTAAAGAAAAATACTTCAGTGTTTTTGAAATTTTCAGTTTGAATTGGTTGACTGCTGATAACAAACACATAGTGATCTTAGAGGACACTGACACTGCTTTACCTGAAAATAAATAATACAACATACAAAGCCTCATTAAGAAAAGGTGAGAATAAAATTCAGTTCAACACCTCTCTGACACAGTCTCAACAAAATTGAACCTTCATATACTGTAGGTATATTTGTTACAATGCAATTGTATTATATTACATAATTTTGTACCTTTGTTCATGTTATTGTCTGCCCTGTGTAATCATATGCCATTATTTATCTGAATAAGAAAGACTTACACCAGAGCAGATGTGCCTATTTGAATGACGACAGCTCTCAGAATGTCTTTGAACATCTCCTTTGTGAAGGAGCTTGATATGATTTTGCGTACCTCATAATTAAGTGCCTGTTCATCCATCAGGTGATGTCTTTTATTTTTGCGGGGCCATGCTGCCGTTCGTGTTGTAGCAGTCCTCTCCTGTCATCTATTTTCAGACCCGAATGAATCAGCTTCTCCTTTCTTTTTTGTTCATTTTGACACCCGACAAAACTCATCGCCTCTAAGGGAATTGGAGTAGAGGGTCTTGTTTTGTTCTGGCAGTTCTTTCAGGAATGGCCATCAATCAGGTGATCTATTGTGTTAGAGAGGGACCTTTCTCTATTGAATTCATGACTTGCTGCAAAAAGCAGATGCTACAAAGGTATTGAAAGTTTGCAGGGTACATTATTATCTGACGTGAAAGACGAGGGGCAGTGCCTCATAATGGTTTCACTGCCAGTTTATATGTCAAGATGAGGTGACCCCATTGGACGGTGCCTCGGCTTTGACAGAATTTGTATTATATCGATATTCTCTCATGATTATTCTCCACGGATCATGTTCTGGTACAGTGATCCCTGCAAAACAAAAAGAGCAGCTCGGATTATTTGGCATTTTCCAGTAATTGGAAATAAAGCCAAGCACCAAAATAAAAAATGACTTGAACTATTTTTATGATTGGCTTTTTTCATTCAAATACACAACAATTATCTTTTTTGATTGCCTGACATTGAAGTTTTTGAATATGTTTGTTTCATGACGGACTGCTGACAAATGAGCAATCTTTTTCCATGCAGCAACCAAATGTTGATAGATTTGGTAGAATGTCAGCATGCTACATAGAGAGAAAACAGAGGGCAGGAGTTGGTTTGGATTTGTCCATTTCGCCTGATGCTCCAGCTGATTGATGAGAGGGTCTGTGGTGAGCTATCGTGAACACATTTACTTCTTGTTCCAAAGAGTGCAGAGTAGTTTGTAAGTCTTAATTTGCTGGCATTGTCAGTCAGTGCCTGTGTTCTTCAGGCTGGAACTGCCCAGACGAAGAATAAACAAAGTGTAGACTCTGTTTAGAGAGCCAAGGATGGAAGGGGAACCAGAAACTAAACAAGGATCCGGATGAAATTTGGACTGTGTGCATTTATTCTGCAGATGAGGACTTTGGGAACAATGCGTCTTTGTTTTGAGTTAAAAAAAAAAAAATGATATTATTCAGACAAGCTTCTAGGTCAGTGATCCCCAGAACCATTTCTCTGAATACCTCACTGATGTCAGAGCTTGTGTCTCAGCATTTGCAACACTATTAGAACTAATGGTGTCTATTCAAACACTAGTGATTGTGATTGTTTATCACTAAAACTAGCCCAAAGCAAGACCGACTTCTTTATTATTGATCCAAAAACAGAGAATGAAAGACTTTGCTCATATCTGATAATCTACCTTTTCATTTGTCTTTGAACACCTGCTTTTGTTGCAGCTTCTCCTACAATCTCGTCTTGACATTGGCTTGTTGTCATTTTAGCAGATTTGATAGAGTAATTACACAATGTCTTCATTTGAAAGTATGCCTTTTAAAAAAAGTTTCAGTTTCATGTGGCCTCCGGGATGCCAAGGACAAACACTCCAAGTACAACTTTACAGAAAATATTGTAAACAGCTTTTACGCTATGTGAATTAATCTTCCTCACATGAAGTTATTGATTCCTCACTCTGCATTGCCTTTTTCTTTCTGACATTTCTTTGATCAACCACATGTTTATCTCTTTCCAAGGCTTTCTATTTATTGATATTCTAGTTGAGTTCCCTGGCTCGTGGTTTTCACACTGCACCGTAATTATCCAGGGCCGTCATAATGACAGCAGCGTGTGTCTCCGGTGCCATGGTGCTTGTTAGGCTCAGTCTTCTTACTTTATACTTCGGTATGGCTTTCCATTGTTGCTGAGTGAAAGTTAAAACAATAACCCGGTGTCCCCACCCTCTCCCAGCCCCGGCCAGCATGGCTCCCACACAATGTCTGTACTGAGGTCTCCCGTGGAACAGTTTTGTCAGCTGTGTGGTGTAGGAGTGGGTAATGACATGCTTACTACAGATGTCTCTAATGAGTCATGACAGGCAAACATTAGAACCCAGCCGTGATTATTCATTTCGCTGGACAAGGCTTGATTTGAATAGTTGTACCCAATGACATGGTGAACTGGGTTTAAATAATAATAGGGAAAAAATGGTGGTTGTAACTGAAGTCTGATCACAGCAACGCCATATTATATAACCCATAAAAGGCCACTACCTCTTTGACTTGACTTTACAATCAGACAACATTCTTGACAAAATTAGCAGTTCTTTTCAAATTCTTTTGCCAAAACTACAGGGCATCTCTTATTTTCTTTTGGAAACTGTCACAGACACAGTCTTAATCAAACTATGTGAAACTAAGCAGATCATTAAAACATGATTTGACTTACTTTTTATCTCGAAACCTTGCTCCTTTTATCATAAATGTGAATAGAAAATTTCACAAATATCCTTGCAATCTGTAAAATACTGCAAAAAAATAACTTTTAAGTTTCAATCAAGAAACTCTAAACCCAAACTCTCGCAACCCTTTTGCTCAACAGAAGGTTGATATTGACGATTCTGCAAAACCATGCACCCAATAATGTTTTTCTTTTGTGACGTTTAAAGGAATAGGGTAACATTTCACTTTCTGGCAGAGAGTTAGATGACAAAATGGATGCCGCTCTCATATCTGTCCGTTAAATATGAAGCTACAGCCAGCAGCTGGTTAGCCACATTAATATCTTGCTCATTAAATCTGTACTAAAAGCGATGAGGGAAAACAACACTTTGCCATTTTTAGTTATTTAGTTATTTACCTGACTATCTTGGCACTGAGAGGTTGCCAGGCAACCAGCAGAGACTCGAGGAAGTTACTGAAGAAGCCAAAAAAAAAAAAAATACTGCAAAGTATTCTGGTCTGAAGCCAAAATGTCAAGTGGAAGAGCTTCAGTTCTTCAGTATAGCTTCCAAAAAAACTCCACTGATTTCTATTCAAAATCTATCTCAAATTTCAAGGTGAATCCACTTTTGCCACAATAAGTTAGAGTATGAGTCATGAATTGCCTTTGATAATGTGTGTGTCTGTAGTGAATTAAGGTAATTGACAGGTGTCAGTCACCTCAACTCAACTTGGGATTCCTCTCCGTTTACTAAATTTGGATTTTTCGTTTGCTTCGTCGATTGCAAAGATGTCAAGGAAGAGTAAACTTGAACCTTCATTATATTTCTTCCCCAATCTGTGGTTGACATCAGAGAAAATGCTTCCATGCTTTTCTACAGTCGGGGAGAAATACTTGATGGACGAACAAGAGGAAGATTGGTGGCCACCATTATAATGCCCCTCTCTATGATTCCAATGTGAGATTAAGGGAAAGGTTCTTCCTTTGAGACTAGTGAGATAAAGAGTTTTTCACTCCCGATGCCCTCGAGAGACTCTGCAGAGATGATTAGGTTCATGTGCCACTCAATTATCTCTTCCCTTAAAGCATTCTCTTTGAGTATGCAGTTATACAGCATGGATGTGAATGAGAATGTTGGACACTGTGATGTGGGGCTGGCCACTGGTGGAGGTTTAAATTTGGTCGGCTTAATAGATCACACATGTCTTGGCAATGTTTCTGTTTTCATTCACTAGACAAGAGTCATATTCTTTATGGAAAAAAAAAAAAAGATGGGGCAGCAAGCAGAGAAAATGACGTTTCCCTTTCCATCTGTTCAACTAATTTGCCATGAAAAGTGCTCCTGATGCCTTTCTGAACTTTTTGTGTTTTTCTGCCACTTTCTTCCTAATTCGGCACCACTTACTAAAAACAAGTTGGACCTTGTTGCTTTTCTGGTAAAACTATCACAATGGTGTTGTTATGGCCGGGCTCTTGGGTCTTTATGGAGAGGTTTAACTGTACGCTGCCTGCCTCACCCGATCAGGTTTCTACTGTTCCCCCACTGAATCTCCCTCAGGCCCAGCTGCCTGGCAAAGCATTCATGATTAAATGTGAGACACGAGCCATCCTGCCAAGAGAAAACTGGAGGAGGGGCTGCTGGCTTAGGACGACCACAGTTTGGAATTTCTTTGCTGTTTGTCATACACACAGAGAAAAATGAAAGCAGATGTAGGAGCAGAGGGAGAGGGGAGAGGAACGGAGAGAGGCAATCATCAAAGGCAAGGGGTCTCTCAGGCAATAGATACTGTAGGAATAAATCTAAAGCAATATTTATAAAGCAATATACTGTATGGTGTACACAGAACAACCGGCCAAGTGAAGTTTTAATTATACAAACATTTCTCACCAGGCACAAACAATCCTATTGACTGGGCTAAACCACAGTGGGCAGGGCCAAGGTTTTTTTTTTTTTTTTCTGACTAACACGCTAAGTTCCACTAACGTTATAATTATATGTGAAGATATATTAGCAATGAATGAAATGACTAATGTGAAAAGGATTGCCTGCATTATGATCCCACAGAGAATTATCTCTCAGTGTTGCAGCTCTGCACAACTTTTTAGCTTCTTTCAGCTCATGGCTTTTGCTTCACAGCCTTCAGATGGTCTCACGACCCTCACAAACCTCATTTCCAGCACCAGGCACACGGCCTCTCCAGCACCTAACGGCAGGCGGACAGAGTTACTGTTCGAAGGTAGCTGGTGAAGGTCGTAAAGACGCAGATGTTTATTTGAACAGACTTGTTCATTAAGTGAAACACGGCTCCAAACAAATGTGCAGTTCCTCTGGCCCCCCAGCAGCCAAACAAATAATTAATGAATGATCATTAAAGTGTACCTCAGTAAAAGGTAAGAGAAGATAATATTATGCTCCTGCTACTTGCTGCTTACTTGTAAAACACCGGCTGCTTCTTCAAACTGTGCATGCTAAGCTACAGTAGCTTTCAAGGTTTGCAAATCTCTTCCAAAAGAATTAATGCCAGGGATCTTCAACAAATGTTAGAAAAGAAAAAACAAGTCATTTACACTAACTTATACTTTATCCAACGCTTCTTCATTGTCTTTTTGATTTGCAAGGTAGCTCATTCATTCTCTGGAAAATGCGTTAGCTCTAGAGTTGTCTCTAATAAATGGACAACCTTAACTAACCAACCTTAACTGACCAACACTACCTGCAGGAGCCTGGAGGTGGGAGTTGATGGACATCAAGGAAAATCCCTTCACTGTCTTCATTGGTGACAGCCAACCATTGTTGGTCACCGATGTGACATTAAATCACTATTAAAACGTCTGAACACAGCCAGCCTAATTTAGGCAATAACCCACCATTAAGATTATTAGTTTAACAACAAGCAAGGTAGTTTGGTGTAAAATAGCTCTGTGGAGCAGAAGGGCTCTCTGACCTTCTCCTGCTTGCCATAGAGCAAGACACCCAAGATGCTCCTGATCCTGCTCCATTCACCTGGAGAGGGAGATACTGTAAGGTGTGTGCACTGCAGAGTGTTTGACTGTTTGTGTGAATCATTATGCATGGTATTCACTATGTGTATTTCTGAGACGGGTGTTTGTGTGTGTGTTTGTGTGTGTTTATAAGAGATAGAAGGAGAGAGAGCATAGCAGCTGTCCTCAGGGTGGACCTGAGAAATAACAGCCCGGGGAGACTGGTGGAGAGGGGAGGGAAGGAAAGGAAAGGAGAGGAGAAGAAAATGAGGAGAGGAGAGGAAAGGCCAGGAGACAAGAGCTAAATGAGGAAAGGTAAAAGAAAGGATGAGAGATGAGAGCAGAGGAGAGACAAGGAGACGAAAATGAGAAGAGGAGTGGAGAATGAAGTGAGGAGAGAAGAGGAGAACAAAATGAGGAGGAGAGGATGGCAGAACGCTCTTAGCCTAATTGTTGCAACTGAACATAGGCCTTTGGAGGGTAGATTGGTTGGTTTATTATTTTATTTATTCAGAGAACAGTCTTTTTCAGTTTTGTGTAAAGATGTGTTGATCTTGAATGGTAAAGAATATAATGAATGGTAATAATGTAGATAATTATGAGAGGGGTGCCCTTTTTTTTTTTTGGTTTGAGCACCTGCCCCCCAAAATGTATGTGCACGGCCCTGTCGCACAGACATTTCTCCATTGGCTTTCAGTGTTTGTTTGGTTACATTTGGTTTCTATCTCCAGACCAACAACTCCAAATGCGGCAATGCAGTGAATCACAGTGATCACAACTTAAAATACATTCACTGAATTCTCACTCGCATGTAGTTCTCTTCACACTGTTTTCTTTACTTTTAAGGCAATTTTCACATGGAAACGTGGTTAAAAAAAATTTACTTCACTCAAGTTCTGTCCCAATTAACACAAATCAGTTGCAGATGTGTTGGCTCATTCACTGTGTGTGAACATGCAGAGACAGACAACATTTCATTCGAAAAGCAGTATGGAGTCAGATGTAAAGGGACACGTCAGGTTGATCAGCAGTGTGAATGTTATGGTGGGGAAAGTTGTGGAGGGTCAACACTCATCCAATTTTGATTTGTTGCTGTGGGATGGGTCAATGTGAGATTCCATCATGCTGGAGAGGTTTTAGAGGAATATCAATGATTTATCTTCCATTCTGCTTGCCTTTAACGCAATTGAGGATTACTTTCGGCCTCCAGAACATAAATCTCGTGTCCAGGTCACAGCCACTGGTGGGATTGGTCACACGTTACTTTTTTTAACCGAGATGTCCGGTTGGGAAGAATAATAGGATGTAATTTGAAAGACTATAACCTGGCGCAAATGGCAGTAAAAATGAACCTGCTACAATATTTTAAATTTTATATCCCTGCTAAACGATTGCAGGTGTGAACTTGGTTTGATGCTCTTTCTTTGAAGTAAAAAGCTTGTTTTTCTATTCTCTGCTGCCTTTAGTGTGGAGGTCTTTGTCACGGCATTGTCTTTTAAAACTTTTATGATTTTGTTCACAGTTTTGAGAACATAATTACCTTTTGAGCATGAATTGTGCCATTTTCCCTTTTATTTTCTGTCACCTGTTCTCAGAACATGTACTATTGTTCCTGTAAATGCATCAGAACAACGAAAAACTGGAATTCAAAATCAGTTTGGGTATATTTGTCATGTAACATTTTTGCACTGGTATTATAAACATTTCTGTTATTCTGTGTATTGTGTGTCCGGGAATAATGTTTTTCAAAAAATCCGATGTCAAGACTCTGTGGAAGAGAAAGACTGAGAGAAGAGAGAATTGTTAGAGAGACAAAGAGAGAAAGAAGAGAGAACAAGCAGTGGTGTCTGATTGAGGTGTTTGATCCAGGTCATGCCGCGGTCTAATCATTGTAGCCGTGGATAACCACTGTTGGTGGGTTGTTTTATAAAGGTGAGATGGGTGTGCAGGACTTCTCTCTAGGACCTAATTCAATTGAAGAATAAATGAGTTCTGTTGGTAATTTGGAGATAACCTGTGCTGTGGCCGAGCTTAAAGGAAGATAAGAAACGACAGAAATGAAGACAAGAAAACGAGACAATTTTTCACTCCGCCTTTGCTAAATTAAACTTTTCCCAGTCCCCCTCGAACTTTAATTAAAACACACACTTGCATGCACATTGCGCACACAGGTTCACACAGTCATGCTCATGCGGTCGCACATCCACCAGATAATCCAAGAGGAGCAATCAAGTTGTTTGAAAGAGATCAGGAGACAGTGAGCGGTGAGCCTAACTGAAACATACCGTTGCTTCTCAGATTAATCAGCGAGGTACACTCTGAAAGTCAATGGTCCTTTGTGTTTTAAAACACATTGGGGTAGTGGGGATTTTTAAAGGGTCAGTTCACCCACAGCACGGAAAACATGTTTTCTCCCTTAGTCCTGCCGGTATCTTTCGAGGGAAATAGTGTTGGTTTTATTTGTGCAGGTTTTGAGGTATCTTTTTGAGATTACTGCTGCTAACACAATACAATGAAAGTGAATGGAAGCTTTGAATAGTCGTCTACCAAAGAAATAAATAAAAAAAACATAAAAAAACAGTCCACAGTGATGTCAGTAGTGTAAACAGATCATTGTTTGGGGAAATCCATTTTTTTATGGCCACTAAAGCAGAAACAAGTTTCCTTTACTTCCATTGTTCTGGGGTGACAGCAGAAGTTTATTATGCCTAACTGCATGGCTAGATACCACTACAGGTAAGTGAAGGGGTTAAAGGTGTGTTCAGACTTTGAGAAAGTACAATGTGATGATTCAAATACTATAGCGGTCAAATTGGCTCATTGATGTTAGGCAGCAATTCACAATCTGACCTCCACCTTGAGGAAATATGTTTGTGTAAATGTGGTTGAGCTAAACCTTCAAAGAGAAGGAACTAATTTCAGATGTTTTTATGGATTATATGGACATGTTTAGCCAATAACACAAAGGAACTCTCAGATGTGGCATAATAGATCAACAATCCACAACACAGAACAAGCACAAGATCAACGATCCAAATAAATCAAAGCAAACAGAACGCCAATACCACACACTCACACATGTGTAACTGCAGCCAGTAACACCTCATCCGATAGACTGTTTGTGTGTCAAACATGATTTTGATTGGCTTCAAATTGTCTGTGATTAGAGTAATATTTCGAGAGGCACTGTTGCCTCTCATCTCTGCTCTGAGCAGGTCAATATGAAATTCAGGCCCGTTAACCTGGTGAAAAGGCAATGGTCGAGGATCATACTAAAATTGACAAACACAGCGATCCTTCTTGTCTAACAGTAGTATTTACAGAGCGGTTACTGTTTTCAAGAACGAATTTAAAACCTCAACTTCATAAAACCAAATACTCATCTAGACTGAGAGGATCATCAGTGCATCTGGTGTCTGAAACAAGTTTCCCACCAACGTCCTCGCTTCCAATCCTCCTTGAAATTACACTGTTGCAGCTCCACTGAAACTGAACAAAGAAACATTTGGTCAGAAAAGGCGCCGAGAACCTCCACATGGTAGCACTTTGTGGATGGGACCATTTAGCGACTTGTCTCCAAAGTGTTTCCCCTGGTTCCTACACGATTACCCATCAAATAGAGCCACTTTGCAGTTGTGTTTATCATCTTCTCCCACAGTGCTGATGTTTGATGGCAACACTTTGATATGTAATTAATGCAGTGTTGAGGGGCAACAAGTTTTGAGCTCAGACTTTAACAAACCAGCACACAGAGTAAGGCTCTTCACTCGGTGTCAGCTTTGAGTTCAGCCTTTGTTTTCAGTCTCTCAGGTGTTCCGATGCAAATAATTCAATAATTTATGCCATTTTCAAATAAGATTAGCCATTGTGTGCATTAGTCACACCTTCTGACGATGTTGTGATTTGAAACATGGCATGAATTTTGAATGCAGTCACAATATATACAGCATCATCAAAACTTGCTTAGTCAAGAGGCACATTTTTCAATCTGCACAAGCAGTAAGAAAAAAATTACTCTTTTTCCTTGAAATGAAATATGAAGCTGTGAGGAATCATCACACGCCTAAATCTTTATTCAGTCTTAATGGACTTAACTGAACTGTGTCGCTTCTGTCAAGGAAGGGTTAAGGTTAGATGTGTTTACTTTGGATTCTAGGAGGAACTGTCTGTGTGTGTGTGTTTCCCAAGCTCTTGGAGAATAATAAAGTATGTTTTTACTGTGTCGTATTGACATATTTTCTTCTTCTCTTTCTTTTTCTTTTGCCACAACTGAGCGGTTTCCAAAAGTAACTAACTGAGCCCAAAGAAGGCAAATGTGTAAATGTTTAAACCTGGTAGCTTTTCAATGCCCTGCGCTATGGGAAAGATAATTTTTTTTGAACTCTCTGTGTGCATGTTTGTGCTCATTTTTGAGAGTTAACTGCATTGTATCAAACAAGGACAAATCCATCCTCTATAACTCACAAAGAATTCTCAGAAGCTAGAGGTAATTGCAACAGTGATACAGTGGTACAGAAAAAACAAAACAACTCCAACTGCACTGATTTGGTTTCCAAGGACTTACACAACTTTAATTTCTTTGGAGGGTCTTTTTTTTTCTCCTCCTCCCAGATTTCCCACCACAGATAAATTTCAGTGACCACAGCAGAGTCTTGAGATTCCCCGGCAGTATTTAGCGGTGGAAGTAAGTAGCTTCAGCAGCTCGATGAAATGCCTTTGAAACTCTGGTGTCTGTCTAAGCAGTGTGTGCTCAGAGCGAAGCTGCACTTGGCTGGGGTGAGGGGGTGATGGTATGCGTGCAGAATCACAATAGTCACCCCTGTTACGTGGTCTGAAGCAGATCTGAGTTGAGGCAGCTTCTGTGAGTGAGAAGAGAGATATTTCTCTTGTCTGACATAAAGAGGACATACTTCCTCCTTTTAACTTCGAACCCTGAGCCAGGCAGGTCAGGTTTATATTAGCCCACTGCCTTTAAAGAATCTATGGAAAATATGCATACATACCTGCATAACAGTGCATAGTGGTTATATTCTAACACTCAACTCTGTGGACTCGTCTTTCTTTTAAATACGATCTCAATTTCAATATGAATACAAGGAGACTTAAATCCTCTGTTGAGATTGCTCAATGATTTTGTTGGCTGACCTTCATGGCAGAAATCTCAAATAGCTCTCCTCCTCATTGAATGTAATAGCCATAAAATTGTGGTTTGTGGTGATGGGTCATATTTGTCCCAGTGGTCATTCTTTGCTGCATCAGCACAGTTTTTAAAATGACTGTAACCGACTCTGCTCGAGCATTATAACCTGCCAGATACACTTGTGTTCCTTTCAGCTTCTTGTGGGGATTTGATTTTTGAGGGAATGACAGATTGGCGACACAAATGTATTTTCTTAGCAACGGCGGTGGGGATTGCTGAGATCCAAAGAATTTTAAGGGGTTTTATTTCCACCTGGAAAATTCGGTATGCTCCCATACTGTGGTATTCTCTTTCTCTTGGAGCAAGGAATCCAGGATGAAAGCATTTCACCCATCCATCGATTGCTCCCTCTACCATGAGTGCCGCATCATGTTTTCACTGAAGTGTTTGCCTGAAATCTCAAGCACTGTGGAAACAGCCGATTGTGGAGTCCTTCTAGCAACCTGGCTTTCCATAAACCACGATGAACTGCACATTAGTGCCAGTCTGTGGAACCTGCATTCCAGTCAAGCAGCAGGGTGGCTGCACCTACCAGTGTAATCGTTCTGGCTCAGCCAATATATTCACTGCATATTGATTTTGACATGTACAGGTCTAAATAAATATGAATAGGAGGTTTCAAGCTTCAGTTTTCTTTAAAAATCAGCGGGTGAGAAATTGTGCTTTCCTTACATTTAGTGTGATCAATGTACAGTATGTGAGCATGAGCACGTCTCCTCTAAACTCCAACATGTGTTTTAATGTCACGGCCTCGTAGCCTACTGTTTCATCAGCAGCGAAGAACACAACAATTTCGTCGGCAGAGAGAGTATTTTTAGCTTTTTCTCCTGTAAATCCACAGTCGGATTCAGTGGTGCTATAATTTATAATCTACAAAAGGTTTCCTCTATACCTGGAGCAGCATGACTCTGGGTCACCTATAGGCGTCCATTTTTGTTTTGTTTAAAGTCTAACTAACTAGCAGTAAAACCACCAATCTAAATATAATTAATATTGCCACTACAGATGTTAGCATTTATGAGAAATGCTTACTGTGCAGATGAAATGTCTTTAACAAGATAGTAATGGTTACTTTACATGTTAGTTAGCTAATACACTGATTTCTGAACTCAGCCTATTTGCCTGTTTTTAGGAGTGAATTATGTCCTCTGAAAGACTGTCTGCACTATTACTGAATATTCTGAACAGAGAACAGATAATGTAAAATTCTAAAAATATAGAAGGGGTGAAGTAAAGGTTCTTCTAGTGTAACATCATTAATATGTTAGATTAAAGTCGGACTATGAATCATTTTAGGAAATGTGCTGCCGCTTCCAGAGCCTTTATGAGTTTTTGTGAAGATGCTACTTTTGTTCCTGAATTGGGGATGAGACATCCGCTTGGCCTGGGGAAGACATTATTTCAGAAAACATGAATGGTTCACACATATACTCATTACTTTTATGTATTCGTGTCCAAAGACTTTCATTATTTAAAGATTTTCTAACTTCCAAACCAAACTTGGAAAAGTGTCAGCAGACAAGTCTTGCCATGTTGGAGGAAATGTTTGTTTACTCTCTGCTCTAAACTGATGAGGACAGACAAGATGGTTATCTCTGGGATGGTCATCCTCTGAGCCTCTTTGTCAAGGAGCTTTGTCTGTTTTGTATCAGTTTTCTAAAAAGCAGAGATAAGTCATGACCTTAGGACATGTTTGTTGGTAGGTTGCAGGCTGCTTTGCATTTGTTAATCTAAGTGTTTGTTAAATGTTACTTTTGGTGTATATTTGAGTTTTGGATCATCTCTTAACCAACCATAACTTGCTTTCTCCAGAAGCAGTTATGTTGTATGACATACAGTGCTGCGGATGGAATAGTACAGAAAATAGTAAGTATAACCGGTTTAAGATGAGAATAATTATAGACTAATTCTGCAGCAATTAAATTAGATATATTGTAATAAAATTGTATTACAGCTTTAGCAACATTCATTTTCAAAGTATAAAAGTATAGTATATGGTGAACCTAAAAATACCTAAACCAGGATAGATGTAATCAGACAGCTAGATAGCTTCTGCTAACTTAAAGTTAAATCAACTTTTGATTTATCTTTTGAACACATTGTGTGATACACTTGTATGTGATCAATCACAACATTTAGGTGCTTTCTAATGAAGACTTGGATAATGATTTTGAGTGATGAATTCTATGACTTTATGTGTCTATGTAGATGACAATAACCCTGTCAACAATTAATCTACTAGTGTCATCGTGTCAGAGTAATGTCAGCTGTATGACAAAGTATTCTTAATCACCAGACATAATTAGAAGTATAATCTTCATCAGGAGATTCTTATTCATTATTTGATATCCAGACGTAAAATAGATTTGCAGTGTATATGACCTCTTACTCTTAGCTGATTTGAGCATATCTTAGATTTTCTGTATTCTTTTCATCGTCTCAGGGGCGGACCACATGGCTACAGTAACCATATGTAAATCATACTTTTTATTAAATTTGCTTTTTGGCACATAAAACGAAAATTAAAATGTCAAACCCACAGAGATGGAGGACAAATTTTAAATCTCACCGACCAAACTGTCATTACTGAACCTTATATAGATGTAGATGTCTTCACACCATTTTTAGGAAATGATGATACCTGATACCATTGTTGTGTTGGTGTTGATTACTGTGTCATGAAGATGTAATGTAGCGTTAGTTCTATTTACTGTAGAGTTCCTTGTAAATTGTGTGAATTTATACACCCCCACCTCTAAAAATACCTAGTGTAAAAGCAAATAATAACCTATTAACAGCTAAATAGAGCAGCTGATGATAGATAACCTGAGACAAATACTCAGTGGAGGGGAAATACAAAATCAAAATGTCAGACAAGAGAGAGGTGCTTTACAAATAAATATTGAAGAGTGAATTCATATTAAATCCAGCGGTCCGCCAGCGTGTATAAAGGAATCAATGGTAATTTTCCAGAGAGAGCACAAACAGTCCAGTTCAGGAGCATAAATATATTGTATCTCAGATCTAATAGCTTTTAATACATTTCAGAGTGTACGGTGCTTGAGATGACACACTTACTTAGCAGCAGGGGCAGTATAAGAGGCCGGCCTTTGGGATGGGATCTGCAAACTCACCAGCCCAAGTGTTGCTAAATTGAAAACCTGCTCTCGAACATATCCAGCCTGACTGGGCCAGTTACTCTGTCAGCTTTTAACCAGGCAAAGGAAATTACAGCCGTGACCTCACGCTGCTTGCCAGAGAGAGACACTGAGAAGTAATTTTGCTTACTCTGAGAAGAAGGAGAGGGAGGACAAGGTGGAGACGAGGGTACAGATCTGTAAAAGCACTGCGGTTCCTCCAGTTTAGAGCTGGGAGCCGCCATTAAATTAACATTCAACACATAGAGGGGTTCAGCTGGGGCATGAAAGGGCCCGATAGCGAGAGAGTGCCTGCTAAAGCAGACTTGGAGCCCTATCACCAACACTGCATGGCCATCTCTTTTTATGGAGCCAAATGCAGTTTTCAGATTAGTGATGATCCACAGCAGACCAAACTGCAGCAGAGTTACTGTACACTTCAAATCTACCCACCATAAAACAGAAAAACAGCAACCTATTGGACAGTCTACTATATATGAAACTGGTATATGTTTATATTTTTTTCTAATTAAAGTGCTGGAGTGAACGGGCCAGTGGGCAGAATGGATGAAAAGTTATGTAGCTTTTAAAGTATGCTATTACATGTTGACAGCAGCTATCGGCTTCCTGAAGTTAATAAATGAGTGCAATTCACTTCCTGGAGCGATGTTGCGGTTTATTCCCCCATTAGGAGGCAGTGGTCCACCCATTCCAATCATTCTTTAATTAGAACTGTTGTTATTTAGGCTGTCACGGGAGGTAATACCTCATGACAGCATCAGCATCAGCTTGGCAGCCTGCAATCTCATATTCATTGACAGGGGCTTTGGTGCTGCTTGTCGTCGCTTCATCTACCCCGCCGGACTCAGCGGTGCACCAGACACTTCCAGCTGATGTGTGCGTGGTTACATGGAGATCTCCAGCTCATGTTGACGTTGAGTGTTGTCTGTTTAACCATGGAAACATGCTAAGTGTTTTTTTATTATTGAAGGCTCGTGATTACTTCCCCAGATTGCCTAAACGTACCATTGAGTCTCAAAATGTTTACACAGGAATGGAAGAGGCTATGACATGAAACAGAATGGCTCAGCTGGAATTTATTCAGCCATGTAGTGGCATTCATCCGTTAGTCTAGATTTGGCCGTTAGCTGCAAGTGGCTGTCTGGAAAAATAAAAATACAAATAAAACGAAATAACAAATGAGATAAAAAACGAAATAAAAACACTGTTATGTTATTATATTATACTCTGGGCTCAGGTGTTTTTCATTGTGGGCCAGCAGGTCCCAGACAGTTAAGTTCATAATGGGCTTGGTTTCATCTTAATAAACACATCCCATGTGTTAACAATTTGTCTTTAATGAAGTGCTGCCCTCTGTGGAGTGATGTAGGACAGCAATCACAGACCATCACAATCCCCCTGCCCCCTATCGCCTCCAGCTCCTATCTCCCTTTTGACACATTGGGTCTGAGAGGTGGTGCAGGAACAGACCATCAGTGTGAATCTAGGTGAAATAGGATGCAGACCTCTCCAGAGGCTTAACTACTGTGGAAAAGAGGGTGACATCAGGAACCCCAGCTCCCAGAGGAGACAGCTCTGGAAACATTGAACTTTAACAAGATTACTAACTCGGGCAGGGGCGGGAGAAGGAGACAAAACAGCATGTGTTGCTTTGAGTTGGCAGCATGAAATACAGATTTATGAACTCCATTAAACCACATTTCTTTCTCTTTATTGGGGCCTGCAGCATTTACCCAATGTGGAAAAAGGGTACAAAAAAATCTCCTCCAGTTAAATTACTAACAGCCTGGGTATTTACTTCCACATAAGGTAGCTGTACAACTCACGAATAGAGAGACAAAAGCAACTACACACCTTGACTATTTCACTCTGCTGGCCGACTGGTGACTTGTGCAAACCGAGGTAGAAAACCAGTCACTGTGGTCTTTGGAACAGGTGGCCATCTCAGACTGGCATTGGTGGTGTGGAGCTGGCGTGTGTTAGTAGCCAGACTCTCAATCTGTCCACTTGAAAACTCCCCAGTATTGCTGGAAAGTATTATGGCCCCTGTGGAGGAGATAGCAATTACAATTTCTGATGGGAGAGAGGAAGGGAGTGCCAGGAGCCACACTCATTCTTGGAATATGATCAGACTTATGACTGGAACATTTTTACAAAGCACCACTACACAAATGTCCTCTTAATACCATCAGTGTGATGCCTTATAGTTTCAGGCTTTCTATACGCTTGCTTTTTGTCTGATTGCCATGGGTGACTGTACATTTAAAGACATCATTAAGCTGTGAATTGTCTTCCCTATGCCAGGGTTTGATGAACCACACCAGGCCTCAGCAGGTACATGCCAGTGATCTGCTGAGAAAAACCTGCTTTCATTTAAATCCTGCATTACTGCATTCTGTGACAGATTGGATTTGGAGTGGGCAAAGCCTGCTCCAGCTGGAGACTGCTCACCCTTTGGCCTCTCACCTGAACTATTCCTGCTCCGGTATGTGTGACTAACATGTTCTATGGGAGACTGGTAACACTAGAGCCCACATGTTTTGGCTATTGAGTACAGCTGGCACTTCTGATTACACTGTTTTCACACACTTGGACGGTCCAGACGCTGAATTACTGTGTCACTCTGCATGTAGTTCACATTTATTCACAAAGAGCTACAAGCAGCAGTGAGGAAGTAATCAATTTTCAGGCAACAGTTTCAGCTGATCAGTTACTTTTGCATAAAAATGTTGCCAGATCTTCTCTAAGTAGTAACCGCCCCCTGTTGGGAGCGCGCATATAAAACTGCGGGCTCTGCCTAAGGAATGAATGAGTAATAATCACATGCAAAGCACTTATTCACTCTGTCCCCCAAATCCCATGAGGCCTTTGGCTGGCTGCACGTCTGAACTCTGCAGCAAACGGAACAACCTGCTTGGTAGAAGTTGCACTCAGCCGATGATGCCTCCTTGATGGATTGTCAGGGAAATTTGATTCTCTATGGTATACCAGCTGACAAAAAAACATAATGTCTCAAAGCCTACCCGACGGAGGACTGTGCGCATGCCTGTGACTGTACTATGTTTGGATGTACCGTGCAGCAGGGAAAAACAACAATAGCTCATACATCTGGTGCAGCTCAATGAACACTGTGGAGTAGATGTGACACGAATGAAGATTGTCGCCACCTCAGAGGGAGCTGCAGCCACCGAAAGCCAAGGTCAAGTCCGTCAGTTCAAATGTGCCACAGTGGTGGACTGACAGCACAGAGAGAGCCGCTGCATGGATGGGTGCATTACACTTATTGAAAATCAATAGCAATCTTTCAGTGACAGCTACAAGACATATTTGAACAACAGCCTTTACTCAGTAGAATTTGGTCAGATTTTATGCAGGTTTTCCACTGATGCAAAATCAAAGCAGGTCAAAGGGTTATCTGATTTATACTTTCCAGGTATTCTATAGAGTTCTTGTGTTTCTTGATTTTGGTGAAAATATAAGAAACATGAGATAAGAACTCATGTTTTGCTTTAAATTTTGGTCCTACATACTGGAGTAATCTAGACAACACTCTGTGGCTTTTTAACTTTGTTTTGGCTTCTTATCAGTGGTGGAAGAAGTATGCAGATCTTTTACCTAATTCATAATCAGTATCTAGATATGTTTCTCTATAAATGGAGGGAACCAAAACTGAGCTAAAAGGGGAGGGAATAAATCACTTACATTCATCAGGTGGCCAGAAACATGACTCCAATGGGATGAAAATGCTGCCCTGCATTTGCTGGATGTGAAAGTGGGCAATTTTTAACTAACATGTTAGGTAGATCAACTTTCTAAGGAGATGCAATTTCTCAAAGGTAGTTTTTGTATGTTTCTGCCCACTAGTGGTCAAAATCGATAAATATAACAATGTATAAATTCTCTATTACAGATGAATGTCATGCATTCAAATATTTGCCTCGGTAAAACACATAAGCAGGCTATTAACAGCAATATGTACTAAATATCAAAAGTAAAAGTACCAAGTGTTGCATTATTGCCTCTTTGCCATGTGTCATAGAAGTATAGCATAACATGGAAATACTACAGCAGAGTATAAGCACAGCAAAATTGTACTTAAGTTCAGTACACCAACTCTTTTATATAGTATGGCTTGGATTCATTTCCTGTGAAACAGGAGCATTTCTTGAAAAGAGCACACTCTCTCCCAACAATTTCATATTTTGTATGTAAAATTACTACATATAGTAAATAGTAGCGGGTATTTAATTAGATGAATGCTGTGCCTTGTTGCTTTATATGTTTAAAACTTTGCTGTGCAGGGAGTTGAGAGGGAAGATTTTCCCCGTCCTGCTATCAGCACGGTGTCCTTCACCTCCACGTTTTATGATGTATGGTGAAGGTGAAGATAATGATGATGCTGGTGTTGGTGCTTGCACTGTTGGTGGCTGTGAAAACAGGAAGCAGAGAAACTGCTGCATACAGTAACTCAGTCCCAATGCCTATTACTGTTGGCAATCCACTGTTTATTCTACAAGAAGGACAAAGCCCTCTTCATGTAGTACTGCCTGTTGTGTGCAGCAAGGGGGAATTTCCAAACGATTACTTTCACAGGACTAAGTCACGGGCATCAGAGAATACTAACACAACAGAAATTTGGGTCTCTGCAAAAGATTAGAGCCACAGTAAACAGGCTGAGCACAAATCAAGGGTGGGCATAAATGTTTGTTTGTGAATCATTTGACTGTCATGCTCACCAGATTGCCTAATTTTTCTCAACTCCTGTGACATCTGGACACTTGAACTCTAAATGCCATGCTTGTCTTCACATTCTTCAATAGCTCCTGTCCTTGAGTGGTTTCAGAACGACCTCTGGTTCCCTCCCTCAAATAACTGCTTTTTAAAAACTGTGATGTTAGGAACTGTAACACTTTTTTTCATAGAATTTATCTTTGTAGTCCCATCACCGTGTTACCAAATTCTCAGCAGTTCATGTCCTTGAAAATACATTGCATGCAGTAATTGAATCATCAGGCACCAGTTATCTGGTACCCTTAAACTATCTTCCTTGGACTAATTGAATTTGAAGGTGTGTTGTTGGCTGCACATACTGTAGGAGGGCTTGGATTCTGTAGAGGGTTGCCCTCTCTTCTGTGATAAAATTATTCCAGCTCAGCGTTATCGTCACTGTTGGAGTGTGTACGAATTGTTCGTGCTCGCAAACTCTTTTGCTACACCGTCCACAACATCCACTGCTATCCACAGTAATATTTTGTTGCATCAATTTACTAAAAAAGTGCATACATGTGAAGATTGTGATGATTAGGATGATTTAATGTAGAACTCATGTACTGAAAATGAAAGCTTTAATTTTTTATGATTATCCAGCTGTATAAGAAGCAGACAAAGTGCTCAGACTGTGCGCCAGATGGCTCACCCTACCTTCACGTGTTAGGAGGTGACAGTCTAAATCCTGTGCGCTGAGTGCCTAAGGCTCCACAACAGGGAAATTGCATTCTGATCCAGTCCACTCCTCTGTGTGTTAGTGTTATACAACAGACTATTGTGTCTGGCATTTGCATTAGGGCCATGAAATTCAGCCCACTGACTTTCACCATGTAGCGCAATGAGACAACAGTAGGAGTTCTAGCTTATCTGTTGCCATGCCACTGCAAGATCACATTCACGCCCTGTCTTCAAAGCCACTCCACAGCCTTTTCATTGAAATGCATCACAAGAAAGAAGCCTACGTGGTTACAAGGAAAACCTATTTACTTTTCCTTTGGTGTGTAAATTTGACATGATGTGACTTTTAAGTACCAGGCGACAGAAAATTAAAGCAGCAGCAACAACCACAGCGTGACACGACAATCTGATGGACACGATTTGTGAACGTTGACTTTGAGGCAGCAGGTGTTGGCTACAAGGTGGGGTGACGTGGCTGCTATTGTGTGGCCGTGTGTGAAGTAGTCCTCTGTGTATCCATCATTATGGGCAGTGAATCAAGCAAGCAGGCAGGGGCTGTTGAGAAGAGGCCCCCTGGGAGCGAGGCCTTGTCCTGTCGCTACCGGGAGGGACGGCCAGATAATAATGGAGACATCATGAGGGCAGGAGATAGGCCTTCCTTTTCAAAGTGGAAGACGGTGAGAATCTGCAGTATCCCATCACAACAGGCTCACAGCCATTGATTGGTCCCTGGCCTGTCTTAAAAAGGACAGCTTTAACCGCTCTTGTCGAAGAAAACAGATGCCAGTGCTGTTTGCCTTCAAAAAAAAAAAAACTCCATTATGCTTTGAAAAGAGATGACTGTCCTATTTTAGTAATACCTGGCAGAGAGTTTTGCACCTGCAGTAATTTTGCTTTTTATCTGCGTGACAACAGATGAATTACATTTTGATGTATTGTGATCTCACACAGGATCATTTATTGTTGATATTAGATGTAAAAGCATACAATCAGCAGTCTCTTGCAAAGAAAATTGCAGATTTCAAAGCATGTCCCATGTCTTGCATTGCATCGAGCTGAAACAGTTATATGCTGGCATCTAAAAGTATTTATTTTCCCACATTTAATCCAGCTTTAGATGTTCTCTGATCACATATTGCTTTTGACAGTCACTTCGAAAACCCTCAAAGACACTTCCAGAGATTGGCTCTCAAAGACACTTCCAGAAATTAGGTTTTGGAGGTGATCATGGCCCAGTGCAGCTCTTAAAAAATAGGTTAGATCAATGTCTTCAATTTAAGTTTTCCTCAGCAATCCCTGTGCCTTTTTAAAGTTAATAGCCTTGGATTTATCAACAGTGGGGGGACTGTAGTATTCAACACAGAGCGGGGGGGTAACATCAACATTGTGCAATTAAGGTAGACCGTTGTGTCAGTTGAGTCAGTTGTAGACTAACTTTTCCATGTTGTTTTGCTCTCAACAGAATGAGGTAAATTGTTTTACTTGGGAAACCACACACATTCTTACTCTGTAATGCTGGAAATATATTTTGAATTCATTACCCCCTGCTGGCAAGGACTTTGAAATATAATAGCTTTGTTGTTTTCTTAAGAGTGCATTTAGGTTCACTGTCATATCCAAGCCAATTTAGGCTCCTTTTGAACAGTTGATGAGGTACACATTAGACATAAAGCAGCAGCTTCTGGGTGACCACAACAGTGTGGTATTCATGCAGTGCCAGAGAGAGCAGGACAATGGTCTCATCCTGAAATATGTCTCTGAAAATAGTGTTTGGATGTGTTTGGATGTGTTTTATGATGGAAAGCCTCAAGCTTGTCAAATGTCATGTCAAATGGCTTGTAAAGATTTTCCTTTTGTCTATTGTTTTTGTTCTCTTTTTGGATGCATCACTGCTTTAATTTTGAAATATTTTTAAACAGTTGTTGAAGTGTGTCCAGAATGTTTGTGATTTATAGCAAAAGGTTTTGCCGCCATGGATGTGGAAAACCTCATGTTTCTTCAAAAAGACACTATTGAGATGTAAAATTAATGTTTCTTTGTTCTCACTGCTGTTGGATATTTTTTTTTTTCCAAGTTCAGCTCAGCAGCATCAATTACTCAAAGCCTATCCTGACTCTGTTATTTCTCGTCCTGTCTGCAGAGAAGCCACTGCCGCAGGGTCCCCCAGGTGGTGTTATCGGGATCCTTGGAGGTGTCGTTGCCATTGGACTCATCGTCGGCGTGGCTGTTACTGTTTTCATGGTCCATCGGCGGCAGCAGAAGACCCGCACTGAGACAGATAATGACCTGTGAGTACTGAGCCTCTGCCAGAGAATATTGCAGGGGGCTGGACAGGTGGTAAGATTAGGTGTGCACTCTTGTCAGCCCATGAGAGAGAAACACTTTGAAAAGGACAAAACACGTTTTTTTGGTAGAGTTAATGTGTTCAAAGAGAGAAGAGCACACTGAGAACATGTTGCTGCCTCCTTGTCGATCATTCTGAGAGCCAATTAATCTCCTTCCCTATAGATCACTTTATGAAAAATAACCTGTGTAAAAAAGCAAGTGTATCTTTACTTACTATTGCAGATCGAATCGATGATCATCACTGAAGCGGCAGCCATTAAGTGGTTGCTTGATTGTAATGTTGGTAATAGTGAGCCCATTTCCCATTAAAACACTATTCTTTTAATCAGGACTGATTGCAGGAGCATGTGCTTTTTACATGTGTCTTTTCTTGGGAAAGCTTCAACTTCTAAAATCTGACATTGAGATTGCAAAAGCAATGTTTGTAGGTCGATTAAATTTAAAAATTACAGTTCATAATATGTTTTAGAATCCATAAGACTTCTCTCGTTGCATAAATTAGGCCAGGCAGACTGCTGTTAACGATAGATTAGGACCCAGTATTTCTCCGACTTATTTACTCCTGCCTCCCCTCCTATGGCCAACCAGGTAATTTTGTTCCGCTTGCAAACCAGGGGCCATGACAATTTTGAACATTGCCAGCTGCTGCCCGTACACAGAGGGGAAAACAGAAGTTGCAGAGGATGCAGCTCAGAGAACCACAAGCAACAGAGCTGTGGAAATCTAAAATATATTCTTGTGTTCGAATGTATCCGAAAGTGATAAAAGTGTTCGCCATCTGTTTAGGAAGAATTGTTAAAAATCTATTTTCACTGAAGAAGGAAACAGGCATTCAAGTTAAACCCTGCTAATTGCCTTCGTTTGACACACCTGGCCCCGACAGATAGTTCAGTGGTTGCCAGGGTTTCCACGATGCTCTTGGCTGTACCGGATATACAAGATGCAAACCACATCCCCATGGGAATGATGCTGCTGTGTGCAGGGGTTGGCTATCTGCCTCCCTGGGAATATTACCAAAACAACTAAGATTGGGGGTGTGCAGAATCTGGCTGAGTGTACACATGAGCCTTTAATCAACTCATATGATGGGATTACAATGCTTATTTTAGAGCCCCCCCCTCCAGAATCTTGTAATTGATTTGATATTCAAAGCAGTGATGCTAACATCAAGCGCCGACGCTGTGCCAGGTTTTTGGCCTGCATGAGTCGTCTCGGCGCTCTGTTGTTGCTGCAGGTCCACCCCTGAGCCCACGGAGACCCAGAAACTACACTGCTTCTACCTCTCAGGAATGCTTTTTAAGACAAATGAAGCACACAAACTCTTACCTCTCCCATTGCTTTCTGTCTCTTTCTTCCTCCCTGCTAATCTATCTTTCTTTCTCACTCTGATGCCAAAGTAACTGCTCTCTGTTTCCCACTCCCCTCCCTCAGCATTGCTGTTGCTGCTGTTGCTGATAGTTGTGTGACACAGGCTCCAGAGAAGCCAGAGTCCCCCACAAGGAAAGTAGAGGCACCTGACCCCAGTCTATCCCCCGCTGAACCCTGTCCTCCTGGATCCTCTATTCTGTTGCCTGCATGTAATGGTGGCCTGCAAGTGACATACTTGAGCACACCATTGTGAGCGCTGAAAGCAGCAAAACGCTCATCGACATGATCATTTACTAGACATTCACACTGGACTTGACGTCTGAAAATATTTGCGGAATTTCTTTTTTCTTTTCTTTTTTTTTTTTTGATAACATTCAACAAATTGAGACATTTAAAGTGAAATTCAAACATCTCTATTTGGTGCATGGCAGAACAATTAAAATTCAGCTCCAACAAATAATGGCGATTCAGTTTGATAAACAACTATGAATGAAAATTAAGCTTGATGAAAACAGTGCCAAGATAAATCAAACTTAATTAAAAGTCTTAAGATAAAATATCCAGCTCAACTTAGAGTTTATCAGATCCGGGGAGCTTGGACAGAATAGAACACTTGACGTGACGAGATTGAATACACATATCAAATTGTTAATCGGAGCAAAATCTGTAAGCTTATAGAGGCTTTGTTTTACATAAGCTAAAACTCACTGATAATGTCTTTGTTAACACATAACATAATAACCACATTGTGCAGCCTCCCTCCCCCGCCTCTTGCACTTTCCCCTCCTTTTGTGTGCATGATTGTCGTCAAATATGCATGACGAAGAGTTATAGTCGTGTCAGTGCTGTGTATTGTTGTTATTGTTTCCTACTTGTAGCTCGGCATGCAATGCTTAATGTAGTGAAATGTGATGCAAAGTTTTAAGTGTCCAGATGAATATTTATGTCAATTTTCCTGTGGCCTGTCATCAAACATGTTCAGTGTCTTATGAAGAAACTGTTTACTTTTTTGTAAAATGTCAAATTATGTGAATGCAGAGAAGTCGCAAAAGAACGTGTGAGGTTTATTTTAATGTAGAGAAGCACTGTGAGAGATTCATAGTTTTATATGAGTGTCTGATGTCAGGGTAAAGGGGAAGCATTTAGCCAGACTGTTTAATTCTGCATGTTGATGAGCCGTTAATCAAGCCTGGGCATTTGATAACATGCCTGACTGCATCGTCAGTCACGGCTCTGTTTGCCCTCACAAAGCAGCACATGATGTGACTCAAAATTGGTCAATCCTAATAAATCACTGGCCCTTTAGAGGCTGCACTGGCACAATAGTCAACTGATTATCAAAATAGATGGGCATTGTCAAATGCGATGTTCTCAGAATAATGTGTTCATCGCTCTGTCTTTTGCCCGAGCGTGATGTATGACTTTCAAAATGCTGAAAAGCACTGCCAATTGTGGCGCCGTTCCGCTGCAAAATGAATTCACTCGCTAGTGTTCCTGACGTGCAGCTGGTGTTGACACAGTTGCAAATACTTGCTGGTATTAATCACTTTGGAGCCAACTTCCTGGTCATATTTGCCACAATATCTGAAAAGAATCACATGCAGAATGTAAAAGGAAGATGAATTGAGCTGGATGCCGTTGTCACCAAACAACATCAACACATTCTCAAGCATAGGTTCAAATTCTTCCACCTTAGAGGCTAGAAATGGTTTTCCAGGACTGAAATGTAGCACCATAGTGATTTTGGAGGACACTTGGCATTACTGATAAACTCCACTCCAGTGGAAAAAATGGGATGTTGCACTTATAATAATAGATGTCTTCTTTAGTAGCACAATTTGAAAGATGACGGTGGGGGAAGAGATTGTTAGAGATATGAATTGTTCTTGTGTACCCCTTTGATTTATAAACCGGTCACCAGTGCTTTTCACCATTGCTGTGTGGAGACCTTTAAAAAGTGATAAATGATCATTCATTGTTGGAAACCTTCTAGCTTTAAGCTGTAACCAAAGTAGCACTGTCTTTCTGTCTTTCTGAGTCATTCAACATGGACTGTTACTGTACTGGGTGTGAATTCGAATCATTCACTGTTGTTGTTTATGAGTAAAAATGGTGCTTGGTTTCTCTGTACAGAATGTTATACATGCAGCGCAACTGTCTATTTTTCATGTTATTTTGTATAGCAGTGTATGTAATCTAGTATCAATGCCTGAAGTGTTGAAAAAGGTTTGGAAACTGGCCATGTGTGTATAATTGTAAAGTTAAATGTTCTAAGAAGCAAAACCTTTCTCTGAAAACAGAAATAGTTTTTGATAAACTTATCAAAGAACAAAAACAGAAGTCATTTTGTTTCATTCTTGTTTTGTTCTTTCTTTTCTTGTGAGAAAAGTTAAAAAAAGCTGAGCTCGGCAGAGTAATTGTTGTCCGCCTTTTGAAAAGATCGGAGGGAGACAAAGCATGAAAGTAATTGCCTCCTAAAGATCAAATCACATTTATCCCGTCTTGCAATTAAAAGTATCATTAGCATTTAAATTGCCAAATAAGATTGTGATCAACAGAAATCAATGAGAGCACCGAGGATCAGCTCAAACACTTCACATTGTTTTCCACGAGCGGGGCTGTGGTCATATGGCGGCTCTTTAATCCAAACGCTTCTGGGGATGCGACACTTCCCTTTCTCTCTCATGCAGCAGAAAGCATGTGTGTTTTCTGACTGTCACGCTGAGCGACGTCTTAACTCTGATTATCTGCAGCTCAAAAACTGCCTCATTGTTGCGAAAGATTGTAATGGGAAGGTCACTTTTTTGTGATTGCATTGTAAAAGTCATTTTCTTTGCTGTAATTCTTCCCTCGCCAATCTTCACCTTAGGGTGAAACTCTTCTTAGTTTAAGGATTAGTTATGTTTTCTCCTCGCTATCCCCCTTAAATCTCCCCTTAAGCTGCCCTGAGCCTTTTATGGCCAACAGAGCGAGGAGGAGCGAGGTCTTCAAGGTGGATGTCTGAGTAGGAAACGGTGCAAACTTGGATGTAGCTTATGGTTCCGTGCCCATTGCTTTCTGCTCCCCACAGGCTTGTGGTGCTTGTCAGCTCTCATTAGTGTCTGCGTCTCACAAAGCCAACGCCCACATGCTGCCTGCATCCCATTCAGCTCTGAGGAAGTCTGAGTGTAATCACACAGCTGAGATGCACACGAGGTGGTCAAGCTGAGATGAACATCACCGTGGCGCATCTGACTAATGATGGATCGAGCGAACACTAAGTATAAACCGTAGAATTGGTTAGATTGTAATGCGTCAGGGGAGAAAATGCACAAATATACATACATTTGAAGTGCTGAATATTTTACTCACCATATGGCAAAGTATACATCATAGTAGAAAACAACCTTAATAAATATTTAATGTTACACAGCCTATCAACCCTTGCTGTAACTCTTATTTACTCTTTATTTGGGTTGATACTGTCTTTTTTTATGTAATATCTTTTTATTCCCAGTGACAGTTCCGGCCAGTGAAAAGGTCACATCTCCACAGTTGGTCGCTCTGAAATGTTAAAACAAGAACGGCTGCATATATTAATCAACAATATTCACAAGAAACAGGAGAGAAAAAAAACATATATATTTAAGATCAAAGGCTCATCTTATTTAGCTTGAAAGCAAGCTTTGAATGAGAAAGAAGTCATTTAATTATTTAGCTGGAGCTCGGTGTTGTACAGTATTATTGTGAAGAAAAAAACATTACTTGATGACTCCACAGCTGCCATTGTGAAGCCTTTTCTAATGAATTATTCAAACAATAATGACTTACATTTACATTTTAATTAGTTTGCCACGTGCATGTCAGTTTATTCACATGCGTACCTAAGTTGTGTCATTTTTGAGTCCTATGTCAATGGACATTTTTTATATCCCATAATGCATTGCACAGGAAATGGAGGATCTGCTGGTCTTTGGAAAAAATGAAAACATATTGAGGACAATTTTCAGACAGCTTCGTGAAATGACAAACAAAAACAAAACATGTTGCGAAAACGAAACATGAAGTATTAAATCTTTGGGGAAAACATTTAGCTTTTTTCCCTTTTTTATGTTTAATTAGAAGTAGTTTGTTTCTTTTATCAATTCCAATACAAGACAGTAAAGTACATTAATGTCCTGTATACTAACAGGATTTTAAAGATTAGTACGTCACAGTTGTATATTTGCCTTGGTACATGCGTGCCTGAGCCCACAGCCACACTGTGTGTTTGTTCACTGTGCACACTGGCACACTTCATCAAACACTGATGCTACTTTTCGCCCGGTTTTCCCGCTATTGTGTCAACGAGTAGTGACAGTCTATACACTGATGGTCTCCTGAGGCTGCTGCTTGTGCGTAACGTGATTACAAATGTAACTGAATTCAATCAAGAAAGGGAGGTATGACAGGGAGAAAGTGGTTGCTGTGGGATGGTAGTCGTGAGACGAGGGAGTTTCCTCGTGTTTGGTCAGATTAAATAAACCCACTCTGCATATGGGGCCCCAACAAACTACCTATTTGAACATGTTCCTTCACATAATGTGCAATCATCTAAGGTCCTATGGGATCAAATATAAGCTGAAAAATGCAGCAGGATCTGAATACAAATGCGGCATCATACATAAACATGGTATGATTACATCTTGCTTGAATAAATCTGTTCCAACATGAAGATATGAAACCGATTTGGCTTAAAACACAGTAAATATTGTATCAAATGTTGGGTGATGCCTCAAATCTTTTTAATAAAATATCAATTAGGTCAGCGCATCAGGTTTTCATCAGCTTTTCCTTTGAGCAAATTTAAGAAATGTCATGATTCGGTGTCTCAGTGTATGCACAGGGCAGACAGCAGAGAGCTGATAATTACATCCTGTCTCATACATTTCATGAAAGCAAATGATCTTTTCGGCTGTCACAGCCTTTTTTTTTTCAAGTTCTTACCTGTATCAGAATCCAGTCAATCATAAGCAACGGATTACAATACTTTATAATGAGCACGCTGCTGTACCTGCGGAAACCGCATTTCCACAAGACTCATAATTATCTGTCTCAGAGAAAATGGATGCCTCTCCTCTGAAGGCTCTGCGATGGAAGAGGTTATTGTAGACGAGTGATTTTGCTGCACACTGCCTTTCTGTGCGTTTGCTGTGCCTCTGTGCTGCAGGCAGGCTGAAGAGGGTGCCACATGAAGCTGGCAGTGGCACGGCAGCCCTGTCTGAAGACAAGGTGATACGGACTGGAAATAATGAGCGTGAAAGAAAGAGTTAAGAGGTGCACTCATGCACAAATTTTCTGCACATTAAAACGCCGGCTTGGCCTTGCGGAAAGGTCATGTTATTCAATAAGGACGTGAACCAGTGCGAATGGGAGGCGGGAGGAGCTGGAGATAATGCATGTAGGTACACAGCTCAGTGCCTGTGCTCCACTTCATTATCTTTGATCACTCCTGATATCATGTCAGAATACGGCAGATGACATCTGACTGCCAGCATGTTTGAGGGAACGGGGTTTTCTTTGTAACGATTTCATAGCAACAACCCTTCTGCTTCCTTGTCTGAAATAATTATCCGGATGCACTTCAAACTATTTCAACATCAAGCGTTCAATTACTGCTGTCTTTCCTGTTCACAATTTAATTTCCCTTTTTATCATCATTTCAAGGACTGTGTGCCGGAGTGGCCTTTATCGCCAGTGAAAATTTCATTGTTGATTTGAAGAAAATAGTTGTTTACTCTTCTGTTCACGGCGGCATGTAAATGAGCACAGGTGTTGAGGCCTTGTTCTTCCCCAGGTGTGTCAGCTGAGGGGTGGGGCGAGCGCCTTGGGATTAGGGGATGTTAGTACCAGGGATCCAGGGAAAGGTGGAGAGCAGAAGCTGCCTGCTGAGCTCTCTGAGTCACAGCTCAGGACGACATGTCAAACAAACAGTCGCTGCACAGTAGGCAGGGTGTTTGTTCGCGTGGCACTCTGGATGAGGCTCAATCCACCCTGAGGACTTGACTCACACATGCCCTTTTCCCTGCCCCCTATGCCCCCTCCATCCCCATCTCCTCACCTCAGTGTCCAATTACAGCCCACTCTCATTAGCACAGTGTCTCTCCAGCGAGAGCCTTTGAAAGGGCAGGGGGAATGGCTGCCGCCGCAACAAAGCCACCAACACGAGATCTATCAAAATCCAAGGAAAGAGTGAAAAAGGCAAGTGCAGGCAGGACTTCTCATTATAGAGTGCTGTAGAAGGTGAGGGACGTAAAGAGTGGCGATCCCTTACTGTGCTGAGTGTCATGTTATCTTTTCACTCTCTTAACAGGACCGACCTCCCACCTGCCCACAAACCAGCCCCTCCCCCACCCAAAAAGAAGAACAGTGACATGAAGGGACACTTGACATCCGATGACATCCAGGTAAGATCCTCCACCTCCTCCTCCTCCTCCTCCTCCTGCTCTTTTCTTATTCTTGTCCTCTCTGGCTGATCTGACATGAAGTCTGACAACTATCCAGATTTCTATCTCGAATGCCTGCCACTTTCTGCCACATTTATGAGTGAAATCTTTCCAACTCAAGCCCAAATACATCAGTCAGAGGATTCACAATTACATTCATAACACAGTTGAAAAGTGATTTTCCGTTCTATCAGTTGTACTTGGTTGGTGCTTGAATGGTATTTGTGGGAAAACAGTGAAATGCCAGTTTAGTGACTTTTTCTCATGTTTCTCATCCACTTCTCTGGACTGCCGCTTGTCACAGAGTCCCTTCAACAATCCAGTTACATTACAATTAGCTGAATATCTAAATATAGTAATGTCTAATTCTCAAAGCGAAGCTACTAACATGTAACATAATTACCAATCTGACACTAATTAATGTCCCTCTTGATAAGTAAAGTAGTGGTAAGTGGGTAATTTTTAAAACGTAAGTACTGACCTCGCACTGCATCATTTACATAAAAACATACCATGTTGTTTATGCTGCGAAGCCGTTTTAATCTCCCGATTGAACACTGTGTGTAGGTGGAAGTGCTCCCCTGTGTTTCCTATAGGGTATATGCAGCATATGTCTGATTTGAGACATACATCACTGTATGCGTTATATTATATTTTTATTCTTTTCTATTTAGATCTTATTAGATTAGTGGTATAGATTATACAGTACCACTCAAGTCGGATAAACAGCTTCATTTCGCAGCAGTGTTTGATGTTTTTAACACCTAGACACGTATTCATAATTTGAAAGAGCAGTTTTATTATTAATCAGTGACAAACTGAAATGTCAACATCGAGTGGATAAGTGAGGAGAATTTACTAATATATTAACTTTCTCAGATCACTTATCTCAGGCGAAGAAGCAAAACACTCAACACCACTGCAAAGACCTGTGTTCAATCCTTGGCAGTGGTACCACTGTGATGTACAAACATGCAGAGGCTGGGACGGTTGTGTGAACACCAGACGTGTTACACCCGTCCTGGTGAAAGTTCCCTCCCGGCAGGTAAAAATAAGCAGCCATGCTAGAAAAGTGACAGAATTGATTATACTCAACGAACAGTACATATAATAAACATGTTCCATTTTTGAGTGTGCTCACAGCTGGGAAAAATTAAAATTAATTGTGGATGGTGGGTTAACTAGTCACCCAGACATCTCTAAAAATAAAAAATAACAGCTGTATTTCTGGAGCAAAACGTTTTGCTGTCTCTTTGCTGCGGTTGATTGGCAGTATCATTTTAAAGTGGCAGTTTGGTTGACTTGGTTGGTGGGCGGATTACATAATTTCCTGTTAGTATAAAACAAGTATATTAATGTCTTCTATACTGCAAAGATTGGAATATAGTGTATCTCTTACACAATTAATTAATCTATAGCATGGAATTGGGACATAGCTTTAGTGTCTTGGAGGAGACACATGCTCTACAGTGGCTGCTGCATTGCTTTTGCACTAGTCTACTTGTGTGAGCCACCACAATTACAAAACTGCAACATAGTTGGGTCAAAAAACATTCACAAGCCCCTTACTCAAAATTGGAAACATTGCTTCATTGTCACTCTGCACAGCCTTTTGATAATTGGCTACTGGTCTGTGTGAGCAACAGTTTTAATCAGCTGGTGGCCACACAGAACGATATTCTTTTGTCAAGCTTGCGTGAAAACACAACCTTTAAAAATTGCATCAGGCCCCAAATTTTCCTGTTTTTGTATCAACCTTTCCGGTGGCTTCCCAGTGTGCTTGCTGCAGATGTGTCCATAGCACAAAGAAACAAGTGCAATAGCATGTGCACATCAAAGTTTGGGTACAGAGGACATGAGTCCGCAGAGGTGGCAGTGAGCCTGCTGACACCTTTACTTTTGTCACGGACTGCGGTACAAATTAATTGGTCATTCCAAATTGGGGAGATAAAGTGTAAAAAAGAATTATTAAAATCTGAATAATTGAAGATTCACCTCACTGCTGAGTTGGCCACTGCGTATCAGCACTACTGAGATTTTAAATCCAACTTTATGATACTCTTTATAGCTCCAAGGTCAAACTCCTGGACATCTGGCCAGAGAAAGTAATGGAGAGAAGGGAAAGTAATGTGCTCTCCTCCCTGCACAACTACTGCAGAGGAGTACTTGAGCAAGGCACCTAACGGCAGTGATTAGTAAAAAAATGAGGCTGTAATAGACACTTAAGAGGATTTAATGTGTTTGATTTTATGGCTGTAGTTGCTTTAAAAGGAGCTGCACGTTCAGCAAGCTTGCATCTGGAAAAATAAAAGTAAGCAAAAGAAAAAAAATATCACAGCAGATTTATGACATGATGAGTAAAGTATGCATGAATAAACAATAATCACTGATGCATAAACAATAAGCATCGCGGTTATACAAGTAGGCATGTGCAGGACAAAATATATTTATTAGATCAAAACATTTTTAAGGCTCAAGCTTTTGTGTTTCTTGATATTTTGTGGCTGTAATTCATTCTGCACAGCAGGTCATGAGAAACAATGGCCGCACCTTCAACATTCCTTCATCATCTGTTTCATCATCCGACAGAACAGTTTCCAAAGGATCCAAAATATTAAATTGTTAAGGGATAATCTGAGCTACAGAAGTGGCTTCAGTCTCGCCTCCCTCCCACCAGTTGGACACGCTATTGCCCCAAAACTTGTCAATCATCTTGATGAGCTGTTTCTTTAAATGACACTGAGATAATCAGCATCTGTAGAGCCGCCAGACAATTTGTAGTAATAACACAGTTCTATTTATTCTTCTCTATATTGAGAATATATATCATGCTGCAGGTTATCTTTGCTGGACTTAATTTTCATACTTTTTTTGAATACTAAGAGGACACACAGTAACCATACCTCAGGAGTGTAACTGTCAACCCGTTTGGTCACAGTCTTTAATGACGAATCTTTATCATAAAGTTTTTCTAGGAAATAATAAGTTGTTCAAAATAAAGAAATAGCAACAAGGATAATTCAGTATCTTTAAATCTCCTTTTTATGAAGTTTGTTATTGCTGGTGCTGCAAGACCCTCAGTCCAGCTCCGACCAAAGCCCTTAGTCCAACACTCCCTGAATATCAATGAAAACCCAATTTTAGGAAAAAGTTTGGAATACACATAAAGGGCCACACAGACACAGACAGGTAATGGGCTAGTGCAGTATATCCTATTATTGAAACTGGAACCTGATAGAGTTGGATATTACAGCTTTATTTCAGGATAGGTTGCTAGGTGACTCTGCTGGCCTGAAGAAATTGGCAGCGTTATGGTTTTATCATTGCCCAATGCACAGAGCAAAAACTGGCAACGCAGCCAAAGTATCAACATCTGCGCTCGCTACACCACAGACAGACGACAACCATCCAGGAGGCCGATGTCTTTATGCTCCCAGCGAACGTTTCCTCCAGCTAATTGCATTTGAAATCTGGTTCTCAGCTAACCGTTCAACCACTGTTATTCAATCTATTTGATTTGATATGAATGGAAAAGCTCACACCAACCAAGTACACATTGACAGGCATTCAGCAGCTATTTTTAAGTGTAAGAAAAATAGGGATCAAACAGCCGTTGACAGCCTTTTGATCCCTTAAGTTGAGCGGCCCGGAGGTGTGGAGAGGAAATGCATTGTTCAACGTCTATTATTTGAATCTCACATTTATTTCGTTGATAACTTTATTGGTCTGGATTACTTTGGTTTCTTTCATTCTCTCTTATTTATTTTCTTTGTGCATATCTGCAGGTATGACACATGTTTAATGAAGGTTTTGTGAATGTTCATTTGCCATTAGAAAATTAATTAATTCCTTCATGTCAAGACACATGTCTGGAGCCTGTTGTGAATATCCCACCTTAAAAAGCTTTAAAAGGTACTTCGCTGTCAGCTGCGTCAAACCTGCATTGTGATTGAGTTTGACAGATCAATTAGGAGCACGCCGCACAGAAAGTTTAAGACCGGCAACCTGTTCAAGGAAAACTAGAGAGGACCACTTCGCCCCCCCTTGCTCTTTCATATGCTGCACCTTGGGTTTGAATGAGAACCTTAGATATATGGCTTACCCCCAACTAGTCTGCTGAAATTAAAAAGGCGGCTGTCATGAATTTTGTCACCTCTTTTATTTCCATGCCTCTTTCAAAAAGAGAGCCTTGGGTTGCAAAAATTGTCAAAGTGTAGTTTAATGGTGTGACTCATGTTGTTTTGATATATATATGTATATATATATATACATATATATATATATATATGTATATGTATTTTTTTTTAAAGTGAAACAGGATTGGTTCCATCATCTTCACCCTTCATTTCTTTTCTAATGTGCCTTGATCTCATTTTAACATGAATGACTCCATAATTTCCTGCTGAATCTTCTTCAAAAAAGTCCTTCTATCATCAGTGAAGGAAGAACATCTTTAGCTGTCAGATTAACATTTATTCAAAATTATATTCAATATCTCCATTATGAAATTCAAGTTACCGTGATTCAAACACTGGTTTCAATATGACAAATCCCAGACAAGTCTGTTAATAATGTAGCAACATTAATTTAACATTATATTGCCAACTATTGTCAACATTATCCTTTGTAAATCTAATGTAGTTAAAATTTGACTTAAGGCATCATTTCTGCTTTGGATTCACAATGTTTTCTAAAAGTAAAAGTAAAAAGTTTAGACCTCCTGTTTGTTGTAATGTTCAATACTTGCAGCTTGTGTATCTTTTATAACCATGTTGCTTTGTTTCTTTAACAGAAAGTAAACAACAAACATTCGACACATTAATGACTCAGACTCTGTTTCGCCTTTGAAATGTAAAATGCCTATGTCTCAGACTATCTGCAGTCCAGTTTCAAATCCTTAAACACTGCGCAGATATTTGTCTGGAATATGACAAAGCCAAGGCACAATTGTAGAAAATCCATTCAAAGGATTCAAAGTGTCTTTGCTGGTGGATGAGTCCAAATTCAAACACTTTAGTTTAGAAACATCAAACCATTAAAAGACACCTGCAAAGTAAACACCAAACTGGGATTTTACAATCAAGACAGAGAGTCAAGCTTATGATGCTGTGAACATAGTTCATATTTATGTTTTGTTTTCATTGGAACATGTAGAAAGCAATATTTGACATTTAACAATAACATATAAAGGTGATGTCAAGGAGCTTCATCCATATATTGACAACCTGTGTTTGCTGAACCGTAATTAATCTGCAGCGTATCTGTTTTGTAATCATATGTCACCTTCATGTATGAATTACTTCCCTCCAGTTCGTTCCTTCAGTGGCTGTGTAGCACAGCTGGCTGTTGCAGCTTTACAGTTGCTTTAGCTTTTCTGCGCCACTATTACAGAAGTTTGCATCATACCTTTTGTGTGATATGGAAGTGGCTAATTTGACAAAATAACTTTGATGCACATATGGAGTTCAGCTGAGCAAAGTTCAAACTGTCAAGCTGTATTCCCTATCAGATTTGAGATCATGCTCCTGCTCATTACCACTGAAAAACAAATGTGAGCAAATGGAGTCAAAAAAACTTTCAACATAATATTCTGCTGCTGAAGTGTTGTAGCTATGAAGTAATGTGCATGCAACATAGGTAGCAGTATTCAGTGACGGGCTAATCGTAAAATGAACCTTGGTGAGGATAGTGGAGCAGCTCCAGTGTAAACTGTTTTGACCTGCCTGCTTTGTGGAGTTTTGGAGTTCATTATGAGTCTGTCTGAGCTCTCGGTGTTTCCTGTAGGTGGTTCATCTCGACAAAGATGAGGAAATGCAGAAGCTTCCTCTCCAGCCTCCTTATTACGACATGGCGCCCTCTGAGTCGACCCCCTTCACTGATAAGCCGGTGAGTAGTGACGCCATGAGCGGGTTCAAAGCAGCTTCTCTATGAAGGGGTCATCCACAGCCGCCGCCATCGGCCAGTAGTAATTACTGGTAAAAGGGCGAACTTTCTGTGCCATTATGCTTGGAGGTATTTGAGAATTGATTTACAAATGAAATGCAGCGCTGTGATGAATGTCACTGAGGATCTTTAACATAGCTGTTTTTCGTCTCTGCTTGTCTGGTGTTAAAAGTGGACGGGAGCCTTTCTCACACCGCTGACCAGTAAATCCACTGGGTGCTTTGACTAAGCTCCTTATCTCATCATTTACATCAGCACCACTCACCTTTTATCTAAACCCGGGCCGGGCCAACGTCCTCTCTCTCTCTGTGTGCGTGGACTATTTCACATTCTGACCCCAACACTCATCACCCGCTCTGCCCTCTGCCTCACCTCCCCTCCACTTCCTCTAATCCGTCGTAATTACTTGTGTGTTTGCATGGCAACCGTGTGCAGATAACTTGCGGTGTGATGCTCTACAGTACATCATCGCCCCTGAGTGTGAACTGTTGACTATGAAGTGTTTGCCTAATGTATCAGATGCCTCTGCTAACTGTGGTGAGCCTCCCCTAGTGGCACAGATGCTTGGGTGTTTTGGGGGCTTTTTTTGCTTTGGCTAGAGTGTCGGCTTTGAGTTAAAGAAAATAAAACTCTCTTCGACTTTTAGACAGTGTGCAAGCATGTGTGAGCCTGTGTGTGTTGCGTGTGTGCAGAAAATAATCCTTTCAACTGTCTCACAGTGATATATGTGAATACTTGCTGTAGCAGCCATACAAATACAGCAGCAAACAGGAACAAACTGCTTTAAATTTGCATTACCATTGTTAGTTGCATAGCTGAAGAAGGTAAGAAGTGTCATGTTGCCTGCAACAAACATCTGCTTGACAGGAAATGGCAATTTGCAGAAAGTTGATGTGCAGAAACTGACAACAGAAATGTGGGTGGTTAATCTGGATTCCAGCATTTGCTTTCAATAACTTGTACCTCCAATTGTTTGATCATTTAAGTGAAATCAACCTGAATGTTTAATCTAAAATCAAATTAAAATGAGTAAATAACACATTCAAAACCATTTCAGAAGTTACAATTGTGAGTTTGAGTCTTGGAGGTTGCAGGATAATGCGGGTGATTTTCTAGATTTTTCTTATTGTCAACAAGTCCCATGAAAAAACAGAACTAATGAAATGATCCTACTAACAAGTATAGTATTGTGTGTTTACTGTGTGTAAATCAGATCTTATATAAATGATATTGCTCTGTGTCATACAGCTCCATTAGTGTCCCAAAACTATAAAAAAAAAAAAAAAACACCCATAAGTCACACTGTTGCACTGGGTGACATGTTCCTTCATTACCATAAACATGATTGAGTCCGCCCCACATACACCGTCCTGCTGCCATAAATACTCACTAGAGCACTAGATGTCTATTCATTCACCTCAGAAAATAGTCCCCAACAAATGCACTTTTTCCTCCTGTGTGAACAACATTAGTTAGAAACTACTAGTATGTGTCCACCTGTTTTGGAAATGAGTTATCTCTCTTTTAAAAATGAAATTGTATATTTGTGACCTGTTTTTAAAGACGTATGTCATCAGTAGGAACGGATGGGCTCGGGGGTGAGAGTCACATACATGGTGGGGAAGTCAGAGATTATTGAGAAAAGGGTTTTGTTTGTTTTGGTGTTTTCATGAGATTTCTTGACAATAAGAAAAATATAGAATATAACCAGCCTTGTTTTTTAAGTTCATCAAACTTGTTTTCTCAACTTCTGTAAAGTAATCAGAAGAATGGAGCAACTATTTAGTTAATTTAACTTGCAAGGCAGCTGGTCACTCACTGGTTTTGAGTTGAATTAAATTGCCAAGAGTATAGGATTGACATTACAGTGTATAGTGTGGTTCATATTTCTCTGAAATGCTTGTCAGTTGAATAACTTAAACTGCCCTAATAACCATTTCTGTCTGCTGTGTTTAGAAAAAGCTACTCTTCATTCATACGAAACTGATGCACAAAACTAAAACACCCTAAACTTCCTCTTTTACATCACCTAAACTATGTCCCATAACTGTTGTGCTTTACTGATGCTCTTGATTGACTGCATGCTTTGCGTTTTCATATATTTTCAATATTGCTGCTTTGCATTTATGGTGTGCTTTTTAAATGACTCATCTTTTCTAACCAAACTTTCAGGGATAATTTACTTACTGTCACTCTTTTCCCTGGACGAATTGATTTTAATTTTCTGTGTAGTTATTCAAGGATATTAAACTATCATCTTCCATTCTATGCTCAAAGGAACCAGATGTTTAATTCTGATAATCCCAGGACACACAGGGCAGATTTGTCTTAGATTTATTTCTTATCTCTGATAACATTCCACTTAAATTGAAGTTTAGGGCTGCTCTTAAGATAAATAGGGTATCAGTGAGGTTTTCAAAATACTATTTGTGAGAGACATGCATTGACTGCTGAGCGTCGAGTGTTACTAATGACGATCCTCTAGGGGCAAAACACTATCTGCCAATTTTGAATGCGATGTGGCTGTAATTTTCCCCCTGATTGCACTCTGGTCATGACAAATATTCCAGACATTTAAATATCCAGCGAGTGCAGGGCGTGAGTGGTGGGGAAATATGCAATGGTGGAGTGATTGCACCGTAGATTTAAATTATTAATGTGAAATTCTGTAAAAGATTCAATCGCTTATATGTAATCCTTTCTCAGGTTGAAGTCAGGTACACTGATGCAATGGGGGGACAACAGGTATCATCCCATTGCATTTCCTCCCTCACACCCCCCCTCCGTCTATCCTGAGATGCTGTTTAGGTAGATACAGGATAGCTGACATCTCTGCTTTCCATTTAATTCCTCATAACTCCTTCATTTTTATGCCATTGATTTCATTGCCAGGAACAAGCCGACAGACCATTTGATCCAGTCGCTGACTTTCTCATGTAGAATAAAAATATACGTTGCAGCAACAAAGAAGATTCTGAAGTTTTTACTCTTCAAAAAGTAGCTGGCGAGATGGGGGATTTGTCCGTTTGCTTTTGCTTCCTGTCATCATTCACCTGTAATTCTAGTTTGCCAGTAATACAAACATCAGTGCAGCCTAATTCCCATGTGTCCTCCTCTGTGCTGAAAACTTTGTTTTGCTTTTCATAAAATGCCATATTACTCCATCACCATGTTAACATCCATCTTCTGTCAGTTTATTCAAAGCAAATAGAAACAGAATCCATACTTTTTCAGTTCTGTGACTAATTTAAAAATGTCAGTCATCACCACCTTTAGGGAGAAAAAGTGTAGAGGAAATCAAAACCCTTATTTGCTTTAATGTTGTTTTGTTGCCTTGTTTATTTTATTCTGTCTTTCAAGCCACTGTCAACATTTTCATTTTAGTTATTACAGTAAATACATCTGAGTATATTTTCAACAGTTTATGCATAGACTTTTCTCGTGTCTAAATTGATCATTTTTCAGATTATTATTGACCTAGTGCCTTTGATTCTCCTTTCTAGACCAGAAGTCAAAAACCCTAGAACTATTTTTGTAATTGGATAGACAGCGCTGAAAGCTTTCATTGTCATTTATTGATTACCCCATTATGGTCATTTACGCAATCATCCACTTGGCCAATTGTTCACCGAGTCAATCAGTCAGTCAATCATTGGACTTGTGTTTGTGAACAGTGGTCAGATGCTGGTCGAATGAAGGTCTTTGCCTGTGTTTACATGCACGCCAATATTCCAGTATTAAAGCAATCTTTCCAGCATCTCCATGAATGTGCTTACGGGTTTTGTAAATACCTCCATGTGCTCCACAGTAACTGTGGTTCCAGCCATAATCAGTGAATTGTACAGTGATCGGGACACATAACTTACTGTCTTCATAGTTTTAGTTTCTTGAAAGATTGTGTGGACATGCGTTCACCATAATCCAAGCATTGGAGTTGCAACACTGCCCAATGTGTTCGGTTTGTTTAGTTACAGCGATTGTTTTTGTTTAGATCTAGTTTTCATGTTCATCAACCGAGCATTGCACAATCTCTGAGAAATGCACTCATGAGCAACAGAATCATAAAAACAAATCTGAAATAAACACATTGCATTTGAATAAAAGCATATTTCTGTTGCACATGTAAACACGTTCTATTTTCTGAGTCAAAACAATAGAACAATGTCATTATGTGCATGTAAACAAAGTCTGACGTCCTTCTTCATCTCTAACCTTTTATTTATGGTCCTATCTTAATTTCTGTCTGACGTGTTTTCTGTGTAACATCTCCATCTTTTTGTTGGCTTGTCACATTCAGTCTTAACCTGTCTGATTTCATTTCCATGTTCCATGCTTTCACATTTTTCTTTTCCTTCCTCTCTAACACCGCCGCTCACAAACTCAAAATGTCCCCATGACCATCAGATCATTGGTCAATCAACATTTTGTTGTCATCTGTCTCTGCCACTCTCTCTCTCTCTCTCTCTCTCACTCTCTCTCTCTTGCTCTCTCTCCCTCAGTCAGTCTGTCAATCTGTCTTTCTCACTCTCTCTCATATTTTTGGCTGCCACACTCCTCACACACCTTTCGCCTCTCTTGTCTCCAGAACTCTGGCCACAAGGACTGTGATGTCCAGTATGCGGAGCTGGATACTGCAGCTTTGGCCTCCTCTCCCAGCCCACGAAGCTCTGCTCACACTGGCCCTGGGGATCTTGTCGAGTATGCAACCATCCAGCCTAGCTCACACTAGCGCATGCCATTATAGGCCTTTCCCCTCAGACTTTGGCCTCAAGGTACATAGACTGATGCACTCCTTTCCTTCGTTCATCCCCCCTTTCACATGCACAGACCTCCCTTTATATGCTCCACATGGTTCCCTTGTCTACCTTCCTCTTTAGTCTTGGCTGTCTTTGATTTGCCCCTCGCTGCTCTGCAGAAAGTTTGATTGAGGCGGAGATATTTTCAGGCTATTATTTCTACACAATATAGCACTCGTGGCAGGGACGTCCAGTTCTTTTGCGCAACAGAATGAATCCTGAATCTAGGCTTCACATTATTGTGAGCGATAATAAGTTCAGCCACATACTGTTAGTGCTCTGTTATTTCCAGAAAATGTCATGTAAAATATGACTCACAATTTAGAAAAAGATTTTTAAACACCTCCTCTTCTTGTCTTTCAGTCCTTGTATGCATGAATCCTGGCGATAGAGGAATCTGTAGAGACAGTGTCTGCCATGCGAACATTTAACATTCCCTACTAATGTCAGTAATATCGGAGAATTAGCTGCATGAGTCTTTTGCATGAACATGTTGAATCGCTTTCCGTGCATTTGAAGTTTAACTGTGCTTTAGGGTGTTTTTCAGTTACGCTGGTTCTTAACAATGACAGTGTAAAATATTGAGGCTTGAATATTTTTCACGAACAGTCACAAACAAAACGTGTTTCTTAAGGGATTATGCCACACTTGACAACCCTGATTGGTAGCAGGGCAAAACAAGCCCTCATCTACAAGATGTTCGTCTGATAGCTCATCTGAACTCCACAGGAGAGAGCCAGAAGAAATCTTTCCATCACACACAAATCCTCTGCAACATTTGATATTGTCATTACACAGATACAACAAAGTGGGATGTAGGGGGGGCACAAATCACTTTGTTGCTAGACTGGTTAGACTGGTTACTATGACGATTCTCCAGGCAATTCAGGAGGCTTTCTTGAGGCAATTGTTGATACATGCTGAGGGGCACTGCAAAGTGTATGTTACTGAAATACTGTAGGAGCAATTCCCTTCACTCTTAGAGACAATTTCAACCCAGGGAAGTAAATATAGATGTAAAATGCATTATTGCACATAAAGCCTAACAAAATCTAATCTACAGCTGGAATGAGTTGTTTGTATTCTTGAAAATCTGTGAGTGACATTGTATACAGAGCAGTGTTGATGAGCAGCTTTAACAGATGGACAGAAGAACACAAATTACTATTTGTGATCTTGAACTGCAGTTTTCGAATTACCACTGAGGTGATTCGCATGTGTAACACCACCAGGCAGCAAGAATTTAAAGCCACATTAGGTATTCACTCGCTGACAACCCCAGATGGCAACAGAAGATACTGTTTGAATTTTGACCAGCTAAGTGGCCAGAAATCATGGGACGTGATGTAAGTGAACTGCAAACAAGTTTCTCAACCCAGCAACTCTGGGATGCTTTACACTAAAAGAAACAAAGGAAACAATAGATCAGTGTGTCCAGCGTTCTCTGGTCAAAGCGCCTGGTTGCCAGGAGACAGTTGCCAGTTCAATTCAACTTAGTTTTAATTATTTGCTTCTTGATGATTGGCTGAACCAATGTGACAACAATGATAACTAAGCTATTCCTCAGTGAACCATTAATAATACAGATGTACAGTATACATAACAGCCATTTTAATTAAAAATGATTTCATATGTTTGATGAATAATTAAGACATCTGTTGTTGTCAGCAAGCTTCTCTGTCAGTTATTCAACATTAATACAGCAATAAAATAGAAGACAGACAGAAAATAATAGTAATTTTGACTTATATGGTGGTAAAAAACAAACAAAAACAGAATCGCCGCCTGGAGGAAGTGCAATATTTTTTTTTAAGTGCTGCCTGTGCTTAAATATAACCTTTAAAAAATGTATCACGCCTTAGTTGCTACGAACGGATAATGTGGCGTATTGCAGAAAGAAAACAAATGAAATATTTGCAGAAATGTTCAGTATCAACATTTTGCAACTAGGCAAATATGTTAATGGTTGACATATCTTCATTATGTTAATAATAAGAACAATTAAATTTCTCTGAAAACAGAGCAGTGAAGCACAAACAGAGATTGGGGAGTGACCACAATAAGCCTACAGTACAGGTGAATGCTGGGTGAAGGCAATACTCAAAATTTCAGACTGTCCTGATTCAATCTAGATGTTAATCTGGTCACTCAGTCTGACCAAATGTACAGCATTTCCACTAAAGGCTTTCCTTGTGATTTAAGATTAAGAAATTAGCTGATTTTAATATCCTTGCATAAAGTAACATAGCTTTAATACAAAACTATGAGCATACAGACCATATTAACATCCCAGACTTATCTTAGGAGGAAGCTCCTCAGAGTCTTCCAAAAATATCTATTGTAAAATAATTTATTCTGGTTTTGAGTCTTAAAAAAATCTTCATTACACTATCTTAATATTTCATGAAACCAGGGTAAAAGTGAACATTATCTTTTGTGGAGCGAAGAAGAGCCTCATTTCAAAATATCGTAATGTTTTTAAGACATCATTGAAACAGTTAAATGTGAATTAGAAGAGATATCATACGTTTATTGAGGTTTTAAACCTTTTTAATACCATGAACATTTTTGGGCAATCTCTGGAATGAGCTGGAGACTCAAAGAAGATGTTCTTGTGCAGTAATTTTCTAAAATGAGCAGTGGTGAAAGTTGCTGTATTCTGTTATGATCAAGGAGTTGATAAGCAGACAGATGGATGAATATTTGAAGCAATCCAGTTGTCTTTTTGCGACAGCTGCATAAATAATAGTACCACTTAGAAAAGCCAGAGGGGGTGTAATAGGAGGAAAAGTTGTCTGTTGCCACTTTAAATATTGAAGTATGCAAGGCATCAGGTTATCTAATACAATGTATATGTAAATCAACATTGAAATAATATTATAATAAACATTTCTTCAACATGTGTATACTATAAAAACATACGCAGGGTACAAAGAATGTTTGAAATCTCACGTCTGATCTGAAAACTTGTTCAACCATCAGATTACACAGTTCTGCAATTAATGCAAATCATCATAATTCATTTCTTATGTCCGCTTACACAAGGTGTTCAATCACCGTTGTAACCAATGGTATATAAATACATATGTATTTATATATATATATATATCAGCACAAGAATTTCAACATGAAAGTCCTCCTGGACTGAATTTCCTGTTGACATTCCTTGTTTGTAATCCTGCATTAAGCCTCTTCTCGACTGGCTCCAGTCATGAGGTTACACCATTCAATAAAATACATTCAATAAATGTTTGCTGAGCCAAAGACTGAACTACTAGCTCATATCCAGGCTGACAAAATCCTTGTTTTAATCTTTGAGAAGAATAAAGGCTTTTAAGTTCACCTTTGGTCAGTGACTTAAATGCAATCAGTGAAATATATCAGCCAACTGTTAATCACAGCCTGATTGTATTCTTCTAGCATCCATTTTACTTATTACATTATCAGATATGAAAACTTATTGGCCATACTTCCAAGGTTACGCTATCTTCCCAACATACTGGTGTTTAAAAATGACTTCAAGGTGAGCCAGATTTCATTTAGATTATCCCTCAGTTTTAAATATGTTCTTTCTTCTTGTCCTCTTTTGCTTTACATCTGTGCAAAGTTGGAAACAGGAAGCCTGACCGAAAGTGAAACGGTGGCACAACTGACCTTGAATCAGCTTTGTAAAGGGCTATTGAGCGTTTGGCCTTAACTGACGTCTTGACCTGTTTTTTTGTAACACCGTGGCCACTTACAATTGAGCAACACAGAAGAAAAAGCCACAAGTACTGTTGCATTAATGATAAAACTAGATCCGGCAAAGCGAAGCACCTGTAGCCTTTGTTGCATTTGCTGTTTGAATAATTGTCGAATCTTCATAGAACAGTTTGAAGCTGCTGCCTGTCTCTTCAGTTCCTGCTGTGTAAACAGCTGGGAAAACTGAATGGACGTCCTGAAGCATGTACTGTCTCATGTTTGATTCTTGATGTTGGCAGACTGTTGTTTGGCAGAATAAACACCGTGGCCGAGCACAGATATTAAAACTGTATCAAAGTGAAGTCATTCGTCTATTTTGGGTAGAACTTTCTTCTCCTGTTACAGTTTTTGTTTATTATGTAGAAACAGACTCGGGTCGAGTCAAGATGCGGTTTTATTTTATTGTTTTAAACACTTTTTGTATTTTTTGAGTCGACAAGAATGTAAACACGAGAGGATCAGGCTGTGATATCCATTAATTTGCATAACATTATGCTTTGCTCCTCCATGGAAATAAATGGAAATAAAATAAATTCATATTATTACTGGATACAATTAGGATTGTATCATAACCAAATTAAGTGTTATTTTACTCAGTTTTATTGATTAGTTTTTGACATGTCTTTTCATGATTTCTGGGCGGGCATGGCCTGTGGCTGACATTGAGCATCATGTGAATATATCAAACCAACGAGTTCATGAGTCCAGTTACTTTTCAACTAAATGTTGGAACAAGCAGCACACGTCATTTAAGAAACACTGGATCACTGGTAATCGATCCAGCAGTCTCAGAAACAAAGCATGTGGATTTTTCATCCTAAGAATAGTGCAAAAGAAGCAAAACACAGTCATTCATTTACAAGTCTCTTTGTTAAAAGAAATGCCTTTGTGCTGAGAAGTCAGAACGTACATTAAGCTAAAAGGCAGCACAGGTGCATCTGTAGATATAGTATTTAACAGAGGGAGAGCACTGTCTTATCCAAGGCGTGTTGGTTTCTTCTACGATATACTGTAGGCTTCTAATGGAAGGGTGAGAATTTAACATAACAGCATAACTGAGTAGCTCTATCATCCCTATTGTCTGTGAACAATTCAGATTGCTCTACAGAGTATGTTTGTTTTATTACAGAATGATGATGTAATTAAATAATTAATTTTCACACATAAAAGGGGCCCACATGATGTTGTGCAAGGACCATCTAATGAAGTACAAAGTACAAGATGGGCTCAAGTAGTGAAGTTAAAATGAATTATGATAATGATTTGGGGAAGTGGGGAGTAGGGGGACATCAAACATGTACACCAGGATACAACCTTGTTTCATGTTAATATTGTATAAAGGGAAAGTTAAATTTCTGGTCCATGTGTTACTCAGCATCTCTGTGCCAGCAGATGTTGCCTCTGAGTTAACAGTCGATGTTTTCAATCAACTTCTGTCATCCCTGTTCAGTTTACATTCAGTTTCAGTGTTTGAACGAGGCAGTGCCCACAAGTCAATGTTGTACTAAACAGAGAAACCACTCGTTACTCTTTAGGAGTTTTGGTTTCTTAGCTTAGCGATTATTTCAACCTCTGGAAATGCTCAGAAACAAAAAAAGAAACTCATTAAGCTTGACTTCAGCTGAAGATTTACCTAAGGTGAATTACACTACATTAATAAAACATGTATTGATTAACAAAAGTTAGAGGTCAAACTCCAGCAGAAAAACAGATTTTATATATTTAGTTGAAGAAGCCAAAACATGCAAATAACAGTCTGAACTTTTCTAAACATTTTGAATTACAGACAGTAATTTAAGGCCAAAGACATGGAGACATGTATAGATCCAATCTGTGGGATTTGAAAATGTCTGACTTTGACACCCTCAGCTGTAGAATAAACAGACACTCAGACTTAAAGCAATTGTGAATATTGTTTATTGTAGAAAATACTTGGTGAGCTGCTCTCAGATCGGCTGAATGTAAACCTGAGTGTTGGAGCTGTCAGTGTAGCAGATATTTGGCTCACAGCCGTTATAGAAATATTTGATTCTCTGCAGCTCAGACTGCACTGTGGTGCCTCCTGGAAATGTGTTTGACCTTATCCACTTCTCTGATGGAAGGAACCCACCTGATAACCATTAATACCCCCCCGCAGCCTCCATTAAATCCATGTAAGTTTGACACATATATAGCAGGTATTCAACCTACTTCAATTATAAATAAGGCACTTACATCAGATTTGGAGTAGCTTAATAAATTAATCATCAGGAAGTGAACAAATAAACAAACTTTCTGTGGAAAGTCAGTTTGTTTGTATGGTCCATCTGCTGTATCTATCTCTTGCTAACTGCAATATCCATCTATGTGCATATAAAATCATGTTTCTCCAAATGTTCAGCCACTCTGGAATCAACACAAAGAAGCCTTGTGTAACCCTAGTTCACTTTTTTAAAAGAATTGTAGTGACATTTTAGTAAATACACTAATTGGCCTTCTTTCCAAGAGTCAGATAAGAAAACTCCAGCTTCATATATAAAAGACAGATAGTCTTGGCAAGAAAGCAAATAAGCGTTTTTCCAAAAATGTCTATTGCTTTAGATATAATAGAATTAGTTTTGATAGGCTTAATTAAAGGTAGGGTTGACTGTATTTTTCTTCAAAGTGACACTATATCCGTAACATGGAGTCAGACTTTTATCCGCAGCAGTTTGCTCAAGTTTCAGGTCTGAATCCCAAATGTCTTGAGACAAACCCTGAAGTTGGGAAAACTTCTCCCCAGACTGCTGGTTTTAATTTTGCTTGAAATCACCAAGGTCTTCTCAGCAAATAAAAGAAATGGATAACCTGACAAAGTAGAACATCTTCTCCAGCTGCTTGAGAGGTCCATATACGAATACTGGCCCCAAGCAGATAAATGTTTCAGACGCTTCTGTCAGTGTCTCCAGCATGTGTGTCAGGAGAAGTTTACTCGCTTGTCTTCTGCTGTGAAAACACAAATTCACCTTCACACAAGATCACCGCTCACCCTTTTGTCTTCCACCATTCAACCTTCACAATGTGATTTTAAAATAGAGCCTCTTCTTTTTGGGTATTGCTTCAATCTTTTTATCACTCAAAATACATGTTGTTAGTACTTTATTTATAAATTACAACACGCATGTTGGGCTTTTACAATATGAACATATGGCCTGCTTATTAACAATCCTTTGTCTTATTCCCCATGTTTTACCCATTTAATATATATTTGTGCTGTGACCACTTTTTTGTATAACGCAAACTTTTTATACTTTCACATGCAACAATTTGTAAGCAGATTAAAGTCTGTTTGTGGTTTTGTTGCCCCACCAAACCATTTTCAGAGTTGGGATCATCGTTTTCGTAGATGTAGAGATGCTTGAGGAATATTCGTAAGTTCCATTTTCACTCTCATCATTTTTTTTGTTTGTTTTGCATGTGTGCTAATCATTACTGTCGTTTCATTTTCATAATCATGTTTCAGTCATAATCCCTTTCATTTGAAAACATCACACACATTCAAAGGAACTCCTTGAAAAGACTTTTTGTCACCATTATTATTATTATTATTATTATTATTATTATTATTATTATTATTATAATGATTATATAGTCCTACAATCCCACTAATTTTCACTTTCCGTAGGAAGTAAACTGTGCTGAATAAAAGTACTGGATGAACCAGGCACATTCATTTCCTTTCAGTAATATGAATTTGGGGGATGGAAGATTTAATTCTGGTCAAATTTGGTTTCAAAAATTCTTGGGATTGGTAGCCCCTGCAGCCATGTATATATTAACCCTAACATCACTTGTTTAAAGCTGCCATTGTGTGTACAGTGTAGACTGTAATGTTTTGAAAAAGCCAGAATCTTAATTTTTCCAAAAGCTGAAATCAACACATGAAACAGCTCAGTGCTGAAGGCTATATATTCATGTTTGTGCAGATCAAGATCAGGGACCTTACACGGCCATAAGGGTAGTTTTTGTTGTTAATTCCATTGTTTTTGATTTGATGGCCTGCAATGGTTGTCCCATTATATCACTTCAGTTGGCATGAACAGGGAGCATTCTGGATATCAGTGTCAATACAAATTTAATTGCAAAATACAATTCTGGTGCTTGAAACTTGACCCTCCACCCACCCAAAACACATGATGGTGCGTAATTTTTAATTCAGTAAAGGCATTAATGTCAGTAAAGCAGAGTATTCATTAAGTGAAATCTAACCAGTGCATGTCACCCAGAAGTGGGTTGTATGATTGCCTCTTCATCCACTGGGTTAAATATATGTAGCTATATGAGTGATGTGCACTTACAAAGCATGACACAATTTTGCATTCCTCACCCAGTGCCAGCACCTTAATTAAAAATGACGCACTAAATGAGGAAAAATAAATAAAACCTCCTCACTTTTCTACAAACTTGTAGACTCTAACTCTGACACAGTGTACCCAGCTCCATTAACGAGTTTAAAGCCATTATAAACTTTTAAGTAGCACTAGAAGCATTGTGTTTTGAACTTTGAATGATGAACAAGTCACACAAAGGATCCCTTAAAACAACATGATGTAACACATATATAGCAGAATAATGGCTGCAGTTTTTTGGGTCAATTTTAGTGGTAGGGAAGAAAACAAGAACATTTTACAAAGTCTGCTGTAAAAGAGCTTCTCACAATGCTGTCTGATAAAATAACCCCGATAATGTCATCGGGGTTATTACAGATTGGACTCGAGATTTTACAAACTTGGAACATGTGGTTTGAAAGACGTGAACATTTGCCAGTCAGGGAGTGTATAAAAGACGCTATTGACTTGCACTGTGGGAATTGTAGGATCCAGTGGTTTTGGAGCTTGATTCATACTAGGGGACTCAAATTCAGGGTTTCTCAGCCTCTGCTGCATCGAATTTCAACATTCTTTTTTTAAATCCGTCTCCTCTGAGTCCAAGTGAATGCTAAATTACTTCAGTGCCACTTTAAATACACAGTGCTTTACTCCAAGTATTGAAAGTTGGCATCACTATGGTCATGTAAGTGTGACCAGACTGAATGTAGTAATTTGAACAAATTTAAACAAATGATAAAAGGGGGGTTTTTATTTTTTTGAGTGAGTTGTAACATCCAGATCCAAATCCAGACTGAGAGGGTTGATTTGATTCATGATAACTGACACAAGCCCCACAAGAAACACCTCCACATATCCAACCCCCCGCACAACTGCAAAGCCACATTATCGAAACTCCAGCTGGCCTAAACCAGTTTGCACCACCATCTGTATCTGCACCTTTCTGATTCATGAAAATAGCCCCTGAGTGTAAAACGTTAGTGGCATATTTAAGGTCACATCTGGTGCTGTAATGAATAGACTGCTCGTACAATTTTCCTTTTATGTAAACATAAAAGTAAACATTTGTTATATGACTCCCACACTTTTAACAAACTGACAAGTCAATACAGGAGATGTTATGACAGGAACAGACAAAAAATTATTATTAAGACACAAGGCAGTATACAAAAGCATGAATACAGTAGATATTAGTTAATCCAACACTGTTGGCATTGTGGTTGCTCAGTGTAGAGGAACATATGCATGAACATGAGTTTATATACTGTTAATCAGTAGGAAAAAACTGCTGAAGTGTGACATTGCCAAATACTGTCTGTTTAGTGAACCACTTTGTGTTCTGCCGTGCACTGTAGTGTACTGACGTGATGACACTCCGTTTCAGGTTCAGTCAACCTTCCTCAGATAGAGGAAACCCTGTGACCCTGCAGTATTATCTTCTTTCTTCTTCTTTTGTCTTCTCCCCGCAGGACTCTGGGAGGCGTCCAGAAGAGCTGTTGAACCCAGCTGAATACATGAGCTACCAGCGCGTCTGCAACATGGATCACTTCCCCGAGTCTCAGCCCGCTCCAGCCTATCCTCCTGTTACCTTCTTGCCTCAGCACCCCTACACGCAGCACCCACCCAGCGAGCCCATGTACTCCAACACGAGCTTCCCCGCCCCCGGCCCTCGAGCTCCGTTCACGTTCCCCAAGGAGCAATCCGTGTGACATGCCACAGAACTTTTAGCTCTGCAAGAGGCAACATGATAGTGCCACAAACGCTTCAGGGCAAACAAAGCTCTGCTGAACGGATGTGCATCCATTCACACCTTGCTTCTGTTTATTCTATTAGCTAAAAACATGTGTGGGCTTCCCCCTGACATGATGAAAATGTCTGTAATTTGTGGCCCTGAATCCCCTGTGTATTGTGCACTGCTTGCTCCACTGAGGCTGTAGGACCCCGCTCACCTTGTGATGTTAGCTCACCAACTCCCTTCTTCCACCACTCCACCCCTCACATGTGCCCACACATCCTGTTTGTTTTTGATTCCTTCTTCATCTTTGAATTCTTTTTTTTTTTTTTTTTTTTGCCAACCGTGTAAACCGTGTACAGAATATGCCATTGTTATCACTCAAGATGTTATTTTAGTCTTCTTTTTTTTTTTACATTTCCCACAGTGGTAGTGACCTTTCATAGCGACGTGCTCATTTTGTTTGTTTTCTGTTTGTCTGTCAATCATATGCTTGCTTCTTTGAAAGTGAAATACTATACTGTATGTGTGATCGGGTGTGTTCTGGTGAAAAAAAAAAAAAATTCCATTTGATTTGTAAAGCTAATTATCAATCTATGATGACATGGACTACCCCTTTAATGACAGGGTTGTTATGTGAAGATGTGAATTGGCAGTCTCTCAACTGAATCCTTCATTACTTTTCATAATAGCTTTGCTGTTATGGAGTTTGAGTGGATATTTCGGACTATTAAAAGCGAATGTTATCCTCAGCAACGAAAAAAAAACAAGGGCTTGAGTGACAGTATCTACTTTCTGCTATTTCTCAATGTATTATTCTCCATCCATCCAGGTTATTATTATTATTATTATTATTATTAATATGATTATTATTATTATTATTATCTACCAGTAGTTGCCAAAGACATATAGTTTCATTCAGTTTTTATCCGTTTGCTTTCATGCCAGCGTTTACATTAAAACTACCTTGTTTGATGGGAAATAAACATAGTTAATTGGAAATGTGCTACACTTTCCCAGTTTACATTATCGCTTGCCATATTCTGTATTTTCCATATCTGTATGTGAAAACTTGAGTTCCTCACGGAGGCTGGTTTGAGGCTCATTGCATTGTGGGTCCTTTGTTTGTCCAGAGTTATCAACCAACAGGAGTTGTTCTTTATGCAGGTGCAATAGGTGAAGACAATCACATACCTGGGTTGTCCTGGGAAAAAAAAAACAATTAAAATAGTTTTTAAGTTGCTCTACTCATACCTAAAGGGAAATACTTTTTCAAGGACACACGATTAACATATTTAAATATTTTTTGGAATATGATTTTTACTAATATAGCCTAAAGAGTTTCAAATCAGTCTAAGAAACACTGAAGAGAAAAGCTTGCTACTGTATTTTTTTAGAGAATGCTTAGTTATATACGATAGCACTCCACTTATTTTTCAGAGTCCATTTTACACTGTGACTGTTCATTTCAGACCATACATAAGCTAATGTGCTTGACGAGCCAATTTCAGGATACTGCGTCCTACACGCAAGCCACACAGCAAATTTGCATAAACTGAAAGTTCACATTTTTTTGCCATGTCTGATGTGTGTTTGGAAAAAAAAATTAAGAAAAGAAAATACTTGTGTTTGTGCTCAATGTGAAAAAAAATAATCCTTGAGGTGTTGAAGGTAACTTAGTGTTTACTCTTAATGGTGGTGGTTAATTGGATAGAGTAAAACTTGTGAGACTTTCTCCTGTGCTCACCTTGTTGTTTTGCAATGGCTCGATATGTGTGCTAGCATTTAGTTTAAGCAGTGGTCTCTGGTTCGAACCGCTGAAGGAATTTGATATTTCTGTACCTGCTGTATGACAAAAAAACACTGAAACACTACTTTTTGTGACACATTTACGATCCATGATGATCCTTCCTTTTCATTATTATTGTTATTATCATCATTATTATCATTATTATGTTATTATTAATAATAATATTATTATGTGTAAGTGCTACTTGCTGCAAAGTATGCTTAAAATGGCATTTACATGTATTCATTTTCACTGTCAAATACAGTTTTCAGTCACATTATTTCGAATGTCCTGAAGATACTTGCCATGTTTGTTTTCACCCTTGACCTTGTTGTTTTGTGTTTTGTAAGACTGTAACATTTAGTTTTTATTTTTTTAAACATTTACATATATATAGACCTACAGCACATTTCTTTTGACATTTGTTGTACATTTATTGAAGGATGAACCTGAATAAATATTAGAACTCTTTTTGTTGCCCAGGCTGAAATAATGAAATGATGTGAAACAGTTTAACCCATTTTTTTTTTTTTTTTTTTTTTTTTATTTGGAGTCATGTTTGACGTAAATATTAACAATGTATCTGATGTGTGAAAAAAACAAACAAGTCATGCAGTTTAACATTAAACTTCACAAACTACCCATGTTATAGTTGTTGTTATTGAATTGTTTATGCATGTCCCATGCTTTGTTTGAAGCTGCATTCATTTCTTTTTTGGCCACTTGGGGGCAGCAGAACGACTAATGTGTTAACAAACAGTTTCCTATTTCCACATCCTGCAGACACAGAAGAACATTATCATTAATTTGGAGTCGTGTTTGTGTTCGTCTGATGAATATACAATACAATATACCAATGATCCACTTTATTCAGCAACTAGTCGCTAACCTTATGTCTCTGCTGTTTGGTGTTGGGCAGGTAGCGTGTAATAAAATGTATTAAAATTATGTTATAATAATTTAACCATGTCAATATATTCAAAATTTTTACTTTTAACACCATAAAATATGAACCAGCTAAGCTACCAGCTGCCATTCACTACAGTATATCAAAATTAGATCCGTCAACAAGCTGCATCTTTCTGTTAATTAACACATCAGCACTAAGAATAAAATGTCAGACAAAATTATCACTGAATCACTCATATCTAATCAACACTATTTCAAGTATTTATAGTAATTTACAGTACAGTAGTTTAATCAGCTGTACCCAGTTGTTGTTGGCCAAAGCCAGAGAGATTTAGGTTGGAAACCTAGATCTCCTCCGGCTTTGGCCTACGGCAAGCCCTCAGGAACAGATCAGTCAGGCCTCCACGTCAACGACTTCATGCCCACAAAGATTTTTTGCCATAAACATCCATCACAAAAGTCTAAAATCATTACCGCATAAAAACTTTCTGAATATTCTTAATTTTAGTTATTTAACTATTTTAGCAAAATTCCTTTTAGGTTTAAACATTTTCAGACAACGTGATCAGAACATTTCAGTCTTTCAATGGATGACATGTTTGGCATTTTACATCACTGAAAGCTGATTTCTTAAAAGAAGAAAGAGTTTAAGAAAAACTCTACTGTTTCTTGTGTGTTCAAATGAAAGAAAGTCCTCATACCCAAACTGCTCAGTGGCCATACATTTATTGTAATTATTTAGAATTTGAGCTTTCTTTCCTTTTCTAGTCCATGCTGTTACAGTACTTTATCATAGGTAATCTATAGTAGTGTTATATACTGTATGTGATGTGAAGTACATGTTAATGGACTAAATATCACTGTAAAGACCCTTTAATGTATTATAGCCAAACAAGAAAAGAGACAAGAGACAATTAACACATTCAAATCAATATTATTGAGAAGTTGTTTGCATCCTGTCTGAATAATGGAATAGCATTTTGATGGTCCATGTCTAAATACTTTCAATTATTTCATTTTTATATTGTCTGACTTTATTGTATTTTTCCCTGTTCTTATATTAAATTGATTAGTTCTATTTTGTGCATAAATAATATGACATTTGGTAGATATTTGTCCAAAGCACCACTATATTCTTAATCACTGTATATCATACTGTCGCTGGACTCCCCCGTGGTAGCGTCTTCCTAATTAAGCTTGACTCAGGATGTTGTCCTTGTTTCCCTGCGATAAGTCTCAGTGGTCCTCCAGTCCCAAATGAATTATTTCATAACCGTTAACCATTATTTGAACGTTTCAAAGCTGTTGAAACCATGAAATTTCTACAGCGAAACTGGACACCATTTGCTGTTTAAGGAGATTTTGAAGAAATGTAGCCTTCAGGCAGGCTGAAGGAAAAGCATATCCCAGCAATCAACCTCCGGGGAATACTTAATACTACTGATAGTAGAAGTAGAATATAATACTGTACAGTCTATAACCATGAGTTCTGAGTGCTCAGATAGGAAGAGTAAGTCAGGAAGTCAGCAGATGTGCTCTGCCAGTAGCAGCACCTACACAGCGTTTGATGCTGCTGATCAAAATAAAACAGTACCAAAGTATTTGACTTGAACACTGAATCTGTTGTTAACTTTTAGAAAAAGAAGTTTCAGTTTCAATGAACCAAGTTCCAGGACTTCCAAAACCAATCTTTTGAATAAGAAATCAGTTTTATGATGTGATAACGCTATGGTTGTGTAGTAAGGTTTAGGCACAAACATGACTTGGGTACGGTTAGGAAAATATCATGGTTTGGGTTAAAATTACTACTTTGTTAAGGTTTGGGGACCCATGATGTTTACAGTGATAAACACGTGGTTAAGGTTAAGAATCGATTGTGGTCTTGGTTTAAAAAAAAACAGTGACTGTTTCGTTGATCCACGCAAAACCCTAAATGCTTGTTGTCAGTTTTCAGTCGCGGCTGAATGTAAAGACCCCTGATGAGGATGAAATACCTTCACCTTCATCTATCAACACATGCAACATAACTCTGAAAGGGCTAAATTGTTGTCTGCCACATTTTACAGGAAAAACTTTTGGTTTTTGTTACCACTTTAGTAGTACTACCAATAGTAGTAGAGAAAAAGCTACACAACAACATGTAAAAGCAAAGTTTTCTATATGATATTTAAATGCCCAATGCTGTTTACTGAGGTTTTCTGTTAAGTGCATGGCAAAGAATAAAAAGCCTTCTGTATGTTGAATCAAGCTTCATTTTAAATGCACTCTGGGCTGCGAGTCTCAAAGAGTCTCAAACTGTACAGAAAACATTTTGCTACCTTTCTTTGATTAAATTATTCTTGTTTTGACTTACAAATCAGCAGCTACACATTGGTAGTTTTCTAAGGAGCATATCATGATTGAAACAATTTCACACTGATACTGTAAAATATGTATTAAGGAAATTGCTCCATAACTATTTATGATCTCTTTTACTTATATAGGAAATGTTAGGTAGAAGAAAAATACTTTATAATTAGTGATGTAGTAGTATACTAATGACTAGTTATTCCATCATTATGGAAGAAATATCTTTGTGGCGGTGCAGTCTTGACTCACTCAAGTTTTGAAATCAACAGTTACACAGAAACAGACACACAAATCTTCCAATTAGTCACTCATATCTTTGTGTTCTGCTTCCCATCCGAATGACACGGGATATCTTGTGAAATATCTGCACCAACTTTCCATGTCTGGAATTTAAACTTTGTTTGATTTGACACATTAGAATTCAGGGCGAAAGATCTTTGCAAAGCATATCAATATTTCAAAAAACTATAATTATAATACAAATCTAAATTTGTAGTTGCTTAAATTACTGAACAAAGACAGAAAAATTCCTGCAGCTAATATTGGGACCGTGATGATATTTGACAGAACGAGATATGTCTCAACTTTTGAAAGGCATGTATTTGTGATACAAAATGTAACAAAAAAATAACACGATAACACGACTTAACATGATCATCTCTCTCCTATATTCTGTTAAACCATACAGTGATGTTGTTGTGAGTCCGTCTGCGTGAGCGGTAACAATAGAATATCATACTTGTAACAATAATAAAGCTCACTTCCTCATTACTGAAGGACAGGTTAACTTGAGTGCTTTCTCCAGAGAGATGCAAGAATTGCTTGGGAACTCATCCAGAAAAGCCCACTTGATTGGATTGGGTGAAGTCTCCTGGAACAAATCCTTTGTGTCACTTTTATGTAACATGTTGCTCTGCTCCTCTTTTGCTCTTTCATAATTTGCTTTGTCTTTCTAATATCTGGGTAACAGACATCTCACTAACACAGACTTCAGTAGTACCAATTATAGTATGACATTAAAACAGAGCAAGTTTTGCAGGTAGATAAGCTGTTATATGTTACAGAAGTAATACCCAAGAGGCTTCACTTTTTTTTTTTACCATGAAAGACAAACTTCTACAGTAAATGCAAATTCTAATTTCAAATTACGCAATGGCTTGACGTGTAACCAATGCAGGTAGCTTGCTTAAACAACTGCCTTCAAAGTTATAATTGGACACAAAGACAGAATACATAATTACAATACAATATTATCCAATCTGAACACCACAAGCATCCTCAGAAATAACTGTAGAGCAGATTCAACATTTCTATGACACATTACAAGCATCACAGAAACAGTGCATATAGCACGTTTGCATGAACTCTTGAAATACCAATTACAGGAGGTCTTGATATGCAGGCCTATCATCTAGTCATCCAACCTAAATGGCAATACAAGTTATTTGTAATTGCCTTCCATAATGATCCCATATAAGCATGTTTTGCTACAGCATCGCCATCGTGAGGATACCACTGTTTTTCAGTGGTTTTCAGAAAGTATACAACTGTTACACAAATCATTCATATTAGCATTTATTTATCTGCCACCTGTATGATAAAGACATTTTTTAAAAAAAGTATCATCTCTGGCCAGAGATATTTCTATTCCATACATGCTTCTTTGTTGTTAAAACCTTGCACCTACATTACCCACAGTGCAACAACACGTTAGATATAAATTATCCTGGCCGTTCAAAATCAATGTAAAAACCTAATCTGCCCTGTCAGCGCCACAGACAGCTCCTTCAGCACCATGGTGACTACTGAATGAAAGGAATACACTGTATAAAACTGTGTGTGTTGGTCTGACTCAGGCTACCTTCGGGGACACATTTCAGACGAAAGACCGGTTGTGCAATTCGGGACAAATGCTGTGTCCCCATTTGGGAAAATGCTGATTTTTGAGTTAGTGGTTGAGGTTAAGGTTAGCGTTACGTAAGTAGTGGTCATGGTTTTGGTCAGGGTAATTCTCCAGGAAATGAATGTAAGTCTATGTAATGTCCACAAAAGTGACATAAGTAACTTGTGTTTACCATAACTGAAACAATACGTCACCATCCAAAATTCATGTTCTACAATAATTAAATTGTCTAAATATGGTAATTCTATTTCCAGGGAGTACTGAAATGTTGCCGGTTCTAGTGTCAAGAGCATTACACTGCTTCAGATTTTATTCATTTGCACAAATGACGGATGTTGTTTTTTTACTGGTTTCTGTAAAATACAATGCAACCAGATACTCCCCTCAGAAATATCCGTACTGCCGAGCTGATTCATCATTCAATGTCACATTGTAAGATTCACAAAGACTGGATATTGCAGGGCCTCTTCTGTTGAATTGCATAATACAAGTTTCTGCTATTTTGTCCACCTCCTGTACCTCTGCAAATAACAATAAATTGATAACAAGCTCCCTGGTTACCATACGAGGTGGCATAGCAACGAGCAAAGTTAAGCTCTGGCATGCTGTAAGGGAATTACCAGCACACCTGCAACATGTCTGTGACCAATTACACCCGGGCTCCAGGCACCAAGTGTGTATACGGGCTTTAAAGAGATCTCTGTCACACCCAGAATCAAAGACAGGAGTGACCAGGAGCATATTAAAGGAACCTGAAGTGATTTCTCGTGTTCTGTTATATATTAGAATAACCAGAGAAAAAGCATCAATTGTGACAAGTGTTTAGTGGATGCATAAACAATTCCATCTCATTACATTCTCCACTAAGTTAGGCGAGGCAATTTCCTTTCAACACTTGACCTTTCAGACAAGCATATTAAATGCATCTGTTTTGCTCTGTGTGTGTGTGTGTGTGTGTGTGTGTGTGCTCATCTCCTGTGTGTGCGGACTGTTAATGCATCATACTGTAGACGTGTTTCTGCTTTTACTAAAACGTTCTAGCAGTCAGAATCGATGCAGCTCGCCTGTGGACGCAGGAAACGGGGACAGACAGTGGAAGCAGCAGCTCAGATGGGCATTGCATTCATTTTTTCTCATCAGCTTTCTGCCATATTTTAATATTGTGTTAAGCTCATTGGGATGCATAGAAGAGAAAAGGGAAACGGAGAAAGAAATTGACTGATTCGCTGCCTTGCACAAATGGAAACAAATTCCATGTGACACACCTCAGCAGAGGGAGATGGGCCCTTTCCTCACAGTGGCCATAACCAATAAGCCTTATCCCTCCTGCTATACATCATACATTCTCTATAGTAAAGCCCTTTTCCTTTTCCTAATCACATATTGTTGGGAGAGCAGTTCTGGTAGGCTGATTTTGGCTGAAGTGTATTGATAGCTACTGTGACTCAAGTTTTGCAAACTGATTCATATTATTTGGAAGTGGTTCTCTTGTCTGGTAATTCATGTGATATGACAAGCCAAATAATGAATAGGAGATAACATATTTGGCCTGGAGGGAAGAAGCACAGAAGCAGAACAGTTAAATATCCAGTCTCTTTTTCACTTCAATGCAGCGAGGGCTCATCGACGAAAAATCAAATTTGCTCCCGAGGATCACTCAAAAACTTTTTTCCACCCTGCAATAACACACAATGAGACACACAACGCGTTTTCCTCATCACAGCCACAGACAGTAATGGATTTGATTATCTCCTCTATCACACGGGTCGCTGACAATTACCAAATGCTTAAAGGTAATCATGTCCGTCTGTCAATCTTTCTGTGATTTTTTTCCCCACTGAACCCAACATGGACAGCATCTGTAGTCCAGCTTCTGTCAGACTAACTGCACTTTGCTGCACTTAGTTAATGATTTGTACTTTTTTTTTTGTTTAGAAAACGCAGTTTATACAACTATGCCACATGTGTTTTTTCTACATTTTATGTAGATTAAGGAAATGTTTTTAATCAAGGAAAGCTATTACATTCATCATCAATACCATAATTATACTTTTTTTTAATAAACAGCAATGAATGTAGTATCATGTAGAGGGGAGAAATGTGTCAAGAGCTGACTGCATCATTAATAGGTTACGTCTTATTATAACTGCATTACCCCTGAGTGATTGTCCAAATATTGGGCATTTCTTTTTGACTGTTTTCTGTTAATTATTTAATCATTAAGCATGTTAAAACACAAGACAGCTTTTTATGGTAAATGACAATTGTTAATTGTGTGGATTGCTGTCATATGCACATAACAGCAGTACATAAAAATGTTCATGTGCCCAGAACGTGATCTAATGTGAGACACCACTCATTTCTTTGGTATCGATCCTACAGACACTAGTATAAAAACAGACTGGGTATCAGTATTGTGGCCGTCACAGTCTTGATACTTCATTACAGGGCAAAGCTGTAGGTGTTGACAGTACAGATACGTTATTGATTAGTGTTGGAAGTAGAAATTAATTGACAAAAACTGGGGGAAAGAGTTGGATGCTGTCTTCACAGAAAAAGACTCAATTTGAAGACTGTAACATGAGTTGAGGACAATACACAACAACACGATAATACACACAACTTTCTTTAAATTTCACTGTAAGGTTTATATGTAAAAGATGTTTGTATTGTCACACAGTTTGATAAAACATCTACAACAACTAGGATTAAAATCTCATAGATTTTTTTTTTTAAAACTGTCAAAATCCAAAAATAACGTTTTTTAGGTTAATAACCTTGAAATTCAAATAATCACAGTCTCTGGTGTTGTACTGCTGACTATTAACAATATTGTTTGTATTATTTATTTAGCTTGAAAGATATAGGGTGTGATGGATGGGTGGGGGGGGGGGGTGTTCGTATTATGAAAATGTCCTAAGAAAAGTCTGATAACTTTCATGTTACGATAAACTGCTGGACACAAAGAAAAGTAATGTTAGCTTCTAATTTGTGTAACCAATGTTAATTTTCATGTAGACTTTTTTTGTTTATTTTTGCTAATTTATTTGATTAGATTTATATTTCTTATTTTAATCTAAATTTAAATCGAAATAAATAAATAAATCATGGTTTGTTGTGACCTCTTGATGGCAGCTCTGTTTGAGTGTGAGCTCAGATAATAAGTTAATTGTATTTCCCTCCTCTGTTATTTCCTATAAGTGGTCCTGTCATGTTTTATCTCATAAACTATCCTCCTTAAGACTGTCAATCAAGGTCACAGCCGCAGACATGAGAGCAGCAGAGATGACACTCCCATAAGTTTCTGATCATACCCATCGCCACTGGGATTTTCTGCGACAGGGGCGGGTAGGAAAATTGCTTTAACAGAAAAGCCAGAGAAACTAATTTACACGAGATCAAAAGCATGAAAGAGCACTTCTGTGGAGAGATGATAAGCCTTCAAGGCCACTGCCAGAGCCCCAGGACAGTGCTCTGGTCTCAGCCATGTGGACACTTTCTCTGACCACCTGTGTCCATCATTGTCCAAGAGACAGGCCACGGGGATGCTTTAACAGGAATGCCAGAGCAGCTGATAAATGGAGAGCAACGGTGAGGAGGCAGATAAACAAAACACAGTCAGAGATAAGGAGTGTGGGGCGGGTGCTGCATGCTATCGTGCAGAAAGTAATTTTCATACATTATACTTCAAAAGGTTGAAGCTGTGTGTGTGTGTGTGTGTGTGTGTGTGTGTGAGTGTCTGTGTGTGTGTCTTAAAGCAGGACAACAAACATGAGTGATTATTCTTGATCATTGTTGAGGCACAGTAATGTGTTGTTACCTCTATTATCAGGGCAGTGTGACTCTGACCTTTGACCCTTCTTATTCTTAGCTGCATGTGAAGTTGGAGATGGAGACGTTTTAAGCTGATTTACCTCTTTAACTCATTGTACTGCAAGTCACTCTCGATAATAGAGTCAGCTAAAAGCTTATGATGTTAATGTGAAATTAAACAAGCATCTCATTATCATCTTTTAGCACTTGAATTGTTCTTTTTTTGCATACGGTCACACCCCTACAGTAATTCAGCAGTTATGATTTGAGTACACTGGTGTTGTTGTTATAGCTGCTTTTTAAAATGATGGCATTTAGTTTTTTCCTGACAACTTTTTCTGTATCTGCATTGTCAACTTAACTCCGTAGTATTTTTATAGTGCTTGATTTGTACAATTTACATTAAAATGTCATGCTAAATCATGTAGAGGCAAGTTGTGAATGCTTCTGAAGAAAAAAAAAATTTCACATTTCCCAGTGTGGCATTTAGACTGATGTAGTGAGTCACTGGCAGACTTTTATGTACTGTAGCATTTTTCAAATGAGATTTTTTTTTTGGTCCTGTCCACTTTGCTGCACCAACTGCGATTATTCGAACCTGGAAAGACACAGAGAGCAAATGTAGGAGAAAAAAATATTAAAAAGCACACATAGTCCTGTTGGTACTGTAACCTTAGCTGCCTGTGTCGCTCATCTTTTCTTCTCAGCACTCCGAAGTCCAATCTCAGCCCCCTCTGCAGGAGCTCTGGCTCCAGCTGACAATTTCACAAAAGGCTTTCATCAAAGTTAAATTCTGATGGCTCTATTTGAAGGTGACATAAAGAAGAAAAAAAAGGATTCATCCAAATATGCAAAAATATGAAAATCAGGTCCTTATTAAGCAGCAGTGAAAAAAAGAGGGCTCAGTACTCTAGAGTTTCATACTCAATCTCTTTTTGCATTCCTGCTCTCTATCTACGGTATCTGGGACAGCTAACTATAAATCTTGATTATTAAATCTTGATATTTGGCACGGTTGATTAAATCTATTAAAGGTATTTATCAGCTTGAACACAGTGATGTTGAAATAAAAATTAGTTTTCATAGTGCAGGTTTTATAACAGTTTATCTATGCAGACTCACAAAAGCCAATAGGAAGAAGCACATTTATTAATGCACTTGTCACCACTCATTCACCTTCAATTTCCTATTAAAGAACTTAATAGAACTACTGATAAATATAAAAAACACACTGCAGTTTATCACCCTTCATATGACCTGGTTGTAAACCTGCCATAATTGACAAATTTCTATGAATGGTTATTTTTCAATTCTGAGAGCTGCTATCACCGCAGAACTATATTTCAATTAACTTATCTAAGACCCAGTGAAAATGTGCTCATAAAGGGGAGGTATGTATCATTAAAATGAATAAAAGTACTATTATCCAACTGTAGATAATTAAGATTAACAAAACCCTGTCACGGTGCAATTCTTTCTACACCTTATTTAGTTTATTTAATTTAATTGAATGGTTTGTCATTTTTTTATTCAACTGTTTTTCAAATGTGCATATTAACCATTTAAGGTGGTATCCCCTCGAGGTGAAGATGGTGGTACAGGAGCAGCTCCAGCCTGGAGGTTAACCTGATTTCTGACTGCAAGGTTGACACTCAAGATAGAATATCCAGGTGTAGGATAAGAAATGCTGATCTCTCTCATTGTAGCATTTGTAATAGCTGCCATCAAGGTGCCCTTAAGCAAAGCAGCAGTCTTTATGTTGTACGAGTGGAGCTCAACAGAAGAAAAAAAGGTTGCATAGAGAATGGCTGGGTGCCAGTGATGAAAAACAAGCTGTTCTAAAGAACAGTTTGACATTTTGGGAAAATGGATTATTTGCTTTCTGATGGAGAGTTAGATGAGAATGTTGTTACCAATTTCCTGTCTGTCCCTTAAATGTAAGGCTACAGCCCACAAGTGTTACATTAATAAGGACATGTAATCTAATAATCTAATAAATAATGTATCCACATTTGTAAAACTAATTTTTTGACACTTTACAATATTCGTAATAATATGCAAAAATGTCATTCAGTTTTACAGTTTCAAGGTATATATATATGTTTACTTAAATAATAACTCACCAGATCACAGCAGAACAACACTGAGATGATGCATTTTGTCCGATGGAATATCTCTCTGGAAATGTTTCCATGCACATCATCTATGAGTCCATCCCTCCTGTAAAGAAGAAAACAAATCAGCTTGAATCTTTTGCTGTTTAAGCTGGAAAGACTCTGGGAAAATTAATGGACAAGGGGGCAGCTGGCTGAACCACGCTGGTTAGAGGACCAGCCCGGGCCAGTGGGAGGTGGTGACACTGAGCAGCTGGTCACACTGTGGCTTTACTGTGTCACAAACTCGGGAAGGTCGTGACATCTAATCGATGATCTGACTAAGGCTGCTTTATCTGATTAATATACAATGTCATCTGATCCATACTGGAAGCCAGGCACTGTAATATTGGGCTACATAGCTTATAGCTCACACAGCAAAGTGCAACAATTGAATGTGGAAATACTGTTTTTCAAAAGCAATCATCATATGTGCTGAAAGGTCTTCCAGCTAGATCGAGCATGCATAAAATTCACATGTGCACTATAAAACTGTTCACTCACTTGATTTATACTGTAACATGTACTATAAGGTCAACAATGCATTAGTGTTCCTTGGCTGCTGGATTAGTTTAGAACTGCAGTTTTAGACCTCTAATGTTCCTTGTCAGTGGGATTTTATGGTGCATAATGACTACACTTATCCATTGTAACCTTTACCTCAATGAGAACTTTCTACAGGTCTTAAAAGAGTCAATTGCTGCTCAGAACTTCTAATGAGGGCCTTTGGTCCAGGATCTATTAATGCACACTTTTAGGTATATGATAAATTTGGTTTCAAAGAGTACCAAAAGCATGCACAGTACAAAAGACGAACAAAAGTGAATGCAACATGCAGAGACTGTAGATATGAACAACCCGTTTCAGGCTCACTGTGCTTCTTCAGGTAGCATCAATTCATCTGTGCGTGTAACTGATTAACTGTGTGACTCTATGATTTATGCACATCACAGGATGTTATGATGGTTTGATTTTTTTGAAGCAAGGTGATTCTCTTTGAGCATTTTTGGAACATTTTACAATGTTGTTGAATTAAACATGGCGGGGGCATCGACAAAACGGGTCCCTGCAGTGTGAATGGGCAGTCAAGCTTGCAAAAAATGTGTTGAGGGCTGTTAGAGAGAGCAGTCTCATGTAGACAAGTGTGAGGAAATCAGCTTTTTATAGGCAGTAATATTTTATCGATACAGCATAAGGTGTTGGATAATGTCACTGGCAGCAGGTGCTGCACGACAGCTGCAGCTGTAAACTGGAATTGCCAGGGAAATTTGAACGACTCATTTCAAACATGGAAGCAATCGTGCAGACAATAAAATGTGAGACTCTGTGTATTATTTCAAAACATGGCTTTCTTAAAGTGGATTTTAAAATCTTTGTTAGCAGGTAGCTATGATGAGCACTAATTGTGGCAGAAAATGACTGTAAAAAGGTAATTATACAATTAATAATCTGTCAACACAGTACCATCGCAACAATATGAAATGACAATGCAGAATAAAAATAACCATCATGAAGTTAAATTAAATCCAATTAGTTGTTTAAATCTACAACAAATGAAATGTTTAATTTTAATAATTAGTTTAGTTATATATTGTTATTGTTCATCTTTTTATTTACAACAACATTTCAAACAAGACACATACATCTATATTAAGTCAATTTACTCCACACAGCTACAGTAATAGGCAGGCTGGGACTCTGCGCACAATGTGAAACCCAGCCTCAGCTTTAAGTTGGACCACTCATCGGTAGGCTTTTGAAAACTTAATTCATCAAGAGCCAGATTAATCAAGTTAATAAATTGAGCCAATTAACTCAGTGCCAGCCCATTACTAACTTATGTTAGCTGACAGCTAACTTCAGAGTGATGGACAAGGAGCTACAAGGAGCCATTTCATGAATTTCACTTGGTGCATTTTAAGTGTTGGGTGAGTGGCAGCATCCGTTTCTCCATCTTCTCAAGCACAGCATCTTAAGTGTGACAATCAGAGAGGGCAAATAACAGTGAAGAAGAAGCTTTCAAGTAATCTTAACATCGTCAGCTCTACAGCATACATACTGGCATAAATTCTGCACAGTGAATAGTATGTGTCAAGCAGTGCCATTAGAGTTGACCTAATGGTTTTGATGAATTAGACATTCAACCTGCTGTCATTGTGTGACTGCACACAGCACATTTTGTGACCATGAATTAAATTAATTCATGAATAAATTAGTAAATGACTTATTATCTCCTGTTAACATTTCATACATATACTATATGTCCATATTCATGCAATTTAAAACCTTTATTATTTACTAATTTAAGGTTATGCTGAATGTATCTCCTATATTCCAATTTTTCCCTTAAATGTTTTGCTTTTCACTTTCCAGCCCTGAAAACTATGACAACCCAGTTAACTAATGTCAGTTAGCTCACCTCCTGTGCTGTTACCTTTCTCATTATTCCTGACTTGTGCCTCTGACACTGTCTCCTCCTGGCCATACACAGAAATGCCATCAACATCTTTTCAAATTTTCTCAGAGTCATCTGCATCCATAGAATTGGATTTCAGTCTCACTAAGCCAAAGTCACCGGCAAACACTTACAGCTGATCACAGAAAGAAAAAAAAGCTCAAAAAGCTACTTGCAATACCGTTACCATCATTATGGTTATCATACATGCATAATGAGGACGTGAGTGTGGAGGAGATTGACTGATTAGCTGAATGATGCGTAGACCAAATAAATCTATCGTAAATATTGAGAAACTTGTGCTCATATAAAGAACAGAGGTGGAACATTCAAAAATCAAAGCACATGTTTTGCTTTTAAGCTCCACTTTAACTTAACTTCACATTGTTTTTTGTTTGTTGTTATTGAGACTGTAATCCATTATACAATACATCTCTGGATATCTATTTTTTGTGTTTGCATAGTTTTAATTTAAGACCAGGGCTGCTATCATATATTTAGATTTAGATTTATTGTTCAAGAGGAAGATTTGTTTTCACAGCCGGTGCAACACAGAAACGTACAGATAAAGACAATTCATAAAATTTTCATGTATATTTCCATGCCCTTTCCAGTATGATAGCTCTCTTATCCATTTTAAAGTCGTGCATTTCCAACTATCTTGTAATGTGAAGTGTTGATTGAAGTTGTGATCAGTGCTAGGCGCGTGATGGCTCTGTTGTTCACGTCTGAGAGATTGGGTGTGGGATGTGTGATGCCGGTAAGTAAGAAGCAGAAGGAACAGTACAGCAGCATGGCTTGAATTATGTGTTTGTAAAGCATCAACAGGAAGTGGGGGGTAACAAACAGTGCTCTGAGTTAGTGCACAACATGGTGGCTTTGCATATTTTGATAATGCTGAAAGAAAAGAAAACAGGAACTTGTCAACATTCAACCAACTTGTCCATGTGGGGCCTAATGTGGAGTAGCGGGGTAACACCAGGGTGTTGGCTTAAAATTGGCAAACTGCATTGTCATTGTGAGAGAAAAACTGGGTAATATACAAGGGATTCACATGAGTTCACAGTAAGCCCACGTGGGCTGACATTAAAAATCTATTATGCAGCCTTTTTGTCAGCTACCACTCAAAGTTGGACTACAATCAGTGGCAGTTTAGTCCAGATTATTATCAAATCTGACCAAGTATTCCCAATGGTGGGTAACCTATGTGGGTTAGCTGTGCAGTTCCTCCTTCTGCTCCCAGTCCTTTCACCTTGGAGCCATTTGACTCGCCAATAGTTGTCCAGTGAGTTGGAAGGCCCCGCTGTAGGCTCTGCTGACTGCCGTCTTGCTCTTCCTACTCCCTTAGACAGATTGGATGCGTCATCAACGTGTCTGTTGAAAGAAACAAGCATGTGGGGCAAATGTTTGTGTTGCAGCAGCTTTCAACCTGAAACGACGTGAGATCTGCATCATTGTTTAAAAAATAAATAAAAAATAAGTGCATATTATATATATATATATATATATATTTATATTTTGACCATATGGTGGCGCTCACCAAAGTTATTACAATTCTTCCTGAAGAGGGCATGTGTGTGTGTACCAAATGTCATGGCAATCAATACAATAGAGTAGTTGTTGAGACATTTCACCCGAAACAACAAATGTCAACGCCACGGTGGTACCACAGGTAAAGTCAGGGAATCAAAGAATTTAATGAAAATCCATCAAGACATTTCAGTCTGGAGCAAAGTGATGGATTGATTGACAAACCAACAGACATCCATTGCTACTAGTGGGGATAAAAATTATGAATTTTTATTATTTGCCATAAAAAGCCAACAAAATAATAATTTTATTGTCAAATTTATTGTAAATTTCACTGAAAACCACACAAATAATATCTAGAGATTAAATTAGATCCCTTACAAACCTCTATATTGAACCAGTATTTCCTCTGTGAACACATTAATGGAGGATTGCAGATGTAATTTCAATGGTGCACGACTTACTTACTGACCATCAGCAGCTCACTGACCTCTGACTGACACAAGCTCCCCACCTCTGTCGCCCCTGCTTTCTTAACTCTTTTCTGAAAGAAATTCATCTGTTCATCTGATTCTGTCAGTATCTGTGTGACGCAAGAGCTTCACTGTATGTGAAAAGACACATTCCACCTCGCTCCTCTGACATGGCCAGAACTGTCTACTAAACAATGTCACATATATTCTGGCATATTATAAATAACCTGAAATTCATGGTAATTTGTATCTTAAAAGGCGCCTCCTCAGCCCCCTGATGTCTTCCTACATGTCAGACGCTATTGGCAACAAAAGGAACTGAGTAGGAACATTAACAAGTCTCTGACACAGCCCATGCAAGCCTGCAATTAAAAACATATTTTAACGAGAGATGAATAAGCTAGATAATTAGGGCAGAAACTCAACACTAACTTAATAGGTGGGGAATATTTAATTTTGATTAAATGTGTCAAAATTCGATTTAAAATCGAAAATCGAATAATAATCATTCAAAACTCCAGTTTTTCGTTGTATTAACATGACATCATTAAAAATTAGATTTTTCACATTTATAAATCTATTCAGAATTGTAGATAATAGGAATCGCAGTTTGAATCAACCCTCACTCATATAACTTAAGAGGTCTTTTGTAATTCACTTTTTGGCATGGGAACACAATGTGCTGTGGCTCTGCATTTGCTTTTAGCACCAATCCACCTCCTCAAGTACTTGTTAATGGAAGGAGATGGAGGGGAAATTCTGAGAGCCAGAAATGTCAGCACTTGGCAAAGTAACTGTTGAGTCATTGGTATTGATAAGCATCATTACCAAACATTGCAGACCCTTGCCCAATATATCGTAGCCATTTTTGTGCATCAGACGTATAAGCTCTAATTTAATGCACTTTTAATAAACTCTGCGATGCAAACAGAAGAGCGTTTTTGCTGGCCACATCCAGAGCTGACAGATCCCAGTGTTAGTCTTAAAACTAAATGCCAGTGTGAGTTCCACAGAAAGTCAGCGAAACTTAATCAACTCAAATGTACAATTGGATAAATGCATTTTTAAAGCCTTTTCAAAAAGCTGGATACACAATAGTTCATTTTGACGCAGCCGTCTGTGGGCGGATTGGCTGTGTCGGCCAGACAAATGTGGTCCAGAGAGAGTTCTGTTTCTTCTCCTCCTCCCTCTTCGTTTGTCAGTGGTACGTATCAGTGATGTTGGACAAAGCATTTCATCTTTTCTATCCTTAAAGAAGATACTGCAATGTATCAGTGTATTCCAGCCACCAAGTCATTGCACACTCTTCAATAATACGCTTGTCAAGTGTATCTTCTCTCTTTTTCCTTCCCCTCATTCTCACTCTTTTTCTTTTGTGACTTGTAAGCAAACAACACACTGCTGTGAATGGATGCTCAGTGCTCCAGGTTAATGTACTTCATTAGAGGTTCAGTTTTGCATGTCTGGCTTAATTTAACGGGCCGGAAAGCCTTGGGACAATCCTTCTGACATTTCTAGAATGCCAGGCCCAGCATAGGAGGCTCATGTTTATGTGAAACAATGGAGAGAAAGAGAGAAGGGCTGCGGCTCACTCTGCTTGTTAATGATGGTTTAGAGCCTAAGGAGACAGGATGCAGACGGACCCAGGGAGCACACAGCTGGAGTGGGGGAGTTGGGGGGGTGAGGGGGGGCTGGTGCAAGGTATCGCACTGCCAGGAGGGGGGTCACATCGCCCCCATTCATGACGGCAGCAGTCATTCAAACAGAGCTCCTTTTTGTTTTTTCTAGTTTCCACTGAAAATGTTTTTTCCGCCTTTCCACAAATGCACTCCATTACAGACGGACATATACAGAAACGGATAATATATGACAAAACAAATGTTATTATTTATCATACTGCATGTATTGCATATGTATGCTAACGCAAAAGATAAGGCAATATGAATATTAGATGACGACTGTATTTTTATGACACAGTTTTTTTATGGGGCACATTTGGCACCACAATTTATGCAGGGTAAAAATATGCATGGATTTCCAGTTGGTTTTCTCTCCTTAGTGAGCAGGCATGAACTAAAATAAAGAGCTGGGATATTTGTGAAAGCCCATAGTCTTGTGATGTGTTGGAAAAGCTTTAAAAATGATTTCAGATTGTGGAGAAAACACTATTTTTCCTATTTCCTGTGGTATTGGGATTAATCCACTCACTAATTGTAAAATCAGGATCCTGGAAAACATACTGGCATGTTTTTCTAACTGACATAAGAGCAGCTGACATCATTATATCAGACTCCAGATATTAGTAATACAGTCTGTGCCCCTGGGGATTTATCTTTATTAATACAAATGAACCAGACTCATTGTAGCTGTGAAAAATGTGCAATAAAGAAGCCCCATTGTTGCATTTCCTGTTAATGATTGTAGTGACCGTGAGGCAAGCAGAATGGACTGGAAATAGCAAAATAATGGGTACAGTCAATTCAGGAAAAATGTCATCTTAACAAATTGACAAACCGGGCTGATAAAGACAGTAGACAGGCTACTTAATGGCTTACACATGGTGCTGTCCTACAAAGGAGAACCTGCTCATTATTTCCAGTGAAGGTTATTATAGTTCAATGTCCTCCAGACTGACCAACCCCTCTATCAATAAGGTCCAGTTTCTTGTGATCTGTGTCCTCATCAGTGTATATTGAAGAATCTGAATTAGTGTTTTCTTCAGTTTTCCAAAAGACGGAGTCACATCATTAATGTCTATGTACAGTACAGTATATAGTGACACATTTTGTGTTTGACTGAAGTTGTGCAGGAAGGGATCCAGTCACTATGTACACACTGTTTTATAAATGTGCTCTTCCAGGCTATTATCCATGCCCTGGTAGAAAATAGCCTATTATTCTCTGTTAACGCTGAAATCAAGTCAGTCCTCATTTTTTGTTTCTCCGGTTCTAAAATCTCATCTGCTTTGTATATTAGCTCAATCAAATTGTATTAAACTGTATTTAATTCATTCAATTAAAATCATTTTCAATTTCATTTGGCTCACTGTAACAATGAAGCAAAGCACCTTTTAACCTTGTATTATTGATATGGTGATTGTTTTTTTATCATTATCTTTGAGAAGAAATTAAACATAAACTATTTTAACTAGCTATTAAAATGCAGGATAATTGATGAAAGCATATCGTTACACTAAACAAAGCCAAATTAAAGCTTGTTTACAGCCACATACACACATACACACACACACACACACGCACACACACACACCTGGCATACTCCAGTAGATACTGCACATATCAAGCGCACCTTTTGCAACAGTGCGGCCTGTTTAAACTCTCTGAACAGCTTCTGTCGCTGCTCATGAAGCGTTTCATACATGAGAACCGGCATTTAGCTTCGGGAAGGATTTTTGAAAGGAAATAATCTAGTGTGCACCGACTCCAAGGCCTTTCTGTCCGCAGCTTTGGGCCACAGCACTGCTCCCAAAGATACAGACGACCTTTACCTCGTTTCAGAACGAGTAAGAGTGTGCTGCTTGTGTTAATATATGTTGTGAGTTCACGTCGTGGCTATGTTGGTGTTTTTTGCGCTGTTCAGAGGAAGTTTTGACACTGCTTGCATGTTTCTGCCACCTGTTTACAGTGTAAATGACAGTGCAGCGCAGCAGTTTGTTTGTTTGTGTAGTGGTGGAATATGGACGCTTGTATGTGATGTTACGGGCTGAATTGGTTTTGCGGCACATTTCCCTGCTGGTTGCTGCCTTTGTTTTGGGTTGGGGGGGGGGGGGGGGGTGTAGCTCACTGTAAACAGCTGTGTTGTATATTCTTGAGATGTAAACATTTCTGTTGTCTTGCACACAGCCAATTTACAAACCCTGTAATGTATTTGCTTTATGGAAAACTTAACCTGCCATTTTTCACACACACATACACACACACAACTAGGAGTCACATCCACATTTTCTGCACACACTTCATGTTCTGCTCCGCATTAAAGAAACATTTGAGCTCAAAGCACTTGATTTATTCGACAGTTTGCTTTATTATTCTTCACATCATAATTACATCTGAACTGCCTGTTCTGCTGCTGCTTTACTCAGTTGCACTGATAGCCAACCATAAGATCTACTGATAGTCATCTGCTTCTTAAAGAAAGGATTCTCTGCTACACGCCATGAATTCTGCCCATGCCATGAACGCCTGTGATTTTTAAAGTGCGTAACTATCTGCGGCATAGCTGACATGTCTTAACCTGCTGCTGCATAGCAGGTGAACTGCCAGGTTTAGATTTTTAGATCTCAGTTCACTGGATTATGCTCTGTAATGGTCTGAGGTACTTTGCTGAGAGAAGTGGTCACATAGCGGCTGGCGCTGCCTGCCAACAAGTAGTCTTGTATTTAATCTGGGGATGGGAGGTGAGTTTCTGATCACTACTCCTCAGTGTCTTTGTGAACATTGGCTGAGAGTGACTGTCGAGCCTAGATGTTAAATATCAATTCTGCAACACTCTGTCTTCACATAATAAATCTGTTCTATGCAAGTTGGCTTACTGAAATGTCCGTAGTGCAGTTGGTGTTACATGATACATTGCTGTTAGGTCGTTTATGTGTTGAACTAATACTACTTGTATACTTGTCACATTTTAACTTCTTATTGCTACCGTGGCTTCATGTGGGCGGTTGTGAGTGTTAAAATGGAGCTGACAGAATTAAAGCAGTTAATGATTTGCAGCCCCTGTTTTAATACTGGCTCTGGTTACATTTGCCATTTGAAAGCATTTTTTAATCACATTAGGGCACACTGGACACACAAAAATCGGATTTTACTCACATTGCTATTTGGACGCTTTAAACCACTTTTGGCAACAACCGGGCTTCCATTGTGACGGACACACAATCCACACAATGCAGACAAACAGCAAAATACTTAAAAGGATAATCAATGTGTAAAGCGGTTATAAAAATCAGATCTTTGAGATCAGATGATTGACAGCAGCCATTGCTTTGATACAGACGTCAGCGCAATGAATTGACCAGTAGAACCACAGCTAATTTGTTAAAGAGCCATTTTAAAATGAATTGCACATTCTCACTGTCACAGTCACTGATGGTGAGAACGACTAAATCAAAAATAAGACAAAAAAGACACAGCTTCCAGTGTTCAGTATGCAGATAAAGCTGTCTCATTAGTATGATGACTTATTAAATTTGTCTTGTTTTTAGTAGCTCCCATGAACCTCTTGTTAAATCTCCTCTGGAACCTGAAAAAGGAGATTGTTTACTTTGTATTCCTGTTACACAGCAGTATTTGAACAAGGTCAATCCTGATTCCCATTTTGTCTCACACAATGTAGTTCATTAAAAATTGTTACCAAGTCGCTCAAACCATATCTAGTAAGTGTAGGTGTTGCACAGCATTTCTAATTCACTGCATAGTATCTGATACATTCTAATTTTAAGTACATTTTCCATCCAAAATTGTCAAGCAGTGGTGTTCGTTAGGAGTTTTAGATGTTCTCAGTTCCTTCGGCTAACTGGTATCCCAGATGAGGTCAGCTACTACTAACTTATCCTCATACACCTTCATTTTAATTACTTGTGGATTTATGTAAAGCCATCAGATATGTTGCTATTTTAGCAGTGAAATGAGGAGATTTTGATCTGTCAATGTTTCAGCCCACTCTGGGTTTTCACCCATGTTATATTTCAGCAATGGGGGCACAGACAGATCCCAAATAAATATTTTACACCTATAAATAATTCTATTTGTTTCTTCTGCCTGTGAGGAGCTGGTGCTACCTGCTTTGCAAGCTCTGCAGGCCTTTGTCACACATCCTGAATAGTATGTGTGACACCGTTGAATGCATCTCCAGTTTGGACTGCAAAGTCAACAATGAGAAAAAAGACAGCTTATTCTGCAGTAAAACGATGGATTTTACCCTGAGGGCGTTCTCTGTTGTTTATTTTGCTTCAGTTTCCATAATGTGGCCATTATAGTGCTTCATCATTACGAATAGTAACTTAAATGGCAAGAAAGTCACCTCTGTAATGCCATATAAACATGGAAATCATATTTTTCATGCTGTTCCTGAATTAATTTGGAAAGGTAATGCATTATTGAGGAATGCAGTACAAGGTTTACTATTAGGGCTTTGTTTGATATTTTGTTCACCAGTTAGACTTTTGTTTTCTCCTGCAGTATGTTTAAGCTTTTCATGTTGGCAATGTTTTTGGTGTGCCTCAGGGAGCCGCTTTGGTCCCGCTGTCCCTCTGTGGTTGATGATACTAATGAGGCAGTTTGTGAGGATTAAGACCATTATTAACCCATGTTGTGGTGCATAAAGTGTGTTCCAATTACTGTATCTTACCTCTAGCTAGAACCAAGATAAATGCTGTAGTTACATTTCTCATAGGAGTGGAAAGAAGGGAAAAAAATGTCCGATATATTTGTTTAAAGCCAAGTGTAGGAAATGGTTACATTGGCCGAAGCTCGAATGGGTCCGGCACTCCTGCTTCTCCCGAACTCCCAAACTGTTGGGGTAAACCAATAGTGAAGCCTGTTAGAGGGCATACCACATATGAAATATAACAACAATGATAATAGCAAAAATATTAAAGACTAGAATGCCCATTGGAGATCGCAGAACTCTGCCAAGGCCAATAGTTCAGTCTTCTATTATATTTAAATCTTCAAGCGCAACCACTATATATGTCTGGATATATTTCTTGAGTCGGATCTGCTATTATTTGTTGTTCGTGAGTCAGATCCAAATGTAATGGGTTCTTTCTTGGCCCATGTTACACCTTCCATGGAGTTTCAGGAACATTTGTCCAGTAGTTTTTCCATAATCCTGCTGACAAACAAACAAACAAACAAACAAACAAACCACACTGACCGTCCTTGGCAGAGGTAATTATTTGTGTTATGCGACATGGTACTTTTCAAAATCTAAACTCAAAGCACTTCACAAGTAATAAAACATAAAAGGGAGGTCACATGAAAGCAGGTCTGTTAAAATGAGCTGAAAGAAGTGAATAAATTATGAGATTCATTCAGCCGCAGGCAGGTTACTCTGAGGTCTAGAAACCCTGATGGCAAAGGCATCACACCTCATTTTTTTTCTCACCAACAATTTACATTTACATTCTGAGCAACTGGAGTTAAAGGATCTTTACTGTACTTTAAGTAGCTTAAAACCTGACCAAAATCTGTTCTGAACATTGTGTTTTCATTAGTTTTCCTTTAACTCCGATGACTCCAACGTAGAAAATAATGCAACTAAGATCCATCATATTTGGAAACTTATGACTGAAAATTATACTGGATACTCCAGTGAGATTTTTACAAGACTTCACAAGACTTTGCAAGTTCTGAGGAAAAAGTCTGACTGCACATTCGTCGTCAGGCACTTAATCATAAATCTTGAATCTTACACTGTGTGATACTAAACTGGTTCAAAAAATAGGACACATTTCAGTTGTTTTTTAGTATATTTGGAGAAAAGGAACAAAAGGAATATTGAAATAATTTCCTTTTTAAAGCCATTTTGTCACAAAAAAATATTAGTTGCACTTAGTTTTAAATTGTTAATGATAAAGTATCTGTGTGTATTGAGCCTTGTAAAATTATATAATTCAATGTCTCACTGCAACAGAACTACTCCTGAGACAATGTTTTGTTGTATCTAAGACACTGTTATTGTAAACATCACAGAAATGTCGGCGGGACAAACATGCTGCCATCGCTCCGATTTCTGTCCTCAGAGACGTGTCACAGGAAAAGGCAGTACAGCAAGCACTCCTGTTTTTATTTTAGCTTTGATTTCAGTTCAACTCAGGGCTTTCCATGTGCAGAATTTTTTGGCCTATAGGGCATCTGAAGGATGAAAGAAAATATAGCTTGGGATGCACCGATACCACCAAGTAAAAGTACTGACATTTGGGCACTTGCTGATACCAAGTACGGATAGGAGTACTTAACAATACCATTACAGTTCCAAGAATGACTTTAAAACATGTTTTATTTACTTCAAGTGTTCCTCACTTTGTGACTTTGTGACAAACATTTCACTGAAATGTAGCCTGTAAGCAGGGCTTTCCACAGGATCTGGAGCAGCCAGGCAGTGGGAAAAGCAGCCACCGAAGGGGGTCTAAGGGCAGTGCCCCCCTGGAGAAAAGGTTTTGGCCTTAAAAGCCCAAATTCGGTGGCCTCAGATACAGTCTAATGCCACGATTCCAGTATATACATTAGGGGTGGGGGAAAAAATCGATTCATTTAAGTATAGCGCGTTGTAATCGATTCTTTTATGCCTGAATTTTAATGCCATTCAGTTGCGGCTCCGCACATACTCATAGAACTGGAGTTACAGCCAGGTAACTATTATCTTAGAGACAGTCTATGATATATACACATGCAAGGGCCTTGACCCGGAGCCCACAGTGTTGGATAACCAAAAATGTATATTATAGATAAAATGTATGAAGTGGAAAAGCATATATATTTGATCATATTTATTGCTGCAGGAGGTTCCATTCATTCATATTTTAATTTTAAAACATGATTTGGGGCATCTGACATTAGTTTCCTGAGACATAGCCTGCATTGTCCTCATATGACACAGGCCTGTTTCATTGATAACATTACCTTTTTTAGTGTGTGTTTGCAAAGCGTCTTAGAGATGGCTCAGCTGTGAAAAGAGCAATGTAAATGAAGATAATTCATTAGTTCATACATTAAGCCCATAAATGTCGTATATGGAGAATGCAGCGCTTTCAGTGGACTTTTTAGTACATACTGTGCAATCGTCAAGTTGCTGCCACCGGTGTTTCCCAGAGTAGCCCGTCTAATGAGTATGTCCCTGTCTGTGCAGTCAATGCAATTCTTAATGTGTTTTGTCATCAATTATTTTGCTGGTATTTGTCAAACAATGGAGATGAGTCTCCGCTCTCTACACACGCACACACACGCGCACACACACACACACCAACACACACACACATTCATATAGAGCATGTGGGAGCAGGACTGACACAGACAGACAGGCACATTTTTCTATCATTATGCTCAAATTATTTTTATTTTGATGAAAAGATGCTGCTCTGCATTATCAGCTGTGAGCCTGTATTTTACTTTCATCTGCAATATGTGACACTGAGCTAATCAGCGTTTCACTTTCCACACTCCTGCATAGTGTGGAGAGGAACTGCGTGACATTTGGGCCAGAGTGGGAAACCGCACTTTGTTAACCCCCCAGTACTTCAGTGGTTTGCCTTCCCGAGATGTTGTGGCCTCTCCAAGGTATATCTCTAACTGAGTGGCAGCTCTCGCTGATGCACTGCTCAGTGATGTTGATGCCTGCTCATCCGCTGTCTCATCAAACACACTGTCCAGACTGCTTCTGGCCTGGGCCTCGCGCAGCTTTCTGGCAAGTGGTTCCAACAGATCATCCTGCTTGTCTGCCTCTCCTCCAGACACTTTCTGCAGATCTTTGGCCTCTGTAGAAGTGTTGATGTTTCAAAAAATATATATCTTTGTACCTAAAAGAGAGAAAATAATATTTTAGCTGGTAACAGGGAAGGTAGTTTGAAATTGTCAGAATGAATGTCAGTATATTGCTTTCAAATCACCTAAAGTAAATTTATTATGTAAAAGTTGGATAGGAAAACGTTTTTCATTGGTCACAATGAAAAAGTTTTGTTTTCATCATACTCTCATAAAGACAGACACTTTACTTCAGGTCGAGTACAGTTGCAATGCAGTAGAGTGCTGTTTTTATCCATCTCAGTGAAGCGTCTCTTGACGGCTGCAGCTAAGGTACCCTTCATTGATTTAATGCCATGGTCCTCGTTTTCTGTTTCTTTGGTCAAAAGACTCTGAAGCACGGTCACAGTAGGAATCACATCTGATGCCAAAGCAACAAAGGAGCTTGCTTTTCGGGTGAGCAGAACCTTAAACAAAACCAGAACAGATAGTCTTTTCCAGAAGTGTCCTCTGATGAGCGATGAGATTGTCGAGGAGCTCATATTCGGATCCAACTATTCCCAGAGCCTGCTTCTGCTCGAAGAGAGACTGTAGCATGTAGTAGGTAGCAAGTCTTCTTTTAGGCTGGTTGAGCTGCACTTGAACCTCTTCCCGGCAGAAGTAGACTAAGGTGGAATATTTATAATCAACTATTTTACGTTCGTCTGCCACCGCATCAGCTACACTTCTCTGAGCCAAAAGACCCTCTCTAAGAGCCAGCTGGAGGGTGTGAGTCCAGCGTCACTCATGACTTTGATCATGTTTTTGGGTGTTGTCCCGGAGCCCAATGTGAACAGATCCGGTGCTGTTCTATCCGAGTAGTTTTACGGTTATGATTACAAGTACAGGAGCACAGTATCTGATGGATATCCGACATCGGTATCGGTGCGTCCCTAAATTTAGCTTTGTAATGCGTCTGAAGTGGATTACAAAATATACTAGAAAGTAGCCTCTTCTGAAGAAGGTTAATCTGCAACATAGCAGATGATATTGTGTCATTTCTCTAATCAAAGCGCTTTCTGTAGATGAGAAGGGATCCAATTGATGTCATTCTCAGTTTTACTTAAAAAAAAAAGGATCACTCATTTACAGATCACACTGATGATAGCACCAAACCACCAAACAGCGAGTTAAGTTTTAGAGCTGCAACATCTAGCCTGACTGTCAAACACTGTGTTTTTGACCTTTTTCTTTTATTCCAGATTAATTGAAGTTCAGAAGGGAGTCTGCATCTCAGTAAATAACAGCGGTGTAAGAAAACAGGAATGAAATGCCAGTACAAGCCCCTCCAAAAATAACTCCTATCGTCTAGCTAATTATAATGGTTGTGCTACAACCTTCAGAACAAAACATATATATTTAACTTAGACGACACCATCATTACGGCAGGCAATGATAAGCTGTACTGAAATAGATCAACGCATACAGACTGTAAATACCCCTTGTCATCACTCGTGGACCTGTCTAATACAGCTGGTGGTGGGGCATAACACCAGCACATTTAATTTGACTTTAATTTGACCACCAGTCCCAAAACTTCGTCATATGGTATGGAAATCTAACGCTTTTTGCCTATTCAGTCTCACTGGATCGTGAATATACTTGTGATTGTTTTGTCATTTTTTATCTTATTTTAAGTAAATAATAAGGTTAAATACAATATATAGTTGTATAATAATTTGTAATTTTGCCATATCCTAGCTGGCAAATTCCATATGACTCACAAAATGTATATAGTATCACTTTTTTACACTGCAATCTATAGTTTTACATTATGGGATTTGGATGAGCTATTGCAATAATATGACATAGCTACACAAGAAAACATTTAGTCTACAGCCATTTTCACTGGGGTTTTCTAGGATAAATCAAATCGTTGTATAAGCAATAGTTATGTGTCATCTTTTTTTGGTTAATACATTGGTGGTAATGTTTACAAAACAGCTTGGCTGCCTGCTGTAAAGTGCTGTAGAGAGGGTCAGTCTGAGGCAGGGGTCATAGGGTGGCTGTTTGCACCTATAGGCTACGGGCCTATATCGTATATTACATTCTTCTTTTTATGGATTTTATGAGCCATATACTAATGTACTGTTAAGGCTGCTATTCAGCTAGGAAGGTGGATATTTGAGATGCATATTCAAATGAGCTGCTTATTGTGTGTGATAATGGGGCGTGTGTGTGTGTTTGCATTTGAAATACAAAGTAGTATTTTGTAGTTGGACTTGATAGAAATGGTTTTGTATTTTCTAATAATAATATCTAATATTTTTGTGTTTTGTATTTTTATATTTTGAAAAATACTGAAAATACCCCAAACTGTCTGTCTGATGACGTCACATACATGCAAACTGACACTTTGGCAATGGACCAGACCAGCACATACGTACTTCATACTATGTATCATCTGTGTAGAAGTGTCCCAAGCCTTTTTCGGGAACCAAAGATTCTGATTAAATAAACCTAATATTTATTTTGCGACCTTGCCTGAAACTGAGCGTTTGCGATACTTCAATCAGCCGCCATGACCTTTCAGCCTCCCTCATCCAAGTGGATCAGTGACCCATCACAGTGGCCATACATTGCTCAGCCGGACACCTATACATATTTGAACGAATCACCAGGTAGCGTTAGGCTAAGTATTGTCTGTAAATAACCAACCTGTTACCAGCCAACTGTTTGATCAAGGCTCGGCTGAGATTTGGCAGGAGACGACAGTCATGGCTTCTGATGCGGCTGTACTGTACGCCTGTACTCCAGCAGCAACCCCCTCAAAGTAACTATCCATCCGTAGTAACTGTCAACATCATCATTTAGCTATTTACCACACTGACAGTGAATATCCACATATCTTATTTTCCTCAAATCTCAGTGTGAAAGATTTTAATCACAAAATATTTTGCTAATCTCGACTCACAGTATCCTGTCTTGTCACGTGAAGGCTCCTGGCACCATAGCCTATATATCTGTGCTTGGTGCTTGAAATGTGTTGGTTGGTTTATTTCCATCAAGTATGTATGTGTGTATAACCACAGTTCCTGGGGTTTTTTAACAAGAAGTGTAGTTACACAGTACATTGACAGCTGAGGGTCACAAAGAATTGTACGAGTTCTGACAAGCATCATGGGAAATGAGCAATAAACCTGGAGAGGAAATTAAAAATGAAGTGGGTCGTGTATGCCGTGCCAAAACTCCAACATCATAAAGTGCACTGTTGATATTTGACATTTGCAGCTGAATAAGGTGTAAATGTGAACGTTAATAACACAAATCGTTTGGCATAAACCATTTATCAGAAGCAGTATTAAGGTAATCACACACACTTGATATTCCCAAATCTACGTCCCTGGTTGAAGGTACATTAAAGTGCTGTAGTGCGCCGGTGTGGTGTTTGGAAACTCAAAGAGCTGTCCTTGGTGCTGAAATCCTGTGTTGAGCTTCCTGGCATTGCTGTATTGGTTTTCAGGTTGCTCCAATCAGGATTTTTGGGGTCGGTCACAGATCACCGATTGCTGGAAGCAGTATTGACTTATACCGATCACTGATCACAGGGTCAACATGAAGCTATTCTATTCATTGTGTAGCATTGTTTATTTATTTATTTAAAAAAAGTTAATTTATTGGCAGGCAACATGTGCAACATATTCAACTCTATCTTTTTTAGAGACACAACTTAAACACAGTCTTGATTATAAACATCCAACATCCAGCGATGCGGTTTCAGACTCCGACCAACTGAATACTCCTCTCCTCATCCCTCCCTTTCCGAGCGTGTAGGAGAACCTACAGTGGCCGACGCAAAAACTTGAAAACCCTATCTAGAGCCAGTGTTTGGTCTGTCTGGACTACTGTAGAAACATGGCGGGCTCTGTGGAAGAAGGGACCTCCTCTTTAAACCTGATTTGAAAGTTGGAACGTAGTTGATCGACAAAAAAAATAATTTGCATCTGTTTTCAGAAGTAATTTTAATTAAGAAGTCATTTAAATGTGGGGATTTATGTCCTTCTTTTGTTGTATGAATATCTTTGGGCTTTCGACTGTTGGATGGATATAATTTGCCACTTTCAGTTGAAGTCCAAACTAATTAGAGATAAGATTCTAAAACCCTTTTTTTTGGGAAACTCGTTAATTTATTCAGTGTCACTCCAAGAGAAAATCAGACCCCCAGTCAGATCATCATTAGTTTTTTTTGGGATCGCAAACATTTGATATCGCTAAGACAATATTGAACAATGTCAGGGCTAGTTGTCATCATTAGACTTCACAGGTTATTGTGATGTGTCTTGTCAGCCACCCAATGAAAAGAAAAAGTCTGTGAACATATTACCATACGCTACTAGTAGCAGTGTGTGAACCACATATGCCTAATTCTTCTGTCATGTAAGCCATAAATAAGAGACCACTAGCTGTACATGAACATTTTACCGATCATGTTTGATTTGGAGGATTTGGATAATCAAAGGTCCACTATACATCTGGGTTCTGTACGTTTTTGGCACCGAACAAAATATTTCCATGGCAACAAAAGAATTGCAAAGTGCGTCCTTCAAATTAGATTTTTTCTGAACTGGTGTGGGTTGACCACTTAAACAATGAGCTGAAGGACGCTATGAAGCTTTTCACATTATACAGAGTCATTTAATCTATTGCTAATATAAAAATACTGATTAGAGGAGCTTTAAATGGGGGGGGGGGGGGAAGAGTATTCCTCGGAGAAAGGTATTTAAAAGAAGGTATTGGGGATGTTTCAGACAGCAAAAGACAAAACATAAAGGTAGTTATTTAAGTAGAAATAAAGGATGTAATCTTTCTGGAAGGTTAAACCTTGAGTTTGAGTTCTTAAGTATTAGATTTTTGAACTTTGTGGAAACATCATGCATTTATTGAACTTAAAAAGAAAAAACTCTTTAACATTGGATTTCCTTGACCTTTAAAGATAATTCAACTGAAAAACAAAATATGAATTCCTGTTTTTTAACAAAAGCTTATTAAGTCTTTTGGTAGAAGAATGTTATGGCAACTGTTATTTCTTTATGTCTTTGAGAGCTTGATGGGTAGGCGTTTCATTATAAAGAGTCTTTAATTGTTGACTGTGTTGCAGTGAAAGAAGTCTACTTTTATCTGTTTTTTGTTCCTGTATTGTTTGGTCATAGACCAATTTGTGATTGAATTTCCGATGATTAAACAAATTGGTCGTATTGCCTTGTGGCGCAGACACCAGCGTGTAACAAATCTTGCACAGTATTATTTGTTTTTTGTCAGCTGAATTAGTTTTACCTTTCATGTTGACCAAAGGCTTACTTTCCACCATGGCTGAGAGGGAGTCTGGGTTTTTAGGGAGGGGCGAAAGTGCACCGATGTAAAAGCCCTAGTATGTGTACTATAACACATAATTACAGCACTATAGTCCTACCATCATTCAGCACTGGCTTGACCAGTGTTAGTGGCTGCTGTCCCCTTGATGCTGTTACTGATTCCTACGTGAGGACTGTTCACATGACATTTTTTGTCTGTCTTTACCAGACCCAGTATTTTAACTGTTGACAATGGCTTTACTGTCTGCCTGGCTGAATGCTATGATTAGTAGACTCATTATATTGTCATGCTCTGATGCTCTTTTGCTCCCCATCTGCCACACAAGTACTTCACTGACAGAACAAACTCTCAACTTCACAGGCCTTGCTGGCACTCTTAAACATGGCCAATATGTAGGCATGAAGAAAATGCAAAAGGGAATCACATAAAAGAAATTTGGGGTTTTCATCAGAAGAAATCTGCCTCAAACATAAAAGCCTTCCACTGTGTGCATCTTGAAAAACTGTTCATGTGCATCATCCCCCCAATCACAGCATATAACCACACCAAACAAAACAAGCAAATTAAGGAAAGGAGAAAATTATAGGCAGCCTGCCCTTATAAGGGCTGTTATGTTTGTGAATTGCTGACTGTGACGAGGCCTGCGCTCTCCATTTCACCCTGTGGATCATTTACTGTCTCTTCAAAACTCTTACAGTAGCTGTTGTTCACACCCACCTCCACTCCCACTCCCTTCTTTTCCCCACTCACTCTCTATTCGTTTCCGGCTGTGTGAAGCTCATCACATGTTTTCAGGATGCTTTTCTGGCAAGCACAAATCCAATTTCTGGTGACTAATCTACTTTTTTTTCCCCCAGCCTCCTCTCACTGAACACTTCTCACAATTTGCTGGACAGAGATGGAAATAGTGCAGACAGAGGGCACAGCTGCAAATGTTTAACCTTGCTTGCAGGTCCAATTGTTATGCTTAGAGTTTTATTAGCTGTATTTGGAAAGGAAGATAAGTATTAAATATATGCAATATGTGCCTACTGTAGTTGCATGGTTTAATTTGCATAGCTTTACATTTTGCCTGTGGGGAAAGAAATATATCCATCTTTTATTAATGGTTATTTTGAATGAACCAAGAATTTCATTGTTGAAAACATTATTTTATCAGTGCAACACTTAAACTGCAAAATTAGAATAATAGTGTCTTTAAACCTGAGTTCATTGTGTTTCTTGCTGGACCTCCATGATAATAAAATGACCAAAATCGGACAAATAATTAGCAATTACAGTTATAGTTGGAAGAAGAACAGTGTTTATTGCACGTCTGTTGTATTGGCACTACCCAGCATCTTAATGGTAGCTGAACTGCTTTTCTTCATGGTGCTGCCAGGATAACATATGCACAGCGAGAGAAATCCAATTGTTGAGAATCATGTCAGCTGAGTTGGGGGCCACAGCTTTTGCTCATGATTTATTACCGAAGCACTGCCACATTTGCCAATAGGAAAACACTTTCAGTAGAGTCATGGGGATATGCGCTGATGGATGAGAATAAAAATTGAATAATATTTCTCCTGTGCTTACCTCACACTCTCTCCAGCCGTCTCTTATTTGTGACCAGGAAAAGAAAACCATCTATATTTTATTGACTCAAGATGCATGTGTGTGGGTTTAGAGGGAGATCTTTTATTTTCGTTGTTACATTTAAATGTCCTTTATTTTTGAATTTGCTTTTCAGTTTTTTTTGATGATGTCCTGTTGTCGCTGGCTAATGTTCTCATGTAAGATCTGTAGCTGCAGCCAGCTCTGTGGTAGAGAGACTGGAGTATAACTTCCTTTGTCGCTCTGAAAGGAAATGCGGTTCCTCTGTTGTCCAGAGTGACTCTTCTTATTCCTTGTGTTTTATAGCCACCCCAAATGTCTGCTTATTACATCTGTCGGGCTCTGTATCAACAATCCCCTTGTGTAGGTGTGTAACCGTGTGTGATGTTGGGTAATTTGTTGTGCTGTATCTGTCTTCACTACAGATAACAATCGACACAAGTCACAAACCATCAGAATTCATCCAGACAAATGGATATAAATGAGTTTCTACTGTGTTGTTGCTTTTGTTCTCTGAATTTATGAAATTACAAATGTTATAAAATGATCTGATGTGATTTGATATGACTTTAAAGATCAATAACTGACTGAACATTTAACAGTCTTTGACTTCTAAATTCAAAGGCAACCATAAAGGCAGGGCAGCAGATATCACTTTCTTTTAATCAGTAGAGCTTACAGTGAGTTATTACCGTGCACTGCCGTTATACTCACCTCGCCATATTTTCCACATGTGCAGAAAATAGCAGATGGGTGACATGACCTGTTGGTTACACAAAACAAGTGATGAGAGGATGGCCTTTGCCCTCCTTTGATGGGCATTTTCACCTTGTTATCACATTTTATAGATTAACTGAATAATTAATTATTTAAAAAACATAATCATTGTCGCAGTCCTACATGTTTGTGTAAATGTGTAAAGTCATGTATTGTGTAAAAAACAGCAGTCAAACAGAAAGAACACAGAGGCAGTGATAGTCAACATGACTGAAAAACAAAAACTCCAACTTCATATCCAAGGACAAAGACGGCTTAATAAGTTCTCACTGTTCGACGCAAAGTGAGCTACACTCAAATAATCAATGTCGATTATTAGAATTCTTCCAGCTGTAACAGGTGTTTTGTTATATCGACATATAGATATACATTGGCCCCTTTTAAAAGGGGTTAAAACCAAGTCTTTGTTTCTCATTTTAACCAATTAATTTTCAGCTGTACCAGTATTTGGAACAGAAAATTTAGATTTTGTCGCCCTCATCAGAACGGCATATAATGATGAACTGCTTGTGTTGAAAGTTGAAAGCTGTACGTCATCTGCAGTATGTCTCAGAAATTCATTTTGTTATTGAGCGATTGATTCTTTGTTGCTACGCTAAAGATTTTCTTATCTTTATTATAGCAGTTTTTCACTAGAAGAGTGCTATGATATGATTTAATAGTTCAATATAAATCTCAGTAGAAATAAAGAAAAATGAATCTGTTCATAGTATTTCAATACAGGAAAACACACAACTATTGTGTAAGTTCGCAATTTGGTAGCAGTTAAAGTGTCAGTTGTTGGCGTGGTGGCATGTTGGTGCTGGTTGGTTTTTAAATACTCTGTATGGATTGTCTAATCTACTTTAAGATGGCCTGCTAACTCTCCACTATGCAAAGCGCCAGCACTCCTATGGAAATGTGACATTTGCTTTGTTTCCTGCCATCTAATGAGCCAGTTAACATTCAGTTGTTCACCCTAATTGACTCTTACACTAACCGGATGGAGGCACAGGACTCCAAATAATTACTCTCTTTATGAGCCAATGTCTAATGAATTTAAGTGGCATATTTACCAGTCGGCTGACTCCGGGTGGAAGTGATGGAATAAAAAGATGTCTGCTTTCAACTTAGTAAAAGACACATAATGTTACAGTGAATATGTAGACTCCTGACATTTTGAAGGCAATGACAGCTGCTGGAGCTCTACAGTACCACTAATATTCAGGCTTTCCTTGACACAATAATAAAAATATAATTCTTCAATTGCTCTCAGTATAAATAATGAGGCACAATTGGTGTCATGTCATCACAATTTCATTGTAGAAATGTTTTCATGCCTGAGTTTGTCAAGTATGAACAGTATAAAAATAAGAAACTTCATGATACATGTGTGTACCCGACAACTTTACCATGTTTGTGTAGAATAAAGTCAAAATGGACCTTGAGATTTCGTGACCTTGATTGAGAGCATTTTCAAGTTTCTTTCAAGTTAACTTTGAACGCCTTGAGGGAATTTCTTCAAATTTGACACAAATAGCCACTTGGACTGATTCAACGTTGGTGGTCAAGGTCACTGTGACTTCGTTTTTGGCGATAACTCAAAAATGAATTATCTAATTATAATAACATTTCAAACAAGTGTTTTATGTTGCACTGCCCTAACCCTGAGAGTGAAGTCGACCAGATATGCACATCTCACCTTTGACATCATCTGTACAGCAACTTTCCAGTTACGTTATCATGCCGGAGGGAGAATTGAATAATCCGAGGAAGCAGCAAACTGTTATTATTGATAAACAAAAAAAAGAAAAAGTTGCACTTATAAACATTATCTCAGCAGATGTTTGATGTTTGTATTCCCTGTCTGTTTTGTTTTATTTCTATTTGAACTATAAATGGTGTGCTGTCTTGGCCAGGTCTCTCTCAGAAAAGACATCCAATCTCAAGGGCCTTCCTAGTTGAAAGAAAAAGAAAAAGAAAAAATATTGATCATTTTGTTTGGTCTTATCCCAAGGTCTTCCAGTTTGATTAACAGAAAAATCCCAAAATGAATGTGAACAAAGAAACAAATGTACTATGTATACTGTTATATTAATTTATATAATTTCCATCTACTTTCTGTTTTCTCATCAAATATAGTGTGCTTTGTGGAACAAAGTTGCATAAAGCAATAAGAAAAAAATGACTTAAATGGTTAAAATCTGTCTTATGAATTGACAATTTTATCAAAAAACTTCTTGATAGATTTACAGTGAGTGTGGCCATTATTCAACAACACAGCCCCTGAGGAAATACGATTCAGATGAATAGAGACTTTTGGGTTGGATAACTTTATCAAACCATTTATTACAGAAAGAAATTGGATTTCACAAACCTGGGCTGATTGTTAAAACCCAATGAAGACTTCCATGTCTATTCACATTGATAAGGGAAATTCCTAATTATGCTATCAGCAAATAGGATATAACAGCAAAGCCTGCATATCTGGCTGCTGCTAATTACTGTACAGTTTTTGATCCAGTTGGTCTTCTGAGACACGGAGATGCTCTTCACTTGGAAAGAATACTGTATAAATTATTATATGGGTGTTTAGCTGCAGTAGCCTATACTGCGGCATACCTTCCTCATTTCACACTAAGAAGTTAAGGTGTTTCTCTTGGTTTCCATTTACAGCTTTGCCTTAGCTCTCAACACAGCCGTTAGCGTGTGATTCCCTGACTTAAATAGGGTAGCTCCGTGGAGATTCCTTCACATCCAACTACTAAGCCTCAGGTTACCATAAGGAAGACCAGGCACACCTAGATTTGACATGCAGTAGTGCAAATGCAGCCTGTGTTAGTAAGTCAGGAATTGATAACTTGAAGCCACAGCATGAGAGGCTTTATCAGTTTTGCTGAGCATATATGTAATTTGCAGAATGTCAACGTGAATGTAACTCTGTCAATGGTGGCATTTATTCCGACTGAAATACATGAAATGATTTAAGTAAGTCAAATGTCTCTTTTAGCTCTGTTTTTGGTCTCTACCAACTCCCGAGGGAAAGTTCTTTTTTTTAGCTGCCAAATGTTGAACTTGCTATAAATCTCTGTAATCTCAGGGGGGCTGCAGATTCAGCTGATAATTATCTGTGGATTCATCCCTACGAGCTACGTCTCATTGTTTTTAACATTGTCATTTCATACATCATAATGAAAATATTGTGTATATGTAAATATTATTTTTGGTCAGTTAGGGAAAAGTCTAACTTGTAATTTTGTAAATGTGTAATAATGACAAACTGCTGGAATGTCACATCCATGAAGAAGTCTTGGTAACAAACTGATGACCCCTAAAGATACTCTAGACGTTTGTAAGTTGGCTGCTGCAGCTAACTTGAGCTCAATGAAAAGGTAAACAGACCTGCTGCAGTTACACTAGGGACAGCATTGCCAGTTATATAAGCTATGACTCTACTGAACAGAAATCATATGATTAAGTGCAGGCAAAATTGACATTTAATGAACTGAAAATGGGAAATGGGAAAGCTGCTCGGTCTATCTATATATGTCTGTTTGTCTCTCTGATTTGAATATCTTGCTACAGTAGTCAAGGATTAATGTAGAACTCTAAACATTCAGAGAATGAACACTATCAGACCATTGGGGGACATTGAGATGTCACCCTTCAGTCACAGAGTTAACATTTTGTCACCTTTGACAGCAAGCATCTGCTCTGCTGAGGTGTCCTTGAGCAAGACAGGGATTGTCTGCCGGGCTGAGGGACGCTGTTATGCTTCTATAGCTGTTGAAAAGATGGATTTTCGTTTGAAGGGCCATAAAATTGTGGATAAAAAACCATCCGTCTAAAAGGAAAAGTAGAACATTCAGGATGTCAGCAAATTTCTCTCTGTGCAGCAGAAGGGCGCGTTCATAATGCAGAAATAAGATGTATGCTCAATAATGTCCTTGTGTTTATATTAAGGCAAAAGAGAATTTCATCTGCATTATTTTAAGCCCTTTGGTTGACCTAACTCTGCTGAGAATGTTGAATTAGTACAGAATATGCATGTTCTCTCTGAACTTGTCACCTATTTTTTTTTCTTTTTTAATCTAAAACCACTTATGACATCTTTTCTCAAAAGTTAAAAAAGTAGCTTTAGCACAGAGTGAAAACTAATAAATTGGCTTTGATATATGGTGCTATAAATAATGAGCTTTAAAGTAAAATATAAAATTCCCTCAAGTAGACATAATTTTAACATTACTTCAGTAAAACCTGCTTACTTTCCACCCCCTGGCCAGCCCACACAGGTGAGGCAGACATCAGAACAGGTCCGATAAATTTCACAACTATCTGGGCTGGGGCATCTTAGGACGGCCCTGCACACTTGGCATTGCTGAGGTGGTGAAATTTTGGATGAACTCCTTTTAAGCATATCAGAGCATCCCGTAAAGGCTCAGCAGAATGTTGAACACGAAAGTGCTGCTTATTCCCTGACTGCAAACAGCGCGGGCGAGATGGACAACAGGAGGCAGATTATTATCTGCTCCGAGGTCCCCGCATACTAATGACTCCATCAATCCTTCATCAGGACAACTCTCCCAATGAATGCTTAGTACCATCATTTAAAGGTTCATGTTGCTCAATTTAGGAGTTCACATACATACAATGATGATCGTGAAATAAATGTTCACATCGAAAGCACCAAGTGAAGATCCAACAACACACTCCAACATGAACTGATCTAAATAACACAGTATTTACTCGTTACCGTATTTATATTCTTTATAGGGTTGCTGTTTTCTGCTGAAAGTAAAGAGAGATTACATAATATATTACATTTATATTATGCAACCAAAGTGCATTGAAGTATTGATAGAATTGACCTCTTTCTATACAAGTTTCTGGCTGCCTTTTCTTCTCCTTTAATGATGGGGGCCTGGTAGCATGCAAACATTTGCTAATTGGCACCAAACACATCAAGTACGTCTGAGGCTGATGGGGATGTTATTAGTTTTGCAAGTATAAACCAGAATATTCGACAAATTGAAATTTTGCACTATATTTAAAAGTCATGGCAACACCAAGGTTATAACAGTTCATCCATAGGGTAAAATTAATGTGTGAACCACATTTCATGGCAATCAATCGAATAGCCTAGTTGTTGAGACATTTCTCCACAAACGTCAACCTCATGGTGGCACCAGAAGAAAAAACTGCCTCATATTAGATAAATGGTTGTGATTGGCTCACCACATACCGGTTCTGGGGGAAATCTGTCTGAATGGGAGAGGGGTCGGACATATCTGCCAAAGCAAATAAAACATGAGCTTGCAGATTCGTCCATATATATGAAAGTAACATCACCACACTAAATACAGTAATAATAACAACAAAGTCATAAGGTTTTGGGTTTAGGAGCTCTGTCAGCTTTAAAAGATAAATCTCTGTGATAAATCTCTGCACACTACAAAGGTAACCCAGATGCAAAGTCATGTGTTGACAAAAAAGCAGCAAGGTTAGCAGCTGGTTTTTATGTTACAGCTTACACTGCAAGTAAGTGTCCTTGCATTACGGTGCTATGTAAACTCATCAACTTCATATGCCCTAATGCTGCTATTTTCTACAGGCCCGTCAGCTACTGCTTAGACATTAACTTGATTATTAATCAGCTCAGGCAAACACAGGTTTCTGGGTTTATGCAAAATAAGCAAATTAATGTATCACTTGTAGGTATTTACATGGAGGTATTTTTTGATCATAGTCGCGCAGCACTGTCTTAAGGAGGAGTTGAAATGTGAGCAAGACAATTTTTCTTGCCAAACAGACAGACCGGTCCAGAGAGTGAGTTTTCGACGCCAGAAAGGTCAGCACCTTGTGAAGTAATCATGGAGTCATTGGTATTTATCAACAACTCTATCAACTCCCTCCAGATATATTATGGCCATTTTGTGCTGTGGAGCGGTGAAAATCTCACTTATTGCCCCTGTAAGGCAGACTGATAGCAAAAGTTGAAATCCGATGGCACTCCGCGATGGAGGCTAACCGTCGGAGGCAGCCGGGTTTCCTCCCTCACCTAATTACTCAGAGGACATGTCCAGGAGTCCGTGTCAGCACTGACCTCACACTGATCCAATTTGACCCTTGGCCCACACAAGGCGGTCTCTGGTGTCACTGCCAGTCAAGAGGAGGTCAATGAGTCCCACCTTAATAGTCATCAGTTCAGACCATCTCCAAGGGACCATGAATAATCCCCATCATTCATCTCACAGACAGGCTATATAACCACAGCACAGAGGATCCTAATGGCTTATTTGCTATAAAGCTCCTGTGTGGACCATACTGACTGCAGTAAGGTCTTTATAGTGATAAACGAAGACAGATTTCTTCACTCATTCTCACCATTTATTTTATTGAAGTATTGTCTGAGGTCAAGTGTAAAACTATGTGATCAGGTGCAACCCATGATCATTTGCATTATTGATTTATCCATCAGTTATAATAGGGGGTGTGTTTTTGGATTAAGGGTGCCATGAGATCTGTTAATTTCCATTGTTTTAACTGTACATTTCACAACATTAAAAAACAAGGCAACATTTACATTTACTGTATTTTCATGGTATGTTTTAAAACATATAAAAATGAATGAAATAAGGAGTATACATTGACAATAACTTGATAATAAAATCCTGCTAAATAGTTAGGTTACATTAAATGTGATTGTAAGATGTTCTTGTGTTGAGTTATTTCACACTGTGCTTTAGAGTGATTTAAGACTACAGTGAGTAGACATGGCCAGCCTGTACTGCCATCATCCAAGAAGCAAGAGGATCGTCCAGCATATTCCTTCCTCTTCCCTGCTGTCACCTGCAGTGAGACTAGCTTTGGAACAGATAAGCTCCTATGAGATCTCACAAAACACCCGGGTAGAATACAGTGGATTAAAGAACAGATGCATATTACACCAAAGGATTATATTGAACTGTGAATGCGACTATTGCAAGCTTCAGAGGACCCGCATACTGCTGTAGAAGACAATTTATTATATTTAGGATTTTTGGTATCATATGTTGTTGGCAAAAAAATGTCTATGTTGTATAACTAAATGCATTTCTGTGACTCATTCACTCATTGAGACGACTGAAAATCTTCTGACTGGCCCATCTTAATTGAATATACTGACAGGTAAATTATGCATTGATAATTACACTGTGTTGTAAAGAGAAGTGTTACAAATGCAACATGTTTTTTTCAGTCAGAACAGTACGAAATAATGACTGTCAGAGCAAGCAATGAAAAGATTTATCACTGTCACTACAGCTCAAAGAAATGCTGATACATCTCAGCACTCAGCTCAGTGTGAGATGACCAAACCTGAGCCGGCCAAAATAACTAAAATCAGGCTGTGCAGTGAAAGCTTCTTGGCTTATGGCTTTTCTTGAAGAGGGGAAGCTTGCTGTCTCACACTGGAATGCCTCATCTGCAGGGAAGGCATCTCGAGACAATTTACCCATCTTTACCCTGCAGATGACCTGCATGATAACATCATTTATTGTGAATGATGGACAAAAAGGCCAGTATATGTATTTCACTTAGATCAGAGTTATTTGTTTTGTTAATTGGATAAAATACATTCTTATAGCTGATATATATGGTTGAAAAGGTTGCATATGAATGTATATCATGTGGGTGGGGATGGGAGTGGGTCAGCATTTTTCTAAATGCTGCAGAGTATTCTCAAGTTGGTGAAGATGTTTTCTTAATTTGCTTGTGTTTTGTTTGCTTGCATGTGTTTTCTTCAGGTGCAGTGTATTGAGCTCTAGGGTAATCCACTGTACAAAACCCAAAGATATGCAATTTACAGTGATGGTAAACAGAGACAAGCAGCAAGTCTTTACATCTGAGAAACTGGAATTTTTTTTTGCTCAATCTGTTTTCGATTTTCAATTGTTGATTCACTTTTTGTTAATAATTGACAGACTAAATGTTTCAAAACTATTCAGTACTTGGATACTTAATTTGTCCACGCTTAATGTCCGTAATTTGCTGAACAGGATTTATTAGTTGTAATGTGTTTATTGAGTTTTGTGCTTTTTAATCTCAGGACTGGTCTTTGGTGTTTGGGAACTGTGCATTGGGACTAATGTAAGGTGTTAAGCTCTTGATTTCCAATCTCCTTTGGAATATCTGCAGTTCACTTATGTACACACACAATAGTGGAAATATTTAGATAAAACAAAAATCAAAACGATCTAAAGTATGAGAAGCAATTTGGTGTTTCAATTTTCCTTCCTGAGCCAAAAGACTCAGAAGCACTAGGGCCATAAATGGAAGCAAACATTCGAGGAAAGATTAGAAGTTTTAAGTAGCGGTCCAATCTCAGAGACCTTCTGATTCATGGATTAGATTATACACTTAAAGGAACAGTGTGTAGGATTTAGGGGCATCCATTGGCAGAAATGGAATATAATAATCAGAAGTATGTTTCATTAGAGTATAATCACCTGAAACCACAAATCATTGTGTTATTGTTAGCTCAGAATTAGCCCTTCATATCTACATAAGAAGTGGGTGTTCTTCCACAAAACCGCCATGTTGCACTGCCATGTTTCTACAGTAGCCCAGAACGGACAAACCAAACACCGACTCTGGATAGGACCTTTTGCATTTTCGCGTCTGCCACCGTAGGTTCTCCTACCTGCTAGGCTGGGAGAGGTGAGGAGACGGGTATTCAGTTTGTTGCGTTCTGCAACTTCATCGCTACATGCCATCATCCTTTAAGGGCTTTGATTGCCCGTTGGATTTGATGAATTTAAAAGAGAATTTGAAACATACTGTGCCCCGCTCCTGCTGTCAGTGGACCTTTGCTGCTACAGTACCTACCAAGGGCTTTCCAGTGGAAGGTGTGAATTCTGCCCTTGCTGTCACTTAAGAATACTTTGCATGTGTTTAATGAATAATCAAGGACTACAGAGTGATTTTGGCTCCTTGGAGCCACCTCACTGATTCAATGTTATACTGAATGTATAATCAAGGACGTATGAGGGTTTGATGGTATCAGTGGCCTCACCATCATTTGCTGCCTCATTTAACTTTCATCCATCTCAGAGCTGTTGTCTGCTTCAATCTCTGAAAAACCTAAATTTAGATATATGTACTTCTCTATTTGGTTCACACAGTGTGACTTCTCTGTCTTTGGTATTGCAGTGGAGCATACTAGAGATTAATGGCTTTATTTCAGACCGTTATTGTTGTGGTAAGGATTTGTGTATAGGCTGAGTCATCACAGATAAGTCTGGACAGGGTGATGGAGCATTTGTTCAGACATGCGTTCTAATTTGAATGTCACAAAGATGGGTTTCCAAATGCATTCAGGGCTACTGTATGTATTTTTAGTTTGGAGACGTGTACCGATCTAAGTGTGGACTGTCAGAGAGCACGTTAAGTTCCCTTTAGTTTTACAGTGTGGCAGATGAATATATATATTACTGGCATAGCATTGACACTATTACATTACCTACTTTAGGTCATGTATGACTACTTTGCACTAAAGTTTTCTCATAATTTTTTATTATTACAATATAATCTATAAAATTAATGGAAATAGTGGAAATGCTAAAAACTCGACCCCTGAAATATTACAAGAAGGTTATTACGCTTGGCAATGCAACAAAGGACAATAGAAACAGTGTTGGCGAATATGACTGTGATCCCACTCCTGGATGTGACTCAAAGACTTTTTTTTTATATATATAAAAAAAAGAAAAATTCACAATTTAAGAATATTTGCTTTTACCCCTCCATGAAATCTTCCAGTAAATCAGTACAGATGATGTTTCTGATGTTCTTGACAGTGCTGGTCAGATTTTGGATGAGAACTAGACCAGAATGAAAAATACATGATTTGACCTTGATTACAAACATTTAGTTATCCTCTTGGAGTTTCCAATGGCAAAGTCTTTTTCTTAATTTATGTTTGTGTAAATAGGGTGATACACTGGGCCTTATGAGACTATTCATGACTTGATCCAGCCCCTGTTGACTTCCCACTTATTCTTCCGGGTGTATCAGTGTTTGCTGGGAGACAAAAGTCTACAGCCATGCCAGTAGTTCTGTGAGGCTGCAGCACACAGCAGTGCCTTGCGTTACATTTTTGCTACTTTTGCTATTTTCTATTTAGTACTAAACAAAACTGACAGCTTTTGTCATAAAGTTTACAAAATTTGCAGGTTTCATGTTCTGAGCAACACAGATGTCTGTACTGAATTTCATGGCAATCAATCAAATTGTTTCAGAGAGATTTCAGTCGAAGTGGTGGATTGACATTGCCATCCCTAGAGACATGCTACTAGTATGGCTGAAAAAGGCTTCACGTGACGAGACAATGAAATTTAAAAAAGTGAGAATTTTGAACTTAACATTAAACATCACTCAGTAGTGACCCAAAGCCTACAGTCTGCAGCTGCTTCTCTTTGTGGTTGTAACATTAAAAGAAAGTTTTAAAATGGGGTCACTGATGTTTTTGAAGAACCTGGCAATGGAAGATTCTCTCCTCCTGAGAGCAGTTTTATGTTCAATAACGTGTTGTGATTACAGTCTGGTCTGTGTCTGCAGTGTGCTGCAGCTCCCAAAGATAACAGACAGTTAAACAAAGTGTATAACATTGTGCAAATGTCATGTAAGGATAAAGTTAATTACAAGGGAACCTTTTGTTTCTTACACACTGAACAGGTAGTAGCTGTGGTGCAGACCGGCTCAGACAGTTAGTGTGAACATAGAGAGTAAATCTGTACCTTAACTGTAAGTAAACTTTGATATGAATATGAAATTAAATTAATCAACTAATGTTGTTTTTATCAAGAAAAAAAATGACATTGTTCCAGCTTATCAAATTTGCAGCTTTTTTCTGTTTTATATCTTTGTAAAATGAATGTCTTTGGGTTTTGGACTGTTGGTGGCACAAAACCATCCGTTTGAAGACTTCAGGCTCTCACAACGTTGGATTGGATTTTCTGTTGACATTTTAAGGCTTGAACGTTTCATTTAAAAAAAGATAGAATAATGATTTGTTGCCCTTATGAATAAATGTCTTCTTTATCAGTTCTTTTCTCAATAAGCTGACTTTTCTTTGATTATTGCTGTATGCACTTAAAAGTAAAGCTCATTGAGTTCACCTGCAATGAAATGTGCCATTTTAATATAATTGCCCTGCCTTGCCTTGACGTACAGTATATTTTAATACTCACATAAACCTACATATGTCATATTACTTTTTTCTAATACTTGACATACTGTAATTCTTTTTTTTTCTTAAAAATGTCCTCATTGCAATGAACAACTACAATATAGTATGTTATAAACAAAATGTGTATTCTGCTTATAAATACTTAATAGGGCGACATTAAGTAGGCCGATTACAGAAAAGTGTACATCTAAGAATTACTTAAAAATAGAATCACCCAACCCAATGAATTAATAGAATTTTCTTTATGTGAGCATGTATTTTGTATCTTTTATTTGCATGTCATTGTTTTCTATTTGATTGGTCAGTAGCTTGGAAGTACTCGAATGAGTTACTACTTAGCACAACTATTGCAGGCTAAATGGTAACACACGCCTGCTGCGTCTTACAAGCATCATAACACCCTCACCCACTGTTTCCAACCCACCAGGATTTTCCACTGACCATTTCCCAGTGTTAATGTCTGTCAACTCTCCATACAAGTAGCAATTCAATCATGTTCTCCCCTGGACCAGACTGCTGTTCCCGATTTCTGCTGTTTGTGTGACACAAATGTGTGCTACGGACATCAAATGATTCATGTCAAATGAGGCATCGCTTTGTGGCTATTGTGTGTTGCACTTTGAGTCTAATGAACGTGATTAGTGGGGATAGAATAGTGCAGTGTGACGCACAAGTTTATTGTCGAAGCCTCTAGAGGTTTGTGCAATTACAGCAGTGGTACGTAGTGTTGAATTGGTGTTGTTCATGACGCACTTCTTTTCAAAGGCACCACTATACCCTCAACTGTTTTTTTATTCCAGTGTGACCACTTTAATGTCTAAAAGAAAAGACAATCAACTCTTTTCTGTAGCCCCAAATCTTGTGTTTGGAGCACAGGGTGAGAAATTGTATTTTGGCAGTACAACAGATCCATAGTGTATGATTTTCTTCAATCAGGGAACAGTACAAAGCGTACCCCTGGTGGTTGAGCACAAAGCCTTCAGCTCCTATTCCTAAGCCAAGTGTATTTGCTCCCTGTGCAGAGTTTTCCGCTCGTTTAACTTATTCCCACCAGTGTCTGCTGCTCACTGCTAACTTATTTCATTACACTTAGTATATAAAGTTCAATTGCTCTAACAGTTGACCAACCAGCACGTCCCTCTGTTTTTCAACCAACTCTTTTTTAGTTACACTCATTGCAGACCCAGAGGTTGTTTGGTCAAAACTAATTGGACAGTAAAATCCAATCCATTGAAAAGCGAGGCTAAAGATTAGGGAAATTCCATTAGCATATGGTTAGGGGTGACTGCATTTCAGTCCTGTTTGAACTTCAAATGTCATCTCACTACCAATTACATTCTAAATTGCAATTTACCTCAGTTAATTACCTTAATTAATATTCAATGGAACACCAAAAAGACTCCTACTTGATTTGTTCCAGTTTTAATTTAACATATCACGGCTCATAATCTGGCCATATACGATATGCATCTCCTTCACTGGGCTTGTCCACTTGAGCCACCTTCACATTAACTTATTCTGAGTGTAAATTAGACTTCAACAAGAGGATAGAAAACACTTAAACCTATTTTATGCATGCAGTTGGGTTACCCAGAGTGATCCACAGTGATAACAAGATCAAAGATAGACAAAAGAAAGCTTTGTGCTTATAAATCATCATAAGAAATTATTAAGCTTAAATGATGGCTTTGAATATATTATATCATTCATCATGCCAAAATGGGTCTGAATCTGTTAAAATCAGGGTTGGCGAAGGCCTTTTGGCAGATTTTGACAGAAATTTTAAATTGAAAGAAAAGTACAATGAAAATACCTGAGAAAAAGAAGCACATACCTAAAAAGTGCAGGGGGACAGTATATTTCAGAGGCATCTGTAAAGTAGGTGCTGCCAGAGCAGTTGAGGGTGCGGTGCAGCTTTTTCGCAGGTGACATCAGCCATCAGTTGAAAGCTCTGGCACTTTGAGAACAGTCATTGTCTCCAGAAATTAGTTTAAACGAGGAGTGCTTCCATTTCATGCTTCCCATTTGCTGCCCGTCGGCTCCTAAGACGCCAGAGCATTTAGTAACTCTAATCCAGCGCTCCTGCGTGTCAAACCGCTGATCTTAATCATAACTTGCGCTTGTCTCTACCTGCAAGACCACAGTCATTATTTTAATCCATGTCTATACTATTGGTGGCACATGCCGCCCATCTAAAGGATAAGCATGGATAGCTAATGGATTCTTCTATAAGATTACAACAAATATATTTTGAGGGCACTTTTGGGGGTAGAATAAGAAAATGTAATGTCTTAAGTAGTTAATTGTTGCGGTGCACTTTTTTGGGGGATGTTATCAAATCCTCCTGAGGATCCCAAAAAGGCTTGGATCAGGCCTTGTATCATTAACTGTGTAATGATTGGACGTGTATAAAATTGACCCATCCTCTGGATGTGATACGTGTACTAGGGTACCGCTAAACTTCAATTAAAAGCCGAGCCCCAGTTAAACGCAGCGTCCCTTTTACTGGCTACACTTTCTGAAAAATAAACGCAGGTCTCAGACGCCGGGTCTGGTTTTTATAGAAGTTCCTCTATTAAAGTTATTTTATCAATATGGATATGCTACACATTGGTTAGAGTCTCCACAATTCAATCGTTCATTTAATTTTATGGAAACCATGAACACCAAAGTATAAATCATTCAGATTTACCGGTATGGTAAACATGGTAACTTTGTCGTAATCTTGACAGGTGGATTGACCAAAAAGCATTTATTTTGTCTGCTGCCATCTGCACTGGAGTTTGTCTGTAAATCAAGAAGAAAGTCAATGTTTTGATAACTGTAATTGCACAAATAATGAGTGAGTGAGCTTTTCATTTAAAAATTCCTACTTTAGTTATCTGTGGTTTAATTGTATGACAATTTAATTGATTCCGTGACACAACATGTCAACTTAATGTAGCATATAAAAAAAGCAATCTCACATCCCAATTATTACAATTGTCACATTTAGAATGTCATTTTGTAAAAGTTATTCCTTCAAGAATCTGTTTTCTTTTCTTTGAGAAACAGATATTTTTGAACATGTACAAGCAAGTTTTGTGTAACCGTAACACATCATGATTTTATGTCTGAATAAAAGCTGAATAAGAGTTCATGTGGGTTTAGCTTACCATTACTGACTGAAAAATGTGAACCCACTTTACAGTTCGCTGGCCAGCAAACCCCTCCGACTGGCCCTATCTGCTGTCTCCACATTAGTAATGCACTGTGATAGTAGTGCATTAACTGATAGAGGATTTTGGATTGATTAACAAAACTATAAACGTTTATTCGGCAGCTGTCCAGCAGAACTGACCTCAGACTTCAGTGGAAGAGTAGCAGCACATTTCTTCTGCCTTTCTGAGCTTGTTTAAGAAAGAAAATGAGTCTGATACTTAAAATAACTAACACGCATTTGTACTTTCACTAGCAAGTGACTTTTTTCCCAGTCAGTAGTTGAGTTGAGTAGTTATGAGATTTTGCTCTTAGTTCACTCCTTTACTCCTTGCCTGTTAAATTGGTAGAGAGGGATTATATGTTGTTGCTTCCCCTGCCTTTATAAAACCAAGGTCATAGATTCATTATACCTTTCACTTAGTGTTACTCATGCATTGCTTGGTACAGTTATGTTGCACTGTGCCACAAAAGGCTCAGAGTATAAAGGCCCCCTTCTCTTTCTGGAAGTAATAGAACAGCAAAGGCATCTGAGGTCAAACACTGACAAAGTAGGCAACAATAAGGTGCAGATTGACCTTCGACACATCATGAACAACAGTGGTGGCAGGATAAGGCTTCAGTACATGTGTTGTAAATCAGGATGTCTTGTGGTTGACAAAGAGTGCTATGAGCAGAGAATTTCAGCACCATGGACAGATCCCAAGAGCAAACAGCAGTTTGTACACTAGTGCTGAGATGGCAGCTAAAAGCTTAGATGATCTCATATCAGATTCCTCCTTGTACTCCCAAAAAGTAAACCCCCCTAGTTTTGTGTAATGTTTTATGAATGCAGTGGAACAGGAAGCGACGCACACTAGACTGAAACAGGCAGGAGTTTGACTCAAAGATATGATGTAAAAGTAAAGAATGTAAACTCCAACCTCATGCAGTGGCCTTTTTTTTATTTTATTTTTAAACTATGACCAACACTTCATCCTGACCACAATCAAGTAAATGATAATGAGGTGTGCCAATATTAGAAAATAATTGATGAATCATACCTATGGTGTACCCTAACTCTGTGCCTGTGGTTCATGCTTTTGTTTTTTTAATCTAAAGACATTTTTCATTAACAAAAAAAAAAAAAAAAAACTCCATTATTAAACATCAGCCTACACAAGTCTCATGTCTTCCTTTTATGATTCACTTGTTAAGGCCCTTGATCATCATCTGTGATATGAAAACATCACATTTCTACACAGTCAAAGAAACAAGAATTGTACACTGCTCATAGTTCAGTTATAAAATCCTAGCACACCATGGAACATCTCTGCTGCCATCTCTCCTCACACTGAACATTAAAGGAGGATGGACCAGCAAATAGTTCAGCAGTAGTTTGCCCAGCAAACAGAAACAAGTTGTGCTGTCCTCTGTGTCCGTCACCCCTCTCTATTTCCATCACAGTTATTTTTGTAGTTCAGTCAGGACCACTTAGTCAAAGAAATGTTATTTACATTGCAGTAAGATATATTTGGAAGTATGGCTCTATTGTGGGAGAGCAGCAGTCAGGAGCCCCCCCCCCCCCCCCCCCCCCCATAGGGTTCAGAACAGAGCAGGCATCAGTGACAACAGAAATGACATTGATAAGTCAAACACAGCATTAAAAGGAGGAGCTGTGGTGAAGGTTGGTTGCAAAGCTGCTTGCGGAGGAAGCAGCAAGGGTAGGCAGGCTGAGGCAGCTCTAAAAAGGTCACCCTGTATGAGATTTGTCAATAGATGCATAGAAAGGAATCAACTGATCCATCAGCTGATGTGGCCGCTGGATCTGGGATCTGCTGGGATTGTGAGCTGAGCTTGACTCTGTGGCCAGGCTACACTACCATTACTCTCAGTTTTGGTAACTTTGAGACAAGACTCTGTAAAAGCTTACAGCCTGGCACGGTGTTTGCAGTAATCAGGACAATTTAGACTGGGTTACTGTTTTTACACCACAGCTACTTAACAATGAAAACAAAACATTTAACCACATGCAGTAGAGTAAAGACCTTGCATAATTTCAGAAGATGAGTACATGACCTTTCTTTTATAGATCTAATAACAACTCTATTGCCTATATTCTGTTGATTGAACAACGCAATGACCAAAAAAGGAGGACTATTATGAAACATGTCTGGCAGCAAAATGGGTTTATTTTTATTTCTCCATCTTTATGTGGGACTAACAACTGTAGTTTTGTCTTTGGTAAAGGTCTCACCTGGAAGCAGGAATGTGAAATCCACTCACAGCTGAATCTTTCTGTTCACCACAGGTTCCAACATTGTGGCCTCAAGATAAAAAAAAGGTCTCAATATCCTCTTATACTTCTCATTTAATCATTTCACGATAATGCCTGTTGACAGGCTGTGTGAAAAATCAATAACACAGAGTTGGACTCACATAAGACTCTGATTCGTTTTTGGAGAAATTTTGTACAGCAGTTTTTTTTGTGTGTGTGTGTGTGTATGTTTTATTTTCATTTTTGGGACAACATTAGTCCTATGTGTGTTTTTATTTTATTTATACTTATTTGTAATTATTAAGTTCCCAGTAAAGTTTACTGTTTTAGTGTACTGCTGTCATTTTGGACCATACATATCTTCGTCACAAGTGTTTGATAACCACATTTGAGGGATCATTGAAACAATGTGTGTTTATATAGCCTATATATAAATAATATCGGCCGATATATTGCTATCAGATTTTTTTACTCCCTTATATTTGTATCGGCATCAGTAAATCCATCAAATATAGTATGGATCGGGTCTAATCTCAAGCAGTATTATAACTAAGCTTTATTCCAAGCCCTTCACAGCACAGTCATAGGGCAATTCTCCAATTCCAGCCTGTCCTGGTCTGAAAATAACAAGATCTTTGACAATCAGACTGGCCGAGTTGCCAATCACCTACACTCTCATTATTTAAGCTAGGAATTTGGCATCCGCAAATTACCAAGGCAGTTTTATCCATGTTTTTTGGTCTTGGCTTCCCATGATATGGACATCCAAGCCTGGTGTTTTGTTCATCTCCTGCAATGGGCAGAAGCTGGCAGCAGCGTGGGGTCGGCAGGACAACCTTCCGTCAAAAGGATACCAATCAGTGTCAGGTATGCTGATTTAACCATGTCACCGTGTCCAGTATGTGATAGGAACAGAAGAGAGCTGTGATGGGAAATGTGGCGATGGCATCATTTGGCTGAGAAACTGCTGGTAAATAGCGGAAGTGACAGACGAGAGGGACACGCTCTAGCAGGCAAGATGAAATTGAATCCCGTCTCGCCTAATGCCTCTGAAATGATGCGTCTCTTGCACTTCTGTGTGGACCTGTTTATTCTCTCACCCTGTCTGCCTTTTATTTATCACGTAGAGGCATTAACATTCACCGGTTGTCAGGCAGACTACAGCCAGGTAGGGGTGTGGCTGGAAACTTCAGCAGACTATCATGTCGGGAAAATGTGTTTTCTCCCAGTGCTGCAGACTGCCACAGTGGACTGTGGACTCAAATTGTGTATCTCAAACTTGTCTTTGCCATACAATATATTGCATACAGAAGAAAGATTGGTGCTTATGCGACCAATCACTTACACGCTAATTATTTTGATCAATGGTGGAAGTGTGCTGTCTAATTTTGTGCTTTTGTGTGGATCACATTCAAGTTCAGCCAAACCTTTTTTGCTTAGCAGAGAAACCAGACAAAACAAAGCTGGAAACAATAAGTTAACCGTTTCAGCTTGAAGGTTAGATCACACTGTTATAAAGTTTGTCCCAGAATTAACACATTTAATTGGATCATAAATTCTAAAAAAAAAAATCCACCACAAAATAATTGTGATGGTATCACGAGGATAGTAAAAATTTTATACATAGTTGTTAGAATTCTTGGTTTGTTGAGACAAATAAACTAGTATCAGACAGTATAAGTCTGTCTGAATGCATGGTTGACATTAGAGATGCACATTTTAAGCACATTGAAAGTCAACCATGTTAAAAACTTTGAAATGAAGGGCGTTTTCACATATGCGGCTTGTTTACTTTGTTCCGATTCAGTGTTTAAAATTATACAATTGTTGCATGCTACTAGTGCAATGCTTCATCACAGCTACACGGGGTGTGGAAAAAGTATTGTCACCACTAGTAAGCTGTGCAAGCCAGATTGTTAAACTGTGTGCAGTTACTTCAGTCACTGTGGAAAATAAAGGAAAAAATGTCAGAATGTGTGGAATTCATAGCAGTTCAATGACCAGTCACCGATTTTATTCATGATAAACTTAAAGTATTCTTGAACGCGTGAGGTTGTGTATTATATTGTACTATAGTATCACTTTAAGTTAGTCAATCTTAACTTATATTAACTTGAGGGCTTCTTGACTAAAGAATTAGAACATAAATCTTAATAAAATAATAGCAAATACAGGGTGTAGACCAATGAAAGCAACACTTAGGAATTGTAATACCATACAAGCACATAAACTTCACAAAAGTAGTATTTAGGGTTACTTGATAGCAGGTGTTGCTTTTATTGTGTCTACCTTTTGTGTATTTTTCCATATTGAATTACTTGGTGCCTGAATATTTATGCATTATAATAGTAGGAGTGTATTTATAGCAGTATAAAAAGTGCAATATTGATGTTTTCCTTGAACTTCTTTCAGATTTAATTCATCTCTCCTAACTTCGATCAGTAACTGGTTTTGCCCTCCTTCACATCTGATATATGAAGAAAGATGGCTCTCTATTGGGAATGATTGTATGTGGACCCCCATTTCATGAAAACCTTATCATCACAATGCAGCTGTCACTCGTCTTCTAAATAACCTGCCATCTCCCGAAAAACAAACAATGTAAACGCGGGGTTTTAACTGACACAATCCCCATTGAAAAGACTCCGCTCCAACCCGTGTGACTAAAGTATTATTGCCACGCAGCGAGGACGCTGATCTGTTCCAGCCACAGAGATGATTGAGGAATCATTGTCCACCTGAGTATTCAGGCTCCGAGTTGATGCCGTCACTCACTGCCTGTCGCTGTCGATTACACATGGGTGTCGAGAAGTGTGAAAATCCAGATGTCCCATGTGGCGCTGGTCTGCTTCTGTGTGTCCTTGCCCAAAGTCAAGCACGTAGCTCTCCTTTCTGATGAGACGGACGGTAACTCCTCGCTCTCATACTGTACTTTGGCTGTTCCAGATAATATGGATTCTGTGCTCTGGACATACACACTAAACAGATTTTAATCAAGCAACAGGGGCCCAACAAGTGAGTTGAGTGATTTTATGAACTGCGCAGTGACATCTCACATGTCTAATGTTGAGTCATTTGTCTTTGTTACACCTGCTGTTGCTCGCAGGCACTGAAGCGGAGAGAATAATGAGTAAAGAGAACAAATACTATTTCATCTTGACACAATTCAGATGATGCTCCCCAACACACACTATGTATATTTTTCACAGAATTAGTTTTCCTTTTTTTTTTACGTTTTATTTTTTTATTTTTTATGTGTTGGATTAACAGGACTAAGAGGGATTTCAGTCTCTATTGTTCTCTGTAGACTCAATGAATCCACTGCTGCTGGTCTTCTGAGATATTGTGAAGGAGCTCAGAGGAACCCAGGCACACCCACAGGGCCCACATCACTATTAAAGATGGTGTTAGAAAGAGGGACTGTTTTTATGTTTGTTTCTCCCAGGGCTAACAGCATCTTTCTGCAGAACTACACAGGTCAGCAGGGGCTAAAGCCAGCTTTGCATTGAGAAAAGCGCCTGAGGGAAGATGGGAAGAGCGGATATGTTGACACACAATTCAGTTCTCAAAAGGAAGTATTCCATGTGGTGAATACAGAAATGCCAACACAGCAGTCAATAGGGGCTGCTTCTCTTTTTGCTATTCATGCACATATCGCAACGCCATTATGCACAAGGACGGATGAGGAGTGCAACAAAATTCATCATGATAGGTGTTTGAGTCGGAAGCCTGTCAGAGACATATTTAATTGATTTACAAGCTCAACAGGAAACTGTAAGCAGTGAAAGGAGAATGTGAATGAGACTCTGAATATCTCACAACGCATGCAGTCCGGTTTCAGCAGGGAAGAGCCTCACTCATTTTTTGGAGAGTCTTGAGTGCTGAACAAATGATAGCAATTAGCGAGAAGGCTTTAAAACACAGATGTTTCCCTTTAAGCAAGGGTGTATCCCTGCGGTTGTTGCATTGAACCTAACAAAAACTGTGTTTCCTATCATTTGTCGATCCTAATAGAAAATTGTAATATATAGATAGATGCTAAGATATACATTTTTTTTTATGTAAGGCAATATAAAAAAGCAAGTAAGTGTCATTTGTCCTGTGTTTTGTTTTGCATGTAATAAAAAACTTTTTAAAAACTTGAGCATTTTTGGATATAAACATATGGCTGTCAAAATTAGGTATAGGTTTCATCCATATTATCCAGACAGTTTTCACAGTATGAGGAAGTAAGGTGTTTTCATTCAGCCTTGAATAGACAAAATACATCTTGTGAACAGGAAACAACCACCTAACTTTAACTGACGGTACAAAGGCAACACAAGCGGCTCTTGTTGGCTCAATGATCAGTTATAATATCCACACATTGTAATCATTAAGTGGAAAAGCACAATCTTTGAAGGTTAACAAATTTGCATTGCCTTATGGTACATATTCTGCAGCTTTTATACATTTCAAAATCAAAAGATCTCAATGCCTTGTTTTCTCAACTTAAACCTATTCAGAACCTTTTTGAATAGTGTAGGAGAAACTACACAAGCTTTGCAGAAACTGTTTTACCAGCTTGAAAGTCAGAAACAAAGACCAATAACAGCCGAAGATCAGGTAAAGGAGGGGTTCAAGTTGATGCCTCAGTGAAGGAGGAACATTTGTTTTGCACGGAAACTCACCTACAGTATGACCAAGCCAAGCATGTTTTCACCTCCAGTAATTGCATACCATGATGGCACCACTGTAACACACATTATACAAGATACGTTAAAGTTCTAAGTACATTTTCACAGTTGGATTTACACCTTGAGAACTGTAAACCTGAGCACAGTGGCTTGAAATGTGGTTTTTCATCATCATCATCGATTAGCTGTTGGATATCTTCCGGTGGGAAGGCTGGTGGAGGGAGGAGTGACAGTATTGTCACTCTGTAGATCACAGTCATGGAGGACTATCACTGCTCTCCAGACGGATGCTGATAGCATCTGTGTTCTTCTCTGGCCTACCACAGATCCTGACCTTCTATCAGATCCCCAGCCTAATCATGCAGTCCTTCTGCCTCAGCCCTCCAGCTCCGGGTCCCGCGAGGGCACTTCCACCACGTTGAAGTGAAAACAGTTTAAAGCACTTTCCATTTGCTGCTCTACAGGGAGTAGGTGATTTGTCCTTGGGGAGGTTCTCTCAGTATAATGGTCAATAATATCTGCAGTGTGTGTGCAGACAGTCTTTGTAATCTTTGATATAATCATACAGTTTGGAGCAAAATCTTCACTGAAATGTTTGATTTCCTTTTTATCCCCAAGCCTAGATTTCAAAGTTTCCAGTATGATTAATGTGACTGATTTTGATATATCAAAATGAATTCATACCATTCCCACACTTAAACATACCCAGGGTCCATTGTGTGAGAACAGCCTGGAGCTGTGAGTGGGATGTGTCCCTGTGGCTTCGGCTTTATTCTCAAACATTCTGTTGATTTATTGGACTCATATTGTCAGATACTAAGTAAGCTGACTCATTTTTCTAAAGCACGGGCCAGTATTTATCCACAAAGGAGAGGTTTTTTGCCCATTATTGTTACTATAGCAGCAGTGCCTGACAGAATCTGCAGTCCTTCTCTCACCATCTGTCTCTTTCATTCTTTACAGCCATAGTATCAGTGGCAATAGTAATGATATTACTAGCTTCATATTTATGTCGGTAAAGGCTCATTCAGTAATCAGACTCCTACTTTCACTTGATATACACTGTATCCATTGTAGCTAATTGATGTGATCCATCTAATTAACTGCTAATGGACAACTTCTTGAAAATCATTCATGCTTTTAATTCCTTATAATTAGTGAAACCCTTTTGGGTTGACAACAACTGTTGCATTGCTTGAGTCTAAAAGTTCATTCTTGACATCGGAAACAGTAGTTTGACAAAGAAAATCTTAACTCAAGGTCCATTTATTAGCTTGTTTTCAGAGCTCTCAACCACATTTCATATCCTTCCTCATCAAATGCAGTTTGCTCAGTCATCATGGAGATTCATTGACAAAAAAATCTTAACTCATGTCCCCTTTGTAGTTTTTTTGAGCTTTCAATTGTATATTACGGTCTTCCTCAGCAAATGGAGTTTCCCAAGCAGAACTCCATCTGTGAGGGAAGAACATGAAATGGCATGTTATGAAGTAACTGACAAAAAGCACAGCAGGAGATAAAAAGAAGAGAACAATCGAAACTTTTCAGAACAAATTTAAATCACAGGTGGTGTGAAATGTAATTCAAATAGCATCTCTGAAAGTGCAACTCAGTCCAACCACTCATGACTCATTAAAAAGTGGAGGAGAGCCAGGAAGAGAGCAGATGTCTGAGTAAATGAACAATATTTCACCTCCTCTCACTGCAGTCTGGCTAGTAGAGACCATCACAAAAGCAGCATTAGTGCCGGTAAAGCTCTAATGTTACCTTCCTATTGCAGCATCCAGTTTTTGGTCAGAAAAGGCGCCTTTTGTTCAGCGAACGCACTCCTGCATCATTGATGACAATCAATGTTGTAATGACAGCAAATCATTGAACTGTCCAATCCTGACGTGGCACTCGTAAATTACAGTGGTGAGAGCCAGCCTTAAAGTTCAGAAAAGAATGGGGAAAAAAACAACCTTTGATTTGGCTGTCTGAGCAAAGTGACAACTGCAGCTGCACTTCTTCCAGATGCTGACTCTAAAGAAAACTGTACTGAAGTCCTCCATCTCCTCTCCTGAAATTGCCCTGTTCTTGTTAGTGACAAATTTGGGAATGATATTTCCATGTGGCATATTAAGGCCTTAATGAAGGGTAGGCAATTATTTTAGAGGTATTTTTTGTAATATTTGTTCAAATTCTCTTTACATCCCGACAGCAGTTAATAAATCAAATCCTCTGACACGTTCACGTTTACGTTCATCATGATAATGTTCAGTTACGTATATGTTTATGCTCTCTCGTGGATTTTTTTGGTTGGATTTTTTTTAAATCTAGCTAGCTTGCTGGTTTCTCCAAAGTTACCTACTCCAGCTTCAAGAAGAAGTATGGTATGGTTTGGTTGACTGACAGGTGTGTCAGTTTATCATAGTCCACTCCTACCAGACTCCCTCTCATTCAAACAATTAGGAATTGGTGATGTGTGTGAAGGAATTTTCCTTCTTGTATGTTAATCTTCCCTCTTGTAGGTTAAAGGTAACTTTAGGTCAGGTCAACTGCCTGTCTCTGTTCGCCTGTCTCATTCTGTGTGCCAGACAAGGCCGAGTTGACTCTGGCATCTGGTAAACCAAGATCTGCTGGATATCTTCTGTTTTCAAGGTTAGACACAACATGCTGGCGCCTGGTTGTTGACGCTGGATTAGAGAGACTGTAGAGAGGCTATGCTGTTGCTAGGACAGCAATGGTTGACGTCTTTCCTTGTTTGGATCTGATATCCAATAGAGTCCTCACACATGACAGACTGAGTTAGGAATAACCCTATTTGGAAATAGCAGAACTTATCAGTTATGAGGAGGGTTAAATACTGAGCTTCAGGACACCATCTTCAGATTTGGGTAGCAGTACGCTGTGATTCACACGTGGTGTTTCCCTTTTCTCCTCGATCGAGCTTCAATAAATATTCCTGTGTAAGACATCCCGGTCTCCTGAAACTTCTTGTTAGAGTGAACCAACTCTAAGATTTCCATCACAATGTGGATAAAAACTGTTACAGTATCTGTAATTTTATATCGTGGTATCAATATATGTAATTATATAGTATATTTTTGATGTTTATGGATAAAGCATCTAAGAAAATGAATGTCTTATAGAAAGGTTCTTCAACAATGCCATTAAACTAGCTTCTCAATTTGCAACATTGGCCACAATCACCTTTGATATTTGAAGGTTAGGGGCTTTTAAAAAATATTCATCACAAGTTCCCAGAGCATGAGGTGGCGTCTTCAAATGTCTTGTTTTATCCTAATGCCATTCTAAAAGCTAAGGATATTCAGTTTACAAAGATATAAAACAGTGTAAAGCAGCAAAACCCCCCATTTGAGAAGCCGTAACCAGAGAATGTTTGTAATTTCTGCTTGGAAAATGACAGCGAGTAATCAACAAACCGTTTGAGCTACATGATATACTGTATATTGTCCAACCCTAGACAAAATGGCTCTTATTTCTTTCTTCTGGCTTCAAGAAATGCCAAGATGGCAGCGAGCACTAAACTCAAGTCCAGGATTCAAAATCCTACAGGTGGTGTCACATACGCTTTGTCCATTTTCTGCCATCAAGGTCACTGTTAGCTCCATGATTATGTATGTGAACCACAAACAGCTATATTTACAGCTCTGATGCCTGATTATGTGTGGACATTAACCAGACAGCTGGAGAGCACAAATGATAAATTATCACTTTGGCTTATTGCTTATTCAAAAATCACATGATTTGCAATAACGCTCCATCTTCCCTTACAAAGGGATCCTGCTGCTCGCCTCTATTTTGTTTCATGTTTGACTTGAGAGGAGAGAAGGAACAGTTGTAGCATTTGAACAAAGTGCAACAGACGCATTAATTATGACAACAATCAACGGCGTGCAGAGGAGAGCACACATTAATCGGTTTCACTGGACTGTAGAAATGTATTTTTGCACAAAAGCCTTGCATGATGTGCAGCAGAGAGGGGGGAAAAAGCATTGAAGTTCAAAGACAGTATTTCAATGAGCTTGGACACCGCCTGTACAAAAGGTTTCTGGGTAGATCTCTACAGCAGGAATTGAAATGGTTGTCAAAACAAAGTTTTCTTGAAGCTGCTGACTTGGGTGGGAGGGTGTTGGAGGGGAAACAGACAGAGAGAGGGGAAACACATGTAGTGCAGCACACACACACACATACACACACATACATACATACAATCATACAGACAACCGTGCAATTACACACCTGATTAAATACAGTGATGTTACTCCACAAATTGGCTTTTCCTGACAAAACCTTAGGATAGAGCTGACCTATTCTGTCTCGAGCAAACTATTATGAACACTGTGCTGTGACACCAGCTTTATTTAATTCACCTTTCCACTATGTCTCAAAGACCCAATTGTGCCCTTGGGGAACAAAAATAAAGCTTTAAAATGCATCATACAAAAGCATCCTTTTAGAAAGCAATTTTCTCAACCTTAGTGGCACAATAGTTCAGAGTATGGATATGTCCCAAACAACCAAGCTCACAGGGGCTGTTGAAATTTATATCCACTGTACAAAATCCCCGGGTTATTTTAAAATCCTGGCACTTCAAAAATCACATGTTAAATCACCCTAGGAGGCAACAGTGAGGGTGCCTCTATAGCACACAGCAGTGCACACAGAGGCAGTAGAAACCAAGCAGGAGAGGGATTGATGACAATGACAAGAAACTTTTAAAGGGCTCTTGATAATTGGCGAGTTGAGCGTGTGGCAGGTGAGCTTTTTAAACTTTGTGAATTTGTAATGTAGCAGGTGAAGGTGTTGAATTTGTGAGCTGTGCAGATCTTATTGCAGTGTGACCACTGGTTTGGAACTGTAGCAAAGATAGTGGAGCATGTTGTGCCATTTCAGTGCTGAAATGATAAGGCCATTAATCAATTTGTGAATCTGCAAACAACTATTTTTATAATCTATTAATCATTTTTCAAGTCGTTTATCAAGCAAAATGACAAAAAATTGTGGATTCTGGCTACTAACATGTAAAGATTTACTGTTTTTTTCTCTCTTTTTTTTGCTGTTATTTGAATATATTCTGACATTTTATAGACTAAACAACATTAATTAATTAGGAAAAATAAATGACTAATAAATAATTTTGTGGTATCTTACCCCAGTTTTCAGAATGCAGTGATAAAGTAATATGCCAAGGTGACATGAATGCAAATAAATTATTTATGTGCTGATCTGATGCAGACAGCATTGGTATTGTTAACCTGAGCAGCTGCATCTCACCACCCTCCAGCACACAGAACTTTTTCTAAGAGAGAAACGTTGGTCTCACACATGGAGGTGCTGATTTTCATCACAGCCATGTTACACTGAATCTTTAAACTGCTCTAGTGCACACAGGAGCTCACGGTCCAATGAAACCAAATGAACAACATCATCCCCAAGTGGTAAGGGGGAAGCAGCTGCCTGAAGTGAAGGACTTCAAATATCTCTAGGACTTATTCACGAGTGATGATAAAAAGAACCATGAGATTGAGCATGTTATGTCAGGTTGTGAAGACAGAGCTAAGCTTTTACAAAACGCTGAATTTACTGGTCATTCTAAAAAAATACCGTGTAGGCTCAAAACTCTGGGGGTCCGAATAATACAGCAAGATGTAGAATCAGCATAAAGATCGTGAAGCCCGACTTCGCCTTCAGAAGAACTTGTAATCTTCCGGTTGTTGGAAGGTGTCATTCAAACAGCAGGAATGCATGAACAATGGATTTTTTTCAGATAATAGACTACAAACAGCATCATGAAGCAGAGGCGGGCAGAGCCTCAGGTTACATATCACAGTGGCTCATATAGAAGAGAGAAAATGATGTTGTGTTTTTGGATTCTGCAACTTGAAATACTTTGCACATACGTGAGTCATAGAACAGCACCATCTTGGTACAGTTCATTTTTCAAGAGGAAATATCAAACATTCTCTGGTTCAAGCTTCTCCACTGTGATGATTTCCTGCTTTCTTTGTTTTATATGATTGTAAAATCAGTATATTTGGGTTTTGGACTGTTGGTTGGACAAAAAAAGACTTTTAAAGATGATTGTGATTGTTGTTTTTTTTAGCTTTTTGTGGCACTATTTATTCACAATTACACAACTTTTTATTGTGGCGACTCCTAGTGGTTGTTAATAAGCTAAAAACAACACAAACATTACACCTGTTTTCACATTTTTTTAACACAAACAAAAACTTATGCCATTAGAATAATGTGAAAGATGTTATAATCACATATAAATTATAGACACATGAACGATAATAGAGGAGTGGATTAAGTGAATGTGATGCAGCGTCTCAGGGACTGATTTTTTGAGGATCACTTACAGCACATTTGTTCTGAAATCCCCAAACAAGCACACTTGTCTCTTAAGGAACTCATTTAGTGATTTTCTGCGAAGCTTAAAAGATCATTCCCCTTCTATCTGCCTATTGTTTTGTTTTTTTTTTTCTGTCTTAATAAAAAGACACTGTTACATTCTCCTGCCAGAAATAACATATAATTAGATGAGTACCTGGCAATAAATCTTGATTGTGCACCTCTCTAATCCTTTGTGCAGTTGTTATGAACCTCTTACCCAAAAACGCTGTTTGGAAAAGTTTTCTCAAATAAGTTTGTCATATCATAAATAAATCATGCCTTTTAAAGCTTTGTAAGCGATCAATTCTGACTGCATCTCTGCAGGTTTAGATGTGTGCCAGAAATACTGAGATGCCTCCATGTTTATAAATCCTGGAGAACAAAACCATGAGTGCCAGTGTTGAATATAATATTGCTGGCCCAGTGTGTTTTAGCTGTAATTCAGGCCTGTCCTTGCACACACGTCCAACCGTACCACAGAGACTCTGCTTGGAGGTCAGTCTGTAACGCAGACTGACCAGCGGTGATGAGGTGCCTGGGTTTAGGATCAAACCTTTTTACCAGGGCCCCGCTGCGTCAGCTCACAGAGAAGACAGGCCGACCTGGTAATCCTTCAGAGCTCCCACTGGCATCCAAGTCAACAATCACAACACTCCAGGGTTTATCTCGCTGCACGAGTAAATGGCAGAGATTGGGTCTGCCTCAGTGAGTATTGTCTTGGCCAGCACAACCCAGCTTTAGGGGAATGTATTACTCATTAGAAATACAATCAAAAAACTAACACGACAGGCATCCATAAAGGAAGTTAAACACTATGCATATCCATTACCTGCTCTCCCATACATGCAATCTGTGTTGTCTGCGGAAGATTCATAGTTTCTGTTGAGATTTAGCTCTTTGTGTCGATGCAGAGCTGGAGAACACAACAGCTTTTCAATGGTTTCCCATTTCCATCACATTTAACCACAATGGGGGTAATTTCTCCAGCCTTGATGAATACGACAATGGGGAAATGCATACGATGGAGAACATTTTGCTCTAGATTGCAATTGCATTTGAGATTCACCGACTACACTCGTCATTTCCTGAGTATCAGCTGCGACTGGAGGCCTATAATGCCTACTAGAGATGTGATTTGAGGATCTCTGACATACAAAACGACAGCAGCATGAAACGGGACGCATTGATCAAAATAAATAAATAAAAGATGCGCTCATAAATACTTAATCAAATGTGAAATGATTTCTTTTCTTGTCAGTGAGCAGGGGCAACGCTGTAGCTGCTGAGCTCGGTGACAAGTTTTCAAAGACAGGTGTGCGGAGCACTCTCGCAGCCTCTCTGACAGGAAAGAGAATCCACGCAAACATCCTTACGAAGATTATATTTACAATACACAGTGGATTGGCAACCATCAACCTGGAGGTAATTACAGATGGAAATCAAATGCTTAACCCATCTGCTGTGCAGGGTTGTTAAGATTACTTGCAGGTGTTGAAGCTGATCCCGACTCTCTGTGTTTAAGAGAAAAGCTGTTACATTGGCTTAACAAGACTGCTGCGTCTCATGCAAATGTGAGCTAAATGCATTGTATTAATTTGCATTGAAAGAGGATTCAATACAATTTCAAATTTAGTCCTTTTCACCCTAATGTTCTGTTCGGGGTCCTGAAAACCCCTGGCCCCGGGCCCCGTTAACTGCTCAAAAAAACACACTTAACATTGTTTAATCAGCCTGATATGTAATTACTTTTCTGATTATATACAATTGCTATAACATGATTGTAAATCATGGTGTTTGATTTTACACATACAGCAGTGGGCTCTTTGGGAACCCGAACCATGTGGAAGCAAAGCCAATAGTCAAGTCTATTCCAAATGAACTGCACATTTTAACAAACTGTCCAGAAAATCAGCAAAAGGAAATTTGAATTAATGCGTTTTACCACCTACTACTATGATGTGAATATTACAGTACATTTTTCAAGAAAAAATGCCTTGAAATTGCTGGTTTTAGCTTCTAGATATGAAGATTTTCTTCTCATGATTGTAAACTGAATATCTTTGGATTTTAGACTGATTGTCGGAGAAAACAAGTCAGAGTAATTTTGAACTCTGAGAAACTTAAAAGAATCACTATTTTCTGAACAAAAAATGTGTGTAAAAACATATGGATTTAAATGCTTTTGAAGTCAACAAACTACAAGAGTTGAGACAAAAGTCAAAGAAAATATAATGGAGAAAAAATATATATTTATATATAACTAAGCATTAAAGTCTCAAATCATAGCACACCACATCGTCATCCTCATAGAATTATTGTAATGGCTAGGTCTAAGAAGGTATTTATTGTTTTTTGTTAGCTGATTTTATCATACTTTTATACTTTCTCTTAAAAAAGCACACCGTTATCAGTATTTTCCAAAGTTTTGTTTTGTGAAGAACCCAGATGTAAAAGAAAGTGAAGTGTAAGTTTGTGAATCTCACCAAGTGGAATTCACTTCTGACACTTGAACAATAGCCAAACCATACAGCAGGAATAAAACTTGCCAGTTGCTGTCAACAAGGTAAAAATATGGAATTGGCCTTGTCTTATCTCACACCAACAGCGTGAACACAAGGCTACATCTCACCTAACTCACACATTTCTGTGATTGTTGCAATATCGGCGAGTTTCTACCTCACCAATTCCGACTGTCCTGCAACGGCTCGCCGTTATGTGCTGACTGAGTCATCTTGAAACAAATGCAGAAAAATAAGCTTTGCCTGAAGGGCAGAAGAAACTGTTTATCCTCCAGGCATTCTTCCACTGAGATAACACGAGCCGAGTTTTGAGGATGCTGGAATATTATACAGCGGGAATCCATTTAAGGTACAAACGTCTGTGGTGAAAGCTGCGTGTGCTGCACTGCTTAATCCTGAAGAGATAGCTTCATTAATTGTGTTCATCCCCCTCTGTGTTGCACCAGCCAAATGCAGGAGTGTTGAATAAGTAATGGAAGTTGAACTGCTGAGTGACAGGATTTTAACCTCACCTGTCTACATGCTGGGTGTGCTGAGAGGCCTCTGAATGGATCAGTCCCATCAATCAACAGTTTCCACTACTGACAACATTTTGCGCCGCTCTAAATGGGAATTTGTCAAGATAGGATTTGCAGCCACTCTGGGGTCCAAGTATTTATTTGGAACTGAAAAATATCATCAATATGACTACAACATTATATAAAAAATGCAGCCCTTAAATATAAGTCACACATGGTAAAATCAGAGCATGTATAATAAGATTTTGTACTAAAAGGTTATGAATGAAAATTGCTTATAAGCATAAACTGCTGAGCATTGGTTCAATGCATGAAACCTGGCAGATAACAAATGTAACAAATATGTGTTTTTATTTGTCAGTGTGGAACTAAAGCTGCAATCTCTTTGCAACAATTAAATATTATATAAGTTATGAACAATGTTTGGAGTAGAAAGATACTTTGCCCTTTTGGAAAATGTGACTAGTGGGTGACTATAGAGAATAAATACATGTAGTGATAAGCTTGTTAATTACATTACATTTGTAATACAGTGATTAGTGTAAATAGCTTTAAGCCAGTGTGGGTAACGTCAATTTTCAGGCTAAAATACAATAAATAAGGGTAAGGATATGGATATTAACCTTGATAATTTCATTATTTACTCGCAGTTTTCTTGTGTATTTACCTGTATGAAACAATAATTTTTTTTAGGAACCATTTTAAGGCCTAAATTTCTCCAGAATTTCAAAGTCTCTTTGTGGTTTGTTACTGTGAAAGCTGACAGTCTTGCCAGAGGCTGTGTGTCAGGCAAGTAGAGAAATCCTGCCAGTTTAGAAATCCTAGAAATCTCAGGTCCAAAGGTTAGAAATGCACAATGTTCTGTAACCAGAAGATCACCATTTCACATTTGCTGCAGGCTGAGAATGCAAAGCCGAGAAAGTGACTCAGTGAAATCCTCACTTACTTCTCGAACTTCCACACAGGTAAACTTAAGCAAAGCCTCGAGAATACTGTTACAGGTTTAAATAACATCAAGTGACATTCAATGTATTCAGTTATTTTGTGACGAGAAGCAGTGTTTTCATTTTTTTGTCCTTGTCGGTGAAGTCTGTATAACTGCCAACAGCTTCCAGAAGAAGGGCATATACGTGACCATGTAAGAAAGATCAATAGTTTAAAGCAAATACTTTCAGAGAATTGAACAAGACAGGTCACGCATGCTCGTTACTCAAAACACAACATCTCGTCCGGCTGCTTTGTGAACTTATTGAAGCAGCTGTCAGATGATGAAATTCTGCCTTTATTGATTGTTTTTGACAAATCTGTGCAAAAATCCAAAGTCCATAAAAAAGCCTTTTCCTTTTGCTTCTGAGGGAGAAAAAGAAAACCAAACTTAATGTTTACAGATGATGTGTCAATAACTGGAAAGAAAATGTGTCAAATGAAAGTGAAAAATCTGTAGCTGCTGATTAGAACATTGTGTATTACATGTTGTCAACAATTATATAGATCCAGTGTCATATACTCTACGTTGTGCTGAAGTCAAGGCCACCAAAAAGTCAAGACTGAGGGGGAGTGAAACCAAAACCGAGACTAAAAGAATTTGAATCTTAATCCCTTAACCATGACCAAAACTGTGCTGGTCTGAGATCAGAGTGAGGCTTTAAAATTGACACAATTTCACTGCATATATTTAATAAATGTAAATTAAGACAGGAATAGATATTCTGTTAGTTGTATACATATGGTTAAATACAGCTAGATACGTTTACATGTGAAGATAATCCTTTGATCTGAAATACTTAACTATTTCACTGCCTTTAGGAAAGATCAAATCTGGATATAATAAAGTATCAGACACCTTTAATCATAATGAAATGTAATTTAAAGGCACCCCGTGGAGTTTTTGACCAGCAGTAGCACTGTCGAGCAGTGTTTTTACGAATGGGTCCCAGTTCAATTTGTGTTATGCGGGCGCACATCCATGGATGAGAGAACATGGGGGGATGCGATAGACATTCCTTCACACTATTACACTGATCGTTAGTTGGTGCAGTGCCCTTACAAAGGCAGCAAAGAACCGTGCATCATTTGAAATACTACAAAAATTGGTTTTGAAAATATTTTATGAGGAAGGGAATTATTTCTACATGTTATTTTTAACTCAAGGATACACACACAGCACTGGGCACTTTGGTGAGAAACACTGAATATTAACTTTGTTTACAAGGAAAGTTTCCAGGGCACAATTAATTTGTACTTATTTATGGATCAATTATTAAACGGCTAGTCCTTCAAATGATTAAAATACCAGTTCTACAGCACTAATTTTATGAACACAAGAGAAATGCAAGTCAATGCAGATAAAGTATCTTGCCAATGTGTCACTGCACAGTGCAGTGGAGCTAGACACCCCATCAACGTGGCCACCTAGTCTTTAAAGACTGATTAGCAGAAGTCATTCGAGCAACTGTTAACTTTTAATCAAGCCATCATTTGTGATCAATATTCTATCTACAAAAACCCTAACACGAGACTTGAAAATGTTGAATACCACGCCATGTCTCGCATTCATTCGCTCCATCTCAGATTATTGATATGGGCCTGAAGAAAAAGAAACCAAGAGGAAATTCCGAGAGTGATGGATCGATGGCGGCAAAGCTCTTGGAGGGGAGCGAGAGAATGAATAAGACAGAAACATAGAGACAAATAGCCTCTTGAGGTCATCAATAACCCCGGCGGTGACCGCGGCAGCACTGTCCGAACGCTTCACCCCACCTAAAATATTATTTTCACGCTGCAACATCTACTTGAAGACATGCTTCACCCCATAGTCGATTAATATTGATTCTGCATTTGAGCAAGCATGTGTGTCTCCTCAGGTGGAACCAAATTACTTTGAAACACCCCAGGAGGGCCCTTCTTCTGGAAGAATGCTGAAAACCATTAGCGGACTGGACTGGGAAAATAAAACTAAATTAAGGTTAATAAACAATAATAAAAAGCCTGCTGTTTCAAGCAGAGGAGGATCAGTCAAGAGTAGCTAAAAAAGCCTGCAGTAATGTAAAACACCAGATCAATGTTTATGTTGGATTTGGCTCTGCTGCTTTCAGTTCAGAAACATGTGCACAACCTATGGAAATGATGAAAGTTTCAGCACCTCATACACACACTCAGATGATTACGAATATGTTAGTCCATGTTATCCTGCGCTCCTAAGCTTCTTATCTCACTGCTGAACCTGTGCATGTGCATGAAACATGACTTTGAATCTCTCTCTTCCCTGTACATGTAGTTATTTGTGATCTTTACTGCTACAGCTTATCAACTTATCAAATAAATTAGTTAGCAAACAAACAAGTAAACATCAACAGTAAGTCACTTTTCCTTCTGTGCTTTGGTCTCTCATTATATTATCATTATTGACTTGCCGAGTTAACATAACTTGCTCCTCAATCTCTAAGTCAACTAGAGCTCAATGATTATCAAAGGCATTTTAAATAAAACAGACTAAGTTGAGAAGATTTGAACCTCTACATACCTACTCAACATTCAAATTCAGTCCTCTATCTGGCACTTTGCATGTTTGCATTAAAACAGCAGTCAGCACGGGCCATGTAAAGCCATTTCATTGGTGCTGAGTCCAGAGTATGTGAGTAACTGCAACCCATATCCTCTTTTAAGGCATTAAGTTTGTTTTTGTCCGGCTTTGCAGAATTATATAAGTTGATTAATGATTAGTCAGTCGACAGAACATTAATCGCCAACAATAATGATAAATTAGTAATGGTATAAATTATTTTTCTAGGGAAAAATGACAAATTGTACTTGTTCCAGCCTCTATATTTGCTGCTTTTCTTTGTTTTCCATGATAGTAAATTGAATATCTTTTGGTTTTCGCCTCCAAGTTGTGGCTCAACTTGCACTTTGGGAAATTGCGATGTGTATTTTTCACTATTTTTATTAGAATAGACACTGAACTAATAGACACCTTGGTGTAAAAGTTGTCAAATGGGTTGGGTTTGAATCTGCTGGCTGCCAAGGACCTTTCTGTGTGAAGTCTGCATGCTCCCCCGTCCTGCGTGGGTTTACTGCGTGCTTTGGTTTCCCTGCACAGTCCAAACACCGTACAGCAGACATGAGATGTCACATGGGCATGATGATACATTTGTGGGTGTTGACCCCACCCTTGCCTTTTTGGATTGTAGTCGTCTTTCAACCAGAAAGTCACTAAATATGGAAATGAAACACCAGTAAATTGCCATCTGTGCATCACTGAAAAGACGGCAAGAAAAAACCTCCATCACAGTATTGCACAAGCTGTGTCCTGAGTGTCGTCATTAGCAGATCTGCCGCAGGTCTGACTGACAAGAGTGGAGGTCAATTGACAAATCTGATCTGTGATTATCACAGTAATTTGGGCAGTGCCAAAAGTGGATAATCCGGGTCGAATCTCATTCTCACTTCTCAGAAATTGACTGTCATCACGTATGCATTAATGCCAACCCACGCATATCAAATGGGACATCTTGAGGAACCATTTGACCACTCATTTCAAGGGGCTGATTATCAGACAGAAATCTTCATCGCGGCAGAATCAAATGGTGCACTAGAGATAAATCAGACGCACTTTCTCATTTATCGTTAATGCAATCAAAGGGCTTTCTCTGAACAGACTCTTGAATCAACATTTGGTGAGAGGAAGGGAATCAAATGTGCCTTGGTTAAAGTGTTGCCAGCCAAAGGAGACGGTGTGCTGAGACAGGCAGAAAGAGGACCGAACTCTGAAAGCTTCAACTGATTGGTTTTTATTTCAGCAGAACTCTGCAGCACGACCGGGAGATAATGAGCTCTCTTTGATCAGAGGAGCATTGTTGTATGTGATGATCATCTGTGTGTGTGTGCAGACGTGTGTGTGTGTGTGCCAGCAACAGTGCCTGATGAATATTCAAGGAAGATTGTCTGTGGTAATATCCCCGAGGAGCAGCTGGCTTGTTGTTACACACACATGGGAGGCTTGCCACGCACCTTGTCACAATCACATGATTGTTTGAAATACCAGTGGTGCTGTAGATCATAAAAAAGACCTTTTAAAGGTAACTCAGGGTCACGCAGTACGAGGAAATCGAAACACGATAGGGAAAAGGCATAATGGTGGCGCACAGAATCTCACGGATACTCAAGACAGTTTATTATCAATTTGATTTGTTTTGGATGGCTGAAACAGAAAATGATAATTGCATGCTAATTACTCTGTAAAGTGTATCAATTAATCATTTAAACATAAACAACAGCAAAAACATTCATCACTCTCCAGTTGAGAAATTTGAGGGGTAATTGTTTCTATTTGGTTTTGCTAATTAAAGAAATAATACGAGTTAAATTGTGTTTTGCCAGTTTTATTTACTTTACTGCTTTACTAAACCATCCTACGCCCATTTATTTTTTTCACGAGACCCTCAGGGGGGCAACCGCTACAGTAGATTTATCTTCTGAATGCAGCTTCCTCCTCTTTTTTTTGGAGGCAATAATTAATCCCTCATTTATAAAAAATAAAGCCGCATAGAGATAAGCGACTGTGGTCTGGGAGTCATTTGGTATAACCTCTGCATCACACAGCCCAAAGCCTATTTGTTGTGTCACGTGCAGTTGTTCTCACTCAAGCTGGCAGAGCAACACAGGACTGTGACAGCTTTGTTTTCCCTGAACAATCCCTTTCTGCTGAGGGTCCACACACATTCTGGAGCACCTTTTATATATTAGGCTAAATCCATTCAAATCACAAACCACAGCTGTAAATATTCCATATTTCCATCACTGGCAACATTATGGGCTTCACTTTTTTGTTTATTAATACTTCATGGTCAACATTTTAAAAACTGTTGTGGCACCGTTGAGTCCTGTGAGTGTGTCCTACCAAAAGTCTTTCCAAAGCAGTAACTCCACTCAACCAAGACCATCCATCTCCACTTATAATGTGCATTTAATAAGAATTAAATTGGCGGGTGGGTAAATGTGGTTTGAGCCGTGTGATAATGACAGTTGGACTTTTCATGGCTTTGATATGTGGACGACAGCCGCCTGTAAGGCCTAATGGAGCCGTTCCACCAGCATCTGTTAAGAATGCTTCATTGAGTTTACAATTAGTAAAGGCCACGGTTCAGTGCCAGGCTGTGTGACCAGTGAGAGTGTGATAAAACTGATAAAGGCTCTTGGATCTATCTGGAGTGGGAAGAAGAGGTGGGATTTTATTCCGTGTGCAGAGGATTAATGTGTTAAAAAACTGGGAGGTATAACCTCCCAACAGGTCTCATAAAGTAAGTCAAATATTTATTATTAGAGTATATATAATTTGAGTATATTAGATATATGAAATTATATATTCATATTTTTCTTTGCTTTTGTTCAACTTACTCTCAGTAAGGTTTCTAATGATGGTGTTTTTAAAGCAACAGCCTTGAGAAATGTTAAAGAAATGTAGAGAAATCCCCTTTGCCATTATTCCATAATCACTACTTGTTGCTATATTGGCCACTGCTCGTTAAAAGTACTGTAGGCTTGTTTTAATACAAAAACAACCTGACCTCTTATGCATGACAAGTTGAAAAATAGAGTTAGGAATAGAGAAATGTGTTTTCCCACCGCAAAAGGATTACATGGATGAAATGCAAGTATAATGGGCTCTGTGGTAGTTCAGTGGTTAACAAACACGACAGTTTTAGTTTTGGTCTAATTTGTATGGAGTTTCAGTGTTTGGACTGTGGGAGTAAACATGAGCAACTGGAGAAATTATACACAAAGACTTCTGTCCATAATTGGATCCTCTAAATTGCCTGTAGGTGTGAACTTGGCTCTGCTTGTTTGTTTCAGTTTTAGCACTGTGATTGACCACCAACTGTCCAGGGTGTTTCCCCGTCTGATGCCCAGTGCATGCTGGGATGGGATCCACATTACTGTGACTCTGAACGGAAATAATAGAGGAGGAAAATAGATGGATGGATGGACACGATTACAAACAAACAATAGCTAGGTACAGCACACGCTTTGAAGAGGACTTCAAAAAGATAATGCTGCACGGACACTGACACTGTCACACTGTGGTGTTTTTATTATTTATTTATTTTATTGTTTATTATATTATTTGTCTGATTACATGAATATGGTTGTAATAATCTCCTTAGAATAGCTGGGCAGCTCAATCTTTCAGTTAATTGTGACATGTAAATGCTTCAGTAAATTATTTTGTGACTTTTTCAAATTTTGCAAATAGGTCACCAGAAACCAGCGTTGCATTTACAGTGGAAACAAAGTGCAGTCCAATATGTAAGCTGGAAGTTGCTGTGGTTGCTCATTTATTTGAATCTCCTGATGTTTATTATGAGATTACATTTAAGTATCCTTTTATCTCATGTTACTAAATTAATGCTTTTGCCAGGCCAGACAGTAAAAGCCAGGTAATTGTGTTACCGTTGTGCGGAAACGATAAAAGTGTAAGTAACAATCAGAGGGAGGAAACGATATCGATCAGCTTCTTTTCTTTATGATTTTAAAGGCAGAAATAACAACAACATCTTGTTGTTTCACAATAATAAGATATTTAAAATGTGATCACAAGAAAACATTAAATTATATGTTTGTAACTGGTATAGGCATCTATGTCTGTGGTCACTGGCAGGAATTAAGACCTTATTCGTAAATCCCTCCTCGCTCCAACCCCGACACGTGACCCTGTGAGTCTGGAGGAGTGCAACATGTGGAGGCGCCGCCCCCTTCATTCCCCCTGCTGACACCAAAACCAGTCAAGTGAAACAAGGCCTCGCCATGGCGAAAGCAGAGAGCAAGCACTTCATCTCTCACCTCAAAATCATTATTACCTGATTAAGTGTGATTAAGAGAAGATCATTAGCAGCTGCATGTCCTGTCAGTAATGATTACGGTGATGGGTGCGTTATACCCAATGAGCTCATCTGCAGGCTTAGCCACTTTAATGATTAGGGAAGCATTGTTTAGCAGAGCTCTTGGATGAAAGGTTGACTTGCTAACGTCTGAGCAGAAAGTCAGAGTGAGGTGAACATCCCACAACTGCATTATAATGAACTAAATTGTTTTACAAGGGGGATGACATTGAACAAATTTTAACTCCAATTCTTCTACATTGTATACTTGTGTTACTCATGTTCAATCTATTACTTATAATGTTGATTCTTATGTATATTCAGTGGTTTAATACTAAAAATACCTTCTTCATGTTTGGATTAGTTTAAAGTACACAGAAGGATTCAAAGGGAAATTGGAATAATGTAGTGATTGGAAGTGAGATTCGTTAACACCTGAACGTGTGTTCAAAGAGACAGAAAATGAAGACGTTTTCATCATATTACGTTTTTTTAGAAAAAGATTCCCAAGCCATGTCTAACACTTTTTTTCTATATATCTCTACCTTTCTCAAACTGGCTTATTCAGCGAAACTGGTGTGAATTCTGTTGCTGAGGTTTGTGCAAAAGTTAATTTGCGAAGCATTATAAATGACACTGTGTAATCACTAAAACACGACCTGGAGTCTCATAGAAAAAAATAAAAAAACATAGTTGACTTTCATCTTCAACTTCATCTTAAATTAATTTTTCGAATTTGATTTCACATGTCAGCTGAATTATGGAAGAAGAGTAAATAAATCCCCATATGCACTTAAGTGCAAGTGCCTCAGGAATCTGACTGCATATGAAAAGGATACAGTTCCCTGCACTATAAATATCTGGAATTAATTATCATTAGTGAGAAACTTTGCAATGCAGCGATACATGCAAATTACCTTTTGCTTTTATCCAAAGCTGTCTCCCTATCTATTCCCCACGTAAGACACTGATGCCAAGTTACACTTTAGTACATGTTAAAATTGAGTCAAAAATGCAAAATGTACAGTAGTCTCTATATATATATATATCTTATATTAATGTTAATAATGTTTCTTCAGAAAGACGTGATGAACTCCCCCACACTGTCAGCACTCATACGTTTATTAAAGCAACATTTTGGTCATAGGACTCAATTAAACATAAAAACTATATACATCATGTACTGCATGCTGGCACAGACTTCTCAGTTTATCATGTAAACCATCATCTTCACATTCATAATATTTTATGTGACTATGGTGTGCAGTAAAAGCAGGCAGAGCAGCATCAGTCACATTGCCCCGCTGAGTGTTGGAATGGGCAAAATGATTGACCTTAGTGATTTTGATGGTGGCATGATATTTGATGTTGGCCAAATGGCTGTTATTTTGGCCTCTGTTTCAAGGGTTTGAGGCAAATAATGTGACAGACAAAAAAGTGTCACATCCGGATTCAATATTTATGTGCCGTATGGTACCTCGGGCGCACCACTTAACATAACAGTCGAATGGCCTTCAACAACACATTTTATTAAATAGATTAAAGGTGTACCTAATAATAGACTGAAAACTCATCTGCCTCATTAGAGTCTTTTATAAAGGAGTTGTTATCACAGGCACTCCTAAGTCAAATTAAATAATCAGGCTAATAAATGTAAACACTTAAAATATGACCAGTTTGTTAGGGATAATGAAAACCTGAGGAGAAGAAATAAAGGGAAAGAGGAATCCGATATAAGACATACAGATGTAAGATGGTTGGAAAAAATAAAGAAAGTTATTAAAATACCACCAAAGGAAGCAGCTCTCAGCCTCTATGTTCAGCTATGTTTTTCCTGATCTATGATGTTAGATCTCAATTCTTCTGCAGTTTTTACCAAGTGAGTTTAACTGCTTGACGAGGGCTTATATTAATAGTAAAAGTCCATACATCCCACGGGAAAACCAGACTGTTAATCCTCAACTGATATTGAAGTTTGCACAAGGTTTTCCCCGCAGCCCTGGTCACAAGATAAATCTGAGAGGATCACAAAATAATTAATGGGACAAAAACACACATATATTTCTGCTACACAAAATACAACCCAACTTTAAACTGGTACTTGAAATATCGAATAGCTTGATATTATTAAAACTGAACAATCTGAAAAGACAAACAAGTTGGTTGAACTACTTACAGTTCATGGACATTTGCAATCTATTCCAAGCCAAAAAAGGTTGGGAGCGACTGCTCTAAACCACAAGTTTTATGTCTCTGAAACAAATTGATGGAGAAGTTTAGACAAGAAAGAGTGTATTTGTAGTGTAATGCCTTCTTCCAATTATTAATTTAAACTCCTTTTCCTGTGCCGTCTCACCTGTCTCGCTGTCGGAGAGTGAAACAACTTCCACTCTGAAGTGTGTATCCCATGAGCCAAGTTAATAAAAGGCACGTGAAAAGTAAGTGAAACACAATCAAAAAACACACATCAGTCACACCTGTGTTACCTTGTTAATAGAATCCTCAACTGTATAATAAAACTGCGGGTCTCCTATTAATATACCTTCTAAGAAAAGAAATGTAATACCTTTTTCTATCCTGAATGCCTGGCACAACAGAAAACTTGCTGTAAAACTTTCTCTGTGAAATCCGAAAAAATATGCTGAAAGAACAGATGTTGTTTAAAGTTTTAAAGCTTACTAATTTTAACTGTTTAACATTTTTCATGTTGCCTAAACTGAAGAGTGTTAGGCCATGCGCTATTACTTATGTCTATCAATACCTCTCTTCTATCTTGTTGGATAGAATTGCTTGTAGATTGGAAAGAAATCAAATGATAGTGAAAACATATAGCCTATTAAACTGCTTCTCATTTTGTTAAGAAATCCCGTGAGGCCCTCAAAGATCCACGAGGAATATTACAACAGAGCTTGGCCTGTCAAGCGTCTTAAACTATGGATCCAAATCAAATGATATTTAAACATCACAGTGGTATGGATACGTTCAGTTTGATTTAAAAAATAGACAGAATATCAGAATTAAGACTCAACCAACACGTTCATGACGAGTATTATTTCCAGTTTATCTCAGGAAAAACAGTCTGGCACATGTCACCACATTAGACTGTCTGAGGAGAATTAGAGTATAAAAACAAGGCCAAAACGGCATTAAATTTGCATCATCGGCTTTGAGTTGAAAATCATTGGAAAGTTAATTTACATGTAGTCAGAGAGAAAAATCAATTTCACATGCTGATTCTGTTGATCCCCTCTTTGTGGATACAAATAGCCATCAACAGAAAGGCAGGCAAATCATGCCCTTGAGACAGAGCTGTGCTTAGCAAGCAGTTAGAAGTGAGAGGGTCTGCAGTAAAAAACCCACATCATTTCTCTGAAAGAACCCTGTATCCAACACACACCTTTACAATCCTCATTTATTATTTTGCACCAAAGATGCTTTCAGTAACATAACCTATACCAACAAAAATGCTACAAAAAATAACTATTTTAATGTTGTACTCTCTGTTACATTTGATTTTAATGTATCGGATCTTTAATGTATGAATTATGGACATTTAATGCATTTCAAGCACAAATTCTCCATCCATCCATTTTTTACAACCTGGTCGGGATGAGGGAAGTATAAAACATACAGCATAAAACCATGGTCTATATTGATATTTTTTTGTGTGCACAGAGAAGGACAAAACAACATTTTAAACATATTGATTTAAAAATATGACTTACCAATACCAATGTTGTAGTTGTTTATAGATCTGTGGCAGATATACAGGGCCAGCACAGTCGTTTGAGCCAGTGTGATCAGAGCAGAGGATGCAGCTAATGCATAGACCATCAGATAAAGATGCCTCCATAGAGGAATTGCATGGAAGGCTTCCAAACAGACAGTAAGATTGGTTTCCAATTCCTCCCATCAGACAAATTGAGCCCAGTGGCCAATTATTCCCATTGCCAATTAACCTTGCAACCAGCCCCCTCTGAGCCCCCGCGTGAGTCAGCCTGCCAAATTTGCTTTTGCCTGTCACGTCGACACCACTGATGAAAACAGACAGGAAAATTCTGTGCCGCCGCATAGATTGAGCCAAATATCATTGTGTAATCCATACCAGCTCCAATAGGGTTCAGGTACTCTGTGACAGGGACGCTCTGAATGTGTGGCTAAGATGGAGGGAGAAACCTGAGAGGCAACTGCTGAAAAATATCATTGTTATTAATATTAATCACGTACATTTTTCATTATTTGCATTTTTTTTTCTTCTTTATGAATTGTGAGGTGTTTTTTAATTTATTTGGGATCTGTAGTTAGTAACTTTATTGTCTAGTGTGAAGAGTTGTCTTCGGCATAAATTAAAAACCAAACCAACAACTGTGGACAGACATTAAGAACAGGACATCGACAAACAACATGAATAGACAAGCAGCAGCAATGTGAGCAGCATTCTTACGAAGCATACTGCAGGACCTGGAGGATTAAAAAATATCCACTTGGTGAGCACCAAAGGCTACCGTTACCTCACATCCTATCATCCCCTGTGCTCGATTGCATCTTGCCGATGCATAGCCTTAATTTCTGAGAATTTTACACAACCAGCGTTCTGAAGGAACTCAGGGTATGCATTGAAGCCATGATCGAGCTGTATTCATTGATGTTTTTTGGCTGCTTGGGGGCAGAAAAGGCAGTGAAAACAGCACTGACAAATTATAACCTTATAAAGTGGATGTACCAAACATGTAAGCAATTAGTTGCCCGCTTAATCATCCTGCAGGTACTGAGCAAGGTTGGCATTCATTTGGAGTTGTGTTTTTGGCCACCTGATGAATGGAAGTCTAACATTCACCTTCCCTCCACCCTTTTAGCTCTGTAACTCCTGAGGGAAATATTTGGCTTTTAAGCTGCTAAATGCTCCACTATGTTCACCAACAATTCCCTAACTTTGTCTGTGCTCTGTTTATTCTGAAAACAGCAGCCAGCTACTGGAAAGGAAGTTGATGAAAGTGGTGCGAGCGAACCAAAACAGTGAAGTTGCGGCCCATAAATCCAAAACATTGTATGCAGCATTGGGTGATAATTTTACACTTTGTGTAACACCTCTCACATTGCACATAGTCGTATGATCCATTGTTAATATATAAATAAAAACACCAGTTAGTTCAGCTTTAAGTATATCAGTGCTCACAAATGCAGTTCTAAAACATATTTATAAATAATACACAATAAGGCTCAATTTAGTCAGTGAAAAAGGCATAAGGAGAAGTGTTCAGTATTGTAATAGCATTTGGCAATAAGAACGCTTTACAACACAGATTTTTGGCCATGCAGAACACCATCTTTTATCCATTTTATGAAGTCATAAACCAGAGCATCTGTCTTTAAGTCCTCGTTGAACACCTTCTGAGCACAAACCACTAATTTATATTTCTCAGTGCAGCATGAAATGTATCTCCATCATCATTAAATTTCAGCTCTCTCTGTGTGTGGTAAATCTTCGCACTTTTGAGCTACGACTTCCACCTACACACCAGGGACTTACTATTATTATGCCTTAGCACGGACCACCTACTCGTGCCTTTCTCAGATTTGCATACAGTATTATCCATTTAGCTTATGCAAACTTACAATAAATGAGTAGGCAGGCTTTTTGGTGGCTTGCTCAAGGGCATTTTAGTAGTATCCATGTTTGTTAATGGACACGTTGGCAGCCGTGGGAATAGACAAGAAAATAAGTGGAAAACTTTTCAATCATAGATTCTAAGGCATACAAAGGAGGTGATTACATTTACTTTACATTACATAGCTATAATTATATTTTTCTTAGTCTGACACGTACACCATGTTCACACTTAAAACTGTAGTGTAAGTAACTCTCTGCAGCTTCATAGAGCTGGGATTCAAATTACATCAGGGATGACCAATCAGATTTCAGGGGATGCAGTTTGTAACAGAGGAATATAATACAACACCTTGGTATTACCACCATTGATCAGTCCAGTGCATTTATCAGGCAACCTTTTTCCACTCTTGGCTCGGTTGTTGTAGTTGTGGAGGGTGTCTGCAGGTGATCTGCATTTTTTCATTGCTTTACACACATGGAGTGTATATTGTTTAGAAATATGGATACAGTAGAAAAGCCAGCAAACAAACATTCAATAATGTTCTAAAGATTTACCCACAAAGGAGCATTAATTCCACAAACAATATTAGATTTTTCTTCTCAGGAGCTTGGCAGAAGTAGCAACTTCACCTGATCTATGAATTTCATTTAACGTTATCTAATATAGCACAGTGAATCTCATTTGTTGAGGCACTGAACACTGAGGCTTATTACTGTGAAAGACAGTATAAATGGCTTTACAATTGAGCATGGAATGTTTCTTTGGTGAGCATTTCACAGCATACATTTTAGTTTCCATTTTCCCAACTTGTGGAGGCACAGATTGTCGTAAAGTTTGTGTGCAAAGAAGAAAATGATAAATGAAGGATATTTAACACTATAAAACTTTGCATAAGGTTGTCAATATGGATGGATTACTAAACAGGCACAGTCCCAGGAGCCTAATGGGGCAGGGGCCTCTGTGCCAGAGCCTCCATTTGAAGTTACTGTTAACATTTCTCAACATTAAGTCAATTAAACAACCACAAAGAGATGCAAATTATTAGCCTGGGAACCAGACGAATCTGCAAGCTCATATTTTATTTGCTCTGGCAGATACGTCTGGCCCCTCCTCCCATGAAGAGATATTTCCACCAGAACTGGAAGGTGGACGGCCAATCACACCCATTTATCTAATATGGGGGAGGTTCAATTAGATGAATGATAGAGAGGAGCGTCGTTAAGGCATCTTCGTGAATAACAAAAATGGCTGCGGCTGATGCAGAATGTTCAGCGGCCGGCTACAGCGGCAGTATTAAACGGATACTGGACGGTACATTTTCTCTTTAAAAAAGAACAAACAACTGCTCTTGAACTTTATGTTGATGAGAAATATGTGTTTTCTGAACTTCTGACAGGACGTACGGTACGACAGGATGATGTTTCGTTCCTCGGATTGGTTGTCTACACCTGTTGATAACACCTCTTGGAAATCGAAAGTGAACTGAGAGATAATGCGCATTTGCAGATTACTCCGGTGATGCCAGACTAGCAAATGCCTACAAAGAGACACAAAACAACAACAAAGTCATCCAGTTTATTTGTGGTTGTTTTGTGTCTCTTTCGAGAGGTCGTGGACCCTTTACCTGTCTGCGCCAGTGGGCCCATAGTCTCATAATCCATCCATGGATGCATAGGAATTGATAAATTACATAAATTAAGTATCATCATTATGAGAAACGCTCAACTGGCTGACCTGTGCAGAGCCTCTTTAACTGAGGCTTTGAATGAAAAGAGACAAGAATTCATTATTGCTATTCATTTGCTAAATCAACCTTTTGGGGCGGATGTTGCCAGCATCTATGCCAGCATTTTAACCAAGCAAAAGCAATCCAAAGATACAACCTCTTAATAATAAATAACAAGATATTTATAATTTAAGACTATAAATTAAAAATATCCCTGCGTGGGTTTCCATGAACATTATTCTTAAGTATTTTGGCAGAAATCTAATCTGAGAATGTGGATTACAAAACTGAGACAATCACCTGCTGGGAGGGTTATTCTTCTCAGTAGGAGGTTTCATATTTTGCACCGTTATAGCTATTTCATTGTGGTTTCATCATTTCAATATAACTGACAGAGAAATGTACTAATTCTTCCGGACAAAGTCGAGGAGAGACATCATGTGTGGTCCATGCAAAAATGGTGTGTGTAGACACACAGACAGACGGATAGATTAAAGGAAAAACCAGAATAAATGAGTGGAGAAACATAACAAATGCAGATGGTTCCACACAGGTGCACTGCCTGGTACAATTAAGCAATTAAAATCCAATCATGCTCTGTGTCTTGTTTAAAAATCCTGAACAGGCCCAGTTGATTCTGATTTTCTATCAGCTGGGCCAGTTGAACACCCGCCATCATCAAAGCACCAAACGAAGGAATGTCATTTGGAAGAATGGTGTTTTATCCCTCCAGTTCAGTCCCAGAGACTTGGAGAATCAATGCCAAGGTGCATTGAAGCTGTTCTGGTGACACGTGGTGCTAAGACACATTATGTTTTTCCTTTAATTTGTCACCCATCTGTATATCTTATACACACCAGTCATGAGAAGTGTGTGAGAAGTGTTTTATTTTATGAAAAGAGAACACAGTGTAGCGACTTTTGTCTGGTTCTTGAAGGCTCCCCTGGAGACACCGTAATCATCTAAGGGTCATGACGTCTACTCACGTCTGTATTGTGACTGACAATTGTTCAAAACCACAAAATGATAATGTCATGGTGCCTACAAAGCCCCCAAAAGCTCAGTGCAACACTGCTCTTTATTCTCCCTCTTTGAATCTGCATTGAAGGTGCTTGGTTTTTAGAAAATCGTGCCATATCTTGCCAAACATTTTCTCTTTCCTGTTGGCAAGGACAATGTGGAATCCTTGCCATGGAAGAAAAGCATATTTCACACCCATACACACCTACACATCAAGTGGGGTAGATTAGAGACAAGAGGCTTAGGGCATGAAAAGCACAAAAGATTTCTTGGAGCATTCCCATACTGCAGCATGCTAGCGTTTCTCAGCTTCCTATATTACCCGCTTCATACATTTGCCTGCTGCACTTTGTGCGAGCTGAAAGTACAATGCACTAAATCTGCAGGGCATTCACAAAGGAAAAAGCATAACATACACAATGGATGCTTGGCTATTTAAGGGAAGCATTACAGTTTCAACATGTTGATGCAAGCTCTTGTGTTAACTGAAGGGTGATGTGGGAAAAGAGGTCATATATTTGTCAAGTGGATGGATGTTCAAGGTAGCTTACAACCTTTTCTAACATGAGCAACAAGGTCGGTTCCAAAATCTGAGTCTGCATCCCATCATTAACTTAAATGACTTAAATCAACTCTAATCAAGTCAAAGGACAACAGTGTTAGACAGGTTTTTTCCCTACGGAGCCCTCACATCTTCTAATAGTGGTCTAATAGTAATGAAAGGAATTTTAATAGGTCCTTGTGCAGCCCACCGTTCAAGATAAAAGGTAATTATCAACTTGACAAACACTGAAGTCGATACTCGTGTCCTTGTGGGGAACGTGACTCCTAAGTTGTGTTAGAGAGAACAGAGGAACTCCAGGTGTTGATTTTCAAATGTTTCAATGGTTTTATCATGTCAGAAAATGTACTTCATGCCTTATTCTCCCAATGAAAATTTGTTTTGTCACGTTCATTTGTGGTCATGAACCAATATATACACAGATTTCTTGGATCTATATTCGTATAAGGAACATGCCTCAGCCAAAAGATGTTATAACATGTCACTGAGGGAACAAGACAGACAACTTTCAAAGATACAGACTTCTAAGGAATCTGCTTTTCATCAATGACTCATCTCCCAGAACATCTACCAAGCAGTTTGAAAGGCTGCAGAAGAAGCACAAGTCACAGTTTTAAAAAGAAACAATACCTACACACTAATATTAGCACATTTCTTATCATGCAGCTCTGGTCTCGCTGTTTGATAAAGTGTGTCAATCTGAGATCACACTGAGAAGATACTATCACCCTTAATATGACTCTTTACTGTAATGAGCATAGGGTGAGAAACGCATTATTTTTTCACTTGAAGGAGATCTTTGCCATTAGTGTTCATATAGTTTGCTTTGGCTTCTTGCTCTGCAGCTGAATGTGAAAAAGCATCAAATTCTGGCTCTACAGTAAATGCTAATTTGCACTGACATAGACAAGATTACCTTTGACTTTATCCTCGAAGTCAGCAGACAATCAAGTTAAAACTTTTAGTTTTAGTTTTGTGAACTAAAACTTTTTTCGTAACAGTCTAGTTTCTTAGTGTGTAACTCATCATCTTCTGGGTCCAAATGAATACTCTTTGACTTTTTACATTTTCTTTTTAGAAGCATCAACATTTACTGTTTCATACTGTACCTCTAACTATTTTTTGCTATAAGCCACATTTTTGTTTGTACATTTCAGGATTAGTTTTACACTGACCAGCAGCTTGTCATCTGAAGTTAGGGCTACAACTAATAATTATTCATTAGTCCATCAATTATATTTGTATTAATTGATTCATAAAGTGAGAGAAAAGCTGCATGTGTTCCTATTGGAGAAACTTTAAACCCACAATCAAACCATTAAAACTACTTGATTAACCATCTGTAGCATATGGTATGAACATACGGTTTGGCGTTTTTATTTAATAACTTAAAATGTTAGTCGAGTATTAACATTTTTGTAATTTGACAAAAAATTTAACCTAAACCACGTTTGAAGTTTGACAAAACATTTTTGGCGATTCATTTTGTGTCAGTTGACTGATCAATTACTTGAACAATAGTTACAGCACTTACAGTGTCTGATACTGCTGAATCCCCTTTTTAAGTGTGTGTCCCAATCTAATGAATCGTGAGTAGCACCCTGTGTGGGTCTGGAGAAATGAATAAATAAATAAATACGTGAAGCTCAGAGAACTGACCGGCCTCATCACTTCACCAAGGGGGCCTTCAAAGGGTTTGTGGGTGCAGTAAATCACTACACTCAGCATCACGGATGATCAAAGGCTCAAGTTTCAGGTTTCTCTCTCTCTTTTCTCCCTTTCACTCTCTTTCTCTCTCGCCTCCTCCTGATCTAAAAACACCACTGGACCACATTAATCCACCCGCCACATGGTTTGTTTTGAGAGCATAATCACAGAGCACACAGTGAACTACTTAAACCATCCTAATGATTACCCCTGTGATTTACGCAACTTGACACGGGGCAGTATATATTAGCTCAGCATGCAGTCAGTATTCCCTTCTTTGAGCTTGGCCTCCCAAAATGTTGTGAGTCCTGGTATCTGAACATGAGAATAATATGACCCATGCAAGAGGTGTTAGGAAAAATACCTCATACACCTTAAAAGGTTTAGACAGTACACCTGACTTGCAGCAAGTAGGGGGTTTCACACTGAAATAGGATGAAAGCAATGAAGTTTTACTTAGCCAGGACCAAAACTTTAATCTAACTCAAACCCTGTCTCTTACCTGCCACCTATTAGTTAGGTTTTTTAAGAGTTCGGTTGAGGACAATATGATTTACTTGCCAAAGTGTGGCAGACATGGTCATTTACAAAGATTTAAAAACTAATTTCTACCACTCATACTACTCCTTTAAAGCAGTAGAACTACAGCACTACAGTAAATCGGGTATTGTTCTGGTGTTATTCTACATTTTTCTTGTTATCAACAAAAAGCTCGATCAAAACCAACAATGTGTTAGTCTCACAATACTCTCTGATTGTGGAAGTCCATTGGTTCCTACTGAAGACTTAAATCTTTCAAATTTGGTCACTAATACATAGTTATATTTTCAAAAGAGGTCAGTGGTTTCCTCAAAGAGCTGGGCTCCATAGATTTTAGCAAACATTACTCAAAAAAGGAAGTTAACAGTGCATTTGTTGGGGACTATTTTCAGCAACAGATTAATACACATTTGGTTTTCTAGTAAATAGGTAAGCCTTAGTACAGTATTGTTATCTAAACGGAACAGTGGGATGTGATGTGGAAATAAGACAAACATACATTACATCATAGATTAACCATCAGCAGTCACGGTGCTATGGCTCACAGTTTATACCAGTGTGTTTAGGATGTTACCAGTACCCGATCAAGGCCAGAACAACTCTGTGCTGTCCATATAATGATGTATGGGGAGTGTGTCCACATCCAATTATAGATCATTGTGGGGGTGGGCAATAGACTCATGCATACGCTCATTTGTTAAACCATGCCTGAGATGTACAGGACCCCGTATACTCAGGGGCTGTGAAAAACTGCATATGCATATTTCTTTAGTCTTGAATCTTTACAGTTTTATGCTCCTGGCCCTCCTCTGTTTACCCATCATTTCCAGGAAGCATCTTGTGGGCACTGAAGGCTTAAATTAGCATTAGCCCAAGGTTAATTGTGTAGGAAATAAGGGGATACTTTAAAATGAATCAGCTTCTCTTGCATTGTGCAGTAATTGTCATGGCTTGCACTACAGTTTATTAAAATTATTTTCGAATCTACATACAGTAGTGTTTGTTCCAGAGGATTTGACAGGTTGTTAAAATATTCTTACAGGAGGGAACCTGAAGAAAAGAATAGTAAATATTTGGTATTCGGCACACAAGCCCAGCATCATGAAAGGTGATGAGCCTTTCCAGCTCGACTCAGACATTGCCAGACATTTGTGATAAAGGCCGTGAATAACTGCTAAGCACATGACTTTTCTGTGAGAGCCGTATGAATTTTGGTTTAAAAAGTTTTCCAACTTTGTTCCTGCAATTTTAAATAAAATACTTCTTTAGTCATTGAATCAACAACTATGATAGGCGGCAGAGAAAGTGGAAAATGGAAATGTTGATTTCATTTCTATCATGTTATTCTCTTTGGGATCCAATTTAAGTTCTGTCAGGCAGTAGATGAGATGAAATTGACGTTCATTTTGAAGACCCGTGATATACAGATAGCCAATCAAAAATGAATGTTGCAGGGTTTTTTTTTTTTCTTTCCTTCTCATTTATGCAGCCTTACGTTTTCAGAGCGCTGGAAGACAAATTAGACTTTGAGTCATCTCTTTTTTTTTATCTGATGTGGAACTTTGGAGGTCATTTTGCACTTCACTTTAACACTTCACAAAGTATAAATCACATCGACAACATGATTATCAGTCTAAAACTTTGAGTTTGTTCAGATATACATTACCGACATCCAGCCTATGTAGGATATATAAAGTATATTTGAGTTCACAAGCTTTCCTAAACCAAAAAAATTCAAGCTCCCATGCAAATGTGAAGCCAGAAGGGTACATTGATGTGATTTGTCCATCAGTGGGTTAACTGTCAAATCACCAGATTGGAATGAAATGCCTTGATAAAATGTGCATGTCGAAAAAGAGACCAGGTGTACAAGGCATGGAAAGATGTTAACACGAGTCAATTAAGTGTGCCTCCCACCTGTGATGGAGAGCAGATTCATTTCTATTTAACAACAGAGGAAATGAAAGTTCATTGGACAATATTGTTGTGAAGAGCAGCCAGATGAGACAGCTTTCAAAAATAGCAACGTAGGAGGGAAAAAAGAATCAGCGGGGGAAAATTAGTCCATCACTCTGTGACAGTTTCACACGACATTGTAAAATGGATCGTCCCTCCGGTGAAACGATAATAAGTTTGTTAGATTACTTTTGTTTAACCTTTCTTTAACCTTTATTTATGAAAACAGCCCCATTAAAAGTGAAATTATGTCTTTGTTTTTTGCTGAGTTTTAGTGAAATTGATAACTATGAAGAATAATCTACTGACTTTCAAACTGATTATTAAATTTACTTGGAGATTTAAAGCAAACTAGCTCCTCATTATAGCATTCTTAAATACTGATGCAGTCTAAACAATCGCTCTCTAGAAGCTTTAAAGTCAACAACAAGAAAAACAGCAGCACTGTGTTAATGTGAAGTCATAGCAACAAATCAAGGAAAAAGTGCTTCAGTGTCACGACTGGAGCTAACTTTGCCCCAATAATGGATCAGCCTTTTTATTTCATTCAAAATAATTCATATGAGCTCATATGAAGACTAGCGGCGCAGTGTGTGACAGTTACTGTAAATATGAATTTGAAATGTTTATTTATACCTAAAACTGATAAATAACTAACTGGATTGGTTACAGTGTATAATAAAGACATTATGGTTCCAAATGGGAAAATGTATTTGCTGCAAGGCGCAGAACAAACTGTATGAGATGATGAAAATAAATTACATTCAGAAACTTAAAAGTCACATTAAAATAATCAATGAAGGAGCAGAAAAGTTGGAGAGGAGTTGTGGGCAGCAGAGTTCATCTGTTACATCTAACTGAGGGCACATGATAATTTCAGCCATAAATTAGACACAGTTGAAATTTAAGATGGTGAGTGGAGACCTAAAAATAATGCCATCATGTTCCGTGTCAGTTTTGTTTTGAAAATGATTAGAAATTATTTGCTTTTCTCTGCATAATGAGCCACGGCCGTTGCCTGGAGTGAAGCAGTGGTGCGCTGGCTTTCACTCCTCCTCCTGCTGTGAACAAACCGCAGCAATTACGGAAGGCAAGATGCATAATGTACAGAAGTCATTTATGGTGGGATATATTTAGAGCAACAGCACCTCTTGCACAGAGATGAAGATTATGATGTTTCCACTGAGAAAAATGATTGAGTTAAGTTTCCGACAATGTGTACAATTGTAAAGAAATTCCCTTGTGATCTTGTTGAGGTAAGGTTTGTGAGCTTTTAGCTGAATTCAGAGAATATTTAAAAATGAATGAATGAATTTAAATGGTTTTATTTGAATTAAGTTACTGTGTAGGAATAACCAGCCAGTAGAATCCAATTTATATTCAGTAGATTACACAGTAATCAAACCTTTCAGTCCTGCAGTCACCTTTGTTCTTGCCTCCAGACTCGATCTGTGTCATTCAACATACTAAAGTATCACTGCTGAACCGTGAAGAAAAACTCAAAAGAATGTAATCTTTCTATTAATTACTCAATCTGTTTGCATTTTTCACAGAATATGGACTTGAAATAACTGTAGCCATTCAACAAGATATCTGCAAAACTGCTGTAAAAACTATCCATGCGGCATCACCTATAGGTTAGCTATTTAAAAAAGAGGCAAATGGCAAAGCAGTTATTTTGTGAATAAATGTAGATGAGCAAATAGGAATATGCTCAATCTGGGCGCTAGTTCTGTGTTTGGCACTAGGTTCACCCCAGTGTGTCGGCCAGAATCCTCCAGAGTATGAAATAAAGAGCTGAGAGATGGTTGCTATGCTGTTTAATTCTTCCCTTTGCAGTAACACATAGACAGGTATTCCAGTAATCATGCAATAACAGCTGGGTGTCTGGTTGTGTTTTTTAAAAGAATAATAAAATATATCTGAATGAAGGATAACATTTTGTATACATTCACTTCACTCATATGCAGTAATATGCATAATATTACTCAACCTAATGCAAACAGTAATAAAAAGTTATACAAATATGACACGTCTCTTAAACTCAAATAAGTGTTAACAGAGGAAGTAATCAAATGGCTACATTTACTTTTCCTCCCCTTTTACTTGCACAGCATGACATATGAACACTGTATTAAGTTACTGCTAAGGTTAAAACACTTCCTGTTATTTATAATTTGTGTGCTCCGTCACCAAGTGAGCAAAGCCTCAATAGCAGCACAGATTACAATACTTAACACTTTGTGTTTTAGCTCAACCATAAGACACTATAACAGTACCAACAACAGGTACTAAATATATGAACGTAGTTTGAACCTCGACATGACATTGATCTGATGTGCTGAACCACGTGAGTCGAGGGCCGCATCATACAAGGAAATATAATACCACAGGTAATGTAGAGAGAGAGCACAAAGTGCTTTCCATAGAGATCAGATCAATACAAATACAAAATATAAATAAATAAAACATCAAAATGAAAGCACACAATTGAAAGACCGTATAAAATACATTTACAGATGAAATCAAATCAAATAAAGTAAGACAGGTGAAACTACTAAAATAAACTTAAAATCAAGTGGTGGCACAGCAGAGCTATACTTAAAAATAAATTAATAAATAAATAAAATGAATTATCAGGCGAAAAGACAAGTTGGTAGGAAATGTGTCTTAAGACAGGATTTCAAAGCAGAAACAGTGTCGGCAGATCGAATACTAACTGGAAGACTGAGGTGCCAGTACAGCAAACGCTCGATCACCCTGCAACCTTAACCTGGACTCTTCTGGACGATAAGGAGTTCAGAGTTCACTGATGTATTCTGGCGCCTGGCCATGTAAAGCCTCGTAAGTAATGAGTACAATTTTAAAATGGATTGTAAAGGGAATTGGTAACCAGTTCAAGGAGGCTGAAACTGGGATGAGAAGAGGTCTTTATCAGCAGTAGATAAACACAGATCCCTCTTACTGAACGTAATTGCACTGCACAACCGTGGCTTTCTGTTGTATTACTCACAAGATCTGATCCGCACAACACACAGCCTTTGTGTAGGCTATAGCTTAAAGTCACTCATGTGAATGACTCTTTCACTTGACATTAAGTGTGAAGGACTATGCAGTGAGTTGTGTGATGGATAGAAAATATCCTATAGATCTTATTCTGTATGAACACTTGTCTTTTCCTCTTGATATTTTATCTGGTACTTATTAAAGCCTCTGATATGGACCTTATTTGCATAGCTTTGTTAATCGTTTCCTATAGTTTAATCAAATCATTTTGATGACATCTCAACATTGGAGTCCATTAGGGAAACAAATGATCAGACAAGTTGTAAACAAGTCAGTTCAGCTATATTATAAAATACAATAAAATAATTCAGTTATTTTGAAGTGAAAACCAAAGTGAGTTATACCAATATGATGAAGTACAACAGGTCAAATCTGAACCAGTAAGTAGCCGAACAAATCTAATGCACGTTTACAGTGGATGGTAATTTAAAAGTTCTTCTTTGTTTGCACTTCCAGATAAGTGCTTGAGATGATCTGCTCTACCTGCACATCTCTTTACAGCCTGTCTGATCATTGGACCGCTCGTGTTGTTGGCCTATAGAGTGGAGCGGTGTTGCTCCAGATATCTAAAATCAAGATAGAGGGTTAAGTGAAAATTAAAAGTGAGAAACTGTTTATTCGGGACTAAAAGAGGCTTTGGAACAAAGTGATTGTCTCTTTATTTTGAACTGATGCAAGCTAGACGTCTGTGCTATCTATTTGCCCATCTCTCATCTCCCACAGAGCTTTGTTTCCGCTTGAATTCTCAGATTTCTGACATGATTATTGTATGGTGAATTGCCAACCAAACCAGCATGGCACTCCCAACTTGAGTTAATTAAATTAATTAATGTTCCTTTCTTCTTTGTGAAGTAACAGTAATCTATCGCTCTGTGAGATGCAGCGTCGGAGCATCTGTGGGAGTGACTGAGAGTCAGGATTACATGTTTTCTTTAAATTTTGTTTTTTGTTTTTCTTCAATCCTGTTTTCTCTTTCAATTATAATCTCTAACCTGTTTTTCTTCCATATGGATTACATGGTTCCAGGACATGGATATGTTTTTCATGTCTCCACTCAGGCTTTTGTATGTGGGCTTGTATTTTCAGGAGTGCACTGTTCGAATTCTGTCAGAATTAGGACAAAAAAAAAAAATCCCTGAAGGTGCACACCCACTAACCTATCTCATCAGGGTTACATTGTAGAGACCCAGCAATCTTCTGCTGTTATAGAAAATGAATTGGGATGGTAGTGCAGCCAGAGTGGGAAATCAGACAGGCTTGGTGCATCTGACAGTTTGTAAAGAAGCGGCAAATCACAAAGATCTCTCAGCCTTGGAGCTCGTGAGAGACAAAGCCAGGACATGTGATTGCAATCAGCGGGAACAATGTTGGGTGTAATAACTGGTTGGATATCGGCTGTTCCTCACAATGTCTGTGAGATACTCCTGTCACTGACAGTACATTCACAGCAGAGCTTGATTAGGAGTGTCCGGGCGATGGGCAGAGGAGGTGGGGAACATCATTTCACTCTAACTGCATCCTAAGCGGCCATGACTCATGACTGTTGTGCTGTCCTGTGTGTAAACAGAGAAACTTGCGGAGATTGATGGTTGTTGCGGTGCTGGGTGGTGGTAATAGCAGGCTATCTCAGGGCCTGTCCAGATTCTATTCAAACAGATCCCTCCCTCAGGCCTCCAGATAAAAATCCCATCATGGGCAAAGGTGAGGACTGATAGAAACAAAGCTCGGGCCTGAGTCTTCAGAAGGCTTTTTGTCTCCTACGCGGGGGTCTATGTAATACAAATTCATCTTAAAGTATAGCACATTTCTGCGTGTAGTGCAGGAGTCCATTATGTCTTGCATGGTTCAATTGATTTTGATCATAATGGCTTATATATCATTTCTCTTGCATTCATCCCAGCATAATTAATGTGTGTAATTAAGATTTCCATTACAACAGAGCAGCTGTTGTTAGCTTCATGCTGATAATGGACTTAGATCGGACTAAGATAAATTTGCTTTGTTGATTAGGTTAGGAATTGCTCAGCTGTTTAGTTTTAACTTTGAGCTTCTTGTTTTATGTTATGTAAGCAACCCGACGCCAAATGACAGTTCTTGTCTGTTTCAAGTGCTTAACTGCTGTAGATGAGATTACGAAGACACAGAGTGGATAAAACATAATTCATGCTGCAGCAAGATGATTAAATGCCTCAGTCAGTGATGTACCTCATGTTGTTGTGTTTGAGTGGACTTTGGCTGCTGGACTGGTGGCTATTTGACTGTTGCGGAAATTGGGGACTGAATTATAAGAGGTCATGAAAAGTCCTGGACACTGCTCTGACCTGACTGGCTCCTGTAATTACTGTAAATAAAATAATAACCCTGAGCTTTTGTTAGAACCACTCTGAAAGGTTAAGCCAGGTGATTAAACTGTTGAACTATTTGTTTTTATCATAATAGAACAAAATTACCAGAGTTATGAAATGTACTGGGATCTCAAAAGTGCAACTCAAGTTGCGTTTGTTAAAGTCCAACTTCAGGCACTATTAACTGTCACATTTGCAGTCACAAATGAAGCTAAAAGACTCAATATATCGGCCAATGTTAGTTAATTGCTGATATATCTGTATAAGTTTATATGTTGGCTGATAAGCAACAAGAACTTGCAGTACAGAAATGCCAAAATACGTTACACTGTACACTGTACACTGTAAAATGTTCTGCTTAGTATCTATGTTTGTCGCAATCATTTTAAACTGATCAGAGGATCTGAAAAAGATTAGTTTATGTAATGAAAAAAAATACTATCGCTAGATATATTTTTTTCTGATTTTTTTCAACTCAAATATCGATAGGGTTAGTGACGGCCTCAAAAAAAACAGCATTAGTCGGGCTATGGTCAAAAACAATGACTTTGGGGTTGTGTCAGACAATCAGTGATTCACAGTGCAGATATGTGTGCTGTAGCTGAAAAAAACATGCAATTTAATGTAAGTTGGACTTCAATCAACATGTATAGTTTAATGTGTATGCACCATACCATATGCATGAGCAGAATAGACAGATTGTGCTTTAAATAGCTAAGTGAGTACGACAAGTACACCATTATACATGTTGACTTTAATGTTCTTCCCGGAGCTGTGATGAGCAGCATGTGTTAGTGCCACGTGTCAGTTTACATGCACAGCTTTTAACTTTTAAAGTAGACTGTAATAAGTCATCTTCACGCTCCTTCATATTGTGATGAGAAAGTTCTGTTTGTCAGATTGCAAATGTATGTTAACTTGTGTCTTTCTTGCATGTTCAACAGTATGTGATATTACAGTTCCTCCTGGGTGCAAGACGTGTTCTACTTATCTAATTTCCATTATTTGTCATTTTCACAGCAGGACAACAGTGCCATGGACATAATTGTTTTGGATTTATTTGACATTCTAAATTTGGGCGTATTCTCGATGAGTTTGACTTTGCCAACGGAAAAAAACACACTCACCATAAGCTTCAGTACGCCTCATATCCAAAATATATTTCTGTCAGAATCTGAGCCGTTCACACCCTCAAATACATGGGAAACTTATGTTTAGCTGTCACATGCTGACAGTCCGACTGTTGCAGGGTTTTAGGAGTGTGCAAACACAAAGATAAATATGAAACTGTATGTGTGGGGTGAATAATGAAGGGTTCGCTGTAGCTGTCACACTCACCCAGATCACAGCGTGCATACGGGAGATTATTCCTGGGGAAGTGACATGCCGATGACATGCAAATCTGTACACAATTACTATTATACAGACTTCAAGGGGGACAGTGGGAGTCATAAATCTCCAAGAATACAGTCACATTCAAGAAAACAGTCAACTGATATTATGCTCAGCAACGTTTCAAATATTTTATTCAAAGTAATTATTTCAAAAGACAGACAGGAGTTGGTATAAGAAAAGAGACAAATATTATTCTAATACTAATTCAGATACTGTACTAATATTACAAATTCACATTTCAGCTGACAGTGAATCCTGTGCAGCTGAAAGTGATCATAGCTATTACTGAATACTGTGATGTTTCTGCACACTATAACATACATTTTGACAATAAAAGCCTATAAAATCAAATTTGTATATACAAATACTAACCTCCTGCACTTTTTGAGTAGTTTGCTTACTACTTTTATATGTACAGTAATTAAATTTGTGAACAATTACTCTCCACCCCTCCAATAAAACCAGTGGGTTTGTGATATTCATGGTGACAAAGGGCGCAGCGTTTGAGCAGACTTTCCTTGAGAATTTGAAAGAGGACAACTTCCAAAGTGATTTTTTTCTAAAAGTTACCTACTGCACCTTTAAACCCAAAGAGCTTTGCAGAAGCACAGAGCATAATGGCTTCTTATAATACTTTTAGACCCGTTATTAGGAAATAATGATTTAATTTACCAGCCCTAACACTTTCTCTCAAGGTCCAGAGGAATGACTCCATTATCAAACCAAATCAGGAAGTATTAAGTAGAGTCTGCTATTCAAGGATAACTTATTTTGAATTTGAATTATGATATTGAAAAAAAATAACATTTTAACAGTTCAAAATAAGGTTATTTAATTGTTATTTCGGATAACACACTTGAAAAGTCAATAACTTATTTCACCTGACAGACTATATATCATATAATAACAGAACCAAAATGTCACTGAAATGCCAAATCCTTGTAAGTAATTAATAGAAACTGAGATTAATTTAATTCTACAGGCTCCTCCACATCATCACACACAAATGTGTGGAGAGTCCCGATACTATTATTTAAAATACTACCCGGTGGTGGGTTGTTCTGCTGAAATATGGTTGTGTGCTTTTAGAAAAAGTAAAAATATTACATGAATATTATAATTATCAGTCGACCTTTGAAACCTCTCAGGGTTCTCCAGTGACACACATATGTACATTCTAACATATATACTACCTGTTTCCATTAAATAGTCATCCCCCTCTGAGTTTTAAATGACAGTGAGAACACTATAAAAATGAGATGTTCTGCAAGGATGCTTCTATGAATCTAAGATCCAAAAAGTGTATGTGGGAACGTTAGAGTTTTCAAACCCCATTGGATTTTGCGTAATTAATCTCTCAAGAACCTGTCCAATAAAATATTCATAAAGTACATGAACTAGAATGTGTTTCTGTCTGTAAACTGTTAAATGCATTTTTAAAGACCTGTTTATGTGTGTATCTGTTTATCATGTCAAGGTAACCAGTTACATTTAGATCTATTTAACATTAGGCATCTATGCAGAGGGACTATACAGAACATGCACAATTATTTTCATGTAAATATTATTACCTATAAAATATGGTGGATTTATTTATTAAAAGTAAGTATTGAGATTTTTGCATCACTAAATCAAAACAGGTTCCACCACACAAACTAGTTCTAATGTGGCACTGAAAATATTTACACCTGCAAACTATAGATGTAATTGTCATACAGCTGAAAGGTGACCAAATGAGCTTGTAGTAGCTTATCTTGTAATAGCAAAGGAATAATATATTTAACCATACAAAGATCCGACTTGGATTGTAATTTTGTCAGGGTATATTCAGGTATAAACGGGAATAACAGTGTGCAGATTCTGCATGTAGTCAAAACTACATGATGATAACCGTAACCAACCATAACCGACACAGGATTAGCACTGATGAAACATCATACATATTAATACATTCTGTATTAATACAATATGTTCAAACTGACAAGCAAACATCCTGGCACTAATAATATCTTCTTTCTGCTCTTAGCAGCCGCTCCAATCTGAACCTACACAACAAAAACTAGCTCCCCATTAAATCTGCACTCTTCCTCTCCATGTTGTGAGCCATTTCCATCATATGTCATTGTGATTGGCATACAAAAGCAGAGTGAAACCTTTAATTTTCAGAGTGTACCTGCTAGTATTAATCTGACCTCTCTGCCATTCAATTCCTGGCTGGAATTATTATTCCAGTGACATTTTGCACTTTTTTTATGAAGGTAAATACTGAGGGAAATAGAGAGGAGAGAGAGTAAGTGCAAAATTGAGACATGCGTGAGTAAAAAAACTGAATGAGACCTGGAACAGTGTTCTGGTGACCTTTTCTAATTGAGTGATAAACTTTTTGGATAGAGTTATAGTATAATGCTCTAGATGACATTTACAGACATGCATTAGATTGGTCTTTGGATTTAAAATGGAAGCCATACTGTATTCAAAGTAGGTCAAAAAAGCAAAAGGAGCGCGTGGATCTTCTGGCACAAAAGCACCCGTCAAGGCAGGAATTATGAACAAAGTACTGTGAAATGTTGTGGCATTTTTGATGAATAATTTGACGCTTACATTCCCCACAAAAAGTTAAAATATAAAATGTATCAGCATAACAACCTCCCTGCGCCCAACTGTCCCCATAAATTCAAGGGCAGGATCAACGCTGATAGAAGGCTGTTCATTTTTTGATTTCATAAACTGTATCAATATTTATTTTGTGAGTCAGTCAAAGTACAGAATGAAACTTTTGGCTGTTTAGTTTAGTTTCAACAAGGTCAATTTATATACATTTATATTCATATAATGGCCCATTTCACTGCTTCCCAGACGGTCCTGGCTCAGACACGCATATTTCATAATAATGCTACATGTTTTCAAACCAGAAAATGTATTAATAACAAAATCAAGCTGATAGAGTGATACATGCAGGCGGTGTAATCAATAAAACAGCTACTAAATAATGCTTTATAATCAAAGGTAAAGGTATTGTAGTCTTAAGAGAGAGATTGGTCTTTTTTTATCTGACAAGAGGGAATTCATACTGAAAAATGAATGTTTAACCAAAATGAAAAAATGATGCACGATGCAGATTCTTTTTAAGCAATTTATGTGATTCCAGGGGAGGCAAGCGCAGCTGTTTCAGCAGGCGGCTGTCATCAGTGTCACCAGATTTAGGATGGGCTTTTAGTTGTTTGCAAACAATAACTGTCTGAGAGCAATGACTTAAAATATATTATTTCTCCCCCCCATCAACCCTGTGAGAAAAGAGAAAATGTTTCGTTGTTGACTGAGCATCTGGTTTTAGCATTTAAGAATGTGGATACAATCATAACCCCTCAGTAAAAAAATAACATTACTTTATTTTAATCAGAATACAGAGGAAGAAGTCATGTTTTAATTCCCTATTTGTTTTCACTCATTACCTCCCTCTTCCCTGCTTCAAATGCTGCTTCAAATGCAGCAATCTGAGACACCCGCCTCCCTCCACTGTGGTCTTTTCATTTTTCCACAGACAGCCTTGTAAGTGTGCACACAGTGACATTTTGGGGACAAGATTACACAGGCAGACTGACGCCTTCAGTGATGGCCTTGAGTAACGTTGTCACAAATGGAGACAAGTGTCAGACCTGTATAAATTTATCATCAAATTAATACCCTGACACAAACTGTTCCTTTCACTGTGCCTCTGTGTATATATGCTGTAACTGAAAAGGATAAATGAGGCATATATTCACTATTGACTTCCCATGACCCCAAACTGCAGTGTGTTGCTTCAGCGCTTTCAGATGACTGAAATAAATGTCTTCACTGGTGAAAGCTTGAGAGCAGTTATGGTACCTTCAGTGCTTTGAGAAGGCAAAAACACTATTTGCTTTAAAGGACACTGACAGAAAGCACTCATTCACACTGTTCCCTGAACAATAAACACTCTTTCTCTCTGTTTCTCGATAATGACTAAATCGAGATTCATCATTTTGAATCCACAGTGACGTGTGTAAAACATGTCAGAAGAGGAAGTGAAGCATCACTTTGTGTGATCTAAGCTAAAGTGGTGTACAGGCTACGGACATACTGCAGTATAGGCTACATTTTACTCTTGGAATTCAGACCGTTAAAGGAAAATGGCAAAGAGCAAAGCAAGCACACTCAAGCGCAAATAGGGAAGTGCCTTAAACCCAGCTTATGACTGTATTTTATCTACCCCAAAAATCAAATTTTGGTCTCAAATATATAAATCCTTTTAAACAGCTTTCTAAAAGTTAGTGTAAATCAGCACTAAGCAGCTTCACAATTTGGCTGCTTTCAACATAAAGTAGCTGTTTCAGAATTTGACCTTTAGTGCTCAGAAATATCAGTAAACTGCAAAACACTTACGTTTACCAACTAGGCTACTGTTTCCAACAAAAAAAGAAAAAAATACAGACTGAAACAGGCACAAGTCCAATTTTTCCTAAACAGACATGCACTGTTGTTCTGGCTGTGTTCAGTGAGGACATTACTAATGTTTTCTTTTCCTACTGTTATACATGCCAATGAGGAGCCTAAACCCGCGATAACTGTATGTGAAAAGTTATTGTTCTTACAACTCAACCAAATTATTTTTTTTAATTATACTTTACTCTCAAAAATGTAAAAAAAAAAACTGTGAAAAATACCCATCACATTTTTCCAGAATCACAAACTGCTGATTTTTGTCCAACCAACAGTCCAAAACCCCAAAATATTCAATTAACGGTGACATAAAACAGACAAAGCAAAGAATCCTAACATTTGAAAAAGCTGGAAACAACAAAAATATTTGGCATTTCAACCCTGTCCCCTGGAAATTAAGTTTCTAATTTGCAACAGCAAATACGTTGTGTAAGAAAGTGTAATGCTGCCAGAATCACATTTTTTTTAAATATTATAATGAAGAAACGTTAATTAACAGACTGAGCAAAAAACACAGCAACACACAACATATTTCATGTGTTTTGCTACAGTATCCACTCACACAAGTGCCAGGGAACAAAATTCAGGGAACATTTTGTCCTCAAAACATAATTGGCAAAACAAATTAGACCTGTATATAAAAAAATACAGTTTAGTTGTGAAAAGGTAGTTAAAGTCTGGCCTGAAATTTCATGCCTCTCCACCCCAGTTTTAAAGAAATGTTGGTCACAAACAGACAAAAGGACAGAGGGAGGTGATTACATAACCTCCTGCATGGACGTAAAATGATGGATTACATTCATCAGATGCAGCAGTGTGTTTGTCTGAGCTGCTGTTTGTTTGTATTTTTGGAAACGATGGCAGTCAGTGACTTACAGGAAAGACAAAAACCTGCAGGAGAAGAGACAGTAGTAGCAGCTCGACTGTGAAAAAGTACATCAACAAATAAGTACACACATTGCCCAACAAATGATGCAGAGTGGTAATGGGGCAAGAAGTCGAAAATGTGTTGCCTCGTGTTTCTTACGCACCAGGGGGAAGGAGAGAGAAGTATAGACCTCAATATGGGATGATGCACTTTTTTGTCAATCGGTGCAAGTTTGAATGAAGAAGATGTGTAAATAAAATCTCATTGGTGGTGTCCTAGATATTGTGTTTCAGTGAGTGATAGACAGACAGATGAGCGGCCGGTGCAGATCCATGGCTCTCACCTAATTTTATCATGGGGGACAAAAAAAAAACAAAAAGAAGACTGTGCTACAGTACTGGTGCTGCTGTCTATCCATCATGGTCAGAACTGAACCAAAAACTAGAGCAACAAACCAGGTGTCCCTCCTTGGAGGACTTAGTAGGACACAGGTATTTTTTGTTGTATACTGAAAGTAAATAATAAAGTTTGTGGATGCCCACTGGAAGACTGTCTGAAACAATGACACAGGAGTGGGTATATTATAAGCTTCCCACTGATCTCATTTACAAAGCAATTGGTTTTGTGTGATGCCCATGCGCCCTGCTGAGATACACAGACTGAGGCACACCCAAGAGTTACTCCCTCTTTGTCTCTTCCCCCCCTCACCCAGGCTCGCTTTGTGCACGGCAATCACACGATAACAAGGTTCCACACCAAGAGGTGTTTTCAAAGAATGGGCCAAGCTTTGTGCCTGAACCAAAGCCAGCAAGTGCAAAGTCTTCATGCTGCATAGTCTGGAGTGCAGAAAATTATGGCATGGGGAATGAAAAGCTTGTCCTTTTTTTATAATCTTTTATAACGTCAGATACAGAACTGCTGTTGGTAATAGTTTTTGTTTTCTTGTTACACATGTTTAGCACCTCTGCAAAAAAGGTTAAGTATTTCTTTTTTGTTATGGTACGGTTTGTCAAAAATCTACAAACAGATTTCAAAGACATTTGTTTCAAAGTTAGGCTGTGGGCCAAAGCACAAGTAATTAGCTTTTGGTGCAGATCCAGGGATTGTTTTGAAGGATGTTTATAATATACCCTGCAGAGGTTTATGGTAAATAAACAGTGTTTCTCACCAAACATATTGAGCCTAAAAAAAAGAGGGGTTAATGTATTCCATTCCTATATAAAACCCTCACAAAGCCAATTAAAAAGTCCATTGTTCACATCTATGTTTACATTGACTAGATGGTCGCTTCTTCCTAACCTTGCCAGTGCACTGCTACATTTCCTGGTGCGATAAGCTGGATTTATGGTGGACGCACGGGGTTAAACAGACCCACTGTAGATTTATTTATTTAATATTGTTACATTCCCCACAATAACTTTGTGTATATTCTTTCATGTAGTTTATATTACAGAGCATACTTGTAGACACACTTGTTAAACTAAGGTTGCATTCAGGTAAGTTGTGCTCCACCTTGTCTCATTGCTGGATAGGAGACCAGGCTACTGCCGTGAAAAGGCCATATTTCCGTGGTTGGGAGCGGTGATTCTGTAGAGCAGAACGTTTGCAGTTGAGAAGATTAACTGAGCCTTTCTTCAGCTTCGCTACATGTTGTCTTCACTCTCAACAATCTCTAACAGCATCAGAAAAACAAGCAGTCCCAACCATCCAATTACAGTTCTTTTGGTGCTTATCAATTGGTGTGTATTGTGATGCAGATGTAGATGAAAATTTTACGCTTCTAAACATTTATTATTAAAGTAATTAATTTGGCAGCTTGTTCATTTTGGGACCAGGTAAATGCACTTTATGAGTGCTTTTACGATGGTCTTGTGTTATACCATAAACATCTTATTAAACCATATATTGTTCCTCTCATTAATTTACCTGCACACCCCCCACTGTTATCTTCACCTTTCTGACATCAATCAACTCATATCTTATTTCCATTAAGTTATTTCCTGTTGATATTCTGATTGCTGCTTCCTTCAAATGACAAGAAATGTGTCAGTTTGTTATGATTACGCATAATCCCCGCACCTTCAATAAAACAAAATTAATATGTCGATCTGTCGCTTTCTGATAAATCGTCATGACAGAAATGAAAGCGCTCCGTCCTGTTTATTCGTATGTTTTGTTGTTTCATAGTTACCTTGTTGATCAGAGGAGATTGGGTTTTTCTCTCTCAGTTGTTCTGCCATTCACTGTGTATCATCTGAGTGCCGGGTCTTATCTGTGACCTTTTCTCAAGGCCCGTGCTCTGAGATTCTATCTGCTTCATGAAAAAGGGACAAGTGGGCAGTTTAAATTTGAACTGAAATTGCCTTGATATTGTCTTAGCCCTTGGATGGGTTATGCCATCGGGGAGTGGAGTTGTTTTCTCTTTACCCATTTCTCTTGGGTATTTCTTTTCGATTTTTTCTTTTTGCTATCACCACTTCTGCATCTTTTTGTTTTTTGGTGTCCTTGACATTTCTTTGTACTTTGTACGTGACTTTGTGTTTCACTATCTAATTTGTAGCAGGTTCACAGTAATCAGCGTAAATCCTGGACTGTCAGAAAACCCATTTATTTGTAAAAAAAAAACAATAATTAGTGTTATGAGTTTTCTCTCAGTGGATCAGACATTATTTTTATGTTTTTATTAATCATAGGCGTTTTTTAATGTCCCTTTTATTTTAATAAAAGAAACAAATAGAGGAAGCATGTCCACAAGAGGCAGGAAAAGAGAGCAAGACAAACAAAGAAATGCAGAGGGATGAAGGACAGTGGAGAGTAAACAGGGAAATAGCAGATGAAAGCTTTAAGATGTTGAGGGATTTTCTGGAAGTGATTGGCTGTCTTTGTGGTCTCAGGTTTTTATAATCCCGTCCTGTGATGCTCTAATCTCCCCTTTCTTTTGTACAGAGTAAATACCCTGATTACATGGGGCAAAGCTGACGACTTGTTATAAAAATGGAAATGAAGAGCCGAGAGAAACCCTTTATTAAATACTTGCCTTCCTATACATACCCTGTCAGGCCACTGGCACCCACACGGTTAGATAATCTCACTACAGAGCGTGGGACCTAAAGGCTCATTGCAGAACTTTGAGGCGCTTGTGAACAACAAAGCAAACAATGATGGCTCTGGATTTTCTCACCCCGGCTTCCTGTCGATTTTTTGCGGGCTATAATTAAATGGGAGAATTAACGGTGATTGTACATTTCATCCTCTCTACAATCCAGGTCGCTGTGTCTTTTTTGGGGGGGTGTTTCGCCATCTGCTCTATTTTTAAGTCACAGTCATTCACATTTTCTCTTTTTTCTTTTAAAAAAAAACTGTTTCATAATAAACCATTTCCTGATCAAAATGAAGCATGAGTGTGAGCGGCTTTGTGGGATGAAGGTCAGACAACCCTGCTAAAGGGAAAGTCGGGCTCATTTGCATGTTTCATCTCACATCTCTCAGCATATAACATGAATTGTGAGTGTTAAAGCTCAGCACCTGTGGCCACAAATGCAGATGAGAGCATATATTGTAACATTAGCATGATTATTGATTTTCTCTCTTTTTCCATTCATATTATGTGGTTGAACTGCAGCACATTCGTTTGAGGTCGGAGCTGTTCATATCTTTCGTTTCCATTAACCATTAGGGAGTAGAGCTGAGAAAAAAATAATACTGATACCAGTATATATGATTCAGTATCACCTGGAAATGCTGTGAACATGACATTACTATACAGTCAGCTGTCAAAACCAATGCAGTGTAATACAGCATCCCTGTAATTAATCTTTCCTTAATTTAGGCTGTAATAGAGACGTGCAAATTCAACTTGTTAAGTCATTTTTATTTATGTTTATTATACCATTGCAAAATCTCCCAGCACATATCGTGATCATAGTTGTTTAAACATATTTCCAAAATCCAGTATCGGTTAGTTACATAAACAGTATTAAACCCTGTCTGGGATTTTTCCAGGTCTTTTAGAAAATCAGTTATTAGAGGTTTAAGCAAGTTCCTTGAGTTGCCTAAACATACTCATGAAAATATTAGTCACACTTTATAAGCTAGAAGCGGATGTTGTATAGCCTGGCATCGCCAGACTAATTCACAAATGTGTATTGGTCCAGAACCTCTCAGTTCATTTTTGATTTCCAAAGGGCGTTATCAACGGGCGAAGACAACCAATCAGAGCAACAAAACGCTGTCCTTTCTGATGTTACGTCCTGTCGGAAGTTCGGCAAACACACATTTCTTATCACCATAAAGTTTAAATGCAGTTGTTTGTTTTTCTTTTAGAGAAAATTTACCATCCCGTCCGTTTAATACTGCCACTGTAGCCGGCCGGGGAACAGGAGCCGCCATCTTGGATATTTACAAAGATACCTGAGCTGCGCTTCTCTGTCAGTCATCGTATTAAACCCGCCTTATACTAGATAAACGCTTGTGATTGGTTAGCCTGAGAAATCGGCAGAGCTATCAGTTTGAATGGGAGAGAGGCCAGACGTATCTGGCAGAGCAAATGAAACATGAGCTCGCAGATTCGTCTGGTTCCCAGTCTAGATATTGTAGGAAAATGACAACAACAAAAAAAACAAAACATTTGTTGTGAGTGAATCTTTTAATTTATCCCCTGTCTGTATGTAATATATGTTATGGAATAGAATGTTTTATCCATATTACCCACTTCTACTATGAAAAGCCTTTATTAGTATTGTCTAACATATATATGAAATATACAGCACATATTCTGAATGCGCCGTGATTTCAGTTCCTAAAACCTCTCTGGCGACAATATTCTGCCTGGGGTTTTTGGTATGAAGCTTTTCCATATTAGCCCTCTATATTCCCTCTATATTCATGATCTGAATGGCAAAATTTATTCATGGTGAAACTATCTCCCAAGAGAAAAAAGGTTTTAAAGGCTGCGAAAGCTACTCTAGTCCATTAGAAATGGAAGATATGCACTAACTCTTCCATAGGCCTTCTCATTTATTTGCATGAGGTTTATTGATTTACACAAACTCATCAAGTGAGTTTTGTCTTACACTGTTTATATGCACACAATCATTTGCGCCTTGCTTTGATTATGAGAAGAATTTCAGTAAGCTGTTTAAATGCATTGCTGTAGAAGTTAATATTTTCCCTCAATCATCCACACTGCAGTTTTCAGTTCAATAGATTTGTCACATAATTGCTGCCCTTTAGCACACAAGCCATGTCAATCACTCTCCCTTTGTAATATTGTTACATTATTTCCCTCCCTGCAACTTTTCCTGAATTGACTCGGTGCTGAGGCTCGAGGCAGGAAAGGATGGATGTAAATACAGATAGGAGCTGTAAAAATTAACGGCCCGTTGTGTGTTGTGCAAGTGTCGCAACTTGTGGAAAACAACATGATCGGTGTGACTCAGAATAGACGTCAACATCTGTACAAACTGTTCAATAAACTGCATCACTTGACGGCTTAATGCTGGTGTTAATGCTCTGAATATGGCCCTAATTGGAGCAACATAATTAGATTAACATGTTCATGTGACGTACAGCGAGTGTACCTCACCATTCTCATAATCACATTAACATCAAAGCATCAGTGTGCCTGTAAAAATGTACAGATTTCTTTATGGAACGCCTGCTTCTGTTGAATTGGATGTCTTAAAATGCCAAGCTTTACCTCCCACAGCCAGGTTTTCCCTCAGGCAAGTTATTATGCAACAGAAAGTGGACCGGCTATGTGAGGCAGAGCGTGCTTTATTTCTTTATTTTCTTGTCGTAAGAGAGCGAAGAATAATCATGCACTCTAATTTGATGCTTTGGAGACTGGTAAAGAAAGACGAGCCCACTTAAAGACCCTCTTCACCCTCTTCTGACAGCATTTTGTTTTCTCTCCATTACTCTGAGCAGTGTAACCAGAGGCTGCAGTGACCCTGCTCACACTCTGCAAAGTGTCGTTTGTTACACACAGAGGAAAAACCAAAGCTGAAAACATAAAAAGTTTCTTGAAAATTATTTTACCCACAAGGAGTATTAGTTTTTATAGTTTTTGTCACTTGGACCACTGGTGCCCGCTAGAATATATTATTTTCCTGTCTAGTCTGTCCAATTATAGACATTTATACTGTTTGCGCTATAATTACATTCAGTTGTGATGTAATCTATTCTAGGTAAAACTAGTCTATTCTTGGCTTTTCTGTCTAAACTCAAGACTTAATTCTTTTGAAGTCTTTCTGTCTCTATTGTACTTTCGTCTCTTCTAATATATTCTGTGGTATTCTGTTCTTGTATATTCTGTTCTGTTCTATAAAAGATTAGCCAATTAATCAATAAGGGGATTGATAGAAAAATATCAGCTATTTTGATAAGCTGTTTGTCGTTTCAGTCATTTTTCAAGCAAAAATAGTAAAAAGAAAATGATATAAAACGTTTTCTGGTGTCAGTTTTTCATCATATCGCTCCTGTTTCAGCATCTTCACTGCTTACCAGTACGTTTTAGAATTGATTTTAAGATTTTACAGATTGCCTTTAAAGCACTTCATGGTTTAGCTCTCAGTTATGTTGCTGAACTGCTGCTCCTCTATGAGCCAGAGCCTCAGATCCTCAGGCAGGGCTCTGCTGGCTGTTCCCAAGTCCTGGATCAGGACTAAAGCAGACCCGGTTTAACAGTCAGGACCCCTCAGATCTCCCTGCCTGAAGATCTGAGGCTGCAGTTTTTTATATCACTTCTCATAATGTATCTTTTTAAAAAAAGCTTTTTATTATTGCAAGAACACCATTTTATTTCCAACGTGTCTACTCAGTTTATTATTATTGTAAGGTATTTTATTTTTGTATTAATTTTATTTGTCTGACTTTATTTGCCTCATTGCAGTGCGAAATGTTTTAATCTTGGTTCAACCAGTATGTTGTATCTTTGTTTATTATTATTATCATTATCATTATTAGTATTCTCTCTATTCTAAACGTGCTATTTGAAAACATCAATTTGGTCTTTAAGAGATTGTAACAGGCATTTGTTACTATTTTCTGATATTTTATAGCCCAAATGATTAATCGATTAAATGAGAAAATAATTTGCAGATTAATCGATAATAAAGATGATCGTTAGTTGCAGTCCTATTCTGATCTATTGTACTTTATTGAATTCATGCACAATATAGTGCCCTGGAAGAAAAAAAGTAGTGTCCATGGCATATACAATACTTTCAATCCCACAATGCAGGTTTTTCTTTTCTATCATAATATATTTTATACGATTCAAGACAGATCTAGTTAAATCTTGTCTGTTCTTTGTATCTAATATGTTCTATTCTGTTCTCCTCTGTTCTCTTCAGACTGTAATACTGGCTGCTGCAGCACTCACTTGCCTTTGCGATGTGTTTGTGTGTGGGTGTTTGTTATTGACACGGGAAGAGGATATGAGAGAAGTTGACATTGTACACTTGGCTGTTGTTTCCACCAGACGTGGTGTTAATCATGCATATTTTCCCAGCATCTGCTGCTATTCTATCTATCCTTTTTTTTTTTTTTTTTTTGCTCGTTATTCTGTGAAGTTGGTGCTGGCCTTTAATTTAAGTGCACCCAGAGTTCTGATGCCAGCTCCTGTACAACTCGTTTATTTGCTGATCATAGGATGTAGTTTCATCAAAGACTCTTTGTTGGGGCAGCGACTCCTCCTGTTGACATATGTTCCTGTCATACTGGTGCACACGTTGGGGTTCAACTTTTGATCTATTGGGAACCACTTGAAGCAGTCTTAGCTTTTTAATTATAGATCCTCACTCTTTACTCCTCGCCAGATCTTTAGCCTACAAGCACTGCCCAACCTCATGAAATCATCTATTAAAAAAAAAAAATGTTTTTGGTCCAAGGCGTCATACTACAGTTTTGGATACTCACACTGAAAGTTCAGTGTTGAATGAACCCTGTATTCAAATCTCCATGAAGCCTGCAAAATACTAAATACTAAATAATGTGTTGTTTTCCTAAAAATAATAAAACATCACATCTCATAGTTGTATCATGCAAATATATTTTATGCCTTTGGAAACTCATACAAAGCTAGTAAGTGGATCTTGGCAGATATTCCCAAGGTCAAGAAAAAAACAGAAAGTGTTACAATGTTTTCAACAAACAAAAGAGACAAATCCTGGATCGAGATCTTCAACAAAAACAGCAAAATGTATTGAAATTGCTAAACATTTCTATTAGATACCCGAAAAGACAAACAAGCAGGGCATAAGACATCACCTTCTTGGTGGAGGTAATAAATGAAACGATGGAGCGATGGATGGATGGATGGGTGGGTCAGTCACGGCCAAACAATGCCAGGGCCAGACCTCGTCTCCCAGTCTCGTGTTGTTAGTTGCAGCAGGGTGTTACTGGGCCATTTCTTAATGCCACACACTTTCTGCTTTCTCTGTCTCGTTCCCCTCCAGTTCACTCTGTGTGTGAGGGGCTCTTACTCCCCATTTGGCAGTGCTGTAAATTGTTTCTGTCAGCTTAGATAAACGGACCCCTGGGTTTGTCCATCTCCCCCCAACACAAACACCTTCACACACACACACACACACACATGCAAGCACAAACATGCATACACAGCAACCCCCTGCCACACACACACACCGACTCATATATAGATTATGCAGCAATCAGCCAGTAAGGGTTTACTCTTTCCTCCCTTGTTTTGGAAGCTTGTTTACTTGTTTCCCACACTATTAATATTCCGCCCTTCTGCGAGGTATCAAAAGGTTCACCTCCTGAAGCAGATGAAGATGGATTTTATTTATTTATTCTTTGCCTCTGATGCAGGATTGAATGCCTCGAAAATACTTAAACGTTCATGCAGTCACCTCCAAAAATATGTGAAAGATGGAATGAATTTAACATATAGAGTGTTGATAATTGTCTTGATATCTCCTTTCTGCATGATTGGAAATGTCTTCACTGCTAATTATGTGAGATCAAGAAGCAGAAAAAGCATAGCACTTAAAGAAAATCTCATGCCAACTGAGCGAGATTGAAACAGAAAGCATGAGGGATGGAGAATTTCCCAACTGAAAGTATCCTTCAGTTCCATCATTTTCAGCCGAAATTGATTTTCTTTGAACAAGGACATCATCTTACTTCATGGTTTGTTGCTATAAACCATTGTGCAAACTGATTCACTTCTCCTCTGATACAGCGTGATGGTGGTGATAATTCTTTTGTTTTTTTCTCCTTGTATTTGTTTAGGGACTTATGTCATTTCTGCTGAGATGTAATTTAGCCAGACAGTTTTGTTCCCTGTTGATTTGATATAATGAGACGAGGTGGCGTTTCTCCTGTTTGTTCAAGCATTTTGCTTTATTCCAGATGTCTCCGGAAAAAAAAAAGAAGAAAAGAAAGAAGATTAGATAAACCATAAATGCACTGATGCAAATTAAATCTAATATGAAGTAAGTGAAACAACACAATTTAAGGACTGGCACGCCATTGAGCATATTTAAAAAGTTGTTAGATCATAAATATTTAAAAAATGGTTCTATTAATGTATTATCATCTGGTCTTGCTTCACACAGAAGACCTTTCCTATTCTTCTGTTGACATTTTCAGTAGAATATTGTTCCTACAGAATGTCTAAATACATTTAAGAAGAAGAAGTGAATGAATGGATGAAAATGGAAGTAAAAGGATGTATGAATAAACACATGATTGTAGTAGCAGAATTATTCAATATTTTGCTTTTCTGGGAACAACAGGAGGCAGGAATCTCAGTACACAGATGATAAGGTTGCAGTTGATTGTCTCTCAAATTGCTTAGCCCATTATTTTATGACTCTATATTGTTTTTCTTTTTGCCCAGCATGTCCTCGCTTTCACAGAATGAGTGCAGCTTGCAGCTTACTAATTAATCCTTAGTTTGAAAACGTTGCTGCTAGAAGAAAAGGGTCAGCCATAACATAATGATAGCCAAAGGCCACAAGTATTCTTTATCACCGGGTCCCTCGTCAGCGCTGGTCATAGGAAGTAAATCCTTCATTAAGTTGGAGTTTTTCTCGCAGAGGTAGCATATTAACACTTGTTTACCACGAGCCTCAAAGCACTCAGTGGCCAGAGGTCTTCTGCAAACAGGAAGTGCTGGTAGGATTGCAGGGGACTCCGTTTCCGAGGGACTGAATTTGAAGGGATGAAAGTGCCGTTGTTTTCTTGTGATGCAATCCAACTCTGTCTCTGTGGTTCACTGTCTCTCGTTGTGTCGGTGCCTTTGTTTCTCTCACATACATACTTAGTCACATAAACGCAGACGGTATGATCTACTGTAGTATACACACATACAGACTCATGCGCGCTCACAAACACACACACACACGCACACAGCCTCTGGTGCACTGAAGATTAGGCAGAACGAGGGAGGGGTTCCTCCCGGAGAGCTTAGCCGGGCTACAGTAAGTGTAATTGCATAGGTGGATAGGAGTCTAATAAAGGTCTTATGGAACCAAATTATTTCTGTTTTGCCTGCAGAGATTCTCCGGTGCAGTCTTTCTCATGTAGTTGTTACGTTTTGTCTTGGGGGGGTACAACTCAACATTTTCTTCCTATCTCTGTCTGTTTGCTACATTTCTTTGCTGTGCTGTCCTCCTCCCCCTCAGACACAGACTCTGTTAGAGCTGAGATGAGGTACGAATTGGAAAAGGTGTGAATATTATATCCCACGGCGAAGGATCATTACAGTGAGCACTTCAAGGTTTTTTTGTCACCTTTTCCTGCCATCCCTTTATGATATGACTTGCCCTATTACAGAAACCAAAATGTCTTTGTTTTTACTATTTGCATGTGAAAATCACTGGCAACATTCCTCTTGCATTGTTTCCAGAAGCCACTGCTTCTTGCAGGGCAGAACAAGTCCTGTCCTGATTGTTACGGTTTTGTCCAAAACAAAATTAAGAGGCTGCTAATGTTTTACTCTTTGTACTGTTGTTTTTTGATTTTCTGCTCTTCTTACTCTTATGTAATAGTGAAGTGAATATTTTTTGGGGTATTTTCATTGTTCAGACAAAACAATCATGATTTTATATGTTAAAGGCCCATCTATCTCAAATTATCTTAAACTATATAAATGCTGCAGTATGTGGTGTTGGTCCATGCCAATACTTGTCCCTATACAAATAAACATTACATTTCATGGAAAAAAACAAGAATTTGATGTTGTTGATGTTTGATGTTTCTAAATGACCTTCAAATGTTCGTGCTGCAATGTGTTGTTACTTATCAGCAGAAATATAAACTGATACCAGTATACCTACAACAAGCTAATTTCAGCGATTGGGCCTGATGGATTCATTGTGTAGCTCTACAGTATAGTGTAGAGTATAGAGTGTTTGATCGTTTGTTTTTTATCTTGTACATTATTGATTTTAAATGTAATTCTAAGAATTAAACCAACACCAAGAGCAGCACACAGCATTATGATGTGTCACATAAATTGAAGTTATAGGCTATAATTCTAATAATAATACCAGTCTATCAGTAGAGAGATTATTGATTGAAGATACATTTATCTGTCCGGTTTTTAGTCCTAAACATGCCTCTGACAGGTTCCAAACAAAACTTTAAATGCAATATCGAACCTGTGCTTTCACTGCTGTGAGAACACTTGCATGCAAGACGAGATTCAACACAGACAGAAGAAACAAAACAGGTTTGAATGTTGCCCAGTTTCAAACGGGAAACACTTTTTTTCAGGGGAGAGAATTGAGTCGGAGGTATTGACTGGTAACTGGGGGAGTGGAGGAGACCTAGGGGGGCACTTCTAATCCACACTGACCTACTCTTATCACGCACAGCCAAGGTCAAGAGTCTAATGAGGATGGGGCGCCATTAGAGCAATTAAACGGAACTACCTTGTTTCTGGGGCATGCAGAGCCATGGGAGAGAGAGGGAGAGGGAGAGAGAGGAGGAAGACAACTACAGTAAGAGACAGACTGATGATCTGCCCGGCAGCTGCCTCTCTCACTCTTTCAGTATGTCTATCTCCCTCCACCCCCTCCACCTCTCCTCATACAAACACAGGGCATACAGCACATGTTGCAACAGTGACACTTGGTGGCAAAGACGCTCCCTGGCAGAAAAATGGCTGCAGGCATTTTGAACAAAGCGCTGGTTAGTTCAGGAGAGATTACGGTATATTTTATTTTATTCTAAAGTGCAAATTTAAGAATCTTCCATGAGAGCAACCCCCGGACAATTAGCATATTTGTAATGCAGAAACAATTAGTTGATTCATTGGTTAGTTGGTCAACAGAAAACAATGAACAGTCATTTTAAAAAATCAATGTATCATTTGTGTCATTAATCAAGCAAAAAGCCAAATATTCACTGGTTCCAGCTTGTCAGATATGAGGATTTGCAGCTTTTCTCTGTTGTAGATCATTGCAAATTGAATATCTTTGGGTTTTGTACCATTAATCAGATTTTCACTATTTTCTGATGTTTTATAGACTAAACCATTAATAAATGAATCAAAGAATAAGCAACAGATTAATCTCTGATAAAAATAACTATTAAATGTAGCCTTAAAAATATCTATAAGCCTTTAAAAACAGCACAGCAAAAAAGGCTGATCTGTAGAAGCTTCCCTGATATGTAATGAGACCAGCTAATGACTACGACTAGAGTATATTTGTCTGAAGTTGTGCCTCATAATAAATTATTGATTTCTTGATATATTTTATATGAGTTATCTTATCATAAGACATTGTTATTGGGTTTAGTTTCTTGGCCTCAGATAATCCCAGTAAAAATGTCTCCTCAGATCTGTTTTTCTGGTGTGGAGTTGCTGCTGATGGAGCAGAGGCACTTTTCCTTATTTTGACCATGGAAGACAAAAGCAGCATACCAATTCAGACAAAAACTGTCCTGGGGCATAAGAATACATTTGCAATCCCGAACCGGCTAGAACACAGTAATTTTCACCTTTGGTGGTAGATTTCTGATGGGACAAGAGGCCCCTGATTCCAGGCACCATGTGGAGGAACTCCAATCCTCTGAGTACTTGGGGAGAGCCACTTTGATAGAAAACTGGATTACTGACACTTAATGTATGAAAAGACTGAGCAGACTATTCTTCTTGTGGTGACATGGGTTTCACAGAGGCAGAGCTGTTCTTCGGGCAGAAATACTAAATTTGGTTGTGTTAAACCTCAGTGGGTACCAAATACACCGTTTTTGCATAAATATTTTATTACACCAAGGACTACTGAAAAGGGAAAATTTTGTAAAGGTATTGAAATTCTTACTATTTCTAATGCCTACAAACTAAAAAGTAAAACTGAATAAGTTATGGTGGAAATCTATTTTCAAACTATGTACACAAGGTAATATATAATGATTGATTAGCTAGAGAGCTAACCTGCTGAAATCATTCAAAAAAAATGATTATTGATGTGTAGTGCCCATTCTAGTATTTCCATTCAGATTTTACCAGTTGGATAACTTGGATTTACTCTTTGGTTCCACCTACTGAGGATTTAACTAACCAATGAGAGTATTTGTGACTACAGAGCTGCTCTGAAATGTTCCCATCCAAAACTCCCATAGATTATACCAAAAGATTGCTATGTGTCCTCTGTAGGGCTCCAACTAACTATTATTTTCATTATCAGTTTGTATATTCATTTAGACATTTAGTCGATAGAATGTCAATGTACCAATGGTGACATCTTCAAAATGGCTTGTTTAGTGTGAACAACAGATCAGAACCCAAAAGTAATCAATTTACAACCAAAACTGGTCTACGGCCAAAATTTCAAATTGTCAAATACTTTGGTTCGTAACCATATACCTGCTAAACTAATGACGTTCCCATCAGCCTCAGCTGCACTTGATGTAAGGGCTAATATGCTGAGATGGTGAACTTGGTAACATGGTCACATTAGCATTTAGCGCTGCTGTGCCTATCCTCACAGAGGTCCTGGTGCGGCTGTAGAATTCTTTGTTTTGTTATTGTTTCTTTTTTGATAGAGAGAGAATGACCTGTAGCAAAGGGCCTCAGGCCAGATGAAAAATCGGGCCGCTGCAATAAGGACTCATCCTTAATGGTATGCGCTCTAACCAGTGAGCTACAGGGGCGCCTGAATCTCACAATTTGTTGCTTGATAAATTACTTACTCAATTACTTACTCACTAAATCTATTCATTTTCTTTTTAGGTCGATTAGCTTTCTATTGATCAATTATTAGACCAGTTGGTTCAGCACTAATCCTGTGCCTGTCAGACTTGAGTCCATAAGCTTTTCTAACAGGAGTGAGGGTGTTTGTTGGCGGGGTGCAGTATCATTTCAGAGGACACACATTTCTGAACAAGTTCGTGAGAATTGAGAAAAGCCAGTCCTGCCGGAGGGATAGCCGGCCTCTCTCAGGGTAGTGGTGGAGAAAACGATGTTTGCAGTCTGCTATTATGGACAATGTCCTCCACCCTTTTGATGACAAAATGTCAATGCAATGGAGCACTTTCAGTCAGCGGCTTTTTCCACTGAGGCGTGCCAAGAAGCACTTCAGGAGTCCGTCTGACTGCCCTCCACTACAATGCCTCCTCCCTCAACAGCATCAGCCGCTAGCCCTCCGTTTCCCTTTATCTACTTGCCTGCAGTCTGTCATTTACTTATTTCTCCAGTGGGCTGCAATGTGATTTCATTCCATCGCACACAGACACACACACAAACACACACACATGAAAGCGGATACACAAAGCTTCTCCACCCCCAAACACAAGCTCTGGCCCCATCTGTTGGACTTACTGATGCTCTTGTTCTTGTTTGTCCCTCTTTTATCATGGTTGGTTTTTTGATGCACAACCCCTTGTGGATCCACAAAGTAATTTGCTCCCATAATCATTCACTTATTCACTCATTCACACACACATGATTAGTAAATCTGCCCCCTAGTGCCCATTAGGAGGCATATGGTACATCTACAGACAACACACACTGAACCAGCATCCTTCACTTTGGCGTCTCATCTGTGACACTGTGTCCTTGTCTTTATCTGTGTTTATTGTCTGTGAAGCTCTTTGTCACAGATGTTTTTCTGGAAATTGATTTAGAAATAAACTTGACTTGACTTGATCAGTCCCACCATTTGTCTTATCCAGCTGGGAGGTTGTTAAGAACTGTTTTGTCATGTACACGTAGCCCTTCTCTGTCCGTCCTCCTCCCTCCCTTCAGCCATGGCTGTTGAGAAAGAGCTGAGCGCCATCTGTCTGCACCTCAAATCAGCTGTTAGTCTGCACATATCAGTGACAAATATGCCAATATTTCAATTGCTCAGTTGTTTGTTGTCAGTTACAAATTGTTTATTGATTCTTCTTCCTATTGCCACTATGTATCTATCTATCCATCTATTCTGTCCAGCAGTCCTAGATATTTTTGTTAAGCCCCCTTGAGATGCTTCTTCCTATTTTCAATGAAGTCACTAACTATTCTAAAATGCTCAGAATGACAACAGTAACATGCTGTTATTTAGCTGGTATTATGTTTACCATGTTCACCATCTTTAATAAACACATGCTAATGGTATAGTCAGGGGATCACCAAAATTCTCTCAATTCACCATCTGGGAACTATGATATTGGTATCATTTGTATGAAATTATTTGCAATTTCATTGCAATCCATGTAATAGTTGTTAGATGGATCGCCATCCCTAGAACGCTGCTAGCATGTCTAATAAAACTAAACATTACAGACAAAAGCAGCTTGATTTCAAATGTAAAATGTTAATTTTTAAAGGAGATTCACGCATACTACTCTAGTATTTCAATACATCTAACTAATCTTTCTGTTTGAATGCAGTAAGATATCTGAGAACTGGGTTTTTTATTCCATTTTACCACCCTATTGCATCTCAAAGCGGCTCTCAGGCCATCGAGCCAAATGTTTGCACCACAAATGGCAGAAGACAGAGAGCAACAGACTCTCAGAGATCACCCGTTTCACACAGATGGAGGAAATGGAGAGATCTACAGCTGATCTGCATTAGAAATTTATATTTAGTGCCAACACATGAAGCAATGTGATATTCATATTTTCCAGGGAAATATGAAAGATGTGACTGGTAGGGTGGGGAGTAGTTGTGCAGTCTTCAGCACCAGCGGCTCTGGGCTCAGTGCTTACTTTATTAGTAGGTGATGTTGACATTTGCATTATTAACTATGACAGTGATCATCCTCATTTTATCATTGTCAACTTGTGCATCTAATTTGTTCTGAAGGTTTTAAGACTTTCATCAGCTCATCATAGAATTTGCTCAACTTCAGAACATAAAATGGGGAAATGAAAGAAAATTAAGCTGGACTCATAATCCATACATAATTTACATTTCAATAGCAGTTGCAAAAATATCCTCGGACCCTTCAAACAAACCTTACAGTTTCATTCATTAATCTAATCATAGCTGTATGTTTGCATATTACTTCCTGTATTTAGTGCACATACCTCCACACAAGTTCATGAATGATCAACCATAGAATCTGTCTCCTCTGTGGACCTGCAATTAGCACTTTTTTTTCCTGATGATTTTGAAATCCTCTCCCTCTTAACACATTTGCATGGGGAAGAATCCAGATCGTGGGTGGTGCCAGATGTTCCCCGGGGCAACCGGAGCTGAAGCTAGACAGCCTCTCAACATCTGTGGAGGTGTGTCGATTGAAAAGGGAAAATGTTCCGCCAAGATGTAACATCAGATTCACGTTAGCTATTGTTACATCTGGTTTGCATGTGAGACTGTGTAGCTGCAAGTGAAAAGAGTCTTGGTTACTTCTGTACCAGGCAGCATGCTGGGAGTTTATGGGAAGATTACCAGCAGCCACGAGGGTGTGCATGTTTAAAGCCTTGTGCCTTGAAGATACACTGAAGAAATCAGTCCTGTGAAGAAATAGGAGCTGATGCCTGTCTGTCAAAATGCTTGAGAGATATTCATCTGTGTTCAGAGCATGGCCAGCTGGAGTTAAACTAGCAGCCGTGGATCTCTCCAGTTCATTGGTGTTGGCCTTTCCCTCCCTCAGTCCTGGCCCTGCATGTTTTGGCAGCGATTCAGCCCTCGTCCCACAACGTTACACTTCTCAAATTAACATTTTATACGATGGCAACATAGTGTGGGTGTGTGATAAAGCTTGCCAGCACAGAAATGAAGCAAGCTGGCACTGAATGCACTGCTAGCTCTCTCTCTTTCCCTCTCTCGATCTGTCCCACTGCAACAACCTTGAACCAGTTTGTTAGCATCCCAAATGAACAGCAACGGTGTTGAGATTTGAATAGCATAAATAAATGAACGAACAAACAAACCAGCACAAGGCCGACGCCGCTCTAGTGGCAATCTAGGGCTTGCACTCCCTGTGTAATGATCTGCAAATAGCTGGCTGCTGAGATAAAATTCAATTGAAACTACAAACTGCCACTGTCGGCCACATGGCAAATAGGCTGTTATAATTTCAACCAAGAGATTTGCCATGCACCTGGTAAAATCCAAACACTTCAAGTCAATAGGACTGCTGGGGAAAATCATAACAAGACCACATGTTGCCTCGTTTTTTGCCTCCCTGCTTCAGTTTCATTAGTCAGGGAACGGTCTCACAAAAACTAACAAGTCTAACTAGAACTAACAAGTCTGTTTCGAGAGATGTACGATACGAATGAATAGAAAAGTGATTGGTTTAAAGATATTTATGCTGTAAGAATTTCAACACAAGCTTTTTTACTTAATGAAATGGAAATGATTGTAAATGTACATGACATGCAGCCATTAAATTGCCGTGAATGATTAATTTACTTCTTTGAACCCTGGGCTGTTTAGTTTTATCTCTCTTTATTTAGAGGCGTATTGTAATGATGAGACAAGATCTTAGATTTATTGACTGTGACAAAACAACCCCAACTTACTGTAAGGTCCACTTCTTAGCTTTTACTGGAGCTTTCAACTCAAGGTCGTAGTCGGCTTTTAAAGTCTGCCCATTCGTCATGGAAATGGATCGGTTGACGTGTGAGCTCGGTACCTGAGGACTTCCCACCCATGTTGGGTTAGAAGTGATGCAGAAGTTCATTCTCAACATTTGAAATTTAACGCTGAACTATAAATCAAAACCTTTTCTGTAGATCTCTATTGCTGGACTCTCGTTGCATCAGGTATAAATCCAGCGCAAGTTGAGTTATTATTCGGTGTCATTTTTTTTGCACAAAATGCCCCAAAGGTTAATATTCTGTTGAATGTTAACCAGAAGTGACCTAAAATAAGATTATATTTCTGCCAGTATGTATTACATTATGACCAAGTGACCCTCACAACACTGTCTGGTTAAATGGCCATTAATTCCTCTGACTGCCTCTTTAAACGATGCTGGTTTGTCCAACCTTGTGATTCATTTGTAGAACAACACTGAGATCAAGTGTCTGAATGAATGTCTTTCCCAAGAGCAATAAAGGAGAAGGGCCTCTCTGAGGGCCATGCTGAAAGCCGCTCGCTAAAATATTTTATCATAGAGATTGATGTGTAGATGTGTGTTTGGCTGAAAGAAACAGCTCTTTCTTTTTTTTTTTTTTTACTCCACTTACAGTGGTCAGCACCTTACAAAAGTTTTCTAGTGCACATTACCTTTCCATTATATATGAGGCATAGTCGTGCAATGCTCCTTCCAGTGTATATTTGTTTTGGCTGCTGTTTTTGCTTGTGTACTAAAACATACATTCTGGCTGATTCAGTTTTTTTTTTAGCTGCTTTTCTTCTGCTATTACAATACAGTCCATTTTTTATTTGTGTTATTTCTTTGTCATCCTGTTAGACACAGCGACAGAGAGAAAATAAATATGATTTAATTTCCTCCAAAGTGAAAAACCAAAGAACATACAGTACAAAATGGTAATGAATATTTGGCAACGGAAATCTCACTATAAATATAAATCTGTGAATTTCAGCCTCTCTCTCTTTCTCTAAGATGACAGATTTAGAAATTATCCTCCCAAATGGTCTCAGTCGTTATCTGCTGCTTGTGACTCATCACTTTCCCAATGACAGAGCGCTGTGAAAGGATTTCCCTTACAGCTGAGCGCTCAGAAGATGACTTATAGAAGAAGGATGCGGCTGCATTTTTAGATTGACAGCCATACAATTTTTGGAGCACATAATGGGCTCTGAATGGGTTTCATGGTATGGGACAGGTTTTCTAGGGGTATTATATTTATTTAGAAAGAAGAAACATAGATAGAAAGAGCAAACATTGTGATGTGACTATATATATATATATATATATATATATATATATATATATATATATATATATATATTATCTAGAACATGTCTAGATATACAGTAGATTTCACAGTTTTTGTAGAGGTGAAGCTAGCCTGTCATCACCCTTGTACATGTATTTGCACTAGTCTGCATGTGTGAATGTGTAAATGAGGTAAGATGGTTAGAGGCAGGTGGGTTTTTTGCAAAATATCCAAGAAGAAATCTCTACAATCTACAGTTGTTCTGAAGCAACTAAACAACCCAGCTGATTCCAGAAGATAACTGGTTTGTATATGTGTAAGCAGACAACTGGTGTTATTTGGTTTATGCAGCCTTTGTGTTGAGCCCTGACCTGGCAACTACTTCAGGCTGACCTTACACCCTGAGCATTCTGTAGAGGAGAGGAGGAGGTTTCATTTTAAAACTGCAAGAAATTCAGAAATAACACTAAATCCAATTACTATGTGGAGAAAAAGAGGAAATACTGTATTTGAACGTAGGTTTGTTCTTAATTAGTCGTCTGGCTGGGCCATGTGTACTTTCCTAAATTACCTCTGTGTGTACTAAGAAGCCTGTGAGATTCAATCTTAATAAGATGGGATAAGATTAAATTTTATTGATCTCCGTGGGGAACTTTGGACATTTCAGCAAAAGTGAGAGGATACAGCATTGAAATAAAGAAATCTGTGGATTATAAGATCCCAAGTATAAAAGACATAAGAGGCATAATGAAACAATCAAGTATAAAAGACATAAGAGGCATAATGAAACAATGAAGAAAAAATGCAATAAAAATAATTGAGGTTATTACAACCTGGGATTTTAATAGTTTTAGGCATCATTCCTACCGTAATGATAATATTATACTCTATATTATAATTTCTGAGATCTCCAACGGGGCACACAAGCTGTCAGATGATCACACAGGTTGTGTGTGACCCCCCAAACCCCCAAAACTTATTTTGCAAAGAAAATGAATGGTGGTCCGTGGTAAACATCCATCACAGTTTCCTGACCAACCTCCTGGTTCAACTCCGACCCACTGTACACAGTTTATCCGTGCAGTCAGATGTTGCAATGAAATTTCAGGTGAACTCAGTTTTCAGTTTTTCCTAAGATAACTGGGATCAACTGTTGGTGGCTTGTTTACAACCTGTTTGATCATCTCGCCTGACATATATATATATATAATATCTCAACAGCTATGTGATGGACTGCTATGAAATTTTATACAGACATTTATGGTCCCTGGATGATGAATGTTAAAGACTTTGGTGACCTTGTGACTTCTCCTCTAGCGCCATCATCAGGTCAACAATTTTGTATGTCCAATACTTTGGTTAATGACCACATACCTGCAAAACAAACAACATTCCCATCGGCCTCAGCTGCACTTTGGGTCTAGTGTGAACACGCTAAACTAAAATGGTGAACATTGCAAACATCAGCAATGTCACTGTGAGCATGTTGGCATGGCTGAAGTCATGCAAGTATGTGTGGAAATGACAATTTTAATGTTACTAGGAGTCACAACTGTAAATAGAGCCAATGTTTGAGCAATATAGGAAGGAATTAAACCATAGGGGAGATATCAGGTCAATTTTAGATAGCCACCTTGTTCAGTATCTAGCTCGTGTGCAGTCTTTAAAGTGAAAGACATAATCATCTCACTCGGAGGTGTCAGACATTCAAATCTGATGTTTTTTTCTGTCTCACTTAATCTTAATCAACATAAAGCTGCCTGTCATTAATCCTCTTTTTCTTCACTCAGTCAGATCAATGTTTCCTTTTCCAGAGCAAAGATAGTAATTAATCCCCAGTCCAACAGACCCTTCAGGCATGACTATTCGTCAAAGACCCTAATCAATGCCTCTGCCTATTCTTCTACTTTCAGAAAATGAGGAGCCATTTTTTTTTTTCAACCACGTCTTACATTCCATCTTGGAGAATCAATGAATCTTATAAGAGCCAAATAATTAATGCTCGAGCACAATCCCGTAAGAAAATCTGAACTCTTGCAGAACAGTTTTCTGTTTTAAAACTTCAACCCTGGAGCTCATGAAAAAGTGTTTGGAAAGGGTTTGAATTGATATTCTTCCTATTGTGCCTATTTCAGCAATAAATGGTCTATACTCATGTCTTTTCACTTCATTGCTCCCTCATTGACTCGCCATTAATGACATTTCTGAAGAAAGATGAATAATAGATGTTATTACTGATGAAACGTATCTGGAGGAAGTGAAACTCGGAGGAATAGTGCAGGCTAAAGAGTGGTAATGCCAGAGTAGCCTGGGCACAACAGATAGGGAAAGGACTGAAGGAGTGAAGGGGCCACTGCCTATTTATCAAGAGTAAGGTGCATGAAATTGACTCTTAACCTCGCAGTTGGAGGGTTTAATTAGAAATCATGCTTTTGCTACAGGAAGGGGGGAGGACGGGGAGAGTTGTCCAAACAGGGTGATAAATGACTTGTGGGACAGGAGGGTTTGGAGGAATGGTGGGGAAACGGGTTGGTGAGAGTGAAATGTAGGTGACAGCTCTGGTCGCGGCAGGAGGTGAGACAACGGGTCGAAGTGAGCAGGAGATTGCAGCTGAAGTGCAAAACCGCACCTCAAGAGCTGTAAGGGCTGTTATCAACACAGGGGTGAGGGCAGTGTTGTAGACAGGGCCAGGATCGGCAGAACCAACAGGCTGACAGCAGGCTGACCTCAGTTATAAATATGTGAATGCTCAGGGTCATCAAACAACCTGCAGGGCTGCCAGCTACAAGGGTGAACTCAAAATTATTTCATATAAATTCAACTTTGAAGTCCTAAAATCTAAACAGAGCAGAGTATGGACACTGGAGATATATTGAAAAGGAAAAAGCTCTCTGAATTTTTTTGTCGACAGTGTCAGTGCTTAGTGAGGCTCACTATAAATAAGAATAGTTTCTGATATTGAGATATGTATCATAACTTCAATATCTTGGTGCTGACCACAATGTGCTGGTAACGCACACTATTGAACTAGTCTATCGAGTTTATAAGCTAGAATCGATAAGGCATTGGATGTCTGGCCAGATTGATGACCTAGTCTGCTTATTCTTTGCTCTGGATTTAAATGGATATTTTGGACTATTTTATTCAGGAGAGTTTGGCTTTTTATGGTGAATGAAAGAAAAGAGTGCGGTAAAAAAATCTGTGTATATTTCTTAGAGCAAGATATGAGAAAAGGTATGATTTTGGCATCTTTAAAAAAAAGGTAAGGTAATCAGTACCAAAACTCAAGAATAGAAAAGTTTCAAGCTTTTATCATAATATGTCACATGAATTCAAAATCACCTAAAATCAGTTGGGTTTTTTTGTACATCTAAGCACTAATGACACTGTAAGGAGCTTATTTTTTTAGTAGTAGTGAAATAATTAAGTTTAGTAGGAAAAAATTCTCCCTGTTGCAGGCTCCTGTAAAATGTTATCCATCTTTTATTCCTGTAGGCAACATTCAACAATTATTTCTGTTGATCCCAATGTCACTTCACATGTTAAACTCACCTTTTAAAAGATTTCAGTTACCTAAACAGTTTAAGCCAAAATAGGTCACCACCATGAGCAGCTCGGTGAAGCTTTGAGCTGAGAGTGAGAAGAGAATGAGAGCAGCACTTAAACCATCAGCCTGTCCAAAACCTACTGTGTGTTTAATTCTTGCTCAGGGCTTAAAATCCAACTAATGGAGCAGACTCATGTCAAATAGATCTATGGAGAGCGAGTCTGAGGGATTAACAGGTCTGATGGAAATATCTGCTCATAATGTGGAGTGTCTTCTGCTATTTGACACTTTCATCCAGCTGCATGTAGGAGGAAACTTGAAACGTACAAACGCGTTTTATCAAATCGAGCTTCTCCAGCGCTCGATTAGTGACGACTCTGATCTGTGACACAACGTGCGTCACATGAAAAGGTCGGTGATTGTGAAAAAAAGGCCAGACTGGTGGTACAATTTCAAAAAGGAGTGAGGATGCAGATGACTACTGTAGCACTGCCATATGTCTGGAAGTGATGCGCTGGCATTTTGATTTAAAGCTTGTCAGTAAGAAGTGAAATATGAATTCAATACTAAAAATGCAATATAGCAGTTATTTTATCCCCATAATATTCTTTGATCTGATCATGATGATGATGGTAATTTATATACATTTTCATATTACTTTAAAGATCTGACTGAGATTGTCTCTTTGCAGCCTGGCAGAAACTGTAAGGAGAGAATAAGCCAGAATTTAACCCTAAATCTTTGCCCCTGAGTAACTTTGACAATCTAATTTTGCTAATTTTAGACTCAGTTGTCACTGCTGTGAGCTTGTTTTAATATTACTGGATTAACATTTTACATTTTGTTGCTAAAACTGCTTCGACCATGTTTTCTGCATCTTCCAGCTCCGACTCCATATATTAGTTTTTTTCTCCCTTACTTTCCATTTATAGTAGAATTGCCCAAAGTAATACTGCCTTTCTCTCTTTTTTATCAACATTGTTAGGGATGCTTGTTTGAATAAACTTTATTGGAATTGTAAATGGACAAAACTGAGCAAGGTTGAGCAGCAGAAGAGCTGATTAAAATGTGTAGTGTGATTTCACACAACGTACAAGAATATTAAAAAATGCACAGTGTCCACTGGGCTTAAATAAACAAGGAAAGTTATGCTGTCAGTAGAGTAATCCACAGCTGGTTTGGCATCCCAGTAATTCTCCTCCAACCTTGTACTGTCCCTGCTTGATTTCACCTCCACCACAAAAAATGGCATTGCCTGGTTCATCATTTAACGGAGGACGTATCCTTGAATCGGTGCCAAAGAGTAATCTGTGAGTTTCATATCAAACTGAGCCACCAGGAGATAACTGTGAGGCAGTGATGACGGAGAGGAAAGCCAGTGATTTTGATATAAATATCTTCCTCCCTGAACCTCACTACTTTCTAATTATATTAGGATTAATTGGCTGGGGTCTGAGGGACTCCAGCTACTGGTGTTGGAGTATAAGGCACAGCACACCGTGTTGGATGGGCACTGGACTCAGTTGAAAAGCCTGTTAATTAGGCCTGTGGTGAGGTGTGATAAAAAGAGAGCAGTACATAAACAAGCCCCAGCAGAGGGGCGATACTGAGGTCACCTGCTACTGGACCTCCGACAGCCTCCACCTGTATCACACAGGGCCACATGCTGCTCCTCTGTCACCGGGGATGGCTGACGGGGAAACTTTTCACACACAGAAGAGCTACAGCCTCTCCTAATCTCATACCTGTCCAATTGATTTAGCTGGAGGTGCGTTTCCCCGCCACCGCCACCACCCTGAATATGTATCTGCACACCGCAGAGATCTAATGTCCATCATAAAGTTAAACATCGGCAAACCACATGGAGATTTTTAATGAGACTTCCACGCTCATTTCACGCTCAATATCTGTCCTTTTCTGTTTTTTTCTTTCTCTCTAATGCTCACTGGTCTTCTCCTCCTTCCCTCAATGGAGACAGAAGCTCTTACCATCAATCAGCCTTTAGCGCCTGTGGACTGAGACAGTGTCACGCTGGGCTCTGTGTGTTGCCAGATAGGACCACTGTGCCCTCAGGTTACCCTTACACTTCCAGTCTGACACCCCTGATATTTACTTGCTATAGAGAAAATTGAAAAATACACGGGAGCTTAAAGTGGGCACATGGGAGTCAAACTTTGGACTTTAGAAATCACCGTGTTTTCTATCACGGTTTGGAGCGAAAATGTTGTTTCTGTCAATCAGTAATCACAAGCTTTTATAAACAGCACTTCTCAGATGCAGTCAACGTGAAAATGTTTCTTTCAAAATCAGTCATCTGGTCCAAAGAGAGGCTGTCATAATGCATCACTGCAACAGAAAAGAAGTTTGACCAAAATTGGATTTAAGTTGTAGGTTGTGTGTGTTTGTTCCAACAAGAGTATGTGGAGCTTAATAACTACATGACAATTCTCCATGTTGTTTAGTTTGGACTGATTGAATGATTAGCAGATTGCTACCAGATGATCTAAGAGGCCGGGGGGGATTATACAGTCAGAGATGTACGATTATTTTTACTAAACCATTGCGTGTTTTTTAAATACAAGCAGACTCCTTCTGATTCCTGCTATGTTTTAAAGATGGTAACAGTGGCAAACAAAGTTCAGCTGTAATGCATCATTACAACGCATTCTAACTTGATTACCTGATTTTTTTTTTTTTTACTATAATCAATATGTTTGTAATAATAACAAATAACTGTGTAATGTGTAAGAGGTCGCTGGTAGTGATCCATGATTAAACCCACAGAGATCTTCACCAACTCTGCACTCTGTCTAAGCTCTTCTGAGCTTTTTAGCCTCTTTTAGCTCATTTTATTTCATTAATTTTCAGCCACAGTGGGCAGCTGTTTTCACAGAAAAAGCTCTGATGAACCCAATATTGTGCCAATATTTGAGGTCTATACCATTCATGGACGTGAAGATATTATGAATAAAACAAGGCTTGGTGTGCAGTAGCTAATAGGAACATGAAAATGTATGTTGTTAATGGCTTAATATATTGTCATTTATTGTACAAAGTGCCAACCCTCATAGATAAATACACAGTTATTCTGTTTAACTTATTATCTCTGCTTATGTGCATCCCAGTCTATGAAATATTGATTGGAGTAAAGAAGCCCACATTTTCTGTAGGCTCATTTTACTCTAGTCATTAATGCAAACTATAATCTGTATTATCAGGGCCTTATTATAGAAAAGGGCATTAACTCTGATAGATGGTATATTGAATGGATTAAAAAAAACATGGATTAGTGGTTAAATGTTATATCATATATTTAAAAAAAGAATAAGATACTCAATAGAACATTATTCATTGATTGATGGCTAGGAAGTGCTCAAAAGCCACTGCAATATCCTCACGTCTTCTTATTCAGGGAATATTGACGTCCTCTCCCGGTAGTGGCTCGGGTCAGGATAGCACAAAACACATGGGTGGAGGGCACCCAGCAGATATCCTCAGATGTTGGTCCCTTATTCCTCCTTCAAAACATTTCACATATTTTCAATATCCAGGATCTTACCGGGGACACAATTCCCATCTCAAATGCCCTCAATTCCAGTGAACATACTGAAAACATGTTCCTGTATTTCTTGCTATGACAGGGATTCAATAATCATGGAGATACTGGGGCAACATAATGTAATCCTGACATGGATGTTCCCCTGCCATAGGTAAAATATCTCTCAAATATGTGTGTATATTCGTATGAAGGAAAAAGGACATTGGCACTTTGTACCCTTAATAACCATATATAAAGCAATTTCCATGTGTGTTGTATGTTCTACTGGCTACCCCACATACCATTTTGGTCCTATAAAAATGACCAAAATATGCTACCACTCCTTGTTTTATTCATAAGATCTTCATGTCCATTAGAATACTACAAAGTTCAGTGAGGCTAGGAACAAACTTGTCAAGATATTAATACCACAACATGGCTTCCCAGATAAGGCATTTTTGAGGCTATAAAAATGAAATAATATCAAGGGCTATGGGTATGAAAACAAAGGATTTGAACAGAAATATTTTACAGGCCTTAGTTTCACAACCCATTCATGATATAGACAAGGTTTGAACAAAATCTGAGACGGTGCTGCCACAACCGTATCAGATTTGACACAGAATGACCCTTAAAATCAGGAAAGAAACCCCATATAGGCATCTCAGCAGTCGGCTACTGCACTCAAGCTGTTTTGGTTTGACTACTGCGTCTACTACATGTACTACTGGAAAACCCGAGTAGTCTGTGAAGGGGCAGTGGTCTAGGTGCTCACTTATTTAACCTCTTAAACTCTGCCAGACCCTGCAGTGTTTCCATCGATACAAGCTCACACTGTGCAGCCAAACACAGTTTAAACCTAAAGATTTTTATTTATACTTACCAGTGGAAATCCCAAAAGTTTCCAAAGATACCAAACATGTCAGATTGAATTTTTGTAAACAGCATATCCAACTACACTGAGTATTTATTGACATTGAGGTAAAATATTTGTTTGGATTCCTCTCCTACATTTCGAGTCTTTCGGTCAAAAGCCTGCTTCTCCAACCTCTAGGCCTCGTGTATTTTATTTACTTTGTATTTACAGATAATCATATGCTTTACAGTTTTTTCAGTCATATGTTAATGTCAGATTGATTATAAATTGTCTAAATCTGTTATAAACTTCGTGTGGTTTGTCCAGATGTTCCCATGTTGTTGCATGTAAGCCTTTGTTGAACTACTTGGCCAATTATCATCCTATTACTATCTTGTCATTAATTTGAATATCTCTATTTGCCTTCATGTTGCTGAATAACTAAAATGAAACATCAAACAATGTTTTGTCACCGTGGCAAATCCTGAAATAAAACACTAGATTTCTGTCTCTGCAGACACGGCTGTCACACTGACGGAGTTATCAGATGGAATTCAATGCCAGAATACTTACGCTTTGGAAGAGCAATCGGTAAAACCATTGCAGCGTGTTTGTCAAAGTTGTGCCGTGAAGAACTGATTTGGCATCATTTTTTCACGGCGAACCAACTAGAGGTAATCAGCCCCCCCCCCCGCCCCCCCCACACACACACACACACCCCCCCACACACACACACACACACACTCCCTCTGCTTGTTTCCACGCAACATGAGGTCCACTGATTGCTCCTCTTGATCCACAGCTATTTGTAATCTGTAAATTCTCCTCTTGTGCACATAAGTGATGCCAGGACGACAGTGTGTGGGACTCGGTGAGGGCTATGGACCGCCTGTTCGTCCATTTATGTGTCCTGAACTTTAGTTTATGTTGTGTACACTGGACTGTGAGCTTTTGAACAGAAAAGCTCAGAGGGAGAGGCTAAACGGGGTTGTGTCTAAGTGGTGATCTTTTACTCGGGGCTCACCTGAGGGTTTTTGTCCATGTCCCTCTCCTGTGCACTCTTCACATCGAGGCCACGTGAGTCAGTATAAGAGGAGGCACATGTACTGATAATACAGTGAACAGAAGCTGGTTACAAAACCACAAAGGTAAATGAAAAGGTGTGAAAAACAAAAGAGATTCAGCTCATACAGCCCTGTCCAACTATCATCATTTAAACAGTAAATATTGATTCTGACACCACAGTATTTGTAGGGAAAGGAACAGAGCCTGTTTTGTTTTTTTAAACAGCAGTGCGTGAACAGAACAAGCTCCGCTCCATACATAACACAACAGAGCAAAATATGGATCAGTGATGTCCAGCAGACATTTTACACTAATGTGTATTTCTTACATAATGCCCAAAGGGACATAGAACAAGCTGATTCAGACACACTGACGGTTTATTTTACTCGTTGTCTTGTAAAACATGTTCAGCTCTTTGCTTCTGCTTGCTCGGTTGTTTTCAGCTCCTTCCTCATGTAATGTTTTAACAGGTTTTGCAGTGTGTGTGTCCTTTCATTACTGCGAGCTTGCTGACAGATACGGGTAAGACCTGTTATTACCTTGACACATGAAGTTTATAGTATATGAGGAAATATTCAACATTAACATAGTGAAAGATTCGCTTGTGTGATCCTGGCCCTCTCTAATGTTGCAGGACGCTTCTCTGCTTCTTCTGCTCTACACAAAGCTTTAGCATGTTGTCGTTGAAAGATTCAACTTTACCAGGAAGACTTCAAATAAAAAAGAACAGGTGTGTCCGGGTAACTCAGTGAGATGTAATCATCACACCTCGTGAGCTTTCCCATTTCATTCCCTTCTTTATCTCCATGACAACTCACAGAAACGTCAAACGGTGCGTGTCGACAGAGGAGACCAATTAATTTATTAAAATTGCATGAATGGCATTTTAGGTGGCAAGAATGAATGAATGAATTCTAATTGATTGAAACACACAGATTACTTTTACCATTTTATTTTGCCAACTCACACTTTGAAAGTGATGGAAAAGAGTTTGTAGTTTTATCATTGAGGTAGAACTGTCGTCAGCTTAAATTCAGTTGCAAAATATTCCAATAGTGACAAGTTTTTATGGTGGAAAACAATATTAATATGTCCATTAGAAACTTCTGAAACCTCTCATAATCCAATTCTCTGTAGTCCATCTGTATGCTCAGTATGTTCCAAAAAATCATGCTGCCAAAATACGACTAAATATGCTGCTTCCGTGTGAAGCTGTTGCTTTCATTAAATCTCAGCCAGAAACTGCATATTTAACCATGTTTTGACAAATCCATGACTGTCTGCAACATACTGAACATACAGATAGACATCGGAGGAGTGCTGCAAGCTGACAACAGCTCGATTTGTTCTGTTAACGAGGAAACTTTTAACAGCCACCTTTTAAGCCTGCAGTGAGCGAGTGGAACACAGAAGATTGATTTCAGGTGAAGTGCCATTGTGAGGCTAATGTCAAAATACAGCAGTGAAAGGGAACTGTACACTTTATTTGTATAGCACCATTCGAAACAAAACGTACAGAGTGCTTTACGGAGTCTAAATGCCAAACGTGCCAAGACAAAGCGCACAAATCAGATAAAGTTAAACCCACTGTGCTGACGGAAGATAGAGTAATATAGAATAAAATCAGCTGCTGAAACTGAAACTCTGAACCCTTACAGAAGCACCAGATATTGTAAGCAGCTAGCTGTATAGCATGCCTGCATTTTGATTCAACAGCCGAAACTCATTCTTGGCGTTAAGCCATGTGGGATCCCTCTCTGTATCACGTTGACTGTGATCAAACAGAGGAGGAATTAACCTGTGTTAGCACTGCTTGGCCTCAAGTAAAAAAATGCATAACAGTGATTAAACCTTATTTTAACAACTGAAGGGATTTTAGATGTTACCTTATCTGGACTGGACTAGTCCCTTCATCTCATCAAATTCACAACCTCCGGCTTTGCTGTCATGTTTGGAGCCAGACGGCTTGATCTGCTTCTGTAGTGGTGAGTATTATTCTCTTTGAACAGGATGCACTGATAGTCAGAGTTACAAAGCACAGGTTAAGTGTTTATGGCGCTATATTTTAATGTCAGGTCATCAGGTCATGTCATTATGATATTATATAGACCACATAACTACCCTGAAAAAAAAAAACAATATTATGATGAATATGATCCCTGTAGACAATCAATAACAATGAATAAGTGACATATAACCAATAGTGTGTCAACACAAAGAGTATGTACGATCATATGGCTAAAATGTCTGTGTGCAGTGGCAACATGCACTGCTAGGACACAATATGTCTGGAGTTAAAGCTAAGGAGCAAAAGGTGCTTTAATTCTCCAACAATTCAGCTGCACAATTTTAGATAAACTAGCAAATGGGGGGGGAAATGATAGAACAGTGAGGTGGAGCAATAAAATGCAGCTACTTATTCACTGGTTCATACTCTTTTGTCTGTTCGGGTCGACTGCACTTTGAAATTGTGTTTAATTATCTTTGGGTCAATTTGATATTGGGTCCAAAAACCTCTGCTCCACTGTCCCTGAGTAACTAAGTTTCAGCCTGCCTTCTCTTGCTGCTGTCCCTGATGCTGTGGCGCTCCACAGGCTCACTGTCACAGCTCCCATGGGTCCACGCTCTGTGAGGCCTCTAGGGAAAACACAAACAGAGCCTCCAGAAACACCACAACAATCCGGACTCCCTGAAGCCCAGCAACTCTCTCTGTTGCCACTAAGTCAGCAGAGTACAAATGCAGTTAATTGTAGAGCTGCATCGCCTGCAGTTTTAGAATAACGGCTTCTGTTAGATCAACATTTTACACAGCGTTTGAGTCAAACTTTGAGTACATGCAAAAATGTCGAGCTCATAAGTTTTATGACTGTGTCCTTTAGGTGTCTTGTGGGGGTGCTGTGAGAAAATGGGGTACCAGGGTCATTGCTACAAGCTCAGTAGTCCTTGAACGTCACGATTGAGAGCTGTGTGTTCATTTCCTGCAACAAATCAAATGCATTCTCAGTGGTCATTGGTTAAGGCTGTGCTTTGTCACTGATTATGTTTGTCATTTTCATGGACAGAATGTGATTTCAGGATCATATCTCAAGTTTATGCTGATGATGTAGCTCTGTTTTCTTCACTAAATCATGGCCTCCAGCTGAGTGTAAATTGGGAGAGCCGAACGTTACAATCTGAGGCCACAGCACTGGAAAAAAATTGCTTTTTTTCCTAGTGTGTCACTTTCAATGACACAAACTCGCCAGCAAACAGGGTTACGGTAGAAAGCAGCATGGACGCCAGTGACAATGTTACGGTGGTTGCTTTTTCATATCATGTACTTGAGTCTCTCTTTAAAACTCAACACCAAATAATATAGAACAATGTTTGAGCGCTGCATGAATGGAAATAGATGGAAGTTGTGGAAACATCCCCAGTTGTTTCAATCTTGGTAGAAATGTTCACTTCGCTAAGTTCAATGTTTTTTATGAGGTGCACAGTATTTGTGTCTTAGATGAAAACACTAGATTCCTGTAATATTGCATCATAAGTCAGAGGAAGTCTGTTTTGCCCTGGAGGCTAAAAGTGTAAACAAGCCTTGTATAGAAATAATATACCATAACTACTGTCAGTGCTTTCAAGAGCTTTGTTTTCTTCTGAAAGAGCAAACGTCTGTCAGGATTACAATTTCAGTCAACCAGGTAGGCAATCCATTTTAAATAACACATACACACCGCCGTTCCGCCCACCATTTTTGTTCTCATGTTTATTGGAAATAAAACACAGAGTAGCTGCATCCTGGAGGAGAACAGGAAGGTTTATTATGTTAGTTCAATAATAACAATAATCTTTATTTAAAGACCACTTTACAATCTATGTTACAAAGTGCTTTACAAAGGCAGAAAAATGAAACTGACAAGTCAGAAATCATCAGTTTCAAAAGAAAACATAGAACAAAAACTATTGGTGTATAAAAACCAATACTGTGTGGAAATGGTAGGTATAGGAAAAGAAGACTATTTTAAAGAAAATATACAACAGTTCAAAGGAAATTAAGTAAAACCAGAAGAGGCTCTTAGATAAAATTGTGTATTTAGAAGGTACATACAGGAGATCACTGACTCAGCCGACCTGAAAATAATGTCTTCAGTAACTCAACCCCTACAATTTCCATTTTAAAAGGGAAGAACTAGTTTGGTTATATGTTCCCTTTCACACTTTCGGCATTACTCATGACCTTTTCACTGCAGTTCCATTCACATCTTTCCTTTCAGTTTTTTTTTTTTTTTTTTTTTTTGCACCATTTGCAACGTCTTGCATATCGAAAAAAAACTGTTTGTTTGTTTTTGCTCTGACTGTGTAGCATGGACAGCAATGTAAAGTTGGTACCCTTCGCATCGCACACTATGTATGCCTCCTACAGTCATTGCTCCGTCACTCCTATGATATAGTATAAATATCTGTATCTTTAAATAGTTTTTTTATGATCTACCACAAAATATAATATATGATCTAGTACAAAACAGATGACAGTCATTTGTCATTAGTTTGCAGCTGAATGAAAAGTGCAGAGTTCAACATATAATAAAACATTATAAACAAAGGGATCACATACATCCCCTATAGTATACAGTATGGCTTCAAAGAGGAAATAACTACTCTTCTATTTGTGAATTATCTTACAGTAAACCAAATTAATTGTTTCCAGTCCCGTCACACATACGTTGCCTGGAGCGTTTGTATACTGACCCATCTGGAAACCATCTTTATAATGTAAGCAGTGAACGATTTTAGTTCACTCCCACTGCATGTGGAAAATTGAGGGACTTCTCCAGTTAGCCAGCAGAAGCCAGAGAGAAGTGCTCTGGTAAATAAGAAATGGAGGTAAATAACAGAGAAGTCTGCATTTAGCTCAATGTTGTCACCTTTAGGAAAATATACTCTCAGCTCTGCCTATTTCTATTTTCTCCTTAGTGAATTAGGAACAGCAGCTACTGTTTTAGGGTTCAGTTGAGCTTCAATTTGGTTATTGAAAATGATTCCTGCTCTCTGTTTTGTCTGGTTTGTGCCTGTAAATCTATTTAACAAAAAAACATTATTGGCCTCGGGAAAAGATGGAACTGTCAGCTGCACTTTTCTTCCATATGATACTGTCCTTTCTCTTCCCTCCTGTCGCCTGCTGCTGCTCCTTCCTACTCCAATATCACCTTTTCCTGACACTAGATAATACACTGACAGCCCATTACTGCTTATCGCATCCTATCCTCCTTAATCACTGATGTCGTAGCCACATCAAAATATCTTATGATAAAATTGCAGCCCTTTTCTGATAGTAGTTTTGTCACATCATTAAAACACAGTCAGAAGTGCAAAAGTTTTCACTGTCCTTCTCTTTGATAACAGTGTTTTTCCAACTTGTCTGATTTTTGAAAAAAATACTTACAGCAAGCAATCATCTGCTCCGCACACAGAAAGAACAGCTGACAGCAATATTTTTTTACCAAAAATGTTGACAAATACAAAAATAAACTTTACACATTCTCTCAGACTCACTTGACGTTAAGATGTCACATCATACATCTTAGTATAAATGATATTCGCTCAGTTTGACACCATATTTATTAATATCACATCACATACCACTAACATGTGTTAGTTAGAAGTACTTAGTGTTAGTAGTAGTAGTACATGGCTCATTGTCGTGGCTAGCACTGGGCACTAGGCCCCGTGCTAGCTGCTAACTTCTATACCAAACATATAAACTAAACAATACAGTACAACTTAAGTAAGGCAGAACAACTGTCCTTGTACAGTAGACCTAACTAATAGTTAGTTTGTGAATGGCCATTTTGAAGCTGTAAGTTCGGTGATTTCACCGTGGCCATCTTGGTTTTTTGGACCTCATGATGTACTGAAGCAGACTTGAAACTAGAGATTGAGACCATAAACTTTTTAGAAGAATGTTAACTGAGATAATAAATCTAATGAGAAGTAGGGTCATTTTTCATTGAGCTCTATACAATCAGACTTGTTTTTGCAGCTAGTGGAGTCGCCCCCTGCTGAATGCAGATTCAAGGCACTTCCTCATTGGCTTCACTTTTCAGACCCGGAGGTTGCCGCTTGGTTAAAGTTGCAAACAACCATACCTTAGTGGAATGTAGCTATTATTAAAGTTATTAGTCAAACATTCTTTTTCTGCTACAACATCTGCTGTAATAAAAAAAGACCTATTGATCAGTCTACAAAGCTGGAAAGAGTTGCAGAGCTGTTGATTCCCAGTGGGTTTGGTAATACTAGTCACTCTGTCACAGTCATTTGATCTGATGCTAATATCAAAACTGTTGCTTATCAAAGTTAGCTCTGTTTCTCACAACTTTATAAAGCTGTTTGAATTGCACACTTTTTTTTAGGCATTATGCCATAATCTGTGTTAGTGGGAGCTTGTAACTTTTGAACAGAAGGGGCCCGATAATTGAGCCTGGGGGAACTCCCCATGTCATCACTGTTTGATCAGATTTACCATCGACAAAAAGTAGTCCCTGTCCTTCAAATAGGATTCAGAGCACTAGCACTGTACCAGGAAGTCCAACCCAGTTTTCCAGTCTGTCTAGTAATATGTTGTGGTCGGCCGTGTCGAATGCAGCACTGAGATCTAAAATACCAAGACTGAATCTTTGCCAGTTCCTTTTTCTCTGACCTTAAAAAGAGGAATCTCTTCTGTCGTGTGGTCAAAATCCTCTTTGGAAAATATCAAAACAATTTTTTAGGGGCCAAGAGGGTATTAAGCTGTTAAAAATACAGCCTTTGAATGATTTTGCTTAAAAATGAGAGGTTTGATATGGGCCTTAAATTGTTTATATGTGAGTTGTCTGGATTATTCTTTGTTAAGAGTGGCTTAATAACTGCATTTTTCAGGGCCTGTGGGAAATAGCCCGAAAGTAGAGAAGTGTTGACTATTTGCACAAGATCTGAGGCCATGCAGTTAAAAACATTTATGAAAGTGTCTGTAGGGAGAATATCAAGGCAGCAGGAGGAGGATTTCAGATGTTGCACAATTTCTTTCAAGGTTTTATAGCTGATAGGATCAAATTGGGTCATGCTAATTTAATTTGTTGTAAGTGGACGCAAGGACAATACAGACCTTATAGGCTACCTGATATGGAGGCGTTGGCTCTGTTGCATCCTGAGTCAGTCTATAGTTACCCAGTATACAACACAGTTCTTTAGTGCTGGTGGTGTTGGGGTTATCAACATGAATGTTAAAATCAACAACAATAACTACACAGTGCATTAATGCACTGTAGCTTCACGCAATAAAAAATGCTGCACTGTTATCTTGGTCTAGCCAAGTTTCAGTTAAAAATGTTAAATCAAGATTGTGCTTGATAATTAATTCATCAATTTCATATGATTTAAGATTTTAAAAAATGCAATCTGCTTTATAGACAGTAGTCTAACACAAATACATGGGGATGTGGGGGGGGAACTGATAAGGCAAACTTTTGGTGACCCTGCTGGCCTTATCAGCGTTGTCAGCCCAGGCAGCAGAGAGCTGTTCTCTCTTTGTGTCATTTTCCGTTATCAGAAAGGTTGGTGTTACAGAATATGCTTGTTTTGGGCGGAGCAGACGACATGGCAGACCAGCGGGTGAATTTAAATCCAGCGTTAACCAGCACTTCCATTTTATCAGTGAATCCCAAAAGGGTTATGGCAGCGGAGGGGGGAGAGTGAAGGGAGGAGGAATAGGAGACTGATCCATGAGCCAGTTGTCATCACACTGACATCGAGGCTGTGATGTTTTGTCTTCGTGGTGCTGAGGCTGCTGTGTGTCAGGGTGCATCATCTTAGGCCGATGGGTGTTGCAGAATGAACCAAAAATGGTCCATCAGTACCTTAACTCCAGATCTGCCTTAGTGGAGGCCATCTGCCCTGAAAAAATGCCTGCGTCCCCAGATCAGATTGAAGTAATCAATGTAGTTGATCCTTTTCAGACTGCAGGTTCTGCTGAGCCATGTGTTGAGTCCCAAGGGTCTGCTGAACCTGTCGATCCCTCTGTTGGCTGTTGGCAGTGCAGTGATCCACTAATAAAACGCTGAGCTCCCAGTCTGTCCAGACAATTAAACAGTTCACTGGGAAGCAGTATGTTTTTCATTGTCTTACCGCTTATGTTTCTGGTAGCGCCGTGTTTCCCAGTTAGAGTAACAGGTTGAATCGTCTCTTAAATAAATTTTCTCCTTTTTGCCATCGCCTGGTACTCTTCATAATTCTCCCATGTCTAAATTTAACTGTAGTTTTCTCCACTACTGTCTCATGGAGATTTCTTAATGCTTCCAACCTGTTTTCCAGTTGTATTGTCGGGGTTGACTGTGGTTTGTGTTTATGCCCACCTTTGGCTGTTCGCCAGACATCGATGAAAATGGCGGCTGAGCTGAATCCATAAAGTTTGCCTTCTGTGGGAGTACAGTCTTGAACTTATGTTTAGGTTTGGCACCCAGATTACCATTTTGTATAAATGCAGTTTAGATCATTTTTAAAAATCGGTATTAAATTATGTGGTGGTGCGGGTATGAGGGTAGCACAGTTACATGCTGGCATGTAGGAAGAAAAGAAGGTTGACCTGAAGGTTGTTGCTACTGAGGCAGAAACAGCAAATCAGTGAATCTGGAGAGAGTGAAGGTTGCCCTTTGAAGCTGTGCAGAGAGTAAAGTGAGCAATTTAAGTCCAAATCTTCAGCCAGTTTCTGTTCTTGGTCTTTGTCTTTGTCTCTGTCGCTCTGTCTGTGTCTACTATAATCTGAGACGCTGGGCTTGACTCACTGTTTGCACATAGCCTAATAACGTATAAATGGAAAATTTGACATTGATGAATCTTTCATGGATTCATCCATCCATAATATCAGTGCAGTCTCTGCATTTTGTTCTATTTGTAAAACAAAGGCTTTTCAAAGCCGACATGATTCTTCCAAAGCATCATCAGCCCTTGATCAGTGGCTTCAAAATAAAAGTAAAGATCTTCCCACCTTCACATGACTTTGCACTACACATTTTTGCTGACTTGGACTTCCTTACTATGACAATTCATTTAATTTTCTGTTTTTCAGTCATGTGATGATAAACAAATGGGAAAACTGAAATACTACTGGAGGTGAAACAGAAAATCATAGGCAACAGTAAGGATTAAAGTGTTAGACTTACCGACCCACCATTTACTCTGCTATAAGTCTGCTGTTGCTCAACCGATAGGGGGCACAACATGATGTAAAGTATCTACCTTATAACATATTAGAAAATTAAAACAATCAGAGTTTACGCCTTACTTTCTAATTAAGGTTTATAGACCAAAGGAAAATCAGCTAATTTTCCGTTTTCCTTCATTTTGGGCCCAAATAATTGAAATTTTTGATAACTTTGTTGTGGTTAATCAAACCACGTCCTAACACTGTCTCGTATAGATTAACACGTAGAGAAAAATGTGTTCAAATCAAAAGGGATCAGGTCAGAAAGTGATTGATTTCCAATCGATACAACCCAAAATATTATTTGCTCTGACAGAAAATGGGAGCACTAGACAACGTACCATCATAAAACGCTTTATATGATATCTTACAAAAATGTATGCACAATTTCTTGTGTACAATCCTACAAAAGATGTGCAGAGACGGCATGCTGAGTCACATGACGGCCAAGTTTCTTTCTGTGAAAACAAAAAAAAAGCGTCCTTTTCTTTTATTCTCAGTGGAAAATGCATTATTAAGAGGAAATGAGGAGATCAACATAGTCAGTGTGTTACATTTGCCTGTAAATTATGAATGCTGCAAAATTTCATGCCCATCCATCCAATAGATATTTTAGACATTGCCATGCCTAGAGCCATGCTGCTGCTAGTGTGGCTAAAAATATAAACCTTACAATCAGGTGCCTCAATGTGGACATGACCTTAAAATACAGTTTCTGGCCAATAAGGTAATTATTTGCAGCAGTACAGTCTGAATTATACTTTTTGAGGTGTTGTCATAGTCACATAATAAGCGTAACTATATAGAGAGTATCGACATGTAGCTGAATTTTTATTTTTACAACCTTATTGTCGTGGTTTTAATTTATACTGTATATTGTACCATTACATCAACATAACATTACCTTAATACTGTCACTGTAGATATTAGATATACCAGACAAGTCTGCTGTGCTGGATAAAGACATTATCTACACAACTATAAATACCTCCTTAAAACTCTGTGTGAACATGGTTCAATTTTGATCATACTAACAGGGTATAGAGGCTTTTTTGCCCAACTTGATGACACACATTTAACTCAATTCTTTTTTAAATGACTACATGCTGTAGATGATGTTCACATGCCAGATTTGCATTTTATAAATACTAGACCCGGTGAGGAAATTTGTTTGTCTCTTGGAAGTTTATGCCCTCTGAGCTTATTGCCACTTTTTACAGGAGAGCATGCCTCGGGCTTAGAAAACAGCAAAGTAGGTTAAAGCTGACATATTTATTCAATTAGTACTCAATAAGAGCGAGCGGTGTACAGCAGCTGTTAGGGAATGTGCTCAGATGGGATGAATGTTTAATAAATTGAGGTTCATGTACAATCATACCTGAGTCTGCAGTGCTCCGTCCCGGTTTTTTTTTTTACATCTGGTTATTGTAAACTGAAAATGAATCCTCCTCAGAAAAATATGCCGTGACATGAGCTACTTTAACATAAACTTAATTAATTACAGTGCTAATGTGATTTCCAGCATGCAACAACATCCTGTAACACTACAAAACCAAAAGCTGTAAAAAAAAAAACAAAATCCACCCTTTAACCACAAAGAATGATGAAAAACACCCTGATGTCCATTGTATACCTAGGTCAGATACTATTCCATGATATATTTTGGACAAACATAGACTAAGTAGGATATTTAACCCCCTGCTAAAATCAAGAAAAAATATTGTCAGGTTTTTGCTATAGCAACACAGACAACAAACGCTTCAAAGAGCAAGGGCTCTTTTTAGACACAGCATATAAAATGTGTTTCTTTCTGGTGGTTGCCGAGCAGCATACAGGGAAGAGTTGGAAATCATTAACATTAAGTATAAAAGGCAGATACAACAAAAGGGTAATTTACAATACCTAAGAAATAATGCAGGGCGAGGGGTCTTGATGTATAAAAATAATGGATGAGGCAGAGGCAAAGAAAGCCATGATGCAGAGTGGAGTGGTGTTTCCTCCACTGAGTCCATTTAGTTCTACACCTATGGACAGCTGAGCATTATGAGTGCATTATCACACGTATACTATGACTGAATACTAAAGGGAAAAAGAAAGGCTGGGTTCAGATCATTATTTCTTAAGTTTGTCTGGTGACAGTTGAAAGTTTAGTAGCACTGGTTTTGTCCCCATCTGTGGTTTAAAGGACACGATACACAGTCCTACCAATGGTGTCGCACTATCCTACCGGGCAACAGCTGGTGGTAATACACCAAGATAAGCTGCAAAGTGCCAATAAAGGCAGAAAAGAAAAAAAAGGCCATTAAACAAGGACATAAACCATGCTGGCTTTGGTTAGAGACCAGGTTTCCTGTCCCATTTCCTACCAATATTAAACCTTTAGAGCAACTATGTGTCCAACTTTAAAACAATTATAAAATCTGTGAAATGATTCTAATAGTATACAATTATGTTATAAAATATCAGACAGTCCAGATGAAATTAGTCACATGAATTCATATCAGTGTCATTTTTAAACCAGCACTAGGAGTCACCAAAGTAACAATATTTTGTGTTTTTGTGCGTTTTAATTGACTAAATTTAACCATTTGTTAATGGTGACAGTAATCTAGAGAGTAACTTAACACCAGGCTGATAAGCAGTGTTTTGCTGCCCTCTCTGGTTGAAGGTTTCAAGCCTGTTTCACCTCTGACCACACCCAGCGTCACTGATAGGTGTGGTTGGGTGTGGTCAGAAATGTACTCTGTTGAACCTGTGAACACACCCAGTGCATCTGTACATCTGCAACAAGGAGAAAGGTTCAACCACTGGAGGTCAGCAAAGACAAGATTTTCAGGGGGTGTTATGTCATGTAGGTCATTTTGGAAAGTACAGACAAACAACCTAGTTCATTATTAAGATGTTATGACTTGTAGGGAGCAGTTTGAGAGGAGTAATTCAGTGAAATGAAGTTTCTCTGTAACTCTGCTGCTCCCCCTAAAGATCTGACTCTCAGAACTCATTTGGGGTGCGTTCCCATTTCCACCCACTTATACCTAAACTGATACATCATGCAGTGTGCTTACGTCACAAATTCCTTTTTTTCCTTCCTGTTTTTCCCAAAGTTTAGCACTTGTAAAGTCTGCAGTACATTTATGGATACGGGAAACACAAGTCCAGACAGAGAAGCTTAGAAATCGTTTTACTTGAACCAATTATGACAATTCAATAGAGATCAAATGATCCTGTATCTTCATTTGAACTGCCCTCATGCCTGTGTGAATAATACCCTTCAGAGTGAATATAAGGGACTGTATATCATTTTCAAAGGAAGAATCTTTCAGTAAATCCTCCACTTTCTTCCCTGATAGCTGGTCCAACTGTAGAACCTGTGTGTCTGTCAGCTCTGCCTCCTCCAGGACTCAGATTGGGCTGAAACTCTCCATGAACCCTCATGAATTATGCAACAGCACATATAATGTTGGCAAATTATTTTATATAGTGGGGAAAGATTCATCTTAGGAGCAGAATTGGGTAGGGAGAAGCTAATGTGTTTATTATGCCAAGATAATGGCATGAAATAGAGGCCAGGGGTGGTGAATTTGGAGGAGTGTTTATACTTTATATTCATTGGAGGGTAGCATCTGAATGCCTCGTGGTCACATGATGGCAGATGTCTTTTGAATGCAATTTGTGTGTGTGTCTGTGTGCGTATACATGTGCACATGTATACACATGCAGTCAAACCTTTGCAGATGTTTCAGATGTTTCGCGTGTGCACGTCTCTGATGCACATGTGCAGTAACGTATATATTTGCCTAGTCGAGGGCTCAGTCCACAACCCATGTTGTCTGCTTTTATGGCTGTCGGTGAGAATAGAGTTCAATAAACATTACCCAGGCACTTCTCTCTGAGTGGCAGAAAACCCCATTAGAGGGAGAAAGAAGGTTGCTATATAACTGCTGTTTGCCTTGCTTAGCTGAGAAAGGCAGAGATCTGTCCTCACACAGCTAATATCGATGCCATAATGACATCACACTATCAAGGGGATAGGCTGCATTTGAACTCGAGGCGGGCTGTTGTGTTGAAAAGGAGAGACAGGAACTCCATACAGATATGTCAGGGGCGTCAGCAGGGAGACAGGATCTCGCAGTTCAGCCATCTGGAAAATAAAAGCTTTTATTTATTAATTTATTTATTTATTTATTGATGCACACTTTTGATTGATACTTTCATCTGATCTAAGCTTGACTGTCACATCACAGTGTCTGTGACCAGACTGAGGGACATCTGCATGTTAAGGGTATTCATGAGCTCCTATTTTATTTTATTTTTTGCTTCCAAAGAGAGTACGTTTGTCTTATTTAAGTGAAGGCTGCTTGGATTTCCAGCACATCCTTCAATATAATTCTCAAATGCTGAATACAGGACATTTCGGGATGATAATATATTCATATTGTGCTACGGGGATGTGTCTCTTCCGTGGCTTTCATAAATTGGGGTCAGGTGATATCTGTCACAGCAGAGAATGTGCTTAGTGCTGACAAAGTCATTTGGAGAGGAAAGCACAAAAATAAAATAAAAAATAGTCTCCCATGAGGCAGGGAGGAGAAGAAATTAAATTGCCTCTCCATAGCCCTTGTTAAGAATGAAATCCAATCAGCCAGCCTTCAATTCGCACTCACAGCACCACAAAGATTGTAAGGAATATTGATATTAGTATTAACAAATACACTGTCCTTTACAGGACTGACACTATTTGGTCTGTTGCAACTGTGCTGAAGTTGTTTTTTTTTCTTTCTTATTTATAAAACAGTTTAAACTTGATGGATTGATGGGTATTTTACAAATATGGCCATCAGCCATGCTTGAATAGGCTGAAGAGTATTGTGAAACTGAATAAATAGAAATCCCTGTACTAATGCATAAAACCTCCATCAGCATTCTTCAAACTTCATGTTGAAAGTAACTAGATCCTTTGTATCCCAAGAAATGCCATAATTGCAAAGCTTTGGGTGGATTTTTTTTCCATTCAAACAGCTGTGATGAGTCTCATTTCAGAAATAACAAAACTGCCAGCACTTTTAACTGTATCCCCAATGGTGAGCTTTGTGCTTTTGTTTGGCCTAATTTGGGAGTTCTCAGGCTTATTTCCCCATGAAATCCCTTCCAGTGACACGAGCACACATTTAAAGCATTGAGGAGGGGGAAATAATGCAGTGTATGGACAGAAAAGCCAGTCACAGGGGCTTCTGAATGAAGTATTAGCAGTGGTTATCGCAGTTAATTTCACAGTGATCAGTTCAGAGCAAATTCTGCTCGACTTAAATTGCATGATGGTCAATATGTGGCTCATTACGGTGCATTGTGTGGAGCGCAGAGAGTTTGTTTACAGACGAGAACAATGAGCTAGTGTAAGCAATTCTGCTTGTAATATATTAGTTGGAGCTTAACAGCCTGTTTTACAAAAAGTTAATTTGGAATTACTTTAAACGTGGTAAGAGAAGATCTGCAGACTGAGGTGAAAAGAAATGTAATTTAAATTGAAAATGTATTTGTCAAGGGGAGTTATTTTTAATCCATTAAAATAAAACAGTCACGACACAGCTTCTGCCCAAAAAAGTATTAACTTTTAATATTCAACATCATTAGAAATAGCTATTGTGGCTAAACAAAGATTAGTCAGGTGTGCTGTCAGGCTGATAGTACTTTCCTGAAAGGCAAGATTTTTAAAACTTCAAATAAATGTGCAAGAAAGAGGTTTTGTTGGTCAGTCAGAGGAATGTGTACAGCCATGATCGCAGGCACAGGGCAATCCATCCAACGATTGCCTAAACATTTCACTTAAAAATGTCAGCCTCATGGTGACAGTAGAGGTAAAGTCAGGGGATCTCCAAAGTCAGTACTAGGATTCATCCTCTGGGGACCATGACTGTCAGTACAAAATTAATGGCAGGTCCTCCACGCCCCTAGCTTGGCTAAAAATGTCTTCATGTCTGGATAAAGATTGGCCGTTTGATTCCCCAAATCACATTTGTAATACAGCTGAACACGTCTCTCAAACGCTGTCCTCAGAGTCCCTACCTCTGCTCGTCATGATTTGATGTTTTATTTTGACTTGCGCTGTTTAATTTTGTGCGCAACAAGAGAATCAGCTGGCTTTGATTTGACGGGAATTCAGCCTGGACGTTGTGTGAGACCTGAAGGTTTTTTCATAGCGCTTTGTACACAGATCTCATCATCTTGCTCATTTGGGATCGGTTAGGCAAACTCCAGGCACAGACGGTGGTTCATACTGAATAATAATTGAGATGTTATGTTGCGCTTGTTATCTGCTGCACTAGCTAAAGGGAGATGGCGAGGATAATCCATTTTCAGACAGATTTCTGAAAACATTACAATAAATGGACAAGCTTGGAGTAATTCTTTAAGCTAATATATCAGTTTGCAGCTCTGCATAACACACCATGAAGAAAAAATCTCTTTTCCTCTTGTGTCGAGCAAACACAGACCTTCACTTGAACTGGCAAACAGTGCACAAGTCATTCAAAGTCCTCTTGAGATAATAGTCCTCATCATGCTGCAAGGACTTCAGTGCAAGCCTTCGCTCAGGTGCACTGCAGGATCCCAGCTGGGGCTGACGATGGGATGTGGGAGTGAGAACGGAGAAGGACGGGGGTGAGGTGGGTTGCGGATTCGGTGGGGGGGGGCTTATCTACCCATAGATCAAGCAACTTAAACGACTTCTGAACCAGAGCGCTTGTCAATCATAATTGATCTTGAGTAGCGGGGGTGGTGGGGGATGAGGAGGAAGACGTGCAGAGAGAGAAAAAAGAGAAGAGAGGGAGAAAGCGAGCATCTTCCCTGGAGGCTACAAGCACCTTTTAAGAAGCCGAGGCCCCCGAGGACTCCTACGCCCTATACCCGGCTTCATGATCAAACCCATTTCTCTTCCATCTCTCTCGCCTCTCCTCGGCTTCCTTATCAGAATTCCTCTTCATTATAATCAGTGAAAAAAGAAACCTCTTAACAGCTGGAAATAAGAGCCGCGCATTAGGAAGCATATGGACAAACTTCCATTCAGAATTCACTGTGTCGCAGGGGGCACGGTGGAAAATAAAGAATAGACATTGACAGGCAATGATTCACTTTTATCTGTGCATAGAAATTCCCCCTATTTTCCAGCAAGAGAATGTCTTGTACAAATGCATTAGTGGGGGCTTTTGTTAAGCTGTAGCAGGAAAAAGGCTTATTAACATGGATCTCACACTGTCACTGTAATTATCTATAAGAGAATCTCTGTCACTGGCTTTTTACCCCCTGGTGTAGTTTTTTTTGCTCCGTTAGGCCTTTCAAATGTACTACAACAATGTCAAGCAATTTGAGGGCAATTGTGAGATTGCAAGTCTTCCGTGTCAGGGACATCGTGAAGCGAACATGGTGGAGGAACGATGAGATAGAGATGAGAGTCTGACAGAAATTATGAGAATAAACTAAAACATAATTCTAATGCATTTAGATATGTTCACGCAGATCCTCTCCTTAGTATAAGACTTCATCGTGTGTTTTTGTTATTCTGTATGTCCAAATGTTCACTACATGGCCAAAAGTATGTGGACGACCCTTGTGTACTTTTGGTTTTGGGCTGTTTTTCACAAATCGTCCAAGGTTTTTGAGAAACACGCTTATTCGCTTTCTTGCCAACAGTTAGATGAGAAGAGTGACACCACTCTCATGTGTGTCTGTTAAAGAAATGTTTACAGCCGGCAGCCAGCACATAACAGCACACAAGTCTTCGTGAAATCACAACTTGTCCTTTGTACACTCTGGTTTTTGTACAGATTAAATAAACGAGGTATAACATGTTAATTAGTGAGCTGTAGATTTGCCAGTAGGCAGATTTTGTTACATTTGGAGAGAGTCGGGCTAGCTGTTTCCCTGTTTCCAGTCTTCATGTGAAGTTAAACTAACCAGCTGATGGCCGTAGCTTCATATTTAACGGACAGATATGAGAGGATTATCAATCTTCTCATCCAGCTCTGCAAGAAAGCAAATAAGCATATTTCCCAAAATGTCAAATCATTGATATATATGAGGTGGACAAAATTATAGAAACACCTGTCTGTTTTACACAATACAATCCAGCAACACCACAAACTACATCCTCCAAAATGACCATTAAGTTGAATCCACACCTCTGTAAAACAGTCTGAACAAAAACTGAACATTATAACCTTAATGAGGACAGGATTCATTGCAGGACTGTTGTGTTAGACTGCATTTGTTTAAGATAGTTGTACCTATGAACTCAATTGGGAAACTATTATATAAACAAAACAGCCACCACGAAAATGTCTGTTTTTAGTGACTTACACTGCTCGTTCATTGCCTGCAATGGCCTTATAAAGAAAGAGACAGCCACCTACCATCAACTTGTAGTACGTTTTGTTATTCTGGATTAGATATGCCATACAGACAGCTTGCCGCTTCCTTTCATGTAATTATAAACAGCAGGTTTCTTGGCAGGTATGATGTGAATCATAGTGTGCCACTTTAACAATACAACCTTCATGGGAAGTGATGCTGCTGTTGAGTGCTGTTCACTTTCATTTTACATTTGTTGTAATTTCACAAGTCTGTTAAACAACTGCTGTGTTTCAACTCCATCCTGGATATGCTGATTCAACATTTGGAATTCAAAAGCACATTGATCCAAAATATCAAAACCAAAGAAATGTGAGAACAGTATTTGCCATTGTATTGAGCAGGTTGTTTTGTTATTAATTCAGGGTGAGAAATAAGCTGCTCTCGGCAAATGCTGGTAAAGTCTGGCATTGACTGAAGTTTATTTACCTCACAACCTGCTGGCAGGTGTCCAGCACTGGCGCGGGGGTTATTTTTAATCCGAAAGGTCAAATATTTCTTGTGAATTTGGGAATCTGGAAGCTGTTGTGGCCCCTGAGCAAAAAATGGTAATTTCCTGCCTGATGTGAATGTTCATATATTTGTGTAGATGAGTCATGGAAGGTTCAAGTTGAGTTACTCAGGAAATTGCTGCAAGAAATAAGACTAAGAAGTAGAGAGAGCTGCTGGTCAGTTGCCAGAGAGCTACACAGTGAGGTCCATTTCATTTTTTGCGCTGCTCAGTTAGCCCTCAGAGTCCCCCAAATGAAATGACCACCGGTAGGGATCATGGAGGAAGTCTTTTGTGAAAGTGTAATAGTGTTGCAGCATAAACAGAAAAAAAAAAAGTTCCTGCCAGTGTCAGCCCCTCTCCAGTCTCACCTCCTGGTTAATTTCCTTGGAGCCTGCAGGGCCAGCCGGTAGGGGGATTTGACAGAGGACTTCTGACAATCCTGAGGAGAGCTGACACCGAGAGCGCCAGTCTCTCCATCGCTTGCGGCCAGATTGGAAGATGCTCAGCACGCAGAGAGCAGATGAGACAAACCAGAGGAGCCAGGAGGGCTGTTCGTGCAGAGCTGGCTAAGCCTGAAATGTCTGAGAGGGACACTGTGAGCACACACTGCCACACAGAGGCTGTAACACATACCTCAGCCCGCAACAAAACAAGCCTGTGGTCACTACAATTTACTCCATTTCTACCTCATTCAGAAATGAGATACCCAATAATTAAACAGCTTAATGGAGGGTATGTAAGCAGGGACACCACACGTCCGAGATTATTTTTTTGGAAACCGCTCAGCAGAAATGTCCGTGTCACCTTGGTCTGATATCAAAGCTGATATGAGCTCAGTAAGTGTGTAACTTAGCTTTTAATGGAGCCCCAATTGAAATGCGGCACCAACTGGCAGCCTGCAGCTCACATATTTTGGTCGTGTCTTTGTGACCTTTCACAGCAGAATTTACATTTAAATTTTCATAATAAGCAAGTTCACACTTTCAAAGTGAAATTTTGAGGCCAAATTCGTGCCCAGCTATTTTCTCCACTCTATCTACAATTCTGCCACTTACAATATAAAAAGGAGTATTCCTGAGTCATGGGAATACAAGACAGTGTTTGGTACAGACAAATGTATAGTACAGGGAGAAGAATAGAAACGGGCAACCTCAAACAACAGCATCAGAAGATGCTATGGGTCTGCGAGCAGAAGGAGGAAAACATGTCACTCAAGCTGTTTGAATCTGATGAATTTTTAGTGCTGTGTTGAAGCTTGGCAGATCACAATATACATGTAACAGAAAGTGCTGTTTTGATTCCTGCAAAGAAAAGTGGAGAAAAATCTTGACAATTATTCGAGGGAACATCTTTCTGTGTCACAAAGTTTCACGCCACTAAAAATGCATCTAAAGACGGATAAAGAAAAACCTTGATGTGCCAGTCGTGAAGCTCCAGTCGTTACCATCATTGTCCAAACCAAGGACAATTTTATCATACACCTCCCCGGGTTCTTAAAGCACTCAGAAGCCATAAACTGCACTACTTAGAGGGAGAAGGAAGGCTGAATGAGCTTTCCATCTCCAGAGTAAATAATGGTACAGTTTCAAGACAACACAGGGTTTTTATAGCACGCAGCAGAGCCAAGTGTTGTTGTCAAGTGTTGTTGCAGTGGTTACAAAGACTGTCTGAGAACCTCTGTGGGGGTCATCGAGAAAATCCAGTTATAATTAGTAGAAGTTAATGGACCAAACCAGTGTTTTGCCTGTTTTAGCCCATTTACTGCAGATAACTTGTGCTGTATATTAGCGCTAACCATTTTCCAAACCATGCTGTAGTGATTTGTTAATGTGTTTTTATCTTTGAGGCTGCCCTTGGTTTCCATTCATTTCCATATGGATGGGATAATCAATTGAAGACTCTTGAAACTCGTCTGAGCTGTATAATCCATCACAGCGAACGTCGAGTCTGAATTCATTTTGCACATCATCAAGAGCAAAGATTCACGCAAAACAAAAAGCTGCACAAGCCTCCTACAGCTTTTTGAATGAACATAAATTTCACATGAATCATCTCAAACGGTCGTCTTTAACCAAAAGTGAATACGGCCAGTAGCACCATGGAATAGTTATGTTGGCTAACTGCGTGAGAATCTACAACTCGCAATTCCTCACATAAAATCGCGTTTTACATGATGTAATTACTTTTTTCTTACTGTATGGAGAGCTGACTGTTCAGCCATCCCCAGTCTGTCCTTCCAGTTGATTTTAGGAAGGTGAAACACACATTTTTTGTAATTTGTTGGGATCACTGAATTTGTGAATGTAAATGAATGTAAAAATGCTGCCGATATGTTGTTTTGTCCACGTTTCCCCCGTATCTCTACAATTGGAGTGACGAGAGCAAATTTAGCATGACCCAGAATTTCTCTTTATGATGATGCCTATAATGAATCATTCAACTCAAGATGGTTTCAGGATTCTTAGTTGGTCTCCATTCATATTTGTACGTTAAAGGAATTGCACGGAATAAAGGAAAAAATATATTAAGCTCAAGAGCAGGGTTTACAACAATAATATTAACTATTTATACAATTTGCAGGTAAGAAGTTAACGTTTGAATTGGTAACAACAAACACTTGTATGGTCTCCTTTTAACTCTTCCAATGCAAAACAAAATTTTCTCAATAAATGTAAATGAATGGCTTTACATTATAAGTATGATATTTTCTATTCTAAGTTTCCACCTACTGAAGAACAATTGAACATCTGCTGTGTTTGGATAAATTTAGTCCTGATATGATGAGTTGATTAACTGAAGAAAATAAATTGTCTAAATCTAGTGTGGTAAATAATTTTGCTTAACTATTTTCTGACATTTTTAAGATTAAAACAATGATTCGATCAACATATTTATCAATAATCATAAAATAATCATTAGTTGCAGCCCCAGATACAGTAAATCAATTAAAAATTAACTAAAATTAATTAACTGTATTTAGTTGATGGTTGAAGTAAAAAACTGTTTTAGGAGATATTTCATGTCACAGACCTTCAAATTAACACATTCAGTCACAGATTCTTGTTTGATTTTGCCCCAGGATGCTGTGTAGCTGGAAGATAGTTGATTTAGTACAGAATTAACCTCACTCATTATTAATGGGGAAATAATAGTGGTGAGAATTAAACCACATTAGAATAGTCCTTCCACCACATTGCTCTAATTGTGATAACGTCTAGTGAATTGAATTTCGTTAAGAGTTATACTACCTTATTTTGTGAGGAACCTCCTAGATCCCCCTCCAGGTCCCTCCAGGGGGTCCCTAGATCCCACTTTGGGAACCACTCTTCTACCTGTGCAGCAACACTTTCTCCTCATCCCCCCCCCCCCCCCCCCCTCCTCCTCTCAGCTAATCTGGGAGACTCAATTATTAATTTTCCAACCTGATTAAGAGCTGAGGTTGTTTCACATTCAAATAGCAGTTAGTGTTGGTAACAGCACCCAAGAGGTCGTGAAGATGTCTCTCCCCCTCTCTCTGTTCTGATTCTATATATTCACACCTGGCTGCCAAGGTGAAGGAGCTGGAAAGATAGCCAAATAATGATGTGTGGGAGTGAGAATGTGTCCAGGGCAGCCCTGGCCGCTGTTCCTTCGACTAATGGTGGCAATGTCCAGCCTCTGATTAATTAAACATCCCCTGGGGTCAGGGAGTCATGGAAGGCGATGTAATTTATCATCTGGCTCATGCGTAATGGAGTGTGGCCTACTGCAGAGTCTCTCATTAAGAGTGATAAACTCAGCCGTTGCATCCAAGGCCTCTCCGCAATTCAGCGAGGCCAGGAAAGGCACGGCGGAGGGACGTGTCTTCTCAAAGAACGCCGGCTATTAACTCCTGGAAACCAAACGAGTGTAACTGTACTCTCCAGGCTTTCACCTTGAACTGAATGGAAGAATACCAGCTTTCCCCAACTTCAAGGACTTACAATATAGTCTTTATATATAGTCTTTGATTGTTTTGGGGGAATGTTTTGCCCCCAGTGGCTAATTCCAAAGTGTAGACTTAATGTCTGCTTCTTTGATGGTGCAGTTTGTCTGTGTTTGGCATAACCTGTCAAGATGTTTGAGACTGTTCCCTTTGCTATGCTGATGCAATTTGATCTCTTTGAAGCCTTACACTCAAATTGAACTTGTCATTTCTAGATTTATGAACTGTCATTCACCCAAAGCCTCAACCAAGATATATATATCTTTTAGCCAAATAAGAAATATGATTGGATCCCTCGAGGTTTTCTCGTTCTAATTGACTTTAACATCTGAAATAAACTTGAACCTGACATTTTATACATTTGAGGAACTTAGTGTGCAGTTGCCTATTTACACAGCACAACAGATACAGGGCAACATTAGCATTCATTTGAATTGTTGTTTCTGGCCACTTGGCCAATGGGAGTCCAGTATTCACCAACTCATCGAGGATATTTCTGGCTTTCAGCTGCTAAATGCTCCGCTATGTTCACCAAGTAACTTAAAAAAACAACACTGACACTGTTGAGACCGAACCAAAACAGTAAAGTTGCGGGCCATAAAATCAAAACCATTAGCTGAAAGATGCCATAAAACTCCACAGATAATTCAGTGGCTTCATTATTACGAGCAACCCTTTTCATATTATACAGTCATTTGATCCGTTGTCATCATAAAAGTATTGATTAAAGCTGCTTTAACCTTGATAAACTAACACTCCAGTCCAAAAGATGGCAGTAAGGCAACAAATTTGTCATTAAGAAAAGGCAGAAGGAGTATTGCAACATTTTTTAATAACACAAACTGATTAACGAGCCAGCTGACGACTAACACAAACACATACAGGCACGTGTCATTTAAGTATCGACTGCATATGCGGCCCGGCAACGCAGATGCACCTTTTCATCTGGCTAACGCAACTGAACAGCAATCCGTCTCAGATATCAGAAAAACCAAACGCAACCAAGACGCAACCGCCATTCAATCTAATACAACCCACCTTTGTGCCAGATTCACTTCACTCTTAATTTTCCACGAGCTGTTTCATTCCTGTGTCCTGTATTTAGCTGTTGTCTTAGAATATTGTGCCTCGCCGTGTCTCTCTATGGCTCATGTTCTGGATAAGCAGCTCTCAGTCCATAGCTGCAATTAGTCATCTGCGTCTGAGACAGAACTGTCTGACGTTTTGTGAATGCAGGTTCTGAAAATCCATCAATGGACTAAAATAGAGTTCAATGATGTGACACTAGTCACGGTCACATTTTAGCTTTTTTTTTTTCTTCTTCTTTTGTACAAAACTTAGTTCATCTATTCTAACATAATGGAAATGTAACTTGATACTTCAGAAGAGACAAAAGGATGAACTGGGACCAATATGATGTAACTATTACATGGAAAGAGACTTTGAAATCTCTTTCATCTTATAATGATGTGAGAACATTTCACCCTGGACGGGTAGTTTTCCCAGATTATCCTCATCTGCTTTAGCCGTAATATGGATTATTTAATATTTATTAGATTGACCTTTTGTTTTTATAAGAAATCACAGACTCACTTGCTGGATTGCGACATTTCAGTAATGGCAAACTAATTAGGTTTACATTTTTTAGTTTCTATTTCTCCTCTTTCATGCCTGCTGAAGTCTTATTGACTATAAGCCCTCTCTTATGAAGCTGACAACCTTGATGTTTTGTAAGGGTCAAAAGCCCAAAAAGTTTTGCTTTTTAGCGTCTTATTTATACAGCAGCAAAGCATCGAGCAAGACACTGACTCCCTGACGCTCTGTAAATTAGTACAGTCTGTGATCAGATCCTCCCTTTTGCCCTCGTGGGTAAATGCAGCAGCATGACCCGAGGAGCATGCCGCTGCTCATTGCCTGCCATTTCCCCGGCTTCTCCTGCTGAGCTGCGTAGGCGTGACTCAACAGAACTTCCCCCTGCTAGGCAGAGAACAGCCATGAGGCCCCGCAGCTATACCCCTGCTGGAATATCAGAGCATCTGTCCCCCCTGCGGCTTGCCTTTCAAACAGAGCAAGGCCATCTTCTCCCAGCACCAGCATTTTTCAAAGGCAGAGCCAACGCCTGGGGAATATATTATCATCGCATCCCGAGCCCATCTGGTGGAGCAACACCTGGGAGGGCGTTTTCACTTATTCTCAAGCCCACACCAGGAGGGCAACTCTTGCCCTGCAACACTAATAAAGAATCCCTCTGTCATTATGAGCTGTTAATCATTAAAATTCATTTTCATGCACTCCTTTTTAACCATCTTCCAGAGCTGAAGAGTAAAGGTGACATCTGATAAGAAAATGGCTTTGTTTGGCTTCTTTTATCCGAGTTCCGATATTAGATATTAAAGTGTATGAAAGGAACCGAGAGCTATTTCCTTGTGACCAATGCAAAAATCACAAAAGGTGCAGCAATGAATAACATGCTGGGTTATAATATGTCATACGACCCAGCAAATTTTCATTTAGAATAGATGACAATCAAAGGCAATAAAAGCTGTGAAGCTCCAATATTTCCTTAAAATGAAATCCCTTTTCTTTCCTCCTGAAGGGTGTTTTGGCAGGATTTGCTGATTACATGGTTCACATAGCTTTAACAATAGAGGAAATTGGTTTCTTCATTATTCTATTCCACAGGGACACAACAGGTCTCCAATGGACAAAGATGGTCTTGACCTGACCTTCGTAAATATTCAGATGTTGTGCATTACTAATGAGGGAATGAAACAAAGAGGGAGAGTGACAGAAATCACCTCGGCACATCCTTTGTTGTCTTTCAGTAGAGAGAATAAATTAGCTTCCTCATCAAAGACAGATTTATCCAATATGTGCATGTTAGTTACAGAATGATGTGGCCTGTACTTGGACACAGAAACCCACATTTGTTTATAAGCAGGTACACAAGAACCAGAACACAGATTGTGCATTGATTGCCTCAACTGTAATAGAAATCATTTGTCTTATAATGCACATTGATTTATTTTTCTCCTTGTAATATAAAAAGGCACAGAGCGTTCTGCCTTATGTGCAGGTCATGCTGTGAGCTTGGACATGTTGGAATACTAAATCAGATGGCAGGAATTCAAACTTAGCAAATGTTCAATCAGAAAGAACACTTTTCTCATGCATGCATCTTCCTGTTTATACATTTACCATTGTTGGTTTTGCAAAGTCTGTTGTCAACCAATGCTGTTTTCGAATTTCAAAAGGTTCCTTCCTCTGCTCTTTCTAGGCGTCTGCTCTGGGCTGCAGTTACGTGACTCACCTCCACCACCTCCTGTGTTCATCATGAGTCAAAATGGAATAGAGCCCCAGGTGCTGTTCAACATGCTTGTCAGGAAGTCCTGCTCCAGGTTTATCGAGCTCTTCAGATGAAGATCAACACTAGGAGGAGTGTCGTTGGTCACCACAGGGTCATCCTTGTTCCCAAACTTCTTTGACAGTATTTCCTGCATACATTTTTTAAAGTGATCGTACAACATGCATGGTAAAGGAAGATGCCGGTTACTGCAGCTTGGGTGCAACTATTCTCTCTATTGGTTGTAACATTGCACAAAGGTAACATTGCCAACACTGATGCCCACCATGGCTTTTTGTTTTTCTTCATTTTCAACGGAGTCCATTGAGGAGTCCATTGAGGAGTCCATTTAAATAAAGACTTTGTCTGATAGCTTGCAAGAAATTTAGATACTTAAGTATCTAATAGTAATGTGGGATAGCAGGACAGGTGGTGTTTGCAGGTTTGTGGATTCGGTCCAGTCAGTAGAGTACGCCGACACTTTGATGGTGTCAATAAATTATTTTCTTGTAGTGAGTTTTGTGGTTGTTGTAAACAAAGTGGCACATCATCTGCATAGACTTATGTGATATATGTTGGTATTCTGTGCTCCAATTATTCTGGCGGGCACTTACCTCCGAGGGGTTTGATTAAATATAAATAATAAAGAATGAGGAAAACAGTGGGCACGTCTCTGTCACTGCAAAGTAAAGCTTGGTGATTAGACCTGTCATTGTGGGGAGTTCTTTTCTGCATCTGAGTCAATTATTGTTTCTCTCTTGCCCTGCATTGCATGCTGTGTTATACTGCATAGCTTGCAAGTGTAGTTATATAAATGTCTTCCTTTAATGAATCCAGTTTGGTCGTGATGTTTCATAAATGTAATCATTTCAATTCTATTAGCAAAGGCTTCAGTAATCATTTTACTGTCTGTGTTAATTAACAATAATAAGCAATAGCTAGGAGGGAGGCTGGCATCTTTGTCAGGTTCTAGTAGCAGTTTAACATCAGTAACATTCAGGTGTAATGAGATTTTAGAATTGTGCATGATTTTTTATTTATTTTGTATTAATATTCTGGTAAAATAAGTGGAAATGGCTTGCCTATGTTTAAACAAAACCTGCTAACAAAAATAGTCTTATGCAAACACAGTGTCTGTTAATATTAAAAATCATGAACACAGTCATTATTAGTGACAATATTAGCCACTTATTAATGCATATTAGCCTTTAGTTATTAAGTAACACTACACATTAGCAACATACATAACATAAACATTTGTTTTTGTCAATTGTGCAACACAAGTGTGTTTAAATATTATTTGCAGAGTATCATACTTGCACATTATTACTCTTTGTACTGTATGTTAAGGGAACGTCCTACAATAGGTGCACTCCCAGAAGCCATATACTAGTTTTATCACCACCACCAAGTGTGTAGATTCCAGTAGGATGAGATGATTAATTCTCAATAAAGGTCCAAAAAAACTCAATCACACATTGCTGTATAATAAATGCTCACAACACTCTTTCCTTTCCTGTTTGAAATGTAATTTCTAATCTAATGTCTGTCACAAATATCACTTATCCAACCTCTGCAGGATCTGAATTTCCTCTTATTACCTCTGCATTTATCACTGGTAGACAGACTGAATGAATATTGACTATGCCTGGAATAATAGCTTGGAAAGCACAAAGTCTGGGCTATTCAAATATTGCTCCCTTGCAAATGCAGACTCATGAGCTCTACTGAATCCTCCTCCCAATAATTTAATTTCCCTCCTCCTTTTCTTCCACTCCTCCTCACTATTCCGACCCTCTCGTCTGTGGACTGTTCTTTCCCGGTGTTCTTTCCCTCAGGATCTCCCACCATATGCCGCTCTATCCTACCTACCTTCAGCTTCTCTGCAATGGAATTAATATTTCACAGGCGGCTCCTCTGCCATTTTTCTTGCTGACGAATTGGAGGAGGGAGGAAAGTTTCCGACCAGCCACAGAACAATAAATATTAAAGTGTTTCCCTTGAAAGTTCTCCAAGCAGGCGCTCCTTATGTACACTGTCAAACACGTGCTCTCGTGCCATTTCTCTCTTTCCCTGTCTTACTCTCATTCCTTACCTATCCATCTATCCCTCCCATCTCATCTGCTGCACCATCTGTGCAGTTGTAATAAGCAGGGCTCCTCATGTGCTCTCTCTCACTCCCTTGGTCTCTCTTCCCTCCAGATTCTGGCTCATCCCCCTCTCCAGACATGGCCTCCCCTGCGTGGCTGTTTGACTGACTTGTTTGCATCCCCCGATGGAGCCACCATGCAGTCAGACTCGCTGTGTGCAAAAAATGGCTCAGACGTTTTTTGTTTTTTTTCACACATTACATCCTGCCATTACGCAGCAAGCCCAGCCAGTTAACACAACACTGCTTTCATCTTCCAGTGAAAGCATGCTGCAGAAATGAATGTGATAACCTTACACGTGCTCTTTCCGTGGCACGTACAAGTTGCGTGATCATTCTCAATTACTCCGACAAAACAAAACCATCTCCCTCTCGTAGTGAAGAGCGTACAGCTCGAGATCTAACAATCCAAGTCTTCACCAACAGCACACTATTGATCTGAACGAGTCATCACACTGACATTGCAGTCAGCTGGATAATGGAAAAATCAGTGTGAAATATTGTGTGTGATTCTCTTGGCTGTAGGTCTAAACACAACAAAACCGTCTTTGAGGACAAACTCGGAAAAGGTGATGAGTTCTTTTTCTTTAACTATGTAAAGTGCCTGGTAAAAGCCTTCGATCAGCAGGCAAGGAGGCTGTGCCACACTGCAAATGGTGATAGGCTTTTGTGGTGTCCATATTGATTGTATGCCCACCAGAACGAAATGGCATGGGACTGGGAAAACAAGGCGTATTATCCACTACAACAAAGAGCTCTACCGCCTCACAGTGGCACATATGGGCAACAGGCCCAAATGTTTTGGACGGGAGGAGGGACATCAAATAGTAAAACTGTGTTCATCCTGCTGATATGTCTGGAGGATTTTAACTAAAAATGGGCTTGTCTGAGCAAGGGAAACACAAACATAGGAGCTGTGCAAAAGAGTTTGTTGAGCCTTCCAGTAAATAATTGAGAATTTCTATATATATTCCTGATCAATTTAATTTTCTTATTTTAAGGAATATTTACTGAATTTTCAAATTAAGTGGGATCTAAAGATAATAAGCCATTTTTCACACCTGAAAGGCCCTGAAAACATATTTTTTCCATCAGCCTCTAACTCTGGGTGATATGAGACTACATAACCCACTATCTCCTGCCAAAGTTAGAAAGCTTTTGTTTATTTCACTCAAGATCTCTTATTTGTGTTTTTGCCTGTGCTTTTCTCACTGGTCTGGGGTGAAGTTCAGTTGGTAAAAGGTTTACGTTAAATACTTCTGTGCAAAAATCACAGTTTAGCTATATTTAAATCAAACAGACATTGAGTAGTTTGCTTGTGTTTCCAGCACTGTTAATTAATATTAATATGATCAAACTACAACCACACAATCCCGAAGAAGCCGATCACTAAAAGTTTTGAGTGAACGCTCAATGAGGATATTTTTCTGAACTATAATTATTGCATTTCTAGTGAAGAATGATTAATGTAATTAAGAAACACTTTTAACACCTTGAAAACCTAGTTTTCAAGGTCTTTAAGCCGTTATAATTTCAAATACAGTTACAGATAGGACCAAAGTAAGCTCTTTACAACCATATTAAGGATTCTGGTAAGTTGTGCGTCTTTGAATCAGACGAGCTGTGTGAGAGTGTGAATTTGATCCATTTATTCAAAACATAAAGCCTGAATTTTTCTACAGCTGCACTTCACAATATCATAGAGAAATATGTAAGAGTGGACCCTTCACAAAGGGATATAAAACTGAAAAAGCAAGGTGAATTGCTTTTGATGCAGTTTTCTTTTTTGAGAGATTCCTCTCGTCTCGAGTTCAAGGGTGCAGATCAGCTGAGACAATATTAAATTTCTCTCATTTTATAGCTTTTCCTTCCATTAGATTGGATTTTAAAATCTCCTCTTAAGCAGGAGAAATTCTATAGGAATGATTCCCCAAGAGTTATTGATTATAAAAAGCCTGATATCTCCGGACAGTGCAGAATCAATATTACTAAGCAATCTCATATCTATCCGTATAATGCCTCCAGTTAGCCAATCCTTCCAGTTTAGAGGTCAAGGAGTTGGCATAATCTCAAACAATTTAGCTGCTAAGCTAGAGACAAACCAATTTTTTGTGGAGGCCACAGTCATAATTAGGGAAATGCAATACACAGGAAAACAAACATGATCCCTCAATGAGTTATTGATTGGAGAATATTGAATGGGAGGCACTGGTAGCTGAGGAACCATCTCTGCATCTCTGATTCACCATCAGAGGACTGACAGCCAGCCTCCTTGCACATCCCCATCGTGGGTCTCCAGACTGCAGGGATGTGGGTGGGTGGGGAGGGGATTATCCTGGCAGTGCAGACCAAGGTTCCTGCAGCACCGAGCGGGTCTCAGCGGCACCACGAGGACTCAGTGGATAATGAGCAGTCTTTGTGATGTGTGCTGCAGGGGTTAGTGAAGGCTGAGCCAGGGAACAGTAATGAAGCTCAGGCCTCCCTCTAAAGCCACAGAGACGTTCGGAGATATGATTCCACCTCCATTGTCCTCCGTCACTTTCATAGCCGTTTGATAAGATTTCCCACATCACCCTGCATCTTGTTCTCATTCAGGAAATCAGGGACTGTGTTGGACAGTTTTTTAACATAACATATAATAAAGAAGACTTGTAGAGATAAATGTAGAATTTTGAAGATGTGAATAAATAAAATAGTGTTTGAATAGTAAAAGACTCCCCTGTCTCTAACCACATTACGTCAAACATATATTCTTGTCCGTAAACTATCAAGTACATTTTCTATAAATTCTCTAAATATTCTTGGTTTGACTAAAATGTGAAGCACTTTCCAAACACAAATCAAGTTTGTTTGTGCACAGTAGTTTGTATGCAGTGGCAGTTACTGGATGACTGGTGAGGACAAGACACCCTGACCTTTACTTCCACAACAACATGTAATGCACTTGTCATTGCTGCTTTACAATTCATGGACCGCCCATAGAACGTGCTCCCCTGAATAACGTTCTCAGATTTGTATAATTAAAAAGGCACAAGCACGTGCACGCACAAACACAATGTAGTTTCACCTCATCGCCACTCAACTGCCGGACAACTTCTCCCACACTTTACAGCTCGATCTCATTAACTGAACACAACACATTTCTGCTAAAACGGCATGGTAATGTGTGAGTTATCAAAAGGAGCAGGTTCTACTTGAGTTACTGCTGTCAGCGCGGGCTGAAAACATAATGACTGCTGCTTCCTGCTTAAACCTCTCTAAAAACAGCATAATGCACACAGCTGCCACTGTATGGTTCTGCATGGGGGTGTAAAAAAAAAAAAAAAAAAAAAAAAAAAGCCAGCGATATGGCTTGTAGATGGAGTCTCACAATAGCACATTACTAGAGTGTGATCTTTGGAGTTGCACGGACCGTTGCACCTATTGGCCTTTTGCCCATTTAAGTTGCATAGTCAATCTGTTGTGTGCACTCATGCTAAGGAGAGATGCAGTGAAATCCCTGCTTGAGCCTCATATCTTCACAGCCAAAAGGGATGCAATTTCTTCTTTAAGAAGCAGATTTCTCATTGCTTTTTTTTGGACAACCATTTGAATATCTATATGGACTTAATTTCATGCTCGACCTGCATTTCAGTGTAGATGTAAGCAGAAATGGCAAAGACAGAATGACTTGCTTGGAACAATCGCAAATGTTGACTTGTCCCTGTCCTCTTTTTATATAAATTGTACATTTGTGTGAGTTACAATCAAATGTTTACAGTGCCTTCATAAAGTTTTCAAACCCTTTGACTTTTTTCACTCTGTGATGTTAAGAGACTTAGTTCAATTCAATTACTTTCGCATGTACCAGGGATTCACAGGAAAAGAATGCCTTCATGTAATCCAGCAGAATTTTATCTCATTGATTTCAGCCTCACAGTTTCTTGTTGACTCTCTTCCTACCGATGCAAACCCAACATCGTACTGCTACTGCTTAACATTAAAAGCTTTCCAATAGCTTTTTTTGTGAAGCCGCAGGAAATGTAATTGTCACCGTAGTTAGCAGTGTTGGGTTTTACACTCAACTGCCGCCATTTACACTTGTACTATGTATCTTTTAAAAGGAACAAAAGTAATTTTAATATGCAATGTTATGTTAGTGTTGCACAATGCGTACTTGGTAGAGGGGTGCGTAGGAAGATGAAAACATGCCAAATAAAGTAAGGAATTCCTCTACAATGAATTTTCGTCGGAAATGCAACATTTCCGTCATAGACCGGCCATGCCTGATGAAAGTCTATAGCCAAAACATTACAATTTAAATAAGCTTAGGGCTGATATAACACCAGCATCTCAAATTCTTTGATTGACTTAAAAATTGAATTAAAGTGTCTTCAGTCAGATATAATAAAGACTACTAGATTTTAAACATATTTATGTATTCATATCACATTCTATTTCACAAGAACTCGTTTACATTTCAGCTTCAGTTTGGATGCAAATAGAAAGCCTCAGAGGGAGTCAAGCTACATTTCAGCAATGAACTTTATAATTGAATTAGGTGACTAACTGTTTGTAATGTCAGTTCAATATCTGGAACAACTTAATGTTGTGATCTACGCAGCAGCAAGCACTAACAGCATGCATTACTAGAGAGGCCAGAAGTGCATACATGATCTGCAGCTTCTAATATTACCAGAGATCATTTACCTCTGAGGATAAATACTAAAATATTCATAGAAGGAATTCTTAGTTGGGATAAATCATATCCTGTTCCTGATGCAAATAAAAGTGATCCTGATCATATGGGACTTAAAAAATATCAGACTTGGTTTAAATATGCACAATTTAGTCTATTTTTAATGTCAATTTGTGTTTGTTTGAAGTCTGTCAGTGCACAGGAGTGATTTAGTGCAGTGAAACCAGGAATAATAAAATCCAGCCTCCAGTCAGGCTCTTTTGTCACCTCGGATTCACTGGAGCATGAGAGTGGCTGAGATGACCAGAGGCAGCAGGAGGCCAGAAAACACACGTCTGCTTCCCGAGGTGAGAGTCGCCCCATACTGGTCCAGGAGTTGCAGGGCCACGCCATTGGTCCAACCAAAACCCAGCTACAGAAGGAGAAACACAGTGGAGCATAAGGGATGTTTTTATTTTTATTTAACACTTTAGCAAAGCAGCAAAACACAGTGATAAAATCCATAGAGAAAAAAAACACCAAGAAATAAAACATCTGATACATTTGTGTTGATGGAAATAGTTAGAAACCAAAGTGAAAAAACAACAAGGGTAGAATATTGTACAAAAAAAATAAGATAGATAATGACAAAGAAGTGAGGAGGAGGGAGAATATATGTGCACATGAGCATGCAAATGTGTTCAAGTTAAGAAGCAGGAGTGAGGTACAAAGAATCGACAGGGCCCCGCATGAAATTAGAAAGACTTGTGTGACTGTAAGCACATTAGTTTTACACCATCAGCACATGAAAGGAAATACCTGAACTTCATATTCTCCTCCACCACCAGGTTTGCCATCTCCGTTCACATCATACTGTCAGGAGGAAGAAAATTACACATTCTGAGCCAGTTGTGTTATCACTGTGCAACACGAGCTCTGAAAAACTGAAACCTTAGAAGACTCACCTTTTCAAACATGGCTTCATACTTCATGAATGCCAACCAGTTGGTGTTGATCCAACGCTGGGCCAAATCGAATGCTAGTTGCTTAGCATCCTCTGAAGGCAGCTTGGATAAACCTGATAATACAAGAAGATTTCAATCACTGAGGCTGCTCGAAGCTAAAATATTTGGTTACATGCTTTTACGTGTGTGGGCTCTGAAGACTGGATTTTAAATTAAACAATGACTAGGAGTTTGAAGTGCTCTTTTAGGTGTGATTGCTGGTAATGCACAGTCCCCCCAGTATGAGGAAAATTCAGCAGGACAGTGATCCTAATCATACAGAATAGGCAACCAAGGAGTTGTCAGGGCCAGAAACCAGTCACTCTCTGATCATGTGTCACACTTGCTAAAGACCAGACTGAAGGCAAAAATCCCTCGAAATAAGGCAGAAGTGAGGTTGGCTGCATTACGTGCCTGGCAGAGTATCACCAGGGCAGATGCCAAGCGTCTGTGATGTCTGTGGGTGGTTTGATTTGAAGTCAAACACTAAATATGATAAAATAAAATAAAACAAAATGGCTCCCTGCTGGCATGGTGCTGCGGACGAAAAGGTCATGGAGGACCAGGGGGCTGTTAGGAAGTGTAGGTGTCCATCGTCTCACTTGATTGTGTATGCATGTGCGCAGGTACAATCACAGGTATCCTAACATAATAAATATGCTAGGCACTGCTGTGGAGGGTTGTGGGGTCGGTGGACCGCGGGTGAGGTCATGCAGGTACAAAGCTAGAGCAGAAGAATAAAGCACTACCCTACTACCACTGTGCATTTTCAGAAATTATTATGCAAAGACAACAGAGCTACATGTTGAATAATTGGTGAATCTGAATCGTGAGTACATGTTTCAGGAAATTCTCACAGTGGCAGATCAGTTCATTACCTACCATGGATGAGCATGTGTTGTAAAGGAGGCCAAGCGTTAGGATAGTCCCACTGCTGCCCAGACTCTCTCAGCGACGTTGGAACTGCATTGGGGAACTGGAGAGCACCACTCCCCTGTACAGACATGAAAAGCCAGAGCAAACATCAGAGCCTGCATGGATGAGACCAGTGCAGCGTGTGTGCACCATCTGCTGGAGCAAACAAGCACAGTCCATAAAGCACATGTAACATCCTTCGAAGTTGGAACCTGAAAATGGTGATAAAATGAGCAGCACATAAGTAAAAAAAAAGTCCAGCTGAAATCACATGTGGTCATAAATAATGCCAACACCATATTTATTTTGTTTATCATCAGTTTTAACATGGAGGTCACAGTGATGGTGTTGGACTGGACTGCATTATACTATTCTGTACAACACCACCTGATTGAAACATGATAGAATTTACACATCTCCTATATGTCAACAAAAACTGAACTGTATAAGCTTTATGAAGGTAGAATTTATGGCAGAGCTGTTGTACTGAATTGCAGCAGTGGCAGCTGAGTGCATTTTCTCACTTACCCCAAATGGTGTTTTGCCACACAGTTTTGGCTTTATTTATCCAGGTTTTGAGATATCTGTCTCGGTGAAGGGTGAAACTGGTAATTTGGCTGTTATGGCTTTTTCCTTTGAACTACTTTGTACCTTAAAATCCCTGTTGAAACTGTTCTGTAAATTGTTGTAAAGGAGTGTTGTTCCTGTAAACACAAGTTGCTTTTAAATTGTTTAAATTGCTTTTTTCCAGTGTCTCTTTATCTCAGTCAGCATTCTATACTAGAATCTCAGAGACCAAAAATACATTAAAACCTGCTCAAATGAAACCAAACCGAAAAATCTGTATGTTTTGTCATTTGGATGAACTGACCCCCCCCCACTTCTCATTTGTGAATTGAGACCACAATGAAGCCTAGAAAGTCCACCAACCTTCAGATACTGTACTGCCTTCTCTCCCATCTCAGGCCGAGAATAGCACTGAGCCCAAACAGGTGCCAGGTTGGAGGGGTAAAACTCAAAGTGTTTGGAGTGCGTCACCAGGTTGTAGTCAAACCAGGCTCCCTTCTCAGCTTCCCACAGCACAGACTCTATCGCCTCCAGTCTGCGGGCTGCAGCCTGGTCATACAGTGCAGCTGAGTCACCATCGCCTGTCAGGAAACAGCACATCACTGTTATGTAACACCAGTTAGGAGCTAAAAGCAGTGTGCAGACCAGAGTTAGTTCCAAGGTCAAAGGCTGCTCATGTACTCACCCAGTGTCCTGTGAAATGAAGCAAGAGTCTTCTCATTGAGGCACAGCAGAGCGTTAAGGTCAGTGGGCAGGATCTGACTGGTGCGGGTCTCTCTGAGGGTGCCGTTGTTGCGGCCGTCACCGTCTATAAACCAGCGGGATGTAAAGTCCCAACCAGACTCTGCACCCGCTTTCAGATCCATCCACAGCTGCTCCCTCTGGTCTGAGGGCAAGAAAAAAAACACGAATTCAGTAGTAGAGCCACAACAAATAACCAGCAACCATCTAAAACTTGGTTCTTGTTCGTGTAGGTCTTGTTTGTTCACTGGATGTTTGAAAAAGTCAAATGTAGAGCCTCTGATTAACAACATTTACAACATTTTTCAAAAGCTTTAAAGATGAAACATTAAATGTCTCATCCAAGGAGGAGGAAATAACTTAATGATCTTGACAATTTGTCAACAAAAGGGAAAAATCATTCGAAATGAGGGTGCACGTTTTAGTGCAGACAAAATTCCACGTTTTAGCAAACAAACATTATTTTTGCTTCAAACAGCTTTTCTTAAAATTAGGGGGTCAAATTGTTCAGCAATGAGAAAGAATGAATGTGTTTAACATTAAATATTCATTAAACGTGGTACTGAAGTATTTTCAGGGCAAATTTGTTTTGCATGGATGAATCTTGAATCCAGGGGGAATAGATTCCACTTTTCTGTTTAAGAGCAATTATAAACTACAGAAAACATTTTTTTTTTTGTTTCTCTCTCTCACGGAATAAAACGACCATAGCAGGATCATGTTTTTATCAGGCTCATGAAGAGGGATTCATTCAGCCAGCAAGAATATGAACACTAATAAGCCATTACCATCAGTGAGTCCTTCAGCTAATTCCAGATCATCTGTGTAGGATTCAGGCCTAGAAAGAGCAGAAGACATGGTTAGTGTAGGTGAAGGCACATCCTACAATACCCACATCAATGCACATGTCTTAATATAAATGTGTTATTTTTGTAGACATACCTGGGTAAGCCCACCTGCACATGATACCGGTTGAGCACGTGCTCTGCCCCGTTTACCGTCACAGCCACAGAACGGTTCTGCATCCAAAATCGGTACTCCTGCTCCAGAGCTGGTAAAGCTGCTCTAAACCAAGCAAGTTTGTACAGACAGCAGGGAGCTGGGATTACTTTTCACAGTCTTTAATATCATTACACACAAAAGTTGGGGTGTCACATTCTAATTAAGCATGTTAGCAGAAACAAAACACCGGAGGCACAGGGAGACACGAGCACTGAGGATTTGACGTTTTATGTCTTTATTTCTATTCTGGAAGAGACGCCAGGCAGCTGAAGGATGATAATGTGTCTGGCAGGACATCAGCTCAGGCCTAAATATCACCTGAGGAACTCTTTATCCTTGGTTGCTTGATAGTAGCTCTCCACCATTAGAGTGAGGAATGGAGGCTGACTGCGCCTTTCATAGTAAATCCGCCCACCATTTGGAACAAAGCCATACCTGTAGGAGTGATACAGGAAAAATCTTTTATTCCACAGAGCTTGAAACCCCCCCTCACCCTCCACCCCGCAAGAGCTCAATATCCAAAGTGTGCAACTCGGGCTGTTAAATTAGTTATTCACAATGAGCCCGCTGAACTACCTGAAGCAGAGCTGGAAGTTTTGTGTGCTCTGTAAGATGAAGGGTGCTTTGGGGCTTACCTGTTGACAAGGTAGAGGAAGTTTTGAATCATCCCGTAGGCCGTGTCTGTCATCTCTGACAGCAGGAGTCCGTTGATGACCCAGTAGGAGTCCCTGTTGGGCACAGAGCGGCTCACGTCACTGTCTGCACACGGCGCCCCGGTGGGCTCTGAGCCGAGACCCCGTGCTGGGTGTGGCTGTGATCTCTCCTCGCTCTGACCTGGCGGGGCCCTGCTCGAGCTCTCAGGCAGACAGCTGAGAGACAGGCTTCATCGTTCACTCACCAATAGTAGAGTTCCCTGAAGCGCCCCCCTGGCACGACGACGGGATGTGGGGTGTATATCTGCGAGTAGAGCTCGGGGTGATCTTTAACACTGGTGCGGATCTGGAGAAGTCATTTTTCATTTCAAATATTTGCAGTATATGTTCTTGGGTCCTTGGAAATACATACTGCATCAGGAATGTGACTTTGGAAAGCCTCATTATGAGCGCAGCAACTAATGATTACTTTCATTATGGAGAAGTCTGAATTATTTATGGTCTACAAAATATCAAAAAATGGTTAATAATATGCATCACAATTTCCTAAAGCCCAATTTGACATATTCAAATTGCTTGTTTTGTCCAACCAACAGAATCCAAAGATATTAAATTCACTATCATAAAGAAACACCATCAAAAGTTCACATTTCTTAAAAAAATGACCATTCGATTCAATAGTTGGCAATTCATTTTCTGCAGATAGACTAATCCAGTCATTTCAGCTCCATTCATTATCATCACCTTTCTGCCGAGAGACTTCCACAGATTATGTATCTTTTCAGCCCAGTTACGTAGTTCTGGATCTGCTATTCCTCCCAGGAACTTTGGCCTGCAAAGAAACATCAATTCATGTCAACCAAGCAAAATTTAAAAAGATTACAGTACTATCAGAGTCCTCTAATAACTAGATCTCACCTGTCGTGCCAGTCTGCTGGTGTCCATGACTCAAACTCTGTCCCTGGTTTCTCAAAGTAGGTGCTGAGGAACTCCTGCAGTTTGGCAGGCGGGACCGTCATGTTTGGTGATTGGTGTGAAAGGTTGTGAAAAGCCGACAACACAACATCTGCAGGAAAAGACACAGAGCAACACATGCAGCCACATAAAGGACGTCATAAATTAAAGATAACTTATTGACTTTTGACTTACCAGGAGTTTCCCTCAGCTTCATGTCAACAAAGTACTTGTCATCATCAAACAGTTTAGCTTTCTGTACCTGATGCAAGATGGGCCCAGTGCAGTATATTCCACTGAAATTATAGATGTGAATTATTATACATTATAATATATGAAGGTCACATATGTATTAGTATAATAGACAAACATCTTGTTAGAGTCCTGCGGGAAAGCAATAAAACAATATCACTGTCAGTAAAATAAGCAGGTGAGGGCAAAGGTCTGCTGACAGCTTGATATATGCTTAAAGAGATAATACAACTAAAAATATTAAGAAAAAAACACATTTGCTGACTGCATTATGTAGTGGATTTAATATTTATGAAAAACAACAGTCCTTCCAGGGGTTCAGCAGCAGCAGAACTGACTGACGTAATCCCACAAACATTATGCTTAACAAGAGCAAAACAGCTCAAAGCTGCCAAGAGAACTGACTGCATTTCTTTTTTAGAAAATTCAAACACACAGCGTGTAGGAAATTCTACAAAAAGGACAGAAAACCATGGGTCATTCGGTAAATAGGAGGCATGCCAATATTTCTTAATTACCATTTTAAACATAACAGATCAATTAATTTTGGTGGCAAACTGAGATTAAAAGGAAAAGTTGAAAGATTTAGAATAGTTTGAGGTGCCCAGAGACACGTTTTAGAATAACTGGTCAGTTTGAGAGCGATAAATTAATCAGCACAGGGGCAGAACAAGAAGAAGCAGTCTCAATAGTCTTATAATCAAAAAAAAAAACATTCATCTCACCTGTCACATGGGGGTGGAAAAACACTCTTCACACAGGCCAAAAGAGCCACTGACGAAAAGCAATATACCATCAAGTTTTGCATCTTGAGATATAAAGTGAAGTGACACCGGAGGACGAGGACGCCTGCGGTCTGACAGCTGACTCCAGGTCATAGTTTATGTGAAGCATTAACAGAACAGCAGCGATATACTGACACCTAGCTTTCAAAGAGCTGTTAACAGGACGCTGCAGTGGTGGACAAGGAAAACAACAACTTCACACACACAATAAATTTCAGTGAGCTTTATTTTCAACCAAAGTTTCAATTGTATTCAATAATTTCCATGACATCCTTTAAACTTAAGTCCATTGTAAAATTAGCTTCACTGAAAAAATCTGCCAATTAAATAACGACCAAATTTCCAACAAATAAAAAAAAGAAATGAACTCAGGCTTTAAATTCTTCACTTAAATTTGGAGCCTTTTTTTTTTTTTTTTTAAATAAGGTGTACTCCACTTGAACATTTCATCTGAAAGAAAAAAAAAAAAATTCCAAATTTAAGGGCAACTTTTTTTTAACGTTTTTATACCCATTTCCGTAACTTTGGATCTTTAGATCATATTATCCTGTTTCTGTAACGCCCAGAGGCTCCTCCCCATCTTCATTTACTGATGCATCAGTTTTTAAAGAAATCCCAACGGAGTCTTCTCACATCCTCCTCGACAAATGAGTCATAGGACGGCCAAATTGTACACAAAAGCTGTGTTATTGTAAATGTCATAACGATCAAGAGAGGATGAACATGTGCATCAGGGCAGCAAGAGCGCCAATTTACCCACCCAATGAATTTAAAACGACCTTAAAGAATGAGACAATTTAGTTACACAAACTATCCAATTAGTGACCCGATCTGGGGCAAGATGCTCTTGTCTCAGTCTTTAAGGTTCTCAAAATGGCAGCCACTGGCAGTAAAGCAGCATCCCATCAAAGGTAGCAATACACTAAATCTCGAAGGAACATTGATTTTAGCCTTGAAAGCATTTGCTGTGGTGATTACTGCCAGTGGGCTGACAAGAAACAGGCAGCTGCCAAGTGCCTGCAGTTAGATCCCTGTTCACTCAACTAATGCTTAATTTAATTTGGATATTTTTAACAAACACAGCCCTCCCCACCCAAACAATGAGTCGAATCAGCCAAATCAGATGTGCAAGTATTTAGGGGACAACAACAAAAGTGAGGGAACAGGGATCAGTCCTAACCAATGAGAAATAAAACGGTATTCTCAAACTGATCAACATTGTCACACTGTTTTCTTTTAAAAAGAGCTTAAATTAAATGTGCAATAATACTTCTCATTGATTAGAACAGTCGAGAGCATCTCACCATAACAAAAGGGAACCTCATTTGCAAAAAGGTTTTCACCGAAACCAAGTGGTCGGAGGACCTTATTGCAAAATGAGGTTGTCATGTTGCATAAAAATGCCAAAAGGAAATGTAACCCAACCCCAAAACATCAAAGCAACATAGGGCAGAGAAATAAGCCATAAACTCAGCAGTCTGAGGTGCCCAAGTTATTTTTTAAACAAGCAGTCTGACTAATAGTCGTTTTGTAATCCTTCATGCCCATTCCCCCTCCGTGCCAATTTTTTTTTTTAAATGTTCTGCACCGCCAGACACTTCTCTTTATCTGGGCATCACAAGTGTACAAAAAGCAGTGCAGTCAGTGTTATTGCCTGAACCCATCTCTGTGTGTTAAGTGCAGCCCAACCTGCTCAGGTTGTTTTCAGTGAGGCATCTTTTGTTAGCTGCTTTTACTAAAGCCAACTAACTTGCAATGCACAGAGAATGAATTCCTGCTACATTTTAGGTCAGATGGTTCTCTTTTTTTATGCATTTGGCCAACATTCTTCAAAAGGGGGAAAATAAATCCACAACTTCCTCCTCAACATTTGTGAAATAATGTAGCTGTGCTTAAAGAGCACATAGATCAACGTAACAGCTAATACCTCCTCCAGAAAACAAATTCTCTGCCAAATTCAGCTGCACTGCAGCGAGTAGTACTACTACATGATAGAATATTATTTTCTCTTCAAACGACAACACTTAACACTATAACTGGAGATCTTAGAGTGTGTCTCAAGAGTCAGTTTCACAAGTTAAGGCTGGTGACAATAAAGAATTCATTCCTCAAATGCACAAGCTTAACAAAGCCATCTGTCTAGACTGAACACTTGTTACCACTGGTAGCAGGAGAATAAAGGGCAACAATTTAAACAATCTCAGTTTTAAGTGCGGCTTTGAAGAATTGCACTCGCCATCAAATTTGGAGGGGCTAAAAGATTATCAGTGATGAACTCTGCCTCCAAAAACATTTCATGCACAAGGTCATTTAAATGTTTTAGATTCTAATAAATTCTGCAATTTCTAAAATTATAAATAAATTCACAGGCCAATATTGCAGATCAAACAAACTGGCAGTTAAGGAAAGTCTCCAGTGCTAACAAGAGAAGGGGGGGAAAAAAGCTTTTCAGTTTGTCAGCCAGCCTTTTGAACTTGTTTAAAACAATCTTAAAATGAAGGTATATACACAAGGTGTGAGGCGCACCCCACATGTCGGCTGCACGTCTCGCAGAAGAAAGTATGGCCATCCATAGGAAGGTGAAACACAGGACAAAAGAAAAATGCGTTCCCTACAATTACACTCCTCCGAAACAGGAATCCTCATGACTCGTGGTGTTGAGAGGCTGCTTATTCATTTTTAGTGTTCTGATGCTGAAGACGGAGGAAAGGGTCTGGGTCTTTTAGAAGCACACGCTTCTTCACAAGCAACTGGACAGTCTGGCTGTCTCTTGGAAAAAATCCAGCATCTCTGTCCATGGAAAATCCAAGTTTGTCCTCATTCACCAGCCAGACTCAAGAGCAGGTAAGCCAGCGAAAAAGATAAATCAGACCAGCCTCCCTAATTATCTCCATTCCTTGCAAACGGATGACTCAACCCAAAAACAGTTATGAATTCACCTATGTGGTCGGACATTAAATTAGTGTGAGAAATTTGCAATTAGATGAACGTGAGTGTGTGGTATGAAGTGACCAAGATGGCGGATAATGAAGGGTTATTACTTTAGAACGAGTTGAACTGCTTGTTAAGGCACTTGATACAAATTGGTTAAAACTTTCAAAATAAAACGTGGAGAATGGAGGGTGTCATATAGCGGTCTGTTGGTGCTGGCTTTGTGTCAACGGCAGATATGAATCGTCACGATGTGCATTGATATATTTTCGACTTGGTCCCATGCTTTCCTCCCGGTGCTTATGTCTTCAGGGTGTGGTGGTGCAGCACAGAGCCCTATAAAAAGGCAAATGAGTTCTTCCGAAACGCGTCCATCGAAATACACATTCCTTATGGTGGCATCCAAAAAAAAGGGAGACAGACAGAAACTGTACATAAAAAAAAGAAAAAAGGAAAAAGGAGAACTCCAAGGCGGGGGGGAGGGGAGGATGAAGACAGGTACAGTGGGGAATGGAAGATGGACAGATCTGTGGAGGGAGAAGAGTGAAATTAAGTTAGACCAGATTGTATTCAACTAACAATATAACTCAAGCCCCATTTACATTAGTACCGCATAATTAAAAAGGACAGCCCAGGCTATTTATAAGTGTTCAAATAAATGTACTTCCAATGTATTATTCATTCATTCCTGCTTCCTGAAATCATTGTGTCCCTTTAGATTGCTTGTATCCTACAATCAGTTAAATTATAAACCATTAATTCATCAAATTTAACCACTGCATAGAGGGAACATTGATATAATTATTCCAGAAGATGGTTAAGACAAAAACTTGACTAATGTAGGCTACTGTTGAATCCAGTAATGCAGTTACAGGATTCACACCCTCCAGCTAAAGTTTCATTCATATATCAATAATTCAAGTTTAAACTTAATAGTTTTATCTCAGTATGTATCAGTATTTGTACCAAGAAGCCCCAGAAAAATAAGGTGGCAAATTTAGTTAACTACACCTGTTATTCCAATAATAGATATTTAATCAATATTTGGGTAAACAATTATTGGACTCACAATATTGAATTACTCAGACTGGGGCCAAAACAACCTGATCAAATCATCCCTACATTTGATTTTTGTCCACAGAAAAGACTTGAAAATGCCATAAAGGTTATTCCTCCTGCAGCTGGTAGAGATTGAGTGTCTGGCTCAAGGACACTTAAAGTCAGACACCTTCTGTTAGGCTGGCTTTGATCACCATCTTTAGAGTTAAAATCACTGCAGCCTTGTCAAGCACAGTAACAAATCCTTTAAAAAAGACAGTTTTAGATAGACTGGAGTTATTGCTATTCTTTGCCAGCTTTAAAAAAATAAAAATAAAATGTAACAGATCTCTCACATGGGACATTTTTACTTGGCACACAAGAAGAAAAGCACTGTCATGGTAATGAATGTAATAATGGCTAAATTACATTTAGTTGTGCTAGTAAGCTCTACAATGATCCAGCATGCCCAATGGCAGGGCACTATCACAGTGACATTTAATGTCTGCTATTAATCAGTCTGGTTATAAAATCTATTTTATCCTGTGTGTTAAAATAGTTACACTGACATAAAACAGACCGAAAAACAAAAAAGCAGTTAAATCATCCTGGGATTAATCCTGATTATCTTCAATGTCTGTATACTCACTGGCTCATGGCTTCACTTCTTCACCACTCTCACTGTGGTACTCCGCCACATATAGGCTCTTGTCAATGATGCCAGGGATGGGCTTGATCTCTGTTCCAAGCTGCTCCTCAATCCCTTTCAGGTTGAAGCGATCATCGTAAGTGATGAGGTTGATGGCTAGACCCAAGTGTCCGAAGCGTCCTGGATATTAAGTAAGTGATGGTTTAAATTACTGTTTTATCATTATTGTTTGTTACTCAAAATAAATCTTTGTACACAGGCTAAGGCTGCACCGTTGAAAAGCAACATAATCAATATTGGTTCTTACCAGATCTACCAATGCGATGAAGGTACGTTTCTCCCAGCTTGGGGAAGTCAAAATTGATGACAACATTCACAGCTTGAATGTCAATTCCTCTCGTGAAGAGGTCTAGAGGAAACAAAGCAAGAAATCAAAACCTACATTCAACATACATCTGGACCAAAAACAAGACAAAAAACAAACTGTACTTCCTGCTGCGTTGGACAGAGTCAGTTCCAATAGCTCAGCTCAATGCTTTTTTAAACTAGACAGATATTACACTCAGTGGTGAAGTTTCAAAGCTCTACCACTTACCAGTGCAGACAAGATTCCTGCAGAGGCCGTTTCTGAAGTCGTGAAACACTCTGTTGCGATGCTCCTGAAGAGCAGAAAAGACAAAAAAGGGCATTCAGACTCACCTGTATGCATCGAATTCACGTGAATACACAGCAGCATGTTATGTAGACCCAATATAAAGTGGATTCTCAAGTACAACGTTTTGTTTTATAGCTGAGGAAAAGCACAAGTACAAGCTAGCCTGTAATGTGAATACATTTCATGTATTCAACGCAATCTGTAACAGCAGATGACGAATAACAAGGCACCTGAGTAAATGGACAACATGTACAATTTCTCATTGGGGACCAAAAAAAAAAACTGGCAGTGGCAGCAACAATCCAGAAATAGAGCATTGGTGTGAACTGCAGCAGCACATCAAATAGAGACACATGCATGTTTACGCAACGCACACCGAAAGTAATAGTAGCAGCTGCTCTGGCATGCATCCATCGCCACCTGTGTATTTTGGTCTTAAAGCTGGCATTTCTGGGGCAGTACTTTGAGCTGACCTGTCTCATCTTGGCATGAATGTAGAAACATGAATAACCAAGCTGGGAGATCTTCTTGGCAAGGAGCTCCACTCTCTGAGAGGAGTTGCAGAAGATAATAGACTGGTTGATCTGGAGCTGAAAAAAAAAAAAAAAATGAACAACAGAAGTAAATCCTGGTGAAATCAATGTCTGAATTGTGAAGTTTCCAACCGTTTCTTATAACTGTCCAATAATAAACATTCCTACTGTCCAATATAATACAGAAACGTTAAAATGGACTCTTGATACCCTTTTGTACAACAGTATTTATGACACAATCCCTGCTCAAAGTTTGCAAAGCATTCATTTACGTTAAAAAACTGCAGACAAGTCAGCCTTTTAGAGTGCTGTTTTCATGACACAGCTGAAGTTAATTAAAAACAGATCATGAAGTGCAGAAAGGCAACTTACCCTGGAGAACAAGGTGTTAAGGCAATGGACCTTTTGCCTTTCAGTTACATAAGCGTAATACTGAGTCACACCCTTCAGTGTAAGCTCCTCCATCAGGTTGATCTCATAGGGTTTCTGCAAGTGTGAATTCTAAAAAACATAGGGGAAGACAGTTGTTACACTCAGGTTGTGTTACATTATGAAGAGCGATTTATCAGCTAAAAAGAAATGATGAAACAAGTACTTAAATCAAATATGAGATAGATGTACCATAAACTTCTGAACGCTGAGAGGGAAGGTTGCAGAATAAAGCAGAATCTGCCTCTGTTTGGCCATGAAACGCAGTAGCTCCTCCATCATAACCACAAAGTCCTGAGACAGGAGTTTGTCAGCCTGTTGAGCAGAGGGACATGGGGGAAAGGCACCTTATGAGTTGTCTCCACCAGCTGCTTAAATTCTAAAGACACACTGGTTCATTTAGAAAAAATAATATGGGTCAAACAGAATGAAAAATAAACTATTTAACTCACCTCATCCAGAACAATCATCTGCACTTGACTGACTTTGGCCACTCCTTTCTTGATGAGGTCTAAAATCCTCCCAGGAGTTGCAATGACCACATGTACTGTAAAATAAATAAAATACTGGTTAAAAACAACATAAAATACACAGGATTCCCACTAAAGAATGGCAGTGTTATCACTTGGCTGAGGACTTAAAAATGCATCGCTTTCAGTGTGGCATTATGAATGTAAACAATTATCATCAATTCATGATACTTTCTCATCTCTTAATTTTAATACTTAAACAATGTTGTCAAGAAAAGTCACCTGTTTCATCGAGTCTCATGATGTCATCACGTAGGTTGGTTCCTCCTGTGGTTGCCATCACCTTCACTCCACCCATGTGTTTGCTGACCTGGATACATATTTGGCTTACTTGCAGAGCCAGCTCTCTGGTTGGCACTATGACCAATGCTGGAAAAACAGAAACACTCATGTGAATATTCTAACATTTAGCAAACCCACCTTAGTCTTTAATTGGACACATGAACAAAGCTTTTCCCCCATAATCATTACAACAATCAAGTCACAACAATTATGGATAGAAACTGCATGGAAGCTTTACAGACAATGTTACAAAGACGCCTTGATTAATGTTTTACTTGTATTCAGGTATAACATACAGGCCAACAGAAAGTTGTTTTACACACAGTGGATGATCTTTCAATTCATGTTATTTTCATTATTGCTTAATCTTAGCATTCCGTGATTTAAATCTTATATTCACATTTAAGAGGCATTTTTGCTTGGAAAAGCATTTAAATGGCTAATAGATTGTCAAAATAGTTGCTTGTTAATTTTCTGTCAAAAGAAAAAATACAGACTAATAGTTTCAGCTCTACAACAACCAATGGCTTTGTGTGACTGAAATACCCCAAAAATGGCTGTGATTAGCAGTGGTAGGCGATTGATTTTATTCTCATTCTCTGTCTTTTGTTACACCCTTTTTTCACCTGATCCTATTGATGAATGACTGAATGACATTATGCAAGAGTCAACTTGCTGATACTTACGGGGAGGGAAGTGTGGCAGAGAATGAGCTTTCTCACCTTGTATGCAGTCTTTCTTCAGGTCAATGCGTTCAAGTAAGGGAATGAGGTAGGCTCCACTCTTTCCCGTGCCATTCTTGGCTCTGGCCAAGATGTCTCTTCCTGACAGTGCAATGGGAATGCTTTCCTCCTGAGCAAAAAGCAACAACAATAGATTAATACACTTACACAATAGTACCTTTACAGCTGGGTACGGTCAGTGCATTTTAGGCACATAATAAATTGTTTAACTTAAAGCATAAAGGCTTATTTTCTTTATAGCTGCTTCGCCTGAGTTTGACTTAAGATCTAACCCTTTACACTGTCCAATTTTTAACCGTAAACCCCCACACTTCACCACTGTTAGAATTAGCCTTGAACTAGACACTGGATCTACAAATCAGTCACATGAAAACCCTGTACACTATATTTTAAAGATATTGCCATTTATTATAAGCAGAGGGTGACATTTTTTTGAAAGTCAAAGAGTGGTAGACTGCAGTTATGTTGACTATCGAATAAAAGCAGTATTTAATATGTTTTTAATTTAGCAAAAGGAATCAAAAGGGCATTTTGGTAACATGTCAAGGTACTTGATTGGCCAGGATTTGTCAAAATCACACCCATCTCTAATTATCAAAACATGCACTTCCTTGAGCCCAAAGACTCCTTCTCTAGCTGTCAAGAGATCAAATCTGAGCTGTGTCTCAATGTACCTGGATTGGAGATGGCTTTTCCCAGCCCATCTCAAAAATTCCCATGAGCAGCTCCCTCTTTAGGCAATAATCTTCAAACTCATTGCCTTTAGTTGCAGTCACATCCTGTAATAATCATAAAAATTATTGATTAGTATTTGGTTCCCAAGATGTAAACAGATCATGGGTTTCAAAACTGATGGATTATGTCCCAATGACAATGACAGGGGAGAAAATGATGTATAATTTTTTTTTAAATAGACTAAAGTTTCAGTCAATTTCACAAACTTACAATATAAATAAGTGCTTTTCTTTATACTTATCCACAATTAGTAGCTCTCTGTCATCAGCTAAACAAAAGAATATAGAAAGTTAACTAAACAAAAATCTGTAAACTGTGTTGAGTAGAAATTTTCTCTTATAGCTCGGTTGGAAGCAATGTTAAGGACACTAAAATTGGACCACTGCACCAACTATGATGAAGATGAGAACTTTTTATTACCATGACTGAGTACAACAGTGGCTTTCTTATGACTATACTGCATGTATATGAATAAAATTAAATTTGAAAAAGGACCAGAGATCTTAGAACAGAATGCCTTGATGCATGTATATTGAAAGACATGTTTCAAAATAAACTGCATAAAACAAAAAGGCAAAAGTTTGATCATTCAAAACATTGTTTATGGTAACAGTATGTGCAATAAATTCCTGCACAAGAAAGATTCAGTGACTTCACTAGCAAAAGGACTCATAAAATAGATCAGTACAGGTATCCGCAATTTCTACTTCCAAATTGGATGACTTTCAGCTCAATAAAAAGGGAAACTATCTTGTACCAACCGAAGTTTTCATCCTCATGTCTTTTGGGGGCAATTTCAAATTCTTCTTCCAGTCATCTCCAGGCCTGCGGAGGGTAAAGTTCTTGTAAGCAATAAGCATGACACATGACACTGACAGTAATAATTGTACCAACATACAGAAAATCTTGGATTTCTAGTATCAAATAACTCACTTGATGACAGCGTTAGTCGTAGGAGCCGGCTGGGAATTGCCATTGTTGATGGCGCCTTTCATCTGGTTAAGTTGCTGTTGTTGAGGGCCTCCTCCTCCACCTCCTCCACCACCTCCTCCTCCTCCTGGTGCTCCGGCAGGCTTCACTGAGCCTCTGAGCTGTCCATTCTGGTTGGACAAGCCCAAAATCACTGGGTTCTCTGTCCTGAGGGTACTCATGTTTGCTTATCTTTGACTTTTGCAGTCTCTGGGTGAAGTGAGTCCGCCCTGCTGGGACCACTCAAAACTCAGGATTGTCCTTCCCTCTTCAGACTTAATAATTATCCAAATGTAAATATTCAAAATCTTTTGCCTCAGCAGGTTCCTCAACAATAGTGTTTGTTCTGGGACATCAACTGTCTAAACACAAATTCCTCTTTTCAATTTTCAAACCTTTAAGCATGGATTATTTTTGTGCACATTAGGGCTCAGCATGGATGTTTTCTGCCATGATTATCTGGAGAAACAACAACCACACACCAGGAGGGTTTTAGGTAGCTTTCAAGTACTGGCTGTTTAACTAGCCATCTTGTGTCGCTGCGTCCTCTCTCAAGATTTTTCTCCGACCCTGAAACACACAAGAGACAATGTCAGAAACAGCACAACAACGCTGTGCAGCAAATAAAATTTAAAAAAAATGAGTAAACGCTGCGACTTGGAGGGTAAAGAGACTGGAGTCAATATGTAACGAGCTGATCAATAACTACCAGCAGACGGCTGGCCTAACGTCAAAAGTTATCCCACACAGCGGCGGACGGCAGTGTTATTCAGTTACCCCCCTGTGGAAACACCAGCAGACTACCTGCACAGTTCACCTTTAAACACATAAAAACACCTGAACACACCGACTGAAGCCTGGAGCTTTCCTCCGTCTGTTTAACCCAACTAACGAGGAGGAGGACCAGGCGATCCCTCTGCTCCCACCCGGAGCTTCAGCCTCACCGCAACGATAAACCACACTCACGGTGTTTTTTTATTTTTATTTGATCCGGTCGGCATCTCACAACACCAGTACAGATAACACTCGCCACCTTTTCCACACCGTGAGTTTAGAAAATAAACCGGTTTTTAATGACAAAACACCAACGCGAACCGCTGTTAGCTCCCGTTAGCTCCGTGCTAAGTGCGCTAACGCAGCGGAGGCGAAATAACAGTTAACGACAACCGCGAAAGTCGTCGTGAAACACGGTGCGGAGGCTCGGGTGTGCGGGCATTTACCTCGGATACGTGAAATAACCGGTTCCTTGTGCGGTGTTTGTACTCGGATTTCTTTCTTTCTTTCTCTCTCGCTTTCTTTCTTTCTTTTTTTTTTTTTTTTTTTCTGTAGCTGACTACGAAACAGTCAAGTCAACCAACCGTCCAAGATGGCTTCCACTCGTATTTGAACCCGCCCCCGTTCAACTGATCAGCTGATTTCATTTCAAATCAAGGGTTTTCCTTCAGCGCGTCCCGGCCAACACGACACCTTCAGGTCCCCGCATCCGCGCAGCCCTGTGCTGTCTAACACCGTCGGTTTTTATCCGGTTTTGGATTCACATGTGTGTAGTTTCACCTGCTTTCCACTTCCCTGTTCAGTCTGACACCTCCGGCTGAATAAACACACAAGCAGACACAGCGTTTGATCTCTGGTCTCTCGTGTGGAGGGGCATCCTGCCACCTGCCCCGGGTCAGACCTGGGGTATTTAATTCTCAGGGGTATACAAACTTCTTTCCAAGCAAATCAAAAATGTGAAGCTGGAAGATGGAAAATATTTTTTGCAAACCCACAGAAATAGGGATAGTGGTGCTGGGTGCCCTGTCACCCTCCATGCATTTTATTATTATTATTATTATTATTATTATTTACATCAAATCATAGACAATTTTTTTATTAAGGTTAGGTAACCTTCACTCTGCTGCTCCATACTGTGCCATAACCAGGTTTATTCAGGTCAGATGAGAAACTGGAGTCAGTGTGACATTCATTTAATATCTAGGCCTATGTGCATTTTATTTTTATTTAACCAAGGGCATATTTCTGACAGCAATGTGCCCTCTTTTTCAGGAATGCCCCGGTTCACACTCACATATTCACAGTCTGATCCACAGGCCATGGAGCAGCTCCACTGGAGCAGTTTTGGGTTTAGGGCCTCGCTCAAGGGGCCGCTCCCTGGCTTTCCCCGATCATTTATACAGCAAAACAACCAGCTACAGTGGCAACTTTCTGGTCACACAAACACAGAACTGATGCCAGTGGCAAAGCTGGGTAATGTTTATGGTAATCACATACCAGCATTTTCTTATTTGTCAGAGTGTGGCTCGATGTGGGTGTTTCCAAAAAAACACACCCTAAGAAATATGCCCAGTTCAGTATAATTGCCTCTTGCCTCTTGCCTTTTGCTTAGACCTGCATGACTGCTCTTGCGTGCTTTCTATAGAAAGCCTGGTAAAAGGTTTTTGTCCATTTTGACTTCATGCTACCACCAAATGCACCCCCAACAAAGAAAGCAGCAAAGCAAATATAGAAGAACCAGCTCAAACAGGAAGTACAATCACATTTCTCTACAGCGGTGCAAGATATACATTCAAGTGACCAAGATTCATCAACATGGCTGTAACAATCACCTTTGAGGTAAGACATAATTGAGGATTGTTGAATTGAGTGGTAAATTGCTGTAGATGTTCTGTAGAACTATATACCTTCCAGTAGCAATATGTACTGTTTAAGAAAGTATAGCAGAACTCTTAAACATTTTCTAAGCCTCAGCTACAACATCTGGCATCTTAAAGCAAAAGATTTTAAGGTAGCAAGCAATACGTATCTGCTTCCTGTGACTAAGATTCAACTACAAGATTTTTAAATTGTTACAAACTTGAGAAAACAAAATTGATAAAGTACAGTTGCTTGAATTACTGAACCGTTAAGGATGCACCAAAACAGATGTGGCTTAGTTACATACTGCTTCTTCCTGCTGACTCTCCAGGGAAATAAGTGAGGAAGACATTCACTGTAATATATCCTACTGTATGTTTGTCATGAAAGGAGTACAGTGGGGGGATTTTTTCTAATCACAGGCTTCAAATAGCTTGCAATTCATTTATCACTGCACTGAAGGTAAAAATAACATAATTCAACAACAATAATGCAATTATATCTGTGATTACTTCTAATTTCAAATCAGTTGTTCAGCACAACATTATCTGTCTGAAGATCCACATTGCTTGCAATATGAATATATGACTTATTTCTGTTCTTGTGCTGCTGCAACAACTGAATTTCCTTGCTGGGGATCAATAAAGGTTTATCTTATCTTATGTCTTATCTGAAAATACTGCAGTAACTGGAGTACATTCTGCTAGTAATATTACATTGGAATGCAATGAAACTAAAGGTGATGCAATCAGTGTTGTACGTAAAATGATGAGTATATTTGTACAATATCACATTTTAACAATATATTTATAATATAAAAACCTGTGGATATATTTTTGGGTGTTTTTCTGTGTCACAGACTCAGTGCTATTATTAAACATGGAGAAATGAAAATTTTAGAAGACCTTTAGTTAATAAAACTATTATATTTGTACCAGCTAGTCCTCATTTAAACAATTTAGGTTTTAGTGAATCCTCCACCAGATATAGGTAATATTAACTTGGTTGTTGATTGGGGGGAAAAAGTCATTAGTATTCATTCATTAGTATACAGCCAAAGTAGGAAATCTTGGCATATTTGCCCCAAAACAATCTCCTAGTTACAGTAAAGGGGAAGTGAAAAATACTTGGCTATTCAGTGTTTCCTGCCTAACAGTTTAAATAACAAAACTGCAGGGAGCAAAGAACACAATCAAGCCAGTGGTGTTAAAGCTATTCATTTTGATTTCATTATCAAAAACAACTATTAGAATTTAGCCCAAATCAGTCGAGTGTACAATTGTGTAATTTACCACAGCATACAAAGTGATTCTCAAACTACATTTTCTCCTTCATATTTTACAGATGGACCATACTGGAGACCTTGAAAATTACACAGACTACACAGACGGGTCTGAAAGCGAGTCATTCTGTGGCGAGGACCAGAAGCTGGACCTGCAGACCAGTGTTCATGCCGTGTTCCAAAGTGTGCTTTACAGCTTGATCTTTCTGGTGGGTGTGGCAGGGAACGGCCTGATGATAACAGTCCTCCTGAGACGTTGGCGAGTCCTGCGCATCACTGAGATCTACCTACTGCACCTTGCCGTGGCTGACCTCATGCTCCTTTCTACTGTTCCTTTCAATGTAGTGGAAAATGTCAGTGGTTGGCTGTTTGGGGAGTTTCTCTGCAAGCTCGTGGGCGTGATGAAACATCTTAACATCCTCTGTGGGAGTTTCCTTCTAGGTTGCATTGGGTTTGATCGGTATTTGGCCATTGTTCACGCTATTCCTAGTCTGCAAAGTCGCCGTCGGAGAACAGTGCACCTAACATGCATTTTGTTATGGCTGGTCTGTTTGGGCTTATCAGTACCCAATTGTGTTTTTCTTACTGTGGAAGTGCCTTACGGAAACATATCCAGGCTCAACTGTTTCTACAATCGTTATGGTATCCATGTACACAACTGGGTTTTGACCATTAGAGTCTTAGATAATGTGTGCTTTTTCCTACCTCTGGCTGTCATGAGCTATTGTTACACAGCAGTGGTAGCTACTCTGTGGAAAACTCATAAAAGCCAAGCAAAGCAAGGAGCAATTCGACTGGCGTTACTTGTCACTCTTGTCTTTTTCTTCTGTTGGCTACCATATAATGTCACCTTACTGATACAAACTATGGTAGACCTGCAAGTTATGAAATATGAAAAGTGTAACTCTTATAACATACTGCTAACAGTCCTTGATGTGACAAGGAGCCTGGGTTTCTCACACTGTTGCCTGAACCCTTTCTTATATGCCTTCGTTGGGGTGCGGTTTCGCAATGAGCTAATACAGTTGCTTTGTCAATTGGGCTGCAGCCGTTTCTGTATGCCTTTCATCAGAGCTCAGGGTCAAAGTCGACCATCCATTTCTGATGGAGCAACAACCACCAGCACCCTCCTCATCTAATAAACTCTTATGCAATGTCAGCTGTATCTAAAATGCTTCTGTTCTGTTCTACAGTATTTCGTTCATAATGGTGGAAAATTGTATAATTCTATCACATGTTCTGACAATATAGTACCCATTGCTACTTGATTGCATTTTAAAGATGTTTTATTTACCCAGTCAAGAAAAAAAAAAATGTTATTGTTGGCCAAAATCTGTTTTTGCTTGTATTTCAGCTACTGCTAATTGAATTTAATAAAGAATCATATTATACAGCAACTGTGTCCCCCTGTCAGTGTTATTAAACAACAATAATTGACAACACAATAACCAAAACTAAAACCACCTTAGAGATCAGTATTATTCTATTTTTAGACTTCTATTAAAACAGTTATACAGAACAACTGCAAACAATCACAAATTGCATCTTATATACAGCAAGTATATATTATATTATATAGATAGATATCTAGATATAGACATCTAGATAGATATCTAGATATATCTAGACATCTATATCTATATATTTATATCTATATATAGATATAGATATCTAAATATATCTATATATAGATATATAATTCCTTTGCACAACAGTTTGGTAGTTGGAGAAAATAAATCAATGATATTAAAACAAATAGAAATTTGAGGCACTCCTCTCCTGACTGCCAATCTGTTCCCACAACAAATACACACATCTTTGAAATATACATATATTACAGTATTTTAGAAAATGGCTTCAGATTTGTTATTGAACCTTGTTACAGTGCTTTTAAATATTCAATTTTCTCAGTTGTAATCCAAAATCTGAAGAGTATCACTGATTTATTGTTTTTACAGTTCCTCTTTTCAAACAACTGCAAGAATAACATTAATGAAAAAACTTGGACACAATGGGAAGGTAACCTAGTGGACATATGTTTTGTTTTTTTTACAGTTTATGTGAGCTGGATCAGAATGGCATATTGGCCATACCTCCGGGGCCATAGCCAATGGGACTGTCCAGAGACATTCCACGCTGTCTAAGAGACTGGGGGCCCATCATACCAGACTGTGGGTGGGAAGGGGCCATCATGGGACCCTGAGGGGACATTAGAGGACCCTGAGGGCCAAAAGGATCCCCTGGAATTGACATGCTTCGCTGCTTAGCCTGCATCATCATAATGTTCTGCTGTGCCATCAGATTGTGTTGGTGCTGCTGGGAGGACATCATGCCAGGGTATGGATTGGAAGGATGGTGGAGAAGGCTGTTTGCCATCATGGCTTGCTGTTGCTGAAGTTGCTGCTGGGGCATCATACCTGTCCTTCCCATCATATGTCCAGGGGGGCACATGGGGCCCATGCCCCCACCAGAAACCATACCTCTAGAGCCCCCCTGATGAATGCCCATACCTTGGCGTATTCCACCATGTGAGGGGTGAGGTGGCAGCTGCTGTTCAGCCATCATATTCTGTAAATTTGCTAAGTGGGGGTTGGATGAAGGGCCGCTGCTATGCGGAGGGCCAGAAGAAGACAGCTGTTTGAGGAGCTGCTGTGGAGTAGGTTGCTGGGATGGTGGCCCCTGATGTAGATTTTGATGTGGCTCACTCTTTGGGAAATACTGAAGAGTGCTACTGGGCTTATCAGAAGGAATGATGCGGGAGAGATCAAACTCGGGGATCCCTGTGTGGGAGGGTCGTATGACCTCACTTAGATCTGGGCCATCCCCCATGGGCATAGAGGCAAATGAGTCTGAGGGGTGAGAGGGGCGTTGGTGAGGATGACCTTTGCTAAGCAGGTGCAACTGTTGAGGTGGTAGAATATCCTCATTAGACTGAGAGAAATTCTGTGACATTCCTCCAATAGGTGAGTGCATGGGCCCATGAGGTGGCTGCTGGATGCGAGGAAAACCTGCCATCTGGTTCTGAGATATAGGTGAAACATTGCAGGGACCCATTCCGTCAGGTGCGCCGCCTCCCATCATGGCAGAATTCATGGCAGGCATGCCCATGTGGTTTGGGGAAGAAAGCACAGTGCCTGAGGCGTCATGGGACAGGTGCGGCTGACCTTGGCTTACAATACCCATGGGGCTTTGTGGATCACTGTGAGGACCAATGGAGCCCTGGGAGACAAGTATCTGGGAGGGAATGCCCCCCATGTTTCCTGGTGATAAAATGTGAAAATATGCGTCAAAATGTGAAAGATCACACTACTAATATTTATAAATAGACTGCTCTTTTTCTCAAACACACAAAATGTATTAAATATTAGTTGGAACATGTATTAATATTCTCAAACAGCACTACTACAATATGAGGGTTTAGGCTGAAAGAAGGCAAAGCAACACAGATCTAAGAATTGATGCACTACATCGATTCATCAATCAAGCCTTCCTCTCTGTATACTGCCAAACTGTATAAGGTGTTTCCTGTCTGTGTCACAATGTGTTCTTGTTTTCCTACCTCCAATGCTGACACCAGATAGAAGAGGTCGATCTGGCAGCATCTCATCATCGGAAGTGGCAATTGTTTTGATTGCATCATGGTAGAGAGGAGTAGAACTGGGCATGGCATACTTGGACATCTGAGACATGATGAGAGATAAAGGATTCTGAGATGGGGGGGCATTGGGAGAGGAAGTAAATGGCATACTAGGATTCATAGATCCTGGCTGGCTAATGGGGGTAGAGTTGGAACTCCTGGGAGGAAGTGATTGGCCTGCAAAGAACATTAAAAAACATGATTAATGTCACAGCAATACAAGGAACAGCATTTATGATGATCCAACATCATCTTGTATTCTAAGTGTACCTGTCTCAGCGGAACTACCTCCTCCGTTGCCCACTACCTTCCCACTTGTTGGACCACCTGGACTTGGAAGAGCAGTTTTAGGAGACGCCCACCCTGGAGAGCCTACAGCCATGGCTGGGGACTTGAGTCGTCCAGGAGAGGCAGACGGAGAGTGCAACACAAGATTGGAAGACCCCATTACCTGGGGAGACTTCATGGAAGAAGAAGAAGGAGTCCCAGCACCAGACGCAGGGGGAAGAGGTTGGTGATGCCCTGCAGAGGAGATCTGTGATGGGGACTTCAGTCCTGGAGCAGAGGGGGAAGGTAGAAGAGGAGATGGCTCTTGGTTGAGAGACGGAGACTTAAGCTGATGAGGAGGAGGCACTGAAGGAGAGGTCAGGGGGTTAACATTGATTGATAGGTCAGAGGGGTGCCTATGACCAAGGTCTGCTCCCCTGAGGCCTCCAGTCATCGGCATATGACTAAGCCGCGATGTACCTCCCATGTGATTAGGACTTTGCTGGTCATGCCCAAACATCTCAGGGCCATGTTGTTGAAGATAGGGCCCTTCCACCTGTCCTCCAGAGAAGTGGCCTTGATTGGGAAACTGGAAAGGGCCATCAGGTCCGGGGATCATTCCCTTATTTCCTCCTCTTCCATTCTGTGACGCTCTGATTCGTGAAATCTCTCCAGGGCTAAACAACTCACCTAAAGGCCCCCCTCCTGCAGGACCTCCTCGGAGCTTCTGAGATAACATCATCTGCTGTTGTTGCTGAACAGTCATCTGTGGGTTCATGTTCATTGTGAGGTTGCTCCCCATTGGAGAATCGACCAAGTCTCTCATCTGAGGACCTCCTCCAGGAGAGCCCATAATCTCCCGTGAGCCAGGAAAGTCCATAGGATCACCCCGAGTGGAGGGTGGACCCCGACCCATTCCCAAATTGGGAAAGTCTGGGCCACCAGGATTATCCATAATTCTTGATCCAAGGTTGCCCTGTTGCTGCTGTTTAGCTAATCTGTCAAGTTCAAACCTGGGAAGCCCCTGCATCTGCCGTTTCTCCATGATGCGAAACATTTCCTCACGCGTTACCAGATGCTCTGGGTCACCTTGCAAGTGCTGGGGAGGTCCACCGGGGTAACAGCCATGAAAGGGACCTCCACCACCTATGTTGTTGGGCATATCATCTAGCCAAATCATCCCTGGCCTGGTGGGCCTTTGGGGTCCTAGACCCTCCACTGATAGAACTCCCCCTGTATTACCAGGAAAACCCCCTCCCCCAGGTGGCCCTCTCTGCATCTGTCCCAGGAACCTTGGGCCACGGGGTCCCTCTTGGTGCATGTCTATCATTCGTGCATTTCCACCCATTCCTCCTCCCATCATATTGCCCGGACCCCACTGCTGGTCTCCAGGCTTACTGTGGTAAGGAGGAGGGGGTCCTCTCATCATCACAGGACCTCCATGCATGCCCATTTCGGTCATCATTCTAAAGTGCTGGGGATGTGTGGGGGGTTGCATTTCCTGTTGTCGTCTTTTCTCTAGGTAGTATTCTTCTTGAAGTTTCCTCCACGCCATTTGTTCTGGTGTCAGCCCTTCTGGTCCAAGTAAGGGACCCATGTCGACCCCAGGTGAAGACAGCTGGTGATGGGGGTGTGGTGGTAGGTTATGGTGAGAATCCATTTGGGGGCTGTCCAGGGATGGGCCACCAAGGGACTGTGTTTGAGAAATGATGGACTGGAGGGGTTCTTCAAATTTCTTCATCCCTCCAATAGGAGCCAAGGCTGATGATAACATATTACCACTACTGCAATTTCCAGAGTTATTAGTACCATTGTCACTGTCCTCGAGAATACTACTCCTATCAGTATTGTTGTTATTATTTAGGTTGGAGGAGTTATTAGCATTGTTATTGGGGCCTCCTGTGTCTCCAGGGCCTCCACTTGCCCCACTGCGCAGAAGCAGCCTCTCTATGTCTCTCAGCGTCTGCAAAGAGCGCTCCCTGTGTTCCAGCTGCTCTTTGGAAAGACCATCTGTGTTCCCTGGCCCACATCTCTGGCCTGTATCACTCTGTAGGTGTGCAGATAGGATAGAGGGACTCCCTGAGGGAGAAACAGTACCACCAGGGAGAGTCATACCCCCTGCACCCTCCCCATCTCCAGTTCCTTGGACTGAGGCTGCAGGTGTGGTCACGCTCCCCCCTTCTGACCTATGGCCAACCATGCTGTTATTGCTTGAGGCTCCGCCAGTTCTGGTCTGAGAAGATTCATTATCAGAATGTCCTGCTGATGACGGTGTCCCTGCAGGATGCAATGGGCCTCCCACTCCTGCAGAGGCTGGCCGTGGAGTTCCACTTTGGGATTTAGGGGTGCCTATGGGTGGAGAGTTGCTGGAGTTTACCTTCTCAGATAGGTTAGGAAGCTTCCCTGATGGGTGGCCCTGTGGCAGACAAAAGGATAAAAAGAAACATGTTCAAGCGATTTAAATAATATTTCCTCACCTACAATTACATTATTGTTATTTTTAGTAGTAGTGTTCTTTCATCTGACAAAACCAACAACACCTAGTGCACTTCATTTTCTCAGTACAAATTATTCACAGTCATTAGCAGTCAGAAATAAAAACAGGAACAAAGAGGTATGTGGGACAAAAATAGCTAAACAAATTAACCTTCCCACATAATTTTCATCTGAGGTGTCTGCTGTGGTAAAACTCCCCCTTGGTTTGATAGGTTTAACTAAGATTTGACTTTTTTTTTTATTTTGTCACTGAGCTGTGGATGTCTGACCTGCTCCAACTTGGTGCGTTGAACATTTTGCTGATGAAACAGAAGGATGGAATCGGTCTGTCCTTTCATTACTGCCTCTGCAGCACTGTCAAAAATAGAGCAATATTACAAATTAAATGATCACTGCAGTAATACAATTCAGTGTTGAACTGGAAAATCTAGACATCTCCTTTTCTGATGTGAGTAATCACCTGCATGTCAGGCCTGCAAATAGTTCTCACCTGTTGGCTAGGTTGGTTGTGAAAACATACACCACTTGCTGTGACGGCTGAGGTGGCTCTGCCTTTAGTCCTGGTCCCACTCCACATCCCATTACAGGACCCCCAGGTTCAGACATGGGACCTGCAGACAGGCGATCAGAGAGCCCCTGGATAGGACCTGCCAGCCCACGCTCTCCTGAAAAAAAAAATCAGCAGCACATTGGTTTAATTTGTCCAAAGTGGTATCCTGGTTTAGAATTGTAATGCCACTATTTCTTCATGGCTACAACATCTAAACACTAGATGGAGCTAAAACATATGTAAAGTCAAATCAGTGGAAAGGGATAGTATGGCACTCCAAGCTGACATCCTCTTCCTTTCAGAGTGTGTGCAGGATCTGAAAACAGCTATTGATAATTTATGACTTTTACCGGTTGTTTTCAGAGAAAATACAATCGAGGCCTTCACACTTGTGGTCACAATGACACTATTGTTAGTGAGGACATTCAGACACAAACAGCAACTGGAAACATGTTTCCCCCCCCCCAGTGGAGATAGACAGACTCACGGTGGGTCGCAGTGTGTGGCTTGTCTTCATCTTCCTCTGTGTCAGGTCCAGAGCACCATTCATCTCCACTATATGGCTGTTTCTTCTCCAGAACACAGCGCCGCTTACTGCGCATAACACCCTCTAGAGGACAATACACACACACGTCAACACTTGGATAACAATGTTTTAAAAAGGGAATACTTAATAAATACTGAGCTGACTTATGCATTTATTTTCTTAACTAAAATATTAAAAGCATTTTCAAACAAAAAATGTCACAACTGAATTATCAAAAATACTTACAGGTAAAAATTAAATACTGCAATCATTTGCAGTTCTGCTGATCTCTGTATTGGTTTTCTTTTCTTTTCACAACAATATGCCATGCATGCTTATCACACCTACAGATGCAAGGTTTTGAAGAGCATATGCTGAGCCTACTCACATAGTGCAATTATGATTGTGTGGATGCACAAGCTGTTGTGCACCAGTGGATGCAAACAGCTGCAAGAAATATTTAGCAGCTTTAACATTTTCAGAAGGTGTCCTGCAGTAGAAGAGGCAGAACCAACTTCTGACAGCAAATACAACGGTGGGTTTAAACTCCAAATGGTGCCAGGAAAGAAAAGTACACTGGCACTATCCCTGATTACTGTCACATAGTTAGAGGAGCTTATAAACAAATCAGTGAAGATTTTTCTAGTTCATTACTTACTCACTTACTGACTTTGTGGCAGAAAACTACCTTCCAATAAACACATCAGACAAGCTTAGGTAACCACAGGCTATAAACACTGAATGTACAGTAAGTAAGTAAGGAAGTTTGCAGTGACAATACAGAGAAAAGGACAGCAGAGGGAGGACTGCTACCTTGACACAGAGAGGCAGTATGAAAGAGCTGACCTCTTTTTTCTGCTGTGAATGTTTCTGTTACCAACAGTTACTGGTTTATCTTAACAAGAATGTCAGCTATTGAGCCACGTCTGCTACCGTGTTCAGACGATTTGTCACTCGCTTCCAAGTTTGGTGGCAAAGTGATATGAAGTAAAGAGGAGGGAAGCTTGCATTTTTATTTGAATAAAGAGGTCAAATAGAGCCAGAAGAGATTTCCCTTCAAATGATCCACCCTATCTTTCATTTTCTCCCTCTTTCAGCCTCTCTCGCTCTTTGTGTTGGAACCACACCTCTCCCTCTCAGCGTGTCAAGGTGTGTGTGAGTATGTGTGTGTTTTTGTGTGTGTTTTTGTGTGTGTGAGTGTTTTTTTTTTTGGGGGGGGGGGGGGGTTAAAGTCACATACAGGAAACCCAGATGAGTTTCACAAAATCACATTAATGTCATCTGCAGTCAAATGCTCACGTGCCTGAGCTTAAATAAGCAACAAATGCAAATCAAACACATTGTACTGAACCACATGAACAAGAGTGTTTACAGAGACGCTCACAAAAAGGAACTTTAAGTCTTCCTACCCACTCACAGTCTCCTGCTTTAATAAAAACCTCTCTTTTTACTAAGTTTTCACAACCTCATGACCTGTCTGTCTCTCTCTCTCTGAGCTCCACAGAAAGCCCAGATGTTTTTTTCATCTGAAACACGTCACTGCGTCGCCGGGATGGCACAAACTATCAAAAGCCGGGGGGAAATTCTGACGCTTCACTGAAAGGTCAGGGCATTTCGGCGAGAGAGAAAACAAGTTTGTCTGTCCTCTCAGTCCTTATATTCACTTCCTGCTGTGGAGGAGGTGAATGTACGTAATCTTGTATTTCGGGTTAAGATATGGCTGATAGGAAGGTAAAGGAAGTGAACTTCGGCATACTTTGTACAGACACACTGTCTATATGTCCCAGATGCTGACGCAGTTTACTCTGTGCACGCATGCCTTACCTCCTTTGGCATCTGTCTCCAGGGCTGGAGGAATGGCATTTCTTGATTCACCAGAGTCAATGGAGACGCTCCGTTCCCGCTTCGATTTGGTTTTCAGCATCCCTCCGACGCTGCTCACTGATTGGCTGACAGCCTTCAGCCCAGGGTTGCCAGGGGAAATCTGGTTGGTTTTGACCCCATGGCTCCCAGCACCGACGCCCTTTGGACCCAGGTGGCCAGCAGCTCCCTGCTGCTGCTGAGCCTGCTGGGTTACACTGGGTATTTGGGATCGGCTGTCACTGGTGACCTGCTTGCCATGATTGGCCAGTTTATTGTCTGTGTGCATTTGATTGGCTGGTGACAGAGGTGGAGGTCTGGTATGGAGAATAGCTGTGCCTGTTTGTCAGTGGAGCTCACATTGCTTACAGGCGACACTGATGGAGAAAAAAAAAAAAAAATATATCACAATCAGTAAAATTCTGTGTTGGGCCTAATCTGGGTGTTGTACATCTGACCACTGCACAAGCAGCAGTTTGGATAATTCATCAGAATACTGGACAGGATATATAGATACATAGTTTCACATCTATTTTAGCTTATTTCTTCTAAAAATAAACCTCCTATTGAGCCCGTGCTGAGTGGATGATTGGCAACACCCCCGATTCCAGGTTAGGCCTTCAAGACAAACTTTTCACTCACCTCATCTCACCCAGACGCTCAACTGAAACACTCCCATGTTGCTCTCCAGGACACTTCACTGAACCACACATGGACCTGCGTGACACAAATAAGAGTCAAATATCATCAGTGGAGCCAGGTAGCAACCTTTACACCGGCCAGTGTGTGTGTCCTCAGCCTGTGGGTCAACATCAACTTCATGAGCAAAGACAGGAAAGAGAGAGAAGAAGCCAAAAGACTGATAAGACACCAGAGGCCTAAGAGACACTGTGAGGTAACTGTTCCTTTAAGGGAAAGAGAGCAAAGACTGAGTTTGAGCGCTGGGGGTGGGACCTGCAACTCTGAAGTAGCTCAGCAGTGTTTTAGGTCCCTCCCCCGACCAAACACTTTGCAAACCACAAAAACTCCACCTCACATTCCACAATACTGTCTGTAGCATGACATGTCTCTCCCTCCCTCACTCAGAGAGACTCGTTCTCTCAGTTTCTCACTTTGAGTTTAAGCACAAGCAGGCAAAAACTCATTACCTGCTTATTACAGCTTTTAGTTGAGGCCTATTTAGAGACACCACCAAACCTCAAGCGTTTGTCAGCATAACCCGCATTTGTTTTTGATCTATTTTAGAGTGACGTGAAAGGTCAGATGACAAAGCCTCTGCCTCAGCTCTCTGATATCTACTTCTAGCTTTACTGGTAATGTTGGGGGATAAAAACAGCCTTAAACTGAGCAGGATTCAAGCTCAACATTAAGAATGGAGGACACTTCCCAGTACATGGTTACATGGTTCAAGGCCATAGCTGCAAGTTGACGCCCTCTTGACACCACCACCTGCCTGTGTCCATAACCCCAAGCTTCTGATTTTAACCTTTGCAACTGGGGTGTGTTTCTCTGTGTGTCGAAGAATTTGTGTGCAGTCTACAACTGGTTGTACACAATTTTTATTTGCCGTCTATCCCACAAAAGCTGCTTGTGCACAAAGCATTAACAGTTCTTCAGTACCTGCAGGTCTCAACAAGACCATTCCACACCTGTTGCTGGTGAACAATAGCTGGTCAAAACAGTCATCCCAGCCTGTTCAGAAACATCCAGCAGAGATATTTGGCAGACATAATGCAGATTTCATGTAAACATTTCCACTGGTTTCCATTTTTGGCCCATGACACAATCCCACCACCGCACACGGCATAGTCAGTCGGGTCAGCTGTCCCGCTCTAACAGAACCATTTGTACCACTCAGTCACCTTGACAGGTAATGGTAAACACAATGCTGTAATTAGTCATTAACCAACACAGGCTCAAATCAGCACAGAAAGGTTCCTTGTTCGCTGGCTGAGGACTTCATCACTCATTAACTCAAACGGGGACAGTCAGACGTCGCTCCTGTTGACAAAGTGTGACTCACTTGCTTTGTGCAACGCAAAGTGGAGTCAGACTAATCATATGGTGAGTCGTGGACCTTCGAGTGGACAGTTCAGAAAAGATATGCCTATCTAAAGTGAATACCAGTCTAGTAGATATCAAAGAGACTCCCAGTCATTTCTGCTGTGGTTGATATGATCAACAAAGTAGCAAGAGAAGAGCCTGAAGAAGTCATATTGGGTCCAGTTTGGACTGTAAAAGAGCTTCGAAGCAGGTACAAGTCATTGAAGACTCTAGTAAATGTTGTGTCTCACTTGAACATTTTGTAAACCTGGAGTTAGGCCTTGCACTACCATTATCCCAACTCCTTGCCATGTGTATAGAGCCTATATTTAAGTTATCAGCCACAAGGAACATTACAGTGACTTTAGAACAGCAAAAGCCTTTTTCAGGCTGGACGAGTGTTCACCAGTGTATGAAAATGATTCAACTACTCAAACCAATTGGGTTTTAATGAATATTCTAATATGTAATAAATATTATTCCTTGACCTTCTGGAATAGCAGCTAGACAAGGTGCTGGCGTGACTAGTAATTTTTGGTTAGCACATTAATGTTTAACTGAACTGTTGTGCAGTCACATCTCTCAAACAAAGCAGGTTTCCCTATTCAAGCCAGGAATTCTATTTGTATAGTGGTGTTTGCAGGCTTCAAAAATTATTTTATTTGGAAGAGTCTCAAGACCCAGTTTGTGTTGCAACATCTGGAGAAAAGTGCTTCAGTGCGTTGCAGATAGAACACAATTAAAAACATTAAACCACAATGTTTTATAAGAGTTTATTTTAGATTAGACCTGTGACATGGAAGGTCTGGTTTAAGATTAACAACAAATATAATTTTAGAGTGCAAAATGATATCTTTGGTACACAAATTATGTAATTGGAGGTTACAATTTATTAATTTGAGGCCTATTAATCCTAAAATAATTTGTCACATTTGACACTTGATTGTACAAAGGTGATCTCCAATGAACTTATTACGCAACTTCTTAAAACTGGTTGCACCACTGAGGACTTAGGTGCGTCACAGTAGACCTTCTGTGTGTGTGAAGAGTGAACTGCTTGTATATCTGTACTCAACTAAGATCAGTTTGTGATGATTTGTTTTCACTTTGACATTCAAGGTCTTTTTTTTTTCCCCTGTTGATCAGCGTCACACAAAAAAAAAAAAAAAAAACACACTACATCCACTTCAATTCAATGCAGAAAAACAGAAAAGCAAAGGATTTCAATACGTGTTATATTGAACAGCACTACAGACACAAGCAAAATCTGACTTGCATGTTCTGCCGCCAGCTCTGATTTTTGTTTATAAAAAAGGCATCAACTAATCAGACACACCTTGTGCCAAGTGCCAACACTAAACTTAATTGGTGTCATCTGCATTCATTACATCCTGACCTGAACACACGAACATAACAAGACATTTAACAGCTAAGCTTGAGAAAAGATTAGTACTTAATTATGGTGACATTTGAATGATGGAATTAAAATCAAATCAACCTGGCCGCTATGCAATTAATTCGCAATAAAATCAAGGTTGTTAAATCAAAGTTAACATCCCTTAAGGGAAGTGTTCTCCCTTTCCCTCCCCCTTATCCAGCCGAACAGTTTCTGCCAAAGCAGGTTTGAACATTCACTTTCAGTCTAGCTTTTTGTGTTTATGTTGACAAGGTTGCAGCTCAACATCTGGCCTCACAGACTGTAGCCTTCCTTATCAAAAAGGATCTCCTGTAGTTCCGTTTTAATAGTTTGTTTGTATGTATGTTGCTCTCATATATTTATCTCTGCAGGTTCAAAATGCTAATTGGACTTCTTCAACCTACCATTTAAGCCCTTTATCTATATTCTATTCATGTGTATCTTCATCTATTGGTTAGATAGGCCCAGCCACCCGAAACACTGAAAAAGATAAGAAGCAAGCACTAATGGATGGACGGATGGATGGATGAAACCTGATTAAGACCCGTCTTACTGTTCAAAAGAGCCTGCGGACACAGAGATGTACAAACCCCAGTTTAGCTTGTTATGTAAAGGGCACTGGCTCCTATGACTAAATCACACACACACATACCTGATGGGTACAGAGACTGACTAATCAAGGCCCTGCCATCACCGATACTGACCAGCAGCTGACCAATTACTGAGAAAACACATGAAAAACAAACCATTCCTCACACAGCTAAAAGCTTGAAAAATATTGTAGTTGATAGATTTAGCAGTCACCAATCTTTCTTAAATAGACCCAAACAGGTCCCTTTATAAAAGTCTATGTCTCTATTCAAGCTGGTTAAATACTCCAATTAAAACTGTATGCCATCACAATTTGATGATGGAAGTCTTAGATGCTGAGCCTGTTTAAAAGTTTCATGGTAACAGGTAATAAAAGTGGTAGACCCATGATTTAAGGAGCAGCAGTATCAGCCAGGGCACAGGGAAATGTGTGGATGAGATGCTGAACTAACTCCACAGTCCTCCAGAGAAAATATCAAATCAGAACCAACAGAAGAAGATACTCATCATGTGGTGAAAGTCTGAGAAATGTCACTGGGAGATCTCTAGGGCGGACACAGACCAGAGCTACTATCTGTTTGGTGTAGTGGTCCGTACATGCAGGGGCACTATATATCAGAGCAACACCTGCTCCAAGGCTACTCCTACAGGTGCTCATGCTGTGTAGAAGAAGAGACCAGGGGGGCCTGTTACAAAACAGTATTACAAGTACGTCCACATTAAGCTGGGTAAATTGGTAAGTGCATTTTTTCTGTCCGTTTCAGCCCTCTCTCCGGACTAAAACCTTTTTTCTCTTCCCAATACGGAGCTTTTCCAAAACGGCCTCCAGGGTGTAAAATGCCAGCTTGGTGTTTCAACTTGTGTTTCGACTTGTGATACACAGTTTTGTTGTTTGCCAACTGAAAACAGGGAGAAGAAAAGTTGATTTAACCATTTTCATGTTGTTCAGGCGTTTCCCTGTGGACAGAGGTCTTGACAAAAGCAACCTTGGAAATGCTAATGTAGACGCAAATCGTTTTCACACGGGAACGACTTTAACATTTCGACGGCTCAATGTGGACGTAGTCGGAGTTACCTGGATACTCTTGCTAAGTAAAACCCAGATCCCCTCAACTGAGGCACATGAACTGAAGTAAAACTGTTTTTTTTGCCATTAAATTAATCATTTGTGTGCATAAACAAACAAAACAAAGACAATCTGCCATCTTGTAAAGTACATTTAAAGGATGTCAAAGATAACACAATGTTTAACCGCAAGCAATGCAAATGTACATCAGTAAATAAAACTGTGATTGACACCCTTCACTGCGTTACACAGTGGCATGTGTGCACCAGGCAACCAAAGTTGGCAAACCAGGAACCCCCATGTAGCACCAAGAAAAAGAGTGTATCACGGGGAGAAAGACTAAATGAAATAAAGTAAAAAGTAATAACAATAAAATAGTTTGAAGGCATCACTCCACTAAAACATAGTGGCTAATACTCTGGGTGCTCCTCCCTGACTGTCCAGATTACCCACAACAGCTGTAACTTCAGTTCCTACTGCTGAAAAGCTTGATGGTATTCATCTGAGAAAATGATAATAAAAATATTTAAGGGCCAAATTAACTAGATAACTTGCTTTTCATTCAGTCATCTCAGAATATCAACAAGCAAGCCTGTCTGAGCGGCTATTTAAATACAAATTACACTCAGTGGACTGTCTCTTGTTTGAATTGACTCAATTCAAATATCTCACCACACTAAACTACACTCTGTATGTTCCACAGCAGCCTGCATTGTACAACAAACAGAGGAAAGACTTGCCAGCTTACTTACATTTTCAGCAACTCACACCACTAGTGAATTGAACATTTTTCAACACCGGGGTCATTATGGTGGAAATAAAAAAACATTTTTAAAAAAATGATGTCTCCAACTGAGGCGGGAGAGATAATCACTGTTTGTTAGGATCAAACAGCACCAAATGGGCTGGTGCATTTGGTCGCAACAAAAAAGTTATTGTCTTACGCCTAGCAACGCAAGGTGTGTACAGTAACGAGAGACCTGCATGCAGCATAAAATGTGTTCATGACCATTTATTACTGCCAAGGTTCATGATGTGCACAATATGTATGAAGTTACTAAAAATGTATCTAGTCCAACTAACCAATTCATAACATTAATAGTTCAAAGAAATGATCTAACTGGCAGTTTCACTACCATTTTTTTTAATGAAACAAACAGATCAGTGTGTGCCCATGAGATGTGCAGCCGGCAGAGAAACTGAAATCTAAAATATGAGGGCTGGTATTATGTTCGTGCTCTGATGTAGCCTGCATTGTTTTGTCTTATTACTTCTTTTAAGTATGCAAGATACTTATTAAGCCTTTAATCAAACATATTGCTGGAGATGCTCCAATTAAAGCAGATATCAGCTGGGCATATGTTTACGCAAAAGGTGAGCTGTTGTCCAATCAACAAATGTGTTAGGGCGTAACATGTTCTCCGTTTCCCATTCCCCGTTTGACATTTTCACAAGTTGTTTGGAAAACAAATTCAATTTAAACAGCTGGATCTTGTCCAGATGCATCCAATCACTGCTCCAAACAAATTAGGGAAATAATTCAATGAGTTTTAAAATCCATTGCACGTGGTCTTTATGTATAATGTCAATTCATTTAGGGCCATGATAAGTACATATACAGACACACACACACACATTCCTTCAGCATCAGTGGAAACAAACTTCAGTGTTCTCAGTTAGGCTTCAAGGTCTGATTCATGATTTAAATGAATTTGCCAAAAGGTATTATTTGCCTCGTGTGGAAAACATTGATGCTCTATTTATTTTTTTCAGCTGACCATGCAGGAATGTTGTATTCTAGGAAAATCAGAATTTATAACTGCTACGTGTGTGTGTGTGTGTGTGTGTGTGTGTGTGTGTGTGTGTGTGTGTGTATGCCTACGGTAAGAGGTTGAGCTCCTATTTAGTCCCAGTGGGTCACACAGTACTCGGTATTTTTAGAGCAAGCTGGTATTAATAGACCCAGAGAGCCCTGGGAAGTCAGGGCCAACAGTTAGAACAAAATACGAAGCCAAGTCCAAAACACAGATGCCACAGTGCTGCTCTGTGGGCCGACACCAGTAAACACTGAGGCCAAAGTGTTTAACAGTACTGATGAATGAATAATGTGCATGACGCAGGAGCGCACAGTTACACAGAGATGCACAGTGGAGACTTTTTTGACATCAGCTGCTTAACAAACTGCATTTGCACATGGCGCCAGTTGAAATGTAGCCTAAGAGAAGGAAAATAAGTTAAACGTGCTCGGCCACTCTGCACAAGGACAAGGCCGTGGCTAACACAACATGTATGACTGTTAACGAATAAATTCGTTAAAACGTGTCCTTGAAGGGTCTACCAAGTTCTTCTTCAGTTTTTATCATTTATTATGGTAATCTAACAGGACAGCCACTACCATCAGTCATGTCAGTGTCACCAGAGGACATTTGTTGAGTTGAACTGGAGGTCCAGGTTGTGTTTATTCGTCTACAAGTTAGATAGGTCTTGAACCTTGATAAAACGTTGAAAAATGTACGATTGTGAACGTTATCAGCTGTAATTGATTTGGTATCCGACACTTGAGGAACTTTTGGGAGTGCTGTAAGAAAATTACAGTGATTTCTCCATAGGGCCAGCGGACCATGTGACTGATAAGAGACAGTGCTGTGACTTTAACAAAATGTTTTGATAGATTATTCCTATCATATCACAGTATTTTCAGGTTACAATGCAAATTTTCTCAGTTGAACTCTCTCTCACTGTCTCTCATTCATTTTGGTGTTTACTTGTCTTCACTGCAAATGCGTTCTCGCCACCTAAGGCATAGTTTCCACTTAACCACATCAAGTCAAGTCAAGTCAATATTATTTATATAGCCCAAAGTCACAAATTACAATTAGTTTCAGGGGGCTTAACCATCTTTACAGCATATGACACCCTCTATCCGAATGGATGGGCTAAGGATGAGGAAAACCTCTCCCAAAAAAACCTTTAAACACGAAAAAAATGAAAGAAACCTCCGAAGAGTAAAACAGGAGGGATCCCTCTCCCAGGAGGGACAGACATGCAGTAGATGTCATATGTACAGAACAAAGCAAAATATCAATACAAATTATGATAACAATATTACACATTTTGTAAAACAAATGTGAAAAATACGGATCCAAGAGGACACTGAGCAACTTCGGAGTCGCTGAAGGGAAGATTTAACTTGGAAACCCATTACTAGAGGTTCCTGGTTTGAGGAGAAGCAGAGCTGCTGGACTCGATCCCGTCTCTTATGTTGACGCTATCATGATTATGTTCAAAATATTTCCATACTTACTACATACAAGAATTCACTAAGGACTTAAAGACAGCACAGTTTCTCACACACACACACACACACACACACACACACACACACACACACACACACACACACACACTTGAGTTGCAAAAATATTTCCCCAAAAGTAATTTTTCAGTCGAAAGGATGTCGTCTTTAAAAAGGAGTCTAGGAGTCCAACAAAATGTATTTATCACTGTACACATTTATTACTGAACAATACTTTTGTAAAATGTAAAAAAAAAAAAAAATTCAACCACTCAGTTCAAGTGCAGCTTCCTAAAAAAGTGAACATACAGCTCTGGTGTATCACAACCTGGTAGAATGAAGAAAACAACCCTCCTCTGATGGCCTTTTTCCTTGTCTGCTTTCATGTTACACACAAGTGGTATGGGCTACCTTTGCGGCTGGTGTAATGACTCCCTTTGTGACCACACACCAAAGGTTTCAAACAAACCCAAACTTGACACCCTTTTCACCACTTTACACTGAGTTAGACGTGCTGTACATTTCACTGATTTCACAGTCTACGGGTGAATCTACCTGTGGGCCTCCTCTATTAAATGAATCAACTCTAAAGTGGACCCTGACAAAGCTTATGAAATTTGATGTCACATGGACAGCTCTGAACTCCATCTTCTAAACACACTTTTTTACTGACATAAAAATGTGTTTTTAGTCACTGCCTTGTGCCTTATTTTTTAAATGACCAAAACTACAGTTTGCACAAGTAGCACAGCTGAACACATACCAACAATTGAACCTACAATACTTGATCATATATATATATGCATACTCATATACATACATACATACACACACACACACACACACACACACACACACACACACACATATACACACGCACACACACACATATATACATATATATACATATATATATATGCCCTAGCCTATTATTGGTATAAGAAGTTTAATGTGGACAGAAAAAACCGCAGCATACTGTGACTGTTTCCTGTGGTTCAAATCCCACTGCGGCACTGCATGTTAAAACAAGTATGCTTGAGTGGTACAGAAAACTATTAAATGCTATACTAAAAGAAAACCTTCAACTCAGTGACAATTTTCTGAACGTAGAAGAAAAGATCTGCTAATACACAGCTGACTCTATAGTGAGCTGTTCTTGACTGAATTAAAATCATTGCACTACACTTTTAAGAGGAAGAGAAAACACAAAGTTGAAATTTAAGGCAAATACAGATTGGTTCTGTCAGCTACTGAAGTGATTTGCAAGCCAATCAACTTTAGAAAAATCATCAAGGACAATGACAGACGAGCACTGCTAGGTTTAAAGATGTTGAATCACCCATCAAGCCCCTGCCAACTTTCATTCACGGAAAACCAACTGAGACCAAAAACGTGAAACTGCTTCCAAATGACAGTCATCAGGACATTTTGAGGGATTATTAGTGCCAGCACCCGATAAATTACAGCCTTTAGACTCTCCGACGAATGAAGCTTCAGGTTTTGCATGCTTCTGTTGGAATTATACAAAACCAATGTGTAAAAAAAGTTCTTTCATACTTCTCTTAACAACGTGACCACTAAAAGGTCACCAACCATCCATGTCTGATAATATAGCAACTGATTCCAGATTATGCACTGAGAAACTACGACCCAACTTGGAGAAATCATTTGGTGTGGATGAAGCCAGTGTGAATGTCTCTTGCACAGGAGGCAACTTTTAAGTACAGAAGACTATATTTGTATGCTGTCAGAGACTGTAAACCAGGAAAGGACACCACTGGAACTGGTTCAAAAGTCTTGCAGGAGAAAAAAAAAGAAAAACAGAGTATACTGCGTGTTTGGCATTTTTGGGCAGAGCCCTAAAGTCGGTCTGCTAAGAGTGTAACAGGCGGGGAAACCCTGTTCATGGATTATCGACCACATTCAGCCCTATAGCCATATCTATTTCTTGCTTTTTAAAGGCTAGTCCTTGCCATAAAATTGTTTTCTTCCCTCCCCCTTTCCTTCAATCACACGCTTGTTCTCTTTTCCCAACATGCACTTTGTTTTTCTGCAGCCTGGTGTTGTAGGAATGCATTAGTCTACAAGCATAACAAGAGGTTACTGCAGGTCAGCAAGCTATTTGAATAAACATCAAAAAAAATGAGAAGGATTCAGTTGGCCCAATGATCTATCATGTTAAACCTTTGATTAAAAAAAAAAAAAAAAAAAAAAAAAACAGAAGGTATTTTTACTTTTGGGAGAAGTTAATCCATAAACTCTGAGTCTGTGATTTACAGAGCTGCTCCCTCCAGCACTCAGTCTGCTCATAGTACTTAAGGGTAAGTACTCATGCTCATAGTTGGGGGGTAAACTGCAGTGCATTGTGGGACAGTACACAGGTGACAGCCAGCAAAAAAAAAAAAAAAAAAAAAAAAAGAAATTCAGCACACTAGGGGGGTTGTGGCTGGTTGCTGTGGCAACAAAACATGTCACGGGGCTGAGTAAATATAGGCTAACCAGTAGGCGATGTGCAGAGAGAGAAGGGCCTGCAACAGAGGAAAGGCCACCGAACAAAAAAAAATAAAAAAGGAAAACTGAGACATTTGTGAAGATCTCAAAGCTTGGCTGTCTTTTGATGTAACAGGCCTCACTGCACAGCGATGACAAAAGAGATAACCTAAGATGTACCTTCCTCTTTACACCAAGGTAAAACATTATGACAACCATTCAAAAAGTAGTGAGTTAAGCAGAGGATGAAAAAGGGATATTTTCTCTAAAATATTAACCCTTTTCAAAGCCCTGACTACCTCTGATTTACATGTGCTACAATCAGCGTGGATATTGCACGTCTTTGAGTCATATTTGTTCTGGACTGGCGGGGCTGGGGGTATTTTGCAGAAGGGGCAATTTACACGTGATTTGTAGGCTATTCCAGACAAACACTGATAAAGGCTTCCTCAACAGGCTGAAGATTAAGCGGTAAGAAGACTGTGGGCACCTAGTCCACGGTGGAGCCTCGGCTCAGGGACAGGGAAGTACTGGGCTCATTTTGTACAGAGGGTCAAGGGTTGTATCCTTTCCAACACATTCTGGGAGGAAAGCCAAATAGAGCAATGAAAAAGACCAAACTGCAGCCTCATTACAGACAGAAGGCAGGCATTACGGCACAGAAGAACGGAGGGCTGATTCAGCGTCAAGCACACAACACACCTACCAGCCTGCTGAAGAGAGGACGACCAGTCTGTCCAAGCAGATACAGGGTCTTCATTTTTCCCCACAGGTCAAAGATCAACAGTGACCGTCAGCATATGTTTTTTTTTTTGTTTTGTTTTTTAAGGCTTTTAGGCCTAAATGTGTAACTGTTGTTCCCCTGGAGAGCATTAGGGGATGTACACAGCTTCTTCTTCCCATAACAACACAGGACTAACTATAAACAGTGACAGTGACTTTAGCCGGGACATAACCTGACCTCAACTAAAGTAATTTGCCCTAACACTTACCAAATCGGGGGACAGACGGACTACAGTTAGGGAGGGAAAGTTGCATCCAACCTAGACATGCCCTCCTGTGAGTTTTACCTTGTCATGACTGAGTAAACAGTGGTGACGGTAGACGTAGAAAGGTAAGTGTGCTGAGCTGAAGCACTGATGTGAGCGGTGAGGAACACAAGATGGAAAAGAGATTAAAGAAAGCCAGAGAAAGAGGAACACCTGGACTGAACGAGCGTACTTCTAATTATTTGCAAAGGATATAAACATGGTCAGAAATGACCTCCAGATCATCAAAGTGTTGCACTTGCTTGGCTGATTTACAGCATGTACTCTAACGCTTTGTATTGTCACCAACCTTAACTTGAAAGTGATGTTCTTAACTTATTTGGTGGGTAAAATAGTGAGTGTCTTACAAATTGTAATATTATGCCACAACTATAAGTAATGTCATAATTACAAAAGCATCGGACAAGAAAGCGTAAGAGGATAGAGGTGGTGACAGATGTGGCATACCGGATGTAGAACCCCATTTAGAGCTTGTTTGTGCATTTGTGTGTTATACAATTTTCAATACACTTGGAGGGAATAATGGCAGACACTGTTGAAGCCACACAGAGCTCCACAAGACCCACACAACGATAAAATACTATTGTGCATTCATACAGCAGGCAGTACGAGGCCAACAAGCATCTACCAACTTGCAAAGACTTCAGCATTCACATACCAGGAAGTAACTTGGTTATTTTCTGCAGTCAGTGCATGAATGCAAAATGTTGTGCATTTATTCTCCAACAGCACTTTAGCCTCACAGTTCTTTAATGTTTTTTAAAAGTCAAACTGGCATCAAATACCCACAACTTAGACAAATCTCACCCCTTCACCTTAAGAGGTCCTGCCCCCTTTTATCACCAGAATGTGTCAGTTATTTAGTTTTCAGGGTTATATGAATGCCAGTTGCTCTGTTCAAAACACTGGTTTTGGTTTGGGTGTAAGAAGCAGCACCAGACCCTGGAGGCCTCTAACGGGGCCTTTCAAACATTAGTAAAACATTAGTTTGAATCACGATTTTAAGATAAGATGACGAACAATTTAAATACTCAATTTTTGGAACCTTATTAAAGTATTTTGACATGTATGAGGCACTTTAAAATGCAATGTGAAGTGCAGTCACAGCGAGCATGAGATTCGCTGCATCCTCAACTGACTCAGGACTTTTGTTTATTATCTCAAACCAAAAAAATGCAGCACAATTTTTTTCTTTAATAGAGCACAGTTAGCTCACGAAGTTCATTTACTCTGCCTGTAATATTGGTAAAAAGCTTTGATGACTGGTTAGATGATCTAATCAGAGCTCAGGCGTGTGGTAAAGGCGAAATGAGGGCTCACTGGTCACCTGTGACGCAGTTGGTTTTGTTTCTGGAAATGTTTACTTTGATGTACATTTTTGTTTGAGTCATCTAGTTTCATACAGACATAAGTTTCAAACTTGTAAACAAAAAGGTCACACAGACCCACACGTATCTCATTTATTGGATATTAGGTCAATTTGGCAGCAGGACGAGGGTCAAAACAAATCAAGACTCCTCTCCCTGTAAGTCTAAGCATGCAGAATACACTTGGCTGTTCTCTTTACTAAATCATACATTTTCTTGTGTTGACATCAGTTAAAAATGAAGAATTTTCTTAACATAAGCATCCAGAGAACGGATTTGTTACGCAAGGCCTACCGAGCATAAGTGCTGACAAACAGAGGTGAACATCCGTCCTGTTGCACCCATGAAACTGTGTACAGTATCTCAGGGTTAAACCTTGTAGCTGGTTCATATTACATTCTCACTAGTAGCAAGCAGCACCGCAAAAAGGACAAAGACGTGCACGCTCACACGGTCTCGGTCTGATTATTTGGTGCACACCTGAGTTCAAATGGCATTGTTCTCACCTGACCGACCAAACGTAAGTTAAAGAGCCTGAATACGCTGCTCTGTGCCTAAATATATTTATTACAGAAAAGTGATTTGAAAGGTTGAGGACCAGCAGCAGTGTGGACAGAGGACTTTTATCTACAAAGACTGCATGCAAAAAAATATGCAAAAAAGATAAGCACACAGAAAGTAACCGAACCACAACAGATACTGGGACCTTAATGTGGACCATAATGAAAGTGTCATAAAAATACTCAGCTTAAATGCTTTCTATTTGGGGATTAGAGTGTGGCCTTGCTTTTTTCAGTAGGCCTACAAAGTCCCGTACTTAAGTGTCTTAGTAGATTCTGTCGTGTGGAAACGTTCTCAATATCACATTATTCTTTCATAGCTCACCTTAGCAGTGCTCCCTGTAACTCACCCCAAAGTTCTCAGATCACCTAACCAGATAAGAAACACTTTGTCAGCAGCTCACCAAATCTGTCTCTGCTTGCACTGGAGTAGTCTGTGTGGACATGCTGTGGCGGCCGTGTCCTTATTCCTTCATATCAAATCGGGACAAAACAAAAGAGGCAGGAACTTACTGTACAATTAGAGATACTTTAGCCTTCTTACTGTTACAGGAAGGCCGCTTCATCATCGCCTGTTGTGCCACTTGTTTTTAATCGAAGCAACTTACGTGCTTATTAAAATATCCATGCAGTTTGTAAAGTGTTGAGCACTGGATGGACTTAATAATATTTGGTCTATTAAGCCCTGACATGTTGGATTAAGTGTCTCTCACAAAGTTTCCATCATTATCCACTACAACCTTATTTACAGGGACTCCTAAGGACAAAACACATACAAAAACGAAAGCACTAAATGAAACCGGTTTTCCACGCAGGCCTACAGGTTGACGACTTTCCTTTTTAAAAAGGCAGAAAAGAAAAAGATGCTCTGAACTACAAGATATTTCACTTCTAGTGGAAAGCAACGCTCAGTGTACTGTGGGGCTCTGAAAGACAATTCGGATCAAGTTGCAAACTCTGTTAGGTGCTATATATAGCTCACCAGGATATTGTAGATACACAAACAGCATGAAGCGCCTGTGCATACACACACACACACACACACACACACACAGACACACACACACACACAAGGAAAGAGAAGAGCTGTGGTATCTCTCCTCTTGAACAGGTTTAAGTGCAGCATTATCACACCATATTCAACAGGCTGAACTGGCAGGGTCACGGGTTATCATAGGTTTACTGCACTGACACACACACACACCTATACATTTATATATATGTGTGTGTGTGTGTGTGTGTGTGTGTGTGTGTGTGTGTGTGTGTGTATCAGAGAGAAAGAGGAAAAAGAAACAGTAAAAAAAGGGTGTGTGAAAGAGAGTGAACACTACTTTTCACAGGCTGCATTTAGCTATAAAATGAAAATAACCACATCTGTAAGAGTGGCATCAACACATCAGTGTTGACAACTAACTTCCCCAAACGTCAGCAGACACACACACACACACACACACACACACACACACACACACACACACACGGCGGGGCAGGAAATGCCTTTTAAAAATAAAATACTCTGAAATAACACACATGTTGTCCTACATTAATCAGGTTGACCCCGGTGCGGGGGGGGGGGGGGGGGTGCAGCAGCAGCAGCGGTGATGTTGTCTCGTGTTGTCTGCGTGTCGGTGCCCACGCTGAGTGTGTGTGTGTGTGTGTGTGTGTGTGTGGAAGTGACAGGTATCGTCACGCAGTCTGTCGCCCACCGATCACGGATCTTTTAACCCTCGAGTCTACGGACTCAGACCTCTGAAAATAAAACATAAAAACCCACAAACACAAACACCAGCGCGGCTCCGGCTCCGTCCGCGCAGCTTCCTCCCGACCTACGAGGAACTACTTTCTCTCTTTTTTTTTTTTTAACGTTTCCTTCACACATCTGCATCGAAATAACCTCCCCGGCTGCGTGTGAACGTAAAGTTGAGAAACAAAAACAAACAAAAAAGAAAGAAGCACCCGCACCCGTGGTCGCAGGGTGCCCGTGCGGGGACCCGCCGTCTCCCCGGTGTCTCCGCACCGGAGACCCGCTGCGCCAGCCCCGGTCCTCGGGCTAACTTAGCATGCTAATGCCCGTCCCCGCCGCCGCCGTCCGCGGGCGAGCCGAGGCTCTCCGGCGGGCTGCAACTTTGTCCCCGACCCGCAGCGAGCACCAGGCTCCTCGGGTTGTTGTTGTTTTTTTTTTGTTTTTTTTTTTAATACATATAAAACAAAAAGAAAGCAGAGAAAGTTACACGAGTCTGTACGCGGAGGAGAGGAGGAGATAGGGGGAGATCAGGGGAGGAAATGTGGGAGCTGGTGTCGCGCCTCGGCGGTGTCGGTGCTGTGCAGACGCGGTGTGTGTGTGTGTGTTTGCTCTACCTGAGATCACAAGAGGCCGATGTCAGGACCGACGGCCGGCCGACATTCCCCGGACTGGCCGCCGCCGCCGCCGCTTGCTGCTCCGCCGCCGTACCGCTGCGCAAGATGGTCCCGATCCCGATGTTTGATCAGGGAGAGAAATATATTTTTAAAATTTTTTTTAAAAAAAACAACAGGGAGCTGGTGCCGTTTGGACGCGATGGGGATCAATAACACGGCGCGTCCGGGGTTGAAGTTTCGGCTGAAATCAGAGGACGCGTCACCTTGCAGCGGTTCATGACTCCCACTATTCAAGATGCAGAAGGGCAGGACGTTGCATTTCTGCGCGAGTCCATATCACTCCCAGCCGCCGACAATAATTAGTGTGGCCACACGGGCATCCGTATATGTCACTGTGCAGATATGTCACGCCGGACCTGTGTGCTGCACGCATACATTATTAGAATAATATTTATGATGTGCTCAGGTGATGGTGATCAATGCGCCTGATATTACATTTTTTTTTCTCTTGCAGGTGCTTTATCCTGAAACGTCAATTAATTAATCAGTCAATCAATCAATCAGGCAATCAAATGGTGCATGTTAGGCAATGTGTTTTATTTCCATTTAGGCCTTTCTGATCCAGCAAATCCTCCCATGTCAGACCTGAGATCTCGTTTCTGGCAGAAGAGGATCCGTGTGATTTGACCTTTGCGTTGGAAGTGAATCAGAAACACAGTAAACTGAGCTCACACACTTCGGGTTTTCGGGGGGAACCATTACAAAGTTACTCAGAGTGGAGATCCAGTTGTTGCACGGTTAAACCTGCTCTTTTCTTCTTCTTCTTCTTCTTCTTCTTCCTCCTCCTCTTCTTCTTCTTCAGTTGAATACTCCCTCTGGTGGTGTGGGTATAGCAGAGGTAGGCTTGGCATCACACCCTGGATGAACCTTGGGATAAAGGCATTTCTTGTAAATATAATGACTGCGTTTTTAAATCAAGGAAAGGCTGAGAGAGCACATGTGTTTTCCTGCAGAGGTTTATACAGTTAACAACATGTACAATAGACTGAATCTAGGAGCATCTGTGCCTCTCTACCACCCCACCAAAGTAATTGCAATAAACAAGGGAACATGAGATGTTGTTAGGGAGGAGAGCACATCTCTTATACTTTCCTTGTCCAGATGTTTCCACTGCTGCAAGGATTTGCACCTGCAACAGATGAGTTTCTAGTCTGCAGGATGTATTCTTCTTTCTTCTTAGTTTTTGCTGAAAGGATGAGTAAGAAACACTGCTCTCGTGTGCTTTAAGAGGCAACCACAGTTGAATATTAGGGAAGGACACATACAGTACAAGCCCTAAATCCTTGGGGAGGCAGCTGCCATGATTTATACTGAGAGGGAGGTGAATATCACACAAATCTGCAGTGGATACAGGTCAGAATAGAGCGGGGAGAATAATCAGAAACCACAGAGGTGACCTGCTGCGACTCCCTGACCTGCAGACGAGGAGCGAGAGCAGGCAGACCGGTCAGAGTCGTGCAGGAGGCTGAACACCTCCTCCACGACCTTCTCCTTCCAGAGGAGGCGGAAAGGACTGGCATTAATCAACCGATGAAACCGTCATCGCACCTGTTGGCATCAGACATTTTTAATCATTGAGTAATTAAATAGCTTGAGATTTTAATTATGCCATTGCGTAGAGATCCGCACTCGACGTTATTCTGTCGTGATATGCCAAATCAGACTGGAGCTCAGACTGGATTTAGGAATTGTTTATTTTTTTTACTTTGAATAACTTAATTAAAGGATATGGAAACGTGTATGGTTATTTGATAGAGGCATCTTCTTTTTCTCATTGTTCTTTTTTTCCCTCTTGATTTGTGTATGCGATTGCGTAGACACACTAATTGCCAAACAAGAGTGTTGTTTTAATCAAAGGGAGGAATACTCTGCTGGACATTGTTTTGATTCAATAATTTTAGGCTCTAGGCATCACGCCTGCCAAATAGACCAGCCTGGGGATATTTAAGAGGGAATAAAATAGCCTGCAGATAGAGTGTGCTGCATTTGTATTTTATGATGAAAATGCAAAAAGATGCTGTGAATCCCATCCCAGCGTTCCCCCCTGAGATATGTTTTATCTGAGTCCATTATTCTCTGCTGGTATATGGCAAGCAGAGGAATGAGCTCAATTAGGTGAGGAAATGAAGGAAGAGGAGGAATTTGGACCCCGGTATTTGGAGAGAAAGAAAATGAAACATTGGAGGAAGGTCAAGAGAACATAAATAAGGAGCAGTGGGGACTGAGAGAACAGGAGAGAGGAGGGAGATAGAGAGAGTGAGACAGAGAGGATGAGAAAGTGAAACTATGTTGTCATGGAAACTGGCATGGATCTGAAGAGCAAAACAAGAATGTAAATTGGTTTACCCTTAGGGAATGTGATGGTGCTACAGGGAAGAAATAAGCCCAGAGATGTATTTAACATTATATGCAAATAAAGAAATTTGAAAGAAAAATAAATGTCTAATTGTAATGATGATGACAAAACTATGGATATTTAAATGAAGAGGCTTAATGTATTGACTCCATGCATCTGCTAGATAGTAGATAGTTGCGAGGATCCTCTCTCATCTCTTCAGGCTGAACAGTTAGTCAGAAATGACTAATTAAAAAATGTATCAGTTTGGGAGGTGAAGAGGTCAGTCTGAGTGGGTGAATCACTAATGCGGATAAACAACTTGTGGCTGAGCTTCACGCTGCTGCAGGTTGACATTTAGTGATGGAGATTCACCTCTTGCACGCTTATCATTCAAGAATATTACCCATGACGACGATTGTTTTCATCTTTAGAAGAGCCACCTGTCAGCGGCTGCCAGAAGTCTGTGCAGACCCGTTGGGTAGGAACCAAGAAAGGAAAAGTTTTTCTGCTCCTCCTCATTATTTACCCCTCTCACCTGTGCCAAAGCCTTTTTCCCGGCACTTTGCTCGCAAAACATTGTTCTTTCAGCCGACTGCTGGAATCCCATCATTAGATTTGATTTTAGAGTCGGCTAGAGATGATAGGAATGTTGCCAAGAAACGAATGGTTTCCGTGGTGACAAAAACTACCCCTGCCATTGTGTTTAGCAATGTAGGAAGTCAAGTCCCTCACCTACAATCTCTGCCACCGCTTTCAGTGTGGAAAAGATTACATGTGAGAACACCATGTACTCAACAGACAAGAGCTTGTGTGTGTGGCTCTTGTAGAAAAGTGTCTTACAGCTCCAGGTTATTTTCTCACATTAAATTCACATAAATGAAACTATTCTATATGCGATATATATAAGGGTACATGTTGAAATTGTATAATGTATTTTAATGCTGGATTTCACCCATACTGTAATGATATATGCTGTTGCAGAAAAGGCTGTGGACCAAGTTATGCATACAATACATTACACATAACATACAAGACAGTAACAAAGAAAAAAACTGGCACAGTAGGTACACGTCAAATACAGGACATGACAGACAGTGCAGGGAAAATTCAACTACATTGAAACTACATTCTATATTGAAACACTGCAGCTGTCTTGACATACAATACTGTCAATGCAGTGAAGCACAAAACAAAGTGGCACTGATGCATTAGTGGCTGACATTGATAAATAGTTTAAATAATCTAATAAGTAGCAGCCATGTGCAGATTTGTTTGTTTGTTCAGTCAGTCTGATGGTGGTGTGTGTGTGTGTGTGTGTGTGTGTGTGTGTGTGTGTTTGGTGAGAGCATAATTGTAATTGGGGAGAAGCGGTTGCCGTGGCGGCTGGTGCAGGCACTGATGCACAGGACCGGTATCTCAAACAGGTGGTTTCCCAGATGGGTAAAGTCAGCAACAATTATGTTTTCCTTTTGCCCTTAGTTTAAAATCCTGCAGGTGTTTGATGGAGGGCAGCCAGCAGACACAAAAATGACAAACTGCTCAGGAGAGGAGGAGGCAGAGCCAACCAAGCAGTGATGAATGCTGAGCCCATTTTCATTGATAAGAATTTGGACCAGAATTTGCTGCGACATGTTTGAGCTGCCAGTGTTGAGAAAAGAAGAACGCCTCTCATTCGATCTGAGGGGTTTTAATGTATTTAATCGACTCAACTGTGTGCACAGGGTATAACTGTTGATCAGCGAGGGGACATGAGCACCTGGCTTCTTGCGGAAGTCGATCTAATCTACACAGTCTTGTTTGCGTTATAATCAAGGTTGTTGGCACACCTAAATACCCATGTGGCCATTTCTCTGCAGTAGATGGTCAACTTGTTTTCTTGGTTTAGGTCCAGGTAGGAGGTGAATTAAGGTAATGTTTAGTTGGGTAGTTCGGGTTCAGTGATTATCACACTGACAGCAGCGTGGACATTAAAACATCCCGCGTTGGGATGGGATTGGATGGGATGGTTTTCACAAACAAAAATACCACAACTGAAGCTAGACACATAATTAATCTAATTGAGTAACAAAAAATAAATAAATTAACAAATAAATCATACAAACATTAGGTTAGAAATGGATAACAATTTTTAGCTCTCTAGGATTTCAAGCATAATAATCTCCATGAACCTGTTGCGCTAACTGAAAGACCTGAAGAATATTGTCCCCATGATGGCAAAATACCAATGATCCATTAGACAAACATGCAAAACACGCTTAGCAGCATCTCCAAAATGACACTAAGCAGGAATCACAGCAGACTAGCTCAGGATTGATACGATGTCCAGGTGTTCTTTGAATCAGTGGAAGCCCATGTTGACCACATCGTTGTCTGAGAGGTTTGAGAGGGCTGAGGCTGCTCTACACTCTTCGTTATAATTGCGGTCCGTTTAAAAGAATAAAATAGTTTTAGAAAACTTCGCTGCTCGTCTATAATCGCACTGGTGGTCAGAGTTATCTCCTCCTGAAGATCCACAGCAGTAGAACATTTGCACACTTTTAATTGTGGAAAACTGGAGCAGACAGTAGATGGCAGTAGAGTTGCTCTGATGAATTTTAATCATGGTCACAGTCCTTCATTGTTCCTTTGCTTTAGTGACAGCTTTGTGTAGCACAAACACAGGTATGAGTCACTGAAACACAGAAGAAAAGAGGCAATACTGAAAAATATTCACATCAGACTCCAGATGTCTTTCAAAGGCTTTTTAGATTTTGTATAAACTGCCATGTTGGCATAGTATTCCCAGTCCTGCACAGAATTGTCTAAACTAGTCTCATATACATATATATATATATATATATATTTCTTCCATGGATAAAAACATGAAATATTTGATAAATTAATATTAAACTAAAGTAAAAAGGTGAAAAATGTGTAAAATCAACAGGTACTGGTTACTGAAACTTATAATCAAGATGTATAAATACTAATATTAAACACATTAAGAAATGACGTGAAAGTGAAGGAGAACGGAAAGTTAAAAAGTAAATTGTTGCTACAGTATAAACATTATTCTGTCCTACAGTGTACCATCAACACTTGTGGCAGGATGGGAAACAACGATGTTGCTTTTTAGGTTTAATTTTGTTTTATATTAACTAATCACACTAATAAATCCTGTTTTATTTGAACTCAACTCAAAATGAATTAGATCAATCTGATACTACATGTATCAAAATATAAAGATGTACAACATCCGATCAGTTGCAACTGTGTGCATTTACATTTGTGAGGGTAATGGGAGACACAGAGCAGGCCATGTCTCTGCAGTTTAATGGGGCCACATGAGGTGAAGTCCTGCACTATTTGTGAATTGAAGCTTGACCCTAAAAAAGGTTATGGGGACTGGAGGTGTTGCTGTGACCTTCTGTAAAGCTCTGAATGACCTGCCTGCTCACGCCGCCAACAAACACAGTGAGTGTAGACGTACATGTGGCCACGTCTCCCTTTGAAACAGTGAGAGCTTGAAACAGTCTGGATCCTATTAAATCCTTTTGTCTTTCTCCCATTCTCCCCTCCTGGTTGTGCTGTCTGTTTTTACTTTGTGTTATTCATATTCATTCCATTACGGCCCTCCTCCCCTCCATCTGAAGCATCCCACAATGCATTTCGTTGAGACTGCTAGGCAGATGTTTTCATGGTGCTGGGCCAAATGAATTCTGGGTACAGAAATGTTAGACAAACTTGGACATTGAACATGAAGCTAAGAAATAATCCTTACAATTGAATAATTAACATGTTTGCATGAGATTTCTTTCATGCTATAAAACTACAGAGAGCCGTGAAAGAGACAACCAGCTTATTCTATTGATCCCAGCAGAAATCCTTGCCCCAACCCACATGACAGAGCAGCTGGCTGAGAGTGGCCTCATCTGGAACTGCCATCAGTCGCTTGTTAAATGCAGTGTGCGAGCGGGGCGGGAATATGGCAGCATGCGGTCTCAGCCAATCCATAACCAGACACTGGGAACTGTGCGCACAAGCTGCAGGTCACAGAGCGGTTTGTTTAGTGTGTGTGTTTGTGTGTGGGTGTATGTGGGCTACATGCCTATGCGGGACCAGACCATGATATAGAATCTGCGCTCCCCTCCTCTCTCTCCAAATCCTGTCTATGTAATTGATCCCAGACTGGACATTTGAGTTGCCAACAGCGATTCATATCGTTTTTATCTTTTAGACAAGCCCTCTACTGCTTCCAGATGGGGAAGGCACTCCGGGGTTCAAGTTTGTTTTTGAAAAAAAAAAAAAAATGTAATGCTTTAATGTCTTTACCTTACACAAACCATGCACTGAGAGGAGAAACCTACATGAGTGTGATACAGCCAGTCACAGATTTGTGTCACTCTGTAAAATACATAAGCTATGTACTGTAGATAGTTTGTCGTTTACCTTTGTCTGTGTTTGTTTACGTGGCTCCTGAATGTGTGAATTGAAGCATTTTGTTGTGCACCGGTGACAGTGTCAGCGGTGTAACGTTGTGGAAAATATATGAGCTTGTGGAACAGCACATTTTTTCCCGAGTATGGCTTCATGTTGTCATGTGCGTGCAAACTTGAAATTATTTGTATAGTATCCACATCTACTCAGATTTCATTTTATATTTCAACTTTAGGGCATGTCAAACATAAAAGTCAAATGTTGTTGTGTCTGAAAATTGTTCTGCACACACTCAGTCCTCCAGTGTGCATGTCAGAAACTCTGATATTCTCTATAGATGTTGCTCATGTTCAACAACAAAAAAGAAACTCACCATTTCAAAAAAATTAAAGAATACACACAGTTTATTTTCCAAAAGTGACAACACAAGTCTCTTTCTACTCATAATATTCATAGGGTCTAAATAATGAGAGGGGGAAGAAAATCAGCAGTTACTTTCCTACTTTACAGTCACCTTTCCCACCCTAAAAGCTCTTGTGACCTCCTTCATATAAATGGCAGAAACCACTTCAGAATGAGCAAGTATCCATTTTAGAAGCTTGTAAAGTAGCTGAAGGCAACAGAAAGACGGGAAGAATTAGTGTCTCGCTGGTGGTGGGTTTTACCTTTGTCTTACATGGAAACATCTGTCACATGTTACATTGAGGTGTGTGAGATTACAAGAAAATGTCCAGCCGAGTCATAAAAGTTTGCAATAAAGTTCTTTAAACATCTTTTTTATGTATAAAGAACATTTTGTAATGCAAACATAAATGATCATTCCCAAGCCTCTGCATAACTTTACTATAAACCATATTTCATCAGGTACTTGAGTAAAAGTAACAGTGAAACTCAGGGAGATAATTTTTATTTACAATGTGGTTATAATGTACAATTGTATAAACATATTAGCAGCCATGAACTGACTTGATGTTAGCTGAGCTCACAGTTAGTTTTATGAAGTGAAGTGATTATAGATATATTTATTCCTCTAATATCTCTGCACTTTCTATCCTGAAGACATGTTGTTGGGTCCAGAAATTCACATGAACCCATGATTAGTGCTGAGTTGTAATTAGAAGAAGTTGTTGGAAGAAGCTCTTCTCTCCTAGAGAATTGTTGATTCATTTTAAACCTTATATTTTTATATAAATGATACATGTTTGTGAAAAAAATGATAAATATAAAAATAAAAATGTCTGCATATTAAGCAACCTCATATGGGATCGTGATCAAAGCTGAGATACTCAGCTAAAGACTATCAAACTTCCTCTCCGGCTGGGATTTCTGCCACCTTTGAATCATTGAATGCCAACCAGCATCATACACGTTCACACCCCCACTCGCACAAATTAGTGGTGTGCTCGTAAATCAAATTAATGAAATTCACCGAAGGAGTTAAACTCTGTTTGACAACTCCATTACACTAGTGGCAACAAAATAGTAATTTCTCTGTCATGTCTGAAGCATTTCTGAAGTTAACTTTGGGTTTTAGGGAAACGTCTCAACATTTAAATTGTCGACATGCCACAGTGTTGGCTTCTGTTGAGAGAGTCTGATAATTTACTGTCGTACATCTGGTGATAAATTGGATAATAATACAAAGTGTTCCCCAAATGCTGCAGTATAAACAGTCTGAACAAGAAAACAAAGGTCACAGTGACGGTGAAATATGTGGTCTGACACTGAAGGAAAAACTGAAGTTAGCATCTGCCCAAAGCAATTTATACACCTGTGTTTCTGCATCTTTTAGCCCATTTACTACACATCACATCCCCGTACACTAAACATCACTGTACATCTTTCTTTTTAAAGCATGCTATAGTTTTAGTTACTTCCAGGTATTTTCATTAGTTCCATTAATTTCAGAACACATTCACACATTTGTGACAAAAAAAAGTTTAAATCAGTTGTGTTTTCCCTTCTTATTTTTATTTTACAATATATACACTTGATTGCGTTGTAGTAACATCAAAGCAGAACTTGCTGCAGTCTTTAGTATGGCCCTACAGTATATGCTTAATAAATCACAGTATGTAAAACCACCAGTTTAAATATTCATTGAGCAAACCACTGTGTCAACTTCAATCTCCCAATCTGATATGATGATATTCTGCCTAAATGAATTAAACCAGGGAAAGCGCAGCTAAAAAAGCCTAAAGCGCTGGATTATTGCATGCTCCTCTTGTTCTCTGCCCTCAGCTGCCATGGGAGACTCTGGAAAAACAAAGAGGCCTATGACAGACCACCTGCTCAGAGAGGATTGTGGGTATGAGCTACTGTACACTAAACAGCTGAACCAGGAGCAGTTTGAGGGTCCCGTGGGGAGAAAGGCTGGAGAAGCGGGCGGTGTTGGGGGGGGTCGGCTGGTCCAGATGAGGTGGAAATGGTTGCAGAGGTCGTGGTTGTTTGTGGCATATCTGCTCCCCGGATCCTGATGGACATTGGTCAAGTCTGCGCTCAGTACATAAATACTCCACGCTACATTAGTCGCCAAAGCCCTTCCATATGTTGTTTTCAGAAGGCCTCTGTGGTCCTTAAACCCCATCTGGCCCTTTCCAGGTCAGCCCGTCCAGGACTTCACGCACGTTCCCTGACATGGACCTGCTTTCTGCTTCACAAGAGGGGAGAGTGCCAGGCCCTCTGTACTCCTGTGGTTTACATACCCAGCGTAGCATGTCGCAAGCTCCAGACCAGCACACTGTAAAAAATGACCACAGTCCGACCCTGTTTAGCATTATGCTGAGTCTTAACATTGTATGCTTCTAAAACCAAAATAAAACCTCTGAGTGCAGCGAGAGAACTCCTGTTCGAGCCAGTGTAAGTTCTCTTGTTACAGGAGTCTGCAAGTGTAAACATCTTGAAACAAGGCAGAAATAAGCGGATCTTTCCACTAGTCTCAAGAGAACAACACTTGATTCGGCTAAATTGTTTACACAAGCTGATTTTAATTGGGAACAAGTTAAATAATCTTACCCCAATGACAGATTTTTCTTCTTGTTTTGACAAAAACAAGATGTCAACACAAAACATCAAACTAAAGGACTCGTGTAAGTTTTGTGCAGTGCAAGTGATCATCAAATCCACTCCAGTTTGGCTGTGAGAGCAAATTTATCCACAGGCTTTTGAAAACCAGTCAAGCTCATCCACTCAAAACCAGAACAAGTCTTCTCAGTTATTGCAAAGCCACGTAACAAACAAAGAGCAGTGCCTTAGTTTTCAGCGATTAACGTGTATCTTATTATTGAATATTTCACTTACACTTTTATCTAAGGATGGCAAAGTCCATCTTTGTGTCACTTTGTCTGTCCAACACTTTGCAGCACTGACGATTGTTTGTAGTCTGTAAAGTTTCTGGCTTTTTCATCCAAGTTTGTCTAAGTTTGTTTTGGGGACTAATTCAAAGAAGAATTATTTCAGTCATATAGATTGATTTCCTCCATTGGAAACTTAAAGTACTAACACACCCATCTGCTTTTTGCCAACTGTTCAACATTTGATGAGTGTGTGGTATATTGTGTACTGAAGCTGCACGATGTTCTACTTCTGATACTTGTTTATGACACAAATCACTTGATTATAATATTTTTTTGTATTATTTCAGCATTTTCTATGTTTTGGAAATGATCTCACTCCCACTGACCTATTTTGTCACTTGTTTTCAAACTCGATTCTAGTACCACATTGGACCTCATCACTGGTAGGAAAACAATTTGTGCATGGCTGCAGGACCGCAGAGGTTATCTGTAGCTTTACTGTTAAACAATATTTTGTGCCTGTGTGCTCCAGGGGCTCAGTTGAGGAGAGAGGCCCCTTCCTGCTGCCCTTGTCCCAAGGCCAGTCAGCTGTGGCTGTGCTCTGCTCTGTGATTCAGGTAGAGGCCCAACAGGGAGCCCTCTGCAGAGGGGGCCAGCATGGAGAGGTTCTGAGGCTCTGAGATGAGTGAGCCAGGAGGGAAATGGAGGTCATGGGGGAGGGCCTCTGTTCTTTTACGAGCACAAGCCCCTGCACAGCCTTGCTTACCTCCGCTCTGCCTGCCTGGCAGATAAATGATGATAGAGCAGAAATATACGGTAGGCTGGTTAATATATGTTGGCCTGTCTAACAGAATGGTACAACAGCCTCGCTCCACCTCCTCAATGTGTGGTCCCTGACACAACTGTCAGCTGAAGAAAAAGCAGGGAGGAGGAAGAGGAGGAGGAAACCTCCCAGCTGCAGCCAGCTTGACATGTATGGGACTCAAGTCTGAGGACGGCGGGGCACAGAGGACAACTACACTTACAAATAAGAGGAAGTCAACACTGCTGGACACTGGACAACTCCGATAAAACCCGAGTTACAAAAATAAACACAGTGGCTGCACAGCACTGTGAAAATCAAGGAAAATAAAAGAAAACGTAAGAATTTCATTAGATAAGTGGAAACACACATCCTCACAGCAAGCCAACACAGACTATTTTTCTCATCCAGAGATTGAATCATCTGCTGTTAAGCTTTAGTAACACATTCCAATACAGGTGGTCCTCTGAAATGAGAGGTTAGCTTTGCTTTCAACAATGCCAGTGGTAATGACTGATCTAATCATAGGGCGCGCTCACGGAACCCACCTGTGTTGCCAGCTTTGCTCTCAAATAAAGTGCAGTGTTGCCAAGCGCTCACAGTCTGGGCGGGTGGCACATGTTGGGGTGGCAGTAATGTGTTACCCAGATCCCTATATAGTCCCAGCTATCTGGGTCTGATTCTGTTCTCTCATCTGCTGCCAAGAACAAAAAAAAAGTTGCTCAAGCTTGGCCCGGCCGGATCTGCTCAATGGGGCACTGCACCTGAGAGCTTTTACAGGGCTAAGAGGGTCCAGATAAGATGCAACCTTCCCCTTTGTCGCCAACCCCCCCCCCAAACATTTTGTTTTTCAACGACTCACATTTTCCAGTCGCCTGGTCTTCTTCCTTCCCAATTTAAAATAAAAAAAGTTTCAAGCAGCCAGGCAGAAAATCAGGCAGGCAGCCAGCAGATGTGGCAGGCCCCTGTGTGCAGGACTGCAGCGCTTTGAAAGGATGTGCTTCACCAGTAAAGAATTTGGTCAGCTCGTACTCCAACAGAACAGGACTTACTGGTCCCATTAATGACAAATCACACTCCTTCTCTCCTTTGTCATAGGTTGGACATTATAGCCTGGTGCAGCAGCTGCAAGACGGTTGTGTCAGCGGCCTGGCTGCACAGGTATGGACTTACATTTCGTATGTTTTTTCAATAATTATATGGCTTATTTAAGGCCTAATTCAGATCAGATACAATATCAACTCACTTTTTTTAAGTGGCGAATGCAAATGCTAAAAGCAATTTCTGTAGATAATGCAAGATCAGTGTACTTAGTTATTCCCAGAGCTTTCCACCATATCAAACACAGCCCTCTTCTGTGAATGGGACTTGCTCAGGTGTCATTGCGTGACCTTGGTCACATGATAACAGGTGGTTGTGGTATAAAACCCTTACTGTTAATGGTTAACAATTTTGTCAGTTTAAAAAAACATTATACTCCTGTTTTAAACTTACAAAGGAGAAAAAAAATTATGATTTGCGTTTCTAATTTATTTCTGGCAGACTGTAGGTTGAGCCAAAATCTGCAGCCTAATGCAGCCTAATGCTGCACAACATGTTTTGTGAGCTATGACTATAATATATCCTGGTGTACCGGCCAGTGGAGTGCAAATAACTTAAAACTCCCTTCCAGCAAGTTGATACTTCTTTCCAAAAAGAAAACACAAAGTCTCCCAAATTTAACTCCTCATAAACTTGTTGTCTTTCTTTGCTGTTTTTTCTGCAGTAAAACATGACTTGCTGCTCACTCTTTGGACTACCACACTGGTATAAACCACTCCTAACCTCCCAACAGCCTCTTGACTATCCCTCCTTACTGTTGTTTTTTTGTTGCTTCTCATTTGCAAACTTTTCTGACTTCAGTACATACGTGTCTTCAGGTCAATATTTTCCATTGCAATTTACTTTCTTGGCAATTTTATCAGAAACTTCATTGCACAATGTGTTTACTAGCTTGTCAGTGTTTCTCTGACACATCTTTGAACTTCATCTGCCAGTCCACTCTGCCCTCAGAAACCATGTTGTTTTATATTGCATTTTTATTACATCTGTCTGTCTTCCAGCAGCCTTCTAAATATAGTCCTCTTCTTCCCCCCAAAAAGAGCTGAACACTAAGTCCTTACTAATTAGAGCCTTCTCCTCAGTCTGGTGCTGCCTCCAGTGAGAGCAGGTTTATGGGCTGCTCGCAGGACTGCACTGCTCAGCTTCAGCCTTTTCTGTTGCAGCTACAAGGCCAAAACATCAGCCAGAGGCTCTGGGAAACAGAAAGTTTTTACTGGTGGCTGCTGCATGGCACCACTAATGAAGCTCACTGTTTGTCTCCTGCTTAATGTGGTCTAAACAGACCCTTTTTTCTTTACAACAGAGATACTTGCACGAGTGTCCTACTTCAACAAGCATATAAGGACTTTGGGTCTAATATTCATACATGAATTATGCAAAAACCCATGCATTTTTAAGTGTCTATGTGCTCTGCTTCAATGATTCACACGTGTCTAAGCTTAGAGACGACATAATGCTGTCCACTGAGTCAGTACAAAACCAGATATCAGTAGATAACATGAATCAGCTGTGATTTTATTCCGGTTGCATGCCTCTCATAGGGTAAATAAAAACTCACAGGTGTTTGCGTGTGAGCCTCCGCGCCGATTTTCCGACCTTGCCGGGCCCTGGTTTTCATTTCACATTTGGAAGCGATGGAATTTCTAAAAAGGCTATCTCCACCGGTTTATTCAATAATATATGAAGCGATGGCATCATCCTGACACCCTACACCTTTCACTCACAGGTCCAGCCATTAGCCCAGTCATGAGTGGAGAGCTGGAGAGACAGGCAAAATGGAGAGACACTGGGGAGGTGGAGGCATTGATGAATAATTTAAAATGAATTCAGTGTAGTTTGAAAGAATTCTGCCTGTCAGTCCTCCAGCCGCACTCAGTCACTCTCGGTGTGTACAGCAGTGGGGACTGGAGAGGAGACACGCTTTCACCACCGTGATAGGCTCTAAATAGCCTCCTGACTTGAGATTTCCAGTTGAAGCTTTGTGGCGCCACGGAGAGTCTGAGGATGATTCCTTATTTCTGCTTGCTCCTCTGCTGGGTGGCTCTTCCTCTACAAGGTAAAGACTCATTGTACTTTGGCTTCCTTTGACAACAAAGATGTTGAGTTGGAGACAAGTTGAGGCGAGTTGACTTTCTCTTTATCACAAACTGCTGTCATTATTATGTCAAATTGCTAAGTGCAGCCAGAGGGAGGGCCATAAAATTAGATCCATCCAAATAATTATGTGTTGTTGTTCTTCCTCAAAAGCTGACGCAGTCCATTCCAAACAAACTGTGAGGTCTTGTAAAAGTTTTCTGAAGACATTTACTAATAAACATCTGTCAATACTGGGCTTGTGGAGGCTGTTTTTGTCAATGTGTGGAAAACAATACAAGACCTTTTCTTTCCTTACAGTAATAGTAACTGACTCCGACTGTCTTGTGTTACAGGTCTGGAGATACTGGACCCAGAGGAGGTGGAATACATTCGCTCCCATGCTACAGCAACAGTGGGAGGCTCAGTCACGCTGGACTGTGGTTCCACCATGCCCACCATCTTCATCTGGGGCTTCACCAAACCAGGAACTGAAAATAGTGTAGCAGTGGCTTACAACTATGGACAAGGTCCGAAGCTGCAGTCTCAGTCCAGCAGCCTGGGTCATATGCAGGTACCCGTCAACACGTCGGCTTTAGTCATAGAGGAGCTTCAGAAGGATGCAGAGGGGATGTATACCTGCCAGGCTTTGTACGATACAGACGAAGGGGCCAGGATAACTTTCTACTTCACCCGGCTGGATGTGGAGGACGACTGATGATCATTCTCTGGTGTATTTTCTATCAGTCTCATCACTTCAAAAGTGCGCTGCATTAATGTTTTAAGATTCATGACCACTGTGTGTATCTTCAAACCATCTGCTTCAAAGAATCCAAACTCTGTAAAAACATGTTCTCATCTTTCAACTTATCTCTAGTTTATCTAGCATGCAGATAGTTTTGGTTTATTAGAATTAGAGATATCTGTCTCTGAGATCTTTTGCCCCCACTAAAAGTGAATTATACAGATCAAAATCAATTTACACACACTGGGAAGCACTCCTCAACCAGTGAAAACAGTTCTCTTATATGACTATGAAGGGCGCTTTGTCAAGTCTGAGGAAACCCGAGTGGCTCATCTCCACAGCACTGGGGTGGAGGCAAAAATCTCAGAAACAGCTAACTCAAAATCTAATCTATGTAATCTGTGTTAGGGGGCTAAATACCACAGGAGTTAAGTGAGAGAATGTTTTTTTTTTCTGTCATTTTGGTGCAGCGACTTTTTAGCGCCAGACTGGACTGTAATACACTCTGAAACACTTTGATCACAGAAAGACTGAGCTATTGTCTCCTGCAATCTTTGTAGCCATATAAACTTACGGAGCGTGACACCATGTAGACCTGAGGTTGTGGTTTCCATTTCAAATACTTAACCAGTCTTGTATTGTGTTGATTATTAAAACCATCTGGATAGCGGGTTCATTAGACAAGACTATTTTTTGTTTGTTTTTCTTGAAAATATATTGTTCATTACTGTTTCTGCTTAATTCTAATAAGCACCCTGCTGTGTTGTTTTTCTTTCATTAGGTGCATTAAAATGTGCTCGTTATTTAACTACTGTGTGTTGTCACTTTCGACAGATTTAGAGACTCTGGCACAACCAGAGCAGACTGACACATCTCAACATTTTAAAACACATCACTCGAGGCCACAGGCTCTCATTTCTGGGGAATGTTTTTGCTTCTTTGAACTGACAGGTACCTAGACAGAAATCCTTACAGATGAAACAAAATTTCACTTAAATAATTCATCCGTATAAAATAAACATATTACTCATATCTGTGCGCAGATTTCCCAAAGTGGTTGTTGAATAAACTGACTACATAGATTTATTTATCAGCCAGCTTCATTTCTTCTGACTCATGTGAATACCATTAATTTCGCTCTGAAAGTTAGCTCATGTCAGCAGGTCCAACCTGTTTGTCATCAATAGGCTCATTATTGATCCAGAGCAGTATGATCACACTGAAGTTGTGAAAACTGTTGACAAGGAGAAAATGGGGGCAGTTAAATGGATGCAGCTGGGATAAAGATGAGGTGCAGTCTGCAAACGCTGTGGTTACATCAGCATGAAATCCCAACTGAATGTTGGCTGTGTGACATCCCCATGCATTAAGACTTGAGTCTGATAACAAATAAATAGCGGATATCCTTAAGGGAACATATAGATTATTAGTCATATGAGCTCATCATTTGCAGGGACTCACTGGAATGCCGTTGGAGTTCATCCAACCACAACATGCTTCACTTGTGGTTTGTGACATCTCAAGGATAAATCCGCCCGGGGCTGAATCAGGCGAGTTAACAACACACTGCCTGATTCATAAGAATTGCATTCATTCAGGGTGTGCTGGAGAGGGGAGAGAGAGGAAGAATGGTGGGCGGAGGGGAGAGCGACTGGCGTTAACAGGTCGGCTCTGCAGCAAGGGGCAGAAATTCCAGGGTGGACAATGAGCTTTCTTGTTCCCATGGGCTCCTTAATGAAGGGGTGTAGCTGTGTGGGTAGAGGGTGCAGGGCAGGGCTGAGGGAGGGTGCCGACTGATAGACGTGGGAGATGGAGAAGCAGCTCATTTAGAGACAACTCTGCCCTTATCTTCTCCTCATCAGCCCAGCCTGCATCTGTCAGCATCCCCTCTCCCTCCCCTGACCATTTTTCTCTTTCGTTTCCAGCTTCATTTCCTACCCACTGTTTTGTTCTTTTTTTTTCATCCTAATGGCAGCAAAGGAATCATAATGGATTGAGCTAATGAATGGAAATAAAATAAAAGATGAAAGGAAACTTAATGAGACTGAGCAGAGAATGCTCAGTCCTCTCCCATCTTTCTGGGATGTAAGTCACTTTATGTTTTGCATTAAAAAACAAAATCAAATCAGTGTACATCTAAAACACTTGAAAGTTTCAAGGCTGAGAAACTTTTCCTGGGAAATAACTGAGTTTAAGTCAAGTCAACTGAACGAATGCCGCCAGTTCTCCGAGACTAAAAATAACAGCCGGAAGAGGCTGTGCCACGCCTCAGCAGAAGGCGAGTAAATCCGGGTGCCAGGAATATCCCATATACCATCAGGGGGAGGAGACATGCCAGGCGAGCCAGGGCCTGGGGACTGGCAGCCGACTCTGGCACAAACACAGGCAGACAGGCACCAGGCATGGAAAGCCTGCACCACAGTCATCCTCGGTGAAGCATGGGCCAGCCCTGTCATCTGCCCGCTGCAATCCTATCAACTCCAATCAGCCAACACACCATGGAGATTATTTTAAAACCAATGGAGGGTTTAAGCCTTCAGAAAATGGGTTTGGCAAACGTAGGCTGAAACCTGAGAAGAGTGTATTACAACAGTTTTATGAATGAGTTGTCTGCAGTATTCTCACACATCAGGAGCATCACACAGCGACATTTGACGACCGAATTACTAACTCTACCCACTCTCCTTCTATTTCGAATATACCACTGCCCATTTTGTTCTTTACAGTGAGATATTAAAGCTACACCAGGCATGTTAGCAGCTCCAACTGGCAATTTAACCCTCAGTTCCCAGAAATCATGGAATGTAATGTCATTAAACCGGGACAGATGGCACATCCTTACCAATATGTGATTACTTAAAAGGGTCAGTTCACACAAAATAATACATTTTAGCACTTAGTGTTAGACAGCCATGCAGATAGTTTCGGTTTCATGTGTTAAAGTTTAGAGCTTCTGCGATTTCAGCCTCCAACGCAGTACGATTGATTGTTTGTACTTCTTAACAAACTCAGTAGGGTTATGTATCTTTTGATAAACAATGTTCCCTTTTACTCTTGATAATCCACAGAAATCAGTGTTTACTAATTGGGACTACTTTTTTTTTATCTATGTGATTTGGGTGAACTGACCCTTTAATACCAAGAAAACCACATTAATGAGAAAGGATTACATTTTCTCTGGACGGATTAGATTTTAGATTTGGTTCTTCCTAGGGCTGGAGTTTTGCACCTGACACCAGAATTACATCTGGTCAGATAAACTTCCTCAGACAGAATGGGAAAGCATTCTGTTACCAGCAGCAGAGCCGTTTCAAACATTCAAAGATTTGTATGAGAGAGCTGCTCACGCTTAGCAAATCTGTTTTAATGTAACTACTCCACTTCTCTAACAGATTGGGGCCAGTAGGTCAACAGTGCTCTCAAAGCAACAGTGCATTCTGCGTAAAGTGATGAGCTATCAAGTATTCACTGAAGCAAAGAGCAGCAGCCTTAATCTGAACAGTGAAGGGAGTGTTCACCCCGTTCAGGGGTCACTGCAGTGGAACAGCCCATCACAGAGCCACATCAAAGGCCTGCCAGAAATATCGATGGGTTTGGACCGAGGCCGGGAAATTCACTATGGCAATCATTCATTGGACGCTGCACGTGGGAGGAAAGACATTGAAAATAGGTTGCTGTTTACTCTTCCATATCTTCTCTTTATATTATTACAAAACTTTACACGGACAATTGCTAATCTCCACACTTGAGTGGAACACAAAGGGACAACACAACAAAAAATAAAAAGTATTTCTCATCCAAAAGGCATAAATAATATAAAAGACAAACTTTTTTCCTTTAAAACAGATACATTCATATGAAATAATATTTTACTACTACAAAAAATAAATAAGTCATCTAAAGAGTTTTTGATCTTTTATGAGAGTCTTCCCTCCAATGGGATATAGTTTCTGTCTTTGAGCAACGCTTCCTTTGCTCTTTGCGTTTCTTTCCATCTGGCTTTGCTCTCAGTCTCTTGTCTGCGCTCTCTGTTCCCACGTCGCTCATCTCAGCTCAGTCCATCGAAAGTTTTGTGTCCTTGTCACCGTAACATGCAGTGTCTCTGACTATCCCCTCGCTGGTCCTCTTCCTTCCTCCGCGATATTTCAACCAGTCTTTCGTCAGGTCTCTCTGCCTGGTTTCTTTAAAGCCCTCAACGCTGCAGGAGAGGCGGTTTGTGTGTGGGCTGCGTTCAGACCTCTTGTGGGCTGGGCTGGATCAGCTCTCCTGCCAGGCTGCTGCTGGAGATCCACCCAGGCTTTTCGTCACAGTCCAAGTCTGGCAGGCCAAGACTCTCCCAGCACACCACAGGCCCCTCCATGTCCACGCACTCCAGCTCCTCCTCAGCTACACAGAGACACAGAGAGAGGGAAGAGTCTTTGGTTTATACTTCATATTAAAAAAAACAAGAACAGATTCTGGAGAGGCCCACAGTGTAATTTGTGGTGATGCTGCATAGTTTGTCTGCATACAACATGTGGATTGGTAATGATATAAAAACGTACTCGTAAGGCATGAATAAGGTGAACTGTCAGAGTTCGATTTCACAGTAGTGTTTAACTAGGTTTATTCTTCATCCCTGGGGATTTGATTTTTAGTTCTATTTGTCTTAAAGCAATAGTTTGACATTTTGGGAAATGCGCTTATTCGCTTTCTTGCCAAGAGTTAGATGAAAAGATCAATATCACTCTGTACGGTAAATAGCTTAGCTTAGCACAGAGACTTAGATTTAAGCCTTTAAATATCACAAATTAACACGTTATATCATATTTGCTTAATCCGGACAAGAAGCAAAGTTTGAAACTGACACGTTGAAGTTTTCGGGGTATGTGCCAGACCTTTCTTGGACTTTTCTTGGCCAGGAGACTTCCTATAGTCACAGCTGGCCGCCTCGCTGCCTTGACGAGAAGACTTCAGGAAGTTACTTATGACATTTCCCGTCTTTATGCTCAGCTAAGCTTGCTGACAGATATGAGAGTTGTATCAATTTACTGATCTGACTCTCAGGAAGGAAGCAAATAAGCGTACTTCCCAAAACTATTACTAACTATTCTTGTAACTGTCTAAGTTTAAAATTACAATGAGCTATGAGGTTGATGAAAAAATTAACATAACATTTAAAAACACTATTAATGTATTACTATCACCGTATATTTTCTATGATCATCATACTACTAAAGACTACTCATGTGCATGAAATGTCATATGCATCATACACAATACTGATCTTATTTTCTATTGTCTTATTCTATAACCTCATGATTCAACTAATTGGTGTTTCAATTAAAAGATTATCCCAAAATTACGTGTAATTATAGATTTATCAAAAACAAATAGGAAATTAAAATGCATAACCAATGCTAAAAAGGCCTTTTCTATTATCTACTTGTGCTGTATAACAGAGAAGTGAGACAACACCATAAATAGAGAGAAAGAAGGAAGAAAAAGTGGTGGAGGAGGAAAAGGACAAAATACTTGGAAGAGTTTGTAGGCATTTGGTATCAAAATGTGTCTCACCAGTGTTGTCTGCTGGACAGTTTTCATTGTTCCCGACCAGACAGCAGGAATGCTGTGAGGGCGAGGACTCCTTGTGCTCGTCTAGCTGGTACCCTGCGTCGGCCCCCTGGTCACCAGAGTGCATCTGGCTGTCGGGGCCGTGGCACTGCGACGAAACCTGGCCCAGAGGCACCATCTCCAGCCCGTCCTGCTGGCACGGGGCCACACGATGCATTAGAGGCAGAGTGCCACTGGAGAAAGTGCCATTGGTCTTGTTGTAACATCTGCTCAGAGACGGAGGGAGATGGAAAGAAAATGGGAACACATTAGTTTATAAGGTGCCCGTGCATTGCTGAGTGCTCAGCAACTGCTTCACATACCGCTCTGGTCCTTCCTCTCTGCAGATATCTGTGGGTTTTCCGCCAGACACAGAAAACCCTTGTGTTAATACTCCTAACAGCGTGCAAAACAATGACAGCTCTAACACAACTGGAGCACCCTCGCACAGCTGCAAAAAGTGTTTTCAGCAGTCGAACTAAAGAGTAAAGGTCCAGTCTCTCTAACTAACTGTGACACACTGTGGTTTTGCTCTCCAGTGAAGTTCTCAAACGCAGACAGTTGCATGCAGCGAGCTTCACCATGTTTCCCAGAACTCAGCTTCCCTCGATCGGTACATGATTGGATTTGTGACCACACCCCCTCTTTTCCCAGCAGCCGGAGGTAAATAAACACAGGGCTCATTAGGTCTGCTGGCTGGGTGCACACAGGGTAAACTGTGATGCTGGGGACCCTTAAGTACATAAACAGGACTAGCAGGAGGGGAAGTATGTGTGTTTGTGTGTGAGAGAGAGTTTGCTCTGCTGTATTTTGCGATGTGCGTTTCCTTCCGATATCCATACGCTCATTTATTTCATTTTTTTCCAATTTTTACCAAAACAATACTTATTTTATTTATTTATTTTTTTTTTTTAAGGAGCAGACTGGTTTTCGAGTTTCACCCAGATGTTTATGTTCCCACACACCTAAAAGTCATTGTGCTTCCTGCTGTGGGAAGACAATACTCACTGTAGCTCACAGTAAATGAGGTGCTCTCTTGTGACGAGATAAATTAGATTTAAATTAGTTTAAAAAAAGGATAAATTATTAAACTACAGAGTGGGTTTGTCTCACAAATGACATTTTTCAGATCAGATTCTTATCCGGGTTTACGTAATATAGATTTTTCTGATCACACCAGTTTTTTAATAATAAAAATAAACACCAATAAATTCCCAGATTCCCTGAAAAATAAAAAACAGAAATAATGTGTCCCAAAATTCACAACAAAGCATAAGATTATGCTTGGATTAAAAAGCCTTGTTGTTTTACCTGTTATTGTTGCAGAGGTTCTGACAACTCATACAGTCAGACGAATCTGTTTGGGGAAGAGCTGTGTACATGCCTCCGCCCTGACAAGAGAACACAAACACTACATTTAGCCAAACCAAACCGAATTGGCATCTGCTGATGTAAATGAAAATGAAAAAGGTGTCCAGTCTGTCGGTACTTAGTGGCGTCTGGACCGCAGCACTCACGTTATGGTGGTGGTGAGGGTGCGAGTGCTCGCAGTCCCGGGTGCTGTGGGGCAGGGTGCCATCGTGGCCGTGTGGGTGGCCGGGCGAGAACAGGCTGCCGGAGCCGTTGAGCAGCGCCAAGCCGTTGGGGAGTTTGTGGTGGAGGTGATGACACCCCTGGGGTAACATGGGGCCACTGTGCCCGTAGCCCCCGTGGACGCCCCCATTGATGCGGCTGGAGCCAGGCAGCGTGGTGTACTCAAGAACATGGCCATTCATCTCTGCTGGCTGGTACAGATAGCCGGGAGGGTCATACTCTACAGCAGAGAGACAGAGAGAGAGGAGGGGGATGGAGAGGAAGAAGGGTTAGGACAGACGTGGAGACCAGTTTAAAAGTCTGATTTAGTACAGACAAAAAATCTGTTCAAAGAGAGTGAAACAAAGTCAGCTAGTCTGATTCTAATCAAAATCTAATTATTACTCACAAAAAACACGGAATTAAGCTGTAAATTTAGCTGACAATAGTCCTATGAACAAGTTGTTTTACTTTTCATGTTTATTTTCACACCTTTTTAACCTTTTGGATATTAAATAAATGTGTCTCTTTTTTGCACTTTTAGTTATTTGTTAGTGTGCAGCCTTTTTTGTTTCATAGCAAAATGAACCAAATACTGAAATTTGTCAGATTCTTCTTATTTGATCTTTATCTGATATTTTAGGGTAACTATAAATAACAAAAGCACTTTGAGAAGTTTGGTTTATTTTGTACAAAACTGATTATATTTGCTAAAACAAGTTACTAAAAAAAAATACTGCTTTGGTATCAGCACTGAAACTCAGGTTAAATATTGCCACCGGTATAAAAAAAACCCATAATAATAAATTAGCTCTATTCACTCTGATGTTGGTGAATTATCACACAGAAAGTAAGCACCTGTGACTCAATCTTAGCTTTATGCCAAAACCTTTCAGCTACAAAACCCCAAATATTTACAGATCCATAAGGTCCGGTAAAGAGTCCATCCAACAATGGCAAACACTTTTGCAGGCGCTGTGGGAGCCATATATGCACTATGAACACTTGGAATATGCTGCACAAGCTGTCTTGGGGCCAACTATCTTTAAATATGAGACGACTAAAGTGGGGTTAACTCTACGTGTGAGTGCTGGGGCTGCAAACTCATTTTAAAGTGAAGCACAGTAAAACTAGGTGTGAAGCCAGCACACGCGCTATGATAGATGCGTTTTAAACACATTATCCAAAATCTCACAGTGTAAGCAGCAACTTTACTGCTTTTATGCGAGCTTTGGGTTTGGTTTGTCTATTAACTCACTGTGCATGTTGTTCTGCTGGCGATTCCTCCACAGACACATGGCGATGAACGCCAGCAGGATGAGCACCATCACTCCCAAAACACAGCCCACAATCAGGTAGAGGAGTCCTCCAGGCGGGCTGGGCGGCTCCTGCGGGTGGGGGCCGGGTGGGGTGATGGGGTGCTGGCTGGGCGACCCCGGGGACTGACGAGCTGCAGCAGAGAGGGAGGAGGGGACATGAGGAACAGCTTTTTACCCGCCAGCAACAAAGAAAAATAACACAGTGTACCAAACTATAAAAATGCAAGCCATTGTTCTTGGTCTCATAAAACTCAGTACATTTATGTTGTGTAATTATGGCGATCGCACCCGTCATTAAAGTTACAGCCTTCTCAGGAACATGCCTGGACTTCTGATAAAGTGGAGGTTTGCTTGACGCATGAGTCACTTCTTGTGCTGTACACTTTGTGTTTTCTTACCTCTGGTCTCGCAGATCATGACGTTGCTGTATTCGCTCTCTCCCCCATCATTATAGCACTGCATCTTGATATCATAGGAGGTCTCAGGCTGGAGATGTCCAATCATGTGCCAGTGCTTTACACCTGAGAAGGCGAAGGAGGGGGAGGAGGACAGAAAGGGGGACAAAGGTGAGAAATCTCTTCCTCTATGAGCCAGTGTTGACTCACATTGCTCCAAATCCTGTGTAAACTCTCAATCGCTATTTCTCTCCTTCTCTTCATAGCTCACACTTTCATAGAGGTCATGTTCTTTCATGCTCTCTCTCTCATTCACCCCCCTCTCTTAACTCCGACAGTCCCACGAGGGCCCAGACAGTTGCTTTACTCTAGACGAGCTCCATATATGGCAGCTTCATGTTTGTCCTGGCCGGCCTCCAGTATTCACACACACACACACACACACACACACTCCACTGCTGCACTACCACACACAATCACTCTACTACGTGCTCTGAAATCACATATGAGATGACAATCTCCAACATGGAAATGCTACATTTCCAACAAATGAGACTGAAATAAGCTGCTGCTATTGCTGTGTTTTGTTTAATATGAAGTATAATAAATCACTTCACATGTGCTGAATCTACTCAGTGCTGTTTAAAACACAAATAAATACCAGTTTGTGCTCAAAGATTTCCAATATGCAGTTTTAAACAAGACAAAAAAAGATTATCTGAGGGGAAAGTGACTACAGGAGGCATGTAGGGCCGGGTACTGAACCGAAAAACATGTTTATATTCCTCAAAGTATGGTATCCACAAAAGTATCAGGTTGGTACTGAAACCAGGTTTCATTTACCACCACATTTTCAAAAGATAAAATAAGCACCAATTTAGTGATTTCCAGGTAAGAAAACATCCGGATATCTTTCAAATTATTGTCAAGTCATGTGTTTTAGTAGGAAAATTAGACAATTATGGTTTAAAAAAATGGTAGAGTCTATGTCTTGTCTCTGCCACAAATTACATATTACTGTTTTTCAACATAATTAAAAAAATTGATATCAAGTGGAAGAATGTCACAACTACACATTGAAATACCTTCACTGAATTGCGTTGGAATCGGTTAAATGTAAACTAAACATCTAAATGACAGTTTTTAAAATTAATTTAGTCCATTTTGCACCTAGACATATTGACATTCGTTCCCCCTCAAATCACCACAACAGTGCTCACAGGCTACTGCGGACATTTGCCCCTGACAAGTGAGGAGTTTGTGGAAGAGTCGGGCGGAGCGAGAGGACGACCCTGCTTCCCTTCCTGTACCAGGCTCCACTGTTAGCATTCCACCCAGCAACCTGAGCCCCTCTCCTCTGGGCGGGCTCATATTTCAGCTCTGGCAACCATTTATTAAAAACAGATTTCGGAAAGCCCTACTGTCCAGGGACAGCACTTTCTATAAATCAAACAGCAGAAATGCCCCTCCTCATGCTGGGTATCCATTACCCTTCCAAGCTCCCAGTTTATCTGCATAGTGTGAGCTTAACATCCGGGACGGGACGGGGCTGTCAACAAACAATCTACACCAGCTACACACTCAATCTGCAGTGGAAACACAGACACAAACATTCACATTTGCATTTCCACTTACCTTCGACCACATCCCTTTTGTAGTCACTGTCATTGTCGCTGTCTGTGGGCCGGTAGTAAATGTAGAAGCCTTGGATGGGAGTGTTGTTGTTACTCGAGGGACTATACTGGAACGGGATGGAAAAAAGATTACGTTACACTAAAGCAATCTGGTGGGCAATTATTATACAAAGAGAGGAAATTTTCCAGCAACTAATGGCAGGGCTTGTTATCAGCAGATGTACAGGATTGCAGGCAAGACTGTGATTGCACTGTCTGTCTGAAGTTCAGGAATAATGAGCATGTCTGAGGTTAAGTAACCGTGGGGAACTATCTGCGTCCATCTGCAGAACCAAACTGTTGTGAGGAGGAGGCGCAGCTTTGAAAAGAGCAGAATCAAAACGTAGATGGACAGGACCTCTTAGTCTCTAATAGTGCAGAGCTCTAATCAGCACGGCCGCTCAATTAAAGGGCTGATTGAGTCTCAAGCTGCCAAAGAACCATCAGCAGCTCAAACGCAGGTGAGCCGGCCGGAAAAGACACTACTACAGTTATACAATGTAAATATTACTGATAGGGACGAAAGCCCAAGTTGTAAGGAGTTAAGGAAGTCAGATAAAGATTTATAAACTTCGTCCTCCACTGGTCCTATGGATGTCGTATGTCAGAGGTGTACTCACAGTCCAGCGCAGCATGATCTGCGTGTCACTGATGGCGTCTGTGGATGAGATGTGAGGTCCGACCACCGGGCGGTCCGCGATACGCGGGCTGGCTTGTGGAACCTGGTACAGCTTCGAGGGAATGCTGTGAGGACTCTCGCCGTACATGTTCAGGGCTACGACGCGGAACTTGTAGGTAGAGCCTGAGAAAAAATACAATGATAGGGGGCAAAGTTACAGTGCAATAGTGATGAGCAGTAACTGAATATTATCCTGTGGCATCAGTGAATCACATCCAGCTATGGTGACACACAATTATGCTGTCTGTGTTTCTAATAATTAGTTTTAGTCTTAGCTCAAGTTGAGTGGTGCTGAAGTGTTGATTAAATTCTTGCTGCTTTGCTCATGGCAGAAATGTATTGGTTTTGATTCCTCTTTATTAACACTGTCTTATTTTATTCTGTTATAGATTTATTCTACATGGTTTGCACTTTTACAAACGTTGTGATACAGTTATAAGCAAGCTGCAAAAATTATATCATTGCTCCATCTCAAAACAATGATTGCATGCTTTAAACACCTTTAGTTGTGGCTAATAAATGATATTCAAATATCAGCTGGCTGGATGAGTCATTCTTGTGTGCAGCAGTGAAACAGGTAATGTTAGTCTGGATGAAGGCTGGCTGATCAAAATCTAGATAGAAGAAGAAATATCTAAAGATGTTCTAACTAGGGGGAAGGATCAAGAAGCCCTTATCTAAGCAGAGGGATCATGTCATGCTTCACTGGACTGTAGAGAATGATTTTGTGGAAACTCACCCGGCTCCAGATTGCGAACTTCCACAGACAGCTTGAGAGGTGAGATATTATCCGCAGCCACAACCCACTCTGCACTGCGGCCACGTCTGTACTCGACGCGGAAAGCTGTGACTGGAGACCCGCCATTGGCTCTCGGGATCCAGGTGACGTAGACCGAACTCTCAGTCGCCATGGAGATGGTGGGGCGATCGGGGGCCTCGGGTACTGGGACGGAAACAAATAAGGAATAACCTTTACGTCGTGCAACACAAAGAACTGGCAACCGTCATCACTGCATCCCAACTCATGTAAGAAGTTCACAGAGGAAGGAAAAAAGAAAAGAATACACATCACAGTGAAGCTGCATGCCATGGAGCAATGTGTACTTACTGCCTGGGCTCTTAGCCACAAAGTTAGAGCGGGCAGGAGAGAGTAAGAGAGAGAGAAAAGAGGGTTAGTGAAAAGACCACTGTGAGTAAAACATGCACACACACACAAACACACACACTCAGATCTGACCCTAAAGCCGTGTGCAATCTCACAGCTTTCTGCTTACAGCATCTCTCATCTGGAGAGTCATTACAGGGTGTCAACTATCGTTTCACTGTTTGTACTCCAAGGCAGAAAGAAACAAAGCAGACCACATCTAAACATTTAGCTCTGAGATCTATTCCTCACAGTCCGGTCATGAACTCGACAATAACTATCTACACGACAGAAAGCCCCATAACTTCCTCAGAAACCAACCACAATCACTGTGTGCACACAGTCCAGCAGCTGATGCTACAAAATGATCCAATGATTGTGTTTACACTTACCTCTGTCGTGTATGACGACGCCAAAGTGTGTGTTGGGGGTTTTGTCCTCCGGAGCTTTGGGCGGCATCGAGATGACGGGAGGCTTGGACGGATTCTTGTTGGAGGTGGTGCTCTTCTCTGAGAGAGGAAAAAGAAAAGCTGGGAATAAGAAAAACAAGGCTGAACTGGGTCTTCAGGGCTATCAGTTCCACCAAAAGCACATGGAAACAGCTCCGGATGTTGGCTCTGAAATCTGAAATTTCCTCCTTTTTTTCCGGAGCCATTTGGGTTTTATCAGGCTGGGTTTCAGGTTTCCACTTGACAACTCTGCAGTTACACTTAGCTGTGTTGTTGCTTAGATGAGTGTGTGATGTGATTGTGTGTCCAGTTTAACACATACATCACTGAGATCATATCATCGTTATTGTTTCTGGTGGAGGTTTTCATTTAAATACATTCAGTGGCTTTTAAAGGCTGATTTTGATATTTTTTGTTATTAACAGTAACTACACTTCAGACAAAAGAATTCACAGACCTTGTTGAGGAAAAGTCAAACATTTCTTAGGGAGGTGGCGTTGTTCTGGCGAGTTTAGTGCCACATCTGGACATAAGAGCCTGGTTTGGGACTGGCTGGCATTTTTTTGGTCTAGGACCATTTTGTAAAAGAACCACCCTTGGGATACAATCATATCTGTGGTTTCTGGCTGTATTTCACATATTTCTGACCATGGAACATTTTGTCAACCCTGCTTTGGTATAACATTATTGTTAGTTTTTGGAACATTTGCGGTTGTGCTTTTTTTATTTGTCTCAAAAACACAAAGATTTGCTGACAGCCATGCACTACGATTATGATACTGTTCACTATGATTGGGTTTAGGATTTCAATTGGACAATGTCGTGGAAGTAGTAATTTTAAGAAAAATAATCTACCCTCGGATACAGCCTGGATATATAGGGCCCTATATAATACGTTTTTTAATCATCTAGCAGTTATTTAGTAATGACGTGTCATCATTTTATGTTTTGGTGTATTCAATTATCCTCAGCCTGTCTCATCTGCTTCTACTTCAGTTATTAATCTTTCCCATTTCACACAAACTGAACTGCATTTCCTGTTGCAGAGTGCTTGAGCCAAAATTTATCTTGGTTGAAAATACTTATTTCTTATTAATTATTTGGGGTCAATCTAAAGGTAGAAATACAAATATTACACCAAAAAGCTACAGTATGTTTTTTCACACCATTAACTCAAAAATGCACTGTGTGCTTTGCATATTGTTCTGATCTCCTGAGACCGCTATCGATGGAGAAAGAGATTCATGTTTCTGCTTCTTCTCCAATAAAATTCTTCTTGAATGTCTGTTGAATGTCAGCGAAAAATCTCAAGTCCAGAAACAACCAGATGCTCTTTAACTCAGAGGAGCTGACACCTAAACTTGACATTTACTGTTGATGTTTTAGGCAGCTGAAAATGTTACTCTTTCTATTGTAGCTGTGTTGGAAAAAAGGGGATAAAGAGTTGTGTCTTCTGGTGGTCAGTTATTCCCAGGAAAACAACAATAGACAATGAACCGCCTAATACACACAGGAATTGAAAGCACACTGCTAATAACAGTTCTTTAAACAGTGTTTTATTTTAAAAAGCCAGCAGCTGGACTGACCCTTGCCGGTGCGGAAGGTGAGCATGGCCGGCTGGCCCTCGCCTGCTGAACTCCGAGCCACCATCAGCACCTCGTAGAGACTGGAGGACTCCAGCTCTGACAGCCGCAGGGTCTTCTCACTGCCAGGGACACGGACCGTTTGCCAACTCCCCACCACTGTTCCCATTTCATCGACCTGACGCACACAGAGACAAACGGCCACACACACAGACAAATACAAACACATGACTAAAAATGACAGCGAGAAAAACAAAATCATCTGTCGGTGTACAATCCTCTATAGTTCAGCCTCTTTCCGAGCCTGGCTAGCGACAGGGAATGGCCTCAGAAACAATCCCTGGGAGATTTCTGTCACAATTTCCAACTCCAGAAACACTGAGTCTTGCTGCCAACAAAGTCTTAACTAGTATCGCTGCAGTTTTATAGTCAGAGTGAGCTTATTACTGAAGCAAACACAGGAAAATGACCAGCCATTCAGTCAGTTCAGGTCCTGGCCCTACCTTCTTTATTGAATGAACAAATTACATCCGCCCATTCTCAGTTGGTTTAGGCAAAACACTTCAGGGAAAAGTCATGTGTTCGCAGTAAAACTAAAATCTGTTTTAAAGAAAATGGCAAGAACGAAGTGAACCATGGGAGCTTGTATTTTTCCCCTCACCTTACGGTATTTAACAAAATAGGCGTTGATTGGACTCCCTCCATCACGCCCCGCCCTCCACTCCAGGTCGTACACATCAGGCTTGTGAGTCTGAGGCGGGCTGGTGATGATCGGCGCCTCTGGAGTGGGACGGTCAACACTCCTATCAGCCGGCAGGTTGATCGCATCGCCTTCCTCTTCCGTCAGGAAGCGCTCGTGGCCCTCGTCGCTCTGCATGGGGTGGAGCGATGGTGAAGCTTCCAGCAGCACGCCGGCAGTGGAGCCCAGCTGTGGATCTGTCGGGGAGAGAATTGAAAGGTTATTAAAATATAACTGGGGTTATAAAAATCAGATCCCAGTTCAGTCAGACACATACTATCACAAACCATCTTTGAGCTCTAAAATGCATATTGCCACATTTTTGCATCCAATATATTGTTACATTCCTAAATATAACCGAACCATCATATATGAACACTGCAAGATACAGAAGTCTACTTATATATACTCAGTCAGTGACTAACAGAGGTGGCCCTACATGTCCACAGAGGACAACCAGTGCTGGAAAGTTTTACATTTGGAACAAGACTTTTAATCTGCATAAAATAACAAGAAAAACCTGGATCTCTGCAGCACTATATAATCATGCTTTGTTTGTTTTTTTCATTAAAAGAGCCAGAGCGGTCCACCTGGGCAAATCATGCAAGCTGGGAGCCTTATTACGGCTGACACCAGTTTGGCAGAGCCTGGGTGGAATTTTTCACAGACGTTTGGAGGACTCCGAGCACAGCCCGCAAGAGCAGGGACCGCTCGACTCTGAGCCACACCACTGAGGTCAAAGAGCACCATAATTTAATATTAAAACTTAAACAAGTGAATAAGGAGGTTAAAGCATCAAGGCTTGCCGCAGGGGGAACACTGCAGGGTCCTGGGTCCAGTTTCTGGCTGTTTTGTCCGCAGCACCGGTTCACTTTGTAAAACAAACAGGCTCGGAGCTGGTAACACTAGACCTGAACCTGGGACTGTGGCCAGCTGCCACACATTCCACACGCCAACCATTAAAATACCGGAGAGAATCAGACCCCAGCACTACATCCAGTCCTACACACTCTCCTGCTCGTTCCCTCCCTCTGCCCTCCACCACTCTCGCCTCCCCACAGCTCTGACTCATGGCTTAACCACAGCCGGGGCTCCTCCTCCGGCACACTGATACAGGAGGAGGCAATTAAGGCCACGACGTACGCTCTGTCCTGATGGAGAGGAGTGATATATCGTGAGTAAGTGCTACTACACCTGGACAGAGATTCGCTGCCAGGTCATTCCCAGAAAAAGGTCAGTCCATTAGAGATGAGCACCTGGGAGTACATGTAATAGTAAATCACGAAGGATTACCAGCAGAGACAAGAGCTTCAGTTTAGATGGAGCTCAGCTTATTGGAGGGCAAGTGAATGTATTTTTATATTTCTGACTAACTGCCTGCACGTCACAATAGCTCCTTGCTGATGTAGTGAGGAGGTGGCATTGGTGAAGTCTGCAACTGATGATTTTTTTCATTAAAAATGAGAAAATATCAGAAAATAGTGGAAAAAGTCCAATAACATTAATGGATCATTACAATTGCTCTTTTCTCTCTAATCAAATAATAAAATATATTATTATTAAAATAATTATTTCAGCACTTTTTGCGGCGATCGCGGCTTCCAGCTTTATTGTTTGGGAGCGGGGGGGACACAGTGGGTGTTGATGGGAATGACAGGGAGGAAACAGCCAATCGCATGACAGAGCAAAGACACCACATCTCCCCTGTGGTACATCCCACTTAACGGATGAAAGCAGGGAGTTGTCATGGTGACGGGAACAACGCTACCAAACAGAAACCCAAACACATTTCAGATTGCTCTCTGTGATGAATTACAATAGCAGACTACACACATCAATGACACTGTTTACTCTGAATGCAAAGGGCATTCGATAAGCTCCGGTGCCTGGTACCTAAAAAAAAACCCAACACAAACTGACCTCAGAGGATTTACCTCTGTTAGGCATATGCTGCTTATCAGCTTCATATTCTGTTATGTCTGTCCTGTGGTCTGTGGAAGGGGAGCAAATGTTTTGCAGTGAACTCGCCTGATCCTGTCTGATTTGTACTCCCTATGTAACGCATGGAGCTGTATTAATCATTCTGCGGATAGAGGGGCGAGCTGAGGAATGGGGCCATGGCGTAGAGCGGCTGGGGAGGGAGAAGAGGGGAGGCTTGGGGGAGAGTGCTGGTGGTGGTGGGGGGGGGGGTTGTGATGTGTTAATAAATAAAAGGCAGTTGTGTATGATGTTGACAGCTGGGTGGTCTGGTCCTCGTCATAACCCTTCATGGCTACTCCTTACATTCCAGTGTCCGGGGGCTTATCCCCGACGGCGTGCACAAAGCTCACTCTCACGCTCAGGCTCAGTTCAAGGCTCAGGAGGAGGGCGGCCTTGGCTAAGCCTCTCCTACCAGCCCTCAGAAAAACACACGCACACACTCGCTCAAAGAGCAAGGACTCCCTGCAGATACTGTATGTGCAGGCCCGCAGAGATCCCACCTGGTAAGATGCCTTAACCCTTTCCAACACACGCAAGAATTTTTGTAATGATTTACAATTGTGTGGTATTTCTCAAACTGCTCCCTTTTGAATCTGTAAACTCTTGAGCTCTGCAAGCCCTCCGGTATCTGCATACAAACTCATGTTGTTTGGTTGGTCATGATCTCAACGTGTTACACAGTGGCAATGCAGCACTGGATCAAGTTTTATCTCACTTTGAGTGTTCTGAGGGTGAAATTAAAGGGGAATGTTTGGAACAGTAGGGTAAAATAACTACATTAAACGATCAACAACAATTCCGATCATCGTTTAACTAATTTAATAAGCAAAAAAAAAAAAAGTCTCTCATTCCAGCAGCTCAAATGTGAGGATTTGCTGATTTTAAATTGTTGTAATTTGGATATCTTTGGGTTTTCGATTAAAGTCAAGTAACAAATTACGCACCTGATTGAGTCTTAAGAATTCCATGTGACTGTGCCGAGCCGATGCCGTTGTCCAGCAGACACTGAAACACGCCCTCATCCTGTGGCGTCACGTCTGTAATAACCAGTGAGGATCCAGAGATCTGGAAGCGATGCGATGGGGTGATGGGGTCGGCGTTGAACAGCCAGGTGATGTTTGGGGAGGGGTTTCCTTTCGCTGAGCAGGTGAAATGAGCGGAGGAGCCAAGAGGGACGAGCTGGTTGGTCAGGCCCTCCATGATAGACACAGGCTCTGTGGAGGAGAGGCTGAAAGTTTAACATCGCCATGAGGTCTGCTGCAAACAGTCCCCACACCCTTTCTTGTCTTCTTCTTACCGAGAACATTCACAGTATAGTTGGCGCTGATCACGGTCCCCTGCTCGGTCTCAGCAGCACAGGTGTAAATCCCTTCGTCACTCCTCGTCACCGCAACAAAGGCCAGGTTGTTGTGCTGTGGTCGGTGAGAAGGCCCCGGTGTGACCTCCTTACCGTTCTTAAACCATTTGGCAGCTGGTGGAGGACTACCAGACACGATACACTCCAGCGTCAGCGACTGTGACTGCTGCACCAAAACAGTCCTTGGGGTGGTGGGGTAAACTATCCGCACTGGGGGGGAGGAGTCTGAATCTGAACAAACAAATGAAAATGTTAGTAGACCAAAACAGAAAATACAGCAACGATATGAAACAATTCTGAATCTTAAATTGAATGTCATCAGACTCACGTTTCACTGACAGCTTGGTACCATGAGGCTGCACCACAGTTTCCCCAGTAACAGGGTTGAATGCTCCACATTTATACATGCCCTGGTGCTGCGCTGAAGCAGAGATAATCTGGAGGTTTCCAGATGGAAGAACTAAATAGTCATCTGAAAACAGAAGGAAACAGCAGTTTCAGTAATAGCACAGACAACTTGTGCCTTACATCATGAGCAGGTGAACAATATGGGGACAAAATGAATTAATTCTTTAATCATAGTATCATGAAATCTTTGAATTTCTAGTCTCTCACAGTTTATATCGTCACATCGCCTACCACTAGTGAAAAGCATTATTCAAAATATAAAAACAGAAACTTCACATTTATTTTCTGGTTGAGAACAAACCTGTTGACACTTCTATCCGCTCCCCTCGTACTCTTAGTCTAGGAAGGGCTGGAGGGACGCTGTGCGGTAGAGGACACTCTATAAGAACAGTGCTGCCTTCCTGCACTGATAACGACCGCCGTCGGCCATCTTCGTATTCTGAGATTTCTACAGTGACAGAGAAAAAGAAGAGCCCTTCAGTTAAACTCTGTGCAGGAATATCAGACATTTAATATGTGCTCAGCACGGTCAAGAACGAAGGCGAACAGTGCTACTTGAGTTGAGCTGTTTGTGTTGGATCACTGGGTTTGTTTATTGTTGCAGTGAGTGATTCTATTCATGTCTGATACGGTTCCAGATCAGGGTCAAACCCTTAGCGTAGTGTCCAACAGCAAGCAGCATCCCAGCAGGAACATAACACACTACACAGGAAAGCCCAAGGCTCATTAAGGATACCGGTCAAGAGGCATCTGGAATTGTGCCCGAATAAAAACTCCTACTGCTTCCTTCCCCTCCGCCACTCAGCAGCAGGCAGCCGAGGACAGGCATTCTTTCAAAGTGTTCAACACTCACAAAATGGCCTTCCTTTTCTCAAGGCAGCTTCCTCTCTTTATTCACTCCTCTGCTTTGAAGTGAGTAGAAGTATGCACAGAAGGGTAATTCTCCGTATCCGTACCTGTTATGGCCACACGCGCGTGGCGGCTGGCGATGGCCGGCCCACGGTCTAAGTGTGCCACACACTGATAGACGCCAACATGGCTGGGCTTGAGGGAGGAGATGGTAAGGGAGCCCTCGTTGAGCTCCACACCAGGCAGGCTGTCCTGGTCCAGGGGAAGGCCTCTGAAGCGCCAGGAAACCACAGCTGAAGGGGGGCTTACTGAGCAGCGTAGACGAGCAACAGAGCCTCGACTCTGAACCAAGGAGGCCGGCTCATAGTTGAAAGAGGGATATTGAGCTGGTGAAGAGACAAGAGTTCATTTGGTTAGCCCAGATTACAAAACACATATTCTCATGCATATATACCCAGAACAATACAATGGAGGGGTTCAAAGAAAACCAAACCTTTTTGTATTTTGAGTTAACTGACCCTTTAAATGTGCAATGTCTCAGGTTCTGAGAGGTATTTGCTGTGTTGTTTTTGCCAAACAAGTTTAACAGATCTATTATTTGTAAAACCATGTGGCTAGCACTGATATCTTAATAATTTTTCCTGCTTAAGTTTGACTCTCAGGAAGCAACAACCCTAGTTTTGATGCTGTGATGACTATAATGCTATCTGCTTCTTTATTTTTCTAATGTATGACAGGATAGACCTACCCCAACACCAGAGGTTTTGAACCAAAGAGAGTATTAAAAAGGTCACCACTTATTACTTTAAAGTTGCAATTATTATTTTTTTTTTTTGTTTGGGCCACTTGCGAGCTGGGAACTCCACAACAAGCTGAAATACACAACCCTAACACATCCAGCAGACACAGTGCAACATTAGCCTTAATTTGGAGTCATGTCTATGTCCACCTGATGAGTGGAACAATATTTACCCTCCTTTTTGCTCTGTTTTGGTCTCCAACATCCCCTGAGAAAAATATCTGTCTCTATGATTAACACTTTCTCCACCAGCTGATCCATCTGCAGTTTGTTGCTGGGCTGGTAGGGTACATTGGGTTTATCTTTTCTTCTAAAAACAACTTACATGAGCAGCTGATGAGCAGGGACTGGCTGAGACACAGCACAGTGGACAGGAGGACCCTTAGGCCACTGTCCATGGTGCACTTTGACCCCTGCCAGCAGCCGTGTTGTCCAGCACGCACGCCCTCGTCTGTTCAGCAAACCTGCAACACACAGAAGGGAGAAACAACCCGTCAAACCAGAGCTCTGCATGGAAACGTGACAGCATCCGCATGAGCAAAAGAAGAGGTGAAGCAGAAACAAACGACAAAACAAGCTGGAGGAGGATTTCAGAGCGGGGGTCAGAGTTGGAAAAATAATCTATTAAATTCCAAATGAATCCTGTACTACAATCCTTCTAATCTTCACGACACATCCTCTTTACACACTCCTTGATCTCCACCTCCCACCCTCTCCTCTGACCCCTCTTCTCACCCACTTCAGTGTCTCCGCGGAGGCTGGAATGTCCAGCCTCTTTGCCCCCCTGCCTCTCTCTCCCACTGGGCCGCCGAGATCTCCCGCTAATGGAGTGGCTGTGGAGTGACTGTCGCCTCACTCTTAATATCACTCTCTTGTCACAGTGTGTTGCTTCCTCATAGGTTCACTGTAGCCTGAAGTGCAGGCCCAGACACACTGGAGGGCACGTAATTAGGAGCATTCCTCTATCCTTTTCAACCTGACCCCCTCCAACAGCGGCACCTCCTCCTCCTTTTTCTAAGAGTAATCCGGGCCAGCTTTGATCCCAGGTTCCTGGTTGGTAACCAGGGTTTGAGCCTGAGGCCGGGGGGACAATGGCCGTCCAGCTGTGATATTCACACTGGCGCTTCGGTGGCTCGCAGACGTTAGCGGAAGGGCCGACCGGTGCTGAAGGGTGGGTCAAATTAAAAGGATGATGTCTGGGTGGGATCGGTGAAGCTGAACCGGTTTCTAACCCTCATTCTCTAACCTAAACACTGTTACAGCTGCTCGACACTCGAGGTCCTCTCAAGGCTGGAGTATGGCTAGAAAATGACAAGCTGGACCCAGTGGGTGACATTCAATTCACAATTAAGACAGCAGCAAATCTTCACATTTGACAATCAAATTGAACAAGAAAACATTGTGCATTTTTACTTGATAAATGACTTCAGTGAATAATCAGCTATCAAAACTATTGTCAATTCCTCTTCTGTTGACTGACTAATTGTTTCAGCACTAGTTGTGGGTGATGCTAACAGGGTGTTTGTTTCTCTGTGATCTAACCAATGAGACACAGATGCTTTACCCATGTACTCATTGTCACGCTCTTCATCTTTCGCTCTCTCTCACAGAGGGCATCCTGAGATGAGGAGGAGGAGGAGGAGAGAAGAGGCAGGAAATAATAAACTCTCCCAGCTTCTGGCTCACGCCTCCTTCTCACCCTGTGGTCAAAGGTTAGGGAAGAGCAGCGAGAGAGGGAGAACCAGCGGGTGTCTGGTGGCCCTGGACCAGCCCCCAGAGGTCACCTCCAGCTCTCCGTTTCTCTCACACACACACACGTTTGTAGTTCTATACTTGAGAGGACATTCACTGACATAACGCATTCCCTAGCCCCTTACCCCAACCGTAACCATCAAAACTAAATGCCTGACCCCAACCCTTAACCTAAACGAAATTCTAACTTGAACCTTAAAACCAAGTCTTAACCCTGTAACAGCCCACTGAAGGTGTATCAAAAATTACTTCACTCCCATGGTCTAAAACTCAAATTCATTCTCACAAAGATAGTTGTACAAGTACACACACACACTGTTTTTACACACATTACCAAACACTGCACTAAAAAACAAAAGAAACATTAAAAACTGGTAAAAACAATCATGCAATTTTGATTTTACGATTGAACGTACTGCATTATGTATGTGGTGTATACTCTGCATTTCAGGCTCCAGTTTAAGCGTGTGCATGCTCATTCAGGCAGATCAAACCCACATCTTGCAGACTAGCATTTCTCTATCCCACGAGTTGCAACAGGCCCTGCACACTGCCCCCATGTCATCAGTGGAAACTATCTTTCTCTCTCTGCCGGAATAATGATATATAATTACAATAATAACAACAGCGCTATAAAAATGCACAGCTAAGCGTGGGCACATTGGCACACGGTACAATGAGAAACTGGAGCCGATTCTGTGACTCCCTCCCTCTGTATCTACCTTTCTCTCATATTTTAACCAGTTTCTCCCTCCCACTTGGCGCAGCAGTTGGGCACTACAGCGCCGACTGGGTGCCCTTGTGTAAACACACACACAGCTGCCTATCTGGCCCATCGATCTGGCGCAACAAGGAAACACAAGGGCATCATTCCTGCTTCTTATCTGTTTGGCTTTCCTCTGACATCCGCCACCATGAAGCCGCCTCAGTGGAGACAGACACTGTGAGGATATCTTGTATCCCTCATCGCAGAGAGTCGTCCTGATGCTGGCAGCAATGGCTGCATGGAAAGGCAAGTCCTGCTTCCTCCCGAGCAGACACCCAGACAAAAGCTGGAGCGGCCCTTTGACAAAGGGGAAGTCCCTGTCAAATGAAGTCTGATCGGTCCGAGAGCAGTCTCCTCTGGTCCAATGTAGCTCTGCGGCCAGCCCACTCCCTCACTCCTCTGCCCGCCTTCTCAAAACTCCAGACTATACTACTTAAAAGGGAAAAAATATTGTGTTCCAGATTTCCTCCTCCTATCCCAAATCTGATCTTGTGTTACTCTCTGTTTTTGCACTTACGTTGTAGATACATGGCCATTCTCAAGGCGGAATCGACTGGCTATAAATTGAAGAGACATCCTGCGTAGAAAACAGACTCTGCGCCATTGAAAGCTGATATACAGACACGGGGACAGTTTAAGAAAATAAATGAGGTTAGTGTCAGTGAGTTCAAGTGGAAAAGTTCCTATTTTTTTGGGTGTGGGGGTTGACCCATGTATGTTTTGGAAATGTTTGACTGACACCTGGCTTAAGTGTGTGAAAGCAAGAGACGGCTTGCGCCCCTCACTCTTTGTAACGCAGTTCTTTTTTTGTTATTTTTGTATTTTATCTGTCAGGCTAGACTTCGGGAGGAATCCATAGTAGAGATATACTGCTGAGAGGCAGCACTTTCATTTATCCATCTTGGGAGTAATACAAAACTCAGACACAGGAATAGCACCATATATCCCGTAGTTGGACAAGAGGGATCCCTGGTGATGACACAGGAGAAAATAAACACACTGACAGGCTGCCCTCAGGGAAAGGAAAGGGGTTCGAGTTCTGAGGGGGGTTAGCACCTGCACTTCTCTTTGGCCTCCGCTCTGCAGGAACTACTTAAAGCCCCATCTGCCCGCATGTAGGGTTGGCCCATATCCCTGTCATATTGGGTAAACAGGGACAAAAGCAACACGGCGGAGCATCAAAGACTTGGAGGGCAGAGGAGGAACAGGTCACAACTGGTGCCGCTGACTGAGGCGGGGGCCCGGCCTCTCCGCTTCACAAGACTGCACAGCTGAATAAAAGCCAGCGGCGAACATCGTGATCCAGCTCAAACGCTGATTTGATAACAGGGGCAAATCAATACCAGAGTGGTACGAATCCAATAAATCAGAAAGGCTTATCTCCAAAAACGAGATAATTGTAACAAATGCCTGGAGCGGAATGAAGCTCAGAGTTAGAGATAAAGACGTTAAGGGTGAGGGAGCACTGGGGTGTAAGAGAAAGAGCAAGTCTTTTCTGGTATGATGGTCTAATCTGACCTGTGCGCTGAGGCTGATTCACATGCTATACCCCAAACCTGTCTGCACTCGCCCCACATCTCACGGACAGAGGATCTACAGCACACACATTCCTCAGCTCCACACACACACACACACACACAGAGAGAGCGAGCGACGGACACACAGCAAGAGACAGAGAAAGACACACACACACACACACACACACACATACACACACAGGAGATGGGAGATAAATTCAAAACAAGAAGATGAGAGGCAATGGGGGGAGCGTACGAGAGAAAATAGAAAGAAAAGCTCCCTGGGAGTAAAGGGAGATGGGGGTATAAAGAGGTGAAACATTCAGTGGGAGGTGAAAAGTTGCCAAGCCCCAACTCATTTCTCCTCCCTCTTTAGTTGGCTCGGAGATAGAGACGTACAGATAATGGCTGAGCGCGCATCCACGTCTGCCAAAACTGATTGATGATTCAGCCTAACTACATTCAGCTCGTCCCAGAGACTTGGGAAGAGCCCCCAGAGAGAAGAGACTCTAGGGGACCATTATGGGCTTCTTCTATTGGTCTGGGTGAGCCCACTGAGGCAGCCCGGGGCCACAGAGGAAACTAATGAGTGGAAACACTGGGCCTCTGGTATGGTCTAACTCTGTCTGATTAAAGACTGAGATGTTATTAAAAGTGGGCCAGACTTAGAGAAGGGGAGTGAGCTAAAGAAAGGGAGACATGATTTGGAATCAAATAAGGGAATTAGGAGGGGAAAGAAGAGGGGTCCTTTTTGTTTTACAATGAGAAGTAAGGAGAAAATCACATTCAAGGGATTTAGCCGATCCATAATACAAAATGACTGCCCTCGTCTGAACCTGACATCTCGCACAAAGTTAATGCAAGTCTCCTCAATAAATCATTTAAACTAAGTGTGACTGCAGAAGACAAATGAGATTCATCTTCAAGGACAGACTGCTTTTCAGACACTGCTGTCTCTCTGTGTGCATGTGTCTGCAGGAGGACAGAGCATAGGCAATCCGGGAGGCGCAGGGTGACAGCGGGGCCAAGCGGGTCCCAGAAACCAGCGACGCCGCAGCCCTGACGACACCGCCGTGGTGTGGGATCAGACGAGAGGAGGAATGAAAGGAGAGGCCCCCGGGGATCAGACAGTCACATCCCACAAAGCCCTGTTTACCAAGGACACACATCCCCCCCCCGCCTTCACCTCCTCCCCCAAACATCTCCGTTCACCAAAGCCCGACCCTCCCAAAGTGCCAGGGCCGGGACCTGGGAGACAGCGCTAATTCTACCCCCAGGCTTGTTGGCCGAAGACACAAACAGAGAGCTGAGAGGGGAGAGAAAGGGAGGGCGTTAGGAAAGATTGAGACAGAGGGGACGGAGAGTGGGGACTGAATGGTACAGTATGTAAGACCGATCTTAATTGGAGATTGTTCTGCAATGTCTTGTTTTTCCTGGGAATCTGTAAGGGGGAGGGACAGGAGGGTGGGGAGGTACGGTTGTTTCCCAAGGTCCTGAACAGCAGGATTAACCACGGGGGCGAAACTCAATAGCGGCCTCGGACACTGGAAACAGATCCCCGGGTATCGCCACCATACCAGGCCACCTCGAGACCTTTTGCAAAGCGCATGTAACTAACAACCCTTCCCCATTGTCAGGGCTCTCTGGGCCCTTCCGGCTGATTTCACAGGCCTTTCAGCCCACAGGGGAACGTCTGCTCAGACGAAAAGGTAATTCTGATGGAAAGGAGGAATGCACAAGAAGGCCGTCTTGCCCGCAGGGTGTGTTATAACACTGATCTCCAACATGTGCCAAGAGTCTGATTCATCACGCCAGGCGAGAGGGGAGCTGGGATTGTGCAGCCGTGGCACCGAGGCAGAGGAGGCCACAGATTCACATTCCTCAATATCAGCCTTGATTAGAGAGATGATGGGAAAACGCGTTGATGCAGGGGAGGAAAAAATGATCAAGTCTGCCAAATGTCCACCTTCTCTGGGGGAGTCGAGACACTATCTGTGTTTTTAAATGCTGTTGTGTGGGCTGTGAACTACGGGCATGCAGTGATCTGATCCAGCTGTCCCCACCCGTTCTCCCCTCAGTGCAGTCTCTCGTCCCTCCCCAACTTTCCTGGATTCCATCACTGCCTGGGTCTCTACGGCAACAAGCGGCGAAGACGCAGACAACAGTTTCTGTTCAGCCTCCTCCTGATAGCTCCCTGGCTGCCGACCAAATGTACTTTCAAACTCAAACATATATTAAATAATGTAATTTCAAACATGTGCAACAAAAACAAAATGGCAAGATGTCCAAATAGCAGTAAGTATTTAAAACCAAGCAGAAATAAAGCTCAGTTTGGTTACTTTCAGGGTTTTTGCCTCTTATTTGTTTGTAACTTGAGTGGTGTGAGAAAAAGAGCACACACAGAGTATTTTCATACCTCAATGATAAATTGACTCTGCAAATATAATGGAACGATGGTCATATATTCACGGTGGGGAGGTTTTAGGGGACAGAAAGCCTTGCCTGCGAAAGCCAGCCAGCCGGCAGAACAAAAACAAACACATGTAAAATGGTTAAAATATAATTAGTCTTCTTCAATTACCAATTCCACAAATCTCAAAAACCCAAACAAACAAACCGCCTCCCTTGTCCGTACAAGTTTGAGGACCCAAAGATAAATATACAGTCCCAAACATAGTGTGTAAATGCTTTATTTAGTTTGTCTAAATGTTTATCCTTCTCGCCTTGTAACACTCCACGCTTGTTGTGCGGCAGTCGAGTGATCACAAAACAAACTTGGTGGTGATACATCAACACACAGATCATCCGAGTTTCCACTTCTGGCTCCTGGTCAAAACATAAAAACCTCTCCAGCGTATTTAGGGTCCAGGCCGCTCATTGCTGCAGCGCTGGAGGTGAGAAGAGCTTTTGGCAGATGACGTAGTGCTCTGACGGCGCCAAGAGAAACACAACCTCATGACAACAGCAAAACACAGCAATAATACAGAAACCATGGCGTATGCTAACTCAGTGCATTCTTTGTGTAGGTCTGTGCGTGTTTGCTTCTGTGTGAGGGCGCCACAAAGACATGACAGCGATTCAATTTGCTTGATTAAAGTCAGTCAAACCAGAGATGTGTTTCCATCCATCACAGGGCTGAAATACATCCCCAAGTATGTGGAATATCTGCTACAATCTCTAAACATTCCCAGAACAATGCAGAAGGCCGGACCAACCATGTGTTTTACCCTTGTGACTTAAATTCCTCCGCTCACTTTGAATATCTTTTATAAATAAGGGGTTCCATTGCTCCCTAAGGGGCTACATCTTGGAGCTGGGAAGGCCCAAAATGGCACCCACAACCACAGGCCTGGAGGCAGGCAGCGGCAGTACCCACACTGCCTCACACTCTGATCTGGGAGAAAAACAGTTCTTCAAACAAGTAGCCTGTTTGTCAGCCGGAGGGGAGTGCCAGCCACTAGTTTTGCCTTAATATAGTCTTGCTGATCCTTGCGCTGGCTTTTCAACAGCGCACACAGTCTGGTTCGCAGAAAACCCATGTCAGATGTGACTTATTGGTTCAACATTTGAAATAGAAAGCTGTGGTTGCTCACAGTTTCAAGAATAAAAGGCTCTAACTCCTGGGGCCCGGGCCGAGGCGACGGACTAAGTCAGGCATATTTAGTAGGGTCAGTTTCAGGAAGGGAAAAAGAAATGAATCTTGCAAACAGGAAGACGCTGAGGATGCAAAAAAAAAAATACTCCCCTCTCACGTTCTGAAATACTTTGCTGCGAGAGCTGTCAGCAAGGGTTCAGTTCAGAAGTTCACTCCCTGAAATCTTCCCTAGGGCTGAGGAATCGTTAGGAAAACTACACAAGACAAGGCTGCGGAACAATGGGTCTCATCATGTATTTGCTTGACAATTATAAGAAAACTGTTGTTTTTGGCGAGAGGCGAGTGTTGTGTAAAATGCCACGTCGAAACCCTCTTGGGGAACTTTTTGTTCTCTCTCGTACATGTGGTGTTTCGCATCATGTTAAAAGGCACATACATTATAGCCACACACGCCAAGAAGCACTCCCTCCAATGATTATGAGCACATAATAAAAGGCATCTACAGAAAGTAACAAACTTCAAACTGTAAGGCTATAAAAAGACTTGCATGCTTCAAACAGCTCTGGACCAACAAAGTATTTTGCAGTCTGTTGAAGTCTTTTCATGAAGCCTACCAGTTATGTATAAGATTTGATCTGAGCCTACAGTACAGATTTTTTTTTTTCCTACAGTAAAAATCATGGTCTCTATCAAAGTGTGTCCTTCTGTGTCACACAAACTGCTCTTAACCATCTGCTGTACTTTCATTAACTGTACCCGCCTGGACGGTGTGTTTTTTTCCCTCAATGCGCCGTGTGTGGTATTTACATTCCCTTATCATATTGAGAACACAGACATATATATTTAGTTGAGGCCTGTATTTCCATTACATTAACAAAAAACAAACCATCTTCAGAGAAGAAGCAGACCTCCTCGCCCCGTCGATCTCCAGCCTGTACGGCTATGTCCTACTGCATTTCGGTGGCTAGCTGGAACATCTGTTTCTGCTGCTCCAAAAACTATTTGTTTGTCTTAACAATTACGCCCTGATGTTTCTCATTTCATTTCTCAAACCTCTCGAAAGTCATTATCCAGTTTCAGGTCTTTCAAGGTTCTGAATTTTTAGAAACTCAATCCGACCATCTGGTGAAAGCGGGTGTACACATCGGGCTACAGTCGGATCACCTTTGACATGTCAGAGGAGTTGTACTGGAGGAAGCATGCAGCCTATCTGTAACCTGCTGGAGTAACATGCTTGCATAGTAAAGCGAGTCAGCGCTGGGCTGTTTGGATCATCTGTCAGAGTAGTGGGACATGGAAGAAACAGGGAGGGGGTCGCACCGAGAGACATGTGCGATGTGTAGTTAAAATAATGGAGGTGTGAGCTCAGAGCAGATAAGAAGTGCTACTAATGACAGCTTCATATAAACACAAGTGACACCTTCAGCTACTGCGTTTGCCTTCACGGCTACTTCAACGCAGCTTCAATTTATCCAATTCCACTCACAGCTTTTCCCTGGAATACATTCAGGGAGGGAAAACCAGGGTGGAAATGTAAGTCTTTTTTTGTTAGCACTGCAGCTGCAGGGTGCACTCACCAACCCAGCAGTCACAAGAACTCAAACTCTTTCTCTGACCTGCCCATCTTTCCCATCGACCCCCTGCTCATGGCTGCTGCGTGTTGTCAGTCAGCACCCCCTGGCTCCTCGAACATGGGGGCTCTTTGGCATGCTTTCCAAAACTCCCCTCTGTCCATCTAATGAGGCCTGAGCTCTGGGTCTGTCCTTGACGAATGGGAGCCGAAGCTCGCGGAGTAAAGGCCAGCATTTGAAAATGGGAAAATGCTGCAGCATGACTCAATCCCTGAGCAATGGCAGCAAAAGGAGTGCTATGTGTCAAGAGTTCAAAACAAGCCAGGTTTTAGTTTGGGAACAGTTGCTCGGAGGGTCAAACATCAACCATACAACAGTCCACTAAATTCTACTTTATTATGCTAAGAAGCTGAAATGGATTAGCCATTAGAGATTTAGAAAATGAGTAAGACTTAAATCTAGCTGTCAAAATATTGTGATGACGATGAATAATAAGGTGGCTGCTCAAAATTCAGATTTTTCTCCCTTTTATGACTCGCAAAAACATTTTTTTTCAGCCAAAGGTTGATCTTCTGGAGCAATAAAATGACAGATCACAGCGTTAAACCAAATAAACAACCACACCACATTGTGATTTAGGTTTCAAATTCAAGTCCATTTGCTTTAGGGCCAGGGCTGAGGTTTGCTGCCTGGCCTCAAATCTGTATGGCTTAGAGAACGGGAGAATGTGGGAGGTGCTCAAAATATACTTCAGTCACCCATTTAGACACACCCTCTCCCACCACACTCACCTCCAATAGACATTCATCTGCTTATTCATCACTGAAGTTCTTCCAAAGCTGTGAGTAACCAACAATTATTTTCATCTGTTGAGCATTTTCTGATTTCTCAATTTTAGTTCATTCTATCAACTGTGAGAAAAAATTATGAAAAAATGCCAATCGCAGTCTCCCACAGCCCAAATCCCAAAGATATTAAATTTACAATGATATTAACAGAAAAAAAAGCAGCAAATCCTTGTATTTTAGAAGCTGAAACCAGAGAATTTCATTAATGACTTGAAGAATTTAATCAAAGTAGTATTGTCTGTCAATTAATGTCTTCATTTTAATGCCAAAATTGAAAAGATCTCCTCACTACGTGGGTTTACCTTTAATCAAACCTCGTGTTACTATGGAAACCCAAGTCTTACCTCTGCTGCTACTATTCAACAATCATTTGTCATTGTTGGAGCGTATGTGGTTGTGTGATTATAATACTGCATCAGAAAAATCAAGAGAGCCATTATGAGAGCAGGGGCTGGTATCATTACACATGCTTACATTCAAATTGCCCACTTAACATAGTTCTCCTACAGCAACATGTGTTTATCATTAGCGAGCACCCTAATGGCTCAAACATTATTCAGACTCACTTAATGGCATAGTTGTGCTTTGTTCGGGTCTGTCTGATAAGAGCCGGGTCACTAATGGTTTATTAATTTCCCTGCAAGTCAGAAAAACATTCTGTGAAAACAGTAGAAATGATTCTGAGGCTCTGTCGTTGTCTGATTCAATCACATTCCCAATAAGTAGTTTCTGTTGGGAAAATCCCGCACAATAACAACATGGTCAGTTATACTAAAAATACTCCACTGGTGCTTAAATTCAGCTTAAAATCCACCCGCTATTGGTGATGTAGCTTGGATTTGTGGGTCTACTTTGTTGATCAAAAGAAAAGAAAATTCCCTAAAAATGCGATGCCATGTTGAAATATTTCCAACAACAACGGACAAACAATCTCTCCACAGACTGACCAGAATGCAATGCAGCCTGTGCATTAGTAGTTAGAGCAAGGTAGAAAGGTATTCAAGGAAATGTAGTAAATGATGGAGCGAATTAAGTTAAAATGAGGCAGGTTGAAGGAATGTGGCCACAGAAAAAATAAACTACAACACCTTACTAAAAATAAAAACAAACTGAGAACCTGAGGGAGGATTTCTCCTTTAAAGTGGACGCCGTCAGTGTCCGAGCCTGAACACAAAGAGCAAATTTCTCTCTCTCACCCCCGTCAAAAGCTCACCCAATATTGGGGAGCTCTGAAAGGATTTGAAAGGCATCGGAAGTGTCTTCTTGTCCCCCACCGACGCAACAATGCACGAGCAACTGTTTGAACTTGAAAGTGTTTTATCTGAGAGCAGCCATGTGTGTCCCACTGACTGGATGTCATGCATCCGAGAGGGATCCAAGACTTTGTCCTCAATAACTTTTAAGTGTTCAGATTTCTGAGAGTTACCCCTATGTAACAAAAGTCCCTGTGAAGCTCTGATGGTAGGGGTGAACAGCAGACAGCGGAAACGACATGAGGGGGAAAAAAATGAGGAACTCGTTACAATCACTTTTACTCTGTCATCCTTTTTACTTGTGCTTTGAAAAGTCTCATCTTGGATTATCAATAATATTTCCAATCCTCAACTTTTACGGTGCCTCTTATATTTATATCTGCATGTATAGTGTACGATGTATTTTACAAAAAATATATTTTTAACAACACAATTCAAGTCTAACTTAAACTAATTTATTTGTCATTGAGGGGAAAAAAAAGATTTTTCAATTTCAATAATGTGGATTAATGTTACTGTAATCTGAGTTGTCATCCTCAAAGTTCCCAAAGTGCAGCTGTGCACAACACAGAAAGACATGAGTAGAATAAGCTCATGCACACACTTGCACACTCAGTCCTGAGCTGTTAGTGAGGGCTTTTTTTTTAGACAAATCTAAAATGTTTCTCTTTTTTTATATATATATATATTTTTCTCACATTGAAAGAACAGTGAGTCGCTGCAGAAACACTCGAAATGGATCCAGTGAGAACAAAAGCTGTTTGATGATCTCTATCAGACCACGTTCACACATCTGCATCTTATCTCTTTAGAGTGTTTTCAAAGATTTCTCTAACTCAACTAATACTTCACCTCAAATCAAAAATCACTAAAGAAAACGTCCCCACTCAGTAAACAATGACACCTTCGTTCAAGCCGGCAGGTTTTCTCTGCACACTCATTTGTGCACTTGCAAAATTTTAGAGCAATACTCGCATGGATTTACCAAACCAACATTTATGACACCCTCAGGGGATTTATCTAAAAACAATAAAGGCTCCTGTCTTTGGAGAGAGAGGGGGGGGGGGGAAGCACAACTATAAATATTAGTCTAAGCCACCATGTTTCTGCACAGTGGTAAATGTGGCCGAAATTTGGCTCATAAAGCGGATCCATAATAAAAGTATAACTTTAGAACAAAGTAATGTTTCACATATCCCCAGTCCATTTTCTACCTTTTATGACCGTGACACCAGTGTGTCAACAGAGGGACATATTTGCCATTTCTAAAAATGCTCTTTCATCTTTCAAAGCAGAAATGCAGCCCGCAGGCCATCTGTTTTCAACTGGGATGTTCAGTGAAGTGTCTCTGCCTTCCACAGCTTCCAGACCTGTTTACCAGACAAATATTTATGCCTTTTCTTTCACCTCAGAGACAACAGAGCCGAGCTGTGTCGGAATGCATGAGGACGACAAATAAAGCTGCTGAATGCTTTTGGGTCAATTTCAGCAAAATACAAAGCAAAAATGCTGCTCTGTCTTGTATTAGGATTTTCTGCACATCAAACTATAATCTCACAAAGATGTAGTCTGAAGTCAACAAAGCCCAAACTATTGCACAAAGTCATATTCTGACACTTCATGCAAACTAATCTAGAAAATCTGATTTTCAATAATCAAAGTGTCATTGTAATGAGGCAAACTGGAGCAAATGTATAAATCAAAAATAATAATTTAGAGTCAGAGTCTCTAATGTGCATGAGATTGTAGATATAATAAATAATGTGGGGAGTAAATGCATGGACACACACACACACACAATCTGAATGTGTGCGCCCCCTCCACCAGCCGGAGCTGCGCCGCTCTCTCTTCTCCCGGGACACAGAGTTGAGAAAACACGGTGCTGTTTGGGAAACACACTAAACCGGCGCCGGGGAGCGCTCAGCTTCTTTCAACGTCACTTTTTCTTTTGTTATTCCCAGAGAAGCCCAGCTGGCCCGGTGCTCACACCGAAGCCTCCCCCGACCCGCTCCCGGCCCGGGACTCCCCTCCGCCCGGCCCGGGACTCCCCTCCGCCCCGCCGTCCTTACCTCTCTTGCAGGAGCGCAAAAGCTGCGAGCCCGTCGGGTGAATTAGCAGCAAAACGCATTCTTCTGGAGGCAAATCCGTACGGGGCCCTCCATTAGACACGGGCTCAAAGTGCGAGACGACGGGAGGAACATGAACACAGCCGGAGGTGGAGGAGGAGGAGGGGGGAAAGAGGGATTTCAGACCCGCAGAGCAGCGCAGGCTTCGGGGCCAAGGTGCGACAACTTCCCCCCTGGTCCGGAGCCCGAGCGCAGACGTTTCTCTCGGGGGAAAGTTTGGAGTCCGCGCGTTTGGATAAATAAAGCGCAGCGTCCCGGTCTCCGCGTGTCTCCGTCCTGTGACTTCTCCCCCAGCTCTCCGGCTCTCTACCGCTGCCTCCTCCACACACGCATCTTTGAAGCCAGTGTCGAGTTGCTCAGCAAATCATGGCAGCGGCGAAGCTGGTCGTCAAAGCAGGAATGTCCCAGCCCCACAGCTCAATACGGCTCCTGGGGAGGGAGGGAGGGAGGGGAGAGAGGGAGGGAGGAGGGGGGTGGTGCCCATATAGACTGTGCATTAACGAGTTTTACAATCTAGCGAGAAAAAGAAATAGGAAGAAGAAAAACTTCCTCCTTCCTCCTCTGCGCGCACTCACCTGTGTGGCTTCGTGTTATCAGGATGTAAAGGTGAGACATTCTCCCCTCCGGTTAATACTTACTGAACATGAGGATGCACATTTACATCACAATGAGTGCTTTAATAAGGGGTAAATCCGAAACTAAAACCTTGATTTCTGCTTGTTTCCTTTTCTTTTTCTTTTCCTTTTGATTTATCTGCAAATTTCACTGAATCAAGGGATGACGTGTTGGAGTGAATACTTACTTGTTAACCAAGACAGACAAATATGTGAAATTACATAATAAAAATCTTTAAAACTCAAAATAAACAACATGATAAAATACAAAAGCACTACATTTGTTCAGTGTCATGAAGAAATGTTTGACCTGTACAGCTGTCATGCACAGAGGGTTGAACATTTTAACAAGCGTGATCAGCAGACAAGGTTTTATTCCTGATCTACCATAAACTGTTATCTCATGCAGTCAGGTGATCATCATAAGAAAACCTACCACCACCTACACAAAAGTAATTACACTTCTCTGATATTCAGACCTGACTTCAGGGTGACCTGAGCTGTAAGGATTCATGTCACGGAAACTTGTCAGACTGAGAAGGGGAAAAAAACTGGCGGAAGACGACCAGAATAAAAACAGTCAAGTGTCCGCACAAGTTCATGTTGATTATATTTTTATATTATTATATTATAAGCTTCCTCTCTGTTTATTACTGTGACTGTTTCATCGACTGCACAGACAGCCTCAATCCCAACACTGCCTCAAAGCCATAAAGGCAGTTCTCTTTTTCTGTGGGATACACTGAACCTTGTAGATTAAACCAGCTCTCACTGGGCCCATTGAATTGAATTAAAGTTATGAGGGAGGGGGGATGTTTGAACAGCTAATAGCTACGGGTCACTTCTGGCATCCGACCTGTTGGTTGGATGGGCTGAATGTTGGTTCGCTGCAGCTATTTCCTCATCACTAGGTGAAACGCCTTCACGGAGAGGCGGGGGAGAGGGAGCTGTGAGTGTGAAACAGTCATCTGTTGTGCGTATGGGCACGAGTAAACAGCATAATCATCTTTGAGGCAGTAATTATGTGCACCAGCGCTGGCCGGGCGGTGGCAGCGGCGGCGGCTGCGGCGGCGGGCCCACCCTGCTTCAGACAGCAGGTGCAGCTCACCATCTGACAGCTGACGTGTATGGAAGGTGTGATCCAATCCTCCCGAGGCTGGGTGGACTCAGGAGGAGAGGGAAAACAACATGGAGGAGGTGGTGCAGACGGGACTGATGAAGGACGGATGCTTCAACTCTGTTTTCACTCTCAGGAGTTGGACAGACCTGCTGTCTCTTTTTCTTCTTTTCTTGTCTGAAGTTGCCAGTTTTATGTCATTGTGAAGAACTGATTTTCTTTCTTCTTTGTTTTTTCTCTTCATACTGTCAAGTCACTTATCAGCACCACTTTGTAAGGTCATACATTATAAAAACATCATACATTGTAACAAAGGGTTTTACTAATGTAATAAATCATTTGTTATTGCTTGATCAGTAATAAGCCACTAATACATTCATCATTTGGATTTCCAGGTTGTAAAACTTCAACTTTACTAGGAGTTAGTCCTGAACAAACTATTAAACTGCAGACTTGATGGATTATTGTGGTGGAGGAACCCTTTATTAATGATTCACTAACATATATAACTGCAGGCCTTATAGTGGAGGAGGATATTGACCAGATAAATGGATTTTTCACAACCTGGCAACCCAAAAGCTGTCTTACTTAATGTCTTATTTCTGCTTTATATAGTGTTGTCCATAAAGAAAAGGAACCATTGGTAACAATTTTCAGTTTCAACTTATATACTCTTTATAAAGTATGTCTCATTAGACAGTGAAGCCCACTTTTTCCATCATCCTCTGTAATACAAGTGATTAATTCTGTCTCTCTCTCTCTCTCTCTGAGGGTCAGGAGCTGGTTGGAGATGGAGACGGAGGCTCTGGGTTCAGAGGGGGGTGAGCGGGGTGATTGGACACAGTCGCATGTGAAAGGCCAGAGAGCGGCGAGTCCACAGGGAGCAGGGTCCACACACAAAGGGCCGGTGGGGGGGGGCTCGGCGGGGGCGGGAGGGGTGACCGAGGAGGAGAGGCCACGCTGGGAACCAAAGCTGACAGCACAGACACTTCTCATCCACTGAGGGTTCGGCTGTCTCTGGCCCCCTGGGGTACATGCTCACTTATCTGTGCGGAGCTGCCAGCTCCGCGCTGTTGAGCCACAGCAGCTTCAGCGAGCTGCTCGCTGAGAGCAGAAGCAGCAAAAACACCACGCACACAAAGCAGCAGTGACCTCTGGCCTACATTTAACTGATACGAAGCTTGTTTTCTTAGTCATATCAGCCCTGATCAAATATCAGTAGATTACAACACATTTAGCCAATACAAGATGACTCGTTGATGATCATGCAGAGGCTGAAAAACTACGGCAGTTTACACTGCATGCATAAAAATACTGACTTTCCTCGTGTGACGTCGTGATTGCAGTGGAAGGAGGGGAAATGGCAGGAGACCTGCTAACAAGGGCTTTGTATTCTAAATCCACAGGCTGGGATTGTTTGGTGTTGGTTCCTCCAGCTTGCTGTCCTTTGCTCTGAGGATAATAAGCCTCCGACCACTGTCAACAGAGTGTTTATGACCTGCAAAGCAGCCCTGGCTTGTGTTGACTCTGTCAGCAGGGGACTGAGGAACGCCTGACTCCCAGTGCTATTAAAAGGCACTTTCAGATAACAGGAGTACCTTCCCTCTGTGTGACCTAGTCAGGGTTTGTGGATTCGTCAGCAGTAAAAAAACAAAACAAAGCTCAGTTGTTAGGCATCAGATCTGACACCCGATTTTACGTAATTTACTTGAAAGTAGATGATGAAATGCAGGTGGAATTCAAATGATAAAATGCCATGAAGTAGCACTTGTTGCCTCAATATTTCTAGTGGGTGCAGGCATGGAGTGGGACAGCTACAAAAATGTATTTTTTTCTCTCTAAGGAGCAAGACAAGGACATTTATTTGCGACTTTTTATAAGTTTTTATAAGACAAGGAAAACTTTGTGTGGGCGAAGAAATATATACGAGTGAGAAAAATCACAATATTTTACAACATAGACTAAATGGATTTCCCCTTGGAGGGCTGTATATCTCATGACTTAGACAGGTGTGTGCAACTGAGTGTGTGTGTGTGTGTGTGTGTGTGTGTGTGTGTGCGCGTACATTGTGTGCTTCTGTAGGTCCGTGCCTGTGGTTGTGTGTGTCTTCATGGATGTGTAAAAGAAAGAGAGAAAGAGAAATTTGAAGGCACCCCTCTCCATCTGGTTTCTGCATCACTGTGGTGGGATCACGTTATCCATCGTGGGCTCTCTGGGAATTTCATCAGTCTGTAACATCTCACTTATTCACACGTCTCCCCGTGTCTTCACCATGTAGAACAATCCTGAGTGTCCCTGCTGACACTGCAGTGACCTTGTGCATCCTCTGACCATCTTAAAAGCTTTCTCCTGTCTGACATTGTGCCTCTGAGAGAACTGTGCAGGGCATAAACCTCTCTAAACTCCAGTTTTCACACTGTCACAGTTTTGCCGAAGTTTTCCACAGCTCAGCAATATATATTCATTCACACAAACACAGCTACTGCTTTGCCTCCAGGGATGAAACTGAACGAACAAAGGAGAGAGCAAAGGCAGACTTGAAGGAGTAAAAGTCTTACTTTAGCTTTACCGTTAGATTCCTTTAAGAATGAAGGTAACAAATCAGATTGGAGAAAAAGAAAACCTGCAAAGTTCAGAAATGTTACTGTAGGTTAATATAAAAAGAAGGGCTTGCACCTCTGATTTGATGATCCTAAGATTTTTAGACAGACAAATGGCTCAGATGGATCTGTCAGGTAAAGAAAAAAATGAGTGTATCCAAAGCTAAATCATATTACAGACATGGATATATCCAGTCAAAGATTGCTTTACAAAGATTAACTACAAGACTGATACGTTTTTACAAAGAGTTGATTTTCTCTGTGGCTCATTTGTAGAGAATTGGAATATGCGCAACAAATGTCTTTACACTTCTGTGCCTAAAAACACATTTTCTTCCTGTTTCACAATGTAAAAAGATTTATAATCCAAATACATCATTTTATTGAGTGGTTTCATCTATCAAAACTCAATTTATTGGCCAATACTTGTGATGTGAAGCCATGAAAACGCGTCTGCTACTCTGCACTCCTGCACTACATCACTTCCACAAAAGCTCCGATTTATAACGGATTCCCAGATCGTACGAACGTGTTGTTCCGGTCTCATCCCCAACATCCAAATCAGCACTGACGTGAAGCTGTCATGATGAAGCATTCGGGAGTTGGTTGTAGTGGGTATCTGGGGAGTAGTGGGGCAGGAAGAGGCTGAAGTGAAATATCATTCCTGTCTAACACTGATGTTTCCTCTGGTCCCACAGGCTCATGGTGACCTTGTGATTTATGATGCAGCGCTGGAGGAGCAGATCAGAATACAGCTGCCCCATCGCTGCACACAAACATGTGTATACCAGACTCATGCATAACCTTAACTCATACGTAGTCACTGGTAGTCTTGATCTGAATTCAAAGCAATGCAGCTTTGGACTGAATGTTTTCCAGCTGTTAGACTTAAAAATAAAACAAATGTATCTGCATTTATTTTCCTTTGTGTGCATTTGCTTCTGTCTGTGAATCCGGAGATTATGTGCGTAAAAATGGGACGCTTGTTGCGGCTAACTGGCTTTTGCAGCTCATTCTGAATGGCATGAAGTGATGTAGAAAATGAGCTAGATGAAGAGGATTAGGACCCGAGACTGCTAGTGCTTATCATCTCCCGTAGCACTGGAGTGTAGCCATGGAAACAGGAAGTGAGAGGCAAGCTTCCAAGATGGCCACCAGCTTGTGAATGGGTGCATTCCTCAACGGCAGGGTGCCTTCTGGAGGGAGGAGGGGCGAGCGAGTGTGTTTACGCCAAAAAGGGACTATATAAATAGTAACTGCTGCTGTTTTAAGGACTTCCTGTCACTAAGTATTCCATAAAACAGTAGTTAAATAAACAATCAGTTTCCCATTGGGGCTGCCTTGTCTATACTGAAGTGAGGTCTGCTGCGGGTTCAAACCGGGACCCCAGCATGTGGATTTTAAAGCCCCAGACTGGAGTCATGGAGCTGTTACAGGTCACCACACTCTCTTTCACTCGCACCCCGTCTGGTCATATAACCTCCATACACACAAACTGAGCCTGAATTCCACATTCAGCATGTTTTTTTTTCTCCAAAGTGACTCTACTGACTTTTCAATGAGCTTTCTTCATTGTTTTGTTATGCAAGCTGTGCATGTGGTGTGCCTCTTTTTGCCATTACAGTGCAAGGATTCAGTTCACTATAATGATCTGAGTGGGACTGGGAAACAAAGTATTTGGACACTGAATACGCTGAGTTTTGAAAAAATGTGAAAAGAAACATTCTTAAGAACAAGGAGAGAAAGGTATATCAAAAGCATTTCTTTCTGTCAGTCATATATAGGTGTAGATAATTAAAAGAAATGTAGAAATTTACACCTAATTCAAACAGACAAAACATGTTACCACTGTAAATCTGTGGATGTGCTCAGCTCTTGGGAATGCATCAGAAATCTGTTGAGAAGAGGTCAGAGACAAGGACAAAGGGGTAAAGTAAAGGGATCTCTGGTAATGTCCCTCATCTACACACACACACACACACACACACACACACACACACACACATATAGATATAGATGTCAATACACAAATACACAAACATCTACCAGCTGGCATTGACAGGAAGGACACCATCAGTCATGCCGGCTCTGCTTTAAGGCCATGAAGCTGTCAGCATGCATTCCTGAACACAGCCTTTGCAGAGCACATTTGTCAACCTCGAGGAGGGTGCATGCCCAAAATGTTTGGATGTTTAAACTTATCTTATTGTGGCCTTTGGAAGTTATTGGCATTCCCAACAGGTGCTAAAATAGTCCACAAACAGTTACAGTACAATCCTCTAGAGGATCTTTCCCCATGCCATCATGCTCGTTTGTTTTCAGGGATTTGAGCTAAGATGGAGAGATTGGAGTTTGACAAACAGAACTGAGGCCAAGGGCAGGATGTCAGGGTGTGATAGAGCGTCCGCCGCCCTCATCCTTTTTTTCTTTTTCTTCTTTTTTTGCCTGTCTCAGGCACAGACAAGCACCCTCATCTTGGCAGAAGTGTCACTTTTGTTTGTGCAGCGCATTGGTCAAACACACCATCCAGGAAGATACCGTCTATCTCCCTTCCGCTTTGTCAGATGTGGAGCCTCACAGTCCCTCAGCAGGGGCCAAGCACACAATCACTGCAGAATATCACCAGATAATCACTGTGGAGCCGCAAGGAAAATGTACTAAGTGTAAACAAAGAAAGCGTGTGCATGTTTGTGTGTGCCTGCCGGCTGATATACTGTACATGTTTATCTACATTTTCCTATGTCTGAGTGTTTGTTTTTGTATGTAGCCGTGTGGATGCATGTTTTGTCTCTTCAACCACGTCGTGATAACGATCAGTGACAAGACACAAGAGATTTGTTGGGTTCAATCAAACCCCAGAGGAGTGACTTTCCCCCGGAACAGGATGGGCTGCGGGGAAATCCTGGGCAGATGTGAAGTGAAGGCGCTGATGTCTTCATAATGATCTCTGTTTTTTTTTTTCCTCTTGTAAGTCATGCTATCTCACCCAGCTCTGCCCGTCTCCTCCTTTTTCTCCCCCTCATGCCAGAGAGACAAGCTAGATCCGTGAACAATCTGCTCCATCCCGCAGGCTGTGCTCGCCTCTCTGCTCCATAAATCGCAGCTCCTCTGGGACAGCTGGAAAGACAGTACAAGTGGGAGCCAGATAGAGCTGTCTGAAAAGGCTCCTGTTTCAAATTAGGCTTGCTGGACAAAAGTCCCCTCAACCCCAAGGTTGGATTCATATCTACTTCCTGTATCCCATTTCGTCCAGCGGTGCGGACGGACACCGGACGGTGAGAGTCAGTGTGTTGGGACTGATGAAGCTGGTGTCACTGTGCCTGTGGTCTCCTGATCAGGGCACTGAAAGGCAGTTTACAGCCCAGTTACAGGCGAATAAAAAGCTCTCTTTAAAGAGGCATATATTTCATGGCCTGTGTGCTCCCACAGTTAATGTCCCAGCCCAGCATGACTTCACTGGACTTCCTCCCTCGTTCTGCCTCTTTGCCCTGATGGACTGAGGTCACTGCAGAGTTGTATATTCAAAATGAAACGGAGGGCAGTGAAATGGAGAAATGAAATGTGGTGTGTCCACACAAGAAAAATGTCAGGTTTATGACTTAAATGCTGCACTGAATATTGCTTCGACTGTATTGTATATATTGTATATATTGTATAAGTACCGTATATACTTTTGTACAGAATCAGCCTCTAAGCCTTACACATTAAAAGTAAGAAGGCTGTAAACTTGCGCAAGGAAAACAAGAAACAATCACATAATCAAGTGAAGGGAAGCTTTGTGCAGATTTATGGACAATCAGAGAACATGAGAATGAAGACGAGGATATATTTTGTTTTGTTTTGAGTGTCAGCTCTGAAGGAAAACTGAGCAGCCGGGACAAATTGGTTGAACGAGAGACAGGGCAGGTGAAATCTCCAGCTCCCAGGGTGGATTGATGGCACAACAGGGAACGATCAGGCGGCTCGGGTTCACCTCTGTGATACTGGACTGTTTGAGATCAGGGGGTAAAGGAATCAGCGGAGCGCCAACTGACGGACATCTGATGGTGATACAGGTACAGTGTCATTCCAGCAGTCTAAACATGGCTGCTTTGATAGTGACTGATCTCACCCCAGGTGCTCATGGGTAGATATATACTCACAGGGTCAGGGCAGCAGAGGTCCGTGGCTAACACGACCCTGACCTCTCAAAGAACAATTTTCCCTGTAGTGACTGTCAAAACAAGCTTTGTGTGATGTCAGTGGTTTGACCACCTGCCTCCTGCTCACCCACTCAGTTTAATTATTCCGTATCGAGGTCAGAAGAAACTTTTCCTTTGCAAAGTGCCAAAGATTCAGACTGAACGGAGTAAAAAAGACCTTCAGATATGTTGCTAAAATGAACTAAAATGTTTTGGGAACTGTCATTTCTTGAGAAGTCTTAGACATGGGACTGGCAACGTTCTTTTTTATTTTATATCATTTTTTGTGATATTGTTGGATTTTTTCTTGTGTCTAACTGTGCTACTACTATTGAAGCTGTTGTCTTGGCTCTTGTCTCATAAAGGAGGTTTAGAACCTCGATCTTAACTGGTTACATAAAGTAAAAAAAATCTTTCGTCATTCAGCTAACAGCGTTCATAATTTGATCCCATGTATGTTGCAACTCTACCAAAGTTGGCCCAAATTATCCCTCATACATCCTGATTCTGCCGTCTTCTATTGGAGACAAAAAGATCATCCATTTAGAGTTTTAGAAAATAAACAAAAATCTAGTGTATTCAATTTCATCAGCTTGTGTTGCAGAACACAAACATTTAATAGCTGCCCAACTGCACAAACTCTACTTACTGATTATCCTGTGGTTACACATATATTTACTCTAATGAAAGACTCGCTTGCTACTGTACGGTCTGTTTGTAATCAGAGAGCTGTCAAGTCAGGGAAATTTAGGAGATAATGAGATAAATTCTAGTCTTTCTGACCCACAGTGCAATTGGCTGCAGAGGACACTGATTATCTGCATGTTTGTTTATAGAAATGATTTTGCTTTTTGGAAAATGTTTCTGCTTTTTGGGCGTGAACGTGAGACGATAATGACTGAGTTTTCATTTTGAGGTGAACTAATCTATTAACAGTCCCAACAACAACAGTCCCATCAGATATCTGTTTTTATGTTGCTGTGTTTCGTATTTCATGTATTGCTATTTTTATTATGATATACACACAGACTCTGTAGAGGTGGACACACACAGCTTACCTGTCAACTTGTCCCAGAACAAACATCTTGGTTTTGAGGAATTCTCTGGGACTACACATTGATGGAGTTAATCTCTTCTGTTTTAATCTGGCTCATGGATATTAAGGCCAGACTCTGCGGCCCAGGTCCCATCACCTCTGACCCCCTCTGTAATCCGCCTCTCCCATCAGCTCATTAAGCCCGGGGAGTTCACACCTCTCGCCATGTTGGGCCCAGCTGTGTCTCCGCAGTGCCCAGGCCGGCCTGGGGTGTCAGGAAAGCCTGCCGGCTTCACAGGCGCGCAACAGGCCCGGGCCTCTGATCTCGGCTGAAAATGCTATAAATCACAGAGTGGAGGTGATGGTCCAAAGTGCTCATTAAAGTAGGCAATAATAAATGTGGAGAGAATGAAAGGCTCTCTCTACCTGTCAGCCTGGGCTTGTTAATGAGAGGAGCCTGTTAGATTTTAGTAATGACTGATGATTAGGAAAAAAGTAGATGGAGTGTTAACAAATGTTTAACTGCAGAGCAGCGGTCATAAAGGTTTCACAGCAACAATAGGCACCACAGTGCTTCCTTTGACTGTGTAAAAATACCTTGTCTGATGTATTCATAATCACAATTTCATCTGTTTCAACTTCACACCAACAGATTTTAACATTGTGTCTGATTCATTAGAGTTTGTACAGTGTTTATGCTTTTAAATGTCACAGTGAAGCACAACGGCTCAGTGGTTTTAATAGGATTTTGGCTTTGTTTGGTAGATTTTGATAAATATTTGCTAATGGACCAGTCAGTCTCTCTATTCATCAGCATGACTGATACATCATCTTGCATTCATATTCATACCAAAGAAGGTGTTCACTGTAAAATGTCTTTGTACACTGAGTCATACAGTATAAAGTTCTACTGCAGCCACAATGAAAACGCAGATCCTAAACGTGCTTTTGGTATCCACTTTCTTCCTTTTTGGGGGCTGACATCCACACTCAGCTTGTATTTTTGACTATTGTTTTAGAGTCTACTCAAAAACAATGTCCAAAGTAAACCCGGAAATGATTAGTTGATTAATTGACAAGTTGATTGAGAGAAATCAGCTGCTAGTATTCTGTATTCTGCCAAACATTTTCTTGTTCCAGCTTCTCAAATGTGAATGTTTGCTGCTTTTCTCAGTTCCATATCATTGTAAATGGAATATATTTGTGTTTTGGACAATAGAAGACATCAGCTTGGGCTTGTAACGAACATTTTTCACTGCTTTTTGCACTTTTAAAGACTAAACGATCAATCAAACAAATAACCAATATATAGTTAAAGAAAGGAATTGGTGCCCTTATCCAATCCTTATCCTTCGACAGCAAACTTTTGGAAATGAAAATTAGTGTGAACGGGAAACTTTCCTCATGTTTTCTTTTAATAAAATGTATGTAAGTAAAAATGTCCATAGACAGAACCACGTGCCTTTCAGAGTTTAGGAACACTACACACGCAATCAAACAAACATGCTCATATTCATTACCTGGACTGGCCAGCTGCAGAAAAGCTAATATTGGGCTTGGTGGTTTGGGTGGCGCGGTGTGGATTTAGGAAGCCGCGTGGGTGTGAAAGAAGTCTCTTCAGAGTCTTATCGCCCCGCAGACTGAACCCCCCGCTGCAGCACAACCTGCAGAGTCGATCCAAAGACCGCTTTCACCGTGCAGCCAGGTGGGACGCAGCATAACTGAGGACTCAGTCTATGCAGTCCTGCAGGACCAACACGCAGATTCAGGACTACAAATCCCACAAGCTTCATTTGTTTTATGTTCTAGAATATGATTTGCTTCTCCCTGTTAAATAACCAGGATTTAATATGTCAGAGCAAAATAAAAGATCACAGTGTAAGACTCAACAATCTGAATTATCCATGGGGGATTTGTGTTCATACTGATAAAAAGGAGAAATAAGAGTAAAGCCTTACTCTTGATGTTTGGAGGGAAACGAGGGAAATTTAGCTGGTGTTGTTGTTGGGAGTCTAGTCTCTGACAAAGAAATGTATAACCTCAGCACAGCTACACATCATCATCCTGCTTGTAAGCCGTTCTCTTGTTATGTGAAAACACCAGCTCAGTTTGAGAACTGTTTTTTATCTTGAAAATGAAATAGAAGGAGAGAGAGGGAAGGAGGAAAGAAAAAGAGACGTGCAGGCCTGACTGGATTAGGAGAGGGCCTGTTTTTCCTCTCCATGTCAATGCACTCCTGCAGCAGGATAGATAGATAGTGACGGCCTGCCAGTTGGTTTTCATTACGTCCTTTGCACTTCAGACCTACACAAAAAAACAGCATCCCTCCCTTCCTCCTGCCCCCTCCCAACTGAACACACTTTTCCCTCTGAAGGAAAGGTACAAAATTGTTCCTGAAAGTGGAAAAAAAATATTGCCAGAGGGGACTTTTTTCAATGTATTTTTCTAATATCCTCTTCAGACTTGAAGTCTCCCCCTGCATGCCTTTTTCCTTTTAAGTAAAACCCTGTCATCTACCCTGTGGGGGCTACGCTGGAATCCTACTTCAATATAGGATCTGTACCTTTGCAGTCTGTGTAATGCATGCCTATGTGTGTCCAAATGGGTCTCCACACGGGGGGAGAGAGGAAGGCGGGGGGGCAGGCAGGGAAGTTTCAGTCGGGGATATGGGAACAAGGTGGAACTGTGCTTTGTTTGTTGCCCTCTGTGCATACCGAAGCAAAATTGAACAGCAAAAAAATAAGGCACAGATGTGCATTACTGGCTCAGACTTCAATTGTCCGCAACCTGGGTGGAGGCCTGGTCACATTGTATTAAAAGGTGGATGGTCTGACTCGCTCTCTCTCCCCCGCTCTCCCTCCTGAAGGCCTGTTATCTCTCCAACATGCTGTGCTGCCTGGATGCCAGCATAGTGCGCCGATAACCACAACCAGAACATCTCCCCTCATAGGTCTCCTCACCCTGTTGGGCTTGAGTCACGCCATGCTGTACCTACGGGAGCGCCCGAGCTTCAAAGGGAGCAAACTCGCACGAGCAACAGAGCCACAGCAGGCTGATTTTTAGCGGATAAGACAACTCCTGTCTGTTCTTGGAGAAGCATTGCCCCTTGACCCTTTGGCTTTAACGTTGACAAACTGAACTGTTCATTATTTTAATCAATCAGAAATTCCTTCCTGTGGGAGCCTCCTGCTTTAAGTCACTCAGCATTAGCTGCTTGTCTGTGCATGGTTCGGAACTGCTGGAAAATCAAAAACATGCAACATAATGTGGAAGAAACACACAGACATTTTGATCCAAGTTAGTGGAGCAGCAAATATGCCATGCAAATAACACTGGAAACAAAGTGAATAATCTTAAATCAACCTTAAACACATCGGCCCCAGCTCCGAGGGCCTCAGGGACGTTGCAGTGTGGTTCTGATGAACATACCTACTGTAGTCATGCGAGATGTCCTGCCAAACTGCGCTGCTGCTCTTCATTCTTGGTGGCAGTTGTCCAGACGCAGGCTGAAAGGTTTTCAGCTTGCGGGGCTGTATTGTAATCTGACTATAAAACCTTTGCCATCATCATAGCCTTACATCTGTTTTGATTCTCTATAAGAAAATGCAACGCTGTAAATTGACCCATAAATCTCTTGAGATTTTCATTTAAACAGTCCCTGTTGGCTTTCCAAATGTTCTGATTTGTGTTTCATTCACATACACACTTTTACTTATGACCCTTTGCTGGAACTGTAAATGCGGATCCCGGGAAGATGAAACCCGAAACTAAATCTGTACATTCTTTTATTAGAAATTAGGAATTAGAAATGAAGTGTTTTGTGGAGATTTATTAGACATGGCCTGATTTAACCTAGAACTGATGATTAAAGTTTGTTTTAGACTTGTTCCAGGTCACTATATCACAAAATGAATTGTTATAGTTCCTCTTTTCATTGCTTATTTGCCTCCATTCTATGTTTTTGTTTATTTTGATCTTGTGTTTGTTGTTGTCGTGTATAAAAACACATGTCAGGAAGAGAAGTGGAAACCAGAAGACTGTCCAAATGGCCAGTCACTCTCAGCTTTGCCAAGCCGAGGAGGGACAGTATGGGAACTGTTTTCAGCTCCAGAGCCTGCAGATTTTTCCAGATAGCATATCTGCCTCTTTAACTCTGCCAGAGAGGGTTTGTATGGGACCCAGACCCTTCAGTGAGCATCAGTCTGTTGATGAAAAGCAGAGCAATTACAATTCCTGCCCAAAATGCAGAACTCATTGCCTCTCCAAGCTGAAGCTTCATTGGGTTAGACTGCATCACAGGACTACTATATACACGCTGCACTCTTATCTGCTGTAGCAGAGAATCTAAAGATAGAGATAAAGAGCTACAGAGCTACCGGGACGGGAAACAGGATCGCTCAAATGACACACAGACAAGTAATCCCTACACTAATCACACTAATTTGTTCACTCAAAGGGAGGTTAGGTCCAAATATTAGCCTTGAGGCATCCTTTTCTTTTTATCTTGGGCAGTTAGCTCTGCTGGTGAAAAAAAAACAAGCAGTACCAGACCAAGACTGAAAAGACGGATTGAAAGAACATAATGTTGGAGGAAGAAAGTTCAGATCTCTGTTATTCTTTATTTTAAATTAGATTAAAAAGTTTCTGAAGTTAACAACATCCAATTTCTTGGACTTAACTTCTTCAACCAGCACCTATGGAGGAAATTCTTCACTTTTGTGAGAGCAAATTACCTTTTTGGGGGGCGGACCCTGGTTTCATTGTTTTACATAAATAATTACATGCACTGGTAACTGTAGCTCTTCATTTTCTGTTCATGTAACGGCAAGTTGCAGCTTACAGAAGCCTCATAACAAGATAAATGTGATACAAATAAAAGTTCAGACAACTTACTGGCAGTTTCTTCTTCAGTATCTCAAGAGTTGAATCTGATTAGATGAAACCAGATCCTGACGATCCTGTTAGGGTCTGTTCTTCCAGCTACCAAAAGTACAACAAAAATACACATTAAAAGGTGCATGTAGAAGTTATTCTAAATAATATGGGTGTCAATCAGTTTGAAAAAAAAAAACAATAACTCAGATCTTATCAAGAGAAGTAGCTCCATGTGCATTTTGTAATCTACTCTCAAAGGGGCCCCCCTAAAGCTGTGACCCTATGACAAGATGTTTAGTTTGTCAATAGCACTTTGAAGTGGATTCAATCACGGTCAGTTAACACCCATAATACATCTCAGAAGCAAACATAGTTTAGGGGGAATCATTTATGTTCATCTTTGATGTAAGGAAGCAGAAGTGAACAGTGCTAAGTGTGCGTCTGTCTTTGAGAGTCACCCAAGCGAGTGGTGTGTGTTGTAAGGCCGTGGGCCCCTACTTCAGCAGGTTGTGTTTGAGAGCTGCTGGTGCTGAGAGACCGTCCTGTGGTGTGAGAGCGAGGAGCTGGAATCATCCGAACCCCCTGCTGCAGCTCCAACATCTGCTTGCCCGCCATAACCAATCAGAGGGAAGAGCTGCGAGCCGTGACAAATCAGCCTGCTCGGTGATCTTTTCAGGGGATCCTTGTGGAGGGGTTGGAACAAAAGCCAACCCCCACCACCCCGAAACCCTCGCGCTGCATCCACCCTCTCCATCCTCCCCTACAGCCTTCTGGCTTTGATATCTTAGACCCCTGCGTGGAGGAATAGCCTCCCCTGTTCATACCCCCACACACACCCCACCTCCATATGAATAATCCCATGGATCATGACAGAAAAATAACGTGGGTTTAAGTTTCCTGAGCATGGATGACATACATCTACATTGCTATTTGAAAGGTTGTTTGAGTCCTTTCTTTACTTACCTTTCACGGGATAAATTGGGATATTCCCATGCTGGAATGTGAAGGCGTCACCCGGTGAGACGGCTCTCATCTGCAACCTCAGAGCTCAAACTGTCTATCTCGTTACTCATCTCTTATCTACAAATTCTCGCTCTGAGCTGAGATAAACTCTGACTGCCTGAGGATACACAAGCAGGCATCATGCAAGCAGATAGACATAGCAACAACAGTTTTCCAATATGAGACAATCAGACCACAGAAATGTATCGCATGCATAATAAAGTCTTTAAGATACCAAGTTGCTTTGGATGCCCGTGATACATTTTATTTGCGAAAACAGACACACAGACTGTGGGACTGGACCAGACGGCTCTGTAAGAACGGTCCAGACAGTCAATCCTCTGGCCAGCCCATCTCAGCAGGCTAATGACATGGCTCTCTCTGAACATCTGAGAAATTGGCAGACAAGCAAAGGAAGGATTGGTTTCACTGAGTGAAGTGCAGAAGGTAATTATTGGATGGAGTAATGGTGCAACAGACAGAAGAGACAGGGGGCACATCGAAGTATGTGGCACAGGGCCCGTTGACACAATGGGTACCCGCACAGGGATGACATCCACTCAATCTAGAGGATAGGCCGTGACCAGCTAGAATTACGCCGTGCCGAAATACGTCCATACAGTCCGCTCTCCAGGCTCATATGATCCTGATGTTTCTCAGGATGACTTCAAACAATCACAATGTGAGCTGACTCAACATTAGTCTACATTATAGCACATAAATCATGTTCAGTAGATATCCGATACCTCCATTTCTCTCTCACAGAGACTTTCTCTCGGTGATGCCCACAGAGTGCCTGTGAAGTGCCAGTTTCAGAGGGTGAGGCGGTGATTGTTGCTCCCTCGTGGAGCAGAGGGGAGGGGTGACAGCTCTGTCAGCTCTAATCTTGATTTGATCTCTGTAAACTGAGGAGAAACCAGAAATCCTCTACACTTCATCAGGTCATCAGGTAAGATAACCTGAATCTTACTTAGCTGACTGATGGTCGACTGATCATCATCAGTAAATAGACAGTGTACAGTGTAGCTGACAATGTGCAGGATTTCTGGTTTACTGTACTTGGGTTCCTCAAAGAAGGAGGGTGTTACAGTCCGTATGGCTCTGGTTTCAGAGCAGATGTGCCCGGGTATCGGGGATCACCTGGGGAAGCCTCGGCCTCCTGGCAGGACCAGCTGCCCCCTTTAAACAGGTGCCTAATGGCTATAAAATCAGGTTCGGCCAGTTCATCGTTACCACTTGAATTCGCACATTAGTCAATCCTCTCCCTTTCATCCTCTAGGCTGTCAGCTCTTATTTATCTAATTGGTGTTACTGGTGAAGAGGCACTGACCTGCCGCCCTTCACCCCTTCCACCAGCCTCCCTCCCTCTTCCTCCACGAGGCCCTGCCCCTGCCCCGGCTGTCTCAGCGGCCATAGACCTCATGTCTCCAGCGCCATACATGCAAGCTCTTCATGCACCTCTGCACATTGAACTCTGCTTAACCCCTGGAAGTGATGAGCCTCTGACAGATCAGACCTGGCTGACCGTCTCACTGCTGAGAGACTAAAAGGGGCCACGGATCTGGCCCATTAAACTAACTTCAGAATGAAAATAAAATGCAATACAAACCAGGAAGTCCAGTGTGAAGGCTTGTCGGATGCCAAGACACTGCTGCAGTTTATACCGCCTCGAGGCAGTGTGAGAAGTTATCATGGCAGAAATAACATGCTTCTATGTCTCAGCACTTGCAAGGCAAACAGCCAAATTAACATAACGCTACAGAGCACAAGCTTTAAGGTATTCTGCCTGGTGTGTGCATTTGATTTACCAGCCCTCTGCCAAATGACACTGGGCGCTGCTGCTGCCAAAGTTGAGCTGGGATTAGCCCCATCAGTAAGAAACGGTGAAAGAAAAGTGAAAAAAGTCAGTGACTAGGAATCTTCTACCTGAAAACCTTTTGAATCCGTTAAGTGATTCTTAATTTACACCTCTACACGCTGGACACTACATCCACTGCTCCTCAGGCTAGGGCAGTGGATTTAGCATATATCCTGTAAAGAAAAAAACAAGTGGACATGTGTTTCCATTTTTTCAGTAGTTACTGGAAAACACAGTGAAAGGTTTGGGTTGGGACAGCTATGTGACCAAATCACAGAGTAACATAGAGTGCTGAGGTCACACATGGGTCTAAGCCAGGATCAACTTTTTTGCTTTTTTGTGCCAGAACACTCTGTGGCGGCATTGAAATGGTCAAGAGGCTGCATTTTTTGACTTTAGCAATTATTATTGGTCTAAACACAGCCCTACTCTGCTGTGTTTGCCAACGTTTGAGCCAAAATGCACGGACTCGTGAGGATGGAGAGGGAATGCAGTGAGATCGAGGAAAGTTATTAAGACCAGAGAACAGACAGGAAGTGTGGAAGGCTGACAGGAAGAAAGTCCCGATTTTACTGCGCCGGCGCTAAGAGGGAGTTTTGAAATAGAGAAAGCAGAGAGGACAAGAACTAGAAAGATGAGGGGGAGGAGTTTTGAGTCGACCGCCTGAGAAACGAAAACTGGCTCACTGAAAGAGTTTCAGTCAGGAAGGCACAGTGGCTGGTGGGTAATTTATAGCACAGAAAGGCTTGTAGGGTGAAAAACATTATTTTAGCGGCCCCCACATCCTAATAGAACCCAGATGTGGAGGGATTAACAAAGACCATTCCCCCCCTCTCTTTCTCCCTCTCTCTGCCTCTCTCTCTCACCCTCCCTTTTTTCTCCCTCTCCCCCGTCTATCTGGAGTCCCTACTGTCTCATTTTCCTCCACTCTCTCTTTCATATTCAATCTCAGGCTTTCCTCCGTCACTCTGCATATTTTTCCTTCAGAGTGCGAGATGCACTGGGAATACGAGGGCAGTCAACACTCTGGTTTTTGAGGTGAGACTTAGGAAAACGTCACTGAGCCTTTCCAAACAGATCCCCTGTTTATCCCCGCTCCCTGCTCATGTGCAAACGGGAGCTTTGTGGTCACTGATGTCACTTTACTCCAGGGGTTGGACGGGGTTGCCAGGACACACGTCAGCCCGCAACACAACAGCCTGGCATCACTTTACCCAATGCTATCAGGACGTAATTTGTTTCCCTTTACAGTGAGCTCTCCAGGCCACTAGAAAGGTATGATTAAACAGTAGAGAGATACTGTTGTAATGTGGCGCCAGCGTCTTCAAAGCTCTTCATAGTTGTGAGCTTGTGGCAGCATCACAAAAGCCAAAGTGCCATTACCTGGCCTGGCTTTGAAGACCAACCAAGCCGCCGCACAGCAGACGTGCCGAAACCCATATCGAGTGGGTGAGCCAACTGCTGCGCCAAAAGACAGTTAGATGAGAAAGTGGGACAGATGTTTCAAGTCAGTTTGAGTGCATTAATCACTAAAATGTGTTGAGCGAGAGGGCTGCCAAAGAAAAGGTCCTGCATTCCTTCCAGCAGAATGGTATCAGTTCCAAAGTCAACACATTATGTAAATTGAATAAGATTATTTTCGCTCTTCCCTCAACACTTACATCATCACCTGGGAATAAAAGCTTAATGTTGCAACCCGCATTGCAGCCTCAGAAGACCTCTGGTGCTGGGATGAAGAGCGCCAAGTCAGGGCAGGTGCTTCTGGGAAAGTTTGCGGTGAAGTTAACTTTGCCCCACGTGAACTGCATGTTTTGTATGGTTTTTCCAGTACTTTGTGTATGTGTGTGTCTGCCTGTTGGTTATACAGTACTGTACATGTTTGTTTAACAGTATGCATTTGTAAGTGCACATGTTTCTGCGTGTTTAACTGTATATTTATGTATGTGGTTGTGTTTGTACTTCTGTCGGTACAGGCGTGTGTGAGTGTGTGTGTGTGTGTGTGTGTGTGTGTGTGTGTGTGTGTGTGTGTGTGTGAGTGTGTGTGTGTGTGTGTGTGTGAAAGCAGCAGGAGCAGGAGCCCAGAGAATGACAGCGTGTCTGTGGCGGGCAGAAACTCAAACCCTCTGATCTCGTTCTCGGAGTCTCCTGCCTCCCAGCTGTCACTGTGCCTCTGGCATCCTACTCGGCCTCTTGCCCCCCGCCCGCTCCCTTTGAAGACGGCTACCCAGGAAATTGAAAGCTGTTTTCAAAGAAAGACAAGAGAGGACAGAAGAGAAGAGCACAGACACTGCAAAAAAAGAAAAAAGGAGTGTGTGAAAAGAGGGTGATGGAGAGGTTTGAGGGTTAAAAAGGGTAAGAGATGTTCTTCAGTAAAGTGAATCTATATTGACCGTCTGCACTATAGTTACACTGATTAATAATTGTATTATCAGAGTGATACTGACCAGACATTGTCATCTGTGCATTTGCTGGGATTTTATTTCTTGGAAAATTTTACTTTTTTGCGTTAAAGTTGTTGAATTGTGTTATTCATTGTTGTTTCATTTAAGTAAAATATCCTTGGGTTTCACCTTAACTTTAAATAGGTGAAGATAATTTTTTGAAGGATATACTATATACTGAGTTCAGCAGTACACAGGAATTTTTAGAAAGTACAAAACTAAATAATGTGCAACAGTAGTACAAGGAAAATAATACTGTGGTAATGAAATTAAATTTGCCAAAAGTTACCAGATGCAGGTGAAAACAATGACTAAAGTGGAGAAATATATATAAAGTTATATTCTAAAAGAAGTTGTTCCAGTAACAAATAAAATAAATCCATGCAAATCTATGCAAGAACAACAACAAAAAAACAATAGAACAAATGACAAAAAGAAAGAAAGCAGAAGTAAAAGCTCTACCCATGAGTGAAAACATTTAAAACAGGTTAAACTGCCAAATATTAATGAGCGTTACAGCGAGTTGGTATAGAAGGAGCTGTGGTGTCCGACCACATGTTCTCAGTGTTTCTACAACAGATGAATCCGGGCCCTCTGACCTGACGTCCTACTCTCTCTGAAGCCTTCAGGACTCCCAGGGAGGGAATCTCTCTTACAGTAGATTTTCCTTCAAACTTTCCCTCCTCACGTCTCCGAGACAATACAGGAGTGTGCCAGAGCGCCGGGGTTCCAGTCGTTCTGCCGAGGTTTACACTGGAATAACATTTTGATGATCCATGTCTCAGAGGACAGGAGCCAGGCACAGGGCAGATGGTTGTGTGGTTTGGCCCAACAGCGGACAGCTTAGAGGACAGGCAAACAAACAGTGATGGACAGGTGGGCGTCACACGGGTGTGGAGCAGCCAGAATGGCAGTCAGATGGAAAGCAGCAGCAGAGGATTCAGACTGGCATCTTGGCACGAAGGGTTAGACCAACGCACGAGTCCCCCGGCCAACAATAATGTCCGCCTCATTAGATCAGGACCACGAGACTGACCAGTTGTTCCAGAGGGGAAAGAGCTTGTGAAGCGCTCCTGGTCAGGTCTGTAAAGTTTAGAAATGCAACAGATGGGTTAACACACTGTTAAATAACAAGGTAGAGAGCTTTGGTTACTTCTTTGGTTACTTTTGACTTTTATGGTAACTCAGTGTGGTAATTTCACACTCAGAGGAAACCTAAACATTGAACTCTCATCAGTGTTTGCTGATATAACTTTTTCACAGAATCAAAATGACTATTAATTTTCCTCTTTTTATAATCAACAACTAACCACTTTGCACAAACGTTTAACAGTCATGAAGTAGAAGAGATGTAGAAATGTTTCCACTGCCAGAAGCCACAATAAACTAGAATGCAATGCAGCCAGCAAACATGCTGCGTTTAGGGGTGTGACTGTCCATTAAAAGCATGCTCTTGCTATGCTATCACTATCACTGTCTTCACACACGCATACAACCCACAACTGATGTTTCTACCTTATTCTCTGGAAGATATCAAAAGGTGGAAATATGAAACTGGAAAAAGGAAATAAGAAAAGTGGAAAAAATGTGAAATACACCACTTGATCAGAGAACAGTGTAAAAGTATCAGAGGGTGGATTTTAAAACAAGTTTGTTTTAAAAGTCAACTCCCCAAAATAAATTTGATATTTCTCTTCCCTTTTATTCCTAAATGTGTTGGTTTTTCTCTCCCTGATATGTTCCCTCTATGACTTTATTATGTCTGCCCGGATTTCTCCCAAATGTTTCACCGTCCATCCATGAGAAGACGAGAGAGCACCCCTGCGCCACAGCGCTCCCCTTCTACAGTTACACTATAGCGCCAGCTGGGCCAGAATATTTGCAGGAGTAAACCATTACATGGCTAAATATGAGTAAGGGAAAACATGAAACCGTGTAATTATGGAGTAATACAGCCGGAGGGGCTGGAGGGTTAATTCACCCAACTTTAATCGTTAACAGTCACACGAGCGCAGGTCTCTTCTCCATTCACACAACAGACCTGCACGGCGCCTGTGAATGGGATCAGCCTTTTCTCTTTATTAACAATCAGACATATCATCATTTCTAGTAACAGTAGCAGCATGAGTCAGACCTTGAGATGGAAATTAAACCTCTGCTGTGTGATTTTGCAGTGTTAAATGGAAGATATTACAATATCCTTACAGCTCATGATTTTTCTAACAGATTAAACTCAGCGTCAGTCTGTAACTCTGTAACTTTACCTCCCACAGGAGGTCATGAGTTCACGGCAGCCTCTTATCACCTTCTGATGCTGCCTTATTCAAGCTGCCTCTGTATCCATGGCAACAGGTGTACAATGGTGAACTGGAGACGCACACACACACACAGGTAGAGAAAAGATGATACTACTGCCTTGAGAAGTTTTCACTCACACTGAGAAATAACATGTGCAAACAGATTTCGGCTGGTGCACTGCGATGAACTTGAAGACGACAAAAGGCAAACAGATCCTCAGATAAATAGACAGATTAAAAAAAAAAACTCACAGTAAGTATTTAACTGAAGTGCTGCAACGTGCTGAAGAAGGCATCAAACTCTAAATCTCAAATATCAAACCGCTTCTGACTTTTTTAAACTGACATCAAAAAATTTCTTTAGGTTTAAAGAAATAGTTCAACATTTGGTGAAATACGCTCATTTGCCTATACAGCTACAACCAAAAATGGGGGAAACAGCCAGCTCTGTCAAAAGGTAACAAAATCAGCACCTGTAAAGTGAACTAATTAACACTCTTGTGTTTTAAATCCATACAAAACATCAAGGTAGGATTTTACGGAGGGGTTGTGTGCTATTTCTCACCTTATCTCTTCATCTGTCTCATCAAGAAAGCAAATAAGCAAATTTCCCAAAATGTTGAACTATTCCTTTAATTGTATATAAGGGTTATGTGGTAATTGTATATCTAGCACTGTCGTCACTGAAAGATTACGTTTTAGCGTCAGGACAACACAATCATTGACATAAAATGCAGTGTTTAAAAGGGGAAACAGTGAAATCTTGCAAATGTATCTTTCTCTCTCAGTTTTTTTTCTTCCTCCGTCTCCATCTCATCTTCCACTCTCTAATCAACAGCAATAAGTTTTGTGACCTGCATCCCCAGGTGTGGAGGTGAGGGGTCAGAGCTTTATGGCGGAGCGGGTGGGGGTCGGGACCTGCGCTCCGTGGAATTTGGGTGTCACCATGGCAATCACAATGGAGCGGTGAGAATGACAGGTAGCCCTTGGGGGCTGTAAATAACAGATATGCTCTCATACTTATGGGAAGGGGGCGGGGGGGGCAAAAAGCTTGGTGTAGCTCAAAACAGGAAATGAGTATAAGAGGGAAGGATGGGGAAAACAAAAACAGACAAATGGGAAAAGATAATTGCATTTGAGGAGCAAAGGAATGCCACCAGCTGAAGGGCAGAATCTCATATCCCGCTCATAAAACCTTGCACAACTCAAGTATAAATTCAACAGTTTATAGAGGCTCTTAACCTGCTCCAGTACTGTCTGTTGAAATATCTGGATTAGTCTTAGATCAGTTTAATTTATCCACATGGAAATAAATCACAAAACAGAGAAGTGAAGAAAAAAGATTGGCAAAGGTGACTTTAAAGGAAAAGTTATAAAACTTTGGAAGAAAAGTGGCCAAAAATATGTCATGAAAAGCAATGATGAAAATCACAGAGGAGACAGAGAAGGATAAGAATGATGCAGTTTTAACAAAAAAGAAATCTTCATAAAACATAGTTTTGAAGTTAAGAAATAAATGGAAGAATAAATACAGACGAACATGTTGAACTGGAGCACTAGAAATCAGTTTTCACAATTTGAAATTTGGATATAAAAAGAGGCTGCAAGCACATAAGAAACATTTTAGTTCCTGGAAACGGAGCATGATATTGTAAAACCCGTCCAGATCACTGGAGGAGACACAAGCTTGAGTCGGGGCCAGCTTCATCCCAAACACTCTGCTTGTCTGGCTTGTCAAAACGTGGAATGAGGAGCAGAGAGGAGGCAAGTTGTTTAAACGTGTTTGAGAAGGCGCAAGCAGAGACAGGGCCAGCAACACTTTGCTTTGGACCGAGCGAGCGGGAGACAGTGGCGTGTAATGCAGCTCGTTTTCTCCTGCAGGCTCCAGAAAATTCCTCTAAGTCAACACACATGCAGGACCGGTGCCAAGGAGAGGCAGGGGGTACGGGAGGAAGGAGGGTTGTCAACATCAAAACACATGGACGAATGAGAGCACAGTCATACACTGTCTGATGTTAGTTTTGAGTCCTGACTTCATCGGACTTCTCTGAACCAGGTAATGATGGTAAAACCTCTCTTTAGTATCACGTTCCACATGTCATTTTTTCAGGATGTGGAAAACTTAAAGAGATTACTACTCAAGAACATTTTGGAAAAGGTATTCAGACAAATGGATGTAATTCAGTTCTACACAGGCGCCATTATATCCATTGGATTTTCAATGCTTTATTTTCAACTGCACAAGCAGAACTTTCAGTAACGTTTCCATGCTTTTTCCCTCTTTTTCAGCAGGCACAATGACTCCATACAACCGGCTGCGGAGCACTTATTGATCTGTCCGAACAATCAAAAATAGAGCTGGAAACTGGATACAGCAGCTCTTTCTGCACTCTGTCAGTTGATCCAAGAGAGAATAAGAGACTCAGGTGTATACAAAATAAAGAACAGCCCATCTCTCAGGGTAGAGAGCGAGGGGGGAAATCCTTCACCCACCCCCAGGGTAGGTCACAGTCCCTGGCCTCTGACCTCTCTCTGAAAGAAGGGAATTTAGAGGAGAGGGAGAGAAACATGTCTGAGCAGAGCGAGTAGCAGAGGAGCAGGGGGAACAAAGACTCGACACAAGCAGCACGCCACGTAACACATCTACTTTTAAAGTAGGACCGTCACAAGTTAGAACAATCCCCAGTAAAGGAGAAAATGACTTTAAATTTGCAATAAAATAACATTTGAAACCATTGCGAGTGAGATTTTAGCCCTGTGTTATCACTGTGATCACTCTTACATGCAGCCTCTTTCCTGTCTTTCTGTGTAATCAACCAGCCCGTCATGGCACGCATACCTGAGTGATGCTGATCAGTCTCACTCTGAGCTGTCCAGCCTTGAAACCACTTCAGAGGTTTGTTCATCTCTGTTGTTCTTCACTTTTCGTCTTTAATCTGCATTAAAGGGCCCAGGTGACCCCTGACCCTTCGTGCATCTGTCTCCGAAAGGCATGTGCCTTCCAGATGTGGACGTAACTGACCCCCAGACTGAAAAAATCCAAGCAATTCTATGAGGCATCAGTAGATGGCAGCACACAAAGTTTCCTTCCAGGAGGCAAACCTGTACCTGAAAATGAGCAAATCCCTGTTAAAAATCAATGTGCATTCTTGTGAAATGTTTGGGCTTCCATTTCATGTTCAACTGTAAAACAAGCACTTGGGTTGGGAACTGAATCTAGATCTGCAGATACTATTTTTTACTATTTTGAGACCAAAGTCAATCATAGACCCTTACTTTTAATGAGAATGACAACCACTGAAAGAATAAGAAGCATAAAAGAAGATTCATTACTCATAAAATTATAAGATAATCATAATTCAAGCCAAACCAGCGACCTCATTCCTTCAAAAGAAAGTCATTGACAATATGTCACTTGTTACTTCTCTCCTCTCCACATCACTGCCTTTCCTGCTCCAGATGTTCAGTGTCTATAAAACCCTCATTGAGAAAAAGTTGTTTTTGTGTGTGTGTTTGAGTGTGTGTCCTCTCCAAAATCTGGCAGAGACCCAGCCAGCAGCTGTTCAAGAAAATATTACATTCAAATAGTTTTTCTTTTAATGTGCTTAAATAAATCTGTTCCACGTGGGAAATGAGGGACAGTATGAAATTATGGTAATTACTTCAGCGGACGGCGAGGGAAGAGGTGACGATAGGCTTGATGGAGAAGGATTCATGATTTAGCAAGGGCTCGGGGAGGCTTGAGACTTGAGACTCAAGTCTTACTTTAAAAGATAAAGGGTTGAAGCCTGGCTGCTCTGAAAGTGTGTTCAGACAGAGTGCAAGGTGGACAGTCTACAGAAAGATGCAAGTGCCCGCCGATAGATGCAATTTTGCTTAAGGTGGCACAAAACGAGGCAAAGACGCATCCACAGGAGTTGAAAATGTTTCAATTATGAGACCAGGCGGAGGCTGAGCTGCCACACAAACACACACAGGCGCACTCCATACACGTCCGTCCTTCCATTTCTATCCAGCTTACAGCTATTGTCTATAGAGTTGGTGAATTGGGGCGAACCAGCACAGGCTGTACAAATGGTCCAGCAGTCAAACGATGCATGGTGAAAATTTGCTTCTGTTTCTGTCTGGGCCCAATTCAAGACTTGAATTAGTTGATACTTCTCTTAATATTTGACTTGAGACTTGAAAATATAGAAAACAGCAACAGGCCTTGCACAGTTTCACTGCTTTAATATTTAAATATAAGGCTTATACTGTACATTGAAAAGGCTTACTGTAAAAACATTATTAACACAACTTTGAAATATTCTTAATTGCATCTTAATTGTTGGTATTCAGAGACCTGAAAGAATTGGAACTGACTGGCAATTTGCTCATGAAGACTTGACTGGACTGGATTTGCCTTTAAGGGCTTGAGACTTTACATTTGGTTTGACAAGACCAGTGGCTTGAACTTGTCTCAACTGACTTGAAACTCGACGTGGAATTACAATACAGCCCTGGTCTCCAATGACCACATCAGCTGGACCCCAGTTCACCTCCTAATAAATATGGGGCTCAAATAAGGGCTCCAACCTTCCTCCCTGCTTTTTGTTTCCTCCAAAAACCCTTTTGACCCTCAGCTCTGTCTCAGTCCATACTCTCAGTCCAAGATGTGCTCTCTCTCTCACAGATGAGGAATTTCAACCCATCCCGATCTGTAAATTCACCATATATGTATGACTTTTTCCTCCCTCCACCCCCTCCCCACCCCATCTACTCTCGTCACTCTTCATTAGGGAAGCGGGTGTACATTTTCTCAGTCCCCAAAGCTTTCAGCGCTACAACACACTCTTTGCCTGTCCGATTAAGCACACTAACAAGCTTAGCCCGTCTGTGAAAGCCAGATTTACCGCCATTCCTCTATGCTGGTAATTATTGGCAGAGCACACTGTAACAATTCTGGTTATAAAACCGCTTACTGCTCTGTCACGGTCCACCTCCCCACTGACCTCCCAACCTCCATCCTTCCTTCACACCCTCTCTCTCTCTCTCGCTGGCCTTCTCTCTTGATCTCCTGCTCCCTCTCTTCCAGTTTAACTCCGGCTCCAGGATTCTCAGCGGAGCCAAAGAGCTAAGAGAGCCAGAGAGAGAGAGCCCTCTCTTCGTGGAGGGGGGGAAAATGCTGAGAACAAGTCAGAGTGAGAAAGGAGGCCATTGTAGGGGGCTGGCCTGGGGACAAGTCACCCATTCAGATGCGGCCAGCCGTGTACAATGGCTAAACTAACATCATTGACATTTGGAGTTGCCCAAGCTTTAGAGTGAGAGGAAAGGGGAGGAGTGGGGGGGGGGGCGGGGTTGCCATCAGGGGCGGGGAGGCTGGCGAGAGGAGCAGTGTTGGAAAAGACCCTTCAGAGGCACCAGCCATTGATCAAAAATTCATGTCAGTGGCCGGGATCAGACCAGCGTGCCCTATGTTAGCTTTCATGTGCAGGAGGGGAGGACATCTGAGATAGACACCTTTTCTAAACGCTGTCCCCATGGACCAGGGAGGGCCCTCAACTGAGGGCCACCCAGGGCCACGCGGGGCCAACGGGGTGATGGAGAACAGGCCGATGCTTGATCAAAGCACTCAGATAGCGCTGCTTGTTACACTCTATTGGCTGCCATTAAGGGACACAGTGCTTTGATTAATGATAAAATGAGCAGCCAAGCGGCCTTCTTGGCAGCTACTAATGAGTCATTCAATTGCTCTTGACTGATATGGATGTGGTCCGGTATCAGTGACAGCGGTGCGCCATAAGGAGATTTTCTGTGGTTAAAATTCCTCCGTAAAAAGGCTTCAGCATGACTAGATAGCCGCGTCCTGTTTTCAGGAGATAAAATCCATGTCATATGGTTCTGCTGATTAGACCATTTGTCTGCAGTCAAGCACTATTTAAAAAAGCATCTTTCCTCTTTTCTGTATTTTTCTTTTTTGAAGTCGGGTATCATGGATTTGTTTCATTTTATTCAAATGTGTTGACCATGAATGTTGAATGATACGTTTTATAATGTTTTATTAAGGGTAGAATTGACATAATTTCTAGGACATTGTTCATAAGTAATAAGTAAATAAGTGAAAACACCTGTGGAGGTGTTTTCACTTATTTTATTAGACCTCTTCTCAGGATTGTGTGTGTGATTAACTGACATCTCCTTTACTTTCCTGTCAGTTTTGTTGCACCTGGGGCACCCTGGTGGCCTACAGGTCACCCTGTACACCTGTAAAGGCAATTGACACCTTTTTGATTCTTACTAGATTATGAAGTTTGGTGATTTCAACCTGAGTCAACGGCAACCTGAGCAACAGGTGTGCAAAGCCTTTAGATTTTAAATTCAACTGAGCCAAATGTGAGACAACCTTGGAACCAGGTTGCTTTTATTTCTTTGTCTGTTAACCATCTCTTTGATACAATGACTGCAATTCTGTCCCCCAAAACTCACTCTGTTCAACATGCTTGAAATCCGTCTATAAGATATTTCTCAGATTTACTGTACAAAAGCAGATTCAGTACAGGTCACCTGCAAGTAGAAGGTAACAGGTGATGGAGTGATTATACAGTGATCACAGAAAGAACTTGCAGTACTGTGGAGTAGAAGAATGTTGAATCGCTGGCTGGAGAGATTGACTTTAGGATCCAAATGTTAATCAGTGCTGCCAGAGAGCCAAGATTTTGATGCTGTTCCACCATCTTTTTGGCCCACAGTTGTCTGGTCAAACAACTGGGACGAGGGGTGCTGTGGTCTGAATCTTGCAGCTGGCAGCATCCTTCTCTCTCTCTCTCTCTCCCTCTCTCTCTCTCCAGAGTACACAGTCCAGGGTGCTCCAGGGAAAGGCCACATCAACACGCGCCTGCCTGATGACGTCCGCGGGCTGAGGGGAAGCTTATGAAGGCACCCACTTTGTTTAAACAAGCCTGTGCGTGCGGCCGAAGGGGTAAACAAGGCCGGACCACCTAGCCTGGTCTGCCTTGACTGCCAGCCTAGAGACAGCCTGGCATGGGCCGGTGTTAACGTATCCCCCCCGGGCCGAGCCGTAGTACCGTAGCGTCATCGTGAAGGTCCTGCCTCCCTGTTCTGCTTGCTCGCTGGGGCTCTTGAGGGCAAAGCCCCCCCCCCCCTCCGTCCATGCCTGTGATTCAGCAGGGGCAGCTTAGTCACTTGAATGCAATAACAGCTGCTAAAAGCAACAAACTGAGAACCTGATATATACTCTGAAGGACTGACCCCTGCTCATGAATCAACCCCAGGACAGGAGGTACTTGAGCGTGGGTCATGAACAGAGTTCCCTGCAATGCCCTATAGATCCCCTTGCCTAACCACCAGGCTATTTTTGGGTCACCCTCCACGCATCAAAAGGCCTCCAAACGTCTCTTCGGCGAGGAGAGAATGTTTTCGGGTTGATTTAAAGCAGATGATGTTTTGTGGGGTTTTTTTGGTTCTGAAATTATATTGTTGTTTCATGTTGTTATGTTTATTTTTGAATCCAGTCATTTACTGCGTTTCAGCATTTGTTCAAAGATATATCACAACATCGCTCAGAATGCCTTGACACTATGTCCCACACAGATGCTTTTCATAAGACACTTACACTGCACAGGATGAAGCTGCTGATGTGCTGCCATAGCTGTTGGTGTGTTTGGACAAGAAATGAGGCGTCCACCCAATGTTACCGTTGAGATTTATAGACATATGCATGCTGTGTGTGTACAGACATTAACACATACTGCAACCCGCACGCCGAGGGCCAGCGGTTCCTTCGTCATGCATTCCCAGGGTGCATTGCTTTCTGACAGCTGTGGGGGCCTGTTAACACCCCGATCACCAATGTGATTATGACTCTCTTAAGATACTGAACCACACGCAGCTTCTGTTGGACAAAGACGGGCCTGTCCCCGCCGCCCGGGAGATCCTGACACAACCCCAACTGGAAAAGACGTTATGTTTATCTGGGCCGGTGTCCAGCTCACCTTCTGTGTCCTGGGAGGTGAGGGGCACAGGGAGCTATGTTCCCCTTGGCCAACAGAGGAGGGGGTGTTACAATTGATACTCACACTGTACACAATCAACACTCATAACATGCCACGGTGGGCCACCCCCTGAGCAAAGGCCACCCAACGGACTCGACTTCTGGATACAGAGATTCGTGCTGTGAAATGTTTTTTCCATTTGTTGATGTTTAGACATTTTTTGCAATCTGTGTGTGTCCCGGGATTTCAATGTGTATTTTCAATTTAATATCAGTGAGTCCACATGGGTGATGGGAAATGGATAAAACATCCCTGTCCTTCAAAAACGAGGGATGTCCTGCCAACACCTCGGTGCATCTGGCATAGACATTTCTGCAGCAGTGATTAAAAAGCAATTTAATAGGAAACATAGAAAATGTGAGTCTGGAGAGCACTTTGTAATGCGTGTCTCTTGTGGTTTATTTCACCTGAGACATGACAGTTTCTGAGAGTTTCATCTTCTGCAAATGGCAGAGCATATTGATCACTTAATGCACCACTGTTGCACTGATGGCAGATCAATACCAGCAGCACGATGTCATTGAGGGGAAGAAGTAGAACATCCAAGAATTTTTTTTACAGCTGGGCATGGAACCGGTGTTTGAGTTTTCAGACCTGACAACATTACACTCATTACAGCAGCTGCAACTGTACATGCATGCATGTTGGACATGTATCAGATATGAAACATTGAATAAGACGTTCATGTGCGTAGTGTCTGCAGAGCCTTCTCTGTCAGCTGCAGTATCTCATGTTCTGAGACAATTATGAGATTTCATTCCAAAATCAACCACCCAGGATTTTAAAACTACACATATGTATAAGTAAATATGTTCTTTTGAGTATCAAATACATACCACCTGGTGAAAGGTGGCTCTATGAAGTTTGTAACTTTCTCCTTTGTGGACGACAGCAGTCTGTTTGTGGACTGCAAAAGTTGCAATAAATTTTAATGGAGACCCTGAATCATGTTAAAATGCCCATAGAAACATTTCAAATCATGTTCCAAACAATCCAATAAATCACTACATACTGTAAGTTACTTCTGATATAGTTTATTCTGAGCCATGAGGAAGGAACTATGTTGTGTAAAAACACTCAAAAGGCGTCACTTTGGGGAAGTATTACACTAAGAATTGCATTTTTCAAACGTTGTCCATCTAATTTTAGACTGCAACTTGAAATACACACCTGGCCAAAATTATGTTCTTAAAGCTTAGATCCCACCTTTGACCTTGAGCTTTTTGTAGACATCTCAGGGAATATCAACGGCCTCGACTGCAAACAGCACTCCCATCTCTGTCTTTCATCTGTACATAGAACTGATCAGTGAAACGGGAAGTCGCCTGGAGCAATCAGAAGAATCAAACATCTATCTGTCTGTCTCCCTTGTCTCTCCGCCTCAGTTCATGCAGATCGTCCGTCGTGGATGCTCTGGCCTGGCCTTTGTCGGTCCAACAACATAATTCAATTGTCTTTTTATCCACAGGCGATGAATAACCTCTGAACAGTAAATCAGTGCCGTGGCGTCTCATCTCTGGACTGGAGCGCGGCTCTGATGGGTCCACAGGGGCTTGGATGGAGAGAGACCAAGCAGGCTCCATTCCATCCACTGCTGGTGCAAATCAAAATAAAAGCCCCTTCTGAAAGGCTCAGCATGTGTTCAAGTCATTTGAGGCCCCGTCGAGAAAAACCCAGGAGAAAATACATCCCTGATTCCCATCCACATATTGACAGACAGACAAATCAAAAGTGTCTTCCTGTCTCAAGCACAGTCTCTCAATCTCAACATTGTGACTGGTTGCACAAGGTGTGCTGAAACACAGCAGACATCCGTCCATCCTCGCATTAACGTGTGAGAAACATCAAAGTTGTGCTTGATTGAAGCAGTACATCTTACAAAAAACACAAAGAAGAAGAAGAACACATAATAAGCAAAGTAAAATGCAGCACACATACAGAAATGCTGCAAACTGCACACACCTCAGCGGGAGTGAGTTATGCTTCTGCAGCACGTTTCTTTATGTTGTATGTGTGTGTATGTACATGTTGTCAAAGTGGTGAAAACGTTTTTCCATTTCCGTTTTATTAAGCTGCAGTTTATAAGTACGTAAGCATGTGTGCACCAATAATTCAAAACAGAGTTGACCTTCTCTATGTAAATGAGTGTGTTTGCATGTGTATGTAATGAAGGGGGTGTCTCCCAGCAGCAGATGTTGGTGTTTTGTCAGAATAATTTGGTGGGAATTTTCATGAGCTGCAGAAGGCCACAGCTGGGTTACAGGTGGGGAGAAGGGTGGATGGATGGTTGTGGGGAGAGTTGAGTAAGAGCGGAACCCCGGACCCCTCGAGGACAAAACGTTATTCTGGGCCAAAAGACAACCAGAGAGTTAGACACACAGACATAGGGAGGTGGGTTTTGCATGAACACAGTAATTATCCAAATGATTATGTTCCTCATCATATACTGTACGTCCTGCGTAACTAACGACAGAACAGGTCTGGACACACTCGGGGGCTGCTGACCTTCTGTTTTTTCTGTATTTTCAATTTCCAGCATGGATGCACCCGCTGACCGCATTAAAGGCATGCTCAGATAAATGCATTTTTTTTCCCTGCTCCACTCAACTCTGTATTAAAGTATATGGAGCAACGAAAGAGAAAAGAAATTTTAAAAAGAAAGTGGCAATTACCTCAGCTCTTGGCAGGGGCTCTAATTAAAACCAAACTTGTTTCCTTCAGTGAACAAACATGACAGGCGCTGAGCAGAGGAGCTTTTTTTCCACTCCTGCCAAAATATTAAGTGAGTGCAGGTGCTCCAGGAATGTCTACAAGGGTGGGGGCAAGGCAGAGCTGACCTTTTTCTCTCTCCATTGTGTACGTGAGACTTCATATGTGTGTTTATTTATGTATTTGCGCATGTGTTTCCTCCAAACCCTGACTGTTTTCACGCATGCTTTGGTTGCACGGCAGAGGAGCACACCCAGCAGTTTGTCTTAGCGCCCCTCTGGAGCTTCGCTGTGGTAGAAAACTGGAGCAAAAGCAAATGATTGTTATGTTATTCGGGAGAGGCTGGGGGCTGCCCTAAGCAGGACCAGATGCAAGGGTCCTGGTGGCTCCTGGGCCTGATTGAGGGCGACTCGGTAGCCCCAGTGGAGCCTCTGACAGGATTCACGGAGGCTTGGCCGACGGGACAATTTCCTCTCTGCACCTCTTACAACACAATGAATAGAACAGCACCTGATCGCTGTCCGACAAAATGGTTTTCTGGGAAAGATATACTTCTTGGAGGACCATAAAGGGACGCACTTTTGTGAATTCACTGTCATGAGGACATCAAAGTCCCAAATCTTACTGTCGAACGTGATTGGATTCAGAGCTTTCTGCGTGAGAGACAGGCTCTCTAATCACTACGCCAACCCACTGCCCTTATAATTGTTCATAATTTATTATTAATGTCCATCCAAGGCAATAACTCATGCTCATTAGCGAAGTTGCACATTTAACAGTTCCGTTCCTGGAAGTTTGCAGTCACTGTAGCATATCTTCCATCCGTCAGAGGCCTTGAGGAAATGCAGGCCCCCAGTGCAGGTAGGGAGTGATATTTTGGCAACTTCCTCTCAGACAAGCCTCACTAAAGGGGTGATGGGTAGAGAGGGACACCTGGTCCAGATTGACACCTCGGGGCCAGGCAACCAGGTGAACTGCCTGAGGTGAAAGCGAATGAGATATGATTGGAGGTTTTCGGCTGTTTGAATGAGCACCCAAAGTTGGGTTTTTGTAGAAGGGTTTGCCAGAAACCACAGCAAAGCGAGACAAGTACCACACTGAATGCAGTGGACCAGGGAAAACAGAGACTGGGCCACTGATGATAAAACCTAACAATCCTACACTTCTGATAAATGCAGAATTTGTACACTGTACACAAATTATGCTATATCTTGGATTTTACATGGCTTTTATTGACTTAAATGGAAATCAACCACCTCCACTCAGTTCTCATTTTTTCTCATCAAAGATTGTTGCACCATTTTTTTTTATCACAAAGAGAAATTGGTGGATGTAAATTGTTTTCTCCCTTTTGGACGTGCCCCCTCTACCCTCACTGGCCTTGGTTAAATGTTGGCACTCCTGGTCACGTCTGCCTCTCGCATGCCTCCTGAGTCCCGCCTCGTAGGGCCAGGCATCTTGGCACAGCGCTGATGGGGAATTTTCCACAGGTCGACAGTGGAAGGGGCACACAGGCCTACCTTTGTCTGTGCCCGCGCTCTGCCTCCTGCTCTGCAGACTCTGCTCTCTAACAGGCACAAACACACACACACACACACACACACACACACACAGACTCACAAATACACTCACACAAACAGTGACATCAAGCCAGGTCCAGATGTTAGCATTTTAAGTCTGTACTGTATTTTCTCATTCTGCTCTCAACCATTTGGCCTCGAGCTGTATTCGGCATCCATGAAACGCAAAACATTGTCAGAAATACGCTTTAATTAGATTACACCTCTGCATCTTCTGAATAATAAAGGAGAAAAGCTTTTAGTCTATTTGTAATACAAAAAAAACAGTGAAATGCATAAAATCAGTTATGCTTAAAACTGTGCTCCTATGGCTATGACATCATTGTTGGCTGTACAGACAAGGATCTTCTTGCTGTTCATATGAAGTCTGTCAATCATCAAGAGGTCTGGTCTGGACAAGCAAATAAACCTAATGTGTAAGTAAAAAACGAGATGTTCCTCTCTCCAGCAATAAGCACCACATGTAATCGCATACGCCTGCACAAATCCCTCTATCATGATTTCTATTTGACCAATTGAATAAAACTGTCATATTAAAAATCGATGTCGCTCATTTGGCCGCTCAGTTCAAACCACGTTGGTCAGTTTGTGTGAAAGTCGCAGCACAGCTGCTAGGAGCCACAGTCTAATACATCAACATTGGTAGTCTTCTCAAACAGCCTAATTGTTGCATGCTAAATACATCTCTAAATACATTTGATTTTTAAATTTTTGTAATCCATGATTTTTACATTTTTAAATATTTAAATGTAAATAATATTGTTTTTGTTAGCAGAAATGTTAGAAACTGAAATTTCAACAGTTTGTCATGCAGACAACATAATGCTAACGGAAAAATAAGAAATGTAAGTGTGTTTGACATTTATATGACGTAATTGGTTTACTGTCAGCCCTTTTAACAATGATGACCCAGACGCTCAGCTGTATGGAGAGGGTAACGCCAAAGTTGTTGACATAAAGGGTATTTTTCAAATATTCTTTACTTTTCACAAAGTAAAGAATGCAATTGCTTTTAAATCTAATTCCTTTTTCACTGTTCTAAATATTTTTAAACGTTCACACACTAATGTGCAGGCGGCACTGAGGCCTAGCAGCCAGGGTTAAAAATGGTTGTCAGTATTTAGTACAAGTTGACCTGATGAGAGGGGCTCAGGGATTATTCCCATGTAAAGACAGAAGCTTTTCCCCCGCTCCCTGCTTGTTACCCGCCGGGCCGCTCTGAGGCCCCCTGGTGGCGGGGTAATTAAAGTACCATAGCTCAGCCAAGCTGCAGTAACACTCCCAAATCCACAGAGAATGGCCGGAGCCGTGGGTGCTCCTAATCCTGTTTGCGGCCATCGGGAACTACTCCAGTCCCAGCCGGAAGACAGGGAGGTCGAGGACAGTGAACAATAGGCCAGCGGAGGGAGAGGGGACGAGGGGGGGTGGGAAGGAGTGAGAGGGACAGCAAACCTGTATTCAGCCTCACTCCACGTCTCCCTGTTTCCCTGCTTTTGTTGGTGAAAAAAAATCTGCAGAACCTCCCTCTACGCTTTACCATTGTCATGGCATATCTGAGAGAAGCTCAGCCTCCTTTTTTTTATTCAGTCAGTTCATTGAACAGGAAAAGGGCATGGCAGTAAACAGCTCAGCAAGTGAACTAGGCAAGTAAGGTTCATTTTCACCTGTAGTGTTTCATAAATTTCATGCAATAAAAATCTAATTTGCTAAATTTATGAGCACTCTTCACACTTTCAGCGTGTAAAGATTTACCTTTGAGAATAACTTTGCACAAGTTAATGGATGTTGTGGTTTGAATAGCAACAGCTGACCTACACTAGATTATCCCTTTTACATTTCGGGTTCAAAGCAGAGTTTGTGTAGCCTTGCATGGTCTGCCCTTTATCCTAACAAGCTGAACTCAGGAAATGCTCTCTCACCAGCCTCCCTGCTTGTACAGACAATAATCTCCCACCATGGGAAGACAGAGCAAGAGAGAAAAGGGCACAGTGGAGACCCAGCCTGCAGGTTTGTCCCCCTCGTCTGCACTCTCTTCAGGGGTTCGGACCAGCCCCGCCCTCTACTCAACGCCCCAGCACCAACCAAAAAAATCCAATTAGACTCCTTCGTTAACAAACCCTGCAGGAGAGGCACAAGCAGGGCCCTGTGCACGGCCACATGCTCAAACGAACACATGTACACACACAAACTGTGATCTGCACCTGTGCGTTCGCCCGCACTGTGAGGTGCAGACAGGACTGAGGGCGCGACAAACACTTTCGGGAGTATGTTGACTCATTTCCGACAAGGCTGCTGAAAACTTTACGCAATGTCCAGCTCCGCACAGGCCGAGCTCTGTGCTTGGTTTTCCATGATGCGATGTCCCCAATGGACAGACACGACACTGTGTCTCGCTGTGACACCCTATTACAGCATGTGCACTACCTCACTGCTCAGGAACCCAGAGCTCCGACTCTCACCATCCTCTGACTGACTGACTGGACCAAGAGAAAGATAGACTACAATAGACTACACCTGTATCAAACGTTTGGTACTGTTTTACCCATCGATATTAAGTAATTTAGGGTTGCAAGGTTGTAAAAATATATATTTTTATGTTGTTTTTATTTAATCCAATGATAGAGGTTAGTTTTCAGGGCTGTCAGACCTTGACAACTGTTTTGGGGATTACATTGCTGGCTCACTTGTTCATCTTTGATTTTGTTTTTTTTGTTTGTTTTTTGTGCACAGGAGAGGAGCTGCAGGAAAAAAGGAGGCAAGGAAAAACTGTCAGTAAGTTCAACCAAAGCGCTCCCACCCTTCACCCTTCATTCCAGCCTCTACGCTCTGGTTCCTCTGGTCAGGACAAATAATTACAGGCGTCATTTATTCCAACACCAGTGCACTATAACGGGAAATCCAGCGTAATTAGAAATAACTGTTACTATCTTAACTGCTTTCACTGAACCATAATGAACTTTTAATGAAACATTTGGATTGTTTAGTTTAGTTTGTGTTCTTCTCATGCTCAGAAACAATAATCGCTCACTTCTAGGGCAAATAAACCTGAACTTTGAAGCTTTTATTTTCATGACGAGGAGTCCACTTTGTCAGCAATTCCGCTGCTTGTCTGGTCCCAGAAATCCTGCAGTCCAACCTTGGCCTGCGAGAGTGAGCAGGGTGGGGGAGTAACACGGGCCGGTGAGATGGCAGGTTGGCAGTCGGCTAACAGGCTGCTATCCACAACTGGTGCTGGCCAGAGTAAACACTGCCTGGCAGCCCATCTCCAGGCATACACCCTCCCCAGACACCCTGTTCTCCCCTTGTGTCACACATTTCGCTGACACTCCAAAGTGAAATGGAAAACATGTGCACACATAAGGAGTCAAAAGGGAGAGAAGTGTACATAGGGCTCTGTTGTTCCCACAGAGGGCTGGAGTGAGGGATACATAATGCTTCCAGCCTTTTCTTCAGACTCAGCCCTTTAATCCAAACTGACGCATCCCTGCAAAAACACCGGGAAATATTTATCTGACGTTTCCTGATTGATTGTCACATGATTGGTCAAGCTTGTAGTGTAACCTCTCTCCCCATGTGTGTCTAACAATACAAAACTGTTTTGTCTAAGGGGTCATATTCGGTCAACCGCTAAAGGAGATCACAGCTTTCTATTGCCTAGTGTAGTGCATAAGACTGTACTCTATTGATGCATACATTTTATTACATTTCATACATACATTTCATACATTTTAAGGTGCTTTACAATAACAGCTAATACATATCATAAATAAATAAAAGATAAATTAAGGAAAGAATAAAATGCATTAATATTTAACTGACATTAAAATAAATTGTAATAATAAAAATGGTATTTGTATGTATTTTTGTTTTTCTGTGCACACTTTGTAACCACTTCTAACAGAAAATTAAAGCACAACTTTTTCCACATGATGAGTCCTTGTTTACATCCTTTCCCCCCTCAGCCTTTCATCCCCATATCTCTCTCCGCCTGAGGAGCTCTCTCTCCCTCTCTCCCTCCCTCTCTTCTCTCTCTCGGTCTCTGCAGAAACCTCCACATTCCAGGAGAAATCGCAGAATCAACAGGCATGAAATTCATTTCTCACATGGCCGCATCTGTGCCTCCTAATCATAACCTGGACTGACAATTCAATCCCGCACTCCATCGCCAGCTCCCTCCTCCCATGCTGGCTTCCCCACTCTGTCTCACCCAAAAATCCCTCACCTCCCACCGCCTCCTTCTGCCTCCCTAATTGCATTGCACCTGCCCCCCCGCCCCCCACTCCCCACCCCACCTCACGTCATTAGGCCCAACAAAAAACAATTAACAACGCCAACTATAATTACAGTAATGGCCATAAGGGAGCTAGTGACCTGGTTCCTCGCTACAACTCCATCTAGCCAACCTCCAAGCAGCACACACGCCTTCTGGCCTGTGTGCTGGGGAGCGAGGTGGGGTGGGGTTGGGGTACCGGACATGGTGTTAGGGTGTTTGAACTGACTGACTAATGGCTGGTCAGAGCGGGTGATTAGGCTGTAAGAGGCTGGAGGGGGAGTCCAGTTTGGTCCCCTGGCGAGACGTGTTTTCTGGGCTGTTACAGCAGGGGAATCGGGGGAGGGGGTACGGTGGGGGGGCACAAACACTCCAATTCATCATCTGTGTGCCTAGAATTATATGAAAGTGATGAATGTGTAAAGTCAAGTAAATGACTGAATTAGAGTAATGGCTGATTACAGCAATTTACCCTGAGCACTGCCAGGAATATACATTCCAGGCCGCAGCACACGATGCTGGCTAATCCCAGATGCCTGGGTGTGGGAGGCGGAGGGATGGGAGTGGTGCAGGTTCTGGTCAATGTGAGCCCTTCACTGAGTGCACAACCAACCGTTAAACCCCTTGGCTTGATGCAAAGTGCCAAAATGGAGGTGTGGGAGTAGAAAAAGATGATGACATAAAAAGTGCACCTGTGAAGAACAGAGGTGTTGAGTGAAAAATGCAGGACTATGAAGGAAATGAAAAATAATAAAAATGAAGTAATTAAATTTGTGATATTAATATATTAAACAGCTCTAAGAAGCAGAGCTATAGACTTGAGACAAATTTAAAGGATAATTTGGGTTTATTACATGTTGGGTCTCATTTTTGTGATCATACTGCACACACCAATGTGATGGCTGAGATCGGGGAACGCGGCGGTATTATTACAGTTTGACAACCAAACAGACAAACAAATCTTAAACACCAAATCTTCAAACTGAGCTGAGCTGAATCTCCATCGGCACTGACCGAATCAGTAGCTGTTAGAAGTGAAGCTCCCCTCACTGCTGACTGAGAGCACGCTTGACAGCTCAACCGTGAAACACAGTATGTTACTTCCTCAAACTTATTAAAAGAATAGGAGAAGCCACAGATAACAATCCTAGTGAAAATTACTCTTGCAAATAAGTGGCTTCTGAGCTATTAACCTTATAAATAAAGCTTGTATATGTTTTGTTTAGTATGGAACTGAACATATCAGCACTGAACATATGAACCGTGACACGAGCTAAAGTGTGTTTGAACGGTGATGCCACCACCAACTTAAGTTAGTGACCACAGATCTTTGTAATTTGCTTATGAAGACTTGTGATTTAATTACGACTTGAGCCCCAAAAGGCTTAAAAACAACTTTGCCAAGGTGTTGATAAAGCACTTCTTCATTCTGGCTAAACCAGAACGAGAACCAGATAACGTCACATTTACAGATGCCTGTGATGGTGCACTGTGGGATGTTGCTCCTGCTAAGTCAGAGTCTGCTGTATCATATTGTACAATGCAACACACTACTGAGGTTGATTAAAGGCTGCAGGAGTCTATTAGTGTGTCTGTGTGTGTACAGCAGCGTGGTGTAGCGTGCGTCAGTACAGGCCAGGGTGAGGGTGCTCTGGCAGCGCTGTGCTCCAGGCCCCTCGCTCCCTGGATTAATGCCGATTGTTTGGGAATGACTCGGAGCTCCGGACCACACAAGGAGAGCGAGGGGGAGTCCACAGAGAGTTTTTAGCAAAGCAGCACCCTTCTACCTCTCTCTCCGTTCTCCTTCTTCCTCCACCAGACACACAAATACACTTTCTCTCTTTCTCCATCACGCTCAATCTTTCTGTTTCCTTTTTCATTCACCCTTTGAAAACCAATGAGCTGCACTCGTGCCTCTGCTTTCCTGGGGTCAAGATGAAAGATGAAACACCATTTCCCTGACGACAGCCCCTACCTGCCCTGCTGAGTGTGTGTGCATGAATGTGTGTGTCTGCAAGTCCATGCAAATGTACTGTTTGTAGTGTTCTGTGGGAGGTCTCAAGCACAGTGTGGGAGGACGCTTAGGGAGGGATATGAAGAGGACAACAATTCATCAAAAAACACAGACGCTGGCTTCAATTAGCTGAACTCTCACTATGTGCTTCACTGGTTTTTGGTGTGAGTCATTAGAGATGGCCAGTGTTTTGCAGCAGTGTACATTCCTGGCAAAGATTGCTCTGTAAACATGGGGAAGCATCCCATGTATATTTCTTTGCTACGTAATCAGTCTAGTCAGCAAGTAAGCAAAACTCTCCCACATCCACCAACAACAGTGTGTCCTTCTGTCAAGGCAGAGAGAGCCAGTGAGCGAAGACATTTAATTGTATTTTCAATACACATGACAATTAAGTTGAACTTGAACTTGAGCATTGGATCCTGACAGGGAGGTCTCTGCCTGCTCAGCCCTAAACTTCAAATTATGTGAAAGAGGAGAGAATAAAACACATGAGCTGGCAATGACAGGAGACACGAGACTGACAGCTGTGTTTACAGAGAAGGGTGTGGGAGGCTGGAGCCCGGCGGATTCACTCCACAAAATGGCTCCCATGACCTGCCCAGATGCTGGTTGCGACTCGATAGCGTTCATGTGGGAGCGCTTATAAATCAAGCAGGAGCTTGATATCAAATGCTTTTTATTCACTGTCTGGACTCACAGTCTGGGATGGTCGGTTATGGGCTCCCAAAGGACAGACCAAGTGCAGTGTGTGTGTGTATGGAAAGCACTGTGTGTGTGTGTGTGTGTATGGAAAGCACTGTGTGTGTGTGTGTGTGTGTGTGTGTATGGAAAGCACTGTGTGTGTGTGTGTGTGTGTGTGGAAAGCACTGTGTGTGTGTGTGTGTGTGTGTGTGTGTGTGTGTGTGTAATGATGGTGGTGGAGGGGGTAATCTGGGGTCTTATTTTAACTGTGAGATGAAAAGAACACAAGACAGGAAACTCTCACGGGTGTGTGACAGCGATGTTTGGAAAGTTGGGTGGGGAGGGGGTTCCAGACAGTGGTGTGTGTGTGTGTGTGTGTGTGTGTGTGTGTGTGTGTGTGTGTACCTTCACATGACCCTGTAGAGAGGACTCATGACACCACATTTTTTTGACTGACACTTGTGACTCAAGCCAAAATACATATTGCAAAAGTAAATCTGCACCTTAAACATTTGTCATAATTTTAACAGCTGTGGCAGCTTGATTGAGCCACAGTAGCCTCCTTTTTCACCGCAGACATTTTGACTTGTCATGGTAAGAAAAGCACAGGTGTTAAAACAGAAACAATAGCTCTGATGTATTCAAGTGTCCTTGTAAGCCATGTGTAACGGCGAGCCAGCATCCACAACAGGAGGACCCTGAAACTAAAGCAGCCAATTGGAATTCATCCATCATTAATTTTATATTTACTACTGTGACATGTTGCCGTGTTCAAGCCGTAGTCCTTTTTGACTTTTCATAGCAGGAAAATCAGAGGTGTAATTAATAATATTAATTATAGGTGCGTCCATACTGCTGACTCATTTGAAATATAACAGAGCCATTGTCATGTTATTATTTACACCTTTGCTTTTCTTGCTTCACTTCTAATTCACATTAATGAGAAAAACAGAAATTGCTTACATGGAGAGATTTTCCAATCGTGTCAAAACATAAACACATTCTTTAACAGAAAATGTGTTTGAAACAACCATGAGGACTGGATGTGCAAAAACAGATGTGATGTATTTTGTGTGTATTTCTGCTCGTGTTTTTTCAACATCACCGTCTATTCGTGTTGGTATCCGACACATCCCAAAATATGAAATGTCACCTTGGAAAACATTTGATATGAGAAGCTTTTTGGGATTAAGCATGACGGCCTGCGGTGCTCCTGGCAGGAGGTTTGTTCTTGGCTGACAGACTGACTGACACTGACACTGACACACTGCCTTACTTTCACACCCTGACTCACATTCCACCAGCTCTCCTCAAAACCACAAGAAAAATTAGCCAGCGACGACACAACGCTTAGTTTTCTTCTGCTGCTGGTAGTGATTTCCATCTCACAGCTGCGCAGCAACAAACACCAGCCCCCAGTTTTCTTTTGCCCACATCCCTCTTTCCTCACTCCTTCCAACTTTCCCTTCCATCCACCTCCCCCCTCCTCTTTAGGTGACTCCCCCTTCCTCCCGCTTGTACACAACCCCAAAACACACCCCATCCACCCTCCCACTCCATAGGCTGCCTCTCTCCACTACAGCTGCCAAGAATAAGACAGGCTGATGTGGGGGCCCCATGGGGGGAGGCCCCGCGCTGGTGAAGTAGTGCTCGTCCAGCCTGAGCACTCACTCCGCTGAATTCATCCACTTGGCTCTGTTTATTTAATATTCAGTCAGCTGTGGGGAGTGGGGTTAGCCACAGCTTATAAAACTCAGTCAGCATGACCAAGATATAACCCCCCCTCCCCCCTCATTCTCCAACAACCGCACATGCACACACACATACACACACACGCACGCGTACACAAATACATGAACACACACCCTGCAACATACAACACACTTTCTCCCTTGGGTTTTACCTGTAACAGGCACAACATATGATAACTCAATATTCAAACACATTCCCATGCAATAATAATAATAATAATATTTTTGTGTATCAGTTTTAAAAATAAAGCTACTAGGTGCTTCACATAAAAAATGCCTAAACAATAAAGTAACAGTAAACATTTGGAAAAAGAAAATGTTGTTTTATCCATAAAGATGTACCAAATTGATCAAATGGGTTAATAACATATATGAGGCACAAAAAGATGAAAATCCAGAAATGCAATCAATCATTTCAACAGGGAGGCTCTGACAGCAGATGCACAATCTCCTTTAGGTTCAGAACCAAAAACAAACTCCATACATGGCCACTAGAAACAAGCAGACGAAAAAGTTGCAGGTTTAGTCTTTTCATTTCGTCCTTGTGTAAACGATCACACGTTTCCCTCCCTGCACATCAAAGGTGAACTCTGGGATGTAATGAGCTTAACTGTTTGGTATTAAGACGACTGACCAGAAACAAAGCAGGAAGCGAGGGAGAGTAGCACATGAGCTCCAGCACAACTTCAAGGAGGGAGTTCAGAAGAGCATGAAGTGGACGAATATGGATTTGTGTATGAGAGAGGAGGGGGCGGGGGTCTTAATAATTCTCACAGCAGCCCATATTCACTCCACCCCGCTGGGAGCAATCCCAGCATGCTCCATCTATGCCTCGACTGGAAGGCTCCATGGCAACCTCCGGGGTCAGGGGTCACGGCGAAAGGTTGCTTTTATCTGCTAATGAGGTCGGTACCTGGGGCTCCGTGTCTCTCCGCCTCTGTCTCTCCGTATCTCCCCTGCGCAGTCCATGGCGGGGGGAGCGGCGGCTATGAATGCCTGCCAAGTGACACCAATGCCATCCTCACTCATCTCCACCCTGGCCTCCAGGCCGCCCTCTTTGAGTGTGTGTGCGAGGCTGCGGGATGGGAGGGGTTACTTGTACTAGGTTCTGCCCTGTGGGGAAGATGACAAACGGCTCAGAAATTGCTGTCCCCCAGTCTGGCTCCTCATTGTGAAATAAGTGTTCACATGCAAATCGACAATCGCACCACAAGCCCCATGGATGGTGTTCCCTGTACCTCCGCTTCAGGAGTGTGATGGATTGCCTACGCACCAACATGGTTTGTGTAGCGTTGTACTTACTGTTAAAGTGGCCCGTGATTGACGTTAACTTGTTTTGCTTCTTACACACAAATCAGCCGTGCCAAAAGAGTCACGACAGAACAGTCAAACAAACCATATGATTAACATTCACCTGTTTTAAATCACTAACCATTTAGAAAAAGCACCAAGTCAGTATATCCCCTGAATTATGCGCTGCTCAAAACAAATAAGTGTTGAATGAGACACGGGGCTTTCCATTAGGCGGGCTGTTAATGCCCCTGGAAAACACACTTCCCTCGCCAATCTGCTCTCACTATATCACATAAGGCTCATTGGCCCATGTGCCCCTTCAATGGGGCAAACAGCCACCCTCACCAGCCCCCGTCCCTCTCCCACATCCCTTTACTCTCACACACACGCCCCCTGTCATGTTCGCAGGACTGAGAAAGGAGTCCATTAACTCTGATTTAGTGGCAGTGTCATGCGGTCCCCTTTGTGAGGTGGTGACATTCAGTGAATAGGAATCAGAATTTGCTCCCCCTCCTCCTCCATTTTTCCTTCTCTTGGCTCCAAGCTCAGGGTATGTGGAAGAGTTTGTGTGGCTCTGGTAGGACTGTGAGGGGTTCAGAGTTGTGGCTGGGGGGGTGGGGACGTGGATTCAGAGGGTTTTGCTGCCACATGTCTCTGAGTGGCGGACTCTTTGTGCCTGGGCCAGCCTGTTTGTTTAGCCTTTCCACAGAGAGCTGCTTCACACATCGGTGCCTCATACAGAGGACCGAAGAGACAAGCTCAAGCTCTGAGAGGTGAGGGGAGAGAATGAGAAGAAGCCAAAGAACAGTGCCTGAGTAGCTGGTTAAGGATCAGGACTAGTTTATAACCACCTGGAGCTTATGTTCGTAGTCATTCCTTTCAGTTATGATGAAGTCGTCCTCAAGTTGTACAAAGTTAATTCTTGAGATCTTGGAACCTGTCTTTAAAAAGAAGAAGTCTGAAAGTGCAAGAAATACAAGCTGTCAGAAAATCACACAACCTCTGGGTTAGCAAAAATCATTTGGAGGATAAAACAAATGTGAATGGTCATCCATCACATCCATCACAGTTTATATACCAACTTCATGGTTCAACTTATATCACTGACTTTTCAGGATAACTTGTTTCATAACACATAAAAAACACATGCTTTTATGCAAGCCAGGCCTCCTCTCCTACATAAATATAACCAAATTATTGAAATCAGTCTTTCTATAAATTCCATCTTTATGAACAATCAGGAACCAAGTTTGAGTCAAGTGTCTCCAGTGATCAGCTAAATATCATTCATGAGCCATGAAAAAAAAAAAAAAAAAAATTATATATATATATATGGCCAAAACCAATTCAGTCCGAACAGAAGTGTTCAAATTTAAAAAATGACTTTGGGGATAAGCAACAAGGCAAAGTACATGCCACACAACACCACAAGAAATTAGATCAACTGCTACATAAGTTTAGTTTTTAATGATACCAATGCAAATAAATACACAGAGACTCAGCAGCAATAATAGCAATCTGCAACAACAACATCACCTGAAAGCATGCCATCATCACAAACTGCATCTGAACAGTATCAGACATTTCCCCGAATATTTCCCTTGAATCAGGATAGTCTCCTGTTTGTATCTCAATAAATGCTCATCTGAGGTCTGACGCTTCTCCTCAGATGTGATAGGCTTTGCCAGCATTCAAGGGGTAATTGCAGCTTGCTTGTCGCTTCTAATGGTCACATTTAGTTAAGAACATTTCCCTTGGATCGGGATATTGTTAGTATCCTGCTGCATGTTTGTCTGAGGGCAGACAGGGTGTTGTCTGAGCTCATGTCAGATGAGAAGGGCTTTGCTGCAACTCAAAGGGAATTGCAACATGCTTGTTGCATAGATTCAGGGTGAGAGATTGCCGTGTCTGTGTTGTTTGGGGTTTTTCTAATGTCCTCCCTGCTAATACTTCATAAGCGATTAGATCAATAAAAAAGCAAGAATCCTCAAAAAACAGCAGAGCCATTTCCACCATATCTAACTGTAGAAACGTTTTCTATAAATTTCCATTTCTTGATGTTAAGTGTCTCTGACTGAACTGAGAAAAAACCCCAGGCTGTATTAAATCAGTATTGTTTTTTATAGTGACTTTAGAGTAAAGGCTAGTGCAGGATTATGATCACAAACCTTTCAAGCAACCAAAAGCAAGAAATTCAGAGTTCAGAGCCACAGCATCTTGGTCGCAGATGCCACAGAACGTTTCTTCTGAGGAGGAATACTGAGAAGTCAAACTGTCAGTACCGATAAAATATAAATCAAAGATGAAAGACAGGTGATACAAAGGATACAATAAAGCTAATAAAAATACTGGACTGAAAGATGTAGGCTATCGTGTAGTATTTCAAAGTTGCAGACAGCTATATATGAAAGAAAGTCTGAGAGATTTTATCTTCACAAAAAACTTTTTTATTCTTTCAAATGTAGTAGCCTATAACTCATTTCCCTAATAAATTCTGCAACTATAGCTTATCAATCCATGGAATGATCGTTGTTAATCAGAGATATTAGCATTTAAATTATAGCTGAGGGAATGTGAAAGGTATTTTTGTCTTTGCCTGGAGTTTAAAAGTTGACTATGCTGAGTTTAAACTGGCCCCACAGCTGTTACCCATTGGTATCAATGGCTGCTGTTCATGACCTTTGGAGAATCCGTCCATTCCTGACTAACCTCTCCCACCCGCCAGTGACGGGTCACAACAGGCTCCCACCTTTGGTCTCAGCAGTGTCGACGCAGAAGCTGAGCGGCGTCCACGTGATAAGTAGGAAACAGGAGGGCAGGGAGGTCAGGCTTGATTATTCTACCCCGCTCTCTCGGAAAACAAAATGAGAAAATGTTTACACAAACAAGACGCTTAGAGTTTCCCTAATGATTGGAAACACGTTGAGCCGGTTCGTGTCACACTCTCACTTACATTCCCCGACACACACTTATACACACATACTGTATATACAAATATACACATGCACTGAATGGAATAGGACTTTGTATCAGAACAGACAGATTTTAGGAGTGAAGCCTTCTTTGACATTAAATTCTGGATTGTGGAATGTTTCGACCCAAACTAAAAGCCCATTAATGTTGTTGAGTTTAGGCTTCCCTCCAGCCATGTTAGATCAACCATAATAAGTTGCGAGTTTATGGACCTTTGCTCCCCAAATGTCTACCATGTTGCTAATTGCGTACATCTGTGGCTGGTGTTTTGATGTTTTGTCTCAATGTGCAGCTGTCCGTTCCGTTTCCAACAGCCTCTGGTTAAAAGTGGCATGGCCGTCCGTTATCTGTGTCCAGCTCTTAAATAGAAGCCATGCATGCGGTTTCATGTGATTCACCAGGAGGTTTTTTCTTTTCGCAGAAAAGTCTTCAATTCGACAGCACAGCTCAGTTCTTGACTATATTCAAAATAAAGAAAAATACACATTAAGTCTCCAGCCATTTTAGGGGTTTTATGTAGATTATAATGTTGAGCAGACACTTGCCAGCAGAAACGTTTGGTCAGGTTTGGCACAAACAGAATTTGGTAATCACAGCCTCAAATCATTAAGTTACTTTTGAAAAAAAAAAAAATATATATATATATATAAATGTATACATTAACAAAATGTTAAAGAACAAGATGAATGTGAGAAAGTATTTCATAATAAACACATTTTCTCCTTTTATTTATTGTGATTGTTATTGTGTCATCAAGTCAGTTTAATCCATTGTTAAATCCTAAAAACCAACAACTGCCAATGGGGTGAGATTATACTATTCCAAGCCAGTTTTCTAATACAATGTGTTTTATGTAATTACTAAATATAAATGTCACTATGTTGACATACACCAGAAAATAAAATAATTTAACTTAACTTTGTAATTTCTTACCTGAAAAGGTTAGAAATGAGATATAATATCATCCCTTTGTAAGATTTTTTCACTTTTTTGACTTTTTACCTTTAACTGGAATATTATTGTGATGCTCCTCAGATCATTGGATAAAGACACACAGCCTTTTTGATGGGGCTATTTCTCGGCCTGGGAAATGTCACTGCCATTAAGTTAAAAGGGTAACAGGACCATCCACACACACTCACACACCCCTGTGTAAAACATCATTCATCATAGTTAAAGCCTGTGTAGTTGTCTTGCCTTTCTTTAGTGGCACTGTTGTTTTTTCTGTTTTATACTTATTTGTGCACATACTAACTGCCTACTCACCATTTAGTTGAATAGAATTTTGTCACATTGACATTGTGTGTGTTTTTTTGTTTTGTTTTGTTAGTCTCCCTTTTCCCCAGGTAGCAGAATCTAAATGGGAGTTTAAGGCAGTTTATTTAACTGTGCTCTTGTGAAAGTTTTCTGAGAAGTTTGTTGATATCAGATAGCAGCCGTCCATACTACTGTATGGTGTCTAGCAGTGCCATCAAGGGAGGGATCAGCACAATTGTCTGCTATGTGTACGCCAGTGAAACCTGATCGTGAGTAATTGTCAGGATAAGGCGAGGGATTGACCTCTGCCATGAACCATATTTTCTGAAACAACACACACTTGGGCTGGCTTTGAAATAGCCTCTCCTCCAGGAGTGGAGTGGCCCGTGAGGAAGCTAGTCATCAACTTTTTAGTGTAACTAAACAAAGCCTGTGGTAATTTCATTAGGTCACTCTTACATTCTCAGCAAGCAGATATCTGGTGCCCTCTGCTCTCGCAGACGCCATCCCTCTGCTGGAGATGACAACACATGCACATGCCAGCAACGTGAGGCATGAGTTCATCTGGACAGGACCGGGATGTTCCCCACCAGTTTGTAAAGCAGGGCTGGTTCTGTATTTGAAGCCTTGTTTTTCATTCACATCTAATAGAATCAACTCCCCCCCCCCCCCCCCCCCCCCCCCCCTAGTTATTTATTAAAGCACTTAATAAATCAATTCAAAAACTTCTGTTGTTGTCTTTTGACTCTTGGACCTCAAAGCAAATGTGGTCATTGTTATTGTAAGCAGGCAACCAAGACTGTTATGTTCTGTGTATTCAGGACTGATTCGTGGAAAATGTTACATATTCATGTGGCATGTCATAACATCTTTTTTTATTTTATTCAAAGCTCTCGTCACTGACTTCAAATAACCAAATACACAACATCTCTCCTCCCACTGTCTTTACATCCCTCTATCCATCCAGACATGGTGTGTTTGTGTCTTTGGTGTTGTGACAGCTCGGATCCTGCAGCGTTCGGCTTACATTCCTTTCATCCCAGATCCCCCCAGGGGTCGGCCCCACCTCTTCCAATCACTGCACCAGTGTGAGTGAATCAGACAGATACAGGATCTGGCAGATGGTAGGCAAGTCCATGGTCAAACGACATCAATGTCATGCATTCTCTACAGACTCCACAATTAGCACTTAACGGCAGCCATGAATGAATTGATTGTGATCAGAAATTCTGTTTGCTCTGGCCAGAAAAGTCAGGAATCTGGTGGAGAAAAGTACGTCGACTTCTATGCCATCAGTGTTGAAGCTGTAGGGTAATTGAATTTGGATCAAAGACATTCATGACGTCTTTCAAAAAGGTCTAGGGGGCTGCTCAGTTTTTAGTAATAACAGAAATGCTTCCGGCGTTGACCTCCACTGCCCCCTTCTACCTTCCTCTCCCGCCTCTCCCCCCAACCTGAAATCCCTGCTTTGAAGGGCTCAAGTCATCGTGGCCACTCAGTCTGATACAGAGAGACAGAACGAAAAATAGTTCTGGAAGAGAAAAAAAGTCTGGGATATCTTAACCTGTAACCTAATCCTCCTCCTGCAAATTAGAAGAACATACTTCTTTCATACTAAAATCATAGATACATGTAAAAACTATTTTTTTTACTTTAACAACATTAGTTAAAACAGATATTGGATAAGGCTTCAAATCAGGTGAAAATTGAAAATTGGATCATCAGATTCAATATTACATTATTCTCTTTACACCTGAAAATATGCCTGAATTTCATTCACCAAGACACATTATGAGATTCTTCAGACACAAGTTGAACACATTTATGAGCCACAATGAAAAGCCTGTGCACCACTTCAAAGTGTTGCACAGGCAACACAAAGGTCAGGGCCATGGTCTATAACTGAAGACAGAGATCTGAGATGTCTATACGGTACACAAATGGTTTGATAGTATTATATGGGTGCTGTGAGACGTCAGTTTATGCTTGTAATAACTGGTGAAAGTGTGCCCCCTTGTGTTTGAAATATACTTTAAATCAAAAAGCTGCTCTTGCACTCTTTCAAATGTACCAGTCTTTGAAATGAAAAATTAAAGCAAAATACAAAAGCAATAAAAATAAAATAAAAACACAGAAAGCTGAGTAGTAAAAGTAAAGCAATCACAGAAAGCAATAAATAACGATTTTTTTTGGCAACCAGCAAATGATCAACATTTGAAAATATTCTCCCTTGTTAATGAACACTTATCTATTAACAAAATCTCTTTAGTCCAATAAAACTCACTTCCTCCTTCCAGGTTTACGCAGTCGTCCCATTGTGGAGGATAACTGCAGCGCCGACCTCTCACACAGGGAGAGAGGAGTGTCTGTTTCTGGGTCTGTGTCTGCGTCCACTGAGGAGACTGACGTGGAGGCCGAGCCACGGTGCTCCAGTGACACATCACTTGTGCTCCCACTGAGGAGATGCAGGGAAGTCTGTGGGGAGACGGAGCGTGAATGGGCCCCGTTAACATGAGCGAGGGGCCCTGCGTGTCCGTCCTGGTTCCCCTTTCCAAGTCCCTCCAGGTGGGCCTGGAACGTAGAGGTCTGTTGTTCCACGGAGAGGAAACTCTCCTGCACCTTGTCAAACTGGGAAGAGAAGGGAGTTTTTAGTCCTGCTGGGTTTCTAAACCTATAAACAACATTCTGCTGTTTGTCTACCGGCCAGAGTTTAGTGTACCTGCTCAATGTTGGTCTGAAGCAGCAGCTCTGGCCAAACTGACTCACTGCTGCTGCTCACACTGTTGCTTATATGCATGTGACTCCAGGTTAACTCCTGTGGAACAGGGCAGAGGGGATTTCTGAGTGAAGACGGCATAAAATATCAGGAGTGGATTTTTATTGCATGAGGAGAACTTTACCTGCAGTAGTCGTGTGCTGTCCTTCAGATGAGTCTGGCAGTACTGAAGTCTGTTCCTGTAGTGACCCAAGACTGTGAACAAAGTCTTTGCCAAACACAAAGGAGTATTTTAAACAACACTCAAAGGCAGCGACAAGGCGAATGTTAATGTAATCACCAAGATTCATGGTTCTGTTATGTTGTCGTGGACAAAGCTTAACTTTGGAAACCTGACAGAAATATACTTCTTAGTTGTAACTAAAAAGTTGCAAAAGTAGCTTAGCGAACTTCAACTGAATTTTAAATTAGACAAATTTAACACTATTGTACCAGTACCACAAAACTGCAGACATACCCTGACACCTGCTTACCTCTGTGTCTGTCCGAGCCACCGCCAGGTCTCCGTGACCTCGGCCCCTCTCTTTAGTGAGCGTCACCCCAGTGTGCAGATCCTCCAGCTGAGCCCAGAGGCCGTCCAGTCCCTCCAGCATGTCCTTCACACTGGCTTCGAAATCCCCCTGCACCTGCACGAGTCTACACAGCGACGTCATCCTATCAGAGAGGAGTGTGTGATGTTAGTCCAACTGAACAAAGTTTCCAAGAAAGCACACGGCATGCACACTAGATGCTGACCCTCACCTCTGCTGCAGGTAGTTGCGGATGAGCTTCACTTTGTTTATCAGGACAGAGTCTCGGTCCACCTCCTCCGGTGCCGCCTCTGATCCAGTATCAGCCTTCTCAAGTGTGTGAGATACTGACTACAGTGAAAAACAGGATTGTGATGTCTGTGTTTAGTTTGGTAGGTTTGTTTGGTTTGGCAATATCTCTCCAAAATGTATGTATCGTGTGGCTGTGCAGCATTTGGGACAAATACATCCACAGAAAGTTAAATGCGAATGTATTTGTGCATAATGCTGTCATATAAAAACTTTAAGAGATGAAGGCAGTGTGCAGGAATCTACTTGGTGCATTTTATATCCTTTCTACACTGACACATCTGTTCTACATATGCAACCGTCCAAAGATGTAGTTTTAATACAGTTTAAAAATGCTAACGATAAAGAAAATACATTTTTGGAATAATCAAGAAAAAAAAGAAGGAATACAAAAAAAATGAAATGATAAACCTCAACACAGGAGTGTTATAAAATACATGGCCTTGCAACTTAAACATTAGAGGGAGAAATAGGATTTAAACAAGACAAAAAGTTCATGGCTTCACTGGTGGCCTTTTGATAATGCTCATGGCTAAAGTGTAGTCTGAGGCTGGTGCCTGAAGGAAAAGCTGTGTTCTTGCCGCAGCATGTTCGCACATTTGTAAGCCTTAACCTTGCAATATGTTACAACTGATTTTCGGTCCGTTTTTGAGATATTCTGTAATGAATTACAGTGTTGTATAACTAGAGATTTTGACCTGCTGCTGCAGCTGGAATAAAGTCAAAAAACAAAAGTCTTCAGGATTCATCCTCTGGGCACCGGGACTGCATCACATTTCTTGCCAATCCATTTAATGCTTAAAATATTTCATCGCGGCACAAAATGTTGGAGCAAAAACCCAGCAGGCTGTCAGACTCACTGACACTGCTATCACAGAGCCACATGCACAGCGTGTGCTGAAACGCAGACAGGAAATACAGACAAAACATTCAAAATATTCTCTCCTCTGCCAGTCTGCTTAATTCAGAGTGCAGACGACAGCAGCTCAGTCATGGTGTGTTTTGCCCCGGGCTAGAAAATCTGTGTATGTCTGAGTGCAAGGTCTGATCTCTGTAATATCACCAACAAAGACTTTACACTGATCTACATGCAAAGAGCGATTGAAAACACAGGAGATGACAGATACTGCTGGAGGCTGCTGCGTGTGTGTGCTTCTTTAAGGTGGTTCTCTCCCGCTTACCTCCAGCCTGGAGAGGAGAGTCTTTATGTGGGGCACGCTGGGGTCTGGCAGGGGCTCCTGAAGCACGCACAGCAGCAGGCTGTCGGCCAGGGCAAGGGCCAGAAGAATGCTGTGGCCCGGGCTCCTCGACTGGGACATCCTGGAGAAATAACACTATGAACACGTGTATGGATTTGTTTGAAAAGATTATGATTTTTTGATCCAAAACTCTTTGGTGATTTGTCACATTTTCTGGCCAATTTGAAAAGTGTAAAAATGTACTTTTACAGTCACCAGTGAAATAAAAACATTCAATAACAAATAGGTGTGATGATTAAGACACTTTGCATTGAAATGATTTTCTTTTTTTCCCAAAATATGGATCTGTAAAAGCCTTTTTATGAAGTGTCGGGCAACTTGATACATGTAGTGTCCTGGTCTCAAAAAAAGGCCAAAATTTTATATCAATAACGGAGGAAAGATCGTAAGATGATGTCTCACCATGAACACAGGTTACTTCTGTTTTCAGTAACAACTTCCTGCTGTATCCTCAGTGGAGGCTCCCCCTTGAATTGAAGCAGTCACTAAATAAACATAACACGATTAAACACACCAACAGGATCAAGTGAGATTCAGTTAATGCGGCTGCGCTCACCCGGTTCTGTCCTGGCCTCAGGCAGCACTTCAGGGCATGGACACAACCTCCCAGAAATATCCACAGCAAACACACCAACAGGAGCCTCCAGCACACATCCACCAGCAACTGAGAGGGGTGCGGCGGCGCCTCCACCTGGCAGACAGACCACACTACACCTATTAGAGCGAAACAGGAACAGCTTCTCCTGGCTGGAAGTGTCCTCAGAGTCTGTGACCAGGGTGTTTGCTGTGGATGAGGAACAGGTGGTGTTTGGTTTGATCTGCTGGAGTCACGGGGTGGAGAGAGAGAGAGAGAGAGAGAGAGAGAAAGAGAGAGAGAGAGAGAGAGAGAGAGAGAGAGATAACATTTGAAAAGCAGGAAGAGTAAGATTTGGTTTATTGAAAATTAAAGGGAACACCGATAGACACTAAAATTAGAGAAACCTTCAGATGTAATAAAGTTAAATGACATGAGATGGAAAGTTACAGCTTTCTTGTGCTTCACCTTTCATAGATTTCGGTATGTTTGGAAATCTTGGGGTCAAGACAGAAATTTTGTATTTAATTTTGAGGTTTCCTCCAGTGCTTTGCCACACAACATGTATTTATAATGGTGGACCATCTGTTGCTGTCCAGCTGAGTCAAACAGGTCAGTCCCTAAACCAGCACTGTACTGTATAACTGATAGGCACTTCAGGTCTTTTAGCTCGTGTGTCATGGCAAGCAGTTAGAGGTGAACAGAGGTGTGACATGTTGACAGATCTGCCTAATAGAGCAGGAAAACATTGGCTGTCAAACAAAGTCTGAGCAGAGAACTGCCCTAGGACCATCATTTCACACCGACTTCTCCTCCCTGTAGCAGCAGGTAATCAGAGACCTGTCTCTCAAAACCTGATTCAAATGAAAGGCTGGTTGTTGAATGACACGCAGGTCTACGTACCTGTCAGATTCTCCCTCCCCGTCCTCCTTTACCTCCTCCATCCATTTACAGGCCGAGTCCCAGCCCCCTCTCACTCCCTGTCCTGTAACCCCTTGGACTTTGGGGTGGGAAACCGTCAACCGAGGCATGGGAGCAACACAGTCGCTCACATGCCGGTTAAAACAGCAGCAGAGCAGTTAGTTGAACAGCATACACCTTCTAAATCTGTGGTTAGTTCTGTAACATGAAAAGCTTGTGAAACAGGTTTGACTGGAAGATTAGTTTTATTTAGGTAGTTCCTTTTTCCTTTTCCCACATTCCGTCTTTGCAGGAATGTCTTGAACATACTGATCACAATTGTATGAAGGACAAGCCTTGCTCCACCCAGGTACACCTCCAGCGGTCACTTCTTTCATTATGAATCAATGTCACACACTTACAGCTATTACTACAGCACACCTTGAGAACAACCCGTGGGAATGTGAATGTGGCATAAAATTCATCCTTACTAGAGAGAGGTCTACATATTTGAGGTTAACACTGTCTGTTTCCGTTGTAACGTCTAACTGTCACAGTGTTAAAATGCTGCAGAGCTCGTTTCTGTTTCCTGAGGTCATGCTGCCATCTAGCACCGAGTACAAGAATAACATCCGGACAAATCGAGGCCCAGTTAACCTCAATGGACACAGTTGTTTGGGCACCGCTTGCTCCCGAGTTCAACGCATTCATAATGAAGCGAACAGAAAACAAAATGTATAGATATAAAATAATTTAATCTCTCAACACATGGACAAAAGGACAAAATGACCTGCAACAATAGGAATCGCTGAACATGATCAAAATCTCATAATATTCCTGCTATATTTTACTTTGAACAAGTCCATTCTCATAGACCAAAGTAAGTAATGGGCACATTAATAGTGTTTTACAATGGCCTTAATTCAGTGCATTAACCTGTGTTGTGATCGGGTACTTCATGAAAATCTAAGCCACGATTTACTTTGAACACTTGGAAGATAAGTTCTGGACCAGGCATGCCTTGCTCCTGAACACTTCAGTAGGACGGGTGAGATCTGCTATCACAAGGTTTGAATTCTTCCTGCTGAATTACATTTTCCTTTCTCACTTTACTGCGAAGAAAATATGCTGCCCTTCAAGTAGCAAATCCCAACAAAGTACTTTTTTGTAGGTTAAACAGATTAATACAGTGGAATGAGACCTTATCACCCTTAAACATTGTGTCATGTTGAGATCCAAAACTGTTCAGTTGCAAAGCTGTGATGCTGTCCCTAAATATTTCAAATATGTTGAACTTTAGTCACTTGTCTACGTGTTTTGTTTAGGAAAACATATTTTGTACTTGCTTTCAAGCTTCTGAACACGACCTGTAAGGTTCCTACACCTCTCAGGACAGAGCTGGCCGAGAGTTTGGTGGTTGCTGTATTGCCCTGCTTTCAAAAGTAACCTCAATATAAAAGAACATATATGTTTTAGTAAAACTGAACATTTTTCTCCTCAGACTGACAAATGTCAGGGATAGAAAGAGAAAAAACTCCAACTGAAAATGCATGTGCTCTTTTTTAAAGACTAATTTAACACTCCCTGCAAATCGTATTTGCCCGAGTTCACATTTCTGACCACATCCATTATCAGAGGTGAAACAGACCTGAAACCTTCAACCAGAGAGAGCAGTGAAACACTGCTTGTACTAAACACCTCTACTCATTGTGTACAGTTTTCCGGTGACATTCAATCTGCCAGCATCTAAATTATGTTTTAAATATGTCAAAAACAAAATGAGATGGTATGTTTCAGGTTGATTGTATCGATGAGAAAGAATTACGTGATTTTTGTAAAACCAAATGAAAAGAAAAGCATTTATAACTGACACCCAAAGCCTTTGGTAGCATTCAGCAACTCTTTGAAGAGTGGAACAGATTATGTTTGCTTTTTCTGAATTTTACTATGAAAACACAGGTGGTGCAGTTGTGACAATGACAAAGAAAAAGATTTTGGGGAAATCAGGACAATTCAGCATGTAAATAAAAACAGATGTCTGAGACATTTGGAAATTAATGGAGAAAGATCCCTTCAGATATCAGCAACGATATCGTAACATACAATACAACAGAGGGTGTGCTGGGTACTCACATTGGGCAAAAACATAATGACCTATTTTGGAAAGCCACGGCAGGATTGTTTTATACAATATTTTTCAGTTCTGTATTTCATTCTAGACTTTCATTTACAAATACTATACTTTAAGAAATGTCTGTTACTTTACAAATATTTAAAACGGGCACTCAAATCTGTATAAGGACTGGGCAACAAAACTTTTCCACCACTTTAGACTGTAGTAATTCACACCGTAAGACCCCTAAAATGGTCGCTTTCATTTTCCATACTTCCATGCAATTTCGATGAACGTTTCAGAAAAAAAAACTACACTTCCCAGGGCTGTGTATTCACAACAAGTGTTCAGTTTAGTTCTTGTTGTTTAAATATATATATATATATATATATATATATATATATATATATATATATATATATATATATATATATATATTCTGTTCACAATCAAAACTTTGCATTTTTCTCTCTACTAACTTTATTTTCTCAGCTCTCAGCATCTTAACACTTTACAAACACATAAAACTGTGCTGGTCATCAATTCATCCCCGTTTTAGCTGTGTGTGTACACAAGTCTGTATCCATGTGCATATGACTGTGTTTGTTCATTAATGTGCGTACAAGCTGCTGTGGTCTCATGCAGGATCAGTCTGTGGGTCTGCGCTGGGTTTGCAGAGTTCATCACTGAGCAGTTCAGGGTTTTGTGATGTGAACTTCACTAGTCCCGCTGCCATTGGTGGTTGTGGTGATGATGTACTGCGTGGTAGCCTGCTGATTGGTCGGCTGCTGCTCCAGATGTTCAGTGTGGGTCTGGGTTGTGTTTTGAGGAACAGTCTGTTTGGTCTCCAGTTCAGTCTGACCCTCAGAGATAACGTAGTGTGTCTGCAGGACAGGGATGAGTCTTATTTAGAGGGCCAGTTCATACCAAAAGCCACCATGTTCAATTCAGATTTTCTGCTTATTTTTTATTGTCTAGGATGTAACTCACATTTGGCACCACACTGACAAGTTTCTAAAAAGGTGTGTATGCAGAGTAGCATTATTTCTACACAAGAACAAATAACACATTTTACAGCCAAATGTTCTGGTCGTTTTCATCTCTCAGACAACATCCACTCACCGTTTTCACCTGGTTGCTGTTGACTCCAGATACAGGTGTGCTGGCCTCAGCTATCACATACTGCGTGTGAGGTAGAGCCATCATCTGGATCTCAGATGCGGCTACAGTAAATAAAAAATAAAAAATGTACATATTAACCTGACATGCAATCGTACAGTATAGAGGCATCAATACATGCAGAGTCTGCCTGGTTGATCTGGGAGCCTGTGTGAGACTCACAGTATCCCCTGTAGTTCCAGTTCCCAGGTATGTAAGCGTGCTGCACAGTCCCCTGCTGCTGCTGCTGCTGCTGCTGCTGCTGCTGCTGGGTGCTGCTGGTCTGCAGGGTGTGGCTCTGAGCTAAGGTCACAGGGGTCAGCTGGGTGGGGCTCAGCTCCTGACTAGGCTGCTGGGAGGTGGGGCTTAGAGGCTGACCTGAGACCTGAAAGACAGTGAAGAGATGGACGTATAAGTGTTCTGTTATCAAGCTTAACATCATGGAGCCCACAACGTGTTATAAATTACTCTTCAACGTAACCCCAGAGTCAGCATTAGGAGGATTTACCTGGGTGGCACCTTGTCCATTGCCCGAGGGCTCGGTGACCTGGATGTGTTGTACCTGGATGGAGTGCTGGCTGTAGCCATGAGGGTCATGCAGCTGGCTCACATCTACCGTCGGATGCTGGGGATGTGGGGAGGAAGCCTGCGAAACAGAGAAAATAACTGTTACTGTTCCTTAAATTCACCTCCATCCACCACAGGACACATTTTCATAAATACTGCTAAACAAAACAATCTACTTTAACTATTTTACCTGCACACAAAATGTTCAAAATACAGCAGAAATACATAAAAGGTAGTTCGTCTGCTGAAATGTTTGAAACCTACATGTCAAAGCAGTACTTTGCATAGTGGCTGGTAGTTATTTTAAAACCTACCTATGCCTCTGAAAAGTCAAAAAATAGTGGACAAACGCTCATCACAAAGAGCCCAAAGTGACACATTAAAACGGTTTGTTTTGTCCGACCTGCAGCCCCAAACTCAAATACAGTATATTCAGTTTACAATGATATATTGCTTAACAATCAAGCAATTAAACTATTAATCGATTACCAAAATAGTTGCAGATGAATTTTCAATTAATGGACTAATTGTTTTGGTGCTACTAAAAACCTTTTATTTGTGTGTGGAGTTGTGGTTATACCAGGTAGCTCCTAACTGGGATTGTGCAGCGGGATGTTGTTGAGTTGTTTTCCCGGGATACATAGAAATTTAAAAAACACAAAAAACTAAAACAAATCTAATTCCCAAATTAGTTCCTGGATCTTACCGGAGCCACCTGCACCACCTGGAGCTGGATGTGTTGCGGCTGCGACAGGCTGCCTCCTGCCTGAGACACGGGGATGTACTGGATCCTCTGGTAGTCTCCCTGCGCTGTGCGGTAGTCTGTCGTTAGTGTTTGAGAAAGCTCCGTCATGGCCTGGGTCAGCAAATCTGTGGTCTGTGGAGAAAATGAATCCTATTATAATATCTGGTCTATATTAGTTGAACTTGCTTTTTTCCTTCTTTCTTTCTTGTTTCTGCTTCTCCAGTTTCTATAACTTTTAATTTTTTTTTGCAGTGTAGCTTTTCTTCTTCACTATTACTGCTTTTTTGTTTATGTAAAAGTGAAATCCACTGAGCGTTGGTGTATATAATTCTTTCTTACCACTACAGCCTCAGCTGTTGTACCATCTGCACTGATGACCGCAGGAGCACTACTGATCACAGCTGTCGTCAGAGGAGCCTGGATGGTGTTGGCGAGTTGGGCAAATTCTGGATGCTTCTTCCTGATGTGCTGAACCATCTTGGTCTGAGATACAAGAACACAGAAAGTTAGTTGGGGTCTGGGACTCTCCAAGACACTACATAGCATTGTGAATTACTGCAAGAAAGCAATAGTCAATCTCTGTATAAATGTTTATACAGATTTCCAACGAGGTAAAACACCTTCTTTGACAGAGCTTCATACTAACCTTGCTGCTGTACTGTTTGGCACAGTGTGGGCAGCAGACTGGTGCAGTGGCGATGGTGCCAGTCAGCTGGGTGTGTGTGCTCAACATGGGGTCCGGCTCCCCGGGTGCAGCCGGTCTCAGCTTACGGATGCTGGGAGGCAATTCTGCCCCGGGGTGGTTCTTCAGTATGTGGGCTTTCCTCTTACTGGCACTTTTATACACCTGCACACAGATAAGTCCATCATATCGATTCATTAATATCATACGGAGCTCAGGTTTTGAGGTGAAGTGGAAGTTTGCATGAATGATTCAAGGCATTAACATTCATGCACGTACACTGTGATGCACTCAGAAATCACTAAATGCATAAATGATAACAATGATAAGTCCTCCAAAACTTACTGTGGACATGACAGGAAGGGAAAAAACAAACCTTGTCACAATACTGACAGAAGTAGTCCCTGTTGGGCTTGATAATTGGCAGCGTTAGCTCAGGCACATCATCAATACGCATCTCTGGATGACGTTTGGACAAATGATTGACCTGTAACCAGAAAAATGAAGCTAAGTGTGCTGGAATATTCAGTATTTTTTAACAAATAAAAAGCTTTCTATGAGTTGTCGCTCACCAGCATTCCTCTGCGTCTGAATCCCATCATGCATACTCTGCATTTGAACATGAAACTCTCGAAGTCGGTGGTGGGCACCTTCAGTTTGAGGGTTTTGGAGCGGTGGATTCGGTCAGCCTTCTTGGCCTCTCTGTCGGGATTGTGCATGCGCTGCATGTGCTCCCGTAGCTTATCTTTCCTCTTAACATCCCAACAGGAAAATAATTGTCACATAAGAACTCATACATCTATAAACTAACACGACCAACAGTTATCTCTCAATGCTTACCTTGAATTGTTTGCCACATGTTGAGCACAGGAAGTCCTTGCGGTCAGAGTGGCGTAACATGTGCAAACGCAGCTTGTCCGGGCGACAGAAGGCCTTTTCACAGTCTGGGCACTGGAAGATCTTCTCTGAATGGAAGCACCGGATATGCTTCTTCACCTAAGAAAGAGCACAATTTGTATTCCGAAAACTGAATTGTTCTAAAATCACTGCATCCCTCCTTATGAGACATTTATTACTAACCTGGATGAAGTCAGTGAATGTCTTCTTGCAGGAGGGACAGGTGAAGCAGCCTCCTACAGCATGCACCTCTACGTGGTCTTTGAGCAGGTCCAGCCTTTCAAAAGTTTCTGGGCATAACAGACAAGAATAGGAGCGGTTCTCCGTGTGGACCAGCAGATGGTCCTCCAGGGCAGAGTCACTCATGAAGCTCTTGCTGCAAATGTGGCAGGAAAAGGCGAAGGCATCCCGGCCGTGGACCCGCAGGTGCTGATCCAGCTTGTCTTTGTCCCGGAAGGCCTTGCCACAGTGGGTGCATTTAAAAGGACGGAAACTCTTTCTGATGAAAAGGTGCTGCAGCGCTGCATTCTGAGGTGGAAAAGAGAGAGAGGAACTACTAGAAAGAAAACCCCAACAGTGTTTTCTGACATGGATCTGCTGAGACGCGGGAAGAGGCTGATAGATGCAATGGCGTGTGCAGCAGGGAGTATATCCTGAAATGTCTCATGAAAATTAACACCATGGAAAATGTCAAAAGGCATCTTTGAACATCGTGTTTATCTGCCATCCTACAGGTCCCACCTACCTGCACATCCATCTTTGAGGGACGCACGCATTGAGGAAGAGAGACACACTGTTGTAAAGCAAATCATGGCCACTCTGACACCAAATAACAGACTAAAATCTAAAACACTGCTGCACCTCAGTGAACACAGAGAGTCTCTGGTCTTACCCGTATCCTCTTGGCACGGCGCATGTCCTGAGATGTGAGGTGGGCGTCTGATTGGCTGCCCTGAGCCGGGTCTTCCTTTACTGGAACTGGCAGGTCGGTGTTGGAGGGCGGGGTGATGGACTCTGGGACCGGCTCCCCTGCAGGAGGTATAAGCTGGTTCTCAGCCTCAGCCTCCGCCTCAGCCTCAGCCTCCAGCTCCATCTCCACCACCTTCAGCCCGTTCTGAGCTCCCTCCGCTCCCTCCTCCAGCGGCTTCTCCGTCAATTCCAGCATCTCCTGATTAAAAGGGTAATTGGAAACTGCTCATTAAAAAATAATTGTAATGGCAAGTAATTCAGCAACATATTTCAAAAACAAGTGTAGTTTTGCTTTTATTTGACAATCAACTAATCAATTAATCAAGACAGCACGTATTAATGTGTGCCTTACCGTTGTCTTGTCCCCACCAGAGTCTCCTGGTGGATCCAAGCGTATAAATTTAGGTGGCCGCCCCGGTCTTCTTCCCGTCCCAAATCTCCTCCTGCCTCTTCCTCGACCCCGGCCTCTGGATCTGAGAGGGGAAAGAAACAGTGAACAGATCATACGGGCTCTATTGTGGTAGAAATGTAAGAGATAATGTGAAATATGGTGATGCCAAAAGGGTTTTTACCTGGTAACTGAGTTTAACTTGTCGTCATGCATGTTGAGATGTTGCTGCAGTTGTTCAGAGCTCACAAAGCGCCGGTTACACTCATAACAAGGCCAGTTCTTCTCTTGCTCCCGGAGCACTGAAGGAACAACAGACAGTGAGGACCACTATTACTGACCCCTACTACTGTTGGAATAGATTTTATTAATGGGACACATGCCATCACAGCAGGGCTGAGACATGGTGTTGATATTAAGCAAAGTAAGCAGAGACTCACCTTTTCTCTCTTCTTCTGTAACGTCATGGATCTTATGATTGACAAACTCTGCATATGATGCTGCATACCACACCTACAGAATGAAATATCATTAAAAACACAAATTACTACGCCTTATTCTGATATTCTTAATTTACTGGGACCGATTCACCCTCCTTTCAGCTCTGGCTCATCTCCAGCACCTACTAAGAATAACATCTGGCTCTTAAGTTACTAGATTTTTGACTTTAGACTGAACTGAACTGAATTTCCTCACCAGCTTGCCTCTTCAGTGCGGGGCAAGTAGCATACAGGTGTGAAAACTCTGTTTCATTACTCTTCCACAGTGGAAAAGCGTACGGTCTCACATATGAAGCAGGACAAATGAGCGTACTTTATAAGCAACGCAACATGCAAACTGCACTTCACAGGACTGACCTTGAGCTCTTGTTTGGGTTGGATGTTCTTGATGGTTGCGTAGAATATCTCTGAGCCGTACTGATAGGCCACCAGGTTCTGCTCCAGGTGGTTCTGAGCAGGTCTCACAAACATCATCCAGTTACAGCTGTCCTCATCAGAAAGGTCCAACCACGTGTCGTCAGACTTCTCTCCATCTTTCTCTGCATCCAGCATGCACAGCTAAGACAACAAGCAAAAAACAGATCAGAGATCAGCTTGAAAGAGTACAACCGTACACTGCACATGCACACGCAAATCATTTTCTTATAAAACATTGTTTCCTTGTTTAGACATTGTAGTTACAAATTTTGCCATCTTTGCTTCTCGCTGCTAGTGCAGCTAAATACCACAATACAAACTGCACAACTAAAAAGAGCTCAATAGCAATCACATAAAACTGAGTTGTGCAGAGCGCAGATTTACTTTCAGATGAATGTAGTGTTCCTGCAGTTCATTCTGAGGAACCAGGGGACCCTCCACAGGACCAAACTGTGTGCGCTTTGGGATGCGTCTCTTGGAGAACACCCCACCCAGGAAGCGATCTATGTAGAGGACCAGAGGCAGACTGGCCCGGGCCTTGGACATCACCGGCCGGTTAGGGATGGGATGCAGAGGTCCGTGCTTCAGACACACAGAGGGGTTGGCATTATTACACTCCTCACACCCTGAGAGGCCATAGAAAGGAGAAATCAATAAGACAGGATCACCACAACAGATATTAAACGTTAATGTGGTCCAATTGTTAACCTACTATAGATTTATTTTTCTTAAAATGTGAAAACACAAAAGGGAAGCAGATTATGAACCTGCACAATCGAATACAACAGCTCTGTGTTTTATGTATAAAATACACTTCTAGCAGGTCAATGCCAAGTCAGTGAGCTGAGTGTATTAAGTAAACCATCATTTCCACAGTCAAGACACACAAAAAGACTCAACATCCTGAGCTGTCTGCTCTACATGAGTGACTCCTGGCAGACGAAAGTGTTACGACTGTGGAGGACGTCACTCACAGAGGCTGTGAGGGTTGAATGACTGAGGCTCACGGGGTTCCCAGTCATCCATCTCAGAGTCTTCATCCTCATCCTCGTCAGAATCGTCTGTGGAGTCCGTGGCCCCGAGCGGACTGCTGGGGGGCTCCGCCATGTCAGCCATGGAGGGGAGCGAATTGGACAGCTGCTCCTGTGTGTGATCATTTCACAGAGTTCATACTCACTCAACTGTTCTGTTTATCCTCATGTGGGAAACACTGACAAGTTCTCTTCTTCTGGCCTGGCTTGTTCACATGTAACAATACAACAGAAATTAATATAAAAGGAAAAATAAATATATCCTTGGATAGTTTTACACAACTAGACACCATTTATTTATCATCTTTTTTTGTAGATTTTCTGTAATTATTTTTGTATATCATGTATTATATGCCATTATACTGTATCTACACTACAAATACCTCAATGCAAATCACATATGAACTGCATCAAGTTAGACCACGTAGCTTCTGGAATAACAGAGGTAAACAGCAACAGTGTGTCCTTACCTGTGAAACTGGCTCCAGGATAGCTTGGGGAGCCTCTGCTACATTACTGAGAACATGCAGATTGGCAGCATTCATGTTCTGTCCACTGGGCAGCAAAACGGTGACCTACGAATGAAATTGCATTGCTTTAAGATTCAATAAAAACCAGGTGATACACCGCTAGTAATGATATGGATGATATCACCTGGTAGACTCACCTGCTGAGTTGTACCATCCTGCTGAATGTAAGCCACTTGTGGCTGATCAGCAAATACGGTCTGAAAGAAAAGTTGAATACAGTGCTGTGAGCAAACCTTGCAGGGCCAAATACATGTTATAAATTCTACATATGAATTAATTTATACTTTGTACATCTGAAACAAGAAAGTGAAAATATATTAAACTCTTGAAAGGGTTAAAACTATTTTTTGTACGTCTCATGTAACGTCTAAATGCTTAAAATCCCAGGTGAAAATATGTCTGCTGTAAATAACCTCTCACCTGAGTGCCATCTGCAGGGTGTATGTAGACCAGTGTGTGCTCTGCAGACTCCACAGAGGTATAGGAGTTCCCATCTGCTGTATAAACCACCTGCTGCTGTCCCCGGTCCGCCTGATCTCCACTGTACACTATCTGGGCCACTGTGCCGCCTTCAAAATGCACCTGCAACACGCATGCACAAGACACAAAGGCTTTGAACCACCGGCAGCATATTATTACACTCTCTAAATATCACTCAGCCCCCAAATAATTCTCCATTACCCTTAATAAAAAAGCAATCTACACAAAGTATATGTTGAACAAATATAAAAGTGAATGGTACAGTTTGGGATTTAGTTATAATAGTGTCAGTGGACAGAAGTGAGCTTTCTTATCTAGTGAGTTTGTTACAAAAAACAACTATTTCTAAGATGCTTAAACTATCCTATGATGAATCAAACATACTGCATCCTATTCTATCTCTTATGACTCTAATATCGCAGTTCAGGGGCAGATCAGACAGGGTGGCCGACCTGTGTGCCGTTGCCTGCATCACTGTTTGCAGTCTGACTCCACACAGTGGAGGGTTCCTGCTTGGTCTCCATGGCAGCACGGTGCCAGGCCTGTCGCCAACCACGTCACCTATCACTGCACTCTGGAGACAGCCAGGGACGCCTGTAATGCACACAGACAAAAGGATGGGGATGATCTTAATAGTAATAGTAATAATAATGCAATAATAGCTAATAGCAAAGTAAAACATGGATGGCTGTTGGGGGATTTTAATATGAATTTGACTGCCAGGTCATATGTTTTGATGTTTTTTTCTGCAGAAATGTGTATATGGCATGAAGTAATCTCATGAATGGATGATGGAGCCTCTGCTGTCAGAGTCATATTATGCACTAGACACGCCTGTGGAGGGAAAAGCAGTTTTGGCTGCAACAGCGAGGCACTGCAGCGGCCAACCTGTGGGCAAAAGTGGCACCGAGTTCACCCCGCGACCTGCCGCCTGCAGCACAGATTTCGGGGTCTCCCGGCACAGTCTCGCTCGGCCTGACGGGACGTGCACGCCAAAATAAACCAGCATGTCACTTGGCGTGCAGAGCGCGGTCACACACGACTCTCAGCGGGGGTACGTGGGGGAAACGCGGTCAACGTTTGCTCCGGAGGCCGCCCGGTAAACGGTGACTAAATGCACCCGCATGTGGGCAAAAAAGCCACCGTGAAAAACCCCCGCTCTGCGAACTCATTCAGAAATGTAGTTGGTATAATCAATAATAAATCCAATTCCCCCCTATTTTAACCCCGCAGGTTCTCGGTCCCAACTGGACTATACCACACAAACCAGCGCGATAGAAACCCGGGCATTTACTGCACCGCGGCGTTAGCGCAACGGACATATAGTCCCGATGTGAGGCCGACCTCGGGGCCAAATATAACTTGTGAGGCCCCAGGACGTCGACCGCAGTCTGCGATTTTCAACAAAGGTGGTTTTGAAGCCGTAAAAGCCCGAATAATTTGGTTAGACCCACCCGTCCCCCCGTTCTAGTTGAGCCCAGCCCTTCAGCTCTGCCGTGAACAAGGAAGACCGGGCTCCATTTTGGGTGGGACTAACAACAACAACCGCATCCGAAGAGACCCACCGAAAATATACACATTTTCTACCGGTACAAATGCGCCAAAACAACCCGCACATTTGATTTATATTAGCAGAAAGGCTACCGAGCAGTCGAGCTACGGAAGTGGTCGTGAAGCAATTCCTGGTTTTCTTACATTTTGGGGAAAGCGTTCAAGTTGTTCTTACCTCAGAATGGTAGCTGCAGAGATGGCTGCATTGCATATATTAACATAATCTGCCTGGCAACACGCGGCAGCGTGGCTTCTGATTGGTGGTTATTTACTCGGGAGCAGAAGCAATTTTTTAAATATTATCTTTACGAAACCGTTTATAAACTCGTCGGACATAAATAATAAAACGTTGATAAAGTCTACAATGTTGACGCCAATGTGTTTTATTAATTGTGGTTGCAACTTAACTTAAAGATAATTTTTAGTTCAGCCAATCAGAAAAATTTAAAACCGGAGTCGTCCAATTGAATTAAACCTGCTGTCCGAAGAGGTTATTTGATCAACGGCTGTACTTTCTTTTCTTTTCTGTTGCATCGCTTTATTAGACTAACGTCACTCCCCTTGTAAAACGTAAATATATATACAGTTTATAAACATACAAATAAATATATATATATATATATATATATATGTTCTGGAAAAAGATGGCGGCGACAAGGGATGACGGTTGACCGAAATATAAATCCGGTGTGTGGTTTGCTGCCCTCCGGTGGCCACAGGGAGGAACTGCGGCGATGCATTAGTCAAGTTAGCGTCACGGAAGCGCTGATAACGTCGTAACACTTCCGGTAAATACTTTCAAAATACAGTGGCCAAACTGAAGCAGCCCAAACTGACACAAACGATTGTATATTTATAATGTGCACTTTGTAATTAGATTAATAAAGCCCTGTATTAAGTGTTTACTGCCCTCCACAGAGAGGAACTGCAACATTAGATTCCTCAAATTAGCGTCAGTGCAGATATGAACAATACTACTTCCGGTGAATACTTTCAAATTAAATCAGACCAACGTCAAGCAATCAGAGATGAAGTAATCATCGTTTTAATAGTAGAATAATACAGTAATTTATTTCGGTTATTAACATTGAAATATCAATCAGCGTATTCATGTCAAGACCCAAAATAGACACAATGCCTGCGGTTAAAATACTAAGAATAAAACAATTAACGGTGTGGTAACACACTCTGGCCACGGGAGGGCAGAGTATAATCATGATTAATAAATACATTGATTAAAGTTGTCACCTCAACTACCAAATGACAGTCACGATTACACACTCATGACAACTATAAACCCCACAAAGAAAAGGTAAAGGTGTGTGTCTATATATATATAAAGGTAAAGGAGTTTAAAAGGAAAATGAGGATGTGAGAGATCATGTAAGAGAGTGTGTGCTGTTTCCTGTAGTAGTCTGGTTGATAATACAGACCTCATATTGAAGATAAAACTAATAATGTAGACAAAAAGCTGCTAGGACCATTAAACACAGAGCAGTGTAGTCTCATTATGACTATAATATTATTATTATTGTAACATTATTATAACTATTTATTATAACATTATCCTGAAGCATAACCAGAGGTCAAAGAATCTGATTGTATCCAGAAGTCCACATTAAACACTTCCTATATGTTCCTACCTGATAATACTTGCTCTGCCTGTAATTAAATATAGGAAATAATTTGATGGCCTGTGTCATTTTTAGACCATAGTTTCACAAATTGACTAAAAAACACATGTCCTGCTGGAGTCATTTGTGGAAACCCGAAAGACACGGTGTGTTTTTTTAGAGCTTGCTGTGAATTAATAATGACTTAATGTTTCTTGAAACTGTTGGATCTATGGAGGTTTTCAGGGAGGGCCTGGTTTAGAAAAATGTAGAAGAACCATTAATTTTCTCATTATAGAGTCTTCTTAACTAGGCCTATATGACTAAATGAAGTTTCTATAACACAATGAATACTATGGACATTATTGTACTACTGTAATATACTGCACTAATCACAGTTGTTTTGGATCAATTTGCAGCTACTCACAGCTCCGTTGAGAGAAAAGTGGTGTTAGATACCTTAAAATAAATTAAGTAAATAATAATGAGTTCATTCTCTCTGGACTTCTGTAACCTGGGGAGCTAAAACAGAAAATTAATTGTCTGTTCTCAGTTGAGGATTTTCTTACTGAGGTATCTTGGGATTAAATTGACATGTTTTAAAATTAAATTTAACGTGCAAATTCAGCTCGTTCTAACATGTCGGGCAGCTGATGGTTCAAAAATTAATAACCACTGTGAGTGCGCTGCCTGAAGCAATGATCAAATTTACATGATGCATTTTTTCAATAAGCCAATGGAGAAAAATACAAATGACAATTTTGAAAGAAAAGAAATGAGTTGGGGGACAACATAATCAAATCCCAAAAGGCTGATGGTGTGTGAGCATGTGTAATGTCCCTATTAATACAACATATTGGACATAGATAATTACATTTGTGTTCATCACAGTGCCTTCGAAACAAAGACAAACGTTCCTCTAGTTGCCTCACTTGTTCTCCTTATAATATTCAGAACTTCTTTTTGATAAACAATGAAAGAAGAGAAGCCTAATTCACGAAAATTTTCTTTCTGATGGAAGCTATTTTCTTAAATGTCACCCAGAAACAAGCAGGCATTGCTCTCAGTCGACGTTCTGCTACATTAAGGGCTGTGGAATATGTGACCATCCATTAAGTAGCATCACAAAATGCTCCATTACAAGTTCAGGTTTTGCATTCAAATTGTTCGGCTATTTAAGTAAAATTACAGAAATATTAAGAGTAAAATATACTTAAATTATCGGAAATAAAAGCTTTGCCAATGTGAGGATGTTCTGCTTTTGTCTGTCTATCATTATAAACTGAATATCTTTGAGTTTTGGACTGTTTGTCGGACAAGACAAGACATCTTGGAATCTCTTTTACTGTTTTTAAAATGATTTATTATTTTATAGGTTAAACAATCAATTCAAATAATCAATATTCACTAGTTGATGTAGTTACATTTGTGTGTTTTATATGTAAAACTAAATACAGCTTTCAAATAAATGTGGTGGAGTGAAAGCTATAATATTTCTTCTTGATTTTTGTCATTATCAAATGGAAATTAATAAAGTACAAGCACCCCATAACTGTATTTAAGTATGCTACTTTTTTAAAAATGTACTTAGTTACTCTGTTTACATACAAAAATACATATGTATGATGCACTTTAATCAACAGAGATCAAACTATATAAAAATGTTAATTTATACAAAAATGCATCAGTAATAATAATCAAATAATGAAAAGTAATTAAATACCACTTACAGCTATAGCAAGATAGAAGTATTTTTTATACTTTAAGTACATTTTGCTGATTATACTTTTACACATTTTGAATAGAGAACTTTTACTTGTAATGGAGTATTTTTAGACTGTTGTATTGGCACTTTTACTTAAATGATCTGACACTTTAATATACAAATACTGAAGCATCATCATCAGTGTGTAGTTGTGTTCACAGTGGCCCCCATAACAGAGTAAGTGTTGTACAATGCATCATATTTTATAAGCGGATCATTTTTAAACGTAAAATAGATACAGTGGTAATAGTAAAACGCACACTTCTCTCTATATTACCCCTAAAATACAGAGAATAAAGAACGGAAGTGCCACAAAGTTGTACTTCTGTGCAGCTGATGAAACAGATGTTAGTGTGTTATTGTCCTGATGAACGTGGAGCTGCTGCAGCCGGCCGCCTGGTGGCGCAGTGCCGCGCTGCTGTGCGCTGGGGAGGGAGGAGGCAGCGGAGGCAGAGCCGCCGCGCCGCACACTCTCCGTCCACATTTCCAGAGGAGAGCGACGCTCAGTCTCCCTCAGTCTTCGCTCCCAGGCTCGGCTGACAAAACCAGCGCAGCCGGACTCGAGCCGCCCTCCGGGACAGATCCGCAGGTTATTCCCGGGACTTGGTTCGCTCTTTATTTCTCCCGGACGTCCCTTTACGCACGTAGCTCTCAGGATATAAGTTATTTACAGTAGCAAAACCGGAGATCTTGGAAGATGGGTTCAGTCCCGGCGATATCTGTCCTTATTTTGGGCATCGTGGTTCCAGCGCTGGCCGGTTATATTGAGGTATGTAATCTGAATTTAATTTTCTGATTTATTCTGTGCCAGGTTGGTCCGATCTGGACCAAGACGTCAGGGGGGGTTTACGCATGCAAAAGCGAATGTGTTCGGCCTGTATGTTTCCTCTTCACATGAGGCATTTCTGGCCAAGCTCTGATCGCGTAACCAGTACACTATTTTATTCATCGCTTGGTGTAACTGTGTGTTTTCTTCAGGCTTTCACTACTTCTCCCTGACAACATTCCCACACAAGGAGCCGAATTAATGAGACTGATTTCCGTTAATAATGTCAGATTGCACAATACTTGTTTTTATATAGTTTTTAAGGGTTTTACATGTGTCGGAGGAGGCTGATATGATATCAGACCAGGTTAAATATTAATGAGCTTGCTTTCAGGTCATTCTGCAGCTCATTGTTGGGCGCTGATTGCAGTCTGCTGGTGTGAGTTGAACAGTGTGGTGCTGGAACAGGAATTATAGCAGGGTTTGCTGCAGAGATCAAATGAAAGACAGCTGTGGCTTTGTCAGGCCTTTGGGGGACAGGCAGGACCTCTGCGATGGATCACAGACAGCACGCTGCCTGCTGCAAGCAACAGTTGTGTCCATCATGTGTGAATATATATGTATATTTCTTTTTTTTAAAGAGAGGGGAGGAAATCCTTTACCCAGGTACTCAACTCCAGCTTTTCCTGTGTCAACACAGGATGGCCCCATCTCATACCAGACCTGTGGTGCAGGCGGGCCCCTGCTGTTACTCACTGGTGTCTTTTAATGTCTCATTTTGACAGGTTTGTAGTCTGTGCTCACTTTTGGACCACAATAATGCTCCGTTTGTCAGATCCAAACGTGGGTCCTCCTGTGCAAACACACCCACTCACCCACGTGCACACGCTGCTCACCGACCTGACGTCCTGTTTTCCTGCTGGCTCACCAGTTATTGTCCCCGGACACTGATGCCTGCAGTGTCAGACGAGTGTGTCATCGGATAACAATGCGCCCATTTTCAGAGCAAACAGCCCTCCCACCCCCACCCCCTCAGAGGGTAAACACAAGTGTTCCTGCTCACTGGTGAAGCAACCATGACAAAACATTTTAACAAGACGTCTCCTCCTGGCACTGTTGTGCAGCGTGCACAGTGGTTATCAGGGAATGTGTCTCCCTCTCCTGCATTTGCGACAAAGACCTCGGCCATTTTGAGACAGTATTGGCTGGCATTGTGTGTGAGGGGGGGGAAATAATGGTTATTATGTCCCCAACAAAATCTATGCCGCTGCACTCTCTCTACAAAGACCTGTCCCCTTCTGCAATGATTGCCTCCTCAGTCAACCTTCCTAACCGCACAGACGTGCTGATCGATACTGTGCAGACTCTTCTGAGATGATTAATGGATGAAATCAATGAATTTTCCTGATCAGTCACCCAGATTAAATTGAGAAATTTATGGTGGCTGCTGTGCGCCTTGACTGTAAAGCTCATGCTGAAGATTCATGTGATTTAATTAATGGCCGTCCTGAAGGACAAGGCTTTTTTCTTTGTTTGATATGACATTTTTATTTGCAATAAAACACCACATGCAGAGAATATGGATATTTATTTGCACCTGCCTCCTTTGCCTCACTATCCACAGTAAACGTAATACTTTGTATTGAAGTGGTAAGAGAGAAACACCTGGATGTACACCTGTAGGGTAAAACACAAATATCAACACCTTTGATTCCGAAACAAGAGAACAAACCCCAAAGAAATGGCTATATACATTTGTAAGATTTATGACGTGTGACTGCTTGAAAACTCTGTTAGATTACTATTTAACTTTAGTTAACTTAAGTCAAAAATTACACATTCACAAAGCCCTACTTTATTTAGGAAGTTAAACATCAACTCGTCTTGTTCTCAGCCAGGATGGTGATGAAACCAAACCTGTGTTGCCCTTTCCGGTGTAATTCTCAACTGTTTCAACCATGTCAGGACCGGACTGGCGTAAAAACAACAACTGCTTGCTGTTGTTTGTCAGTGAAGCTGCTGGTGTGTGCAGCCTGGGCCCAGCTGAGGCAGATACTGCTGCGCCGACATGCTGACTGCCCTCGCTCCCCTGGACCTTGAGCTTGAATTTACGAGCCGGTGAGAGCTCCTCGGAGCTCACGCTCGCTGCCGGTCAGGGGTGGTTTATTCCCCTCTCGTCCACCTCTCTGCCTCCATTGTTCCTCGTCTCTTTGTGCGTTGTGATGGTGGAGGTGTCGTCGGACCGGAGCGGCCCTCTTGTTTCGCAGTTCCTCCTTTTGAAGTGTTTTGGGATTAGCCAGCTACCTCAGCTGTGTAAACGGTTTGGTTTTGTCAGATACCTGTGAGAGTGCCAGATTGTGAGCTTTTGTTTCTTCAGCTGTGTCCCCCCCCCCAACTCTCATCTGAGCATCATTGTGTCACAAGGCTTTACCGTCTGCAATGGCTTCAAAAGGGGTTATGCCCTGGTGATTCCTTGCTCTTTACTCTCTGTATCTTGCCTTAAAACACAATACCCCTTTTTGTATACCAAACAACAACAAGCAGAGTTTTATTTCAGTTTCACTCGCTTGTGGAAAATCCAGGATGAGCAGCTGTATCTTTTCTGGAGTTAGAAATAGGACACAGGCTAGAACCACATAGCAGGTTTACCCGGAGAATTGCATCACACGGAGGCATTGCTGATATGGCTCCCTCTGGATTAATGGAATACAGAATATCTGGAACACTTAATGCATTCAGTACATTTTATTCTCTGCTGATTTAAGCAAGCAGAGATTATCACAGCCATGACACACAGTGTAAAAAATGACTGAGTGTTATGCAACACAATATCAGATTTTTTTGTCATGAAATTTAAAAAAAAAGAAAACAGGAAATGTTTGGCTGTATTTCATCCAGTAAGCCTGTAGCGTCAAATACATCAACACGTGTCTAAATTCAAGGCAAGATTGAGCTTGTACGGAAGAGGTTTAAAAAACTGTGTCAACTCATGCTGGTGGAGTGACTTTGGTTGTATAGGTCTGTTTGCAAACATGTACTAGTCGGAGTGGTCCCAGGGGAATCCACAGAAGTGCTGGATACTTGAGCACAGGGAGAAGAAGAAGTGAGAAAAAGAGTCTGTACAACACAACCCCAGAAGAAATGACTGTGGTGTTGTGCTTGTTGCTCTTTGGTTGCAGTCCTCTTGCAGCAGCATTTTCTCTCTTATCATCCAAACTCTGTATGCGTGTTCGGCTGTATGTGCTTGTAGGCGAGCATTGATATTCAAGTGTGCTCCTGCGTGCTTCCGTGTGTGTATTTGCTCTGGATATGGGCTGATAGTGAACAATTGCATGTGAATGAATGCCCTCAGTTGGCTGCGATTGTTGGGGCGGGTGCTATGGAGCCGCCCGTTAGCAGGGCTGAATGGTTTCCTATGAGGGCCTTTTGTGTGCACCTGAATAGCCGGCACAACCCAGGGTGTCACAACCATAGAGAGGTGATCAAGATACCAAGCGGAGAAGAGGGCAATGGCAGGCCATTGGCCATGTTTCACACCTGAAAGAAACCCAAAACAACAATCAGTAGCACTCGCAGTTGATCTCTCAACACATCACTGTGGGTGGTGGGCTGTTTCGTCTCTCTCCTCTAAGCTGCCTCTTTGACCTCCACGCTCTGCCCTGTCAATCAAGTTGAAGGCAGGCTGACAGCAGCATGTGCTCCATCAGCATAGAATCAGCCCCGCTCGCCCTTGAATTCGTAGATTAGCGTCTAAAACCTTGCTTTCAATTGTTGGGACAGCCCCATATCCCTGTGAATCCTCTTAGCGTCAAGAAACACTTGGTGCTTATAGATCTGCAATGGGGAAGGTACTAATCCCAGAGCCCTACCCTTCCCCGTCTAACACACTCGTACACTCACTCAGTTTACTCCCCCACTCACTCAGTCAAACCCTCCTTTCCGAGCCCTGCAGAGGCAAACCGACTTCAAAGTGGCACAGGACACAGTGACTCACCTGTGTGTAATTTTAGTGGTGTTCACATAACACTGATGTCTGATCTGTGCTCTGTGACAGTAGGAAGGGATGTCTGATTGAATCTTAGCCCTTATTCTCTGTCCTTTCATTTCCTCAAAGATACCTTCCCGTCACTCTGCTCATCTACAGTTTTCTGCCTCCGTCTGTCTCTCCGTCTTCTTTTCACTGCCTTGGCTGTTTCTTCCTCCAAGCCCGTGCATGTCTCCTGGAGCGATTCCATCCGACAGACACACTCTCAGCTCATCCCGGGGATTTAAATAGAGAGGCCTCATCAGACGAGCCTTGTTCTCACGATGCCAGGCTTTGTCTCCCAGGCTCTGCGTGCGCTCTAATTATCCCAAGTGAGCGGAGTTGCCTCCTTCTTTTGCAACTGGAAATGCATGTTTGTGTGTCGGTGTATGCCTTTGAAATGTGTGTGTGTGTGTGATTGTACGCCTGAATCCTCTTACAGCTCAGCTCATTACATATTTAGTCAGTTTTTTCTCGATGAGAGATCCTGGGTGGCGGGGGATTGACGCGGAGTGAGTGGGTTCAAATCGGCACACTGATGACTGCACAGCGCTTAAGTTGCACCAAGCCTCCTGCCATATGTAGGCCAATCTGCACAGCTTCGACAATCCTCCTCGTGTGTGTACGCAGCCCACGTGAACGCCGCTACACCTGAGTCTGTGTGTTTTTACGACAATAGCCTGGCTCAGCACGGCTGCATGAGAATTCCTTTTGTCAGTTTATATGCCAGAGTGCTCAGGAATGCATAGCCTGAAGTGCAAACGGCTCGCTGTATTGTGCTGTGAGCAGGCTCTCTTCCTGTGATAGCGCTATGAGAGTGAGAGAGTGACTGTACACTCTGGCAAGTTCAGTAGACAAAAACATCCCTTTTTAATCCCTTTGAAAGGAGCCCTGCCATTTCAGACGTTATTTTTTAATGTGTTTTCTGTTTCAGAATGAGAAGCAGTCAACGTAGGTGGGTTAAACCCTGTCACCCCCCCCCCACCCAACTCGGTGTGTGTGTGTCCCTGTGGCTCAGTGAGTCACTCTTGCTGCTTGGGTTTTTCTTCCTATGAATAAAATATCTGGTGTGCTATCTATGAGTTATAGTGCACTTGTACCTCTGCCTATGGCCCTGCCTGTCTCTTCCTCCGGCCCTGTCTGTCCATATGTGACCAAGACTGTGTCTGGTGTCCCCTCCTTGTCTTAATCAGGTGTGTGGCACTTGGTTTTTGTAAGATCAGTGAGTCATACACAGGATCGGGTGAGGCCTGTGCACTGATTTGTCTCGCCTCTGTTTTTTTGTTTTTTACAAAATTGAATGGAGGCAGGCAGCTAAGAATCAAAGTGACAGCATTCTTTCCCGCTGTTTGCATGCTCAACTGCACCGGAAAATGTAAGAGCATAAATCACTCAAGGGCTGTTTTTTTTGTGTTTGAGCCCATCTTCAACTGAATTTTGTCTCTCTTGTCGAACAAAAGCATTCAAATCAGACCCAGTTTTCCAAACTTCTGTTATAATTGATGTGTCTTTTCATAGCCCTTTGTTGATTTGCTTCTTTTTGTGGGAGAGCTTGGCTGGGTCTGTCTGTCCGTCTGTATGTTCGTGTCTCGTTGTGCATCATATGTCTCCACCCTTATTTTCCCTGGATGGGAGGCAGTTTTTGGGATGTTTTATGTCTTGGCATCACGTTCAGCATGCGATGGAGGACTGTGGCGATTTGAAAGCTGTGAGAAGTTGCGTTTGATCAGGTTCTTCTCTTAACTTATCTGCCTGCCCAGGTATACACACAGAGTGCCACAGTTTTATAGCTGAAGGAGAGTGGGGGAGGGGGCGGTGCTCTTTGCCTTGATAAGCTGGCTGGATGACAGGCAGGCTGCCTTGCTGCTATAGTGCTCTGTTTTGCTGAGCAACGCTGCACAAATACTCCATCCGCTGCCAGGGAAAACAGAGCATGTTAGTTCCAGCTCCCTCCCTGTCCGTCTTCCTGCTTACCGAGCTTCCTTCACATCCCTCCTCTCTTTACCCCCGTTCTGTACTGGGAATGGTATCATCCAGAGAGGAACCAACAGTCCATCCTGTTTCTTTTTTTTTTTTTTTTTTGAGTTTATCCTTTTTTTTCCTCAGGAGAGTGGGGGGAAATGAAAATGTCAGAACGGTAAGAGATAGAAGCAGCGCAGTGTAACTGTATACCCCCTGAGAGAGGCCTGTGCTGCTGCTGCCGCTGGTACTCGAGCTATGTGACGGCCCTGTTAGCAGGCTGTCTGATACAGCACTTCTCAAGGAGAGGGTGGCCAAGGACAAACAGCGGCTCTGTAGGATGGTCCACTTGGGACACAGACAGAACAAGAGGGAGATTTCCCCAACGAAGACGGGAAAGGGGGAAAGGGAGAAGCTACCGTTCCACCTTGGACTTCTCTGGCCGAACAGAGTTTTTTCCTGTTAAAGAAATTAGATGACATTATTTCCTCTGAGTTTTTTCACCCCTACTTATCTCTAAGCTCCTACCTTCATGCATCGTAATTAATTCAATGAAAGGTGTTCGTGCATGATGACAAGCTTAAGCCTGCAGATTCCCTCCCTGCCCTCACAAATGAGAGTTAGAACCTGGCTGGAGTTCTTGGACATAATTTCCTCCAGTCTAAAATAGAAAACCTCAGATGACGGAGTAGGGGAAATTAATGTAATTTGAATGCTAGCAGGAAACCCTGGGAAATAACGGAAGCTCATAGACAAACACTGTGACACGTATAATTTCACTGAGAAGATGTGCAGCAACTCCCCATTCTGCCTCAGTCTGTATTTCCCTTGCATCAGCTGTACACCAGTTTCCAGGAATACAGTTTTATTTTGCAGAAACTATAACCTTGCAGGAGTCCAAACAGTAGAACAGACAGTTGAAGGGCCGCAAGCAAAGATTATTTTCACTGTTGATTATTCATTTAATGAATTGAAAACAAAAATGAAATGAAAAGTGCTTATCACAAAACTCTATAGCCCAAGAAGACATCTTCAGGTCACGTGTTTAGTCCAAAACCCACAGATATTCAATTTACAATAACATAAAACAGGAAAGCAGCAAATCCTCACATTTGAGAAATATTTTGTATTAAAATGATTTAACAGGTTAATCAGTTGCCGAAATTAAAAGTTAATTTTTTTGTTGATTGACTAATTGATTAATCCAGTAATTGTGTCTGTGCTGGACAGTTCCCAGAGTGTGTCTCATTGCACGCTGTGTACTGTGTGTGCACTGTGTTACTGCATGCTCAAGGCCTGATTGTAGGCAGTATATTTAGCATTCTGCACCGGACCTCCCTCTACCCAGATCAGGCAGTTGCTGAGCTATGACCCTGATATTATCCTTGTAGTATCTCTCTTATTAATTCCCCTAACTAATGACCAGTAGAGGTTTCCATTATCTGTCACAAGAAGTGATTATAAGACCATTTGCACTGAAACATCCGAGGGAAATGACTCCTACAGCAACAATGTTGTGCATCGAACCATGAGTTCTGAGTGCTGTCGGCTCGCTTGTTGGAAGACTACTCACGTCATTTGACATCATGTGTACAATTTTTGTTGCAACCATTTCCATTCTACATGCGAGTGCTCTGAAATGGCACCTTTTTCTCATTACAAAACTGCAGCTCATGAATGCTGCATGTTGCAGCCGTGCACCTCTATCAGCCATTTTGATCTGAGATAAAAACCAATCAAGCACTCCAGAGAATTCCATTAGTTTGATGAGATATGAGTATAGCTCCAAGCACAAATCTGAAATAGTCTGCTGTTTTCAGACAAACCCATTAAAAGTCATTTGATCTTCTGCAGCTAATTATAGAGCCTTCTGAGCAGCTAGCCGCCTTCACCGGACTCCACCCCCTCCATTCCCCATCTACCCTCCAACCGCTCCCTTCAGTGTTCATCACATCCCGTCCTTATGTCTCAGGCAGGGACGCTGGAAGAGTTGGGGGAGCTGACAGAGACTCACTCGATATAATGACGTCATACGAAACGCTGGCCGACATTCATGGTTTTTGCATTAATTTGAATGGCCAGGATCATTTAAATCTAATAGATATCAACCATGTGTTGAAGCAGCCACAGCAACTACACTGGCAGGAACACGGAACTAATGCATGAAAACTGCAAGCAGAGGAAGAGGGAGTGAGACAGCACCTGGGCCCATGGTCAGGTTATAGTTTATAATAATGCAGCACAGTGAGGACACAGACATTTCATACAGGAGACGAGGGTATACATGGCTCTACCGATGCCCATTCGACCAGCGACGAACCCGTCACTCTCTTTGCCGTTAACACAGACTCATGTCTGCAATGTAGTTCATACACTACTACTAGAATTATACATATATATATAGATATATAGATCTATATATAGAGTTTCATCAGGCTTCATGATCAAGTGATCAGTTTTTGTCTTGTCTCCATGTCTGTCTATGCTCTCTCTCTCTCTCTCTCTCTCCCTCTCCCTCCCCCGGGGGAGTACAGTATGTTTAAACATTATTTAATAAAATCTGTGCCAAACCTAAAATATTTTGAGCAAGCTCCAGTTAGTAACAAGAAATATTTCAGAATCTAGAGCTACAACCAAATCACACATCCTGTTGTACTCTTTCCTACCACTAATACTAGTGCACCAAACATTTAAATCCTAGTAAACAAAGAAGAGATTTATTATAAGTTTAACTGATCAGTTTTTATTATACCTGATTTTAGAGGGTGCCCAGCCCCCTCAGCACCCCTACTTCCCGCAGCCGTGGCTTCAGGAGCCTTTTTAGCGTCACTGCGCTATTATTGAGGTGCTGGGAGCTGACAGGCGGACATTGCGGCCCAGTCATGCAAGGACGCAGGGATTTATCTGCCTCATAGTCGCTGTCATTGTGCTGGTTTAGATTTGGGATCCCTCCCAGAGAAGTGGTAGGATGCCGCAGAGAGGCCCGACTTTGGCCGTACACTGTAGGGAAAGACACAGGAGGTGGGGGAGCAAGTCAAGGTCAGACACTTTCCAAAAAGGGAGTACAGTAGACAGGCCTAGAGATGGATGCTCCTGCAGTGAAGTCTGTGTCTTCTCCAATAGAGACATGACTGATTAGCTGTTGGCCTCGGTGTGTCTCACTGGAGTTATATTCTTCACTAGTCTGATTGAAATCCCTCCACTCTCCCCCTGAAGAGAGGATGAGGGAGGGCAGAGCAGGGCTTAATGACAGATAAGCATATCTACATTACATCCATCATTTTTGCTTGGTAAAAACGGCCTCCCTTGCATTGCCTGGAGCACAGGCTAATGCAGACACATGGGTTGTGTCTCTGCTCCACTGCTCAGAGTCTGCAGGGGAGAAAAAGAAGCAGGGAGCTGTGCAATCAGAGCACAGATTCATTTAAAATCAGCTTGGGTGGTCATGGGAGAGCGGCTCTACATGCAGGGACTCAGCTGCCGTCCATAACTTACTTCCAAGTGGTAATCAGAGTCAGGTTGAGTGTCGTAACTATGACTGAAAATTGTAATACGACCTTGTACGATGGTGATGAAAAATTTGAACATTGAATATTTAAACATTCAATATGTTCTCAAAAAAGTGTTCTGCGTTAACATCACCTCCACAGGGCTTACAGCACATGTGAATTCGGAATATCTGAGTGATAAAATCCGTCTCCCAGTTAACACTTGCTGAAAATGTTCCTGTGAACAAGATTCAGAGTTCATGGGTTTGCCTCACATTTGAGAAAAAGAACATTTGGTATTTTTGCCTGATAAATTGCGTCAGTGGTTCAGCAATATATTTAATATGCATTAATGTTTTGACTAATGGTGCAATATCGAATCCAGAGATGTTAAAATGGGTTGTGGCATCAAGCATCAAAGTCAAACCCCTGGTACCATGCCAGTACTAGTAAGGTCAATAACTTTTTTCTCACTTTTTAACATTCCCACTGAGTAGATCTGTCCCCTACTATCATTTCATGTCGTCTGATCTCTTGGAAACATTGCTACGTGTCCTTGATCTCGTTCTTTCTCCTGCAGTTCTCTGGCTGGTCTCCTGCTCCAGCATGGCCTCACCACAACTCATGGCTGCCTTGTAGCGACTGAATGTGATATTTCCATGTTGCCCTTGAAACTGCTTTCCCCTGCCTGCTCTCAATGTCAGCTCCCACTGAGCAGCATTCCCCCCACAGTCCCTCTGACTTAGACACAGCGCTCCCCCTCCCCTCTTCTCTCGCTGCCGACTGTACTGCACCACACATTTCAGGACAAATTGGCTATTTTATGTCTTACTTTGTTCACTGGAACACACTGTCCTTGTGCTTTCCTCACCTCCCTCCCCTCTCCCTCTACTATCTCTCTATTACACCTCTCACCTCGTGGCCGCGTTTCCCTCCTCGCTTCCCTAATTTCTCTTTTGCTTGCTCGACAATTACGTGCTCATTAACTGAGGGAGTCCGGGCCGCCGAGAGAGACGTCGGTGACGGGGGCCGGAGGCCTGGCTGAGGTGCCCTGTTACTGTTGTGCCTTTATTGACAAGTCTGCCTGCCTGTCTGCCAGCCTGCCTGGTCCTGAGGAGCAGCCGCGTGGTGCTGCATGCTGATGAGCGTGGAGTCATCCAGCAGGAAAATGAAAGAGTGGGAGTGACGGAAGGAAGGAAGGAAGGATGCGGCACTGTATTTTCACTCAACTTGGAGGGTATGAGAGGAAGAGGAGCGAGAGAAAGTGAAGTGAGCACAGGTCATTTCTTCCAAATCCCCTCTCCTCAGCGCGAGAGATTAGCCGGCTGTGCTCTCCGGCAGACGAGAGGGAGGCACGCTCCTGCGTTTAATCCTCCTCTTTTAAACTGCTGAGAGTGCAGTACAAAGTGGGGAAAGAGTCAGCGTCCACAGAAAGCGGCCCGAGGAAAACACAGGCCCATAGTTCAAAACAAACTGAGCCCCGTCTAACAATCGCCTAAGCCCTAAATCTCCCGTGTAGCCACTGCCAGAGCCGAGGCCACCGCCGACTTTTTCCCGCCCAGCTATCACTTCTCAACAGGCTCTCCCTCCATCACATCACCTCAGATTCTCCACAGAAATCCAGCACTGTGTCAGAAATACCCCTGCAACCCTCATTAACTTCTCTGCCTTGGTGATGTCAGGCTTAGACACACACATGACAGCGATACACACCATGCACACCCGCGCACACACACTCCCATCCCTCTCCGTCTCCTCTCACCGGCTGGATAGACCTCCCACCCGGCACAGAGAGGCTTTTAATAAATGGACAGGCAATGGCCAATTTAATCATGCTAATGTGTATGTTACAGTGGGCGGCTTATCGGCTATTTGATCTCCATACCAGCTCACTGGAGAGAGCTGGGAGCAGAAGCTGCGGGGGGATGAATGGAAAAAACACGAGCTTGGGGAGGAAAGAAAGCAATGAAGTGAAAACAAGAGAAAGCTAGTCAATTTAGGCTCCTGAACAAGGTAATGGAGACAGCAGCTCTGATTCCAATTAAGGAGAGACACATTTTAGACAAAGGGAAGCAGATCTTTCCTATAAAAACAGAGGAACCTGCTCAAACGTAAATGGGAAGGCTAAATGCATTGTTTGACTTGTGTTTGGGGCTAGTTGTTCTGTCTATTTTAGTCATAAACATCTGGCCCGGGGATGTCAAGAATGTAATCCGCTCTAGGCCACGTGGACGGTAAGCCCGGATAGAGAGGGCTGAGAGGGTCGCCAGCTCACACGGCTCCGAGAGAGGGAGACAGATTGAGAAAGTGAGAGAGAAGCAGGTGGAGAGGTAAATGTATAGAGATGGCTGAGGCAAGAGGAGCGCACAAAGAGTTGTCCAGAGTGCTCAAAGTGAATAGAGATGAAAGGAGGGAGATGGAGGATTGAAGGGGTTGCTCATGCAGAGAGCTTTTAGTGGGCAGAAGGGGGAAAATGGGTGATTGTACTGACAGGGGCTCTGCAGAACAGGCAGGCACGCTCAAACCCATCGTCAGCTGTGTGGCTGCCGCACAAAACTCACCTGAAAATGGACCGCAGTCATCACAGTCCCCGACTCATTAACGCCAAATGAAAAAGCAATTATCTTCTTCCTGCAAGAAATAGTTTTTACACTCGAGCGCCTTATTTATGCAACCATGCACCTGTGTAGCTTAGCAACTAAACAACAAGCTCTGGGTAAAACCCTTGGTGTAATTATCTCTTTATCGTTGTAGCACACAGTTATCAGTTATTTCTCTGTTGACTGGCTTTAATGCGTCTACCAACCTTCTCTGCAAACAACAGCACACACCTTACACTTCTTGTTGCTTGTTTTGTTGTATTTGCAGATGACACATTTGAAGATATCGGCCCAAATGCAATTACCCCCTCTAATAAACCCCTCAGTTAGAATTGCAATTAAGTGGCAATCAACAATTCATAGAACCGTATAGAACACAAGCCAACACAGGAGAGAAGCAGATACGTTTTTTATGATGGATAATTATTGAGATAGTTCAGTGAGACATAGCAGAGTCCATGTCTTACTAGTTAATAGTCCCACTCTTCTGCCCTGTCTCTCCCCTTCAGCCCATCTTTCTTCCTGCATTTCTTGCCTCTTTCTCGACATCTCTTGACAGTGATTGGACTAACGAGGGAGCTGTAGTCAAGCCCTTGCTATCACTTGACGTGTTTCTTCCCAAATTCGGCAGCATATACTGCAAATAGTACACCCCGAGCAGAACCAAAACAAAATTTGCTTCCTTGAGTCCTCCCCTCCTTCATCCCCTGTCCTCTCTGGCTCATCCTCCTCAGCCAGCTAGAAACCAATCTGCCCTGTGTCTACGTAATCTAACCAGGTAGGCACGGAAAACCAAATGCAGTATTATGAGAGCTGTGGATGGCCCCCAAGGCTGCGTGTGATGGGGCTGGAAAGGTGTATGGGGAGGAGTGATATTCCAGGGAGATGCATGCAGCCTGAAATCTGTGTCAAGAGGGGCCGTGGGGGAAATGGCTCTTCAGTCCCCTCCTGCTCCTGCTCTGCCCTGCTCCTCTCGCTTCACTGGCAGCCACTGCCCGCAGAATAAAGGAATAATGAAACACAAGATGCAGCAGGCATCCTGATGTCGGCCGTCAGGCACTCAGCACATGTTCACGAGCCGGCATCTGAACAGCAGCTCTGTGTGTCTGTCTGACACGCCGCAGATAACAGCTGAGACAAAGACGGCGAGACCACACAGTACTGACAACAATAGAAAATGTGTCAGAGGGAGAAACTGTGTGAAGTGAGGGACGGCGAGAGATTAAAATGGGGAGAAGTGAGGACCTTTGCTCTGTGATGTCAGAGAGTGGCTTAGCTTGCCGTACCTTTGGACATTTCTTCCCGTGACTGGCTGCCTTTTGGACGCTTGGACGTACATTATAAATACCTGAGCTGCACTTTGCATGAGTTAATGGGTTATTTGGTTTCACTCTCTGTAAAAACACTCCAAGGAACATAGCAGTTTTCTGTGAAGTCTCCAACAAAGACCTTTACTATCAAACTATCTGTGCGTTCACACTGCAAGCAAAACGAAGAACACAAGAGCCATGAAGTCAATTGCTTACTTTCTATTAGACCTCAGTGACTCAAGGAAACTCGGGGCTGATGTGTGCACACACTTGAACTTTTCTCAGTTTCTCACCTAAGCTCCCCAGCTCCCTCCACAGCAGTGGTACCTGCACCTTCCATATGTTTCTGTTTACTTTGCAGTTGGTACAACAAAAGATAGAATAATTGCTGCAGTGATAACTTTATAGAGCTGTCTCAGACTATTATAAACCACTGTGCAGTGTTTTGGAATCTAATAAACCTTCTGATAAACTCATGGATATATGACTTAAGTTAGTTTATACATCCCAGTTTACCTGAAGCAACAAGCCCCTTAACGTCTGTCTTTGGTCTGAATGCCTGCTAAAGCTCATCACTAGCAGGTGTAAAGAAGCGGCTGTAGATACCATGTGACACAGTGGTTGTACACTCAACCCCTGGCAACCATTACAGTTTTATTTCATGATGACTACATCAGTAAATATCATAAACATTGTTTGTACTGTTGCATATTTTAATCATAAAAATTATGTCAAATTAAAGACCATGTATTAATACATTGCTCATATACATTTGTTGTTCAAAAATTAGTTTCATGAAATAACTGCATAGATTTTACCAGACGCCTGCATTACTCAATAAGATCATGATATTCAACGTGTGAATCTGCTGTGAGAGCATACCATTGCACATCATAATCACTTTGAATCCCTTATTTGACACTGAAAAAAAATGAATGCCAGGCAAGCAGGTTATTACCTTTTTTAATCAGTCTTCTGACGGAATTTTTCATTAAAGAGAATGGCGTATACTACCTTTAGATCTATTTTACCTTAAAAATCCCCTTTCAGCTCCCATTTTCAAACCCTCTTAAGATGAAATATGGTTCTAATTAGGATGATAGCACTAAACCAAAGAAATGTAGCATTATCCTCATGGTTTCAAGTGTTTATTTCTCTGTCTGTGAACAAGCTCTTTTGGTGAGGACAGGCCTGGAAGACAAGACCCCACTGGCCCACCAACTGGAGCCGCTTATAAATAGCCCAGACACACCTTCTCCCCAGTGAAAAGGCAGTGTGCCACAGGAAGAAAAAAGTACTTCGCTCTAATTAACTGTGTTTTTCTCTTCTCTTGGCCTAGTATCTCTCCACTTAGCTACATTTACATTTACAGGGCAGGCTTTTTAGTTGACACTCCACTTAAAATGAAAACGTAGGACAATTACGAGATCACAACGATTACAAGCAGCCTACAGTTAGGAGTGCAGGGGTGACAGTGACAGTATTCTCATGATAATACAATGATCCTTGAAGAGAGATGTGGAAGGGAAAGAAAAAAGAAAATATGAGCTAAGCTTTTTTTTTTGAGAACAATTTATAGCAAGCAAGGGAGAAAGATTTGACAGAGAGGATATGATTGAGCAGTGAGACGGTGACATGAGGTTCTTCTTGAAGAGGTGAATTTTCAGGCATTGAATGAAAATGTGGAGTGGCTTACTCTTGTCTGGTTTCCTTACATGTGGTTTAGGCGATGGGCGGCGCCTGGGTAGAGCGAGCAGGAATCAGGATATGACGCAAAAAGTGCGTTGCAGCCGATCGTATTTACGTCATAAACAACCAAGTCTCTCCTGCCGTTCCTTGAATTTGTCTGATGATTTCGGCGCCGGCCCTTACCGACAGAAGTTCCCGAATCTGGTCGTCTCTCCAGGTAGCAGACATTTTCTTTGCCATCTTTGTCTAAATGATCCTTCTTCACCCCTGGATGTTTGTATTGTTCCAGTTTTGCGCCAGTCGCATGATAGAAGTGTCTTAACACGCCCACTCGCTCGCTGTTAAAACAATGACCTGCTCTATTCACACGTGGGCTGAATCAGACATTACACGGACTTTGTACTAGGGAGCTGGCAGGGTAAAGTCTGGTTAATGTCCAGTCCGACTGATTTGACATTTGCGTTCTCACATACAGCCCCTCCGATGTAATCTCTAGATACCTTCAGGGTTGCAGTGCATGTGTCAAAGGGACTTTGGAAATCTCTGGAAGCTTCATGAAACTTGGTTTAAACTTGTAAATTTAGAGATTTATTCCGAAGTGAACTCTCCACTATAGCTTGTAAATACATAGACTGCAATGCTTGTTCTAGACAAGCGGAACTTAATTAACTTTCAAGAACAAACGTGAATCAAACAAACACTTACTTTTGTCTTTGTTAACATATGCTTCAGATGTCTCGTACCTCACCTTCTTACTAGAATTTTTACAATATATCAAGGCATGATATTCACAATATGACAGTATGTATTGTGGAGCTGAAAAACTGAAATACCAAGTGGCTCCTAAACAAATCAGTATGAAACTGCTTTTTAAAAAAGTTGGACCAATTGTGTTCTCTTTAACTCCCTTCCAAAAGCTGCTTTCAGATACAATGTGGAGTTGAATTTCATCTCACTTTGGCAACTGAACTGGTTTTGCAGTCAGTTGTTTCTGGCCACAAAAAGCCAGAATGCCGATAGTATGGACGTTACCAGGAACTCCAGTTTCACGTATTGTCATCCAGTCCGTCTCAGTTCTGCTCCTGTCATGAAATCATACAACTTAGGGTAGCTAAACTTTCTTTCAAGGAAAAACATTTGTGCCTCAAGTGAATGTGTAGCACAGATCTGATTCCTCTGTGCTCATGTTGTTTCTTTGACTGTTTCCATCCATGCCGCATTTAAATATTGTTTCAAGCTGAATACTGCAACAAAATGGCAGCATTCACCACATTTGAAGCTAGATTAGTTCAACTTACAAACAAAATATATTCTGAGTGCACTGAACTGCATCCTTCATTACACCTGTCTCCCACAGTCCTTCGCATCTAAATCTCCTCACATTAAATTACAACTTGGGTGCACACAGACTTTCACCCAGACTCATAGGGAATTTTCTATGTGGCACTAACATGCTGTAACTCATCCTAAAAACTCTACTACAGGTTTTTCCTGATCACGATGCCTCTCAGAACTCAAGCTGTGACTTACTGTCTGGTAAATATTTGAAAAGAAACCAACGGCAGTTGGTGCAGTGTCTGCTCATCATGGGGAGCGACATTGCTGAACACACTGATGAACGCTGCCATGGCAATGGGCACAGTTTTTTTTTTTGTTGTTGTTGTTCAGGAGGGGACTGAGCACAGACATAGCTTTGTGTACTGTATGTCTGCTATGTGTGCGTATGTGTCAGGGGAGGTATGTGCGAACCTATGGAGTCGAGGGTCATTTTCGTGTTTGCACACAAGGACACGGTGTTGCCCAATGCACCAAACAGGGCAGAGCAGCTGTTATAGTGAGTGTCGTCCTCCGTGCCATTCACACAGCCTTCGTCAATACCATCTCCTCTCCCTCTCTGCCACACTGTCTCATATGCCAGTCTCTCACAACTGTGGCCTCATTCCCTCTTTCTCCATTATTTTTTTCTCTTTCTTGAATCCCCCCTCCTCTTTTTTCTTTTTTCTCCTTCCTGTCCTCCCGCTCTGTCGTTGTGAGCTTCTGATTATCTATTTCCCTGCTTTCTTCTCCCTCCTCCCCTCACTCCTTGCTCCACTTTTTCAATCTGTTTCTCTCTTTTGCCCTCGCCTTTTCCCTCCTCTCTCTCTCTCTCTTTCCCTCTGCCTGTCTTTCTTCTGCAGCCTCAATGTTCTTCTGTGTGAATAGCTGGGATGCTTTTGTAGAAGGTTTCCATAGTGATGGGCCATTTGAACAAGTCGTCATTCACGTCTGTTGGCTGTAAGCTGGAGAGAGGCCATGTTATCTCCCCCTGACACACAAGCAGACCTGTGCCACTCAATCAACACAACTGTTACCCTGCAACCGGCGAGCTGCTACGCATCTTCTAGCCGGCGCTTAATTACGAACACGTTTTGCTTCCGTTCATCTCCCTTCACTGAGCATGGCGGCGTTAGGGCGACGCTCAGAGAGATCAAGTTGCAGCTCAATCATAGCTTGCCTTGGAAACTGCTAGGTTTATTTCAAAGTATATATATTAACACCAGTAAATGATTAATACAAAACATGATGCAATTTACTTTGCAGTTAATACACAACCCAACTCCATTTCCATTTACATAGACTAAGTACAGATAGTTAAAAGCTCTTGTTAGTTTAAATCATCAAAAGTCTGATTAGTAATTTTAAGTCATACTTGTAATTCTAGTAATAATAGTAGTAATAGATAATATAACACAAACAAATGGCAAATTTAAAAGTTTAATGTCTTTAAGGGTGATTTGCTCAGGAATGCAGACAACAAGATCTCGTCAAATAAACCTGTGCTTGCACTTGAGAGCAGTACAGTTAAAATCAAATAACACCAAACTCAAAATGAGTTACTGAAAAGGCAGCAGAGTAATCTAATAGCAGACCACTGGTCTCAGGAGTCAAACACACAGAAATTTCCTTATTGAGTTTCCCTCACATCCTTCATCACTTTGAACTCTTCGATCAACTCTTTTTCTCAAAAATTTCTTCGGCTTGAGACATGAATAGAAATGTAGGACATGGTTCTGTCAATGGTATTTCCAGTGTTTTGCACCTTGGAACAGCTCCACACAGTCTCATTAACAAAGGCATGTTCAATCAAGCACAGGTTGAGCGGAAAGGATTACAAATAGGCTTACCACCTGAACCGGGCTGGTACCGGCGTGTCATGGCCGTGCCATTGTCTTCCATGGTGATGGTGTTTTTCTGGTCCCCTGTGACAGTTTGCGACAGAAGGAACAGCAGACTTTCCTCTCATGTCCGGTCCCGTAGGGCTATGAATGATGGGTGTTTAATGAGCCACGCAAAGGTGACCGCTAGGGAACAGAAACATAATGTTCAGCTTTCTGTGGAGCATCTCCCTGTCATCTCAAACTCTTACAATCACTGATACACATACAAGCCTACAAATTAATCTTGTGGTTTCCTTGAACACGTTTAGTAAATTGTTTTTACACAATTTACGTATGTTCAAACTGTATGAAAATGTTTGATATGGGAACAAAGTACAAGATTATTAATAGAAATTGTTTTTTTTACACGTATGTACTAGAATTTCCACGTTTAAGAGAAGAGACTGATTACCAAAGACGTGGAAAGTGAGTGACGTCTTGTTTATAAGACGGAGAAGAATCCCACGGAGAGTTCACATGGAACTGTAAATTTCACAGCTTTGGGTTGCTGTCCTCGGAGGGCAAGTGGCACTGACTGGGCTCCACTGTTCCCCAAACTGTGGGAGCATTTTTCGTGCTGTGGGTTTGGAGCACTGACTCATAGGGCAATTCCAGAGTAGTCTTGGGACACTTCAAATGGGGAAGACAAAAGGCCATTTCACACAGACAGAGGAGCTCATTTGCATTGCAGTGAGGGGTTGCCCTTTTGATTCAGAGTCTAAGAACATGACACCTTTTTCCTTTTTATTATTCTGTTTTTACTGTCTGCCCTTTTGGGGGTGGGAGGTGGTGGAGGTGTTTGGTCAGTAGGAAAATGTCACTGTCCCTCTGTCGCTGAATGTCCTCCCCCACCTCTCATCTGTTGCTGGTGAGCTGTTTGTGTGCTGATGGTGTCAGCCCCCGCCTTCCCACAGGCTTCTCCCCTGGGAGGAATCACACTAATGTCACACAGCCTCATTTAGTGTGTGACTTAAAGTGTATGTATGGATATTGGTAGGTAGTTAAAGTGGCATTAAGTATTTTATTGACCTCCATCAATGAAGCGTCAATGCATCTGAGAAGTTGTGATGGGCATTTTTGTTGTGGTCCTAAACTGTTAAGTCCAATTAATTTTTCTGTCTGAGAAAAATAAAAGCCACTACCTGTTACTGTGTATAGATAATCTCAGAAAATATCAGCAGTGTTTTATAACATGTCACATTATATCTGTGTATTGTGATTCTCACCCTGGCAGCTCATGTAAACATCTTAACCACGTTGTCTTACATAAAGATGATAATCTGAGGGTTCATCAGTAGTTCAAGTCACTCTTGGCATGTACAGACCTTTGTCTGTTTTAGTGATTCTGCTCTGTGCCACAGTCGTCTCAAAGTGTCTCATTTTCACCGTCCTCCATCTTAAGTATTCAGGGGGTGTTTCCGTGTCTTTAGACAAGCAGAAGTCTTAGCACCTGGCAAAGTATTCATCCATACATATTGTGGTTATTTTGTTTGAATGTTTATGTTTGAAATTATCCTACAGGGAAATTAACTTGTTACAGAATCGACATACACAATAAACAATAAACAATCACATGCTACACTAAAAGCTGTTATATAAAAGCTATAATAGAAGCTAATAAAGAAATTAAAATGTTGCAATTGCTCCCCTCCACACATTAACACAGTAATTGGAGTGAACACTGCACATACATATCAACACTTTTTATTGCAGGCAATAAGAAACCGAAATCAACATTGATTTTATGTCCCTATATATTGTGTGTATATAATTCCTGTACATGTGCGTGTGGCCGTCTCACCACTGACTATCTTGTTTAAGTATTAAGTCACCACAGGGAAGGATTAGGTGGATTAACAGTGCAGGGCATTTCTTTACAGAGTCACATGGACTCTAAGCATTCTGGGAACCCACATGTCCTGACCAGGGCCTCATTCTTGAGCTGTTTTTATAAAGGCTAGACTGTGAGGATGGCTTCACCATACCTCTGCCAAAATTAGACTAGTTGCCACCGCTCATTGCAGCCTACAAGGTTTATAGACAAGTTGACAGGGGAGCTGTTTTTGTTTGCAACACAGGCAATTTACCAGAATGTCAGCCAGACACATCCACCTAACCTGTTCATTAGACTGTCAGTCCACAGTGGAATTTGGTGTATTGTTGGTTTTGGCTATTTTAAAGTTACAGTCTCTGTGTTTGTATTGAAGCTTCATCACAAAAGCTGAAACCTCAGTGTTTTGAACATTATGACCCTCATTTCATTATTTCCCTTTTCCCACTATCCTCTCGGTGTGTGTCCTGAGATCACACTCTGCTGATCATGCAGCCCTGAGTGGTTGACCTGAGACCACACACACACACACACACACAAACACACACACACAGACTGGATTAGCTGCTTTGGATCTTGCCCAGACGCTGTGTGGTAGGTCATGTAATAACTGACCCGTACCGGTCCCAGGAGGGTTTTTCTAAAACCTCATTAAGGAATAGTACCTGTGTATTGTTAGTAAGTTTGTGCCAGTAGTCTTTGTTGCACTTTCTATTATTCCTGCTGGTGTCTGCATACAGTCGGCATTGTTGAAGATATCCGGCTTCATTTCCTCCCTTTCAGAACTTTTAGAAGAGATTACTGTCTGCCTTGTATTCTTGTACAGCACAAAAAAACTGCTTTCCACAGAAGCGGAAATTGCCTGAGATAAATAATCTATCACAGTAAAAGTTAAGCCTTAATTTGGTTTCTCTGATTTATCGTTCTTTCACTGCACCTACATTCAGCATTTTTCACATGAATGTAGTCATTTACACTGCTCGCTGTCAATCACCCAACACAGCAAGAAATCAGAGTCCCCGGGAAATAATTCTGCAAGAAATGAAACCTAACTTTCACATGTATATATGTCTAATTATTTTTTAGATAGGTGTGAGACTGTGAATGTTGAACAGCAACAATGAAAAACAAGTTAAATATAGATATGCACCACAAAATGATTGATGGTGAAATGTAAACTAGATGTAGACAGTAAAAGAGCTGCATCTCAAAATAACATCACTCTTCTGCTTTAGAGAGTGTTACCGGGTAATGGCTTCCACTAAAAATTTAGACAGATTTACGTGTAATGTGTGTGTGTTTGGGTTCCTCATTAGAGATCCAGACTCACAGGGTATATTTATGTAACACGGATAAAAAGGAGTGTTTGTTTGTGTGTGCATGAGATGTTCCATGCGTTATTTCACGACGAGCACTGTCACGTCTTAGCTTGTTTTATGTGAAACTTGGCTCGAGACACAGGGCAGCCTAATAAAACGTGTTTGTGTGCTGGAGGCAGACTGGGAAAGCAGCTACACACTACAGTGTGTTTGCAGTAAAGAGCGAAAAAGAGCTAAATGATCCTCAGCCCACACAGCTTTTGACAAGCGTCTGTGGTGGCAGGCCTGTCTCTCCTGCGTTCACGCCGCCTCACGCCGCTCTTTATTGCATTACAGTCTGCGTTCATTTGAGAATAATATGTCAAGCCGGGACATAAGCCAATGAGCGCACGTTCCCTGCTGCCGTTGTCTACTTACCCTATTTCACAGAGCTTTCCTCCATCTCACTGCCTCTCCCTTTTCCCAACTTCCACTCCCTCTCTCCCTCTTTTGTCTCTCCCGCTGACTTACTAAGCTTCCACATATTAGCAGGTGTTCACACTTACACATGATCTAACGTCTCACGGTGAGTCAGTAATGAGAGATGGATGCTCGATGACTTACGGTTGTTAGGTGTGGTGGCATATTTTACCAGTAGCTGTGTGTTTGTGTGTGTCGGTGCTACATTCAACACCAAAACCAGAGATAACATAAATTGTTTTATTATTCATCATTACTTTATGTCTGCCTCTTCCCGTCACGTCAAAATGTTGTTGATGACTCATCTTTTTGATCCCAGTTAGTAGAATGTGATTGCAGATAGTGGGGAAATCCAGCCAACCCTTCCTGTCTTATAAAACCTTCATGTCTACTAAGCTCAATTAGCTCTAGCAGTTACATCAGTCTTAAGGTGTGTATCTGGGTGTTGGTTTGCACCAGGATCACCACTAACATCCGCAGCTTTCTGCACTAAAAGTAAATCAAACAACTAAACTATGAGGCTAGTGATCCCCAACGGCTACCATCAGTTTTGCAGTTTTTTTTTTTTTTCTTTAAAATGAAGTCACTCTTGGCATGAACTCCGGCCCCGAACGTCGGTTTCATGTGGAAGCATGACAAACCAAGGAAGCAAATTACTGTCAGAGTTGTTTCATGTGAGGAGTTCAGTTACATCAAATCATAGTAAAAAGAAAAACAAGAACAACACTCTGATCCGCAGCTAAACTGTGGCCTGTAGTTTGTAATCATCCACAGCTCCCTTATAAGAGTAACTTTTATTCCCTCTCATTTTTCTTCATCTGATTCCATTTCACCGGCCTCCGCTGGCCGATGGAACAAATCGGTCTTGGATGGTAAAAACTGTAAAGACTCCACGCCAGTTGGGTGCTCGGCTGGTCTTGAAATAAATTTCAAAAGTCACGACTGTCCAAGACTGAAGTAAAAATTCAGTTTCAAGATGAGACAGAAACTCTTAACTTGTTGTCGCAAGAAGAAAGATGATAGTGTCTCCAACGGGAGTGTGTTTGTGTTTAAGGATGTCACAATCAGTTCAACTGACTGTCCAGTCTGTTTTCCTGAGGCTGGTCGTCCCTCTGGTTCAGGTGTCACTGGTGATGAGACAGAGATCACAGACGAGACAAATTTCTTCTCCTGCCGTGGTGCCCCCCCTCGAGCCCTCTGTTTCTGTGTGTCACTTCTTGTGCTCTCTGCTGCCCCCCATGGTGCTTCTCTTTGTTCAAGTCTGGCCCAGAGCAGCTCTTTTCTTAAGTACTAAACAGGCATGTGACTGCAGATTTAAGGCAGTGGTGTAAACCACCTCCACGCCGCCTCCTCTGCCATTGTTGAAGAATTATAGACAAAAAGTGACTTTATCACTTTATTGGAGCCAAAAGGGGCGTTGAGAAGCCCCCAACACTTGTTTTTCCACAGCCGCAAAGTGTAGTTGTGGTCAGGCTGTCACTGCCGGCCTTGTCTTCCTCCCTAATGTGCTTCTCTGCGTCCCTCATTTCCTCCCCACCTCTCTGCTTCTCATACACCCCGAGCCAATCTCACAAAGGAACGAGAGGGAGGAGAGCAAACAAGCCTGTGGTGGTGCAGGGAGGGCGGAGTGGAGCAGGACAAAGACGTGGAGATGGAGGAAGGACGGGAAATGAGGTTGAATCTGAGGCTGTCGTGCCTCTAGGACCAAATCAAGACAGTCCAGTGTGTGTTTGCTTGCTTACGTGGATGAACCTGTGTCTGTGTGGCTGTATGCATGTTTTTTCTGTCTCTTATGATTGTGTGTCGTGTGTGTTTGCGTGGGCTCCAGTGTACTTGTGTGGCTGAATGTACGCATGTGTGAGTGGCTGGAGGTGTAGTCAGTTTGTGTGTGCGTGCGTGCAGACTCAGCTCTGGCTGGCTCTGCAGCTCATCATACACTACAGCCAACTGCTGATTACACAGCACTTGTTTTGTCCTCGCTCTACTCTGTTCTGCGCCTATTATCAGCCCGGGAGCCTGCGCTGAATTAGACGGAGAGCTTTGTCTAACACGCTGTTACTCAAGTCTCCCTCTTCAGCTGTTTTCTCCTTGGCTCTGCGCTGCAGAGGACACCTCTGCTGGCGTCCTCTCAAGGCTGAGGACCCAGCAAACTGTCAGATATTTGAGTCCAACCATCCTCGCTCACTCCCTTGATCTCTCTCCGGGGCTGAAAGCTTGTTTACTCAGCCTGATGACATTATGACAATCAAGAGGGGATCAGTTCCGTTCCACTTCCTGTCTGGAGGCTCCCTGGTGTGTGTTCTGGGATAGTTTGGCATGCAGAAGTACACCGTTTCGCTGATTCATTAGAGTTTCCCGTGCTGTGACACCCCTCGCATCAGGCGAGTGTTAGCAGGCCGTGACTTATTGTCTCAATGAGGAGCTGATGAGTTGACTGATGTTAGCACTACACTGTGTCATATAAAAGGCAATCGTGGGGAAGCTGATTACGCATTAAGGTTGGGCATTTGGTGTCCATTTTCTATTGTGAGCGGTGTTAAGTTATTTTGAGTAAAGGACAGGCAACTGGGTGTTCCTGCTTCCTGCTTGCTGAAGGAGGAACTGCAGGGGTCAGTAAATGATGACAGGAAGGGAGGAAAGAGTTCCTCTCATGTTTAGAGGGTTGGGAGGTAAACAAATTCTGGTAGGAAATCACAGAAATATATTTTAACTAATCCTGTGGTATCTCAAAACACATATTCTCATTAAATCAGGTATGCTGTTGTTCATATCTGTCTGTACAGCAGCGTTGATAGTGGATCAGGAACCACCAGTGTTTACGTTGAAGAATAAACAATCCATCCTTTGTGGAAAGAGTTTGGTCCCAGGAGGCCTGGATGAGCAAAGCTCTGCCCTCAACTACGAATGTCCTGGTTTGTGAGGCATGACGGACTGCAGTTATTTTTCTTCTCTCCTGCTCTCTGTGTGCAGCCTCTCAGTCGCTCAATGTGCATCCGAGCAAAAAAAAGAAAAACATGTGCACAAATCCAATCAAACCCATACTCGTTTAACCATCAACCCGGCCAAACATTCCCGAGGTGCATTTAATTTGTCTCCTGTCTGAACCCCTCTGCTATCTCAGCACTGCAGCGTTAAGTTGCAGCAGCAGCCAAGCATTGACAGGCAGTACTGATGTTGCTCCATCACATTTAGTACAGTTAGCCATTGCAGTACATGAGCTGGACCTGCTTTATGTCTTCTGACTTCAGAGCAGGATCCTGTGTCAGGCTCATAATGAAGTTTATGAGAAAAGCGAGCAGGGAGGACAATGTCTCAAGTCTGTCAGTGACAATACTCCCCAGTTTTTATGAGCTCTATAATGAATAATTGCATTAACCCCCACTTTTCTCTCTCTCTCTCTCTGTTTTTTCTGCAGGCGTTAGCAGCCAATGCAGGCACAGGGTTTGCCGTGGCCGAGCCACAGGTGGCGATGTTCTGCGGAAAGCTCAGCATGCATGTCAACATTCAGACCGGCCGCTGGGAACCCGACCCAACCGGAACCAAGAGCTGTGTAGGAACCAAAGAGGGTGTGCTGCAGTACTGCCAGGAGGTGAGTCGCTGTGACACAGACGCGTCTCTCATCTCCACCCCATCAGTCTCCAGTCCACCAGGAGTGGTGAAATTCAAGCACCAAAGTCAGTTAGAAAAGTGGCAGAGACAAAGTGGGTTATCATCATGAAATTACTTTAGGAATAACTGAAGGTGGAGGTGCTCACCCATGAGGTGCCATTATCCTTCTTTTATTTAACTTTATTGAACTTGATGTGACAGATGTGTGATGATTTGATTTAAAATGTTACATTTAGTTTCAGACCTGAATATGCCATTTTTGCTTTTTATTTTAAAATTTTATTCAGTCTCATTGCTCCAGTTAGCAGCTTGAAAGTCTGTTGAAACCAGAGCCGTCACACTGGAAGTGTTGTAAATGTAATTTACTGTGAACTTACTTAAAAGAATCGTTTGACATTTTGTGAAATAGGCTTATTATTCACTTTCTGGCCGAGAGTTATATGAGAAGATCAAAACCACTTTCATGTCTGTATGGAAGACGTGGATGAGCCCCTGGTCATCCACTGGAGAACCACTGGCTTTAACGTGTTAAGTGGTGAGCGTTAGAAGTGCTGGTAGGCAGATTTTGTTATATTTAGAACAAAGCCAGACGGGCTGATTTCCCCTGTTTTGGTGCTAAGCTAAGCTAACTGGCAGTAACTATCTCTCAGGGAGAAATCGAGCATACCAAAATAACGTACTATTCCTTTAAAAGTGAGTTCACCGTAAAATAAATTATAGCTCAAACTGTGCATCACCCTGTGCCACTTTAGTATGTAATTTCATCACTTTGGTGATGATTATACCTGGCTGTTCAGGTAATTATCTTTACAGTATATGTATGTTAAATATTTCAATTACTGCTGCTTTTCCAGGATGTATAAGTAATGGGAGTCGTATAATAATAGAATTTAAGAAAGTAAATATGTGGAAATGTATTACTGAATATGTGAGAATAAGTTATATAGAGGGGAATTGGCTAGTGAGGTTCATTTCACTGTGATTTATCATTAAAAAGGCTATGGAGCCGTTCCTGAAATACAGACATTTTTTTTTACAGTAAAGTGGTTTGCATTTCAATTAGCAGACCCTGTGACTGTAATTTTTCTCTGTCTGTGCCATGTTCTTCCATGACATGGATCTCCTGACATGTATCTCCCCTAGCCAAGAGGCTGCTGGTAGTACTGTCATGGTTTATTATGCAGCTGTTCAAGAAAAAAGGCAGGGCTGTATATTTTCAAGCAGTCTTCCCCACAAGCTTCAGTTGCATTTATTGATGACATTTTGATGGCATTTGGGGAAAGTGTAAATCGTGTGCTCTTTCATGGCTGAGCAGATGGCATCTACAGAGTATAAAGTATGGATTAAAGGATCCCATTGAATCTCCACTTATCACACTTTGTCTCTCTTGCGCACACACACACACACACACACACACACACACACACACACACACACACATGCACACTCAAAATACCTCTCTCATTATTTAATATACACTCTCTGCTTCCTCTTCCAACAGATGTATCCCGAGCTCCAAATCACAAACGTGGTGGAAGCAAACCAGCCAATTCGTATTGAGAACTGGTGCAAGAAGGAGAAGAAGGTGTGCAAAGGGCATGCCCATATTGTGGTGCCTTACAAATGCTTAGGTAAGATTGTACACTAATAAGAAGTTAAAGGGCTGGGGGAAACCACTTAGATGGCTGTGAATGGCCCTAAGTATCAGCTCTTCTCCATTGTCCCCCCTCTTCTATGCTGGCCTTTCGTTCACCATAGAGAGAGAAGAGATTATGATGCATCTTAGCCATAGGCAAAGGTGACATGGAGCAATATTGGAGTCTGATTCAGTTGACTAATCCTGGCCTTGAGCTGCAGATTGAGCAGATCCAGGGTGGATGGGAGCTAATGTCTCTCAGAACGGATGGCTATGGGGAGAAAGCTATTATTGCTGGGGAGGCTTGTTGAGCAATAAAGCACAATCTTATTTCCCCCCTCAGACAGTGGCCATAAACTCACACAGACACACAGGGTCAGCAAGAGGGAGGTGTGTGAGGAGGCCTGCTTTATTACTCCCCATTTCTCCATTTGTCTGTGCCGTCACACACACCTCTCTCCCTCCTCGGTCTCCTGCAGCATCCCTGTAATCAGCAGTGGCAACATTGCTATATTCTGGTTTATTAAATGTCAGCTAGAGCCTCAGACTTTGCAGGCCACATGTCTCTGTGCTCCCTAACTCACAAAAACACAGCACACACCCTGCTGCCTCTGAGGATTGCAGTAACAGACAAATAGAGCTCTGAAACGAGGCTCATTTCTGTACCTGTACATATGTCAGGAAGGAAAAAACATCGTCCTCCGTGCTGCAAACCCTTTCCGGCACCCTTCCTCTGTCCGAAAGCCCCTTGCCGATTGAGATGTGCTGCTTTCCGAGATGAAAAAGCTATTAGCAGTTGCACTGGACTGTATAATGGGCTACTATTCAACAGCATTTTTGGCAAAGGCAGAGAGGAGGCTTTTGGGAAATTCATGGGATAGCAAACACCACAACTGGAGTGGCCACTCGGTGCCCGAGACAGGAATACAGATGAGAGAGGTTCACATTCAGAATCAGTCTCCTAAATTCCCCCAGTTTGCTCTCTTCTTACATCCTGAAGCTGTTTCCCTCCGACTACCTGCCACATGCTGTTGCATCCATCAACAATCCAAGGCCTCTCATTATGATTCTGCAACAGTGCCGTGACCGCCATTTAATTTAAAACAATTCCATTACCTCCTCTGGAATAATTAAAATAGCTTCATTGCTTGTTCTTGCACATTTTTTGTCATCATTGTGAAAGGTCTGTGCACTCATGCCCCATCAAATTACGAAGACCTTCTCTGCTGCTCTGCTGGGTTGCAAATGAGGAGTCTGAACTGAGGGAACAGAGGAGACAGATGGAGAATGAGAGATAAACATAAGGTGTTGGCAAGGAGGAGGCTATTGAGAGGGTTTCTGCTTAATTATGTAATGGAGCATGTTAGGTGTTTAATTGGAGGGCTCTGATCATATGCCACGATGCCACCTCACCGCGCCTCACCTCTACAGACCATTATATGTCAGGCCTCTCTATCACATCAAGTGCAATGAAGAGTGCTTTTGAATTATTCATTATTTGTGATGTTCACATAGTGTTCCAGAGAAATGGACATCAGAGGTTCTGCCTAATATTCATCAGTGTACATTAATTATAGTAGAATCAAAAATAAATGAAATAGACCAAAGGGACGTGGGCTATAGCTTGAAGGATGTGATTAAAAGGGCCAGACCAGCACCCATGTCAAGTTAATAGGTTTATATGAATAATGCAAACGCTAGGGAAGGAGCGCAGTTTCAAAGGGAGACATGGGTTATGCTGTATCCCATCTCTCCATGAAAAGGCTCAGTCACAGAGCCACAATCCCTTCGTGTTTCCTGTCCCCAAACAATGGCTCTGCAAATGAATGTGATTTTTGTCCCATGGCACTCTAATCCCTGCAGCATGATGTCTTTGTCGAACAGCAGAGGATTATTTCAGACCTTTTTTATTATTATTATTATTACGATTATTTCTGGAATGGTAAGAACAGTCGGTGGCAGATGTGTTACTGTGGTGTTGGTTAGTGTGCGTGGCAGACTGTCTCTTATACAATAGCTAAATTGTGGGGAAAAACTTGCCGGGACAACACAGACTGCAGCCGCTCCTCCCGAAAAAGACCATGCGTGCAAAGAAAGCATTTTCTGGGTAAACACAGATTTATAAGGATCTTTCAAAAGCAAAATTTGAATTTAATCGCTGTTGCTTTAAATATAGAAAGTTTACTGCTGTTTGGAAGCCATCAGCAATACATCACATATACTTACATTTCAGGCACACGTAGACTTTTCATAAACAAAGTATTTTATGGCAGTGTTTTGGTAAGAAGTGGAATTTACTTAATAACATTTACAGACATGACACATACACCTTTCCTGTTGACTAAGCCTGTTGATTTAACGAAGGGCAGGGCACACAATGACAAACTCCTGATATCATCAGAGGGGCTGAGTCTTGTGATTGTGAATACGTTGATAATGGATACAAACTCAGGCTTGTTTCAGAGCACCACACCTCTGGCGCTGGGCACTCCTTGGCCTCAGAAATGAGCTTGAACTTTGAAAAACAGTGTTGTGGACAAGAATATGTTCAGAAATTTAACATATGTGAAAGGTTAGCCAAAGGTAAGTCTTAGGAAAGTAATACAGTGTTGGTGAAAGCTGAGGTGTTGCCTGTGGTTAAAAATTAAAAATTATAAATATAAATGCTGAATATGAGAAGGTTCTTTGCATGAGCTTGTAGTCGAACCCTGGAGCCAAATATAAATGTTCATTATGTAACATCTACCTCCAGCTACCTCCTGGTTTAAGTCTCCCCACCCCTTTGTAAAGCTTTCATGGTGGCGGATCAGATTCTTCCACTTTAAGGGCACAATCCATAATGCCGATGTAAACAAAAGGGTAGCCACGCTGCCAAAAAATCAAAGCACAAAGACTGGAACCTGATATCATTCTCAAACTGTGGGGCAAGAAGTAACGCTATACAACGACCACATCTAAGTTATTAATATTTTGCTAATATTTCTATCCACTGTTAAATATTTTGTATGTCTTTGAGGTTTGTCAGTGGAAAACCTCAATAATTTAAATGATAATAAGCTGAGAAACTCAAACGCTGACCCTCCATCTATAACTCAGACTCTTACTATAACCATATATGTTAATATACCTCATAGTTAAGTGGTGAAATATATTACAGATTGAATCATTAAGTACACTGTTCTCATCCTGTAGTGATTACACTAAATTTCATTACAGCAGGCCTCTGTTGGAAAGTCCTTGAAACACAATAGCCGTGCTGTCGACAAGCAGGTCTTGCTTGGTGCTTAATGAAATCCACCACCTCTCAGTACTTAAGGTATCATTGGTACATTGGGTGTATTCTTACCTTCACACTCCCCAGACGCCTGTAGTGCAGCCAGTCTGGGGACCTGAGAGTATTAGCGAGGGTGTCTGATAGACGGAAGGTTAAAGGAAAGGCGGATGAATAGAGTAGGTGGAGAGGAGGTCACAGAGGAAGAGGAGTATAGGCTCTCATGCACACACCCGCAGAAGCACACAGAGCAGGAGTGCTTGCGAGGCACAGCTGCGCTCCAAAACACCACCATCCATCACCCACTGCAGTGTGACTGCAAACCTACTCCACCTCACAACCAAAGCAACCTCTGAGTGTGAGAGAACGACACAGAGATGATATAAAGAGAGAGAGAGTGTGTGTGAGTGAATGAGTCGGTTAGCATCCGGTGTGCCGGATATGGAGCTGAGGGTTACTGGGAGTCATGATGCTTTTCTCTGAACTCTCTCAGTCTCTCTCTCTCTGTCTCTTTCTGTTTCTGTGGAGAGCGAGAAGAGCAAGAAGTTAGATGGAGAGAGGTGGGCACCAGTGATCGAGTATAAATTTAAATCGTTTTACTACCCAGATGAAGGCAAATAGTCAAAAAGGAAAAGTGATCATCAGAGAGGACACTGTTTGTTTCTCTGGGAAGTGAGGTCCAAAAACACATCTACAATTACTGCTCCTGCTTCTTTGGGATGTTACTTTAAGCAAAAGTAGCAATAAAACGATGTAAAGAGTTTTACTACTTGTACAGTAAAGAAATATTATCAGCAAAACCCACTAAAATATCAAAAGTAAAAGCAGTCTTGTATAATGGCCACTTTCAGAGTGTTATTTTATGTTATGTATTATTCTATTAAAATGCCACAGCTAGTCTAGATGGAGTTCATTTTAACTGCTTAATATACTGTTGGAAAGTTTAGGTAGGCCATAACAATGCTTCATATTTTATAAGCTTCAATATATCTCAAAATCTTAATCTGCAAAGCATCTATAACTGTCAAATACATTACAATACAATATTGCCCTTTAAAATGTGGTGAATTAGAAGTAGTAAAAGTATGAATTGAGTGTTTAGTCTTTAAAATGTCAGAAAAACACCGGTCACAGTTTACAAGAACCCAACGTGACATTTTCAAATTTCTTGTTTCAGTCCAAAACCCAAATATATTCTATTTACAACGATATAAAACAGAAAAATCTAATTTGACAAGCTGAAACTAAAGAATGTGTAGCACCGTCATTGTTATTATATATATAAATGTAAATTATCAAAATTTTGTGTATGTACATTGTTACTTTGCACCAGTGGTGGAAGAAGCAGGAGGACGAGGGTCTGGAGGGTTGAAGGGGGGGTCGTGTAGGGTTGTGTGTGGGGGGGGTGTTACTGTACCTCCTGGGCGGAGATGAGAAGCAGCTGCTGAGTCCTCTGCTATTTCCAGCTCTCTCCTCTTCCTATCCTACCCTCTCATTTTCCAAAACACTGCTTTTTCACCCTCTGCCTGCCTCGCCTGGCTCATATGAAGTGCTCCAGCAGCTCTGCCTCAGGCCGAGGTCGTGGCAAACCACTAAATGAGCAGTTATAGGACAGCTCCCAGTCATCGTCGCGAAACCTCTAGACCCTTATTTGTGTTTTTTTCAGTACGCCCATTTCTCAGCTGCTCTGATCTGGACTTTGCCCTAAATCTTCTATTCATCCCTCCCTCTCCTCCTTTCCCTCTCCGCCTGGCTTTCCATCTGTTTCTGATGGCAGTGTTTCTACCTGAGTGCCTCGTCACGCTGCCAGCCTATCAGCAGTCGCTGTCCTTTTTAATCTTTCTTATGACCCCTGCACCATATGCTTACACGCACATGGTTTTCAACCTGAAACTATTCATAGGATTTCACACAAGATGCCTCCCGTGTCTTTTATTTCCCCCAGATCTGCTTCCTGTCAGCTCGTTCTATGAATAAAACATCCCCGAATTGAATTCATCAAGCAAATGATATCACTGGCTCGCAGGAAGAGTCTGGACTACCTTAAAAGAGTCACAGTGTGAAACCTGATTTTCTCCACTGCCATTTTGATTGCAGAGTTGCAGATGCGGCTATAGAAGAGGGATAAATCCCTCTCGGCTTGAGGTGCACGGACAGATGTTCAAGTGTCAAATGCCCTTTCTGTTAAACCACTGTAATCAAATGTAAAGGACCAGGCAGCTATGAATTATTTAATCATGTCCTTTTTTCACTCATCTCATCTGCTATTCCGTTTTTAGTTCCGACACGTGATTTATTGTTTCTAACCCGTGCAGTGACCAGGCAGGGGAGTGATTTATCCGGACAGATTGGTGGTGTGACTAACAAGCATATTGGTCCGTGTGATTTGCTGTTACAGTGGGCGAGTTCGTGAGTGACGTGCTTCTGGTTCCAGAGAAGTGCAAGTTCTTCCACAAGGAGCGTATGGACATGTGCGTCAGCCATCAGCAGTGGCACGGCGTGGCCAAAGAGGTAAGGAAGGAATTACTTAACAGGAAACAGTGGGAGGCTGTATCTGAGCGATAGCAGAGCAATGGAAAAGAAAAATCCTGTGGGAAGAGGAAGTCAGGCAACTTAACTTTTAAAAATTTAACTAATTTTCTCCCCGTCATACTGCTCACACTTTTATTACTTTCCAATCTCTCCTCTTCCCTAATATCTTTCCACGTGTCCCTGAGGCCCTCTGATCACAGGCTGACTGGGAGCCCTCACATTTCAGCTCCTAATCAGATTAGTGTTGTGGCTGTTATGCAGCTAATCCCCCCTGGGCGGCTCCAGAGCCGGCCCTTGGGGGCCACTCTGACCACGACAGTACGAGCAGCAGCTTCCTGACTCTTACTCTTCCCCGACACGTACTGTGAATGCCTGAACCTGAGTATCATCCGCAGCCTTGCAGCCTGCAGATAGTGTGTGACATCCAGAGGCACAAAGGACCCACAGTCGATAACAAATTTGTTACAGCCAAGCAGCAATAAATCTTACCAGTGGGAAAATCTGGGTGAGAAGAATGATTCAAAAACAATCTCTGCTCCCTCACCAACTGCCACTGGGATGTTCTTAAGCAGGGCAGCTAATCCTCAGCTGCTCCAGTGGAGTTTCTCAGCAGCCATCAGTTGTACTCAGTACCTCGTAGCTGCTATATGAAGCACAGCACTGTTGAAAAATAGCACATCAGTTAAAGGACTACATGACTTTTTTTGAAGTGTGGCCCATTAATCATCTTAGGCAGTACGTGACAAGAGGTCTAGCTCTATAATCAATATGTCTATATTCTGTAGGTGGGTAAATCTGTTACTATGTCAGGTAACCACAAGGGACTAGCACTATACTAGAAGTCATAAAATAAAAGCTGGTAGCAGCTCTGAGGCGAGATAGCTAGTATACACCTGCCAAGATTGGTAAAATAATGGAGGCCGTCTGAGCAGCAGATCTCTGCAAGACACTGAGTAACAGAGATTTCTTCTGACTTTATATTCTGCTAGACCCCTTTGATAGTGCTACTCACCTAAAGACGGCTGTGTGCTTCACTGGTTTTTAAAGGCCTGTAAGAAAATAGGCAAGTTTCTCCTAAAACTAAGATCCACATTTGATTTAAATTGCAGCAATGTGCACAGCCTGGCTAGACCATAAAATTAAATATTCATTGAGCCTTATTTGCTGGTTTGATTTTTTTAGTTTTGTCTTTGTTTAAAAATCTTAAAAGCATTTATTTTAAATATTATTTAAAAATTGCTTTTGTGTTTTGTGTTTAAATTGCTTAGACAGACATCATTTACTGTAAACAGCAGTGAATAGAGTCATCTTGCAGCAGAAAATGCAACAAATCTTGTTTCATGGAAGCTTAATTAATGGGGGAAAAATATGTTTAAATAATATTGAAACAGTAAACAGTATTTTTCTATAAAAAGAATAAAAAACAAGAGTCTTATTGCAACATGTCAGCAATAACATGTGACTGAATTAATTTAACTTTCACAGTTTCCTCCCACCGCTCCTCCATCTTGCATGGGCTTCATTGTTGATGTACTCCTTTAGCTTCCCAAAGGTTAAACAAATGTCACCCTGTCAAAGCTAAAGTTGATACTTTAAAGTAGTGCAAGGCCTAGAAAGCACAGCAGACTCATCAATCTGGAGCCCTGCGCCGTGCTCAGTCAATATCACCACCAGTTCGCTTCTTCCACCCTGTCAGGCCTGTGCCAAGAGCTCCATGGTGCTGCACAGCTACGGCATGCTGCTCCCCTGTGGCATTGACAAGTTCCACGGCACCGAGTACGTGTGCTGCCCTTCCTCTCGCACCGGGGACTCCGTTCCACCTGCCCTGCCCTCCCAGGAGGACGACGAAGAGGAGGAGATAGAGGATGAGGAGATCGACGACACCGACCTGATTGAGGAGGAGGACAGGTGAGCAGCTGTGAAGCGGGAGAGCAAAGTCTGTGGCTGTGTGTGTGGTTGTGTTCATGATCATGGCGTCGTCTTTGAAATATGGCGAGCGTAATGTCCGCTCGCTCGCGAAGGGCAGGTATTACTGGCCATCTGGATGAATTAAAGTGTCTTGACATTGACCTATGGCAGCTGCTCTGCCTTGTTTGATAAATCACTCCTCTTCCCGGCTTCCAAACCCCTTCACTCAATCACATCCGTCTCCTCCCCTCCTCAGTGAGACACCAGCCGATGAGCAGCCCACACAAAAGGAGGTGCCGGTGGACGAGGACGAAGACGAAGAGGAGGAGGAAGATGAGGAAGAGTACCACTATGTCTATGAGGACGAGGAGGCAGAAAAGGAGGATGAGGATGAGAAAAAAGAGAGCAACAAAATGTCAGAGAGCCAAGATGAGGACAAGACTCTGCAGGAAGTGAAAGGTTTGTAATGAGTTGTTTTAAATTATAATGTGTCATCCTCTCTTCTATTGCTCTCTCTTTCTCTCTCTCTCTCCCTTATTGGCACTTTGCCTACCACTTAAATATAATCAAACCTTTTTAACTTTTAAACTATATGCAGTTATGCTTAAATCACAGCCAGACTGTAATTAGATAAGTGTATGCATCAGCAAATATCCTTTTCCTCAGCTCACAGCAGGCACTGTGATTTACTGTTCTGCTTTATCAGAGTGCAAGAACAAATCATCCTGCCTTATTTGTAGCCAAACTGCTGCTAAATCCGGCTCATCATGTACAGAAAAAGGAGTTTCTCCAGTGTTTTTATTGTTTTGTTTTGTTTAACCATATTTTTAGACGTAACAGTGGTGAGGAGTGTTTGATGGTAGTTTTCTGAGTGTTTGTAATTGAGACTGGAATTAAGTGCTGCCCCTTGTGGCCGGATGATCTAACAAGCTGTCCCCTGGCAGCGGTGTGCACCCTGGAGGCCGAGACCGGCCCCTGCCGTGCCTCCATGGCCCGCTGGCACTTCGACATGAGCCAGAGGAAGTGTGTGCGCTTCATATACGGGGGCTGCGCCGGCAACCGCAACAATTTCGACTCAGAGGAGTACTGCATGGCCGTGTGCAAGCGCCTGAGTAAGTCTCACCTGACAGAGGTGTCGGTTTGACAACACCCCCTCTCTCTCTCTGTTTGTGTCTCCGCTGAAAACACTTTAGGATAAAATAGTCTGTCACTGACTTGTAAGCAGAACACCTGTTCTGCAGTCTTCAGCTGTCACTCATCAAATCACTGCAGCTGTTGTTACCTGTCCACGTCCACCACAGCCATAACAAAAACTAAATCCATTCAACACCATTCTCTTTAGTTTGATTATTCCACTGATACACCTGCAACTAATTATTTTCTTTATATAATATGTTTTTTTTAAATCCATTGTTTAGGCTTGAAGATTTTAGGAAATATTGAAAAAATATGAATCACAATGTCCTAAAGCCAAAGGTGACATGTTCAGATTGCTTGTTTTGTCTGGCAAAAGTCCAAAGATATTCAATTTACAATGATTTAAATCAAAGATCAAATCTTCACATTTAAGAAATTAGATGTTTGTTTGGTATTTTTGCTCGATGAATAACTTGCTGATTCATTTTCTGTCAATAGATTAATCAATTAGTTTCAGCACTGTATCACTGAATAAAATATCACTTCAGCATCCAGTTCTTCACATATAATAAACAGGCTATTTGAAATAACATCTGATGATCTTAGATCGTAATGTTTTTATTTATGACACACACTGGTTCATTAGTTTTGGCTAATGCTCTACTTAATTGGAAATGTTGAAATACTCAACATTAACTATATCAGACAGAAAGAAATTAAGCTTCTATTTGGCCAATATAAGGCCAATTTGTGTTTCAAAAATGCTGGAAATGTATTTTACTCAAAGTAATGCATCAAAACAAGTAGAACTTTGGTTTCCATAACAAGTTGAATGTAATCTAATCTAAAACTCAGGTATCGTATTGAAACTAGTATTGAAGAATTTCAAATAATATCCAGCTCAACTGTCACTACAGGTCCATTTTTAATTGGGATACAAAAGTATTAATTAATTCAAATCAAACAATCAATCAAGCAACATGACATTCTTCTCTCTTCTTAAAGGGATACTTTGCCGGTTTCCATCGGCTTTGTATCATTACAATGTCGGTAGTACATGCAAATGAACAATGTTTACCTTTCCTCCATGTTGCCTGCACCGGAGGAAGTCTGCCAGTGTTTTCTGGCAAATCTGGCTAACACTGACGTGAATGGAATGAATATTGTTCATTTGCATATATTGCAGGTATCGTAATGATACAAAGCTGGTTGAAAATGAGCAAAATATCCCTTTTAATTTAGTGTTCATTCATATGCATGCAACTTCTAACAGACTTTCTAGAGTTTTCGTTCTCCTTTGTGTGCCTGCCTGTGTTCACTCCTGCCATTTGTTCATGTTTCTGTCTGTCTGCTCACAGAGCACTGCCACTACTTTTTCTAGAACCCCATCAGCACGTCAGCAAGCACCTTTTATTTATTTTTTGCACCTTACAACGACTCACTTTTCATCAGTTCAAACACAATTCATGGCCACAACCAATTGGATTTTTATTTAGCATTTGAGCAATAATATGATTTTAGGAGCGGAAGCAGTAAAGTTCAGGGGAGGAACTACGCGTTTATCCGTTAACCCGTGCCTCCTGTTTTTGATGCTGAGGTGAAACGATGAGGTCTCTTCCAGTTTGCAAGCCCGGAGCGTTATTGTTTTTGCGACTTACAGCGGTGCAGGGAGTGAGTCCTGTGTGACTGTATAGCGAGGAACCCAGAACAGAGCCCTCTGGCCTCGCCCCACATGACCCAGCCGTCAAACACAGAGATATTTCCATTAGTGTTGGAGATGCGACCTGTCAGCAGAAAGCCGATGGGAAGATGAAAGGAATTCAAAAGGAAAGATTGTCAGATTCTCTTAAATTTATCAGAGTTACTGACGGTGGAAGAACGCCATTGAGAGGAGTGCCTCTGTGAGGATTTTTGTCCAACTTCAATCTGCATTCCACTTTCAGCTCTCTTTCTCTCTCTCTCTGTGCCCAGTTGTCTGTCTGTCTTTGTCTTTCTGCCTACCTGTGTCTGCCTGGATCAGCCAGTCTGCCTGTCCGCCCGTTTCTGAGTCTGTCTGTCCGCCTGGCTGTCAGTTCGCAGCCCTTTCCACTCACCATCTGTCTCCGAATTTTGCAGCCTTGCCGCCGACTCCTCAGCCCACCGATGATGTGGACATCTACTTTGAGACCCCAGCCGACGACAAGGAGCACAGTCGCTTCCAGAGGGCCAAGGAGCAGCTGGAGATCAGGCACCGCAACCGCATGGAGAGGGTGAGTTATTGAGTCAGGACACCACTTCCCTAATTAAAGAGGCAATAAGTAACGTTTTTACTGCTCAAATGCATAAAATGATCAATATTGATCAATACCAGTTAATTACAGTAATATTTGTCTGAATTGTCTGGCTTTTAAAACAGAATCAGTTATGGAACATCCTTCCAAAACCTGCAGTACTTGCTCAATTACTACTGTTTTGAGCAAAAAAATACAACAAACCAAACAAAAGCAGTATAATTATCACATAATTATGCATGTTGATAAACATTACATTTACAAATCAAATACAACATGTACTCTGAAAGAATCATAGATAAAAACAGACAGGTGAGCTCATAGACTATATAATGAGGATTGCTAAGAAAAGTATTTGCATCAGTAACTGTGATGCAGTTTGCAACCTATTTTGCAATAAAATCAGATGATCGGATCGAAGAAAGTTGAAACATTTGAGAAGCAGAATTCAGGGCCAGAAAATGTGTCGGTATATATTCCAGTATTCTTAAGATTGGAAAATGTGAATGTATGAATACAGCAAAGAGCTCAAAGTTCATACCTTAAGGGTCTCTTATCTTTGCGCAATGAAATGCTTTGTTTTCCCCCCAAATACATTTACAAAAATTACTGGGGCAGCACTGGCAATTTTCTGACTCACTTTGAATGAACAGGTGCACGAGGGCCACCTTGCATCTCACTTCACTTCCTTATCTCTCTGTGTCTCTCGCTCCAGGTAAGAAAAGAGTGGGAGGAGGCTGATCGCCAGGCTAAGAACCTGCCCAAGGCTGAGAGGCAGACATTGATCCAGGTAAGACACTGATCCTTCCCCCAGGGAGTCCATCCTTTGTCGCTTTGTTTGGGTGAGATATGACGGCTTATAGGCCCTGGGTCCCTCACTCCCTGCGCCATTAAAGATCCCTTTTCCCTGGCTGCTCTATCTTTATCACTCTGAGGCTAAATTAGGGCACTGTCTGAATGGGGAGACTTCTAAATGAGTCCCCAACTCCCTTGACAAGCCTGAGAGGCGCATTAGTGAAGCTGAGAGCTTTTTTTTCTACTTTTTTAAGTGGAATTTGAAAAAGCTCTGTTGTGCCACACTCTTTAAGGTGCATTTACATATTTATATATGTTTATGATTTTGTTTATAGCACTTCCAAGCCATGGTGGAGTCCCTGGAGGAGGAGGCAGCCAGCGAGAAGCAGCAGCTGGTGGAGACTCACCTCGCCCGGGTAGAGGCCATGCTGAATGACCGGCGCCGTCTAGCCCTGGAGAACTACCTGGCTGCCCTGCAGGCTGACCCCCCCAGGGTAAACACCACACACCAGCCTCTGAGAGCATATTTTATCCTGGCCTCACCTCTCTCCATCTGTCTATTGCTCCCCCACCCCCAGTCGATGTGCAAACATACACACATTTCTGTGAGACCACAGTGGGCCTTACACTACTTATGGCCTGTGGTTAATCTCATATCCTGTCAAAAGACCCTCTGCCAACTTGCAATTCATCATGAGGAGAATGGATTACTGCAGCCAGAAAAACACACATCCTAAATTCCTTCATGAGCACAAAGTCAATCACATTTGAACCTACAGCTATAATCCCTGTGTCGTGTTTTTTAAATTCCTCTTATCTAATAGTCTTTTGATCCTTTTGCCAGCACACAGTTTGGCACTCTGTTGCAAGGTGCTGGTCGACTCTCTATCTACCTGTTTTGGGCTTGTTACCTAAAAAGGATTGAAATAAATATTTCTATTTTGTACTCATTTCAAATTTCCCTGACGTGAAGGCAGTGGTTTCATATCCTGTTTCAGTTACACTTCATAAATTGGTAATTGCATCATCTATGGAGTGATGCTATTTCAGAAGGTGCTGCAGTTTTTTTTTTTATCATGTTATATGCAACTGATTTTTTTGCTGCTCACATTTGACAACACTGTTCTTGTCATTCTTCAGCTCACACATATGAAGGTGCTAGAAAGATGTTTGCATGTTATTCTTCATCTTTAGTAGAAAAAAAGTGTGCTCACAACTAATGAGAGGCTTGCGGCTAAGTGGGTCTGGTTATATTATCATCATATGTTAGTTATCATTTTGAGATTTATATCTAAAACCTGAATCTGATGAAATCGGAATCTTTTGAATGAAAACATTTGAGAACAATAAACATCACTTTCAAAATTATTTGATTCAGGGAAGAAGTTGCTGTCCTGTCACCTTAGTCTACACAAGACAGGATTATTGCATCATACTGATCCTTTAAGTATTACACAGATATGGTTCTGAGGCCGTCCTTTACCACCCAACATTACTAACCAACCCTCTTCTTCCCACTCCATGTCCACCTCAGCCGCACCGCATCCTGCAAGCCCTGAGAAGGTACGTCCGCGCTGAGAACAAGGACCGCCAGCACACCATCCGCCACTACCAGCACGTCCTGGCTGTGGATCCTGAGAAGGCTGCACAGATGAAGTCACAGGTCAGTTTTTTTATTTTTATTCTAATGTTCATGACAGTTGATCACCTCATTTGATGAAAAAAGGCCCATCAAGTGTCCTTTAAATGTCTTTATTGTCCAATTTGATATAAAAGAGTAAAAAGCAACATCTGGAACCAGCAAATGTTTGGCATGTTTGTTAGAATTAGTTATCTTAGATTTGATACAATGAATTGATTATCAACCTTGAGGTCTGTATAGTTTAATTTGGTTAATTGGTACCCTGTCAATACTGCATCCTTCCTGAGCTAGTTTCGACGTACTGTATCAGAGGCTGTGTCAGTAAATCTGAAACCTCATGCTGAGCCAAGATCTCACACTCCTCTTATTCCTGCTCAGACAGGGGAGGGATAATGATGTCTCAGCCTGCTCCTCTCTGCCCTGTTTCTAAGTGTGTAGGAGGTAGAAAGAGTGTGTGTTTCTCTGAGTTGGAGCCCAGGAGGAGTGAGTAGGCTTGTTTGACGGAGGGAGGGCGGGTGTTTCATTCACTTAAGCCTCAGCCGAAGATTAACATTGCGCAGGTCTTGTGTAATGCTGGACTCTGAGCCGCTGCACAGGGATTTGGCTGGAAGCTCCTGTGTTAGATGTACTCGCCTGTGTGTGTTAGTGCCCTTCGACACCATTTATAGTTATCCTCCACCATTACAGATAACACAGCAGATGGATGCAGCAACATAGTGAAGAGGGGAAAAAAGGACCAGAGGGTTACTATTTAGATGAATTGTGGGATCTGGGAGGCATCGTGTCTCTGTGCTCAGTCATGGGAAGCCAGTCTGTATTGTTGTGCTCTCAGGGTTTATTCGTCAAGCCTTGTTCCTATGTATGTCTTCACTCGACCAATCCATTTTCAGTTTTGGCAACTCTTTTTGTTTGTGGATTTGACATGTGACTTAGAAGTGCATTACAAAAGAATCCTTTGTAAATAGAAAAGCTTGCTGTGCTTTATATAATGGTGTTACGTGACTTTCTGGGATCTAGTTTATTCCCTTTTTTATAAAAGCCTCAGCTTTTTAGCTTAGGAGAGGTTGCCTGATGCATTGAAATCTCTCCCCCAACACTGGGACATGTAATCTTCATAATGAGGATTGTTTGTCCAACACAGACAGGAAGGTGCCACAGAGGCTGCAGCGTGTCTTTAATGAGGAAGGTGCATTATTGCCATCTGTTGCTGGCTCTGGTGCACTGCAGCCATGTGTCGGAAGATTAAAACAGTCAATCATCATAGTGGGAAATAAACAACAGTTACCTGCCAAGAGCTGGTCAGCTTTGTCAGTGGCTGGTAGCTTTTAATATTCTGCCAACCACTTTGGCAGCAGAAATGTGGAAATATTTCTCCATTTTAAACATCATATTGGTCGGTAGAAACAGTGGAAGCGACTGGAGAATTTTTGGAATACACAAAGTTTTGCATCTGTTCCATCAAAGGAGTTCGTGTTTTTTTCACCCAAACCGTGGTACAGTGGTGATCATTGGGGCTGACAGGCAGTGGATCCTGTCGAGTCGGTTCAGAGCTTCAAAACTGATTTGAATATTACACGCAGCAACTTGTTTTATGTCTGCAAGTTGGCTGGCTGTGAGAGATCTGGGTTCATCTTAAGAAAATGTGCTTTCTACCAGAAAGCACATTTCTTCTATTTCTGTGATGGTTCTGCTTAAATTTGTGAACATGAACGACTCTCTCCCTTCAGAACATTTATATTCTGGGACCATCTGTCCTCAAACTTGTACTGTGGAGTAATTTATCAAATTTGATGACATTTTAAAGTCGGTTGATGTGTTGATTAATTAAAAAAAGGCTGATTTGTAGTTGTTTCCATTTTTCACATGTGGCATCGTGGCAGTGTTTGATGCTGCTCACTGAGCTTAAACTACTGAAGGTTACATATGTAACAGCCTCTTCGTCTGCTTCTTCGTTCTTCATCATCTTCTGTCTCTCTTGTTTTATGTGTTGTTGTGTTCTTCTTCCTCTTTTTCTTCTTTCTTGCCTTCATCTTCATGTTAGTTTAGTTTGTATTTTGTCTTCCTGCTGACACCTGTTTCTGAAGATGAATTATACAGTAAATCTTCTCATATGCATCATCTCGCCGCACCACCATTTTTCCCTTCACAGATCACCAAGACTGTGATCTGTGATGCTATTAGGTGACAAAACTTGCGACCTCATCAGTGTCAATACACTCAAGAGAATTTCAGGGGGATTTTCTGGGACAAGGGTGTATTTTCTGCTTCATTAATGTTAGCTTTAAATAAATACTGTTGGGATAAACATTTTATTCTAATAGTTGGCAAATCACTCTATAATTAGTTGTCACTGGATTAGTGTTGAAACGCTTATTTAATTAATGGATTTGTCATATGCCATAAAATTATTCTATAACAATTAATGAATGATTTATCATTTTAAGTATTTTACCCAAAAAATCCCACTTCTCCAGTATAAGTATTTTCAGCTTTTCTCTGTCTTATATGATTTAAAGCATAATTCCATTGTGTTGTCCACTGTTGTTCAAACAAAATAAGCAACTGGAGGAAAACATCTTGGACTTTGGGAACTTACAATGAGCATTTGTCCTTGTTTTTTTGGCATTCTGTAGACTAAACAACTAGTTCATATAGATAACATGAATAGGTTTATTGAAAATGACAATAACAATAATTAACTGCAGTCCTGGATGTTAATGGTCACGTTGTGCATCAACATCTTGATTATTTTCTTTTTTGAATTATCCAAGATTCATACAGGGAAGCAGTTTCCCTCTGATGTCATCCTAAAAACCCAGCAGGTTACATGACACCCTGTTTGTCTGTTTTTCCAACACCAGGTGATGACCCACCTGCGTGTGATCGAGGAGAGGATGAACCAGAGTCTATCTCTGCTCTACAAAGTACCTTATGTGGCCGAGGAGATTCAGGATGAAATTGGTGAGTCGTGTTCAGTCAAAAGCCCCTTAGGCAGCTTGGAGGAGGGACGGTGTGCTGTAATAAGAAGAAAGTGAAAAGAAAACAGCGATGGAATTTGCACGTGCCAGACAGATACAGCTAATACATCACATTTCCTCTGGCCTTCAGTTAATTTATTTTACTAATATCTGTCTTCTGTTTGTGCAAAGGGGAACACAAATATAGGAGGGAGAAGAGAGAAATGTATTGTCATTGTCATTTTTCTCAGTATGAATTTGTGGAGGTCTCTGTTCACCAGCTCTCGTTTTTACAATTAGATCTGCAGCTGAAAATTGTATTTGGGATGTATTCATCATCATGTCTCCAGTGGTACAATTCAAGACAAGCAATGTCCGACACTGTTTTATTATTTCCTTTTGTTTCCTTTGGTTCATTAAAAGAACCATTGCATGTTGTAGCAGCGCAGATTAAAGTGGAGCGGGTGCAGTGACAGAACTGGGTCACAGCTTTCATCATGCAGCATCCTGTTGGGAAATGTGCAGATTTACACGGAAAATAGCTCTCAGAAAAATACTAATTGGTAGTTAGCAGAAATGGGAACAGACGTCTCTTGCAGCTGCAGCTCAGTTTGGAAAAAGAATGTTAACAGTAATTGGTGAAACTCTCATTTTGCACATTGCTGCCATGTCCCAGGCTGAAAGGTGTTAACATGTGCCAGGCCGTCTCATGCTTTGTCATTTGCCTCCTTCTGCAGACGAGCTACTCCAGGAGCAGAAAGCTGACATGGACCAGTTCCTGTCGTCTATCTCTGAATCACAGCCAGATGTCACCGTGTCGTCAGAGGAGAGCGTGGAGGTCCCCGTGTCCGAGGGCAAACCGTACCGCCCCTTCCAGGTCACATCCTTGGGGTCCCGTTCAGAGCCAGAGGGTGAGCAGCTCCAGCCTCAGACACAGTCGCAAGCAGCATCATGAACAACACTGTGGCTGTGTGGAGGACAATAGGCCATACACATAAATCTTTCTGAAGGACATTGGTGACGAAGCACGCCCGAATCGTGCACAGTAAGGGAGAATAGGTTTACAGTGTGTTTTATGCCAATGCAAATGTGCTTTGGAGCCATGGGTTTGGACTTATCTGTGCCTGCACAGTTCCCTGTGGCAACGCAGCACTACTGAAGTTCAGATAAATGCACAAAGCCTCAGGCTTCGGTGCTGAGCTGGAGCCAAAAGCGTAGGGAAAAAATGAGCAGTTATGGTTCTCCTCTTTGTCACTTTTGTGCTGAACAAAAGATTGAATCCTCAAGGAGAGAAAAAAGTGATGGATGGAATGCTTCCAGCAAAATGGAAGGCAAACTTCAAGTAAATCCCCAAGAAACATTTAATATACATGCCAACACCCCAGAGGGCTTAGACTGAGCTAGCCAGTTTTGAAATGGCTCCCTTTTTTGAGTTTGGTTATATCTCGAATTTATTTTTGGACTCTTCCCTGCTGGACTCTTTTCCTAATCAATTAACACAGCTTGATAATCCTGCCTTTTCTCTTCTCACCTAAGTTTTCTCTCTTCTCTCCTTCCCCTTTTCTGTTCTTCTTTTTTTCTGTTGCTCATTTCTAATGCCAAGGCGATCTATCAGACTCCCCACGTGCCTTCAAGAAAGGTTGGTGCCTCTGTTGCGTCTTGTTTTTCTGCCCCCCTCCTCATCTCCCAAGACATTCCCATCTACTATTTTGTTCCACTGTTCTCCTTTCCCTTTCTGCAACTTGGGATCTTCTCTCTCCCACCATTTCTATTTTATCAGAAGCCATCTGGTGGTTAATTTTTTACTTTTATTGATGACTCACATGGGCTGCGTGGTTGGGTTTCAGTTGCTTCTCTGCTTTTCATCATACTAGGATTATTGCCTCATGCTGAATAGCAAAGTCAGTGGCTTCTGTGTCTGGTAGATATAGTTACAGCCAGCTCCCGTCTCAGAGAGACTCTTGAGTCGTGTGTTCGCTGTCATCCCGTCCTTAGTACATTTGTCAAAGCACCTTGCTTAATTATTCCCCCACCCCCACAGTCATTCCTCTCATCAGCCGCCCTCTTCCTGATAGGAGCTGTGTGATTTAGTGTCCCTGTCTGAGGCTCTGTTTCCGCCGCTGACCCACAGCCCAATCTAAATTGGCCCAATTTGTCCTCCGAGACCTGAGACAGGGATGTGGTTACGTCACCTGTTTGGGGCTTAACCTTGTGATCTTACTCAGTGAACACAGAGACACCTTCAACTAATTGTTGAATCTAAATTATATATTGATTTTTATGAAAATGGATGTGCAACCTCCCCTGTTCCCCTCCCATTTTTTCTATAGAACTTTGTCCCGCTGTATTTGCTGTTTATTTTGCATTTTATTAGTCCAACCTAAGGATTATTATCATTATGGATTAATCGGTTCATTATTTTCACCATTAATCTTTAATCTTTAATATGTCAGTGAAAAGTTATTTTCCAGATTGTCAAAAAAATTCTCATATTTTCAACATTCAGACCGAGTGAATATTTGGCACATTTGCCTGATAAATGGCTTAATTGTCTGTTGATCGTTGAATCGATTGATGGACACATTGTTTCAGCACTTCTTCAAATCCATGCAGATGAGAGGTCACATTGCTCCCCTAGAGGTCCTTCCCATTGTGCTGTGTGTTATTGTATACGTGCACCCTGCAGTACCATCTGATAACCTGCCAGAGTTTCAGATGTCACGTCTGCTGAGTGAGGCCTGAAAACACACATCATTGTTCCTCTCTTAATCCAAAGGCAATTGTACTAATCTTAAGCGTTTGGCATTGGCTAACTGGCAGCAGCAGCAGCAGCAGCACACAATAAGCCGACGCCAGACTCATCGCTGCTGTACATTGTTCGGGACCCTGCCCTCACTGCCTCGCTCGCTCTCTCCTCTCAGTTCTTGATTTATTCATGCCATATCTGGTGGGGGTTTATTAATAGATCCTGTGCCTATTTCAAAACCATCAGTCTAACATGCATATTTGACACTAGCCACTTACAGAAACCACAGGGTTTAAAAAGAAAAAAAGATCATCTGTTAAAATCTCAGGGGACTTTTTGTAAATGAGGAACTATGTTGATGCAGACTCTTGATCCTGAAACGAGGAATACAAAATGCCAGAATTTTGTTTGGTGACTTAATGTATTGAACAGATATATGCAAAACAGCACTTTGAGAGGGCCTTTGTAGAGAATGTAAGGTCAGTGTCATGTTGACTTCACAGTGCTCACAGTGTGCTGAATGGAAGAAAGGGCTTTGTTGTCACCAGTGCACTAAGGAGACTGAGGCAACAATTGTGAGGAAAAGAGCTGGATAGCTATGTGCAGCTGTCCACCATCAATACCACCATCCCTGTCTGTTTGTTTGTTTGCTCGAGCTGCTCCGCTGTTATTGACTGTGCTCCTTCACCTCCTGCAGGCTCTGCCATGTCTGGTTTGGACGGCCTGATAGGTGCTGAGGAGAGAATCATCAACAGCAAACCCAAGATCAGCGACAATGTGGTAAGAGCTTCGTTGTCACTTTATCATTCTGTTTGTGCCTCAAAGCATTTTTAATGTTCTAACTTGCTGAACACATGAACTGAGAGCAGCGTTGTTAAAGCAAAAACACAGGAGAGATTGTGTAAAGAAACTAAATTGTATTCCCAACCCTGTATATCCTACAACAGACAGCTGTCATGACAGTTTAATTCCATTACCACGACCTCAGGCCGGCTATTGTGCTGATGATTGAAATTGATGAGTACATGCAGCGCTTTCACATAGCTCTCTTAAGTTCAGCTTTTAATGAGTCAGATTATTCCAGTAACTATGTTGTCATAGTTACAACTATCTCACACTGGGCTATTTGCGTGTCTCGCTTTGGCCTCTGCCAACCGACCCTCATTCAGATCAACTCCACGCTTTGTTCGGCAGTCATCGCATGCTACATTTTCTTTTTTGCCAGACACACCATTTGTCCTCGTGCATTTTCAAACAATGCTTGGCTGCTGAATGTGTGCTGTGTTCCGCATGCTCATCCAACACCAACTGTAAAGCTGTGTATTTGCGTGCGTGAATATTAGTCATGTCAAGTTTTTGAATGCATGCATGTTTCTTTTTGGAAATGCTAGTCTTCTAAGACGGAGCAATCTGAGGTTAAAATTAACAAATGGTGGCGACACCCAAAATGTGTATCGTGATTATTTCATCCTGAGAAACAGACTCTGGACTGCTCTGTCTCTACAAACAGCAGATTTTATTTCTGCTTCCTGAACACACCCACTTCCACTCACAGCGCTTCTTCTTTAGATTAGAGCTCTCAGTAATGAGTAGCTGACAGTCTGTTTAGTAAGACATTCTAACTTTGTGCCTAGAAGAAAGTCTGTTGTTGATGCTTGCAAACCCCCCCCCCTCTCTCCCTCCAGTTTGTACAAGACAGCTCCAAGTGTATCATCACCCAAACACAGACAATCCTTACAGTTTACTTCGCTGCACATTCACACCCTCTCGCTCTCCGTCTGCCTATTTCTCTTTCTCTCTCTCTCTCTCTCTCTCTCTCTCTCTCTCTCTCTCTCTCTCTCTGTCTCTCTCTCTCTTCCTGTCTATTTCACACACATTCGATCTCACACACGTTTTGTGGTGAGTGTAACCTGGGCTCCCCTGTCTGTGTTGACAGGTGATTGATGAGTCTCTGGATGTTAAAGAAGTGGTTTACAGTGCAGAGAGAGTCAGCGTTATGCATGATGATGAGATGGTGAGTACAGCGGCGCCCTTCACAGGGCTCTCTGGGGAACTGTAGCTATCAGTAGTGGGGAGAAGATGAAAGGAGGGAGTGTGGGAGTGTGCAAAGATACCAGATCTGCAGCTGCTACCTGCGAAAAGAAAACAAGACATTTAAAAAGAAAGCACAGCTTTGGAAAAGAATCCCGAATCCCCTCTCTTGTTTTTTTAAAGTCTTCTGTTCAGGCTAATATGTTTTGGTTATTTCTGCATGGGTGCATGTTTGTTATGTGAATGTATCTGAATGTACACATTGAAAATCTCAGTTCATATGATGAATGTGAATCCACACAAACTGAGTGTGCTCAGTTTATGTGTGAGAACGAGCAGTTAAGAAATTCCCCAGTGGCTGTCTACATATGATTAGTTTGTGTCATATGTGCCAGATTACATTGTGGAGATGAATGTAGGTGACTGTGGTTGTATGTATATACTGAATTGGCCGAGATATTACACAATCTTCCACAAGGACACATTTCATGCATGTGTATACACTATTCACAAGTCAATCATGTCTTATAGATCCTCTTCAAAAAGGGATTTGGTCCCTGCTACACTGGTTTTATACAGTAACATAAGAATAAAGGGTTAATTCTCCTCCAGATCAAAGCTACTTTGAGGATGTTTAAACTCTAAAAGTGACATTTTCTATAATCCACGCTCGGCAAACTTGAAATCAAAATACAGTTTACCTTCAGAGCAGAAGAATCCAATTTTGTTTGTCACAAATGAGTTATCACTCTTATTTTCCTTTGTAAATAAATAAAATTCTTGTATGTGTCAAACTGGGTGCTAATCTTATTTCTTTCCATTATGACTATTGATCTTGATACAAATTTACTCAATGCCTCCGCTGTAGATATTTGGGAACACAGATTCCAACAAGAACAATATTGATCAGGCCAAGGAGTGGGAGCCTATTACAGCTTTCCAAAGCACTACAAATTACCAGAAATCTTTGCAAAACAGTTCTGTTGAAAGTGAACACAGATAGTTGGGCCTTAGAAATCCCTGTAGCTACGGATGTGAACTGCACAGCAAAGCAGCTCCACTTCTAGATCCACGCTGGGTTGTTTAAATTAGTGCTGCTGTTCTTGGCCAGGTCTCTTTTAAAAGAGATCCTTGATCTCAATAGGACAAACCTGGTTAAATAAAGGCAAAACAAAATAAAAAAAAAAAAAATAGTGTGCCGCACAAGGAGAAAGTTTGTGTGAGCAAGTTTCCAAATTGCAAAAGTCAGATGTAGTTATGAATGTTATCATGGTCATAATGGAGATTAAGAATATGAGAATAAGACCCACCCGTGGACAAATGCCAGAATTTCCCTTTAAAAAATAGTTCATTGTTTTTTATACATTTCTAGACGGCTGGACAGGAGCTTTATTTAAAACTGCCATAACAACAATGTAAATGTCTATTGAACATAAGAAAACTACCTGATTGAGGTAACTAGTAGATATGAACAATGTCTTCATTATAAGACAACTTTATTGTGTCTCTTTTTATTGCTTTATTGGTCAGCTGTGCATGTATTGTGTCCTCACTGTAGCGCTCCCTGTCTTCCTCTCACTCGTTCTCCCTTTTAGGAGTCCTACCGCCCCCTGGGAGAGGACTTCAGCTTCGGGAGCAGTGCACTGATTGGCTTGTTGGTGATCGCGGTGGCCATAGCAACTGTGATTGTGATCAGTCTGGTGCTTTTGAGGAAGAGGCAATACGGCACCATCAGTCATGGCATCGTGGAGGTAAGCCACCTGTTATTTGGAGCCGAGGGTGTGAACCGCACACACCAGTGCCCTCAATGAACTGCATACATCTTACTCCAAGTGTCAGATTTAGATTAAATTACCATCCCTTATGGAAATGGAGCGTGGGTAAATTCAAGGCAAATTACATTATTGTCCCTGCAGCATTTGAATACGACACACGCAGCATGTTGTTCCCGCCGGAGTAGAGTTGTCGATGCGTTCTGCCCTTGTTGAGGTCAGCCGTTATGAGTGCCGTGTGTCTGTCTCACAGGTTGACCCCATGCTGACACCAGAGGAGCGCCACCTCAGCAAGATGCAGAACCACGGCTACGAAAACCCCACCTACAAATACCTGGAGCAGATGCAGATCTAACCAGAGCCTACAGGGGACGCTGTGGAGTCTGACAGAGGACGGCAACCAAGGGGGAACATACTACTGACCAATAACATATGCTGTTGTTAAAACCATTTGCATACATCCAAACTCCATTTACTGGTTTGTTCAAAACAATCCTTAAATAATGCTACTACTTCTACTACTGCTACTATTGTACTATAGAGTTTGATCATGTTTCTTTTGAAAAGGTGATGTATCTGCCATTTTGCATTATGGAAAATGTGATTCTGCAGATTTCTCTGTAATTATCAATACAGCTATCTCAGATCAAGATGTATGAAATTTCTCAGACATTTTTCTTTATTTTTGAAAGTGAAAGGCAAATCAACAAAAATGTAAATGTTTTTGAGTAGCCATCATCAAACCGGCATTCCAGACACTACGCTTTAGTTTTCCATCATGCAAGTGTCATTCATGCTGTTTACTGATGGTTTTCTCCAAAAGAATTGGTGTTTCAATTTGTTCTTTTTCCTCTCAATAGATTGCTTGTATATGAAGGTTCTTTGTACCAATTAAAATGTATAGTGAAACAACAAATGAGAAAAAAAATGAAATAATGACTTATTTACTTTCTGTTCTTTGTTATGATAACAGACAAAATATACATATACAGTTTAAATATATATAAGAGTAGATGTTTTTATTCCACCTTTTTTTCCCAGGGAAGATGAGTCGGTTTAGGGTTCTTAGCTTGGTGGTCATGAGTTGTGTTTGCAGGCACACGGTTAGAAAGAGACGGAGAAGGTGAATGTGTGCACAGACCCCCAGCTCACACACATCACACAAAACCTACTCTGAACCCTTACTAAGTGAATGTGATAATATATCCCCTCCAACACACACAAACACAAACGTTTATCAATAGGGAAACCATTGAAAACGATAGATTAAGTAAAACCTATTGACATATGTTACATAGTTGAATGTATTGTGGAAGCTTTTTTCCATACTATGTACCTGACAGGTTCCTATGTGGCTTTGATTTTATGGTGATGACAAACTGACAAACAGGTGTTGTTTTTTGTTTGTTTTTTCCTAATTTTTTGCAAAACACTTCAACAACAAATTTTGGGGAATATTTACTCACATGTTATTGGAGCAACTGTTGGCTTTGCTGGTCATAAAGCTTATAACAGATCGATTGATCAGAACAGGGCCGGCCCAGAGGCACAGACGAAATAAGAAGCTGCTTAGGGCCCATCTGCCACCAGGAGGCCCCTGAATGAAGTGAAAATGTACAGAATTTGGTGGATTTAAGGGTTCTATGACTAATTCTGGGATAACAAATGCCAAACAATTTTTTCTGAACCTGAATATACAAAATTTGGGGCATTTTTAACAATCTAGATTCTGGGATTTGGGCACCCAGAAAGGCTTGGGCCGGCCCTGGATCAAAGCCAACTGAAGACAACCTGGAGCTGGAGGGCTGTGCAGGCAGACAGAGACACACAGAAAGACAAGGCTTGGAGAGCTGGTTTCTGAGAAGAAGGAAAAAAAGCTAACTTGTGTATTTTTACAGGTAGAGAATGACACAAACGAGTAAACTGAATCCTAGAATCCTCTCTCTCTCTCTCTCTTTCTCTCTCTCTCTCTCTCTTTCTCTTTCTCTCTCTCTCTCTCTTTCTCTCTCTCTCTCTTTCTCTTTCTCTCTTAGTATTGTCTTTGTATGCCTGTATAGTTGATGTTGCAATCATGGCTTTTTTCCGGAGGATTACCTGTGGTGTGCATTGTTCTTATATGAAATGATATGATATATATTTTTAAGTTTGTTTTCTTGTTTTCTATTTTTTCTCTTCCTGTGACAGTATCTCTGTATGTGACTGTCTCACTATGCACCCAAACGGCTTCAATCTTGTAACTGCCTGCTTGATTGTGGGAGGGGACTGGGAACTAATATAATATGCATATTAGTGATTTAAAAAAAAAAATGATTGACACCAGTGGAAACAGATTTATGGTTACAGGGGGGATACACATCAATAAACTCACAACTTCCATATCGACGTGTTGTCTTTTCATGGACGGATGGATGGATACATAGATGTCATTATTATAATATTATAATATTATTTCAATTAAATGTTTAGATAGCCTACATTTGGTACATATGTCCACCACAATATCTCAAAGCCCAAGTTATCATATTCAAGCCCAAAACCCAGAAATATTTAGTTTAATATCAGACAAAGAAAAACAGCTAATATTTGCATTTGAGAAACTGGAACCAGAAGATTTTTTGACATCTCTTCTTAATAAATAACTTAAAATAGTTGCCAATTAACTTTCTTTTGATCAATTAATCAATTAATCACCTAATCGTTTCAGCTCTAAACTATTTTAAGGGTGTATGAACTCAAAAAAGTGCTGGGTCAAAGGGTTTGTATGGGGTTTGGGATATTGAACTCAAAAGTTAGAAGTTTATAAAAGTTAAACTTAAAGTTATTACTTCTCTTGACTAATTGTGAGTTATGTCCAGGTTGTCAACATTCATTTAACTCATGTCTGAAACTTATAAGTTTAAAAAAGAGAAACAGGAAGGAGGCGGTGTGATGCAATACAGAGAAGTTGCTGCCATTTTAGAGTAAGACAGAACTATTACTACTAGTTAACAGCAGCGAACTACTTCCAGCAGCAGAGGAGTGCAAATGCAAACTGGAGTAAGTGAAGTTTCAGCTGAGGTACACAAAGACAAAGAAGAGGTTAGTTCCTACTATCATATAGATATATATATATATATATATATATATATATATATATATATATATATACACATATCAAAGCTTATGAGAGAATGAGGTCATTTCTGGTGTGGGACTTGGAGATAAATGAACTTAAATAAAAACTAATTTTGCCAAAAATGTGTCATTAAATGCACATTTACAGGTGCCTCTTTTTGTGTTGTGTGTGTTTGTATGATTATGGGAAATTATTATAATTTCCACAATGATAATAATTGTTATATAATTACTTATATTACTACCTTTATTATTATTATTATTATTGTTAATAATATTATTTAATATAAAAGTTGCAGGGCAATGGAAGTAACCCAGTGTAATATTTAACCCAGCAGTAGTGAATTTCCTCCACTAGGTTGGGTCAAATGAACAACCTGCACTTGGGTCAAACCAATCCAGTTTTCAGTGTGTTTTCATTAAAACATGATTATTTAGTTTCCTAAATCTCCTAATTTAAAGGTTTTTGAGTGATAGTTGTCAAGGCCCAGGACAGAATAAATACTTACTGTATCAATCCGCCGTTGTTCAGCGGATTAATACACTCTCTTCTTACAAATACGAAATATTGATTAACTTTATCTCCCTAAATTGTAGGGAATTTCCGTCTTGGGTTGGTTGCAGGTTTCTCAGACAGAAACTTGAAGTAAAATAAGATGATGATGATTCACCAGAAGTGAGTCATCATCATCATCATCATCATCGTCATTTCATTACACAAACAAGGCAGGCTGTCACGTGACTGATACTAAAAATAGGCTGTATGAGATTCTCACTATATCAATATTTGACTAAATAAAAACTATTTTTTTATTTCAATTTGATTACAATTCCTTCAAAATCTGCCCAGGCTAAAATATATATAATTTATACAATATATATTATTTATAGTCCGCAGCTGCTTCAAAACAATACAACTTATTATGAACTATAGTATTAAAATGTAAAGTTAATGGTGCGTTTTATTCGTTTTAGTACTGTTCTGTAGTCGTTTTCCACTAAAGAACATTAAAAAAAACACCGCTGTCCTCATCTGGCGCAGGTAAACAGGAAGTGGTTGCAGGTGCAGAGACACGCCCGCAGAAACCTGAAGCTCCTGACAGTTTCCCTCGGCCGGATACAGGCAGGCGACATATTGTGGCTCAGGTCGACATTTGGCAACATCTCCACCGGAGAGGAGCTTTATTTCACGCACTTTATTAAACCCCAGACGACCTTTTTCTTCGCTCGAACCTGTTTCTCGTGTAGTTTTTGTAGTTTTGTAGTTTCTTTGTTGCGCTCCCAGGTGGATTTCGTTGACTAACGCGCCGACAGTCTCTTGGCAGCCGCAGGCCTGCAGGTTCACCTCGGAGAGCAGCTTCAGAAACCACCGCAGGCCCGAGAAACGAACAGGAAGAGGAAAGAAGAAGCAGCACAGGTGTTTGCTGTCGTTTTTGGTTTTAATTCCAGGGGTCTGGTCCGGGCGGGGACACCTGATGGACTACATGGACAGTGGACTGAGATACACGCCGAAGTCGGTAAGAAAAAGTCTTCTTGTGTCCACAGAGATCACACACACCTGAGGCAGGACAGAGAGTTCAGGTGTGGCCTGAGTGTGGGACAGGAAGTGGACCAGGCTGCTGCACAGACACATTTAAAGGAATTAAATCAGTGTGTGCAGGTAAAGGCAGAAGACCAATCCTGTCAGACATGAAGTGGTAAGGTCACTTCATTCCACACACACACACTTGAAAGGATGTGTGTGTGTGTGTGTGTGTGTGTGTGTATAACCATGCAAGCCTCTGTTATCACCCACACACTGGTTTACCCAAAGACAAACAGTCGGAAAAGAAACCCGGCACTGTAGAAGCTGAAACCTCTGCTTTCATTTCTCTGCCGGGCTTCTGCTTCTCTGCTGATTAGAGGCTGAGCTGGTGCTTTCATTCTGTATCTTCAGGCGAGCTTTTAAATTCCTCATTCTCATGTACAGACGTCTAAACGTGTCGCCTTTTAGATGCACGATACCGCTTCTGAGGCCGCACAGCCGACCCACATTTCCTTGTTAATATAACAGATATTCTGCTTACAAACAAGCCCCAAGAGGCTGCTTGTTCATTTTCTCTGCTTCCTTATTTTCAAGAAGTTAACACAATGATTGTTCAGGCGTCGTCCCACCTGCAGGATGCAGAAGATAACACTCCAAAACCCTTCAACCGTTAAACCAAGTCAAAACTTTTTCTTTTTTAATATAAATAGGGGTTTGACAGGGGATGATTGACACACAAATGTTCAGTGAAGCTCCTCAGAAAGCAGGCAGCCACCGAGGAGTTGACGCCTGAATTCCTCCTGGTTCCTCCGCCCTGTTGTGACATGTTCACCGGAGTCCACCTTCTCCTCTGTAGACTAACATCCAATTTGAGATTACTCCACAGCATCACAGCATGGGGACAGATACAAGGCGTTATGTGACAAAAAAAAGCCCTTCAGTCTCAGAGGATTTGTCCTCCAGGGAGCGATGGAGCAGATCTGAGGACAATTCAGCAGCAAAGTGGCTGTGCTAAGCATGTTTTGGTCGTTGACAGGGAGGCTGGTGAATAATTCAAAGCCATTTAAAGCATATTATGATTACATGATGTGTATTAAGATTTGCATTTCTGTTGTCCACAAGAATAATAAGCAGATTACTGTTAAAGACGTATAAAATTAGGTATTTGATCATTTGAATATTTCAGAGTTACTGTTTGTTTTAATTATAATGAAATGATGGGTGGAGTGTTATGACAGGTTCTCTCTGTTTCTTAATTTAAAATGCATTTCCCTTTAATTTGTAGCTAGTAACATTTAAAAACAACACCTCAGGCAGTGAATGCAAGATGCATTTAATATTTGGTTAATAAACAAAACAGTCATGCATAGGAAAATAGGACGGGATATCTTTCCCACAGACTCTGCAAAGAGCCTTTTTAAAAATGAGAATTTAATATGACACATGCTAAACCTGCTCTTTAAGAATAAGCGTTCTGTCAGGGCGCTGCATTTTAATGCTTGAGCTGCTGCAGAGCCCTCATCGATTCAGTGTCATTCATTCTTGTCAGTAACAGGTTTATACAGACGGTAGGAAAGTGTTGCCCTCGGTTTATATTACAGTTAATGTTGTCGTAGTTCTGCAGATGATCTTCCAGTAAGCTGCTTATAATCGTAAAACTGACCGTGACAAAGTCATAGGAATTATTTTTTTAATGTCCTGAAACATCTGAGAGGTTTTAAGATCATATCTTATTGGCCCGTAAAGATTTTCAGTGATCTTTTTAATCTTCTTCTACAGCACAGCGAGCGCTCACAGAAACTTGTTGTGTTACACTTCAGACCTGCCAGTGGTTTGCTCCCAGCAGGTTTGACAAGATTTTACGTGGTGAAACCTTTGTACTCCCTCCCCCCTCTCTGTTTCGCTTCATAAAGGCAACCACAGATCTGTGACTCATATAACTTCCTTCCAATTCATCAACACTGTACCCTACTCAGAAACTGTGTGCAGATATCTTTCCATGAAAAGCATTTCCAAGGTTTGTCTGATCAGGACAGGCTAGGACATTCCTAAAATACACAAGTACCTACTTGCTGTTTGCTGATGTTACTTATCTTCGGTCGATTATTTATTATATTCAGGGAGAGAAAAGACAGCTGCTTCTATCTGTCTTAAAGAACAAAGAAAATCAACAGTGTCTGTAAAGGAACGTCCTTAGGGGAGAAAAGCTTTTGCAGCTTCATGTCCACAAATGTCTTCACACTCATGTGAGATGGTTAGAATTATTATGTAGAGGTTGTTGTTAGCATAATACAGGCCCTTACGTTTTATGTGTTGATCATTCAGTCACCCATACAACTGTCTGTCTGTCTTCTAGGACAAAGACTGGGACACCTCTGTCCAGTTCCTGCCAGCATCAGACAACAAGAAGCTTGAGAAGAAAAAGGGTCCAGGGAAAGCTGGGGCTGTGATCGCTGTGGTGATCCTTGCTGCTGTTATTGCACTTATGACCGGACTGCTGGTCTGGCATTTCCACTGTAAGAACCCCTTCCTTTATATTAATTAGATTAATAGGGCACAATAGCAAACATTTAGTGAAAAAGAACATATACTTTGTAGTTACCTGATCACATTAGCATGCTGATATATCACTATGTGCTTAGTCAACATGAAACGAAAGTCAAAGGGGAGAGTCTCAGCAATCATGATGGCTGAACTGACAAAGATGAACAGTTTTTTACAACTCCAAAGTAACGAACAAGAACAGACTTTTATTGTATATACACGGTTGACAATTTGATTTAGTTATTATCAAAGTTAGTCTTTTTTTATAAATGTTTATATTATGTTGTTAAATTGCCTGTATAGTATTTCTTGTGTGTTAATGTCAGAGCACTGAGACAGTACACATCTCCACCAATCCACAGAAAATATTTCAGTTTTTTGCCAGATTGTTTTTATTTGAGTTAGTGTAGTATCTGATGAGGAAATAGTTCAAAAAAGCCCTTTTGCACACCTTTAAGAACTGGATCCGCATTAAAAGACGTGTTTCTTGGCCCCCGGTCTAACATTTCTCTGTATCTCATTGAAATCTCTTGACATTTTGAGATATCATGTAAACAAACAAATAGACAAACAAACACGACCAAAAAACTGACTTCTTTGGTGGAGGTAAAAGATGCAGATCAAAAGAAAGAGAAAGCGTACTTTTTCTGTCCTCTTAAAGTTCCTTCTGATTAAGTAACAAAACACGAGCATAGAAGCTTTTGATAAACTATGAAGTTTATGTTCATAAGAAAGAGCTCAACGCACCTTCAGCCTGTTTGATTATTTGCCCATGTAAATGATTGTTACTTACATCAGTTAAAACAAGTAAATCTGAGGGAGTGAAGGAAAAGACACTGAACAGAAGGAGATAAAGGAAGTGAAGGAGTGTTGGTGTGTATCCTCAGTCTTGTCTGTGTGATCCTGCAGTCCGTAAAGATGTGCGGGTCAAGAGGATGTACAGCGGCTCCATGCGGATCACCAACCAGGTGTTTGAGGACGCCTACGAGAACTCCAACAGCTCCGAGTTTAAGGCGCTGGCGAAGCAGGTGACTACACAGGTAAGATCGCGGCTCAGGCCTCCACACCACTGCCCTGCCCTCAAAAATGAAATTCATCTGCAACAATGGTCAACGATAGTTATATTTTTAACAGCCTTCATTAATGCTTTGTTGTGTTTTGCTCCTGTCTCTTGCAGCTCAAGACCATCTATTCCAAAAGTCCACAGTTGGCCAAATACTATGTTGGTTCCACAGTTCAGGCTTTCAGGTATGTCTGTGAAGTGGGAACTGAATAGGGTGTTCATAATACGCTGTCTACCTCTACCTCTCTACTCCCTTACCTTTACCAAGAGGATCATGTTTCCATTCCAGTTTGTCTGCCTGTGTGTGCGTTAGCACGATATCTCAAAAACAGATTTAGCTGAAGTTTGGAGGAAAACTAGGCCACTGGACAAGGAAGGAACAAGTGATTGTTCATAACACACTAATCTCTAAACATTCTTGTTATTAAAATTGTAGTTTCAGAGGATTGTGCATGTATGTTTTATGAAAAAAACATTTCCATGCCCAAAATGGATGGAATTTACTAATATATCAGTCTGTAAAATAAACCCAAAGGGTAATTTGGTCAGAGTTTAGAGCCATGGTATAGAAAAATATAGTTAATAAAAAATCATGCGTTACTGAAATAAAAGTTCAACCAGGCAACCTAACAAATTAAATGACTCTTGTTGCATTAGTTATAGAAAATCTGGGTAGAACCTATACCATTTTTACATAGCTGTGGTTGGGGAAAGTACCATTATATAGCTGACATCATTGACCAATTTACAGTATTTGATATAATACCAATAATAGCGTCAGTGTGACCCATTTTAGTATAGTGACATTTTGTTTTACTTTGCTCCACCTCTATACCATTTCATTCTTGTCTCATTGCTCCTAGTGAAGGCAGCGTTGTCGCCTACTACCTGTCTGAGTTCAGAGTCCCTGCGGGTCAACAGGCAGCTGTCGACAACGCCATGTCTGCCATGGACAAACTAGTGGACAAAGAGCAGCGTACCCTGCACAGACCCGGCAACTCACTGGTCGTTGAAGATGTGGTGTCTTCAGGTAGAGACAAAGCAACTGAAGTGCAAACTACTGTCGTTTGTGATTCAGTCCATCATGCTGTTTTACTTGTGGTTTGTTGTAGAATCAGTTGGGAAGTCCTTCAAGTCAAGTACTTTTTCTGTTTTGCTGTCAAAATCCTCATCTAAGTTATGTTTGTGTTCTTTGTTTCTTCTCACAGCACTTGATTCCCGCATGTTTTCAACGTCATTCAAACGTAAGTGCTCCGCTTGCATCTATACTTTATTACTTTAGAGTTAAACCAAAACAGTAAAAATCATGTCTTACATAGTTCTTTGAGTTTTGAACATGTTACCATTGCTGAAACCATTGGTGATTATTGTCTGACTTGTTACATTAGAGTTATTTTTCTACCCATCAACAATGAAGAACTTTGTAATCTATATTCTTAAGAAAAGAAAATTCAGACTGGCATGATAAACATGTCGTCTAGTCATATTTGGCCGTGCAGTTTATTGTTGTTTTCCCTAATGAGTTTTAATGAGAAATGCTAGACAGAAGTGTACAGGTCTAAAACAGTGTGAAATACATGAAAAATATTACTTCTCTTTATTTGGAAAAAGCATCATTGTAACTTATTTGCTTTTAGTACAGTGTTATGAATGTAATGTAATTAAGTACAACTTTTAGACAGCGGTCACAGTTGCATAGTGATATCAGGATAAGTGTGTAAACACGTCATCATTTAATTTACATTGAGATAAATGGGCTACTGCAGTCCTGTGACAAAGTTGAATGTGAATACCACTAATGGTCATTGTTTCTGTCTCAGAATATTTGAAGTTTTCAGAACATACAAAGCCCGATCTCATTGGGCAGATCCAGTCCCCTGGCTTCCCAGACAGTCCTTATACCCCCAACACCTTCATCCAGTGGCAGCTGAGAGCCGACCCCAACTATGTCATCCAGCTTCAGTTTGATACGATGAACCTGGAAGAGGATTGCAAGAAGGACTTTGTCAAAATCTACGACTCCCTGGTGGCCATCGAGAGCCGCGTTATGGAAGAGTGAGTTTGCCCTTTGCCCTCATCTAAATACAGCCTCAAACATAAATAACTCACCTGCCTTCTGCACTCATATTCATACAGTGGCACACTGTATATGCATTCAGATTTGGATAAGGAGGACTTTATCTTGTATGTAAGGCCCTCTGCTGGTCAGATGCTCTTGCAATATGACCATTTACTCTAAATTTAGGAGCAATTCAGCTGAAAAAAGTGATTGTTCTTACTTAACCAGAAGAACAACGTGCAGTCAGGAAGCAACAGGGACCTCTACAGGAAGTTTCATGTGTGCATGATTAGATCATAGCTGGCATTCTTGCACAGGACAGATAAAATGCCTTACTGACATAACCCATGTCTAAGAAACCAGCCTTGTAAGACTATTTGATGACTAATATCAAGTCAAGTCATAAATATGATGTATTTTGTTTGGGCCAAAGGTTAAAATCAACGTTTAATGGGGATTTTACTTCTTTACTAGCATTTCGCATGTGAGTATTGTCCATTGGTGTTCATTTAAACAAAAAATATGTTGTTAAGGCAATTATTTTCCACAGGCAACCGGTTTCTCATTGGTTCTACAGTGAACATGCAATTTCAACTAAGCTGGATTATAACCATCACATCAGTGAATATAGGAAATTAATGTTGTCGGTTTTTTTTCCCTACAGGATGTGCGGATACTACTCCCCTAGTGAACCACTGACCTTTCTGTCTTCTCGCAATGTCATGCTGGTGACGATGGCCACAGATGACGAGAATAACTACCCAGGTTTTAGAGCAAAAGTCTCACAAATCCGACTTGGAAGTAAAGGTAGGGGCTAATGCTCGGGTGAGCCCATTTATTATGAGCTGCACAATGAATGTTTACTATTTGTGCAGATGCTAACCCTAACATATGTTTTTTAACAGGTATGACATGTGGTGGCCAGCTGTCGGGGGAGAAGGGCAGCTTCTCTTCTCCCAACTTCCCAAATTACTATCCTCCTCGAACTACATGTCAGTGGTCGATCGAGGTGAGATTTCAGCACTTAATCAACACATTGCACAGTCAGAACATATGTCACGTCATTTAGTCTTAACTCGTCTCTGTCAATCATTAAGGTCCCTGCTGGTAAGGTGGTGAAGGTGACGTTCAAAAAGTTCCTCTTGTCTGAGCCTGGGCAGGAAAACAGTGCGGACTGTCGCAAAGACTACGTGAAGGTCAACGGGAAAAAGTGAGTCCCTGCTGGTGTGTCTAAAAACCTCATAGGAATGACATCACATGGCAGACATGTCACTTCTTGTGCGTCTCATCCTCAGACTGTGTGGAGATCAGCCTGATGGAACAGTGACACAAACCAGCGACACTAACACAATGAATGTGGTGTTTTCCTCTGATGCCTCCTACGTGGACCGAGGTTTTGATGCAGAGTATGAGGCCATCGACATCAAAGACCGTAAGCTACTCAGTTTCTCCAAGGTGAGGATTATTTCTTGACATTTGGCAAGCGTATCTCACGTTAACCCTGTCATCCACAGCCTGTCCAAAGCAGTTCCAGTGCAGAAATCTGCGCTGCATTGAGACAGAACTCAGGTGTGATGGCTGGAATGACTGTGGAGACATGAGTGATGAATTAAACTGCAGTAAGTACTAGTTACTCAGATTATACTCAAGACTGCTGACTGGAACTACTTTTTCTTAATTACTCTCTACAGTTGTTGGCATGCAAAATGAGTTTAACTGTGTTTTTCCTCCAGAGTGTAATCCAAAGGACATCAGTTGTAAGAATGGGTTGTGTAAGCCCACATTCTGGAAATGTGATGGTGTGGATGACTGTGGAGACGGCACAGATGAGCTGAACTGTGGTAAGACCTGTTGACACTGATGGAAGATGTATTTTTACATGAGCATTGAAAAAGGCTTTCAGTCAGTTTTCTCATACCTGTCTGTTTCTTTTGTTTTCCAAGGTGGATGTCCCTCTGGACAAGTCACATGTAAGAATAATAAATGTGTTTCTGAGAAGAAACGCTGTGACGGCAGGGACGACTGTGGAGATGGGTCAGATGAGCTCGACTGCGGGAGAAGTAAGTTTTCTCCTAAACTGCAACAATGTCTCCAAACATAAGTCACTGACTCTAGTATTTATTTATTTTCTTTTTAAATAATTTTTTTTTCTCAAAACAAGTGGAACAATTTGTGAACATATAATTGATGATGTTGATGAATATTTGTTTTCCCACACTGGAAGAATCCATACGGGGTCTGTTTCCTAGTTTGAATTTAATTGTTCTTCCCTTCCTCTCTCTGTAGGCTCTGATATAAGCTGCACTGATCTTACATATAGATGTAAAAACAATAAATGCATCAGTAAAGTGAACCCAGAATGTGACGGGACACAGGACTGTGAAGATGGATCCGACGAGGAGAACTGCGGTATGTCATGAACAAAGCGTCATGGGTGTCAACTAGTTATTATCTCCACCTGCATTGTTTAGCTTGCATGGCCAAACAGATGTGAACTTCCACCCACTTCAGGCACAACAACAAGCTGCAACATGTCAGCCCTGTGACTGATCGATTGTTTTCTTTGCAGACTGCGGAAGGAGTATGTTCAAGACGTCACGTATTGTGGGCGGTCAGGCCGCAGAAGAAGGGGAGTTTCCCTGGCAGGTCAGCCTCCATGTCAAAAATTACGGACACGTGTGCGGAGCGTCCATCATCAGTCCACGCTGGCTAGTCACAGCCGCCCACTGTGTGCAAGATGACGGCAGGACAAGGTAGCATCTTACGTTAGAAATCTTTATGTCTTTGCATGATGTGACAATACTCACAGCTCTATCAAAATAAATAAAGTGGGGTGAAATCTGATGTAAGAGATATTTGTAACTCACACACTATTAGATGCCCAGTGATACACAAACACAGCAAAAACTATTGGTGTTATACTCAAAGCTGATAAAACTTACAAACATGTCAAGTCATTTTTTATTTATATAGTCCAGTATCACAAAGTACAAGTTTGCCTGAAAGGCCTCAAGCACTTGACTCATTAGGACAAAACAACTCAGTTGGCAGTTCAGTGGTTTGACTTTAAACAGTCTGTCACATGCAAACAGAAACTTTAGACCTTTGTGTTTTTACTAACAACACAATGTTAGAATGTGCACATGAATAATTTAACACGCATGAAACCCTTCCTGGCTTTCAGTGCAAGTTTTAGATGGATGTTTTACACCATTTCCTCTCTCCTACTAAAGTCAATATTAATTATTGCCTTTAGATTACCTTTTAATAAATTCTTCTGTTTACTTTGGATGCAGTGTCAGTTATCCCATACTCATTGCCATTTAACTGTAATGATAAACAAGGCCTAACTCAGGTTTTTCATACATTCCTACATTCTAATGTGATTCTTGTTCATGATGTGCCTGTTAATGGTTATCCGAGATTGAGATTGAACTTTTCCAACGTGCTTTGGTGTGTGTCCTTAGATACTCCCAGCCGGGCACTTGGGAAGCTTTCCTCGGCCTTCACACCCAGCGGAATATTCAAAGTGTTGTGGTGAAGAGGAACCTGAAGCAGATCATATCCCACCCTAACTACAACGCATACACCTTTGACAATGACATCGCCCTGATGGAGCTGGACAGTCCTGTCACCTACTCCGACTACATCAGGCCCATCTGCTTGCCGTCCCCCCAACATGATTTTCCACCTGGTAACAATGTGTGGATCACCGGGTGGGGTGCCACTCGAGAAGGAGGTGAGTTCCCACAAACAATAAACCTTGTATTTCTTATTTTGGTGAATATTTGTAGCCACGAATGCTGAAACATTTTTAATAAATGCGGAGGCCCAAACTTAAGCAAAATCTCTAAAATAACCAGTGAGTGGAAGGATATCAGAGATCACTTAGTTTCCTCTTCATGAGTTTTTGATTTGGAAGTAGTAGTCATTTTATTGGAGATGCAATTGCATCCCCTGGAGGCCAGATGGAATAAGAAAAGTTTTTCTTCTTAAATGAAGAAAGTTGTCAAATCATCTCTGAAAGATATTTTCAGGCTTTGCTTTACATACCTGTATTTAAGTGTGATAAACATTTGAATTTATGTGAATTTAAATGTGCTAATAAGTGATGATATATTGGTTTGGTGTTGATTTTGTGTGTGTTTTTTTAATTTTTTAATTTTTTTTAGTGAGGCTCTTTTACATACTGGGTTCTCATCATTTTCCAAAATGTTTTCATTGTAGGAGCTCTAAGATAGATGTCAAGTAGTTGCTAATACACACCATTCAACTGTACTGCGGACTTGCCAATAGAAACAATATCTCTTCTCTGATAAAAACCTGCTATTACTGCAAGTTAATTACTGTTGGAGCCCAGATCTAATGTGTGTGTGTGTGTGTGTGTGTTATTCAGGATTTGCTGCGACGGTGCTGCAAAAGGCCCAGGTGCGAATCATCAACCACTCAGTGTGTAACGATTTGATGGCCGGGCAGCTCACGTCTCGGATGCTGTGTGCTGGAGTGCTGACCGGAGGAGTCGATGCTTGTCAGGTAATAAAAAGCACTTGAACCCAATGCTTCCCTGCTTTCTTTCTTACTGTTTCTCTCTCTTTCTCCCAGAATTCTCTTTAGAATGACACCTAGACCAGTTGATTAATACTTTTTGGTCTTCTTGCATCGTCTCACAATTTAATTGATAACACAGACATGGAGAGAGAAAAATCAACATTTCTGACTGTAAAAATGGATAAGTGAGGTGTAGGAGGAAAAGGCGAAGAAAAAGGCAGAAAGACAAGATAATAAGTGGAAAATAGAATATATCCCCCACACTGTCCCCATAAAGTACCTCTATGCTAACAACTGTACCTGTGTGTGTCTTTGTGTCTTTGTGTCTTTGTGTCTTTGTCTCTAGGGGGACTCTGGCGGTCCTCTGTCCAGTCCAGCAGAAAGTCGCATGTTCCTGGCAGGAGTGGTCAGTTGGGGTGATGGCTGCGCCCGCAGGAACAAACCTGGCATCTACACAGAAGTCACCAAATTCCGTGGCTGGATCAAAGAAAAGACAGGAGCTTAGACCGCTGCGAGGTGGTCAAACTTGGCGAAGGAAATGGACTTGAACACGGACTGATAACAAGTACCACAGTATGGATTCAGTAAAGTATCCTGACTTTTACCATCTGATTTAGTGGCTTGAAGAGCAGTTGCAACACATTTTCTGTCCACTGTGATTTTATGAGGGTGGGGTTGATGAATTGTTTTTAAATGTAAATAAATGTTTTATTTTTGTGTGTTTTTTGCTGTTGTTGTTTTAGTGTGTTTTGATGGAAAACAATATCATGTGCCACACAACAAACAGATTTTAGGCATGCTTGTTACACATGTACACATATGAAATTGCATCCTGAGTTTTACCAGTAGCCATCATAAGAATTTCCCACCACTTTTCCTTGTTGTCTTTGTTTATAAATTAAAAACAAAATGACAGAAAGCTCATTCCATCCTACCTCCTATGGCTTGGTATTTTATGCATTTTATTATTGATTTTTAGTTCAGCAGAAATCCCTAAAAAGTCACTGATGTGATTGTTCTCTTTTGAAAGCATTACCCTTCTCATCATGAATGGCATTTCATTTTAACAGATGTGAAATGCTCTTCTATCAGAATAAAAACACTGAGTAAAGTAGTAGGTTTTGTTTGAGTTTAATCTTTCATGTGTAATATACTATTATGACCCATCTTCCATTCAGCACAATATTAATACAGTCCCAACTGTTTAAACTGTGTAAAGGTGTATTTTATAGCAGATGTTTTTAAATAAAATATTTCTATTTCAATTCTTTGCATTTTCATTTTTATGCACAGACATGAAATACAACTACGATTTTTGGAGGACTTCGCTTTACGACTATCAGAACCTAATTAAAATTTAATTCATATTTGAACTCGTTAGTTCACTGTGCAATATTTGCATTGCAAGTCCACCTCAGCAGGATGTTTTTCTGAACAACAAATTGCGGAGTGACTGGAGGGAGATTGACACTGTGAGAAGGACATCACATATGGCAAATAGAGAAATGATATCAGAAAGTTGTGCCCATTTTGGTGTGGTGAAGTGTCCTCATTGTCTTCTGTTTAGTGTCTAGGACATTTCATGTACGCTACATGTGAGGGGTGAAATACGGTGTCCCATCTGAGAGGGGCAATTGCTTTGCTTCCAAAGTAATACCTTTTATTTTATTTATTCTTTTTGCAAAATTATTTCCACAGTAGAACATTTAAGGTGAGAGTGTGAATCACTTTGCTTGAATAGCTTCATATTCAACTTCCTGTTCCTACTCATGGATGACGAGAACGAATATTTATTCTGTTTGTTTGTTTTTTTCACCCCGGAACAAATATGAATCTACCATTTTCCGGAAGAATTTTAAGAACGGAACGGAAACGGTCCCACCGTATTATTGTTCCCCCGGTCTTACCTGCAGTTGTACCATTACTTGTCGAGTTTTTATCCATCAGTTATCCTTTTCTTAACCGTCGTAACATTATTGTCCATTAATCTCAGATGTGGAAGTTTAAAACAGTGTTGAGGACAGACCTGCTGGTCTCAGACACAGGAGTTTAAAACATCGGCTTCAGCTTCAAAATGTAGAAACTTTGTTAGATCGTCTGTAACGTAACAGTCATGTTGTTCAAACGGCTTCATGTTTCTAAACCCGTGAACGTGGATTTAATTTATTAGAGGCGAGTAACGTAAGTAAAGTAAATATGGACTCGGACAGGAGGAGAGACAGCCGGAGCTGGGACTGGGACAGCCCGCAGTGCCGAGCCCAGCTGGACGAGATCTTTTTCCGCCAGCACGACTACATCCAGGCGGGCAGCCCGGAGCACAAAGAGTTCTGGGCTTTCTTTGACCGCTTCCAGAGGTTTAAAACAAAGAGGGATATGTCTGGGCCAGGAGCCAGCCGAAAAGAGCCCAGAGAAGAAGGGAAAGAGCAGAGAAAGACCGGCACTGGGAAGGTGGACCTCGGCCTTCCTGCAGAGTACGATGCCCGCTACCGGATTAATGTTTCTGTGTGCACCAGGGATGTGGAGGAGCGCCTGGGAAAGTCAGAGCACCGAGGCAGGCAGAGATCCTCGGGTCCGGGCAGTCAGGAGATCTCAGACTGCCGCCTGGCTCTCCTGCATTTCCTGGACTTCAACCAGAGACAGAGTTTTGGCAAACTGGCCAAGCTCCGCCGGGAGCAGAAGAACCTGCCCATCTTCCAGTACCGGGACAGGATCCTGGAGCTGGTGCGACAGCATCCTGTGGTTGTGGTGGCAGGGGACACAGGCTGTGGGAAATCCACCCAAGTACCTCAGTATCTTCTTTCAGCTGGCATCAACCAAATAGCCTGCACTCAGCCTCGACGTATCGCCTGTATATCCCTGGCGAAGAGGGTCAGCTTTGAGAGTCTCAATCAGTACGGCTCAAAGGTTTGTCATGGACGATCAAATACAGACTGTAGTAATGTGTGGGGGGCTAGAGCCAGAGAATCAAATAGATAACATACATATAAAGTTATAGAAAATGAAAATCATTATTTGCAGATTGTCTCTTCATGTGTTTGCAGCACTTACTCGATGTAAATGTAAATGAGCGGCTCACAAAACGCAGTCATGTTTTGCAGGTGGGGTACCAGATCCGCTTTGAGACCACCCGGACCGCGGCCACCAAGCTGCTCTTCCTGACCGAGGGCCTGCTGCTGCGGCAGATCCAGCAGGACAGGACTCTGGCTCAGTACCAGGTGGTGATCGTGGATGAGGTCCACGAGAGACACCTCCACTGCGACTTCCTCCTCGGGGTCCTGCGCTCTCTGGTGGCTGAACGCCCGGACCTGCGTCTCATCCTCATGTCAGCCACCATCAACATCAAACTTTTCTCTGACTATTTCAGTGGTGCTCCGGTGCTGCAGGTACCAGGCAGGCTGTTTCCTATACAGGTAAGCAGGGGACAGCAGTAAACACAGATGTAAATATGCATCTCACTAGAAGAAATGTGGTTTTCTGGACCTTGAGGTGGTCAGGCTCAAAGGTGAATGCACAGGAAGTGTCAAGACAGTTACTCGAAGCAACAAGTGCTGGTCCAAACTTTGTATAAATTTTGATGCATCCACAAAGGCTAAACAAAAAGGTCAAGCTTTGTTTTTAATTACTGTGTTCTTGTTAATAAATAAGTGACACAATGACAAAAACTAAAATATTTTTGTTAGTTTAATATATTATAAGTAGTTTAGTGATTGGTCTCTAATCACAAACTTTAAATTGCTGCCTACAATACAAATTTGATGCATTCAATTAGGAAATCATCTTCCAAATTAACATTTTCTTCTAAATTGCATCCAACTTTTTTTCTCTTTTTCCTGTGTTAAGGTGATATACCAGCCCATTCCAACTGAGGAGCAGCCCTCACGTTCAGAGAAACTGGATCCCAGGCCATACCTGCGCATCCTGCAGGGCATCGATCAGCGTTACCCTCCAGAGGAGCGCGGCGACCTGCTTATCTTCCTCAGCGGTGTGGCGGAGATCTCCACCATCCAGGAGGCCTGTCAGATTTATGGCACACACACTCGTCGCTGGATAGTCTTACCTCTGCACAGCACCCTCTCACTGGCCCAGCAGGATAAGGTATAGTCATCTTCGTTTGGATTAGAATGGACATATAATGTTTGAATCTAATGTGTTAGCTATGGTTTGTCTAATTTTCTGTCATCGTGTTATTCTTTCAGGTGTTTGACATTTCTCCTCCTGGAGTGAGAAAGTGCATCATCTCTACTAATATTGCTGAGACGTCAGTTACAATAGATGGGGTGCGCTTTGTTGTAGACTCAGGTACGGAACTGGTTGTACATTCTTAGCTGGGGATTAACTTTGTGAAGTAGAACAACAACCATGTAAATGGATTGTTTTGTCATTTATTCTTTTGTAGGAAAGGTAAAGGAAATGAGTTTTGATCCAAAAGCCAAGATGCAACGTCTGCAGGAGTTCTGGATCAGCCGAGCCAGCTCTGAGCAGAGGAAGGGTCGAGCCGGTCGTACAGGTCCAGGAGTGTGTTACCGCCTGTACGCTGAGTCTGACTACGATTCTTTTGCACCTTACCCTGTGCCTGAAATCCACAGAGTGGCTCTGGACTCCCTCATTCTTCAGGTAATAACGTCCCATAGAAAGCAGGATTTCAGTTCTTTTGAATTCTTCTTCTGTTGCATTCTAGCTTCATTTATGCTGTTTGGTTCTTGCAGATGAAGAGCATGTGTCTTGGAGATCCACTTTCTTTTGTCTTCATTGATCCACCTCCAGCTGCTAGTATCCAGACTGCAATTACTTATCTGAAAGAGCAAGGGGCGCTAGACAGTCGAAGTGAACTGACCTCTATTGGTAGTTTGCTGGCACAGCTGCCTGTGGATGTGGTCATAGGTAAGGATTTTTTTTTTTTAATAAGTTTAACTTTAACCAGCAGTTAGATCGAGGTAAGAGTGTGTGTGTGAGTGAGTGAGTGTATTTGTGTTCATTCAGGGAAGATGCTGGTGCTGGGCTCCTTGTTGAACCTGGTGGAGCCCGTGCTGACGGTGGCAGCAGCCCTCAGCGTTCAGTCGCCTTTCCTGCGCAGCTCACAGCACAACCCAGACTGTGCCACTGCCCGCCAGCCCCTGCACAGCGACCAGGGAGACCCCTTCACCCTGCTCAACACCTTCAATGCCTGGATGGAGGTCAGAAAGGGAGTCATCACGTGACAGTGGCTATTTAATAGAAACAGTTGGGATATACGGTGGTCTTCATTGTGCGTAAAACTGTTCATATGTGAGCTCAACAGATCAAGGGAGAGAGAGGTGGTGGCTCAAGGAAATGGTGCAGGAGGAGAGGCCTGGAGGAGCAGCGACTATATGAGATGGTCAACCTACGCAGACAGTTCAAGGCAGGCTCCTGACACAGTAGCTCCCCCAATGAAAATATGGATAAAGCTTTTTCTGTGCAAATACTACTGCATTTCACAATATTCGCTCGCTGCTTAACAGGACTTACTGAGGAGCCACGGCCTGCTGGAATCACAGCAGAGCGCTCCCTCCGCCAGTGACCGCGGGCAGCGAAGGAAGACACTAACAGAGAGGAGGAAGCTGCATCAGCTGAAGAGAGATCATGAGAAGCAGGAGAGCAGCAGACGTAAGGTCCTGAGGCTGGACGAGGGCCAGGACGGAGAGTTCTCCTCAGGATCAGACACAGAGGAAGCAGGCAGAGGCAAGAAGGACAAGGAGGGATCAGGACAGAACATGGACATACAGGTGACCTCAGAGTGCTGCATAATATGGACAACAGTTGCTACAAAACAGCCCTGAACCTTACCACCAACATTTAACACTCTCAAATAAATTAACATACTGTATATAAGCTCTGTGTAGCAATACTGTATAATATACAGGGTTACAACTTGTATGCACACATTCTTAAAACGTGCAACCCCCTCCACTCAGTTTTTATGCTGTTTTGTGATACACTTTATGTAGATTTTATCATTTGACTGCAGCAATTTGCAGAAAGAAGTAGAGGGACTTTTTGTGGGTCCTGGCAACAATAAACGGGTAGTGCTGACAAGAAGGTTGACAGGGTGTTATGTTTGTATAAAGGGGAAAAAGTGCAGCACGTAATGTATCAAGGCAAGTCATCTTCACACAGGTAGATATGTTTGTGTCTTTGTGTATGTTTGAGGCAGTTACACTCTGAGTGATCTCTCTGTGATGCTGTTCGTTCTCCAACAGGACGTGAAGTTCAAGTTGCGTCACAACGTGTCAGAGCTGCAGGAGGCGGTCAGCAGCAGTCAGGACTTGTCCTCCCGCCAGCAGGCTTTGCTCAAGCTGCTGCTCTGCAGAGGTCTGTACCCTCAGCTGGCGCTGCCTGATGAACACAACTCCACTCGCAAGGACTCCGAGCAGGTCAGGCCTCCTGCTGCTCCAACTCCAGTTTATACATTTTACTGATACAATAAAGGGGAAACCCCGAGTAAACCAATTGTGTCAGTAGTGATCGAACAAATGATGTGGGGGGGAAATATTCAACTTTTACTTTGTGATTTTACTTTGTGTAGGTGTTTCACACAAGGAATAAGCAGGGAGTGGTGATCCACCCAACCAGTGTGTTTGCCACTGACCCAGAGGTGTTACAAGTGCCTGAGGATGACACCAGAGAAATGGGTATACCTCTGTAACAACTTATTCAAAAGTACAACATATATTTTTTAAAAGATTGCTTTTCATACTCCTAAAAAATGTGGCCATTGTCAAGACCAGTTGTATCATCTGTATCAATCTAGAAAAGACAATGTCTGTTCTACTGAGCTCATTTATCTGTGATAATGTTTCTTAAAATTCAGGCCAAATTTCCAAAACATTTCTGAAACATTCTTTTCTTCATGTTGCAAAAACAATATTTCTACCTGCTCGTTCTGCACCTGAAGAACACTGGCTGCCATTTTTCACAGCAGTGGTCTCAGTTGTTTGCAGTTAAACAAATATATTGGAAGTAATGCACTTTAAAATGCTCCATGTAACATCTATTCCTCCGCCTCCTGATCCACAGATCCACAGGGTCTTTTTGTTTTTTCCTCATATCTCTTCCTTTCACTCTTCATATTGTGCATGTCTCTTATCATATCTCATCTGTCTTTCCCCTCTTTGTCTCTGTTTCCTGCCTGCAGGGCCAGACAGGAGGGACAGCAGCAGACACCAGCTGCTAGCCTTCGTCACTCTGTTGGAGACCAACAAGCCATATTTGTCCAACTGCGTGCGGGTTCCAGCACTGCAAGTTAGTACCAGATGTGGGATGTGCCTGTTCCCACCACAAACTGTCAAATGTTTTATTATTATTATTATTATTATTATTATTATTATTATTATTTTGGAATATCCCTGATAAAGTTTTGTATTATGTTAAAGTAACCTGACATAGTGCTGGTAAACCTACATATGATGTATATTATAAAACTATATGATCCAGTTTTTGGGTTGAAGTGATTATTAACTAAGTTTTAGGAGTTGGACAAAGAGTCAAATAGTGTGATCCATTAACAATTCACTGGTTCCAGTATTGCAATATTATTGATACACCTGCAACAAGTAACACTGTTTTATTTAAACCTATGGATTACGGGGTTTGCTTTTTTTTTTGGTACTTGTGTGTAAGTAAGTAAGTTATTTTCCACAGATCAAAATATATCTATTCCAGAAATTTCCATTTTACGAGAGTGTGTGTGTGTGTGTGTGTGTGTGTGTGTGTGTGTGTGTGTGTGTGTGTGTGTGCTCACTAGGCTCTGCTGCTGGTAGCAAACTCTATCGACACGAACGCTGACTGTACACGCCTGGTGGTGGACGGCTGGCTAGAGCTGGAGCTGAGGGACCCAGAGGGGGCCCTGAGGGGGCTGTCCACAGCTCTCACCCTCCGGGCCGAGTGGGAGCGCCTCCTGTTGGCACAGCTGGGACAGAGCACGATGGAGGGCGCAGCAGTCCAGGGGGTGTCCCGCAAAGTCACAGAGAAGCTGAGTGAAGGCCTGGTCCGCTTCCTGCTCTACACTGAGGTACTGAGGCAGTGACTGACCTGCATGTTTCAAGATTTTCTTATCGTTTTGTCAAGGTTTGTTTTTGACTCGTTTATTAAGTCTCGTTCAAGCTTGCACATAGAAGCAGATTTGCTATCAGCCATTTGTTGCAGGTGAGATTTAACAAATCATCAAGAGGTTTTAAAAGTATGCCACTGGAACGTAAATAAAGCAAATAAATAAATAACCAACAAGAAGAACAAATAAAGACGAAGAGCAACATTGAAACACAATTGTTACTCAATTCATGTTGTTTTTTATATTAAAAATAAGACTGTGATAGAAAAAGAAAGTTAAAGGTAAATCAAGTCTAAAACCTTGAATACACAGTATATATTCTTTGTGTAAAATATATTTTGTCTCTATTGTTGTTCATTTCTACTTTCCAGACATTCTCAGTGACTCAGATGTTGGTTCATCGTTTTACAGTCTGAGTTAATATACTCTCTCTGTACTTTCTGTGTACTTCTTACCTTCCCTCCCAGGTCAGTTACAGCCTGCGGCGACTCACAGCTTTCCAGACCCAGAACATGTACATCGGCCCTCAGCCTGAGTCTGAGCTGTCCCGCACCAAAGCTCCAGATCTAAACCCGCTGTTTCCGGGAGCCGAGGCCAAGCCGGACCCCATCAAAGGAGGCCTGCGTGTCACCAGCTTCTTCACCTACAACTGTCTAGCTGTGAGTCTGTTTGAAACAGCGACAATCTAGAAAAGCTTGCTACGCCTCTGCCCCTATGATCAAATAAAGCCAGCAATTCCATATTTTTCAAGCTGATAGTGACAACATTCATTTTTTCAGTTTATTCTTTCTTAGACATCATGGTTTTGTCCCTGTAGGTTGTAATTACTTGTTTCCAGGGATCCAGACATTTTTGTACACTGCATGATCACTGCATTTTCCCCTCATCATTTCCAGATAAATGCAGACACCATCAAAATGGTATTTCTTTCTGAGAGTAAAGGTGTAAACCTAGAGGTGACTTAAGTCAGAGCCTGGAGCTCTACGTTACCTCAACAACTGAACCTAACTGCTCCAGCGGAGCTGCTGGACAACATTAGGCTGAACCGGCTAAACTGATCAGCTTCCATGTGTAAAGTAGTGCGGTAGTGTATAAAGTAAAACAGCGTGTCATGTTGAGTCGCACTTTTCCTGAATAAATAAAAGTTACATTTAAATAAAAACAAAATAAAACAGTTTAATCCCTAACAAGATAACTACCTTTTAAACAAAAATAGACAAAATGTACATAAATGTAATCGATCCTCGTGTATCCACTATATGATTTGCAGGACTCAAAGGATCTCTACAGTGAGTGTTTACGCTCTTTCTGGAGCTGTCCTAACTGTGACCTCTACATGCCTCTGACTCCACTGGAACGCATGCAGCACGAGGCCTCCTGCAGGCCAGCCGGAGAACAGCAGCAGCCGGAGGAAGGTCAGGAATTTCTGTTGATATTTATTTTGACGTGTCAGATTACGTTAACATGTGCACCGGCGAACACATTCAGCAACTGACTTGATACTTGGTGCTTGTAAGTTTGACAGACTAATTGTGGGTATGTGTTGTTGTTTCAGAGCCAAAAGGTGAAAAGGCAGGTCCCTCCTCGGCGTCCAGTCTTACCAGAGTTTATCACTGTGACGTCTGTAATGAAGACCTGACCCTCACCTCCACTGAGATCCTCAAACACAAAAGGCAGCACATGTATTCTGCCAAGTAACTGACCACAGCATCTGAAGGACAACAACTAATCACAACTCTGTTCTGTCCGGACAAGACTTGAGTTTATAGAATAAAGTTGTTGTTTTTTTTAACATAACATTTGTGTCACCGTTCTTCTTCCCTTTTGTACTGGAGGAACTTACTTCCCTCTAACGATCACTGGATGTATCAGCCGTCTGCGTAGTTCTGTCTCAATAGGAGATTTGTTAAATTTAAACATATCCAAAAGAACACACTTATAGAATATTTTTCATATTCTTAGATAGCGTTGGGGAATAAATATAGAATACAACTTTCATACAGTGTTTGGGGGGAAAAGCATAGTGAGTTATGACATGCACACGTGAGAGAGAAGTAGACACTGATTTAAAATATAGAGTGAGGGTTTAATAATGATACAAACCCACGATATGTAACACCTCAAAGCAGCACATTGGCACAAAGTCAGAAGTAAGACAGCACGGAAGATAAAAACCTGTCTCAAAAAAATAAAGAATCAGAATAAATATCTCAATAAATAAATAAACAGGTAATATCTCATTAATTACTTTGAAACTAATAAATACGTACATTTGAAAATATGCACATTGGCAGAAATCAATAACCCAAAAAGTAAATAGTACTTAACACAGAGTTACTTAGAAATCATAAGTTATTGATTACTCAAATCAAAAGGCACATTTATTAAGATGTAAGAATGGGGCCTGCAACTGTGATCGCATGACTGTCAGTACTGTACCACCAACACCATTTCTGAACCAGAAGTAGCAAACTGTGTGCAATGGCTTTACTAGTTCTGTATCTGCACCATCGAGTGAACGCTTGTATCTGTGTGCAGGTCTATGCATTGCAGATTTGTGGGGATTGTGTGTGTGTGGGACAAAGGGTTCATTTAGGATCAGGGAATGGCAGTCCAGTGACCGACTGAGTTTGTGTTTCCTGCCACTGTGACAGGATATCTTTTTTTTTCTCTAAGTGGACCAACATTGTTGGCAGGCTGGCCTAGTAGTGAAGACGACCGTCCCATAGCCGAGAGGTTCATGGGTCGTGTTTCGTCAGCAGTCCGTGTGTCCTGACTCTGAACCCTACTGCCTGTTCACTCACTTTAAGTCACTTTGGATAAAAGTTCTTGGCTAAACCTAAAATATAAATAATCTGGTGAAGCTTCTGAAAGGTTCATTCTGCCATAATTCAAGGTCTACCAGGTGATCCTCCATTTGAGACATGAGACTGTAATGTGACTATTCAATACTGGTTTCCATATACAGAGCGTACTGTATGTGTTCCCGTCTTTAATTTTAAAGGAAAATGCCTCTGGATTTAAAAGAGAAATCCCCCCACAGATTCTCTTACACTGTTAGGATATCATCATTCTGTGATGCTCAGCGCATTTCATGAGTTATTTTGAGATTATTCGTTATTTATTTTTCAGTGTTCCCGTTTTTACTCAACCTGCGTTATCAACGTCTACCCTGCTGTCTGATTTCTTACATTTTTTTCAGTAATTTGGCACTTCGTGGAAGTGAAGAGACCAATAACAACAGTTACAGGGACAGCACAGCCTCAGTTTTTCCGGTCAACAAAATAATGCATTACACAAGAAGCAACAAAAAAAAAACAAATAACTGGTGTCTATACATCTTTTATAATATATTTCACCTTGCATGATTGTTAAACACTGGTGCAAAGTGGAGGCTGGACCAAAGGCCATTGCTCGTTGATAAACCTGATGTTTATGTTGTCATATTAACATTCTGTTAACAGAATCTGTTTGAGCTGTAATGGAAATAGCTTTTAATCTACCTTAGGCCAGTTATTCACTGGCAATATAAAAATATATCAGCAATCAGCAAAATAAACACAGAAATGCAAGGTTCATCACCAGAAGCATTTTTTTTTTTTTTTTAAATGTCTTGGGGTGAATTTATCCTTAGACCCAGCTGTAAACGTACAAAAAACCTTCCTCACATAGTCTTTAGCTTCCTCAGCACCTTGAAGGATCGTTTGACTCTGCCACACCACCTCATCGATTGCTAAGAGGCAGCGGGAAAGTTTGAATAGGGTTAGGACAGGACTTACAATAGCAGCTTTTTTTTTTGACTTCATACTTAAAGCAACATTCAGCAAACACATCTGCCACTGTGCCCAAACCAAGACCAACCACCATTCATCTTTTTCAAGTTAACGTGTCTCTTTTTCTTATCGCGGGGGTCAACAGGCTGCAGCTGCTCAAAGACAAGTTTGTGTTCCTTTTTATCTTTTCTGCTTCATATCGAACACAATAACACACCACAGTATTCAGTTCCAACACTTTCTGATTTCGGTTTAGTTTTTCCCTTCATGAGCGACTGGTACAAAAATACTCTTTCAATACATTGTTCATTGCACTTAATTTTTTTTGGTGGCGTCTCATTCAAAGGCCTAGACACATCTACAGATTGGTTAGCGTGGGGTCCTGTTTAGTTTTTCTTTGGGGTTGGGACTGTACGGTCATTGTGTACATTAGGTAGAATAGACTCGCTCAGAGGCCTCAGTTGTAAGCACCTTGACTGATTCAACAAGTACAGTGGTGGGATGTGATGTTTTCTATGATTAATATTGAAAATACATGGAAATATGAAGAAAAAAAGTGAAAAGTGAGGGTGTTTAATGTTCGACACACGTTCTTGATTTTTTCTTTTCTTTCAGAAAACAAGAAAAACCTTGTGTTTGGTTACAAAGGACCATAATGAATCACATTATGACTTTTAAGTCTTTGTGGTTGTCATTGCAACTTCCCTTAGCAATAATTGTCCTTTTGCATTTGATAACCTTTCTACCACTGTGGTCTACTACTTTAACCAAAAGACAACACCAGTGGTCTCAGATGCTCATACTTTTTTGAAGACTGCACTCACTTGTGCTCACTCTCTCCAAACCGCTCCACCCTCCTCTTTTTTATTTCTTAACCAGGGTTCGAGTAACATCTGAGGTAAAATTAGAGGTAAAGGGTGACATCTGTTCATCTGAATGACAAACAGGCCAACATTAAACAAATAACTTCCCCAAGAACTCATGTTTGTGAATACGTGATAGTGTGTGCCATTGGGGGATTCTGTCAATATGTTTTACATTTAATAAAATATACCAATTAAAATTATAACAATCATATATATAAACATCTTTTGTTTTTTGTGTTTTTCTTTCTAAATAAAAAAAAAAACAAACAGACATTTGAAACAGTGTACACATCATCGTTGCCTCTGCCACTCTCTTCCTGTGATAAAGTCTCTGACCGCTAACTCTAGATCAGCCAACCCTCAGTAAATCCACCATGAAGGCTCCAGATGACTCCCACAGAGCCTGGTCTGAGTGCAGTGCACCTTCAGCAGGCATGGACCAGCGAGGAAGGCCCCAGGTTGAAAAGAGAAAGAGCGGAATGCAGTGGAAGGCCGCGGGGCTTTGGAGGGCCACGTCAGAGGTCTGGGTCTACTGAGAGCACTGTCCCACCTGCTAACCTCCACCTCCTGCGCCCCTACGGGTGCTCTCTCCTCTCAGCACCCAAACCTCCTTGGTCCAGGGAACCCCTCCCACCCCCTAGCCTGGCCTCATCGGACCGCCTTGTGCTTTCCCCCACAGCAGCCACACCTCTCCCCACACCGCAGGCAGGCGCGCAAAGGCAGGTAGCAGCACATGCAGGGCACGAAGAGCGACAGGGCCAGGAGGGCCAACCAGCGGGCACAGCAAAGGGGGTGCGGGTGGCCCCCCATCGAGTCATCGCACGAGCAGGGCTCCCAGAACTCCCCCTCAGAGTCCGACATGCAGTGGTAGAGCAGACTCTCTGCGCACCACACACAGGTCCACTGGCGCAGGCAGTGCAGGGCCGGGTCCGGGGCGTCTCTGCAGCGGCCCCGCCCGTTCTCCGAAGCGCTGAAAACCGAGCGGCAGTACACACAGCGGGATGAGCACGACGATGAGCCCTGAGGACACGGGCTGTCGTCGTCGGGGGAGATTACCCCGGGGTCGCCGCTGCTGCTGGCCCCTCCTCCTCTCTTACGAGTCCTGGACCGGGGCGTGGCCAGCGAGGTGTGGATGCAGCAGGGAGAGGGCGAGCCTTTGCCCGTCTCCTGGGGTGAGCCGGCACCTGAGGACACGCCTGACACAGCGTTGGGCATGGACATACAGGTGGGCGAGGACGAGGACAGGCGCTGGGAAGCTTTACTCTCCAGACTCACTGTCACGTCGCAGCCTGCCGTCCCCACCCCCGCCAGCTCCTTCTCGAAGCGAACCACGCACAGCTCCGACTTGTCCTGCAGACTCCCTCCACCACCGACAACCACACCCCCGGTCAGACCCCCGACCATAGTCCTGGTGGCCCCCGCCCGCCTGTAGTCCTCATAACCTCGAGAACCCCACAGGTCTTTGCAAGGGTCCACGCTGCGCAGGTCTCCCTCCTCCAGCAGAGAAATGGTGGGCGAGAGGGGGGACAGAGGAGACGAGGCCGGAGGACCCACAGGAGGAGTAGGTGGAGCGGGAGGTGGGGGCGGGGGCGCTGGGGGATTCAACACGGCCGTCACTTGCGAGAGCTGGATCTGTCCCGGCCTGGTGTGGATCTGCGGAGAGGGTATAAGGTTACAGGGTGAGTCAGGAACAGCGTGTACTGTGGCAGCAGTTACAGAAGCTTTACATCTCCAGGATATCTCGAGTCAAGAACCCAACGTGTGCTAACATTTCATTCTCTGGGAGGTTTTTTGATTTTACTTTTACTTCATGTAGGATAAATAATGGTCTCTGCTGTAGGTGAGGACTTAAGGGTGTAGACAGGGGGAAATAATCCACCAGACCACCACCACACGAGGCGGTTCCCAGAATCCTTTTTAAGAAATATCCTGAAAATTAAAATCGACACGTGTCTGTTTCTTTGAGCATCGTGTCGAGGCACCAGTGACGCCCTTTGAGCAGAAGGCGTTGTTCTACCTGAGCAGGTGTCTGAGTGGTGACAGCATGGCTGGACCCAAAACTAAACTCTTCCGGCCGCACGAAGCAGGTGGACGACGACTCGCTCGTCACTATGGTGATGGGTTTGGGAAGCATCTCCTTTCTGCTGTTGGATGACGACTCACTTCCTGTATGGGACTGGCAGAGGCTGCGTGTCATCCCACGGGTCAGAAAACATCCATAACCGCTTACGCTTAAGTGACAAACTGCTCGGATACTCACAGCTTGACCGTCATCCTCGGTGTCGGCCTCCTCTGGCGTGGAGGACGACGGCGAGTCAGAGCCTTGACAGCATTTAGAAAAAAAAAAAGAGAGGATTCAAGCTTGGTTAGACACTTCCTGAAGCCAGCAACTAATGAAATCAGTTTTTAAATGTGACTCATGTGGGCCGTCTCTACCTCTGTCGAGCTTGTCTATGACAGTCTGCAGCCCTTTCTCGAAGGAGATGGCGTCGGCAGGACTCTGGAATGTAAGGCCAAACTTTCGATCCTCTACTCGCCAGTGATGGAAGATGGGGTTCACCTTGTTGTACACTAACCCCCTTTGCACTGCACACTCCAACACCGGCTACAGACACAAACAGCAATCCCGGGAAAACACAAGTCAGAAGTTAGTCCACCAGCCAACATGCACAGTACCCCCCCACCCCGCCCCTCCTCAGATCAGGATAACATGAATCCACAGTCTTTAGGTGGTGTTGAGGAGCAACGTGGCACCAAAGACAGCCGTAACACACGCACACACTCACTGCTCGGTCTCGCAGCCGTTCTCCACGTATGATGTACTCTCTCCGCCCCCTGCCGTCGTGGCTCCGCCCCTTACATATGACCACGTGACTGAGGCCGCCACCTCCGAGGGGCACCCAGCCGCCACTGGAGTCGTCACGTGTCATCACCACCGCACGAACACGCACACTGTCAAGGGAGGGGGGGGGCAAGAGAGTGAGCAGAGGCCCGGGCTGATTAAACAAACGCACGGATATGCACTGACACACTGACGCACACATGCTGCACGTTCATTCATTCATTCATTCATTCAGTGGATCAACTTCCATTAAGACCAACAAAAACAAAAGAAAAAAAAAAGAAGAAGAAAGCACAAATGGCAGTGTGGTGACTGCATGGGATGCTAAGGCAACTGCTTTCAGCTGTGTTGAACTAAGATTGCATGATGAAATTCACACAAAGGAGCGCGCTCTGCCAGGGCCGCGGTCACGTCATGGAGGTGCATCTCCTTTTAATCCGCCTGTGATGACGGTAAACAAACGTGGAAATAAGGAGATATTCGGATATGGTGGGTGGGGGGGGGGTCTGTTAGGAGCATATGAGGATTTGGACGTTGAGCGCGCGACTGGCCGTAGGCTGCCTGAGAATAAAGCAACTATGGAGCAAATGGACAGAGAGAAAAGCCGGCTGAGGAGGAGAGAAATTGCCAAATGGGAGGGAGGGAGGGAGGGAGGAAGAATGAGTGTTTCCCAGATAGATGTATCAATGAACGCACCCATTCGCCATCAGAGGCCCCGGCATTCTTGCAAAAAATAAAAAAATAAGCTCTGCCCTCGCCAGTCGGCTGAATAATTCAGCAGCGCAGCTCGACATGTGCATGTAATGCGGACACAGACGCGTCTTTTTTAAAATTATTTTTTATTCTTTTGTTTTGTTATTTTCAAATCACACTGAATTTTAATTGTTGCAAATATTATTTTTTTCACCCCGCAGACGCTCCTTTTTCTCCATCCCGCCCCTGCTGCACGCACTCATTAACACACCCCGATATTATGTTCTATTTTTTTATGAATGGGACAGCGCAACACGGGCTCCGGCGTCGCGCCGCGCGTTGGATGTTTCACCGGGAATTTTATTAGGCCCAAATACAATGCGATCGCGTGTGAGAATAAAAAAAAAAAAAAAAAAAGGGGGAAGGAAAAAAAAAAAAAGGAACGAGTGGGTGAGAGGATGGAGAGGAAGCGAGAGATGGGGGGAGGGGGCCGATTAGAAAAGGGAAGGAGGAGAGGAGGGGTGAGGATGAGGGAGAGCGAGCGAGGGAGAGAAAAAAATCACATTTCATTCATAAAGTTTGGCTTTAAAAAATCATAATGAAACCCCGAGACACGTTGATAAAAATCACAACGCCTCCATCCCTCCCTCGTTTTACTGTAGCCATGTCTTGAATGACGCGATGCTGGCCCCAAACTCGCCATATTTCGCCTCCCCCCCACCTCCTCCTCCCCCCACCCCCCCATACATTTTACACATTGACTGATTTCGTGACTGTTTTTACCAATCGCCCACCACGCATTTAGTTCTGAATTGTTGCATAGCTTCTGCTGTTTGTTTAACATGTTTTCATTATTATAATTATTATTTTTTTTAAATCCTGTGTGGACTGTGTGCCTCTCGTCTAAAAGCACAGGTCCACATGTAGGTGGCTTAACATTTATCACATATTTGGCATGGATATATCGGAAATGGGGTGTATGCTGTTGATTCAAGACTACGTAATGGTGTTTTTATTCTCGGCAGCCTGCTAAATTGTAGAGCACCGATAGTGACAACAGTGCATGATGCTGGATTGGTGTAACATTGATGGCGGTGGCGTTCTTTCTATCCGTGTTGGCGGATGGCTGAATACATATGTGCAATGTTAAAAATGAAAATGTAAGGACTTACTCGCCCTCCATGGCTCGGTGTTGCCCGCCGCTTGCAGCAGCCCACCCCAGGGTCTCCTCTCTCTCTCTCTTTTTATCCTCCTTTCAGGAAACACTCACAGACTCGCTCACATTCTCTCTCTATCTGCTCTCATTTTCCTAATCTTTCTCTCTCTTCCTCTCCCTCTCTTGCTCTCGCTCTCTCTCTCCACCTTGATGTCGTTTCGGTGTATCAGGATAGGCTTGAGGTTGCAGCAGCCATTTTCCGCTGGCAGCATCCTCCCTCTCTCTCTCTCCCTCCCTCCCTCCCTCCTTCTCTCTCTCTCTCTCTCTCTCTCTCTCTCTCGCTCCAAATCACTCCCTCGCTCATTCCCTTTCTCACTCTACCTGCCCTGTGCCAACACATCCGCACTAATCATTGACAGCATCGTGGCTTTAGGTGGGCAATAGGGTTTGTCAGTGTAACCATGTGATTTTAAATTATTGAAATTGAGCACTGAGTTGCTGATACATGCAGTGACGTGGGTGGTAAATGAAAAGCTGGGTAAACCATCAATGACCTCCGGTTGATCCCCTGATTATCGAGGGGGGGAAACACACAGAGCAACCAACAAAGTATAGGCAAAATAAAATGACATGGATATTTGCCCCTTATTGCATATTTTCCTGCATTTGTGCTTTTAAATTACACAAGCACAACTCTGGCTCATTGTTGTGTTCCTACGCTTATTTTATTTATTTTTTTATTTTTTTAACTGTGTATATTACGCAGTTGCCCATCATAAGCAGGAAAATAACACAATCAGTTCCTGTAGGATCCCAGTGTCGGCAGCTACAAAGGTTTCAGCACCACGGACAGTAAATCTTCTCTCTATAGAAATGTATAAATGCAAACGGTATCTTTAAAAACTTTAAAAACACGTTTAATTAGGGGCTTATTGGTGAAATTAGTAGGTTACCCATATTCGAATAATATAGATTATCTATAAAGTTATTTTATGTTATTTTGTGCATACTTGATTTTCAAAAAAAATGCATAAATATATAAGATATTTCATTGCCATCGCAAACACGATGCTGTATTGTTGTTTTTAGACATGTTTAAAAAAAATAGTGCTCCAACATTTGGCGCATGTGTAGCAGGAATCTGCTGTAAATGTGAACAGTAGCTGCAAAAAGCGCTCAGCACAAAGGTCTACAGGCCGCGGGGTTTTCACGGCGCGCAGTGGGTTAAAAGTTGTGTAAAGTAACGATTCAAACTTCAGCGATTCATGAAGTCAACGCGAACAAAGTTGACCAGTCGGTTTCAAAGTGGCGACGAAGATGAGCGCCACGTGGCTCGTTGGTCTAGGGGTATGATTCTCGCTTAGGGTGCGAGAGGTCCCGGGTTCAAATCCCGGACGAGCCCAACTTTTGTCTACAAAAGTCTGTGTTTGAACTGTTTCATTAAAGTACTAAAATATCACCCCAGGAAGAACCATTGCTGTCTTGTGGTTTTTTTTTTTGCAGTGGTGAAAATGTTGTCCCAGTCCACTCTGCGCCCGTCAACCCTTACTGTGATTTTAATGTTATTATCTCCCCTTTTTGTCCTTTTACTCACGTTGCCACTGGTAGATTTAGATCCAGGTCCAGGTGCTGCAGAGCTGCTCCATGGCTTCCTGCACTGACCCTGGGACGGTCGATAAATTAAAAAAAAAAAAAACTTTATGTGGATCAACAAAATAGCACACTTTTGCTTTATTCAACCGTGCTGTTAAGTCAAGAACACCAGTAAATCTGCTGTGATTCAATGACACAGGTAAGTTTCATAGCTTTAACATGTACAGGCCTATGTCAGGCATCTATCTACACCAATGTCAGGAGGTGGAGCCACTTATATATTTCAGCACCAAGGACAGAGCCTCAGTAACATGATGGCACCATAGACCTACATGCAGTCTATGGATGGCACGTGTTGCAGGATCGCCCACAAACAGCTACTTTTCAGTCAAATGTGAAGTTATAATATGCAGATGAAATACTGCATGGCAGCACGTAATGGTATTCCAAAATAAACACACACAAAACATTAAATCATGACTGGAATATTCAATTAATATTAATAAAGTACTACTATAGCCTGATCATGGGATTTAGAGTTGATTGAATGCCATTTTAAACATATTTAATTATGAAAAAAAAGACTGATATGGTGTAAGTGGAGTACAGGTGGGTCTGTGGGATCAGTATTAGATATACTTTCATTTTTATAGATGTTATCACCATTTTTTGGAGGTCTATCACAACACAGAAAGGCAAGTTTATTAGTGTAACACCTTGTATTTATATGAGCAGAATAAACCACAGAATGAAGTTTATTGTATTTTCAGGCACCCAGAAAATACAGTTTTCTGTTATCAATTAGTTTGAGTTTTTTTAATTTATTTTTTTTTTATAAAACTTTATTTATGGAAATGTACCACGATATTAACTAAAATAATGAAGGTCTTAAAATTATTATATAAAATATTAATATTAATATGCGGAAGTTGTACTGCCGACCGTTACTCATCACCATGGTTACTGTCGCTAACACAACTCATAGTTAGTTTTTAAACATGGCCGCCGACCGTCCGACCGACCACACATGACACATCCCGGGTTAGTTCGCTTTAATAACTTCATTTATATAACTAACCGTGATATCTGCCTGTTGTCGAGTTAAGAGAGCCAGTGGCGTTAAGTTAATGTAGCCTGAACGTCCATTTGAACTAAACCAACCTTAAGTTACTGAATCAAAACAGTCAACTTGCGTTTTACATTTAATTGATTAATCTCGAAGTGTTTCTTTAACTACAGTATGTAACAAAATGATGTTGTTTTTTTATCTACAGTTAGTATATTTGTATAAGGCTGTGAAATGTCTGTGGTTAGGCCATGCCTGGTTTGTGTTGGAAGCTAAATGGAAATCATAGAAATCATAATTTAATTTACTACTACACAATAAATCCAAAATTAGAGACCCCTCCAAACTGGCAAAGTATTTGGCTCCATTTTAGGAATGTTTTCCAAGACAGACAAATATGATATAAAAACAAAACCTCTTAGAAAGTATTGTGGTCAGAACATTAAAAAATGGTCTCTTATTTTTCACAAATACCATGAAAACACCAAAAGTCCATTTGTCCTAGTGAAGACAAAAACATATAGTTTTTTTTAAAAAGGTTTACTAATTTCCTTAAACAGACACTGTCTGTTATTTTCAGCAAGCTTTACTCAAACAAGAGTGAATAGTGGATTTGTTGGGGACTATTTTCAGCAGCGCATTAATGCACATTTGGCGCTGTAGTGAGTATTTCCAGCAACAGGACGTTGTATGTGAGATTGACTCTAAATAAGTGGTTGTGGTTTGTGGTAATGAAGGAACATGTCACCCAGTGCAATAATGTGGTGCATTGATGTGTTTTGTAATAGTTTTTTGACATTAATGGAGCTCTGTGGCACAGAGGAAAAGCTATATCAGGATACACAAACCAAACCTCTTAGTACGATCAGATCATTGGTTGTTTTGGCCTTTTCATGGAATCTGTTGACAACAAGAAAAATATAGAATACTACCAGACTTATCGTTAAAGTCTGCTGATAAAACTGCACATATATTTTGCAGGAAAGTGGAATAAAAAAGGATGGGTATTCTACAGTCAAAAAACGTGAAACAAAGGGAAAAAGACATAAAAAACGAGGCAGCAAAAGAAGCAGTGGCTAAAAAAGAGACTGACTTCATCCATGGCGAAGCAAATGATTTAACTGGAAACCTCAATGACACTTCCAACGCTTGTCAAGGACTAGGCCCTACTCAACTTATTAGTCATCAAATGGAAACCAGCGATGGTAATGAAGCAATGCTCACAAGGATGCACCAAGTCCCTGCTGCTGATGCCCCTCAAAACAAAGAACAAAGCATTCACAAGGCTGGGAACATTTCACAGGACGCTAACTCTGGAAAACATATCTCATATCTTGCCTCCGCTGTAAGAGAGACACAACAACACATATCTCCGGATAAAAAGACCTGTACTCCAAAACCAGAGCTTCAACAGGGCACACCTGCGAGACCAACCGCTGGGCCATGTTGTGATGTGAAAATAACTGGAGGAGAATTTGATGCTCTGAAGTCAGACATCTTACAGCAACTTCAGGATGTAACTGAAACATTAAGCCAGCAGCAGTCAAGGCCTTCAGCACCAGGACGGCAGCAGGCAGACGGACAGGTGATGTACATCCATACTCAACACGAGGAACCTAGAAACCACACACCGTCACAGCAGAGGCCTGCAGCAAAGGAAGCCACAGAGGAACCACGACAGACAGGAAGGACTGTTGCACACTGTGACCTGGACACGAGGGCTACTGCAGACTCTGTCTGTAATTCAGAGCTATTTGCCTCAGTCCAAGAGCCAGCAAAGGTGATCTGCAATGACACCTCACCTCAGGTAGAATGTAGGTGAGTTCTTCGCATGCATAAAAATCAACATTTTATAAGCATTACACACAAAATGTTAGATCTGATACAATATATCAGTTCTACCAGATTGAATAGTTTAACAACCTATATTTTATCATATGCACTGTACGTTTCTGTATATTATTGGTAACATGAATTTCTATCTGCCAACTTCACCAGTTTTGGGAATAAAGAGCAACAGGAGATGATCCTCGTGCTTCCTGCCTCTGAAATGCAAGCACCTGTGCGTCATGCATACAGAGATGTGGTCAGAGGTGAAGCTACAGAAAACCTACACAGCATAAAAGCAGAGGCACAGACGAAAGCAAAGATCAACAAATCACCAAGTCAAAAATCCAACTGTGATGACTTGACCTGCCGTGCAACAGACGAGGCTCACATCATTGCAGAGCTAAGCACAACCACAACACCAGGTATTGCTCAAGTGCCACCCGACCATTTAACACAAATGTCAAATCAGTCAAAAGCTCAGGTCCACAATGAGGAAAATGCACGATACGAACACAGCTTGAACCACAACAGTGTCACCAACATGATAGCAGCTGCCAGGGAACAAAACATAATCAAGGAACACAATGAGCCCAACCAAAAACCTCGACCCAACAAAGCTGACAATGACACCGCTGGGAACACTTCATCTAGCATACAAAAAGTCAACGTGGAAGCACTAATGCCACAGGTCTCTGTAGTTGAAGGGATGCCTACAGCTTTCCCAAGTAATGCTGCCACTCATAACCCGACTGCAGCCGCAGACACAAGTATTGGGTTAAGACTCCAGCAGGAAATTAAAGTTTCCCTTCCTCAAGATAATGCTGTTAAGCCAAAGGAAAAATGCACACGCAAAGCTTTAAATCAAAACCAACATAAGAAGAAAGCCAGACATGTCACTACAGAAGAAGAAATTAATGAAAAGAACAGCCATGTTGAGAGAGAAGAACAGGAGCAGGACATTACCCCCGCAGTACCTCCTGAACACAAAGTCTGTGCCACAGGTCGCCAGCACCCGTTTACGGTGAATCAGTCCTGTTCCCGCAGGGCGCGGTGTAAACATAACCCGGAGACAGGATTACCACCAAACGTCCAGAAGTGGTGAGAACATTAGACTTGACGCCATTTTAGTTGTAGTCGATGTTAAATCTGATCCACTGCATTTTTAATAATTAGTACACAATCTTTAATCTAAAAAATATGAGCCAACTGTTTTGTTTACTTTGTATTTTATTCAACCTTATACCATTGGTTAAAATCAGTAAATTACACCTTTGCCCACCACAGGTTTGATGAATCCCCAAACTACCTGTGTGAGCCTCCTTGGGTCACCACAGCAAGAATCGCAGCTCGCTTAGCACAGAGAGAGATGGAGAAGGAGGGGGGAGGAGATTCCCATCAGTGAGAGAAGAATTTCAAAATATTTGTTTTGCCGATGAATAGCATTTTGAAAATAGTCAAGTTCCTGTAAATGACTTGCTTCCTTGGAAAGTTGTAGCGTAAGAAAAAAAATTAAACACAGTCATTCAAAAAGTTTATTTTCTGAATCATTTATTGCAGACAAAGATTTCCATTGTAAGATCAACTGGATTACAAACCATCTAGGGAGGAAGAAGCATTACCATTTAGAAAACACTCATAAACTTCAATGGCAATTCTGTCAGTTGCTAGGATACAAGGCAAGGGCAAAACATTTCTGTGAGCTCTACTAAGGAGAAAATGAACTTTGTATACAAAAAGTGTTTGCTTTAATTTGGGGGGGAATGTTGAGTTGTGTTGTTACTTTTGTTGGACACTGAAAGGCAAAGTCACAGGGTGGTGATTGTAATTACCTTTCTTGTATTTGTCTGAGAGCTGAGACCCAGAGTATTAAATGTAGTAGCTGGACTTGAAGTTCTGGATTTTAATGTTGGAAAAAGGGGCATCTTGTCTTCAATAAAGGTAGATGTGTAGCAGTTGCTGAATAGACTGGTCACCTGTGATACTTTTAGTTTTGTTCCCCATCTTTTAAAACAAAAGCAAGCTGAACAGGAAGACCTGCAGGCAGGTTCAAGAATACAGGAAACACAAATGTTGATTGGCTTTTGAGGTATGGGCAACAAATCAACCCCTCTGGCAATCAGTGAATTCAGATTCCTCAGGGAAACTGCATCTGAGCTGACTGGATGTATGCTGGAACAGCGGCATGTGTCTCTGAGTGTGTCTGTACATGGTTGAGTGTGTTCCTGGGGGCGGATTACACAATCATTTCCAGCTGTCGTGCATATTCGATGACCTGTTGTGCCAGCTCCGTAGAGGGGATGGTCACCTCTTCTGTCCGCTGCTGCTGACTGGTGAAGGAGTAATAGCCATCTGGGCTCAAACTCCATCCCCTCTGAAATGAAATGTAATTAACAATCAACTTAATATGTTTGGCAATTTTATTCTTTGTGGGCTAGAATCTAGAAAAGGAATTTTGTTTCAATTTTAAAAATAAAACAATTGAACATCTGAAGGTTAAACAATAAGTAACCTGCCATTCCGGTCAATACCTGGCTGCTTTTCCACCTTACCAAGATTGTTTTAGCTTCCTTTTGTTTAAATACTACTTATTGGACCAAGTAATAGACACTGTCCTACAGGCTGTTTCTATTATAGCTATTTTTTCACATTTGTAAAATGACATGTATTTTCTGTTCTTGTGGCCTTCTTTAGGGTCATCACAGGTACAAACAAACTGTATCTGCTGTTAACATCTGCACAAACATTTTCTCTATCTTAATACAAATTATGAAGAAATATCTCTAAAAGTAATGACACCTGCAAAGGGAAATGCTTCTCAAATGTACTCATTTATAAATAACCTCTTTTCCTCAGATAAATAAAACCCCATGTCAGTTGCCCACAAGCCTGAAACAGAACACGGGCGGACACTTACTTTCCCCTTCAAAATACAAAAATAGTCTTTTAACATATCTGCAGAAATCTATTGTTTTCTTCTTGTAATCTATGTGTACTACTTACATTTTGGCATATAATTTGGGGAAGTTTTCTTCCCAAATGAAACTATACATACCTTCTTGGCATAATCTGTCATCTTCTTTGGGGAACTGAAGAAAAGCACACGGGTGGCTTCACTGAACTGGATCTGCTCATATGCTTTCTCTATGCAACCTGCAATCTCATCACTGCAATTGGAAAAAGGTCACAGTTTCAGTTTAAGTTATCGGTAAAAGACAATGTCATTATATCACTGGTCTTCCTAATAAGTGAAAATGACTGGGATGGCGTTGTTCCTTTTGCAGAGTCAACCTGTTAACTAGTAATAAAGCATAAATCATCAGTTTTCTTGCTGTGGTTACCTGCAGCTAATTACAACTCATAAATTTAGAGTTGTGTTTAAACTTCTGACTGTAACTATGCTGAAGGTCTCCTGATATATGGTTTTAACGATCTGTCAACCAATCATGACAAACGCCAGTCCTTGTAATGGCCATGGTATTACATAAAAACCACAAAATGCATTAGTACCTGAAACAAAACATACAAATTAATTTTAAAGGTAAAACAAATGACAACATTGGTAAAGTACAAAGGACTGTATCAATTAAACAAAGTAGAAATGATAGACAGCATGGTTGCCATATTGATTCTTACCGAATTGTGTCAAGGAGAATATCTATAAAAAAGGTGTAGCTCTCAGCAGGGATGTTGCCTTTAGCAAGAAATACCTTGTTGTAGCTTCCCTCCATCAAGTACTGAAAAGGCAAGGAGAGGATATAAAACATTAAGGTGGTATTTACATATAAGTTACTGTGTTAATATTACATGTAAATAGAGAATTCCAGAGTCCTGCATTTATCTGGGGGAAATGTTTTGATAATTTGTGATAAATGCAACATATAACATAAAGCACATCCATGTATCTCAGGCCAAAATCAAAATAAACACTATTACCGATCTTGGTGACCCATGCAGATTGTCTATGGCCTGACTTTCACCATTTACTTTTACGATGTATTACATTTGCACGTCTGCACATAGCAGTCAAACCTGGCCAGCCAAACGTTAACATAGAGTACTGAAACATCAATTCATCAAACTGTATAAGAAATAATAATTTGAAGGAATTAATTCAGTCATTGTAGAGCATCATGACACCAAAACACAGCTGCTGGCCTGCCACTAACCCTCTGGGTGCTCCTCCCTAACTGACTGGATGAGCAAGGACAATCTGCAACTAATTCCTACTGCTGAAATAATGAATAATTAAATAATAACAATATTGATTTAGGCAATTAAGTAATTCAACAACCCAAATTAATAATTTAAAAAAGGTTGGACACACACATTATAATTTGACCCGTGATGCAATATCAAACGCTAAATTAGTGCTTTGTGTAAGAGTAAAGTGCAGCACCTGCTCTAAAGACACTGGGTGTCTGATGTATACGTTGGTCTGTATATCTCGTGCACTCAGCCTCTCAAGTTCTGTGTGAAACTCAGACACACGGTTCTGTGAGAGCAGGAAGAGCAGGTTCAGTCCAAGTAACTGGTGCATGTAGGCCGCATCCGGCAGTTCATCCCTTAAAAACAAAAGGTAAAGAAAGAGCGACATTAGATATAAAAAAAAAAAAAAACAGTGATTGCTGTGTAACAAACACATGAAAAACTAAAAAGGTGACATTACTTGTAGTCAAAGTAGTAACATTTTAGCTGGGCCATGTATCTCTCAAAGGACGGGATGTCCTTCTTGAGGATACTCCACAAGGCTCCAATTTCAAGGACATCACCTGAAACACAGACACAAATCTGACTTAAATATGGACATCTCATTGAAACATTTTCCAAACACAAATCTAACATTAATATAAATGTCAGCTTGGCTTGCCGTCTATACTCACGAGCTAAAATGAGCTGCTGCTTAGTGAGAGCAGATCCACTGGTAGGTAAAAAGTTCAGCTCCAGTAATGAAACCTGTAAGGAGAAGTTTGGGCTCACTTGAGTTATCCAAAGCCATAATCTATGATGATGATGATGATGATGACACTAATCCTTCATAACAGAATCAAACGTGCTATCAGCTCTTCCTGGTTTTTGTAAATTAAAACATATAAAAACTTTGGAACATCAACAGAGGATTTGTAACTTACTAAACAATGAGTGATGGCTAACGTAAGAGAAATATATTAGTAGTTGTAGTCGTTCAGTTGTTTATTTTGTTTGTCAGTTTCAGGTTAAAACTTGTTGGACGATGAATTAGAAACACTGCCTGTCATGGTTTGTTTTCCTGACTGTCGCAAAGGAAATCCTAAAATAAACTAAATAGACTCAGCAGCCAAACGCTTAAGATGTAAGCAAACACGTGGGAAGGTCGATGTTGTTAATCCAAAAGAAACATCTTTGTTTGTGTCTAAAGTTTGGCGAATAAACTCTAAACACAACGTTAGCATGGCTAGCCTAGGTTAGCACGCGAAGCTACATTTGCTAACGGCGCCGACGCTCCTGAACCGGCAGATCTCTCGTTTCTACTCGGTAAAAAGGTAAAAAACAGACAAACGGACGTGCGACTCTACCTTCAGTTTGGTCAGAAGTTCCCCACATTTGTTCAGGTTTGGGTTTTTCTTGTTCCACTCCGCTTTGAGAGTCTCATACAGCCCCGCAGTCTCTTTCAGCGCCATGGTGATTCTGCAAAATGTACGACACCGGCCACCGTAATACGTTAAGTGACTGTCGTGAAACACTCGCGTTGCTACGGGCTGTTTCGTTTTCCGGGAAACGGTCGGGCGGTTCAAGATGGCGGCATTCAGCGCTGAGCGGTGGCTGAGTGATTTACCAAATCATGCGATTTTCAAACAAATACGGGACAAGTTGGATTCAGAGCCCATCACGAATGAAAGGGGGCTCGCGAAGAACCTCACCTTTTGTCTGGGCGGGGACTTTTTCGTGTGGGACGACGCGGACCGCGTGTTTTACACCACCAACTTGCGACAGCTGAACTCGGACGACGGTCGCGGCAGCGGGAGCTACCAGACGTTGCTCTGCATCAACCCGCCTCTCTTCGAGCTGTGCCAGGTGCTGCTGAGCCCCACGCAGCACCACGTCGCGCTGGTCGGCCAGCGGGGCGTCTCGGTGCTGGAGCTCCCTCAGCGGTGGGGCAAGAGGTCCGAGTTCGAGGGCGGACGGGGCGAAATCAACTGCAAGACCATCCCGGTGGCGGAGCGCTTCTTCACCAGCTCGCCGTCCGTCAGCCTGCGGCAGGCGGCTTGGTACCCGAGCGAGACCGACGAGCCCCACCTGGTGCTGCTCACGTCCGACAACACCATCCGGTTTTACGGCTTGAAGTCGCCCCAGACGCCGGCCAAAGTCCTGCCACTGTCGCAGTCGGAGGACGGCAACAGCGTCCATCCTCAGGCCCGCTCGTACGCGGCGTCTCTCGGAGAGATCGCAGTGGCGTTTGACTTCGGGCAGATCACGGCCCCGCCTCGGCAGCTGGCGGCGCAGTGCTCCAGAGGACAGCTGGTCTACCCGCTGTACATCCTCTACGAAAACGGGGAGACCTACGTGAGCTACACGAGCCAGGCGAACGGTGTGAGTCTGAGCAAACCCGCTGGACCCCTGCCGATGTATCCTGCAGCAGAGGACAACTATGGCTACGATGCCTGTGCCATCCTGTGCCTGCCGTGTGTGCCCAGCATCCTGGTCATCGCCACGGAGACGGGCACGCTGTATCACTGCGTGGTGCTGGAGTCCGATGAGGAGGAGGAGAGCGGGGCGGTGGAGAAGTGGATCCGGGGCACGGAGGCGGTGCCGGCTCTCTATGTGTTTGAGTGCGTTGAGCTGGAGCTGACCCTCAAAGTAGCCACGGGGGAGGATGAGGAGCCTCAAGAGTTTGATTTCACCTGCCCAATCAGACTGCACAGGGACCCCCTGTGTCAGCACAGGTATCACTGCACCCACGAGGCGGGAGTGCACAGTGTGGGGCTAATCTGGGTCAACAAGCTGCAGAAGTTCCTCCACTCAGGTGAGGAGGATAAGGACGGTCTCCAGGAGCTGGCTGCTGAGAAGCGATGTATTGTGGAGCACATTCTCTGCACCAGACCACTCCTGACCAGTCAGTCGGCTCCGGTTCTGGGCTTCTTGATTGTGTCTGACCTTTCCTTGGGCGCCACCATGATCTGCATCACCTGCACGTACGAGTGCATCCTGTTGCCCCTGCTGAGCTCCATCCGCCCTCCCTCCCCTCCCCTGCTCTGCTCCCATCCAGGCCCGGGCTCTGGTAGCTCCCCTCTGCGCGGGCTGGCCGACGACTCCTTCGAGCAGCACATCCGCAACATCCTGGCGCGCAGCTCCACCAACCCTCTCGTCCTCAAGGCCGGGGACAAGGACACGTCGCCGCCGCCCCCAGAGTGTCTGCAGCTCCTCAGCAGAGCCACGCAGGTCTTCCGCGAGGAGTACATTCTCAAGCAGGACATGGCCCGCGAGGAGATGCAGCGGAGGGTGAAACTCCTGACAGGTCAGAAGAAAAAGCAGCTGGAAGAGTTGGCTCTGTGCAGGGAGGACAGGATGAGCCTGAGAGAGTCAGCAGAGCGGCTGGCTGACAAGTACGAAGATGCAAAGTATCGCCAGGAAACTATCATGAACAGAGTCAAAAAAGTGCTGGGCAGCCTGCAAAGCCACCTACCCATACTGTCAAACAGTGAGAAGGATATGAAGAAGGAGCTGCAGACCATCGGCGATCAACTGAAATACCTGGAAAACTGCATCAAACAGGTGAACATGAAGATGGATTACCAGAAGACACAAGTGGACAAGGATGTGCCTGCAGCCAGAACAACAGTCTCACTGAATGTCCACCAGAAGAAGGTTGTTCAGGACGTCCTCCGAGAACAGGGACAGCAAATTGGTGACATGATGAAACAGATCAAAGACATCAAAAACCATTTCAGTTTCTAAGCACTGCTGATGTCTGTAAAAATGTATCGGAAACCATTGGGGAAAATATTTCAAATGATGTTTTGACTACAGTCATTAAATCTGCCTTTTGTGACCTTTGATGAACTGCTGGAATGAGTGCTTTAGTCATAAGTTAATGTGCCATGTGTGGAGTAGATATTTGAATTGAAAGATATTTTATACACACTGACAACTTTACCTTTGATACTAGATGTTTGTCTCCTTCATAGGGATACGATAGGTTTGCCTTTGCATGTCTTGCATAACATTTGCATATTTTTTTACATTACATGTTTGTAAATGTCAAGGTTTGAATCAGTGATTTAGTCAAAGCAGAATACGCCATGTATAGGCAGGTAAAATGGGAAATATTTTGCGCTAAACTAAGCTTACTAAGCTACTTTAAATGTGGTTTGCTCACTTTTTGGAATATTAATAAAATTTAAAGTTCTCTGTAACTGTCTTTACTCATTTGTGACAAAATATATCAGCCAATAACTATTGTACAAGATCTTTGATTTTAAAAAGTGCAATTAAAAACAGATGAAGTTAAATAAAAACATACTAAGATAAAAATGTATATTTGAAAGTAATAAAAATACTGGAGGGAAAAAAGCAGAGACAGGGAGGTTAAAGGGGACCTAAATGTCCATATTTAATTAGAAAGTTATTGGTTACTGTAATTACTCCCTATCCATAAAGAGATAAACAGCTGGGGGTCAACAGCCACAGTCCTTGCTTCTCTTTGCTTGCTCCTCGTCCTAACTGACCACTGAAGCATCTTATTAGTTTCAGCTGAACATGTTTTGTGCAAAAGGACTTTGTATTTTGACCCACATCACGGATCACTTCAGGGCCAGTTACAGCAACCAGTATCTTTTTCAACACACGTACAGTGTGTGCAGACTTGGAAGAACGTGAAGCCGTTCCTTTAATGCACTCGGCTGCATGCCTCCAGTCTGCCATCTACAGTTGGACAGCGTAGCGTGCAGGATCACAGTATCAGTGTAAGGTTGCCAGGAATCCAGTATCCACCAGATGTCACTCCTCTCCACAGTTGATGACCTCAGTTTTTCTTCCAGGGCAGGTTTGCTGGTGAGGAATTCCCCACGTAAACACTGAGTGACGTACAAGGGGACCCCTGTTTTCGTTGAGTAAGCTTCATTGTTGGGGATGTCTGATGTTGGTGGGGATGCTCTGCTGTAGCCTGGGCCTGCCTGCAAGCTTCGCCCCATTACTGTGGCAGCTTGATTTGACAAGCAAATGTTTGAGATGGTTTATGACTCAGCGGAGCCTAATTATGTAACAGGCGGGCATTGTTCGGACTGCGATGGGGATTTTTTATTCCACCCTTTAAAATGGCAATGACTTGAAAATATACAAGAAGCCAGCGCAATAAGTTAATTTCTAGTCAAAAAACTGAATAAGAACATTTCAGATGTCCTCAGTAGATTCAGTCACCCGACTTGACTTTTTTTCACACATTACCTCCCTCTTTCTCCCACACACACAAATACACAAGAGGAGGGTGTGGTGTGTTGTGGTGTAGGTCTTGCTCAAGAATTCTCCTAATAGGGGGATGTTGTTAAAGTCTTTCATAAAGGTACAGTGTCTAGATCCTGTGCATGAGCCTAAAGGAAACTTAGCGGACCCTAGGAAAGGAGATATTAATAACTCTTGGGCCAACCCACCACATTCTTCACATGTGAGTCACTGTAAGCCAGAGAGCAGGGAGGAAAGGCCTGCATTGCCTCTGTTTCTCATTTGTGTTTCTTTCCATGGAGGAGTGGAACAGGGAGGCGGGCAGGCCACCCCTTCTCCTTCTGCGAACGCTGAAAGCCTTATGTGAACCACACACGGCTCTACACGGGACACATATTTGGGCTTATACCGCATAGTTTACACAGGATAAACACCAGAAAGACTTACAGGCATGCTAGTGAGAGAGTGAATGTAGAAAGTAACTGGACTGAGGGGGAACGCGCTGTTTTTAACTGTGTGTGTGTGTGAGAGACAGAAAAGACTTCAGACGGTGGAAATGAGAGGGGAGAGCCTCGGAAAATGGTGGTATGGGGACTTGGCAGGGGGAGAGTGTGAGTCACTGTTTATCTGGTCTGTTACTGAGAGACCAAGTGAGGTTGATAGAAAAGAAATCTTGTTAAAAGAGTGCCAAATTAAAAGCACTCAACTATTAGTTCTGTATGGTGTACTTTATGTTTAACTGTAGATGTTTTTAATGAGTCAGTGTTTACTAACTCTTTCAAGCTTTGTCTAGATTTTGACTTAAAAAAGAAGGAGACAAGACACAGTCAGAGAATTTTATTTGGTTTTCAATAATAGTTAACATAAGAACAGTTGGTGGAGCTGTGAACAGTAGTCAGTAATATATCAATCATTCAGTCTAGTTGAAAGGTTCATCTCAGCATGTCAAGTTATTCCATACAACTGAGGTCTTGCTCCTGCACATACAAAACAGCAACAAATACAAAAATAATATATAGTATGCACAAAATAGTGTCATGTAAAGCATCAAAGTGAAATGCATTCAGGTTATTAGACTCGTGCTGCCAGTTTCAGTTTAAAATGCTATAAACTAATCATTTGAACAATATAAGTCTTAATACCTTAATCTCCAGAAATTTGCAGATGATACCCTCACTAGAATGACCAGACCTGATCCCTACAAATGTCCACCTAGATAATACTGTGTACACGCCAATCTAGTCACCAAAGGAATGTTGAATTCGAAAGATTTAATACAGAAAAGTTTTGCTTTGTATCCAGTCAAATAAATGCTGAATATCGCTCGCTTAGAGGGCGCCGGCCTTTATTTCCTTCTGCTCAGAAAACATAAGTAAATATATTTTTAAAACTAAAGCTAACTTTGAGGAGCCAAGGGGAAGAAGCAACCAGACCCGTGTGACTTCTTAATACACAATCTTTTGCAGTAAGACCTTGTTATAGTCTCAAAGGATTGACTTACACTTTAATACAGTATGTCCCATTGTGCAAGACCGAAATCAGTCTCCGAGGAAAAAGTTGAACGAGTTACATACAACATTTTGAAATGGGTCTGGGGGGGAAAACAAGCGCAAACACAAACAGTAGCATAAGTGTGACAGCCAGTAGAGAAGAGTCTCTCTCAGCTCCAGGGACTTTGTGATATGTCTATGCATCAGAGCCCTTCTGCCTGCGTTTGGAGGGCGGGATGAGACGTGTGGGAAGCTCAGGGGGTAGACCATGGCCCTCCAGCTTGACCTCAATCAGGTGGCTGGCCAGAGCAAATTCTTCGTCATCCAGCATGCCATCGTGGTCCACATCTGACAGCTTCCAGATGCGACCCAGCACCGAGTTGGGCAGGCGGGAGCTCACCATCCAGTCCTTAGCCTTGTTACCGCTCAGTTTCCCCTCATTGGGAGCCAGGTTATAGAAGATTTCGTCGTATTTGGGCTTATCTTTGGTCACCACCCAATCCTCGTCCTCCTCACATCCCTCTCCGTTCTCCTCGGCAAAGGGGTCACCCTCACCGAACGGTCCGGCGCGGGTCCCGATGAAGGCTCCCCCCTGCACACCTGGTTGATCACCTGCTTCCAGCTCCTCCTGCCGCAGGAGGGGCATCAGTGTGGCGATGTCAGCGGAGAGCAACTCATCCAAGGCTGTCATCAGGTTGGGCTTCAAGGTTTTGAACTTGGTGAAATCATGAACCATCAGTTGCTCCTTTAAAAACAGAACGATAAAAATGTGTTAGCCAGTAGATTTCAACTGTTTTTAAAAAAGGTTTTGGAGTATTTAAAAGCCTTTACATAACCACCTCCCAGATGTTCCCAGTAGTGAAAATACACTCTGACTTACCTGCATTTTAGCACAATCTGGGAAGTCTCCAGCAGAAATGTTGTGCTGCAGCTGGATCTTAGAGAAAATAACTGGCAGCTGGTAGATCAGATTCTTCTTTTTATTGTCCTTCCTGAAGACAGAAGGCATCTCCTGCTTCAGATAGCTGATGATGTGTGCATGGACCTGGGATTAATAAAAGCATAGCAAAGGGTTTTTTTTTCTCCCACCAAGGCAACTAACATGATTAGAGTAATGTCAACCTGTCAATAATCATTAGATGAACACACGAGTACATGCCAACAAAACCCACCCTAACCAGACGCGCCCTCTTGACCAGGTCGTTGAGTTTGCGTAAAGCTGCATTGCGAGGAAGGTTCTGGATGTCGGCGAACAGATCCTCCTCCTCCAGCTCGAACAGCTTACGGTTGTCTGCGACCATCAGCGGCTCTGACCAGAAGGAGCCAATGTAGACGCGCAGGACCTCCGGGGTGCCAAACACCTTCCCCAGGGACCACATGAGTGCACCGTACACCCGCATCAGCTGCTGGGTGCCCACCATGTCGGCCTTGTTGAGCACCACGCGCAGCTTGTCCTCGTTGCCTTTCAGGGCGCCGATGGCCTCGGAGAACTCGTCTGATATCTCCAGTTTATGGGCATCGAAGAGCAGGATGATGCGGTCCACGCGCTCCGCAAACCAGCGCAGCACAGCTGGGAAGTCATAGCCTTTTTTTGACCAGGAAGAAGATTAAATAAGGAAGATATTCAGAAACCTAAATGTGCAGTTTGCACTAAGCAAATGAAAGGGGCAGGAGAGGGGAGAAGGTCGACACAGACACAAACCCTCCACGCCTCTTATCTGTATCTTTCAAACCTTCAACAGCTGTACATTCACCAGGGCTCACTTTATCCAAGATACCACATTGTAAAAATGATTATTTGACTTTTAACTTGTAAATTACCAGTTTACATGTCTAACAAAACCAAATTTCAGACTTTTGATTGATTTTTTTCAACATGATCATACTAAAAGGTTCAGTTCACCCAAATTACAAAAACATATTTTCTCTCTTACCTCCTGTGGTAGAGCCACAAAGATAGTTTTGTTTTTTTATCCTACTAAGTGTTCAGATATCCATCTTGGAATTTTCTTTTTTTTTTTGTGCTCTCAGCTCTACCTAAAAAAATAAACAGCATCAAATTCAGCGTCCCATTTACTATGAATAACCCACAAACGCCACTATAAGCGGTTGCAATGGAACTACTTAGTACCAAAGAAATGGTTCGGATTATCCAGAGAAACTGGAACACTCTTTCTATACGACATGTTGATGCTGAATTTTGAAAATGTCATTTTTCAGCACAACAACAACATTCCACTGATCTCTAGAAATCTCACCGACGAATATCTCAACCTCAGCAGATAAAACCAAAACTATCTGCAAGACACCACCACTGGTAAGTGAGGACATATGCGTTTCATAATTTGGATGCACCGACCCTTTAAACTTGTTAGTTGCTCATGCAGATCGATTTGAGTAATAATGAGTTACTTAAAGCGTGGATGAATAGAAAAAGTGAAATACTACTGTGAGATGATGATGATAGTTATTTCTCAAAAGGACATTCCTCCAGATGTGCTGACAGAATTTCTGTCTGCACTATCTCTGTTCCTGATTATGATTTTATGGCTGCTCAGTGTGCAGCTAAGATGTTTTCTTGCCCTCCTGCCAAGTGTTATTGTGACAGAGTAAACTGGTCCCATGGGTTAGGCGTGCCAAGGAGATGAGTTTATGAGCCGACAATCGGGGGAGTGTGTCTCTGCAGGCCCCCCCATGCCCTCTCCTCACCTTTGCCACCTTTGCCACCTCTCTCACCTCGGCTCACTCTCTGCTTAGCACCGGACAGGATCCCCGGTGTGTCAATAATGCTGATACTCTCCAGGACCTGGTTTGGCATCTGGGCGCACTGGAACCTGGTATTTTTTTTAGTTTTTTTATCAGCAGACAGGAGAAAAGTCACATAAACAATGATAACACACAGCTTCGGGTGAGGTCAGCGTTGTTTGAAACACTGTCAGGATTTAAATCACGTGAAAAATGGTCAACTCTTATCAAAGAAACCAATGTGATCTGAGGAGCAGATTGGGAGCTGCCCTCTCCACACCCCCCCACCCCTCCCACTGCGGGCCATTGTGTGCAAGCAGGCCTCTCATTGCTTTGGGCTTCCTGAAGGAAAATGACCACTACTGCCAGAATCAAACAATAAGGCCCGCTAACGATGTGTGGCTTAGAACAACAACACCACTTCCTTTGGCGTATGAGCTTAATGAGCCCACCGGTTCCCAGAACAGGAAGTCAAAGCAAAAGGGGAGACGCAAATACGTTGACAAACACACCCTGCAGATGGAGCGAGGGACTCTGCTGGAAAACTGGCACCAGAAATGTCATGTTAGAGCCCCACTAACAGCAGCACTGTGTGTTCCTATCACTTGTTACTTAGTTTATATCAGTGGAAAAAACATACAGAAATCTGGCAGTAAACAGAGTAGAGGAAAGTTCTTCAGTGTTAACATTTCTCTTACAGGTTCTCTAAGCCCCACAGCTTGTGACTTCATCTATTTGTCTTTGCCCCGAGGGGCTGTGGAGCCCTCTGACCTCGTCTTTGAACTTGCGTACATTGCAGTTCCTGTCTGAGTACATTAGCTTTCATCACCCCCTCTGGTGATATCGCTCCCTTTCTCAGTTTTTCCACAAATAAGGCAAGTGCCTCCCGCTCAGAAATTTGGCACTAGGGCTTGACATTCCATAGAGCTGAAAAACTTTCTGTTATCTCTCCTTCCCTGTTTTCCCTCCTTGGGTTCTCTCACAGAGTCGGTCTACTGATATCAATCTGGCTCCCTCAGTGGAATCATTGCACAACGGACTGTGAATAAAACCCCAGCTCTCACCTGTTGAGGAAGGTGTTTCCAAAAGGGTTGAGTTTGCGAAAAGGCTTGTTGGGGTCTACGATAAGAGCGTTCCCAGGGATGACTCCCTCCACCTCCCCATGCATGATGGCGGTGAAGCAGTCAGTGGTGGGTTCAGGTCCCACCCTGCTTCCAGGAATATCCTGCTCCAGTAGATACCTGTCAGTCACACATATAGATTGTGGTTTATTTCAGTACTGAAACTTAAATTAATGCAACAAAAAGCAATCACAAAACTTTACAGTGAATGAATGCAGAGCTGTAACGTCTTACTTGATGAACGTTGTTTTTCCAGTGGAGTACTGTCCCACCACCAGCACCATAGGCTTGTTATCGAAGTCTGCATCCTCCAGACTGGGAGAGTGGAAGTCATGGAAACCATAATACTGCTCCAGAGGCAGCAGCTTCTTACGATACAAGGACTTGAGCCCTTCTGTCACAGTGCGGATCACCTCAGGCGCCTTCTTCACATTTTTCCGGCCCCAGCGTGACATGTTGATTGACTAATAAGATGATTGGGAGCTTCTTACAAAAATCAGTGTCAGAGTGTGTCTGTTGTTTGGAGTTGTATTTCCTGAGGCTAAACCTTGGAAAAGCCTTCAGGTGTTTCCTGTATTTATGTGAACGCTGCTCACTTGTCCTTGAAACCTCCTCCGCACACGCCGAGAGGAACGATAGGGCTGATGTTTCGTTCGAAGCCTGGATCTTCCCCTTTGAGAACAGTTGCCACACTGATAACTTTTAGCCCCCTGAAATGTGGACAGAAAAGGACACAAGTAGAGGTTAATCCAAGTAGGGGAAAAGAAAAAAAGAGATTAATCCAGATGGGAAAAGGTTTCTTAGTGTTCCCGGACCCGGTGATCAAAGTCTGCCACAACCTAGAGTAAGGATGTGGAATCTGGAGTAAGCTTCAGCCCACCAGGAGACTGCCAAGCATTGTGAGTGCATGCCTGGAAAAAGTTTGTGTTCACACTGGAAAACTTGCAAACCCAGCCCCGCATCAGGATCTGCACAGGCACAGCTCATTTCTTTACAGTGAAATGAGTAAGACATTCCTTTTATCCCCTGCAGTTCCTCTCAGTGGAACATGAAATACGTGCAAAGCTTAACTGCTCATGTAAGGAAAAGACCTTGGGTAGTCCACACATGGAAAAACAAATTTTAACCCTTTTTTTAACCATAGTCTACATAAACACTGGATTAGGAATTAGAAGCAGACTGACACAAAGACACAAAGGTGAGACATGCGTCAGCAGACGTTAACTCATCTGTGGAAAAGCTTCTCTCTCGCAAACCCCATTTGAACTACAATTAAAAAGAAAATATCTGCCCAGAGGAGAATAGGCAACACAGTCCTGACATGTCACAAGACCAGTGTGGAAAGAGTTCTTGTCAAAATGGCGAACACTGGGGATCTACTGCAGAGACATTAAATATGATTTCACCGCCATTACATGCAGAAGTACTGTGCCAGCAAAACTGTACGAGTAAAAGTTGCTTTACAGGCTTCCCGCAAGAATCAAAAGTTTGGTTGAGGCTCTGGGATCAATTTCTAAAGTCTAAGGATGATGGAAAATGCCTTGTGGGTTTGTACACCACAATTGCAACACATTTTTGGACTTGGAACAAGAAATGTATCATGCAGGAGCAACAAGTATCAGGGGAGTCACACTAAAAATATCCTAATTAAGAAATGGAAGAAACTGTTCAAAAAGACTATTGACAGAAAGTTTCCTATTTCATTCATTCTGAGATCTAAATAATTTCAATTAAAGCTCATTTTCCTCTTCTGTATCACCATCTACTTTTATTTGAGTAAAAGTTTAAATACAAGCGGATCATAACAGCCATATTTAAAGTAAAGAAAATTGTATTTACCAAGGTATTTTGGAGAAAGCACACTTCTTCAAGCACCTTGATCTTTCCCTCTCTCCAGTCTTGCCCTCTGGAGATGGAAAATATTTTGACTTGGAGGAGACAAAAACAGTGAGTCTCTCAGAGGAGCTGCCGCTACATGTATGGTTGTACCTCTGACAGCAAATAGGAACCCTCAGTGGAGCGCCAACGCAGCCAGATTAGACGAATTCTTTTTCTCCAGGGTTTAATGTATTTCAGATGAGCTCCAGATCTGGCAAGCGTCCTCACTGGGCTTGCTGAAAGGGCACGAGGCAAACGCTAAAACACAGGGACACACCACTCTGAGGCCGACGTTTCTCTCCTGTTGCTTCTCCTCGCTGAACACACCTCCTCTTCCAGGGATGCCTGGCAACACTGTGGGGCAGCAGTAAGATTCTGCTCAAGGCAGGGATGAGCTGGGCTGTGGTCAGAGGGCGTGGACCTGCAGGAGGGGGGTTGTGAATAAATAATTTGGGTGGAGTCTTTTTTTTTTTTTTTTTAACATGACATAACTTCACAGTGTCCTTATGCATATTTTGACTGATAAACATAACCTCAGGCTGCACCCTTACAGCTGTGGCTTCTAACTCCTCCATGTTTTTTTTTTTCCTACTCAACCTACTGTAACATGTCATACGTTTACAGATGTGACAGTTTTTCCCCTCATCAGTCTAAACTCTCTTGCTCCTCCCAAACTCCGTGAACCCTCTGGGCAAAGCAACACGAACCAGCTCCACTTTTCCACTTCCATGCACCACCTGCTGGCTGTCTGATAGAGAACACACCCCACCGCTGCCACGATTACCACCACCCCCTCCTAACTATCATACAGTACTCCTCCGTCATCATTAGTCATCCAGAGGAATGTACCCTGAGGATCAGGAGTCAAGGCCCAAAGTGCTGGACAAATGACTGCAGGCCCTGCAAAGTTTCATAAAAGAAGCAAGGTTTAATTTACAGTTTTACTAAATGTACATTTCTTTTTAAAAAGTGTCATTATACACAATAAATACAATACAAAATTAATCTGTAATACTATACTTCAAATTCTCTTACGGTCTTTTTGTACATTATTATTGTTCCTTTTTTTCCATTTCAATGCTTGTGCTGTGTTTGAATTGTCCACCAGGCTTAAAAAGACACAAAAAAAAACCCAGAAAAAAAAAACAAAACATGGGAGGCAGAGATACAGTGGCAGAAAGAAGAAACAAAAAGACTGAGAATACAGAAAATCAACAGTTAAAACTGGCCTGCCCCCTGCTGACTGAGATGCATAAAGTCCTAATCTGGCATCATAAGCAACAGGGGGGCAGGTGTGTGTGGAGGTGTGGTCTAAAAACTAGAACCTGGAAAATCATCTGACGTTAGAAGCAGATAAGAACTGAATTTCCTTACATTTCATTTACATCTTGACAGTACCCAAGAGTAGTCAAAAGGAAAACAACTTTACAATTTCTCAAAATAAAGTTTCTCAACATGTTTTACTTTAAAATGCAGGTGATATGAAATGAAGCCATAATGGAGGATGAGGCTAACTGATTTTGCCAATTGCAGACAAAGAGCAGTTTCCTTGTGAGCAGAATAACTGAGCCTTTGGGTTTATTACGGTCTAAAGAAATGTATTCCTGATGAAGATGTGGACTGTATCATTATCATTACAGCATTATCTTTGTGATAAGAGAATCAAATTTGGTGGGTAAAGGAAGACACTGTATGCATTATGACGTTTTACAGTATGAACCTACTTGTATTCCCTTAACCGCCTCTCAGCTGAGGGTAACCAAGTTAAAGAAACTGATGACTTCTGAACTGTTAAAGGAGCTGTCTGATGCTCATTGGGACACCGTTTAAACCAGGAGATGAACTTCTGTAGAAAGAGACTGGTGCTCAGGCCACATGAAAAGGAATGTATGAATACCGAATGAGAAACAGAAAAGATCAGAAGTGAAAAAGGAAGAAAGAAATAGAGAACAACAACCGCTGACAATGTCATCTTGTTACTCAAGCCTGGCTGAGAGAACACATACAAAATATTGTATGCCAGGCAACTTCAAGTCTGCAATTTACATAGACAGTTTTGCCTTTGACCACACTCTCACCACAGGTCTACCTCAGGCTGTAAATGACAAAGAAATGTCTGGACAATTCAAATGGACAAACAAAGCCAACACAGCTTGGCAGAGTAGTACAGTGATACTGTTTTCACAGTGCCCCCCCTTCTCCTGCCTCCAAATCTGTCTCTTAGTTCCCCCTTGTCAGTCCGGCCTGGGGCTGAGGCTCTGTTATCTGCTTTGAGTCTGGGGCACCAGGCTGCCATTGTGGCCACGGCCACCGACCTGAGGGTGCTGGGCCAAGGAGGAGGACGAGGACGCAGAGGAGGAGGGTGGGACTGAGGGTCTGTGGGATGAGGCTGCCGAGCCCCCCGGGCGCTGGCTTTGGTGGGACCTGCTGCTGCCCCCTTTAATGCGGGCAGAGGGCTCCTGCTGGAGATTTAGGATGCTGTCGATGGCGCACTGCAGGTGCTCGTTCAGAGAGTCGTCCGGAGGGCTGCCGCTGGAGAAGCTGGCGTTATCCATGTCGGGGGAGTCTGACTTACAGCGTTTGGCAGGAAGCAAAGAGTCTCGTGTGAAGGAGGACTCTGGAGAGGGAGGCCCAGGGGCATGCTGATCCATTCTGAATGTCCCACCTGCCCTGTGTCTATTTTTTCCACTCGCCCTCTTGTATTTACTTACATCTGTCTCTTGGTCTGTGTGCTCCTCCCCTCTCTCCTTTGCCCCTTCCCTGTCCAGTAGCGGAGGGAGATGATGGCGTTGTGTGGTTTTAATACCACGGTTAAACACCTCGTCCATTTCGTCCAGCCCCTGCATTGCACTCCCTAAACGGCCTGTTTCGTGGCTTGACTCTGTGTGTGTGTGCGAGGACTCCCTGCCTCTTTTTTCCACCTTCACACTGGCTATCACTGTCCGCTCCGAGGGAGGAGATGAGGCCTCGTGCCTGGGGGGTGACGGCGTGGGTCTGGGGTAGGACAAACTCTCGTCTCCTCCCCCGGGGACACCGGGTCGGACTCGGGGACTTATGTTTTCCCGGTATGTTTTTCGAAGGGGGAGACGGCAGGTTGTCTGTGAGGGGGTGGCAGTGGAGGCAGAATTGTGTTTGACCCCACCCGCGTCGTGGTGATCCAATGTCCCATTCATTTGGGTGGAGGAGGAGGACGAGGTTGACAACGACCAAGTATGAGAGGAAGAGGTAGAGGAAGATGGGACTGCATTGGGGGGAACGTTAGCTCTCAGTGGCGGGTTACACTGAGTGGTCGCTATGGTGACCGATGAGGCAGAAGAAGCAGTGCATACGGGGGACTGAGTTCTGATGACTGTAGTAGGAGGAGTTGATAAAGTGTGGGACTTTGGGTGCGGTACAGCAGCTTCGAACTGAGGCTGAGTCTGAGGCTGGGATGTGGACTGGCTGCTCTGCTGAGGTTGAGGTGTGTGCACTGGGTCTAAGGCAGTGTTGTGGACCACCTTACTGAACCCCGTTTGATCCTGCTTGATCTTAAGCTTCAAGCCAATTCTCCTGCGAGCCTCGTAGGTCTTCATAGGCGGTTTGCTGGTTCTCTGTGGAAGAGCGTCGTCATCATCGGCCCCTTGAGAGTTGAAGGACGAGGAGGAGAAAGAGGACGACGCCGCTGAAGCACGACTGAAGGAGGAGCTCTGGCTGGTGGGTTCGGCCACCAGTCTGCTCGCTGCAGCTGGAGGTGGGGGGCAGCTGCTGGACCAGGACACAGAGGCTCCACTTCCACCATGCTTTATGACTAGTTTGGTAGGCGGGAACGGGGTGGAGGAAGGAGCAGCAGGAGGTGCTGGAGCTGGAGCATGAGAAGGAGCTGGAGCTGGAGCTGGAGCAGGAGCAGGAGCTGGAGCGGGTGCAGGAGGAGGGTTTGGGGCGATGTTTGGAGGGGCTGGGGCAGGAGCTGCATGTGCCGGAGCTGCATGTGCTGGAGCAGGAACAGCAGCAGCTGCCCCTCCACTCACTGAGGTGGGCTCAGCAGAAGATGATTTCTGTTGGGATGAAACTACACTCTCCAACATGCGCGCATTTGCCACAAACTCCTCTGCAATGAAATAAACATAAATATGGAATTAGTATACACCTAATTTAGCTCAAGACAACCACAAAACCATGTATGGCCAGAGACAGTGTAGGGTACCTGGTCTATCTTTGGCCAAAATCCTGTCCTGACTCAACGCAATCTTCTCCTCCTGAATGAACATCCGGTCAATCATCACCATCTCTGCCGAGGGGCCCAGTCTCTGCTCAGGTTTAAACGCCAAAATCCATCAGTTCAAAATCAATTCAGGCCAAAGAAGACAACAGCAACGCATATGGTGAGAACGCTGGTTTATAAACTTACTTTTGACTCGGCAAATAGCAGGTAGCGATATTTATCCAGCATGGCCTGGGTCCTTTTCAGCAGATGGGAGGAGACCTTCTCAAATTCATCATCCACTGTTCATAAGAGAACCAAGAAGTTCATGAAGATTGTGAAACTAGGAAAAAGGTACTTGACTGTACATCAGCTGCACTACAGGCTATGGAGTTTGTTACCTTTTTGATAGTCTTGAGAAGAGTTGGCAGTTCCCTGGTAGAGATGGTAAGGCAGCAGTCTGTGCAGTGTGTCTTCAAAAGAGTGGAAAGGAGCACTGTAGTTTGGGTGAAGCACTGAACCCTGCTGTTTCCTCAGCTGTTCTAGCATCCTGCAGTGAGGTGTGTATGAAGAAATACAATTTACAAAAATGGCATTATGAGATGGTTAAAATAATCCATTAAAATGCATACGCCACACACCTGGCTTCTTTGCTGGGCTCTGCACTGAAAGGCATATTCATTGTTGTTGTCTGTGATGGGAACAAACAGATGAAAAACAGGGATTAAAACCTTCAGGCTGAAGCTTAAATATTAAAAGGCAGTTTTTTCCCCCTCACTAACATGCAGTGATCCTGCTTTACCTGAGTTTGTACTGGAGCTGGGGGCTGTGGTGCAGGCATTTGAAGCAGATTAGCTCCTAACACCTGTATCTGCATCCCACCTTTCCCCAGAGTCATCCCTCCAACTGAGCTGATCACCCCTGGCTTTGGCTGAACCTGTGGGGGAAAATCAGGAAGAAAGTTAAACGCTGACAAAATACGAGAAAGACATCCAAAAAAAAAAAAACAAAACAAAAACCTTATTCAAAATCTTTTTGATATTTAGTAATGGTGGTTTGACGCACAATAACCACCATGCATGTCCTAGGAGGAATTGGTTTTGTGGTGTTACCCACCTGTGCAGGCTGGGTAAGGCTGGCAGGAGTGACAGTCTGATTCACCATTGCTCCGGCTGGCCCTTGGGCTCCTGAGAATACCTGTAAGTCACTTGATGCTAAAAACAAGAGGACACAGATCATCATCAAATACTTCAAGGTGTGTTCGGGGTTCACCCGTTTTGCATCATTAGTGGTAAACTGTGTCTAACCTGTAGCAGGAGTTTTGACGAGCACGGACGTCGGCTGCAGCACTGAGGGAAGCTGAGCAGGTGTGCCAGTGCTGGTTGATGATGCAATCGCCACTTTATCAACAGGCACATCTTGCTGGGAGCTGAACTGACTGGTGGCTTGAGGCTGAGGCTGAACAGGCTGCTTGGCCTGCAGCAGGATGTTCTGCTGGACCTGAAAACACATGAGGATAGTTTTCTTAAACATTTTGTACACAATCAATTCTAGATTAACCAATTTGGTTTCCTAAAGCCTACTCGGACTCTTTGTTCACACTGACTAGTGCAGTGCCCGTTCAAAACGTGCCTCTTCAGAGCGGCCCGATTGCTTAGCCTCCGGTTTTGCTCCTTGCAGCTTTTTCAATATCGTCGACCTTCAGAGCTGGAGAATCCTCGCAGATCTATATGCAGCAGTTTAGACGTATATATGTACCACCGGTTTCACCTCTTTTAAGCTTTTAACAACAACGCTGTAATATTTTATATGTTGTAATCCACCAGTTATATTGAGGGGTTCCTAAAACATGAGCCACACCTAGTGTTACAAAGGAAAGGCTGGCATTATTCATTGAAGGTAGCTCGGTAACGTTAAGCTGAACTACTGTGTATAGTTATTAAAACTTTAACTAGCTGACGCCTTATTAGGTATAATGAGCGCCGTGTAGAGAGAGGGTTGACCCCGACCCTCTCTACACGGCTCGATTGTTGTTTAAACTCCTGCATGCGTACGTCTAAAATTGTGGGTTTGGAACTGCTGCGTCTAGAACTGCAGGAGCTCTCCGACTCTACAGGGCGATGTTTCTCAGATTTCTCCACAAACTGCTCATCAAAACTAATTCACAGTCAACACTGGACTTCCTTGTGTCCTCACACCCGCCAAGTGTGAAGTCGATCGGATGAATAATTGACGAGAAAATCTTAGGACATACAGACAGAGACTCCTTCCAATTTCGTTAGATAAGTTGAACACCAATCTCATCACCACCTGGATATGATGCATTTACCACAGACTTTCCACAACAATGTAAAAAATTAATACTGGGTACACTCACCTATTGCAAGTAGTAATCTATGGGATGTTTTCCCCTTTTCAATATACTGAACTAATTTGAATGGTGAAAAACATTCACAACCAAATATATGTATCACATGTTCTTATGAATGGGCCAAACAAGCTCATACTTTAGCGTGTGAAGTCAAGATACACAAGATGATTTTACTGGGAAGACCTCTCAATGCATGCAAATAACAAGTTTTCATGAAGAGATGTTCGTGGTGAACTGGGACAGTACCTGGTGCAGCTTATCCAGCAGCTGTTTCTGCTGAGGTGAGGGCTGGGTGATGCCTGACAGGGTCTGAATTTGCGCTCCTACTAACTGCAGGTGGTGCTGCTGCTCTGCTGTCAGGCCCTGGATGGGAACCTGGCTTTTGACTACGGCAGTGGCAGAAGTGCTGACAGGCGGAGCAACAAACAGGTGCTGTGCAGGTGGTGCAGGAGGCGGCTTGGGTGACTGTGACATAGGAGGCATTTCTTGTTGATAAGGGGCCGGCTGAGAGGGCGGCCGTGGCTGAGGCTGAAGCTGAACTTGAATGTGTGTCTGCTGGGGCTGCGGCTGGCCTTGTGGAGCTGGTTGGGGGGACTCTGCAATTTGGTTATGGACAATAAAAAGCGGAGGATGGGATGAGGGTGTGCATGAGCGGGAGGGCGTTTGAGACTGTGGCTGCGACTGCTGTTGATGGTGTGGTGACTGGATCTGCTGGCTCAGCATGAGGGGAGACTGGGAAGGCTGGGGGCTGTCTGCCACCGGGGCCGCTGCGGTGTGAGTGGTCAAGGCCGGTGAGGGGGACATGCCCTGGATCTTCAGGGTCTGCTTATGTCCACTGGAGGGTACCTGAAGAGGAGGAATCATAATAAATTGATATGCTTATTTGATTCAAGAACGCAAACAATAATGTAAAAGACAGGAGGAAATCAGGACTTGAAGCACAAAAACAACACGTACTGAAAGTTCTGCATGCACAGTATATAGTAAATATGATTCTAGTACATTGTTCAAGATTTGACACTAGATACAAAATAGGGCTGGGCGATATGGTTATATCAGAATCTTAAATAAAATGTCTTTTTGACATATATAATATAATGTATGTAATGCAAATGTATGCATGATTATATGTAAAGTATGTAAAATTATGTTTAATACAATGACAGTGTTTCACTGTTACGCATTGCATTAGACAAAACTCTTTACGTATTTAAAACAAATACCTTTATTAGACTTTAAATTGTTAATTTGCACAACAGTAGAATGATAACATATAATCATATCGTCACAAATCCATCAATGTACGAAAATATGGAATTATCGCCCAACCCCAATACAAAATTACACAAACATGGGTAAAACAACACAAACAATACAAAAGCAAAGTGTTAGACTTTAAAATCTAGAAATTGCTGAAGTAAAAGTAGTAGAAGCCCACTGAATTTTTCTCGCGTTTGAGGAAGATTAGACATAAAAAAGGGAGCAATGATCATTTGGCGAGCCAAACAGAAAAACAGTTCACAAAAGCAAGAAGTCAACATCTGCGGGCCTGTGATGGTGAAGTAGAAGGTGATCTGAAGACGTTAGGGACGGGGTTCAGGGGAGCATGTAATTATCATTTGGGGGTCATGACACTGGTCAGACTAGGGTTTACAAGGGGTAGTGGCACTGTAAGCACATGAGAGTCTAAATGAGAACTGCAGGGTTGAGAGGTGGATTGATTGATCCGTCATTGGTCAGTAATGCAGCAGATGAGGGTGAGTTGATTGAATTTGATTGAGCAGAGTGTTAGTAAAGAGGTGAACAAGTTGCACTTGGCACATTGGTAGCTCTTCTATTAAGCATGAGCATGGTTTTTCAATTCTGTTACAGAACAGAAGAATGGATGAAAAACATACCAAATTAGTTGAACAATTAACTTAAGTAAAAAAATTAAAAAAAAAACAGAAAGAACAGGCACTTGATTGCCAGTCCCACATTCTATAGCAGTGCATACAGCTAAATATTAAAATAGTACAGACACACAATAGATATGGACAACTGGAATGATCATGCCTTTACATATAACAAAGCAACGTAAGAAACAAACAGAAGCTGCAAGCGAACGAGTAACGCTGAGAGCCATGGAAGCAATGACTAATGCAGAAGATAAGTGCAGAGCAGTGATGGGGAAAGGTAAGATACCCTAACATCGTGGCGGTAGCAGCAGCAGCAACAAGTGGGTGGGGCTTGACATAAAGGGGCATTTCTACCTGCTTTACCACTGCTGTCATGTGGGAGGGGCCAGGGGAAGGGCTGTGGCTCTGACCCACCCAAGAGTCAGTTAATTGGCTGTCATGGACAGCGGGGGCCGGAGCAGTGATGTTGTTGCTGCTGACGATTACAGACGCTGGTACGCCCACAGAGGGGGTTGACTCATTCTCTGTTTGGTGGTGCTGCTCCTGATAGGAGTATATTTACCATTTCAGGACCAGGGAGGGAAGGAAGGAGGAAGGGGATTGGAGGGAAGGGGGAGTAAAATAGTAAACCAAAGAGGTCAGACCAAGATATCACTCCGTGCATGTTATTTTATTTTTTAAGACAATTGTTAACTGTACACAATCAACAAACAAATCAACAATCAAGAGCGGAGCACTGACCTGTTGTAGGAACATCTGCAGAGACTCCTGGCTCAGGATCATACCGCCCGGGTTGAAGAGTAACCTCCCTGGACTGTGGTGAGGGGGGACCAGCCCCACTGCTGTCACAGAGGAAGTGGTGGACACAGACATGGACGGAGAAGAGCAGGGTACTGTGCTAGCCGTGGACACAGAAGAAACCGGCTGCATTGCGAGGATAGAGGACTGCGGTACATGCTGCTGAGCGGGGTGAGCAGCCTGGTCTGTGGAGCTGCCCAGCACAGTAACACACTCTCCAGGCTGGCCTTGAGCCATGGTTGCTGCTCCTGTGCTGCTACTGCTGGGGACTCCACCTGGCTGGGGTTGCAGGGCTGGCTGAAGGCTGACTGCGGGGCTCAGGCCCTCCACCTGACTAAGCATGGTCAGGGAGTTCTGGATGGGCATGCCCTGTATGACTGTCTGGGCATGACCTGACACAGTGTGGGTCTGTGTCCCGCTATGACTCTGAGCCAACGTGACAGGCATCTGAAAGAGGGTGGGGGTGCCCATCTGGCCAGACTGGAGCTGAATGGATCCAGAGAGGATGTGGGCCCCAGGGTGGCCATGAGAAGTCAACATCTGACCCAAGTTGATGTTCTGGTTTGAAGTTAAAATCTGGTTTGCTATGAGCTGTCCCCCGGGACCCTGACTAGTTATGATGTGGCCCCCAGGGTGCTGGGTCAGGATCTGCCCACCTGCTTGTAGCTGTGGCAGGAGAAACTGATGGTTCTGACCTTGAAGAACTGTCTGAGAGGGAATAACGATGCTGCCTTGTTGGTTTAACAAGTGTACACTGAGGGGCTTGCCAGATGGTTGTGCTGCTTGTTGTTTGAATAGGGTTTGTTGAAACTGAGGGCCTTGTGTTGTGCCTTGAGTACTCAGGACAACGTTAGAGCCTGGCTTTCCTGTCAGGAAGGCTACATTCTGAGCAGTAGAAACTGGAATTTGCTGCAGCCCCAGAGCCTTGTGACCATCATTTTGAAGGGGTTGGGGTGCTGTCTGTGGCTGCTGTTGTTGCTGTTTGAAGAGTTTCGGTTGGATTGCTCCCCCCTGCGGGGGTTTAGGCTGAATGGGTGTTGGTGTGCGCTGGATGATCACGTTCTGCATGATTTGGCCTTGAGTTTGAGTCTGGGGTCCAATTCCTGAACTGAGAGGGGTGCTGCCAAAGCCCACAAGCCCAGTGGGAGCAGTCATTGTACCGCCACTGGTGCTGTTTGTGCTGCTGACACAAACAGCCGGTCCATTTAAAGCTGGAGAACCCAAAGTGGCTTTGTTACCTTGGATCAGAAGTCCACCCCCTGAGCCTCCAAGCCCTGCCTGAGAACCAGCACCTGATACCTCTGGCCCAGACTGGTGCAGCTGGTAACCACCCATGGCTTTAGCCAGGATTGGCTGCCCAGACTGATTGATAGTCATGACTGTAGGCTGACCCACAACCTGAATCTGTCCGATACCCAAATGTCCAGACTGACTCCCATTAGGAAGAGCTTGGAGACTTGAAATGGGTTGAAGCGTCACATTTCCCAGGCCAACAGGCTGCATAAATGGCTGAACACTAATGGCCTTGTTCATGACCTGGGACTGGAGTTGAAGGCCCTGCTGAGCAAGCACTGACCCCAGCATGTCAGCTGTGGCATTGGGAGGAGTAGCAGTGGTGCTCGGGGCTGACCCAGGGAAAATTGCCGCTGCTCCTCCAACGCCAACACCTATGCCTACACCGACAGTGCCTCCAGCCCCAGAGAGGCCGGCATCAGGCAGTGTCTGAACCACCTGCGTAAGGCCTGGAATTCCAAAGGAGCCCAGGTCCAGCTCAGCCTCTGCCTCCTGTAAGCTTTGCTCTGTGATGTTGGCTTCGGCCAAGCTCTGCTGCAGGATGTCACATGGCTCGTGATTTGTCCCAATGCCATTGCTCCCACCTTCACCACCTGGGGATTCTCCCAAGATGTCATGATCCTCCAGGAAGTCCAGGTCAACACTGACTCTGGGCAGGCCTGCCGACTCATTGGCCGACAGCTGGACTGCAGGCTGGACCTCTGGAACATGGCCCTACAAGGAAAAGGAGGAAAAGAAAAAGGGGGAAGAAGTGAAACCAGGTGATGGAGGAATGTTGATGGTTAGATGTGATGGCGAGGAGTGTAACTGAGTTAACACAGAAATGCAGACATGAAAACCCCACAAAAAACCTCCTGTCACATCGCGGTAAATCAAAGCTTGGAGAGTGTAGACATGTTAGTGGAAAGGGAGGGTATTTGGAGATGCATGCTACATTGATGGATAGAAAACAGAAGGAAGAGGATTGGGGGATTTTACTCACCCCAGTGGTAGAGAAGAACGAGCTGGAGGGATCACTCGAACCATCCAAAAGGTCGTCAGTGTCCAACTACAGACACACCCACCCAGGATAGGACAGACAGAAACCAAAGGCACCCAAACCAGCAGGCAAAAGCCACCAGGACAGAGAAACATACAGACCATCAAACAGAGGAGGAGGGCAAGGAAAGGAAAGAAAACAGAGAACCCAGATTGTAAAGAACCAGTGAAAAAGATAAGTGATAGAGGGGCAAAATGATAGGAATAACACAGAGTTGGGAAGTGTTAGTATTAGCTTTTCTGATTTTGCGAATTAGCTTAATAAGGGAAGGCAGGGTGAAACCATATAGTGCAATCAAAAACGCAAAGACAACCATTAAGCAGAAGAAGCAGTAAAACAAAAATAATTAAATAAAAGCAGTGAGGGACGTGGGTTTCAGAGTGCATCAACATGTGATCTGAAAGTCACTTAAGTGCGCAGTCATGCGAGCCCCAGCTTTCATACGCAAAATTAAAAGTCCTCTTCACATCAATTTTTTGTAACCAACCACCATTTTTTTGTAACTATAAATCCCAAGGTGAAGGTTGTCTTCCACTTTTTTTCCTCTATCATACTCACATGGGTCTCAGATCCATGAAGAAAGTCATTGAGAGCTTCTGGGTCACTGCAGGAGAAAAAAACAACTTGATTCACAACAAGACAAGACCGAGACGACTGAACAGTTTGTTAAAAATAAAACTGATCTTGCACTGTGGCAGCAATGACTTACCAAATTACATCTAGAAGGCACCTGCCGTCTTCATCATCCATGACAACTGTTAAAGATGAAAAGAGTTTTAAAGTCCATTTTTCATTAAACAGACCCAAAATTAATATTTTCAACTATGCGTAAACACATTTTTATTATACTGTTATTATAACAACTCCACATTGTGTAATACTACAACTCCATATTTAGAGGTACAGTGAGGTTTGAGTGAAGATTTACAGTTTTATTTTGACAGGAGTAAGTCACATCTGATGAAAATGAACAACTACGAAACTGAAAGACCCTTTTCGAACGCTCCCCTGCCTCAGTGTGACAAGGAGTAATGTCATGTGGTTATACATGATCAACAATCATTTTATATTTAAAAATTAAAGGGACATTTGTTGGATTCTTTCAGCAAAGCTCTGCACAATTTCATTATGACATTATTTCAACATGGGCGATCTGAATAAATCTACTACAAACTTCTACTACTACTACAAAAAAAAAAAAAATATTGATATCTTGCTTTCATATTGTTGTTCTAGACTTTTCAACAGAAGAATTAAAAGTTATGTTCAACATAACTTTTAATCAAGCTTCTTAATTACTCCTTAAACCAGTTTCAACCTGACCTGTTTTTACTATTGTTATAAAATAGTTATTTACTAATTGTCCTTTCAAAATCCACCACACACCAAAATATAGAAACCTTATATTTTTACATGTATTGGATTTTTTATTTGGGTTAAAAATAAATGCCAGGAATTAATTGTTTTTAAAACCTCACAACCCCAGTTTTACACATTCAAATTATGAGTAATAATGACTCAAAACATTACATCACTTATTGCTGTCAGACATCTCTGGAGCTTGTTGTGGTTCTTCTGAGAATAAAGCAAGCACAGAGGCAGCTATAAGAGGTTTCTTGGTCTATATTATCAAATACAATACATCCAAAAAAATAAAAAATAAAGTTTACATTTTAACGTATCTTCATCATCCGCTGTTACATGTCCTGTTTTCACATAAACACACACTCAATAAATAAAAAAAGCTTCTGCTGTTCATCACACAGCAGTTTTGTTGGCCGAACACCGAGAAAACAGCGGATTGCAAATACACAACAAACTGAAAACGCGCGGTTTTCACGCAGCCTGCAAACATTTGTCGTGCGGGTCTCTCCCTCCCTCCCTCCGTTTAACGCAAACACCTCTCCGCTAACACAAAGACAACAAGCCACCACCATTTCCCCGCAGACACGTCCGCGGGACTGTGCGGGGCTGTGCGGGGCGACTCGTCCCCCCGGTTGCCGCTCTTAAAAAAGAAAAGAAAAAAAAAAAAAAAAAAAAAAGGCATCGGGTCGTGGCCATTACTCGGTCCGAGCGCAGCCAGTGCGCAGGATATGAATGGAGACGCTGCGAGCCGCTGGCTACATGCTACCTGCTGTTTTCAAAACAGCCCTGCGTGCATATTCCGCCGATTTGCTGCAACACGCAGACCTCGGTGGCCCCGCGGCGGACTTAGGGCTCCGATTTAATAAAACCCTTGCTTTAAAAACCCCCCGTTTCGCTGCCACTTCCAGCCCTCTGCGTGCATCTGGGAGCTGCGTTAGCCTAGCCTGCTAAGCCCAAGCGAGCTATCAACAGAGAGTCCAGCCGCACAGCTTAGCTCGAGCCTTTGACATTCAAAACAAACCAGCGAGCGACACATTTTTTCAACCCCGGCGCTGCACGGCGGGACCCCGATCCACCCGAGGCGAGGCGCCGGCGTCCGCCCCGGGGCGTGAGCGCAGTTGCGTAGCGAGCTATCTGTGTGTCCGTGCAGGCAAAATATGAGTTAATGTTGGAATACTCCTGGATGAAGGGGGGGTATGCTTGGGAATCCGCTGGAAAATGATTACGTTTTGCCGGGGGTGTCGTGCGGCAGGTGCGGCGCCTCGGCTGCGGCGGGCCGTGCGGTTTGCGGCGTCGCTGCGGTGCGCGAATATTGCAGCTTTGTTACAGTTATTCGGATTAATTGAGAAATTGTAACAAACTCACCCGAGACGATAGAGGTGCAGGCAGCGCGGGGTCTCCAGGACAGCCTCGCACGGGCTGCTGTGCAGGACCCAACTACAGGCAGGAAACAGGAGGCCGCGGCGCCGCCTGAGTGAAATCTCTGCCGAGCCGAGAGGAGTGGAAGTGGAAGTTGGTGCTTTTTGTTTTTAAGGATGGAGTCTGAGATGTAGACAAAAACAACAAACCACAGACAATGCATTCATGCTCGTGCAGTGTAATCGTATATGTGTGTTTGTACCTGCACACACAGCAGTAAATATATATAGCCTGTTTATTTTATTACTGTTTACAACTGTTTACAAGCTATTAAACCATCACAGTGTGTATATAAATATACATAAATATATATATATATTTATGTGCATTACCTGTCTACATTACAGTTTATTTATTGTAATGCATTCTATTGTATTATATTTTATAACCTAAATATTATATTTTATTGCTATATTTTAACTTGCAATAATTATGTCTTTGTCTTAGATTCACTTTGTTCTCGTTTGTCTTTTTTGTTTTTATTGTGTACATTTTGAATGAGTATTGTTGGAGGGAGCATGAGAACAAGAATTTAATTCCCATCGACAGCTTCACTGTTATTGTTGTGCATATGACTTCCCTCAGATCACTGCTGAACATATACCTGAGATTAAAGAACTTAAACAAACAAGCAGATCTCATGTGGATACTTAATAAAAACATTTATCATCAGAGTGGAGTAATTATGATATAACTAAGTACATTTATTCAAGTACTGTACTTAAGTGTAAACTCAAGGTACTTGTACTGGAATTGAGTATTTCCATTTTAATGATACTTTCTACTTCTACTCCATTACAACTCAGAGGCAAACATTGTACTTTTTTTTCCATTACATTTGTCTGACATCTTTAGTTACAAGTTACTTTTCAGATTACAATTTTTCATAACCTTCCTGTCAAGGGAAAACCACGTATTTCCAAATTTGGCAATTTTCTTTTATGGGATTAGAATATTCTCCTACTTCTTCAGACAAACAGACTTTTAAAAAAAACAAAACAACAACAACCTTGGATTGGGTGTAAAATGCATCTTCACAAAGCTTGAAGATTGAAGAAAGTTTGCTGTTTTTTTCATGACAAGTTGACTTTTAAAGATGGTTATCACATGACAGTGATGCTGCAAACATTAAGATATACAGAATATGATACATTGGTATAGATTAAATGACCAAACACAATATAAAGTAGTTAAAATCAGCACAACCTTAAATAATAAAAGTCAACTTATATAAAGCATTAATATTAATCCAGAAACATCAGTTATAATAGTAAAACACTGACAGGGACCATTTTACTGCACAATAATTACTTTTACTTTTCTAATTCTTTGAGTATATTTTGCTAAAGGTTTTGAACACAACCTTTACTTGTAGTATTTTCACAGTGTTGGATTGGTATTTTTACTTAAGTTAAGGATCTTAATACTTCTTCCACCACTGCACTCTTTGTGGCTCTGTCAACCTCAACACAGTGTCCAATCAGACAAAGTGTGGAGCATCAGAAATTTGGGGACTTTTTCTCATAATGAATGCAAGCTAACAATGATTAAAATCATCCAAGCACTAACAGACTGTAGAAACCACTGCTATGATGTTATCCAAAGCTTAAACAGGGATCTTGAACAACATTGGCTGGCCAGATAAATCATACATGGAGCTTTTTAGGCCGTATGAGTTGTAAGATTGTGCATACCCAATCTCTAATACCAAGAGACAAATATGGTGTCAATATGACATGTTTTGTGAATGCTTTGCTGATCGGCATCTAAGAGAACCATAATATATTTAGGGAAAGTCTCCTTTTCAGGCAGGAGGGGGCCCCAATCCTTTTAGTGACCTGGCTTTTGTCACTAAAACTTTATTTCACATTTTAAATAAATGTTATAATATTCAAAATCACACAGTCAATGTTCGGTCCTAAATGCTGCACATGTTCTGGGAAGACTTTAAATAAAGAGATGGTACCAAAAAATAATCTTTATTCACATTAAACAATTCAGAAGAACGAAGAGAAGAACAAATATATTCCATAACACTGTGAAATATTATCATTGTCACAACTAACACAATTACTAATTCATGTATCAAAGAATCCTTAATATATCAAGCGGTTACTTTGGAGTCACAGTTCTGCTCAGCTGCTGTATTGCAGGCCTTAGGCCTACATTTAAGAAACAATGATCATGTTATGAATCCCTGAACAGGTTTTAGAGGAAATGTTGCTGGGGAAAATGAATACATGCTTTCTTCACCCTGATTTCAGAAACTATCAAGTTAAAGGGTTTCACATGTCACACAAGTCTGCATGCAAAGCAGCTTAAGGAAAGTCATGAAGCTAAAAAATATAGGCTGATTGTTGCATTGCTTCATATATTATAAAACCAAGTAAAAGAGTCAACTGGATATGATCAGAGTCATTATTTTTTATCAATTTATCAGAAGATGCCTTCCAGTGTTGTCAGAAATATTTCAGTTACGTGATAGGGAAATAGATTACTCACTTAATAGAACTGAGATGTTGTTGTTCGACAAATATCTAAAAATGATTAATGTTTATAATTCATTTAGGCCATAGCATGGATAACATTTGTTACATCACTGTTAGTTACTGAAAAAAAACTCGAGCACATTTTAATTAATTTAAAAGTAATGTGTTGAAACGCTGCCATGGCTGCTCTTTGAACCACTTCTAAATCGATAATAAAACCGATTAACGACACCAAAACAGCTGCTCGTGTCGTGTTCTTGTTATTAACTGCAGACTGAGAACAACAGTGGACATTACAGCTGTTGTCCAGCCGGAAGAGGCCAAAGCTCGGAGCTCACGAAGTGTCCCTGAACGCATCAGCGAGTGTTTCCGCACCACGTGACGGAGGTGACGCTCACTTTGCGGCCGGTGACGTGACGACCGAGACGCGCCGCTGGTTAGCGAGAGTGTGGACCTTCTTCACCCCGTTTCCTCCTCGAAATCAGAGCGGTGACACGAAAAAATGGACAACAGCGGGAAAGACAAGGAGGCCACGGCTCTGATGGCCGAGGCCGAGAAGAAGATGAAGTCGTCGCAGTCGTTTTTCGGAGCCATGTTCGGGTGAGTGTGTCCGTTGGCCAGCCGAGGGCCAAGTAAGCGGAAGGTGGCTATCTTAGCTTAGCTTCGCTGTCCAGATCAAACATCAGAGCAGAGGACAGGACGCAAACTTTAAAGCTTTAAACTCCTCCGAAACACTAAGCTGCTCTCTGTCTGACCTTACGCTGTTGTTGCCGTTGAGCTGTGTAACGTTTTGCAGCGTTATCTTCCCCTCAGATCACCGCTGAACACACAGCTGAGGGTAATCAGCCTGAACTGTAGCTGCATGTTTTTGGGGGAAATCTGTTTTATATCTGTGCAGATGAGGTTGTAATCAAACATGAGCCGTGTAACATTTCGCTTATTTGTAAAAAAAAAAAAACAGTGGGTGTTGTTGTTGTAGCGCCATCCACTGGGGACATGTTGCAGGGTCACCCAGTCGCTGGGTGCAAATCACATGTCTGCGACATTTGTTTACAGTAGCAGAGGGGAGCGGGTTTGTGTTGCATCAGATTGAGTCAGTGGGATAACACAGCTGAGCATGGATACAACGATCCGAGACCAGCTTCAATTATTAACATGCAATAAGATAAGATGGCACTTTTATTCAATAAACACAATGTGAGAGTAATCAGTGATGTGCAAAACCAAATGTACACAATGCTAGAAATGTAACAGGTTAGAAGTATCGTACATATAACTGGGTAACGGTAATCCAGAAATACTAAATATATATACACTACTACTATTTGCATGCATGGCCAGAGACTACAAGTTGTATAAACAAGTCCTGCATTTGATACTCAGATCAGGGTTGTTTGTGTCAGAGGGGTAAAGCTTGAAGATGCAAGTGTCCATGTAATTAGATCTGGCTAATGTGACTAAAATCATTATCATGGTATTTATAATATTATTTCTCAGATATATTTAACATAATGTGGTCAATTAATGTACCATCACGTGTATATAATAATGAAATTGATGTTCAGTGTAATGAACTGTGTTTCACTGTTATGTTTTACATTAGACAAAACTCTCATAATATGATTCCACTGAAATAAGTTAACAGTAGTATTGAATTAATGTCCAGCCCAGTTTGGTGTCATTATATTGCGTAATGTTGCAATATGGAGTCAAATTATCCAACTTTCTGTTCTTATTTGACTGTTTTGCATGCTCAAAGTATCCTTTATATTATTAATATCTAGCTATTGACTAAAAACTATTATGGCAGTTGATATTTGTCAGTATCACCCAGTAATAGTCTGAACTAACTAAACCTGTGTACTGTCACACAGGGGTTCATCCAAGATGGAAGAGGCTTGTGACATGTATGTGAGGGCAGCCAACATGTACAAAATGGCCAAAAATTGGTGTGGTAAGCATAATTATTCTAGGTTGAATAAATAAGTGTAGTAATTGTCTTTTTTTCTTGTTTAAGTCTGTAAAGACTCTCAGTCCTCTAACATTAAATATTTTCTTTTCAGCTGCAGGAAATGCATTCTCCCAAGCCGCTCTCCTTCACCTCCAGATGCAGAGCAAACATGATGCAGCGACTAACTTTATAGATGCTGGAAACGCCTTCAAAAAAGCAGATCCACAAGGTAATCATTACTCATCACCCCCATGGGGATGTGTGGCTGCTGAAGCTCACTTTTAATGCTCCTTTTACAAGCTGCAGTACTAGTTCCAGTGGACCATGCACGTGATTAAGATCTTCCAGGCGAAGAGCTTTAACAGCATTATTCACGGCTCAGGCAAATGAACGCTTTGCACTGGAGGAAGGTGTAAATAAATAAAGACATCAAACCAAGTGGTCACCATCTTTTAGGCACAGGAACATTAAAATGAAATGGACTCGCCTTGCACTTCACGCCACTGGGTGCTTCTAATTGTATTGATTTTGGAATATAAGTTTAATCGCACTTTTTTTTACTGATGTGAATTGACTGAATAGTTGCAGTGACGTGCTCTTAGAATATTTAATGTGTGTAAATGTTATTATTTCTCTCAACAGAGGCCATAAACTGCCTAAACCGAGCTATTGAGATATACACCGATATGGTGAGTCTATGAACAGGGAAGTCTTCTAAGTTTCTTTTAATGATTGAATTTGAAAAGGCCTTTTCATATTTAGCATTTGATTTTCTTATGTAACTTGTAACTCCCCCCTGTTGATTTCTTTTGTCCTGTTTTTTTCTTTATTTTGGGTTTTAGGGGCGCTTCACCATTGCAGCCAAACATCACATAACCATTGCTGAAATATACGAGACAGAGCTGGTGGACATCGACAAGGTTAGAGGAAATATCTGTGTTTCATGTTTATTATTTTGCATGTTAATTCCAGGGCAAATTCAGAGAGTGTCTGTTTTTAAACTGTCAAATAATCTTGTGTTAATCACGAGCAAGGGAAAGCTCTGTCTACATGTCTAACTTTGTCCAATTCCATTCCAGGCCATTGCTCATTATGAACAGGCAGCAGATTATTACAAAGGTGAAGAATCCACCAGGTGACTATTTTAAATGAGCAATATTTTCTCTACTTTGCTTTTAGGGTGTGATATTGTGTATGCGTTTTTTTCCTTTTTATTTGTTTCTAATTAATACATTTTCTTTTAATTCTACATCTTTGTTTTAGAAAATTATGCAGTGAAGTTACTTTGCGGTCTTTGACCCTTGATTTGTATGAATACGCTGGAGACTGAGAAGCTTCTCGATTTTTCCTTTTGCAGTTCAGCAAACAAGTGCCTTCTGAAGGTGGCCACCTACGCAGCTCAGCTGGAGCAGTACCCAAAAGCGATTGAGATCTATGAACAGGTGCGATAACGCTCACCAGCAGCCTTCATCCCAGTGTGTTATCGGTCGCTTCAGGAGCTGTAGTAACGAAACAAACGTGACTTGTACTTTTTTGGTTTTAGGTTGGAACCCACGCAATGGACAGTACGCTCCTGAAATACAGTGCCAAGGATCACTTCTTCAAGGCAGCGCTCTGTCACTTCTGCGTTGACATGCTGAATGCAAAAGTAAGCCGTTAACACAGAACTTTTGTCCATGTACAGCAAGCGTAACACGAGCTGCTGTTCTAATATTCATCCGCTTTGTCACCCAGCTTGCTGTGCAGAAGTACGAAGAAATGTTTCCGGCCTTTTCAGACTCTCGAGAATGCAAACTGTTGAAGGTAGGCGTTTGGTGTAATTTTGGCTCTATTATCCTTAAACAAAAACACTGAACAATCCTGTAGATATAGAGAGGCGTGGCTGATGGAGAGCAGTTTAACTCAACTGGACCGTTCCTTTCTATTGTCTTCCTCTCTGGTCAATAATGACAGGCAGTTGGCCTTGCAAAATGTTCCTCAACAACATTTCATCCCCCAACATCATGTAACAAAAGCACCAGTCAGCTTAATGCATTTAAGGCCTGCCCCCAACAAATCCAATTGGAGTAAGAAAGCCATGCTGGGGGTTTAAAAACTGTAATAAAAACAGTAATAATTAATTTTGTATTGCTTACAAGCATCTCAGTTGTCCCAGGGTGTATTATTGTTTTTGGGCAGCCTTTCTGATTTACATTACGTAATTACATGATTGTAAAAAAAGTTTTTATCCAACCAGAAACTTCTAGATGCCTATGAAGAACAGAATGTGGAGGCCTATACTGATTCGGTGAGTGGACAGTTTTCTTTCAGCAGAATAAAGGCATGTTGCCAAGGTTCCTGCTCTGAACTGTGTGAAGTTTCTGCAGCTGTGAGTTTAAAAATCCTGGACTGATCAGTACTCTGCAGCGTTTCTGGGTACAAAATGATTACCTGTGAGTAAAGTGTTGGGATTCCAGTAAAATAATAAAAGCTAAGGAAAAAAATATGATGATGATTGATCCATGGTGGCCTTGTTTATAACTCATTTGATTCAGAATGTGTCCGTTTTGTACCTGAAAGATTAATATCTAATAATATCTATCTTGACACAAACTGTTTAAGTCAATGTGTGTGAGTGTCATTTTATAGTGGGTAATAAAAACCAGAACAAAAATGCCACACCTCCACCTTTTTAATATTCTTTTCAATTATTATTTTCCAACATTTGGGGTGTGGCTCATTTTGGTAACATGTCCTGTTCATCTCTCAGGTGAAGGAATATGACACCATTTCACGGTTGGACCAGTGGCTGACCACCATGCTGCTCCGCATCAAGAAAACCATACAGGACGAGGAGAGCGACCTTCGCTGACTCCCCTCCCTGCTCCTCCTCAAACCCTCAACAGCTGACTTGCATCCTTCTTTTTGCCTTGAGCCTCTTACTTCCATTCTAGCTGCAATCTTAATTCTTTGACCATTAGCCCTTATATTTCCTCACAGATACTGTGTTTCTTTCCTACCATCTGCAGTATATATCGCCTTTTTAATCCACTCAACTCAGTGCTCCAAAAATTATGATCCTTTATTGGTATGACACTATTTTTCTGAGTATACACAGTATGTTAGTTGTATATTGTTATGATACAGGTATTGGCCCAATATTCGTTAAAATATTCATCATGGGCTTCAATACCAGATATTCATACCAGCACACTTATATAAAGGTTTTATTAGATTTTTTCTTGTTATAAAATGAATGAGAGGATTTGCCAATTTACTAACACTTAAATCTATTTTCCAAAATGTGCTTCAAATAAACGTATCTGACCAAAATGCCAATATAGACTAAAGCACACATTGGTTTTTGGTACTTTTCGGTGCTGGAGTACTCTGTATGTCGTATCAGGGCACCTCTAATTAAACAGCACTTCATCTCAGCTGCAGAGCTCCTCTCCGAGCAGAGAGGCCGAGAGTTTCTGAGGTAATTCCACGGCAAATACCCCCTCTGCCTTATACTGCAAAGTTCTCAGGACGTGAACAGCTAGATTTGATGAAAAAAAAAAATTATGCTTTTAGAAGCTTTGTCAATTAATTTGCTAATTGTCTTCGTCATTTCCAATTTAAAGTGCTTTCTTCCATGAAAGAAGGTGAAAGAAGCCCATCAGCTTTGTGAACATTTGCATGGTTTGGTATGGATGAGAGAACTAGAGCAGCCGTTTTCAACTGTATAGGAGTTATTTCTAAAGTGTTTTTATTTTATTCTTTTGTGATTGTCTGAGTTGTGGTCTTTTTCTGTTCGTAACTAACCAGGCTGGAAAAAGAAAAATCTGCATTATTTTTTTTTCCAAAGGCCTGCAAAAGATGCAATACATTGAAGACAAAGGAGCTTTACTGATCTGAACACTGTGCTCATGTACCCTCCCCATGATGTTGTCCTTTGACAATTGGTCTTAAATAATTTGTACACTAGTGATGTTTGCTGTCAGACCTTTAAATAAAGCTGTCTCAGACGCACAGCATCCTGGGCGTGGCCTCACCTGCCTGCTGCGCTGTGTGAAGTGATCACCTGCGCTCCTGCACACACCTGCAGCTGCCTGCACCCACCTCGCTGCCGCCGTGGTCCTTTATGAAAAACATGTGGTCGGAAAATAAATAATGCGGTTTCGTGCACCTGATCCTCTGTCGGTACGATCTGAAGGCTCCAGGATACTGTTTTGCTCTCCTGTCGTTCGCTGTGCGTTCATCTTGGCTTTAGTAAGTATTTTACTCAACTTTAATGTCCAGTGATCTTCTTTGTGACAGGTTTGACATTGAAACTCCAGATTAAAGGTCTCACCTGCAGCGCAGGTGTCTTTGTAACTCGGTGTGCTTGTTTTTAAAGATTTCTTCTTAAATTAAATACTTCTTAGTTATTTAAAGTAGGTATAATATGATAAAGAAGCGATATAAGGTATCCATACGCATTTTACTTAAATTCGTAGACCTCAGGTGTGCTCTTAATTTCTCGTGATGCTGTTTAATCTGTGAGGCCCCTCAGGAATTTTCTCCTTTGTTATTTGTGCAAAGGTTTGCTTTAATTAAACTCTAGAGAGAAGGGTGTGTGTAACTGCATCCCAGCAGAGCACCACCGCAGGCCACCTTTTTACAGAACACATCACCTGGACAGAGTCAGGTAGAATCCAAGGCTCCTTCTCCTCTTTGAATGGAGCAACAGAACTACATTTTTACTGTAACTGCATATTAATCCTGAAAGCAGGTGACTGCAGGTCAGAAGGGGCCGGGGTTTTTGCATGTGCATGCTCTACCAGCCCACTTGGTGCAGACAGTGCGAGCAGGGGCGTTGGCTGAGCCCGGACTCTTCTCCGTCAAAAACTTTAAAAAACGTTTCCATGCATTTCTTTCTTGCATGTAACGGTTACTTGTTGCTTAAAGTTTTTTTTTTTTTAAACTGAAAAAAGTGGTGTTTGTAATAAAACTCGCCTCTGGTGTTATATTGGAGGACGCAGGTTTCGTTAAAACACAGGTGGGACATATAAAGTGCGGCGACTTCCCCAAGCAAATTTTGAGCGTCAAACCCTTCATTTCCTGCATTCTGGTGAATTGTTATGCACCAATTTGTGCCTTTTCTGCATCAATTTATGGTACAAATCAATTTCTTTATGTAAAAGACACCATAAAATGAAGGCAACAGGTGACAATTGAAAAAATAATGGAATATAATGCAGTAATGCTCAAATATTCATTCTACTGTAGATTAACTTTCTCATGTCTTTGTCCCTGTTGAGTCAACACACACATGGGGGCCTGCTCTTCTGTCCTCTTTACTGTCTTTTGTTTGGGGAAGTAACCTCTTTAAATGTGCCCCAGGTACATTTTCAAGCCAATGACACATTCTTTTTAATTCATTTATTAACCTGGACTTCAGGAAAGTTTGAGCATGACATAGACAGAGTCCTGATAACCATCAAGTAGTAACTGTGCAGTAAAATGGTCCCTGTCAATGTTATACTATTGTATGGAATGTTTTTGGATTATTACTGCTGCTGCGTTAGTGTGTATGTTGCATTTTACTGCTGGGGATTTTTTAGGTTGAGCTCATTTTAACTACTTTATATACTGTTGGGTAGTTTAATCTACAGCAATGCATCACGTTATATAAAGTCATATGTCTGTAGCTGTCCACATATCTCTAAAAAGTCAACTTTTTTTTATGAGAAAAATGTTTTCATCTTTGTGATGATGCATTTAATCCAAGAGGTTTTTTAAATAGTTTATTTTGCTGAAGAAATAGGAGAATTTCCCCAACCCATAAAGGAAAATCACCTCATTTAGAGAGATGGACGTACATGGTTTTCACTGGACAGAAAGGGGATGTGAATGTTTAATCTGAAAAGTAACTTAAATTGTCGGACAAATGTAGTGGAGTAAAAAGTACCATATTTACCTCTGAGATGTGAAGTAGAAGTAGAAGTAGAAAGTTGCATAAAATAGAAATACTCAAGGAAACAAGTACCTTGAGTTTGTACTTGAGTAAATGTACTTAGTTACATTCCACCACCTTTGATAATATGTCACTGTTGACTTGGAGATCCTATTTTCTTTACTACATTTAGCACCATTTAAAAATGTGCTAAATGTCCCTAATTTACTTTAATATGTAAATCTATGTATAGATGCAGTGTAGTTCAAACTAAGAAAACACAACTTGATTTGTCAACAGGTATTCTTTCGATAAAATGTGCTGCTATTATAAGCTTTTTAAATGGGGTTTGACAAAATAACAGGAACATCCGGAAGTATAATTCAGAATTTGCATTAAATACTATATATATGAAGCTAATTAAAGTCTGTACAGTTTTTGATGTGTTGATTTCCACTGAGTGGCCCTGTCACCTCTGTATTTTTCCTGTTGGCAGGTACATCCAGTGTGTCACCTGCTGGCACAGTCTGTGTAACCTGAAGACAATAACACCCCAGGGCCCAGGACCATCTCCCCTGAAACATGATCCATTTCTAGGAACAACACACCACACACCACGCAGCTTGGTTTACTTACCTCGAACCAATGAGACGCATTCAAACCTTCAGTGCTACGGTTCTCCTCGTCACTTTATTACTGATCTTCTTCTACTCGACCCTACACCTAGAGACATCCTACAGTCACCCGGCTGGACCGGTGGACCTCCAGAGGCAGCCCAGCCTCCAGGTCCACGACAGTGATGTGAAAACGCAGGAGAGCGTCACTACACCTCACCCTAATCCTCACAACGTGTCTGTTTCTGACGGCCTCACACAGACCATCCCTCAAAATGGAGCGTACTGGAACCGGCTGCTGCACTCGGCCCTCAGGAACCTGAACAAGGGAGAAAATCCTCTCAGACAGGACGCAGATTGGTCTACCTGCAGGGAGACAAATCAGGAGCTTCTGCAAACCAATGTGCACGACTTCACCTCCTACCCCGTCTTATTCCAGGACTTTTTGCAGTGCATGAACTGCAGGTCCCCTCCAGTCCTGATCAATCAACCCAACAAGTGCATCTCCGGCGAACGGGAGGGAGATAACCCGACTTTCCTGCTTTTTGCCATCAAGACGACTCCTGGAAACTTTGAGCGGAGACAGGCGGTGCGGGAGACCTGGGGCCGAGATGGGACGTATCAGAGTGGGGCGAGAGTGCGCACGGTGTTTCTCTTGGGTAGCTCCCCGCTGGACGACCCTGACCTCAGCCCTCTGTTGTCATTTGAAGCAAGACACTTCGGGGACCTCCTGCAGTGGGACTTCCATGAATCCCTCTTGAACCTGACGCTCAAAATGAACATGTTCCTCCAGTGGACACTGAAATACTGTCCTACTGTCTCCTTTGTCTTTAGTGGGGATGATGATGTGTTTGTCAACACACCAGCATTACTCCGCTACCTGCAGTCTCTGGAGCCTCCGAGGGGCTCCCGGTTGTATGTTGGACATGTCATAAACACAGCAAATCCCCTCAGAGACCCTAAAAGCAAATACTACATTCCCCTGAGCTTCTATGATGGTCCGTACCCTGCTTATGCTGGTGGAGGCGGTTTTCTTATCTCCGGAGCGTTGCTGCAACCCCTTTATTCAGTTTCACGTGTCATTCCTTTCTTCCCCATCGACGACGTCTACATCGGGATTTGCTCTAAGGCCGTGGGAGTTTCTCCTGAGGCACACGCTGGCTTTCTGACCTTTGACATCAAGGAGCAGGATCGTGACAATCTGTGTGTACATAAAAATCTTATTCTGATTCACCAGCGCTCCCCACAGCAGATGAAGAAGCTGTGGAAGGGAATCCACAGCCCCTTGTTGACTTGTTGAACGGGACGGGTTTATCTGCTTCCATCATTGTGCCTACTCAAACTTCTAGCATGAAAAAATGCAGCGCAGTTATTTTAGGAAATTCACAGTTAAGCAGCTTTTAATGTTTTAACAGGACTGGGTATCAACCTTGGGAAGCATTCAGCATTTTTGGTAGGTCATTTGAGCAATGAGGGTGGAGATATTTCACTGCCACGTCAAGCAGAACACTGTTTAATTTCCATTTTCTTACTGAATTTAAATAAAAAATAATTCAAACAAGACAGTTCAAAGTTCCATAGTTTATTTTCCACAAAACACCACACATGTAACATGAGCTAGATGGGTGCACAGTTATGAGATTTAGAAGAGTGTGTAACATACAAACCCATCTAAAATTTGGGTGTGTATGCTAGAAAAAAACCCGACACAAGTTAAATCTGTCACCTCAATGAAACAAGGAAACCTGTTAAATACCATAATCACTAAAGAGGACAGTTACAGGAGAGGGAACATACACAACAGGGAACTTCCGCCATTTATTGCTCGAAATGTGTTTCTTTTGTATGCATAATGAAGTCAAATTGTTCTTTTTGCTGCAGATAAGAACATCGGTGACCTTGGAATTACTGTGAAACAAAAGTGTAAATCAACACTTTACAGAGGAGCTTTACTACTGACGGTAAATCTATGAACGTAAGGCACCAAACCCAGAGGCATGAAGTACAACATTTCTGAAAGCACAATCTTTTTCCTCTCCCTCTGTTGTACGGGAAGAAATGACACGTCATATCAAAACTATATTTTTATGAATACAGTAAAAGGTGTGCAACAGTCTCACTCCTCACCATCGCCAACATCTGTTCACCAAATCACAACTCGCTCCATCCTGCCACTGTAGTTATTTATCATACATGTCAAGTGGGTAGTGCTCTTTGTACAGCTGTATGTGCCTCCACATGGCTTCTCTCTGCTTGTTCAGATTGGGCGTCATCTCCTGGTACACATCGGTGAAGAGCAGCTCGGGATTGGGCTTCTGGCGTTTCTCGGCCCTCTCGAACGCCTCCATGACCATCTTGCGGGATTGCTTCCGCCAGCTCCTCTCGTCGTCCTCGCTCCACCAGCTGCGGGCCGTCATGTAATGTCTCAGCCTGGAGATGGGATGGTCCTGCTTGTCCCAGTAGTTCACCTCGTCCACCGAACGGTAAGCCGAGCTGTCGTCACTGGTGCTGTGGTGGCCGATTCTGAAGAATGAACAGAATCATTTTTCTTCCGTTGGCTTTCCATAACACTCTGGTGGCGAGTGCTTTTTTTTTTTTTTCTAATTTCTACTTTTTACTTATTCAAGTAATTTTCTACAACTCTTCATAAACTTTTCCGCGCCAAACAACAGTCTAACATTTGTTGCTATTTGTTAGAACTGCAACCCATCAACTGCTTTATTATTTAATATTCCTAAATATGTACTTTTAATATACAAGATACAATTAAGAGAGGTGAATCTCACCTATTAATGATAAATCAGTCAGGTTGGTGAGCTGTTCAAACCAACATCAACTAACCTGTAGGTCATTGCCTCGATGAGGAAGGGCTGGTTCTCAGCCACGGCCCTGCGACGCGCCTCCTTTGTAGCATTGTACACTGCAAACACATCATTACCGTCGACACGGATGGACAGCATGCCATAGCCCGGACCACGAGCAGCTGTTCAACCAGAGACAGAACGAAACGTGTTCATAAGAGCAGCTGAGGATTTCCAATCAGACACTGCAGATAACCACAGCAAGGCTTCTTACCAATGCCGTCTCCCCTGTACTGCTCGTTGGTGGGGGTAGAGATGGCGTAGCCGTTGTTACGACAGAAGAATATCAGTGGGCACTCGAGGGTGGCAGAAAAGTTGAAGCCTGCATGTGCGTCCCCTTCGCTGGCTGCTCCCTCTCCGAAGTAACAGATTACAGCACGGTTCATGTTTTCTCTCTTGGCAGCATATGCAGCTCCAGCCGCTGAAAACAGACGCATCAGACATGAATATATAGATTTACAGGTGCATGTATGTACTTACAGACTGGAGAGGTTAACACAAACACGCAGCTCACCCTGAGGAATCTGAGTGGCCAGAGGAGAGGAGATGGTGACAAAGTTCAGGTCTTTGGAGCCATAGTGGACGGGCATCTGCCGGCCCTTGCCGAGGTCATCTACGTTAGCGTAGCACTGAGCCATGAACAAATCCAGAGGAAACCCACGATACATCAGCACTCCTGCAGGACAGCACAGGAATTATAACACCGTGACTCACACTGTTTCTACAAATAAAGGCTGACTTGGTGATTTTTCTGAATGACTGAACAACTGAATGACTGATGCGGTTTGACATTGGGTGCGCGGCTAACTTGTCATGGGATTCACTGACTGAATGAAGCACTGAATGCCTCAAATATCATCAGTCACGTGCTTATTGCGCACCAAAGGGAACACTGGCACACCTGTTTAAATAACAAGCTTGGAGCAGAGCTAGTTGGGCAGGTTACATAAATCAGTACTGACAAAGATCATCTTATAATGTGTGCCCCAGAGTGTTATCTGACAAAACAAGAAAGCAAAGACATGACAACTACTGCAAATATTTGATTTAAAAGTAAAAGTTCAGGTAAATGAACTGCTTTGATGACCATCAAAACCTAAGTAACCCAAAATCTAAAACCACGTGCAGCTTACCAGCTTCTCTGTATTGACCGAAGACCAGGTCGCTTGGGTCAAGAGCAGCAGCGCTACCAATATGTGTCCCCTCCTCACCATAGTTGGTCATGTAGAAGGAAATCCGACCCTGTAACAGAAACAAATCAATACTCCTGTACAACACTTGTTCCGTGGTTACACCAGGAAGTGCAAGAGGAAATACTTACCTGTCTCTGAGACTCATAAAGAATGCGGTCCATTGTGTTCAGCAGAGTCATCTTCTGATAAAAGTTCAGAACTGTCTCTTTGGAGAGCTGAGCAGGGGAGAAACACACAAAACAACCAACTCATTAACTTTGGCCCAACAAAGTGTGTCAGGAGTGGAGGTGATTGTAACCAGGGGTGTAAGGCAGGCTGACTGTACCTGAGGGTCTTGAGAGGGGTTGATGATGTTGCCCTGCCTGTCCATCACCCGGTACACTGGGATCCCAGAGATGACATTGGGCTGGATGAACTCGAGGTGATCCACAAACTCGGCTGAGGCGCCAGGGAACTGTGGCTTTTCCAGTGACGAGTCAAAGGGCTGCTGCCGGTGCACGGCCTGAAAGGTTGAATGCAAGCATTATTTATTAATTATGTCACTGTGGCAGTGGCAAAGGAAGGCCCTCTCCACAATAGACACCACAAAGGGGATTCATCTTTCTCTCAATAATGACATCCAAACAAACACACACTGCAGCTGCTCTGTTGAGACTGAATGGGGAAACTGACCTTTTTTGCATGATGTCATATTACAAAAGGTGAATTTAACCACATTTTTCTGTTTTAAAAACGTTAAAAACAGTCGAGATTGTAATTGCTGTAAAAATCACAGATTGTGTGTTCATGTTTCAGCATTAAATATTAAACAGGGTGATGGGACTTTGTCCTAATTCCATACTAATACTGTATTTTCAATATACAGTACCATGTCTTTATATTAATAATAATATGTGTATTGTTCTGTATGAACAGGAGATGATCCAATGTGTGGTCTGATGACAGAAACCAACCCTCTATTTCCAGGTATCAGATTGTTTATGTTTTGGTTTCCCTGGAGCTGTCACATATGCCTTTTCTTTTCCACCCACAACAACTGAGCCATTATAGTATTCATGTTGACATTTACAGTGTAGAAGTGGTACACAGGTTTAATTTTAATTTTTGAATGTATTTACTGAAGTGCAGATATCCTGAAATATCAGTGTGACACTATAATGCAAAATAATAAGTATAGATAGTGAAGTGATACATATTTATACCTTTAAACTACCTTCACAATTATAAAAACACACCCAGGTAATGCATCTTTATTTCACGGGAGCAGACAATAGCAGTTTTAATGTTACTGTCTCCCTTTTGTGTTATTAATACAGATAATAATAGAAGATATTTTCTACTTCACGTTGAACTCCTCACGCCCCTTTGTCCGACCAATGGGAGAGAAGCTACCTAAACCTGAGAGTCACAACAAAACACAAGGTGCACCAGTGCCAGTAAAGCTGCCGATTCACTTCTTTAAACTCATATATTCAGAAACATGTGGCACCTTCAGCCTGACTTCACTCTGCTTCGTTGGAGAATCGATGTATAACTAAAGCCACGTTATTTTCCGCGAGGTTCTCGGCTAAGCTAGCTGGCTAACAAACTATCGCGATAACTGGAGATGAAAAAACGGATCACCAAACTCCATTCATTTCTACCGCTAATACTAATTTAAACACAACAATTTTAGACTTTACACCTTTAAAACCATCTCGTGGTTGATAACGTAACATGACATTGTTAGTCCCGATATTTCGGCTTTCTTTTAACAGAGCTGTGGGCGCCACTTCGCGTTATTTTAGCAGTTTGTTTGAGAGATGTTGGGGCTTACACAGACTCTGAAGGCTCGGTGTTGAAGCAGCCTGGACGCCTTCAGTCCCGCCGTCTGACGGACTCCGTGGAAACACACTCCATACATCTTGTTCAGGCTCCTCACAGCCGCCATCGGAACACTCCGCGGTCGATAGCTCGTCAGAAAAGGTTATAAATATGTTTAAATGTGCGACAGGACCGGTTGATGATCGTCTGCAGCGCTGATGTTTCATCCACAGTCACACTCAGGTCGAGCAGTACAACATCCGGTCACACCTTCAAAATAAAACTTAGGGTGACCCAAAGCACCTGGGTTAAAACAAACATATATAATCTTTATTAATTTTATTTACAATTATTTTGTTTTATTCCCTGCTGGACACTCAGTTTCTTTTACTTTTCTTTTGTACATTTTGTATGAGCATTTTTGGAGGGAGCCTGAGAACAAGGGTAATTTTTGTGCACAACCTTGTAATTTCTGGTTTGGAAAAGTGCTTTATAAATAACACAACACTACTACGATATATTTGCTAGGCATTATGGGACATGATTTCCACTATAAAGTCATAATAAAGACATATATGGCTAAAGTTGATTTAAACCTTTCCTTTACAGTATTTTCTCTTAGTTTGAAGGCAAAGCAGATCACGTCCGGTTTTATTTATCAGCAAATCATTTGGTACCTGAAGCCGTCAGACACGTTTTCTGTGTAAAAGCACCTGATAACCTTTTCCGCATTGCTTTGCCATGAACAAACACACAGTTCATCCAGTGACCTTGTGCACATTTCATTTTAAAAACTGTAAGAACAGGTTTATAATATGTGAGAACATCCTGAAGTTGCTCCAACTGGCCTCAATAGCTTTGGTTGTATTTCTTATTTGTGTGACAGTTTAGAGTCACTTTCCTGTCGCCTCCCTGTATGTATAGGTGGAAATATTCAGTCTGTGTATGAATATAGTGAAACAGATGCATGCTTCTGTGCAATGTTCTTTACTGCTCTTTTAAACTTTACTTACAGGGAAATGTGATAACAGAATCACTAAACAATATTCTTTAGGAAATATCAATGTGCTCATGCTCATATTTGGTTTCTCTTCATACTGTTTCAGCTGCATTCTGTGTTTCAACAACCGCTGGATTTGATTGTTTTTGAGCCCAATTATGATAGTGTCAGAATCTCTCATTGGGCCAGGTACCATTAGAAATGGACAGATTTGATTACCAACACTACTACTACTTATGCTAAATCAGGGTTAAAAATGACTGCTATAATTTCCTGCTCAAATGTTATGTTTACTTGACGTACATATCACAAAATAGAAGTAAGATTTATTGTGGTAGAAACTACTGAATGGCAGGAGTAGACGGTGCTTGGGCACACAGGTATGAGTTGAGGAGTTCAGACAGGAAATATTATTATTTATTCCCTATTAACATGTTATTTTGGGGGGCTGTACTGTTATTCTGTGTTGCTGTTGATTGGTTGGTTTTCTTTTGCATATATGAGCCTGTTTAGTTGTTGCATCTCTGTACAGCACTACTTGTTGTGTTAAAAATCTTCTTTGGTGGCTTTAGAAAGGAACTTTGTTGGGGCTAAAATCACATTGTGGTGAAACTTAATGAAATCAACACATATTTAATTCAATTAAGAGAACAATAATACAGGATACATCAGTATGAAAACTTGGTCATGACAGAATCACATGAAGAGAGAAGATAAACCTGCATGTAATGGGCTTTAAAGGGCCATTCCACCCAAATCAAACAAAACTTTGGATATGCAGCACCCCTCTGTATCACAGAAGCTTTATTTCTTACATACTCTTGTTATGCACACTGTGGAAACGCTACTGATGTTGTGAATTGTGCAGCACAACCTGTTATTTTAAGTTACACTAAGTGCACTTTAACAAGTTGACTGGTGCGTCTCTGGTAAGTAACTACCTTGTAACTGACTTGCGGTTTTTCTACAGCACCACTGCTCATGACCTTAACGTACAACCCCAAGAGAAAAGTGGTAAGTGCCTTTACAAAAACTCCTCTCGCCCTTCAACACGCCCAGAAAGCTGCCCCCGCAGGCCCCCGCAGGCCCCCGCACGCATGCGCCATCTTGGTTGCAGATTTCTGAAGTGGTAGTTTAGATGTTCAGGCCCTGGCAGCCACCTGTCAGGCACATCGTCTTGCAAACTCAATAAAGCATCACATTTGTCATCCACTCGTTTCCCGGTCAGAAATGTGCTTCAGTTGTCGAACTTGCACATATAACACAAATACTAAACTTGCTGTTTAATGCATTCACCAAAGCTTGTATAAAAGAGGGGAAATAACCCAAAGTAGTGCCTGAAAGGCTGCAGTCAGGCTAAAATAAACTCTACAATTCTCTTCCGGTGAATCCTTTCAACAATAAAATGACAAATCTGCAGCATTCAGGACATAAATCAAAACTGATTTAATAATGTTCTTTAGAGGTATCAATAACAGCAGCTAACACGAATACTTATTTATTGTACTTGCATTTTTCAACATTGCTACATTTCTTCTATACTGTGCCGTTAACTCCCCCGGTATTTATTTTGTTCTTGAAATTGTATAATTTCCTTCAAAAACGTGTAGATAAAGGCTAAAAAAAGAAGGTGAAAATTATAGTTTTGTATTTAAAAATATCACTGCTTTCTTGGGGGTCACATTGACTAACTGCAACTCATTCAATTAATAAATAAATAAAATAAAATAGCTTATAAAATATTTCAAAATGTAAATAACGTGTTACCGCCTCGTTGTTACGTCATCAGTAAGGGCCTCAAATGGCAAAACAGATGACGTCACTCGGCCGCGACAAGCTTCTTCTCCCCGGTGAGGCAGCAGCGTGATGGAGGTGTGCGGCTCGTCAAGCGTCTCTCTGAGGGAGTTTGGCTGTGAACAGAGTTTACTGTCTCGACCTGACGGTTCAGCGTCCTTCATCCAAGGTAACGACACACAGAAATATGACCGGAAGCCGCTGGGAGAGGCAGCTGAATATGTGGACGCCATGTTGTGTTTACTAAAGTTGGAAGCGAGGGGAAGCAGACGTCTATCATCTGTCTTTTGGTGCAGCTGCAGAGACTTTATGTGGCTGTAACCAAGGTTTTAGTTCACAAATATGACATGCTTTATGCTCGAAATGTCCAGCATAAACTTTTTAGGCTTTTAAAACTACACATCTGTCCTTAAAGGTGGTTTCCAGTTCAAAATATCTAGAATATGTTGTGAAACTTTTGAACATTTTGATGTAAAAAGAGACTCTAAGACACAAAGAGTGCAAAAGTTAAAAATAATATTAAATATAATACTGAGGAAGACTGGTGTACAGTAGTGATAAAATGAATAAATTGTAATATAGACAGGTTGTGCAGTAATTAACTAAATGTATGTGTATGTACAGGAAGGAACAGAATGTAGACCGGTAATGCAAGTAAATATAGATTCTATGGTGGTTTAAAAGCTTGTAAAGAGTAGTACAACAAATAATGTTTACTGTGATGTGTACAGGTATAAACAGATAATATAAATATACAAACACATACACTTATGTAAACAGGTTAAACATTAAATAATGCATCTTATACAGTTTGGAAGGTGTACGAAGTGAAGTAGCTGTTGCCAGTTTAATTTAGTCAGGGAACATTTTGTTTTGCATGATGGCCTCTAACTGTAGTAAACTCGTTTTGTTTTATTGGCCGTTCTAGTTGCTTTTTCTGTACTCTAAAAACAGAAAAGTTTCTTTCAACGTTGGTCCTAAATTTCACACCTGCTTAGTGTCGGGTCACCATGGTCTCATTCTGTTTTAAATGATTTGATGTTACTTCCTTATTGCTTTTTCTGTATTCACCAACAGCGGAGATGCTCCAGTGCAAAACATAATTTTCCCCACGTGGATCAGTAATGTATTTTCTGTTGAATAATGGCCTATTTTGTTATTATGTGAAGGAGACACAAGTGTGTTGGCTGGAGTGTACGGACCGGCTGAGGTCAAAGTCAGCAAGGAAATCTATGACAGGGCCACACTGGAGGTGTTGATACAGCCCAAAGTGGGAATGCCAAGTAAGTGATTATACAAAGAGAAACATTCCCATCATACAGCTTTATTTGATTTGTTTACTACTTACTTACTACTAATCCAATTAAAGGAGTCTAATACAATTCCTGAATGTTGTTTATAGCTTTGTTAAAGAAGTACTTTTGAGTAAAGCTGGCAGATATATTCTTATATAGCAATGTGATATAAAGTCATAACATGAAATATTTTATAAATATTAATTAAATATAATGTAACATAAATATTCAGTTTGAATATTTCACATAGTATAGAGAGGATACTGTCGTTACAATACAGTGATGAAATATATATATATAATGCGCATGAAAAATAGTTACGTATTAAGAAATAAATGTTTTCTGCAAGCTTCCTAAGGTGAACTTTGGGGTTTTGGGTCGAGGAACTATTAATTTCACAGCCTTGTCCACCTCTAGTGTGCAAAAGCTGCCATACCACAACACACCACAAGGTGGAATAAGCGAGCCAGTTGGTTTCCAGTCTGAATCAAGTGTTTATCCCATCACTTATTTATTTTCTAGGTGTGAGGGAGCGATCTCAAGAGCAATGTGTGCGAGAAACCTGTGAGGCGTCTCTGCTCCTGTCACTTCATCCTCGCTCCTCCCTGACGCTCATTCTTCAGGTGTTACATGATGATGGCTCGGTATCCTTCCGTAAAAACTCTCTGCTGCGTTTAGTGCTGTAAAGTTTCTTTCAAATCTGCTGGTAGGGCTGTTCTTCCTTACCTGTTCCTCAGCTCTTGTCTTGCTCTTTGAACGCTGCCTGTATGGCTCTTATGGATGCAGGCCTGCCTATGGGTTGCCTGTTCTGTGGAGTGACCTGCGCCATCGACACGGACGGTCAAATTGTCACAGACCCCACTGCAGCTCAGGAAAAGGTAAATCTGAGGCTCATGTGTTGTGTAAAAAACACCCCAAAGCACTTTGATATTGACAAGAAAGGATTTTGGTGTTGTTTGTTCAATTAATAAGTCCTCAGGTGACAAAATACACACATAGAAAAAACGCTAATGGGTGAGCTGAGTGGAACCAGTTCTCTCATGTATGCAGTCACTGGGGTGAGGGTCATGAGAAGAGTTGCATATATTTGATTGATGCGCATGAGTGAAATCATCAGTTTCATCGTTCGGGAATAAAAGAGGACATTCAAAGGTCTTGTATCTGTAAAAAAAAAAAAAACAAACACCCAATGAAAGGTTGAAAAAACGGATCGTGAATATAGTAGGTGTGAGAAGCCATTAAACAGATTTAATATACACTAACAGTCTGATACCTTCTAGTAAATTTCATACGTTTAAGCCCTTCTACAGGCCAGTCAACTCCCAAGTCCATTTCACAGTGAAATGAGCTTCACATTTGTGCCTTATATCATACACTTTGTGAGTTTAATAGGCTATTCAGCCTCCAAAATGGTTCTAGAAAACTGTAGATTTCACTCAGTCTAAACCTTTTATAACTCTGTCAGATGAGGCAGATTCAGGGAAAGTCGGGCACACCAAACAACAGAATAACTCGTGGAGTAAAGTGAACGTCACAGACTGATTATGTGTAACTGAAATTGCCACTTGTGTGACTTTACCCTTTCAAAATGTCTGTTGTGCTTCCCCAGAATATTTGCAAGTCCTCTCACTGCAGTCATCACCTTTATAATCCCCAATGAATTTGTCTGTTTCCACCCTCGCCAGGAAAGTCGAGCTTTGATGACCTTTGCCATCGACAGTACAGAACGCAGAGTAATGATGTCATGTACCAAAGGATCATTTTCAGTCAATGAGGTCAGTAAATAAACTATTTATTTATTTTCCAGAAACACTGCAACATTGTCAGATTCAGGGGTTGTGATCGTGTGTGATTTCCAGCTGTGTTTGATTTCTTCTGTTCTTCATCCATCATTAATGTGCAAGTCAGTGATCCACCTCAGGTCCGAAGAGGATGTGATGTTTTTTAGTTCTCTATCTGTAGTGATATTACAGACATTTCATATTTTGAGGATGATCTTTGTTTTTCTTCTTCTGCAGTTGCAGCAGTGTATAGCAGTCAGTCAGAAAGCATCAGAGAAGATCTTCCAGTTCTACAGAGACTCTGTCAGGCGGCGATACTCCAAAACCCTCTGAAGAAGCAGCTCTCTTCTTTTCTTGTCTTTTTTTTTTTTTTTTTCTCAAACAATACATACAAATACTGATGTTGTAATAAAATATTTAGCAACCACTTTCGGCTACCTTTGCTTCAGTTCCGTTGCAGTCAGCTGTGTTGTGGGTCAAGTGTAGTTTTGTTGGGGAGGTTTACATTTGGACATTTGTGAAAAAATCAGATGGAACTCAGTCAGGGAGCAAAATAAAAAGAGGAAAGATGAATGTCAAACTAGTGCATTTATTGGGATTCATTGATTTTTTATTTCAGTGTAATATTTACATGTAATACAAGTATGTGAACCAAATATCTCTTGTACTAATAAATCTCACTTGCCGCAACCTTTGACCTTTATCGACTCACGTGAGTTGTCAACTTCACTGCGTCCAGTTGTCGTCAATACAAGCGACACAAAGTGAGACAAATCTGACCAGAGCCCCGTCTCACGACAGCAAGGAAATCCACACGAAACTCCCCCTTATTAACTCCTAATTGTGGTAACTCAGCTGCAACAACAAAGGGTGATTTTTTTTCATTGACGACAAACGTCCAGTGGAGACGGAGGACGGTTCAGGATCGTCACAACTGTACGACACTGTGTGTGGACTCAGTGAGTGCAGCCGACAAGGGTTAGACACCGAGACGTCACAGGTGTGTCTACATACACCACTTACAGTGACCATTATCTATTATCAGCTTAGTCTTGATACAACACTGGGTTTGCAGAAAACTAAGTATTTGATTTGAGTTTATTTATAGTTCAGCTGTGGACTCTATAAAAACTATACATCTAAATAGAAAATGTCAACTTTAACCTTACAGTCATTTTTTAAAATATTTACTTGGAGTTCCCTTGTTCACAGTTTCATTAATGGCACGTTTAAACTTGAACCAATATGGCCAGAGGTTGTTTTTTTTTTTTCTTTTTCCTATTATCAAAGCTTTTTTTTGCAATAATTCAGAACCAAATGAAGGAATTGATCAAAGCTTGGAGCAGGTTTGCATTTGACAAACTCACCATGCAGGTTTCTGTTGTGACCGAAATTAAGATTTTACTGACTCATGCATCACATGGCTGAGCTCTAGATGTCTCATCAGACTTTCTTTTTCTTTTTTTTTTTTTTGCTCATCTGAACAAAGTTACCTTGTTTACAGATGTTTAACTAGACATCTTCATTTTCAAGTTTGTCAAAAACTGCAAGAAGAAAGTTCCTGAAGGATTTCAGTCCTCTTTTTAGAGGAGAAAATAGCAGAATCTATATTTGGGGAGCGTGGAGTCGCAGCCTGGTTGCTTCTATTAATGGAATAACTCATAAAAGGATCATCCTTAGAGTTTCCTCTGTATTTTTGGCACTTTTCCTTGCAGGTCTGCACCCCTCCATATATGTCATCATTTCTTATCACTGTATATAGAAGCAACTCCTTTATTTCTATATCTAGAGCCAGTGTTTCACATCACGACCTTGAAAACTCCTCATTTACATTTATCTTCTTATATAATGGCACTAAATGTGTTTTTCATTTAGTTTTTTTTTTGTGTATTTCAACATAAAGATCATTATTCAACTTGGCATAAACGCAGCAGAATCAGTCCTTTCTGCAGGTAAACAATGAGTGACGCTGAATGAAATCAGGATGGGTTGATCGACGTACGTGTACAGTGTCCCCCTGTGGGTCCCTCGCTCTGGCCAGAGGAGTAGCAAGAAGTTCTGGGTCATTGCTTCTGGCCTCTCACATTTAAAAAAAAAAAATAAAAATAAAGCTCTTGGGCTCTTAAACCGTCCCCAGCTTTCAGCCGACAGGCGACAGTGCTGGCTCAGACCCTCCCACGGCGAGGTCCATCAGGATTTAGCCGCTGCTACGTCCTCTCTGTGACCTTCTCATAAATCTGCACACTCCGTCACCGCCGTGTGCTGCCCTCCACAGCATCCCCTCTCCTCCCTTTCTGCTCTCATTATTCATCTGTTGTTATTGTGACAGTGAGATCTATAGTGTCACGTTAACATCTGCATTTGTTGTCACAGGTTTTTACTCTTTAATGCTTAACGTGACGACGACTACAGCACAGATTTGCAGGATGGCGGGTAACTTAAGTCCTCAGGTGACAAAACAAATCACACTTATTGACTGAATCTTCTACATGGAGTGATGTTGTATAACTTCTTTTTCAATTACTTTTCTTCACCTGCGAGGAATGTCCTCTGAGCTGAAATACTAATCCAATTAAAGGTGATTATGATTTATACACCAGCTCTCCTGTTGTGTTTTCACTTTTCCAGCTTGGTGCACATGAGACATGACGGCAGATAGGTTCGACAGACAAACACTGTGATTATTTTACATTTGCAGGTGATATGTTGGCATGTGTTGATATCCATGACATGTGTGAGAGGTTTGTTTGTGTGTGTGTGTGTGTGTGTGTGTGTGTGTGTGTGTGTGTGTGTGTGTCTTTCTTTGTGCAAGAGTTGCTTTTATGGTGGTTTTCCAGACAGGTAGGAAATCAACGCAGCGATGGCACAGATGTACGTTATGATTCCAAACACAATGGAGAGCACTGAGAGCCACAGAGCCTGGCGAGACGCTGCGTTGGCCCCCTGAAAATCCCCCTGAGCCGAGGCCTTGTTGGTCTGAGAAACGGAGGAGAGAGTAAAGAGAGATAAGGATTATAGAGAGGGGTGAAAAAAAGGAGGAGAGAAGTGCATTCGTCATAATTTGTCAATGTCCTCCCTGGCCTCCACTTTCCTCTTCCACTCATTCCAACACACCCTAAACTCATATTATGTCCCATCTCTGAATCACACCTGCCGTTTGTGCCTCATTCATCACTTTCTCCTCCTTCCTTCCTCTCTCCCTCCAGTCCTTGTCTTTGACTCTGACCCCTGTTTTAGGTAGCACTCAACAATATTGGAAATCTATCACCTTGGGGCTTCTTGTTATGACTCTAATTAAACCTTAATGAAGGCCATTGATCTGATCAAAAGGCCTTTGCAGCTTGCTGCCAGTTAGCTTTGCAAAAGCGTTAATGGGATTTTTTCCCCCTGCACTGCTGGAAGGATGCCTATATAAACCTGGGGCCTCTGGCGACTTGAGATAGAGGCATTAGGGGATTTTCCACACTGCCACTGGTAATAGTGACTGATGAGATAGTTTGTGCAGTGATGTTGTTGCCTTTTCCCTTTGACCTGCTTCATAGTTCCACTAACATTGTTTTAGAAGAGACTGATAATCTCAGCTATCAAATGAAAGGAAAACCTTTCACATGTGCTGTAGATACAGTATCTCATCTCAGCTTTCTTTTTGTGAACATGTGAGTATCTGTTGTAGTCAACCCCTCGACAGTTGTAAGGATTGATGTTGGAGAAGAGATAGTTATATTGGAAGCATCTTCAAATGTGGTGGTTTCTTAGATTACAGTAGCAAATGATGGAAAATATATCCGCTAGCATTGGAAATGTGAATATTATAAGACATTAATTAGATATATATAATAGTAAAGATACAGAGGCAGGGGTGACTAATACACTGTTCATATTTGTTGGCATAATTGCTGCACAAACCTGTTTCAGTTTTTGTTTTGCTACGACTGATTCCTTTGAAATACTGATGAAAGTTTACAGCCTGTCAACCTGAATAACCCTAACAAAGAAATAAAAAACGTTCTTTGTTGGTGCTGATCACAACTCAAGGTGCCTGTCATGGGACGGTTGTGAGCCTTTGTTGTTTGTAGGAGCCATGACACTCATACAGGTGCATTTATTCAATAAAACACCAGAGATTGAAGATGACAAACAATAAATGCAGTCAATAATTTGTTTAAAAAAAAAAAAAACATATTAATCAAGCTTCTGTATAAACAATCAGACTGTTACAAAAGTGATCAAAATGTATAAAACCACACATCCTTTTGCATTCATCCTATTGGATTGTTGAGCTCTGTGCTGTTTCAAAGCTCTTGTGGCATAATCCTGCAAATCTAGGTGTAATCCCTCGCTGTCTAAACTCTAAGACACTGGACCTGTTGTTAGTCTACACACACTGCGGAGGGCAAGAAATCACCCTTGGCTGTGAACTACAGCGCCAGGTTGTATCTTGTCAGCTCAGGACTGTGTGTGTGTGTGTGTGTGTGTGTGTGTGTGTGTGTGTGTGTGTGTGTGTGTGTGTGTGTACCTTCTGTGAAAGGTAGAAGGCAGCGATGCCCAGGGGCCAGAAGCAGCAGAGCATGGAGAAAAAGGCCAGACCCAGGTAGTCCTGAGGGATCATCAGAGGGAAGTTGCTCTCGCTGTCTGTATCACTGAAGTCATCAATGGATGAGTCCTGGGATTCAAACAGAGTGCACTTCGGTTCAGTTCAGGTTAAAGCATCCGGTACCCAAATTACAAAAAACCTGCCTAATTTTCAAGGGTGAACACATAAACTTGAGGTAACTTTTAAAGCACACAGTCAACTAATTTCAATGCACATCTCTCAATGACATTTCCATGAATGCAAACAAATGTATTTACACTGACTTTCATAAGCATGTCTGAGACTATCAGCTCTGTATTTGTATTTGTTCGTCTCTGTTCGTGCAGATAGTTTTGGTTTTGGTCTGTTAGATTTCTGCTCAATGCAATGGAGATTAATTTAGTTTAATTGCATTTAAAACACCAACATCACCTGAAGAATGGTTCCCATTACTCTGAATAATACACTGGGAACAGTTTTCATGGTTTTTATTTCTTTAATTCAAAGTAGTTCCAATGAAAACTGTACACAGCTCAAACTGTCGGTTATCCACAGTACATTGTCTCTGAAAAGACACATATACGCTGAATTTAAATTTAATTTTTAAATACTGTGAGCACCACAAATCAAATTCCCCTCAACCACTGCTCTGGATTTTAATGGTCCAATTGCTAATTTAAGTGGACTGACCTTTTAGACTCAAGTCTTAGTCATTCTCATACGAAGATAATAAGCTCTAACACAAGTCGCTGTTTTATGGAAGCATTAAAAATGTTTTTTGTGTTATGTTGTGTTCACGTCCTCCACAACAACTGTAAAACTTTGCTGGTGCCTGTAAGATAATGTGACTGAATGGGGTTAGTCTGGATGTGCACTAGCTCTGCTGACCGCAGGCGATTCATGACTCACGTATCTTTTTGAAACAGCTGCATATTCAATCTGACTTCCTCTCTCACTCCGACCCTGTCACATTACTCTGCTTGTTTTATTTTGGGCGTGAAATAATTGTGCATTTTCCAAAGATGCTCCTGTAACATTTGAACAAATGCTTCATACACCCTTTAAAAGAGCTTTTCTTTCTCTGCTTTTAAACATTAAAGAAGATCAGACACAAGTAAATCAGAGTACATTATTTTCATTATTACACACAGTGCTTTAAAGATTAGTTCACTCACAAGGTTAATGCAATGTTTCTGATATCATTCACTCCACATGCCTGTTCTGTTGGACTGAAAAAATACTCTCTGATGTTAGGATTGATTTGGCCTGTCACGATTTATTCTCACATGTCAGGAGTGAACTCTCTGGAGCATTTTATTTTTTTGACGTGAAGCAGGGAAATCTCATATTGAGCCAAAAGCCAGATAGACACTGTGCTCATATTTAAAGTCCCTCAGGGCGAGACTCTCCTGAGGTCATCCCTCCTGATTTTAGTATTGATCAGCTCCACGGTGAAAAATTCAGCATGAAGCCATGAAGGAGTTTTGGGGGCCAGTTGGAGTCCTTTAACTAAGTGTTTGAAGTGAAACAAAGGAGAAGGAGACGTTGCGTTGTGCCTCTTTGAGGTCACTGCAAGGTTTTATTCCCACAGGCCTGCGCCTTTGCATCACTGCGTTACCGCCAGCATTCAGAATGAGCTTAGAAAAAAAAAAGTTATTTTCGTGTGTGTTCTTATTTTGTCCTTGTGGAGCAAACTCCTAACCCAAACTTTGCGGCAGCCAACTGCTCTTTATTTTAATGGTGTGTGGTACTGCTGCGTGTTTGTCCACTTGCTCTGGTTCTTAATCAAAGTAATAATCATAAAACTGCCTTCAGCTTTTTACTTCACGGTGGGTAATTGGACCTATTGAATTAACCTTGCTGAGAGACTTTTCATAATAATTTAAACAACCGGCAGCTACTTATTTGTGACAATTACAGCATATACATTCTCATGTTGACTCCCAAAATATCACATGACCACTGTAAGAGTCTTAAAGCTAATTTACATTTCACTCCCGGGTGGGCTTTGCTCGGTGATCTATGAAATAGAACTGGCATCCTCTCTTGCTACTGTAGTGTCATTACCTGCACCACAGCAGGAGAGGAGCTTTATGTAATCTGGCTTTCTGACAGTAAGCATTCAACTGCTGCCTACCCTGAAATACATTGCTCATATGTCTATTTTAAGTTCCTCTTTGGTTCCCAGAATCTGCACTGACAACATGAGAGTCTTTCTTGCTATTTAATGCAAAACTCCGCTGAGCAACAAAAAAGATGTGGTGTAGAAATGAAATGATCAGATATTATGTTAATTATGTGTAGAGATGAAACGATCAGTTAATGTGCAGCTATTTTGATAGATTCAACGTTTCAGTCATTCATCAAGCAACAATGCCAACCATTCCCTGATTCAGCTGCTCCAGTGTGAAGATTTGGTGCTTTTCACTGTTTTCAACCACTGTTCACTAGATATCGTTGGCTTTGGACTGTTGGTTGGACAAAACAAGACATTTGAAGACGTCCCCTTGGACTCTGGGACATTATACTGGGACTTTTTCACTATTTTCTGACACCAGTTACACAAATAGACAATAGTTTTTGTTTTAAATGAATGCTTGATTGTACAATTTGGAATTGAAATACAACAGCTCAGTTGTCAGTACACGAGAAAAAACATTGTCAGCATCATGTCAGTGGGATGTCTTACGTCAGAGTCAGGTAGCAGGTCGTCCTCATCGTCCATGCTGTAGGACACACTGTGGAAGTCCTGCGTCTCGGCCAGCAGCTTCCTCTCCAGTGTGGACCCGGGCCGAATGTCCACAAAGGTGGTCTCCAGGTAGTCTTTGCTGAGCAGGGAGTCTCCGTGGCCCCAGATGGGGGCCGGTGGGTAAAAGGACTCCAGTGTGCGAGGTAAGGAACAAGGGTCCAGTAGCTGCTGCTGCTGAAGCTCAGGAGGATGTCCACAATAGCTCCTCCACGCTAAAGGAGGGTAGGCCCTGTCCTCCTCACATTTAACCAAGATGCCCTTGAAGAGTCCGCCAGGGGCCTGTCCAGTCCCGGGCCCCAGCCCCGGCCCTGATGCCCGGCTGTTATTGGGGTTTTCTCCCAGAAGAGGGTGCTCCAGCTCATCTAGATTCTCCATCCCTCTCTTTTACTGCCAACCACACAAGAGGCCACCACATCAACAACCAAATGTAATCTACAAATCGGTCTGCAGAGCGTCTCCCTGAAGAGTGTCCGATGGGTTTATGCAAAGGCAGCTGCTTTGCTGGCTTTAGTATTTCAGTGATAATCCATCTTTAATCCTATTCTTTAATTTTTCTCTTATTATAGGCCTACAGAGTCCAGAGGCCTACAACAAAGCGAAATATCCTTAACGTGCCAGTGGTAGCTTTCTCCTGTGTGCTATGGGATGTGCTGAAGTTGTGTAGGGCGATTCACGATCCTCTTTTCCTCACATGTCATAAGCTATTTGTTTCAGGGCTTGATGGCTCAGGGTTTGCCCCATGTCTTCCTTTTCACATGATTGAGTGTGTCAGTATTCATGAATATGCTAATGTCGGCTACTTTCTCTCTCATACAATATGGAAATGTCAATTCTGATGATGGAGGACCTTGATTAGCCCCAGACAGGCTAATGAAAACACCGGGCAATGGGATTTCAGTGTGATTTGCCCTCAGGAACTCATGGAAAATGTCTCTTGCAATAAAATATGAAGTCTTAATCTAAGCACAGTGTCAGGGTATTAGTGTGAAAGCACTGGACGTCAATCTTTCCCTTCAACTGCTCTGGGTGGAAATGACTTGAGAAACGATTGTAAGGAGAATAACAGAAATGACTTTCAAGCTGTCGTGACATACAGCTGTGTGTTTGTTGCTCTACAGGAGTCTGAAAAAAAGTGCACTGACACCGCTTGCAAAAAAACAGGCCAAAGGCAGCAGGCCTTCAAATGACTGGACTGACGCACAGTGGGGTGTTTTGAAGCTTGAATATGCACAACCTCCGGCTGCAGTCAAACTAGCGGCGCAATGAACGGATTGGGGCCATATTTGAGGGCTGTTAATCTGTAAAAGCAATGAGGCTCCAGAAATAGACTCCTATGGTGCACGTCCGCAGGTCAGCAGGCCTGCCAACATGCCTGTTCCTCTGTTGTTGCTGCAGGAGCGTTAATGAAGAAATCAAAGTGCTCCGGTGTTGATTTATGGCCGTGGGTTTGCTGCTCGCCACGTCAGCGCTCTTTTGGGACATGTATTTTTAATGTACAACGTCCACCTTAAGAGGGTTTCATTCAGGACAGACGAGGAGTCGGGCAGCTCTCTATCCAGTTCTCCGATGAGGACGAGGACGTGGAGGTCTGTTAAGAGAAGAACAAGGTCACACAAAATATTTAGAAGCCAACTCCCTGCACACATCCTCTTCCCGAGGGTCGTGTGCTGCCAAGGCACCAGTTTAGACCACAGAGCTATTTTTCCTCACTCACACAAACACACACTATATGAGGGCTACGAGGCTAGACCGAACCCCTACCCAGAATTCACATCAGACACAAGACGTCAGTGCAGCGTAAGCACTGCTGAAGTGTCCGTCCATTCGGTCTACACCAACCCCGACCTTCGTCGCAGCGTCACTGTCCTCAGAACCAGCTGTCCTTTCAGCCAGCACATCTCCCGAGGTGCTGACAGGACAGTGGCCGGACAAATTGTCTTTAACGGGCTGACTAATATCAGAGATTCAACGGACAAAAATAGTTTCCAAGAGCGCTCCATGAGTAGTAAACACAAAGAAAATGGCGTTTATTGACTCATGTGTTCTATTTCTGCCTTAATAAAGCTGTGAATCTCATTGTGAAACTGTGAGCCTTGATCAATCACTCCAGATATAGTGTTAACAGCAGAACTAAATGGTTAATCTTACAGGGACCAGCTTTCTTTTTGTCCCCAGAGAAAAGGTGAGTCCCCACAATGACCAGACTCCCCACAACGTGATTAATTCAAGTAAAAATAAGTAACAACGAGACAATTCAGTCACACAAAATAGACATTAGCCACAAATATGATCCAAAATAACTTTAACCTCCATCAGAGGAATGAATGTTTGCTGTTTTGTAGTTCAGCCCAGCAGTAAAGTTCATAGTACCAGAATACAAGGTGCAAAATAATATGGTACAGTGTAGTACAGTAGTTACCAGTGTTAGTGTACCTGAGGTGTGGCGGCTGCTTGGCAGACTGCTCGGTGTGTTTCAGAGGAAGGTGTTCAAGAAAACTGCTAATTCAGAGCAATATCTCCGATGGATACACATGTATTCAGCTCAAGGCAGCCGGGACAGTGGACATGGGACACACTGTAGCTGCACATTCTTAGTTACTGCAGTATTTCTTCTTATGTTTAAAGTGGATAATAACCGTCCACAATAAACTGGCCATTTTCTTACTTTCCCAGTGATTTATCCAGAATGTGTAAATCTGATAATGTTGCGTTTTAGTGTGGACAAAGAAAATGGAGCATTTGTCAAACTATGGCATTAACCAGACCAGACATGTTCAGAGCTGTTGTAGCAGCAATGAGTCGTTTTAAATGTCAATATGGCCGATCACACAGCACAGCTGTTGTCATTAGGCTGGATTTATGTATTTTGTAACGACTTCACAAACATAACATATTGATTTGATCGACATTTCAATGCAGCAATAAATTCAGTATGTATGAGTCACAATCAATTATTTTCATTTTTTGGTTTATTTTACGGTGACAGTGCTCATTGATCAACAAATAAAAAAACTGTAAATGAGTCATAGCTTTAAAGGATCGTTTCAAACCAACTGTCCCTGGTGAGTTGTTGAAATGGCATCCTAAAAATAGAATAATACAACGTATCACTGTTTTAAACTAATTACAGGGAGCCAGAGCAGACAAAAATGAGGTTTAACCAGCTGAGACTCAGCAGAGTAATCAGCCTGTCTGTGCCACTCCTTGGCTGTAATGCAGTTTTAGTTTTTTTTGTTTGTCGACTTAAACAGGATGAAGAAGAAGAGATTTTGCTGTTTTTCTGTTGTTTCGGGCATTTTAGTGTCAAAGTGGAGATCTTAATAAAAATTTTTACAAGTAAATTATGTTTTAAAATTTAGCAAGCTCAGCGTAAACATCTATGTGTTAGCACCCTGCCTTTCACCTAATGCATGCTGGGATAGACTCCCCCCCCCCCCCCCCCCCCCCCCCGCATAAGATAAGCTGCTTAGAAAATGGACTGATGGACATATGCGCCTGATTTCCCCATAACATGGAAGTGATAAGTGACTTAAAACATTACCTGCTGGCGTTAAATGATGAGGTTAAACTCACACACGACGGACTTCATGCTTTCCACACTGAGAATATCTAAAATTAGCACTTGACAGAGTGGAGGTGTAGAAATGCTGCTGTGAGCCGACAAGTGAGAAGAGATGAAAAAAAGTCTCTGTATTGTGTGTTAAGGGTTTTTTCATTCCCGGTGGAATAAGAAAGTGTCATTTCAACAAACTACATAATATCTCATCAGTAAGTATTCATTCTGTGTGTGCTTCACAGGCTCCAGTTCAGTTCAATGACTCGTTGTTGCACACTCCACTGCACGGCAGAGAATTTTCTTTTTTTAATAATTGGGTGTCGTTGGGCTCCCGTGATGCTGAGGGCTGCATTCTGCGCGCTGATACTGCTTCGCCGCGCAAGCCCCCCCCCCCCCTTTACGGAGGGCTAGTGCCTCTCATACTGAACAAGCTGAGTGATCGTTCAACGCACTGACGTCAGCAGCGGCTCCGAGCCTCCCCCTCAAAACACAAACACACACACACACACACACACACACAGCTGGACATACGGTGCATACTGCACACATGCACTTGTGCTCAGTCACACACTAATATTTGTAGCTCTTTGCCAACCTTCCCTCTCTCTCCTGCCCCCCCCCCCCAATCGCTGCAGCTTCATTCCAGGAGAGATGCACTCAGCTTTATTACACCCCCCCCCTTTCCTGCCCTCCCTCCTGCACCTCCACCCATCCGCCATAAAAAGACTTCTGTCAGCTGTATTATAAGCCTGCCTCCTTTTTTCTGATTCTGCAACGCTCATAAAACATCCAGTCAGGTAAAGGGAAGGTTGCAAGGACGCCGCTGCAAATCACCACCAACACTTTTACAAGAGCTCCTCTCCTCTCCCTCCCTATCTGTCTCCTTTTTAGTCTGGTGCTTTGTCATACATATACACAACCACACATTTACTCGGCTCCCTCCATTACTTCTAATCCCTTTTCTTTTGCTTTTGATCTGACTCCTTCCCTTTCTCATAATCCAGCCAACACTTTCAGCAAAGCCACTGTACAAAACTTAAAACTTGTCTTTTCTGGGTACATTTTCTACTTGCTGCGTGAAAAGAAAGCTTGTTCTTAAGACATGGAAATGTGCAACCAAAGTGAAATATTGCTTTAAACCCCTATCGCAACTGTTGCTGCTGACTCTTATATAGATTTTCAGCAACTCTGCAGTCTTTTTCACACTCACACTGACTCTCTGTCTCTCAGCATACACACACACAATCATGCACAGAGCTGGAAATAATTACTGTAATATTTCAGCTGATACAGATGGAGGACATGCAGATACAGCGAACACACTCGTAGAAAAGAAATTGCATAGTGGCTGTAGGAAATTGGAGCTGTAAACGCCTGCAGACTCTAATAAAAAGACATCTTGAAAAGCAGCGATGTCAGGCTGATAAGACCAGAGCAGGCTTCGAGATATGCCAAACAAAAATCTGAAAACCCAAGTGCCGCTTAAATGGCCCTATTGATTTCATTTCCAAACCCTTTTCTCAGTCTCTCTCTCTCTCTCTTTCTTGATCTGTGTGGAGTGACTAAGAAGAGCAGAGAGGAAACTGAACAGAAAAGATAAGCAAAAAAAATGTAGAGCGTGTTGCACAGCTCACGAAGCCCAAAGTAACATCATGTTCCTATGGAAACAAATTCACCATGGAGTGGAGTGCTCACTGCAGGATAAATGAAGCAGAGGCTAATTTGCCATTTCAGTACTGTTCCTCTGCTCGGCTTGATAATAACTGGATGGGATAATTCCAGCATAGCCGTGCCTTCCAGTAAGGATGTGTTACTGTCACATTAGACTGCAAAGGATGGATAATTTCCAGCAGAATTACTCTATAATAACAAATGAGCGCAGTCACGCCGGGCGCTGGGTTTACTTGAACCCCCCTCATGCAGAATGTGTGTATGACAGCGTGAGCTCATTAATCAGTCCGCGGTATGCCCTGCGCTAACCCCAGACACACACACACATGCACACACACACACACACAGTTATTTCATTTCTTTCACAAACACACATGCAGTCCTTTGCAGCCTTGCATCATATCGCCCTTTCAGACACACACACACACACACAGGTAAACAAACCCCTTGAAGCCCTCATGCCCCTGCCTCCTACATGCTCACATATGTAACTACACACATCATACACACACACACACACACACACACACACACACACACACACACTCTATTCGCACAGCTGGTGCTTGTGTGCAATGAGGCCCGAGGAATGAGAATCTGCAATATGTTGCAAATGGCTCCGGGATCTCTGCAGAGTGTTGTATGATGTACTCAGTGTTCTGTTATGTGCATCTGTGGACACATATGGGACACACAGTACAGGGACGGGCTATGTCTCACAGTGTTGTGTTGTTAGTGTAGTCGTGTGTGTGTGTGTGCATGTGTCACATGTGTCTTCTACAGCTGCTGCAACTCAGTTTGCTTTATTCTCCAGGGTTACTGTTCATGGATGTGTACTGGTTGTGTGTGGATGTTACTGTGTAAAACATTTGACCATGTAAGATGAGGTTACTTAAATGCTTGTTGTTGTTGTTGTTGTATACACTCGCACATTCGCGATAACATACGATACACTGTGTGCGGCTGTGGCTCAGCAGGTAGAGCGGGTCGTCCTCTGCTCGCAGGGTTCGATCCCCAGCTCCTCCTGTCCACATGTCAAAGTGTCCTTTTGCACTGAACCCCAAGTCGCTCTCCCGATGGTTCGCCCGGCACCTTGCATGGTAGCTCACTGCCATCGGTGTGTGAGTGTGTGTGAATGAAAAGCAAATTGTAAAGCGCTTTAAAAATGAAGTCCATTCATACCAACGATTTACCCAGAAGCCATTTGTACCTAATTCAAATTGTGATTTCTTAACCTAAAGGAATGTTCTTTAGCTCTGGTTTTATTCTGATATATTTGACCATCGTTTCTGTTGGTCGGATTTAATTTTACTCACCAGTTTCATTGTTAAGATCTGATGAAATTTACAACAAAGAACATGGTAAAAAAAAACAAAACAAACTACAACACAGGTGATCAGGCAGATTTTAAACTAATTTCAACATGTTGTCCAAACCTCTCATTGAAAATGGCAAACAAACATCATTTAGAGTAAGATAATAATAATAATAATATAGCTCTGCCCAGACTTGTAAAATACATGTTTTAGTGGCCAATTATATTATTTTGGTGTTATATTCAGTTTAATGTACAGGCACAATACAATGTGGAGGTGGATGTCGTCTAGAGTGTGTTTACATCAGCTGTATTTCAGTGTAATGACTTATGTATATGTGCCTGCATGTGTTTATCTGTGTGTGTGTGTGAGAGAGAGTGTTAACTAGTATTAATGTTGATTAATGGTGACATCTGTTCACACACATTGTGGGGATTCAGTTTGAACCTTGGGACAAAGAGCTAGTGCGAACAAAGTAAACCACTGAAGAATTACTTACGTTAACGTCGGGGTAAGGATTACATTTTTGTAACAGTTATGATTAAGGTCAAGGTAAGCTTCTAGGGAACAAATGTCAATCAATACGATGTCCTCACAAGTCACTGAAACGAGTGTGTGTTAAAGTACGTGTGCAGCAATGAGCTGAATGAGGTAATTAGCCTCTCACAGATCTTTACATGAGCGATGATGTATTACATGGTCTCATCATTATGATCACAGAGGGAGGGCATATTTGTTGGCCTCTAATTGACAGTGACCTACACACACACACACACACACACACACACACACACACACACACCCACATACAGAGCACAGTCGGGTTAAGAGCAGAGAAAAAGACCTGCTCTTAATCAGGAACACTGCGTGTCCTTTAAATGCACTTTGACTGGTTCACATTTTACATTTCACACTTAAATATGTGATCCACAAAATCAGATTCTGGGAGACTTTCTTATTTTTTTTTTACCTAAACAGATGAAAATGTGTTAAGGGATGCCGATGTGTCAGGGTGTTTGTGACTTCAGGAATGCTGCATGAGCGTGATACGGTTTTATATTACTGCACACCAGGCGTGTTGTGCAGCAGTAAATAGCTATACAAACATGAACAATGGAGCAGAGCTGTGTGTGTTTGTAAAGGGGGGGTTGCTCTGCTGCTGTTGGGGTTTTACTCCAAAGCAACGTATCTTCTATTGTAGCCGATAGTCTTCATTAATGTACACAGAAAAAATAATTTTCAGTTTGGTTAATAATGAAAGCTGAAGAGCTCTCAGTCCCGTAGAGTACGTGATAGTCTGGTCATCCTCTTCATGATATTACAGTAACACGAAATGTGTCTCACTCGCTAAGAAAAACACATTTGACTATTATCACGAACGTAATCATAATTAATAAATCACCTTTCTCAAATATTAGCCTGCACAAGTTAGAAGTGAAAACATGCATGTTGGAGTAGAGGAGAACCAAGAATCTTTTCTCAGCAGTTTCTAAGGCTCAGTGTTAGTTACCCTTCTCTAACTGGCACCATGCTTCAATACTGTAGGTCAAGCACTTTCCAAAGGGTCACCTGTGTACCAAGTATTATTACTATAGCATGTTTAGTATTTGAGATATTGATGATTTTATGCATTTTCCGATAGACCGCTGTTCAAAAATAATGTTCATTACAAATTAATATTTAATTCATTTTAACATGTTTATGTACACAACTGAATTCAAGTAATAATCTCCTAAATATACTGAACATGTTAGAAGTGGAAGCATGTTTCTAGCTGCAGGTATGTGGGAGTAGAAGAGTGTGAAGAGCTTTAAAACGGCCACATGGTGGCGCTACTTCTAACATCGCTTCTTTAGCATTTATAATATTTGAGATATTGACGATTTTGAACTCCATTAAAAAAAAATCATAAATATATATATATATATATATATATATATATATATATATATATATATCTACATGAGATAAAAACGCACAATAATAGCAACACTCTCCTACATTAACATGTTTGTATCTGTAGTATGTTTTCATCCAAACATGTACTCCAGATTAGACTGTGGAGGAAGATTAGTGTGCTTGCACAAATGACTGAATTAACAAATTATGATTCATAGTATAAACCTTTTGCTGGTAAAACAGTGGGCTACAACAGGTTTTAATTAGTTATAATGAATCTGTATGTACATGTAGACTAGCAGTTTTATATAGGCTAAATAACAGCAGTGCTTTCACATTTTATACTTAAAATATCGCTTTAATATATAACTAGTGATTAAGATTTGTAAATGCTGTTTCACAAAGGGAGGAGTGGGGGTGGGGGAGGAGGAACAATAACAGAGAGAAGATAACAGAAAAACGAAGGATTTTTTAATATCTAGGCTATAATGTTGTAGAAATAAAACGTCAAAGAATAATCGCAGAAACAGAACAGTGAACATAAACATCCTGATCCGGGTTTCCTTTTGTTCTTATTACCCAAAGAAACACGGTTCAAGGTTTCCTCTCTGTTCTTCTGTTCTCTGTTTTCTCACCTTTCCGTCGCTGAGCTCGGATCCAGGCTGTGCGGTCCTCGGGACGAGTCCTCCGAGAAGAAACGGGGGAATCCAGCGTCCCAGCGTGAACCATCCGCGGCACTGACCGCTGTTCCACACCGATCCGACGAGTCCCTGCGTTCAGCGTGGGCATGTGCAGGAGGTGCGCGCCTGTGTGTGTGCGTGTGTGTGTGCGTGCGTGTGTGTGTGTGTGCACCCTACACGTGTCTGTGTGTGAGAGAAGGGGGATGCCAGCCTGGAGTCACTGAGTCAAACTTGTGTCCATCCCTGCGTCGAGCTGCGCGGATGCGGCTGCTGAGTGCGCGCAGACGCACCGGTCACACCTGTGCGCCGCGGCGGCGGCACCGTGCGCGCGTCGTCAGAGACTCCGCTGCCTCCCGCGCCGCGTCGCCGCTCGCATCCTGCGCCGCTCGCTCTCCGCTGCGCGCGGACAGGAGAAGGGCTCTCATTAATCCCGGCTGAGGTCGCAGTGCGTCTTGCACGGTGTCAACTTTCTTCTGCCACTCTCAGCTTTTCTCCGACTTTCCAAATACAGCTATCTCTCTCTCTCTCTCTCTCTCTCTCTCTCTCCCCCCCCCCCACCACCTCTCTCTATCTCTCTCCCTCTCCTCTTTGCCTTTCCTCAGCTCTGCCACCCTGTTACGGCGGGGATGCAGGGTCCTAAAGCCTGGTGCTTCATTTCCTGAGCATGTATGTGTTATATTTCAATTACTCTGAGGGGAGAAAAAACACTCACATATGCAAAGTGAGGACATTTGGCCTTTTCTTACTTTTTTAAGAGGATTAGTGGGGTCAGGGTTTGGATTTTGGGTTGGAATTAGGATTGGGGTTAAGACTAGGGATGCAGCAGAGGGAGGGGAGGGGGGGTTAAGGTTAGCCTTAGCAACACAAATGTGTGTGTTTGCTGGGATGCCAGAGGATCTTAGGATTCTGGACAAGCTGCAAGCGTAATATCCGCAGTGTGCGGCAAGGTGCAAGCACGAGATGGAAATCTCATTGATGCTGCTGCATGAGGCAAACACACACACACACACACAAAAAAAATGGACAGAGATGGTAAACACAACAGATAGGAAGGGTGGTGGGGACAAAAACTGAGGGAGGTGGAGAAAAAGAGGGGTTGGTGTTATGCAGTGGCTTTGTGTGTGCATGAGAGATGCCCCCCAGCCAGGATGACTCCACTCTGTGTCAGCCCTTTCATGTCCGCTTCACCCTGTGACCCACTTTAGCCGCCCAGGCCAGCCCACATTAAGATCTCCAGTCAGGAATAGACCCAAGATGCAAAAAACAATCATCCCTGCTTCAGGCTCATGCTCATTTCGCCTCTTTCAGGGGAGGCCACGCGGGGTAAAGCTCGGGCATTGCTGGACACCAGCAATCAATGAAATCCACAGGGCTTATGCTGAGTATTTAATGAGGTGCACTGCTCTTAGCCAGAATCCCCCTCCCCCAGAAACGGTTTAACCTTTTGGCTGTTTTTTTGTGTTGTTTGGTTCCTTCCAGCCGGTCAGCACGGCCGCAAAGCTGCCCATCTGATGCTCCATTTGTCTTTGGCTGTCAGAGTGACAAGCGGCCTCTCAGTCCATCATGAAGCAGGGATCAATACACTCTCCTTAGTCAGAGCACATCCTCCCCCATCACTCTATTTTCCGTCTCTTTATTTTTTTCCTCCTTCCCTCTCTCTCACCCCCTATTATAACCCCCCCCCACTCTCTGCATCGTATTAGCTGAAGCATGCAGAGTAAAGGACAAGGGAAGGAGATAGGAGGATGATAATGATATTGCATAGAGTGAGACCGATGTATGGCTTTGTCCCTGTCAGACCGATATTGATCGCACAACACACGAGCAATGTTGTCTACCCCTGATATGATCAAGGTCTGACACACAAAAAAACTGCCTGCAGAACAATTTCACTTTCATGGTTTCGGTGTTGTTTCAACTTCCAAATGGGATATTTTGAAATACGTTGACATGCAAGTGGCACAACTTATCAGTCAAAAGTTTTACATGAACACCATTTTATGTTACGTTAGAAAGTGTGTTAATAATAATGCATTATTTATATAGCAGTTTTTAAAATACACTAACAAAGTGCTTCACATATAGGATAAAAAACACATAGAATGCAAGTATACAAACATACCTACATGCACACAGACACACGTACACATACACATGCATGATACATACACAAGAAATTAAAGCACACAACCAAAATATATAAAACTAAAGGCAAATAGAGAGAATTTATGAAAAGGCTATTTTATAGAAATGAGTTTTCAACCACAGATTCAGCAGACCTGATGGGATGGGGAAGGCCTTTCCAAAGTTTAGGAGCTACAATTAGCCAATTATACTAAAAATAAGACCAGAAATATTCATGTGCGTAGAGGTGCAGGTACTGTAAAAATTCTGCGGCCCCTGAATGAATAATGACCTTTAAATTTCACAAAAAAACAAAAGGACGGACAAAAACAAAACATTCTTACATTTAACAAAAAGTGAACATGTTGAGCAAGTAAACAAGGCAAAATGCATGCGCACAAAAAACAATGCAAAAAAAGAGAAAGAAAAACAGTCACATGTTCAAATTCATGTTCACCAATACCAGTATGTAAGTATGTGACCCTCTTGTAACCAACTGAGCCACAATTGAAGCCCCATTGTTTAGATGAAGGATGTTTTTTCTTTCTAGTCTGAAAATAATCAACAGCATTTATCTGTTGTAAAGGCCACAATGATCCATCCTTCAGTTTAATAGTTAAGATATTAACTATTTTGGAATAATGGTTCAGAAAATGGATAAATGGATACTTTGTTTTTCATTTCTTTATGTATGTATTCCTCATTTTACAAATATTACTGGAAGTCAAGTCTTCTGCAGGTGCGGGACTAACGGCACTGTCACCACTGTTCACCCCAACTTTCAACTTGACTCCCTGTGTGTGTGTGGGTGTGTGTGTGTGTGTGTGTGTGTGTTGCATGCCTCTGTCTGATGTTGAGGAAAGTGTCATTACAGCAGGTGAGAATAAGACTCTTATCTCCTCGCCTGTCAACCATTTTCTGCAAGCCGATTGGAGAATAGTGAGTTACCCAATGATTGTGACGACTCCTTGGTGAGAAGGCAACGACCACCTTGCGATGAGATGACGGAGGGTCACACACAACAGCAGCAGCAGCAGCAGCAGCGTTATCAGACGTGAAATTAAGTTAAATTACAACATTCTTGACGACGATGAAAAAGGCTGCAGGCAAATAGAGCAACGCTTGATAATTTAAGTAAGCTTGTGTTTTTTTCCTTTTGGAGCGCTGTGGCTGCAACATCTCTACATGAATGGCCTCCTCAGCAAACCCTGTAAGGGAGGAGGAAGGAGGGAGAGAAGGGGGGTGTAGTATTAGCAGAAAGCCTGAGGTGGTAAGTAGTTCAATAGGGAAAACACAGCTAATCCAATACTCACTGAGGAGGGGAAACAAAATCTCATTGGAGTTCTAAAACATAATTATTGCTAGAGAGTGTTGAATCTGTGTGTCTGGCTTATGAAGTTAGATTTAATTTATTCAGTTCAGATATCAAAAACATATGCTGAAGTGTCCAGGATGTTCTTCTGTCAAGCCTGCTGCTGTTGTTTTTTTTAGTTGTGAAACAGCCCTGTGGGACATATCGATATTTTAGCAAGATGTAATCTATTATCCTTGTTACAGACAAGAGCTAACAAGAGATCCTGTTTGTGTGCCAAGCACTTTGGGCAAAATGCAAATGCAGCAGCTCAATCTCCCTGTCTGGGCTGCACACAGCTGATGAGAGCTGATTTGTGTGTGTGTGGGTGTGTGTGTGTGTGTGTGTGTGTGTGTGTGTGTGTGTGTGTGTGTGTGTGCTGCAGTATGGCTTGGGTTTACGCGCAACACCACAGAGGAAATGCAGCCTTTGTACTCCGTCCCTCCCTGAAAGACAATACATGGAGAAAGTCGGAGCTCATGACTCTTTCATTTATATCCCATGAATGTTCCCTCTCCACTCGCTGCCTCTGGAGGCCTGAATTATTTATCTTACATAAGGAACGAAATGCTAAGGGATACGAGGACAATCAAAATGGAGAGGGCTCAGCGTGAGAGACACAAACACACACCCACACACATTCACATGTCAGGCATCACCCCCAACCCACACACATGCAGGCGTGTTTGCACAAAAACACACATCGAGTTTGAATATGGATGCACGGTTCAGTGATCATGGATGCCTGATAAAGAGGCATCATTTACATGCTCGGAGAAAGCTTGGTTTTCTGTATTTGGAGTGCTGGTCTGTCTGAATTAACAGGGGAGAGAGACCTAAGGGAAGACAGAGAGAGAGAGACAGAGAGAGAGAGAGAGAGAGGGAGGAGGGGTGAGGTTTTCTCAGGAGGAGAGAGATTAATGTACCAGGAAATTGATTACATGGCGAGCTGCGAGGGGGACAAAAAGCGATGCACTGTTGAGGAGGAGAGTTTGGGGACCAACAAGTCAAACCAGCAGCTTGTTGTGATGTAAACACTTCCAGCAGGATCCCGGTTTCATCACCATGACACTTGTGATTAAAGTGTAGCACTCAAAAAGTGTTTTCTGTGTGATGAGACACTTACAACCTACAATTACAATCATGATTGATAGTAACGCAGTGGCAATGTGATTATATATGATTGTTAAGCTATTTTTAACAAACAGTGTTAGAGAATTAAACTAAAAGGCTTTCAGATGTCAGAACTAAATAAGCTGCCACATAATTTGACACAAGTATAAACAAATCAGAACACTTGATCAAATAGAACAGTTAATTGCAAATCACTCCACTGAAATTTCACCAGAAAAATACACTGCTTGTGTTCTTGAATATTCTACAAGTGTGTGTGTGTGTGTGTGTGTGCTCTTAATGAGCATTTCTATTAAAGGAATAGTACAACATCTTAGTTGGGAGATATGCTATGATTTTGTCATTGGCACTACTGCAACAAAAAATTCAGGGCAAATAGCCTTTTCCATGTGGACTGCCATTATACAAAATACAGACACTTTGAACTGCAAACAAGGTTAACTATGAACATTTAAACCATGAAGGTTTAACATGTTCTTAGAGCCTTTTAAAAGGCTATTTCAATCGTGTGAAAACATCTTGGTGTAAAATCTTCTGTAAAACTCAGGAAAAGAGACACTAGTGCACATTTGCAATGAGTTACACAACACAAGAAGGAAGAGAGATAACTTTTTTTGGCATTGTGCGATAGTGTTTTATGTTAGCCATATTTTGGTGAAAGAAGAAATGACTGTGTGACACATTTTGCTGTGAAAACTTATATATATGATATAATCAAGCTGACCATGGCAACTCTTTGTGAAGGACAAAACTACAAACTTTTTACAGCCACAGTTCAAGCCTGCAAGCGATGAGTGTTTGATACTCAAAAGATAGATTTTGGGTGGAGTATTACTTTAATAGTCGGGCAACAGAGAGACAGAGTGAGCGATTGAGAGGGAGACAGAGGGAGAGATATGTAGGGTGTTCAGGAAAGTGACCACCCAAAGAGTAACAGTCCTGTCCGCTTTATTGATGGGACACTGCCCCTGGCTTGGCTAACTGTGATTGCTTCAGCAGCTCGATGCTGTTGAAATGGGACTGAGCTTCCACAGGATTATTCATCTGTGCTCCGTCTCTTTGGCAAAGTCACAGTCAGTTTCCCTCCTCTCTAACATCCGTCTCATGAGGGATGTGCGAGCAGACAACACACCAACCTGGAACAAACCTGGACCAGATGGTGAGTGGAAGATGCTAAAACAAACGGGCTCACAGGGATAAGGAAAACATGCAAATGTAACAAAACTTTCATAAACAAAAATTGATCGATTGATAGGCTGAGAGCAAAACTTACACTGAGAATTAAACAAGTAAATGATGTTTGGATGGTGCCAGCATCATTCACCAAGTACAAAGACTTAAGTAACCTGCATGATAAATGAAATGTTGTATTTACTTTCTTCCATTTTCTTCCTTATGACAAACAAAGTGACTTCACAGAGAAGTGATGTGCAAAGTGATGACTTTATGTGTTCTTTTTCAAACTAATGAGCTATTTTCTTATGTCAATACAAAGGTTTTGAAATGTTTTGTGTTCTTATTAACAACTGAACTGCTTGGCTGAACAGCATTAAAGAAGTTATTTAGAGGAACCTTTTTCACAACAGAAGACTAGTTAGCTGCAACATTCCTCTGTTCATGTTTCTGGTGGAGATGTAACTAAAGCCAAAAGGGGCCTTTTAGGTTGAAGGGTTGAAGGTTTAGTCAGCACACTGTAGAACAAATAAGAAATTGTTTTTTAGCCACGATGGCTCTACGGATGGCAATGTTGGTCAGTTGATCCACTGCTTTGGTCCTGACTAGCCTGGCATCGCCAGACTAATTCACAAATGTGTATTAGTCTGGAACCTCTCGATGTATTGACGAGCAGAGACAGAGTTTCGGCAAACACATATTTCTTATCAACATAAAGTTTAAGTGCAGTTGTTTGTTTTTCTTTTAGAGAAAGTTTTTGCAGTCCAGTCTGTTTAATACTGCCGCTGTAGCCGACCGGGGAACGGGAGCTGCCACATTGGATATTTATAAAGATACCTGAACGGTGCTCCTCTCTGTCACTCATCGTATTAAACCCGCCTCCTACTAAATGAACGCTTGTGATTGGTTAGCCCGAAAAATTGTCAGAGTAATCAGTTTGAATGGGAAAGGGGTCAGACGTATCTGCCAGAGCAAATGAAACATGAGCTCGCAGATTCGATTTGGTTCCCAGTCTAGTCCTTACTGCAATATCTCACAAATGATTGGATTGCTGAGAGGATGAATCTGACTTTTCTTCTAGAGCCACCATGAGGTTTTTTTAGTGAAATGTCTTCACAATATTGGATGGATTGCCCTGAAATTTGGTGCAAACATTCATGCCCCCTCTGGGTGAATTATAATAACTTTGGTAATCCTCTTACTCTTCATCTAGTGCCATCATCAGGTCAAGATTTCCCTTAGGCCTTCATTGATTTATGAACCAAATACCTGCACAACACACTATGTATTAGCACGCTTTTATTTTGCTCAAAGCACCATCGTGCTTCAGTGCAGCCTCACAGGGCTGAGAGTGTGGCTGGAGACTCGTCCTGTCTCTGTAAATATGAACCTGCTGAAATAGTTCTCTGCATCAGGCATGTTGCAAGTATTAAATGTGTCATGAACACATACTTCATCTGAAGTCTCATCCATTTCCTAGCAGAGTGGACAGCCCTGGACAGAGCTGCCTGATGTAGAGTGCTTCACAGCAACAAGGCAGACCACACTATTTAACTGAGGTCATCACACAAAATGATGATATTACACAACTCTCCGCTGCACTCGACAGTCTATTGTCCTCTGTCTCTCTCTCTCCCTCATTTAGTTTGGTGCCCTGTAATATGTTTTTCCCAGATGCTGCACATTTTCCCACATCTTCCTCCTTTTATTCATTAACCTCACAGTGAACTGAAACAGCACCTCGTTACGAACATTTGAAAAGGACGGCGGAGCAGCCACTAATCAGATCAGACAGCAAGAAAATACCAGGGCAGACACACATACTAGGGTATTCAGCACACACACACACACACATATGCACATACACTACTTTTGAGAGTTTCTGCTGGATTTTGATGTAATATAATTGTGCTAAATAATGAAATAAATGCTTGAGTGGCCATTTAAAAGGATGAGATGTGCAAAGTGAGAGGGGAGCCTTGATGAAGTAAAAGCTCGAGTTGATTCTGTCGCCTACAACTGTTGTGAGAGACAGAGACAGAGACAAAGAGAGAGAAAGAAAGAGAGAGAGAGAGAGAGGGAGAGTGAGGGGAAGATAGAATTAAAGAGGAAGGGAAACAGGATAAAAGGAAACAGAGAAACAGAGAGAGGATGAGAAATGGAGGATGGGATGGGGGTACCATGCTTTTTGGCAATTAAAGTGATTAATACCCTCCCGCTGAGGAGGTGGTGGGAGTGGGGGGGGGGGGGGGGGGGGGGGGGGGGGGGGGGGGTGCCTGGTTAATGGAGCCAGATTAAGAATAATTGCTGCTCGGGTAGTCCGTCTGTAACGGACTCAAAGAGGCTGAGAACACCCAGAAGAGAGAAGAGAGGAGACAGAGTTACATACAGAGGTTGTTTGCACAAAGCGATGATGATACTCAGAGAGGATCTGTGGTGTATTGGAGGGAGCAGGGAGGGAGGAGGGAGGGGAAGGAAAGAGGGAGAGAGTGGATGGATGGAGAGAAGAATGGAAAACAACATAGAGTGACAGAGTATTTTCAAGTGTAGGGAGCAAACAAAGGCTTTTGTGAAAGCTTTCAAATTATGCTCCTGTGTGTTCTTCCCCCTTCAAATCCATTCTGGTATTTGTCCTTGTCATTTTAATAAAGACCTGATCCAGAAGCTGAGTACATCTGCTTGTTAAAGGAGCAGGTCAACATTTTGGGAAACATGCTTGTTTGCAGTGTAATTGAGATAGATGATAAGATTGATTAATTTCACCTCTGTGTTTCCAGCTCATGGACACGTTTAGATTAGCACAAAGACTGCAAGCATGGGGAAAAGACATTGAGGTTTTTATCAGGAGCAATTAGTTCAGTAATTGTTGCCATGTCTTGATAACTCTGAACAAATCCCAACTGACTCTTTGATGTATTGGTAGCTCTCTACAAGTGTGTTATATATATATAGTGTCGTTATACTTTATGCTGGCGGTTTTCCTGACTCTAAAATATATACAGATATATACAGAGTAAACAATCTGGGTATATGGGATATAGGAACTGCATTTACTTCACTAACTGAAATATACATTGAATGAGAGATCATGACATAGTTTTCCACTCCTGGAATACTAAATTTTACAGATGGATGACACAGATTCTTGCAATTTCCCCCTGTTGTTTTGCTTAAAATGTGACTAAAAAGTGCAGGAGGATGTGTCTCTCTCTGCACATCCTGCAATATTTTTGTTTTAATCCTTCCCTTTTATGACTGTCTATGCAGCAGCATCCATTGGGGACTCATCCATGTGACGTCATCCCAGAGAGGAACTTTCTGCTCGGGAGAGAGTAGAGGCGTAAAGGAGGAGAAGGAGGAAAGAGATGAGGAATGAGAACATTTACCATTGGGTCGAACCCTGACAGAGAGAGAGAGAGCTTAAGTGAAATGGCTTCCCATGGGAGAGAGGTAGAGGGAGGGGGAATAATGGAGTGGGACTCCATGCCAGTCGGAGTGAGAGGAAGACGGGGCAACAACAAAAAAAGTGAAGGACACACAGAGGAAAGAGATGATACTGAGACAGGGCAGTTTGTGGTTTTGGAGTGCAGGAGGTGGAGGTTGTAGTGAGAGGAGATAGCAGGGTTTTTACCAGCATGGCCCTTGCTTAGCCTGCGCTGACGGACTTGTTGTCCTGAAGGCCTGAATGATTTATTAAAGTGAGGAGTGGCAGAGAAGAGGGCAGCGAGGCGAGCTCTGATTAACTAGGGGAGCGAGGGAGGACAAGCACTCCTCTATTATTCATTACTCCACAGGAGCACAGAGTGGGAGCATGGGTAGAATAGGCGAAGTAGGGAAAGAAAGAAAGAAACAGAAGTAGACTGGACATTTTTGCAAACTGACCTCCACCCCACCCCTTTTTTTTTGGTGTATATTCTACTTTTTGTGTATGCCCTTGATGCAGGACTGGCTGGGTTCAGTAAAGCTCTATGTTTCTGCAGGGCCACGGATCTGTCTGCTCACCTCAGTGTCTGAGCGAGAGTGGAGCATGCATGCAAAAATGCAGACAGACATGCACACACGCAAACAAAACCACACGCAAACACACACATACACACACACAGGGTCTCCCTTTAAGGCAGTTTGCTAGATGTCACATATAATACTCTCAAATATAGGGAGACATCAGTCCAGTTCTGGTTTGGACTGTTGAAAAACCGACATGGCATGCGGTATGATTGCATCCAACTGTTGTCGCAGCAGCGTGTAGAGCCACAAAAAAAGAAAAAGAAAACACACACACGCACATATACACACTTGTTTGTTGTCCCTAAATAATGAAGCGCAGCTCTTGCTGAGATCACATTATGAGATACTATCCTGCCACCAGTCTGACAGAACCAATCTCCTCAGAAGTATAACTGAGAGGGGCATCTCTTCAATACTTAAAAAGCAAAAACATACAACATTGATGACCTGTGGGTCCGCTGGCTGCCATCTTCAGGCAGAAGCATCGTATACCCAAATCATGTCTGCAACAATGTTAGTGTGTATGGATACTTGGTTGTTTCCAACTTTTTATTTTATTTGATTTCTACTCCCTATTCAAAACAGAAATATGAAATCACCCCCTCCTTTAATATATATTTATTCTCCTTCTCTTTGTCTTTGTCACCATCAGAACAGACTTCAGATCGTAATACTTGATTCTACTTGCTGTCAGTCAGGGCAGGTGTAATTGAGCACATTTGACATGGTTGAGCGGTTTTATAGATTATCCTTGCATTCCTCTGGCAGGTATCCCATCAAACAGAAAATTGCGTGGTGCGCTCAGAAAGTTATTCCATTCCCTCTATCACACTCTTTATTTCTCTTCATTCAATTTTCCCATCCTGCTATGTCATTGTCTCAGGCCTCCCCAGCTCTGTTCTTTACTTCATGTCTGTAAAGCCCATCTGCTCTTAGTGCTCTTATGTGTTTATTTGACCGCCGCAGTTGAGGGACGGCCTGTCGTGTCAAGTGGGGTTGTCAGACCCTGATGGGCCGAAGAGGCTGGCTCCGATAATGGCCAGCATTTCTGAAATAACAATGTGTGTGTGTGTGTGTGTGTCTGTACGGTAGGTGGGGGTGGTGGGGGCAGTGAGGCAGAATTGAATGCAGCGAGGAGAATGAGAATAAGATAAAAATAAAAATGTGCAACCATGTCGCAGACTGGGCAAGTAACCGCGCTCCGCCGCCACCCTGAACCAGCTGGCTGCAGACCATGTCAATAAGAGTTCATTTTGCTCCATCGTGGTTATAATGGGGTTTCAATGAGGCATCAAATGAGTTCTGCTTGAACAGAATCACTGTTCAGCACAAAACTCTTCACTGCTGCAGTAGCAATTCTTTCTCCAGTGCAGCGCTGTCAAAGAGCAACAGGGAGAAAGACGCGCTTTGAGTGTGACTGAATGTTTATGGGCCCAAAGAAAATTTGCATTTGTGGTTGTAGGCAGGAACATGTCTGAGACTTAGTGATCAGAAAAATAGACCCCCCTTCATGTGATGTAAAGCAATCTAACCCAACAGCCCTGCAATAGATGGATGTCAGAGAGAGGCAATGTTTCATTTTCAGTTTTCAACAAGAAACATTCACAAATATATTATGGTAGTTAATAGGCACTGTATTGTACTAGATTGCATTAGATTGTGCATTGATATGTTTGAATATATGCTGTTGACTGGAGGGTCGTGAAGAAAAAGGAGCACACACTGCAAAATGCCCATGTTAAGTCTCATCTTTATTCATAAAACATTATATTTCTTGATCCAAGAAACAACTCAACCAACGAGGTGAGATAAAGTGACTTGTACCATGTAGTTTCACTCAACTGGCCCTCCAGTCGACAACGAATATTCAAATATTTATGTGGGCTTGTAACCATTGAAATTGAAGCAATGTGTACTCGCCACTGCTTATCAAAGGTCTATTGCTTGCGAGCATTTACAGCAAAGGATAAAAAGACAAGGAGTAAACCAAGGGGTTCCCTTCTTAGATCAACTTCTATTTGAATAGCTTTGAGAGGTCTGAAGAGGCAAAACTTTTCAGATTTTCACAATAAAAAAACAAATATTACAGAAAAGTCAGAAAAAGTAAGCACAGTTTGTAAACCAGCGTTTTTTCTTATCTCTTTTATCCTTTTAATCATCTTGTGACCCCCTTAGATTTATATTGTGACCCCCATGTTGGGAACCACTGATTTAAATGACTGTAACTTATCTTTTTTATCATCTAAACCAAACAGTGGAAACGGAAATAAATGTAATTCACTTCACGCAAATAATTACATTCAATCTGCTGAAGTGACTTATTCATCCTCTCTTTGAGATTGTATTTCTTCCTAGAAACCAGTTGAGTGAAACTACATGGTACAAGTCACTTTATCTCACCTCGTTGGTTGAGTTGTTTCTTGGATCAAGAAATATAATGTTTTATGAATAAAGATGAGACTTAACATGGGCATTTTGCAGTGTGTGCTCCTTTTCTTCTTCATGGCCCTCCAGTCAAGGCCAAGAGGAGATCTGTTTCAGCAGAACATTATGTACGCTGCCACAGGCCAGTGGACAGTTGACTCCACTTATCGTCTGAATTATTCACCGGAAAGTCTGAAACTCCGATTAGTACACCTCAGCTACACACCCCCGGTGTGTGTGAGTAAATTGTGAATGTGTCTCTGTGTATGTCATCATCATCGTATGTTTTTATAATCTACATTACATTAAAAAAAGAATAACATTAAAAAGGGAGACAGCAGTCAGCTTCAAACAATGTTGACACTAATCTTCCTCAGGGATTGGGATGAAGCATACAAGCGTTGGTGTTTTCTTAATACCAGTGGGGTAGAGATAGTCTACAGATCAAAAGGCTTGAGTCAGACTTAATTAAAAAAGTATTAATCATGTGCGTAGTTTTTTTTGTAATTACCCGTATGCATAATATTGCAGCAAATTGATTCATTAAGAATCACAGCGGTTGCTTGGGTGCCCTGTGTAAAAGAAGAGGAAAGGGAGTAAAAACACAAGAATAAATATAACTTCAAAGAAGAAGAAAAAAATTACTAAGAAAGTTTAATATACTGCACAACATAGATGACTGATACTGCACAAAACAGCCTCAATAAATGGTGTTTTTCTATATATTAATTTATATTTGCTGGTAGTACTGACAAATGTGAATGTTATGCTGGTGCTGAATATATACTTGATTATACAGTGTCATCTGCTGGTCAGTAAAGGACATTTCAGAGTCTCATTTTAAACCACGAATACTATGATTTCAATGGAAACCAAAAACATGTGACTCATGTGTTTATTGGATATTTAAACATTTGGTCACTGTGTGCCCCTTGGGAGGGGTTACAGGTTAAGTGCACAGCAGTCGCTAGCGACAGAAGTGTTCCACTGAGAACTGATCAAATAAAAAACACAAGACGAATGCATCACCACACATACTACCACTGTGAATACACACACATACACAAAAATATCAGTTTCATTGTCATAGAAAACGTACTTTCTCTTCCAAACAAGATTTTGTAAAGGCAGCATAAAGGACTACAGCCAAGTAAAAACCAGCCAGATGCTTTCTGCTGTGGCTGATTTAAAAAAAAATATGTAAAGTCTACAGCCACATTGGTTTGAAAACATTAAATATCACTCTTCAAAAATAATATTTGGCAAGGAAAATCATGAATGTGGTTGTTATTAGGATCCATCAGCAGTGGTCAGAAGAGACAGGCATGGAGACAAAGAAAAAAAACATAACATCAGTTAAAACTATTTGCAAAGACACCGATTTGTACATAGAGTACATTTTAGAAATATTATAAAAGACTAAAAGTGCCATGTCACTCTCTTTCACTAAAGAGCTCTCGATGCTTCTTCGATGTAGCAGCAGACAGGTCTGTTCCAGTAATGAGCAGATAAACTTTGGTCTGATTGTAGCAGCCCTTTTCTAAATTGAGCAATCAGGGGTCATGTTTGTTGACGACATACAGCTACATTGACCTCGTTGTTGAGTGGACTGAACACCAACAGCGACTGTTTGCATTTTGATTAATTACCAGCCAGTGAGTCACGAATGTCAACTTCTGGCTGGAGCACAGCTGAGCAAAAACAGCGGGAAATATGGCCCTTTTGTAACCTTTGAATAGACAGGCAGAGCTTGACGGAAAGGATTAGCAGAGGACAGAGTTGTAGCTTTACTAGAAAAATATCCTACAGCAGAGCCAGTAAAAATGATGTCTTCTAAAAAGATTTATCCTTGTCAGCGAGGCCGAAATGAACACTGAGACTTCTCCTTCAACTCTCCTTGACTGACGGCTCAAAAACATTCCTCACAGCCTGCAGCAACACAGCCTTTTGATATTCACACAGACACAGTCCTTTCAAACAACAGTGTGAAGCTCTGAAGCGCAGTTTCTGAGACAGTCCTCAGCACCAGTTTGACCAGGGTTGATCAAGAGACCACTTAGCAGAGAGATTTTGGTTGAACTCTTGGGAAAAGCTGAAATTAAAAAAGAAAAAGAAAACATTAACATTCATTTTTTTGTTGTGTGTAGTGTTCAACCCTTTATTTAGAGATTGGTATCTTACCCCAAAGTAGTTGCATGGAACAAAGCCCTCCCTGCCACAGAGTAAGGCCCACCACCAATCCCCTTCATGTTTCTGCAGGATGGTGACCATGTCTCCCTCTTTGAAGCTCAGCTCATCGGCTGCCTGAGCCGGGTAGCTCCACAGAGCGTACAGCACCCCGCTGTTCTCCACCCCCATGGCCTCCTCCACACCTAGTATCCCAAAGAAAGCAGGATATGTATGCATATCTAACACTTACGGTACCAGAAAGTGATGGTTTTGAATAGTGATCAGGGAGACTAGTGGTGCTTCTTGACTAAAAAGGTTACAGGTTATAATATTTTGATGAAATACCAGATATGTAAGAATTAATATTTTACTGTAGCTTTATTCTGAAACCCTTTAATCTGTATATTTTGTTTTTTTCCGGCCTATCAAAAGTGCAGATTTGACATTAAATGGTCTTATTTTCAGGATACCAAATGTTAATGTGCATTTGCGTGAATGACTGATAGGAGAGCTCAAACCTGTCACATTTAATCAGCGGTTACAAATACAAAGGTCAGAGCCCCAGTAGATGTAGCAACTGTCAAATGGTGTCATTTTATGATGATTCACTCTATTATAATAGACTTTTAATAGTGCATTGTCATAGGGTGTGTGTGTGTGGGGTGTGTGTGCGTGTGGTGCTGCATGTGTAATCGCCTCACCCCTCAGGAAGCTCTCACACTCCTCAAACCCAACAGCGTAAGGATCACACTTCTGGGAGGCCGTGGCGCCATCGCTCTGTGTCATGGCCATGACAGCAGCTCCGTTCCTCACCAAGAACTCACACAGAGGACGGTCGTTACAAGAGGCTGCGCAGTGCAGCGGAGTCCTGTGGGCCAAAGAAACCAGCAGCGATTGAATATATTTGGCGGAACGACAGTGATGTTCTGAAAATATCACATTGTGACACATTACAAGCTCTAGGATGCCATTAGCAAAACACTCACCTTGGCAAACTCTAACTTAACATGCCACATTTTATTGCCCATGTACCCAAAGACAAGGAGAGAGAATTTATGTAGAAAAAGAATAATCAAATATTTACCAGCCGTGGCTGTCCTGTGCTCTGACATCGGCTCCGATGCGAACCAGGAAATCCACTACATTGTAATGGCCTCCGCAGATGGCATTGTGAAGGGCAGTGATGCCTTCATCGTTGGGTTGGCTGGGGTCGCTCATCTATGGAAAACATTTAGAGTGGATTCATCAGCTGAACTGTTATTCTTTACGTTACAAGAAGTTACTTATCCATAAAGTTTAGAAAAAATTTGAAAGGTTTATATTCTAACTGGCTTTATCCACTTTATCTTCCTTCCAAAACTTCTGTCAAGAGGATCAACACTCAACCCCCGACTGCTAAAGTGGAGGCAGAAGGCGTTCTACTGCACGAGCACTTCTAGGTAAATGTATTTCAGTATGAAGAAGGTGCAGGGCCGTGTTGAATGAGGATATGCTGGCTCAGCAAACCTTCCCAGAGAGAATGGAAGTTAAATATAACATATTTTTTGTAACATTTGCTTCTTAAAGTCTACATCCAGAACTGGAGCACCAACTTTGGCACTACACTTCGCTGCCTTAGTTCGGACTGGTTTGAATGAGGTTTTGAAGAGTTTTACCCCATAAAATTAATTTATGGAGGCAGCTGATAAAAAATCATTTAATATCTTAAAATGGAAGATGTAGAATTAGCACTGATTATTGCTTTTGAATTCATCTTTAATCTCAATAGATTATGTTTTATATAACTATGGGTGGTAGTCTTTACATTTTACATTTTCACACACACACCTCCTGCACGGCCTTCTGCACTGTCTCCAGTTCTCCGACCAACGATCCGTCCAGCAGCAGGACGAGCGGGCTGAGCCGAGCTCGCTTCCCAGATCCTTTGTGCTCCCGATTGGACCGCCGCAGAATGGAATGGTAGCTCTGAAGGGACAAACAGGATGCAAGCTTGTATAAAGTCAGACACTTGACTGCAGGTATTTAAAACAGGTTTGCAGTGGTTAAATAAAACATGCCCCTTTATAGTGCACTGAATGCATAATAGGCCCATTTCTTACTCTGAAGTCGTGGGGAATGATTGAAGATGTCTGAGGTGCAGGTAAACGGGCAGGAGGTGTAGCGGGGTCCTCTCCGTCTGAGGAGCTGCTGCTCTCGCTACCTCGCTCCCCCTTCTGGCGGTGGTCACTCCTGTGAAAAAGCTTGTCGATGAGATTTTTGTACTGGTTCGGCTGGTAGTGGGAAGCCTTCTTCAGGGGCCGTGACTGGTCGACGGAGCCCCGTCTCTTCAGGGCCCGGGGGATTTCTGCCCGGATGCGGAGCAGCTCCTCCAGGTCGGGGATCTCCTCGCTCTGGGTCTCAGGGGCCACCACTGGCTGTAGCTTGGTGGGGCTGAGGGGCCGGGGAGCTGGGGGCACATCCTGTTTGCCCTCTGGCATATTGGCATTCTCCGAAATCACAGGCATGTGATGAACAAAGTCCAGCCGCTCTAACTCTGCATCTACATCTCCTGGGTTCAGCGCTGCAACGATGCAAACCAAACCACAGCGCAGAGTTAGTTGGACACAGATCCTGTCAACACAGAGAGTGTGTGTGCAGATGTTAAATGTGTTATACCATCACTGTATATGGCTGGCTGCCTCAGCTCAGGCGGGCGTTGGGGTGGCAGGAGTACAGGTTGGTGAAAGAACTCCCTCGGGATGGGTATAGCTGGTTGGTAAGGTGCCATATCACCTTCTCCTCCCAGAGCTCTGGGGTGGAGGGTTGACATCGCTCCCCAGTGGGGGTTTTGGAGGCGCATGATGACGGAGAGAGGGATGGGCCTGCGCTGACGGGACTGAGCAGAAGTTGGGGGAATAGAAATACGGGAGATGATGGGCTGAGGGTGGTAAGGGGAGTGGGCTGAGGATGAAACATCTGGGGGCACTGATATTCGTGTGTTACGGGGGAGAGAACCCTGGGAAAACTGAAGAGATGGAGATCGAGGATTCTGGAAAGGAAAGAAAAGAGGGATTCATTCTGGCAAATTCCAATCTACTGCATCAGATGACTTGTTTATAAAAGAAATTATCGCGTTTTTGAATTCAAGAACCCAATAAAAGGTTTGTCATCTCTACACATAAGTCACTCCTATCCCCACCCACAGTCTGTTATTCACTTCTCCCTGTTATTATGTGTGTAAAACAATGCCAGGTGACTTGCAGTTAAACCCATTTGATTGCTATCTGTGGCTCTCCAAGAACTTGAGGGAATTGGTTTGAGCCTAGACATAAGCCATACAAACCCAGTACAGTAGCTATTTGAATTTCTCTCTTTTAACACCACCCACCTTTTTGGGGCTTGGTGCCGGAGGAGGGCCATCGAGGTTGGATTCTCTCCAGCTGCTATTTGGCACAGACGGCCGTAGCCACTCTGTCTCTGCAACAGGAAGGTGTCACTTTAGAAAACAGACACCACAAGCAGAGCGCCGGGGCTCCTTAAGTCTTGTACCTAAATTGTTTTGTCCTGCGCTAATTCCACAATTTCGTATGCAAAGTAAATCTTGAAGAAGTAGAAAAGAAAGTGGCAGAAATGGACTGACTGTCATAGTTGTGGTGAGGTTTCTTTTCGTAGGACACGTCCAGATCTGTCTCATTCCACTTGCCAGGACTCTTTTGCCGCTGCACACCCTCATCTGGTAGAGAGAGAGAGGGGGGAGATATAGAGAAAGAAAATAAAAAACACAAAAAAAGAGGAAGAGTGCCAGAAAGAGGGATGAATTACACAAGGGTGTTTAAGGAAAGTACTTTACAGGCCAAACTTTTATTTGTAGAGATTTTTTCTTAAAGAGCACTGTAACATTAAACCCAAAGTTATTCAGATCTTTTGGGTGGGTTGGCACAAAACATTCAGTCATTGTTTTGTTTAAATGTTTAAAAAGAGGCAGTAGTTTTCTATTTTTGTGACAGACTGGTAAGATTACTATACTGCATATCTATGAAGCCCATTGACTAAAGTTTAGTTACACCAAAAGCCAGCTTTCAGAGCCTAACACCAACCTCAAATCCAAACAGAGTGTTTGGGGTTCATAACAGGTAACATAACAGTAGAATTACTTATGCCAAGACTGGCATAACATATCTAAATACCATGTTTAGTGATACGAACATCTGATTCATCACCAAAATATAAAAGATCACTGAATATGGGTAGTTTTCCAGTTGTGGCATTACACTGAAGGACAGTTCAGAAGTTCTGGTTCAAACGTGCATTTGATTTTCATCATGTTGACTGAGTACCAACAGCTTCATGCTTCAACAGCACTTAAATTACATCTGTATCCCTTCTTCACAAAACATAACAGTTCTGTACATATTGCAAATATTATAGCACAAAGCTCTCAATTACATGTTGAGCTAATGATTCTCACAGTTTGCCAATCTTTCAGGTAGTGGAAGATGTTAACTTTAAAATGACTACAATGTGAATATGCTGTAATTAATTAAGTCCCATGATAATGAAATATTTCTGTTTGTTTTAGTTGGCCCACAACTCGCCCATCTAACTGTTTTGCAGCTGGATAACTTCATCAACTTACCATGTTGGTTGAAACCGCCAAAGTTTCGCGGGAGTGTGTTGGGCATTGGATGGTTGAAAGACAAAGGAGAGCGGCTTCTTTCTGGCCGAGGTGATCTGCGGCCCTGATGGCCGCTGTCATAAGGGGTCAGCAAGTTGAAGGAGGAGTGGAGCGAGGCAGATCGAGATGGCTGGTCAAAAGAAACCGCTGTGGGGCTCGGAGAGGGGCTTCTTTCCATGTAACTGATTGAGCCTTGTGGGCTCCTGTCGTAGGAAACGGTGGAATTACGCCTTGGGGTGTGAGGCGACTGTTTAGGGCTCTGCTGGCTGTAGGAGTAGCTGTCGGATCCAGCTCGAGGAAGTGGGGAGTGTGCCTCCCTGTGGATCTTGGGGGACGAGAGCGGGCTAGTGGAGAAGACAGGGGGGAATGGTGGGTTTTTGTTGCTGGAGATGACGGGTTCTACGGGAGTGGAAGTTGTTGAGCTTGTGAAGAAAGTTTTAGAGCTGGAGCTGCCATTACTGCTGCCACTTGACAGACTGCTGAACTGAGGCTTCTCCCTGGAGATTGTAGAGCTGGTCTGAAGGGAGAATGTATTTGTTATAAATAATATATTATAAGGAATGACAATACTACTGTGCTGGATAGTAAAGCAATTTGTTCCATTTTAAGAAAGATAAAAGAACATTTACTTTGTTGGCATTCAACAACTGCTGCACCAATGGGTCTGCCAATGGCTAAGACTCACGTAATATGTTTTAATTGTTGTTTTATTGTGGGTAATATGACAAGGTGTTAAAAAATCAGACAGGTGAACTCCACATTTTAGCTTTTAAGAAAGAATGGTGGAAGAAACCATGTGTGTGTGTGCGTGTACCTGAGACTCTGTGTTAGAGGAGGAGGGGGAAACCTCCTTCAGCAGGGAGTTGAACTCTCTGGATAACTCATCTGCTGTAGCCAGCGATGCATTCAGGTCATCATTTATAGACTGGACTGAATATAAACCACATAAGCACCGCAGACAATTAGAATAGGATATTACTCCCATGTGCAAAAATACACACTGAGCCAAAAAGACAAACCAAGGATTGGTGGAAACTCACACAGCATGCCGCTGCCATAGCTTGTCTGAGAACTCATGGCTGTGAGGCAGAAGCGTACGGCTCCTGAAAAAGGAAACACACCACAGCTGTTAGGAGAAAAAGTCTCAGACCACCTTCAACTGACGACGTTTTCACAATCTCAAGACATGGATCAGCACTTTCATTTTATGGGACTTGTACAAACAGGCTCTGCTCTCTTCCCCATAGGATCCTCTCATTCCATTTAACTGTTGACTTTTATTTTGATGCAATATAATTGCTTTGAATTGCTGTGGTTTCAACCTGAAACACATTAATTAGCGTTTAACCCTCCCCTTTCACTCGTGCCGCAGGCTCCAAGCTCTCTCACCCCTCCAGGCTACCTGACAGAGAGCCAACTTTCTGTGGACAGATAACCTGAACGCCCTTCATGTCTAAACAAGCCACCATTTGCTTGTAGTTTGGACTGCAAAAACAAAATACTTGTAGTCGTGCTCAAAACTAATGACACTACTCAATGATGTGTCGGCCCTTCGAGAAAAGCTGGTTGTAATGTCTGTCCCGCTTGCTGACTCACATTTTCTGTGGTGCCAGGTGTTTCAGCTTTACATCACATATATCTGTTCAAAGCCAGTTTCAGACAGACGGCCAGGTGCAGAACACAGCTAGTCAAGTGGAGGACAGATTATACTAATGATCCAGACAGCTGTGTATGCCAACAGGTCAGGTAGCCCAGACCTGGTGCAAAAAGCTATTCAAATTATGTGTTAATGCCAAAGAATCACTGCATGCCTAATAATCACTTTAAATATTTGCATGGAAAAGAATTCTTCATAAATAAACATTTCTGGTTTGATTTCCTGCTCATTAATATACTCTACGTATATGTGACAACAAAAATAAAGACTTTGTAAGACTCTTAAAATAAATACCTAAAGTCACATTAGAGTTAAAAAGAAAACCTACTACTCTGTAAGTACTGTAAAGCCTGCATATTGTGGAGAACCTTTAGTTCATGACATTTATAAAGGGAACAGTCTTGATCTCATCTGGATAAGATAAATGCTGTTAGTCTAAACCTAATATGTCATTTACATTACTGCAGTGTAAATATGTGCATACTGGAGCTAATAAAATACCTCAAAATTACAGTTAAATCATATGTTTATCCAAGTTTGGTGAGCCACTATAACACATCTGTGGCACATTTACAATCCTAAAATGACCTAACAGAGTTCATGCACAGATAGTCACAACGACAGAAAGTGAGGTCAGTCTCTCAGCCTGTTGAAAACAAGGAGTCTACTGTCACTGATGATTCAACTGCTAGGCCTGCTGTGTGACCACTCGACATTTCTCAGAGCTATTTTGGTGCGTTTCCTACTTCAAAAACAAACCACGGCACTCTTAAACTATAATATATCATCCGCTTGCTGTGTTTATTGAATTACAGACATTACTTTCTCAGAAATTATTGTATTTTGTTGCTTTCTTGTGCCCACTTACCCTTAACATGCCTTGCCTACATGTTCAGTTAGTGGTACACCCCGTTCTCCAGAGTATCCTCTCTACAGCTGTCTTCCTTAGTTGTATCTTGTTTAAATATGTAGAAATACAAAACAAGATGTGATACAAATAGGCTACTGTAAGACAGATTAGTAGTTGTTTGAAATGTATTATTGTTTTAAGTGGTAAATATGCCCTAGATTGTATCGTTTGTAACTATACATGACCAACAGAGAGGAAATTGGTATTAATAATGACAAAAATAAAAGCTGCATTGCCTCTTATTTGATTCGGGCATAAAGAGAGACGGGAAGGGGCCGTTTTCCTTTGTTTCCACTACAGTTTGTTATTAGGCCTGATCCAGTAGGTGTGTTTGTACATAAAAAACATGCACCTTTAAAACTAGACTAACATCAACCAACATTCAATAATACACATACTTCTCGGTCACTGGATAAACCCCTGACACCAGCTGAAAATTAGCCAGGGCTGGAGGAAAACATGTGTTATATAAGCTCATCAAATTGAAGTGTGCAGCACAGTCAGCTATTAACTGTTCCTCACACTGTGTGCTGTACTGTAGCAAGGACTCTTGGAGTCTCAGTCGGGCCTGTTCGCAGGCCCACATTCCTCACCACTCCTCTCAGGGAGGCATTCACCTCACTTACAGCCTCCAACGCTTATCTTTGTCGAGAACAGCACACAGACAAAAAGATTACACTCTCACTGACTCACAAAGGTCATGTCGATCACTCATTCACTGAACTCTCCCGATCCTGCCCAGCAAATCATTCACCCCACCCCTTCCCTCCCTGTTAAGCACTTCTGCATGCCGTACGCTGCTTTTTGCTGTTTTCTCTCCACTTGTTCTATGTAGTTCTATTAATTTCACTTTTACATTTAATCAGTGAACATTTTTGGAATTGTTTATTAAGTTTTTCTTTACTGAAGCCTTATCCCACAGTGTTAAAGTGACTTAACCTAAGCAAAAGTGTAACAGCATATTTAATTAAAACATTTTTCATTAGTGGCTACCTTATAATGCATTTTAAAAGGTTAATTCACAGGTACATAGACTGAACCAAGGACATTGTAATACTTCCCTTGTGACTTTATACTTCTTGTTCTCTCATTCATCTCCCACCACTGTTGTGTTCTGTTGACATTCAGATTCTGGACTAGCTTGTGTTGGTTATTTGCATCTTGTTTTCCTTTGTGTTTCTAATCAGCATATTTTATTACGGTGCAGATAAACTAAGGTAAACTAAACTAAACAGCACAGGTTTGACTTGGTGAAGGTTTCAAGAAAAGAAGCATACAGTGAATACATGGATCAAGTGAGACAACTGTTACACCTTAAGGTACACACCCAGTAGAGTTGTGTGTTCGTCTTTAAGTACTGAAACACAAACATTAATCATCTGAAAACTTGAAGTGGGCTGACAGCTTGTGGCCGTTGCAGCTCTGTTGTCTTCTTTTCCGGGCTTGCTGATCTGCTGCTGTGCTTGGTTGCTTTCTCAAGAGAAGTTTCTTGGAAAACCTCATTTTCGCTTTCTTTCCAGTTCCTCTCCAGTGCTTTGATTACAATGTCAGCTGGTTCTACCATTTTAACAAACAACAATTAGCTCTCTCAAGTGGTAACGCCAAGATGGAGGCCGCAAGATGAAACCACAAAGGAGTACTTAACAAAACTACTGGCTACCTCTGCATACTAGACTTTAAACAGAAAACGTTGTTCAGAAAAGCAGAGAGATCCTGTGGGAAGCAGAAGGGAGATTAAAGACAATAATCATTAGCTCTGCAGAGTGCCAGGGTGTGTCTGACCAACACTACAAGCAGTGCCTCCTTCTTTCCCTTTCCTTTCCTGTCTTTCACCAACAATTCCAGATTACGCATCCAACAGATTCTCTAGTTTCTGCTGAACTCTCTCCTTATTTCCACACACACATCCATTCATTTCCTCCCACCCGTTTCACTATTTATGGCCCCTCTTTCATGTCCTTCCTCCAGATCTTTCTGGCTTTGTCACTTTTCACTCTTGGCAGGGAACTTGGTTGAGACTGAATGATAAAAGAAATTCATCAAACAACAAAACACTACCCATTGTGGCTTGCTTTTCATTTTTCTTTGAAAAGTCCAGCTGAATGTCATCATGGACCCAACACACACTAAATTATGTCCCACAGCTCTGATTTTATCAGGTTGTCTTAATTGCTTTCACATAGCTTGTTTTGAAATATCTGGTATATCATTGGTCTAAAGTGCCTTGGAGGTATTTTCAAGCCAGAAGTCAAACACCAAAGATATGTAATGTTGGCACTGGCTCCCCTCTATCTTTTGTGATGGAAATCATTTGGCATGGGCTGTTGGCATTTCTGGATTCTGACAGGAGATCAACATCAAGGCTAACTGTTCAAATACAGGAGGGAGGTACTGTGTAACTATTGTGTAAAACATCAGGTATCTGTGTCACAGTACTGGTGAAATTGTGGTTTTCATTTTCAGTACCTGCCACACCTGTATTTCACAAAAAATATGTATCTAAAGAAGGTCTAACAGGTTATAAAACTATGACCAAACTGCAATGAAGTAATAACCTGTATTGATGTTTATTTTATGTCTACTGTTGAGTGACAAATTCCACGCTGACATATGACCTACAATAAATGGCTCATATAGTAATCATGACTACTACTTCCAGACTAGGCGAAGTGTAAGCTTTTCCCATACAAAAGCTCCACCCAAAGTACATCTATTCATGACAGCAGCTGCCATTGCCAAACACAACACCCTAAACAATGCAGCTCTATTGCTTCTCAAGCTGAGGATAACAATCAGTTTCTGCACACACTGAGTGTGCATAAACAGATCAAATGATATTTTTGAAGTAATAACAACTAATCCCTATACAAAACAACTTGCCTTCATTCTTCTTTAGTTTTATGGTGCTGCTGATTCTTCTTTGGCATAGTGGCTTCTAGCACAATGCCAGCCCTCCCCTTCACCTCGAGGGCAGCACTGTTCCCTACAGCATGTGACTCTGGAATCTCTCAGTGCTTCACAACATAACAGGCATTTCTGGCAAGTTACAAGCTCCAATCTAATACCTGCAGTGTGTCATGCTCCTGCTGAGGTGCAAAGAGTGCAACACAGGGCCATTACGAAGAGCTGACAGATGTGTGCATGTGCTTGCATGTGTGTACATACATGACACACATGAGAAAGTCAAATTACAGGTAATCTGGTGACAGGATGAGCAGCGTCTTAGGCAACAGGTCACAGCAAGTGAATCACATAATGCAACCCAGCTGGTTTTGACTGAGAGCAAAGTTGAATAAGTGCCATTAAAATTCTGCTCTGACAGGAAGGTTTGGTTTGCTTCTAAATAACAGTTGTTTAGTGATTGATCCTGATAATAACTTTACCAAATAACTAACACATTTGGATTCCTAACTTGCAGTTACCAGAAACAGTAGGAACACAAGGAACTCCAAATGCAACAACAACACTTAAAATCACCATAAATATCACTCATCTACTACAGGCAGTGGTGGAAAGCAACTAAGTACATTTACTTAAGTACTGTACTTAAGTACAATTTTGAGGTACTTTGAGGTACTACATACTTGAGTATTTCCATTTTATGATATTTTATACTTCCACTCAGCTACATTTGAGAGGGAAATATTGTGCTTTAGTTACTAGTTACTTTTAAGAAGATTCTACACAATAGATAATATAACAAGCTTTTAAAATACAACACATTGTTAAACACACATTTCAGATATCTATGAAATGTTAACAGCTCCTCCAAATAGTGATTTTTCACTCTAAACTTCTCACTTGGTTTTATTTCAATAAATGCTCAAATGAACCAAAATCTCAAAAATCAAAGATAAGAGAAAAGTCCAAAAACGTTCTTCTTTTCATCTCCCGTTAATCATCTCACTACCTCTCTGATATATCTGCTGTGCATGTTTATAAAACTGTATATAAAGTAATTCAAAGTAGTTCCAGCTCCAGCAGCGACAACAATAACATGCTGCTTACACATTGATGCTTCAGTATAAATCATCTAATGATGTCATGTATAATAATATATCAGTCAGCGGGACTAAAGCAGTACTTTTACTTCCATACTTCAACTACATTTTGCTGCTAATACTTATGTACTTCTACTTAAATAGGATTTTTCATGCAGGACTTTTGCTTGTAATGGAGTAATTTTACATTGCTGCTTTGTTACTTTTACTTAAGTAAGCCTAAGTAAAGGATTTGAATACTTCCACCAGTGTCTACAGGTGACAATATAGTGACTATCCAGCAATAATATCACATAAAAGATCATAAAAATACCATTCAGTCAGATAAGATTACTGGTAAATCACTATGAATGAAGTCACAACTCCTCACAGGTCCCAGTAGCTCAGTTTAAAGCTGCTGGTGAAGGGTGCAGTGCTGGCTGCACATCAGTCTGTCATTGTCCAGCAGCTGCCTGTTGCACTGAAGCTTTCCTCTGTGGCTGTAGACTGCGAGGCATGCCAGGCAGGGATGGTAACATCTGATTTTCATTAGTCTGAGAACAAGCTCCTCCTCGCGTTCAAGACCCCTCACAATGAACGACAAAAAAAAAAAAAAAAAAAAAAAAATGGAAACAACTACTCAAATGGGGAAAAAGGCGTTTTCATACTGTAGCTACGAAGAGACTGAAAGAGCTTCACCAACGTTACACTCAACAGACACGATCTCATAATAAAACAATTTATCTTTGCAAGCATGTAGGTGCCGACTCAAAAAAAAAAAAAAAAAAAGACTCCTTACCTCAGAAAATGAGAGCCTTTTTTGTTCTTCTGTCCCAAATCCGAGAGGAAAGCTGATCCCTGTTCAAAGTTGTTCCTGTTCCTGAAGTCCGCCTGCTCGGTCTGTGTTTCTCTCTTGAGGCGCGTCGCTCCAGACATTGGAGTTACTTTGGCTCAGAGTCCAGCCCCTCTGGCTGCTGTAACCCGAGCCAGGTGTTTCTGCCACAGCTGGCCCAGGTGAGCACACCAGCGCGACAGAGCTCACACTTTATATTATTATGTATTACGTTTTACAACACGTAAGCCTACACGTTGTACAGAAATGTCTGCAAGCACACGAAGGTATAGTCAGAAGTCTTTGCACCTTTTTGTTTTTCAAGTGATTTAGAATTAAATGTTTATTTATATATTTCTACACGTTTCTAAATAAATCCCCCATTCTTTATTTTCTCTCTTCATCTATTTTGACAACCTTTATACTCAATTACTTAATACTAAAAAATACTTAATTTGTGTTCAATAAAAGAAAATAATAATATAAATAAATAAAGCTATAGTGAGCTTTATAACCCAAGCAGTTATAACACCCTTTCTTATATAGAAATGTAGGTAATCGTATGAGCTAAAATATAAACAATAAAATATTATACTTTTTTACATTTACATTCAACCTATAAATGAACACAGCGACTAACAAATAGGAATGTTGTTTTACAGGATTCTGTGTATGAACACTTTCATACAGATTTATATTTTAAAAAAGGGCCTTTAACTTTATAAAACTGCACGATGCATGTGCACAATGCCTGCAGATAATGTTGAATGTATGAATGATAATAATATGGAGGAAATATGTTCACAGGTATATAGACCGTGTTATTGTTCGACTGTGTATTCAGAATTATTTATATATAATTTATATGTTATATATTATTATTTATTGATTATTAAAACATCGGCCACGTCATCCGTACACGTGGGCGGGGCTTTGTCAACCTTTTTAACGTCATCACGTCGACGTCAACGTGCCCCGCCCTGACGGTGGTCGAAGCGTTTCCGCCAAGATGGTCGTCGGTGCTTTCCCTATTGCTAAGCTCCTCTACCTCGGAGTGAGGCAGATGAGCAAGCCTGTGGCGAACAGAATAAAAGCCGGAGCCCGGAGAAGCGAGTTCTTTAAGACTTACATCTGTCTGCCGCCGGCACAGCGTGAGTAACCGAGCCAACGGCCTGTCAGTGACCGCTGCATTTCAGTGTCAGACACCCCGGACGTTGGCTACAGCGGGGAGAGCGGCACCGACCAATCGCATTGTAGTTGCCGAGACCGCTTATCCAATCACGTTCACGGGTTTATCTGATCGACCAATAGCGGTCAGGCGAGCTCGGAGAGGGCGGGTCTTGACTGTCATTGAACTGTTGGTATGAAACTGCTTTGCTATGCTGTCAATAGAAAGCACTACATGCTGCCAAAATGGAAGGTAAAGCTTATTTTACACAATGTTATTTCTGCTGAATGTGTTTATCAGAACACTTCGACTCAAAAGGACTTCATTAAAAAGCCAACTTAGCTCTAACTAGTCACAATTCATTTTTAAAACATTTTCATTTTCACAGAAAATGAAACCAAACAACTAAACATGAATATGACACAGTAAAACATTAAAAGGAGAGCAAATCTTCCCGTGTTAGACTCTTATTGACAACATGAAAGAAAGCTTTTTATGGGGGGAGAAATGGAAACACTGGGTGTGTGAGAAATATCTCACCCAGGGTCGACTGAGTGCTTAATCAATGCTAGAAAAATGGAGAATAACGTGGAAACATGGGACAATGGAAGTTAAATGCAACCAAGGTACTGATAATTAACACTTTTTTAGTTTCCTGCTGGTGGTGGTTGGTTAGGGCTTGGCCTCAGCTACAGGCTGCAAAATGTTTCTTTTACTTATTTGAATTAGGGCAGACAAACCGTGCTTGAGAGGTTTTGTGTACTCTAAGCTCATACAAACTGTACATAAACACATGCACCTCATTGCATTCTCTCATGCATTTCTGACTGTTCACTTGTCATCAGATCATTTGATGAAAATGTGAGCAAAACCCAATATCCCATTAAAAGTCTAACAGGAACTGTGCGCTGTCTGTTCTTTGTCCTCACAGTTTACCACTGGGTTGAGATGAGAACGAAGATGCGGATAATGGGCTTCCGGGGATCCACCATTAAGCCATTAAATGAAGACGCGGCTGCAGAGCTGGGTGCGGAGTTGCTGGGAGAGGCAATCATCTTCCTCGTTGGTGGTGGCTGCATGGTGCTGGAGTACAGCAGGCAGGCCTCTAACTCTCGCCGCAAAGAAGAGGAGCTGAACGAGAGCATCACCAGCCTACAGACTCAACTAGCAGAACTAACACTAACCACAGAGACTCTAGATGCTCAGTTGAGAGAAATCAACAGGCAGCTGGTGTCCTTTCCTCTTCCCACCAAAAAGTGATTCAGTTAGTTCTTTGCTATATGACGTGGCCCAGTTTGTTGGTCTGTGTGTGAAAGAACAAGAGTGCACAAACATAGCACTGCCATATGCACAGCCTGATAACAACCTTGCTTCACACACCGTTTAAGTTGGGTGGAAGAGGTGGACGTAAGCATATCAGTGCACTGTGGATGTGGGTGCTATCATTAGCTCATGTTTTGAGCAACTAGTTGTAAAGGGGGATTGCTATGATATTCATAGTGTATTTCTATGGTTGATCTTGCATGTTCATAATAAAGTTGACTTAATATAAGGGTTTCCAGCTGAAGGCAATAGCGACTTTAAAGTTAATATATTTTATAACCGCTCCAGCATATTACTTTTTATTTCAGTGATAGCTGTGGACCTTATCACTTAGGAAACGCTGATTTTCATGCTTCATTGGCTCTAATGGCTCTATTTGATTCTAGATTACATAATGCCAATCATAAATGAGAAACATTTTGTGCACTTGACAGAAGGCCAAAAACAGACATCAAAAACAAAACATTGGGTCACATGAATGGATTATTTTTGAGTGTCTGCCCCTACAGTTTAATGGACATGTTATGTTGTATTTACACTGTAAATCTCTTTTTCTGGGTCATGTACAGAGGATGTAATGACATCTGTAAAAGGATGGTGTAAAATAAAATGATATGCTGTCTGTTAAAAGAATTTGTGTCACATTACTCACATATCAAGAGATTAGAAACTGAAATTTTAGGATTTGGGTCCAAATCATCCCAACTCTATTCTAAAATAAGATAAACCTTCATTCATCCACAGTGGGGAAATTCAGCTGTTGCAGCAGCACAAGGATAGCAATAGGTACAAATAAGTATACAAAGTAAAAGAATAATAAGAGGTATACAAAACTAACATAACAGGAAAAAAAAATACAAGACATACAATACAAGGTCATTTGGGGACAAAATTTCAGAGTAAAGTGACAGTGGTGTGATTAATAGCAGCAGTCAGCAAGTCTATGTAAACATTGTACACCAGACTAATATATGTACATATCACTGTCAAATATAAATAAAACAATGCTGTATATACTTTATATTGACATGTATACATATCCACCAACCTCATGTATATAAAGCCACCTGTTATTCGCACTCTGCACAATTGCACTATTGTATTCTTTACAATTTAGAGAAACAGTCAGACTTGTATATAATCATCAGATGTTGTTCACTGTTGTATTGCTTATATATACTATATGTGTATATATATATATATAATTTGTCTCTTTTCACCTACTTGTATGTACATAATAGCTAAATGTTTCTGTTTTACCTTTGTTGAGCTTTGTTGTCCTTTTTAGCTGTATGTTATTGAGAGCAATTAAAAACTGGAGTTAAATTCCTTGTATGTGTAAACATATTTGGCCAGTAAAGCTGATTCTGACATGATTAAGTAACTGCACTTAGTCTGTATTAATATAATATACTGTAGAATATAACGCAAACATCGATGTAAGATATTAACATAGCTAGTATATATTTTTTCCTTATCCGAATGGAGGCTCTAAGGATATTGGGTGTCCTACACTGTACAGATTGTAAAGCCCTCTGAGGCAAATTGAGATTTGTAATTTTGGGCTATATAAATAAAATTTTACTTGACTTGAGTATAACATGGTACATTACAATATAGTATGGGATATACTATGGGATTTCGGACTGTACAACAGCAGTGGAGACTGTCCTGACTAATTTTTGCCCTATTAGTTCAGGTACAACACTAGTTGTGGGTACTGTATGCCTGTAATTTAAATTTGAGTTTAATTGTTCTTGTATGATTTCTATTTTTGATTTTTTTATACTCATAGTTATATATTTGTCTAATGTTTCTGTATTTATCTGTACTTATGTCTCTCTTTGTGCTGCTGTAACTCCGAGATTGTCCTCCTGGGGGATCAATAACGGATTATTTTATGTTATTTTATAAGAGATGTAGTATAATGTAAAATGTAGTCACATAGTATAACCATAAACTGTATAAAATAAGAATATAACATAATATAATATTCAGAGTCACGCCGGATTGAAGAGATTATTTTTGTACATCCCTTCATGTAAACAAACTGCCTTCTTTTGTCTTATGTGTAGGCCTATAAGTAATTCGGCGGGTAGGTTTATAACACTACATTACCCAGAATCCCCTCAACGTAAACACCGCACCACTTCCTACTTTGGATTGTTCCAAGTCCCGAACGAGCACGATAACAAACCAACTACTCCAACATGTCGGTTTTTCCTCACATTCGTGCGGTTTAAATATAACTCAACGATACAAATTAACTCGGTGTCCGGTGGACTTCGCGGGCACCTCGGTGTTTCCGTAAAATGGTGGAAAGAGCCGCGGTTAAACCCGCGTATGTGCGGCGGTCTCGGTCACTTCCGGTGTTTCGGGCCCGGGGTCTGGCGGTCCGACCCTAGAGGGCAGTAGCGTCCGTCTCCCGATCCTCCAGCACCCACTGACCCGCGCAACTCGGCGTGAGCGGAGGTAGGCCTCGACTTTTTATTTTTTGCTCTTATCGTGCATCGTGTCCCGCAAAAAGTGAGCGGGCAACGCATCGACCGCAGCGCCCGCGTGCAAAACAGAGTGGCGCGCGATTAAAGTTGGAGTTAAAGTTTCTTCTTCGGCGTCGATTATCGGTGAGTTAGCCGAGGCTAGGCTAGGTTAGCCACGGAGCGACAACTTGAGGCGAATAACAATGTTAACAAATAGTCCAGTGATAAGTTCGTGTTGCAAACAAATGTAAAGGTACTGGCGGCATTAATGTCCGGATTAGATTGTTTAAAGATGTTTAGTGGATCCAGATGCAACGGTTGGAGTATTTACCAGACTGGCGAGCTAAGCCGCCTAACTGCCGCCATCAGATATCGATTTGAAAGTTATATGCAATGTTGTTAACTCTACTTTGCCGTTTGTTTTCCTCCCCTGTTCCCTGTTTTGTCAGCAAACAAATTATAAAAAAAGACAACGCACATCGGAAACACGATGAGTGTGGACGTGAAGAAGCTGAAAGTGAACGAGTTAAAAGAGGAGCTCCAGCGCCGCGGCCTGGACACAAAAGGCCTGAAGGCGGATCTGGTGGAGAGGCTGAAAGCCGCTCTGGAGGATGAAGCTCAGGCTGATGCCTCGGAGCAAGGGGAGCAGGAGGAGGACTACTGCCCGGACACCCGAGACACTGAGGACAACGACGATGCTGACGATGCTGACGATGCTGAGTCTGCCCAAGAGCCACCAGGTGAGCCCTGTTGATTGTGTTTCTTTAAATATATATTTTGCTCTCCCATCAGATATTAACTTTAATTACTTGTGTGGTATTTAAACTTAAAAAGTCCATTGTTTACACACATAAATGGTTTGTAAATTAAGCTTTATGAAGTCAATGATAAGCCCTGAGTTTTATGCCTGATTTAAAGTGCACTCTCTATACACACATTAACTTGCAATGGTCTTTTAGGTCTAAAGTGACTGATTCCTTTGACAAAGTTTATTTAACTAATCATATACAATCATTGGGTTCTGACTGTCTTTGGAAAAAAAAAAAAACTCAAGTGTGCTTTACAGATGTGTAGAACTCCCTCTTCTACGTATTTAATTCAAGTTCTCCAAGAATGCATTGAGTTCATATTTTTTTATTCTTACAAGAGTGAGGGCTAAAAGTCTTGGATCTCCCCTTTACGCATGCAGAAGTAGCTGAAGACTATGGTCATGGTGAGGATGAGGATGAAGATGATGGTGATGGTGATGCTGAAGCTGAAGCTGATGTCCCTCAAGAGGAAGATGAGGGCAGAGATTCAGGAGGTTATTATGAGGACGAAGAGGCAGATGGCGAGCCTTACGAAAGTCAGCCAGCTTCCGACTCTGGTCACAGCATGCCCGACTTCACAGCAGACGTCGATATACAAAAAACTGACATGATGTCCGAGGAGGACACCAAGCCTGCGCCTGCGCCAGAGCCAGAGGAGACAAATGAGAAGAAACAAGGTGAGTTTCAGCAGTTTTTCCGCTAAATTGATATTAGAAAAGGCCCCCGTAGACAGTGTTTTTGTGTACAGGTGCATTTTGTTTAATGTTGTAAATGTCAAATGTCACTAAGAACTTTTGACTTTCAGTGAGTTTACAAGATAAGACCTTGATTTGATGGTTAGGTCATGAAGTGTTCACCAGTAGAGCAGTGGAGGTATAAATAAAGTTGAGAATTGATAGAGACAACTTCTGCAGACACAGCAGAGTTTGGTGGGACAGGGACTCGGTGGTTAGTATTGTCATCTCATAGAGCAAGTTGATTTGCTCCACTCTCTGGCTGCCCACTTTTCTTAAATTGTTGAGATAAGTCAAATACAGAGGACAATGTTAGTGAAGTATTTTAACAATCAAAGCAGACGCCTTCTCAGTAATCCAGACCAAACCAAGCATGACAGCACAATATAAACCGGCAAGACTCACCAAAATCAAACTGCTGTCGCATGTGGTACTGCAGGCCTGTTCATTTAACTGCACGCAGTCTATCTGCACATGTGTTTTCACTCATTTTGTCAGTTATTTTGTAGCATCTGTTTATATGGGTCAACTTATGATTTCTTATAAAAGCATGTAGTAGGGTGACTGTACTTCATTCCCAGCATCGCTCGACCAACTTAAACCTTAGCAGACGTCGTACCAAAATAACTGAAAACACGTGTGGGTCTGTAAGACTTGAAGTGACACACCATATCACATGAGATAACAGAGCTTGCGAAAACAACTTCATTGTGTGAGAGAGAGAAAGTTCAGTTGCTTTTGTGCAGAGTCATAGGAGCTTATGTTTTCTCACAATCTAAGCAAAACTGCAACGATTCATCATAGAAATGACGAAACAAGAGGAATGTGATGCAAAAAAGGAAATAAACCAGAAATGCAGCAGGGTCAAAAGGTTCAATAACGTGTATAGTCATGTGACACGACAGGTTGTTGTTGACAAAGTGTCAGGAATATACAGAATATTAGAAACATCTCTCAACTACATTGTCAGTGGAAATTGAGCCGTTTCAAACATCACAAATCACAAAATATGATTCAGGGTAGAGCCGTTCTTTTTGATTAGGTTAGGTTTTGCAGTTGACTTAACATGTGGCCCACTGTCATTGTGAATTTTTCATTTTAGAAATCAAAGTGGAGGTCAAAACGGAAGATGACCCCGAGGCTGCTGGAGACAAACAACAGGATGTTCAGGATACAGAACATCCGCGCGAGGAAGATGGCGCAGCTCTGGCTGAGCAAGTCAAAGTGGAAGCAGATAGAGGTGGACACTACAGCCGCAAAAGACCATATGAGGAGAGCAGAGGCTATGGCTACTATGAGCACCGCGAGGACAAGAGGTATGCTGATCTTAAATCGTGTTATTCCGCATTTATTCTTCTAGCTGGTGTTCTGAATCAGTGCAGTACACAAACAGTAGAATAATGTGTGTGTAAATGTGCAGCATTGACTGGTCTATTTATATGAATTTTGTCAATGAAAGTGGCTGTAAAGGCTGTTAACATCATACTCTGATATTTTACAGATCCCGCACACCACAGCCCCCTGCTGAAGATGAGGAAGAGAACATAGATGACACTCTTGTTACAATTGATACATGTAAGTAAGAGAATAAAATGCATCTCCATCCAAGCCTTCTGACTGTGAGCGGGCTGGCTTTCATTCTCCAAGAGCATCTCTGTTTCAGTTCAATTGTTTAGATTCCTATTCAGCTATTACAGTTAAAGTTCGTATATCTCCAAAGATGAAGTCCATGACTCCATGAGAAAAGTGAATTTACAAGTGGATTCCCATTTCATCAGCTCTTTAACAACAGCTGCAGACAACGTGTTAGATGCTGTTATCTCAGGCTGCTCCAAAACTGCAGTGCTGCAACTCCAGGTGCCAGATTCCTCCCCTAGAGATATATTTTCAGAACATGTTGGTCCATTTTTCAGTGACATGTTAGTATGTGGAAAACATCTCCCAGAGCTGGAAAAATTGATCCACAGAGGGTGTTGCTCGGATAATAACGCACAAGAAGTTTTATTGCCAAAGCTGCTTCAAATTACATTACCTTGATACGGTTGTGCAGTAAAGACTATAGCAGTATGTGTTTATATCATGTTTTGTATTTACAATACTACCTATGTAAAACCAGATTTGACAAACAATTACATTTAATATCTTTTTTGGCTTCTTTTCAGACAACTGTGATCTGCACTTCAAAGTGTCCCGAGATCGCTACAGTGGTTATCCGCTGACCATCGAAGGCTTTGCTTATCTGTGGGCCGGAGCACGAGCTTCACATGGGGTCACCCGGGGCCGCGTGTGTTATGAGATGAAGGTAATGTCTAAGGAGTATCTTCCTCTGGTCTCCAAGTTGTTTTTGAGCCAGTGTGGTGAAACATCGAGCAAATGTAAACACACTACTTCTGTGTCAACATGGGACATAACATACCCTGATACATGAGACAGGCTTCATGTATTGTTTTTGAAACAGTGGATGAGTAGGGCCTCTTGTTTCTCCTGTTAACATACAATATCTTTACGTATAACTATTACATTTCTCTTTAGGCCTCAAAACTGATGTAAATGCGAGCACCTCGCATTTGTAGTATACATAGTTGTTGAAAACTAACAGTGTGAGGAAGATTTTAAAACAGTGTAGATAAGCATAATATCCAACACTCACATACCCTGAACTCAGTCTGTTTTTTTACAGGAGATTTTACCAAACACGATGGCATTAAGATCCTTATGTTTGTTGGCTACCATCAAATGTGATGACTTGTTGCTGTTGTACCGCACTAAATACTCCCTGACAGTCTTCTCTAGGCTTGTTTTTGACCTGATTTGTCTCCTGCTGCTCAGATCAACGAGGAAATTCCTGTAAAGCACTTGCCCAGTAGTGAGCCAGATCCCCATGTGGTCAGAATCGGATGGTCACTCAACCACTGCAGCACTCAGCTTGGTGAGAGAAACAGTCAAGACGATGCTTGACACGAGTGAAACTTTGCTGCAAAACACAAGTGCGGTCCAAAATATAAACATTGCATTTCATTCTGTGTTAGGCGAGGAGGCCTTTTCCTACGGATACGGAGGCACAGGAAAGAAATCCTCTGACTGCAAGTTTGCAGACTTTGGTGAGAAGTTTGGTGAAAACGACGTCATCGGCTGTTACATCGTAAGTAATGAAATAACTTTATGTTCTTTTAAGAGAATCACATAAGGTTAATTCGGAATTGCTGATTTATCATCATTTTATATTACAAAGCAATTAAGTAAAATTGACCTCAGTTTGATTCATTCGTAATTCATTTGTGGTTTAAACAAATATTTATTGTAATAATTTTTGTGTTGGTTTGTCCATGTAGTTGACAGTGAAAACTAAAGGTGCATTTTCCTGCTTTGTGACTATAATTTTAGGACTTTGACAGCGGTGACGAGGTGGAGATGGGCTTTTCCAAGAATGGAGTGGAGTTAGGCGTGGCTTTCCGGACAACCAAGGAAGCGCTGGCAGGCCGTGCCCTGTTCCCTCATGTCCTGGTGAAGAATTGTGCTGTGGAGTTCAACTTCGGACAGAAGCTGGAGCCGTACTACCCCCCACCAGAGGGATACACCTACATCCACAATCTTGACATGGAGGACAAAATCAGAGGCACTAAGGGACCCGCGACCAAATCTGACTGCGAGGTATGTGACATTTTTGTTTGGATACAGCACGCATGAAACCCAACCGTGAGCTACAGTGCCTACAAAACACATTTACCTCTCTTTTCAGGTTTTGGTTTAAGTGGAAGTAAAAAATGTATGCCAAATGAACCTGTTTTCTTTTCTCACTTGTTTCAGATCTTGATGATGGTCGGCCTGCCTGCCTGCGGAAAGACCACCTGGGCCATAAAGTATGCAGAGGCTCACCCTGAGAAGAAATACAACATCTTGGGCACGAATGCCATCATGGACAAGATGAAGGTTGGTGTGGGGCCGCCCAACCTCAAAATAAACACACAACACACACCGTGCGGTTTTATGGTCCATCGTTGTCTTACTTGACGTATTTGTTCCGCAGGTGATGGGTCTGCGTCGCCAGAAGAACTACTCCGGGCGCTGGGATGTTCTGATACAGCAGGCCACCCAGTGTCTGAACAGGCTGATTGAGATCGCCGCCCGCAAGAGACGCAACTACATCCTAGATCAGGTACTGCCCTCCCACCCACACTCTGCTCTGATAGTCGCCACAGTCAGTCAATGTGCCCTAATGATCACTCTCTCTAATGGACTATTTATTTATCTTTCAGGGGCTCTGTGTATTATAGAGTAGAAGAAGCATTGATCACCCTCTTGTCACTTGCTTGTCATGTATTGTAAAAGAAACTGATTAATGGCTCTCATAAGTGACAGAATATTTCATGTTTTCATCCCTCAGTATATTTGCACTTGCTATTTCTTGTCATAATACAGTATTGTTTGTCTTGTGAATTTCAACAATGTACAAGTAAACCATGACTATGTAAAGATGTTGAGAAACAAGTAAGCTCTGACTGGTGAGTAAGAAAAACACCTTCTGTTGCTAATTTAATAAGACAGAGTTGATAGCTTTTTTAAAAGCTATTTTTAAGTGAGATACATGGAACTTTTGAGTGTGTTTTTTAATAAATTGACCCTGAAGGTAAGTAATGACTAACAGGTTTTAGATTTTCAGATTCTTGTGCTCAGCAAATGTGTAAAAAGGTAGGTGGGTCTGATGGCGGACAGGCTTTTCTGTGGACACTGTGAGTATGTGCAGGTAGGTTATATCTGTCTGTTGTTGTCTTGACTGGGACTAGAGTCCGTATGAAGATGAGGTAAGTTGAGGTAAGTGTGGGGGACCCGTCAGGATAGCAAGATGTTTCTGACGATAAGTGTATGAGATTGATTAAGTTATAACAAAGTTTGACTGCAAACTGGGCAGTTCAGAAGTGGAGAATTTGCTTAAAAATTAAGAATGGTCAGAGGTTTGTGGTTGATTTGTAGATGTTGTTAATGGAAATCATAATATATGAAAGAAGCTGTAGGATTTGACAGTAGGGTACATCGTTGGGATTTAAATTAAGGTTATGTAATTTTGTTATAGGATTTCTAATAATTTATAATCAAAGTTCTAATTTTGATGTAGATTGAAGGTGTTAAAGGTGTACAAAGTAAGTTTCTACTTAAAGCTCTTTTGTTCCCAGGAACAAAGAAGTGTAATGTCTCACTTTTCAATTGTATTATCACGTTAGTTATTAAATTGGTGAAACAGTGTTTTTGGTATAAACATTAGTCTGACATTGACATTACTATAGAAGTTGTTTTTCTGAAATACTGACAGGATTAGTGTTGTAGTGCCATGTGGTGTGGATTATCTGCTGGTCGGTGTGGAAACGACCGGTAACTGTTAAATGAACTGGGAGGTTGTTTGATTGCAGCTGGTACTTTGAGTTGTGTGTTCATTCAGAAGTTTGCTGTTGGGTGATACGTTTTGTGTAACTGCTTGTGACAGTAATTGATGCAGACTTTATCGTCTGCTCCTGTTTGTACTGTAGATTTGTGACAGTTTGACATCCGGATCTGAACCTGTAAATTTGTCTAATTAGGGGTTTGTCGCTAAATTACGACCAGCTGCAAATTTGAAACACCTGAAGATTTGTTAAGACGTGTTTTGATTGAACTAATTTGTGTCAGTATACATGCATCAATAAATATGAATAGTTTTAACAACATGGTAGACCAGAAACAGTAAATTAAAGTGTGGCTAACCTTGACAAATGGCAGCAGTGGTGGAACAAAAAGTAATCACAAATCATTTTTAAGCATAGATTACATTTTATGCAATTTTACGGATGAAGAATGCAACATTTCTGATGCTCCCAGCTGTCATAATACTCCGGAAGTGGCTAATACTGGGTTGTAATTATTACATAACGAGATATAGAATATTTATATCATCGTTATTATGTAACTAATGAGTCAGCTAACATCTTGTTTTCGTGGAAGATGGCAGCCTAATGTGTTTTTTGTGGTGTTTTTTGCTCTCACCATATTTATGTTCTTCATTCAATACAATGCAAAGAATTTGAACCAGTATGCCGTAAGAACAATATTCATAAACTGAAATAAAAATTGATACAATCTTAATGGTAATGTAGCAGCGCATTCAGAATACATTGTAAGGGCATCACACATTTTATCGTCCCTCTGCATTTAGGCAGTTTTGGAGCGGCGTAGATACTAGATTTAAGTGGACAAAATACTCACGGCTCCTACATTCACAACAGCTCACAACAGAATCCAGTAATAACACTTTTAAAAACATTTACAAGCAGCACATTGTCATTGCATGAAGACACTTGAATAAGCAAAATAACTGCTAATAATAATCTATTTGAATATCTATTTTTATTATTGTTTGATCTGAAAGTCGTGTCTTGACGTTGTTGGGTAACTGAGCGCTGCAGTGCAGTCAGTTTAAATACTTGTGGGGTCCCTCTGTGTCTATAATTAACATTCATCAGCAGGCACTGGGCACCTGGATGCACAGACCGCGAGGTAAGTCTGTGGAGTGATGAGAGGCCATTAGAATCTGAGTAAAAGCGTAGACTTGATATCCAAGCCAAACCTCTCTCACTTCATTATTGCAGGGTTCCAGCTTCCTTCCAGTGGAAAGCCATTACAAGTAAACAATAACAAACAAGCTTCTACTTCTTTCTTGTCACCATTGCTAGACAAATGTATATGGATCAGCAAGGAGACGAAAAATGCGTCCTTTTGAAGGTTTTCAACGCAAGGCTATTGTAATTTGTCCCACGGACGAGGATTTAAAAGAACGAACATTAAAGCAAACCAATGAGCAGGGGAAGGATGTGCCCGATCATGCTGTTTTAGAAATGAAAGGTAGGAATGCTGTGGAAACAACAAAACACCAGATCTACTTTTTACTTTTCTATGTGTTGTCTCTAAAATCAAACTTGGAAGATGCCCCCTCCCCCCTTCCCCCATCATAGGCTTTGGCCAGATATCAGACCTGGACATTTTTTAAACCGTCCACATGAATTTGATTCTTCCTTATTTTTGCCCTCTATCTGCCACTTGCCATACAGCTTACTTCTAATGCACTGCAAACTGAGACTTGGGCCTTGTTGAGGTCATGTAATAGTAGAGCTAACCTTGCACAATTTGCTTCCCTGAAAAGGACGTTTCCAAATAGCAAACTTACAAGCAGTTACCTGCTGACGTTAATTTGTAACAGCATTACATCAGCTGTCCTTGGTTTGCAGTGCTGTTTCCTCTTCTCACCAACCTTCTAGTTGTCCTTTTTGTCCCCCTCCCCACCTCTACTGAACTCCTCCCTCTCCTGTGTCTGCTAAAGCAAATTTTTCCTCCATGTTCCCCTGGAGGTGATGTTTGTTCCCTTTACCCTACCATCTGCTTTCATCTATCTATGCTCTTAGTTTCTCTATGATTTCCACTGTCTATGTGTGGTACTAATTATTTTTCATTTTGTCTTCCGGTGGTGTGGCTGCTCTGGTCTTCACTACAACCCCCTACCCCTCTCTTTCTCTTTCTTTCTCCTCCTCTCCATCCATCTCTTGCTGGATGGGCTGTCTCTCTCTCCTCCTCCTCCTGTGGTCACCTCTGTCACTCTCCAAGCCAACTTTACTCTCCCAGAGGCTTGCGACTTCCTGGAGGCAGTGACGTTCATTGAGCTGCAGCAAGATGAGGCTGAAAATCTGTTGAAGCAGTACAATGAGGAGGGCCGCAAGGCTGGCCCGCCCCCTGAGAAACGCTTTGACAACAGGCAGGGCGGGTTCCGTGGCCGCGGCGGCGGCAGTGGCGGCGGCGGTGGCGGTAGCTTCCAGCGATATGACAACCGCGATGGGTCCCGCGGTAGCTATCAGAACCGCAGTGGAGATGGAGGCAGTGGATACAGAGGAGGTGAGCCGAGCAGTCAGCATGTAAAACTATAGTATGTTAGTTACATTCAAATCACTTAAACATCTTGTTGCTGAGTCCCTGACTGAGGCTTTCGAAAAAATCGATTCACTCACTTGCGGCTGTCATAAAAAATTATGTGATTTGAATGTAATGATACATAAGAGGCAAAACTAGTAGGTCAGTGTACAGTAAAGTTATTTATCTTGCACTTGTAACATAATTTTTGTTTGGCAGGCTACAATCGTGGCAGCTATAACCAGAACCGTTGGGGCAACAGTTACCGCGACGGAGGCTCTGATGCACGCGGTGGATACAGCCGCAACCAGCAGTCAGGAGGAAGCTACAATCGCCCAGTCCCTTACAGCAAGGGAGGCTACAACCAGGTGCTTAACATGACCGTTATGTTTAAACTTTGAGAAATTATCAAGTGGGGGGAAAAAAAATCTAAATTTAAAAGTAAATTAATGTTTTCTCCTGAACTTTCTGCCTCACCTCCAGAGCTACAGCCAGAGCTACAGTCCAGGGTACAACCAGGGCAGCTACAACCAGAATTACTACGGCAACTACAGTCAGTACCCAGGATACAGCCAGAGCTACAGCCAGACACCTGCCACTGGACAGACGTACAACCACCACCAGCAACAGCCACAGCAGCAGCAGCAGCCGCAGCAGCAGCAACCACAGCAGCAACAACAGAGCTACAACCAGCAATATCAGCAGGTAGTCACTGAAACACCACCTGTTCCTGCCTCTCGCATGCATTTCAAAAACAACAATATGGGGTGGGGGAGGTAACTGGGGTAGGCCACAAGAACCCCAGTTTACAGCTAAGCCTATTTACAGTGAGACAGTGAGCCAGTTTGGGTTGTATTTAAAAAGTGGATGTGGCCTCTATTAATTACTGACTGCAAAGGTAGAAATGCAGTGGCAGTTTGGGGGAAATGAAAAAAACAATAATTTAAACATGCTCTCACTGCTGTGCTTGCTTTCTGTTTCTCCCTCCAGTATGCTCAGCAGTGGCAGCAGTACTACCAGAACCAGAGCCAGTGGAACCAGTATTACAGCCAGTACGGCAGCTACCCTGGACAAGGCAGCCAAGGCTCATCTTCTGGTTCCCAGTAGCTCTGCTCTGCATCTGTACCTGCATCCACCTGCGTCCTAAACACTCTGACCTCTGCAGCAAATTGATTTTGTACAGTCTCACATTAAGTCCCCAACCATAACTGTCTCTGTCTGGTTTAACACAGTAGCCTTCATTCCTCACCAATCAATGTACACATAAACTGTATACAGTTTGTCTTTTCATTTTTTTACTGAATGAAGTCTTACTCTAAGCAGTGACCGTGAGGTGGTAGATGATAGGTATCAAAACATTTAATGAATGTTCTCTATTATGCATTGAATGTGGATGTCTGTTGAACTGCAAACTCCACATTTGCAACAGGTTGAAGAGATAATTGTATATTTCTAGGATGCAAAGTGTTCAAAAGTGACAGGGCAGGAAAAATACAGCAAAGCCTGAATAATTTTACTTGTTTTGAGAAGCTTAACAAAGAACAAAATGCATGCTTTTTACCTTCATGACCCTTCCCTCTGTCTTGCTCTTTATTTTTCAGTTACAGAGTGAGCACATTTTATTTACTCCAATAGATTTCAAACAAGGAACATTTTTTTTTTTTAATAGGTGTTGATACTGTAGTATTTAAGCGTTAATCCAGTCTTTGATTGAAAAGAATATTTTGCCACTCTTGAGTAGTTGTATGTGCAGTTTTTTTATCCCTTTGTGATTGGTGTTCATTGAGTCACGTAGTTAAATCCTTTTGTCAAACCCATTTTTTTCTACCTGAAAATGAAAATCTGATTATGACCAGTTACCCATGCTGTCTTCTTGTCTTTATACAATAAATGCAATTGTATACGCCTATCAATGTTAATATGATCCTTTTTCCTGCCGATGGGTTACGTCAAACACAACACATACTGCATGATTTATCATTGTTGGTGTATTTTTTTTCTTATTTTCAACAATATTGAAATCGTGGACAAAGAAGCATTCAGCTAAAAAATAACATGACATTTGGTGCATATGTTTAGTTCCAGTGCAGTCCTGCTGAACCTTCAATGAACTTAAAAGAGAATTTTGAAAGTCAGAAATGTTGTCAGGGCAGGAAATGAACTTTTTTTCTTCCCCCACTGCTCGTTGCAGTGGATGATGGATTAGACTTCACAAGCTGCTTTGACTATCTACCAACCAAACTAGGAGTGAGTGATATGGACAAACTGTTGTCACAGATACATTGTTTGTGATAGAATTTTGACAGACCATTATCTGGAGATGCAACTGAGAAACTAACCAGATGGAAATGTCATGGTAGTTAATTACATGTAAAAAATCCAGTAAATCCAATATTGGCATAGAGAAAAGGCATCAGTGATTTACAAAATCATCTCGCCTACTATAACCAGAGATAGTAAAGGATAGATACCTCATAAACAGTACAGCAATATCTGCTGGTTGTCAAACAACAAATTGTCTCATGGTGTATGTATCATATCATCCAACCCAAAACCAATCAAATGGCAATTCTGAAATGTTTTGGCGGCATACTTTTCTAAATTCATGAGCATGAGTTGTCATATAGCTGCCAAACTGTTGTTGAGGTTAGTGTTAATTTCCTACCCTGCATTTATTATGTGTATATAGGACCAGGAAACCCTGAACATCTGCTGTCAGAAATAACCTTATGGTTGAGGTTGTGTAGAATCTTAGCACCAGAGAACCAAGGCACCTGCTCTAAAACACACTGAGGTGTTCATAAATTACAGTAGGAAAATTGATGTTTGAAGCCTAAACAATAAGCCAAACTAACAAGCAGGACAAAAATAAAATAATAAAAACATATCACAACCATACTTGAGGGAGTCCACGTATAATTGCTGGCACTCTGATGTGAATGGCCAGTAAATGTCATCAGTTCAACACCAGTCAGACACAGCTCTGTCAGAAACGTGGTGGTGTCTGGGTGTTTAGTCCATGAGGGGAAATGTTAGAGAGACGGAGAGCTCAGTCCGGCTCTCTGCTCTTGTCTTTGTAGAGATGCAGCTCCTCCAACTTCTCCTGCAAGAAGGAAACGGGCATCGAGCCGCCTCGGGTTCTCGGTTGTAATGTGTTGACCTGGAAAACAGAGAAATATATCTTTAAGAAAATTGTTCTCAAACTCAGGAACAATGTTTTACTGCGGGGAAACCCTTTCAGTTTCTAGTGGGAAAGCTTATACAGAGGGTTGGCTCATTTAAAAACCTCACTTAAATGTTTTTCTCACTTCACACTAGTGGTTAAGAGCCAAGTTTTTGTTTCATCTGTGGGAAAGAACTTAAAGAAAATAATCCTTAAAATAGTTAAAAAACTTAAAAAACTGTTGACAGTGAGGTTTGACAGCAAAAACTAAATTCCATTCAACTAATTTGTGCTTAAAAACTAAATAAAACCCAAACTATGGACTCTGTAACTTTAGTGGTAAGGGTGAGTTGACAGAAGCTACTTTTCTCAGTTCTCCATTGTAAATGAGATTTACTTTTGGAAAGAAACAGGAAGGATTATGTCTTGGTCTAATTTGCTGTGTTGTGTTAGGGATTTTAGACTAGAGGTTTTATCAGCCAACCTAAGGGAAAACACCCGTGATGATGAGGGGAAAGAGGTGCAAAACAAAATTATACCCACAGTGTTGGAGGAAATGTCAGAACTTATGCTATCAAAATAATTTGAAAGGTGCTATAATGATGCAAAGATCCTACACTGTCTCACCTTCCTCACTGGGGACGCATGAACAAGAGAGTTGCGGTGGTTTCCCCTCCTGTCCCTTTTCTCTGGTGTCCACACTCCAGGATCTGTCTGAGTGGAGCGGTCCGACAGCGTCGAATCACCGGTGTTATTTTTCCAAAGAGGGTTGCCCCTGTTGTGTTCTGTCTCGTTACTTTGGGGGAAAACAAAGGCCTCCTCCTCTGAACCTGACAGGGGACATGAGACATCAGTGTGCTGGGTTCAGAGTCATTTCTTAGGCAGGGAATAGTTGGTGTTACGTGTGTATATGATGGAGAAAGGACGTACTCCAGCTGTTACCCTTGGTTCTTAAGTCGGGGGCAGGGGTGCACGGGCAGGACCCGGTTGTGTTTTTGTGTTTCTTCGAGCACTCCATTCCCACCAAATCTCTACAGTGTCTGTGACAGTTGATCCCACAGTCTGACAGACAGAAAAAATGTTGAGACTTTAACAGAAGCACTAATACTTAAAGGATCAGTTCACTCAAATTACAAAAGGTCAGGCGATTCAATGCTTTGCGCCTTACAAACCAAATAACTTTCTCAGACCAAAATGATCTGCTTGGCCAGAGATACCACAGGAGGTTAGTAGGAAAATATGTTTCTTTGTAATATGGGTGAACTGACCCTTTAACTTCTTTTACCTTATATGGGGCATCATCTTGCTCTGATGAACCCGATTACTCTTTGATGAAGTTCCATGGATTGTGATCTTACCTTTACAGTGGTAGCCCTGTTTGATGTCGTCACACAGCTAAAAGAGGCCAGACATGATACATGAGATATTGCACTTTGATTCCATTTATATAAAACCAAAAATGGATACAACGGATACTCACAAAGGTCCCACAAATATCACAAGACGTCGGCCGTTTATATGTGGTTTCATGGAAGTTATGCACGTCATGGAAGTTGTAGCCCAGCTTGGCACATATAGACATTCCCCTCATGAAGTAAGACGTGATTTCTTCACGGCTGATTTGTCCCTCCCTGGGCAAAAAATGTTTCCAAAGTGTGACACAAAAGTGAGTAAGTGACAACCGCTCATGTTGTTTCATGTTTTCTCTGATTTGCAGCCACGTCACGGTGAGAGGCCTTTGTGCCTGTTGCAGCTTCCTCACCTGTCAGTTTTGTGAGTGCAGAAGGAGAAGGGGAAGTTGGCTGCTATTTTCTCGAACTCCTCCAGTGAAATGTAACCATCCTGGTTATGGTCGTAATTTTTCATTATGGACTGCAGGGGGCAACAGAGCAATCAGATATTTGGTTGCACTTTGTCAAGGAGCAGTTGGTTAGTTCTGCTTTAGCCTGCCAAGTAATAAGGAAGTGAAAGACTGGAGGTTGTTGCAGAGTCACATACTTACATCCACCATCTGTTTGACATGTTTGGATATGGTGTCGGGGTCGAGCCTGGGGGTGACCCCTGAACCCCACTCAGCCACTACGGGCGGTTTGACTGGAGTTACAGGCTGTGGACCGACAGATGCAGGGATGAGACACAGGACTGCACATGTGAGAAACAAGAAAAAGAGTACACCCACCACATAACACGCTTCCCTAACGTACAGCGTTTTGATGTGGCCGAGTTTGATGTATTTCAACAGTCTATGCTTTTGTTTTGAAGACGTTACACCCACAGAGAGTACACAAATGTGCTCTGCCCTCTTGTGAAAAGAGGTTAAAGCAAGTGTGATCTTGATAAAGCTCAACTTCAAACAGGAGTAAGTAGCTCTACTGACCTGTATCTTGGGGTTCTTGGGTTCCTTGGTGTAAGAAAGTTCATAGATCTCATCCTCAGTGTAGTATAAATCTAGAGAGAGCTGAAGCATTAAAAGAACATCATTTAAGATGTCTCCATGGAATCTTTTTATCTGATTTCTGAAAAAATCATCACCTAGTTTCTGTCTCGTACCGTGAGCAGATGCAGAAGGTCTTTGTTGGCCTCAAAAGGTGGTGTGCAGGTGTGAATGGACAGCAGGTCGTTGATGTTGCTGTACAGGTGCTGCAGCTTGCTCAGGTTGATCTTGTCATCGTCGATGTAGTCCGGCAAGGCCTCATTCAGCGAGATCAGATCCTTCAGGTGGACGCCCAGGATGGGCACCTTGAAGCCGCTGCACTCATTGTAGACTCGCCGATAGTTGCTGTAGTTGCTGCGCGAAGACAGCAGCTCTGTCATCTCACTCAGGGCCTGGAAGTGTAATGATTAGCCCGTCATGTGTCTCTGTAGTTAGTTATTCAGACTTTAATATGACTTTAAAACAACAGCTAAACAACTAGAAAAAACATGATACAAGGATAACACGATGAAACGTGTAAGAAAACAAGAAGTGAAAAAGTCACCAATACAGAATAACTCTCCAATTTGCTGTTAAAATCAGACACATTATTCCTTTCCCTTATAGAACATGTTAAATAGATTTCTGGAACCTGTACACATACTGTACTAGTTTCATAGTAAAATACAGATATATTTTAGATATATTTTGACAGACAGAGAAGGTAGAAGTAACAAATAATATCAAAGTTTAATCATTATGACTTCATGGTAAGACTGACTCACGGTAATGTGTGATATTTAAAATACCTTAGTGATATCAGGAGGCAGCAGGTTAGAGGTGTCTTTGAGGCGGGAGATTGAGCTGTGACAGAGGCCGCCCGTCACTGCCATTAGAGTGTTAAAATTTTGCAGCACTCGAAGTTTCTGAAGAGGAAAGAGCAGAGTGAATGACTGCGGGGTGTGAAATGGCACGTACGCCATTTTCACCAAAACAAAAACCCAAACAAGTACAGGTCTTGGCAGCCGAACAAAAATCCCCCAGAGCCTCTTGGCCAGTTTTTTTTGTAATGTTTGATCCGTCAGCCGGTTTACCTGAGCCACATGAATGAATTTAGTGAAGACCTGGGCTCTCTGCTGGGCTGTGAGTCTGCTGAGGATCATCAGCTGGACCCACTGGGAGACTCCATTACACATCATGACCGACCTCTCCAGAGCAGGGTTGTCCCTCACCGAGCCTCGCACCACGTAGCTGCGGTAGTCCAGGAACTGGCCAATCAGATAACAGCGGTCAGGCAGGAAAAGAACTTGAGTTCAGCAATGTTTTCAATCAGGTGTACAAGCAAATCTGTCACCAAATTTAACCCACCCGCTTTCACCATTTCACCAACCAGATAATTGTATTAGCCGCTGTTGACTGCGAGAGCAGATCATGTTTTGTACTACAAACTGCTTTTTCTACTGTAAGAGAACATAGTTCTCCAACATTTGGAAGGAACTTCTTACCTGACTTCTCAATAAAAGGAAAAATGCAGTACCACTTTGTTCTAAGACATACTTTATGAAGGCTTGGCTGGATATGTAGATATTAATAAGTAAATGGATTCTTTTCCATAAAAGTAAGTGGTGAAACCATCTATTGGATGTTGCTGATGAAATGCTTGAACTTACTCAAAACACAAAGTAAGTTATGCAGCAGAAGGTATTATGCACCACCCAAAGGGATTTTATCTCAATCTGACACCTCAAAAGTCAGCTGTCTCTGTACTGTGTGAAACCCTAAAATGTGCAAAGGTGTCAGTGCATTTGATGGTTTAGCCTCATGGTTTGGTATTTTTCAAATTTATCTGAACATGGAGAGAAAGTTTTTGCCTAGCGGTCAGGTACAATTATGTTAACTATAAATTGCCACAGTATTACAGTATCATGTCTTTCTTTATCAGAGGATCTATTATAATAGCCAATAGCCAAATTAAGTCTTGTCAACAGGATGAGGCCCAATTAAGCAAAGTAAGAACGGTAAATAATGACAAGTTGTTCGCTGAACTTACTGAAACGTTACAGAAGTTCTTGAACTCCAGGTAGCTGAGGTGCTCAGCCATCTCATCGGGCTCCATGTGATCGAAGATCAAAGACACCTTCCTCTTCTTCACAGAGGGTGAGGGTGCCTGGAATATGTTCACATGAGGGCTTCTAGGAAAAGAAAGCCAAGCAACAGGACAAAAATAGAAGTTTTTTCTATTTATAGAAAAACTCTATTTTCTATTTATAGGCAAACTCTATTTTCTATTTATAGAAATATTTCTTGAGTCGTGGCCAAATAAGCAAACTGCAATTCCTCCAGGGCATGATGGTGATTCAAGTCAAAACATGGCTCACAAGCAGGAGGTGTCAATGAGCTGCGAGTGCATCTCCTCTCCGTCGGACCGGACCAGCGCCCACAGGTCCCCCATGGTCTGCTCGAGGAGGGGGTCTGCCTCGAACACCGCCGGGAACTGGTTGATCCACTGCCTTGCCACGAAGCGGGACAGAAAATATGTTTACTACCGGCAAACAGAGCAGGATAACCAGTTCTGTCACAGCCTGTCGTACAACACGCTCACGAGCCCGGTGTCCTTACTCACCTGATAAGGTGGCAGATCTGCGTCCGCCTCAGTCCCCTCTTGTCCGAGGGACAATCCTTATAAGTGAGAGAAAGAGTCAAGGATCTAAGCACATTGTTCAGATATGGCACAACATTACAATGAACACCAGCAGGGATATATACTTCAAATCTGCTTTGTCGTCAAGGAGTGCTAGACAAAGCTATGCCTGTTTCCTGATCTGATTAATGAGCGTGGACATGTGATTGGGAGCAGTGCACCGGTGGGACCAGAGCACTGCACCGAGTGACAGTGGAGGATATAGGGTGAGAAGTTTCTGGGCGAACATCTGAGATGGCACGACCCAGCTGTGCATCATCAGGGTCATGTGGACCAGCTGGGACCCTCTGGGGCTGGAAAGCTTCCCGTCCGAATCTGCAACCAAAACACACAGCAGCACATTTCACACAAGGAGGATTAATGTGGTTAAATACTCCAACAACAGCAGAAACTGTGGGCTCTACGGTGGCTCAGTGGTCAAGCAGTTCAGTTCAGTTCATTGCAGTCAGTCAGTTAGTTCTACTTGAGTGGGTTTTAGATATTTTAATATTGGTTTTCTCCAGGTGCTTTGTTTTCCTGTCACACCCCCGAGACATGCAGCTCAGGTGGATTACAGATTTTAGATTTCCTGTAGGTGTGAGTGTCTGTCTGTGTTAACCTTGCGATGAAATGACACCCTGCCCCGGGTGTTTTCCTGCTTTTCGCCTACTGTATGAGATACATCCAACTGTGACCTAGAGTAGAAATAAGCAAATAAAGAAAAAAAAGGTCTAGACAAATGTGTCTAATTTACTTAATATACAATGTACCTTTTCATCATACATTATATACAGTATATCATAATGGGACATGAAAAGTCAATGTCTCTCAGTGGGTTGTTTATAAAAGGGGCAAAGTGTGGGTGTGTGTGTCATTACTTGTCACCTTTAACGCATTGACCAACTCAAACCATTAGCACTTGAGATTTTATCACTCCGTCAATACCAGCTTTTGATCCTTGTCATACCCACATATAGAAAAAAATGATTGCACATATTTTCCTGAAGCAAATCTTTCTCTATTTAGTGAAACATGTGCATGCATGTGATCTGCTGTAGTCAGAACTGCTGACTGTAAGACATTTAGTATTTAATGCTATTTTAAATCAAAGTCAGTCTAATTTATACTATATGTGATGTTTTGATATACATGCCTTACTATTGGTATTACTTTAAGGATACATGTATCATGATTTAAAGAGGCAGTACAACCAAACCACCCCCAAATAACAAACAAACAAACAAACAAAATAACAAGTTCTACTCCCTCCTCGTGGTATCTGGACATTCTGATATGTTTGGGTTTATTTGTTTATTTCTTTTTGTTCACCTGTGGTGTTCTCAACATCAAACTACTCAACAGCAGCATCTTTGAGGGAAAATGTTCCCTAACAAAAAGTTTTGATTATACAGTTTATCCAGGGCATTATTTTTGGATAGGCATATTGCTGTTGAATTTTTCAAACGTCACTGTTCAATCTTTGAGCACGGCGAAATAAATTCCATTCACCTCTGTTGCTGTGGTGGCAGCAGGACTCTCACCAGTGGATATCTCAAAACCTCTGCAAATTAAACATAAACTATCTGTGTGCTGGATACCGTTAGAGGTATCCAGACATGTTTTTTGTGTGTGATTTGGACGAACTGACCAATGAAGAGAGTGAGACCACTGAAAGAGAGGCAGAGAGGAGAGAGATTTGTATGGGAATAGCTAGTTGGCCTCTGCAGCCTAACAGAACAAAGCTTGATTGTATGAGACTGCCCTTTGTCTCCCTCACTCCCTCCCTCCCTGTCAGTCTCCCTCACCCTGGATCCCCCCCTCACTCTCCCTCATCCCCCATTTATATAACTTGGTTGTGATAAAGAGTAAAGACACATGACAAACGTTGGGAACACATGCAAACATGCAGGGACAGAGACTGACCAAAGCAGTTCAGGCAGCGCTGTATGAGCTCATCCAGGCTGGCAGCACTGGCGCTGGGAGCAGAGCTGGGGCTCTGCAGGGCCCGGCTGATGTCCTGAGGACTGGGACATGTATTCCTCCTCCGCTGGCCAAGCTTCTTGCTCTTCAGCACACCAGGGCTCTCCACATTGGGCTTCCTGAGAGAGAGAGAGAGAGAAAGAGAAAGAGAAAGAGAGAGAGAGAGAGAGAGAGAGAGAGAGAGAGAGAGTCAGGCACATACAGAGACAGAGTATAACTAGCCTAGAAATAAGTAGAGCAGAGTGTGGTGAGGTAGCGCAGGTCAGCATCTGAGGAAATGCAGCTCCCCACATCTGATAAGCTGTGCTGCAGCTGTCTGAGCCATCACGCAGTAGCAGAAAAACTGCAAACAACTACATAGAGTTCTGTGTTTCTGCACCTAAAGCTGCCACACGGACAGATGATGGTAGAAACAGCCCTTTCTGAAAATGTTCATTATTTGTCAAATAGACTTGTCAAATAGAATAGAAAACAGACTTGGACTTGTACTGACAGTTTATCCAGTCATGTGTGTTGCAGATTCAAATGGTGTAATGTATTTTTACTTTCTCTGGGCTTTCAAAAGCTTTTTATTGATAAGTTTTGATGCATATTTCTTTGGTCACAAATACCCATCCTCTTTGAAAAATGGGGCCCACACCTTTGTTGTTTTAAACTCCTTTTGATGCAACAGTAAGTGAAGTGAAGACTGATATGCTGTTCAATAATAGTAGCCTATATATAATTATAATGACTACTGTAACTCCTTGCATGAGTTTTAAAAAAAACTAGCAACACTGTTGTGTTTATTAAGCAGTTTTAAATGCAAATGACCATTTTAAGAGCTACAAAATTTCTAGTCTGAATTGCCAATACTTTGTAGTATTTATGCATTCCTTTAAACAGTAGCTACAGTACCCTGAAAATATGAAAGTCAGGCTAAATAAGTACAATATTACAGCACATTTGAATGAGGTCAGTACTGCAATATCCACACATCTACATTAATACTGATTTGCAAGCTGTTGTAATTCTTCAGCATTTCCCTAGAAAACCAGTTCCCCTTAGCACCTGCATAAATTCACAAAAAAGCAGCACAGTTGGTGGCACGCATGGTAGCTTAAGGTGTTATTTTTACAGTAATGTTATATACAGTATGGTGGTTAAGGTCTGCCAGATAAAGCAAATGAATAACAGTATGTAAAAACTGGTTTGCAGGCTCTTTCTTGAGCTTGCTGAACAACATTCACTGACAAAAAAGAGGACATTACTTCACCATTGAGTCCAAAAGGTTGGGATCCACTGATGTGGGACAATGTTAATGTTAATTGTGTTTCCTTGTTGGCTTTCAGTTTTTTGCAAAAACAAAGAGAACCCAGATTAAAAAGAGTTGCCTGTACATAGCATATAAATCTCACCTCTGGACTACGGTGAAGCTGGATTGTGTGGTCAGAAGTGCAAAAGTACTTTCAACCAATGAAGGTCAGGGGGACACACTTCTCTTCTCGAGTGTTAACGCAGAGTTACTTTTTAAAGGCTTTTCAAATGACTCCTGTGTTTCATGATGCAATTAATGCTTCCTCTTCAGACCAGGGGCTCAGTTTAGCAATGTCTAATGGTATTTCACAATAATCAGTATGTGACTCTTTTCATAGTTTTGACAATTTAACTTGTATCTTTGCTTCGGTTTTGCGGAACAACAGAGGGAAAGGGTTTGATCCCAAATCCTCCTGCCAAATTTGAAATGAAACCAAGGTTTAAATGAACCCTAATCATTGTGTGTGTCTCCTTTAAAAAAAGGAGATAAAACATTAAATACTGTGCTTGAGTATTTCAGTTTTCGTCCCCATGCTTCTGTAGAAACAGCGTGTCCCATGTAACGCTGTGACGCTGTGTCAGTGTCTATACTGTAGCTAATGTGATTACATTACCAGGAAACACTCTGAATTCAGAGAACTAGTGACAAGTTCCCTGAATGACCAGAGCTGCATCCCCTTCTCTTAACCTGTGTTTGTGTGCGGCTCATTTCCCCATATATAATAAATAACTGAACATACACATGCATCCACACGGCAGTTGCACATATATATTGGGCTTTATGTACAACACATGAATGGACACTCATGAACGCACAATTTCATACAGGCGCACAGGGTGACATTGATCTATTTATACCACAAGCTGCTCTCCTGCCTGTACGTACAGTTTCATCCAGCCGTCACAGTTATCAAACCACACACTTCTCCCTCAGCCATGCCTGGATTCAGAAACCCTGATGCACGGATGTCAGGGATGACCCCATCTTTCTGCATCCTGGTAATCCTACTGGGCAACAAAACCCCACCTCTCCTCCCCCTCCTCCTCCTCCTCTTCGCCTCATTAAACCGGCTGGCAACTGAATTCAAAACAGTAACACTAAACAGCACAGCATGTACCACCTTGAGCTATTTTACATACAGATAGGTAAGCCTCACAACACATGGAGACCTTAGTAGGGAAAACCCAAAGTACACAATCAAAGTGGTTAATTTTATCTACAACTCAGCCACCTATTACACTTCTGTAATATTGTCCAGTGAAAAATTCATCAAAGGTTTTGTGATGTCCTTGCTTTAAGATAAGTTGATTACATGCGTTTCTCTATCCTTCACACTCGGTTTGTTGTACAGATTTTTAAAGCCCTTTGACACAAATTTGAAATTTGTGATTTTGGGCTCTATAAATAATACTGACTTGACTTCTGTGTTAGTTGCTTTATCCATTTGGGCAGCGGGCCACACTGAGCTGCTTCAAACGGACATTGATACTATGTAATATATGACTGTAAGTTTACAACTAATGATTATTTTAATTACTGAGTAATTTCTTAATCTTTTTTTGATTAGAAATATCAATAAATTGTGAAAATGCCAATCATATGTTTCCAGTGCTAAAGGTGAAGTCTTATTTGTTTGCCATAGTTAGTGTTTTAAAGTGATGAAACAAACAACAAATTCTCTCATTTGAGAAGCTGGAACAAGTGTATACTTTACATTTTTTCTTGATGAATGACTTTCCTATTTTAATGTTTAATGTGCTGTAAAATGTATACATGAATATCTCCATGTAAATCAGGTGTCCACATGGATAACATTTATATTTGTATTTTATGATGAAGAAGTAATTACATTGAAATAAAAAACTCAAATGATCTATTCATTATTGTACAACTGGCCAATATGTACGATCAACTTCTGATCGAAGGCTTTCTTATCTCAGTGCCCTTTACACCTTGTCATCTCTCTCTTTGACTCATATGTGCGACTAACAGTCGCACATATGAGGAGACACGCTCGCTACTACAAACAGAAGTGCTGATGGGGAAATGTTATTGATGTCATGACGTTTGTCAGGGAATTTCCCCCAGAGTGCTGAGCAGGTAAAGCACGGCACAGCAGAGCAGCCAGTTCAGATCTCTTCTCTTGTGTAATGAGCCTGGCCAGCCTATGAGACAGAGAGCTGTTGGTAAATACAGTCAGCGTGTGGTGGACTCCCATGCAAATCTGAACACAATTGGAGTTACTGTTTGGGGCATTTGCATTCACCTTTTCCTAGGTATCAGATACACAAATTGGGTAAACATAATAGTTACCCCTCTATATTTAACTGTACATCCATGGAAACACAGGACTGCTGACATGACAATGAGAAGAAAAGAAAACCTAAGTAGTCTCCTTTTGAAAATATTCTTGAACTTGGGTCTGGGTCCATCATATCACTGACTTTGTTTTAGGAAGACCTTCCACACCTCCCTTTCCTCACCGACTACTCCTTCACCCACTTGTTTCCTCTTCCTTCATCCTTGCTCTATTCAAGCCATTCAGGAAACAGCTTCTCCTTTTTTTCTTTGGAAATCCCCCTCTCACTCCCTTTCCCATCCGTGTCAGGACTCCTGGCTACAGATCCAATTCCCCCCTCCCCTTTCTCCCTCTCTCGCTCTCACACTAGCGGGGGGATATGCAAATTCCTCTCTTTCTTTCCTTAATTGATTAATTGAAGCCAGGGCCCTTTGAAGGCCTTGTTTGTGAGCTGCTCTTTTTCTCTTGCTCTCCCCTCTCACAACCTGCGTTCTTGTTCCCTCTGCATCAAGGGGATGCATCTACTGCAATGAGCCATTTATACATTTGGTCCAACAATAAATTCACTGTACCATCCATTGTCGTTAGGAAAACATGTAGCAAATATGCATAAACCTCTTTGGCTGTTTTGGAGCAAGAAGTGTAAACTGTTTGGGACTGAAGCCATGAATCTGTTCATACCTGTCCAGCAACACACACCTTCAGTGCCAATGCATACTTTCTCTCTCTCACGCTCTTACACAATCTGTAATTCTGCTTAAATTTATTTCCTTTCTTCTACGAAGATTTTGAGTCTCATTCAAACAGAATCCTTGTATTTATTTATTTTTCTCACTGTTTTTTAAACCATTGTTGAATGTTAAGAAAAACCTTTTCTTGGCCTTATGTGTCACAGTGTAGTACTGTTTTGTACTCATTTGCTGCCTGTCATTCCCCTACTCTCTTTCCCCACATTTCGAGTCTCTCTCCACTGTCCCTGTCAAAACATAACAAGCAAAAGTGCCCAAAAAAAACCCCCAAAAAATGTATAAATAAAATGTAAAAGTAATTCCAGTAATGTGATACAAAACTATACATATTCACTGTACATACTTGTATAGGTAAGCTACAGAGAAATACAAAAGTGCTAGTCAACCCTGTCTTTTGCATTTGGTCACAGGTTCTAATCTACATTACATCTTCTTGTCCTCTCTTGCAAATGATACACCTGGAAAATAATCTTTTTGCACACCTGGTCCATCCCTGGCATTGGCTGTAAACCACTCTGTGACTGGAAGCGCGACATCGCCCCTATACAACTACAAACCGTTCTAGGTTCTACCTCACCTGCCCCCTTTCCTCACCTGCCACAAGTCTTTCACTTTCATAGAGGTCATGTAGGAATGAAAATAGGCACTCAGTGTTGAATGTCCCAATTATATAAATTTAACTGTTTTTACAAGTATGTAAAGGTGAAAAATGGACTGTAAATAAACAGAGTTTTGGTGATGTTTGAGTGAGAAAACAGGTCATTGAATGCATCTTTCTCAAAGCAATGAAAAATTATATTGACTTCTGTTCTGTGCTGAAAAGTGAACTCAGTATTGAAAAATGCACGTTACCAATTGTAAAAGAAGTTGTAATTCAATCTACTGATTCAAGATAACCTCACCACTGAAGGGGAAGCACAGTAATGTGGCCACTCCATCAGTCCACCTTAAAATCAGGTAGTTAAATCACACGTAACACACATCGACTACCTTAACATTCAACACTCACTCCTTTTCATTCCAGGCAATCTGATAAGCGCTGTGGTCACAACTACAGCAGTGAAAAAGTACCACTGAAACACAGTCTACTAAATGTGTAGTTTCTCAGCAGTATCAAAGATCAAATACAAAAAGCATCACTGAACTGACACTGTCAGTGTGGATGAGCTGGACGCAACAGAAAAGCAGAACACATTTCCATGGGAAGGTGAGCAGGCAGCACTCAACAGGCACGCTCAACTGTTGAATGTCAGAGCTCACTTGTGTGCAGTACACACAAATAATTTGAGATGTTGATAGTCTTCACTGATATGCAGGTCAAACACATTAGCTGTGACCGTGTGTGAGTGTGTATGTGGGATATGTGTGTCTGCAACCTTTGTTTTAACACGGAGCCCCCTTCTCACTCTCCACTGCACACTGTCTAGATTCAAATAAAGGGCAGAAAGCACACACACACACCAAACGGAAAATAAAACTAAATGCCCTCATTTCTCTCCGACTTGTAAAGAGCTTTTGCACAAACCACACTCCATCTCATAACCTCAACATTCACACATCGCTGCTGCACCTAAACACTTGCTGCTGACACATACTCAGACTAACACTTGCTAAGAAACGTAACTGCAAGTGGGTCTGAGTGCACCAGACCCTCAGTTTTCATGTACCCTCTTCTTTTCTTTTTAATTACCTCTTGCTCTTGTTCATTGCAGAGCTCTTCTCCTCAGCGGCACTCCTCCTCCACTGGTGATCGGCACGGGCATCTGAGCGTGTCCCTACAGCTCCATGGTTGACCCTGCTCCTCCTCCTCCTTCTCCTCCTCTGCGTCCTCTATGTGTTTATGTGCCCAGGATAGCAAGAGCAGGCACAGGATGGAGAGAGCTGCTGGGGGTGAGGGCTGACCACCTACCAGTCATCAACTAAACTAAACTCCACGCCTCAACCCTGCTTATCAAACCACTCTCTGTGTGTCAGTCAACCTCCCTCTCTCGCTCTCTCTCTGCTATCTGAAGATATCCATCAACCACAAATCAGCAACAAAACAGTCTTCACGCTCCCTGCGCCTGCAACAAAGCGGACATGTTAAGAGAAAAAAGGCTCAAACTAGTTTCAAAGTAGAGTGCAAGAGCTAGAAAAAGTCATTAACTTGTTCCTTCAACATAAACAAGTCAGCATCTTAAATGGAGGAACTGGCTCTGACAGATAAGGGAACTCACATCAGTTTCTGTGTGTGTCTCTGTGGGTGTACGTGTGTGTGTGTGTGTGTGTGTGTGTGTGTGTGTGTGCGCACAAGCGAGAGAGAGAGAGAGAGAGAGAGAGAGAGAGAGAGAGAGAGAGAGAGCGAATAGTGAACACAAATGCAGTACCCATAGAGGAAGGAGGAGGAGAGTTAGAGAGAGATGGTGATGAGCAATCATCTGAGCACCATCAGTTTACTTCAGGAAGCGACATCTGCGGTTCTTTTTTCAGAGCATCAACACAGAAAAAAAATAGGCCACACCTAAATGTCGCTTTTGATGCAGTTTTCTGGGGCATCGCCTGAACTTGGCAAAAGAATCAGTTCCTGAAAAGAAATCATTAGATGTCTGATAACATTGTTGAATCCTGACACGTGTCTCCCTACTAGATTTGTTCATCCAGGGTCTCCAGTGTGCCCCAAATCACGTCTATCACCACGATTTCTTCCTTTTCTTCTTTTTTTTAACTCCCTCTGTCATTTCTCAGGGTAGCAAGTGATTACACAGGGAGGTAGTGTTTGTGCTTGTGAATGTAGCTGTGCAGCTGGACAGGGAGACTCAAAGGCATCCTTGTTTTAACACACCAAGAGGAAGAGGCGACCAAACAGGGGACATTAATGTCCCAAAGTCTGCAGAGGTGGCTTCTTTGCTGCAGGAAGCTGGCTGGCTGGCAGAGAGAGTGGGCGATATGGCATTCAAAAGCAGGGAAAGATGCACAGAGAAGGAATCCTGCAGTCCTTGCACGCCAAGTCCAAAACACCTAAAAATGCATCATTAAGGGACTTAAACAGGGTGAATGGAAATGTCACAGAAGGAAAAAAAAAAAAATGTAATGGTCTTTCCTGGCAATGTAGTAATCCTAATGTAATTTTAAGCAATACTTGTTTAAAACAGGAAGAGTTGCAATTTGACACACACTGAAACACACAGTAAAGCTGGTGGACCTCATTTTTAACAGGATTCACCTACATAATCACATCTGAGCTGTTGCATTAAACACCCCCTTATGTAGTTTGTTTGTAACGTGTTCAGTTTGTGAATTAAGCGCACTTTCTTTTAAGGCTTTTATTTTGTTATTTCTTGTAAAACGGAAGTCTTTTAAACTGGTGGTCTCGACGGACGTTGACGGTAACGGAAAGTAAAAGTAACGGACAATTACACGAGTTTTTCGGTTACATTAGGACGCCAAAGTTAGAGTCAAAGTTTAATCAGCAGACTTTATAAAGTTATAAGGACTTTGATTCATTTTTTTATGCGATAAGTTCGTTAACCTTTTGTTGTTGTCAGCAAAATAATGTAACGTTAACTAGCGTAACGTAACGTCAGAGTTACGGTGTTTTAGAGACATAATTCACCCATGTTCCTACTTTATTTTTAACGAAGTTTCAACGAACCAGCACAATAAAACTTCCCCTTGTTTAACTGGGTCGTTACCGTGATTTAAAGGCTAAGGTTATCGTTAATTCGTGGTGATTTTACGGTCAGAACTGCAGATCATTGAGCGGAGATTTGAGTGCGATTCTCGGTGCGATGTCGCCCCCTTCCGGCCTGGAGGCGCAACTGCACGCAAACAGATGGCGCCTCAGCAGCAGGTCTCTTCTCAACCAGGACTCATACTCCCAGAATTCATGTTAGTTCTGCTTCAGTGGCGTGTCACCTCCTCCTCCGCCTCCTCCTCCGCCTCCTCCTGTCCGTTGTACCCGGCGGAAAGGAGTAGTATCCCGGCGAGCACCGTCCCCAAACACCTTAATACGCTGCCAGCTGCTGCTGCAGTGGGAGATGGAGGAGGAGAGCATGCTGGAGGATGCCAGATGGAGACTGAGGAGGTAAGGATGCGTGTTTGACTGAGTGTGATGCGCTTTTTTTTTTTCCGCTCAGACTTCCAGCTTCTCTGTCTGGTGCATCCCTGCTGCCTGATGAGACCGAGAGGGGTGTGCCATGTCCCCTGCTCTGACAGGGCTGCTGATTTTGAGAGGAGAGAGCATTTTTTTGGCCTGTTGGTAGTCAAACATTTTCATCTGGAACATTTCTTTATTCATAATGTATTGGCCATTTTGTGTCAAGGTGTAATTTATCTATTTTATTCAGGCTGTAAGGGGAGTGACAGGGAACCTTTTAATATTCTGTTAAATTAAAATGGATATTTTTAACTAAGGCTGCAAGATAATAATGATAAGTATTATTTTGATTAGTTTATTAATCGGAATCGGAATTGGGTTTATTGCCAAGTAGGTTTTCACATACAAGGAATTTGCTGTATTATTGAATTTAATCATCTGGCCTCTAAAATGAGAAAATGAGAAAAAGTACATAAAATGCAAATCACAATTTTCCCATTCCCAAGATGACATTTTCAAATTGCTTGTTGACCAACAGTCCACTACCCAAATATATCCAATTAACAATGATATACTGTATGAATGAAACAAGAGAAGCAAATCCTTACATCTGAGAAGCTGAAACCAGCAAAAGTTTTTTTAAATTTTCCTTTAATTTACCCAAATAATAAATTATTAAGAGTGAAATAAATTTTTTGCTGATTATTCACTGTTAATACCCCCTCACCTCCCTCAAAATTAAAGATAGGAACGAAGGAACTATCACACTCCGGACATTGTTACATTAAAATAAAAATAAATAAAATTAACAAAAGATCACTAGGATAATTTCTTTCTGCTACAGAAGCAACACAGAAACGACTGGGGGCTTTTGAGAGTGATATTCCTACAGTTTGTGACCTGGATGTTAAAAAATAATGGTAGTAATTAATTATGTTGTTAGTTTAGTTTTAGTGCAGTTAAGGCCTTTGCTACTTTACCACCGAAGCGTAAAATGTGAAATATTATGTGAAAGTGTGAAAGTGCACAAAGCTAATTAAAAGCCTGACATAATGTCTGTGCCAAGCGTCTCATCCTGTTGATTGGACGGTACACAGTGTGTCCACTACACTGCACTTTGAAATTAAGATTCCCTGATCACTTAGGGAAGAACATGGATTATATAATTTACAAATGGATGTTGTTGAGTGATGAAACACACTTAATGATAATGTCAAACTAAGATGAAATTATCATTCATTTAAGTGCTCATAATCAACAGGAAATTCATAAACAACAACTTTAATTTTCAGTTTACCTTTTTAGGTCCTATATAAAGCAAAAATGCCAAACATTCACTTGTAACATAAAGTTTTACATCTTATCATTGATAATTATTCCCGTTGGGTTTTTAAACTGTTGTTCAAACAATATAAGCAATCTGAAGATATAATTAATTCTAAATCAGCTACATACTGAAAGTGATGGAACACATTGTTACTTGACATAGTTAGAGATTCCTGTATTTGTGGTTTAAAGTGAGTTTAAAGTGGGGAAATAATGTTGGAAATAAGGTGATGTGAAGTATCTCTATCAAATCTGATGAAACCACACCCACACAGTCCTGATTAAGAAGAGTAGCTGAGAATTTGTTGTGTTTGTTGTTTTTTGTCTCTAACTTCAGTTTTAATTGTTCTACATAATGTCACAAACATTTATTCATTTGAAACCAAGTTTTCAGGAATTCACACACTCACATTTTTTCAAATCAAGTATATTTTAATCAATAATAATAATAAAAAAATAAATCCTATCATACATTTACTATTTAGACTCACAGAGTACCACTGTTCAAATCCCCCATCATGCTTTTCTGCTAAATCTGTCCTGCATTACTCCTGCAGAGGCCATGATAACCTGGAAGAGGACATATCACAACATTAAACCAATAACCCTCATCAGCTGACTGTCAGGTGACACAGATGTCTGAATTTTCCAAGCAGCTCCCTTTGGGTGCAGAGCAGCTAATGCTGCGTTAATGCACGCACACACCCAATTCTGAAGGAGTGTTGTGTACAGTGCAGCTGACTTATTCACTTTGAGAAGTTAAAGGTGTGTGTTTGAGTGTGTGTGCATCTGTTCTTACTGCACACTCCCCAAAGGCTAGTCCTCACCCCCCTTTCCTTTTATAGCCTCATGTGGAAGGAGGGGCGGTAGGTGTGTGTGTGTGTGTGTGTGTGTGTGTGTGTGTGTGTGTGTGTGTGTGTGTGTGTTGGAGGGGGGCAGCCTGTGTGAAGGAGTGGCCCACTTCTACAAACATGGCGGCACGGTGGGATGGGACTTGTGTAAATGTGTAACAAGGTGCCTGCCCCTCCCTCCCTCATCTGCGGTAGGGGGATGCAAGGCGAGAGGGGAGAGGAGTCGGGGCGAGTCTCGCCTCACCGCCGTCACTCTCTCTCACAGCGCCGTGAGAGCCACAGGACTCATGCTGTCCTCCAGCACACCCACACACACGAGCACTGAGAGCGAGAGACCCTGAGAGTGTGTGAGAGAGAGAGAGAGAGGAGGGGTACAGTAACAAGAAAGGAAGAGGAGAGGTGCAACGTGGAGAGAGAGAGAGAGAGGGAGGGAGGGACATAGCAAAGGAGATAAAAAAATCCAAATCCTGAAGAGAGAAAACAGAAGGATTTTCTCTTTTCTCCCGAGGAGCTGCGAATAACCCTCGGCGAAGGATGGCTGAAGGGGGAGAGGGAGAGGAGGAGATTCAGTTCCTGCGAACGGTGAGTCCTGCTTACTTTCCTTTTAGCCTGCACTGGCTGCTGGAGAGGAGTTTGGGAGGTTTGGGGCTGGATAAGGAGATGAGGAGTTATGAGAGAGGAAATTAGATTTTTTTTTTTAGGGAAGAGAAGCAATTAATGCTAAATATGTGATTCAACTCTTGACCTAAAATTGACTCGTGATCTTCCAGCATCAACTTCATTGCTCCTTCAGTGTTCACTAGTTTCACAGTTTCTTCTCTTGTATCACTTTTGCTTCTCTGGCATTGTGTATTTAAATCAAATCTGTAGTTGCAGTTCTCAGAGCCAAGGCCCGCTTCTGTATATAGTTGACTATTTTTGCGGTGCCCTGAATGTGCCATGACCCGCTTATTAGTTGCTCTCTTTAAACTCTGTAATTGATTTCTTTAATCTCTTGCGAGCGCATAAATCTGGGGTTGTTAACCTACATTATGTGATCATATTTTGATCTTTTCAGAATGCACTGTTCATTGTCTCACCTAATCTCTTTAATATTACTTTCAGAATGTTCTGGGTTTAAGAATAGGTGGGTAACAGTGTATGTGTGAGCACGGATAGATGGACAGGGGCTGGTGCATCTGTTAGCATCGTTATCTATTTATATCTGAGGAAAGTAGAGCCTGTCAGTGTGGGGTGAAGAGGCAGAGCAACAAGCTACCCAGAGCCTGCAGGGGACAGCTGGCCAAAGGCTGCAAGTCTTCCTTGGAGAAGCCAACACACAGTCCCAGTGTAGACAGATCCACTTCACAGTCTCAAACTGAGTGGGGGATAACCCCCAAAATGACCTAAAACAGCTGAGATAGTAAAATGTGTTTCCAAAGCTAGAGGTAGATATGCATGCAGTATCTGAGATAAACACTATATTAAATTGGTCTGAATATACTATTTTTCATCTATGCAACTAAATCCCACCACTTTTCAATCTAAAAAGGTAATTAGAGCGAAAACAAATTGAGAAACCCTGGATTATTTTCACCAGTAAACACCTGGAAGATCATAGTTTAGGTTACTGCAAGAGCCAGTGGTTTTTCCCTAAACTGCAAATTGATGTTCAGTTGATGAATTCATTGTGTGTATTCATTACATCATTGTGTGTATTCATTACATCAGACATATAAAACAGAAACTCTGCTCACTTCGTTTTGTCTTTGAGAGGAGCATCAACAAAATCTCCCCAGTGAAATTTAATTTTGTTAAGGAGGAGCTCTACTTTACTGCTGCCATTGCTGCAATGTTTACCTAACTGGTACTTGAATCTAGTTGGATGTAAAATAACAGAGGAGCCCAGGCAGCCGCATACAGAAAGACACCAAGCAAATTATATTGATGGACAGCATTCCTGTCAAGCTTGTGGAGTCAGCTCACAATATCCACAAGACGGCTGTTGCTTCTATTACAAAACTAGAAACTGTATTTTTTCCTCTCTCCTCAAACTGGCAGATGAATTGAAACACATTGGTTGAACACTTTGAATGCCGTCAGTGGGTTTGTCCTTTGGTTCAAGAGGCTCGGTTAGGATGAAACTAGTAGACACCAACACTTCAAAAGGAAAACAATGCAGCTCTATGTGAATTATTAATGTCTTGTGTACTTCAATGGGTTTATCTTTGACACTAACACTGTCGGGTCAGGGGTCCAATCTCCTCCAGGGATACAGGGCTAAAAATGTAAGTGCTTGTGGTGCTGCAAGATCTTTTGATTAAAGCATCCACCAAATGGTCTGTGGTATCAGTCTTTTAATTAGAGGCCAGTGATGGGAGGCATTGTGTGAGTCAGCTGTTTCTCTCTGCTGGGTTTTTCCCTGGGTTATATTGGAGGTGGGAGGTGTGATGAAAGTGGAGTGTGAGCACAGAGGAGTTCCTACCTAACCTGGACCAGCTGGGGCAGCAGACTGTGGTCATATATTTACCTGATATATATACCTGATATATATGAGGTTTAGCCCTTTAAAAACATATTTCTAGAAGTCACTACATTATTCCAACAATATGTGACCAGTATTTGCTCTTAAAAGAAGTGCCAATTCATCATACCATGGTTGGATAACAAACATTTATGTACATTTTTAGCACAATTTAACTAAAAATTTACTCTACATTATGTTCAAGATCCCAACAAAATATATTTAAAATCCCACAAAGCAGATTTATGTTTTTAATCCCCCCCCCCCCCAAAAAAAACATTTGTGAGTTCCAAGCTTGGCACATTTTACTGTGTGTTCATCAGTTTCAAATCTTGAACAATGGGCTTTGCATGATATGAGACCAAGGAGGATGTGTGAAGCTTTGGGTCGCTTCATGGAAACTGCTGACAAAATAAATTATCTTTACAGAAATTCAGACTTCAGAGACTCAAATAGCACATTGGAAATGTAATCTGGGGTGTTTTTTAAGGTTACGTTGAATTGGTGTTCTGCTCTTTATTATTTGCTCTCTTGTATCATGATTGAACAAGGTTTAACACCAACTGATGTTTCCCACAATTTGTAAAATATCAAAAATCCCTCAAGTCCATCACCATGAACTTGAGCGTAAAGATGGAACCAACACAAACTCGGGCTGATCCCCCTTCTCAAAGTAACTGAGCATGTAGGTGTTTCTGCAGTTTGAAACATCTATTGTTGTCTATTTGAGGAAGGAGCTGAAAAAAATGAGAGCACTGTAACCATGTCGGTCCTTTCATTTTGATGCTTTCCTCTGTTATTCGACAATTTCTTCACCCCTGCTGGGAATCCTCCAAATATGAAGTAAAGCTGTGGGAGTGTGAGTTTGGGAGTAAGGCGATGCAGAGTTACTGCGTTTAGTGTTTTTTTTTTTTCCCATGGGGATTTTCTTTAATAGAAAGACAAAAAAGGAAGAAGAAATTAGATAATTTAAATGCTGAATCCTTCTCCTCGTCCGTGACAGATGGGGAACACAGGAAAATGTTACGCATTTTGGTCTTCTTCAACACATCTCCAGTGATCGTTTTCACATCACAAAAGGCCACACACAGATTACTCAGCAGTGCTGCTCTATTCTATTCTGGGTTTTATTGTGTTATTCTAATATGGCCCAGGCCTGTGACTCACACGATGCTGAGTGATCGCAGTGTGGCTCGACTAGTTGTACAGTCTACACTCACTGGTGGGGCTTAGCGATGCCACCTGCTGTACAGTAGAAGGTTACTTAAATTCTCTCTCCACTTAAACAAAGTGGATGCCTTCATTTGAACTACAGGTATCTAGTATTCAACCTCCTCCCTAAAAAAACACCCTGCAAGCACTTCAGCCCCCACACTGGCTGTCAAGAGATAAGCTTGGCTTGCAATAGCCAGCAGCCTTTCCTTTTCTCTTTAGAAAAAGTCTATAACAACAGCCACAGACTGCTGAAATGTCTCACTGCGCTATAAACACGTAAGACTGTACATCAGATAACCCAGACTTCATACAATAGTGCCGTTTCTCTGCTGGTGACGGTAAAAGCTGTGTCACTGTTTCACGATGCCACATTTGCGGTGTGAATCACACAGGCGAGCGAGTTTGAAGGGGTATTCAAGCCCCAGTCTATAACAGCAGTTTCTTTTTATAGTATACACTATAAGTGCACACACTCTGGAGGGAGAAACCAGAGGAGTCAGTGTCCTACTTGGTAGCATCCTTTGGGAGATGTCGTGTGTGTGTATGTGGGTGTGTATGTGTGTATGTGTGTATGTGTCTCTGTGCGTGTCAAGTGAACAGAGATCTTGTTCATTGTTGTGAAAGTTAATTGTGGCATTTGTGACAAACGCAGGCCTGCAGACACCATAATAACATTTGTCAGAACTGTATGGGCAGTTGTGTTCGCAGGAAACACTGATTTTGTGATTTGCATTTTAAAAGGTGACTAGATGTAGATGTTTTTATGTAGCCATCTAAACATCTTTTGACCTGCAAATGAACAACTGCTTACCGGGTGGGTGGCCTGTGTAGGATTTTAAGATTTTAGGGGTTTTATATTTGTTTTAAACTTTGATTCTGCCAGTGACTGGCAGCTTAACTACTCTGAACTCTGTAAAAAACATGAACCCAGTGTGTATTTCAGTGAGCTATAGTAGCAGCAGATTTTGGGACGGCGGCAGATGACGTACGAGGGTGAGGGAAGCGGGGAGGGTGCTAGAAAAGCAGGGCTTTAGAAGTGCTGAGCCAAGGAGATGAACACGTCCACAGCGGGACAACACACACACAGCCACACACACACACACACACACACACACACACACACACACACACACACAAACACATATATTACACCTGTTAGTCTGTCTGCTTGGGTCACAGCAGTTTACACAATAAACAGGTGGTCTGGTCGGTGGTCTCTCCTAGACATGAGACTGTTATGCAGACTGCTTTGTGTGTGTGTGTGTGTGTGTGTGTGTGTGTGTGTGTGTGTGTGTGTGTGTGTGTGCAGATGCTCAGTGATTAGCTCTGTCACCTTACAAATAGAAAGATCGAGGGATCTTTTATGCATGAAGGTGTCTCATGTTCCTGTCTGTTGTAGATAATAATGTGATAGTTTAAGATAAAAATAAATCAGTCAAACTCCCATTAAAGTTGGTGCAAGGACCAAACTCATTCCAACCTTCTCCTCAACCACCAAGCCATGTTTTATCCACACATAAATAAAAACCTACTATACTATCGGTATACTTTACTAATCATATACTATGAAAACTCATCAGATACTAAGGATAGGTGGTTTTCATTCACTGGCAGTGATATAAAGTCCATGTGGTTTGTAGTTAATAGTCTAAAACATGCAAAACTCCTGGTATGGTCCTTTAAAGCCCTTTAGAAGCTAGTACAGCAAAGTGTGTTTTGTAGCTAAACAAGTCCAGATGCCCAATGTTTACTGCATCATTTCTCACTGACAATGCTTCGTTCCAAGATGCCAAAATCTTCCATAATGTGTGTGCAAGCCCCAGTTTTGTCAGAGAGGAAAATGTTGGAGATGATGAGGTAAATATTAGACTATTTTGGATCCACAGTGCAGTCATTTGGCTTGAGGCACTTGGATTATGCTGCAAAAGCCTGCTGGAGGAATCGGACAGTATTTTTTCCGGAGCTGTTACCTTTTAGCGAAAGCTGAGATGAAACTATGAAGATTAACTATATGTGCTTTGTGAAGTTCAAGGGAGGTTCAAGGGTATTTGTTGTTAAATGTTTAGGTTGAGCTCTTCCTTTTAACTGTCCACAAGTTAGAAAGTAAGCTGTTGAATAGTTTTTTTTGATGGACTGGAGGTGTTTCCTTATATTTGCACCAATTTCCTATTTCCTCAGGCCATTAGGCGGTGTGTTCAGTTGGCCTGTGGGATGCTGCTTGTCTTGCACAATACATTTTTCTCTGCACCTTAAATCACTCCTATATTAAATTTTTGGATTACGCATCTATTTCAAACAGGCCTGCACTTTTCTTACTCTCAAGGCAAATAGACCTTTTTTTTTTAGAGGAATGGATCTTGGATCCAGGCCAGCTAAGATAATTTATTTATAACAGTGTTTTCCTTTGAATTGCTGCTGTCTTGCAAAGGGCAGAGGCTGTTTAAGGTTTGATGTCTGGTGGTTTGTAGCAGTTTAACTGAGCCGGAGGGGAATTAATTCAGTGTGTGTGGGCTGTCAAAACACTATGTGTCAATGAAATTCAACATAAGTGTCTCTTAGAATGTGATTTGTGAATTATCACTGTTGAAGCCTAGATTACCCGGTAGCTTGTTTCTGTTATCAGTGATGCTGAAAGAGACGTTCAATTACCGGTTCTTTAACGTTCCTACCTTAGTAACTCAAATATAATCTTCTTTTTTGGTGAAGTGATTGGTTGATTTTATGTTTTGCTCATCAGAAGTGGAAGTTATCAGCTAGTTTTCCTGTGCTCAGTGCCTTCCCTGTGAGCGAGCGAGTCTTCAAGACTTCTAAGTATCTCCAAGTGAGACCTCTAAGTATCTGCTGGTCAGCAGAAGGAGGGAATGTGATAGTGACAGGTGCAGCCACCTAAAATAGGAGAGGAGTGGAGGGGGGAGGCCCAGAGCAGAGTGGTAGAGGTAATGGAAAAGGGGAAAGAAAAAAGGACTGTGTTGAAATAACAAGAAAGCAGAGAGAAAATGTGGGCGAAATGAGTAAATCGAAAGAAATAGTCTGGAATGAGCATGATAAAGAGAAAGAGAGAGCAGCAAAAGCCGAATGTGAAAATGACAAAGCTTTAAATGTTCTCGACACTCTGCTCCTGTGCAGTTGAAAGATTTATCAGCAATGATTCAGTGCAGCACAATAACTTTATTGTCTAGACCCACCTATAACTCTTGTGCTTCATAACTTCTAAATTGTATAACTTAGTCATCCGTACCACATTGGACATATAACTCAGAGAAGAGACACACATGCACAGATACACTCGTAGGACTGTAGTGACTCCTGCGTTACTGCTGCAGTGTGAAACCTTTTCTCATTTTGCATGTTTTTTTTTCACAAGCATTTAGCCTATGTTGTTTATCTGATATTTATTTAGATATTAATTGATTGTTGCTTTGTTGTTTGGTGTCCCACTGTCAGTTTGCATGGACTTTTCTTTCTACAGCTACAAAACCAGCAGCCTGAAGCTGGGAGCAGAATACATTTCAGAGACGCTTTGACCAGTAAGATGGAAACTTAAAAGTTGGCATTAACACAGTGAATTCCCGAGCAGTATTTAATTAAGTTTATTGTATTGTGATGCCAAAGCAGAGGGAAAGAAGCTGGGCCTTTGATGCAAGATGTTCGTTTAAAAGTGTGTCTCAGTGTCTGATAGGTGTAAACATTTTTAAAATATGTGTGTGGTAAAAATGTCATTATAAAGGTTTGAGTGACAGAACGTAGGGTTATCACTCTATGTCAGGCCATCAGTGATCCTGTGAGCCCTCAACTGTAGTGAAATGAGAAGAAAAAAGGCAGTTTACTGGTTGCTTATGAGTAATCGATGTACAACACATTGGGGAAACTACAACAATATTATTATAATATTGTTTGTTGTTACAGAAAAAGAGTAGGAGAGAGAGAAAGAGGGAAAAGGGGAAAAATTAGATTCCTCAAGACTTGAGTTTATCTACTGTTTGACCTCATAAATCTCAGTGCTTTTTCTAAATTGTTGAATGTTAAATACAAAACAATACCATCCCTCTTGACACTTTCTAATGCCTGGAAAGTGTCAGTAACAGTCTTGTCAGTTTCCTGTAATGGCAGCGGTAGGTACCTGCAAGAAAAAGTGTGACTTGTCCAGTTCTAAATCTGTATCTGTTGACACTGTAGTGAGTTATTTTAGAGGTTATATGTACGAGATGGTGTGTAGGCCCGGCTTGTACTGTATGTAACCTACACTCTGAGCTAGACCTTTATATGCAGACACTTTTTTCATATCCTCAGGCATCATAAACCCATAGCGCTCAGTATCCAGTGTCATGTTATGGGCTAGATTAATCGGTAATCTAATGCTTTAGAGGCTTTGATTCTGAAAACGTCATAAAAATGAAGTAGAATTAGTCTTTATAATCTTGATAAGAATGATGATACAAGACGGATTTGTTTGGAAGAAGGACTCAAAATGAGGGAGAAAGGCTGTTTGGGAGATTTTATTCTTGGAGGTATTTTAGCAAGTAGAGGAGAACACATAAATAAGAGTGTATTATTTAGTAGCGTGAGGGAGCCACAAGGCCCTTCAGACTGCAGTGTGTGATGACAGATCCAGATAGTGTACCTGTGTGGTCTCTCCTTGTTTTCAAAGGGAAACCCCATAACCACTCTCCCCACTGCCTTATTGAACTGTTTCTCTCCTCCGCCCACATACTGTGCAATGTGCTGTCCCTCACTCTTTTTATGTCTGCAGAAACATAATCAATGCCCTGGGGTGGCCTGCGTCAGCTCACTTTGATCAGAGCATCAGGCAGAAATCTAGACCATAAAGAAAGAGTGGATATGTTATTCAGTGGTCTTCAGTGTCACAGAGGTGGCACTTTGTCAGTTCAGAATTTGAGAGTATGGGGTGAAAGGATTATATAGTAAACCAATATTTAGATGAAAATATTCAGAAATCCTTCATAAACTGACATAAAGATTTAAACAAAAAATTGTGAAAGAGTTAAAACTGTATTAAAACTAGCTTGTTAACTTGAAAACAAATAAAAAACATGATTTTACTTTTAATTGGATAAATAGTTTACCATGTGATTTTTCAAGATAATGCTACTATAAATATTGTGATAAACCTGCTGTCCATATCAAACATCTATTAAAGATAAGAAAATGTGTAAATATATATAAAATAATACAGACTAGAATAAAAATAGCCATTTGTCATAAAAACTACCCAAACCAAATGATTATAATGGTTTGTGTCTACTGGTCACAGGTCATGTACCACTTTTGTTTCCTCATGGTGATGAACAGAGAGGCTTAACACTGTTGATATAGTCAAAAAATCTTGTTTATTGTATCAGCATTTGAAAGTCAAGCCAGGAAATGAATTTTTTGGACACTGCAACAGTGACTAATGGATTATAAAGCCACCAGCCCCAGTTTGACAGTTTTGCACGTCATATTTAATTTCTGAACAGTCAGCAAGTCCTGAACCAGCTGATTACCTGCTAGTGGAGAAGACAAATCTCCCAACTACAGTTAAACATGTATTAGCACTTAATCGGATGCTTGGTTACCAGATAAACTGATCTTATCTCTCTCTCTTGGAGACCATAAATATTTCTAAGGCTCTGTTGCCCCACCGGTCTGTCTGAATATGAGGATATCTTCCATAAACTGAAATCTCACTGCATGCACAACAAACTAAACAACCTAACACACTATCTGCCCACAGCAAGAACTGTGTCAGCCATGTTCTCAGTTCCCAGCCTGTCCTACTCTTTGCTTTAGCAGAGCGTGACAAGAATCGGAGGGAGTGAAAATCTCTCACCATTTTGCATGTGTTTGCTTGTTTGCTTCCTGTGTAGGGCGGGCAGCGTGCCTGCTTGTCTGGGGAACCCTGGCTACCCTCCGTCTGCATGTGCACCATCAGACGGCCCCTAGAGAATATACAAAGGTGTCTGCTTTCAGGCGCTATCTGTGCCTCTGGCTGTTAATCTCTGCTGCATTACACACCTCTATTTGCACACACTAGTGTGTTTGTTTGTTTGTGTAACTGTCTGTTAGTTTTCATCCGATTGTCTCGACCCCTCTCTCTGACCCCGAACATCCACATAGCTCAGATGCTTCAAGTATAAGATCAGTGGGTCAGGTGGGTGACAACCAGCACATCCTGGCTTTCACTCAGTACTGCCTACCTGTCTGGGCTCCATCACATACGGTAATGTGAGATTAACAAATAACCAGGAGTTGTGGTTGGCGTACAATTAAGCGTCAGGTGCACATCCTTCAAATCCTGAAAGCTGCCTCTATTAATATAAGAGTGAGCTAAGCCCGAGGGTTTGTGTGGTCTGTAAATCAGCTTTTCACGTGGTCAGATTGGAAGTGATTCACACAGTGTGACTCTTGGAAGGACACAGCTCTGTAGTTGCTGATGCACTTGACATAGTACTATTATAGGTCTGAGTGTCCTAATATCCAGGGTGGAATAACAGATCCAGTCATTTATCAGCAAAGTGCTGGCAAATGCTGGCTGAGGCCTATGTGTTTGCTGGTAACCAGCCATTTTCAGGATTCTGTGTTGTGCTTAATATCGCGCTTGATGATTGGTCTGTAAAATACTTGATAAGTTTCAGAATCAATTCTGTGGATTTGAAGAATGAAGGATTGGTTCCTTGTCCTCTGTACTTTGATAATAATGTGTTGTATTATCCATTAAATACCCAACTTTATTATATTGATGGCCTCCCACAAACGTTCCCATGGTCACTTATCAGGAGGATTTGCAATTTGTTCTGTAGTTCATCGGAACCCAGATTATATATTTCTATAATACTCATAACAATAGCCCTTATTTTTATAACAAGAACATGTTTACAAGCTGATAAAGATGACACAAATTGATAAAGATAAAGAAAATGAGATGAAATATTCTCTGCAACTTTGAGGCCAAGGCTCTGTGCCTGAACCCTTTAGCTCTCACAGTCCTCCTTTAGGTCCTCTGCCTTTTTGATCCTTCCCACATAGGTAGAGTGATTGAAGCAGAGTAACTCTGCCATGTGAGCCTGTGGCTGTAGAAATAGATGGAAGCCACCGGGTAGGACTGCTGTATAACATTGGGGCATATATTGCCTACGGTTGTCATCCGATCGCACATCTTGTCTCGGAGCAATGAGTCACTCAGTTACTTCAGTCTGCTTTTAGACACCCACGAGCTCAGCCCTAACTCCTTAATGGGGACTGTGGTCTGAGTCTGTATGCACTGTCCTCAAAACATGGCCAGTTTAGCCCAGTTTACACTTCTTGCTGAGTGCAGTGCAGCTGAGATTTCTCCACGACCTTACGACTTCTCTGCGGTGAAGTCTGGTCACAGAACAGTTGGAATTTATATTCGGTCCTGATAAACGATCCTCATTGTAGTGAATGTAGCTATTGGTCTGAAACTCAGCTTTGAACTTGTGTGAAACATTATTAACATTATTGGTAAACTTGATATCTCTTTTGCACAATATCTCCGAGATTCACACATTTTGCTATAAACTCATGTTTATGTGGTCCATGTACAGTTTTAGTAACACCTGAGTTGCATATCAAGTGGTGTTGCTCATGTCTGCAGTGAAGTAGAGAGGGCACACTGCTCCACTTTCCAGAGTGCAGAGGAGGGAACGCGAGGACAGGACAGAGGAGACATTTCAAGGCTGAGGAGAGATAGATGATAGCCCCGCCAAAGGAAGAGGGGACACTCTTCAGCCAAAGAAAAAACTAGAGGCCTCTGGGTATAAGAGAGGAGTAGATGTTATGAGGCCACTGATCTGCATCACTTTCCATTTTCCTGCCGCATGCCATAGACACAGACATGCAAAGTCCTGTGCTGCCCCTTGACCTTGCTGTAATGCGCCTGCTTGTTCTCCTAAACACTTAAGTTGTGACACATTGCCGGTGGTTAATCGCCAGGGCAAGACAGCGAGCAGATCAACAGAACAAAAAGACGGAATGATTCATTAGTTGTTAAATGAGAGGGGAGAAAAGTCATGAATCTGTCCAGAACTGTAGAGAGGAATATTAGTCAGGTTAAGTGATGGATCCACTTGCATAATGACAGAGTAGAAGGAACAGCTGAGAATGTTGAGTGTCAGGTGTGGGTTTCGCAGGGGAGGGGGTGTTTATCGCTGTATTTACACCAGTCTCTGGAGGGTCCAGGGATTGACAAGGAGCAACAAATTACTGTCTGTTAGCATTCTGCTTGTGGAATTGAGTTGTGTGCATCTATTGTGCTGGGCCTTCCTGAGAAGAGCTGTTTGCAGTCTTCTCAACTCAATGTTTTTGCCACAAATTGTGTATATATTACACCTCTGAATGCATTTTTTCTACTTTGCAGGCAGCCATTGGTTTTTTTGTTTAATTTCTGTATAATACAAACATCAATTAGCAGACTCTTGTGTAATCCATCACAGCAAGCATCATGTCTGTGTTAAGCTCTTTTATTGTTGTATGACAATGTAGTTTTAAGTGCAAATAGATTTGAAAAGTCATCACTGCTTTATCTTACAATGACATTAATGCAAACTTAATGTTCACTGTAATGGATTACATAACTATAGTAAGTTTCAAGAGATTGCTAATTGATGTCTGTACAGTGGGAAATTAAAAGTAAGAAAATGTATTTAAAAATATAATAATCCCGTCTGGGTTTCAGTACACTAACTCTTGTAGGTTCAATAATAAGTTGAGTTTATGCTATCAAATACGTTTTTATCATTTAAGTAGACATAACACATAGAATATAAGTTCGCTTATTTTTGTTTTATATTTTTCTATTATGTGCTGTAGGCCAGCTTTCTTCTTCAGCTCTCCTTAAGAAGCATGTCACTTTAGTCCAGAAAAGGTCAGTATTGTACAAAACAATGTCTGCACCAAATGTCAAGTCAAAACAGTTGCTATTATAGCATAGCAGATCTAAGGGAAATACGTGTGTGGTTCAAATCCAAAATTAGTAGTGGGAGCATAAAATAACGTGTCCCAGAATTAAAGACCAGTGAAGAAATGTGTTCTTAAGTGTTTGTTTGTGTTTTGGGTGCAGGATGACCAGGTTGTTCTGCAGTGCACCGCCACCGTCCTGAAGGAGCAGATTAAGCTATGTCTGTCCTGCGAGGGCTTTGGGAACCGTCTCTGCTTCCTGGAAACCACTTCCAATGCTCAGGTAAGACGCTGGTGCCCTTCCTCCCCATGTTTGTCATGTATTGTATTTAACCTTGTTTTTGTCGACTTTGTCTTACCTCTGTGCTGTTAATACGTTTGCAGAATGTGCCCCCGGACTTGGCCATATGTACCTTCATTCTGGAGCAGTCCCTGTCGGTCCGAGCTCTGCAGGAGATGTTGGCCAACAGGGTGGAGATGACCGAGGTAGGACTCAAAAACAGAAACAAAGAAATGAGTGAAAGAAAGAGGAATATATGAAAAGGGGATGGAGACTTAATTATTTTGCAGAGATGTGAGAGCTGGAGTAGGTGCTTTATAAAAATATGACTTATTAATAGCAAATGGTAGACTTTCCCCATCCTTTCTGACTGATAAAAAATAAATGTTTTTTTCCACTGCACCTATCTGCTGTCACGCTCACTGTCGCAGGACCGATTTCTTCAATTTCAATTGGGATTGCTGATACATTTGAGATATACAATCAGATTTTGTTGACATATTTGCTTAACCTCTTTGTTAATACGTCAAGTATGTAACAAAGAGGTGTTTCGGTTCATTTTGCACAAAATCTGTCCTTTTTACATGTATTGTGTGTAGTTAAAAACATGTAGAAATACCATTTAACAAATCTAGCTTACACTTAAAATCTAACATGTAAATAAGACTGGTAGTATTTGAAGACATGTTGTTTCAGAGGCTGTTTTCCTCTGTATCTGTCTAGGTTAAAAAGGTGCTCTGTCTGTTTTGGACTGGAGATATATAAATTTGATATCTATCCTCTCATGTGACTGTGGATAAGAGGGCAACCAAGCGTTCCTTAAGTTAATGTTTATTTTTAATCATCTTTAATCTGCTTTTCATATCTTTGAAACCCATATTTGTTACCCATTTTTTATTGCATTATTATTATTAATATATCATATACAAGATATACATACACAAGATTTTGCCTTACAGATAATAAATAAGGGTTTTATGAGTATCACAAATGATTATAATTGAAAATATTTGCCTGTTTTTATATGTATTGAGTTTGATATCAGGTTCCACTCCTGTGTTTTTTGTGTTTTTTTTAAATTGGGACTACTTTGTTGTTTAGACACAGTATGGCTCGCAGATTGGGCCTTTAAACATAAATGCCATAACTCCTGTTTGGCTTTGAAGTTCATGATGAAGCATACTGTACATGCTGGTCCTTCAGTCTATGTGAGCACCATAGATGGATTTATTCTTTGCTTTCATTTTATTATGATTTTTTATTTCTTGTTATCTGACACCCCCTCCCCTCCCCTTCCCTTCTTGCTCTCTGCCAAGCAGGCAGTCGATTTGGACAAATGGGTATGTCTGTTAACATGTCTTATTTCCTGTAACGTGTGTCCCAACCAACCTGGAAACTGTCCTCGTTCCTGTCCTGTTGCCCACTGGATGTCCTATTGAATGAAATAGTGCTGTATCATCCACATGTCTCAATTCATATCTGTTTAACCCTCCCCTGAAGGTGGTGATTTCTATCATTAATTTTTAGCTGCAGTAACTGATGGGGTCCAAGTCCATTGTTTTTAGATTAATCTTTTATGCTGAGCTCCTCTTTATCTACTAAAAACTGCATAGTTAATGGTAAGATTTAAAAAATGAAACTTTGTTGAAAGTTTTGATTAATTTTGACTGAAATTGGCTGAATCTGAAGTTTAAAAGCTAGCTTCAAGGTTATATTGAATAGTATTTTATGCACTTGTGTACTTTTTTCTAACAAGTACACCTGTATCTGCTATGACTAAATTATTTACCTTCCAATAGCAAGCCGATCCTGCAAGGTGTCACAATGCATCATTCATTTTCATTTCATGCAGAAATATCACAAGCACATTTTCCCTTATACCCATATCATAAATATTACCTTACCCTGCTTGATGTTGTTCCTTTTGTGTCAGCACATTGTTCTTTGTAAGTCTATGATGACGTCAGAACGTGTTTTCATACTGCTGCAAAAACTTGACTGTATTTAGACAAGCCTCATCTAACTTGGTTTCCTTTAAAGACGTGGAAATCCACACAATACATAAAAGTTTAATACGGGTAAAACTTTGTTGTTTGGTGGTGTGTTTTTATTTTTTATTTTAACTACCCAAACATAGGCAATACCACATCATTCTGCAACCATCTAGCAATCTAGGTTTTGATTTAAGTCCCTCTGACTCAACAAGCCAGCTTCTGTAGGCTAGACATATAGTGAGAAATCCATCAACGTATTTACAATGTATCACCCTCAACTGTAAGGCAGCCAAAAGATTTATTGTGTTTATAGTATAATTCACATTTCTAAGAAAAATAAAACCCCTCTTGCCTTTATTATTTTATAACTGTAGTTTAAAGCAAAATGTTGATGCCCATCCTCTGGGGTTGTCAACAGGCACTCTGGGATCTGTCATAAAAAAGTGTGATGCACCAATGTATAGTATTTAATATCACATATTGATGAAATATAATAATTCAGTATTCAAAGATGGATTTCTCACACTCACCAGATCAAAAAAGTTCTGTTTTGTGATCAGCGCCTATAAACCCAGGATGTAGAGAGCTGAAGTCTCAGATAACTTCTGTTCCACTAGCTTTCAGCTTTCAGCTCTCAACTATTTTCCAACAGTCGGTTTCTTTAATCCCTTGAAAAGCATTGTAATGGTAATGTGTTTTTTGTCCATACACCACCTAACTTTGTACTCTAGTTAACTTAAAATTTAAGCCCTTTGTTGGTAAAACCAAGATGAAATAACAAATATTTTGTTATATCATGGGTATGCTATCAAAACATCATCTATTACATACAATAGCAGAGACTGATTTAGATAAGAATATGGACAGAAAACCCCATATTTCAGCTTTTGTAAAAGGCAGATGAAAGAAACCTTGTCCGGCTGAGGCTAATGGAACTTCAGATATCTTGAAGATAGGCTCTCTATTCGCAGCATTTTATTAGTTGCGTTATCGGGGCTAGTTTGGCCGGTTCCTGGCCTCACAGGAGTTGGAAGCTGTGGAAGAGCCAGGCCTTTCTAATGGTGAGCAGGAGGATGAGAATAGCATGGCATGCAGCCCAGCAAAGGGGAAAACCGGACACCCCCAGAGCACACACACACACACAGGGTTCGTCTGTGTATATTTGTGAGAACCCTCATTGACATTATTTATTCCCCAGCCAGTAACCCTCAACCTTTGCCTTAGACCTAATTCCAACCTTAACCTTAAAACCAAGTCTTAACCTTCGAACAGTCCTCTGAAGTAGTGAGCACCAGCAGAAATGTCCTCACAATGCAGAAAAGTCCTCACTTCGCTTTGGTTACATTGAACTTGGTCCTCACACAGATAGCAATAAAAGTACACACCCACACACACACTTGGGAAATCACACACCACCACCTGTCCTAACCAAGCCCAGCGCTAATGCAGACCAGAGCTAATGGCGAGTGATACCACTTGACTCACCTGCCCCTGACTCATCCTAGTGGATTATGGGTGCTTAACCCTACAGAAAGGCTCAGCATTATCTTCCTGTTGGCCGGACTAAATGGTTGTTTTGGCTAATCTACCTATAACTGTTGCAGTAATTGTGTTTTCTTGTTGCATCCTTGCTGGATGTTGAGAAAAGGTAGGATGGATTAATGTTATGTTTGCCTTTGTGTGAGATTATAATCTGTGGTGACTAGATTCAAAGTTTACAGTTTGTTTTGTTTTGTGTCAAACTTTGTCAGTCACATCATTGTGATACCTTCTCTGAGAATCAGGATTTATGATTTATAGCAAAGTATTGTCCCAGTTTTAGCAATATCCTTACTCTGCTTTGTTGTTGATGTGGTTATTTTTCTTTTATTTGTGTAAAAATGGACCCCAAAATGTTCTGTACAATATTTGTTTGGGGAAAAAGTAATTGTTCAATGTTGTGGAGCTGCTCCTTAATACCACTTAATATGTTTTGTCCACAAATGACTCACTAAAGTATTCTTTTCAGGGATATTTGTATACATACAATGATACGCCTTTAACACACACTAAACTTGTAAATTGCCACAATTGCTTACATTCACTTATCTGTCTCTTATCCGTCCCATTCTTATCTTTCCTGTATGTCCATCTCTTAGATAAAACAAGAGTAGATAATGTTTATTGGTCCCCAAAGGATACCTGGAGTGAACAGTCTATGCTTATCATATGCAACATATACAGTGATATTAAAATACAGCAATGTTGAATTCAACAATCAGTGCTACATAAAACATTTTGTTGTAAAATACAGTCTCAACAAACAAAACAGTGCCAGAGGAAGTTGATGATGATATGTTGTGATCCAGTCATTTACAGTTATTGACAGTTTGGACTTTTGATAATGTGTCCTTCTGACCTCTGGACCTTAAATATATCCCTGTTTTCCTCCCTGTCTGATGTATTTGAGTCAGTCTTGTCAGGCTGGTCTCTTAAATATTTCTCTATCTTCTTCCCCTTCAGTCGTCCCAAGGTGGAGGTCATCGTACCTTACTTTACGGTCATGCCATCCTTCTGAGACACTACCACTCAGCCATGGTAAGACTGCATCCAAAGTTAGTTTGAAGGAAAGAATAAACTAATTGAACAAAGGATGGTGTAACTCCAATTACTTACTACACTTACTGTAGTGTACATCCAAATTCATCAAGTTGTGGTCATGTACTGAGTAAAAACTCCTTCTTCTCCTCAGTACCTGAGCTGTTTGACTACGTCTCGGTCACTCACGGACAAGCTGGCCTTTGACGTGGGCTTACAAGAAGACGCCACTGGTAAGACCAAACTTAGAAGATGTTTTTCAGGGTAGAACAGAATGCTTTAAGCCTGTGTTTAACAGATTACTGAAACTCATTATCCTCAAGTAGTACTTTTAAATTGTTTTTGTGAGTCTTATAAGGTTTGTTTTAATTTTGCTGAGTTGGCTTTCTTGAGCTATTGACATAAATGGAGTCAGCAGTGAATATCTTCTATTGCAGTACATTTCATTATCTTTGTATTTGACTGAGAAATATAAACATTGTTAATATAATGGTTACTGTGAGGGAGCACTATGTTGTAAGTGAACAGGCATTGTTTAGTTTTTTTGTTTTCTTTAAGTGAACATATTAGTTACAAGTTTCAATCTCCGTTTAGGGAAATTTAGGTAGTTGTTTCTTCTTCTTCTTGCAGGTGAGGCATGTTGGTGGACCATTCATCCAGCCTCCAAGCAAAGGTCAGAAGGTGAGAAGGTCAGGGTGGGTGACGACCTCATCCTCGTCAGTGTGTCCTCTGAGAGATACCTGGTAAGACTCTTTCTAATCCATCCACTTTGCTGTTTCACAATAGAGGATTTAGACATCTATACACTGTGTTAAACTCGATCTTTTCCCCTCCTCTTCTTGTCCTCTGTCCTCAGCACCTGTCCTACGCCAGTGGAGATCTGATGGTGGATGCCTCTTTCATGCAGACTCTGTGGAACATGAACCCAATTAGTTCAGGATGTGAACTAGCTGAGGGTACAAACCTGCTTTACACATTTTTCTCTTCAGCTGCCAATGCTGTGCAGCCCTGGAGACCTTTCAAACACACAATACACACACAAACACACTGAGATTCATAGATGATCTACACATTTTATAATTGTATTTCAAAATATCAGCTGTGAGCATGGAGAAAATTTGGAGATTTATACACAGTCACTGTGGTGTGTACTCCTCCTTTCAGGCTTTCTGACAGGAGGTCACGTTCTCAGGCTGTTTCACGGCCACATGGATGAGTGTTTGGCCATTGCTACACCAGAGGAAGGAGAAGAAAAGCGCAGGTGAGAGGAAGAGGAAGCAGACAGCCCTGAGCTGGAAAATATCCTGTTAATCTGATACCATATGTGACCGTGTGTGTCTCTGACTCTGCCACAGGATGGCTCACTATGAAGGCGGTGCTGTGTGCAGTCAGGCCCGATCCCTGTGGAGGTTGGAACCTCTCAGAATCAGGTGATTGTCCCATCAAGGCATTTACATAATAAATATGAAATTTGTGCATTTGTGCGTAAGCATTTTTGTTATTGTTGTTTTATCATTCTTTGCCTTTATTTAGTTAGCACTTAGTTAGAAATTGAAAAAATAAGAACCTCATGGGGAAAGGGAGAATAGGATGACGTGCAACCATAGTGTCCCCAACCATAATCAAACTGATTACATAGATGTTATGGTTACATGTAAACCATAAAACATTTTTGAGTTGTAAATATCTTTTTGTCCTTGTAGTGTGTTAATGTGTGTAAGTGTCTGTTTTGTTACCTGTTCACACACTTTCTGAAAACCAGTAAAAGAATTGCCCAAAACAAGTTCACCAACAAACACTGGCGAGTGATAATTATGATATAGTAGTACTTGAAATACCTTGTTGTTGTTTTAATGCTTCCTGTCTGCAGCTGGAGCGGTAGCCACATGAAGTGGGGGCAGTCTTTCCGTATTCGCCACATCACCACAGGCCGGTACCTGTGTCTGGATGAGGAGAAGGGTCTGTTGGTGGTCGACCCGGAGAGGGCCAACACCAAACTATCTGCTTTCTGCTTCCGTGTTTCGAAGGTCAGAATTAACATATTGAGTTTCTCTGGACTCTTGCCTTTGTTTTCGGTCTATCTGTTATTATGCTATGATTTCTTCTCTCATTGACCTCTGTTATTTTCTCCCTCTCCTTCTTTCGTCTTGGTTCCCCTGAGCAGGAGAAGGTGGATGTGGCTCATAAGCGTGATGTTGAGGGGATGGGCATTCCAGAGATAAAGTATGGAGAGTCCATGTGCTTCGTCCAGCATGTGTCTACAGGCCTTTGGCTCACATATGCCGCTCTGGATGCTAAAGCTGCTCGCTTGGGAATGATGAAGAGAAAGGTTAGGCTCCATCCTGGGGATCAAAATAAGATAAAAACTGTCTTTATATCGCAGCAAAAGCTGAGTTAGTGTGGATTATGTGTTCAATGGTATTGCAATGGTCACGTACACACTCTTACTCCAATTTTTAATCATGCAACAGTAAAAATGACCACCTACCACCTTGTTTGCTTGGAACATTTATTAGTCTTTGAGATGCTCGGCTGAAGCTCTGTGTGGTTTAATGATTTGGGAAAGTCATACATAATTATAAATAACATGTATGTAATACTAATGGGGGAATAAGCAAGAGTTGGGTTTAAATCTTTGAAATATGAGATATAACAAAGGTTCTTAAACCTTGTTGTCCCAGTATCTTTAAGACAAGATAAACATACTTGTATAGATGTTACATGACACAGCCACCAGAAACAGACCTCATAGGAGAAGGACAGAGAGAACTGGTGGATATCATCTGTAAAATATGTTGTCCGTGTTCCCAGGTCATTCTGCACCAGGAGGGTCACATGGACGATGCTCTAACTGTGTCGCGCTCCCAAATGGAAGAGTCTCAGGCTGCTCGAATGATTTACAGCACTGTGGGCCTCTTTAGGCAGTTCATCAAGTAAGTATATACATGTGGGGGGACGTGTAGAAAATTCCTCTTTGGAATAATTATTTTTGCCTTATGTTTTCGGAAACAGTAATACTAGCATGAGCCAGACTTTCCCTGACATCTTGAAAATGCTCTCATTTGTTTATGGTATTTACAGCATTGTAATGTGACCATATTTTGATCTGAAACATGCAAATTATGAAGAGGGATAAAAAAACATTTGTTGTTTGTGTTCTTCCAGGGGTTTGGACTCTTTGAATGGGAAGAACAAGTCACCAGGGCATGTGTCGCTTCCTCTGGAGGGAGTCATCCTCTCTCTTCAGGATCTCATCTTCTACTTTCGCCCTCCGGAGGAGGAACTGGAGCACGAGGAGAAGCAGACCAAACTTCGCTCTCTCCGCAACCGGCAGAACCTCTTCCAAGAGGAGGTAATCTGAATACAGCCTGCACAGCCTCACACACCCTCAGAGTTTCCAAATCTGTTGATTTTTACTGTTCCTATAACTAAAATAAATTGGCTATGCAAAGTGAACTTGCACTTTTGACACCATTGAGGACCCCTCTTTTTATACTATAACATCACGCACATACAAAATATGCACTTCTACTTGTTATTATCACTTGTGAGGACATTATGCTAACCTTTATTTCCCCCAAACCGTAATCTTCACCACAGGTACCCTAACCTACAACCAAACCTTACCCAAACCATAACCTGTAACTTTAACCAAATCCCAAGTCTTAACCCTGAAAGTAACTGTTTCTTTCTTTCTTGTACCCACATGGATGGTGAGTGCACACAAGATGCTTGTATCAGCATGTTCATGTCCCCACTCTATGATTATGTAATGAGTATGTTCACATTTCAAGTAACTGACACAATGCCAAGCATTTAACCCTAACCTTTAACATGGTTAGGCATGACAACAAGGTCATGCCTAACTCCAGATTTAATGAACCTTAAAACAAACTTCATTATAACCTCAACTGTAGAGCCACAATACTGCCGCCAACAGCAACATAACGATAATAATGTGTGCATAACCTTTCTGGTCCCTCCTTGTTTTTCTGTTTTCTTTCTCAGGGAATGATCACCATCGTGCTGGAATGCATCGACCGCCTGAACGTGTACAACACTGCTGCTCACTTTTCTGAATTTGCCGGGGAGGAAGCTGCAGAGTCCTGGAAGGAGATTGTCAACCTCCTTTATGAGCTGCTGGGTAGATTAATCACTATAAACTCTGAAAACACAAAGTACAAATTAAATGCTGTCTGTACTGAATAAAGTAACATTATTTCACTCTCTGTGTCTCCACCGAACAGCCTCTCTAATTAGGGGGAACCGCTCTAATTGCGCGTTGTTCTGTGACAACCTGGACTGGCTGGTCAGCAAGCTCGACCGTCTGGAGGCCTCTTCAGGTATCAGATGTGTCTCACTTATTCACTGATACATCCCGCAAATTAGAGTTGAAGTTTAGAATTGACTAATTGCTTTTTAAGGGTTGGCTGGGGCTCCTGCGGCTATTAGATACAGCTTAAACCTTTAAACAGTTGTGAGCTTGTGAGATCCTCAGGCACAAATCTTTGTGTCACCCAGTGTCCGAGCTGAAGACAAAACATGATTTGAATAGGAGACTCTCTGAATAGATAATGGGTCAGATTTTTTACACTCATAGAAAGTGTTTTATGTAGTTAGTCATTAAACGATTTTATTTCTCTTGAACTATATTCTTACTGATGATAGGGCTTAATTTACTAGCTTTATTACGGCAATATTTTCTTATCTTCTTGTCTTATGCAGTATATCTTCTAAAAAATGCTAAGAATTTATCATATTCCTTTTCTCTATACGTTTAGGTATTCTTGAGGTGCTGTACTGTGTGCTAATTGAAAGCCCCGAGGTTTTGAACATCATCCAGGAGAACCACATTAAATCCATTATCTCTCTCCTGGACAAGCATGGAAGGAACCACAAGGTTTGTCTTTTCTCACTGCCTGGAACATGGTGGGAAAGTAACATTAGCCGGCAGCAAATTAATTGGCTCCAGCTGGCAGGGTTGCCTACTTTACCTGACACATTTGCAGGTGGTGATTTAGATTTTATAGCATCCTGAAATTGTATTTGGCTCATAAAAACACTTCTTGGTTTTGTAATTTCATGAGAAATTGTAACCAGTGGATGAACGTGTGAATTGTCTGCTCTGCTCTGCCACATTTAAACATAGAGGTGATAGTAATGTCTGCCTTTAGGTCCTGGATGTCTTGCGCTCTCTTTGTGTGTGTAATGGTGTAGCTGTGAGGTCCAACCAGAACCTCATCACTGAAAACCTGCTTCCGGGTCGTGACCTCTTACTGCAGACCAACATTGTCAACTATGTCACCAGGTACTTGAACCACTGTTAAGTTGTTCTACAATACAAAAGGTGCAGACTGTTAGTTGTCAGGATATTTTCTGTATATTAGCTAATATTTTTTCTAAGTCATCAACCACTCTGTCAGATGGCTGTTGTCTGCAAAAGTTAATGTTGATTTATTTTCTCTTTTGTGCTCAGTGTAAGACCCAACATCTTTCTGGGTACATGTGAGGGGTCCACACAGTATAAGAAGTGGTACTATGAGATGATGGTAGACTATGTGGAACCCTTCGTGACGGCGCAGGCTTCCCACCTGCGTGTGGGCTGGGCTATGACTGAAGGCTACAGCCCTTACCCTGGAGGAGGGGAAGCCTGGGGAGGCAACGGTGTGGGAGATGACCTCTACTCTTATGGCTATGATGGACTGCACCTATGGTCAGGTAAGATGACTCCCCCAACTCATTGCTATACTATCTTCCATGATGCTTTATGTCTTGTTATATGACTTCCTCGCCCTCTGCTCTGCCATTCAGGTACCGTACCTCGCCAGGTGGCTTCGCCCAACGCACACACCCTGGCTGCAGATGATGTTATCAGCTGCTGTCTGGATCTGAGCGTGCCCAGTATCTCCTTCCGTATTAACGGCCACCCAGTTCAGGGCATGTTTGAAAACTTCAATGTGGACGGCCTCTTCTTTCCTGTCATCAGCTTCTCTGCTGGAGTGAAGTAAGTACAGAATAAAAAAAACACAGAAATGTGTTCCTGTATTCAATTTTTGTCTCAAATTCTTTAGTTTATTTTACTAGTATGATGGTAAGTGAATGTAACAAATATTAATGCAATACAATTATGCAGTTTTTTTCAGTTTTAATTCTATAAATGCATTTAAATCCTTTAAAGTGTCCCTCAAATAATCCAAAATAATTATCTTCCAAATAATCCTTTTAAAGCCTGCTGTGTCTTGTCTCCCAAAAGAGTTTTTACAGCTGCTGTGTGTAATGATCCCTCACAGTGCTGAGATGGGGCAAACAGCAAATTGATTGATGAGAACAGGGTGGGAAACACAGGCTCAGGAATTGGCACTGAAATTAAATCAATGTTTTCTTTATGAGTCTGCTCACTGTTGCCATAAAGTACTTAAGTAGTATATAAAGATCTCTCCGTCAAATAGATAACGACTGGGACTTGCTCCGTTTCTGTCACCTCAGGGCTCGGTTCCTCCTCGGCGGTCGTCATGGAGACTTCAAGTTCATGCCCCCGCCTGGCTATGCCCCGTGCTACGAGGCTCTGCTGCCGAGAGACAGGATGCGTATTGAACCCATCAAGGAGTACAAGCACGACTTTGACGGCGTGCGCAACCTGCTGGGTCCCACCCTGTCCCTCACCCACACCTCGTTCACCCCCTGCCCTGTGGACACAGTTCAGGTAAAAGCCCAAAACCTAAAATTAGACTTAAAGTCATTAAAGTCATTAAAGTATCTGTTTTATTAATTAGATTTTTGTTTGCTGACTTTCCTTTGCTGTATAGATTGTGTTGCCACCCCACTTGGAGCGTATCCGAGAGAAGCTGGCAGAGAATATTCACGAGCTCTGGGCTGTCACCCGTATTGAGCAGGGCTGGACCTACGGGACTGTGAGTATGGAGTCAGCACTGCAATACAGAACAGTATGGGAATATTGATTTGACAGACTCAGATTTAGATGATTTGGAACTCCTGAGTAATGTGAGAGTAATATTTCACAACACTACTGTATGTATTCATTTTGCAATAAAATTCAGACTCATCATTTCCTCAAAAAAGGGACTTGTGTTATCTCCTTAAAATCCACCATATATTTTTTTCATCTTTACTGATTAATGTCTTTAGTTATAACAAACAGTATGAGAACAATGACAGACATTTCAAATATCTCTGGTAAAAATGCAGAGATGTAGTGGAGGCTAAATACTGAAACAAATAAATCTTGATGAAAGAAGTGTGCATATAATGAGTATCAACCAGATGTATGTAACACAAGGATAGAGTCTGGTTAGGCAAACAAAGCACAGATTAATTGACTGATTTATTTTTTTTACTAGTGAATAAACTATAGTCATCCTTCTCCACAGTTCAGGGATGACAACAAGAAACTCCATCCTTGTCTGGTGGACTTCCAGAGTCTGCCTGAACCAGAGAGGAACTACAACCTGCAGATGTCTGGCGAGACTCTCAAGTGAGTTTGTAATTGAGGATTTGTGGAGGTCTTATTTTGAGAGATGTGAATGTCAGAGAAGGAATGTTGTGTTCATGGAAACATTTGTTGATGCCTGTGCCGTTGCTATACCACAGGACTCTCCTGGCGCTGGGTTGCCACGTTGGTATGGGTGATGAGAAAGCAGAAGAAAATCTCAAGAAGATCAAGCTGCCCAAGACGTATTGCAACAAAGATATATAAAATATATTTATACAAACAAACATTTTACATGATCTTTTATCTATATCTAAATATGAACTTGTGTGTCCTCTAGCTATGTGATGACCAATGGATACAAGCCTGCCCCCCTTGACCTCAACCATGTCAAACTGACACCAAACCAGAACCAGCTTGTAGAAAAACTGGCAGAAAATGGACATAATGTTTGGGCAAGGGACCGGGTACGCCAAGGATGGACCTACAGTATTGTGCAGGTAACCATTTCCAATCCTTTTTCAAACCTTAATAAATCCTTTATTATTTATAATGGTGAATTGAATTCATTATAACCAAATTAACCAAATTATCATCTTAAGACTATGTTTATTTATACCGGTATGATCCAACTAAGCCATTCTGCCATTCCAATATTTTAATTATTCTTTTGTAAATAGACTGTACAAATAGTGACACCATTTGTATATTTTATATCAAGTTGTATTTTGTCACACTTCGCAGGACATCTTAAATAAGCGAAACCCTCGTCTGGTACCTTACAACCTGCTGGACGAGAGAACTAAGAAAACTAACCGAGACAGCGTTAACAACGCTGTCCGCACCCTCATTGGCTATGGCTACAACATTGAGCCTCCAGATCAGGAGAGCTGTAAGTCAGCTTACCTCATTATAACATGTGTTGATTGAATGCAGAGTATTATGCAATTTAAAAATGATTTAACCCCACCCAGGACATCTCCAATATCTCCATCCTTCTTAATCTTATCATCCTTTCCCTCTGTCCCTGCAGCTGGCCATGGCCTCGAGAACACCCGCGGTGACAAAGTACGAATCTTCAGGGCGGAGAAGTCGTACGCTGTCACCCAAGGGAAGTGGTACTTTGAGTTTGAGGCGGTAACCACTGGGGAGATGAGAGTGGGCTGGGCACGTCCTAGTGTCCACTCTGACACTGAACTTGGAGCAGATGAACTGGCCTACGTCTTTAATGGCAATAAGGTCAGTCCACACCTTTAGGTCTTTAGGTTCATCTTAGTTAAATTAAATCCAGTTCAGTTGAATCAAGTTTAGACCGGGGAAATCAAGCACTTATCACCGTCAAAATAGGTAATAAGCGGTGTAAATTAATTTCCAAAACTTTTTGAATATGGACAGATGTGGATCCAATCCAGTAAATCCACTTTTTACTTTGCCCATCAGACTAATAGAAATATAAAATTTTAAAGATACTTTAAAATGCCTTTTAATTGTTTGTGAGATAGCTTCATTAATATCATGCCTTTTTTATTTTTTATTTTAGATAATTAGGGAAAAGTCAAGTCAACATTCAGTTGGGCAACAAGTCTGAGTCTGAAATAGGAATAAAACCAAGTCTAAGTAGTCAGAAAAGATAACTAAGAGTACACTATAGCCTGACATCAGTATCACTGTTTTTATCTTTTGAATGGAAATTTGAAGTTGTACTTTATAGATCATTAATTGATGTAACCTTTTCCAGGCTCAAAGATGGCACATAGGAAATGAACCCTTCGGGCGCCAGTGGCTGTCTGGTGATGTAGTCGGTTGTATGATTGACCTGACAGAGATGAACATCATGTTCACACTCAACGGAGAAATGTTGATCAGTGACTCAGGCTCGGAGATGGCTTTCAAAGACATTGAAATTGGGGAAGGTAAGCGTTCCTTTTGACAAAAAAAATGTTACTTCAGTTTGTATAAAATATTAGGACAACTTCACCACAATTGTGGTTTTACCCCTCAGGTTTTATCCCAGTGTGTGCCCTGGGCCTCTCTCAGATTGGAAGGATTAATCTTGGTCAAAATGTCAGCAGCCTGCGCTACTTTGCCATCTGTGGCCTGCAGGAAGGATTTGAACCCTTTGCCATCAATATGAAGCGTGATATTACCATGTGGTTCAGTAAAAGTCTGCCCCAGTTTGTGCCTGTACCCACCGATCACAATCATATTGAGGTAATTACTTAGTGACACTTTTAATGTTTAATGAAGCTAGAACTTTAAAACTAGGTCATTTATTTATCTTTAAACATGTTGTCTCCCAGGTCTCCCGTGTGGATGGGACTGTGGACAGCGCCCCCTGTCTGAAGCTGACCCATAAGACCTTTGGCTCGCAGAACGCCAATACCGACATGATGTTCCTCAGACTCAGCATGCCGGTCCAGTTCCACGAAACCTTCAAGTTCCCGGCAGGCACCACCCCTCTCACCCGTGCCCTCACCATCCCCGAGGAGGAAGTGGTCGTGGTGGAGCCAGACTCAGAGTTTGAAGTTCTGAAAAAGTCTGCCAGCCGCAAGGAGCAGGATGAAGAAAAGAAGGAGCCGTCTGTACCTAAGGAGATCTCTGTGGAAAATGAGAAGGACACAGTGTCAGAAAAGGGAAAGAAAATGGGGTAAGTGTGGCAGACTGTGTCTCGTGTCAAGCCTGCAGAGTATTAAAGGTGCAGATCATTATGTAAAATATTCTTCCTTCCTCTCAGTGTAAAACGAAACATGGGTCAGAGAAGAACTTCCCATCCCCACTAATTGAGACTCTGTGGAATCAATTTGCTGTCAGTAATGATTATTTTAAAACTTAATATCAAATTACAAACTATCTCCTAAATAGCATCACAAGTCCTCCATCCAGAAACTAGACAGCAAACAACAACAGTTTTCCTCTTTTGTCCTTTGGCTTTAGCGCTTGTGCGGGATGTTACTTTATGTGATTCCAATTAGGTTCTTTAAAAATTACATATCATCTTTAATATCATTCAGTTGTTTACTGCCACCTTAAGATTTAAGTGTCCATTTCTTAAAAATGAACTCCAAATATATGTTATCTTCTGTGCTATGTTATCTTAGATTCTTCTCCAAGGCCAAGAAGGCTGCCATGACACCTCTCGCCCCTCCTCCTGCCCCCCCAGCGGTGCCACGTTTAGTGGAAGATGTGGTCCCGGATGACAGAGATGACCCTGAGATCATCCTGAATACCACCACTGTGAGCTAAACATCCTCTGCTACTGTTATATTTACAGCACATTAATTAAATTATCCCTCCACTTTGTGTGAAGTCCATGTATCAGGCTGCCATGATTTGCTGAGCCTGCTTATTCTGAGTTTACTGTATATTAGCTTGTATTATTTTTATTGCATTGCATTGCTATTATATTATCTCTAGATAATCCAATATTACAGCTCCTAGATGTATAACTCGGATGTCTTTTTGTAACAGTCTTATTTTCTTTTTCTGTTTTCAGTATTACTATTCTTTGAGGATCTTTGCTGGGCAGGAGCCTTCTGGTGTGTGGATTGGCTGGGTCACTCCTGACTACCACCAGTATGATCCAACCTTTGACCTCTCCAAAGTGCGTTGTGTCACTGTTACCGTGGGAGATGACAGAGGCAACATACACGACAGGTTAGTCTTTCCCACATTTTGATATTTTATTTACAAGAGCAATGCCAGTACTTCGAAATGGTGAGATTATGTATTAATTGTTTATTTAATATTTGTTTAAAATGTAAGTGATGTAATTTAGGCTAGCTGTTTCATTCTCCTGCTGGAGAACATTTCTGATATACTGACAACACTCAGATTTACTTAGTGTTAAAGGCAAATAACTATAAATAAACGTTTTAAACTGCCTCCAGGACATCAGATCCCAAGAACTTTCTCCGACTTAATGAAAATAAAATTAAATAGGGAAAAGCTGAGAGTTTTAATGTAGCAGTGTGTTTACTGTTTCTCTGCAGTATGAAGCACAGTAACTGTTACATGGTGTGGGGAGGGGACCTGGTCAGCAACCAGCAGACCCGCTTCAGCCAGGAGGACATGGTGATCGGCTGCTTGGTCGACCTGGCAACAGGTCTCATGACCTTCACAGCCAATGGAAAAGAGATTAACACCTTCTACCAGGTAAGAAAAGGCTTGACAGTATAGGTTGTTGGTGTATTTGTATCTGTGTTTTACCAATACACTTCAAATGAGACTAGATTAGTTAATTTACACTGTGGAGCTGCAATAAACCAGAGGTGTTTTATTTCAGGTGGAGCCCAACACCAAGCTGTTCCCTGCTGTGTTCGTTCAGCCCTCCAATCAGAACATGGTGCAGCTGGAGCTGGGCAAACTCAAGGTCAGAAACTACGTTACAGTGCACATTATTTAAGTATTTAAGTCTTTCTTCTCTGCTTAAAATATTCTTCATGCTTAATTCATCTCATACCACATTCAGATTGACGTCATAATGTGGGTAAGATAAGATAAGATAAATTTAATTAAACTCATATCAGGCGAATTCGCTTGTTACAGCAGCTCAGGAGTCAAACGTAGAGGAAAAGAGTGATTGAAGGATAAATAAAAAAGAAATCTATATTAAATATAAATTAAACAAAAAATAAATACACATATTCACCTATTAGTTGTACAGATATAACCATGATGGATAATTACACACATGAATGTAATACACACATGATGTGTAGTAAAAATCTAAACCTGTAAATTAGATGATTGAACAGATATTGGATTGCATGGGATACAAGCAGGAATTAACTTTTATTTGGTAATTATTCAATATAAATGTGTGATTATTAGGTTTATCGGTAAAGTCTAAAGGACTACACTGCTGACTGGAGTCTCAGCTAACCAGAGATTACACTGGGACACTCAAGTCTCATTGTTTACTTTTTTTTTTTTCTGTAATTGTCTACTCTTCCTCCCCTCTGGCTCTTCTTCTCTCTCAGAACATCATGCCCATCTCGGCAGCCATGTTCCGCAGCGAGCGCATGAACCCAGTCCCCCAGTGCCCTCCCAGGCTGGATGTCCAGATGCTGACCCCGGTTATCTGGAGTCGTATGCCCAATCACTTCCTCAACCCGGAGGTGGGCAGAGTGAGTGAGAGGCTGGGCTGGGTGGTGGAGTGCACTGAACCTCTCATCATGATGGCTCTGCACATCCCAGAGGAGAACAGGTCAGAGACAGTAGCTTCAGCAGGCAGTCTGCAAGTTAGTAATTGGTTCCCAACATTTCCTACAGTGCGTTACAAGTGATACACACAAGCAGTCTACTAACTTAACCTCCAGATCCTTTCAAAATAAATTGATTTTATCACATCCTCTTAATTACAATCCCCTGTCAATTATTTTTTTACTGAGCAGGGATAGAAATAAGCAATTTGCTTTGCTACAACATACAAAATTTTTGCATGAAAGTGTAATGGAGAGAGAACATTTTATGGATTTATTTAAAAAATAATTATTTTTCAGGATTATGAAAAACTGTCCCCCGTGTTACGTTATCAGCTTTGATCTTTGAGTCTGTGTTTGTTTCTCAGGTGTATTGACATCCTTGAGCTGTCGGAGCGCCAGGACCTGATGAAGTTCCACTACCACACCCTCATGCTCTACTGCGCCGTGTGTGCTCTTGGTAATAACCGAGTGGCTCATGCCTTGTGCAGCCATGTGGATGAATCCCAGCTTTTCTACGCCACCGAGAACACCTACCTGCCTGGACCTCTCCGCAGCGGCTACTACGACCTGCTCATCAGCATTCACCTGGAGTCTGCCAAACGGGCACGCCTGGGCACCAACAAGGAGTTTATCGTCCCAATGACGGCAGAGACCCTCAGCATCAACCTCTATCCTGATGCAAAGAAGGCCCATTCCCTCCCCGGTGTCGGCCTCACCACCTGCTTACGACCCAAGCTGCATTTCTCGTCAATCAACTTTGTCGGCACGGACCCTGACCTGTACACCCTTAGTCCTGTTTTCCCCCTGCAGGTAAGCGACAAGGGATAAGTGGCATTGGAAAAATGTAATGAAATTTTAGTTTCTTTTTCCTTACTTTTGTCATTCCCCCTTCAGGAGTTGAAGACCAGGGCGATTAGCATGTTAACCGAGGCCGTGCTGGACGGGAGCCAGGCTATGCGAGATCCAGTAGGAGGCAGTGTGGAGTTCCACTTTGTCCCAATCCTGAAGCTAATCAGTACACTGCTCATTATGGGCATCTTCAACGACGAGGACACCAAGCACATCCTCAAGATGATCGATCCAAATGTTTTCAGTGGAAAGGAAGCGGAGGAAGAGAAAGCTGAGGAGGGTGGAGCTGCTGAAGGAGAAAGCGAAGAAGCGAAGGAGGAGGAAACGGAGGAAGCATCTGAGCTTGAGGACGAAGGGGTCGGTGACGAGGAGGAGGAGGAGCTAAAAGATTTAGAAAAGGCAGAGCATCAGGACGAAGAAGCTGAGCCTAAGGAGGAAGGAGAAAAGGAGGAGAAGGAGGGAGAGGCCAAAGGAGGAAAAGTGGATGGAGAGATGGCAGAAGAGGAGAAGGAGGCAGAGGCAGTGGAGGCAGAAGCGAAAGATGAGGAGGAGGGTCTGGAAGAGGGATTACTCCAGATGAAGCTACCGGAGTCTGTCAAACTGCAGGTCATTTTGATATTGAAACACTGTTTGCTATTCATCTGTAGGCATCTGCACCGCATTCATATCCTTAAAATATGTGTTAATTTTTTTCTAATTATACATCTTAAACTCTTATTCATATCTTATCTACTTCTCTCAGATGTGCACACTCCTGCAGTACTTCTGCGACTGTGAGCTGCGACACAGAGTGGAAGCCATTGTGGCCTATTCAGACCAGTTTGTCCATGATATTCAGGACAACCAACGCGTTCGTTACAACCTGTTAATGAGAGCCTTCTCCATGTCAGCTGCCGAGACTGCACGAAGGACCCGCGAGTTCCGTTCACCACCGCAGGACCAGGTACTGATTACTACTTTTAACCAGAAACCATCCAAATATGTGTTATGGGGTTGGAATTTGAATTGTATCTGGATACTATTCCACCCACGAGTCATACGTTGACACCCAATTTCTTTGGAAAGTGAGAACTGACATTGAGAGGGTGGATTGGCTTTTGAGATCCGATAAGAAACCCCAGGAAATGTATGAAAATGCCTCATTCAAAATGAGAAGAAAAAAAAACAAACAAAATATGCTGATGGTCTTACTGTGTTCCTCCTCAAGGTGCTTCTGCTGACCAACTTTAAGCACTTAGACGAGGATGACAGTCCAGTGCCTGAGGAGGTGCGAGACACTCTGGGAGAGTTCCACAAAGACCTCCTGCTTCACTGTGGTGAGAAGTTCTTTAAAGATTCTACTCTGCAGGTGTGAATTACTTTTTATGTTAAGTATACTAGGATCTTAAATCTGAATTCCCATTTTACACATAGGTATACATATTGAGGAGGAGGCAGAGGAGGAAGAGGTGGACACCTCACTGGGTGGCAGACTCCTCAGTCTGATCGACAAGATCAAGACCTTCCGGAAGAAGACAGAGGAGGAGAAGCCAGAGGTCGAGGAGGAAACAAAACCCAGTGAGAGAAACAGCAAAATCACTTGATAAATATTTGAATAATTAGCAACTCTAAATAGCAAATTAGAAATCCATAACAATTTGCCACACAGCAGACTTACTGTACCTCTCTGTATTTACTTTACCAAGGCACCCTTCAGGAACTCATCTCCCACACCATGATCCACTGGGCCCAGGAGTCGTTCATTCAGAACCCTGAGCTGGTGCGTCTGATGTTCAGCCTGCTCCACAGGCAGTATGACGGCCTTGGCGAGCTGATCCGAGCGTTGCCCAAAGCCTACGCCATCAACGCTGTGTCTGTTCAGGACACCATGGACCTACTCGAGTGTTTGGGACAGATACGTTCACTGCTTATTGTCCAGATGGGCCCAGAAGAGGAGCGGCTCATGATCCAGAGCATTGGGTCAGTGCGTGTTGGGGGTGATATGCACTTTTCATGCATCTGTAGTTGTGATAATTATGGGAGATGTGATGTTGATTTCAGTATTTTGATATTATGTTTCATATTTTCCCTTTAGTAATGTATTTTGTTAAAGGATTAAGGCTCTGTGGTATTTCATCCTACCCCTAAAATCTCAATTTGTAATTGTTTTCCAATGTAACCAGATCAAATTTGGTGAGTAAAGACATGTAACGTGATTTTTTTGTATTTTTTCAGGAACATCATGAACAATAAGGTGTTCTACCAACACCCCAATCTGATGAGAGCTCTGGGCATGCATGAGACTGTCATGGAGGTGATGGTCAATGTGTTGGGCGGAGGAGGAGACTCGAAGGTAACTGTGATGATTTTCAGTTTGTTTAGTTTATTTATCTTATTCAGTCTAACCATTGGAATCGAGGGGACATTTTGACTTCATTGTTTGAATGTGCACTGCACTCAGTACAGCCCACCGTAGACACAATGTATCTTTTAACTTTCTCTCCCCAGGAGATTCGATTCCCCCAAATGGTGACCAACTGCTGTCGTTTCCTGTGTTACTTCTGTCGTATCAGCCGACAGAACCAGCGCTCCATGTTTGACCATCTGAGCTACCTGCTGCAGAACAGCGGCATTGGGTTGGGTCAGTGTCAGACACCTATCACTCTGTTTTCAATTTTTCTTTTTTATGGATTTATCTGTATTTATTTTGAATTTTTTTAACATGTTAAGATGTAAAGATCAGGTTCTAAACTGTGAAGAAAAATTTTATTTAAGCTTTTATCTTTTCTGAAATGGATAGAATGATGAGTCTGTATATAATGCAAAGAATAAATGTAGACTTATCTTATTTTACTTTTGCAGGCATGCGTGGGTCCACACCTCTGGATGTGGCTGCGGCTTCCTGCATTGACAACAATGAGCTGGCTTTGGCTCTACAAGAGCAGGACCTGGAAATGGTTTGAGAAAATAAAGAATGACAAGAAAAAAAAACACTTGAAAGGGTTCAGTGGACTTGTTATCTTATAATCTCTCTTGGTGTCCCTCACATGCGTGGTGATGTAGGTGGTGACATACTTGGCGGGCTGCGGGCTGCAGATGTGTCCCATGCTCCTTTCTAAGGGCTACCCGGACATCAACTGGAACCCCTGTGGAGGAGAGAGATACCTGGATTTCCTACGCTTTGCTGTCTTTGTTAATGGTCAGCACCCTCATATAATGATCACATTTGTATTCTTGTGTTGTAGGTAACTCTCACTAACATTTGCGTACCTGCTCCTCACAGGAGAGAGCGTGGAGGAGAATGCTAATGTTGTGGTTCGTCTGCTCATCCGTCGGCCCGAGTGCTTCGGCCCAGCCCTGAGAGGAGAGGGCGGGAATGGTCTGCTGGCTGCCATGGAGGAGGCCATCAAGATCTCAGAAGATCCAGCAAGGGATGGACCCACTGTCAAAAAAGACAGACGCTTCATGTAAGTGCTGGCACAGTAGATATGATACTTATTCATACAGGCCCATTCACCTTTCAGTTTGTATTTACAAAACTGGATCAAGTGGATCACCGTGGATCAATCTTGTTTGTTTTAAAGCTATGTTAAGCACTAAAATAATGTATTTTTTGATTGGCAGGTTTGGTGGTGAGGAACAGCAGGAGGAGAACCGTGTACATTTGGGAAATGCCATCATGTCCTTCTACTCAGCCCTCATTGATCTGCTCGGTCGCTGCGCCCCTGAGATGCATGTGAGCAGAATGTCTTCTCGCACAATTGATTTCTCTTCTTAAGCCTCCAGGCACATTGGCTTAGTATGTGGTTGATGAGCCGTGGTAAGTCTCACACAGTATGTCTTAAATGTTACTATCTACAGCTGATCCAAGCAGGCAAGGGTGAGGCTCTGAGAATCAGGGCCATCCTGAGGTCTCTGGTGCCCATAGAGGACCTGGTGGGAGTCATCAGCTTGCCTGTGCAGATTCCTGCCTACGGCAAAGGTTAGATACTGAGTTAGAATCATGCATGGACCCACTGTGTAAATGTACAATATTTGTGCTTGTTTTGGCATACTCCTGCATATATGATTGTCTTCTGTCAAAACCACAGATGGTCAGATTATCGAGCCTAAGATGTCAGCCAGTTTTGTGCCAGACCACAAGGCCTCCATGGTGCTGTTCCTTGATAGAGTGTATGGTATTGACAACCAGGACTTCTTGCTTCATGTGCTGGAGGTTGGCTTCCTACCTGACATGAGAGCTGCAGCCTCTCTGGACACGGTGAGTAGGAAAAGACAGAGACGACAAGTAAACCAGCAACTCTGTCAACTTCAGAAATCTGTATGTGATCTGTATAAAGTATCACAGTGAGTACAACTCACAGTGAGTACAACTACAACAAAGTTTTAATGTTTTCCTCTCGGATTATAGGTGGCATTCAGTACAACTGAAATGGCCTTGGCGCTGAACCGCTACCTCTGTTCGGCTGTTCTGCCTCTGTTGACCAAGTGTGCTCCGTTGTTTGCCGGGACGGACCACCGGGCCATCATGATCGACTCCATGCTCCACACCATCTATCGTTTGTCTCGCGGGCGAGCTCTCACCAAGGCTCAGAGGGACGTCATTGAGGAGTGCCTCATGTCGCTCTGCAAGTCAGTGCTAATCCAAATCTCTCTATTTAGAAAAATGGAAATTATAATTTGATATCTGAATGATAGTGAGTTTTTTGATTTTATTAATTTAACCTTTATTTAACCAGGAAGTCTTTTTCTCTCTCTGAACACAGACAACATACTGCTTTATACTATAGGAACCCAAAAGTACATGAAAGAAACTATCCCATTTTTAACAGATTACTCATGAAGCATTTTGACGTCATTCACACAGGTACCTTCGACCCTCCATGCTGCAGCATCTGCTTAGACGGCTGGTATTCGATGTGCCCATTCTCAACGAATATGCAAAGATGCCTCTCAAGGTTTGCCTGCTATTTAATTTTATTGTATTTGTTTTATTTTTATTTTATAACAAGAAAAAATTATATGAATATATAAATGTAACATGCACACAATCTACCCAGTCTGTATTTAAAGTTCTCTCATTTCCCTCTGTGATTTAATTGTTTCAGCTGTTGACCAATCACTACGAGCGCTGTTGGAAGTACTACTGCTTGCCTAACGGATGGGCTAATTTCGGGGTGACCTCAGAGGAGGAGTTACATCTTTCTCGTAAACTCTTTTGGGGAATCTTTGAATCTTTGGCACACAAGGTGAGGCGTGATTCTCTTGGTGTCCACCTACAGTATTTATAAGCTCACGCCAACATCAACGTAACTTCTCTGATGTCATCCGAACTCTAGAAATATGATGCAGAGCTCTTCAAGATCGCCATGCCCTGCCTCTGTGCCATAGCAGGAGCCATCCCGCCTGACTATGTGGATGCCAGCTACTCCTCTCACATGGAGAAGAAGGCCTCTGTGGATGCTGAAGGCAACTTTGATCCCAAACCAGTCGAGACGACCAAGTGAGCAGGAAAATATAAGACAATACAAAAAAACTTCACAGTGGCCTACAGTATTATTAAGTACATAATAACAGAGTTTAGTGTTTTTCAAAGACACAATGGTGCTGTAAACATAACTTTAAAACATTAATACATACATTTCATTTGAACTCTTGAGTTCACATTGTGTTTTTATACCCTTGTTAATGTTTTTGTAAGATGCGTGTTCAGGTTCTGCGTATAATGAGCAACTCTTCAATCATGAGTAATTGTAATTTGATATTTGAACTTAGTTTTGAATTATTGTAAGCTGTTAATGCTATGACATTGTAAACTTTGAGTGCTGTAATGAACTTACATCAGTATCTCATTTTCAATTAAAAAAACCCAGTAACTCTGAGGTCAAAATTTCTGGCGACATATGACTTGAGCACTAACGAGCATTTCAGTGTCGTTTCTATATGTAATTCACCGGTTACTACCATCTAATGAAGGCATTCCAACTTATTTATAATCTGTGCAGTATTAAATATAAATTAATTCATTCACAGCACCATCATCCCAGAGAGGCTGGATGCCTTCATCAACAAGTATGCAGAACACACACATGACAAATGGGCCTTTGAAAAGGTCAGTTATGAAAAATGTAAATCATCATATATAAATTAAGTCCCTATGTGTTCATTAGTACTTTGTAATGATTATCTCAATGTTTAAATCAATTATCAGATTCAGAACAACTGGACCTACGGAGAAGTGTTAGATGAGAATGCTAAGACTCACCCAATGCTCCGGCCATACAAAACGTTCTCTGAAAAGGTAAGTGTGTTTTCGATCTTCACAGACAGTCTAAACACAGTATATTGTTAACAGGCTCCCTGCTCATTTTTAAATCTTCTTCTCTCTGTTTCTTAGGACAAGGAAATATATCGTTGGCCAATCAAAGAATCCATTAAAGCTATGCTGGCCTGGGAGTGGACCTTGGAGAAAGCCAGGGACGGGGAGGGAGAAGTCGAGAAGAAGGCCGCTACACGCAAGATTTCCCAAACTGCTCAGGTACAAAGAATACAGAGAAAACACTCAGTATAACACTCAGTATTCTGGAGGCTTTTTGATGCTGTGTTGCCTATTTGGGCATACTGGAACAATCGGTTCTAGCACCAGGGTGTACAAAAGCAATGTTGGATCTCTTACTGGTCCAGAATGACTCAATATTTACAGAGGGTAAAAATAATCAGACCTACCTGTACACAGTACACAGTACATTGATATCAATACTCTTAAACATTCTGCACTTGGATGTAATTAAATGGATGAAACAATGGTGAAGTTAAAGTAGTTCTCTTTTTCTGGGAACCTAAGCCTCACAAAGAGAACCGCTGCTCTGTATGGTTGTCTGATTTATTTGATTTAATCATTTATTTTTTAAATGTATTTTTCTGTATTTATCTGTACTTATTTCTGTCCTTGTGTTGCTGCAACATCTGAATATCTTATCTTGTCTTTTTTGTCTTCAGGCCACTTACGATCCCAGTCACGGCTACAACCCTCAGCCAATAGATATAGCAGGAATGGCCCTGTCCAGAGAGCTGCAGGTATGTATCTTTCTGTCAGTCTTTCCGGTCAGCTCATATTTTGGTTGGACATTAGGCAGAAGCCTGACGATTTCATTTCCTTACCTTCTCCATGCAGTCTATGGCTGAGCAGCTGGCTGAGAACTATCACAACACCTGGGGCAGGAAGAAGAAGGTGGAGCTACAGTCCAAAGGTAAGATGGGTTTTCTATTACACATCCTCAACTGATAATTTTGTTTCTAGTGGTGGTTGAGAGTTTGCAGTCTGTAAAAAATGACTTGTGCTTCTGTTAGGTGGTGGCACCCATCCTTTGCTTGTGCCTTATGACACCCTGACGGCCAAGGAGAAGGCCAGGGACAGGGAGAAGGCCCAGGACCTGCTCAAGTTCCTCCAGCTCAATGGATATGCTGTGACGAGGTAAGCTGGATGTTCTCACCACTTCAGTTTCAGAGAGAAAAGTGTTTCCTCTCTCTTTCTTTCATTTTTACTCCCTCTTTTCTCCATCTTCAGGGGAATGAAGGACATGGAGCAAGACATTTCCTCCATTGAGAAGCGTTTTGCTTATGGTTTCCTCCAGAAGCTTCTTAAATGGATGGACATCGCCCAGGAGTTCATTGCTCATCTTGGTACTGTGGTTTGAGAGACAAAAGCTTCTCTTCGGCTTAGTACTTTATTGTGTACCGTTTATTTCAAAATGCACCTTTCGACTGAGAGCTTACTTACTTTTTGTTTCCGTCTTTAACAGAGGCTGTGGTTAGCAGTGGTAGAGTGGAGAAGTCACCACATGAACAAGAGATCAAATTCTTTGCCAAGGTGGGCTGTTTGATGCTTATTGTTATTAATTATTATTATATTTTTGCTTGTCTGCCTCTACAGGGAAGTCAGAGGTGACGAGTAGTAACCTCACCTTAGAGTTCGTAGGGATTAAGAGTCTTGGTGAAATACTTTTCAACAGATATGATTCTTGCCAAAAATGGTGGCTTGAAGATGGATCCTCCAGTTGAAGTTGCTTCTGGCCTCTCTTTATGCCACCCTGCTGCCCTTAATGAACACAGAGAGATGGGGCCTGTTTAATGGCATGATAGTATGTTTTTTAGGAAGTTATTACTTTCTGTAATGAATATTTTATTGTTTTTTTTTTTATAGATCCTCTTGCCGCTGGTAAATCAGTACTTCAAGAACCACTGCCTCTACTTCCTCTCCACTCCTGCTAAAGTCTTGGGTAGTGGAGGGCATTCCTCCAACAAGGAGAAGGAGATGATTGCAAGGTATGTGCAGTAACAGCTTAGAAAAGGTTATTTAAAAGACTGATTTGTTCTCTGAATTATGTGACTTGAACTCTTTACCATGTACCTTTCCTTTAGTACAGTACTTTTGTGTGACAGTGTCTGTCCTCTCCCTCTTCCATGTCTCTTCATCTCTCTCCTATTGTGCAATGTCCTTTATTTCCTTGACCTCCCTTTTGCTTTCTGTGTCACTTCACTGCCCTGTTTTCCCTCACTGTCCTCTTCCCTCTCCCTCCCTTTCCTCTTTTCTCCTCCTACCTCAGTATCTTCTGTAAGTTGGCTGCTTTGGTGAGGCACAGAGTATCTCTTTTTGGTAAGGAATCTGCATGGTGGCGTTATGCCCTGTTTTCCTGTCTAATTTCCTTTTTGTTTCTCCAGATCTTTTTCACTTCCTCCTCCTTCTTACCTTCCCATTTACTTACTAATCAGATTCACATTTACTCTCATTCCCTCCTCCCTCCTTACTGGATCTCCTCGTCTAATGCTTCTCTCTCTTTAGCTCAGCTTCTGCTTGGCTTTGATGTTTTCTGCAACCAGGGGCCAGATTCATAAAACTCTGTGTAAACTCAGGACTAAATCTCTGTGTCCGCACATAGACAGAAATATGTTTACGCATTATTTTCTTCATATTTATAAAACCACACATATGCCTGATTCTGTTTAATAAATCTCAATCATTATGGTACTAAGCGCCCAAGCTTCATTTCCACTCAGAAATGGATGCATGTTGATACTTGTGCTTGCTCCACCACTCATTAAACCTGTCAATGAGAAGAACAGCAAAGTGCAATTTAACCGACAGAACAGCTGTCATTACACGCAACTGTTACGAATGGCTGTGCTATTTACAGCAACCGTACCATTCATTTATTTTGTATCTGCACACCATTATTATTATGTCAGAAGGATGATCAGTGATTCATTTGTAGAGCTCATATTGACACTTGAATTCAGGATCAAATTAAAAGATCATTAACAGGGAAATAATGGCTCAGTAGTAAATAACAATAATGATAAAATTCATCACTCATAAATAATTTAAAATTTAGTTTGTAAATGCACCTTTGATTGACACAGAACGCTACAAAAATAAAAACACAATCTGTGAAATTGACAAGCAACCTAAACAAACAACGATTTACTATAATCATCTCATATTTCATGCCACCTTGTTATATCACCCGCAGCTGTCTCTAGAAAACTGTGTGTATGTCTGGTGTGAAGTATGTGTGAGGTGTGCACATTGTGTTGGAAATGCCGTATGCATGTTTTATGTGCGTACGCATCGTTTATACATCTGACGCCTGGTGTTGTAAAAGTTGTGTTTTTGCTTTTGAGGCCTAGACTAGATTGATAGAGAGCTTGGATGTCTAATGTGGTGTCAGGTATCCACAGATGGCGTTGTACTGCAACTCTGTGAAATGTTCTCAACCTGACTTATATGAGGCAGTATATGTTTTATACTCACTCTCCTCCCCCTTCACCACCATGTGTCAGTCACTCTTATGTAACCAGGGGACACTAGACCCTGGCAAGCACTTCACACTGAGCCTGTGCCCTTTAGCTTGACCCACCAGTACCACATGGCACATGATAGTCAAAGTGCACCACTGTAACTGATCTGCCACTTGAAATGTAACCAAGTCATACTGTGAAATGGTGGTATAAAGAAATCAGTTTTTAACAGAGAATATAGCTCAATATAGTAATATATGTTTCAACTGTTCCACAAGCAGCAGTTTATGTCTCAGTTATATAATATACAATATCTGTTATGAGTAAAAATTAATGATTTTAATGTAGTTTTGAGTTTGGTCAATGTTTTGTAACATAACACACCCCAACACATAACTATATGCCATGTTCTCTGTTTTTAATATAGAGGTTTTAAGATGATCTTTTAAGATGAACTGTAGAAAGTGGATTTGTATAGCAGGAGAGCTCTGACAACACATCTTTGTTGTGCTGTTTTCAGGAACAGATGCAGGTGCAGTGGTAAACTGTCTGCACATCCTCTCACGATCACTGGATGCCAGGTAACTCACAATCTATTCATTTCACATCAACAGCACATCCTCAGGCAGACAGAAAAAGGAAATCTGAGATTATATATATCCCTTTTTGACTATTCTTTTGTGTCGTTCTTTTCAAGGACTGTGATGAAATCAGGCCCTGAGATTGTTAAGGCCGGCCTGCGTCAGTTCTTTGAGAGTGCTGCAGATGACATTGAGAAGATGGTTGAGAATCTAAAACTTGGCAAAGTGTCCAGTCGAAACCAGGTCAGAGACGGCACCACGATGCATCGTTTTTACACTCACATTCTTGTGAACTGACATCAGCGTTTGTGTCTGTCCTTGTGTTCCTGTAGGTAAAGGGTGTTGCCCAGAACATCAACTACACCACCAATGCCCTGCTGCCAGTCCTCACTTCACTGTTTGACCACATTGCCCAGCACCAGTTTGGAGATGACGTCATGTGTGAGTGAAGTGCTTCTCTCCATCAGATTAACAGTTCATCGTTTGTACTTAATGTCTCTTGATTCAGTGACACAAAGGACTGACTCAAAACTAATGCAATGCCTTTCTTCTGTACATCCTCAGTGGACGACTTGCAAATTTCCTGCTATCGCTTAATGTGCAGCATTTACTCTTTGGGCACAGTGAAGACTCCACATGTAGAGAAGTGAGTAGAGACTTCTCTATAAGCAAAAAACAAGTCGAAAACAAGTTTCCTTCATCAATTTGCAATTTTGCATTTATACATTAGACACTCTCTAATGTATGCTCCTACTGATTGTGCATTAATCTTTTATTTGGTTTTATGAAGACATTTCATGAGGATTTTGTGGTATTTTTCTCCCGTGCAGACAGCGACCAGCTCTTGGCGAGTGTTTGGCCCACTTAGCAGCTGCTATGCCAGTTGCCTTCCTTGAGCCATCACTAAATGAGTTCAACATGTTTTCAGTTTACACCACCAAGACCCCCAGAGAGAGATCCAGTAGGTTATAGAATTTTGCATTGCTTTCCTTTCCATGACTCTTACATTTTATTTTACATTTATCATATTATTAGAATGTGTTAAGGATTAATCGTTTCCTTACCTTTCATTTAATCCGTCTACTCTCTCCCTCCTCAGTTCTGGGTCTTCCCAACCAAGTGGAGGAGCTGTGCACTGACATCCCAGAACTGGAAGTCCTGATGAAGGAGATCCATGACCTGGCTGAATCTGGGGCTCGATATACAGAAATGCCCCATGTGATTGAGATCACCCTGCCCATGTTGTGTAACTACCTCCCACGTTGGTGGGAGAGGGGCCTTGATAATTTCCCCGAGCAGGAGGGTCAGCTCTGCACCTCTGTCACCTCCGAGCAACTTAACCACCTGCTCGGTAGCATCATGAAGATTGTGGTCAACAACTTGGGTATAGATGAGGCCTCCTGGATGAAGAGATTGGCAGGTCAGTGAGCAGAAGTTTCACAGTAAACCCGAAGGCTTTCAGGTGATGCGAGACATTTTCTGGCCACCAGTGACTAGTGATTTTTACTGTTCATACAAGCAGTACTTGTATCATATATAGACAACAACATTTTCACATTTTGTATTTCTCATATTTGTAGAAAACTATGCTCACTCTTACTATCGCTGGCTGCCGTTGATTCCTGTGTACCCTTTGTACAGTGTTTGCCCAGCCCATCGTCAGCAGGGCTAAACCAGAGATGCTTAAATCCCACTTCATCCCCACCATGGAAAAGCTGAAAAAGCGCTGTGGGAAAGTGGTGGCCGAGGAGGATCAGCTGCGCATGGAGGGCAAGACAGAGGTGGACAGTGAAAATGGGACCATCCGAGATGAGTTTGCTGTGCTGTGTCGCGACCTGTACGCTCTCTACCCCTTGCTTATCCGCTATGTGGACAACAGCAGGTACCTGAACTTAACGATGAAATGATTAATGTGTAGAGTTTAGTTGACACTATTGTCCTGGGGCAGTGAACATGGTTCTTCTTTAAGAACACTTGATAGACACATTATTACTATATTTTATGTGGAGACTAAACCACAACATCTTTTGCTGCAAAACATGTATCAGTGTCCAGTGCTTAAGTTGTCTGAATCACCAGTATGAAAATCTTCAAGTGGTAACTAAAAGAAGCATCTTTGACAGAGATAACATACAGTATTAGTTTGTACGGCAGCTGGTGATGCTTGTGGTCCCCTGTCAAAAGGACGTAAACATTGCAGTTGACTTTATTGTTTGAAAAACTGTAAGTAAAAGATTGATTGCAAAATAAACCCAGTTTGGTCTGTTGTGATAAAATTCGGTATATCCCTTTCTCAACTCTTGGCTAGGACTCACAGACTTTGATTAAAGCTCTTGAGTTCATCCGTTGCTGTCTTTGTGTGTAGGGCAAGGTGGTTGACCTGTCCAGACCCAGATGCAGAGGAACTTTTCAGGATGGTGGGAGAGGTCTTCATTTTCTGGTCCAAATCCCACGTGAGTTTTCTGCAGTCTTTTCTGATTTTGTCTTTTTCTATTTAATGATTTTTGACTGTCCTTGGCCATCCAACAATTTGCTTGTTTGATTTATTACAGAACTTTAAGAGGGAGGAGCAGAACTTTGTGGTGATGAATGAGATCAACAACATGTCGTTCCTGACTGCTGACAGTAAGAGCAAGATGAGCAAGGTGAGAGAGGACAAGCAGACACACAGCCAAGTAAAACATTCCCTGTTACTTAATTAGAGGTTTTATTCACTTACTCCATATCTCAAGCTGTAACTCATTAAGAAACTAAACTCTAATAATTAATATTTCACTAACACCACCCATTCCAAGCAGGGAAAGATTAAAAAGGAAATCTATTCTCAGCTGTTATTTCCTTTTTTCCTTTAAGTTGATATGGACAAGATCATCAGGTAAATGATTATTCTGATAAAAATAGTATTTTTCTAGAAATCTTAGAGTAATAGTCTATTACATAACCAATAACATTCTTTGACAGGACAATGTAAGTGGAAGTATATATTTTTTAGGCAGTAGTAGGAGTGTCGCTAACTGTGTTTTCTCCTTATATCCTGTGTCGGGGTTGGACGCTGGGCCACTAGGCCGGAGATGGAGAGGTTAGACTGTGTTTGTGCACGAGCGCTGTGCTGATCGCATGGCACCCTGAGTTTGGGGAGGCATTTCATCAAGCTCTCCCATGGATTACCACACTTCTTGCACACAGACCCCACTATTCACACACATACATACACACAAACAGGGTTATAAACACAAAGTTACTATCAGGAAAGAACTCACTACAATAGACATTTAGTACTAGCAATGTTATAATAATGCATATCTATGGGTAAAAGTATACTGTATAATGTAGATTTAGTTGAAAGTGCTTATATTAAGAATGTTTTCTGTGAATGGGACTTATTTGTGATTGTATTTGAGTCATACTGAGTGTGAGTGTGCGTGTGTCAGTGATGTGCGTATGTTTTTATGTGTGTGTTTGTATATGTGTGAGTAGGGGTCTGGAGCGGCTTGATGAAAGCTCTTTGCTGTAGATCGTAGTAGCCTGAGAGGTTTCATGGCGCTCGGTTGAGCAGTTGTGTATCTAATTTGGAGTGTGCACACCTGCAGCCGAGCACCATCACCCTATTTTTCTTTGATTAATCAACTGTTTGCCTTTAGATCGTCCCTGTTGGATACAGTTGTGGAGCCCATGCTACTGTGCCATCTGTGATGTTGAAATTTGAAGTTATTGACGCTTGGATTTCTTTCAGCTTTTGTGGTAAAGATTCCTGCGCTGGGGGACTCTTCTCTTTTTAATATTATCATTGGCTTTGTGTTCACTACCAGTTTAAACCAAAAAGCCATGCCATCCCTTGTTGTCACCATTAGATTTGCTTGGTCCATCAGCAGCATATGTAGGTAGCTGGGTCTGTCGGATGAAACTGAAGCTATCTTGACATCATCAGATATCTGTCATCTTATTTACTAACGGGACTCGTCCCTCCATGTCTAATTCATTGACACCATTAAATTGTTAAATCATTGAATATCTAATCACTGTTTGATGTTTTTTCATGGTTGCTGTAAGATAGATAAGAGAACCTCCTCTCCTTGGCTATCAGATGGGCATTACTGTAGTGAGCTTCTGTTGCCTGACCGTCACAACGTCTCTCTCTGCCCAAAGAGCACCCACATACACACACACCATGCACACTGAGGGCTGAGAGGACGCTGCGAGGCCAGACAACAGTCAGTAATGAGCATTGGCAGCCTCAGGACAGGAGTGTGTGAGAAGAGCTCCAGGGCGATGGAGCTGACCCCATAGACTTGTGCTGTTCTGTGTGCTGTCCAATGGACAGGATGTGCCCTGTCTGGCCACTGCACTACTAACAGTGAGGCTGCATTGTGTGTAATGACTGTAGCTGATGCAGCAATGAAGCACCTGAAACCCCACCAAAGGTTGATGTTCATAAGAAAATGTAGTTTAGGTTGGTTTGTCGGAATTTAGCTGATGAAAAATTACTTTCACTTAGCTGTTGATTCACTTTATCAGCATGTTGTGATGTTATGTAAAATGTTACCCAGCAGTTGGTTCTTTCCATCTCATTATTTCAATTTCCTATTTTGTTTTATGTTAGAAGAAGTCTAACTTCATCGCTGTTTTGTTAAATATTTTCAAAAGCCTCTGATGTCCCAAAAATGTATTTCTGGAAAGGAAATTTTTGACGTATGAAGCGAAGGGGCTTTTAAATCGACAGTGATAGATCGGTCTGAACTTTTCTTTCTCTCTTTAGTCTGGAGGCTCAGAGCAGGAGCGTACCAAGAAGAAACGGCGGGGGGATCGCTACTCTGTGCAAACCTCCCTTATCGTAGCGGCATTAAAGAAGCTGCTTCCCATCGGCCTCAATATGTGCTCCCCTGCAGATCAGGAGCTCATCAATCTTGCCAAGATCAGATACTCATTGGTACTTTGATGTGTTTGAAGCCAGGTCACTGACTGTATTTTGTCCCAACATGGGAAAATGTTTTCATTTATAGATTCATTTATGAATGAATCAGCATCAGTTGTTTGAGTTTAGAATTTTTTTTATCAAAATATCATTAATATATGTGTGCATGAAGTTACATTTGTCCAGATATGTGGAGTTCAGTTTTTTTTTTCCATTAGAGATTTTTATAGAGACTGAAATACATATCAGTATAATATTCTTCACTAAACTGTGGAATATTTTTGATTATCTTGAGTGAACAGATAAATTGCCAATTTCTCTGGATCTTGGTCTCTTTCCTTGTAGAAAGACACAGATGAAGAAGTAAGGGAGTTCTTGCACAACAATCTGCATCTGCAAGGCAAGGTGAGAAAACTTTTTAATCATTTTACATATTAAAGAAGAAAATAAATATACAAATTCCCCTGTAAATATCTTTACATGCATTATACTTATTTGACCCTCTGTCTCAGGTGGAGGACCCAGCTATGCGCTGGCAGATGTCTCTTTATAAGGAGATGGCTGGAAAGGCTGAAGATGCTGAGGACCCTGAGAAGGTGGTGAAAAGGGTACAAGAGGTGTCCGCTGTCCTTTACCACATTGAGGTGGTGAGTATATACACAAGGTCATGTGCTCTGCAAGCAAACACACGACTCTGTACAAGGTGTAGGCATTATTTGTTTGCCAGTCGACAGGCTTATTGTTTGAAAAGCTTTTGCAAATATTCTCAGGAATGATTTGTTCAGTAGATGTTTTTTCTTGCTTTAGACTGAGCATCCCTTCAAGTCTAAGAAAATGGTGTGGCACAAGCTGCTGTCCAAACAGCGTCGCAGGGCTGTGGTTGCCTGTTTCAGGATGACGCCCCTGTACAACATCCCCACGTAATGATTCCCTTCATACTCAATCAAAAACAATCTATAAAAAAGCCATTACAACCCTCCAGAATTAAGTCTCAATGACCTCTGCTCTCACAGGCACAGGGCAACCAACATGTTCTTGGACGCCTACAAGCGCAACTGGTTAGAGACTGAGGGTTACTCATTTGAAGACAAGATGATTGACGACTTATCAGTAAGTCATCGTCCCTTTTTTTTGAGACGTACAATTGCCATAAATAGCATATTTTCCACAGTATATATTAAGGTTTTTGTCATGATTCATGTTATTTCCAATAATTAGAAAGCTTTGGAGGAAGAGGAGGAAGAGGAAGAGGAGACTGAGACGAAGCCTGACCCCCTTCATCAGCTGATTCTTCATTTCAGCCGCACAGCTCTCACAGAAAAGACGTAAGAACATCTTGCCTCCTTTGCGACTCATCTTTGTGAGCTGTTTCTCAGCGAGACTCATTGATCCCTGTTATGTGTTGTCTCATTACAGTAAACTTGACGTTGACCATCTCTATATGTCTTATGCTGATATTATGGCAAAGGTAAGACAGTCAGAGAGCAGCATCGTAAGGCGTGGGCCCATGAGCACGATGTCTTGAGATGTTAATTGTGTGCTATTGTGTGCTGATAAATGTTATAAATACAGAATTACCTGAAGACATGACCGTAAATAGACACTGAAAATGCACAGCAGAAAGTATGGTGTTAATTTGGGATGGTGGCTGGTTGTATATGATATATTTACTTTCAACATCAACCATTTGGGTTGATTCCAAATGTATTTTTCTATCCCAACCCTAACTCTAACCCTTCTCATAAAAGCAATTCCCCATTTAACCAAAACCAAGCTTGCCCAAAACATTCAAAAAAAGTTTGGCCTAACTGATATTGTTTTACTTAACATAACGTTTATGTGAATACATTTACATAAGATTTTTTATTATTTTGAAAAGTTTGTGAGCCTAAACCTGCTAGATCTGATGTGATCTTGTACTCAGTCCCTGACTTGCTGTCGTCTCCCTCCAGAGCTGCCACATTGGTGAGGAGGACGAAGGGGGAGAACAGGAGGGGGAGGAGCCATCCTTTGAGGTGCGACAGACAGAGATGGTATGGGGGGACCAGGGGAAGGGAGACAGGGGACTCAGCGGAGAAGCAACTCCCCACGCACTGAGTGACCACACCATGACATCACACTCGGCACACCCCCCCACACCCCCCACTCTTGCAACAACATTTCTCTTTTTTCTCTTCCTGTCTTTACTCTCATTCACTCACACCACTTGTCTATTTCGTGCTATGGTGGATTGACCTGTGCATGCCTTTGCTGGACTCTGCCCACCAGTTGGAACAATGTTGCGGACTCAATTTGTCTTATTTCCTCAATTGCATGACTTGAGTGCAGAGAGACGGTGCAGCTAAAGACAACAAAATGAAACCCGGGTAAAAACAAACCACTGAGTCTCTGCTAGCTGTTTAATTTCATAATCACAATTTCCAAGCCTGATGTGCTTCTGAATTTTTAGGGGTTGATTGACTAAGTCTACTGTAAATGGCTGTGTCCCAGCATGTTTTAGCATATCTTCATCTTATTATTATTATCTTCTTAAATACTTATCTAAAGAAGAACAACAGCGTTAATTTACATGCCACCTGTTTAAACAACGAACAACTAGGTACAAAAGAAAGTGCCATTTCTTTACTAGTAAGCTTAAAACATATATGTCATAAAAGTGTTTTGAAGTTTTCAAAAAATAAAATAAACATTTATGTCACTTCTTCAGCCAGAATGCTGTTGTAAACAGATAGAGGAAGCAATAGCAATACCATTTAACTAATTTAATCACTTTGCCAGCACAAAACCTTGGTGTAACTGCACAGTTATTATGGACAAATGTGCTCAGTAGCACCTAAAAAACACAAATCCTTGGTGAATCAACCTCTAATAAGATTGGTAATTTGAATGAATATCTCAATGATTTGTTTTGCCTCAAAAGCCAGGTTTGGACACTGTGACGTAGCTATACTGTAGGGATGGCTTTTCCTGGAGGGTAGCATTACATTAATGTGCTGTAAGAATCCCTTCAATGGATTCAATGTTGATTCTTGTTTAGGGTTATTTTCATCAACTGACAAATCATTACTATTTATTTTGGTACCTGAGATGTGCTCAGAAATGTGATGTTGCCACCCAAGACATTATGAGCAGCTATTTTTGGAAACTCTGATAACAGTTATCAAACCGAGCCATGCAGCAGGTTTCCTAATAGTAGAACTAGCTCTCTGGTGCTGATCTTGTGTGGCCATGGTCAGTCTCTCCTATTGTAGGCTTGTACCACCCTTTTCTGACTCACATCCTCATTTACTCACCTGCTAATTGGGCTGTGTTCACCTGTATGGTCTCACCTGATAACTTTAGTTCGAAATCTAACAACTGACATGTACCGTAGCTGATTTTGTTTGTCTTTACTTTGAATTGGACAACCGTAACAAGTCTCCCTCTCTGTGCTCACCAAGGACTACAGTAAAAGCAGGCACAGTCAGCCGTACATACACTGTCCCAAACCCAAGCACACACTCATACAAGCACACACTGCAACACTCGCAGACACACATCCAGACATGCACACAATCACACCCAAAACACATACAATCTCTTTTCACTCATCATGAAAGACACATAATATCCTCAAAAGATGAACAGAACCTCTGTAACCAGAGAAAAGTTGCTCCATGATTTTACTAAACACAGTCAGGCTTACGAGGGAGGGGGGCGGAGGGAGGGGTAGATTCAGTTCTGGGTGCTTTGGGTAGGGCTAAATGCATGGTCTGCAGTGGGTGGGTCGGATCTAACCTCTTTTGTCAACAGGATGGTTGTTCTTAGCAGCAATACTGTAGAATTTGTAACAAAGGGAGTTATACTGTAGTATAAGTAGTACACTACAGTGAGCATAGCCCTGAAGTACAGTGCTGTATTATGTATCAGCATTAAAGAAGTATAATTTAGTATTACACCATATAGTGTAATATTGTACAGTACAATATAATTGCTTTAATAATTTCAAATAATCCAAAATTATACTAAATGATACTCATAGTTAATTCAAGTAAATGCCTTTACCTTAATTTCAGCTCAAGTTTACAGACCTACAGGTAAAGTGCCATGGTTAAACATGAAAACAGACACGAACCACATGATGCAGGTAGCATAACTGTAGGGCTTTAGGTCATAAGCTAGAACAACACTGAGCTGTGCTGTTGGAAGGAGGATATGCATGATGTGTTACTCAGACAACTGCTGTTGCTTCCTCGTAAGAATGTGTGAAATGTGTGTTATGCTCTGGGAAGAAATGTTTGCTCTCATCGAATGTTTGCTGCTGGAAGATGTCAAGAGCTGGAATAACTGTCTCCAACACTAATACACATTGTGTTCCAATGGAAGAGAATGTGTGTGTGTTCCTGTATTTATATCTTTGTGGGAATAAAATCAGTTTAAGTCTTTTAGATTTTGCTTTTCCATGAATAAAGGTCCAGTGCTGCAGCCAGCTCCTGAACCAAGTATTTCCATCACCAAGACAGTGATTTTTTAAAAAATTAGATTAATCTGGGACCCTGAAAGAAATAGTTCAACATCTGGGGAAATATTATAATATCTATTGAGAAAATACTGTACACTATCTTAGCAGCAGGACCAGATGCAGCAAGCCAGCAGGTAAAAATCAAAAATCAAAAACATACTAAAATCTTCAGAGACATTATGGCATTGTACAATACTTTTAGTAGTTACAGCTATTTGTTCATGAACATCCATGTTTTCGTTCACCCAGCACTTCTGCCCACCACCAGCACCAACAGTATATGTTGGTAGGAGGATACCATAGCGCCAAATCTGGCGACCCCACTACGATGCCAAGCCTGACAAAATACAGTAGCCTAGTTATTTGTCAAAGAATTACTTAATTTAACTACTTAGTGCTAAGCAAACATATTCCAGACATATGACCGTGCTGTCAAGGATGGTCATATGTAGGACAGAGGATGAGGATGTCTGTCTGTGAGTGTGTGTGTGTGTGTGTGTGTGTGTGTGTGTGAGTGCGGGGGGCAGTGCAGTCCCTGTTGGCAGGGTTACAGCTGTGTCCCTCCTGCTCTGCTCCACAGGAAAAGGAGATGGAGAAACAGAGGCTACTGTACCAGCAGTCCCGTCTACACAACCGTGGGGCTGCAGAGATGGTGCTACAGATGATCAGCGCCTGTAAAGGTAGCTGCACACACACACGCTTACACACACACACACACACACACGTTTTCTGACTTGTCTGGACATTTATTTTGAAGTAATTCGCTGTGGGCTACCCTAATCTTAGCTGTAACTGTCACATGCTTAATTTCACATGAACAGTAAATTACCCCAACAAATCTGTCATTTTTTGGAGCTGTGTAACTATTATCGTTCCCCCCATCCTGCTCAATTTAATGCTAGGATAAAGATGTGAGCTGCAGTGTTTCCCAAGTTTAATCCAAATCAGATCAAAGGAGTTTGAGGTATTAAACAACAAATGATGTGGATGTTTTCCTTACCTCGAGGAGTAAATTTAGAAAAATGCCAAAAAGCAGTGGAAAGATCGTTTTTTAAATAAATGCTGTAATGTTCCAGCTTTAAAAATGCTTTTCTGAAATATTTATTACCATGGATGTATATCACTTACTTACTATACTATATTTTGATTACATTATTGGTTCAAAAAATGTTGCTCACCACTGATGTTTCTGCTTATTTCAGGCGAGCCTGGAGCCATGGTTTCTTCCACACTCAAACTGGGAATCTCCATCCTCAATGGAGGCAACAGTGATGTACAGCAGGTAAATAAACCCTATGAGAGTTTTACATACATTTTGGACAATTAGATTTTAATTAGAAAGCTGGAATAAAGAGTTAAAATACTCGCCATCTTATTTTTTTCAGTTGATTTCTGTTTTCTTTACTGTCTTCCTACCTGTGTGCAGAGAATGCTGGACTATCTGAAGGATAAAAAGGATGTGGGATTCTTCCTAAGCGTTCAGGCTCTGATGCAGACTTGCAGGTCTGTAATAAATTCACAAGCGACATTTTTGTTTTTAATCTTTCTTGTTTTTTGGTTGACACTTCTACTCTTAACAGTGTTTTGAGAAGTGCTAATTGGAAGTAAAGTAAGTAGGACTGTATATTGTTAAAATGACTGTGTGTTTGATGTTGACAGTGTTTTGGACCTGAATGCTTTTGAGAGACAGAACAAGGCTGAGGGCCTTGGGATGGTTTCAGAGGAGGGCACTAGTGAGTATAGTCTACAGCTTCTTACACAGTCACACAGTATCTGAACACACTGTCATACACACTGCTACGTTTACACACAGACACACACACACAGATTGCCACATCTTTGTTCTCCTACATTTTGCATTTTGTTATATAATCTGACATGTTTCTTGTTCCGGTTTGTAGTCTATTCTTGCATTTGTGTGTCTGATTCTGCCTGTTTGTATAAGTGTGTTTAGAGTGTTATAGCCATGACACTCTTCATCTAAGTCACAGCATTTTGACTGTTGATGTATGGAAACTGTTTATCATCCACTGACAGCCATGAGATTCCTGGACTCACTGCGTCCCTCTCTTTGTCTTTCTCTCTCCTACATCTCGTTCACTTTGCCCATTTCAACCCTTTTCCCCTCATGCCCATGTCCTCCCCACCCGTCACTTTGCTGCTCTCACGGTTTTCAGATAAGAAGCTAGAACGTGGTAAATGAAACTTTGCTTTCATATATTTTCTTTCTTTCTTTCCCTCCCTTCTGTCCTCCCTGTCTCTTTTAGCTCTTAATCAACTGACTAGTTTTTTTTCCTTGCTGTGAACTAAATATGCATTTCATTTCACACTCAAGGAGTAAAATCAAACTTTACAGTCACTTGCTCACTGTTGCATTATGATGGAAATGTTGCAATGATACACATGCTGTACAGTAGCTGTACTTTTGCGTTGTATCTCTGCCTTTTTCCTCTTGAGTGATGTGATGGTAAAGTAAGATTTTCGTCCTTGAGTGTTTTATTACAGATCTACTGTAACTCCAACACTCTCAGTCTTGTGACTGGTCAATGGGAAGGAAAAGCAGTAACCTCATTCTTCCTCTCCCACTCAGTTCTCTCAAGTAGATCATAGAGAACTACACTGACCCTGTGTCCTAGAAACTCTGAAATGAATTGCAGCAGCAGTAGGGACTCTCTAAGCCCTGTATCTCTCCTATTCACGTCATTGGTTCGCCCTTTATATGGTAATATGTCCAGGGTTGACCCACACAGCTACACCATCTGTGTAAAGCCACTGCATATAAATCCTTGCATTCCCTAAAAAATCCCCTAACTTCTGATCATTTTAATTTAATCCTGCTTCACCACCACAGTGTCATAGGATTTCTGTGGAATATCAGGTCAGAGCACTTGTCGTTGGAAAAAACTCAACAAGACAATCCAAGTACAACTGGGTAAAATAAATTAAAAAGTGCAACAACTAAAGGATTGTTGCTGATCCACGCCAGGACTCTCTCCCAAATATTTTCTCTAATCAGGACTGTTACACTCAGGTCAGCTGAGTTTCATGTGTGACAAAGTGTGGATCATAAAGGACAAAATAATTGGATGGTATGTTAACATGAACACAGGCTGAAATGCTACACTGAACAGAGCTTCCTACCTAATTCCACATAGTGTATTAGTCCATTAAATATATTGTTTCATGCAGGATAATCTCTGCGTGATGCTTAATATACATAATTCAAGACATGGTAGTGCAAACAAGGTTTGACTATCAGATTCAGCACTAACCATTGCTGAATCGTTTATCTGTTATTATGTATTTCGTACTACTGTTGTTTGTGATCCCGCCCCTTTACCTGCTACAGATATGTGATTATTTAACACTTGTCACTATGATGACAGATTTCAGCCCCCCGTGTTTGTTGTAACAGGAAAATATGAAACCCAGCGCCACAGTTTTGTTTTGTTTATGTAAATCTGAGCATGCTTGTGCATTTTTCACGAAGACAAAGTATTTCAAGTAACGAGTTTCTGATGGCATGTTAATAGAGAGCGATAGAATTAGTAGGTTTTTAATGGATGGGATTTAAAATGTAATGAAGTGCAACATTTTAAATCAAAACATACTTACAATAAGTGAACTGCCTACACATAAAAAGCTACTCACTTGCTGTAAGAAGTTGTCCCTCTTTACTTCTACCCTGACAACAACAGGATTAACTCCCTTATTCTGCATTTTTCCTGCATTAGATAGACATTAGTGTGCATTGAGTGAACTCATAGCTTACTGGAGTTTGAAAAGTTCAGTAGATCTGTCCTGCATGACGGTGTGCCTTGAAGTTATCTCTGTATTTCTGTGATCACTGTCAACATTTGTGTCATTCGTGTTTCCTCAGTTGTATTTGTGTATATCTGTTATTCCCGTCTTCATGTATCTGTGTATTCCATGTCCATTTCAATGTGACGTGACGCGTGTTTGATCTGCTGTCGTTCTGTTGAGTTTTGTTGTATAGATGTTTTCTGTAAAAAGAATCTGAAGAGCTAGAAAGAGGTAAAGGTTTGGGGAGGGAACAGGAGAAAAAAGCGAAAGTGGCGTCAGTATGGAAGCCTCAGCCTCCCTTTCCTGCAGACAAATGGACGGTGACTCAGAGGTCTTTGTAGTTTTCACTAACATATTCTAACAACAGCAGGGGAGTGGTCTGAAGTGATGGTACTCACACTTTTACTGTTTTTGCAATGCATATGTGTGTACACACTTACACACATCACACACACTTGCATACAAACATGCATACAGCATACATACGGTACAAGTCCACTAATCAAGTGTCATCACACACACACACTCTGTGCTTTAGTTTGATCTACTGTTGTAGTTGAGATTGTTGTTTAGCGATAATATTTTACTACTAAATCTACCACCGCACTGAAGCGTTTTGCTGTGTTTAGTGTGTATTAGTAGATGAATAATGTTAAACTGGATTGCTATAATCACCATTTCACCAGAGTTAATTCTTAATTAACACAGTCTATACTTTATCTAAAAATCTAATCTGAATACTCTTAAGTCTGCGTAACCCATCTGTTTTAACAAGTCGTTTGGGTTCAGATTTAGCCTCATTTTACAAACTCTGGGACAATTTCGCTCCCAGTGCAGTTTTCCTTTGTAAAATATTGTTTTTTACATATTTTTATTTTTAGAAATGGGCTCCATATCTGGGAAAGGTGACAGATCACAGCACTAGTTTCAGTTAAACGACTGTATTCTGTAAAAAGATGATTTGTCTTTGGAACTAATGAAATAATTCTGGCCAAAAGGCAGAATTATTTGTCTTGTTGTCCAAAAATTTTGGACTAAAAATAGATGAAATGACTTGTTAAGATGGAGATACTTACCAGTGTGTGTATTGTTTTATTGTGAGAACCTTTTTGACCTTCTTGTTTCTTTTAGTGATAATTGAATATATGTAAATAAAAAAAGCAATGAAAAATGCCATTTGTAGGAATATTAAACTATAATTTGCGGTGGATTTTTTTGGTGAAATGAGGTGATATGACAGATCTTGCATGAAAGTAAGAAGACAATGCTCAAATGTATGAGCACAGTGATGTGAGAGAAATTAATTTGTATTTCCTATGTTCCTCTGCCCAGATGAGAAAGTGATGGCGGACGATGAATTTACGTGTGACCTCTTCCGCTTCCTTCAGCTTCTTTGTGAGGGCCACAATAATGGTGAGTCTCTTTACCAAACACTGGTTTAAAGTGGAAAGTTTTAAATGAACCACTGTGGCACAATAAAGAACTTTCTATTTCTTACTGAAAGTTATTAACCACAGCTGATATTTGAGTACTATTTATGAAATTGTGGTATTTCAGTGGTTGAAAACTCCTTTTAAAGTACATCTTGTGGTCTGTTTTTTTAGATTTTCAAAACTACCTGAGAACTCAGACAGGCAGCACCACTACCATCAATGTGATCATCTGCACTGTGGACTACCTGCTGCGACTACAGGTCACCCTGATATATGCTGATAGTGGTTCTCTGATTGACTCCAAACCGTAGCCTCCTTTCTATATGTATAGATTTTGCGAAAACCCACTTTATTTAGTTGATTGTTTTTGAACGATATCTTGGATTGTTATTTTTGAGAGAGATTTTTGGAAGGTTTAGTTTAGCCAACCAGCACACATACATTTATTTCAGAAAATATAGTTTTTTTAGGTTAGTAAAATACTCAGAATACACTTCTAGCAAATTTATGCCGAAATAAAACTTTGACAGTACATGAAGAAGAATCAAACATATGGTCATAGGTATAAATATAACTTAACTTCGTAAATTAAAAATAAACTTTCAGTGAGGAAAAATACATGTTTTTTTATTTGGGCCAATTTGATATTAAGATAGAATTCAAAAGTAACATTATGTTTTCTCCCCCCTCCTCACTGTTTACAGGAGTCGATCAGTGACTTTTACTGGTACTACTCGGGAAAAGACATTATTGATGAGCCCGGTAAGAGGAATTTCTCCAAAGCAATGACTGTGGCTAAGCAGGTCTTCAACAGCTTGACTGAGTACATCCAGGTAAGAACGTTCCTGTTCGAATGATAGATTAAATGTACAAGACACTACAGTCAATGACAGACTTAGTTTCAGGGCATTTACTTTGAAACACAAGACAATGTTCAAATATATCATCAAAACATGATAACAGAACTTGAATATTATTTACATTTTCCACATGGTGTGTCTGTGTCTGTCAGGGTCCCTGTACTGGTAACCAGCAGTCTCTGGCCCACAGCAGGCTGTGGGACGCTGTTGTGGGCTTCCTGCACGTCTTTGCTCATATGATGATGAAACTTGCTCAGGTAAGAAACCAATAAATAAATTCAGTTTTACCCTTTTTCTCTATTTCTTGGTTTATGTCTATAAAGAATCCAGAAAAATCTGCATTTCGAATGATCCATTAATGTGTTTGTTGTATTACAGTTGACCAAAAGATCAATCAAAGCAATTTTGGGATATAAATTTATAAATTTCCATATAGTATATTTAATTAATTTGTCCACTGTGAGCATACTAATTCTGTGAACTGTCTCTCTCGTGGTTCCTGCAGAGTAAAGTATGTATTAATTTGATTATTCTTTTGTTTAATTAATTGTTGTTTTTTATATCTAATCTATCTTTCCCCCATCTTCTTTGTCAGATTGTTTCTGCCTTTTTATTGAGCCATTTTATCTTAAAGAGAGGTAACTTGAGTATACAGTATAAAATAAAAATAATCTATAACAGATGCAGTTGTACATCTGTGTTACACTTTAATACAACGATAGTTTATTACTGATATTAACAGATTCATGCAGATTAATTAATATAGATTTATACCAACTGCTGTTTTAATTTAATTCCCAGGGTGCTTCTTTACTATTCTTGTGTATCAATTAACACATTTATCAGCTGTGTTCATTTATATAATTGATTTGAAATAGTCTCCTCCTCTGTGCACCTTCACTATGTGCCGCATAAACTAATCAGATTCAAGTTAAGATGGCAGAAACAATTTGAGGAAAACAGATCCTCTTTCTTTCGCTTTAATTATCTCTTCAATCTTGTACAATACAGTTAATCCACCTCACCTAATTTAAGTATATATTGATTTCATAGTACTGACTAGTGCTCAGGGTTTGATGTGCTTTGGATAAATGTGTGTTTGCTTTGACTAATGTGTGTCTACAGTCTTTAACTTGCTTGACCTAACAAGGAGCTGCAGTGTTTCCTGCTCAGTCTAACTATGTGTGACAGTATTGATTGCTACTGATGCTGCTGTTTAAAATGCATTTTTGTATTTTTATATCTTTCAAATGTTAGGTTATTAGGTTTTGTTTACAAAAAGCAAGAAGAATAACTTTTGCATCAGCACTTATAGATGAGATCTGGGCTGATTTATCAACACTGAAAATGTAAAAACCTTCAGTAAAAGGTTTAAAAATACAGTAGAATTAGTAGATGTGGAGGCAGGAACTGTAGCTTAGAATTTAATAATAATGATAGCATTTACATTAAATATGTAAAATAACATCCAGGACAAATACAAAAATGGAGTAAAAATGTTGATGGATTTTTATTTTCATGTGAAACCCTGTTAGATGCACCCCGATCCTGGACAACGAAATGGCGTAAGAATCTGTGTCTCTCCGCCAATGCCATCTCATTTAGAAACATATTCATGCTTTTTTAAAGATCTCATCCTTCATCACATTATTTATTATGCAGCATTTCCCTCTTTGTATATTTCCTCTGCATCAGTTCATGTTTTTCCTTTTCGTTTACTGGTATTATTGCTTTTTTTCTTGCTCATTTTTTCTAACAAGCCATCAAGTCAGTCAGACATTGTCCCTGAATACAGGGGCAATGTGTAACAGGGACAGACACTGACTGTCCATTTAGAGACTGTTACTTTGGAAAATATTAAGCAAGTGCTAAATTGCGTAGTGAATTTGTGACAGTTTAGCTGCATTTTGATGTTTTGTATATTTAGTTATTTTGTGTTGTAGAGGTACATCTTAAAAGGTAATACTGTGATTTCACAGGTGGCTGATCCTTTTACATCCTGACAGCCTTTTCCTCTAGAGCTCCACCAGCCTGATAACCACTAGACTGTCTAAAATATTTGTGGCTCTTGTTATCTGCTGGTGCAGGTCTTTAGGAGTGCTAAGATCAGCGTCTGCAAATATATCTTCCTTGCTTCCATGCTGCAGCCACTTTTCAGATAAAAAGGAAAGGCGGTGCTGTCTAGCAGAGGCATTTTCTTCCCTTCTCTCATACCTGCCTGTGTTTCCAGCGTCTGTCTTGCTTTCCATCACATTAAGTGTACTATTTGTGATGTTAAAAATGCATATTCTTTATTTAAAAATGCACACCCAGGATCATTTTTGGAGTAGAGCACACTCTGAGGTAGCGTCTCTCGCCGTTTTATGTCTCAGAAAGAAGCACATATCCTCTCAAATTACTGCAAACTGTGATATATCATCAAAATGAGAATTTTCAGTCACATGTTAAGAACATTGTTTTCTCTGCTGTTTGTTTGTTTTTTGCTGTGTGTTCTGGCTTTGTTTGCAGGACTCCAGTCAAATTGGACTGTTGAAAGAGCTGTTGGATCTTCAGAAGGACATGGTGGTAATGCTTCTGTCTCTGCTTGAAGGTACGATCCCAGTCTAGTGATGTCCTCTCCTTTCTGTCACATGATTTCCATATATTTCTCATCTCCTCTCACTTTGTACTGCTCTTAGGCAATGTGGTCAATGGCACCATTGCCAGGCAGATGGTTGACATGCTGGTGGAGTCCTCCAGCAACGTGGAGATGATCCTTAAGTTCTTCGACATGTTCCTCAAGCTCAAGGACATAGTGGCATCTGACGCCTTCCGAGACTATGTCACTGACCCCCGTGGGCTAATCTCCAAGAAGGACTTCTCCAAGGCCATGGACAGCCAGAAGCAATACTCTCCCTCGGAAATCCAGTTCCTCCTGTCTTGCTCAGAGGCCGATGAGAATGAGATGATCAACTTTGAGGAATTTGCTGATCGTTTCCAGGAGCCAGCCAAAGATATTGGTTTCAATATCGCCGTTCTGCTCACAAACCTGTCAGAGCACGTACCCCATGACACCCGCCTTCAGAACTTCTTGGAGCAGGCGGAGAGCGTGCTCAACTACTTCCGTCCTTACCTTGGCCGCATTGAGATCATGGGCGCCAGCAGGAAGATCGAGCGCATCTACTTTGAAATCAGCGAGGCGAACCGCAACCAATGGGAAATGCCACAAGTCAGGGAGTCCAAACGGCAGTTCATCTTTGATGTGGTCAATGAGGGCGGTGAGAGTGAGAAAATGGAGATGTTTGTGAACTTCTGCGAGGACACCATCTTTGAGATGAACATTGCTGCATCCATCTCTGAGCCCGAGGGAGATGGTGCAGAAGAAGAAGATGACGAGGAGGAAGAGGGGGAGGGCGGGGGACATGAAGGAGAGTCTGGAGAAGGAGAGGAAGGCAATGGAGAAGGGGAAGCTCCAGTGTCAACCTCAGCTTTTGCAGAGTTTCTGAAGAGCGTGGTTGACTTCTTCAACATGTTCACCTTCCGTAACCTGCGGCGACGGTACCGCAAATTAAGAAAAATGACAGTGAAGGAGATGGTGATCAACCTGGTTACATTTATCTACACTACTGTGATGGGTATCCTGATGTTTGTCTATGGCATAGGTAAGGGCTTCTTCACCCTTATATGGAAGGTGCTGTTTGGTGGAGGCTTAGTGGAGGGCGCCAAGAAGATGACAGTGACAGAGATCCTTGCCAGTATGCCAGATCCCACACAGGACGAAGTTCACGGGGACCTGCCACCTGAACCAGGGGCTCGAGAGGTCCAAGACGAAGACGGAGCGGGAGACCTCTTAGATGCTGTTGGAGGAGAGGAGCAGGAGGAGGACAGCGAGGAGAGGGAGGGTGGACGCCTGCCTGGTTTCAATGCTCCTGGGGGACTTGGAGACTTTGGTGAGACGACAACTGAAGAGCCTCCGACTCCAGAGGGCACGCCGCTGCTGAAGAGAAAATTGGTGAGGTGTTCTGTCTGATAGTTGTTTATACTGTTGTTTAATGTGTACCCTCTCCAATAATCAGTTAATTAACTGCAAAACAATTATTGACACAGTTGGCCGCCACAGTGGGAGGACAGGGAGAGGAGGAACAAGTTCAACCTGAAGAAGAGGCTCCTCAAGAGACTGAGAAAGCAGAGTAAGTTGTCTGCCTGCTGCGAATCAACAACAAAACTGAGCAGCTTCTGCTAAGGAGAAAAGTGTCCTCAGGATATGATATTGAACCACCCTCAGCTATCAGATGTTACAACAGTCCGGGGAAAGTTACAGGTTTCTTTTCTCTTGTGTCTTTTCCAGCACCGAAAATGGAGAGAAGACAGAGAAAGCAGAGAAAGAAGAGAAGGCAGAGAAGGTAGAGAAGGTAGAGCCTGAACCTGAGGTAAAGGAGGAAGAGCCCGAGGAGCTGGAAGAAATGACTGTAAAGACCAAGGCGAAGAAAGACAAGAAACCTGCTGAGGAGGGCTTTGAGCTGTGGAATGAGCTGGAGGTTCAGAGGATTAAATTCATGGTGAGCGGCTCTCTTTCACTGCTAACACAGTTTGATTTATTTGCTAAACCCTTTTTAAATGTGAGAATCAGGCAGTTAAATGTTGCATTTATTCTTTGCTGGGGCTATACTCACGTCTTTATCTCCCCTGCCTCCAGAACTACCTTTCTCGTAACTTCTACAACCTTCGGTTCTTGGCCCTGTTCATCGCCTTTGCTCTCAATTTCATCCTGCTCTTCTACAAGGTCTGTGCATTTAAATTTCGATGACACATGCAGCATCAACTCTGAGCGATCCTGCAACATCTGATGGCATTTCACCTGCAGGACGTTCCACTGCATTATTATACATTTTATTCATAATAAATCTGTGTTCAAGAGTCTCAAATAATAAGTAGTATTTTAATGTATAATGACAGAAAAGTATCTACTAATTCTGTGTCTGACCTTTCCAGGTGTCTGACAGTCCTCCAGGCGAGGAGGAGCCGTTTGAGGGTTCTGGTCTGTTCGAGGGCTCTGGCATGTTTGAAGGCTCCGGTGCTGAAGAGGATGGGTCCGGATTAGATGACGGAGGAGGAGAAGATGAAGATGAAGAGGGTCCCATGTACTACTTCTTGGAAGAGAGCACAGGCTACATGCAGCCGGCCATGGCTTTCTTCGGTATCGTCCACACCATCATCTCCTTCCTCTGCATCATCGGCTACAACTGCCTCAAGGTGTGGTGTGGTGCTTGTTGTGCTTTGCTCCATAAAACAACGTTTTTGTGTTTGCATGTGTGTTTCATGCAGTTTGTCTTCTGTTGTCTTCTCTATACACCTTCAGGTCCCTCTGGTTATCTTCAAGAGAGAGAAGGAGCTGGCCAGAAAGCTGGAGTTTGATGGTCTCTATGTCACCGAGCAGCCTGAGGACGATGACATCAAGGGCCAGTGGGACAGACTGGTGCTCAACACCCCGTAAGAGCCCTGTTACATTATCAGATAGATGGATGGATATAGTAGAATATTGAACAGGCCTAATCAGCCCAAAGCGTCCTTAATCATTCCAGCCTAAGGCAGACCCAAAGCCGACCCAAAGCCAATATTTTAGCATCAAAACTCGCTCTTAAGACATTGAGAATGATAGATATTAAGCAGTTCTGTAATGAAACTGACAGTTTAAACTTGTTCATTACATATTAAACTCTTAATATTCTCCTTGAATAATCATCTAACCCAGCCAAATTGATTCATTTTTTATTTGGCGTAAATTGTGTTGTATGTGTGTGAGATTGGTGTGTGTGAATTGTATTCATTTTGTTAGTTTTTTTTATAATATTAATGAAATACTTCATGTTTAATTATAATATATTTTTATTAGTTTTAGGAATCTGAACCTGGAGTATTCATGTGAAAAATGTTAATGAATCTGGCTTGAACTTGTTGTCAGGTTGCAGATCGCTAACATACTGCATTAAGAAAATGAGATTAATATCACTGAAATGTTCATGATGTTTCTCTTTCAATGCAGAACTTTCCCTAACAATTACTGGGACAAGTTTGTGAAAAGAAAGGTGAGTTTTGCAGACAGCTTTAATCTCAAAATGTCAGCAAAATGTCTGGGATATTTCTTGCAGTGAAATGACATCTGTGTGTGACATCCAGGTGCTGGATAAATACGGTGACATCTATGGCCGAGAGAGGATTGCAGAGTTGCTCGGTATGGACTTGGCTTCCTTAGACGTCAGTGCCATGACACATGAAAAGAAGCCTGAACCAGACACCTCAATGTTAAGCTGGTATGAACTGTACTGTGTACTCTTTACATTAACCATTTAATTAACAGGTTTATAGTGCAACACACGGAACAAACTTGTCTCTCTCTCTCTGCAGGATAACATCTATTGACGTCAAGTACCAGATCTGGAAGTTTGGTGTCGTTTTCACTGACAATGTGAGTTAAGGCAGCAGTTCATGGTATAATTTAGACAATGAGAGAATCTGTTTTTAGTGTCGTGTTACTGACAGCCCTCTTTCATCTTTTAGACCTTCCTCTACCTGGTTTGGTACATGTTAATGTCTCTGCTTGGACACTACAACAACTTCTTCTTTGCCGCTCATCTTCTGGACATCGCCATGGGTGTGAAAACCCTGCGCACCATTCTGTCTTCTGTTACTCATAACGGCAAACAGGTCTGGACACTTCCACTATAATGACGCATCATGAGGCTTTCTGCACACCTCTTTTCCCGTTAGGAACTGTAAACTGACCTTCTTCTAATGACGCATCCATCTTTTCCTCACAGCTGATGATGACAGTGGGTTTGCTGGCTGTAGTGGTGTACCTGTACACCGTGGTGGCCTTCAACTTCTTCCGCAAGTTCTACAACATGAGTGAGGATGAGGATGAACCGGACATGAAGTGTGATGACATGATGACTGTGAGTGGAGGGCAGAGATTTGGCTATAGGACAGATCAGTTGATGGGGCCTGATTCAGGAGCCTTACTGTGGGTTGATTATTTTGTTTGACCTCTGACCTCACTCTGTCCTGCAGTGTTACCTGTTCCACATGTATGTTGGCGTGCGTGCTGGTGGTGGCATAGGAGATGAAATTGAAGACCCTGCCGGGGATGAATATGAGCTCTACCGAGTTGTCTTTGACATCACCTTCTTCTTCTTCGTCATTGTCATCCTGCTGGCTATCATCCAGGGTATGGTGGTTACTGTCTTAAACAAAATTGATTGTGTTTTTTGGGGCTAATTACACGCTCCCCTGCATCCAACCTTAATGTAGGGTGTGTCTATTTTATCTGTAAGCTCTTTAATATCTGATATTCCCTCTGTGTTAATATGTGTTGCAAATATGGCGGTACAAATACAAATAAAAAGGTAAAATTATCAGTTATATTCACATCAACACAAATGATGCAAACAATAAGTGTCATTTAACAAAAAGTCGCTATGCAAATAGTTTGAAATGTAGGGGCCTGCCTGTGGTACTTTACAAAAAGACACTGAGGCAGAGAGCAATGCACAGGATGAACTGGTTCAGGATTGCACCAATGTTCACCAGGACTGTCAATTGTTTCCATAAGAAAAACTTAATTTGAAAGTGCCATAATCAGAAGCATTTTACACATAGTCGCTTTAAAAGGGGGTATAATCAATATTTTTATAACAACCTCATTCTGCACCTCCCCTCAGCTCTACAGAGCTTTATAGCATCTTTCAGCTTATTGTTCTGGTTTGACGACCCAAAACTTTACTGTTTTGGTTCTGTCTCACTGCTCCCATCGATTGTGTCCACACGCAGCAGGCAGCTGGATGGGGTTGAACACTGAGAGCTCGTAGAGACAAGATGTTATCCCATTTTCCTGTGTTTCTCTTATGATGTGGAGTTAGGAAAACCTCCTGAGTGAACAGGACGGAAACTTTGAGAAAAAATATGGAAATATAGGGAATAGAGAAGAGTATTTTAGAGATCAGAAAAATAGGTTTGTGATTAGAAATTGGCATTTTTGAATTCTAGACCTGCTGGAAAAATCTGTCCAAAAGCAAACACTCTCACCTCCCCAAACAAACAGTGACTTTGTTGAGAAGAACTCTTTAGTAAGAAATGCTCTCTGTCTGTCAGGTCTGATCATTGATGCCTTTGGAGAGCTGAGAGACCAGCAGGAGCAGGTCAGAGAGGACATGGAGGTAAGATAATGAGTTTCAGAGGGATTTAACTGGTCACTTTACTTAATCCACCTTCAGTTCTCCTTCAGTTACGGGCAAGAACGTGTTTGATCTAAACTGTCCTTTCTCCCTCCAGACAAAGTGTTTCATCTGCGGAATAGGAAGTGACTACTTTGACACAACGCCGCATGGCTTCGAGACACACACCTTAGAAGAACACAACTTAGCCAACTACATGTGAGTTACCTTCCAGAGTGCAGCTGTGACAATTACACTCTTTTAAATACATTTTTTAATTACTTTTATTTTTTAAGTTCCACACAACCAACCTTTTTTTGTACTTTTTGAAATAATAGGAGTTAAACAAGTATTGAACAAGTGGATAACCTTGTTCTTTATTTTTACTATTAAAACAGAGCATCATTAAATATGCCTCACCTCTCATCCTAATATCATAACTTGCCTGAGTCTTCATGTTCAGTCTTTAAATAAATTATTTGACCATCTTGTCCTCATGAATTTGGCCTCTGAGAACACTTATTGTAAATAATGTCTTTTTTTACCCCCCAAATACTGTCGTAAGTTAATCAGTTTTACCAACAACTACCCTGTTATTATAATGCATTATTTTTCTCAGTATTTTCCCTCTTTTTCCGTTTTCTCTTTCAGGTTCTTCCTGATGTATCTCATCAATAAAGATGAAACAGAACACACAGGACAGGTCAGTAAACATACAAACATTTAATGAAATATAAAGAAGGTACATAAAATAAAGGTGCAGCCCTCATTAGTCGTTTTTTGTTTTCATAAATGTCTAAAATCATCATTTTGTTATGGATATGAACATGTTTCCCTCTGTGTTTCAGGAGTCATACGTGTGGAAGATGTACCAGGAGCGATGCTGGGACTTCTTCCCTGCCGGAGACTGCTTCAGGAAGCAGTATGAGGATCAGCTCGGATAATGTCCTGCATCGTTAATGTGCGTCTGAAGGGAAAGAGGAGAGGAGAGAGGAGGGGAGGGAAATTCAGAGAGAGGAAAGATTAGAAATGTAGAGATCGAACACATCTATGTCTTAGTTTTGTCCTTCGTCTGCACATTTCTTTCCTCTGTTGAAGCTATGCACACTTTGACTGCACTATTGTACCACCTGCAGCAGAATGTTGATGGAATAGATTTAAGAGAAGCAGAAGAACAATATCAGAGGGGCATAAAAACACACAGGAAGCCAGGGGCCTTTTTATTCCACAATAAATACACTACATGGCCTTTTTTTGTGTAAAATATACATAGATTGCCTTGCATATCAATGCGTTTATACACAACGGGCTCTTTCAGTCGCTACTGCTGTAAACGTTATAGTGCCTATAGCAATGTCACTGCTTTAGCAATCAGATAGTGTAGATTTTTAGCTTTATCGCTTTTATTTGAGATTAGAGTGGATATGTTTTATTTATTTTGTTTGTAAGGTTGGGAATTATTTTGTATGTGGCTGCTGCCATTTGATATTTCATTTCTGATTTCTGGTGTTTCAGTGAGAGAGTGTTTTGAAAGAAAATGATTCAGCAGCTCACAGTTGTATCTCCGAGATCCTTGAGGGAGCAGTGAACACTTTAGGCCCCCTCTCGCTCCTTTTCTTCCTCTCTCAAGACTTAGAAACTTGTTTTCAAACAAGCTATCATGAATGGAAACTCTTATAGGACTGACTTGCCAAGATAATAAGCGGAGTATCATCTGCGTACGTGACATATACCAGTGTGATTCAGCTGTATAAACAAACCCAGTTTGCACTCTGAAGTCTTACAATGCACCCGTGGATGTATGTATGTATCCCCTATCTCCACTGGTGTCTCTGTGCCATATAAGATAGTGATGATGTACACACATACAGTATAGGAGGATGCCAAGGTTATTTATTTATTGTTTATATGCAGATCAAATCTTCTGAAGACGACCGTTTTAGCCCGTCTGTATTTCCGGCCAACAGTCTGTTTTATGACACTTTATGCACAAATAAGTTTTTGCCAGTGCATTAAAATGAGTAATGAATGTATTTAATGTATACATTTTGGCCAAAGTGTCATCTGTATAACTGAGTCATGTCTAGGCTGCTTAAAGGCCTTTTGATGAAAAGACATATTTTACATAAATCATAGATACATATATTTATTTTTCTTTAGGGCTTTGAAGAATTTAAACGATCATGCTACTTTGCTGGACATGAACATGTCATGTGTCCTGTTTGTGAAGTCCACAGTGGTGAAGAGAATTGGTCTCACACTAAAGTAAATGCCCAGTTTGCAGTCAGAAGAACAAAAAGGCTTTTGTTTTTGCTAGTTAGGTTTTTATGATAGATATTTTTAGGAATCCAGCATATCAGTTATTTTTCTCAATCAAGAAAGTCATGTGATGCGTTGATCTCAGACAGGTCTGTCTCACTTTGCCTCTTACAGATCACATACAAACTCTCCATCTCGTATTTAATGTTATGACTCACTTTATCAGAGGCAGAGCAGTATCGGGATATCTGACTCTGAAGTGTGTGTTTGGAGGCGGTTGATGTTATGGAGCTGAATGGAGATCACTACTTTCCACCTGACTGAGTGTCCTCTGACTGAACCCTGTGTTTCAATACAGAATAAACAGATTATTTTAAGGAGAACTGGAACGTGTGTCCTCATTTATATGGAAGTGTGTGTCCTTTCCTCTGTAAAAATTAGGATTAGGATGAGGGTATGGGTTAGGGAATACTTTATGGGTCATTGCAAGCATAAACTGAGAAAACGTGTGTAAATGCTGTTGCAGGAACATTATAAGGACATCTACATTAGTTTGCATATATAACATACATTTAAATACTTATAAAAAAGAAATATGTTCAGGATCTTTATTATTTGTTCAATATCTCCATAAATGTGCAGAAGAACATATTTTTTAAACTTTTATACATATATTTACAATTTACAATGCGGATACCTTAAATAAATAGTTTAAAGTAAAATTAAGTGCTTTACATACTAATTTAACTTCCCAATTTAACCTTTTTATATGAGAAAAAAATTATTGTCTTACCTGTTCTACTGTGATAATAATCAACTAACAAACATAGTATCATTCCCTGTCTGTGTTACAGTTTCATGGTGGGTTTGGCAGAACTTAATCTTAATCAAATATCTTAAGTGAATTACTACACTCCATGCTTTTCAGGAAACGCCCTTGTATCACTATGACAGCCTTTGTTCCCTGACAGATTATGTTTGTATGTGTGCAGGTCCTGTATGTGTGTGTATATGAACAACTTGCATGTTTACTTTGTAAAGCATTTGCTGGAATAACCTACTGCCTCCACGAAGCCCATATGTAAAATTACTTAACTCTATATATGCTCACCTGAGTTGTAGATAAGGGTTACTTATGTTTCTGTTTGCCTTGGGTAGGAAAGCTCGGGTGGATATTTTATGAATCATACATGCACCCTCCTACAATTCTTCTAATCTCAGTGGAGTAATTATATATATTTACTATATATATATATATATATATATATATTTACTGAATATATATATGTGCTGAAAAAAACTTGTGTCCCCTCCACTTTGGGAAATTCAAAGTTTGTTGTCTTTTGCAACACCAAAAAGGACTATAAGAAATATTGTAATGGTTGTAACTTTTAGGCTGTATAATGCCATTTTTGTTCAGTTTGTAAGGTTTAGGAAGATTTCTAAAGCCATAATAATGCTGGAGAAATATCTAAAAACAGCAGTGGAAAGTAACTAGTAAGTGTGCTTGTGCTCAACTACACTTATTTGACACTGACTTTAGGTACCAGTTACTTTACAGATTGAGATTTTACATACAAAACACACAATGAGCTTATAAAATATGAGCTGTTATATATTAACTTCCCAGCAATATAATAGATAGTTAAAATCAGCTTCACCTCGACCAGTTACAACAGTAAAATGCCTCTGTTAATACTGTACACATAAAAGTTACACATCAGTCATTATAATCCAATAAAATAATATATAGGGGCCATGTTCTGAGTTATTAGTTATGGTTACATTTATCTGATGTACTTAGGTTCATTTACTGAAGGGATGTTTTCAGTCTATGGCTTTTACTTGTAGTGGAGTATTTTTATATTGGAATATAATTGCTACTTTTATCTTAGTAAAACATCTGAATACTTCCTCTTCTTGCCCCGATAGTTTTCCGTCATGTTGGTTTTTCATCCCACATGGCGCTCACACACATAAACACACACTCTGTCTTTTGTTGTAAGGTGCCACTCCTCTGCTGGGTCAAAGGTTAATTTGTATCTTGTGCCTCCAAAGTAAACATGGTGATGCAGGCCGGGGTTTGGTACCCTGCCCTGCCCCTCCCTCATCACTTGTATAAAACGAGGGCTCCAGCAGAGATCGTTTCCTGACCAAACCCTCCTGATTCTGTCTGCCTGTCCGTCTCACTGACTGCTGCCATGTCTTTTGTTGCTCCTCCTGGCTATCAGCCAGTCTACGGCCCTGTAAGTATTTGCACTGCCTGCTGCTGTATATTTCAGGGTATGATTGTCCCTGTGTGTATGACTTGGTGGGTAACGCACTGCACTAATGCAACAGGATTAGGATTTAATCACCAGAGGGGCCAGTCATGCTAAAAATATGTTAGTGTGCCATAGTTCAGACTAAAGAGTCCAGTAATTATAATAATTATCTTTCATGCAGGATCATTTCTGATGTGTTTTTCCACATTAATATAATCAGTGTCTGTAAATATTCAAAGTAACATTTTGCTGTATTTGTACTTTACTTACTTAGTATACTTCTACACCACTAAATGTTCTTTTTACTTCACTACATTTATCTGGCAGCCATAGTTACTATTTACTTTTTAGAGCTGGGAATGACTGGACTGAGCAGCCAAATTGTATATAAAGTAGTTCAAACTGACTCCAATCTAATAAAGTTATTTATAATAGGCTGATATACCACTCAGGTGCCATTTTCTGCAATACTTATAAAAGTAGATTTGCTTTTGAACGCAGGAGCTTTACTTTTAATGGATTCTTTTTGCATTGTTGTATTACTGTTACTCAAGTAAAGGATCTGAATACTTCTTCCATCACTGTGTAATGTGACTGACATTTAGAGACATGCAGTGTCTTGCAAGCCTGTGTGCATTGTGCAGTGTGGTTGAGTACTTTTCTCTGTGCAGAGAATTCCCTATCTGGGGCCCATTTATGGAGGCCTGAGGGAAGGCGTGTCCATCTACATCCAGGGGTCCGTTCCTGAGGAAATGACCAGGTGAGTATAGAAAGGGCACATCTGTAATATTGTACATTTTTAGCGTAACCATGTCTCGAACCAGCACCTTTTGACAAGCATTTGAAAACTGAGGGAACACCTTGTGTAATCTTACTGTGGGTGGAGCACATTTCTTTGCATTGTTGCATATCAAAGCAGACTTGTAACACAAGTGTTCCTCCCCTTTTCAAAATAATCATATCTGAGTTGCCAATGGTACTTTTACAGTCCATTAACAGACAAAGTCAACACTGCACATACCTGACTGCATCACGACATCGAGAGATCTTTTTACACAATCCTCAGTTTCTTCACAGTTGGCCCCACCTGCACTGTTTGCATTTCTTCAGTTTTCTGACACTGAACTAACTAATCAGTCACTTCAGGACTCACTGACATAATGTCTCTGGTTCAGCTGCTGTTACTTTTGGCAGGTTCTTCCTCAACCTGCTCTGCGGAGAGTCTGAGTCCAGCGACATCGCCCTCCACTTCAACCCTCGGTTTGACGGCTGGGACAAAGTCGTCTTCAACTCCTGTGAGAATGGATCCTGGGGCTCAGAGGAGAAGAATCGAGATATGCCCTTCTGCAAAGGCCAGGCCTTTGAAATGGTCATCATGGCCACTTCACAAGGCTACAAGGTCAGACCAACCTGTCCACACATATTTCATTATTAAAACATTTAATAAATGGGTTATAACACATGATCATGTAGTTATAAGCAGATATAAGGACACTTTAAGTGTATATTAATGTAAAGTATTTGTCAACAATTAAAACTTCTCCCAGGAAAACGTATTTTATATTATTAAAGCTGTGTTTTACTATGTTGTCATTCATTATCTGTTAATACACCAGCCTCCACTTACTGCATATGTGCCCACAGGAGGAGTTATAGTTGTTGACAAATACATTAACACTTATATGTGCTTACAGCTACACTGTAGTGTGTTATAAACTATTTATTAAATGTTTTTATGGTGTTTATATGTTTTTGTAACAGCTAAATATGGGTTTAAAGTAAGCGTTTACCTTGTTAGGAACTGAAATTAAACTAATAACTTGTTTGGCTTTTGTTGTACAGTTGTGTGCGGTTCCTCTTAACGGATTTCTTCTACGTAATTACTCGTTATTTGACCATACTGACAGTATATGCCATGGCACACTCGGCGTAACATTTGACGTTATCCTGTTGCAGATTAAAGTCAACGGTAATGACTACTACACCTTCGAGCACCGTCTCCCCATGGAGAGAGTTAGAGCAATGCAGATCGCAGGAGATGTTTCCATCCAGACCATTAATGTCATAGGGGTGAGACCTCCTGTCCTCGAAGCTTTGGGCTTAATGCTTTGGGATTTGCTGGGGCAAAGAAATTCAGCAGAAATAATAAACCATGAGCCACTGATTGCTAATGCTTTCTGCTTCTGTGCCAGGCTGCTCGAGGTGGCATGAATAGGTATCCTGGAGGAATGGGAGTGAGTAAAACAGTCAATGTTGAGCTGTATTTACAAAATGTTTGTGCTTGCTTCATTTTGCTGGGTTTTAAAGTTTCTTTTTAAATGTTTGTTTCTTCAAACTTTAGCAAAGCTGAAACTTCAATGTGCAATGAAACATGTGTCTTACTGTTCCTACAGGTGTTAGGCATGTAATGGTAGCTAAGAGGTTACTATAGGGGAATATATTATTGTAGCAGCAGCAGCGTTAGTACAGTAGTAGTTGTTGCAATACTAGTGGTTTTATCTGTATTGTTGTTTCAGCACACACAAGGATATAACACCTGAAAAATATTGAGCATATTACACCTTTAGTGCCAGGTTTTTAATAATTTGTCTTTGTATTGTCATTGCTATTCCCCATAATTGTTCTGTTATTACCACTTTATTACCTCCTTATTCCCCGTTATTACAAGATATTATTAAACTATTATTACAATGGTAGGTATCAGGCCTCCCCTGGAAGGCAAACAACACCATCTGCTGTGTTAAACAACTGGTGTGCTCGATAAAACTCTTTGTGTGTGTGTTTATGTCACGTATGTTCATTCGATCTGTTGTCTGTTTTACACTTCTATTTGATCTTTTTAGGGAGGCATGGGAGGAGGAATGGGAGGAGGCATGGGAGGAGGAATGGGAGGAGGCATGGGAGTAAGTTTACATAATTAAAGTGTGAAACTTAAATTCAACACTACAGTGTACAGGATATAACATGAATTAATGTGTCATATTATTCAAGAGTATTTAACGTGTTTACCACTTTTCAACAGGGAGGATATCCAGGAGGTGGCATGGGGGTGTGTTACTTTTGTCTTTGAATGCAGTTTCCTTTAAATATTACTGAAAATACAGTGAAATATATGAACATATTTTCACTAACCATTGCTTCTTCTAACTGATATCTAGGGAGGATATCCAGGAAGTGGCATGGGAGGAGGCATGGGAGGAGGAATGGGAGGAGGAATGGGTGGAGGAATGGGAGGAGGAATGGGAGGAGGCATGGGAGGAGGCATGGGAGGAGGAATGGGAGTAAGTATGCTTAGGATGCCTTTGTTCAAGTATCAAATTAAATCAGATGCATCATGTGTGTATATACAGTTACAGTATTTAATACGTTCATCACTTTTCAACAGGGTGGATATCCAGGAGGTGGCATGGGGGTGAATAAATACTTTTATATTTCTGCTCTTCATCAGTGCGCAAATTCAAATTCATTAATTTATGTGTTGCCTATTACATGCATGTAAAAAAATATAGAAAAAATCCCAACTAAGTCTTGCTTATTCACATTAAATCACAAAACAAAATCATTTTAAATTTTCCTTTTTAAAATAAGTGCTTCTTTGCAGGGTGAATATCCAGGAGGCATGGGAGGTGGGATGGAGGTATGAAACCAGGATTTTATTTTCCTTGTGCACATTTGATAGTTTTATACTAAACTAAACTAAACCAATCTTGACTGTGTAAATTTAATACAAAAGTTTGAATGTAAGCAGTAGACTGTACTGAGTGTTGGTCAAATTTGAACAATTTGTTTTTCCTTCTGACAGGGAGGATTCCCAGGATCAAACCTGCCGGTGAGAATACTGCACGTTAACGTCAACATGTTTTGTGTATACATGATATTTTCATACTTCTAGTAATCCAATTTAAATCTTATATCTGTTCGATTGCAGGGCATGGGTGGGCAGCCCATCTACAACCCTGTAAGTACAATTTGTTCCACGCTTTTTTGCCACTTCTATCTTCTTTTATTTTGAACATCTGTTAGTATGCTGTTATATCTACCTTAATGCAAGGTGGCGATGACGTTTGACTTGTATTTTTCAGAATTGTGTGTGTTTACTGCCATCCAGTGGCCATCAAGAGCACATGCAACATATTAAATTAGTCAAACTAACATCAATTTAGGTACGACAGCATACTTCCTGTTAACGTGCGGGGTCAAACTATGATAAATTATTCTCTGGAGTCACAGTAAATTCTTTAAAATGTTTTAAAAAACTTAATCTGGTATTTGACACATACCAAGAGATAGCAGAACAATCAACTTTGAAGACTTTTAGTCTTGTGTCTGATTTTGTTTTTGCTGTGTGTTTAAAGCCTGTGCCGTACTCCAACATGATCCCAGGGGGGATGTTCCCTAAGAGGACCATCGTCTTCAGAGGCATGGTGCCCTACGGAGCAGACAGGTGTGTGTTTGGGAGCGTCCATGCTTAAATCACTACAGTGACAAGAGTAAAGACAGGTATCACAATCGATCTGTGTGTTGCAGAATGAGCATCAACTTCATGGTGAGCAGATCTCGAGACATCGCCTTCCACATGAACCCCAGGGTGAGGGAGGGGATTGTGGTGAGAAACAGCATGATTGGAGGTAACTGGGGCCAGGAAGACACAGAGCTCAGCATGAACCCCTTCATGGAGGGACAGTACTTTGATGTAAGTATCTGTCATATTGTCTTTATTTTTAGTCCTTCTGATGAATTTACATGCAAGTTCTTCATTATTTTGACTCAGTGTGGGTCAGCGGTGTCTTGATTTGTCTGTCTTTTATTTCTCAGATGTCGATTCGCTGTGGCAACCAGAGGTTTAAGGTGTTTGTGAATGGGCAGCACCTGTTCGACTTCTTCCACCGCCTGCAGTCCTTCAATGAGATTGACATGCTGGAGATTGAAGGAGACGTGCAGATCTCCTACATCCACTTCTAAGACCACACACACCTATAGGAACTATAAATTCTGTACATTATTCATGTATTTCATGTCTTTTTCAGTTTTTCTGATCACATTTCAGAGGATATGTCCGCCACTGTGTTGTTTATCTGAGGTTCTTGAACTTCCTGCAGTGTGATCATAAATCTTAACTAGACAAAAACTTACCTCATCATCTGCGGTATTGTTGGTTAACTGAATTAATAAACATGTCACCAACACACGTTATATGAATGAGATTAATATTGACTACATCAAAGCTCGGGAAGAGAGCTCATTCAGGATGAACACATTTATTTCTTATACAAAATACTGTAGGTACTGTATAAAAATTTGTTTACAAATCATGACAGTGACAATATAAAGACAATTATAGTACAGTCTTCTCCCAATTGAACACAGCAGGAGATATGAAATACTGGCTCTCTGAAGGCACTGAAGGTAAAGTTGTGAACTTCTGAGATATAAGGCTGAACTGAAGAAGTTTCAGTTTTTGCTGCAATCTGCTCGGAAGATCAGTTTTTCTTTTGGTCCAAAGACACGTTTAAAAACCAAACTCACTGGTTGGTATAATATAGTACAGTAGGTGTATCTGCATTCAAATTGGTGAAATATTTGTACAGATCAAATCAGACCAGTGCCTCAGCATCAGCACCAGTCTCTGTGGTTCACAAACAACGCAGGACTAACACCCACTGAGTATACAGTACCAAAGAAATGCAAACTTTATCTCAACAAGGAATTTCAGTAATGCTACAGGTATAAAATATCACTGTATACTGTTTCATATATAAGTACCTTTGATGTATACAACTGAGAAACACAGCGCCTCTTTCAAACAAATGTTCTCCGAAATTGTGTGTTGGAATATGGTCCATTTCAATGACAAAATTATGAACTAAAGCAAATATATATATATATGTAGAAAAATAAGTGCATGCATGATGCGAAGTTGCAGCTGGTGAATTTCCTCGAAGCAGAGGTTTAGATGAACACACTTCCATTCGGTTTTCAGCTGCTGCTTTCTGTCTCCTCCTCGACTCTGCTGGTAACAGATTTCTATTTACAGTGCTAAACCTCGAGAAACAAAAATATCCCAGAACAAGAGAGCGACAGGATGATGTCAGATGACGAGGTTAGTCACGTTTCCCAATCTTTGCTCATTTATCAAAACACTCGTTCGAATGGAGTTCAAGGCCCTGCAGACTCTCACGGGCCGTGTTCTCTGCCTTTGTGAATATGCAGGTTTGTTGCATGTGGACTGATTTCATGAGAGGCGTCTACAGGATGACTGATAATGTCCAGAAAGTAATTACAACACAAAATGAAAAAAGCGTAAAAGAGATATACAAATTATAAACAAACATACATTGATATAAAAACATTAGTGCAAAGTTGTAGAAATACAAAAATCAGCATTAAAAAATTACAAAATGTGTAATAACACTGTGCTTGAGCCAAAAACAAAGGTGAGGAGCTTATCCCGCAATTTGCCTTGGGTAACTCCATCATGTCCGTACCTACCCTCAGTCCATCCGCCTACCTCGGGTCATTTGTACCCTCTTGATTTGACCAGTACCTCTGTCCCTGTTGAGCAAAGTCTCAGGTTCCTGAGTTACGACAAAGATGAATAGACTAGTGGAATCAGGACTTGCACAGGTGTCTCACCTGTCAGTGAGGAAAGAGTTGTAAATGTCCCATGCTGCTTAATGCACAACCAGCAGTACAACCCCTGGAGAAGATGCAGGGGTTGCCAGAGCGCTACATTAGGCTGTCATACAAGATAAGATGGAGGTTCCTCATTCAAAACAGCTTCACACAAATGTCTCTAAAGCCTGCAGAGGAATTGTATTTCTATGAATTGTATCTTTATGAATTTTGGTTATTTCTTTTAATTATTTGATTCTTCAATTCATATTTCATTCTGTTGTTATTGAGTACACGTCTTCTGACGTCAGGTATGTTGAACTTCAGTTGAAGGATTTCATGGGTTTCTCTGAGGAGAGAAAATTCTATCAACTCTGAAGATTAACACCTGTCAGGAATCAGAGCTCAAAAGTAGAAAAAATATGGCGCTCAAGATTAAAAAAAAATTGATTTCAGCCTAAAAATCTTTTCATGGTCCTTCATGGACCTCTGTCAATATGACCTTAAAGCAGCACCAGATGATACGTTCAGTGAAAGAGACAACCACCAATCCTCGAGTTATTTTTGCTTTGAGTTACACAAGAGCAAGGATTCAGATGGGGGAGGTTTCTCCATCAGAGGAACAGTTTCCTCAGCTGGCGTGAGTCCTCCATGGAAGCGCTTACTCACTGGAAAGTTCAAGCTCCTGAGTTTGTTTGGTTGTAGATTCAGTCCGGCAGTGTCTGAGCTGGTTTCACAGAGAAGTTTGATTTTCTATTTTTAGCTTAATCACGCGAGGGAGATCACTCTGCTTGATACAGGTAGTTGGTATTATATTGCTATAGTGACTGGGAATTAATTTCTCTGATTGTGCTGCAGTGTATGTGGGCAACAACATGTGCTCTAAACGTGTTCGCCCACTGTCTTTCGTTGGTAACAGTGTTCCTCCTGCTACACTTATTACACATGAACGTTTACTCTCAAATTTGCTCATTTTAGAAGAGAGGGGGTTGACAAAGGAAATAATCCCAATCCGTCACTTCCTTGGAATGCCTTCGGCTGTGTTTATGAGTGTATTTGTGCAAAGTATATATGTAGGGGCACTTCAGGTTTCTAACAGTCAGTAGCAAGAGGCTGGGTCTCGTTCTTGGACTGGAGTGAGAGGATGGCACACTTTGGCAGTGACGAGCCTTGTCATTGTTTTAAGAGTGAAGCCATCACTGCCAGGGCATTTTCCTGGACCCTTCCCTGTCCTCCAGCAGCTCCACAGTCGGGGTGGGAGCTGCGGTGTGGGTGGGAGTGGAGTGGTAGGACGGCTGTAGAGGCAGCGTGGCTGTGGAGGACGACACCGGCATGTCCAGGCTCTCCAGGGAGTCGCAGAGTGCTCGGTTGGTCTCGTGTTGGGGACAGAGGACGTAGCGGTTGGGGTGGTGGACCTCCACTGTGGTCACAGAGTCCAGGCCCTTCAGGCAGAGAGGGGACGGCCCCCCGATGGGGTCGCGGCCGCCCACGGCCCCGAGCTCCATGGAGGACTCGTCCATGTTAACGTACAAGATCTCGTCTGGGTCCTGGGTGTCCGGCAGGTCCTCTAGAGCCTTTTCCAGCTCGCAGCGCAGGGACTCAAACGATGGGCGATCCTTTGGGCTCAGTAGCCAGCAGGAGAACATCAGGGAGTATCTGGGAGAAGATGAAGAAATGTTAATTGAACCCTTAATGTTAACATGTTGTTGAAGTATGTCAAAATTCATGTAGTCATATAGTTGCCTAACAGCTTCCTAGAAATGAACCATAATGTATTTTGTATGTGTATTTCTTTTTTAGGACATTTCCTGGACAGGTACAACTTATAGTGAGTAATTATAGTATTTTTTCAAATGTTTGGATAATAAATGAACTTGTTACTTGTGTTTAAATCGATAAATAGACAGTTTTTCAGGTTATTAAAATAACTAAATAAGATAATTGGAATTTTCTATGGAATTCCACTTACCAGTTTTATCTCTGCTGTTACCCATTTAACTTCTTTATCATTTCATCAAATCAATAAGTAGTAATAAATCAGTAATAGTAAGTCTGTTGCCTCAGAAAATGATCTCAATTTTCAATGGTTCAATAAAAGTGTTTTTGAAAATTCAACGAATCATCTCAGCCCTTGAAAATCAGACTGGAACAGTTTGTAGCCTCCAGCTTTGATTGCTTTATGGAAAAAAAAGGTACTTCTAATCAGAAGGCAAAAGATTTTCAAGGTACTTCATCATCAGCTGAGTGTGTTTTGTGAGGAATGTGCAGTGAAGGAGCCAACACTCACATGCTGTCCAGACAGTCTGGAGGCTGTTTGAGACGGTTTCCTTGTCTCAAATAATCATAAATCTCGCTGTTTTCGACCCCAGGGTACGGAGTCTGGCCCCGCGTGGCGATCTCCCACATCGTGACTCCAAACGACCACTGAGAGAGGCAGGGAGAGAAACGAAGAGATGGAGGAAAGGAGTAGGGAAGAGCAAAGAGCGAGGGAGAGGGGATGGGTTAAGGAGTTTTGAATTCCTTTAGGTTTTACACACTTTACCGCACACTACTCAAACATTAATCTGCACTGGTCAAACATTAGCTATGGAAATTACACAGCCATGTTTGTCTAGACCTGCTGGACATCGTACTTTATGCACAACATACTGAAGAATGTTTATCCTTTTTTCACGCTTACACTGCATGAACACTTTCACATGTGCATGGAAACCTGGGCCCCTAAACATACATGTAGTGATATTACCAACTGTTACTGACTTATATCTGTCACAGAGGTACGGTATTTTCCTCTGAACATGGAATACCTTTAGCTCAATAAACCAGAGCTCTGTCTTCATTAATATAGTGTTATTACTACACTCGCCCCCTGTAGACATGAAAGGTTTTTACAGCACTTTGTTCTTTGGCAGAGAACCACTAGATGCCAGTAGTTTTGACAGTGGAGACAAATTATCAAAACATCCACAGAAGCTTCTCTAACTACTCCTGCAACACAATTTACTTCTCCACAATCCATCTATAAGCTCAGTATGTTCTAAACACTTGCAGTTGTGCAAAAATATGGCAAAAAAACAGCACATTTGGTGCTATCACTCTCCATGAAGGTCCAAAAGCTTGGCTTAAAGTAATGTAATTAGTGATATATTGGTGAAATGATGATTGATTAGGAAACACTGAGCATACAGATGGCTGGCAGACTAGTGCATTATGCTGCAGGGAAGTGTCTTTGGGGGTTTTGATGCTTGTTTCTGCTGTGAAATTTAATCACTAAAATAATCCATTGTTTTGATACTCAAAAAGCAAATTTGGGGGAAAGAAAAGTGGAAAAATTAGATTCTTACCATAAGCCCAAGCCAATTAACCCTAAAATAAATTGTTTACCTTGTAGAACAGATTTGTGCTCCACAATGGGATCAATACAATATGCTGACACAGAGTAGGTGAACTCACCACGTCGCTCTTGGTGGTGTAGACGCGATCAGCCAAGCTTTCGATAGCGATCCATTTGACAGGCATCTTCGAGATCCGGCCCTGCCTGTAGTAGTCTCCGTTGTAGATCTTCTTGGACAGGCCAAAATCGGCCACACATACATTCATGTTCTCGTTCAGCCTGAGGAAGAAAAAGCAGAGAGTTAACAGCGCTGATTTTTTGGAAAAGGGGCATTCAGGCAGTGGTGAAGAGTAAAAAAGGACATTTCTCATCATTCAAGTGTTGCAATATCTAGTACTTAAGTATTTACATTTGATATTTTATACTTCTACACCACAACATGTATATTAAACTAAATGCCTTTCTTGCATCATATTGGGTTTTTTTTGGTCTTCCCGTCTCTCCAGTGTCGCTTTGAGCACAGTCTATTGGTTTACTTTTAGTTATTTTTAAGATCTTCATCCATTGCATGCAGGGTAAAAAATAGAAAGAGAAAGAGCAAGTGATAACACATACGGGAACCGAGAGAGTGAAAAGGGGAAGCAGGGATTGTGCTTACATGCAGTTGCGAGCAGCAAGGTCTCTGTGGATGAAGTTCTTGTTGCTCAGGTACTCCATCCCTCGGGCAATGTCAGTCATAAACTTTACCAGCATTTGAGAGGGGAGGTACTGCGGGAAAGCACAGGGAGAAAAGGGTTTTAGTCCCACATCCGCACTGCCCAGCAGAGGGCACTAGAGCCCCTCTCTTTGAGGACCTGTGAGCCGCCTGAACTGAGTGCTCCCTGCTCCAGATACTAACAGCCTCCTCCTGTGGGAAGAATCGGGTTCAACACCACTGTGTTTTTGAATGTTTGCCGAACTCTTGTTTTGATTAGGCTTGTGTTTCTCAACCCGGCTCTTCTGGGACTTACTGCGTACAGCAGTTCTTGAATCCAAGAAACCATCTCATCCATTAATGAGTAAAACTGCAGATAACAACAACAGACACATATCTTGTGTTTTCATGATCTCAGAGCGTACGTGCTGCCAAAAAAGTGTGGATGGGGACTGTAACAAATACTTTACGTCTATGTTGACCTTTGCATTCCATTTTGCTGACAGACGTCCATGTGAATTTCTACACCCCAAACCCATAAAGCTGTAAAATTGTGTGGGACTGCATGTGTGCACATGCATGTGACATGTGTTGCTGACTCTGTGCTTTTATAGTTTGTAGTGAGACTAACCACAGGACAGTCTCCCAGCCGTGAGTATAGCAGATAGCTGTGCAGGTCTCCATGTTTCATGTAGGGCAGGATGACCACAGGGGAGGGGTAACCTTCACTCTCCACAGTCTGCAGACACACACCTGTAAAAACACCACAGCTTAATATTACACACATAGACTTACTTATTCTGTATATAGACAACACAACACTCATAATCTCATAATCATCTCAAAACAGCTCAGTGTTCAGTTTGCTTATTAACTAAAGCAGTATTTTTAAGGGTCAGTTCAACCCAAATTACAGTAAAATAAACATATTTTCTCAGTTACCTCAGGACACTTATGGTTTAATTTGTTCAGGTTTTTGGATTATTCCTACAACCCAAAAACATCTAGTATTTCCAGAGTCAATGTCCCTGTTACTTGCGATAATCTACAGAAAATGCAGTAAATCTGGACTATTTCTTTGGTGGAAAGTAGTTCCAGTGAAAACTGTTTAGAGTGAGGTTTGTGGACTTTCCTGATGTACTTGGGTAGTGTTTCTACAAAGACACACTGCTGTTTTAATGTGATTTTTAATCGTACATGTATTCATCTCCACTGTTTCTATCTCAAAACCTGCACAAAGAAACCCAACCATACGGGGTTTAGTGAGAAAACATATCTTTTTGTAATTAGCTGAACCTTGATGCGCCAAACCGTGTGAATCCTGACTCACCTAGAAGCCTCATGACATTGAGGTGGTCAAACTCTTTCATGCAGGCAGCCTCACGGAGAAAATCTTCCATCTCTGAGCGAGTACAGATGGCAACTGGAGAGGAGACAGAGGTGAGACCGTGTGGTTTTGTAAGGCTCGTAGCACACGCTGCCAAGTTGAGAGGTTTCCAGAGTAAGAAATAAACTTTTATTTCAGAGGGTTTTGGCTCCTGAATTTATTAAACTATGAATTAAAACATGTTAGCAGATTTTACCACTAAGTTTGTTTTTACTTTGTCGCCACAGATTAAAACTGGCAGAAATCTCACATAAGAGGGTGGCACTGTTTCTAGTCCCTAAAAATTCCTCTTTTCCCTCAACTCTGGACTTTTTATACAATTGTGTTTGCTTTGGCACTACAGTTTATATGGGGTCAACTTTGTCTTCCACAAATATATTCCACAAGCTGCGTCTTTGTCTGTTTTCAGATCAAAAATTTAAATTTTTGACCCAAACACTTGTTAAGTTTCAAGCCCGGGGGGCCGTCTATCAAATGGCCTGTGTTCCCAAGATGAAGGGACTCATTGTGGTGATTGCTGAGTACTTTTGCTCTCTACTCACTCTTCATAGTCTTGACAGCAACTTTGAGAACAGACTCCTCCTGAGTCAGCAGCCCTTCCATCACAGAGCCAAACTCCCCTGAAGAATAGAAATTAAAACACAGTCAAACACTCAACATCAGATGTCTTAATAAACAGTGAACAGTGACTTTGCGGAGTACAGGGCTATGAGGTTATCACACCTACTGATATAAAAGAAATGCCTTCTTCAGCTTATTCTGATACTGTACATATTAACTCCAGACTATCTCAGAAACGAGACTGACATAAAGTTAAAAACCAACACAAAGCGGTACCTTCTCCCAGGGTCTTTCCCAGGGTTAGTTTATGTCTGTCCACCATCACATCTTGGAGCTTCTGCTTCAGCTCGTCGCTGATGCCCAGGCTGTTCACTGAGGAGGAAAAAACAAGGAACTTTAATGGTGTTTGGGGCCCAAAGCACATTAATGAACAGCACAGAAAAGAGAGAAAAACAGCCAGATTGTAAAACCACAATGCACTACACTAAGCCAAAGATGAAGTGTTAATAAACACTACCAGCTTGAATAACGATGAAAATAAGACTATAACTGGACTAAAACCATCCTGTCTGCTTGTAAACCCAAAATAAAATGTTCATTAAATCTTCTTTTTCATCTTTTTGTCATTGTAAGTTAATTCATTTTAAAGTGGTCATTACATTCCATTATTATTCAGTATCTATTGTTTTTTATGCAAAAAGTCCTAAAAAAATACAAAAAAGCCTTACTTTAAATGTCAATCATATCTTATAAAAAGTCCAAAATATTAAAATTTGAGTCTTCACAGAAACAAAATAAATAAAACCTGAATCAAAACTAGTAAACCAGGAAAACTTAAGTGCAGCTGAAAAAAACTATACAAAAAATAAAGAGTAATCTCAAATTCCAAACTACAATAACACTGTGCAGAGAGACATGGAGCCTCTCTGTCCTCTCAGACCGTTTTCCAGGTGTGGGACACGTGATCTGCACGGGACCAGGTTGGGGTGGAGAGTTGAGGTCAGAGGATTTGAGCAGGTTTAAATGTTCCTGACTCCCCTCAGCCAGCTGGCTGTCATCGAGCTGTATGGTGGCGAGCAGACTGCGCTACAGACGTTAGCTCTGTTTTCACATCTGGGCCAGGCTGCGACAAGGCAACGGCAGAGATCCCCCTCCAGCTGCTGCTACACTATCAATCTACCACGCGTCGGACAGCGATGTGCTCAGTCCGAAGGCATGCTTCAACACATGCTGGCTGGCGTGACCAGCTATAACCTAATGCATGCAATAACTGGAGCCCAAGGGTTCAACTTTGTCCTGAGAATTGGCCAAAATTACCGGTCAGCATCAGCAGAGTAAATCCCGCCCAAATCCCTCCAATCTGACCCCTTCCTCTATTCCCCAGCGAGATTTCCCCTATTCACTCAGAGTACACATTATCTCCACATCTCTTTCTCTTGGCTCACCTCATTTTACTTAATGAATACGTTTGTTTTTTTTCTTTGCCTCTCCTGTGGCAAGCTGAGACTTGCGTATGAGGTGTACACAAATATTGTGCATACACCGGGGACAATGTCAGGTCTTGAATGGGACCCAGCGGTGTGAAATTTGAGCCTGTACGCTGTGTTTACGGGTACGTATCTCTGTCTGTAATCATGAAGACTCACAGGGACTGACGGGGGGGGGGGGGGGCGAGGGGTGGGGGGCGAACCACCGCAAACCTCTGCTTTGTATTCCCCCAGTACAAGGTCGTTGCTCCACCTGGATGCCACTTTGAAACTCGCACTTTAACCCTAAAAGGTGAAATGACCTCTCCACTCACAGTCAGAGCAGTGACGCAACCCCTCACCTGTTGTTACAGGCTGCTCATTCACCTTCTCATCTCATTCATAAGCGGGGTACGTCAAGTCACTCCCTCCATGATGTAATTGTATCCTCTTTCCCATATCTTCAACCTCTCCAATGTGCTGTTATCGTGATTTCACCCTTCCCCGTCCCACCTCCTTCCTCTGCTATGTCAGTAAAATGCCTGAAATATAGTCAAGTCAAATCTAATTCTGCTGTTCACGCCAGATTATGCAAGGCATGAATAACTTCCCAAATGGATTTACTGCACATCCAACAGATATGATTATAAAAAAAAAACATACATCATTGAGTTATATAGTATAAGGGGCACAGTGTTTTTGTGGTGAATGTCAGCTGACTGAACACTCCAGGGCTGTTTTCACAGTTGTGGGGGATGAATTAACTCTTCCTGTTCTTGCCTTTGATCCACAAAATAAACCTTTCCCGTCTTGAAATGTGGAGAATAGAACTATCATTGTGCATCCTTACAGCCAAAGATTTCCTTCCAGTGAACTGTTGGATCCAGGCCCAGGGCACTCCATGGGAAGTGATGCTATTATGTTATTTTTCTGTGAGTGTCTATTTCTCCTGGGGGCAGACGCAGGTGTGGGCATGCTGAGAGTCTTATCTCTTATCTTTACAGCTGTAGGGACTGTCAGGTGCAAATATAAAGTCTCATCTTCTTAAGCAACGTGCAGGGGCAGAGAGGGGATCTTACGTGTTGCTTCTGTAGTCCTGCGGCTGTAGGTGCGGCGGGCGCGGTACCTGACCACCAGCTCTCCGCTCTCCATCATGGGTTCAAACGCCTCTCTGTGGATGCATGAGAAGCAATGAGATTTCACTCCAGCAGATGCATAAACACAGCTGAAAACATGGCATTGCTCCATAGTTAACAAGAAATGAATGTTGGTCTTTCAAAACAGATGTCTAAAACGTCATTGAAAGGCTTCAGAATGAAAGCACAAGTGAGTCAACTAGGAAACTAAGAAACTGAAGAAAAAAAACACAAAAAAAAACAGAAGCTTTTTGGTTTGGCACAGCTATCGTGTCCCTCCCTTACACCCACGAGGAGCGCAGACGGTCTACGCACCCAAATCGCGTCTCCTTGCGCCGCAGCTTGGCCACGTAAACAGCCATGAGCACAGCTATGGCTACGGCACCGGCTATGGCCATCACCACATACCACCAGTGCCAGGAAAAGGTCGGGGGCGATGACGGACCTGAGGGAAAAGGCGTGGACAGAGACAGACAAGGGTTTAGTCATGTGTCTTCTGAGGTGGAGTGAGAATTTACTAAACTTTATGGGGTGCCACAGAGCCAGTGCACAATCTTAAATGGTCACTTCCCTTTCTTTAGTCCATTGTCATTACATGTGAAAGTGCTTGACAAAACATCTTTACATTATTTCCTTACAAAAGTTGTACAGAGAGTTCGTACACTGACATACCCTTGTAAGAAAACAATGTTTACTAATTACATACATACATAATTATGTTGCATTATTGTGAGGGGAAACATGTGACCTCAGTCCTGCCCTCCATAGCTTATCTAAACATTTCTACTCTTGTTTTTCTCAAAACATCCACCTTCCAAACTCTAACACTGAAATGTCCTCCCAGCCACCCCTGCAAGTTACTGCTATTCACTCACAGCCTCCACCCACAGTTTTTTCTTCTTTCGAATTTTCCTCCCATTCACACTCATCCTCCCCCAACTTTCCCTGCCTCTTTTTATCTGCCATTCTTGTTGTTTGAATTGTCTGTCTGGCTCTATTAGACTAAGCAAACAGAGATGCTACACTGTTCCTGCCTGTTATAAATATTTATGATGCGTCTCCCCATTCACCCCTCTTCCCCTTTCCCGTCTCTCTGAGATCCTCTCTTCTCTTTTTTCTATCCCTTCCCTTTTTTTTCTGAGATACACAGGAAGGAACTTTCAGGCTCGTGGAGGAACCCAGTGACAGAGAATAAGAAAGAGAAGTCCTGTGGTGGAAAAAACACCATGCGCTCACTTCCACTGTCACTGTGTGATTATGTGCCACTCTGAAAGGTCACAGAAGAGTGTGTTTGTGGGTTTACATGTGCAAAGCCGGTCATTACTCACCTCTAAATCCCTCCATTTCTGTGGGAGAAAAAAAAAGAAGCAGTGTTTATGTCAATATTTTGACTTTCAGGGGAAAAACGGGAAATATTTTTTTATATAAAACCTAAAATAACATGTTTATCCATGCAGAATTTACGTGAAACATCTGACACGTTCTTGTAAAAACGGATGGTTATGAGCTAAAATCACACTACTGCTTACAAAATGACTGGAAAAAGAATGAGTCTATTTCAGCAATCATCCATGCCTCAGCGTAGATGCCGTATGTTATTTTTCATATTTTCTCGTCACTCACCAGGAGCAGTGAGCGTCAGAGTCTGCGTGGGGGTCCAGGGTCCTTGCCCCGCCCCGGTATAGGCACACACTCGGAAAGACACGTTGGACAGCGGGACAGACAGATTGATTGAGAGCTCAGTGTCCAGTCCGGTATCCACAACAAACTGTCAGCGAAGGAAAAGAGGGAGACAGTCAGTATCACGCAGACTCTTTACATCTGTCAGCATAGTTGGAACCATCACAGGTTTGAGTTGTGTTTTGTTGTGAGTGTGTGTGTGTGTGTGTGTGTGTGTGTGTGTGTCGGACTCACCTGCTGTGCGGCAGGTGTGTTGTACTCCACCATGTAACCCTGTAGTTCTCCATTCAGCTTTCCTGGAGGCCCCTCCCACGTCATCAGCACCTCGGTCCCATTCAGCACCGCGGTCACGTTGACAGGTGGGTTTTCTGGCACTAGAAACACAAAACACAACAGAACTTGAAGGTATTTCACTTCTCACACAGATTTTTATGTTTCAGAGTTGTTGCATGGTTAAGGCCGCGTGTAGTTCAGGGTGTGGCGGTGTATGTGTCAGAAGGTTTTGGGTGTGAATGAGGAGTCGGTAGTGATGTGACTTTGGGCCCAGGGGCCAGTGGGCTGGGGGGTTAGCCAGGCGTGTGTTGTTTTGACAGCCTGGAGCCTCTAGGGTGTGGATAACAAGAACAGCTGGAAGGGGAAGATGTGAGAGAATGTGAAGAATTCAGCTTTAATGGGACAAAAAAAGGCTAAGGGCACTACAGACAGGGGCGATTAGCTGAGTTCAGACGCCAGTTCGCTCCCTCTGCCCCAGCACGGTTGGACGGACTCAGATGGACACATGCTGAGGCCTGTGTGTCTCTCTCCTTCATCCTTTCCCTCCTCTTCTGTTCATCCCTATTTGTGCTCTGTTCTCTCGGCTGCCTTATTCTTTTCCAGCTCTCTGGAGCAGAGAGCGAAAAAAGGCCGCTGGCAGCAGAAATACCCAGTGGAGAGAAAACCTAACTGAATAACATGCTAGAAATAGTATGAGGAATTTTTGTATGTGTATATTTGTGTTTGTGTGTGTGTGTGTGTGATTGATGCTCCGAATAGCAAAGAAATCCAAGAATCTTTTTCGCAAAGAGACAGCAGTCATTATTTCCTTAGATGGCGTTTGAGTTTGGGCACTCTTTGTTTTTGCTTCTCACTCTCACTGCAGGCTTACAAAGTCACACACACTAACTGGACACCCACACACGCCTACACTAACACACACACACACACACACCAAGTCAGTGTGAGTTTGGGAAACATGGCCCAGCCTATGGATGATGTTATCAGGAAGCGTTTGGCGGATGATTGTTTCCACATGCGGTCCCTGCACTGCCTGCCAGCAGCAACAAAAACAACCTCCAAGTCAAGTTCGCTCCAGCAGTTCGTCTCCACCTATGATCCGTCATCTGTCGCTCTCTCTCTCTGCCTTTCTCCCTCTCTTTGTAGCTGACCCACTCCCTCCCTCTCTTTCTCCTCCCTTCTTCATCTCTTTCTCTCTCCCCGTCTTCCATCCAACATGGTTCCATGCTCCTTCTTTTCCAAGTTTTTCTCCTCCCTCACCGCCCTCTCTGTGGTAATGCCTCTCTCTTTTCTGTCATGGAGCTATGACTTCAAGAGAACAGAGATGTTCATTCTTGACGTAAAACTTTGTGGAGGAGGGGGAAAAACAGTTTTGCTTGAATAAAATCCAATTGCAAGATTTGGGAAGTTTCAAAAGGAAAACCAAAGAATTGTGTGTTGGTGCCCTTGTTTTGAAATGCAGAAACTACAGACATAAAATTCCTCACGTTGCTACTATGTCTACCACATGAAAGCAGCCCAGCTTTGGCAAAAGCCTCAAAAACAAACACTTTTTTGAGCCACAATTAGTTCACAACAGCAGAGGTTAACATCTGCATCCATGGCAGACTACTGTTTCACATCCTGTTGTGTGCAGCTATTGGAGAAGCAGTGTCAGATAACCATGCTTGGAAGCATTTACACATTGTTTGGAGGCGCTATGTTCCTCCGTTTCTCTTTGCGAACGCTTCATCTTGTCCTCTCAGTCTGGTTAGTCTCCGCGTGGGTCAACATGTGAATGGAAACGGGTCATCTTTAAGACAGAAATATTCTCATAACCCTGGGATCTGGCGTCTGTTCTCCATAAATAAAAACAAACTCAGCACTACACAGGAAACATGTTTCCCGGATCAGTCGGAGCACAAATGTTAGTGTCATCAAAAATGTCAACTTTTATGGATATCCGCCTCGTTTCAACATTTCTGGCACAAAGACTGTTGTCTGTCTTTAGTAAATAGGGTCCTTTAATGCTTGTAGTTGCATTTTGTCTGGCAGTAGTATTAAACAGGATTAAATGTGACACATGTGCGTCTGTTGTGCAAAGTCGTCATGACTCACATCCTTGAGGACGGTGAGTTTGCGTGTCCCTTAACTCCGGATTAATTCTGGCATCACTTTAGGAGACAGACAGATGTGATGTCAAAAAAGTGCAGAGGGAGACAGGAGTCCCTTAGTTGCCTTTTCGGTGTAACAAACTATGTAAAAAGTGGTTTCAGTACACAATAATACTTCACAAGTCTTGCTATACCTGGTCTTAGTTCATTCATTTTGTTTGTTTTTTCTGATGCATTTCTGGAGTTATTTGAGGAAGTGAAAGGAAAATGCATTTAAAGAATGGATATGTAAAACATAATCTCATTGCCGCTTTAGGATTTGTAGGGTGACATGGGTCGTCTCGCTTCCTCTCCCACCGCCCAGACCCCCACCCCCTCTTTCTCTTTCTCTCATCCTCCGGGGAAAATAGTGGGCTTTGGGAAAATAGCTAAATGAGTGTTTTCTCAAAGCGCCCCCTTCCCTCGTTTCCCTGCTCTTCAATCCAGTCTTAACCTACTCCCACCATTAACCCCCTTTTTTTTGTTTTTCCCACAGTGCCTAGTTGTTTTACTCTAGAAAGAGACATCACAGGTCGTCCGAGGTCAAAAAAGGGGGGGAAATGAGAGATGAAGGAGTGAAGTTGAAAGACTGGATGGACAGAAAAAAAAACTTGTTCAGCTTGTTTGATACAGGAAACAAATTCCTCAGTGGTGTTTGTAGGATTTGAGGTAGGAGAAGTCTATTGCAACAAAATGAGAGCAAGTTAGCTCAGTCGACTTGAGGCGAATGGAAGATGGATATGAGAACAAAAAAGAGCTGGCAGGAGAAGAGTCAGTAATGACGTGAAAAACTTAAGACTTAAGTCTTAAGTTTTTCACGGAGACAGAGGAGCAGCACATGGGGACGTCTGTGCCAGGATGACACATGTAAGAGATAGTGCAGCACCATTTATTAATGAGAAACAAATGGAGCAGAAAGAAACTCAAGAAAGAGTTCAGGCTCAACAATAGAGCCTTAGGGGAGTCTTGTCACAGTCGGAAAACCAAAGAGAAAGATGTGGAAAATATGGCTGAGCTGTGAGCAGTCCACCTCTCCCTTTTATTCCCTCACTCCCTTTGACCTCGATTGCCTCCTGAACTATCTTCAACTACCAGCTGAATCTTATCATCTGTTTGTTTTTTTCATCCTCTGACTCATGAGAACAAGTGCAGAGAGAGGTGCCAGAGCACAAACGAAACAATGTCATCCGAAGAGAAATAAAGTGATTGAACTGAAACAAAACTAAAATTCCTATTACTTTGTCATAATAAAGAACTGAAACTTGAAAATCTTGACCGTAGCCAGCGGATCTCCAAACCACTTTTAGTCCTTCTCCATTACAGTGAAATTTCAAGGAGTTCTACTTCTCCCTTTTTGTATTTATGAGAAATATGTCGAACTGTTTTCAGATTATAAACAGCCTCCATAATGGAAAGCCCCCATCATCCCTCCAGAGGCATATCTCTCCTCTTAGTATACGCTGTTTCCATTCCCATTCACCCAGGGATAGAGACAGCATGAGCTGGCATGGAAAATCCCACCTCAGTTTAAACTCAAACACACAGCAGCCTAGCATTACAGTTTGGACAGAGCGCTGCGATCCTAACTGAAGCCTTTCAGGAGAATTTTTAACGTCCGCCCTCCCTCTCTCTCCACCTACTCTGTCCCTTCAATACCAGTCGGCCTTCTACCTCAAGAGTTTACATTTGAAACTGGGTTCGTAGAGGTACAGTGACTTGTGTCTGGTATTCTTCATAAACACAGACAAAGTTAAAGGGGCACAGGAAGGAATATTATGACTAACAGTGCACTGCAACTCGATCCTCTGACTCCTTGTTATCATACAGCATGTTTCCAATAAGTCTTGACTCACTCAGAATCAAGCTGAAAAGCAGTCGACAGAATTAAAGCTGCAGTGAATTCAATTAACCTCAAAACGAGCTCAGAAAGAAATGTGTCTTGGGGCAAAAATGTTTTTAAAGAACCTTTAAGTGTCCATGATAATTCAAAGTATCCCTTTAGGCATTTCACCCCCTTTCATTAAGCTGTCAAATACTCAGCATGAATGTGACTACTGTACCTCAGGGGCCACTATAGGGGACCTTTTTGGAGCCTATGACAGCTTGAATTCAAGGCAAAATAGAAAACAATCAAAGATCATCAGTGCACGGCTGCAGTACAAGTATAAATGCCAAACTCTCATAGCCATTAACCACAGCCAAATATCAGAGGTGTAGACTTCAGTAAGAAAGCAACAGGCGGGCTTTGCAAAGCCATAATCTTTCATATTCAATGATTTCATTGGAGAAAAAAATAAAAAATCATTGTAATTGTAATTGGCAGCATTCAGGCAGCTGAAAGAGTTTCAGTAAAGCCTACTCTGCAAGGCCTGCTATTTTTTAGCACAAAATAAAATAGAGCTACAACAAACTGGGTATTAACGTATTAATTCACAGTTGAATAAAATGACCTTCGGTACCAAAACACCCTAAAAAGCAGCTGAGTCGAGCCTGCAGGCTGCTGTGTAGCATCTGTCCTGCACTGGTTACAGTACACAGCACAGGTGGGAGGAGACTTGGACTTAGACCTCAACCAGTAGCCCGACAACACAGCCTCGACCCTGGCTCACTTCAGAGGAGGTGATCCCATGCATGCACACACACACACCCACACACTCACACACACACACACGACATCCAGGGTGACAACAAACAGCTCCTCACTTGGCAGGCTTACCTCCTTCTTTGGTGCGTAGCTCCACCCAGGGCGACCAGTCAGAGGGGCCCTGGCTGCTGTGACAGGCCACCCGGACAGCATAGAGGCTGTGGGGCTCCAGGTCCCCGATGAGGTGCGTGGCCGGTGGGATGTTCACATTCTGGTTGTGGATCATGTTATCCGGGCCTGCTGTGAAGGACTCTCCCGCTTGTTTGGCCTGTAACATTTAGATAACAAACTTTGATTTGTAACAGCTTCTACCTGCCTTTTCACTGGAGTTCAGATGAGTGACCGCATTTGTTTTATTGCTGTTGAGGATGCCGTTTTTTCAGTGCAAATGGATATAAAGACAAAGTTTTTGGCAATGACATATGGTACAACAACTGAAGAATTGATGGAGAAATAGTTTCCAACACGTTCAAAATTTAAGTAAAGCCAAAGAAAAAACTTGAACTATAGAAATAAAGTGCAGCCCAAATTCAGAGAGCGACGACATGAAGAAACGCCCTTTATGTGATAGAAAGCAACTGAATTATTCTGGGAAACATGCTCTTGATAAACGCTTTCAATACCACGTCCATAAGGTGATTGTTATTAATCATCAATATTATTTAAAAGACACATTATGACATGTTCAAACAGTTAAATCAATGAATCATCCAGACTCATCCAAGAAAGTTTGTCTTTTGCTATTTAACTAAATATGTGGACTGAAGTTATTCTTCAGGAGTTATTTTTTTGTAAAATAATAAATGTCAAAACTTTTGAATGATTAAAAGTTATTTCAGTTTATAGGACAGAGTTTGATAGAAAAAAACGTCCTGTTTCTGCAATCACAATTATTTTCTGAATTTCTTTTTTATAGCATTGTTTTCGCTATATGCACGGTGACTGACAGGATTGGGTATGAGGTATTGTGGAAAGAAAAGATGGGAGGTCGGAGTTTGTGTATAATGGCAGTGGGGGGGGGGTGGTCATTAAGTGTTAATTGCCAAATATGGTGTAAAATCTGCTTCACTGCTGTTCTGAACGTGACCCAGGCTCAGTAAGGTGCACTGAAAGCAGAACCCATCAACTAAAAATCTGAAACCTGCTGTCTCTGCAAACTCTCTGGGGTAAACACATTTTAAGAGGAACACAAGGCAGGAAAAATCCTTCATTGCAGCAATTTTCAAACCACATTAAAGTTGCCGGTCTGGACCATTGTTCTCTGCTGCATTGCTCATTATCGGGCAGCTCCTGCAGGCTACAGGCAGCACTTCACAGGGTGGGCTTTACAGTAAGAAAGAGCAGCCACACAAACAGAGGTGTGTGTGTGTGTGTGTGTACAGCAGGTGCTGTTACAGTGTGCACTGCTTTGACGATGCCTTGGGTGGGTGATGATGTGAGTTAGGTGGCGTGATCCCAACGAATATTAAGTTGTATGAATGAAGAGTGTATGCATGTGCGCGTGTGTGTGTGTGTGAGCGAGTCATTCCTGACTCAATGAATCACCGTCCAGCCTGTAAACAACTGTGTTTAATCTAATTGAACAGCTCAGCCCTGAGTCACACTTCAGCTTGCATTCCCCTTGTATGGCTCAGACCCACAATACCTGCTGTCACTGCCTTTTCCTGTTTTCTTTAACTTTTGTTCTTTGTTTCTTTCTTTTTTTGTCCTTTCTTTGTGGAGCACAGTAATATCTTTCCACTCTCTACGCTGCAGCCTTTTTTCATGTTTCTCTTCGCCTCACAATGAACCGTTAAATTCAGATTTTTGCCCCATTCTGCCGAAGCCGGCCCCTCGCCTTGTTCCCCTGTGAGGGTGCGGCGGTGAGGGAGGGCTGAGGGGAGGGGAGGGGGCAAGAACAGCAAGAGGTATGAGGGGCAGCTTTATTAGAACCAGACGTTAAGGGGTGGTGCTGCGCTGCTCCCTTCTGCAGGAGAAAATGTTCCTCCTCTCGGCTACGAGCTGTAATGGCCACAGTGCAGGATAGTGGCAGAGAGACACTGACAAAGAGAGAGAGAGAGAGAGAGGGAGTGGTGCTACATAAGATTAGTCCAGGAGGCCACTTTCCCAGAGTGAAACCTGATCCACTGGTACGTGAATAAAGCAGGGAGGGGTTCGAGGATGAGTTAAGAGAAGAAAAGAAAAGCGAGCTCTCTTTTCTTTCAAATTAGGCTCGCAAAAGGTCTGCAGAGTGCCGCAAACAGAGGGACAGGGATGTGTTTGTTTAACATGCAGGTCAAACAGTTGCAGTGATTTTTCCAGGCTAGTTTTCCCAGCTAGTTGTGGTATTCTGCTCTCACATTTATCCTGTGTTGTCTCACCTGAACAGAGCAGCGGATTATCGGGTAGTCGCCTCCAAAACCAGGCTGCCATGATAAACGGAGGCTGGTCGAAGTGATCTCCACAGCTCTCAGATTCTGAGGCTGGGATGGGCGAACTAAAGAAAAAAAAAGGGAAGACACAAAAAGACATAATAAATAAAGATATGACAACAAGGCATTATGCATTAAACAATTTTAAACAGGAAAAGTACTGTAGGAATGTTTGTGCTTAGACAGCGGGACACCTACCAGTGATGGTGCCAGATCCAGAGGTGGCCACACCTTTGCGGTTATGGGCCTCACAAGAAAAGGTGCTGGTCCTGTTCAAACCTGGACACAAAAAAAACATGCACGTGTGAAGCCGGAACATTCGGGGTCTTCTGAAACCAAGACTCCTTACTCAGCATGCTGAGTTTTGCATAATGTTGATGTGAGAAAGTTCCAACTGAAGTGAGAACCGTGCGAAGGGTAATAGTTTCCATAAGGTAACGCGATCTCTCTGTCAACAGTATTATGATTAGTTTTGGGGTTAGTGTGTGCTTGTTGGTGTGAAAGTACGTTTTTGAGAGACTGGCCTGCACAAAAAGAGGTATCAATTTTGGAAAGTCATTACTGCAGGTCTACAGTTGCACAGACTCTTATCTGTTATAAACCCGCCTCACACCCATTGACGTCAAGCGTGTTTCCGCCACATTTCATCACAATCACACCAGCAGTCACGATCTTTTAAAGGTAAAAATTCTCCTGTAAAGTTTCAGCAACCTCTCCATCCGTCCAACACCTTGTTGTTTTAGTACCCATGTGTCTGACTTGAATTCATATCTCTTTCTCAGCGATTTGCATCTCTTTCATGCAAACATTAGTTATACAAAATTAAACTAATTATATTGTCATCTGATTTTTGACAGACACACATCAGTAAGCACTGATTTGGTGATTTGTAGGTCAAAAGATGTTAAAACTGGAACATTTTTTGCAGTGTAGTTTTGGGAACAAAGAGAGCGGCTGAGTTGAGGCCCAGGTGTAAAAGGGCCGAGCTGCTGCCTTCGAGAGGCTGGGGCTCCTCTGAAGGGGGCAAAACACTGTGACAGACACACACACACACACACACACACACACACACACACTGACATTCACGGAGAATGAGTCTTCTCACAAAGTGACTCACACTTGAATCATTCCACAACACAAAACAGGCTTACACACACACACACACACACACACACACACTGAAACATGTGACATTCAAGTTTTATCACTCTTATCTAACACCCTAACATTGTCAATCAGCCACAAACTGAGACTCGCAGTGTGTCGCTCTGCGCCGACGGCACCATGCCTCCATTGTGTTGTGGCCGGAAAAAGAACAGGGGGTACGATCCTCGCTGGGTGAAGCGAGGGATTGTGAGAGAGGAAAAGGAGGGAGGGTGGGGTGAGGGATGACCACTGGCTGTGTGGGTTGAATGAACTGCTCATCAGGCCATCTCGAAAGAATTGCGCCACTCGCCTTTCTGTCTGTTTCCTTCCCCATCAGCAAAACCGCAACACAACATCCCCAGACCAGCTGAAAATGGCATAATCGGTCACCGGGAAGAACTCCTGAGCTCATGAGAATCACAGTATCGACCAACAGAGTTCAAGTCAGCTGGGAGTATAGTCATTCCTTTCCTTGGCTGACATGTACAGTGCAATCAGAAAGTATTAGGATTGTGACATACTGTGCTTTTAATAGTTTTGTTTTTGTGCTCCAGCATATTGGATTTACTGTTATTTTCATTACTGATTAATATGGTTATTTTTTGATTCATTTATTAACCATTTGGTACGTAAAATGTTACAAAGTGGTGAAATTTCAAGAGGTGATGCCTTCAAATTGTTAGTTTTTGCCAGACCGACAATCAAATATGCAAAGATATTCAGTCTGCAAAGAAAAGAAGAAAAGTAACAAATCCTCAGATCTGAGAAGCTGAAACCAGTGAATGTTTCGGTATTTTTCACTGATGAATGACTTAAACATTTTAGCATTTATTGGACTCTTCTGAAGTCTGTTGGTTGACACTTACTGGTTACAAAAGCCTTTAAACCAAAAATCATACACTATACTTGGATTTCATTTAAGTTGCATTAACTTGTTCAATTGCGTTTCTTCCCCAAAACTTAAGGCTTAAAAAGAGCTTCAGTTCAGATGTGGACCGAAACTACCTCAAACTGGAAGTTACAGAGACATCTGTGGCCCTTGATTCCTTAATGGTTACAGTGTATTTTATGCCATTTCTCTTTATTGGCCTATTGAAAGATATCTTGTTTTTGCCTTGGTGTGGACTTGTGGTGTGCCAGAGCAGCTGTCCATTCCAGAGATGTGAGTGTAGGTTACCGTTAAACGTGACCTGGTCAGCACCAGCCGGCATTTTCTGATGAGTCAAACCAGATCCTTAAACCGACCGCTGCCGCCTGCTCCTCCCTCCTTCTGTCTGACTCAGCCTGCTCCGCCTGTCCTCCTACTACTGGACTTAACACAGGCCGGCTATCTGGCAGGCAGCTGTGGTTTGCATTCAAGCAGCAACAGAAGCCTTTCTCCCCTTCTTTCTTTTATCTCCCTGTGTCCTCTGCCCATCTATTTTCCTTCCCCCAATAGTGCCTCTCTGCTGCTCTGCCTCTACCCATCAACCACACAGCCACAAGGCACGTCCTCAATGGATCCACTGGCACGCTGCCAGCCGGCCTGCTCTCTCCTGGGAGGGTGGTTATTTGGTGGTTTTGTTTAAAGCATGGGGGGGGGGGGGGATTTGGGAAGCCTTTGAAACTATAGACGTAGTTGCTGTGCAGCATTTGAAGCAGTACTTTATAATCAGTCTAAATGGAGGAAATTAAAACCAATGATTTTGAAATGGTCTTGTTTCTAGTCATTTGAAAGCTTTGCTACTTGCGGCCACAAGCTCCTGAAAGCGACTCCTTTCTTGGCAGATGTAGTGCAGAAATGAATCATTGAATAATTGATTTGGAAGAAACCATCAATAACTTTGATAACTGATTAATCGTTTTACTTTTTTAATCAAGCAAAAATGGCAAACATTTTCCAGATCCAGCTTTTTAAACGTGAAGATTTGCTGAGTTTTGTATTTTATCAAATTATAAACAGAACATCTTTGTGTTTTGGATTGTTGGTCGGAAAAAAACAAACAATGTGAAGACGTCACCTTGAGCTCTGCCAACATGTAATGGGCTTTTCACATTTTATAGACTAAACAATTAACAATTGCAGCCTCAGACTGTTGTTCTGATCACTGAACATTGGTGCTGTGTCAGTGCGAAGTCGGCGCCCCGGAGGAGTTGATTGAGGCCGTGTGCTTTAATGGGTCTGACTAAGCTGTGAACATGCGGCCTTGACCGCAGAGGGAACAGAGAGTGAAAGATGATACCTGTGAGGTTGAGTGTGGAGGGTGACAGGGCCACCGGGTCCGCCAGGGAGTTGAGAGGAGCGCCGTCCTGCAGCCAGATCACCCTGACTGGGTCCGGAGGTCCGTGGGCCACACAGCTCAGGCTCAGGGTTACGTTGGCCACTACGGACATGTGCTGGGGCTCCACGGAGAAGTGAGGAAGGCCTGAGAAAGAATCCGCTGAATCAGGGTCTCGACTCTTTTAACAATCCAGAGAGAGCGTGCTTGTGTTTGTAGCTGAAGGGGAACTCACCCTCCAGCTGGATGCTCCCCTCCTCAGAAAAAGTCTGGTGGCTTTCTGACAGAACAGCACATCGATAGGAGCCCATGTCGGGAAGCTGGACCTTCTCAATACTGCATGTGTGTAAAAACAGTATGATTTGATTGGTTTCATAGAGATAAAGCAATGACAAACCAAACTGATAAAACAGGGAGATAGATGCAGTAAGATGTACAGACCCTGATTATTTTCCTTCCAGTCGTACCAGGATTAAATACATAAAGCTACAGCAGCAGAGCCACATGGGGTTCTGCTTAGGTTATATTATTTATTTCAGACTTAATTTCAAAGCGCTCCACAGTGGCTGGAAGTCATCATGGTGACGTAATCCAGCAACAGTACTGGTTAAGCTACTTGAAAGGATAAAGTGGAAGAACAAGAAACAAATACAATCACAGCAGACGCATGACTGACATTTTTAGGTCAGGTGTGGCTGCCTCACAACAGATGAATCTTTATTATTCAATCTGCACTGACATGACAAAAAACCACCAGCGTTTATGTAGCACAGGGGAACGGCCGCCTACCTGAGCGTGCTCATGATCGTCCAACTGTTGCTGCCAGTGTGGACTTGGAACTGGTTGGTGTCTGCGTACTGAAGTGGCACGCCGTCCCTCAGCCAGAGCACATCAGGGGGGTCCTCCTCCTCGCCCCCCGTGCCCTTCAGGGTGCAGTGCATTGTGACAGGCTTGCCCAGAGAAGAGATGATGGCGGTGGGACTCCGCTCAAACTCCAAATCTTTGATTAAGAGAGGGAAGAAGCAGGATTAGGGGTTATTTTTTCTGTCAGTGGGAGTACATACAGAACACATTTACAACATGGTTCACAGCCAAAAAACACAAAACCTTATTTTACAACAGCAAGCTTTCCTACTAGAATCCTTTCTAAATATGCTATGCTGCTGGATCTGAGGTCGTGCTGCTTCATTCAGAAATGACATTGGAATTTGACATGGGAAATCAAGTACACAATGTATTTCACCTGCTCAAACAACAACAAAAATCGATGAGTCCTTATTTTCGTTCAAAAATGATGAATGGCTTTGTGTTTCTTCCATTATTAAGAAAAATGTTTAAAAAAACATTGGGTTCTTCAAAAGGACCCTTGTCCTCAGGCAACATGACTCCACTAGAAGGCAACATAAATACAAGTAGGGTAATTATTAATTGGGTCACTAATAATTACTTACTAATCAACTAATGGTTATTTTCATTATTAAATAACATAGTGATTGCTTTTTTGATTTAAGGATTAATCATGTCTTTATAAATGTCGGAAAAATTGTGATAAATGCCCATTACAACCTCCAATAGTTTAAAGAGACAGTTTTAAATTGTTTGTTTTGTACTGATTGAAAGCAGAGAAAAGCAGCCAATCTTGACATTTGAGAAGCCTGAGCCAGCAACTCTTTGGTTTAATGAATGGCTTAAATGCTTAACTGACTGAAAATTGTTGTTGACTCATCTTCTCACGACTAAAACCTTCATTTGGCTGTGTGCTCGCTCTGATAAATGTTCGCCTATGTAGGCTTGACCGGCTCGATTTGGCCACTGAGATATGATAACAGCAGGTGAACCACCACCACACTGGATTTTGAGTGAGTCCAGTTATCTTTACTATGTGAGTTATCTCTCATTGACGGAGGAGCCGACCTGAGAAGGACAGCGCTGATACCGGGACAATGGCTCCTTGTTAGAGGATGGCTGCTCCTGCTGCTCCGACAGTGTCAGAGCGCAGAGAGCTCAACACAAAAACACAAAATAAAAGTCCTTGTTTCTCTCAAACAGCAGTGACAGGCCTGCAGGTCGTCCGCCAAGATGTCTGTGAATCTGTTCGACATCCCAAAAATGACACGGAGAGCGTCATCATAAATATGATGGTTCTGCTTTTTCTTACTTTCAAGACATTCAGCAGGAATGAGAGGTATTGCTGATAATGTTGAGGCAAGATAAAAGAAGCCTTGATCTCTGTTAACACACAAATTTAGCAAGGACACATGCATATGATGAATGCTAAGCATCCATAGAACAGGCAAGGCAAAGCAGAACTACTCCCTGCCTTAAAAATAAATAAATAAAAGATCAAATAATATCAGAATGTGCAAACTTGGCTTGCGCTCTTGAATTTCAGGAGGAGAATAAATCACGCTTGTTTAACTGACTGATGCCTGTACAGATTTTCTCAAGCTTGTCAACCCGCCCTCGTAGTCTGTTTCATGGCCAACCTTCAACCTCTGACCCCTTCACTGTGACCCCAGAGGACTGCCCATCTCACGCAAACACACACAAACACAGTCAGCTACTGGAAACAGACCTGGGATCTAAATACCACACTTTGGCAGCACTAATTTCACTCATAAGCAGAACATGCCCTTGGTTCTGCAAAGGTGCATAATCCACACACACACACACACACACACACACAAGCGAGCATTCAAAAGCTTGTTCTGGGAGTGTGCAATAAATGAAGGGGCCCGCTGAGTCTTCAGCTTCACCGCCTCTCTGTCTCGGTGTGCTTTTTGGCGTTTGAAAGTCATTCCTCCCTTTATATTTAAGCTTGGCTGAGCTCTTTCAAGAATCTGCGTGGCCCTGACTTTGTTTTTGTTCAGTGCCATATTGAACAAAAACAGCCCTACTTTCTTTCTCTGTGTCTTAGTGCTGCATTCATATAATAATACGCTTGTAAACCTTTTATGAGAATGCAGAGATAGGCAGAGAGTGCAGGCCATGGTTAAACTGTGTGTGTGTGTGTGTGTGTGGCCTGTCTCCAGTGATTCATTTGTGCTTAACTACTCCATCTCCCTCCTTTTGTCCCCTGAATTCCCTAGAGGTCCCACACTTTTTTTTTCATGATACGTCTCTCTCCATCCCGTCTCTACTCCTACTCTCTCTCTCGCAGAAAATGCTCAGATGTTAAATGTCAGTGGACATGCACATACCAAAAAACACCCGCTACAGTCCGAGCATTTATCCTCCTCTCACTCCCTCCTTTATCTTTCTGGCTTTTTAAAGCTACGTAATTCAGCCCCTCCATTCACTGCTTCGCCTTTGCCCTTTTCTCATTTAACCTCCTTTTCACGCCATTCTTGGGATTCATCGCTACACATTTTGCCACCTCCCCTCCCAACTCTTTCTCCTCCACTCTTGCCCCCTTACCCCATCCATCATTTCACTCCATGAGTCTGAGTCAGACCGGCTCTGACTCACAAACCAACAAGGCTTCGCCCACCCTGAGCCCCTCCTCATCCCTCACTCCTAGGCCACAGCCGTCCCGGAAAACAAATAGGAACTGAGGCATCAGGAAAAATTCTCCTGAGCTTATAAATCACAGCAGTGTCTAGTAATCTCTGTCCCTCTTGGTTGTACATCTGCTGAGGGGCAGAGGTACAGCTCCCAGAGAGACAGCGTGACCATAATGGACAAAACACATGAGCTGACAGGTGGAGGCCCCTGCGGGGACTCCGTGTTTTCATCCACTGGTCGCATTAGCTGATGGATCCCAAGGTTTTAACAGCTCCAACAGATAAAACAGATAAGGACTTCTGAATGGTGGTTGGCAGGGTTTCCACACTTGTGGTGCTGATGTTAAATGACCTGCAATGTAGACACATTTTTAAGGAGTCAACAGTCTGGTTTCCACCTTTCTGTAGAGCCAAAAAACAGATTTCTCTCTACTTTGTGTTATGACTCTCTCACTTCCCAGCAGGATTTACTTTAAGCCCTTTGCCCTTTCCCTGCAGGGAATAGGCTGCATCTCCTTAAAGTCCACAGTATTACAGAAATGCCAGGACTGGTGGGAGTCCTGGTCGAGGTACCTGGCTTGGATGAGTTCCCAGTAAGGGGTAGACAGTGTTTACAGAAGGGTTCATGCTGCTCATGATCTCAAAAACATGAACCTCCTTCCACTGCTCCAGCTTTTAATGCCAGTCAAGGAAAACAGCTCTCCATAACAAAGCCTCCTCCATCACCTCTTACCTGCTGTCACTGAATCCATGTCAGCAGAATATTAAAATCCTCAGCCTGACTGAACCAATAAAACCAATCCCTCATTTGTTTTCTTTGATCACCTTGTTTTAAAGGGCTTTTTTTTTTTATGAGTGTAGTCAGTGAATTCCTTCATGTTGGCCAGATGTTGAACGCACTTGCAGCTGTGGTTGTACTCGCCACCCCAAAGCAAATTGATTTAATGAGTTGGGAGCAGAAGGCTGACTGCGCTAATTGCTCATTACGATGTTTTTCCTCGCACTGAACTTCACAAAAACAAAATCTGCTGCAGCTGATCGGTGGGAAGTGAGCCTTACCTGTCAGTGTGCCGGCGGTTACCGGCCTCCACGCACAAAACATGACGGTGAGGATCCAAAGAGTCCATTTAGAGCCGCTCATGGTTTTTCCTGAGAGGAGATCACTTGTGAAAACGCGCCTCATGAGAAGAGCAGTCATCTTGGAAACATCACCGGACTCCATCACCGCATCTCAGCAGCTCGGAGACCCAGAGCTGTGCGCCCAAAAAACTTCTGCTGAGAGTGATTATCCACAGATGGGACGACAGCAGACCGGATCCCGTCGTTTCAGTTCCCGTTTTAAGGAGACAAGACTGCGCAAAAAAAAAAAAAAAAGCAAAAAGCAACTCTGCGCTGAGTTTGTGGCTTCCCCCTCCTGAGCTGTTGTTTTGGTTGATCCCGGTCCTGTCCACCAAACTTTTAGTTACCCAAAGAGCGCACGACAAAAGACGCTCCAAACGCGTCGCTTCAAGCTTCGATCAAGAGTCTATTTGGAGCAACCGAGGGAGTATTTTTAACCCAGAGTTTCCTGCAGTCTCTCTCCTGCCCACCGGCTCCCTCAGACTCCCTCAGACATTCCCCTGGCTCTTTCTTCTCCCTCTCTCCCCCTTCAAACAGGATTCAAATTCCTCAACTCAAAGTCTCTCCACCCTCCTCCTCCTCCTCCTCCTCCTCCGCAGTCTCCCTCCTTTTCTCGGAGGATGTGAGAAACCCTGCGGCATGCTGATTGTCTCAACACAATCCCCCATTCGCTTTTTAATTACCCACGGACCCGCAGCAGTTGTAAAAGACCCAGTAAATCAGCCGCTTCCAGCTTGAAACAAAGTGTCAGTGTGTTAACAACATGAACGATGACATTTAGAGTGTAAATAAGTCTATTTACCTGATTAAAAGAAAAGAGCAGCAACTTACTTTGTTTTACCTGTCACACGTGTTTAGTTATAATAAATTCATTCATTGTAATAAAATCAATATTTGCTCATGCAAATGTGCTTTTATATGGGGATATGATTGCTAACTGATTATTAATTTCACGATGTTTTGCAGGGTTTTCTTCTGCTTTTGTTGGATTTTCGTTTTGCATGTCATGTTCAGGGTTAAAACACACTGTCACATTCACTGTTTGGATGATTAATTACTACATTCATGTGATAACAAAGGATTAAATGAATAAAAATCAAATGGCTTCCCAAACTTCTTCAAAGGACTGGCTTAATAACTTCTGCAGGCCAATGAGTCTTAAATATGACAAATATGTCAAGTCACTTTACTCTTTTAAGTTTTATTAACTTGTTGCAAACTGTTTAAAACGTTTAAACCTTTATTTAACAGGCATATTAACGTCTTTTTCGCAGTGACAGTCAGCCAAGAGGATAAAAGCCAGCTGATGGAGGCTGGAAAAAGGGAAGAGACCAAAAATATATTACAGTAAAGTAATAATAATAATAATATTCAGACTGTTCTGTTTGTATTTATTTCTACTCCACATAAGCGGGATTATGTCATGAGAAAGTCTGGGCATTTGTTTAAAATACCATTTCAGCCACAACAGTCTGAAGCATCATCAGCTGTAGTCTAAATAAATGCTGCTGTCCCCATTTCAAGGCTTATTGTGTTGTTGTAGACTGATGTCTGAGGTGATTGTGTGTGTTTGAACAGAGGTGATGCTGGCGCTCGCCGCCTGCATGGGAGAAGGCCCTGCAGAGTTCACATACCATTCATGAATAATTGATTTGCTGTGTAGAGTCCCGTGTTTTTTTTTTTCTTTTCCCATGAAAATGATGGGAGGTGCTGGGACTCAGGTTGCGAAGACCTGGGTTCCACTGGCCCTTTAAGAGTGGCTCTCTGGACAGTGTTGTGTTCCCAGGGTCTTTAATGGAGACAGAGAGGGACTGAGAAAGACCCCATTGTATATGCTTTCTTTTCAAAAGGAGCTTGAGCAATGGTGCTCTCACTGCTCCCAGATAGAAGCACAGAGAGAGGGGCAGGGAGGGAGGGAAGAGGGTCACCGAGGGGGTCCTGTACAAGAAAGAGGGGTGTTCTACTCAGAAACACAGGGTTTTGGGGCTGGATGGGCCTGGAAGGAGTGACTGTTTGGGTTTTGAGGGGGATGGGCATCGGCTCCGCAGGACTCGGTGTTTAGGTTTAAGCCACACCAAAATCCAGCAAACCTGATTCACCGAACACCGAGACTTAAAGACTTAGGGAATTTTTAGATGAAACTAAAGTGGATTAGAGTTAAATGCACATGCCTCCAGTTATACAGCCACTTACACCAGCTAAACAAGTTCTATGGACACCAGTTATTATGTTCTCTCACAAAGGCAGACTGCAGTGCCAATATCCTGAGTCTCCTGCTGAACACAACAACAACCTGTTGGTTTTGAAGGAGAGTCCCTATTGGCTGCAGGACATGGGAAACACCTTCCCACTGCTCTCCCAGCTTCAGGGCCGCCCGGGGATGCTTACAATGAGCTAACCTCTTCTTCTTCGTCTTCTTCTTCTTACTGCAGACTGGATGCAGCCAGACAAACTGCTTCCCCCAACCTGTTGATTCATCTCAAGGACTATATGTGACACGTGACTGCCTAAAGTTTAGAGAGGCTCTCCTGCCCCCTGCTGGTGACAAATACAGGGTGTGATGTTATATTAAAGCCACAAAATAGCAATCTGCACTCATGAATATAAAGGTTTCTGGTGTCATGATTGCACTTTAATGTAGAAAATTAGGTTTTTATTTAATTAAATGAGCTGTGTTGGCTTAGCAAATGTTTCAGAATATAGACTATTAGGCTATTAGGTTAGAAAGGGTCATTTGAACCCACAATTTGGAAAATTTTCATCAAGAAGTTTCTGCACACATAAAGAGAACAAAGATCATTCCTAAAAAATAAAACGTAGATGCATTAAAATGTTATTTTAAAAAAAAAGCATCTTCTGAAGCTTCTTCCCTTAAAGTCCTCTGACTGCAGTTGGAGGACCACAGTCTTAATATTATAGACCATTGCTCAACCAGATTTAAGCCCAGTGGCGTCAGGCCTGCTGAAGTGTCCTTGAGCAAGTCACTGAACTGCAGGTGGGAAGTGACCTCTGACCTCCCTGGATGAGAGCAAAGGGAAGATCCCTGCAGCGTTGTTTGTTTTCCTACCCACATTGTGTGAAGACCCGCCCTACTCTGCCTCTGATTAGCTCATCCTGATAAAGAACAGTATGTTTTTTTTACAGATATCATTGCTTATTTTATATCAATGTGTGTTTGTTTTGTTTTGTTTGTTTTGCATTTTGCCCCTATTGACTTAATTCTATTTGTCATCTCCTGCTGAATCCTACTTACTTTACTTTATTTCCCCATGTGATAAATAAACACAGTGTCTCTTTCTCTTTTTCATGCTGCCACCATCTTACAACCCATTTATCTGTGAATATGGGACCTGATTGTGGTGTCTCTCTTAGATCCCACTTGTTACATAATGTTATATTAACTGAGAAAAACAGGCACGGGGCAACGCAATGAGTGGCGTGTAATCCTGCTTGGATATATGACATTGAAAAACAGTTAATATCTTGGAGGTTGTTGCCTGGAGGGGGTGCACATGTCCCAGGTCTGGGCAGATTAAAATCTTGGTTGGGTCTATCCCCAGCAATGCAACAACAGGCTTCCAGCTGTGCAAGAATAATAATCCCTCTGTTTTAATCTGCCTGAGCGGGAGGTGATCCAAGCCCTGGTTCGGAGGCCATCCAAGGGCACACAGATACACAGAGAAACAGGTTTGATGACAGTTTAATGATAAGCTATTATGAACCGTCCATATGTTGTGTGCAGGACAGCAAATAGAGGCTTAAATCTGTGCATGTGTCCCTAAGAGAAAAGCAGTATGAGAAAGTCCAAAAGGACATCTGGTGAAAATCATATGATCGTTCTGGTGGGATTTATCCATTGCTATTATGATTATTTGGGCCATACACTCATACGATGTTTATGTGTGCATAAGCGGGGACGGTTCCAATTCCACTCACAACAGCACGGGTTTAAGGAAGGAAGGCCTAAATAGTAGGGATTATTCTCTCTCTTTCTCCCTCTCTCTCTCTCTTATCCTATTTTTCAGCATCAAATGCTCTGCCTCTCATTTCAGTCCCCGTTGCAGGCATGAGCACAGCAGGCGTTCACCGAGGCTTCCTCAGGAAATATGGTAGGCCTGCTTTGATTCCTTTTGATTCCTAACCTAGACTGAGTCTCTTTGTCTGCGGGTTGTTTGTTCATGTTTGTGCTTATTTGATATATCAGAAGTCAAGGTTATATTTGATTTCAGTGAATTATAGTTGGGTTTTTTTGCACTAAATGTGGGTTACTTGATGTGCAGTGTTTTCTAAATACTCTTCCTATCACCTACATTTGACTGCAGTTTCTACTTGACATCTGAGTTAGTTATGTTTGCTGTGGTGTTGTTTTTTGTGTGTTTTAGACTGTATGATTATCACAGTCTGATAAGTGAATTATCAGAGTTTATGTCATTATTTGGTTCACATTAAGAGTTTTAATCTGAAATGGCCATTCAAATTCTGGTGAAAAACAAGAATCTTTTAAAAAACATTATTGACAACCAACATGAAAACTAATTATTACCCTTTTTGAAGGACCATAATCCTCTAGTTGACAAAATGACACTATTGCAGTTTTAAATTTAGCATTGAACTGGTGCTTGTGATATTTTTCCCCCGAGGAGTAATATATTTTTGGTATTTATTCTCCAAGAACAACAGAGCTCTGTTGAGTTAATAATGAGTGAAGAGGAATTCTGTTTCAAATCAACACATGAGTGATATCAATCTGAGAGTCACTTTGACTGATATAATCGCTCCCAGATGTGTTTTTATAGAATGACGAGATGTTCATTTTTAAAGCCAAGTCAGGATTCAGGACTCAGCCAGTGTTTCATGTCTTTGTGTTTATGTTACATCTGTTTTAAATCTCCCTCGATTTCATTTGATAGTGGCGTCATGGTGACTCAGGGGACTGAGGCAGAAGAAACTGTTCACTAGCAATGTCAGCAGTTCAGATTTACATTTTGTCTTTTCTTTCTCTCTTAACTGAAATATTGGTAAAATACCATAACAGACATAAACTCTTATACCTCTATCTATCTCTCGCTCCCTCTTTTGCAAAATCCACCTGTTCATCTTTAATCCTCTGTATGGAGAAAATAGAGCAGATCTTCCACGTCCATCAACATGTGCTCTCCCTCTATTATCATTATTACACAATGGACGGCTGTCTGGGACATTTACAATCTAACGCCATCATGTCCCCAAAACAGAAGCTTTTCCTTTTGTTTCTACAGGTTAAAGGTTCCCTTTAAGAGATACGCGTATTTGAACCCTTAATAAATCCTTTAGGTAATGAGAAAACTTGATCAAAGTGCATTATTGCTTATCGAGTTGACCTAGATGGCTGATTGCAGGGACAGGGAGATTTCCGTTACATTTATTTACATGTAACTTTCACACCATAATGCTGCTCTGAGCATTGTCTTACTATAAATCAAGTCTACATTTCTCCAGTTATTTTAGAATTCAAGCCACATTTATTTCCCAATTTGCTTGTTTTTGTCAATGTGACATTTTTAGATACAGGTTTAGAAATGTATATGATGTCCTGGTAAAGATGCCCCCCATGAGGGGACTTGATAATGACATCTATAAAGCATCATTGTGTTTGTCTGTTCAATGAAACTGCTATGTTACGAGTGCTATGTTTGCAAGATTTATCAATTTTTATTCTGGTTAACACAGAATTGATTATTCAGCTCTATGGTCATTTTTTCAAGGTTGTAGTTGTATTTTATCATAATATTTAGACAATTATATCAATGATTTGAACATAATACTGATTTTAAAACTCTAAGTGCAGTCAACACACAAACAACCAAAGGAGGACTCAGCAAGAACTGAACATTTCCAAATTTCAGGTGTCTGTATTTGTCTGGTGTAATAATTAATGTGAAACTACAGAGCAGACAATCACAAACCTGCAAACCTGCAAAATTGACAGTGATTTCATGGCTGTTGATGGAAATGTTGGCCTGCCATTTTGGTCCAAACTGTAATATATCAACCACTATTGGATGGATTGCCATGAAAAGATTTTGGTGATCCCATCAGGTCAAATTTTTAATTTATCTGATTCTTTTTATGACCAAATACCTGCAAAACTGACATCCACATCGGCCTAAGCTGTACTTTTTGTTTTGTGCAAATTAGTAAATTTGATTTGTAAATCTCCCAAAATAACAGAAGCAAAAATAAATGGACTGCCTCCACCTCCCACGTACATGCCTCTCTCTGTTTCTTTTTTTGGCTGCAGGAGGTTTCATGTTTAAGCAGTGGAAGGAGAAGTACCTGGTGCTGACCATGGAGGGAAGCCTGGTGGTGTGCCGCGACGCGGAGTCCCCTCCAGACCAGGTGATAGCACTACAAACCAACTGCGAGTCCATCGTGGAAGGACGGGAAATCCTCGACCTGCCCAGGTTGCCTCCAGGGGGCAGGAGGGACTGCTGCTTCGCCCTCATCTTGCCACAGAACAAGTTCCTGCTGCTTCTCACTGACAACCCTGATGACTGCAAGTGGGTCTCTCTCTCTCACGAACACACACTGTCCTTTGCCCCACTCATTATCAGATGTTAACTCCACTTCGTGACATATTTACACATGAATACATGCTGGAATGTAAGCCTCCTTTGTCCCACTTACTATCAGACATGTTTACAGCAGATAGTAATGTTACGGGGCAATACTGCACTTTCTCTTGTGTTGTTGTAAGGACGTCTGGATCTGGTTCAAATGTAATGACTCGTAATTTTACCTTTAACAGTCTGTGGCTGAAGTTGATCAGGAAAGTGAGAGAGGTGAGTCAGCAGTCCTGGTGTTGCTTCATCCAACCCAGTTTTCATGTCTTTATCGGCAACACCTCACCTCTCATTTCCAGTGGTGTGCTTATGCTTATTATTCTAATAATATCTGAAAATATAAAAACATGTCATATCTGCAAACATAATGTGTGGCCTTGTGCTTGTCTCATATTGCAGGGTGTCATGTCACCCCTGACCCTTCAGAGACAGCGCAGCATCACTCCCTGCATCACCGACAGAGACCCCCTGCCCGACTCCTCCAGTGACAAAGACCCCGGGTCACCCAGGGTCGGTGAGGGCACCCCTCCGTTGTCTCGAGTCACTGAACGGGGAGGCTCCCTGAGAGACAGAGGCCAGAACCAAGGTCCACTATCAGGTCATTGTAGTTACTTGACAGTTGTACTAACTCACAACTTAAAGCTGCTGATAGTAGGTGATATAGTACGGTGGCTGAGAGAGTTCATTACACAGTAACACTGTGCACTTTTCAATTTTCATATTTTTAATGTGTTTCCCATTTACTGTAGCTTGTGTTTTATTTATTTGCAGCTTTGCTTTTCCTAAATGTGACACACGTGTTTGTGTTTTAGTAAGGCTACAGTGTAGTGAGCTCTCTCAGCTGTGGGAGAGTTGACGATATCAGGTTATTAGACACAGACACTATAGGAAGCTTGTTCTTTAGGTGTTGATGAGCTGATGATTTGTTGTACTTAATGAAAACAATCATCCAATTAATGATATAATGTCGCATATTGTTAACATTTTTCTACTTTTCAAATTACTTCTGCAGCCGGTGGGACACGGCGGTCCCTGCGTAGTGTCTCTGTGGCCCCCCCTCATCGTGTGTCAGATTGTCTTCGCCATGGCAACAGCAGCGATGCCCGGGCGGTGAGGGCGGTGTGCCTGCTGATGGGAGGGGCAGCGGCCTCCTCTGCTATGGGCTACCTCAGCTCCTGCTCCCCTTCCTCTCCCCTTGCAAGCAGAGCCCCAGAGATCGCCCATGGCGCGGGGGGCTTCTCCGAGCTTTCCGCAGGAGGCTCCTTCCACGCCTGCAGCCAGGACGTGGACTCCCCACACTTCAACAGCTTCGACTTTGAAGGAGACTCCGACTTTGATGCATTTGACTGTGGAGGATTTGCTTTTTAGTTTAAACTAGAGAGAGAGAGAGAGAAACAGTTTGAAAGACATTTATTCTAATAAAAACCCTGTGTTGGTATTCCTTTATAATATAAGGGCATTGTTGTTAATTAATCACTTGTTGGGTTATCTATTATATAGTATAGTATAGTATATTCATTTATAAATTAGACGTACAGTAGGCTACTGTACATCTAATTTATAAATGAATGAAGGTGTTCTTCCTGGCTTTATGCCCATGCTCCTCAGGTAAATCATTCATGATCTTGACTCCTCTGAACACTGTCTGTCTGTGTTGTATCAGTGTTTCCATGCCACAGGACAGCTTGAGGTTAACAGGACGAGCAGTATAATGATTCCAGACAGTCACGCAGACATTTATGAAGACATTTTAGTCTCAACACTTTAACAGTTGTGTTTTCTCCACTGTTTGTCTCATCACTGTGCTCATTTTATACTTTTTTTTAAAAATGACCTCTGTGAATATTTTCTCCTCACCCACATTTTCTCCATTTCATTGGCACTTTGCTTGATTTCCTTTAGCCCTGCTTTCAGAAATCATCCCATTGCCGATCATGTTCTCATGCCAGTATCCTACATGGAATGCAGTCCAAAGGTGAACTCTAAATAAATCCTGCTGTCACCATGACCGTGCGTCTTTGTGTATATCCATCCGCCGTTTGTTGGCTGGCGTGCAGTGTCAGTGTAGACAGCAGGCCGAGGTTTGGGGAGGAGGGATGATGGAGCAGATTTGCACAAGATGGGGATCTGCAGGCCCTGAATGGTCGTTTGTTCTTATCTGAGATTTTGTTGCACAACAAAAATAATCTCCCGGGTTTACAGCTCATGTCCTGGATGTGTGTGTGAGTTTGTGTGTGTGCTCTCAGTTTTAACACCAGAATGGGCTAAATGTGCTGAGATCGACATCTAGCACTTCTTTACCAACCACTGAGTGAAACGAAAGCCTGCTGGAACAACTGCACACGCCTTCTTCCTGTCTTCCTTTGTCACATACAAGAAGGAATCAACTGACACGGTGATCATGATGCCATAACCGAAGAGAAGTGGTTATTTTTCACACAGATGGCAATAAATCACTGACATCCTGGAGAATACTTGCCTTCCAGATATGAATCTTTCTGCTTTCTTTTACCACAAACATCACTTGTGTTTATCAGATCATCAATGTTATCAAAATACCTCAGAGCCTTATTGCACAATGTTGGCATAAATATCAACATAATGGCAAAAAGTAATTCAATATGACAGAGAACAATGAGGACACAACAAAAATACAAAGTGCAGAGAGTGCTATGGGATCTTCTACAATTACAATTTAGAAAAGGACCCACTGAACTTCCTCTCCTATAGGAAATCTGCCACAGCTGGAATAAAATGCTCCTTTCAAAAGCATTTTTAAGGTGAGAGTTTTGCTATGAATTAATATCAATTTTCAAAGGTTGTATAATAATGAATTATGCAGTCTGATAATTCATGTCTTCCAGTTCAGTGAAACCCACAGGCCTGTGATGACATTGTACCTGGACTCCTTTAATCAAGGACTATGTCTGTCTCCATATCTAAATGGAGTGTATACTCAGTGTGTGTGTATAAAGGGCACCCCAGCCCAGCTCTTGTTATTGATTTATCTAAGTCTTTTGCAACACTGTCTCCCAAAATATCTTGGGATTTTAAAGAAGTGAATATATTTATTGTTTGTTCTGTTTTCAGGGCTGTTTATTTATATTATGCTTTTGATCACTTTTGCTTTGCTGATTACTGTCTTCATATGTTATCAAATCTATTGTAAGAAGGTGATTGTAAGTGTTTTAAGTTTTGCAAATTTCATGTTCTATGTGCTTCTGCTTTGTTGGCCAAGTTCCTCCTTAAAGGGTATTTTTACCTCAGTGACGCACTCAATAAAGCTGCAATAAGAAGTTCATAAAACATCTTTTTTTTTTCCTCCAAAACATAGTGGCAGATATAATGTTTCACACTGACAAGTTTCTCAGCCACCTTACTATACCCCCTAATGCAGCTTCAAGTTGTGAGTCACTACATCTGTCATACTTGATTTACAAGTAATAAAACATACAGTTTGTTATGTTCAATTTCATTTTCATTGGAGTGTAGCAGTGTGCACGGTAAATTGTCAAGGTAATGATGATCAGTTTATCAGTTTATAGGCTTAATAATAGGTAAATAAATAATAATAGCTCAACAGGTTCACTTTGGACATGTTTTTGTCCATATAATTCAAGTCAGATGTCAGAACAGTGTGCTCTGTCAGCTTTGTTGCTTCACTGGCTTTTAGCCAATGAAAAGCAATAATCAGGTGAAGGTGCACTAAAGTAAACAGGAGAGTCACGTGACTCACCTGTAGCCTAAAGCAGCGATCCTGCCAACGTGTGTGTTTAAATATAAACACACACATTTATATATAAACGCCAGCAGGGTGAAGGTGAACAGAAGAGAGCTGCAAAGAGTCGAGAAGACGAGGTGTAAAGAGCATTATGGAGTTTTCTGAAACAGTGATCTTGGCAGGACTAGTCTTAGCTCTGCTGTGGCTGTTTAGTGTAAAACGCAGTAGAAAGTATCGTTTGCCTCCAGGACCCGTTGCACTTCCTCTCATAGGAAATCTGCCACAACTGCAAAAAAATGCACCTTTTAAAAGCTTTGTCCAGGTGAGTTTGGCGACACATTCAATTCGCACTATTCACATTGATTTAAGGTTGTATAATAACGTATCCCGTATTCTGAGAAGAATCACTGAGATTATATGCAAGTTAACATTTGCACAAAAATAATTGAATTTGCATCAGAATGTTTATTACCCTAATTAATCATGTCTTTTCCTAGTTCAGTGAAACCTATGGTCCTGTGATGACATTGTACCTGGGCTGGCAGCGGACCGTTATTCTGGTGGGCTATGACGCGGTGAAGGAGGCTCTGGTGGACCAGGCAGATGACTTCACAGGCAGAGGGCCACTGCCGTTTCTGATGAAAGTTACCAACGGCTACGGTAACACAAGACACTTCAAATCTATCATCTCTGTCAAGGGATCAGTGATCTTCCAATGGTTTCAGGCCTGCATGTCTGTGCTCGGCTTCTCCTGCATCGCTCCAGTTGGTCAACAAGCATACATTTTCTCTTGTCAGGCTTGGGGATCAGTAACGGGGAGCGCTGGCGCCAGCTGCGACGTTTCACACTGACAACCCTAAGAGACTTTGGGATGGGACGCAAGGGGATGGAAGAGTGGATCCAAGAGGAGAGCAAACACTTGAGAGCCCGCATGGAAACATTCAAAGGTGTGTTTTCAGCTGTTGTTGTAAGAGCACATATTTCACACAAGGTTGATGTGAAAGATTATTGCATAACCTGTCAAGTTAAATCTACAGCCCTTAATCACAGCTTCAGTCCAAAACGATTTCTCACGCCTATGTTTCACTACGGTAAATTAAATATGACCTGAAAGATGTCAATTCAACTTCACGCTTAAGAACTGAGGGACACTGAGAACAATAAATGCACCTTATCAACCAACACCTCCAGCAGAAGGGAACATAACTTTTTGTATGTCTGCACAGGTCTGGATATTGACCCAGATGATGCATGAAATAATTGAAACTGAAAAAAAAAGGGTGTTGAAGCTTTGTTGGATTCCTCTGTGTATTTATCTCTCTTGCTTCAGTTTCACTCTTTAATTCTCTTTCTGACGGCAGTTTATGAAAATTAAACATAGAATATGTAACATAAATGTTAAAACACTGAAGTATTTAAACAAATAGCACATGAGGTAAATTGTATCACTGGAGGTGATCAACTTATACATGTGAATTTACTATATATAATAATTTTTCTATTAATCTGGTTAAAGGTTGAATGAATTAAAAAGGTTGCCACGGAGTAATTATACATACCAGATAGTGAGACCAAGTTCCAATAAACCAAAATGATCTTTTATAGATGCAAACTTTTCTCCCAGGTCACCGATGATGTTTTAAAACTGAATACAGCAGGTTGTTAAAACGTCCAGATTGAGCTGCAAAATGTTCAAACTAAACAAAGTTTGAACATTTTGCTTTTGGCATTTGAAAAAACATTTGCAAGACGGGTACAACATGTCCTCAGTTCTGATCTCTCTAATATCACTTTTTCCTTCTGTTTAGCACCTTCAATAGATGAGTCCAGCTGTGTTTTTCCTCTCCTCCAGGTAAGCCCTTTGACCCCACGTTCTTGTTGGGCCGCACCGCATCCAATGTGATCTGCTGCCTGGTGTTTGGCGAGCGCTTCAGTTATGAAGACAAGCAGTTCTTGCGCCTCCTCAGCATCATATCGGAGATTTTAAAGTTCAATAGCAGCCCTCATGGTCAGGTAAGTGGATGTGGGAGTCAGAGAGTCAGAGGCTCATGGCCCTCCAAATACAAATCCTTGTTCTTCTAAAATGGTTTTCATCTGGTGTCCTTATATCATCTTCAAAACATATTAAGAGAGAATATCCTGTAAACTCACATATACTTACCCAACATACTGACACATTCCTACATTGTCCCATGAGAGACAAAACTGCATTGTGCTGTGTGCTTCCCTCCCAAAAAGATGTACAACATCTTTCCCTGGATCATGGAGCATCTGCCCGGCCGCCACCACAAAGTTTTTACCCAGATTAAGGAGGTGAGAGCGTTTGTCGAGAGGAAGATTCAAGAGCACAAAGAGACGCTGGACCCCAGCTCCCCGAGAGACTATATTGACTGCTTTCTTATCCGAAGCAATCAGGTTGGAAAGAACCGTAGGATCATTTGTTTTGTTAAGGGAACTCTCCCTCATCCTAGTTTCATTTTAAATCTTGGTTGTTAAGAAATGTTTTCTTGGATTAGCTGTAACTGATTTTGAACAAATTTAATTTCTCAAATAGCTTAATTGTTCAATTAAAGAGGGTCTCTGTCACCTGCTGCTTAAAGTAATTTTGGCTCTGTCCATTTTGTCCTCTCAGGAAAAGGAAAATCCCACAAGTGAGTTCTGCTATGAGAACTTGGTCACTACAGTGTTGAATTTATTCCTGGCAGGAACAGAAACCACCAGCTCCACCATCAGATATGCCCTCAGTGTGCTGATCAAATACCCCAACATACAGGGTGAGTCCCCTAACGGAGGACGCAGTCATCTTATTTTACCAGTTCTAAACACACTGTGGTCAACAACTGAATAATCCTGTACCCGCTTAGTGACATTCATAATAACAGAGTGGAAATACTTTGACTTGTACAGAGAAAATGCAGCAGGAGATTGACAATGTGATTGGACAAGACCGTTGTCCCAGCATGGAGCACAGGAAGTCCCTCCCCTTCACAGATGCAGTCATCCATGAGGTGCAGCGTTTTCTGGACATCGTCCCGTTCAGCCTCCCTCACTACGCACTCCAGGACATCTCTTTCAGGGGTTATACAATTCCCAAGGTATTCTCAGTCCCAAGTTATCATATGCATTAGAGAAAGAAAATGCATTACTACACTGACATGATATCTTGTCTCAACAGGACACCGTGATTATTCCCTTGTTGCACTCGGTGCTGAAAGAGGAAAAGCATTGGGCGACCCCTTTGTCCTTCAACCCCCAGCACTTTTTGGACCAGAATGGCAACTTTAAGAAAAATCCTGCTTTCCTGCCGTTTTCTGCAGGTAAAACAGAGTCCTCAATTATTGATAAATCATCACTTAACATGCTGGTGTCGAGCATGTTAACAACCACATGTGAATCTGTTTTACCTAATAATTTTTTGTGAGTTCCCATGACTGATGGGAGAGTCATTGTGTGTTATATATATATCTCACTCACTGCCCCTTTACAATCACAAGCAATCATTTCTCCCCGCACAGTGCTTTGTTTGTGATTGTGTCTTGTGTCACAGGGAAGAGAGCCTGTGTCGGGGAGTCTCTGGCTCGTATGGAGCTCTTCATCTTCCTCGTGTCGCTGCTGCGCCATTTCACCTTTTCCTGCGCCGAAGGCCCTGACAGTATGAACCTCGTTCCAGAGTACAGCAGCTTCGCCAATCTGCCTCGCAGGTACCAGATCATCGCCACGCCGCGGTGAGACGAGGAGCTCCACTCTGACAGTCCATCATCGCTTGAAACACTCACAAGAGCGACTGTACATACATTGCTTTATTGTGATACACCAGTGTTGTTAAGGGACAGCTGGTCATTTGGTTTTGTTGCCTTTTCATATATATTTTTCTTTTTGTATAAATTTTAATCAATTCTTTGTCCCTGTGTTAATTGTAAACAAGCTGGGATGTGTTGTCACTTCCTGCTGTGGCAGAATGGTGGAAATACCTGTTTGATAGTTATTTTCTTTATATTACATATTCTGTATTTCTACACATAAGAGTTATCAAATGAGGAACTTTACCCATTTATAAAAGAGCTGGAAAAATCACCTAAGACTGTGTTTTATTTGACATATTTCATTTTGTACCTTTGTTGTTATAATTTACCATAAAACCAAGACATCTTTATAAATACCAAGGTCTTCAAGACATCAAATGTATCATCTCTGTACAAATAATACAAATAAAGTCTTAACACTAACATGTGTAAACATTTATATGTATTTATTGTAATAATTTCACATGTTTTCAGAAATCCAGCATTGCAAGATTGTTACTGTACACTTGAAGCTACAAAGAGCATCACTTTGTGTTCTTCTCCAACTCTAGTTTCTTCAATATGAAAGTTATTTTGAGTTTAACAGAGATCTCTCGAGCAGCGAAGAGACAACAAGTGGGATATTTTCTTGCAGAGAGTGTAATGGATTTTTCTGCATCATTACTCTTGACAGGGCTGATACGCTCTGCTGTGGCTGTTTGGAGAGATAAACCGAAAGAAGTATAGTTTATCTCCAGGACCCACTGGCCTTCCTCTCCTTGGAAACTAAACTTTTCTCAGCACTAACAGCATGTGTGTGACTGTCACAGTGGTGTCTTTTTTTTTCAGAGAAATGTGGAAGTTATTACAAGAATCTGATTTTAGGAAAAGGACAATCCCTCAGCTGCATGTCTTCAGTGTTGAGTCTGTTGAAGAAATCACCAGCTGACTCTCAGATATGAGCTCGCTTTACTGGTCAAATACTCCGACATGCAGAATATGTCCCCTGACAGAAACAAAGCCTTCATACTTTAGCATGATATTAAATGCAATTTAATTTTTAGCAATGTTTTAGATAATGAATGACAGAATATTTTGCTTGATGTAAGTTTGCTTACACTTGGATCTGGTTGATATTTTGAAAAAAGTATAATTCTAAAAATATCCATATCTTGGCATTATGATTTACAATATGCAAATCCTTTTTGATGTGATGTAAGTGCATATTTTTCTCAAAAAACAAACAAAAATATCATATGCCAAGTCATGAAAATGATATGGTATAATCAAACAGTTCAAAAACTGAACTAGAAAAACAATTAATTAAATAGAACAAGAAAAGGAAGAAATACAAAAGGTTCTTGTTTTTTTTGTTAGTTTATATGGGTGGATGTAGATATATCCAAATATATGCACATATAAATATTTGTATGCAGGCATGTGTGTATGTTTGTGTATATATGGATGAATGTGTCCTTATTTTCTTGTGTCATTGGATGTATAAAAATCAATCAATAAATAATAATAATAATGGCAATTATTAACATTAAATGATACTGGTCATTTTGTGGTTGTACTGATTTATGAATGTACTGCAATAAAAGTTTGGAGGAGAAGGGAAAAAAAGTATTCATGGAGATTATTACCCACGTTTTATATCCATGACCTGCACTTCAGACAGACATCACATTACCTGCATGTTCCTCCATTTCAATTAAAATGTGCACCTGGCTGCAGAGTGCATGCACAGCTGGCCTCCGGGGTTACTCCGGGTGACTTCCTTTCCCCTCCCTGCTCAGTTGCATTCTTGCAAAATACAGGCAAAAGGTTGGTCGCCTGACAAGCAGCAGTAAACAGCTGTACGCGTGTGTCCAATCAGTGGATCTCTCCAAAGAATCCAGTTGCAGAGGAAGAAGTTGTGCGTTTTCTGTGGTGCAGCACTATGGAGTTCCCTGCCACGCTGATTTCGGCAGGGCTGCTCGTGGCTCTGCTGTGGCTGTTTGTCCTGAAGGGCCGTGGACAGATCCGTTTACCTCCAGGACCCTGTGGCCTGCCGATCATAGGAAACGTGCTGCAGCTGGACAAAAGAGCTCCCTTCAAAACCCTGCTGAAGGTGAGACTGACGACTGTGTTTTCCAGTCTGTGATAACACGTTTCTATGTTGCCTGAACATAATAAAACTCTGCGTGTTGCTGCACGTCCAACCTCCTGTTGCCTACATTTGTTCCTGGCACTACTTTGTTTTATTCCCCCCACCTTATAGATATAGTTTAGTGTTTTTAACCTGTGCATGATTAAGTTTTTGCGACTCCCAGGGTCTCTGCAATGCACTGGGCGTGTTTCGCCTCTGGTCTGTTCCTTGCATGCCTGTGCAGGAATCATGCGTGTTTGTGGCCCTGTTTACCCTGCAGCTGGGGGAGCGCTACGGCCCCGTGTTGACCGTGTACCTGGGCCGTCAGCGCGCTGTGGTGCTGGTGGGCTTTGACGCAGTGAAGGAGGCGCTGGTGGACCAGGCAGATGACTTCACCGGCAGAGCTCCCGTTCCTTTCCTCGCCAGGGCGACCAGGGGCTATGGTAATACTGGAGTACAGCAGTCCCCGACACCACAGGGGTGTGGACCGGAGTCTGTTATAACCCGGGCTTCGTCTCCATGCAGGATCTGTGCGCGCCCCCAGAGAAACGGGGCGTTTTACGCGTCATTTCACTCTTCTCGCGCACTTAAAATAACGCCCATAAAGAAACATACACAGATTATTATAGCAAAAAGAAACACTGCTGCGAGAGAGGAAAGCTGCTTATCGTGTAAATGCGTAAATTAGGCCTGGTATATTTATTTCACCACCTCCCGTTTATTTCTACCATGAACAGCCGCACTTTGTAGAGCTCTAAACTTATATTTGACCATTATACTCAAGAACTGCATCCAGGTCTGACACTGTCCCATAATGAGGAGACGTGGAAATCAAAGAGAAAGTTAGTTATTACACCCATCTGTGAATGATGCCACAGATCTGCTCTTCGTCTTCTTTTTTTTTAATGTGGAGTTAATGTGGTTTTATGTTGAGGTAAGATGTATTGTGTGTTTCTCTAAACTACCATTTCACTTCTTTTTCAAGGTTTGGCCATCAGTAATGGAGAGCGCTGGAGGCAGTTGCGACGCTTCACCCTGACGACGTTAAAAGACTTCGGGATGGGACGCAAGGGGATGGAGGAGTGGATCCAGGAGGAGAGCAGGCATCTGGTCGCCCGCATACACTGTACCACAGGTGTGTGTGTGTGTGTGTGTGTGTGTGTGTGATCATAAAAACTCTTGTCCAGCCAACACTCATGGCCTTTAAACTAAACAAGCTGTAAATAAAGCATGTAAGATTTTAACTTTACATGAATACAATGTGAAATACATTCTGTCAAAGAGAGTATTTCATATTTTGAGCTTTAAACAATGTGTCTACAAGTGATTTGTAGCCTTTTTGGATATTTTCCTTCACAACAAAAAAGCTGCAAGGCCTTCAGTATTTCTTACTTTATGTTATTTCGTGTTTGACAAATCAACTGAGGTTATTTTATTTTACCTGAAACAGCAGTTGACAAAACAATCTCACCACAAGATCCATTTAGTATCTGTTCTGTAACTTTCCATCATAGGTACATTGATATTGTATTTTGATGGCTGATTAGGCAAATCTTTTGTTTTCTTCAGTTTTGCACTTTCTTGTTGTAGAATACTGATACCACAATAGATTTTATTATTTTTCTTTTTTAAAATACAATTACTAAATCAACATGGTTATCTAACAAAATTTCTCCTAAACTGAAAAAGCTTTTAAAACACAGATAAAGGCTCACCTACATTTTAAATTTAGTATGATAGATATAATTGAGCATCGCATTAGTTCAGGCAGGCCACGGAGTCAAGCTCGGCTCAATATCCAGCTACATCAGCTGGCCAATGCAATCCAGGAGCCACATCAGCAGATGGATCAGCTGATTCCCTTCTACGCATCTATTGGCGATCTCTTTCAGGGCGCCCTATCTAAGCTGCTTCAGCCGCCTATCCTGGCTGCTTCCTCCGCAAGCTGCTTCACAACCCACCTCCACCCCAGCGCCTCCCTTCTTGCTGCTGCTCTCGCATGGAAGGGCAGGGAGGTCCCAGAACAGAGCATGCCGCCAAGTACATATAACTGCAAATATATCTACTGCATGCAGATCAAGTATTTTTGTCATAGTGGTCCTGACTGAATTAACACATAGTGTGTTATAGGGTTGCAATGTGTTCTTTAACCATTGACGGCAGAATTGTCACACTAAGGAACAAATACAGCTGTTGCGTGCTGCTCGCAGATGAAAAATGTAACTGGTACTGTATTAGTGTTGTGGGGATGTTGATTAGTGGAGGTTTAATATTCGTCCCCGGGCAGCTGTGATGTTGTTAAAGATTAACAGATTGGATCACGTGGGCCACTAAAAGAAAGAGGTTGGCTTCTCTCATGCACTCACAAATAGTCCAGAAGTTCCAGTTAGAAACACTTTATTGCTGAATGAGTGGCTTTTTAAACACAACACCCTTTTTTAGAAACTTAGACTTTATGTATGTGTGTGTGGGTGTGTAGTTTCTAAAAAAAGAAAGTAAGAAACACAATACACACAATTAAACCCAGTCATTATAAGGAGATACATGGCAGATCGCTTTACCACTATACATAACACTGCCACAAGGTGGAACCGTGACACTATAACGGTAACAGCTACCCAAGCTTAACTCTCCCCCTATTTATGTATCACTGAGAGCAAACCACTCCTTTGTCAAAGTAGGCAGCAATCAACAATAAGAAATCCAGCCCTATAATAAGCAAAAGGGATTAGGTGCCATTGATGTTGGTATAAAACAGATATACAGGCTTTCAGATGAGACATGAGGGCAGGATCGACCTTTCTAACAGTCACACTGAATGTTTTTTTTTGAGCACTTTTGGCTTTTTCTCCAGCCACACCTTTCGATCCCACTTTCTTCATGAGCTGCACCGTGTCCAATGTGATCTGCTGCTTGGTGTTCGGGCAGCGCTTCAGCTATGACGATGACAACTTCCTCCACCTTCTGCAGATAATCGCAGACACCCTGAAATTTGGCAGCAGCCCCAGGGGTCAGGTGAGAGGAGGAGGGGCGGAGAAAGCGAGGTGGCGTGGTCGGTGGGTGAAGAACACTCTGATAAGGGCGGTGTTTCCCCTCCTGATTGTCCTTTTCCACTCCCCATCACAGCTGTATAATATCTTCCCTCAACTGATGGAATGGCTGCCAGGTCCACAGCACAAAACGTTTGCCAGAATTGAGGAGCTGAGAGAGTTTATCATGAAAAAGATCCGGGAACACCAGGACACGCTGGACCCCAGCTCACCCAGAGATTACATCGACTGCTTCCTCACTAGACTCACTCAGGTATGACAGTACTCAGTTCATTAACCAGAATAAGCCTCTGTGAACTAAAAGTCATGTTTACTCATTACACTTACTTATTCACCGATGCAAATACACATAGTCCTGCAAGCACTGAGCACTTTGGACCAGTAGGTGCACAGATCATCTCCTCCGAGTGCATTTGACCATCTTGGATTTTGATCCTGCAGGTTGTATTGTCACATCAGTAAAATTGTTCTTGTTTTGTTTCTTTAGGAAAAGCATATTCCCACATCTGAGTTCTACTATGACAACTTGGTGTCAACAGTGCTCAATCTGTACCTGGCAGGAACTGAAACCACCAGCTCAACTATGAGATTTGCACTAAGTGTACTCATCAAATACCCGAAAATGCAGGGTACGTAGGTAGAGAAATCTGTACACTTGCTTCATCTTGAAACTGGGGAATAATGAAGTCTCAGGACTTTAACATCAAATAGATTTTTTTTACTTTCTTTTAAACACGTCTCTGGTTTAAAATATCGTTGTAGGTTCACAGATCGTGACCTTCCACCATGCCATTGGTTGTGATGCTGATAAAGCCGAGCATTTTGAGCTTCCGCTACTGTTTAATTCATTGCGCTTCATTTTAAGAAGTGAATGTCAAGCAAAATCCTAAGAATTGAGAAGCTGGAACCAAGCAAATGTTTGGTGTTTTTGCTTAATAAATGATTAAAGGATTAATCAAAATTGTTAGATTTACTAATCAACTAATTGTTTCCTCATTCCAAAGAGAAAATGCAGCAGGAGATTGACACTGTGATTGGACAGGCACGCTGTCCTTTTATGGAGGACAAGAAGTCCCTTCCCTTTACAGATGCAGTCCTCCATGAAATTCAGCGTTTTATGGATATTGTCCCCATGAGCATCCCACACTACACGCTCAAGGATGTCTCTTTCAGGGGTTACACAATTCCCAAGGTATTCTGGTTTCATCACGTGCAGTGTTATTGATGAAGAATGTTTCCAGATGGTACAAAATATCCCATCTGATACAATGTCTTGTCTCAACAGTCTACATTGATTATTCCCTTGTTGCACTCTGTGCTGAAAGAGGAAAAACAGTGGGCGACGCCTTTGTCCTTCAACCCCGAGCACTTCCTGGATCAGAATGGCAACTTTAAGAAAAATCCTGCATTCCTGCCCTTCTCTGCTGGTAAATTATTAGTACATTTCCTTCAACGATGTTTCACTTACTCTGAAAATATGGCTGAACATTGGACTGCTTGTTAAACAGATTTTAGCGTTGTCATGCTTTTTTTCTGAGCTATGATGTGTCTAAGAGGCTAATTATAAACCCAGTCCCTGCGATCATTTTTCATTTATCTCAGGTATGTGTTGTCATCTCACTGGTTTGTTTGTGGTTATCGCTCAGGAAAGAGATCTTGTGTCGGAGAGTCCCTCGCTCGCATGGAGATCTTCCTCTTCATGACGTCACTACTGCAGCGTTTCACCCTTTCCTGCCCTGGGGGACCTGACAGTATAGATCTCAGCCCTGAGTACAGCAGCTTCGCCAATGTGCCTCGCAGGTACGACATCATTGCAACGCCTCGGTGCCAGTGACATTTTACAACATAGTCATGAGTTTTCAACCTTTCCTCTGGCCTTCAACCTCTGAGAAGTGGATTGTTTGATACAAAGGCAACTTATTGATTTAAGATTTCTTTCTCCTGTGCCTGAAACTCTGAGAAATCACCAAAATGGTCTCCTCGGATCATGTCCAGGGTCACATATTGACACATAACCTCACAATGTAGAAACCAAGTGGCCAGTGGTCTTTAGATTGAATTAACACACACCGATAATTGCATTTGAATGACTGAAGTGGTGCCAAAGGGAAAAAACAAAAAAGATTTAATGTTTAACCAACTGTCAATATATTGACTGAATTTGCATTGGTTTAAAGTTTTCTTTCGGGTCATTTTTGTTGTATATTTTGTTTCCTTATTTGACTGTGTGCACTTAAAAAAAAGAACAATACATGAATCACATGATTTAAAAAAATTGTATTCTAATATATATATATATATATATATATATATATATATATATATATATATATATATATATATATATATATATATATATATATATATAAAAAGAAAATACTGAATGTTTTTTCCAAATTCCATCAGTTGTCCTGTGACCATCTGTAGGGTCCTTAACCCCAGATAGCGACTCACAGCAGGAAGTCACATATGTAATTTGATGAGTTCAGGGCCAGGTGATCGGTCAAGCTGTGTGTCCAGCTGTCAGTACGTTAATGCATGTTCCAGTGTATCACTGTCTTGTGTCGGAGCAACAGAGTGAATGTCCACGTCAGACTCTGGGGATGATGTGAGTCAAAGACTGAGGCTGCAATATGTTAAGAACCCATCAAATTACTTAAGAGTGTCAACTGTCATGGCAGCTTCCCGACTGTCAGGAAGTTACACAACAAGTATACAGCATTATATATGCTACTGTATTATATTCAGTGATTTTATAATACAAAATGTACAACCTGTGTAAACCCAAAGCTAACAAATGCGTTCATTCATTCTATTTTGTTATAATAAAATATAAGCAAATAAATATTATTATAAATGCGGTTTATTGACTAGATTATTCCTAGAGAGTAGTACATATTACATACATTTTGTTTTTTATTGACTGTGCCAGAAAACAAGAAAACTATAGTACTTGTGTCAAAGTGATGATGGCACACTGGTGACTTTTAGAAGATATTTTAAAGAGATGTGAAAATGCAGTGCCCACTGAAACCCAACTGTTGTTCGTTGTGTAAATAATATTAAGTGATTATGCCAACAAACATGACAGGTGAAAGTGATCACAGAATTACAATTCAAATGATTGCACAAAGTGTACTACAAGTCCATCTGTCTTCGTTGAAGCACAAACACTGTGACCAATTTGTTGGGTTGTTAGATGTTGGGCAGGTGATATTTATGCTTCACTTGTTTCTTGACATCCGGCGCTGGGGAGATGTTGCTGTTTGGTAACTGAGGCAGGTACTGAGCCTAGAGAGAGAGAAAAGGGGAAGAGAGAGGGGAAAAAAAACGGTATCAGGAGAAAACCACCTGTATAACATTTTTTCTTTAACACAGACGGTGCTTTACCAGGGTGTCTAGAGGTAAAAATAGTAAAAGGGAACTGTCATTTAAAACGATTCTCTGTTAAAGGTGGCTGTTAAACGTAAGTCGTTTCTTTTTGAGAGAAGCCAGTTTGAATTTTCATGCCAAGTTAAAATGAACAGCAAGGGTAAAGAGGTAGCTGTGTGTCATATTTTCAGTGTTTGGGACGGATTAAGTATATGGATGCAGAAAACAACCCATAGCAGCATTTTCAAGCCACGCTTGGCTGTAGTAGGTTGCATAGTCTTGGGTTTTGGGGTTACGGGACGATTTCTTACACCATTAAGCCACGGCGTTTCACACTCACCCCTGCCTGTCTGCGTCGCGAGCCTTTGTCGTGTCGTCTCCCGGGACGCTCACCCTCACGGCCCCAGTTGGCTCCCCCTTCCTCCTGGAAGTAGGGCAGCTCCAGCAGCTCTTCACAGGACAGCCGGAGAGAGGGGTCCATCACCAGGCACGACTGCTCACACGAAGACGCACAGAGTTACCATGGAGCTTTGGCTGGACCCAGAGTCATCATTTTGTTTGTATTTGTCTGTCACACACTGGAGCCAATACTGGGTTTTTGAGGCTGATACAATATCCAGCTTTTTAGGGGTTTAGTCAGATAGTGATACTCATTTATTAACTTAAAAACATAACTTAAATATTTTTCAAAAAGGAAACCCCTTAAATTTCATTATTAAAGAATTGTGACCAAGATATGTACTTACAAGATTATTTTAGAGTAGAAAAATAAATTTGTCAGGGCTTTCTGGAAAGAAAACTACAGTATGTAATGGCAACACTGTTTATTAATGACCTCAAACGTAAAGTAGCTTTAGGTTTTCTGTACTGCCATTTCTTGTTATCGACCAACATATACAGTACGCCAAAACCAATTTACATCGGTAATGAGCTAATCATGCTGGTATATCAGTCAGGCTCTGCTACACATAAACATAACATACCTTCATAACCTGGAGGGCATGAAGAGACACTCCGTGGAAGCGCTTTTCCAAGGGCTCCTAAGGGCAGGAATAAATGGGAAATAATAACATAATTCACACTTCACCACCTCTCCATTAAGAACATATGCATTCTTAATGGTAATAGGATTCGTACCGTCGTGTCAGGCTCAGGAATACTGACTCCACTGAAGAAAACGTTGGAACGAAAGACCTGTTGGTGGCGAGGGATCAGGTCACCTGAGGTCAGAGATGAGATAATCAAAACGTCGTACTGTACAGTAGGCAGACCATTTATTATTTAAACGCCTGCTGGCCCTTTATCAGAGTACCTAGAGTTTTTCGGATGAGGTAGAGCTGGTCAACGTCAGACTTTCCGGGCCAGAGTGGATTCCCATGGAGCAGCTCAGCGAAGACACAGCCCAGAGCCCACACGTCCACAGGAGGCCCGTACTGAGTATCCCCGACCAGCAGCTCAGGGGCCCGGTACCAGCGGGTCGCTACGTAGTCCGTGTAGTCATCCTCAGGTCCGGCTTAGTACACGACACACACACAGATGGAGATGACTTGTACGGACATACACTTAGATACTGAATAATGAACACTAAATAACACGTACATTGTAGAGGAAGGGATTACATGCCGTGCTGAATGACTACATGACTACATGTTAATGTATGGGAACATAACACCGAAACCTAAGCCGGGAACGGTAAACAGAGACACACCACACAGAAGCGCACTAACTGGCTCAATGGTCCTCCTATGCAGTGCATTCATTGAAACATTGAAAGTGAAGAGGCCAACGGCAGGAGCTGATATAGGTGCCGTGTTGAATAAGTCATTGGAGGTACATTAACACTAAATGCACTTAAATGCACTGGCGCTCTGGATGACCTACTCAGAATGCGGGCGAAGCCAAAGTCGCAGAGTTTGATGACTCCGGTTTTGGTGAGGAGGATGTTCTCGGGTTTTACATCACGGTGGATGCACTGCAACATAAACGCCAAGGATCAAGGATTTGCAACATGATACACAGTCTCTTAGTGACAGAGAAAGAGGTTTATATTGAGGCTGACGGAGTAGGAATGGACGTGGAGGAACAATAGTGAGCAATCACACCCTTATACACATTTCAGTACTGAAACTGAACACAGCTTTCCAGTCACTGACACTTAAGTGATTCCTGCTGAGGGAACTAAACAAAGACAGAGTTTGCTTTGCTCATTGTGGTCGGCAATTATGCTTCATTTTAGCTAGACAAGTTAGAGTAGATGTTCACAAGGTTTGTGGTTTGAGATGGTGCCCATTTCTGGACAGCTTCAGTCAATCCTGAAAAGTTTTCCAAACACATAATTTGTACTTGAACCTTAGCTGGTCAAGTATAAGCTTGTTTTGGACGGTTCTGGGAATTGGTGAACTATTGTCACAGGAAAACATATTTTAAGCGATGCTACGAGCAGCCAAGTCAACTGCTATAAAATAAGATTGCTCATGCAAACACAAGTATTTACCTGATTACTAATAATAAATTGATATTGCATATGTAAGGCAATGATGCAGCTACAAGCTCAATAAAATAAACAGAATCCAATTAAAGGTAAGCAGAATATTAGAAAAATATATGTGTGTATATATATATATACACACACATATATGCACATATATAAAAATAAAATAGTTAACAGTAAAAACATGTTAAATATACAGGTATGTTCTATTTTTTCAAGTCTATCTTAAAACAATAATCAGGTATCATATGGACGTTGCTGTAGTCATCCGTCCTTTCCAACTACACAGTAAAATACGGAGGACAAAATACAGTCTTCATTCTGTAAAAAATGCATTCTAAAATAAGCCGGAGCTTATGTGAGCCCGTGGACTTTGTCCCCCACCTTTTAAGTGGTCACACAAGGAATGGATCACTGCATGGCCAGTATGGAGAGGAGTACGTTATTACAGAGAGCAGCAGCTTCAAAGTACTGTACACATGGCATATAAGTATTGTTCTAAGGCAGCCTTGAAAAACTCCAAACACAGAAACACTGAGGGAGAAAATCAAAAAATAAGGAGAGATATCACAGACAAAGCAATAAATTAAGTACCAATTTAAAAATATACTGACATTGTGCTTGTGGCAGAAGTTAACAGCCTGCAGAGTCTGCCACACTATACTTTTCAGCTGAGCCTCAGGTACCCTACAGAGGACAGGAGACAAAGGAAAATTGATTGTTGTAAGAGGAGCAAAACAAAACCTATTTCCTTATGTATTATTCCAGCCATTTCAAAGAAGAAGTGGTGCTTTACACAGCCCTCTCGTCACCCGGGTAACCTTAGGCCAGTCTCTAACAGCAACAGCGCCTTTGTTTTCAGGAGCAGCTAGAGTTTCTGCTGCACAGCCTTGTGGGAAAAGGAAAAATGGTCAGACAGCAACAAGGCCGTTGTGGCCTTGGCTTGCGGTGTGACTTTACGACATAGACTACACTAAAATATTATCTTGTGACCATAAATTGCACGAGCAGTTCTCAAAGCATGAAGCAAAAAGAGGAACCCTTTCCCCTAAACACTTGAGTGATATTTTGTTTTAAAACTCGGCGATTCGCCCCGCACTCGGTTGCCAACTTTCTACGTCTTTGAAATCTCTTGGCAACCGTCTGGACTCCCTCTTTGTAATTCACCCTGTTCCTTTCTGCTGCCCTTCTCCCTTAGGCAGTACTCTTAAAAAATAAATGTACACACAAGTACAAAGTTAGGAAGTATTATCAGCAAAATGAAAGTAACATCAAAAGTAAAAGTGCTCATTGTGCAGCAGAAAGGCCCCTATCAGTGTTACATTAATATACTGTAGGCCCATATATATAACGTTGTAACTGCTTGAGAGGGAGCTAATTTTAACAGATTTATATACATTTGGGTAGTTAAATCTTTAACAATGCATCATATATGTTTTGTATGTAAAATCTTCCTATGAGCTACCTCACCAATAGCAGCCAAATAAAAGCAGAGGACTAAAAAGTACAATTTATCTGTCTGAGATGTAGTGAAGTAGAAATATAAAGTTCCATAAAATGGAAGTGCTAAAGTAAAGTGGCATAAAACTGTACTAAAAAGTGCAGTAAGTGAGTAAATGTACTTAGTTAGATTCCACCACTGCACTATTGTCATGAACTCCTAGAGAGATGCCAACAAAACAGATAGGAGACACACTTCTGACAGAGTAGAAACACATGGCAGCAGAGTCAGTTACAGGACTCACCCTCGAGGGTGTTTGTCGAGCTCATTGAGGACCGTCTGCTCACAGAACTCAAACACCAAGTGGAGCCGTCTCTTCCTCCTGAAGACCTCCAGCAGGTTCACCAGGTTCACGTGTTTCAGCTGCTGCAGGACCAAAGCAGGAGACACTGTGTCAGCACTCAACAGCCCAGAATATTTAATTAAGTGTAAATAAACCTACAGAAGATATAAGGTCTTCCCCAACTATGAAATCTTTAAAAGCAAACTTTTAATTTGATGTTTTTATTTTCATTTTTATATCAGAATTGAGGTTTCCAATCCCTTTTGTGAAGCTCTTTGAAACTACTTGTGTATGAATTATGTGTGTGTGTGTACACAATAATAACAATAACCCCCTGTGCATGAAGTATTCCTAACAAAGTGACTAAAGATCATATAACTTGATGTGTGCATGTGCGCCTGTGTGCCTGCACGTGTCCGCCTGCGGTGTTAGACGTGAACTAACTTGATACTATTGGGTGATACTAATCTCTTCTCACCTTCAGCATGCGTATTTCTCGCAATGCAATCTTCTTAATGACCGGGTCATCTTCAGATTCCACAAACTTCTTGATGGCAACTATCTGGCCGGTGTCTCTGTGTCTGCACTTGAACACCACACCATAGGAGCCCTCACCGATTTTGGCCAGCTTTTCGTATTTCTCCATCGGGCAGTTGGTTGCTGTCACCTGTCAAAAGGCAAACGTTAAAATAAAACCACATTAATATAAGCACCTGTATGGTGGCTTCCAGTCCCCCCCCCCCAGCACTGTAACCTTAAAAAATTGATCACTGGATTTGTATTATTTTTTGAAAAGGTGTAACCTGTGACACCTGAGGGAGAATTCCACAGTCCACAGGAGGTTTGTCTTGTTTGTAGATAAAATAAAAAAAACCCAAACTCATGCAGGTGTAGTAAACCACAGTTCCCAGCAGGCAGCAGGATCACAGCACTCACCTGTCCAGAGTCTGAACTGGTCTTCATGGACCAGTCAGCCGCGAGTCTGCGGACGATTCAAGTCCATCAAACGTCCCTCAGCCTCTCCGGGCTTAAATTCATAACGTCAGTAATGGGATGTATTTGCTGTGAGGGTTTCAGAGGAGTCTCTGCTACAGTGTCCCTGCTGCTGCATGTACTCACCCCCCCTCCCCCCGCTGTCTCCCTACCTGTCTCTCCCCCCCCCCCCCCGGCTTTTACTCCCCCGCAGCGCAGTCCGCCAGCTCAGGCCAAGTCTCCATGACGGATCCGCTCTCACATTTAAAAACGATGTGTCGGATATTCACAAACACAGACATAATGGGCCGCTCGTCGTTTGACTTACCCCTTAGAAACAGCGCAGAGAGAGAGAAACACGGACGGGACGCGATTCACAGAGCGGAGTGCGCCACTTAAAAGACGCACGTCGATACAGGCGCTGTAACCGAGGAGACAGGTGAGACACACTGTTCATCCACAGCCATTCACAGACAAATACTTTCATTTTATAAAGGAAAGTAGGAATATTAACTCTAGTACTTTACATGTATCTGATGCAGTAGGCCTGTCTGTTTTAATACACCCAGCTTCCGTTTCAGTGGGTTTTAGTTTTTCTAATATGGGCAGTAATTGTCAGGGGAAAGATTCAGAATAAAACAATTGGCTCACAGGGTCACAATTATATATATATCCACTATATCCACCTTTTCTTTTACCTTATCTTGATGTGCCTGGTAAATATCTGGTAAATACCCCCCCTCTCTCACACACAGGCACACCTTACTTACCTTTCCTATTTTAATTCCCTGACTTGTCCTCTGCCTCCTTCCTCCCTGTGTCCAGTCTCTCCTTCTGTTTCTGTTCTTTATCTTTTCAGCCATGAACACAAACCTCACAAGAGCAAAGTTGATTTTGGTTTACCTAATTCATCACCAAGCATATTATATTGGAGGTTAATCCATATAACCAATATTTCCCACCACAAGAGCCTCTAATGGCCTTCACACACACAGCTTAGATCATGGTGCATGAATACTCTTGATTTGGCCGAGCTTATAAACACCAAGAAAATACATTTGAATAGCCAATTAGAAAATATTTTTGCATTAAATCTTTATGTTTGTCCATCTTTCCCACAGTGGCAGACATTCAACATTTCTGCCTCCCTCCGACTCGAGGATTTGTTTAGTTTAGTTTAGTTAATACACGAGCCGTTATCCAAATATAGTTCCAGAGCAAGCGTCATTCCCCTGCCCAGTGGGTTTACCAGTCACAAAGACTTTGGGCTCCAGCATCATGTCACTCTGCCACAGACACGAAATGTATGCAGGACCAACTCTGATGTGGTAACATGATTTATAAACTATCTGTTCTCTCTGTTGACTGTGAATATTTTCTCCCCCGGTGTCCTCCCTCGGCTCGTCTGGCTCAGAGACTTTGGGGTTTGCCACGGCTCGATGGGTCCTCTGCAGAGTCACACAGAGAATCATTTAGGACTTCACAGAGAGCGACGGGGAATCAGGCCATGTTACACTCATGTGCTCGGAGACACACGGACACCTTGAGGCCCTGGCATCGAGGCCCTGTGGTGAAGGGTATGAAATGCCCCATGGCAGACTGGTAAGATGTGTTGGATGTACGGGGTCGGTAAGGCACAGAGGTCGTTGTGTTAATAGACCAGTGGAGAGCAGAGAAACTAGGTCGGGACATTTTTGACAACATTTTTGGATTTTGAATCAGGCTTTGTTGTCATGGCACATAACTTTTGTGTTTTCAAATTCTCTGATAGTGCTCAGACACCCTTCATTTCATCACAGGATACATAAGAGTTAAAGAGGAAATGCTCATTATCTTCGATTTCATCAAATGCATAACTGCTATGTCAGAGCAAAAGCTGTGGGTGTGTGGAGAAATCATTTCTTCTAATGTCACTGCTGTTATTTTATCAGACAAAATTATCCAGGAAGAAAGACGGTAATTATGTCTGTTGTGAACCCTCCTCGACATCGTATACACAACTGTTGTAAAAAGAGTACAAGTGCGTATCAGAATAAATTGACAAAATACTTAAACATACCGGCCTCTTTATAAGGCAACTCAACCAGAATGGGGAGGAAAAGGTGCTTTACGTGGCTACGAACGTGGCATGGTTGTTGGTGCCAGACGGGCTGGTTTGAGTATTTCAGAAACTGCTGATCGTCTGGGACTTTCACGCACAGCCACCTCTAGATTTACAGTGAATGGTGGGAGAAAGAGAAAGAAATCCAGTGAGCGGCGGTGAATGGCCGGACTGGTTCGAGCTGATAGAAAGGCAAGAGTAACTCAAATAAGCACTCGTTACAGCCGAGTTAGGCAGCAGAGCAGAGCTGTTTAAACCGATGTGCCATCCTGGACCACCAGGCGGCAGCGCACACCCATCAAAGCTCCCACAGACCAACAGTTACAGTAATAGTTGTTGACGTTTGATAGCCAAACTCATTTTGTTCTCACCATCTTGTCATTAATGGCAATCAGAGATGTATTGTTTGTTGACACTGTGGAACAAATTATCTATAGTATCGGTGGAGGAGTGATCATTGTTTTCTGTTGTTATCATTGCTTGTATTTTAGGGGATTTTTGCCTGGAGTTTCCTTATGTTGAATGTCACCATCTATTGCCCCGTGTTTGATGAATAGCTCATTCTTCATAACTGTCCCAGTCATTAGAAGACAATAGACACCCATGGAAAACACATTTGGGTAAAACCTCAAAAAATTCCAAGACTGTACTATGGCAATTTACTATCTTTACTTCCTTGATGAATCATCACTCAGACAGAGACAAACTGACTGTAACCATCGTCGGTTTGTTTTAGTCTAGGCTTCCTTTTGAAAATACACAATCCAACCTCTAAAAAGAACCCAGACCAAGGACAGTGCACCACACAGTCCAGCCCTGCTGGCTCTCCATCCCTTGAAATTCACTGTTCTACTTTTAGACATGCTAGTGCCAAGTGGCTCAGTTATTTGGCCTGGCAGGCGTTCGCCTTCACAGCCACCAGGTAAATGTGGCGAGAAACTAGTGCCATGCGAGGCCGGCTGATACGTCAGTCGTCACTGCCTCAGGGAGCGTGAGAGAGCTGGTGCCTCTAAAGTCAGTGTGTTCGGCTCCTGGTTCATGATGTGGACAGAGCGCAGGCAGCAGAGCTCTGTTAAACAGCAGATGTTTTACACAGCGGCCGTTACCCTCATTTCCTGGGCGGAGAGCTCTCCGCTCTATTAGACGAGTAACAGGAACCAGAAAAAAAGAAGAGAGAGAGAGAGAGAGAGAGAGAGAGAGAGAGAGAGAGAGAGAAGTTAGCTGAGCTCCCACAAATCACTTTGTCACCAGCAAGCTCTGACAAGCACCAGGAGAGAGCGAGAAAGGGCGAGAGACAGGGAGTTAAATAGAGGTGCGAATAGGGAGTTGTGTCAGAGGAGACTCAGGAAGGAAGGTGTGAAGGAGCTGCAGAGGGCATAAAGGAGGTGATGCCGATGGATGGATAGAGAGAAGAGAGGACAGAGACAAGACTACAAACCGATTCCCAAAACAGCGTGAGCTGAGAGGGACTGTTACTCCTGCTACTGCTGCCGTTACTGCTGCTGTGTCGCTCACTTAAAGAGAAGGTGTGTCAAACTTTGTAACTTTGTTACAGAAGGACAGTGTTTGATGGACAGAAGGATAGTTTTGCGGTGTTTTTGTCTTCTGATAGCATCTCCGCTGTTTTAATCTCCGGCTGGATACACAGAGAGTAAACACCATCATATTATTGTGTTTGAGAATGAAGGCACAGTTACACAGACAGCTGCTCTGTTTGTGAAGTAGACATGAGGAGGAGGCGTTGAAAGCAATTTCTGGTAAACTGCAGCTGTACACAGATCACATGCTGTTATTGCTAAAAAGAGGTAGTCAGATCGGAGAGCGATACAAGTTTATCAGATGTTTTTCTGTAGGGACATTTCTTTATGGCTCGACTGCATAGGTTTGTGACTGATGTAGAATACGTTAATGAGAGTGAGATTTTTAAATACTGCATTTTACTTTCTTTCCCGACACCGTGGATACTTGATTAGCTCTGGGCTGACTCAAAGCCCCTGAGAGTTTTTTTTTATCTGGGCTGTAAAGGAAGCCAGAGGTCATCTGATCAAACTTCAAAAACAGAAATAGACAGGCCATTTTTCCACTTGAAGCTCAGGACGTGTCATTGCTGTTTTCTCTTCCTCGGAGACGTTTAGAGACGGGCTATTTGACATCACACCCATGTACAGAATAGTCCTGAATGATCTTTGAAGAGAGTCAGATAGTACGTACGTGCGGCTCTGCCAACGCCACTCTTCATTTTGCTGAGTGTTATACAGATCCTTTCACATTCGCACGGTTGCTCTCTGGGGACATGTAAAGAGAAACTGCCCGGTGAGCAAAACAGCCCCGAGCGGACACGTGGAGGTGTATACACTATCCACAGTCAAAGGTTGGATTGTGAGAACAGAACCAGCTCTGTTGAGTATTTGAGTGTTGGTAAATTGTTTTGGACTGATGGGCGCTGTAGAGGTCTTCTGAGCCTTGCCCGTCTGTGTGCATGTTTGGCTGGGCTCTGTTAGCATTTGACAGCTCCGCTCTGGACTCACCTCAGCGTCTGAGACGTCATTGTGTTACCTGCGTGGCTGAGTCAGAGGCTGGCTCATCGCTCGATGTCTGTCTGCCCACTGGGATTCTCTCCACCTGCGTCTATGCAAAGAAGACTCAAGTGTTAGGTGGTTTTCACAGCAGCAGCGACAGCGGGGGCACCGGTAGCCGTGAACTTTCAGGACTCTCCACACTGCTTTAATTGTCCTGCCGTGTGTAAACACCTTGCGTCACTCACACCTCTCTACCGAGTGATTCACTGTTCCCTAAGCATCCCCGGTCTGCGGCAGGCAGTGAAAGAAAAGGTGAGGGAGGATTTGCAAAGAACCAAATCGCATAAGTGGTTGCAAACAGTCAGGTTGGCACCATGAAGCTGGCGTTATTGATGCTCATGGTTGTGTACACAGTGGGCAATGTAAGTGGTATGTCTACATGTAAGACGCTGGACCTGGAGATGGTGAAGAAAAAACGCATTGAGGCCATTAGGAGCCAGATCCTCAGCAAGCTGCGTTTGCCAAAAGAGCCTGTGCCAGATCAGGCTGGAGACAAGGAGGAGATCCCTACCACCCTGCTGTCCCTCTACAACAGCACCAAGGAGATGCTGAAGGAGCAGCAGGCCGAGGGCCAGACAGACATCTCCACAGAGCAGGAGGAGGAGGAGTACTTCGCCAAGGTGCTGCACAAGTTCAACATGACCAGTGAGTACCAGAGAACTCAGAACAGCATCCGTCTTGTATTGTGTGCACATGGACACCAGTTGGAGGCGATTGCTGATGGCTTAACAGCAGCAGTAAGAATGTCAAGTAATAGTATGACTCTGATTTATGCTCTTACATGTTCAGGTACTTGAGACACAAACACACACACACACACGGAAGCAAAGATCCTGGAGATGCACAGCTGTTTCCATTTTGAAAAACGGTCATTCTTCAGATCTTACAGTAACAGTTGCTCATGGCAGAGAGAAATCAACAGGTGCCCTGTGGAATAAGAACTACTGTATATAAATGTATCAAAAACCAAAGAAGTCTAAGGTATTCTGCTGTTCAAAGTCAAATTCAAATTTTTTTCACCATCATTTTGTTGGCTCACCACAATTCAGCATAAATAAGCCTTAAAGCACTTGCTGGGAAAGACAAACATTGCTGCTACAGCCCAAATTAACCAGCATTTGTCCGATGGCTGGTGTCAATTCCGATCTTGTCCATAAATTCCTTCAACATGTGTGCCCCTTCTGATCTCCACCCAACATCTTCAGGCAGCTTGAGGAGTTCAGAGATCACAGGCATTACAAGTTAGCAGGACTGTGTGTTGCATCTGGTCTGATGCTCTGTGTTGCTTTCGTGTTATCCATGGCATTTTTACTGCTTTATTAGTGCTGTTTGTTTGGCCAGCTTACATATGCTGTTTGTTCAGCCAAATGGTTTTTGGCTGTAATTGTGAAATGACTCCCAAACTATTATGATAAACAGTTTTGTTTCTTTGCTCCATTGTTCTCTACATGCCTATACTCCTCACCCCATCAGGCAGGCATCCACACTATCCCTCTTTTATCCTCCACTTCAAAAGAAAGACTTGAGTAGATGGACTGTGCTCAGGAGTGTGCAGACCAAAGGGAGAACAAAGGAACTTTCAAAATAAAGGGCACGATTTTGTTCTGCTTAGATGAAAACCAAAGAACAGGGGGGAAAATGAAAAAAAAAATAGATGAGAGTAGACATGAAATGCACTCCTTCACCCTCACCCTGTCTCATTCTCGCTCTTTCGTTTTCTCTTTTTTTTTCTCTTCCTCTCTGTCCCTCGGGGATTGGGGGTTTCCTGTAACTTGAGCATTGGGTTCTCCCTTGTTTATCCTGTCACTTGTTCTCCATCATATCTCTTTCTCTTTCTCCCTGACCATTTTCCATTTAATTTTCATGTCTCTCTGTCCATGATCTCTCTCTCTCTCTCTCTCTCCCTCCTTCTATCTTTCTCTCTCCCTCCCTCTCAATCCTCTCTTTGCTGGGTTTCCTGAGCTTATTATCAGTGTGTTTGCAGTGTGTTTGTGACAGGGCAGCTTGGCAGGAAGGAAGGCAGGCTGATGGCCACTGAGATGTTGAGTGACTCAGGTCCGGTGCATGCGGTGCCCATGGGGAGCATGTGTTTCCTACCTCTGTGGAAGGCCAGACACTCAGCACAGCACCTTAAGACAGACTCAACCTCCACACACTGGGAAAGGGTGAACGCCAAGTGTATAAGTGTATGTGTGTAGGCTTCGCAAGAAATGTTTTGCAATTATAAGGAAAAAAAAAAACCCACACAGAAGGGGGAACGGAAGACAATCCAGCTTCTGCTCTTCTGTGAGAAGTGGAGGACTGTGTTCGAACAAAGCTATTAAAACAGAATCCAACTGGAGCACAAGTTTCTTTATATTCATTAACAATCCCATTCGTCACTTCAATTTGTGGTTCTTTTTATTGGACGACTCACACTTTCCTGATACCCCAAAGCAGCCTGCGGGGATTTGTGTGCAAAGCATTTTAGAACTTATTAGTTTTAGTCTCCATCATGATAATGGTGTGGTGGATTAAGCTAAATTCCTTCTGCCAGTTAGCAGTCACATCCCACACAAATTCACCTCTCCCATTTAACATGGTATTGGTCCAAATGTAATTCAGCTCGTTTGCAGAAGGAACTCTTTTTCTCCTTTGGAAACCAGCCACTCTGTGCCATACATGATTGAATTGTGTTGCCTGCTCCGGAGTAATTATTATATTTAAGAGAAAATGAAGCTTCTACTGTTCCACCCTATGATGAAGAAGAGTAGCAACAGGGGTCGGACAGTATGTGTGAAAGATGGTGAGGTGGGGAAAGAGACATCGGCGAGTGGGCTGTGGGAGGGTGGAGCCGAGCGTATGAAGGAGGCAGGTATTTAGCCTGTTGCTGGAATCTGGTTCCTCCCACTGGTAATTACAGAGCTGCCTCCCTACCTGTCACAACAGCTGTCCCCGGCTTACCTGCGGATAGGCCCTGATTCAACACACAAATCCCCCCCACACCCATGTTAGTACGCAGGCTAAGGTGCTATCCTACCCCTATCTGGAAGAGCGAGGCCTTTTCTCATGCATGGAGAAGAAATTTCACACATTGTTCCCTCCAAGTGTTGTGTTTTGATCAAATGAGCCGTTCAGTGACAGGCCTACAGAGACGATGCAAGCTGTGTTAATTGGAAAGTAGAGGTGAGGATGAAGCTTCACCATAATTATGGTGCTGCAGCCAATATGCTTCTTAGGGGAAGTGATGTAATTTCCTGTTTCGTAAACACTTCTCTAACCCTTAACACATTTATCTAAGTTTACTTAAACTAGCTGGAGACGATGACTTTCCGTGCTCGGCGCTGCTTGGTGCAGCATTGCCAATTCACCGCTCTCCACATACTGTACACTGCTGTGACGCTCTGTGTTTCCATTCATGCACTTACAACCAAACATTTGACTGTGCTCTGGGTGGGACCAGTAAAATGTCACCTCATTTCCCTTTACACACCACACCAGCCCTTTTCAGTTTCAGTTTGGCTTCACTACAAGCGGTTGAAACACTACCTAAGCAACGACGCAGATGGCATTACTGGTAAATGATACACAAGCAGCCGTGACATGGATGATCCTGGTACAGCCTGGATCGACTTCCCAGCTCAAGTATGCGAAGCTGGGCTGTAGCTGCTGTCAAAGAGTAATTCCCGGACTTGAGAGCAGAGAATCCCAGCTTTGGCAGGCTGAAGCAGAGTAGAAGGCTTGGGCCTGGGCCAGGCCCGGGCTCCACTGACACACATCTCCAATTACTCTGCACCCCCACTCACACCCTTCCACCCCTCACAACTGTGAGTTATATTCACGAGTGCATTCTTCCCCTTGCTGTTGCTTTGCATTTACCTTGTTACAACCCCCCCACTTCTACACCTCCTCTCACTCTCTTTTTCTACACAGCGTTTCTGCCTTCCTGCGCTTATCTTTGCACGTCTCCGTCACGTTTAATCCTTTGTAATGTAACGCTGGTAGATTTATGGTGTTAAAGCCTTCAGTAGCTTGGCTCTGTTTTCTATCAGGCTCTGCAGGGGGAATGTTCCTGCTGTCATGATATGGGCAGCCTCAGGAATAAAAGTTGCAAATATGGGCAGGGACACTGTAAGAAAACAAAACACTCTCTATGGTCAACTTTACAGCAGCTGGAATAGATGAATGTTTGGCTGCAGTTAAAATTATTTAGTAACACTGTGAATTTGGCTATTCCATTTTATTAATGTGTATACAAAATTATGAAAAACATTTATAAAAAACTTTTCATGAAGATTATTTATGCAAAACAGAGCAATAAACATCTCCACAGTACATTATGTGGTAAATTGTGTAATGTTGTATGTACAAAGGGAGCAACTATAATGAAGTAAATGCCCTGAAAAATGAATTTTGAATATAGTGTAAAAAGTTCATTGCTATAAGAATCTGACCTTGTAAGTTTAAGGACCTGATTCTTTGAACCTCATGTCCATTAATTGTTCCCTTGGAGCACCCATTTGTCCCATTGTCACGTTCTATTAGTTCAAAAATTATATGTTCTTGTGCCCAGAGATATTGCAGTAAAGCGTACAGTTCTTAAGGCTGTAATTGTACTCTGCCAACTATCAAAAACACACCAGAGCTCCATGATCACAAACACACCAGAGCTCCACCACCCCACCAAGACCACAAAATCTATTTGAGTCATACCAAAACCTTTCAGTACTGCTCCTGTTCTGCTGACCCTCACTTATATTAGTCTTTGATCAGTGTCATCATTGTGCCTTTATACATCCAAAAACTCAGTAATCATCTGTGTTGAGATTAATTCTTGCCTGAACTTGCTTGTCCAAAATGGTTTTATGAAATCTCCTAGTAAGTAATTGCCTGTTTTAAATTACACAGGTAAAAATGACACAAGCACCACCAAGAGCTCCAAACTCTTCCCAATGTTCTTCAACATTTCTGAGATACGGCAAAGTGTTGGGGATTACCGCCTGCTGACCAATGGCGAGCTACGGATGCTCGTCAAGAAAACCAAGATCTCTTCTGAGCAGCGGGTGGAGCTGTACCAGGGTCTGGGGAACTCGTCCCGCTACCTTGCTTCCCGCTTCATCACTAACCAGTGGAGAGACAAATGGCTGTCCTTCGATGTCACAGAGACCCTGCAGAACTGGCTCAAAGGAACCGGTGAGAGAAACAAGCCTTTTTGATTGATCTGGTACTATTATGACCTCTGTCTATGTGTTTAGTTCAGCCCATGTGCAACCTCATGCAATTTCCAGATATTGAACAGATAAAGTGACCAAAAAGTTTTTACCTGCTCAATGTTAAATTTCTGTCTTACCAGACAATGAGCAGGGTTTCCAACTTCGGCTGTTCTGTGAATGCAGTCAGACCAGTGCAGAGAGTGCCTTCAATTTTGAAATCTCTGGGATCGCGAGTGGCAGAGGAGACACAGCACAAATGGAAATCCTGACGCAGCAACCACCATACATCCTGACCATGTCCATCCCCCAAAACATCAGCAGCCACCTCACCTCGCGCAAAAAACGCTCCACGGACGTGAAGGATACCTGTACAGCGTAAGCAATCCTGCCCCTATCACATAGTTCTAACACATTGGCAGCTTCAAAAGGCAGTGACAGGTAAAAACACTAACTACTCCTCTTTACCCACATGACAAGTCTGTGGTCATTTTAATGGCTGTACGGTGAATTGACTGCATTTGCACAGCACTTTTCAACCTTAGTAGGATGAAGAGATTGCTGCAATTTACACTGCTATACACTGGGATGTCTGTAATCTTCCTAAAACTATCCTTAGTACAACATCTGACTGTTAATAAAAATGAACCTTCTACAGCAGATAGCCTAGAGATTTTTAGGGCATATCTCGTCAAACACCTCACTTCATAGAAACGTTTCCCTGTTCTCTTTTATGCAGCCAGACAGAGACCTGCTGCGTGCGGAGCTTGTACATTGACTTCAGGAAAGATCTGGGCTGGAAGTGGATACATAAGCCGACGGGCTATCACGCCAACTACTGCATGGGGTCCTGCACCTACATCTGGAATGCTGAAAACAAATATTCTCAGGTATAATGCAACACCTCACTGTAGTGTGCAATCCACATCAGATTACATGGCTGAATAAGGTACAGCCATGTATGGTCTGGCAGCTCGGAGCGAGAAGCTTTCTGACAACTGGAGTTCTGGTTATTGAAGGACTGTTTTGATTCACACTCCAGTGGAACGCAACATGTGATGAAGTCGGCGTTGAATGAGTGTCAGGGGGTTTAAATTAGTGCTGAAAGTATAATCAATTATATGGTCGACTAGACAATTAATCAAATAATCAGAAAAATAACATACTAATGACATACTAGTTGTAAATGACAGTAACCATTAGAGAACTAATTCAAATAGTACTGCACTCTGATATATAACAAAACTTTACTATTTTTACTCCTGGGGTGTTTGACCAAACTAATGACATCACCATCAACCTCAGCTGTGCTTTGTGTTCAGTGATAATTAACAAATGTAACACAACAAACTAACATGGTGAACATGGTCAACATTATACAATTAAATTCAACTGGCTTTATTAGCATGCACCGACTCACAGCCTCTTACAGACTCTTAGGCTTGTTCAGTTGGAGTCACACGTAAATTACATTTTGTGTCAGTAATGTGTATCTGGAAATGAGGTGGAAGACACATTTGTCCTGGGTCTTTATTCTTTTCAGTGGAATAGCCAATAAAACATCCCTTACAAGACTGATTAACAAGCAACACTTTGTGGCTAAAACCTGGGTTTTAACAAAAGCACTCTCGTAACTCGAACTCGTTAATCCATTGTCTGTTACAATTGCTTTGGCACATGTCGTGTCGGTGACAAAATTCTGAGCCGAGTTCTCAGTTTTCATGTCTTTCCCTCGTAATTGTTAACAGATTTTGGCCTTGTACAAGCATCACAACCCAGGAGCCTCTGCCCAGCCCTGCTGTGTTCCCGAGGCACTGGACCCACTGCCAATCCTCTACTACGTGGGCAGGCAACACAAGGTATCGATACCGCAGCCGAGAAACCCTCGTTCTGAGGTCAAATGTTTACAGAACATTTTATGTGAAAGCAACGCTTACAGATGATTTATGATGTTACTGTTGACTTTCACTTTCAGGTGGAGCAGCTGTCCAATATGATTGTGAAGTCCTGCAAGTGTAGCTAAACACACAGCGCGGCACACTGCTCTGCCTCCCCTCAAACATATACAGAGATGGAAGAAGTCGTGTTTGAGGCCACAGAGAGGAGCACGTGACAGAGATAATGAGGACAAGATTAATATGGACAAGGGGAACAAAATATTTAAAGTCATCAGGATCTTCGTGGTCCACCTTTCCTCCTGCGAGCTCTGCCATTATCGTGTTGAACGCACATAAAACCATGGACTTCTTTACATATTATAGATCATATTTTCTATGTGTATATACTTTTTCCTTGCAGTAGCAATAATATCTGTCTTGAAATGAATTAATTTATTTGTTGGAGGGACAGATCTTTAAAGAAGTGATATACATGTATAAAAGTGTGTCAGTTTGACATGGGAAAGGATTCAAATGATTTATTATAATCAAAGAAAAAGGTGATAAAGGATGCCAAAGGACATGAGGACCAAAATGACCTCGATGGAAGAACACGTTTGGTTTCACTGGGGCATTTCTGTTTGCGATATCTTCCTAAAGAGGTCATAGTTAAAGGTGCTAAATCCCAGGTATGGAAAACAGTGGTTGTTGGGGTTTTCCTGGAAGATAACGCTACAGGTGTTTTTGGAGAGAGTTACACCATAAAGGACAGCAGACAAACACAGGGACAGTCCAACCTGGGGAAACTCCCTCTGACTGAGAGATTGGAGTTGTCAGCCAACTGAGCAACGTTTCACAGGAACCGTCCGTCAGTTTTGCTTGCTTTGTTTGTTTTTCAACTCACGTGACTTATACAGTGCTTTTTTTTAAGTGTCACTATGTTTGTGTTGGTAAATGAATGTCAGCTTGTCCTTCTGAAGCCTCCCGTGCTGTCAAAGCCATGAGTAATATCAGTGGTTGTAAAGAATGATGACACCATGTTTTTCTCCGCTCAGGATTTACAGTCAGTTTGTTGTCTTTAGATGGTGAGGGTCAGGGGATGTGGTTGTGGTGTTGGTTTTAGGGAAGCCATTCAGACTCAATACACACATTTGCTGTTTGTTTGTTTTTATACCATAGTAAATTAGGGGCAATGTATTGCCTTTTATTTCAGGACAAGTTTTTACTTTTATCTGAAGTTTGATGCTTTTTGCACAACTCAACTTAATTCAGCGCCTATGACTTGTTTTAGGAATAAAACCAACACCTTTTTTTCAGTTTACCATATTTTTTTATAGTGCACTTCCTATTTGAAATTTGCATTTGTAAATATTTTAAAAAATTGAAATAAAAATTGATGTTAAATTATCATGTCAGAGTGGAAGATTTTTGTGAGCAATAAAACCCACATGCAATGTTTCCACTTGTCAGAGAGCTGTGTCGTGTGGTGTGCGTGTATTGCACTTGTCAGTACATGCGTGTGTGTGTGTGTGTGTGTTTTAATCGCAGCAAGGGGAGAGAACATTTTACGAAATGAGCACAAACTGAAACACACCCAACTTGTTGTGCCCATGAACACCACCACCACTTAGACACGCAGTGTAGTCTTCACATAAATAAAAGGTTTTTCTGGTTAACGTTGGACATGTTTTGCTGTATGAATGTGACACTACAGGATGTTAAGGGTATGGTTGACTAAGGTGTAAAACCTTTTCATATAAAACTGACTTGAGTTTGAAACTGAAAGCAGGACGATGGTGGTGGTTCAACACTGATGTCGGCCTAGAGGCCCCCGAGGCCCCCACCCATACACACCTTCCTCCTACACTTTTTCAGTAGAAGGCTACTCTTCTCCTCACACGTCTCTCATGTAATCCTTTGTTGATGGGGGTTCACCTCCCTCAGCATGCACAGAGCACACATCGTGCTTCTTTCAGCAAATTTTATAAAACCAGGTTGTGCACTTAGCAATGACAGGAGCGAGATCTACCAGTGGAAAAGCGTGGTGTATGCCAGGTGCGTGTGGTCTATTTCTGGGCAAGCAGTGGATGCCTGTTTACTCTGGATGACGATGGACTGACTGAAGAAGAGCAGCAAGCCCTGCTGGGCTTCACTCACGGCTAAGCCAACACTACAATTCCCGGACGCACAGCCCCGTTCTTGGCACTGCCTTTACCTGTAGTGATGCACGCCATACCAACATTTTTTTACTATCTCCTAGCACCTCGTCCACCCCCACCCTGCCAGCCCCACCCCTCTCTCTCAGTACTCAAGGGATTACTGGCAGCCCACAAGGCAGAATTGGAAGTGAGGAGAGCAGGTCCAGACCCGTTGGTAAGTCCCAGACTTAAGGGCAGTGACTACATGGAAAATTAAACACACATACTGTACACATGCACATGAAAACACTGAACCCACTGACACACAGCCAAGGTTCAGGCACATCAACGTCAAATGTCTTACATAAGCTTTGCGCTAGTGAGAAGTATGGGGGATGCTTGTGCTGCTAACAAGGTGACAGTGATCTGTGCTATCTTGTTCCAGCGCTGGTCATGTTACCCAGGGTTCCTCTGGAAAGCACAGGAATTTTTCTCCTGCGAGCCAACACAGAGAGTGCTTGTTTGGAAAGCGCTCTCCAAAGGCAGATAAACAAAGTAAAATGAAACATGATAAACATAATTGAATCCTCTTTCGTCTCACCTCTCAGAATGATTCAGACTGATCTGTTGCCAGGTCTTGATTTTTAATGATGCCGAGGCACAATATGTACTGTTTTATCTTGGCAGGGCAAATGTAATTGGAATGTTAAAAGATTTTTTTCCTCCACAAAAACAGGCTCATTACCAAACCCAAACATGCAAAACACGAGTTTTGTTGCAGGAGACAAGATCATTAAAAATAGTTCCTAAAAATGCTTGCACATCCACCTGTTTTACTTTCCCTGTAATGACCAAACAAAGGGTACAAATGTCAAGAGGCTCATAAATCTATCACGGTGTGAATGCAACAGTCCCAGAGGGAAGTCAAACTCAAGTAGGCTCGTCCCTCTAACCGATGTTCATTTCTCAGCAGCTGCTTCCTTTCAAGCCCTCTGGCTTTTTATGGCACTGAAACAAACTGCTGACACCTCCTGCCACAGACTGAAGCACATCCCAGAAAATGCTCCATCCAAAGAGGAAAAAAAGGGGGCACTTGAATCCACTGCACTATGCATGAGTGTTACACAAGAGACGGATGCCTGCAGCATTTCAAGGTCAAGCAGGTGTTCTTTTACCACTAACGCAATCCACGTGCCGAGATTATACGACTGCATGAGTAACCAGAAAATTGTTCTTTTGTTGCACTTCATCAGAGTGAATAAGTCATTCAATTTTGACATAATTGGCCCTTTAATTGCACCCATGTGCTGTGTTTCGTCTTCTTTTATCTGCAAGAAAAATGAAAGGCTCTGTTTCATGTAATGCTGCTTGAAACATTTTCCCTTTGTGGCACTTTTACAAGTTCACAATGAAAACTGATCATGCTAAATGTAAGCTGATTCGCCACGCCGCTGTTCTTGAAATGCTATTTTGGGTTCTGTCTTATTACAACATCTATGACATTTGCAATTATATGTCCACTGATCTTTTGCCACAACTGGTCATTAAACGTGGAGCAGTAAAGCGGCCTGTGGACTCAGACGGAGCTGACTGTGACCTTAATAACACACTGGTGTCCTGCTGCTGCTCAGCTCTGCCTCACAATCAGAACAGCTGCTCAGAGCCATTGTTGCTGCAGGTGCTGAACCTGTGCACACACACACAAATACACACATATCAACAAACATGCCTTCCTACTCCCAGTTATAACTGTTTTGTGATTTAATTTTTGATTACAGAATGTGAAATAATTTAACTTGGGATGTTTTTTTTCTTTAATATTTCTAAAATATATTTAATAATAATACTTAATGTAAGTTTGTATTGTTGGGAAATATATCCACTGATAAAAAGAGAAGAACTTGGAGTAAATGCTGACTTCTATTTTATACATCTTTGTTTTATCTATCCTGGATTTTTAATGGGAAATTAGTTTTTTTTTTTCAATGCTATTTTATTTATGTATTTCTGTGTACCTTATTTTATTGAAGTTAGTCTGGAAGGCATCTTATAACCATATTCAAGAGTAAAATCAATCGTGGTATTTAGTTTCACTTTACAGAAAGAATTTGTAATAGCTGTAGTTTACATTTACAAAAGTCTACCAGCTAGATTACTGTACTGAATATCCTCCCGTGCTTGAGATCTTATTGTAAACACACATACACACACACACACACACACCCACACACACACACATACACACACACACACACACACACACACACACACAGCCTACAGATCTACAGATTATTTGAGTACTGAGATGTTTTCAGAGAAGGCAGGACTGCTGAATCTGCAGAAGTTTAGTGGTGAGTTGAGGGTTTCCCCCTCTCCACCTGTCTTGTCTTTACCACGGTGCCTCTCACTTCACACCTGCCGTTCAAGCCAAGATGGTTATCACAGTCTGAGTCAGCCGACCATATCTCTTGCTCCGGCTCTTCTCCTCTCTCATCTTTTTGTTACCCCTCTCCGTCCTTTGAAGGCTCCCTGGCCATTCTGAGTTATCACCTGAACTAAACAAGGCAAGTGATAGGGGAAGAAGTGATGTAGGTGAGTGAATGAATGTGGAGATATAGAATAAAAGACCACACACCTCTGCTCGCTGGGCATTTCACTTAAATGTTTTAGCGCTAATGTCTACAAAATGACAATAAACTGGGATAAACAAGATATTCAGAAATGAAACTCTTTCATTTCCTTTTCACCAGATGGTGGCTGTGCTCTTTTGTCATGTAAATAACCGGTAGCTAACATCATAGCTTAATACATGGAGGATCAAAGACAGAGGAGAAACTCAAACCCTCTTCAAAGTGGAAACTACAAAGGGAAAGTATGATAAACTGTGTGAGTGTCTGAGTGTGGTTATAAAGCATGCTGCGCCCTGACTCATTTGCTGGACCTCAGTAAGTAAGAAATGTTTTCTAAAAAAGGAAAGGTACCAATTACATCTCTGGACTGGCTCCTTCTCACGGTACCGCCCCTCCGTTTCCTTCCTTCTCAGAGTCTCTCTCTCTCTCTGTCCCTGGACTCAGAGGGACAAATCTGCCCCTATAAACAGCTACAATCTCCCTGGGTAATAAACAGAGTAGAGGATCTGACGCTGGGGTCTGGAAAGACAACATTGGCCATGTAGCCTTTACACCCAGAGGAGAGGCAGTCCCTAAATAGCAGTTTAATCTCGCAGCCCCGACTGAGGAACGTACAGAGGGTGATGGTGACGGTGGGAGGGGAGGAGAACGGGTGAGGGGTGAGGGTCCTGTAATTCCCCTCTATGCACTAGCTCCAGAGACTCAATGGGTTTCCTTCAACAGTCTCATAAAAACTCTGAACATCTATGTGGGGTTTTCTGAACTAAATACTGGCTTGTAAAATTAGAAAACAAACAATTTTCAATGAGTATGAATGTTTTTGTTTTTGGTCACTTGGGAATACAGAATAATTCTAGCGACCCCTTTCACACGGCATTACAGCTGAAAGGATTAGTTACAGTATTGATTAGTGTGACAACTGAAGCACGAGGGACATGGGGAAAGAACCCAAGCACAGATGAAGGCAGGAACAGCAGTCCAAAATACTTTATTAAGAAAAATACTTGCAGAGAATAAGTGCAGAAAAACTCAGGCGTAACACTGGGAACAAAAATCAACCTTGAGCAAAGACAAATTGACAAGGAACAAAGGATCAGGGCTGGTATAAGTAAAGGAACTGATGAGGGAAGTGAAGACAGGTGAGGGTAACAAGGAACAGGTGAAGCCAACTGAAAGGTATGAGGATACACAAAGGCAGGAAGTGACAAAAAAAAAAAAAGAGTACAAACTAAAAAACGACAAAATAAAACAGGAACTAGGGAAAAGAGAACCAAAGTGATAAACAACACAAAATAAGCACATTCCTCTTAAATGACAACTTCAACAGATGAACATATATTAAGGCTACACAGTCTATACATTTGGCAAAGTCTGAAGAACAAATTAACTTGTGTGCAGCTTTTAAGTCCAGAACAAAAAGAGACAAACCCAAAAACAACTCCACTTCTCTTCAGCTACAGCTTCAGCAGCAGATTAGATCATGACAATTAGAAAGTTTACCAGCAACTATTTGGATTATCTGTCAGTTTGTAAACAAAAACTTGGAACAGAAACCAGTTCCAGCTGCTTTTCTTTGCTTTATGTAATAGTGAACTGAATATATCTGGGTTTGTAACTTTTATTCAGAAAAAACAATCGATTCGAAGACCTAATTTTTCGTGATCTTTTGTGTCCTCTATATAAGTTATAATAATAAATAAAAAGTAGACATCTGGACAACACAACAAAATGGCACACAATGTAATGCACTATATAGTGAATAGTGAATGATTTTGGAGAGAGCCGTGTAGTTACAGAAGCCAGCGGAGCAGAGGCATGCTGGGAGATGGGGCGGGACTTCACCTCTCCATAAACCTCTTAGTGAGCTTGGCTGAACTGAGGCTGTGACCCTCACCAGTGGGAGTAAACTTAGGTTCAATCACACTCTATTACTCATCCCCAGTCACACGTAGACTCACACACACACACACACTCACACACATACACACAAAAACAAATGCACACATTGTAAAGCAGGGGCAAGGCTGCTGACTCCAATTAAGAGAGGTGTGACTAAAGTCACAAATCATGCACACTGGTGTTAAACTGACATAGTGGACAGGAAGAAATATCATCTTCCCGTTCTGTGAATGCACACACACACATGCATACACATACATACACACACACATATTGTCCGTATCACATGGTAACCTGACTCTTCTTATTGGGTAAATGGGAGGTGAGGGAGGTGTCGGGTGTTCGAGGATCGCTTGGTACAGGGTCTGTTTTAGATTACTCAGCCGTGATCTGTGGCCTCCTGTGTCAGTGGGGCTCTCAACTGTATTGATGGGCGTACAAGGGTTATGACAGCAGAGAGAAAGACTCGGCAGCCTGTTGCTCCATTGCCTCCACTCAGAGGGACATTAGGTCAGCGTGCCCCCACCCCTCCTTCCTCTCCCTACTGGCTCTGAATTCCCCAATGAACAACACATTCCTCCTTCCCAGTCCCGCTGTTTATGGCAAGCCATCCTTTGAAGAAGCATGTAAGTGTTTGTGTACGTATATGTGCATGAGTGCACAAATGTGTGTGTGTGTGTGTGTGTGTTAGTATTTTAGCCTTGAGCAATGGAGCCTTGGTGAATACATAAACGTTTCAGCATGACACTATCACAGTATTTGAGCACGTTGTGAGTATTCTGTGGGTCACCTGAGCAGGTATGATAAGAGCATACATGTGTGTGACAGCTGTTCTTTACATCACTGCACCGAAGGGCGAAATCTAGGCCAATTGAATTATGCAGAAAGAGGGAGAGTGCATGAGAGCGATGGGTGGAGGAGAAAGCTATGAGTCATCACCAAACTTGGGATGCGCTCGTTTTAAAAGGCAGAGATTGAGAGGGGCAGACTGGGTGTTGAGACAAAGAAAAACAATCGAGATGCTTTTCTAATTAAAGCAGCCCTGAAGGAGAGGGTGGGGGTGTTAGGGAGTAGGGGGGTGGTGGAGGTCAAAGCAAGATGAGTCATTCCTTTACACCCATTTCCTGTGATTGGGGCACTTTGGGAGCGGGCAGCAGGGTGAAATTATGTGTTTCGTTTATGCAATCCTTCCTCATTTCTCCTCCCATTCAATGCACTCTCACACGCAATCATATTAAACATGTAAACCCTGGAGAACCTATTCAAAAACACTAATGCATACATGTGCAGTATGTATACACACATGTGCTCACACACATATACATGAACTGATACCTATATGGACAGTGGCATACACAACTGATCTTTTGCCATATCTGTACTAAGACAGAACTAAATTGCCTCCCCTACATCATGTTCTGTCATGTTCTTTACCTATCTGCACTTATAATAACTAATAACCAGGTTAATTTACCAAAGTATTGTACAATTCTGAGGTAGCTGTACTTAACTTGAGTATTGTAGCAATATGCTTCAATAAACTTCTACTCTACAACCTTTCAGACGGTAATATAGTCATTTTTAGTCCATTACATTGTTATTAAATATTATATAGTGTTATATGTTACATTTCTTGTTAAACAACACAATAGTAAGTAAAGGTATATTAAAATACTGTTTCCTCATAAATACATAATGATCAAATACCATATTTTATATATATAACATAGGATTTTGTGATATTGCTACTTTAATTTTCAGTTTTTCCACCTCTGCTTTTGATCATGTTCATCTTTCGTACATCTCAGTTTGGATTTTCGTCTTCTTTCCTGCCAACGCCCCCCCCAACCGCCTCCCTTTTAAAGTACCAAAGAAATAAATTAGAATTGACAACACCCCTGGCATGCACACTCATACATACATATAACAAATATGCGCAACACACTGACAAAAAAGGAATAGGGGTTGGCAGGTATAACAGAACCCAGACTTCAAAAGTTGGCACTAATTCAAGCCAGTCTATCTCAGCATCGGCACCACAGTCCGGCCCTCTGGCACCGCTGAATCACAAAGGCAATCGCTCAGTACACTGGAACGACTGAGAGCTCCACACACAGCATGCCTTCCATAGTGACATCTGAGCAATCTAGTCAAAATGAATTAAGGGTGATCAGCTTTTTGACCACAGTGATGATAAAGAGGGAGATCATAAAGTCTGCTGCATTCCACTGAGAGTTTGGAAGGTGGTATCTGTGGTCAATCTTTGGTTCACGCCATCTGACGAACACATGTGACTGTGCCGCTGAGTGTGGTCCTCGTTTTATTTTAGAGATAGATACCCGCTGGTCTCTGCACTGCAAATAGGTGCAAAGAGGCCGTCTGCTTCGGAGAGTACCTCGATTTGATGCAGCCTGCACTCCCTGGCCACCCAAGTGTACAGGATGTGAACTAATACTTTACAGTAAGGAATCGTACTCCCTAGAGATAAAAAAAAAGGCTCAGGGATGAGTCTGGAAGGCACCCAAAGGTCTGTCAGTAGTTAATGCTAACTGACAGGAAAGTCCAACAGTAAGAGCAACAGGAAGAGGAAACTCTCCCCCACAACATCCTGGATGGCCTGCCTATGTGTGAAAGGATATTTTCAGACATTGCGCAGTGTTTCTGAGTCTGTATTTGTGCTTCACAGCTGGTATTGACACGGCAACATTTTACCGTCTCATAACTTAAAAAAGGATCCATGTTCCAGTTTGTGTGCGTCCGCTATTATGCAGTGGCTGGGAAAGTAATGTTGTTCTACTGACAGATATTTACAGTTCGTCTTGAACGTTTGTGACACTGTCTGTCTGCTGCTTTGCTTGTTTGTTATTGCTGTCTCACCACATCAGATCTCAGCTATTCACACCACTTGAGACAATTCAGCCCCGTTACGAGGCTGGGGTGGTTTCCCCACCAATCCGTCTCTCTTTCCACCTTGTTTGTGGAGCTCTATGGAAGTCCTCCTTCCCTTTCAAGTCCCGTAGTCATCGACCGGTCAGAGTGTGCGCACCCAGACATCCTGAGTCACTTATGATGCGGGTTCCTCTCTGTGGGAAAGCTTGACCATGTGTGCCGTGCTCGATCGTTCATTGCTCATAAACAGTAGGAGCACGGCCTGCGATGTAAAATAAACTAGCCGCCACAACATGTCGTCGCCACCGTTAACTAGTGCGAAAACAACAACCGCACCGCCAGATGAAAGGGCTGCAGCGGGTCACACAACTGCCACTGTCGCTTTGATAGATAATCCCAGGACTCTGTCGTGTTTTACGAGCTCCACTGGAGGAGGTTTGCCGTCTGGCACATTAGTACAACTGTGGGATGTGGGTGTGATGCAGATCCTGTCAGAAAGCTGGTGTTAACCTCCAGGTGAAATGAGCAAACAAACACCGCACTGTCTGACTCCAAGTGAGCTGCCGGTGTGCTGAGATTGAGAAAAATAAGTTGAACTGCGACTGAGCGACATCACATTAAATGGAGGTTTTTGTCAGATTTGATGGGTTCAGTAGGATGGTTGATGTCATAGGGCGATGCAGAGTAGCGTCTGGGGTGGTCACTGTCTATAAATATCATACTCGGGGTGTTCCTCTTCTCTCTTCCCTCAAGCTCACATACAGTATGCAACAACCTTTTCACCTCAAACATTTACAGCCTCTTGATTCAGTGTGTCTATTTCACATCCTCCACCGTCTGCCCTGCTCTATCTATATGCATTCCTCCCTGCGAGTTTCTGCCTTTTTCTGCGAGGCACACAGACATGGGTCTATTTGCTTGAATTTCTCATTTCCTGTTTGGGGTGTGTAGCCGATCCCTTGTTCTTGTGCCCAGCACACATCAAACACTTATGCTGCTCAAAATGAGAAATAGAGACACAAAGGAGGATACGCAGAAAGCCTATAAATGAGGAAATGATGGCAAAAGTAGATGTGAATGGGAGAGGGGTGACTGTGTGGCGAGAATCGGGATGAACATGTGAGGACAGTGGAAAGGAAAATCCTGACACGAGCACAGTGAAAACTAAAGGAAAATGAAAAAGGAGTAGAAAATAAGTGGTTAATTATCATAATATCCACAGATATGGCAAAATAAGGCCAGACTCGCGCCAAACGCTGAGTTCATACAGCAGAATCGTTTTTCATCCTAATCTAATTTTTAAGGAATCTGGGCTGCTTTCACTTCCCATAGCAATTTGTTTTTATTCATTCTAATTATCTGTTTAGTCGGTCATTTTCTAAATTTCCTTTAACAAGGCTGTGGTGCCAGTCAGGGGGTGGGGGTGGGGGCTGCTGGGTATAAGCTATAAAAAAAACAAAAAAGAAAAAAAAAAAACAACCTCCCATAGTCTGCTACACATTTCCACTGCCAAGAACTGGTTCCATACAGGCTGTGTGTGGGCTTGCACTCAGGTATGGAGCCGTGGTTTCAGTGGCTAATGCAGCTACCCTTACTGTATTAGTTTGCGAGTCTAAACTGCTTGTTTGATTGGAAAGAAATTCTAAAAATGAGCCACATGCCAGTGCAAATTCAAAGTCAGTTCTACCAAGTATGATATAAAACCAAACACTGCTTTCTGTTATTGAAGTTACAGCCCTGAAATGAAAAGGGATGTTAACAACGAAGGACCAGAGAGTCAGTTGGATACATTTTTGCGACTTTTTATGAATGGAACAAACAACCAAGCTTTTCTTTGTGGAAAGAAGTTTATCTGTTTTTTTACAGTGGAAACAAATCTAATCAAAATGTCAACAGAAACAACTCAAACCACTCTGCAGCAGTCACTGTTTTATAAAAAAAACCTTGTATTTAGTCATTGAAATTAAACATAGAACGGTTATTTGGGGTTGTTACACTTCAGTCACTGCGTTTTATTGAACAGATGCACAGTTGTCTAAAATGTGCAACTGAATGCGAATGTTAGAAAATATTTTTAAGAAACAAACTTCTTGTTAATCCGGTGAATTCAGATTCTTATAAGATCCTATCCGCTCTGCAGGGCTTACACTGCAGCTGATTTCACTGCAGGCACTGAAGGTAACAACCTAACTTTATACTTAAAACAGCCGCACAAGAAATGTAAACAGACGCTCAACAAAATATAAACACAATTGCTTTCTATACCCTCCTCCAGTCCCTCCTCTAACCACCCTGGGTCCAGTCCAAGAAACACACAAGCGAAAACAGAAGAGGTTTTAATGTGGAAAGGTAAGGCAGCAGACTTTTCAGGCAGGTATGCATCACGTTTCTTTTTCCAACTACATGGAATTTCCAACTCCTCACTCCGCTGTAGTGCAAATAACTTTAGCAAACATGCGATGTGTCACTTCAGGATGTTGATTTACACACTCACTGATGGCTACACTGATCAGCAGGAGGTTCCACTGGGACATGGAGGGGAGATTTTGTAATGCTGCCCTACAATGTGAGCAATCCCTGCGATAGGAGATGACTCAAAGATACTGTCAGCATAAAGCGTTGGCTAACAGAGGAACCAAATGTCTAAACCAAACGCAAGCAAGATAGAGAGGGAAATAAGAAATAGGAGGAAGGGTGGAGCTCAAGAAGATGAGTTTTTTCCCCCCAAATGATCTTTCATTTTGCTTGAAGTCCTTTGCCCTGCCCGCTAGAAAAACATATGGTTCAAATAAGTGCGACCCCCCACAGACCGCCTGAAGTCATGCTCTCATTAGTGAATTATTTGTACTGAGTGGAGCACAGGAGGGGGAAATAAGACGAACCACTGGCAAAGCCTAACATGATGGTTAAAAGGGTGGAGTAAAAGAGTAAAAGGGGGGTGTTCAAACCTTCGTGTAAGAGTACAGGATAATAAATAGTAAGAAGGTCTGGATCAGGCCTATGTAACATACACTCTACTCATTCTGAGGCCTCAGCTTTCATTGGCTCGCGACCCTGGAATGCCACTCACATTCCCCCTGACCTTCATCTGTCTCTTTCTCTGGTCGCTCGTATATCTCCTCGCTCCTCCGTTTGTGTTTGCTTTAACTTTCTCAGGACCCCTCCAAAGCCCACGCTCATGCATCGTACACCCAAGAGGACAGCAATTTCCCTCCTCCGTTCTCCCAGCGAGCCAGATTTTCTCTACCTCTCTCCCTCCCACACCGTCTCTCCCACTCACTGTCTGCGTTTACTCTCAGGCTGTAACGTCAGCTCGTTCCCCAGTCAATCCCGTCGTGGTTGTTTTTTTTTTCCCTCCCTGCGAGCGCTACTAGTAAAACCATCACAGAACTAGACGTGTTATGGCTCAGAGACCAAGACGAGTCATAGGTAATCTTAGCTAAGAGAAAGTGAACTCACACTCTGGGGTAAGTGTTCGACAGGGGTCATGGTGAGTCACCCGACGGTTTGGCCTCTTACTCTTCACTGCGGGATGTCGCTTGTGAGTCAGGGAGGCAGACTGGACTGGGCTGTATCCTCTGTGTGCCACATGCTTCTCCTGAGCGTCTCTTATTCTGTTGAACTTCTAACCCAAACCACCTAAAACCCAAACACACCAAACCACAAACCTACATCTTGAACGGTTGACTTTTCATTTCTGGTGCACCAGACAGAAGTCCCGCTCCTGACGCCACTGACCCACAGCACTTCTCAAAATTTCTCAGCAAAGGGAAGGTGTTTCTCTGACGTGTTTCTGTTTAAGGTTGCGTGATGTTTTTGCAGACCACTTATTTTAGGCTGGGGTGCGTCAGATGCCATGTGTGAGTGAGTAAAGTTGTGGAGATGTGCACCTGTGCCATGTTTGTCCCCTCATTTCTGCGTTCAGATGGCAGGAAACTTCCACTGCAACATCCTCAAGCCTTGAGGCACCTGGAAGAAGACCAAAAGGAATCTTAACTGAGGCAGTGCTTTTGTGTTATATGAGCCTGCATTTTAATTAATTGGAATATCATTGCAGTTCAGTCAGAGAGGCCGAGACTGAATAAGAGGCTATTGCTCTAAATTAAAGTAATTAGTCCAGAAAAAACAGGGAAAATTGACTCCCACATGAATCATTTACCTTACTAATGATTCGGTTGTAACACATTACTCACCATCACAAACATTTTTCTGGTTAACCTCACATGAACAAAGTTCCCTCTTTCAGAACTCCTATGGTTGCCTACAAATCCAACCGGTTATGCTGCTCAATTTCATGGGTATTTCATTGGTATTTCAGTGAAGGTGTATACTGACCTCTGCTGGTTAATAAACTAAAAGAACTACATTGAAAATATTATTCCTACTTGATATTTTTTAACTTAGAAATTTAAATGTCATAGTCAGTACCTCTCAGTCTCATGCCTTTCCACCCCCACACACGCTTTGCTTTTATGTAAAGTGATAGGACACTAGAGAGAAAGAAAACCATTATTGGACAAGGAAACACAGAGCCACACTCAATATGGAAAACTTTCCCAACAATATGCCGTTTCCTTCTCAGGCATAAAAACCTCCACACAAGTATGAATGAACAACTGACAGATATAATTTCACCTGAATTGGTGTATTGCAGTTTTGCATAACCAAATTCTTCCTAGTTTCCTTTCTTGTCTTTGTGTGTATAGATGTTTTAGATGTAATACCTGCACAGTATACATAATCTATTTATATTTATTCTACATCCTGTTCTTACCTGTCCTTGCCAGTTCTCATTATGCACATACATTACTGCACAACCTTCTTTCCACAGTATTCTGTTCCATTTTATTTTAAATACATTATATTTTATTCCGGTATTGTACCTTCTGCACTATTTCATGTCTTTTGTGTTTTTATTTTTACTTCTACATATTATTTGAGCATTGTTTGAGGGAACCTGAGATTTAAGATTTAAACTGTCAGTGACTGTTTCACTGCAACTGCTGTGCACATGACAATAAAGAACTTGAACTACCAAAGTTTCTTTGTTTCCAATACAGAGTACGTCATATTTTTCATGTACTAAACATTTTAACAACACTTACCTTAAAACATTTTTTTTTTTTGCATGACATTTTGTGTTTTCTTTACTTAAAAAAATGACTCAAGCAAAAAAAAAAAAAAAAAAAAAAAAAAGGCTTTGCGACCTTTGCGACCGTGCAGTCAATGGCGCACGGATCGGAATACGGCAGTGAGAAGAAGATGGCGGAGGGAGGTAACGATGCAGAGCTGCTGAAGGAGAAGGCGAACACGTACTTTAAAGGTAATCCACCACACCTGTCAAGTCCCCGGCGGTGACACCGGCTCCCCGCGGCCGCCGCGGACCCGACCGGCCCCCCGCAGCGCCGACGCGCTCGAGCCGCCGCCCGCGCCGCCCGGAGCCGGTCACTGATGCTAAGCTAAGCTAACCTCGCTCGCCGTAAAACCCATTCATTGGATTAACCAGCACGTTACTTCAGCTCACATTTGGTGCCTCCTCGGGTGTTTTATTTTTTTATGTTCTGTAGCCGCATGCCGTCCCCCCCGCGGTGTGTGTGTGTGTGTGTCCGGTCGCGGTGTCTCGGGTTATTCGTGATGTTTGGACTGAGCTTCAGACGCAAACTGGACATTTCTGTCCGCCGGCGCACGCGTGTGAGCCGCAGCAGCAGCGCGACGCCATCCGCTCATTCTGCTCACAGTTACACTTCCAATTACATATGTCCATTTTAAACCAGATATTTGTTGATTTTAAAAAGTAGTAAATACTAAAAAAAAAAAAAAAAAGGTCCAAGAAATCGTTGAATTTGACAGAAGCATCTAAAACCAAAGTCAAGTTCTTTGCCTTTGGTCCACTGCTGCAATCTCTGTTAATTTAGGTACATTTCATTCTGCAAAATACCAGAGTTTTCTTCTTTTTTTTAATTTTACTGATGTTCTGGTAGAGAGAGCACCTTTAGGCCCGGGCATTAGCAGGGCAGCACACCCTGATGAGTCAGAGCAGATGGACAACGAGGGAAAGGCTGTCTGTTGAAATATTAACTTTTGTCTGAGAAATACTGAATAAAACATGCTTTAGGACAAGGTTAGACATTTACTCATAATCACTAATAATCGTTGGGCAAATGCAGTTTACTGTGCCCTCACCTATCCCAATATAAAACTTATTACTTCTTCCTGTCAAACTAGTAAATTGTGGTGGGTAGCTGTTGATTGCTTATTGGTTAATCCTACATAAATTATATGATCTGTCCATGAACTGTGGGAATAACAAGCATTACAAATTCATTTCAAACACTGACATTTCATTTTTTCTATTAGCTGTATACTGAATTCACTATTGGACTCCGTTTCTAATTTAGGAAAGGTCTGAAATAACATTATGTGTGTTGTACACAATATAAAATGTTATATTTTGCAGTTCACCATGGAGTTGCCCCCCTCACACTGTGTGGGAATAAGAAGAGCATGTGTCATGTCAGTGGTATGAGCTACCAAGCATTGTGTCATTGCAATTTGCATCACTAGCAGCAGGTCACACAGAAAACCTATATGGGTTAGTAGTGGCTGCCTCCTTGTAGTATGCACACTAATGGGATTAAAGGATGTTTCTCACTGTGTCTCATAACTTCCTTTTTCCCTGTAAGTGTGCAGAATCAACCATGCACCGATGTCAGAGTGTGAGTGTTTTCCAGTGAAGATGTGACTTTTTGTTTTTCAGAGAAAGACTATGAAAATGCGATCAAGTACTACTCAGAGGCTGTGGAGCTCAATCCAACCAATGCCATCTACTACAGCAACCGAAGCCTGGCATACCTACGCACAGAGTGCTATGGCTATGCCTTGGCTGATGCTACGAAGGCCCTGGACATAGACAAAAACTACATCAAGGGATATTACCGCCGTGCCACCTCCAACATGGCACTGGGCAAGTTTAAAGCTGCACTTAAGGACTACGAGACGGTAAGAAATGCAGCATTTTTGACTATTAGTAGCTGCCATGTAGTCTGAACCTAGAGCATACGAGACATGAGCAATGTGCACGGTATAACTAAATGTTTTCCCCTGATTTTCTCAAAAGAAAAAGCTCTCCAGTTCCATCTGTTGATCTGTCACCATGAGTTAGGCTGTTTGTATTGCCTTAACAGCCTGAAATGGGGATCATCCTTTAATCCAGTCATGATGCCAATTAGATCCCGTGTGAAGGCACTCATACCACAGCTAATTTGGCGTCTATTGTTGTTCGTGCTGTTCTCATAATAAGCAATATAAATATACCAGGGCTGTGGAAACAAAGACCTCTAAAGCTCAGCCATTGTTATAGAAATTTATTGCACAAACTAGACCAAGCACCATGACGACAGAAAATGAGAGTTAATCCTTATGAAGTTATGAGAGGTTAGAGCTGGATTTACATGTATTTATAGATCTCTGAAACGTACGGGGCATAACAGTGACTGCCTGTGAATGTTTTACATGTTGTCCATACACTCTCACACAGAGCAAAATATTTTTCACCCAGTATAAGCTGTTTACTTTTATCTTTGTTTATATCCTGTTCTTTGCAGCTACACTGAGTCAATTTCCGGAGGTCTGCCTTAAGGCCAGATGATGATTAACCAGTGTAGTTAATTTATATAATTTCTCTGTTCTGATGATAGGTAGTGAGAGTTCGACCAAACGACAAGGATGCAAGGATGAAGTATCAGGAATGTAACAAGATTGTGAAACAGAAGGCTTTTGAGAGAGCCATTGCCAGCGATGAGATAAAAAAATCGGTTGTCGACTCTCTGGACATTGAAAACATGAGTAAGTTACATAGTTTACCTATAATAATAAAACACATGGCCGTGAATCATTTTATAATTATTGTGCTCTTTGTTTTTTTTAATTCTGACGTTAAAACGATCTTGTATTGCAGCGATTGAGGATGACTATGTAGGCCCCAAACTTGAAGATGGGAAGGTCACATTGACGTTCATGAAGGAGATGATGGATTGGTTCAAAGACCAGAAGAAACTGCACAGAAAGTGTGCTTATCAGGTAAACACGTTTGTTCATATGAAATACACACACTGAATGAAACTTACCTGTTCCTGTAATTAAACCTTTTTTGTACTCTTTCAGATTTTGGTGCAAGTTAAAGATGTTCTATCGAAACTACCAAGCCTTGTTGAAATCACATTAAAAGAGGTAAGGACTTTGCAGATAACCACTAGTGAAGTGATTTAAAGTTGCTGTTCATGTACATAGTTCATGTACAATGAGTGTACAAACAGTAGAGTAATGTTCTTTGATTACCAACTCTATGATCAGCCCATAATAGGATTACAGGGGGGAATCACAGCACAGGAGTAAATATAACATTATATATGTGACCCCGCAAGTCCAAGATGTTATTTTTCATGTTTGTTTTATCGTATTTATTGGGATTCATTTAAGGTTTTGTGTTTTTCTTTGCCACAGACAGAAAAAATAACCATTTGTGGTGACACCCATGGGCAATACTACGATCTCCTCAACATCTTCAAGCTGAACGGCTTACCCTCAGAGACCAACCCTTATGTATCCTTTCTTTTTGCACACTGGCCACCCATCAGCTTCTAAATTTGTGTTCAGTGCAGTCATTGTCCTTGTTTGTACCATTGTACTGTGTCTAAACAGCCAAAAGTCTCAAATCCAGAGCTTGTGTGTCATAATGCTTAACCACAGAATTCAGCTGTTCAATGGTGACTTTGTGGATCGTGGCTCTTTCTCCCTCGAGGTCATTCTTACCCTCTTTGGCTTCAAGCTGCTCTACCCCGACAACTTCCACTTGCTTAGGGGTGAGAGCGCTCACAGTGTGTCTGTGGCAGCATGTGTAGTGTGTGCAGATGTGTGCTATAGCATGTCCTATTAATGTGTCACACTTAACATGTGTGTTGTTGTGAAGTTCAAAGCACAACACTGAAATCAATTGTTTTTGCAATTTTCATGTTCACATTCCGTTCGGTGTCTGCTGTTATATATAATGGTAGAAACTGTTATTTATTTATATTTATATATATATATATATATATATATATATATATATATATATATATATATATATATATATATATATAAAAAACAGATATTGTATTATGCATGAAGTTCTTTAAACAGGATTGTTTAACCAAGAGTTTTCCCTTCAGGTAACCATGAGACGGACAACATGAACCAGATGTATGGATTTGAAGGGGAGGTCAAAGCCAAGTACACAGCCCAGATGTTCCAGCTGTTCAGCGAGGTCTTCCAGTGGCTGCCTCTTGCACAGTGTATCAACAGCAAAGTGCTGGTGAGCAGTGGCAGCGTGAGCTGACAGCAGTCACAGGGCTCTGCAACTCATTTTGTTCTTGTTCTTGTTCACCGGGTCCAGTCTGTGTTTGACAGCAAAATTCTGTAGCCAGTTGTGTTATTTGTCAGAAAGGATTTTGGGATTGAGTAGAACCTGAAAAGGGGTTTGGTTTTGTAGTAAAGATGCCATGTAGACTAACGAGAATTATCTTTGCATGGCTGTTTTTCCTGGAGGGATGCATACTAGGGGAGAGGAAAGGATGCAAATTCATCTTTCCTTTCAAGAAACCTTTACCAGGAAATACAACTTATGTATGATATGATTATCTTAAAACGAAGTGACTGTTACTGAAGACTAACAGCCATAATTTACCTGAATCGTACTGATGACTGCTGCTGCTGTTAATGATTTTTGCAACCCTTAATGGCGCAGTGGTTTTATATTTTGTACTGTGCACACAGTCGTAATAAGATTCTCCATCTCAGGTTATGCATGGTGGACTGTTCAGTGAAGATGGTGTCACATTGGAAGACCTCAGGAAGATTGAGAGGAACAGACAGCCTCCAGACTCAGGTAGGGTCAGACACCAAATGCATCATCAGTATAAAACTGGCACACTAGAAGGGAAAGCGGGTACATTTCAACACCTTCCTTCTCTGTTTCACAGGTCCCATGTGTGACCTCCTCTGGTCAGATCCACAGCCTCAGGTCAGTTCCCACCTAGCCAATACCTCATTACGTCGATTTGCTCAGAATATCCTGTGGTTTGTGTTAGAGCATCTTTCATTCCACTTCTATTGTGGATTATTTGTTAATTAGCGTGTCTCCCTTTCTCTCTCTCTGTCATGCAGAATGGCCGGTCAGTCAGCAAACGAGGAGTGAGTTGTCAGTTCGGGCCAGATGTGACTGAGCGCTTCCTGGAACAAAACAAGCTGGACTTTATCGTGCGTAGTCATGAGGTCAAGGCTGAGGGCTACGAGGTCACTCACTCAGGGAAGTGCATCACCGTGTTCTCAGCACCCAACTACTGGTACGTAATCACGCAGGCTTACTTTAAAGTGTTGAGTCAGTGTCACTAATGCGGTTCACTTTAACTGTTGTGTGTTGTATTCTGCCTTCTCCCAGTGATCAGATGGGAAACAAAGGAGCTTATATCCACCTCAGGGGATCGGACCTCAAGCCAGAATTTCACCAGTTCACTGCTGTGGTCAGTATCCTGTCCTCTACATTGTTATATTTATTATAATTGTTTTGGGAAATGCTGTTATTAATAACATTTGTTAAACCACAGGCTTTGGAAGTCGGCTTTCTAATTGATGGTTCTTATTCTTTTTTTGTCATCGTGCCCATTGGTTTTCATAATAACCAACAAACTTCATTGTACAGATTTTGAACTTGGGGTTAGATCTATGCATGATGTTACAGTGACATCTACTGGTGAGATTTCGAATGGTCCTGTTTAACCCAACTGTCCGAACTGTTTTATAGAAGTAAAAATTAATCTGAAAGGTAAGTTATTCATTGAAATGTCTGTTGTGAGGATTCATTACATTAGAGAGCCACTTCACTTGAGCAGTTAAGTAAAATGTTACCATAACCAACGGGGATGAATACTTGTATAATAACAACTAAAACAAAACAAGTTTAGCTACTACCTGGGGATGTTAATGTTGCAAAAGGTTATTAGTGATTAATTGGGCAGCTCAACCCCACCTCCCCTCCTGATGCTCAGTTGATGCACAATGTTTCCCAGATGTCTTTTGGTGTGAAGATGAAGACCATATTATCACCACCGTCTAGTTGCTGCTGTTTAAATTCCCTCAGATACAATTTTAAAAAATGCATTACAGAAATATTTCCTGGGTGTATACTTGTATATATTTATAAATAACTATATTGTTTTTATTAAAAATTGTATCTGTACATGTTCTATGTTTGTGTAGCATGAAGAGGCAACAACTTTCACTTAGTTTTGCAACCCTGTGTTGTAAAATGACAAATAAATTAACCTTGAACAGCTTTGAAAACCTGATCTCATGTTTGTCTTCCTGTCATTTTCCTTTACAGCCTCATCCGAATGTCAAGCCCATGGCGTATGCCAACACGCTAATGCAGTTGGGGATGATGTAGAAGCCACACAAATCGGTCTGTGACACTGACGACCTCCCATCTGACCTGAACCATCCCAACCACCTCACTCCCTCCAGTGCTCGGACATGCTCTCGTTCATGCTTAGCCCAAGGGATCCCTCTCCCCGACAAAATCTCCGCTAGTTGTATGCAGAAAGCACGTGGTGTAGTTCAGATGGGAAGCGATGACTTACACCAGCCCAGTTCAGAACTGGGTATGTTCTTTCATGTTATCGGTTAAAACTGGAAAATCCCCATTTCCGCTGTGTATTTGCCCATTCATGTGTTCCATCACTGGGTAAAGAAACCAACCCTGAGAATTTCAGATAAGTCTCCTGAGCTGCTTGGTTTTTAAATATTTGATATACTCAGCAGATGGGATCAAGCTGGTCTGTACCAAAGATCTGTAATGAAAATGATTGTTCAGTTTTTACAAGGAGTATCTTGTGACTCTGAAACCTAGTTGGCCTGTGTACAGAGCTTAGAGCATTGTGAACTGGGTTAAGAGCAGCATGTCTATCAGTGTTTCTCAAACCACCCTACAGTGTGTCTGTTTATTTTTTATTTTACAGAAATACAAAATATGACAACATGATCCCAGTCAAAAAAAATAAATAAATAAAATAGATTGATTGTCTCTGGGTACACTCTTAAAGGTGCTGTTTGCCGTTAGTGGTGTATTTTCTTGGTTCGGTCATGTAGCTGGTAACATTTAATTCGCACTGCTGCACTGCTCCCTGTCGAGGAACATTCTGCTGCTCTCCATGTTTTCATCCCCGACCTTCATTGTGCCACTCACCCGGCAGCTCCCACACAGTCCACTCTCCAAACTAGCTTTGGTGTAAGGCAAACACCGATGGCACTCTAGTCTCCAATACATGTTCAATTACTGGTGACCCCCCTCAACCCACCCCCCAATATGTGGATTCCTTCTGTACACAAACGTCCAAAATGCAATCCCGTCTTGAAACGCACAGCTGCATTGTCCAACGGCCCTCAACTTTTTAGATAAAGAAGTACACTGATGTGTATGTATATATACTGTATCATTTAAAGATTCCGTGTAATGTTTGGAGAAAATTATTGAATAAAAAAAATCCAGTCCAGTGATTTTAGATGCTGGTATGTTTTTATTTGTCAGTTAAATATTGCCTGTGCTTGTTTTGTAACTTTGAAGGAAAGGGTTGAAAGTTTCAACTAGCTATAAAAAAAAAAGAAAAAAAAAAACAACTTCAAATTATTTTATAACAAGAAATGAAAGAAAAGAACTACTTCCGGTTTTTTCGGGCGACGGTCGCATTTCTGTGACGTCACGCGCCGGAACAGCTGATCCGTCATTCGTCAACTGCGCGCCACGAGGTGACGACAACACAGCACGAGTTTCACCTTGTTGTGAACCCAGTTGGACACGAAGCAGCGACTTGAACGGCCCGAGATGCCGAAATACTGCTCGGTCCCAAACTGCAGGAACGACTCCGGCAGCGGCGCCGACAGGAAGAGCTTCTACAAGTGAGACGACTGTGTTAAACTCCTTGTGTTAAACTGTGTTTTAGGTGTTTTATTTTGTTTTTTTAGCTGACTTCACTGCTCAGGTGCGGCTGTTAGCGTCATGTAACTTTGAGAAACTTGTTCCTGCTCGATGAGTCAGCTTTCACACCGTCGCGATGAATCCCTGCAGGCATGAAACAGCATTTCTGTCGTCTTATTTTGACACGTGAAAGACAGTCTGAGTGCTGATTTAATCTTAATTTGTGGCCGTAAGTAACTTGAAATGTATTTAACATATCGTCTTCTGGATGTCTCATCAACCCTGGAGCTGATCCGCGGCCAGGAACAATATGACGGCACTCATGATGACTTTACTGGAAGTTATGACTGTGAAACTTAGAAACAGGAGCTCTACATTCAAATAAAATCCAGTGACCAGATGAATAGATAGACTTGTACAATATAAAGCAACTAAATAACCAAGCTTTGCAGTAACTGCTACTATTCTGGCTTTGATTTATTAAAAAAAAGTTTCTAATATGCTGTCTACCTTTCACTAAATATTATAACCAGGTCTCAAATACTTCCAGAGTCGGGTTGATTTACACTGTAAAGCCAAAATGTGATGAGTCCACAGAGTCCGTCAGTTACCTGATCTGATTTCCAGCTGAGGGAGGCAGTTTTCTTCTTATGTTTATAGATAAACTGTCAAAGCACAGTGTAAATTCTGTTTTAAGGTGCATTTTTCCCCTCTGTTTCTTATTTGATTTTAAGCATTTGACAATATTTAACTTTAGGGAGCTCAAGTGTGAGCGGTGTCTCACATCTGTAGTCTTTGTTGTATTCTAGGTTCCCTCTTCAGGACCCGGTCCGGCTGCAGCAGTGGCTGAGGAACATGGGACGCGAGCACTGGACTCCCTCTCGACACCAGTATATTTGCCACGAACATTTTGCACCTTCGAGCTTCAAGGTGCGCTGGGGGATCCGGTACCTTGAGAGTGATGCCGTGCCCACAGTCTTCCAGGAGGCCGAGGTAAAACAAAAAGAGACCCACCGCAGTCTTATTCTGACTGCACTCAGACAAACAGGTCTGCACATGTATTGACTGAAGTAATAATTTGCAGGCTTTGGCCAATCCTGTTTGTGCAGTTGCTCTAAGTGAAAGTGTAAACATTGTCATGTGGCTTTCAATATCAGACACCCCTGCTTTTTTCCTAGAAACGGAAAGCCGAGGATCAAAGGGAGAGGAAGCCAAAACGGTTTCGAGCTACTGGTAATCAAAGCAAAACGGTCTCAGATGACAGGACTGTAGCTGTCGACGCTGTAGAAATGGAAAGTACGTTGCACACGGTGCACCTGTACGAGATCACTGTCGACCCATCGCAGCAGGGAGAAACCGGCCCGGTGGAGTCGAGGGATGTTGGAGACGCTGACCTGAACCCGCTGGCGTCACTGGATGGGTTCGAAATGGAGGCACATTTCCCTTTAACTTTATTCCAGACAGTAGATGATCTAAGTAACAGTGGAGAGAACACAGAGGTGGTGGTGATGTCTGAAGGCCCTGCCGGTGAAGGGCAAGACGAGCTCGTGAATGGAATCACTGCCGCCATTTTAACTCGAGGCCACGGGCTGGTGATTGACGACTCCACACTAGGCGGTACAGACGAGGCCGTGGCCCCTCTCGGTGTCGAAGATGTGACCTGCGCCGAGGAGGAGCTCTCGGACGGCCGCGAAACTCAGGTCATCGCCTACTTCGAGACGATACCGAACGTTTTCCCCAGGAAAGCCTCCACCCAGTTCACCTTCTCCCCGGACACAGTGCTGTCGTCCGCCCTGAGCTCCAAGCCCATCACATCTACTCTGCCCATAGTGTCCAAACACGTGACACCTCCCCCCACGTCCCTGGTCCTCACCGTGGAAAGACTGGACACCGACGAGGGAGAGGGGGACGACGGCCAGTCGGAGGAGGACGGCGGCATTGAGCGGCAGGATCCCCAGCTGGAGGAGCACTGGTGAGCACTGACTCAGAAAACTGTCTCAGCAACATCTAAGATCAACATTAGACTATTTACATGCTTTTCTGTGCTATATTCTTTCTGTATAAAAGCGTTTGCAATCTTTTCCCATTTTTTGCGTGAACAGCTACCATAAGAACAGTTTGAGTAAAGAGCAGCTGGAGGCGATTGTGTCCGAGCTGCAGAAGAAGGTGAAAGTGCTGCAGCAGCGACACCGCCGACACCTGGAGAAACTTCTGGGACTGGAGAACACGGTCAGCCAGCTGAGACAAAGCAACCTGCTGAACGAAGAGCGCCTGCAGCTGCTGGAGAGGGTGAAGAGCTTGTCTTTAGTAGAGTATTTACATGAAATAAGCCCAGATTTATTTTAAAAATAAAACTTCTCATTGCTATACCGAAGTTTCTTTTAGCTGTAGGAGGTATTAAACCCTCTTAAGTTTACTGTACAACTTATAAAAACACGACTTGTTTGTGAACAGTGCTTTCACGTGTTGTCTCCTCTCTCTCAGGCTTACATACAGACCAGTGCAGCAGTGTCAGATGCTGGTGAGACTGTGACCATCATCTACGAAGAGGACGACGCCGCATACTTGTACACTCCACTGAACGTAGATGACAAGCTGTGAGGCCCGACTCGCTGCGGACGTCCCATCTGAGTGTCCGCCTGCTGCCCACTGTGCCAAAAAAACGACTTGGTTAATGCTGTTGAAAACAAAATGCTAACTAATTGTGATATTTTTTTGAAAAAATAATGAGTAATATGGGACAATGTTGAATGTGTTTTTTATGGTTTTCACCCTCTACCCTTTCCTTTCTTCACCCAACCACTTTTTAGTTTGACTTATGAAGTATTTGTTTGTGATAATGTACATACCAAATTAAAAAATAACTTTGGTTTGTGCTTCATTTCTATAGTATACTGTAAATCAGCTATTTAAAGAACCAAAGATTATGCAACCACTGAAGTACAGTCATATGAGACAGAGTTTGATTTAGTCATCATCACTGACCGTTTATCTTCTTCAGTAGCAGAACAAAGGAACAGAGGATGTGAGTGAACACAGTGGTCACACCCGGTTTAGTGACAGTAAATAGATCAACAGTTGCAGGTCTGGTTCGTGGAGGTTTAAACTCCTATTTCCAAGTAACATTGAGCATGTTGCTGTATAGTGATTTGATTCAACAGTGACAGAGGAGCTGATGCAGTTCAGCTCTTGGCTCCTGAAGCAGGTTCACTGTTTTGCTTGTTGAGTGCAGGCAGCGGAGGTTTTCTCCAGTTTTTTTGAGATATAGGTGATTTGATATGTGAAATGCCATTTAAGTTTAGATATTCTTTCTCCATAGTATATTTTGTTCAGGAAAATGTAATAACTTAAAACTCATCAGGAAACAGCCCCATAGTTCTATAGGAAGGAACGTGATACTAAACGAATCTCAGGGTTACTGAGTTATCTGGATTACTGCTGAGTAAAACCAGTAAAACAGGTCATTTTACTTCAGTTAATGTTCAATATTTGAAAAGTTCTCGTTTTTATTTACTTCGCTTGATTTTATTCAGTGGGTGCTTTTCACCTCAGGGAGTGCTCTCACTCTCTCCACTAGATAGCAGGAGAGGCAGCTGTTGGTGTAGGAAGTGTTAAATAAGGAGATTTTACACACAACAAAAGGGACAGATCAACGTTTAATAAAATACCTCCTACCTAAATACTGTTTGAAGGTACTCCCTGATTATGGATGTTAGAAGAGGCTATTAGGAAAGCATCTTCAGGATGTGTGTAAAATCTAAATCTGAGTCAGGAAGTGAACATGGAAACTGCTCAAGTAAAGAGAAGCTTTTGTTGAACTGAGAAACCAGACGAGGGAGGAAAGGGGACCTGAGGGGATGGGAGTTAAACAAGAGCAAGACTTTCTGCACCCACTTCTGTCTTATAGAGTAACATATGCACCATTTGCGTTTCGTAACTGAAACGGATTTAATACTGGTGACACCCTTTCAGGTAGGACTTCATTAGGCTGTGAATGCATTGACTGCTCAAGTGTCATCTCTGGAATAAACTTGGCAGTGTTTATTGGTGTTTGATGAGGAAAAAGTTTCAAGTACTCATTTTGCACAATATCAAAAAAAATGTAATGCTGAAAAAATGAACAAATTGAGCTATAAAACAACCAAACAACAGGAAATTAATATCTAAAAGTGTACGGTAGGGAGTGGAATGAGATTGTTGTTTTTCAGGCTGTTTCTAACTAATCGTAGATATGAGGGTACCCTTGATGAGGGAATGGAGATTTGGCTTTTCTTGGAAAGAGAAAGCCTTTGTGATTTTTATACACTTTACATTAAAATTGTTCAATAAAACATGATTGGCACATTACCATCTTGCAGCACAAAACAATTTCAGAGGTAGAAAAAGAAATAAAGTACTGTTGCTTCCTCCATGACATTGCTCCTCCTGTCAGCTGCTGATTTACGCTGAATCACACCGTCCTGTATGACCTCATCAACTTCAGGCACTGATTCTACAGTCATAACAATGGATGATACATCGTAAATCCCCTCAGTCAGTCAGCTAGTGAGTCTGATTGCCTTGGACGCACTAATCACTGATATTTCCTTATTTTGCTGAAGACTTTAAAGGCTATTTGGAATTTTCAGCAGTAGCTTTCACAACATTTCCCCTCATTTCCTACTCCTCCTCCATCCTGTCTATGAGCAGAGATATAGCAGTAGGTCTTCAGCTGTCTGGCTCCCAGCTGGTCCTGGTGGTGGGTGTAGGGGTGAGGAAGGGGGAGAAGAGGTTGAGGGGGAGCGGATGGGTGGGGCAGGGTGGAGAGGCGGTCGCCCTCTTGGCAGTGGGAGGACGGCAGGCAGGGAGACGGATGGTTGCACTGGGTAGATGGAGGCATGTTGGCACCGACCTGCACAAGGATTTATACATAACCTTATTTCATTTCTTTATCCCCAAAAATCAAGTGAAAACAAGAGTAAAACACCTTTTTCATTAGATTCACTCACCTGTATTAACTTATTTATCAACGTTACAATAATCTATTAAAAGACTGTGTAACAGCAGTTATCTGTTTGAAATGATGACAGATTTTAAACAGCCCCCCCCCCTCCCAAAATATGTTAAATCACTGAAGCAACACCTACCTACCTAAAAACTAGTGACAAGAAAAGTGAAAAGAGTGAAAAAGATTGCATTAATTACTTTCATAGAGTGAAGCTACAGGAAAAAGGATTGCACAAGGTTAATCTGCTTGAGTACAGATAATAAAATGTGTGTTTCCAGTCCTCTTCATCTGTAACACAAGCATAGTTTCCATGTTTACTAGTCTGTTATACTGGCCTTTATACAAAGACCTTGATTTACACATCTTCTCTCAGATACACAAAAACCTCCAAATATAAACACAGCAATAAAGTCTTTTTATAAGATAAACATTTGGTATAAATACACAGCATGTGCTTATTTGCCAGGCTGCAGCATTGGCGCCGACCTGTGGCGTGTTGCTGCCAGTGTTTCTCAGGTCGTCCAGGTCAGTCATCCCCAGCTTCCACCTCTGCCATTTCTTCTTTATCTCTGCCTGCACCTGCAAGCAAAGGATGAGTTACAGTGAGAGAAAGAAGAGACAAGCAGGGTTGTTATGATGAGTACATTTATAAAGTCACCTTTAAACTAAGAACATCAACTAAGAACAATCTTCTGAGTGCATAGAAAATCAGACACTTACCTCCTTGTTGACAAAACAGTAGAGGATGGCTACAAGTAAACCCTGTGAAGATGGGAAAATTAATCTTAATGTTGAACCAAACGTGCAAATACCTATGTGAAAATATGTTTTGTGATGCTGCTTTCAAAGTGGGTGGGTGGGTCTACAATGTCCTGACTGTACCTGGAAAGAGTTGAAGAAGAGTTGGAAAAAGAGATTAACGTTGCGGAGGACGCCATCCGTGTGCTCCTCTGTCAGCACTGCAAAGATCACCTCATGGATCCCCAGCAGAGGGATCAGGGTCAGGGTGGATTTGGCCAGTCTGGAGAGAAAGACACAAAACACAAGTCGCTCTTTAACTCGTCCCTCGTTTGGGGGAGCTACGGGAAATACAGTGACGGAGAGTTGCCTTTGGATCTGGTATAATTAACCAGATATTATTATGTTTCGGCAAAAATAGATGCTTTGCTTTGTCTGTTGAACAAATACTTAAAAGGAAACACGCTCTGACCAGACATTAACTGGTGTACTTCAAGTACTTACCTTCCTCCAGAGCAGAGCTTTGTGGGGGATAAGAAGTAACTCTGCTTCATGGAAATTATTCTTGTAAATCAGTCCATTCGTGCTAGATAGTCATCAGCTTATGTGTGTCTGTATGTGTGTGTGTGATGCTGGTAAATATTATTTCAGGGGATTATAAGAGTCATCATCACTGACGTCTTCTCCTTGGTATGATATTGCCATGTGGTTAACCAGCTGTAGAGGTATCAACTTATAGATCCCCCTCTCACCACAGCTTCATATTCTTTCATTTCTTTCTTTATATTTTTTGGCATTGAAAACGCCTGCTGAACAACAGAATTGAACATTGAATAGACATGAAAGGATATATCGGGCATATAACGTAATATAATCCTAACATTTTATTACAGCTCTGTGCACCTCCACTAGTGTTAATTCTGCTCTGATCCTTTAATGCTCCATCAAGGCGGTTTCCCACACTGCCGGTCCCGCAGTGTTCACATGTTCACCACGTTCACCAGGTCATTAACTTCACATGAAAATCATTATCCTAATTACTGTCTTGCCCTTTGCAAATACAATTCTCTTTGAGTGTGGGGGTGTGTTTGTAGGGGGAAATGTATCTTTCCTTCTGATTGTTCAGCGGAGGTGAATGTGTGTGTTGAACAGCCATGTCCACATGTCTCACCTGAATTTGTAGTCGGTGTACCTCATCTGATGGGCTTTTAGTTTGGATACAAGGATATGGATGATGCGGATAAAGATGAAGAAGTTCACCTGAAGAGATAAAAAAACAAAAAAAAAAAACAGGGGCATTCATGTCCTCAATGATTGCATTTCAAATGAGATCATATGACGGATTCAAATCAGTCTATAAAATAACTTTGTGCATCATTGAATGACAGTCTACAGCTTATGATGACAACAAGGAGCGCTGCAGGTCATGTGCTGTACATGAGTTATCTGCACTATGACAACACTCGACCCCCCAACACTTCCTGAGGCTGAACTGTGAGGGGGCATGATGTCAAAGAAAGACAACAGGATGCAGATAAGATGAGAAGCATCACATAGAAACACAATGTACAGATCACACGTATTACTGCCAACCTGATGTATGTGCCTGTGTGTACATTACCAGAATGGCGAGCAGGATGGGAGTGCGGATTATCCACCAGTGCGCCATGTTCTCATTTATCTCCCAACACCTACGAGCACAAACACAGAACAGAGTAAGCAATAATACACAACGAGGTGGGCTGAACAACTGAATATTGGATGAGGTGAAGAATGAAATGTCACAGGTGAACTCCTGCACACTGTAAGAAACGTCAAAGAAATGTAAAATTACTCACCTTGTGTTTTCAAACAGGTAACGCACAATAATCCAAGGAACCACAAATAACACCGGCGTGCCTGACAGAAAACAGATATATATCAGCATAGAAGGCTCACAACATACCAGCAGATGATTTAAATCAGTTTACACATGATGTGACCTGTTCTATAATTAAGAGATTAACCGTTTTTTTTATGTCACTTACTTATCATTTCAGCTGTGTTGTGTGTAACTATATTTCTGTATGATTACAGAGTGTGTGTGTTTGCGTGTGTGTGTGTGTGTGTGTGTGTGTACCCCAGCCTATCAGTAGGTATCCGCAGAAGTAGCGATTTTCAGAGAATACCATCAGCACCAGCAGGTTGTGTAGATACAGGCCTTCCACCAGCAGCCAGTAGTAGTTGGCCCCCACACAGTACTGCATCAGCACCTGAGCCACGCGGCAGCCAGACACTGCCTAATGTGTGTGTGTGTGGGATTGTGTGTGTGTGTGTGTGTGTGTGTGTAGGAGGAGAAAAATAACTGTGTTAACTGCTCTGCTTAACATCAACCATAACTGTCCAACCACAGGTCTTGTGGGGCAAGAGGAGATTCTCTCAGGGCACTGAGTGCTGATCATTTTATTCTCAAACCTGTTTTAACATGCCTGCCTGTTGTTGTCTTGTTGATGTCTACCAGGTCAAAACTTAGGACATGAATGTTATTGCTTTTTAATTTCAAGTCAAGTCTTTTCAGAGTCAAGTTTCAGTGAATTGAGTCCCACAGCAGTCAAGCCTAAGCTCACTTCAGTTTTCTAACTGAATCAGAGTCAATAAATAATCTCGCTCTCAGTTTTTTCTGTGTCCTAACCTGATCATTAAGTACTTCCGAGACGTCCCTGTTGTCTCTGAACTCGGGAGTGTCACTGCTCAGCAGAGCGTCTCTGGTCAGGATGGAAACAGCTCGCAGAATGAACGATGCAAACAGGTTGGTGTGGATGTAGTTTCTAGTGCAGTGCAGCTTCCTGCAGACATCACACATATCAGAACAATGTTTTACATTCAGTCCGACTGCTCAACGTGTGGTGAACAGTGGGTGAAATTTCCTTTTATTTTGTTTGATCATGGAAGTCAGTGAAGAACCTGACCTCAAAATGCCCGTAGGAATTAACACTGGGAGTTTTTCTGTAATTCTATTTTTCTTTCATTATATGCGAGAACACGTCTCATCAAACTCTGCATTAAAACAAACTGTTTAACTGCATGAAAAGATGTTTAAAGACTTCATACAAACGTACCGGTTGTGGAGATGGTAGGTTAACAATAATAACTAACTTTATCTATTCAACATTTTTACAGTGAGTAAACAGAGTATGAATATAGAACTAAAATAGGCTAAAATAATGACAGATCAAGTCAGGAAAATCAAACCAAAAGCAGAAAACAGATTGTAGAGATGCAGCCTACCTGAAGAAGAGCAGAATAATCAGAGCCAGAGAGAGACTGGCCAGACTGACACAGTAACCCACTGTGTACATGAGTCTGAAGTAGGCTAAGGTCATCATCTGCTTCTCCTGTACAAAATGCAACCAAGATACAACACTGGGTTAATACTGTGGACAGAAATTTTTTAAGGTTCCCCTGTGTCTGTGTGTGTGTGTGTGCACCTGAGCTTCCTGTTGGCTGTTGTCATCCTTGCACTGAGAATGGTCCCTCCAGCTGCGGCTGGAGTTGCTGGTGGTCCACTGACCGTCAGGGCCGCACTCCCGCAACACGAAGCCATTACGCACTACACAAACACACAGCAGAGGCCGAAACACACACCCATGATCACATACCACAGTAAACACACACAGTGAGAATAACAGGTGTGTGTGTGTTTGTGTTTGTGTGTGTGTGTTCATTCCTACCTTGGTTGTACCAGGGCAGGTACCAGGGGCAGGTCACCTTGACTGTAGAGTTTGGTTTTCCATCTGGCCAGCAGGCGTACATGTCAAACATACGGCCACAAAACACTCCTGAGGAGACGACAGGAGAGGGCACAGTGTCTGTACACGTTTAGTATACATTAGAGACAACATTTTTAAAGTGTTAATACTGTAGTTAAAACGTGTAAAAGGTTACCTGCTCCATGAACATTTTCGTTCTCATTTATTTAAAAAGATTTTTGTGTGTGTTACCTTTGTGTCTGGGCTCTGCACTCATCCGGACGAGACATTCATTCCTGTAGCGGTTCCATTCCTCCACCGTTACCTTCACATTACTCCCTGACACACACTACACACACACACACACACACACACACACACACACACACATTTTTAAAGTTATTATCAGTTAACACAACAAGATTTTTTTTGGGCAGTTTTTTCCTTTATTGGATAGAGACTGCTGGAATCCAACTGGTGACGGTTGCGACCATGAAGGTGCTCAACAGGAGACACAGCAGTCAGAGCTACTACCAGAGTTACTAATGTGCAGGAATTTCTCTCCTTTTCAAATAAGCTGCTAGACTCGCTACTCCCAGACAATTTCCCTCAAACATAAAAGGGATATTATGCACATTAAGACATCACTTGCTCATCATAAGCTGCTGTTTCTCTCTTGAAATGTCTCTCTAGACACATACCAGAGCCCGGAAGAGGAGGAAGAGGATGAGGAATATGTCAGAGGCCTTCATCACTCAGAGGTGTCCCAGGGTGGCCGCAGGGAAATCATCTCAGGGCTTTAGAGGACACCACAGGATTCACTGAGACGTCATCAAGAGGTCAAGAAGAGGAAAAGGTGGGATAAGTTACGGATCATTTATCAGTCCCCTTACACTCTGCACCACACTGCCTGGAAATACAGACAACAACAGCTTCCTGCCAGAGAAGACTTTTAAAAATCCATCACTTAATGCTTGGTTGGCACCCTGTAAATGTAGCGTGTGAAAGCAGTGCACAAGGAATAAAAAAACCTACAACTAATAATTAAAATTGTAAATATGTTTTACATGTTACGGTTGCAGTTGATGACACCACTGCAAAGGAAAGACTCGGGACCGTCTTCTCTGTGTAACTTGTGAGTCTGATTAGTGGGCGCAGCATCAAAGCCTGCAGAAGGAGGAACATGAAAGACTGCAGAGTAATCCTGTCTACAATCCTCCTGTCAATACTGGTGGGTAGCTACTGTAACTGACCAAGAAGCTTGTGGGTTGGCATGTGAGGAGCAAAGCCTGCCGTGGCTTGAGGAGGGAGAGGAAGGCGTGCAAGACATTTTAAAGAGTCGTCTCAATCTGGTTTCATATGGGACAAATGAGCACCTTCTAGATGAAGTTGGACTCACTACTGTTCAACACCTCTCGCGTGATCTCCCAGAAGTTAATGCTTGCTTATATTTTGTCAAAGTGTATAGCATAGTGCAGCTTTAATCATACCTGATATGAAGGAAAAACACTGGTCCATGTTATGATTGCGTTATCAGTTGTCATGTATGAAGAGCTTACCTCTACCTGAGCATTTCATCAGTTTTCACTTGTTGAAAATGTGAATTAAGAGAAAAATCTCAATGTAAAGTTATATTTTCCAAAATGTTCTATGTCAAACTGAAACTGTAGACTAATAATCTATAAAGTGTGGTAATCAATATAATCTACAGTTTAGCACAGCCGAGTTCTGGGTTTATTTAAAAATGTATCACATAATTATCTGGTGTCAAACTTGCTGAAAAATGCAACAATCGGGCAATTTGTGAGACAGTTGGACATTAGACATTAGACCCTAAACACGAGCTTGTTGAAAAAACTAAATGACATTGAAAAATGACACATGTAGTAATAACTTCATTGAATTATCTTAAATAGGTAAAAAACGATCTGAGATGTAACGACTGAGAGAGACAGAGGAGAAAAAGGAGGTAAATGAGTTGAGAGAAGAGAGGTCTGTCTGTCAGCCGGCAGATAAGAACTGTCCGTGTACACGGAGCCACATGACGGTGTATTCTGTACGGACAGTACGCTGGCAGTGCAGTTTTGCCTGGAGCAGAATGTACCAGGAACTCAAATAAATGTAGGAAGAAGGATGTCATGAAGGAGGCAGAAGAGTCTGCAATGACCTAATGTGTCGTGTGTGATTCAGATTCACTAGATTTTGTTTTTTTTTAAAAAAATGTATTTGTTGTTTCACTTTCTTGGATGAATGCTTCTGTTTTAACAGTAATAATGCCTTTCTTTAACTGAGTTTTCCCTGGGGGTGAGCAAGTGGCCTGCACAGGGTCTTTAATGGGCATGGTTAACCAAGAGCAGGGGTGGGTTTAATTTTTGCTCTGCGCTCACACCACAGGGGTACATGGGGTTACCAGAGGGGTACTAAGGCCGCTCAAATGCCCCACTGATGTGACACTAGGACGGATACGAAGCATGAACGTGCTCCACTGGTGCACGGCCATATCCTGATTAAATGTAGGTTTCAGAAAAGGGCACTTGAGGCAGTTTTTACGTCATGTAATGGTGTAATAATCTCTTAGATATTTCTGCACAAAATATTTGCAATCCTCAGCTTCAGTGGTAAATACTGATGGTATTAGTCTTGAAAAACCAATATCAGCTAGCTGCTGCCACCACCTAATGTCCAAGTCACGTAATAATGTGTGTATGTGTTGGCAGCATATACACACACAGCTTTGGGGTTCAGCTCAGAAACACAACAGCACAACTATATGAAAAGTTTAAACATTCACTTTAAGAGGTAGATCTTGCCATGATTCTCAACCAAACTATAATCAGACATTTCCAAATCCAGAGCAACTTTTAAAAAAAATCTAGTATTAAGATGGAGCTCGAGAACTGATTCTTCAGTAATCATGTCTAATATGACCTAACTGTTTTGTAATACAAAGAAAAGCACACAACAATAACAGTATTATGCAGTTGCCTCAAGTGTCAACTGAGTAAACTGTTTTTAATAATAAATTATATTTTATGATATAGATGGAAAAGCAGCACTTCACATACATGAAGTGATCTGCAATTTCACCTCAACAACAAGAAAAAAAACTAAAATGATGCAAAAGTTTTTTCTTCTCAACTCTGAACTTACTGCTGTCTTCTTGCATCCCTGCCGTGAATATTTCTTTTTCTCCCTGTCTCTCAGTTAAACAGACTCACACACATTTGTCACACAATGGCAGATTGCACTGCACCCTTCCTAAATGCCTTCATTTCCATCTGTCTAAACTGACTCATGGACATAATAAGCCTTTCCCTTAAAATGAGCCTCATTGTATATTTAACAAGGTCCAAATGTTCACTGTTTCCTCTTAGTTGAGACAACTCCCTTTACATTGATAACAGAAAGGGGGAATGTATTACATGAGGAGAAACTTAATAAACATGTTGGCGTTGAAAAGACAGCACAAGCTGAACAAATTTACAGTGATGTGATGATGACCATTAAACTGATCAAATGATATTCACATGACTGACAGAGAACAGTGTGGGCAGCAGGACATTCTAGGAACCAGTGAACGCAGACTTTCTGCATGGAAATTCAGCAGGTTTTGTGCCACATCACATACAGTAGATTGTTATGCTGCATGATAACAATGCCAAGCCTTAAGGGCTGAAGTTTTGTTTCATTATATTTCTCATGCATGAGGCCATTTTCATCAGAAAGGGTTTAATCTAGAAACACTCAAGCGCTCTATACAGCAGAGGATACTGAGTTTAAGCCCTGCGTATCCTTATTAGATTTATTTCTAAAAGGAAAATGATTTAAACAAAGTCAACAAATAGATACACTGCCAGGCTTTGTTGTTTTGGATTTGTTTTACTGCTTATTTATTTAGGTGTCTCCTTTAATTTGTCACTCATCTGTACTTGCAGTGTTAAATCACCGTGTATTCAGGCAGCACGCAGCATCTTTGCAGGGTCTCAGGCGTGGTTTGAATTCTGCTTTTCTGGCGAATCTGAGAAATACATTTTGTTGGATATCATGTTGCTGATGCTTCAGTTACAGGGACGTGTACGCGGGGAACTCGACAGCGTGCACACACACAAACACCCACAGAAGAGCAGACGGTGTTTCAGACCTGAGACAGGAGTCTGTTTAACCTCTCGTCACCCTGTTTCCCTGCAGCCTGACAGCTGGAGCTGTGGTGGTTCACCGCACTGACGGACACATGGCACAGCTGGGCCTGACTGTGCACACATACACAAATATATACATACACACACACACACACACAAAAACACACACACACATGCCCACTTAGACCAATTAGCCTGGACAAGCTGCAGCCAACGGGTCTCAGTTTATGCAACTGGCAGGCTGTGTGTGTGTGTATTTGTGTGTGTGTGTGTGTGTGTGTGTGTGTGTGTGTGTGTGTGTGTGTGTATTTGTGTGTGTGTGTGTGTGTGTGTGTGTGTGTGTGTGTGTGTGTGTGTGTGTTGTAACCAGCTTTCCCAGACACCTAAGCCATGCCGGTGTTTCACCACACAGAGCTGTATGGAATAATTCACACCACTAGTATAACTCAGTATTTAGCAGCGACTTTACACTGATGCTGACAGGCTTGCTCAGTAATGACTGTGGAATTTCTTTCTTCTTTGCTTTTTCACTTTTCATTAAGTACCTACAGCAGTTTCCCTTCAGGCGAAACTCTGAACTGAAATCAACAACAGCTTCTTTAAACATTTGTAACTAACATTTTCTTCCATTATTGATAACCCAAAAAAGTCCAATTTTATGACAAATGGTCATTTCAAGTCATCAGAGCCTTACATGTGTCTTTAAATACATCACACTGACAGTGAACTATAAAAGGACCTAAAAATACATCATTTTCATCCACTGCCTCACCTTCAGCCCTGCTGCAGCTGTGAGACCTGCACAGCACTTCTTCACCAAACATCCTTTGTTTTATCGTTGTCCACATGCTTCTTTTTAAAAACCTGTGAAGTGATTAGAGGGTTTGTTTCCTTGTTTACATTTGTTTGTGTCTTTTCTATTCACTCGGCCAGTTTCCCTGCTTACATAATCTCCCCCGACCACCGGCCACATTATCATGCTGTAATAAACATTTACAATGAGCGACTCCCCAATTATCGTTCAGACAGAAGCAGGACAGACACGCCGAGCAGAGGCGAAGGCTGCGATGAGAAGGTGACGGAGAAGAAGAAATGTGGACCTCACCTGCAGAAATGTCATCTGTCAAAGTCTGCAGCCAAACCCGGCGACAAGTCCTGCTGTCCCGAGGCAGTCACATAATGCGATCACTGAGCTCTCTCTCTCTCTCTCTCTCTCTGTTTCTTCTCCCTCTCTCTCTCTCTCTTTCTCCCTCTCTTTCTCTTTCTCTCTCTCTCCCTCCCTCTCTCTCTTTTTTCTCCCTCTCTCTCTTTCTCTCTTTCTCTTTATTTCCCACACAAAAAAACCTTTAAAAAAAAAATATATAAATATGATTCTGCAAGTGCAATATGTTTGAATCGGATTTGATCATTGAGGTTTAGCCTTTATTGTTTTACTGCATCAGTACTAGTTCTTCTACTAATAAAACCATACTAATGAAATAATTTGACCACTTTTAGCTATTTGCACTGGTTAGGGGACTATTATAAAGTTATAACTGATGTTTGCAGCAGTTGGAAAATTTTATTTCTAAATGTATAGAAACTGTTTTATTTGGTGCCATGAGATGTGAATGTGTTTCTCTCTGTGCTAAAGTTGCAAGTGGTGCAGATGTAACTTATCCTCTGGCTACATTAATCATCAGTCAAGGATCGATCATAATTTCCTCAACAGATTTCCTCTTGATGCATATGATGATGCTCATATCCTCATGTAGAGTCTAGCTCTGGACCCTTGTTGCATCCTATAGCCTAATCTTCTCTAATATAATCGAAAATACCCCTTAAAATAATATACCAAAATATATAAAACAATCACTGTGGTGGACTGTGCATAAAGGCATTAGCAAGTGCAAAAGTGAGAAATAGGAATCAGTACATTGTACGTCACAAGTTCTGTCAACATATCTGTTAGCAAATTGTTGAAATATTAAAGAAGTAAAGAAGTGAAAAACAATTTATCACGTAAATTACGGCCTGAAACCATAAAACAATGTGAGATTTTTTTATTCTGTGCAAAGTTTTCTCAACAGCAAGAAAACTTGGATGCTCAGGAAACATTAGTGTATCTATAGACCCAGATACTATATTACATCTATACTGACTGTTCCACATTGCATGCCAGCTGCCTCATACAGTGTTTACACACAGACATACTTGGTCAGGTTGTGACAGGGAGATGGGTTACTCTGTTGTGCCAAACAAAGGGGAAAATTGGAGCTTTATGATTCATAGTGGGTGAACGACGTAACTAAACCACAGAACAAAACCTTTTCTCCTGCTACAAAGGCCTTAGTGGTGCAGTTGCTTAAAAGCGGAAAACATATTCTCAATATTGGGGATACACCTGAAAAACATTTAAATATGAAGAGATTAATAGAAAGTGTATAATGACTCAAGGTTACACCACAAGTTGCACCAGAAAAGGTTCCATTAAAGAAAAAATCCAGTGTAATCCGTCAATAATGTTGGTTCTGGCTCTACTTTTGCTTCAGGGCAATGCAACGTCTCATCAAATATGTACAAATACACGTGCTGTTGTGTGTTGTCTCTGCTGCAGCATCTTCTGACTGAATCCCTTTGACGACCTGAGTATAAACACAGAGCAGTCACACCCTTCTCCTGTCAAAATGTTCCAACAAAAGCTGAATGATGAGAAGAATTAAGCGTTCAAGTGTTTTTACGTGTGGTGGACTCTAAGGGTGTGTCACACTGCCATACCATAGACCGCTACTGCACAGTATGTACATAGCGTAAGTATACACTATGTACAAATGTTAACAGTGTATTATTTTGGCAGTTATCATACAAGAATTTAGTGCACTGTTTCGTTTGTACGAACAGGAAATGTTGCAAACAAAAGTTATTCAACTACTTTGGAACATTGACAATTTCAAGTTTAGGTAGAAATGGTTTGTTTGCTAATAAAATCTTCTAGTCGTGACCTTCGGACACTGTTTCTCATGAGGGTTGCTTCTTTGATGCAATGAGCTGAAGGCATTTATACAAAAAGTGCAACTTCTATATGTTAAATGTGACCTGCAAAGAATAACACTTCCATTTCCAGTTGGTTGTGGGACAATAGTGTCCATCATATGTGTTTTAAACCACACATAATTGTGTAATTGTCTTTGTTTTTCTAAAATTAGTATATAATGTGCATTCAGCATGGCTCACAGAGGACATTTTGACTTGCTGCCTCACTAACACACTTAAATGGAACAGAGCCATCCTTAATGCTATTGGTTGTACCTCTGTCTTTCCTGCTGTGACATGTCAAAACGTCGGCTGTATAAAGGGTTTAGTGAGGCACAGGGTACCCGTGCAGAGGGCCTGTCATTCTTCACCTCACTCTTCATCACCACATTTATCCTACAACACCTCACATTGTACTGTTCAACCCCTTCAACAATCCCTGGATGCGTTCTTCTCACTGACTCAGATTTTCTTAGTTTTACGCATGATGTAAAAGTGTCTTTTTGAAGTTATTGCAGGAGAAAGTGTCCATTAAGTGGTGAATATCATCTGCATGATCCAACAGTGTAGAACAGCTCTCCTACTGATTAAAATAAATGGAAGGAATGAGTGAGAAAGGGAAATATGCAAAGAGTGTGTTAACGTGTGTGTCAGGGCAGTTTGTAATGTGTTAAACCAAGAATCTTGTGTTACTTTTAGGGACTTTTTTTTTTTTTGTCTTGCAATGAGTATGATGAATTATAGGCATCTGTCATTTGGCATCACTTATACACAACTGAGACCATTAATCCTCATCAGAGGGGAACACGGGATGCTTCCCATCCAAAGCGAAATGATTAATGCTGAGCCCTTTCTCCCCTTAGGAACATCACACAGGGTCCATGTGCAAACAAATCTCCTGCATGAACTCAATCCTCAACAGATAATTGTGACAAATACTTCATCAGCCCAAAATCAGTCGTTCTCTTGATTCTGGAAGTCAAAAAGTAAAAATAGTTTACTGCAGCTTTAGAAACTGCACTGAAACATTAATTGGCTTATTTGAAAAACTATATTGCCATTTTAAATAAATCAAGTCATTAGTTGACATTTTAAATGATTCTTTCTTTAACTTCTGTCTATTATAGATCTATTGAGTAATCAAACCTTTAGTAACTTTAAAGTTACGTCAGATGAATTAGGTGAGCTTTTTATAACATCTTTTAATACATTTTTTTTAAATAACCCTAATGAAAATAAGAGAATTACAGGTGAAGGGGCAGTCTCGATATTATAAAAAACAATTATTATTATTTGTTGTTAACTTTGTGTTTTCGGATCTGCTGTCTCTACAGTTAAGGTTTGGTTTTGTTAAGGCAACTTGGTTAAGTTTAGGGAAAGATTGTGGTCATGATGAGGAGAAATATTATAACTTATTTAAAACTCTAAAAATGCACAAACAACCAAAATAAAATGACAAATAATCCAGGCAACATACTGTTCTTTTAATGAAAGGATGCCCGTCAATGCAGTGAGAGCCCACGGTTCATTTAAGACCCAGCTAGAGTGAAACAAACATAAATCTGTCAACCATGGAGGACGATGCACAAAAGAGCTCTGTAGTGTGTGTGTGTGTGTGTGTGTGTGTGAGTTTGTCCATGATTATAAACCTGTGTGTTTGTTGACTGACCAGTGTCCATGTGTGTTACATAGTTGACACTCATTAACTTTTGTCCTGTCTAATTGCAGATGTACACAGCCAAACAGTTGTAAATGGAGGCAAATGTGAAAAATGTCAGCATTTTACACAAAGCAGGGCCATTAACAATAACAGTCTGTATCCACCTCACAGTGGCAGGGAGATGATAGTGATAAAAGAAAATGACCAGAGCAGATGATGAGATTTTTATGCTTTTCCAACAGTTTATGGGATGCCAAAGCAATGGAGATGAAATATAGCCCCATTATACAGGACAAAGAGAAATGGCGCTATTAAAAGGTGTGACTATAATGTCCTGAAGTTAATATTTTGCCCATAGCTTACCAAAAAATGTGTTTCTAATATAACAAAGTAGAAACGTAGAATAAAAGCATAAGTGTTTTTTTTTACAAGTGAGTTATTTCTACCGTATATGTAATTTATTAGTAAAATGATGAATGAAATGTACATATCAATGGTCTTCATGTCTTTTTAAACTAAAAGTCATCAAACCAAATATTTACATACAAAAACCTACAGCAAGCGAGATATAAATGTTTATTTCTCTTATGATCTTAAATATTTCAAGTATTCACTCAGAAGCAGAAGAGGTAAATGTGTTCTCTTTATAGTCCCAGGTAAAATATTTTGGAATTAATTGTTTTTGGCACGCATTCGCTGCCCTAAATGAAACAATTTACCAAATCCTATTAAAGAAATACTATCCGTCTCAAAATGCATTTACTACTACACTACAGGGGCTCTTTTTTTCCTGTTTACACAAAACCCAAATTAACATGAAATACTCTTTCTCCACGGGTGTTGTAAAAACCTTTTAAGTGCTTGTTGGCATAATTAGAAAGTTATCATCTTATTGCTTGGGGATTTATGATGCTTGTGAATGTTTCAACTGGATTTTACCAAAGTTTTACACAACCAGTTACTAAGATCTAACTGTAATCTACAGTAGGCATGTTGTCAGTAATACTACTAATACTACTACTACTAATAATAATAATAAACTTTTTTTATAAAGCACTTTTCAAAACAAAGTCTCAAAGTGATATTACAAGGTAAAAACAGGACAACATTTTATGACTGAGGCAAATACAATCAGACACTTAAAATGATACAAATGAAATTAAATAATGAAGATAAAATGAAACCCAACAATACAGTTAAGAACAAGAACCATAATAATGAAACAGATAAGACATGTTGGCAATAAAACCCAGTGGAATTAATCATTTAAGATTTCTGTATGTCTGGATAACAGCTGTAAGAAAAAGAAAAACTATTTTCTGTGTGTTAATGTGTGAAAATGTTGATGGAACCGAAAATCTCTCGATCTTTTGCTAGCAGAACGCGACAAAAATAAGCAATAATTATATGCAGTACAGTGCAAACTCTGCCCAGCCACACATGGATACTCCCATTGCATTATCAAATGAACATTACAAACGATCAAATTATCGTCAAAATCAAAATGATGGGTGGTAAAAGTAAATGTATAAAGCTTTTTATCACTTAACTAACAGTGTAATGTTTTGATGTATTCAGTTATTGGACCAATCTGACTTATCTTACCAATCTTTTACTTTTACTTTTACATAAACTCTTCAGAAAAAGCATCATTGTGGCAGTCATACCATATCAGCAGTGCAGTTTCTGGGTCTGTTTTTTTATTAATAGACATCAGTGCCCCCTAAAGGTCAGAAAAGTAACTTTCAAAAAGAAGCCTTTCATTTTCTCTGATAGATGATCTTCACATCAAAACCCAACTTCACAAACACACATACTTGCACCATTAAAGCCTGATTAGCACCTTGAAATGTAAATTCATATTTAGATGCAGGACAAAGAGAGTTTCTCTGTCAAAGGCCAAAAAAGACGGCTTAGTTCTCATGTAAGATTATAAAGATCAAGTTCCTTTGTTAAGTCTTTGTTGAAATAAAAGGCACAGGACGTTCAGTCATATCAGTTACTGGACAGGAACTACAGCATGTGATTGAAGACTCTTCTTACAGGTTTTTAGTATGACCACATGAGGGCAGCAGAATCGTTCTCTCTGATTGTTCCTTTGGCCGAAACACTCTTAGTGCCATATTACGACTGATTCTTTTTATTCCACTGCTCTCTTTTGTTGCAATCATTTTATAAATTAGGGAGAATTTTATGCTTTTATGAAAAATAAATGTTATATTGAATTAATCATAGACCTCTACCTATCAAATCTGACTTCCATCTGGTAAATGATGTGATTTTTGCACTTTATTCCTCACTCCCAAATCACTTCATGTGCCTTGCTCAACTCTTCTTGGCCTCTCAGTTGTTCAGTGAGTGGAGACTCACTTGACTCTCCCTCCCACATTTTACACCATGTGTTGTGTTGGTGTTGCTGTTTGAACCACTGTCCTTACCTCACATCCTCTCTCATCAGGCTACTGTCGCCCCAAACTTGCTTTGACCTGATTCACTCTACTGCAAAAACTGAAATATGAGTTCAACTGGGAGACACACTGCTGGAATGTGTTGTTAGGGAGGGATATGTTCTTTTCATCTGACTGGGAACTTTATCAGCAGGTATGTTAGCTCATATCTGCCTCACCAGTGAGCTAATAGGCTGATGTTCTACCAAAACATACATGCACACATGCATGCACACACACACACACACACACACACACACACACACACGCACACACACACACAGAAGTTTTGCCAGTACAGCGTGACCCAAGTAACCCTGTGGCTTGCACTACCTTTCTGCTCAGCCATCCTCCCTTAACCTCCTCATAACATTTTGTAAAGACAAACCGCAGCAATATTTATGTTCAGAGATTTATTGGGGCTCACACCTTAATCCAGTTCAGCTGCTCGGTGTTGAACTTCTTCTGAGACAGTGATTTTATGTTTGTGAATATACGCACAAATACTTGCTAAGTACTTATTTACATTGTTATATTTTATTTCTTGAGTTCTTAAAACGAGACAAAGAAAAATACCAGTTAGTAGAATGTGTGCTGTTCATTCTACTAACTGGTATTTTTCTTTGACTCATTTTAAGAAAGAAAATATAATATTTTATAGGTTATTATCTTCCACATTGCAATATTCCTATACTATAAATATTAATCCCATGCAGACATCTTCTGCTTTCCTATGTTGCATGATTAAGTGTTGATGCCATTTATTGTTTTACTAACCATGTCCCTTGCTCACGAATATATTTGTAATTCTCCTTTTAATGCGCTCCCTCTCGTCTCCACCTTTTCTCTTTCTCCTGCGGCGTCCATTTGTTTCCTCACTGCCCAACACCACAAAGTAGTTTCCAATAATCAGCATGAAGTAGAGTCAACACCACTATGTGACACAGTGTCAGCCGTCTCTGTTACAGGACTGATGTATTGTCCTGTTATTGTGCCAATTTCCTGGACATGCAAAACTTTGACAAGGCACCAAGAGTATCAGGTTTTAAGATTAGTCAGCCCGTTGGCTTTGTGGCCATGATACATAATCAATGACTGATGCACAGTAAACAAACCTTACATTAATGTTTCATGTTTTGAATATTTGGCAGCGAAAGAGAATAGCTAAAAACACAGTATAAAACAGTATACAAAGCTTCGCCCATACCAACATGTGAGTCACCAGCCAGCAGCAGTAAATAACTTATCATAACAGAATGTGAGTGAGAGAAAGAAAGGGACTTTTTTTTTTACTTCATGAAGTGGGAAGATGTGAGGAATTCAGGTATGTGTGTGAGGATGTCAGTGAAAATCAGAGGTTTGGAAAAAAAATAAAGGCTCTGATAAGGAAAATGTGAGTAACCAGGTAAATATGTGTATGGACGACAGTAAATGTCAGGGTTTTTAGAAAATAACCACCGTGACTGGAACAGTAATTCCCAACTCTTCATGATAAAACTCCTTCCATGAAGAAGTTTCTTTTATTAGGACAAACCTAATATGGTTCTGTAACTTTGATTCAGCGAGAAGCGCATTCCTTCGTGGGTCTGTTGTGGTTTAGATCTGGATTTAGATTTCTTGCCGTTGCAGGTAAGAAACCTCAGTGAGTTTCCGTTCCCACTGAGTGGACACAGTGAGCCTGTGTTATTTTCAGGGATGAGGGGTGGGGGGGTGGGGGGGTTGCTTTCTCTTTCTGACTTCAGGTGCCAGGCAACCTCTCTGCCCTTCACATTCCCCAGTATCGGTCATGTGACCAGCGTTTGGCCAGAGCCAGCAGAGCATGACCACAGAGACTCACAGAGACTCACAGAGACTCACAGAGACTCACAGAAAGCCTTTTTTTCTCCCCTTTCTTCCCTTTCTACAGTCAGCCAGGTTTAGGTATTTGATGAGATTCAGTTTCATCATAGCCTCGGGATCTTTTGGTTTACTAAGCCGCTGTTTGTTTTATGGCTTTTCTTGGTTGTTGTTAACATTGTTAAACATGAAAATCTCACTCCCCCCCCCCTCCCCTCACACTCACACTTTAATAATGAAAATCAAGTGTTTCATTTGCTATGCTACCAATTGGAAACTGGGAACTGTAAGAATCAATGATTCACTTAACGATGACCAAACATGCCCGAGGGTCTTAGACAAGTCACTGGAGCAGCTCACAGGAAGTGCTGCTCACTGGTGAACATGCTCTGCTATCATGATGCTCTGTCACGCCTCTGTGAAAAGAGGGATTTACTTGCTGTATATTTTGTGGTTTGTGCTGAGTTTCGGTTGGTCTAATAATATGTCGTACACAGACCTGTTTACTGTTGGAGAGCATTTGTCATTTAGTCTCAGAATAAAAGAAGATTTAAATTTAGAAATTGTGTTTTTCATCATTTAGAAAATCATAATGATATATTAGAAAAATTGTAATTTGCTTGATTTCCATATATAAGTTGAGTTAACTTGTATTTCAGGATAATTGACATTAAGAATTTCTTTTAATTTTTCATATTTGTTTTAATCAGCAAGCAAATAATTGTATCCTAAATTACTAGTAATGAATTCAAAGAATGCTGCAATTTTACTAAAAATCTTCACACAACAGGCCATAGTTTGCGTTATGTGCATTCATCATGATACCATTACACAGTCTGACTTCACCTGAACACAAAAAGTTATACTTGTGTAAGGAAATGTACAAACTGAAAGATATATTTTCTCATTTGTCATAAAAAAAATCTCTTCCGCTTTGGCGGTGGTCAATCTTTTTGTATTGAGGTATCTTAATGACTGTTACATGCATCAAAAGTCACTGTAAACTTCTCAAATACTCATTAGAATTTAAATGAGCTCTAATCTGTAGTTGTTGTAATCATGACCAGATGTCAAGCAGTTTCTTGTCCTTTGTTAGAGGGGACATTGATATGGGAGTATGAGACAACAGCTGGGAAGTAATGCGAGATAGCACCCAGGGACCTCTCCCATATTTACCACGACATGTCCATTAATTTTTCATGTCGCTGCTTTTGTCAGGTGTGGCTGCATGTGTTTTTTGAAACTAGACTGAAATGTTTGACTCATGTGTGTCATGGAAACGCTGGCTGACAGGTCTTTTGAATGTGCTAGATAACTGTGTGCTGCATTTCCTCATCAGGTAAAGACACTGAGATAGCATGTAGAACAGGAGAGTGGAAGGTTGAAACTGCCAGCAGGCTTCAAGCTGGAAGAATTCAGGCTGGTTTTAATGATTTTACCAGATCAGTGGCCAACAGTTGAAGTCTGGGGTGATACAGGGCAGCTCCCACGAATGAATGTTTGGTACAAGTATACAAAGAAGTGCAAGCTCAGCAAGGCATCCAAGAATAACTAGTCTGAAGGGTAAAACACGAATAAATCATGTAACCTGCCTGGAAAGACTCCACTCCCCTGTGCTCACACTTCTCACCTCTGCCTGTTAACTGATCCTGTGGCTAATTGTTTAGAGCGTGTGTGGTTAAGTTGCCAGTTTCTGGTAACGCAGCCCTCTGGATTGAATGTCAGGGTATTCTTACGAAGGCACCTGGATAGTACACACTGTGTCATTTTTTGTTACCGGCTTACTGACTCATGTGGTAGTGAATAAATTGTTAAAGAATCTTAAATGGAGCATGCTCTTAGGCATGTGCAAATTATAAGGTAATTTTCTGTTTGAAATTAAACAAGACACTCAGCATCTTAAAAACAAAGACATGTTTATTTAAAAAAAAAACATTTGTGAGATACATGAACTGCAGTTCTATATAATACACAAAGATAATTCCTGGTATGGATGGTGCTTTTGTGCTGCCGCAGTGCACACTGTAAAGCTGTTGTCTTCTGCCACCTCCCCAACCCCACCCTTACCACACTGCTCTAAAAGCTGCGTTAAATACAGTTATCATCTGTGTTGACTGTTGCAGGTGATTAATGATGCCCTTACTACAGTATTTACAACATATAATCCTGTTGACAGCCTTGTCCTGCCTTTTAACACATCCAATTCTTCAATTTTGTACACAGTAATGCTTTATTATGACGGTGACACGTGAAGCAGTCATGGTGGCTTTTATAAAAAATAGCAGTAAACATTAAGAAGCCAGGACTGTATAAAAAGTATGTGATTATACAATGACGATAACATTAGCGTGTTGACCTTAAAAAAGAGCATAATTTTCTTTGCTTTTTGTTTTGAAACATGATTAAAGGAAATTTCCACTCCAACGTCCATTGCCTACTGTTTCAGTCTCTGAAACACAAAGAGCCTAATTCAGAGATACGTAACATTAAAGGCAAAATCAAACACATCCTTCATTATGGAGTCTCTTTGTTTCCTTGAGCTCTTTTCCTCAGTACACCTTCAGTTTGGTGTGCAGAGCAGCTTTGACATTCATTAATGTTCCACTTTGACATCCATTCATACATAGTCTTTCCTTTCTAACCCTGGGCCACCTGCAGACCGTGGCGCAGAGTAAGCCATTCGTGAAGGGTTGTATCTGGTCTCGCGTGGCGGACAGGAGCAGCAGAGCAGTCCGCCGCCAAGAATCAGGAGGGCTGCAGATGCCCAGCCGATGTACAGTGCAGCCCCCAGCTCCCTCCGCTGAGCGTCAGTAAGAAGAGGGTTGTAGAAGTCTCTGATTATGGTGTTGGCAGACCAGGAGACAGGAATGAGCTGCATGACCCCAGAAACAATGAAGAAGACCCCGGAGATGATCATCACCTTGGCCTTGGACGCCTCGTCGTCAATGCAGTTGGTGCACTTGGCCCCGGCGATGGCGATGAGCACGGCCATGATGGCCAGCAGGATGGAGATAACGGTGAGGGCGCGGGCAGCTTGCAGGTCTTGGGAGAGGGCGAGCATGGAGTCGTAGACCTTACACTGCATCTGCCCCGTGCTCTGGACCACGCAAGTCATCCACAGGCCCTCCCAGATGATCTGAGCCGTCACGATGTTGCTGCCGATGAAGGCCGTCACCCTCCACATGGGGAGGGTACACGCCACAATGGCAATAATCCATCCCAAAATGCACAGGGAGATGCCTATCAACTCCAGCCCTATAGACATACTGAAACGTCTTCCTCTGCTGCTGCTGAATGTGTGTCACACCTGAGGGGAGATCACAGAAAAAAGAGTCAACCAGTTACCCAACTACTAATTAAGTTAATTTCAGGCCTCGCATCTGTGAGTGTGTGATGATCTGTTGCCTCGACTTCACCAGTATTCTTTATAAGGCAGATCAGGTGGAGGGGAGGAGTTCTCGAAGGAGCTGACATCACCAAAAGGGGAGGAAGGACCTGGACACACTCTGCTATCAGCTTACATGGCCAGCTTCACAATGGGCCTGGCCACAAAGAGGCCTTTTACAGCTGAAAGGGCACGCAAGTATTGCATGTGTTGTTAAAACCACAGAAACTATTCTAAGGTGGATTAAGGTCTATTGTATGATTGAAAAATAAGGGTATTTAATAGTATCTACAGATGTTATGTAACAAAAAGCTGACTGATTTAACTTAGTTGTCAAACTAACTCTTTTCTTTGTCATGCCAATGAGACAGGTTGTAAATGGAGTCTTACCTTTTTTCAGAACCTGTGTCTAACATCAGAAAGCTGCACATTTCATAATCACTGTACATCTCCTGTTTCAGTGTTAAGTAACTCGTAGAGCATCTTCATAATAAAGGCTATTTTTCTGCAGGTCTGAGGAATTTAAAAACTTTTAAATGGCTAATAAATGAAGAATGTCTGACCTCCATTCCTCAGTAACAGCTCCTGACCTTTTTTTATCATCACTGTGGCAGTGCTTCAGGATGTAAAAAACATCTCGCTTTCAGCTTGACTTAAGTTTTTTGAAATCATACACAGAAGTTTTGAAAAGGTGTCATAAGGTCAAGGATAGGGGAGCTTTCTTAAAATGTACAGGAGTACAAACTCCTTGAGTTTAAGGACCACTTCAGCGCTTCAGAGTTACGAGGCTTTCACCTGACAACAGTGTTGTGTTTGATGGGCCTTAATGACTCTGTCTGTCTGCAGAATGCCCTTGAAATTCTTCAGGGCTGGGACTGTCTCCCAAGAAATACCCCCAGCCCCCTCCAAGCATTCTGTAACCCGGTGTTGACAGCCCCCCTCCTCCAGTCTCCCCCTCTGACATGAAACAGGTCCATTGTTTGGGAGGGCAGTTCAGACAGTCGAGTGTGGGGAAGCTGATAAAGTAGCGGTTTTTGTTATCATAGAGCTAACAGACATATGGGAGACAGCCAGGTGGATAGGTGCTGTGATAGAGACTCCCAGTCGTTGGCCTAATGGCCGGGTGTGCAGGGTGTACGGACTCAGACATGGTCTTTGCACCTGTTCATATGAACATCAAACATCTTACTGAATCTATTTTTGAATGTGTTCAGTTCCCCCATGGAAATCAGTTCTGTCATGAAAAGTATAGCCGAATGTAGGACTGACCAGTCTACTGTACCATGACCCGAAGGCTTATACTATAAACACATTTTGAATAAGACAGCAAATAGACCTGAAAATGTTTTTGAAGGGTGTATTTCACATTATTTTCTTCCAACTTTAAAAATACAGAATATTTAAGTTTCAGGCTCAATAATGATAATGAAACAGGCAACCAGTGAAAGGTTTAAGGTTTTACAATTTAAGTAAAAAAAAACAAGGCATTTAATCAAAAAAGTAACGTGCTAGACATCAAAACATTTCATATGGACAGATTTTCAAAATGTATGGATAACAACAAAACATGTGGCTTCAGATAACTTCTTGAACTTCTAAATCAAAACCAAAACTTCTTTATAAAAACACATTCAATTAATACTGTAAAAAAAAGTATAAATGCAGATTCACTTATTCTCTCATTTTGGATCACAAATGATACAATTATTTTGAAGTATAAAATACTAGGCACACTACATCACTAACATATAGTTGTTAACCTCAGTGCTTCCAACAGCCTCAAAGTTACACACAAAAGGTTTAATAAAGGAAAACAAGTTTGATGTAAGCTCTGTTCAAAAGACAGATGTGTATAAGTTATCCTCTCCAGTTCTCTTTAAGGAGTATTTTCCATGACGGCAAAGGTGTGAGAAGACAGCAGGTGTTCAGACATAGTCTCTCCTGTCGTAACCACTGGGGGCGATCGACCTGGCTTGGGAGTACATCGTCTTTGATGGAGGCCCGTACCTTTTCTCAGGTTCTGGGGGGCAACTGGAACAGAGAATTCCCCCTCCAATGAGCAGAAATGAGGCTGCAGCCCAGCCCAGGTACAGAGCTACACCTATCTCCCTCTTCTGTGCCTCATGTATGACTGGACTGTAGAACTCCATGATGATGGTATGGGCAGACCACGACACAGGGATCAGCTGGGTCAGAGAAGCCACGATGAAGGCCACCCCGGCGGCTATCATCACACGCGCCTTGGCCGACTCTTCCTCCACGCAGTTGGTGCATTTTGCCCCCATCATGGCCACCAGCACTCCCACAATGCCCAGCAAGATGGAGATGATAGTGAGGGCGCGGGCGGCTTGAAGATCTGCACTCAGAGCCAACATGGAGTCGTGGATTTTACACTGCATCTGACCTGTGCTCTGGACCACGCAGTTCATCCAGATGCCCTCCCAGGTGATCTGGGCTGTGACGATGTTCGTCCCGATGAAGGCTGACACCCTCCACATGGGCAAGGCGCAGGACACAGTGGCTAAGATCCATCCCAGGACAGCCAGAGTCACTCCAAGTATCTCCAGTCCCGCTGAAGGCATGTCTGCACTCTGCGTGAGTCAAAGTAGACAGAGTACTTCTCTATCTCTGTAGTCAGAAGTGGAGCGCTGATGGCTCATATAAGCGGCAGATTTCTTTACAGCAGAAGGTGGAGTCACTTGGTTATTGGCCAGGGAAGAATTCAAATCATCTTCTGTCCCACCTCGTTTGTATGTCCAAAAACCCAGCCTTGGCATGTAAATGGCCTCAGCTTAATCATTGAACTTCCTCTTCTACGGTAGCTCCCCCACCTATTTGGGTGAGGGGAGAGTAAACAAAGGGTGTGTATCTCAGGCCTGCAGTAGTTAAAGGATAACAGACATGGTAAAGATTGCTGGATGAATGATTGAAAATGGAAGGCAGGATTTCAACAGCAGGTTTTTCTTTGTGCTCCTCTCTGACAGATGAGTCAGATGTTTAGAATTCTGAACTTTATGGTTTGTGTTATTAAGTTGTACAAAGGGGTTGTGGATCAAATTTTACTTTAATTCTATCTTTTTTTGTGTGTGTAAAAATGACTGAGGCAGGGGAAAAGGAAAGGCATGATTGAAGTGAAGACGGGTTTAAATGGGTTGGGATAGTTCTATGGAAAGCAGTGGGAGTCTTGTGATTATCTGAAGGTTATGTCCGATAAAAGCCTCTGTCTCCTTCCAAAAAAAATTTCTAAAACCACCATCCCAAGTTATATGGAAGGTCTGCATGTTTCCATTCCCTGTAGCAGTCATCTTTTAACGACTTAAGATAGGAATTGAAAAATGAAATGTATCAAAGTGCTATCAACAATCTTGCCATGCAGAAGATAAAACCAGGACCTCACTAGGGAGAGTTAATAAATACTGGGTTATAAATACTGTCTGAATGGACTGCAGTTATTGCAGTTTGTTCAAAACAGAACAGAATCTTTCCAGTAACACTGCCTGACATTTTCTCGCATGGAACTGTTGTGACACATCCTTAAATAGAAGTAGCTCCCATTAACGTGTTGTAGATGATGACAATGTTATTTCTCTCCACACAAAACAGATCTTCAGATGTCAGAACAGTCCCTTAAATCATTTCATTTCGAAACCACAAGATGGTGAAATATTACGTAACATTGTTGGTGTGTGTGCTGCTATGTGATGCTTGGCAGCTTTTCCCAGCTGCCGAGGTTACCATGGGAATTTAATAAGTGAGGCCACATGCGGGACCTGCAATGCAAACAACACCTCTGAACATACAGAATCTGCATGTGGAGGGCACACAGGACTCTGTTGAAAATGATTTATGAATAACATGTATTTCTCTCAGGACACAGACATCTTTCTGGTGATGAAGGACCAGTCATACACAGAGAGAGTGGGCCAGTGTGTTGGAAGCTGAGACAAGTGTCTGTGTGCGTGTGCACAAGGGTTATCGGTGTCCTTGTTCTGAAGGTCACAGTGCATCAGGAGTTTCAACCTCAGGTTAACTTTTGCACGAGCCACATAAAAAGACCCTCCTAAAAACACACACGACCTTCAGTAGTTTCCCCGGGATCCCTCAACACACACGGTGTTGTGTCTGCACAGCACCTTTGTCAATACACAAAAAAGAAAGCGATTGGCTGCTTTACCAATGTGAAGCAGTATCTATAATTAGAAGCATGACTTTGACTTTAAACACTGCATGTATTTAATGATCACAAATGAGTACAAAAAGTTTTTGATTGGTCACTTGAGGACATGAAACATGGACCTTTAATTATATAAACACAACTAACCCCAAAAGCCGTTGCTGTTCATTTCTCACCCTCACTCTCTTTGTCATGAGGTGATGTGATCATATTTATGCACACCGTACAGTGTTTCAGTGTTTCAGTAACATCATGTTTGTGTTTATGCTGCAGTTTGTATGAAGTGGGAGCTGGTGCTCTTACGATAGATATTGCAGTTTGACTTCATTTCTGAGTGGGCTGTTGCACTTTCCCATTAACACATGACTGCACAGCTGGACTCAGTAACAGAATCCTGTCAGCAGGGTCTGTGGTCACTCAGAGGGAGTCTTTTTAGAAGCCTATCCTTTGGATCATTAACCTCATAGCTCCAGCCAAAGAAGTTAAGAAAGCAAGAAATGTTTTCAACCCGTATTGTTGTGACTTTTACTTTAATTTTGTAGTTTTGAATGTAAACCAGGATTACTGAATTGCCATGCACGTGTGTGTATGTTTGTGCATCTTGAAAATGCTGTTGCTGTTGTGAGAATATGTTAGAAAACAGCTTGAGGTTATTTTTTTTTTACTATTTAGATTTTTTTAATTTTCAAGTGTATCTTTGAGCATTTAGATTAACTATTATTCCAGTGAGTCCCACCTGGGGAGGGAGGTAAACAGTTGCAAACCACCTGATCAATAGGGTCTTTGTTGCTCAGTTTGGACTCAGTTACAGTGCAGGTTACATCCCCTTGCAGATGGAGACTTTTATCTCTGACTCAGTTTCACTCCCACCAATGGAGCACAGGCTACAATGGAAGGGAAGCATGAGCTGTTCGTCTGAAACAAGCCTCCCATTGTTTATTTCCTCCATTTACATTGAAATAAAATACCTAATTCTGCATGCACCGGTACGGCTCTTATTGGTCAGACTCTGCTGAACTCTACAGCTGGCATCTGCCACTGTTTCTGCATACCAAGCAATTTATGCAGGCATAGTTGTTAGGTTACACTTAATTTAGGCATCAATTTCTGACTCAGTGGCATGAAAGTGCAGAGTTACAAAGTGTATCTCCACTATGAAGAAGGCTTGAAAATGAGTAAATTCTTCAATAAATTTTGATCTTGTAAAAGTTGCTTTAATCAGAAATAATCTGCATAGATATCATGTGAATGTATTTAAGATCAGACACCATCTTAATGTTTCTTAGAAAAAAGCCAAAATCTACAAGCAAAATGTATTACGGGTTTAAATGAAATAATAAAAGCAAACATAATATGTCCACTACTACAGATGGTCATGCATCAGTGATTTATTTTAATGTCCAAGAGGAAGCTGCGTTAACATCCATGCCACCAAGCATTTTCTAACTCTGGTCATCGTATCGTCATCTGCGCCCACATGTCACATGTTCATACATAGTCTCTTCTGGTGTATCCATTGACTGCCATGGTCTTCACAGGTGAGTAGTCCACCCGGGGAGGCAGGGAGCCACCACCGCTCGGCGCTGTAGCTGCCGTGGATGGGCAGGAGCAGCAGAGCAGGGCTCCCCCTAGGATGAGCAGGCAGGAGGAAGCCCAGCCAAAGTACAGAGCATTCCCAAACTCCCTCTTCCCCGTCTCCTCCAGCAGCGGGTCGTAGAAGCCCAGGACGATGGCGTGCGCTGTCCAGGAGACAGCCACCAGCAGCAACAGTCCAGCCACCACGAAGGTTACTCCGGCGGCCACCACGAGCCGTGGTTTACTGCTCACATCCCGGCTACAGTTGGTGCACTTGGCACCGGCCACCGACAGACCGATGCCCACAATGCACAGTACCATGGAGACAATGACCAAGGCACGAGCCGCTTGCAGATCCACTGGCAACCCCAACATGGAGTCGTGCACCTTGCAGTGCATCTGACCTGTGCTTTGCACCGAGCAGTTCATCCACAAGCCTTCCCAGATCACCTGGGAGATGACGATGTTCTGACCGATGTAAGCAGCCACTCGCCACATGGGCAGGCCGCAGGTCACCATCACCCCCAGCCAGCCGGCCACGGCCAGGATCATCCCAAGGATCTCCACGCCTGCAGAGTACATAGTTGGCGCTGGGGACGAAGAAGGAGCCGAGCAAGACTCTCTTCCAGGGCTCTGCGGGATAGAAGGCCCTCTGTGTCCGCAGGCTCAACCCTCCTGAGATGAAGGCGATATCGGATCCCGCTGGCTCAAAGTCCTGCGTAAGACTTTTAGTGAGAGAGAAAGAGAGGGAGAAACAGATTCTACCTTCTTTATACAGCTTAGACGACTGAAGGTGGAGTCAGCTTAAGGTGGCATCATGTTTACCTTCAAACTACACTTGCACATGGCCATGGGGATACTTTAATACTTTGATTGCATTGAATTGGAATTGGTTTTGTCTTAGTCTTAGACAACAGTAAACATATTAAATACATATGGATTCTGAAGGATAGTGATGTCTTAAATCCAAACCACGTTTACACAGAAGCAATGCTTACATCAATAATTTATTTACTCAATTCTGAGTATTTTGTATGATGTAAAGATTATGTACCAGCGTCCCTTTGAAGTCTTTTGAATTTTAAAAGGAGCATGTATCTGTGTATGTGACATGTGACAACCTTGATGAAAAATGCTGAATCACCATCTGAATGAGATCTCCGTGCAAGAAAAAAGAGCAACAATGACAGGCCTTGTTTTGTGTTGGTCAGCTACATAATCCCTCTTCAGAGGAAAAGAAAAAAACACACTTGGTTTTAGTTAACAGGCCTCAATGACCATGTTTGAGGTGTTTTCCTTAAAATGGAGGCCATATGGTTAAATATCTAACTAAATTAAAAATGCACTGAGAATATCAGGGTGGTGTAAGCAGATAATACTCTTTTGAATCTTCATGGGACACACCACTGCAACGTCAAACCATAAATACATACCTGGGACTTAATGGTAGGTCGTCTGCGTAACTAATCCCTTCAGTAAATACCCCCTTTGTAGATGATCATCTCAAAGGACAGAGAGCACATTTAGTTTTTGTGGGGTAAAACATTTCTTTCTGAGCAAAAACCTTAAATTACAATGATCTCACGTTTCATTTTTCACTCTAAATACTGATATATCTGAAGCTGGAAATGCTCAACTGATAATCTAATAAAAAAAAGGCAAAGTGAGGCGGTAAAAAAAGGCCCAGAAATAATCTCTCTTGAAAATGAATGAGCATTGTCTCTTGTCAGCATTCACAAAATACTATATCAAAGCTATTCTGTCTTTATATGACTCAACATCACCCCTTTGTCACACTGAACACTAAATAAAGCAAAGAATACCTCAACAGACGGGAAAATCTTCTGACTATCTTGTTGTTTGATAGACAACAGGGCTGTTGTGGTTGGCTGACCGGCAACTCTGTGTCATTACAGGCTTTCCTCTAATTAACAGAAGTCACCTGGGGTCAGTGGTCAGGGTGAGTATCTCTGCTATCTTGAGGTCAACCCCCTCCACAGACACACACACACACTCATACACACATGCACACACACCCACACACACACACACTCATACGCACACGCACACACACCCACACACACACACACTCATACACACACGCACACACAAACATAGATACACACCTGACAGGAACCTTCGCATCTGAACCATTTTAGTGGCAAATTACATTATTGTGATTTTTGCATTATTGTACATCAGTAAGAAGAATAAACTTATCAAGAAGAAACTTATAATCAAGCTTGTTCAGATTATAGACGGAGGTCAGAAACAATGCATGTGATTTTGATGTTTTGCACTTTGGGACAGACTTGGGAGACTTAAAACAATCCTCTCAAGAGACTGAAGAGACTGTACCTGTTTATACTGTAAATGTACGTTTTTACAGGCAGAGGGAGCCACTATAGCATTCTATCTGTGTTGTGTAAAGTTTGTCTGGTTTTGCAGAAAACACCCTTCATTAGGATTTTAGTGGTGTCTGTTTAGTTACAGTAAGAAAAGATAAGCATGTGTGCATTTCTGAAATCAGTGAAACATTAAGAATCTTGTCCTGATTTTAACCTGAGTACTTGAGTGTTTTTTGTTGTTGTTTGTTTTACATGAATTGCCTTTTTACTTTTTCTATTACTGTTTTATTTTTAGTCTTTTTATCTTACATTACTGGAATTGTTTTTTATGTTACATTTCATCTAATGATTTTATAATTTGCTGATTTTAATTTGTTGCCTTGTGTTAAGCACTTTGTAACTTGAACTTTTAAAAAGTGCTGTCTAAATAAACTTTATTATTATGATTACATGATTATAAAAGCACTGCTGGTTACAGGTATGCTTAAAGGGTTGTGATTTTCAAAGGAATTTCACACAAGGCAGCCTTCTGATGCCTTTCTAAATGTTATTTATCCCTCAATTATTTCTGTGCCCTACATATAAGGTGCTAAAATATCAATCAAAAGTAGTTTTCTCTCGTTGGTTTTAATTTGCAGCTGGCAGCCAATCCCTGTACTGGGAGTGCTCAGTTTTTAGGGAGTTTCTACTTCCAAGAAAAAACTTTGTCGTGTCCTGGAATCCTTAACAGTCAACGTTCAGAAAACAGACCACATAAAGTCAGACAAAACCAGATACAGCTTGAATAATGACAGCAGACGTGATTGGGTAATGCTTCCTAGAAACCAGTCGGATTGGGTAGAGGATGAAACAGTGGCAGCACAGGTGTGCTTTGTTTATTAACCTTTATGCAGCATCGGCTAACTAAGCATGCATTTCCACATCTGGTGAACACCCCTGGTAACAGGTTTTCGACAACATATCTAAAAACAAGAATGCAGCTGTTGTAAAACATGTAAATCAATCAATACCATAACTGACCCTAAACTGCTCCATTCTGGCAGTATTGTTACCATTCAACATTCATCATTATGAAGAGATTACAAAATATAGAGTTTTACAAAAACACGTAAAATATTACACCTACATCTTTGCATTTGACTCCGTGTTGCTGTAAGATTTGACTTCTAAATTTCATTATTAGCTATTAGGTGGTAGGCAAATCAGACAAAAGGAGGTGCCTTTTTTTTATGAATCACTAGATTTACCTACAGTAAGATGTATGAGGAGATTGCCTTTGTTTTTTGTACCAAAATTCAGGAACAGCATGTTGAATTGTTATATTAACTTCCCTTAATGCACTTTTGTATAAACATCCTTATGCTTTTATATGAAACAGATACTTTTTTATTAAAATCAAATCACACATAAGACTGACATTTATGCAAACATGTATTCACATTTTAAATTCACTACAGTTTAAGTCCACTGAATGTCATTTTATTTGAGAGTGTCATGCATTATTAACTTATGCACATGTGTTGTTTGCCGGATACAACAGATCTATACAGTAGATCTCCATAGAGCTTTATCTCTGAATAACAGGCTATTTTGTGATGTTTTAATCCACACCAAACATGGTCATTATTCAGGGAGTTCACCATATTTACTGCAGGTGCAGCTACCTGATTAGACCATGTGCTGGAAATATACATGTAGCCACTTGCAGAGCACCTTGCTTAATATTCACCTGCCGTGGGAGCGGGAGCCGGTCCGACCGGTTTCCATGAGTTGCTGGTGTCTACCGCAGGTTGTTGTTTCTTCACAGTACACTTTCCTTAATACTAACAACTATTACAATTTTCTTTGTGACCAATTCTGTCTACATTTAATTCAATCAAAACTTTATTTCTTCACATTTAGTTTTTCTGTCATTGTATTGTGTGTGTTTCTCCACTGATGTAGTTAATGTAAAAGAAAGTACAGTTTTATTAAAGCGCACACAGTGTAGTCTAATGATGGAACATGTATTCACAAGTTACCCACTATTAATAAAAAATAAGGAAGCAAAACAGGTCCTGTGTTTTGTTAAAAAGCCAAAACATGTAATCCATTATGTTTATAGGGCTCTCTAATGAGGAACTGAAAAGTGTCTCCAGGGCAAAACACAAACCCTCAATCGCTCCCTGTTTCACAACCAATATGGCTTGTATCCTGACTTGCACAGCACCTGTTGTGTGTGGCTTATGTTAGCCCATATTACATAAACACTACCTGACTTTCACACTGAGATCTGCAGCACAATGAGTCTGAAAAGATCTAGTTTGCTATGTAAAGATATTGTCCACTTTTGATACTTTACCAGATTTTCTATAAAAGATCTATAAAAAGGTTTCTGTTTTTGTCATGTGATAATGTGTCATGGCTGAAAACACGTGACTCACTGAAGATCCCCACTGAGATACTTACCTCTCTTAACTTACCCACTGAAACTGTGACTGTACCTGAACAATGGCCTCAGGGATCTCTGAGATGACGTCACACGCCAAATAAAGACAAGCTCCACCTGCACAGATACACTGACGTTATTTCCTACTCTGACACATGAAACTACCAGTTTTTTGTTTTTTTTTTACCTCTTGAAAAAGAATCAAGCAATGTAACCAAGGACATTACATCACAAAATAGTATTATTTTCATAGAAAGCCCATATCTCATGCCTGGTAATGTTTAGTAACTTACAATGAGCTTAAAATATTGTACTACTTAAAAAAACACACAGATGACACAGATCTACATCAAATATACAGCATGCAGCAACGTATCACTCATTTATGTCAAACTAAATTAATTATGAAACTGAGCATTTTTGATAATGTGCTTCACTCAGTGTTTCAAAAAACAAATTTAAGAGAAAAGTCCACCAAAACAGAAAGGCAGTAATGCCAGACAGACAATACTGTAGGACCACCTCAAAAACAGATGGGCAAAGTAAAGCAGCAGAACCACTAAAGCAGATTTTTAATATATGTTTAATGCCTTACGGACTACAGAAGTGAGTGTTTCAAATCAGTAAAAACAACAACAACATCAACAACAAAAAACACAATAAAATTAAATAAGGAAATTAGGATGTGATCCCATGGGCGCACTGAAGATTTAAAATGGACTGTAGTGTTTTCATATGTATATACACACATAATTAATTTATAACGGTTAATGTTATTTAAATTGAACCTTGGGAAATTGAAAAAACTTTATGAGGTGAAGTGATTGTGTCTGTGAAAACCAGTAAATGCCGAACTGCAACTTTCTGAACTAGCTGGAGGCAAGAGAGCACTTTAAAAGAGGGACCACAGCATGTTTTAAAATAGATGAATATACATAAATATAATATTAAAATAATATATAAATAGAAATATACTTTCTTATAAGGAGCTCTTTAAGAAACTTAGTTGGAATGATATCAAGGCTGCACATGGTTGATGGGGTATAGTTTCAGATAAAAAAGACAGCGATACAAGTTAAAAATTACTAAAATAACTATGAATAGTGGCCCAGCCAGTTCCACTGAAGGGTTGGACACTTGAGTGAGAGCCAAAGCCAGCCGTTACTGTGTAGTCTGGGCTTGCCTCAGACTACCTGCTGACACTTGTCACTCCAGCTCCCCGTGGCATTTTCTCACGCGGTCTTTTACCCATTGCCTGTTGTACTGTTCCCCTTTTCGCAGTTGTCTAAGTGAGGAAACGTGAGTTCTTCATTGCGGTTTTCCATTAATTACTTCAGCAAAATGTATCAGCTGAACACTCAAACACAAATTTTGACAGCATTCACACCCATTACTTTCAAAAATACATAAAAAAAAAGATGCACATATAAGACTATTCAGATACGAATAGAAGATGCTACATGTGTACGATTAATTTTTCAAAAACACGAGATGTGATTTTGGCCTTTCTGAGGCCTATCAGGACTAATCTCACCCTGAAACCATCTCTCCTCAGATTCTTAATTGTGGAAATTCCTCCCTGCCTCCTTGTGTGTGGAACCCAATCTCCATAGCCAGGCCGAAGTAGCTTTAATGATCCTACCTTGGATAAAATAGAGGCATTATAGTCCTAACGACAGTTTTGGCTCTTAAACACTGCCTCTATTCATTTCTGAAACAATCTGATTCTCTCTCTTTGCCCCCTCTCACTATTCCCTCTTTTAGCAACAGTCAACTGGAATCACTTGGCATAGTGTTTGCCATTTCCCCAACATCTCCATCCTGCCGTCTTCTCACTGCTGTGGAAAACTATCGATAAACCAAGTGGGACCCCTGGATTGCAGAGTGCACATATTTCTCCAAAGACAACCTATAGAAGAAGGCTGCAACCCTTTAGCCTTTAAGGACTGACATCACTGCAAGGTCAGCTTTCTTTTTTTTTTCACCTACAGTACATCTTTTCTTGTCATGCGTGTTCATATAAAGTACGTCTTTAGCTCTTTTTCATCAGTGTATATGGAATAAGATGTAACATGTGCTTGATTGATACATACTATAAATTGGGTACTGAGAGGGATTAATACCAGAATGGTCTGAGCGTTTACCCAACCAGCTGCCTTCTGTAGTTTATAGTTTATCAAAGTAATTTATTTATTATGGACATCCTAGATCTTAACAATATGTTGCGTTTCTGTTTGTGACATCAACAGTTATTATGATTTTTTTTAAATAGCTGCAATGTAAACGCCAATAAGTATTTCATTCTAAAGCTAAGAAATAGTGAAGTAAGGAAGAGAATTGTATTTTTATACACTTTCATACATGTTCTGACATTTTCACTCTGTTGATGATTGGTTTTAAAAAAAAGTAGTTTGTGTTTTCTACCGTTGTCCCAATCTGAAACTCCCATGGCTAAAAACATCAGAGACCAAGAGTCAGAGGTCAACAGACAACATCAGCAAACCAGCAAAATCCTGACAAAGAATTGTGTTGTTTCTCAAAAAAAATTAAAGGCTATTTTCCAGATCAGAAGTATGGAAGCCCAAAAAATGTAAATGACAGATATAACTTGACTGAGTGTCTTACATCAGAGGGTGGAAAGCGATCCCTGAAACTCTGAGAAAACCTTTGCCTTACCTCTCGTTTTAATTAGAAGTGAAATATGACGTGCTGTTTTACAGCCTGAAAAGTACAATCTTTAGATGAAGAAAACATTTGAGAACTACTTGGATGAACTCAAAAACACAAAGTAACCATCTTTAAACAAAGCTGTTTTGTACATTTCATATTATTTCACTTGACAACAGAGAAGTAATTGTTTCAGTCACTGTTACTACAGTACATAACAGAGAACATGTAAAAAGAAAAAAGGAACAAAAAAAGCTTCCTAATGGCCAATACAACAACTTTGAGGATGTGGCTATTGGTAAAATCTGCTGAACCGATCTCAGTAGCTGTGAGTCACAGTGTGGCTAATTCATCTGCAATGATTACTTGACTGGGACAAATACTGACATGATGAAACCTGCACAGAGCAGGGAGTGGGGAGGTAGAGGTAGTCATCACGTCACAGCTCTGTGTGACAGTGTGTGTGTGTGTGTGTGTGTGTGTGTGTCAAGCCCCTCCCGAGTTCAGTGTATAAAAGACCCGCTCCAACCTTGCCTAAACATTTACTCTTGAGGAAATTTTTAAAGCAAGACTATACAAACTTCCAGAGTCACAACTTTTGGACCTTTTTTTTGTGCAAGAAACTTTCTGAGAAAACATGGTGTCAGCTGGCTTGCAGATGCTGGGCATTGCCCTGGCCATTATTGGCTGGATTGGGGCCATTGTTGTCTGTGCACTGCCCCAATGGAAGGTGTCGGCCTTCATCGGCAACAACATTGTGACTGCTCAAACCACTTGGGAGGGCATCTGGATGACCTGTGTGGTCCAGAGCACAGGCCAGATGCAGTGCAAGGTTTATGACTCCATGCTCGCCCTGTCCCAAGACCTCCAGGCGGCCCGCGCCCTCATGATCATCTCCATCCTGGTTGGCATTTTCGGCATCCTTCTGGCCATCGCGGGGGGCAAATGCACCAACTGTGTGGAGGATGAGGGCTCCAAAGCCAAAGTAGGCTTGGCAGGTGGTGTGGTCTTCATCATTGCTGGTGTTTTGTGCCTCATCCCCGTGTGCTGGACGGCAAGCAACATCATAAGGGACTTCTACAACCCAATGTTGGGAGGCTCTCAGAAAAACGAGATTGGAGCATCGCTCTTCATCGGCTGGGGGTCCTCAGCCCTCCTCATCCTGGGTGGTGCGCTCCTCTGTGCCAACTGCCCTCCCAAGGATAACTACTCTGCAAAGTACTCAGCTGCCCGTTCAGCTGGACCCAAAGATTACGTCTGAGGAGAGAAAAGCCAAATGACAAGAGAAAGAGACTAAAGGCTTTGTGGTCTGGGAAATTTATTCATTTTGCCACAATAAGAATGATCTGAATTTCCCAGTGATTTTATTGTGGTCACAGTTTGATTTGATACCTCCATGTTGAGTTACAGCACTTCAGGATTTGTTTCATCAATGCCAAGATAAAGAGATGTGCAACCACACCCAAACAACTGCTTGTGTGGACTGAGTGATACAATGCTTCACCAGTGGGAGTGAAAAAAGATACATATACATATTGACACAAGATTTAATTAATTGATGAATTAAGTTTTTAAAATAAATGTTCCTTTGTTTTCATCCAGTTGTGCCCTTTTACTGATCATTTCATTTTAACATGTGCATTATATGTGACTGTCTGAAACTGTAAATAAAGATTTTTTTATCAACATTTAATCATCATGTTTTGTATTTTTTTTTTTTTTAGATTTTATAGTATAATAGATTTCATTAAAACAGCTTCGTCTTAGGCTAAAATGGAGGCTTCAGAAAGAATACATGAGGTGGGGCTCTATTATACACAACCCTTAGATTTTAGCTGATTAATAACTAAAAACAATGATAAATACTTTAGAATAATAATACCAAATTCTACATATTATCAATCTGACCCCAAAAAAAATCCTCAGTAATGTAAAATACTCCTAATTCACTTACCCTGAAAAGTCTTTCTTTAAATATGTCTAGAGTCTAAGTCTAAGTCAAAACTGGTTGAACTTAATTGAGATGTTATATGAATCACTACTTTAGAATAAAACATAATCATGTAAAAAGCAAAAAAATACTATCCACTTTTTGTATAATCCTCATGAATTATGAGGTTCATGTGGATTTGCCAGAGTCGTTACCTGCCCAACACTGCCCCTTGCTGTAAACAAAATAACACATCCTGTACTTTGTCTCATACTGTGTGATCATGTGTAAATACCCAGGTAACAGTACTTTTATCACCTTTAGTTGTCATATATTTAGAAATTGGAATCTCATTTTTACTTCTGACCTGAAATCTGAATCTATAACACGTTAGGTTTATCTAGTTTTCCTCTTGAACAAGGCTTCTGCTGAAAGTGGGTTAGTGACTCGTGAGTCATATTACTGTAAATAAAGATTTATAAAGGTGTGAAGTTAGATGAAGCCTCATTTGTCAATTTTCCTTATTTGTGTGTGCTTGTAACCAAACTTTTTTTCTTTGAAAGCTTTTTCAATTAGAGAATAAGAGGCTGATGGACAAGGAAACGATTTTTCTTTTGCTTGTATCTGACCTTGAAGCTTTGGATTCTGGCAGGTCAGCGCTACTAAAGGTCACTGGGTCTCTGTTTGTCTGTAAACTCCTTCCAGCCAATAGAAGCTGAGGAGTTTGGTATCACATACCCTCATGTTTCGTGTCCCTTCTTCTCACACAACAGCCTATAAATACAAGCTCACATCATTCCACTTGTCTTTCTTTTTTCATTTTAACGTGTGAGGAACAAAGCAGGCGAAATGGTTTCTCAGGGGATTCAGATCATCGGTATATCGATGGCAGTGATTGGCTGGTTCATGGTCATCGTGGTGTGCGCATTGCCCATGTGGAAGGTCACGGCTTTCGTTGGGGCCAACATCATCACGGCTCAGACCATCTGGCAGGGCATGTGGATGAACTGCGTGGTGCAGAGCACAGGCCAGATGCAGTGCAAGGTGTATGACTCCATGCTGGCTCTGCCCCAGGACCTGCAGGCCGCTCGGGCCATGATCGTCATCTCCATCCTGACTGGAATCTTTGGCGTGTTCTTGTCAGTCGCTGGAGGGAAATGCACTAACTGCATCGATGAGGAGCGATCCAAGGCGAAAGCTTGCATCCTGGCTGGAGTTTTGTTCATCGTCTCGGGGTTTCTCTGTCTAATTCCAGTCTCCTGGTCTGCCAACACCATCATCACAAACTTCTATAACCCATTACTGATCGAAGCCCAGAGGTATGAGTTGGGAGCGGCGCTGTATATCGGCTGGGCGGCTTCTGCACTGCTGCTGATGGGAGGGGGGCTGCTGTGTTGGAACTGCCCGCCCAAACACGAACACCCCCACTACGTACCCAAATTCACACCTGTGAAGTCAATGTCCACATCAAGGGAATATGTATAAGATGGTTAGCACTTCCTACATGGACTCTTGAGAAATTTAAACATATATTCACTGGCAATGTAAATATAGCATGAAATCACATCTTTTAATTGCGGTTAGAGTACGTGTCAAAGTGACCTTTTCCGACAGAGGACATTTTGTCTTGTCAAGCTAGTTTGAACTGAAAGCAGAAACAGTTGCTTTGTTCCCTTCAGCTGTGCAGATGGGGCTCTGGGGTTGTGCACCTTGGCTCACTGCCATTTTCAGTGTTACCACTGTGCTTTTCCAGATATGATGAGTCATAGACTGTCTGTGGTGAGAAACTTCTGCCTACTTGGGCACCAAAACAGGAACTTATGTTAATGTCTCAGTCTAAAATGTAAAAATGAAAGCGCCTTCTAAAATTTTGAATCCATGTTATATTGTATCATGATTATAATTGTTTGTTTCAAATGTTGTATAATTAATGTGTGTAAATATCTAGTAAGATTGTTGAAACTTCAGATGGTAACGATGTTACCATCTTGAAATTCAGATGGTAACAACGCAACAAATACAAGCAGAAAAAAATACAGCTTCCTTCATGTATAACTTCTACTCCTTGCATTGATTACATCTGTCTTTATAAGAAAAAGGAAGTCTGTAATTGATGTCCTGCAAAATACTGTGGGTTAAGGGGAAATCTGTGACATTTTTTTTCATTTTCACACAGCCTTTTCAAATTCCACATTTATATTCCTGTGTTTCTCAATCTTGTATTGTTCTGTTGATGTAAATAAACAATATACTCACTGGAGATTACTGTTTAATTTCTTCTGAAAAAAGTCAAATCATATAATAGTATTATAGAGATTAAAGAAGAGGTAATAACAAGGTAAACTGAGGAGATGATTATATCTTATATCTTTTAATGTTTTGTTAATGTAAATAAACTATACACTCACTGCAAACTCAAAGCATATAACAGTATTATAGAGATTTAAAGAAGAGTTAATAAAATCAACATCACAATTAAACTGAGGAGATGATTATGCAACAATTCAGTGGAAATAATACAACCACAATATGTGAAAAGGTTACTGCTGTGGGGTAGTTTCCATTGAAAACAAGAAAGAGAATAAATCACATCTTTAAACAAATTAATTTTGAATTTGTTTGGTGTTCATTTACATAAGAGAAAAACCATTTACGCACCATAGACAGGCATGGCCGTCCCCATAAACCACACCTGAAGTAGAAATCTTTCTAGTTCATGAAGTCTTGATATAAGCGGAAGATTGTGTCAACGTGGCTGTGAAGGTTGCACTGCTGTCCATAAGGAGATCAGTGTTGATATATTTATTTCCTTGTCATTTGTAAATAGTGATGATTTGTGATGTGTTTCTTTTCTGTGAATGTGTTTATTTCTGAGATTTAAAAAAAAAAAATCAATAAAATATTTGTTGAATATTAATGTATATGTTTGTAGTGTTATTATCAAAACATATTGTTACTATTTTACAGGTAACAATATGTTAGAGTTAAAGTGTGTCTGTATATGGATGGGTGAGACGTGTGAGAAAATCCAAAAATATTAGAAAAAGCCATTATCAAATTTTCTTCTATAAATCTATAAGAATGATAACAAAGGATTTTCTAAAATGATCTTTTATTTAACTTAAATCACAGTGTTATTTCACTATTAACTGTGAGGAGCTTACTAAAGTATCTGAAAAACACAAAGGGACATTATAAACCTTGTGAAAATAAAGACAAGATACAAAAAGATGTTTTGGTAGTCATAGGCAATCAAGTGCGACATTGATCAGCATGCGTGCTTTCATTCTGGTTAGAAAAAAGGAAGCGAAAGGAGAAGGATCTTCTGACTTTCACAACACATCATTTTAACCAACGTAAATGTGCCACAGTCATCATTCAACTTTACAACCCGAGCTGAGCTGACCTGCTCCTGAAGCCTTCAACTCTTCTGCTTCTGTTCGGTTCCAAGTGACTCAAACAAGACCTCATCATGGTGTCGATGGGACGACAGATGCTGGGCTTTGCCCTGGCCGTCATCGGTTTCCTGGGGACCATCATGGTGTGCGCCCTGCCCATGTGGAGGGTCACGGCCTTCATTGGAGCCAACATTGTGACAGCGCAGGTCATCTGGGAAGGCTTGTGGATGACCTGTGTGACGCAGAGCACAGGCCAGATGCAGTGCAAGACCTATGATTCTCTGCTGGAGCTTCCCCTGGACCTTCAGGCTGCCAGAGCTCTTGTGGTCATCGCCATCATTGTTTCGGTCTTTGGGATCATCCTGGGCATTGTAGGAGGCAAGTGCACCAACTTTGTGCATGATAAACGCTCCAAAGCCAAGGTGGCCATTGCTGCTGGAATTGTCTTCATTTGTGCCGGTGTTTTCATCCTCATCCCCATCTGCTGGTCTGCCAACAACATCATCAGGGATTTCTACAACCCCCTCCTGACCTACGCACCAAGGAGAGAGCTGGGGGCTGCACTTTACATCGGCTGGGGCACAGCTGGACTTCTAATCCTCGGTGGTGGCCTCCTCTGCAGCTCCTGCCCCCCCAAAGAGAGTCCAGAGTATCCAGCCAAGTACTCCACTGCCACCAGCCGAGCCAACGTCTGAGAGCTCCTTTCTCCTGAGAAAGACTGATAATTATTTTACTTTTCCTGAGCAACTCTCCTTCATTGAGAAACACAGTACAGAGATGTGGTGTGAAGCTACAGTACTGGCAAGAAAATCTTCCAACAGCATAAAAGTCTGAATGAGAGCTATTTTATATAAAGCTTGTATCAAATCTAATTTTCAAGTGAAGGTTTAATAAATGTGAGCTGTGCTAGAAGGATATTAATGTTCGACAAAAGCTATGATTGAAGGAAACTTTTTATTCTATAAAATAATTTACAAGTATCTTTGTTCTAAAAATCCAAAGACTTTTGTTTACAGAAATCACTGATTCTTAATTAACATTAATTAATTAATACACTAAAGCCTCTTCTTTTGTCAAAGTGTCTAATAAAAAAATAGACACTCATTCAAGTTTTGTTCTGTTCTCTTTTTTGCTGTTTAAGTTTAAGTACGGTTTTGGTTTTAAAGTTGACAGTCCAGAGCAATTTAAAATACAGAATTAGAATAAAATAGATGAGCAAGATTATAAGTGTCCAGTAATTAGGAGTTGAAGGGTCAGAGACACTGTTGCCTGCAAAGACATATACTAAAATATTATCTGTGAGACATATTTGTTAATTAAAGGTAAAGACAACTTGGAAAAAAAAAACTTTAAAAGAATACATTTCATATTTGCAAACTCAAATCAGGTCAGAGTGACCTTTCTCAAAGCGGACATTTTGTCTTGTCAAGCAAGTTTTAACGGAAAGCAGAAACAATGGCTTGATTCCATTTAGCTGTGCAGACGTGGGCCTGGGATTATGTAAACTGGCTCAATGTGCTTTTCCGGCTATAACAAGTCAAATTTTTACTGTGAGAATCTTCTGCCCACTTAAACACCAAAACAGGAACTTGGTTCAAATGTAAAAATGAAAAAGCATTTTAAAATGTTGAACCCATGTTATATTGTGGCAGGTTGATGAATAACAACGATTTGTATCATGATTATAATGAATCTGTGTAAATATCTAGTCAGATTGTTGAAATTATTTTTTAATTTAATTCAGATGGTAACATCGGAACAAATACAGGCACAAAAAAATACAGCTTCCTTCATGTTTAACTTCTACTTAAGCAAGTTTTGCATTGATTACATCTGTCAAGAAAAAAGAGGGCTGTAAGAAAAAAGGAAAGGAAATCTATGAATTTGTATCTGTTGCACTGTTCTCATTTTCACGAGGCCTGCACAATTCACATTTCTAATTCTGCGTTCTCTGAATCTTTTACTGTTTTGTTAATGTAAATAAACAATATACTCACTGCAAACTCAAAGCATATAATAGTATTATAGAGATTAAAGAAGAGTTAATAGAATCAACATCACAATTAAACTGAGGAGATGATTATGCAACAATTCAGTGGAAATAATACAACCATAATATGCGAGAAGGTTATTGCTGTGGGGTAGTTTCCACTGAAAACAGGATAGAGGATAAATCACCTCTTTAAACAAATTAATTTAATATTTGTTTGGTGTTCATTTACAAAGAGAAAAGCCATTTACGCACCATAGGCCGTCCCCATAAACCACACCTGTCCAATCTGTCATACTGTCAGTCTGCCAGAGATCTTCATCGCCATCCTGATGAGCGTCGTCAGAGGCAAATGCACTAACTGCATCCAGGATCCAAGTGACAGGGATACAAGGTGAATTTATTGTCATTTTACAACACAGGGTTGTAGAATAAGATGCAGATATAGTCCCATTTTGCTACTTAAGAAAAATGCTCATTATTTATGCTTGAGTGTGGAAGATGAGTTAACGAGTCTCAAAGCTTGAGGAAAGAAGCTGCTCTGTGGTCTGGTGGTACGGCAGTGGATACTTCTGCATCTCTTGCCAGACGGCAGCAGGGTGAACAGGCTGTTGCTGGGTTGGGTTCGCTCTTATAACATCCTTTGGGCTCTGTGCAGGCACCTCACCTCCCCGATATCACTGATGCTTGGTAGATGGGTACCAATGAGGTACTGGGCAGTTTTGATCCCTCCTGTCCTGGGCCGTGCACATCCCATGCCAATTTGTGATGTTTCCAGTCAGGATGCCTTCTATTGCTCCTGTGTAAAAGTTGACAAGAACTTGGCGTGGGAAGTTTGCTTTCGTAAGTTTCCTTAAGAAACGCAGCCGTTTCTGAGCTTTCTTAACCACGGTGGACAGGTTCTCTGTGATGTTTATTCCCAGGAACTTAAAACTGTTCACCTGCTCCACCTCAGCTCCACTGATGTAGACAGGGGTGTGTGTCTTGGCCTCCTTTTTTCTAAAATCAATGATCAGCTGACGTTGAGCGGCAGGTTGTTCTCTTCACACCACTCTGCGAGGTTGTTGATTTCCACCCGATATGGATTTTTATCGTTGTTTGTAATTCGGCCAGTGATGGTGGAGTCGTCCGCGAGCTTCACAACAGAGTTCTCTTCATGTTGGGGATTGCAGTGGTTGGGGTACAGCGTGAACAGGAGGGGGCTCAGCAAACAGCCCTGGGGGGCTCCTGTCCGCAGCGCTAGAGTGGAGGAGGTGTGACCGCCAATCTGGACTGTCTGGGGTCTGTTTGTGAAGAAGTCCACTATCCAGCTGCAGAGTGTAGTACTCAAGACCTGCAGACTTTTTAGGCACAGAAACGACGGCGGGTGTCTTGAAGCAGGTGGCCTGTGACATTGATATGTTAAAGATGTCTGTGATGACATCATAAAAATTATTTCTCTTTTGGATTTATTTTGTGCTCTAACGTAGAAATCTTTCTAGTTTATGAAGTCTTGATATAAGATGAATGTTGTGTCAACGTGGCTGTGAAGGTTGCACTGCTTTTCATAAGGAAATCAGGGTTGCTATATTTATTTCCTTGTCATACAGAGCAGAATTTATAAATAGTGAGGAGGTGTTTGTTTTCTGTAAATGCCAGTTTATTTCTGAGATTATTCAAAGAAAATTCAACAAAATGTTTGTGGTACATTCACGTATCTGTCTGTGGTGTCACTGTGAAAACATATTGTTATTATTTTACAGGTACCAATATGTTATGATCAAAGCCCTCCTGTGTGTTCTTTTATTGGGGCGTGAGGGCCATATATTAAAAAAAGCCAATATCAAATTCCCTTCTATAAATCTATAAGAATGATAACAAAGGATTTTCTAAAATGATCTTTTATTTAACTTAAATCACAGTGTTATTTCACTATTAACTGTGAGGAGCTTACTAAAGTATCTGAAAAACACAAAGGGACATTATAAACCTTGTGAAAATAAAGACAAGATACAAAAAGATGTTTTGGTAGTCATAGGCAATCAAGTGCGACATTGATCAGCATGCGTGCTTTCATTCTGGTTAGAAAAAAGGAAGAGAAAAGAGAAGGATGTTCTGACTTTCACAACACATCATTTTAACCAACGTAAATGTGCCACAGTCTTCATTCAACTTTACAACCCGAGCTGAGCTGACCTGCTCCTGAAGCCTTCAACTCTTCTGCTTCTGTTCGGTTCCAAGTGACTCAAACAAGACCTCATCATGGTGTCGATGGGACGACAGATGCTGGGCTTTGCCCTGGCCGTCATCGGTTTCCTGGGGACCATCATTGTGTGCGCCCTGCCCATGTGGCAGGTCGCGGCCTTCAATGGAGCCAACATTGTGACAGCGCAGGTCATCTGGGCAGGCTTGTGGATGGCCTGTGTGACGCAGAGCACAGGCCAGATGCAGTGCAAGACCTATGATTCTCTGCTGAGTCTTCCCCAGGACCTTCAGGCTGCCAGAGCTCTTGTGGTCATCGCCATCATTGTTTCTGTCTTTGGGATCCTCCTGGGAATTGTAGGAGGCAAGTGCACCAACTTTGTGCATGATAAACGCTCCAAAGCCAAGGTGGCCATTGCTGCTGGTATCATCTTCATTTGTGCCGGTGTTCTCATTTTCATCCCCGTCCGCTGGTTTTCCAACAACATCATCAGGGATTTCAACAACCCCATCCTGACCTACGCACAGAGGAGAGTGATGGGGGCTGCACTTTACATCGGCTGGGGCACAGCAGGACTTCTAATCCTCGGTGGTGGCCTTCTCTGTTTCTCCTGGCCCTCCAAAGAGAGTCCAGAGTATCCAGTCAAGTACTCCGCTGCCACCAGCCAAGCCAACGTCTGAGAGCTCCTTTCTCCTGAGAAAGACTGATAATTATTTTACTTTTCCTGAGCAACTCTCCTTCATTGAGAAACACAGTACAGAGATGTGGTGTGAAGCTACAGTACTGGCAAGAAAATCTTCCAACAGCATAAAAGTCTGAATGAGAGCTATTTTATATAAAGCTTGTATCAAATCTAATTTTCGAGTGAATGTTTGATAGATGTGCGCTGTGCTAGAAGGATATTAATGGTCGACAAAAGCTATGATTGAAGGAAACTTGTATTGTACCTTTGATATATTGTGACTTTATTTTATAAAATATTTATAAGTATCTTTGTTCCAAATACTTTTTTATTAAAACTTTAATAAATTAAAGCATATTATAGTTGTGTTCTGTTCAGTTTTTTGCTGTTGACAGTCCTGAGAAACTTAAAATAGAGAAATAGAATAAAATAGAACAGTAAGTGTTCAATTATTCGGTGTTTAAGGGTCAGAGACGCTGTTGCCTTCAAAGGTATACAAAAGTCTGTCTGAAAACGTATGTGTCAGTTCATGGTAAAGACAAGTTGGGGAAAAAACGTTTAAAGGAATTTCAAAACAGTAAATTTCACATCTGCAAACTCAAATCAGGTCAGAGTGACCTTTCTCAAAGTGGACATTTTGTCTTGTCAAGCAAGTTTCAACTAATTTAACTAAAGTTTGATTCCATTTAGGTGTGCAGACGTGGACCTGATATTCTGTAAAATGGCTCACTGTGCTTACACCACTGTGCTTTTCTGGCTATGATGAGTCAACATGTTTACTTTGAGAAACTTCTGGCCACTTAAACACCAAAACAGGAACTTGGCTTATGTTAATGTCTCAGGCTCAAATGTAAAAGAAAGAACCTTTTAAAATGTTGAACCCATGTTATAGAGTCAGATTGTTGAAATCATTTTTATTTAATTCAGATGGTAACATCGCAACAAATACAAGCACAAAAAAATACAGCTTCCTTCATGTTTAACTTCTACTTAAGCAAGTTTTGCATTGATTACATCTGTCTTAATAAGAAAAAGAAGGACTGTAATTGCTCTCCTGAAAAATAAGGGAAATGTAAGAAAAAAGGAAAGGAAATCTATGAATTTGTATCTGTTGTACTGTTATCATTTTCACGAGGCCTGCACAATTCACATTTATAATTCTGTGTTTTCTTTTATTGTTTTGTTAATGTAAACAAACAATATACTCACTGCAAACTCAAAGCATATAACAGTATTATAGAGATTAAAGAAGAGTTAATAAAATCAACATCACAATTAAACTGAGGAGATGATTATGCAACAATTCAGTGGAAATAATACAACCACAATATGCGAGAAGGTTACTGCTGTGGTGTAGTTTCCACTGAAAACAAGATAGAGAATAAATCACATCTTTAAACAAATTAATTTTGAATTTGTTTGGTGTTCATTTACAAAAGAGAAAAACCATTTACGCACCAAAGACAAGCATGATAAAGCAAAATAAAATAACAAACTTTATATTGAAAAGCGATAATCTCATTATAGCTTTTATTGTGCTTGCTTATCAGTTGGGTGTGGGGGTTCAGCGTTGTTATGAGATGCCCCACCATTACTCTGTTTTCCAATTATCACAGCAAAGAGCCTGTTTGTGAAAACAAAAACTAGACATAATTTGATCATTTGCCATCATTTCAGTCTGAGCTGGTTTCAGGACCTTTGAAGTCACTAAGTGGTCGAACAATCCCATCGTTACAGCAGATTCTGCAGAGAAAATCTGCATATGAAAGTGTGTTTTCCAAGAACAAAAGCAAGGTATTGTTTAAAAACGGGTGCCACTCCTCCAGCTCTGGGAAAAGGAATCTTGTTTGGCCAGAAGAACTCACCTGACGGCGGGACAGCCCTCCTCCTGTGCATTCTCTGACAAACAACAAGTGAGAGAGCTGTGCCACTCCGAAAGAGAACCAGACCTGTGTGCTGAAACACTTTTCTCTCCTGCTGCAGACAAAGCCTCATCACCATGGGGAGGCTTGGCAAGGAAGTGGCAGGTCAGGTCATAAGCTTCATAGGCTTTGTTGGGGTGGCAGTGACCTGTGGGATCCCCATGTGGAGAGTGACCACCTACATTGGAGCCAACATCGTCACAGGACAGGTAGTGTGGGACGGTCTGTGGATGAACTGTGTGATGCAGAGCACCGGGCAGATGCAGTGCAGGCTGAACGAGTCTGTTATGAGGCTGTCCAGGGATCTGCAGGCCGCCCGAGCCCTGGTCATCATCTCCCTCATCTTCGGCTTCATCGGCTTCATAATCACTTTCATTGGAGCCAAGTGCACCGGCTGCCTGGACAAAGATTCATCAAAGGCCAAGGTGGTGATCATAGGCGGCTGTCTCGTCATCGTTTGCGCCATCCTGGTCCTGATCCCCGTCTGCTGGTCTGCAGCCATCACCATCACAGACTTCCAGAACCCCCTGACCATCGAGACACAGAGGAGGGAACTCGGAGCCTCCATCTACATCGGCTGGGGCTCTGCTGCAGTTCTTCTGGTCGGTGGGATCATCCTAACCACATCCTGCCCTCCTGAAAAACCAATGTATGGATACCCACCAGCACCAATGTACCCCTACGCAGGCCCAGGGGCAAACCCAGCAACGTACGGCCCTGTGTATGGTCCCCCACCCAGCCGAACATACACAGCCTCAGGGACATATATGCCTGGCAAGCCGTATGCAGCACCAACCACGTACTCTCCTGGACGGTACCTCTAACAACTGAAAGGACAGAAAAAGGATAAAGACTGAGATTTCTGCCATGATGGCTTCAGGAACTTGTTATGCCATTAGAGAGTAAAATTGTACCAAAATACACCTTGTATTTCTAGAGGATGGTATGTATTCCAATACATTGTTGGGATTTAAAATTACTTCTCACTGTAACCTTTGATTATTATAAACCTTTCATCAAAAAGTTTTCTCTTTTGGACTGTTTTTTGCTCTTAAGTAGAAATCTTTCTAGTTTATGACGTCTTGATATAAGCGGAAGATTGTGTCAACGTGGCTGTGAAGGTTGCACTGCTGTCCATAAGGAGATCAGTGTTGATATATTTATTTCCTTGTCATTGAGATCAGATTTCGTAAATAGTGATGATTTGCAATGTGTTTGTTTTCTGTAAATGCCACTTTATTTCTGAAATTATTCAAAAGTATTTCAATAAAAAAATTGTAATATATTCACTTTTCTGTTTGTGGTGTCATTATCAAAACATATTGTTACTATTATACAGGTAACAATATGTTATGCTCAAAAACTTTCTGTGTGTCTGCGTATAGGTGAGTGAGAGTCATATATTAAAAGAAAGCCAATATCAACTTTTCTTCTATAAATCTATAAATATTATAACAAAAGATTTTCTTAAAGGATCTTTTATTTCATTTTAATCACAGTGTCATTTCACTATTAACTGTGAGGAGCTTACTAAAGTATCTGAAAAACACAAAGGGACGTGATAAACCTTGTGAAGATGAAGACAAAATTCAAAAAAGAGGTTTTTGTAGTCATCCAATTAACCTCGGCATTATCAGCCTGAGTGCTTTCATTCTGAAAAAAAAACAAAAATCAATTCCCAGAATAGTTTGGAAAATATATAGTGATGATTAAACAGAAGTAATGAGTAAAACCAGGAAAATGGAGCCAATAATGGAGGCTTGTTCTATTAATGTCTGACATCCGGTGATACTCTCACCTGAAACCAGTGACTGGACCTGATGTTCCTGGCAATCTGCCCAGTCATAGGTTGGCCACTGGCAGAGAATGGTTGCAAAGAGGAATGTGGTGCTTCTTTACAGGTCTCATTTACATAGAGTTGTTTAAGGCTGATGTTTACCTCATCGAAACTACTCCCTGTCCGCATACGAATGATGTGAAGAATCTGGTTGGGCAGGTAAATCACTCAGTGCACTGGTTTCAGGTCAAGGGAAGGAGGTTTTGACTCCACCTTCCACAAAGACGTCCATATAACCAACGTAAATGTGCCACAGTCTTCATTCAACTTTACAACCCGAGCTGAGCTGACCTGCTCCTGAAGCCTTCAACTCTTCTGCTTCTGTTCGGTTCCAAGTGACTCAAACAAGACCTCATCATGGTGTCGATGGGACGACAGATGCTGGGCTTTGCCCTGGCCGTCATCGGTTTCCTGGGGACCATCATTGTGTGCGCCCTGCCCATGTGGAGGGTCACGGCCTTCATTGGAGCCAACATTGTGACAGCGCAGGTCATCTGGGAAGGCTTGTGGATGAATTGTGTGACGCAGAGCACAGGCCAGATGCAGTGCAAGATCTATGATTCTCTGCTGGAGCTTCCCCAGGACCTTCAGGCTGCCAGAGCTCTTGTGGTCATCGCCATCATTGTTTCCGTCTTTGGGATCCTCCTGGGAATTGCGGGAGGCAAGTGCACCAACTTTGTGGAGGACGAACACTCCAAAGCCAAGGTGGCCATTGCTGCTGGAATTGTCTTCATTTGTGCCGGTGTTCTCATCCTCATCCCCATCTGCTGGTCTGCCAACAACATCATCAGGGATTTCTACAACCCCCTCCTGACCAACGCACAGAGGAGAGAGATGGGGGCTGCACTTTACATCGGCTGGGGCACAGCTGGACTTCTAATCCTCGGTGGTGCCCTCCTCTGCAGCTCCTGCCCCCCCAAAGAGTCCAGTCCAGAGTATCCAGTCAAGTACGCCAGTCCAGCCAGGTCCACTGCCACCAGCCGAGCCTACGTCTGAGAGCTCCTTTCTGCTGATAAAGACTGCTAATTATTTTACTTTTCTTAAGTAACCCTCATTCATTGTGAGTTTCCACAAGTTGTGTCTCACTTTTCTTTAAAAGAGATATACAGTGAGAAGTAATTTTCTGAGAATTTCAGATTTCTTTGAGAAACACAGAGATGTGGTGTGAAACTACAGCACTGACGAGAAAATCTTCAATCAGCATAATGGACTGAGTGAGAGCTAGTCTATAAAAAGCTTGTATCAAATCTAATTTTCTATTGAATGTTTGGTAAATCTGAGCTGTGTTAGATGCTATGAAAACTGTTACAGTACCTTTGATATATTGTAAATTTATTGTATAAAATATTTTACAAACATCTTTGTTTGATAGCAATTTCCAGAAACTTTTGTTTACTGAAATCATTGATTTTTAATAAAACTTTCTTAAATTATAACCAATTCTTGTGTCAAAGTGCCTATTATTTAGTTCATCAAATCAATGTTTTGTTCTGTTTTTTTTTTTTTTGGTCATATTTTCAAACTCAAATCAGGTCAGAAGCAGTCACTGATTGTAAACATTACATTTTACATGCTTAACTGGTGCATGTTTCTGAGGGATTGGGTGTTTTTTAGAAACACTCCCTACGCAAAATAAAACTGTCATGGTTTCAAACTCAAAGAACAGTCTAACAACAAAGTGCATTAAAATACGTCCAGCAGTTCCTTTAATCCTTCATGCAGACGTCAAACTAGTTCAACCAGTTTTACAACCACTCAAAGCTTTTTCATAGAATTGTCTACAGTGTGTTCATGAAGAGCCACCACCATATCGTTTTGAATGATAACCAGACAGTTCCTTTAGTTGCTGGCCAAGTGCCAGTAAACATCTTTTCAGACAGGTATTATTATTACACAATGTTACGTTACACGTTTCTGCCACAGACATTACTTTAGAGGGGTCCTCATGGTGTTGAGATGAATACACCGGGTCAGTAAATACTTGCGTGGGCTCTGTAATCTGGCACATTGGCGCCGAAATTCAACAATGATTAAAGGATAAAGTTGGCGTTATTCTACATTTTTGTTATTGTCGACAAATACCCTGAACAGATCAAAACCGACACCACCTCTCAATACTTTCTAACTTCCCCCCTCAGGCCCAACTTGTTCCTACTGATGGTGTGAATTAATACACTATTGGTTCTCTAGTGAGAAGTTAAAGCAGCAGGACAGTGTATGTGTTTCTGGACAACAATGGAGACACAAAAGGAATTCTCAAAAGGATAATTCACGAAACCAACTAGGTATAAAGGTATACGATATATCAGGCTTTGGATACACATGAACTTGTTGATAGGATACATTTATTGTTAATTGTTAAGTTTTTTTCTTTTCATGGAATTTCATGACAATTAGCAAAATATGGAATATCTGAAAGGTCATAAAGGAGTCTTACCCTTGAAATGTAAGGTTTTTCCACCACTAGCAGTTGTAGCTTATCACTGTCACTGCTGCATTGTGTTGAATTTTGGGAACTATAGTATTTGTACTGTTTTTTTATTACAGTGAGAGTAATTAGGATTTATTGACAGTGAAGAAATATTTAGATGATGAAGTGAAAACAAACCTCTACAAATGGAACCTAATTAAAAACAAAAGTAAAACACTGCACTGTATAAAAAGGGGCTATGTGTCCTACACTGTTCACCCAATATGTCCATTAAAGCTGAAACTCAGTATGTTAACCTCATAGTCATTGTTTCATTTCAAACACAGAAAATGTATAACTGTCCAAATGTTGTCCCAATAAAAATGACTAAATCATTTCAACAGATACTCCAAAACGAATTATCTTATCTTGTTTAAATGGTGCAGTAAGAAGGGCTTGTCCATTCGGACCAAAGGAGGAAGTCAGATGACTTTAAGACGAGAGACTGACGTTCATTTCTCGTGTACAACCAACAGTGAACGTTGGTTTCTTTTAACCATGACTACGGTCATTCCCAAACCTTAAGTGGTTATTATTGTGACCATGATGACAAAGGACCCCCAGTCTTACCTAACTGAGTCGTGTTTGTGCCTAAACCTAACCAAACCATGACATCACAAAACAGTTTTGGAAGGCACAGAAAAATGATGTCGTCCTGCCGACTGGGGCCTCAGATCAGAAAACGCTTTCATGTGTTATTCGAAAGTGCAGATACAAACAATGCATTGTATGCATGACACTCACAAAATGACTTCTGCATTTCTAATAAGTTTTAAAGCAAACACAAACATCATCACAAACATGATGTCAGCAAAGCACTTCAGGGTGTTTCACTGAACACACCCTGTTGTGCAGTCTGGTTTCACATTCTTAAGATTGCCCTCTGCCATCAGAGAGAAAATAGACTTAGACTTAGACTTAGACTCAACTTTATTGATCCCTTTGGGATGACTCCCTCAGGGAAATTCAGTCTCCAGCAGCTTGTACAGTACAGTAGGAAACATACAGCACACAAAGGGTAAAAAAGAAGAAAAAATTAAAAGAAATAAATATATATATATATGCATGTATATGTATATATGAGGTGGTTAGTGGCTAACAGACTTCTGCCCTCTGTCCCTGTTACCTCCTCCCCCCGAGTGAGGAGTTGTACAGCCTGATGGCCTGAGGGACAAAGGAGTTCTTCAGTCTGTTAGTCCTGAACTTGGGGAGGAGCAGTCTCTCACTGAACTAGATTTTCACTGAAGAAAATCTACCTGAACATGGTCAAGGGAAGGAGGTTTTGACTCCACCTTCCACAAAGACGTCCATATAACCAACGGAAATGTGCCACAGTCTTCATTCAACTTTACAACCCGAGCTGAGCTGACCTGCTCCTGAAACCTTCAACTCTTCTGCTTCTGTTCGGTTCCAAGTGACTCAAACAAGACCTCATCATGGTGTCGATGGGACGACAGATGCTGGGCTTTGCCCTGGCCGTCATCGGTTTCCTGGGGACCATCATTGTGTGCGCCCTGCCCATGTGGAGGGTCACGGCCTTCATTGGAGCCAACATTGTGACAGCGCAGGTCATCTGGGAAGGCTTGTGGATGAATTGTGTGACGCAGAGCACAGGCCAGATGCAGTGCAAGATCTATGATTCTCTGCTGGAGCTTCCCCAGGACCTTCAGGCTGCCAGAGCTCTTGTGGTCATCGCCATCATTGTTTCCGTCTTTGGGATCCTCCTGGGAATTGCGGGAGGCAAGTGCACCAACTTTGTGGAGGACGAACACTCCAAAGCCAAGGTGGCCATTGCTGCTGGAATTGTCTTCATTTGTGCCGGTGTTCTCATCCTCATCCCCATCTGCTGGTCTGCCAACAACATCATCAGGGATTTCTACAACCCCCTCCTGACCAACGCACAGAGGAGAGAGATGGGGGCTGCACTTTACATCGGCTGGGGCACAGCTGGACTTCTAATCCTCGGTGGTGCCCTGCTCTGCAGCTCCTGCCCCGCCAAAGAGAGTCCAGAGTATCCAGTCAAGTACTCCGGTCCAGCCAGGTCCACTGCCACCAGCCGAGCCTACGTCTGAGAGCTCCTTTCTCCTGATAAAGACTGATAATTATTTTACTTTTCCTGAGCAACCCTCATTCATTGTGAGTTTCCACAAGTTGTGTCTCACTTTTCTTTAAAAGAGATATACAGTGAGAAGTAATTTTCTGAGAATTTCAGATTTCTTTGAGAAACACAGAGATGTGGTGTGAAACTACAGCACTGACGAGAAAATCTTCAATCAGCATAATGGACTGAGTGAGAGCTAGTCTATAAAAAGCTTGTATCAAATCTAATTTTCTATTGAATGTTTGGTAAATCTGAGCTGTGCTAGATGCTATGAAAACTGTTACAGTACCTTTGATATATTGTAAATTTATTGTATAAAATATTTTACAAACATCTTTGTTTGATAGCAATATCCAGAAACTTTTGTTTACTGAAATCATTGATAATGATAATAAAACTTTCTTAAATTATAACCAATTCTTGTGTCAAAGTGCCTATTATTTAGTTCATCAAATCAATGTTTTGTTCTGTTTTTTTTTTTTTTGGTCATATTTTCAAACTCAAATCAGGTCAGAAGCAGTCATTGATTGTAAACATTACATTTTACATGCTTGACTGGTGCATGTTTCTGAGGGATTGAGTGTATTTTAGAAACACTGGCTACGCAAAATAAAACTGTCATGGTTTCAAATTGTTAGACTGTTCTTAAACAGTCTGTTAGTCCTGAACTTGGGGAGGAGCAGGCTCTCACTGAAACTTGGGGAGGAGCAGTCTCTCACTGAACTAGATTTTCACTGAAGAAAATCTACCTGAACCTGTTATAGATTAATGATTGTGTGCCAAACTCCCTGATGTCAGAGTAGACAATGGAACCAATGCATCTCGGTAATTTCACTAACCAAGCAATTATTGGAAAATAGGTTTCAGTAGATGAATCATTAATATCGAGAAAGTCATTTTCTACTTTCAATGTGTATAAAATGTCTTTTTAAATATATCTGGTCATGTTGTTTTTATCAGTAACCCTTTTATGCATATTAATAGTTATAATAAAGTTGATAATGTTAAAATTAATCTAAAACTGAAAGAATCCAAATTGTTTATTAACAGTGAAACTAGGCTAAATTGAAAGCAAAATCTCAAACACATCTTGATCACGTACGTTAAGGTGTTTTAAAATATGTCAAACAAAATAAATGCCCCCAAAAATACTGCAGTTACTAATACAGACCTACATGAGCAGAGACAAACGTTTATATTGTAGCATCTTCATCTTCTGTGGTCACAACAGTCAGCAGAGAACAACAGTTTTTACCTGGTGATGATTCAAACCACCTAAAACCAGACAAATCCCACAAAGCACAACATGGCAGGAGGTGGTAACTAATGTTGATCGTATTTAATAAGTCAAGATGTCCTAACATTGAGCTAATTCCTGCAGCTGTACATGTGTAGCTGAAAACTTTTAAAATGCCACGCAAATCCTTGTTTGTTTTTTTTATGTCCCTGATAATATTTCAATGCGTCTGAGATGTTTCCTCTCAACATGTGATCAGTATGTTTCGTTCACACAAGTGATTTATTCCAAATTTATTTCAAACACTCATCAGTAAGCACGCAATGATACATTAATGTAAATATAGAGACAAATCACTGTTTGCCTTGAGGCTGACTGCGTAGTGAATGGCAGGATGGATTCTTTTACTTCTCACTGTTTGCAGACTTGTGGCTTTAATTCCGCTGTCTGTGCTGCCCCTCCAACACTCCCCGCCGCTCCACTCTGCATTCAAACCGCCTACATTTTCAAGTAGGTGCATTTTATCCTTTTCCTTGTTGAGAGTACCAACAAAAACCTGTGTGACACAATCCTCATCTTCATCCAGAAGAATAATCTGACACCCCAACCTTCATTGTCCCTACATAGAAAGAATCCTGTACGTCTGGTATTCTTTGGCAGGGCCTGCGAGGCTATCACGCCTCCCATTCTTCAATCTCATTCGGCTCATGATGCACATGAACACCTGATCAGCTCCTAATATTCTCTTAGAGACACTGAGAGAGAGAAGACGATGGCTTCCATGGGGCTGCAGATGGCGGGCAGTGCCATGGCTCTTTTCGGCTGGATCGGGGTGATCATCGTCTGCGGTGTGCCCATGTGGCGGGTCACAGCCTTCATTGGCAACAACATAGTGACATCCCAGACCATGTGGGAGGGCATCTGGATGAGCTGCGTGGTCCAGAGTACAGGCCAGATGCAGTGTAAAGTGTATGACTCCATGTTGGCTCTGAGCAGTGACCTCCAGGGGGCCCGGGCTCTGGTGGTGGTTTCCATCTTCACAGGCACCGTGGGGCTCCTCATAGCTTTCGCTGGTGGAAAGTGCACCAACTTCATTCCAGAGGAGAGGGCCAAGGCGAAGACTTCAGTGGCAGCCGGTGTGATGCTGATCATTAGTGGAATCCTCTGCCTCATCCCTGTTTGCTGGACTGCCAGCATGATCATAACAGACTTCTACAACCCTCTGGTAATAGACGCCCAGAAAAGAGAGCTCGGGGCCTCTCTGTACATCGGCTGGGGGGCCGCGGCCCTGCTGATCTTTGGAGGAGGGCTTCTGTGTGCCAACTGTCCCCGCAGAGAGGATGAAACCCCCTCTGTGAAGTACCTCCTGAACAAGTCTGTAGGAAATGGCGACGAGGATTCGTTCCGATCTTTTACACCAACAAAGACGTATCTTTGAGATTTCTAAAGGGACAAAGAGAAGTCTGGTTGATGACTGTTTTTGTCTTCAAGGAGTAAAAGAAGCTTGGAGTTTGCTGTGTAAACATCAAGAGGAAGGACATACACACACCCACAATGAAGGAATATGCACTTTGTTCTTATAAGAAAATCACACTTTGGATGTATGAAGATATTCTGTCTGAGATTGCTTTGAATGCTGTTATTGTTACTTTTGGTAATGAACATGTATATGTGGTTTAAATGAAAGAAACTCTGTGTTTTACATGTACAGGAAAGTGGCTGGTATCAGTTTAAAAAAAGAAATTGTAATTGCACTGTGAATCTTTTTGTTTGATATTTTGTGTATTTTTTCCACAATAAATGACCTTCCATTGTAAGCTGTCTTTCTTCTCATGCCTCTTGTTTACATATATTTTAAAAAAAGCACCTGTGATTATTGAAACCAAACACGAGAGAACCGGTTTGTCAGGTACAGAGATCACTATCCAGAAAACAAACATGGTGACTCAGGAACTTAAAATCCTGTCGGCTGATCTGTTTAGCACATGACATTCTTTTAAAAGTTTCATCCATCACTGTCATCGAGTGTTGCACAAATACTTGAGGAGGAACTAGATCAATAGCAATTAAAAGGGGGTAATCTATATAAAACTGTTGTTAATATTAACTTTTCACCGGAGAATCTAAAATATTTGGGTTTGAATTGATTTGGAACTATGGTTTTGATTTGAAGTGTTGATGTTTGCTCATTTTCCCACCAACCTGAGGAGTGTTGTGTTTTCGCGTATTATCAGGATGCGGCTCGGGGAGAGTCAAGTTACTGATGCCACAGGAAGTGTCTGAAGAGCCTATAGTGTTCCTGCTTTCTCAGTTGTTTTCTTCCATGTTTTTCTCCACAGTGACTTTCTCTATTCTGAGCACAACAAGGGAATAAAAATAGATGTTGATGAGAATCAATAAGGCCTACACTGATCCTTAAAACCAGTAACTTTAAGGTGTGAAGTGAAATATCCTGCACAACATGAAACAAATCTAAAAGAGTGTATCTCTAGCAAATGAAAGGAAATTCTCATAAGATCTCATAAGGAAAAAGTTGATTCAACACTAACTATTTAAGAACACTGAATCTGATCCTTATAAAACATGTGTAAGTGGTGGTCTGAAGATGACACCAAACTTTGACAGCATATTGTTTTATTATTCCATTATTCTGTAACAGAAGAGGACACTTTCTGTTCATTTTTTTTTCTGAAATTGCCATTTGCAATTGAGAGCAAAATACACCTTGTCATTGTGTTTGTTTTTTGTGACATACTGCTCTCTAGTGGTCCTTTGCCTCCATGGCAAGAAAATCCCTACATTTTTATTGAATGACGTCAGTTAAAGGAACACATTTAGCTTTACAGACAGACATCTGATAACAGTGAACACAGTTTATCTGCAAAATGGTACACCTTATATTCCTTTAGTTGACATAATCCCTTGTTGCAGGTTGAAATGAAAAGCCATTCACAAAAATTTTGATGACCTGATGCAGAAAAACACATTTCAGTTTTATATTAATAAATGAAACATATCATAGCGCAAACATGTCAGGATGTGATAAAAGGGAGATTACATATGTCCATGTTGAATAAATACTAAAATGATTTTTGTTCCTCTCCACCCTCTGTGTTTTCCAGAGGGTGAGACAGTCTGCAGTGTCCCATGGCTCTGCAGGAGCTGGGTATCAGCCTGTCCATGATAGGCCTCGCTGGGACCATCCTGATCTGCGCTCTGCCCATGTGGAAGGTGACAGCATTCATCGGCACCCATCTGGTGGTCATGCAGGTGTTCTGGGAAGGTCTGTGGATGACCTGCGTCAGTGAGTACACGGGTCAGCTGCAGTGTAAGCTTTATGATGCCCTGCTGGACCTGTCACCAGACCTCCAGGCGGCCCGTGGCCTCATCTGCATCAGCCTGGTGCTGGGATGCTTGGGGTTCCTCATCTTCCTCCTCGGAGGCCGCTGCACCAACTGCCTGAGCCACCCGAGGGTCAAGGCTCGGTTGGTGCTGAGCTCTGGGGCCACCTTCTGCCTTGCAGCCCTCACCGCCATAGTTGCCATTTCCTGGACGGCCAACTCCATCATCAGGGACTTCCACAACCCACGCGTCCCTGAGGTGCTGAAGAGGGAGCTCGGAGCAGCCATATATATAGGCTTTGTGACATCCGGGCTGCTGTTCTGTGGGGGAGCCATTCTGTGCTCAACCTGCCCACCAGAGAGGGCCAGGTTCCCCTCCAGTGGGTACACACGGGCCAAGACACCCACACACAGCAGCTACGCCATCAAGAACTATGTGTGAAGTGAGGACTGAGGGCTGAACACAGATCAGTTACAGTGCTGAAAACACATCACAAATAAGTTACCACTTTAGGATAAATGTACTGAACTGTGTGATATAATTCAATTGGCCCAACAGAGATATATACAGACCATATATAGATATTAAAAAACATGTGAAGGTTAAATATATGATAAATATTAATAATCTTTTGTGCTATAAATATATTTCACTGTATGTCTGATACAGCTATAATTAACTGACTTCTCAACTTTTGAAACAGAAATATGTCAAAATGAATCTCAATATGGAGTATTCTTATGAAGAATGACTTTGTTGCCAAAGAATTGAGAATTGATTTGTACCCCTGTATCTGAATGTCATTAATCACATTTTAGTCACCAGTCTTAGTGAAATTATAATCAGAGAACATGTGCCCTGTTAAAAGCTTGTGTGTTTGTGATTTGCATCTTAGAATTCAAAAATAAACACTGTGGAGTAAACACGTGCCAGTCCAATCGGTATTGTACAGTGACAAAAGTATATATTAGGTGTCATTGTTGTTGTGCAGCCAGTAGCTCCACAGAAGGAGTCATACTGTAGCTACACTGCTACTGTGACAACACAAATCCAAATATGATTAAAGACTCGTGGCTCTTTAAATGAAGTTCTCTCAGAAACATGACAGTGGCTGATAATCAGAGCACAGTGGAACCTTTGTTTATCCCACTCCGCAGAAACTGGGAGAAAGGGATTGTTTTGAAACCATGGCAGAGCAAACAGAGGGATTTCCCTCCTCCACCCAGCCGTGCCGTGCCTTCTTCTCCTATGAATACCAAAAAACTGGTTTCCCCTTTCTGAACACACATGCAAAACAGACACACACACACACACACACACACACACACACACACACACACACAGATAGTCTCTGCCTCACACATGCACACACACGTTAAAAAAACACCCCACCCCGCTCTGTTGCCAGCTGTTTCTGGTTAGGCAGTCGGGCCTGCAGTGAAGAGGAGGAGCAGGCAGGCCGGAGTCATGGAGCGGCAGCTGGAGCTCGCTGCTCTCGGTCTGGCCCTCACTGGGTGGCTTTGTGCCATTCTGACACGCTGCCTGGCCCTGTGGAAGGTGAGTGGCACCATGGACAACACCACGGCTTCTCTTCCTGCCTACTGGGATGGGGTGTGGCTGGAGTGGGATCACTGGGACTTGGCCCACGATGGCAGCCTACACTGCTCCTTCTACCAGTCTCTCCTGTCTCTTTCTGGAAGTTTTCGGACGTGGAGAGCCCTCATCATGGCAGCCATCGGAGCCGGGGCTTTTGCCGCGGTGATTGGGGCAACGGGGGCGGTGTGGTTCCCTCTGCGGGGCCAGATCAAAGTGTTTTCTGGTACTCTCTTTGTTTTGTCTGGGATCCTGCTGCTGGTTCCCACAGCCTGGACGTGCCACCACACCAGTCAGCCACTGGAGGGGGCTGTGCTGCTGAGAAGAGAATGGGGACCTGCGCTGTACCTGGGATGGATCTCCTTTGCTTTGATGCTGGCCGGAGGGGCGTTTCTCACCACCAGGTGCCCCACAGGTGAGAGGCAGGTGCAGCTGCCTGCAGAGAGCCGGTACCCCAACTTAGAGGATGAGGCTAATCACCCACTGAGCACGATCAACAGGACTACGTTCACAAACAGCCAGTATGGGCGCAGATCGCAGCCCATCTGAGGGGACCGTGTGGGCGCTTAAACTGGAAAAGTTAACAGCACAGGACAACTTCTGGCTGCACATGTTGAGTAATGATGCACTGGCTTGACTAAGCATGAACTTAACATTAGAAAGTGAAAGCCCAGCGATGTGTCATGTAACTAGTTTCACTGATAGGGACGTGGGTAGGACTTTGAATTTGCATCTTATTTGCTGTGTTCCATTTTTATTGAAGGTAACACTGTATATACTGTATAGTGCTGTTTTACATTCAATCCTCATTTCCCCAATTCAATATCACTGTAAAATTATACTTGTTTGCTTTACTTGATGCAATTATTGATACTAAACTGACATTAAGACATTGCAGCCTTAAATGTGAACGAGTTAATGTTGGTCTTAAAACTAAATACAGGATTGCATAAATACATTGCCCTACATTTGAGTAATGCAATGTCATATTTGTTTTGTTGCGTTGAGAGTGGCAAAAATGTTTACATCGGAGGTGAATTCTTCTGCACAAAAGGACACTGTGGAATAAAGCATTGCAAATGATTCTGACATGTTCGTTTACAAGGTTATTTGACTTTTAGACGTGTACTATAGAGGTTTTAACTCATTAAGCCACTGAGCACTGGAGGAGGTAATGTTTTGTTATATATTTATTTGCAACAGAGGAAACTCATTCATTATGACAAAATATAAATTATCCATATCCATTGGGACGTTGAGCATGACTATATGGCACATAAGGTCTGATGGAAGGCAGACACGACCTTGTCCAGAAGTTCTGTTATTGGTTTAGAGGTCTACATTTTTTTAAACACATTGTAAAATACATTCCACCCAGCATGCAAATCTGGCAAATAATAATAGTAGAACAAATCCTTTTAATACACAGAGAGGCTGGGAAACAGGAATGACTGTAATTAGTATGAACCTCTTCATAAGCATAGTCTCTTTTATGTGTTTTTTGCCATTTGTGTGCCGCGGTGAAAGCATGTTAGTGTGGATAAGGTGCAGAGTCCTGACTGGTTGAGTTACTATAGTTTCTCATCTCCCTCCTCCACATCCTTCAGGCTGAGAACCTCCAGAGAACCTCGGCCTTTAGTCTCACAGCGGATCAGTTCGTCAATCTCCCTGAAGCAGCCGGGATCCACCAAACACACCTGAGGATGAGGAGAAGGAAGGAGGCGCAGGCGGGAAATAATACAGAGAGAAGCGACATGTTACAAAACAGAAGGCAGAGAAAGTAAACGTGTGCGCCAGCTGTTTTTAAATTTAGGAGCCCTCGGTTGATGTCTGATCTGAAGAACCCTCACCATCTCCAGCTCCTCGTCAAAGTCTTCACTCTCCACAACCTGCAGGAGCGGTTTCAGCTTCTCCTTCAGCCTCTTGGCCTCCTTGGCGGGCAGAACCAATCGCAGCCTCATGTGGGCTCTCTGGATCTCCATGCTCTCCTTCAGCTGCCGGATCACCTCCAGAGCCTGCGGTCAACGGGGACACATCCGTTTGTCAAGGTCAAAGATAGGGATCGTCATTCCCAGTAATGAAGCCAGAATAAAGTGAAACATCCAAGACTCTGGCAGCCTGATTTCTCCTGCATACAGAACTTAAAGCCGAAACCCGACCATGTCAACGATAACAAAACCCATCTGTGGTTAGGGTTACACCTTCAAATTATACCATCTGATTTCTTTAAGTTTGTACACTTTGAACTAATTAAAATTGGCTTTATATTTTTGGAAGAGATGCTGATTTTGAGTGTGAGTAAATACATTTTTATGGTTTGAGCATCACAAGTCAAACGCCACTGGCATCCACTTAGTTTGGATGAGCTACAGCCGATATCTGGTGAGAAAAATCCCACTACAGGACACACGAAAGATTCATTTTATTGTATTTATGGACACTGGCTCCAGAAAACAGCTGTCAGTGTGTATCATTATGTAATTGTGGTGGTCAAATCAGAGATATTTGCGGTGTGAAACTATTTTTCCAGTTTACACAATTAAACATAAATGCAGGATTTCAGTAGACGTGTCAATCTGCAAATTTGAGCACATTTCTGCATATATTTAAAAAAATACTACATATGTAATGTTTTGTGTTGTTTATAAACACGGGAGATCAAACAAAGCGACGTGCGCCTCCTCACCTGCTGCTTGGTGCTCTTGCTGGGCTTGACAGAGTAGTGGATGTCCTTCATCGCCCGCTCGATGAGATTGACGGTGTACGGCCTCTTGGTCTCAGGGTTGACACACTTCTCCGCCACAATAGTCGCAATGTCCCTGAACATGGTCTCCAGCTGACTGTGCCTCTCCCTGTCGGACACCTGGAGCTCTCCTTTGGCCAGGATCTGCACAGAGGAAAAAAGGATTTTAACATTTAAAAATAAAAGGAAGGGAACAGCAGTTAAAAGGTGAGGAAGTGGAGGTGGATACTAAGAGGTCACTGGAAACTGCTTCTTACCTGTGTACAGATTTCTGTCAGGTCATCTGTGCCAAAAGCTTTGGTCAAGTCGTCCTTCTTGGCCACCTGACCTTTGGACACATTTACGAAAACTGACTGCGTCTGCAGAACCTCATCCAGGTCTTTCTCTCTGGAAGAAAACACAAAGTTAGGACGTCCAGATGTTTGATCTGCTGGTTTTTAACGTTAGTGAGGCATGAAACTGACAGACGAGTGGATTTAAAAGGGACATTTATAAACCAAAATGTCTTTAAAGAAGATGTTTAGGTAACAGTTTAGTAAACTCGTTTAAACACTGTGGGTGAAAACATTTTAAAACGGAACTCACGCTCCGGATCTCCAGCTCATAACTTTATTCTTGTAGCAGGCGATTTCAAAGCGCTTCCCTCCTTTCTTCATCCGCACCACCGCCACGTTTGTCAGCCGTATCTGATTCGTCGGCGTGAATATAGACATGTTTAATACTGATCCGACAGGCTGCTGCTGAGGAGAAGGAAAACACACACTGTCAGTTTTTCACTGTCAGTTTACTGCGTCGTTGATGCGGTCCGAGTGCGTTGCTAAACAGTGTCCCCCGAGAAACACCGACGGTAAACAACAGTTCCGCTCCCGTTTTTTTGTATTTTTTCTTTTTCTGTCGATTAATTAAGTGATTTAAAACACTCTTTTTAAAGAATAAAAATCCGAATAATTTATAAATCAATTTAAATTGTGTAAAAAAAATACTAATGAAAGAATTCAAGATAAAAGTAAGCAGAGGTGTAAATAAGCTGCAGGGATCGATGCATGAACACAATAAACGAGGTGAGAAACGAACGTGACTTTTGGCGCGGATCGATATATATATTTTGCCAAGTTACTGCTGCTGTGATGCGTCATATATATATATATATATATTCATACAATAATACTGTCTTTTTGCACACTCTGTTTACATATTCTTACACTCATAGTATATTATATTATCTATTGTATAGTCAAATACTTATATTTATACCTCTACTATATATCATATCATATTATATCATACTCTTTGTATATTATTTGTATATATAAGTCTATATACACATATTTATACATGTGTACATGTTATTATTATTATATTTACTATTATTATTATTATATATACTGTTGCTGCCATTATTACTATATACTGCTATTATATTGGTATTATTACTATCATATATAAATATATATTATGTTATATTATATACTATATATACTGTACTATTTTTAAAATACTGTCTAACAATAACATTACCATTATATCATCAGTACTATTACCATCATCTTGCCACTGCACCTTATCTTATCTACCTATTTATCTTGTGTTTCTGTTTTTTATTCTTTCTACCTCAATATTTTACTTTATTTTATTCTATTGTATTGTATTTTATTGTATTCAAATATACCGGCTGCTATGACGACTTAATTTCTATCTATCGATCAATCAAACGACACAAAGGACTCCACTTCCCAGCATGCCCATCGGCCCTCCACACGGTTGCACACAGCAGCAGCAGCAGCAGCTGAGGACTGTGTGTTTGGATGTTACACTTGCAGCGATGCTCAGATTCTTTGTATTTATTTTGCTTTCTGCAAGTCGCGTGACTGCCTCGGACACTAAAGGTGAGTTTATTGAAAATTTGAACGAAACCGGAAACTAACTTTAGGTTTATTTATTTTTTTTACATTGTTAGCATGCGTGGCTAACCTGTCAGCCGCCTCTGACGTGCTGCAGGTGACCTGAGGTTTGGGGTTTTTTAATCCTGTTGTCTGGTTCCTGCCTCAGGATTTGTCCGCTAACCTTTTATTGTTCCCATACCTGAAAGCAGAGGACTTCATGTGGTGTCTCTTCTGCCTGCAGCCTCACAGGATGCTCACAGTCCAAATGAGAGCTATTTCATGTCGATATGGCACAACAGGCTGTACCTGTATTCAGCTGCTGCACTATGCTTTGGGATCTGGTTCTCCCTGAAGATGGCACTGAAGAAGGTGAGAAGCTGTCATTAAAAGTGGCTGCTCAGTGCTGTGAGTGGCTGCTGGTATTTTGTCTTTGCATGTAAAGGAAGCTCCCTGAGCAGGATCCCCCATCGCTCGTGTGTCTTTGCATTCATTGTCTTCCTCTTTATGCTTTTTAGAAAAGCTTCTCCAAAGGCGTCGGCTCGTTGGTCTACAACGTCGTGAAGAACAAGGACTCCTCTGACAGAGACGCTGTGGTTCACGTGTCAGGAGTTAAAATCCTCTACGGCTCACAAACTGGAACAGCGAAGGTAGAGATATTGTTTTCTACAACACCCTCACAGGCCTATGATGCTATAATATGATGTCAAATCCAGGGTCAGGAGTGGACAAAATATGAGAAACACAAAAAGCAGTAATGCAATGTCAACAGAATCTAAACTATTCAAGTTTTGCAAAGCTAGGATTGAATTCAGCTTTGCAGGTGGTAAACCATAACTATGTGCAAACCGCTGCAAACAAATATCTCACACATTATAAAAACAGGAAATTCCAGTCAGGATTGATTAGTTCAAGGCCAGACAGACTGGCAGCTCAACATATTGAATGTGCCATTCTGAGATGTCTGATAAGACTTTTCTTTTGTGCAGGGCTTTGCAAAAGAGCTGTCAGAGGAGGTGAAGACTTTGGGGATACCAGCGGAGGTGATTGACATGAAGGACTACGATCCAGATGATCACCTTGCTGATGAGGTAAGTCAGGTCCAAAGAGAAGATGCTGTTTCCTTGTTCAGTAAAGGGACAGAAAGACAACAACAACAACAACAATAATAATAATAATATCCCTCAACTTGAGGATGTTAGTAAGAGAGATTGTTTCCTCGAACAAGAACCTAAACCGCTGCCAGCTTCAGAGCTGCTCCTCGCTACTTAACCCTTAATTTTGACTTTGTATAATTTAAGTGACTAATTAACGCATCTATTAATTGTTGCAGCTCTGTTATGAGGATAAGCATGCTGTATATACTGTATTAAGAAGTTGTCTAGGGTGTTAATTAAATCTCTAAAATGTAACTTCAAGCACATAAGACCTGGCAGCATGTACTTAGAGGCAAGGCTTAATTAGAACAGAATTAATCAAAGTACAATAAATCGTAACAGTACAGTAAACCTCAAGTTGTGTAATGTTCCAGCTCGACCTTCTCTTCTCTCTTTCACTGATCTGACTGTGGTTGAAGGATTGTCACAGAGGACAAATGTGTTACTCGAATCCTGCTCAGCTGAAGAAAGATGGATTATTCTTTATCAGTGTTCCCTATTTATTTTGTCGTCACAGTGCTTTGAGAGATGATTTGGAGATTGGTTGGCTGGTACACAGCAGGAGGGAAAAAAGTCTATTTATTCAATAGGACAGTGATACAGTTTCCAGTGATGGAAAATCTTCACAAGAGAAATGACCGCAGGCACCGGTCGCTCCCTAGATGCAGCTGATCCTCAGCGCACTGACTCGCTGGCAAGCCATCGGTCAAGGAGACACTATTTGTTTGGCAGCTTGAACCCTGTTAGACATGAGACAAGAGACTCCCACCTGAATCTTTCAGTTTGTTTACACAGGTCCAAAGAGACGACGTGTACTCACTTTAGAGAACGTGCTTATTGGCAAGTTGTCTTTCCTGGGGCGATTTGTTCATGGTAATCTAGTGTTTTGCAAGATTTTACTTTGTTTGGCTATAACTTACAGTAGCTGTGCAGGTTTTTCTGTTTTGTGGTCAGAAATCGATTATTACATAATTTTGTTCGTGGAGTACAAATTAACAATGGTCTTTAATACTGTTGTTCAAAGTATCCAAATATATGTGTTTTTCTCTCCTTTCAGTGCTCCAACAAGTCAGTCTGCGTGTTTCTTGTGGCCACCTACACGGATGGACAGCCGACAGAGAACGCTGAGTGGTTCTGCAAGTGGTTGGAGGAGGCGTCCACTGACTTCAGATATGGGAAGACCTACCTTAAAGGCCTCAGATATGCAGTGTTTGGTCTTGGCAATTCTGTCTATGTTGGTCACTATAATACGGTAAGAAATGGGTTCCATATTAAGTTATATCATCATCATAATGTTTGATTATATGCTTTAAAATCAGTTATGTCAAATAATGTCAAATAATTTGTCAAATAATGTCCAAAGCTACAAGGTTGACAGCTGTAGTAGTAGGAAGAATTTTCCAGGTTAACGTGCAGCTCACCAATATATCAGCTTGGTCAGCAGCCAGTAACTGTTACGAAACAGCCTGACTTTATTTGTCTAAACTTTATCTTACTTTATCTTTTATGTACTTTTCGACTTGTCTTTTGTCCTACCAGGTGGGTAAAAATGTGGACAAGTGGCTTTGGATGCTGAGTGGCATGCGAATCATGACCAGGGGAGAGGGCGACTGTAACGTGGTGAAGAGCCGTAATGGCAGCGTGCAGGCAGACTTCCTGGCCTGGAAGGTCAAGTTCCTGAAGCGCCTTCAGGCCCTGGCCAAGGGTGAGAAGAAGAGCTGCAGTGGGAACTGTAAGACTGGAGGATCCTGTAAGAACAAGAGGAAAGATGGACAGAAGGAGGAGGAGAAGGCAGTGCCGCAGATTAACCACCTTGAGGTAATGGCAGAAAATCACTATTTTGCATTTTTAATGGCACACTGAACAGTCTTACTATATTCTTTCTATATATATAGAATCTTCAGGCACCATTGATTTCTATACATGATTTATTTTTTCTCACTGTGTGCCTACTTGCTTCTTTTAAAACATGGCATATTTGTGATAATTCCTAAATAAAATATACAGATGAACTTACTTCCATTTATGATACACAACTTGCACACAGTGAGGCTCTTGTCCAGGTCCCTTTTTCCTTTCAACTTCATAGAAGCCAAAATGCTTCTGTACACTAGCTTTTAAGCCAGGGGGTGGCGGTCGGCTTGTATCCACATCATCATCCACATCCTGCCCGGTCTGTACTGCGCACGTGCAAATGTCAACAGAGATGAGGAGGAAGCATGATGTCAGCTGATTTTTTTTTGTTTAAAAATAATGTGTTTAATTAATTATATTATTGATGAAGACTTTTTTTTTAAAACAGAGTACTAATTGGGTAGCGAGTTTTCTGCATTGAGACGTAATCTTTCATGTTTGTGTGTGTGTGTGTGTGTGTGTGTGTGTGTGTGTGTGTGTGTGTGTATATGTATATATTTTTATATAATTTTTTTTTTTCAATTTTATCTTTTTTACATATTACACACCCACATACACACAAACAGCTTTCACACGCATCACAGCACACACAGACGACCAGTTGTCATGGTAGCAGGCACCTCAGAGCCAACTCTAGCTGAGACTTCTTCCCCTCTGTCTGCTCTGTACACTCAGTGCACTCAGCAGAGGTGACATTCAACCGGAAACAAGAGTAGCTGAGAACTTTGGCAAGGGGACCATCATCATGATTTATCTACCCGCTGTACCGCTCATGCACTTCATCCTGCAGGCGCACATGTTGGGCAGAAGCTATGACACCTGGCACGCATTGCGATAAATCCTTTGACTGAATAAGGAAACCATATGCATGTTTATGGGTTTTCAAACAGTCGAAGAAGAGATAACAATGTACAATCAATGTGTTCCAAATGGGCTCCCTTGCTTGATCGCTCAATACGTTTTTTTAAGCGGTTATGGGTTGGAACATATGTGAATCTCTCTGCGTGGGAGGATCATTTACGTTTTCCACTCGATCGCCAAATCTGTTCTCTTCTCTCTCGTTTAAGGAGGATCTGATGGAGTCCAGCAGTGATGAGGAGGAGTCTGGCCTGCAGGATGAGGAAAAATCAGGTTCAGTGGTTGACATGGAGGACTTAGGCAACATTATGAACAGTGCCAAGAAAGCAAAGGTCAGTCTCTGCACAGTGACACCACTTCAGACATTTAGACTTTACTGCTAAGTCAGCTGACAATCTTGTAAAAAAGCTACTTAGAATTAAATGAATAATGAAAATGAGCATTCAGAAATATATACTGTATATGTAAATGTGAGTTAGATATACAGTACGTAGCTGCCTGCTTTGCAATATTACAGTTAGGTGGTTGTTGAATCATTTTAAACTGGAGCTCCAATCATCATCCAGCAGGTTTATTTTCAGCGTTTCTGCCTTAAGGTCTGTAAGCATTAAGCTTACACCACCTTAGACCAATCTAAGTGTGTTGAGTAAGGGAGAACAAGTGGTGTCATTGAAGGAGAAGTGGCAGATGGGTTGATAGACACCAGACCCCAGCAGGCGAGAATCGGAGGCTTGCGTAAGAGCCAGGACGCCCACTTCACATACTTGTGAGGAACGGGTGACTCAAGAAAAGCAGAAAAGAAATGAGAAGGAAGAGGCATTATCAGTGTCCTTTATAGGCTGTAGTGTGAGGACTGTGGAGAAGAAGTAACTGTGAGGGAAATGGAAGGAAAAGAAATGTAGTTATTCAACATACCTGTGCTTTTGAGTGGCAGATCATTGTGGGAAAGTCCTTGTGTACTTAAAATCAGAGCAAAAACCTCTGCTCACTATGTTTCGTGTTGCATACAAAAATGTAACAAACAAGTCAAAGAGAACACCTGTAGTTGCGAGAGAGAATCAATGGGGGGAAAAAAAACATACACAATAAAGCATAATGTTTTATGACAAATTTAATGTCACAAGGAACGTGACTTTAACGACAGATTCTCCCTTCTCGCATGACATTAATATTACAGTATATTGTGTGTAAGCTCTGTGAGGTTTGGACATGCCTCTTTGTAAGCTCCTACATGAACGTGTTTATACCCCACAGCTGGGAAAGTTAAAGAGACCTCAGCTGATGACTTGAGGGGCCCGGGAAGCTCAGTACTTTTCAGCTATCTGCCAGAGTGGAAGGAGCCAGACTTCTTTTTAAAAATTTCATGAGGTGTTTTCATGTAGTTTTTATGAGGAAGCCATGGGTTCCTATTGTCATTCTCTTCCCTGAGGATATTCCCATTTATTTTTGTGATGGCCAAATGCAAACATGGACGTTGATTTCCATTTCACCTGCTGCAAATTAACTCTAATAATATTTAGCCTTGTCTTGTAAGTAAGTAAGTCATTAAAGTATAATTATAATTAGATAATTATAAAATTCATCATCACACAGGATGACAGTGCTGCTGTGTGTCTGGAGTAACAAATTAGTGTTGTTTTTACCTAATTTGGACACACAGTGCAAGATGTAATTAGTTTGTACACTATACATTTGCTATTGCCAAGAGACAACAATTATTTAGCAAAGCTGCAAATTGAGTGTGAACAGGGAAATTCCCCTGACTGGAATATGTTAGTTAGCTAATTTACTGTGTAGAGCCAGCTGAGGTCTAGAAGTTTCATATCTGGTTTCTGTCACTCCCTCTTAATAAGCTAAACATTGTAGAATATGTTGTAGGATTTAAACATGTGTTGGAGATCAGCTGCAGGTGGAAGCTGCCTTTGGCTGCGTTTGGCCACTAGGTGATGGCAGAGACTCTCAAATCTCTGAGCAAACCACTGGTCTGACATTTAACGCCACACTGTCATTTCACTTCCAAACCTATTTGCGTGAATTCTCTTTGCATATCAGCATGATGGACATTTAACAGATTTAACTACATTATCAGCCTTTTTGTAACCAAACTGAAGCTAAACCTTGCTGACTGTCTGAATCTGTATTAAAGCACTGCGGTTCAGGGATGGTAAAATGTTTTTTAAGTGAATCGTCCAGGCGATTTACTAACGCCAGTAAATTAGAGAAATTATTTTTTTTGAGGTTTTATATTCCAGTCTGAGGATACTATTTTCTCATTGTAAAAAAAAAAAAAAAAAAAAAAAAGATTTCATACACAGTATTGATCAGCCAGTCTGTTTTTGATCCCTGCCATCCAGACATTATGGCTGTTTCCACTAATGAGTTTCGCTGGTTGTGGCATTTCACGCTCTCAAACTCTTGGCGTTCAAATAAACATTCATCTCCAGTTCAGTTTTATCTTACAATTACTGAAATAAAGTGTCAGCAGCTGTCTACTTTCTTCACAAATCAGCTCTCACTTGCATAAGTAAGTTACCTCATCCAACCCTAAATGTCTTTTTTTGACATTGTGCCTGTTTGTTGAGGCCAACCCATAAAAAGCAGAAGGCTGTAGAGCTAAATATGGCACAGATGGATTTGTCTGCATTGATGTCAGTGGTGCTTGTAGCCAGGCAGGAATGAAGATGACTGGATCACTGTTTAACTTGATGATGATGATGATGATGATAAATATTATCATGCAACTGTTTTTCTTCAAATGTACCCGATGATAGATTGGCAGGACTGCTGCGATTGGCTTCCAGAGCTCATATTGCCCAACCTTCGTCTATATCAGTCTTTGGCTCTAGTTCTATTTATATTCTGCCAAGCTCCAGTAAGCTTCATCTCCATTGTTTCTCTAATTGATTTTGCACAAATCTTCGTTGTACTGGCATCTAAACTTTGGCCTAGGAGGTTTCTGTTTCTGCTCGAGTGGTGCATTTCATGCTTTGGGAGTGTTGCCAGAGAGGAGTTAGTGTGGAACGGATCATTAACCTGAGCGGCCACACAGCTTTCTGGGCAGGTTTTGATGTTTTCAGTTCCTCGCCCATAGGGGGAAGGCAGAGATGAAGATGTTACTATGATTTTAAAGGGCTGCTGTTGTGTTACCTCAAACCTAGTGTTGCCATTGTTTAAAATGATTGGTGTCTGTTCAAAACCTGACTTGTTGTTTGTTTGTTTTTAAATGCCAAAAATGTGTCACTTAAAGGAAGTTGACTGTCAGGTTACACACTGATAACGTATCATCTACGTTAAGTGACCAGAAAAATAGATGATGTAATACAACAGCCATTTCAATAATACTATCTTACTTAAAGATCCCCTCTAGAGACATCTAAAATACTTCCCTTTGAAATAAAAAATTGTTGTCTGATATGTTTTTTCCATTAAAAAAAGTTAACTTATCTCCTAAACATTTCTTTAAATTACTAAAATTAAAAATTTAACTTAAACACACAAGTTCACTGACACACTGTGTAGGTGCACTAGAGGTTTCAAGTTTCCACATCACACTTGTGTAAATTGCATATTGGACCAATGACTTTAAACTAGTTCTGATGATACAGAATCCTGCTCGTATATATAAGCCTTAATCCCAGATTTAAAGTGAGCACAGAGAAACTTTCCTCCTCCAACAGATACATTTAAGATCATTTTTACTTTGTCAAACTCTGCTTGTACATCATTCTGCACAGTGAAAGTCAAACATCCAAGTGAAGTAACAATAAAGTAAAATTTGAATGTAAAACAACCTTTTAAAAGTTTCTTTTGAGACAAGACTTTAGTTGAGTGAATTGTATGATGCATGTCAGTCGTTGCTATCCCCTCGAGGTCGAGGATGATAGTCTTCGTTCTGTTGATCTATTTATGTGGCTTATGAGTCCAGTGCTGGTTTTGAAAGTTGTTCGGCATTCAGGACAGAGGTAGTTCCAGATCGGGCCTCGGTAGTTGTTGCCTCTCTCCCTCTTTTCTTCTTATTCTGCACATCTGTTGGCTTTTAAAGTTGCAGTTTATACATATAGAGGTAAAGAAACATAGAAAAACAATGTAAATCTTTTATATCTTCATCCTCAATGACAAAATGTCAACAAGTATTAGAAACATTGACAAAGGTAGGACTTGTTACAGGACTGTTGTATTCTATTGTTTTACAATATAGAGAAGTTTGTAATTTGTCATCCACTTGGTGCACATGATAACATACATGACTCATTTATTGTACTTGGTGTTCACAGGAATGTAAATGTGCACCTTTTTCATTATTTTAATTAATATCACAATATAATAGATATAATCATAACACAAGGTTTTACTTATTCCAGTGTGTTAAACAAATTTAGATCTTGGTTTTTGAAGTTCTCTCTTCCTATTGCTCTCATGTACCTTCATGTTTGTCCCTTGGTCACCTGCTTGCTCGGTGTGTTATCGCTGCACCGTCCGCCTGCATCAGCCCCATGTTGTGTCATGGTTCCAGAGACACAACATGGTGCTGTGAGATGCTCCAGTTCTGTTCGTCCAGACAGGCCCGGTCATGCCTGGATGTCTGTGAGCTCTCAAGCGAGGGTGAAAGCCGAGCAGTGGGAACCAGAGACTGGGGCCAGATGAATCGCTAGGGCTGCATGCAAACACCACGGGCACAGATTGTTGCACTGTTGGCTACATGTTGCGTATGCTGTCAGAATTTTGCATGTCACGGATGCAGTAAGTGAAGGTGGACATTTGTGCTGGCTGAGAAGGGAAAACTAGTCTTATCCCATTTTGGGGTTTAAATGTGCAGGCTAGTGAATTTTCACCCCCGGGTTAGATATCTGGTAAAATTAATCTGCTATTTGAGCCGCATCCTCCTGATGAGTGTACCTCAGCGTGGCTGATCCTATCTCAGATTGACTGTTTGTGTGAGTTGCTGTACACCTGCACTGATAGACTGGAATAGATCACGGCTTATAGCATCCTTTAAATCACCCAAAGTAAATTTGCAGAGATGAATGAAGTTTCCAAATGTTGGATGTTGTATGTTTTTCATACCGGATATTTTGATAAAATGGACTATTAATGTGTCACAGCTATGATTATTTTCATCTAACAATAAACAAGGAATCTCTGTCTGTACATATGTCCTTTGCATATCTCGTGAACCGTTCATCTGATCTACTTCACACTTGGCGGGTGTATTACTGGAGACGCAAGGAAGTGCAGTGTCGCATTTGGTGCAATTTGCACATGCAACACATTCAAAAAAACACTGATTTAATCAATCAATCAATTAAATAAAATTGTGGCAGATTTGTCGATCAAATAATCAACTTTGATTTCAGTCCTAATCCAGATCATGTTTTTGTACAAATTATTGACCAGATCTCTTTCCCTTAGTAATGTTTGTAAAATGTTAAGCACAAATAAAGTACACTAGTGTAATAATGTTATCAAACTACAAATACGTCACTTGTCACTTGGTTCAATGGTTGAAGTGTTTTGAAGTAATTTTAGTAAAAGAATGTTTCTGGAGATCAGACTCCAAACACACAGATCCAGGGGGGATTATTTAGAAAAGATGAAATGGTCACTATAAGAAAACCCATGGATTTTCAGTAAATATGGATGATGTTCACACTACTTTAAATGGAGTGACGATCAGACTGGCTTGGCTGAAGCACAAAGAGCTCATTTCCCCAGTGATCTTAGAGCAGTTTTTACACCTCAGTGGCACATTTGTATAGCATTTAGAGCTGTGCAGCCGATGAACAAGGGTTAGTGCCCTACGGCAAACTGCCCAGGAACCAGTGAACTGTCTCAGTTCTTCAGGAATACGCACATAAGAACATTCGTCAACGTTTGCTGACAGAGTGTCAGCCCCCTATGAGCGCTGCTGTGCTGAGAACATGACATATGGATCCCTATAGACAAGCCGAAGCAGTGGCAGCCGTACAGTAATTGGGTGGAGCTGTCACCTAACATGGTTAATCTCAAAGGCACCTCGTCCATCACGCCTTTCTGAAAAGCAATACCTGTTCCCGTGCACTGGGCAACTTTTCTAGCAGGATTTAATCAATCTTCTGTTGTTTCCATAAACAGCATATCTCTGTGAGATATTTGGATTTACATACAAATGCTGTACACTGCAATAATGTAATCATGGCCTAAAGAAAGTTGTTAATCTTTCAAAAGAATAGGCAGCTGTAGCATTAGAAAAGTCTGTTGCATTTCACTGGGCCCCTGAAGGGCCTTAAACCAAGATAACCCTATATTCAAAAATGATCATGCCATGCAGTGGTTAATGGTTATGTCACACACAAAGTCATGCAGTGACTGTATTGAAAAAGTGAAAGTATTCATTTTTGCCTGAAACATGTAATATTTAATTAGGAAGTTTCTTTATAGTTGTGACAGATGCCAGTCACAACACCACAACAGAGCCTGCATTTTCATGGATACCAACTTGCTTATAAACAATAACTGACTCTGAATTTTTTTTGCCACAGAGCAAAGAGGAGGGTCAAGGAGACGGCCAATTGGTGAAGCTTTCCAAGTTGAACGGAGTGAAGAAGATTGAAGATGAAGGGGAGAGAAGAGAGATGATCACCCCTGCCCTCAGAGACGCGCTGACAAAGCAAGGTGAGGGAGAATAAGATTTGGATTCAGTCAAAAAAAGGAAAAAAAAAAAGTTATAGATTAGTGAACATGAAATAAAACAAATTAGAAATAAAGATGAAGAGAACAATAATATGGTCTACAACTGCGACTGCTTCAGCCAGTGGTGGAATATTATGAATCTTTGACTCTGTAAAATTGTGTAGCCATTTCCAAAAGACCATCTGCTGGGTGTCACTGGTGACTGTGGATAATATATTCACATTATCTAGCTGAACTGCTTTGCAATAAAAAATCATATTAAGTACCCAGCACACCAGATGCTTGTCAGCATATCCCTAACCTTTCCATCAAGGACACCAAAATTTTAATTTACATTAAAATATGAATTATGAATCATGCCGTTTCTTTTATTTCAACATTAAATCTACAGAACATGCACAAATTGTCAATGGAGTCAGATTATTTATTTATTTTTCACCTATGAAAGAAGTAACCATTCTCAAACCTCACCTCAGGAACCTAAATAAGTTTTTTTGTGATTCATCAAGTATCCTGTTTAAGGCCTCAACTGCTAATTACTTACCATCAAAATAAACAATATGTTGGAACCTCTGGTTATGGTAAAGTTAATCAGCTGAAATTGCATCCTGTGTCTCAGCCTTTTTTCTAACATCCTGGCAGAGAACCAGTCAGTTAAAGCTCAGTCAGAGGAGCTACAGTACATGAGGAGAAGTGTGGAACTGGGGGTTGTTTGTTGTGTAATGGCACTTAATGATGCATTACCCTCTCTGCCTCCTCCCGTCCTCAGGGTGCAGTCCCAAAGTGTTTCACTCCTCTCCTCCCACACCAACGCCTCAACAAAACTACTCCTAGCTAATGTCAACATGGTAGTGTTCATAATCCATACATAATAAATTCTTAATCCAACGACCAAATTGTGTAGTTCAATTTACGTGCTGTAGTCAAATTTACTGAGAAGTAAAAGTCTTCTTGTATTGGTCCAAATATAAGACGTATGTCATGAGTATGTTTTTGTATTTATTTAATTTGAAAAAAGTGTGGTTTTCTACATTTGAGAACTCAACATTAACTCACTCAGTATACATGCACACCTGATAGCCCTAATGTACAGGCAATACCACTTTCAACCCAGTATTTTTAATATTGGATATTAGATTTAAATTAGATAAAGAAGTTGTGAATTTCTTTAGTGTATATGTTTTAAGAATAGTGCTGCCTGTGCAGACGGTTGGGATTTATGGCAATATTGCCTGAAGTCAAATCTGAAGTTGGGCTCTGTCTGAATGCTTGACATTGAGTATGGCTCAGTATTTATGATATCGTACCCTGTGTTTTGGTAAATTAAGCTACATGTAGTATATCCATATGTTCTATGTGTAGGTGTTTGTCTCTCATAAAGCTGCAGTCTTGGTAGTTGACTCATTACCTCTGTCTGAAACATTTTACTATCTCGTCTCTATTTATTCCATTTACCAGTATAGCACAGGCCAGCCGGTAAACCCCCCCACTGTGAGCTTACACAACACTCTATAAATAGGGCTCTGTGAGCAAAACTTCACTTAATTTGACCAAATGTTGACCTATTTCGTGGTGGTTATGTTGGCAACAGTCAGCCCCGGTGGACAGTTTGTTTTATTTGCAATAAAAGAATGGAGGATGAAAGTTTTGGCATTGATTTAATAATATTGGACCTTGGAAGGCTGTATTTTCTGTATAGCCTTTTTCTGGCATGACATGGATGCAAAAGTCATTTTGAAACTTTGGTTGAATGTCCAAGAAAGTTTTAACATAGTGCTGCACATTTAAGAGTTTAACAGCCTCACGAGACTAGAAATGTTCAAATGGAACTCAAATGTGTACAGCTGTACCTAAATTCAGTAAATTTGCATTTGCAGCATTAAAGAGTAAACAGAGTGGGCAGACATCCGTTTGAAATAGCTGTTACGCAGTAGGGCACATGTATCTGGACAACTTCACGTGATAGAGGAACTGGCACATGTGCTGCAACAGAATCATTTAGTGAGTTTTAAATGCCGTTAAGTCTCCAAACAAATTAGGCAGATTTTCCAACTCCTTGATTGAACACATCCTCCTCCCTGCGGCTGAGAGTGGAGGACAGAGTATCACAGATCAAAGTATAAATTATTTGCAGAATCAATCAATGTACCCAAGTGGCTTGGCCACCACTGATTTTGTTCTATACAGATTAAAAGGGCAGGCACTTCTGATCCTGCTGTAGCAGCAGGCTACCTGTAAGCCTTCACTTGATTAGTTCGGGTGACAAATTTAAGGCGTCTTTAAAGAGTTGGTTGGTAAGATGTGAAGGTGCTGAGAAAATATTGAGTAGAATATATATTTTAGTATAGCATACTTAAAATGTTTACACTTTGCCTTACAGGCATTGCACAGGGACACATACAGTCAGGTCCGGAAATATTTGGAAACTGACTATTTTAGCTGTTTTAAACATATTTAGTTAAAGTTACAGCTATATAATGAATATAGGCTTAAAGAGCAGACTGAGTTAGGAGCTTCAAAGGCTTTAATATGTAGCCCCCATTTTCAAGGGACAAAAGTAATTTGACAATTTTCTCAGAAGCTGTTTCATGGACAGGTGTGGGCTATTCCTTTGTTATTTCTTTACCAGTTAGCAGCAGGTAAAATGTTGGAGTTGATTCCAAGTGTGGCATTTGTATTTGGAAGCTGTTGCATGCGGTCAAAGCTCTTAGTGAAAGGCGAACAGACATCCGAGAGATTAGGAGTGGTCAAATCAACATTTGGGTACATTCTGAGAAAAAAAAGAACGCACTGGTCCATGGACCAACAGTTGTGGACAATCGCAGGAGCCTTTCTGTGGTAAAAAAAATGCTTCCTGGTGAAGCTCTTGGTTATTTTCCCTTTGTCTGAAGTATTGATGCCTCACACATAAAAAGTACATTTATTCATAGAACATATTGTACTTTTTCAGCAGATGCCATTTCTCAGGGACACAAAAAGGGGAAATTGAAAGACCTTTTCTTTTCTTATCTCCATCCACTTCCCCCATGATCCTCTCTGCTGACACATTAAAGTACATGGAGCCATTGGAAATCGATGTTTTAACAAACACAAGAGGGGAAACATTGGTTACATTGAGATCATTAAGAGGTAAATAAACTGCCAGCAGGTCCAATTCCCTTCTGTGGTTTATGCAGTCTTGTTGGCCTGGGATTATATAATTTTATGTGTCTTGCAGTTGCTAGGAGCGAGGTTAGAGGAGGACATGTGCTCTCAAGGTATTCTCAGGTGGAAAAACAATTTGAGGCTGGTCAGCATGTTTTGGCCCCACAGAAAAAAAGGCACAGCAAACAGAAATTGAATTCTGTGTGTGTGTCTTTGTGCATTTGTAGTTAGTGATTTTTCTACTTATCAAAAGAACTTCCTTGATCAATGGCAAGCTGCTTCATTCAGGTGGTAAATCAAAAATGAGTATTTTCACCGTTCAGCCTTTTCTACAAATATATTCTGAAAAGCCTTGATGAATAACATTTGTATTTGACTCATCTAGTATCAAACTTGAGATCTGTGAAGGCAGTGAGAGCTCAAACAAATCCTTACAAAAATGTCCTGCTGTGTTTTAATTAGATAATTCAGCTACAAGGATTTAATAGCAAACCACATATAACGTTACAAATAAAAGGTTTCCACTTTAATTCCAAATCAGGCCGTCCTGACACTGCATGGCTTAACTAGTTAGTCTCTTTAAATGCTTGGAGTTTAAACGTGAGCCCTTTTTGACACCCCTAGAAGCAATACCAATATCATGTTTGGGTATTTCTTAAGCAGAGTAAGTGACACAGATAAAAGTATTCTTTTTGACAGATATCACAGAAGAGGCTGTGTATAAAAAAAAAAGGACTCACCCAAACGTGGCCATTCGTAGCCAGTGGTATTGGGCCGTAGTAATATAAGAGGATAGAGAGGCAGATTTGTGAAGAAAGAGAATTTGAAACACTTTATCCTCCTTTTGTGCTGAGAGGGACTTTGATACGCCATCCCCTCCTTCCTACTGTGGATGTGCCCTTGAGCCATGTGACTGTGAATGAATATGACTGTGAATGTAGAGCAGGGCTTTGTTGATGTACCACTCAAAGAAAATTAAATTTCCACTCTTCTATGTATTTATTAATAATTATATATATTATTGTATATTTAATAATTGTATTATATTATTAATTATGACTTTGTCCTATGTGGTTGTGGGTCAAAGAGGTGTTTACTGATTTAGGGCCTTATTCTTCTCACTTGTTCTGTCCCTTTCTGTTCTGTGCAGGGTACAAACTAATTGGAAGTCACTCAGGAGTGAAGCTTTGTCGATGGACCAAGGTAATGGAATTTACTCTTCTCAATAAAGCATTATACTTTTTAACAAACTGAATGCATGAATCACATTAAAGCTGTTGTTTCTGTTTGTCAGTCTATGTTGCGAGGGAGAGGAGGCTGTTACAAGCACACTTTCTATGGTATTGAGTCCCACCGGTGCATGGAGACCACCCCCAGCCTCGCCTGCGCTAACAAGTGTGTCTTCTGCTGGAGGTATGTACCTGAAGAGTAAAGCCACTGCAATGGGCCAGTTTCACAAAGATAGACTTTGACTATGGCATCAGAAGATAGACATCTAAGTTCATTCATTGCACAAAGCTGTCTGGTTCTTGACTATCTTAGGTAAGACTAATTTGCTATGTGTTCTGGTTAAATTCAGACTTTGTGAAAGCTAAAAAACATGGCGACTGAGCAACTGCATCAAATCGCTCAGCTTTTTGCCTTCTGGGAAAGCAAACAGTGTAACAATACAAAAAACACCCAGTAGCATAAAAATTCATTGCGGTGCCGACGTGAGGCAGAGCTGAGATGCTGAGATGCTGAGATGCTGTCACATCTTCATGTGGGAGGGCGAAGTATTTCTGCTAACTCATCAGTCAGGCTCAGGGTAGTTTCTGCTGTTACTGCTGTAGATTTCCAGCTTATCTTTGTGAAACGGACCCTTGCTAGAAAACATATTCGTTGTTGGCTGTTTTTGTTCCTTCTCATCTCTGTGTCAGGTTGCCAATAGTGAGATAATTAAAGAGAATCTTGGGACTTGCCCCCTCACATTTTTGTATTTATTGATATCCATTTAGCTGTATTCCTTTACTGATTTTATAAAGACTATAAATGATGGGGAGTGTACTGCTGTCACATTACCTAAAACTATAATTAGTTGTTGTGTGCATAATGGTGTCTACCTCAAGTACACAGGGTACTCAGAACAGAGCATTTGGCCATTATATCCTGCATGCTATGCTTGCTCCTTGTCTAAACTTAACTTGTTTACCTCGTTAGTCAAGACGACTCCTCATCATTGAGCTCTCTGTGGCAAACAAGTTAATGATTTCTGCGCAGAAGACTAATGGCCGGCATAACTGCACGGCCTAAAGGTGGACGCTGATTCATCATGACATCGGCGAGAGACCGGGCCTTTTACTCCCCTCAAGTTCCATTTAAAAAGGTGACTGCGTTGAGCGCTGAAAGGTCGCTGTCAGAATGTGCTGCGGTAAACCGCTTCCCTGTCACCACAGATATGCCAGTGTTTCTTGAGGCAGCTATGTGGGATGACGGGAAGTAAGCAATTTCAGAGCACAGATGTATTGCTGCAGCTGCCCTCTCCATCCACCTCTCTGTAGCAACAGGTGGAATTAGATTTGATGTGCGAGGCCAGCGTGTGTGGTGTGAGTGTGTGCATATGCATGCGACAGACTGTCTGAAATTTGTGATGCCTCGGGATTTGTTGTTGCACCTAGACATCGCACTTAAGACAGTCAGAAGGTGTTATTAACACCCAAAGGAGGTGCAATGTTGTACAGTAAGATGCATTCTCGTGTTAGAAGGATGCTCCTCTCAGTCTAGTGAAATATGATTTTAACTCTGTTATTTGTTAGTGACCCCAATCTAAATCAGCGTGATGCCTTGGAGCAATAATGGCTGTCAGTAGGTACCTGCAGTAGTGGTTACAGTGTGTCTGCTGTTATTCCCTATTCCTGTTAATCTGTTTATCTGTGTGCCCCACTAACAGGCATCACACCAACCCTGTGGGCACAGAGTGGCGCTGGAAGATGGACCCCGCTGAGAAAATCCTGCAGGATGCCATGGAGAAGCACCAGGGCATGATCCGACAGTTCAGAGGTTGGTCCTTTAGCAGGTCACATGTTCCCTCCTCTTCTTTCTCTTCATATAACTTTGTTTGTCCGGCAGTCTCTCTGGCTTAGTTAATCCATCCATCAACAACACTGCTGAGTGCACAACATACATTTTAATCCTTAAAACACAGACACAATCACACACACACAACACATTTCCTTCTTCATGCACACTTTCCCTTCTTATTATCTTCACTTTACTGCTCATGACCTCCTGTAACCTATGTGTAATGGAGCACGGTTAAGATCAAACTGCTGATGTTCTGTCTGCTGTTTCGTCACAGTCTAGCTAAACTACCTCATCAATCACTTTTCAACTCACATACACACACACACAATTTAATTTCCCCATCTGGCACCTCAACTGTGTCTTATTTGTCATTTTGTCAGAAACTTCACTCTTTATTTTCTCAAAACATTTGAGCTGTAACCTCCCTTAGAGTTCTTCAGAATACTATCTAAATTGGAATTACAGCATGTAACAGTTTGTAATAGAAGAATTAGCTTTGTACCCTCGTGTTTGGGCTCCATTTATACTACTTGTACTAATACTGTTGGCATTTGGGACTTATTTTCTCTGGCTGCTACCAGCATTGGCTGAGGACGGCTGGTTGGACGCCCAAAGCTCAGTCAAAACAGAATTTAGTGATCATCCTGGGAGTATTCCCTAAGCAGATTTTCTTTGAGAGGTTTTGAGAAATGTTGTCAAAACATGGTGGTGACACATTTATCAGACATTTATTAAAGCAAACAAGTAATGGTTGGAAAATGTTTTGTACTCCAGATGGATTTAAAGGTTTTAAAGGAGATCTTCATTGCAACACATTTTTTTTATTATAAAGCAATCTATTGGTCAGTTTTTCAATCAAACAAGTAATAATGGAATCTATGAAATGTCAAAATAATGTGAGAAATGCCCAGTTCAATTTCCCAAAAGCTGAGGTGATGGCTTCACATTTCTTGTTTTGTCTTACCAACAAGTCCAAAATCCAAAGACATTCAAGTTACAATAATATAAAACAGAAAAACAGCAAATCCTCACAATTGAGAAGATGTAACAGACAAATGTTTGGTATTTTTGCCTGATGAATAACTTATATGATTAATTGATATTCAACTGACTAATCATTTCAGCACTGAATGTGTTTGTTGATTGCATTTTGTTGTGACCTGTACAAAGGGTGACTCGGTTATTGATATATTATCACCATATTTTAAAAGACATAATCAACAACCACACATGCATAAACAGCAACAACACAAGTGTGCTGCAAAGTTAACACTTGGTTTTTGTGACATGACTCTGGCTGTTCAAACCGTTGAGACTCCAAACTAATTTAGCCTGCAAACCGCTGTCAGCACAACCCGACACAAACACACACGCAAAGACCATTCCCGTCAAACTGTCTTCTTTCCACTTCACCTCGTTGTTTATTTTTTCTGTGTTTTTGGTGTAACTCGTTCAGAACCCAGCACCAACACTTTCCTTTAGGATCCATAGACATGTACTGGCTAGCACTGTGGCCTATTTTAAAAATGGCCCCTATAATGCTCACCCTCAAATTTAACAAAATATACAAAAGATACAGTACATTGACATCAAAGATTGCTTAGTCGACATATATGAGGTTGCCTCAGCCAAAGTTATCTTAAGTCCTGGCTTGATCCTGAGACCTTGCAGTCAGAGGGCTGCCTCTCTAACCTCAAAGACACTGCTGATCCCATTATAAAACAGAGAAGCAATTGTACTCAGGAAATGATGTAGATGCCAAATGTTAAAAGCTTTTGAGACATATCTTCTTCAAAGGGCTACTTTATAGTTAATATCATTCTCAGAGCAGTCATTCATGGTGTATTATAATGCGTGTCCTGATAGAAAATGTACTTTCCTGATGTGATTATAATGGAACAATAGCGCACATAAGCCTATATTGACAGTAAGCTGCTTCTTAGTTCATTACAGTTACAATGTTTTGTGCAGAAAAAAAGGAAAGCACATTATCATATGCTTTTACAAAGCAAGATTTTGCAATTGTAATTAGAAACATACTGGAGCAAAGCGTGAGCCTATATTGCCATTATCAGCCATAATTTTCTTTCCAGTTGCACTATAAAATCACATTAGACAGCTTTCAACTCCATTTACCATTGACAGTGATACATTTCATAATGCTTAGCACAATGAACTATCCAGACAATGCCTCTGAAACCCCTCAGTGTGATTAAACAGGCTGGATGTGGTGGATATAAATCGCCTTTTTATAGAAGCTCAGTGGTGGTTGGTTGAGTTTTTGGCTGGTTATTTGTTTGATTAGTTTGTTCATTTGTTCGTGCATTCTACATCCACCTGTACTTAGGATACAATACAGCACATGCTCTTTGGGTGGCACTTAGCTCAAACTGTCCAGCATGAGTGTGTGCTCCAGGCAGTGTGGTAATATTCCCATGAGCATGAGCGTACTCTGTGTCACTGTGCAGTACATTTGCATATCAGGAAGACGCTTGGTGATGTTCTTACTTTTGCAGCGAAGTCCCCGCATGAATTAAATATTTTGTTCTGTGATTCTCTTAGCTACAGCAACACAGCTCTTTTAATTTTTAAAATGACTCGCTTACATGTCATGCATACTGTACTTCTACACTGCAGCCTTCCATCCAAGCACCTATGTCCTTGTATAATTTGATCAAGTGACTGCATTGAGTAAATGGCAAACTTTACCACCGGGAAATGTTCATTGTGTTTCCTAACTTGCACATCATAAGCAAATTAAACCGGGTGAAGGAGTCTGCAAACCAGAGGATAATGAATTCTTTACCCTCTTCTGTGAGTCTTGGTGTCGGAGCCAAAGATAATGCAGGACAAGTCCAGAGGACGTCGAAGGTCTTTGATAATACTTGACTTCCCTTGAATCAATTCTGTGGCTTCTAATTCGGTAACCATCATTACACAACTTGTAATAGAGCCCCATGTCCTCACTGATAGACTTCATTTTTATCTGAGCGATCCACTTCAGAACGAGAGCGTCCCCCTCCCCCCAAAGGACCTCAACGGAGTGAATTATGTGAGAATGTAATGGAATTTCACATTACTAATACCATAAGATATATACATTTAATGAGGTTTCACACACTTGTCTTAGCACACATCCACTGTCCTCGTCAGCTGGTTGTTATGAACAGAGTTAAGTGGGATTCCTCCTGGGGGGGGATTTCTCTTGTTGTTTGACGTCTTTGCAGCTGTTGCGAGATTTAATTTGTCCTTGAAAAGTAGCCCAGTAACAGTTGATTTCTGTGCTTCCACTGTAGAAAATGTTTCAAACTGATCAATAATTCATAGACAGTTTTATAAAGCATATGAAGGCAGCAGTCCAAAGTCTTATTTGATTAAGATTCACTGCATGTACTCTTAAATTAAACGGCATCTGCTGTAGCTACAGCAATATCACATTAAATCCCCATGACAGTGTAGGGAACTTTTTTTCCACTAAGCTTTTACTACTTGTTTATTCCCTGTTTCCATCAAGTTTTTGCCATGTCATACAGCATTTAATACTTTATACTGTCAGCAGAAAGCCAGCTTATATGATGCTGCGGCATTTATGTTACCTTACTTGACACCCCCAACCTCCCCAACCCCCTCCAAATCCCAAAAGCAGACTTGATCAAATCACAGGTTCTGTATATCTACATATTCAACCAACGACTCACATCATCTCTTCTGCTCTCATGTCCCAGGTGGTTGTGTTCATGAATCGAATTTTGCCTGTCCGTGTACCTAATATATGGAACATTTAATGTAAATTTGGTGGCCAATGTTTGTGATCCAAATGTGGACTGTCCTCAATTAGATGATCATAATTTCCTTTGGAGTAACTACAACTAATGTAAACTCAAGGAAACCTGATTCCTCTCTCCTAAATACATTCACTGGTTCAGGAAATCAATCTTATTTACAGCAACATTTGATGCCTACAACTGAGTACTGTGTTTAATGCTGCATGTCAACTTTCAGCTGTTATTATCAATACATTGTTTTCATTTTGTAATCCTCACATTCAACAGCAATAGTCAATTCAACTTTATAACACTCATCCCTCAGACTCAGGAACAGCACCCTGCTGGCTGTGCTCGTACATCCACCGAACATTGTGAGAGTCCAAGACCCCCCAGTGGAAAGAACGAGAGAGGGAGTCGAGGAGAGATGGACTGGGCTCTCAAAGCTCAAACTTTACTGTCTCTCCTCTCCTCTCCTCATTTTGGTTTTATGTAATCACTCAGTTTGACCTCACTTCACAGCCTGACCTCATGCTGTTATTTCCCACACGTCTTTTTATTTTGTAACTTTGTAGTGCTTTGACCTATACTTCCACATGCGATGCCCCTCTTTTTACTGTCGGGTGACACTGATTAAGTCATAACCTCTCTCTCTCCAGGTGTCCCTGGAGTGAAGCCCGAGCGGTACGAGGAGGGCTTGGCAGTTAAGCACTGTGCCCTCTCCCTGGTGGGTGAGCCAATCATGTACCCCGAAATAAACACCTTCATCCGCCTCCTTCACTCCCACCACATCTCCAGTTTCCTGGTCACCAATGCACAGTTCCCGCAGGAAATCAGGTAGGAGCCAAACGGTCACACACACCTTGTTTGTGTTGGTGTCACTATTTCTTTCCTGCTCAAAATATCCATTACAGCCAATCTGTTTTGGCTTATTATGTCTCTGTAGAATATTTTTATATTTTATTTTTCAGAACTTTAAAATACTTGTAATAAATTGTCAAATTCAAGTACAAATTAAACTTTCAGCGCTTTGAGCAGCACAAACAAAAGTTAGGGTCTCAATAGTAAACCTGTGGGTGAGGCCATAGATGCTACACCCATAAATTCTGCTGTCTGAGTTTAACAGTGCCTGTCTATGACGTCTCTGAAAACAAGAGTTCAGGTCTTTACGTTCTGCATCCATGTTTGTTTGACAGGGGAGTTCACCTCAGGCACAGTTCCTAGAGGCACGAACCTTATGCACCTACAGCTACTGCATGAAAAATTCATAAGAGACAAAACCGCTTCAGACGGCTTCATGTGCAACAGATTCAATTTACAAACACACACACTCCTTTCTTTGCTTTGTGCTTCAGATGCAGGAGAGCTTGTGAGGTTCAGCATGAAAAGTTTTGTGTCTGAGGAGGAAACAAACTGAACTGACCTTCAGAGTGTCATTATTCCCAGTACTATGGCTTCTACTCAGCACTCTGTCAGCACAACACTGTAGCTGTATAGCTCTCTGACATCTCTTTGTGTACGAAAAACAAAAGAAAGGCCTTTTTCCATCACATGTACAGTATATTATGTGAAGTGTAAGAAGAACTTGCCAGAAGTGTTCAGGGCAACACTGGCATGCACTGCAAAAACAGCATTAGACAGCATGTTAAAGCAGACATCTATTGTATTATTAATGATGTTGGCAGACACAAAGGTAACTTTGCAGCTGAAAATAAAATTACAGTATTCAGTTGCTAGTTTCCCAACAACCTAGACTGTATAGGCTGAATGTCACTTTACCCGGGTTTCTGTCGCCCTACGTGCCCTTAGACCTCCAATCTAGAGACGCCACTCTGTCCAGAAGCCTTGCAGGTTGTCATCAAGACATACACTGACATATCCGATATGTCAGCTAACTTGCCAGGCTGACTTATCATGTACTCATGCAGCAGGTTGACAGCAGCCATCAGCCATTTTATCCATTTTGTCTGCCAGGGCCCCCTGGTTGGAGAGGAGCTGTTGCAGTTTCTTGAGTCTCTTCCAGTACTCTTTTGATAAGGAGTTGTTGTATTGAGATTCAGCAGAAGTAGAGAAAGCTGAGTTTCCTGACTTTGTGTCTTATTGCTCTTTTGGCTTATTGGTTATTTTTACAATCTTTACATACTTGCCTCTCTTGCACAACAATATTTTTATCTCCCATCTAAAGACCCATGAAAGGGTAGTGCTCTCCCTGTTTCAGTCGTGTGAATCTTTTTCACTTTTCTGGTTCTGTTTCCTACTCTGGTGCGTCCTCCTGCTCTTACAGATTGTGCCGAGTGTAGCTACACGTCTTTCCTTATTTAATATTGATGAGAAGCTTCTACCTTCTCCGGCCCTTCATATTGTCTTCATCTGCCTATGCAACAAATTAGTTGGATTTAGCACTACTACATAGAGGGTTTGACTTTGTGTCGTTGCGTTTATAATATTGAATCAAGATGGGAAAAAGAAAGGTATACTGAGTGGAGCTGAGTGACAGATCTATATTCAGCCCAAATGTTTTCCGTCTTGTCTCAGACTGAAGGAGTGCAACTGCCTGCTTCAGAGAGCTGACAGAAATACTCATGTGTTCTTAGGAGTACGTAAAGGTTTGATGACATTGAGGGAGACTGAATTTGAAATGTATTCCTTTATTTTCCTTTTTTCTCCTTCTATTTTCCTCCATTTTGTACTGCCTTTCTTATCAGACTCGTTTTCTCAAACCGTTTCACTTTATCGTCCTTTCTCCTCCATATTATCTGTAATTTTTAGGAGCCTAGTGCCAGTTACCCAGCTGTATGTCAGTGTGGACGCCAGCACCAAAGACAGTCTGAAGAAGATTGACCGGCCACTTTTCAAGGATTACTGGCCGCGCTTCTTGGACAGCCTCCGGGCCCTGGGAGAGAAGGTAAGCTGTCCACTGAGCTAGTTTGGTTTCCAATCAGGTGGTCAGACGTGAGATGTGAACAAAATGTTGAACTCTATGTTACTGTGAAGTTGCTGATAAAAAAAAAAAAAAAGAGTATGCCTGCTCATTCAAATTTCCATGTAATAAGGTAAAACAATTGCTGTACAGTTGCAAAATGCTAAAGCTGTATATATATGCCTGGACTATGCAGAGTGGGTGTCATTGAATGGACTGTATGGTGTGAATATAGCCACTCTTTCTGATTACACACATCCTCCACAAGTTAAATTGCTCCTTTGATTTCTTTGAGTTGGCTTCACAATCGTTATTATAAATACTGTTTTGTCAGCAGGCTTTTATAATAACAAGGGACTTGGCTTAAAAAAAGCATTGTGCAGCACCTTGGAATAAAAGTTCAAATATTTAGTTCATTCATTGCTCAGTTGCTGTGCTTGTGCTTCAATTCTCAGGCCCCATGAATCCCCCAGAGCTGTCCCAATTCACATGTAAAATAATGTAAATATGCAGCATTTGTAACACAATATGGTAAGTGTTCAAAAACCAGGACTTTATATTTAAAGGCAAAGAAGAGCCGAGTGTTTAAAGATCTGAAAGCTTTTTGTCACTTCTGTCACTGTTAAACACACTTGTAATGATAATTGGCAGTTTTACACTGTGCCAGCTATAACAACAATAACACTTTTCATTAATGGAGGTTTTGCCACTTCTACATTCTGTACATTAGAGTAAAATCAACATCACTGTTAATAAGAACTCTAGGATTGTTTTAGTGTCATTGTGTTCTCACAGGTCAAATTAATTTATTTGATCAAGTCTATTTAATTACCTCGCCTTAGAAAGGGTTTAAAAAATCCAGAAAATTGGTCCAGTACAGATGTCTGATCACATGACTGCTGCCAGTGAAATGTCAATTTTGGAGAGATTATAAGATTCCTGTGTCTTTTGTGTTGATCTGAGCTAAACCAGATAAATGAATGGGAACGGCTCTGCAGACAGTTCAGCCTCTGACAGCACATCTGTTTCATAGACGCAGGAGCCAAGTAGCATCCTGGGAGTTTTCCTGCCAATCAAAGCTGGTGCAGGAATGACAATCCTCACCTTTTTCTGTGTCATTTACTTTACTTCAAACTGAGAGGAATGCACATTGTTAATCTTGTTATATCATGAGGAGAGTAAAGCTTGCAAGGTTTACACATATCGGCATCCTGCATTATCAAGTTCATATTTATTATGGAGGAGATAATTAGTGCCCAAATAGGAATCTTTTTATGGTAATTTACTTGACACCTAAGGATGTGATGGAAGGCTTGGTGTACAATGGTCACACCAGGACACACCTTTTATGCATCACATTTTAAGTTCCTCTTATCAGCCATAACTGGAAAGCATCATCTTAATATTTTGTGGCTTTTCTCCTCTCAGATGGTCTGTTTTTGTCATGGTTTATTATTCTCTCAGCTCACAGAGAAACGCTCAGGCTAGGCACTAGCTTTGTTTGGGAGATTGTATTGTATCGTTGAAAAGCTGACGAGGGCTGCGGCTCACCACCAGAGTACAATATCGTATTTCAGTGCTTGTTGGATGTACATTTCAGCTGTGATAAAAACAAAAAAAATCAGACTTAAATCTAGGGATGCAGAGAAAGTTCTTTTTCTCTACATCCCTAGATTTGGGGGATTGGTGACAGATAATGTTTTTGATGTAATTTAAAGTTTTGAATAGAAAATGAACTTTGTCTAGTACAATCCACTTTAAAACTGTTCTGTCTCACCCTGCCCTCAAAATGTTCTGAAGATCTTGGCAACAGAAGTTAATTCATGGGGAAACTGTGAATAAAAATACGCTGTTGTGTTGATTTTTAACAAAAGTAATCTCTTATCTCCAACTCTCTGTCAGACTGTTAGAAGTGGCAGATTCTTACCTCCTGTGCAGACTCATCTTTTTTGTTTTGAGTGAATCAGAGCAGCAGAGTCCTCAGCAGCAACATACCAATAAATGATAGAGACACTTTATCACTTCACTCGAGTTGGGAAGGGTGGCTTTTTATTGATTCTTGAAACTTTGAACAGTTTGGCTTTATCAGAGTTGAATATGCCACTGCCACCAGGTTAAGAATGAAAACATCCAGAGGTGTATATTTCTATTAAGTGTGCGATTTATGTCCAGAGATACCCCTGTAGCAGTTTAAAGAAGTGCATCCGGTAAACTTGCTTACCTTTTCATCATTCTTGAGCAGAGTGAAAGTCCATTATCACCAATTGCATCTAGCCACCGGACCCCTTGTGTAAATCGATTCTCTCTGTTAGTCTGTTTCCTAAAAAACCAAAGTGAGGATATAAATGGTGCTCGGGTGCACCGGCACAACAACCTTGACAAAGATGTCTTTTAGAGGGACCCTCTATTACACTTCCCTGTAATAATCCGGCTTGCTCTTGTTTCATGCTTTATCAAACTATGGACAAATTCATTGCCACTCATCTTGAAGTGTTGATGACTGCACGGCTTGAGGCAAATCACTGCCGATGGATCACTGCACCCTTATTTCACCTAGATCACCGCTTTCACCACATGCCAACAAGAAAATAATGTGAAGTAACTGCAGGGGTGGGTAAAATAACAGGCATGTCTTAGAATTAAATTAATCCTAGCCTTAAATACCACTGTGAATTCAAGATGTTCAATATCTGTCAGCACTGTCAAGTCTGGTAGTTTTTAAGGTAATTACATTAAGGGATCCAGTTACAGCACATTTTATAGACTCTGAACTGTTTGCATACAGCCTCAATCTACACTGTAATAACTGTATGTAATATATAGAGACAGTTTTAAACACTAAATAAATGAAAAGCAAACAATTTATAGTGTTTGGCACTCTTTTTCCAAGTTCACTAGCTGACCATTTATGAAAAACCTACATTTGACTGTGGACATCAAACTAATCTAATGTAAGATGCTGGTAATTATGGATATGTTTCTATCACTCTTTTCCTAATCTGGAACTAAAGGTTAATCCAGTTTAGGTCAGATGGGTGACAGCAAAGTCCTGCTGGACCAGAGGTTGAGGTTGTTGCCCGCTGGCACTTTCACTGCATGCTTCCTGGAATCTCATTATTTTGAATGCTGTCTGACAGGCATCAATCTAAAGGATTACTTTTGAACTTTGTGTCAAACGAATGTCTAATTATATCAAGGTTTCCTGGCTCAGCATTCTCATCTGCATAAAACATGTTAGACATACTGAGTATGACACCAAATGTAAATGTAAACTCTGTATTGTGAAAATGTCAGCAACAACAATCATATGCACAGATCAGTCATATACTATATGAACGTGTTATGTTGTTTATTTTCTCCAGAATCGATTTTCTGGCATGAAAATACTATGTATCTTTTAAGTGTGATGCGTTTGAAGAGGGGATGATTTGAATAGAAGTTTTGGTCTTTGATCCTTCAGTGGGACAGTGAACTCATATGACTGCTGATGTATTTCACTGTAGCGCACAGTTGGGATGTATTTGCATGGTGTGGTATGAATGTTGAATGGCGATAAATCAGAAGCAGTCATGATAATTTATGGTCATATCCATGGCAGGACATGGTTTAACCCATTTAAATTTTGAGCATTGATACAATGAAATGGAGAGCACTGCATGTGTATAGTGCATATTTTATAAATGCTTTGAATATTGTATCTTAAAACTAACATTTGCAAATAAATCCCTTCAGTCAATAGACTTTAATGATCAAATGTTTTGTATTGAAACTTTAAAACAAAACACCAAACCAGAGACATTTGTGCATACAAGTATATATGGTGATTTAGCATTGTAGATTAATATGATTATATTTGCACATGAGGGTTGTACACATATGTGTGTGTTGGCACACGTACACTTCAGTGTGACGATATGGTTTGTCTTTGTGCAACTTTCCAATTTCCAAAAATAAACTCTCTCTTTCAGTTCCCACCCCCCACCCCACCTTTTCTCCCTGCGTCTCCATTTCATGGTGGGCTCTATCTCCATCCTTTCTGAGCGCTTATCCCTCTTTGTTCTCCGTTTGACAGCTCTCCTCCCCTCCTCCACCTGGCCTCCCTGGCAATGCGCTGGGGGATTGATAGAGTTGTGCCTCAGTGTCGGATTTGGAATAGAGGCAGCTTGAAATACCTCACCTCCCTGCTTCCAATGGCCAATTATCCCCTCCCCTACTGGGCTGCAAGGACCTAGTGTTGAAGATAACCTTCCAGTGAGACGGGGGAGAGAAATGAGAAATGAGGGAAATAGTGCTCCCTCTTCTCCCATTGTCATTTACGTGTTTCCTTCTATTATCCATTTCTGTCCTTACTGTTCTCCTTCTTTCGTCTCCTCTCCGTGTTTTTCCTCATCTTTCTTCCTCTCCATCACATTCTCAATAATCCTTTTTTCTCCTGCTTAACAGCAACAACAATAGCCTGAATCTACACCATTGAACTGTGATGTTGAACTATAGATTAGTTCACTGTATAAGGGTTGAAATAAACACAATACTTTTCAGATGTAGTCACAGTCAGGGCTTTTTTCAGTGCTTTTACAATTTTCCCAGGGAAAGTTAACTGAGCACGTATAAGAGGGATGTCCAGATCAGTTTTTCTTGGCCATGATTTGAATCAAATCTGATGCCGATGTACGATGGGACATTTGTTTGACAGCTGGTGTACCTGGAGTAAACAAAGTATTAGAAATTTAATAAAATGCCTGGGTTGGCCCTGATTCTCATTCTTCACATCATCTTCAGAAACCCTAACATACACAGCTCCGTTAAAACGCAGCAGTTGTTAGAGCATTAGTAAACAGGCAAACCTTCCCCTAATCATTGTTATAATTCAGACAGAAAGTAGGTGGTTGACAGGACATCTGTGAGCTGCTGTGTTGCCTGTTGAGGACAGATGTTGGTAACAACAAACTGCCATGGCCATTAATTTAAAAATAAACGACTAGAGGATGAGTGCAGAAATTTGAGAGTTTGAATATAAAATAAATTATCAGCATAACTGTGATAGCGATGGTGAGGTAACAAATGTATGCTTGTCTTTCTGATTTGAATGAATAACACACACAGCACATGTCCATCTCAAATTCAAATTGACCTCTTTCATTTCCAAACAGAATTACAGAACCTGCTTCAATAAAGTTTTTAGGTTGTTACTATTGAAATGATGATTGGACCACCTCATCCAAAACAGCAAATGCCTATCTTATGGCAGCACTCACTGTTATAACACCTAATCTAATTCTGGTTTATAACAGTGTCCAAGAAACTGTGTGAATTCAGTTTTGAAGATGAGGCTTTTTACTGAAGTGGAGGTTTACATTTTCTCAAAAAATCTATACAGAAGTGTTGCACAAATGTGTTGTTGCCTGTGAATCTATAGGGACTGTAGAAAAAGTAGACCTATAATACATTAAATATGCAACACACTCTAACCACAACAATAACATGTTTATGCCCTCACCTTTCAACCCTTTCTGTCAATCCCCAACTCCTGTCCGTCTATCCAGAGACAGAGGACGGTATACAGACTGACGCTGGTGAAGGCCTGGAATGTAGAGGAGATGCAGGCCTACTCGGAGCTCATTGCTTTGGGCCAGCCGGACTTCATCGAGGTCAAGGTAGGGTTCAACACCATCTGCTGTATCTCCGACCACATACATACATACATACATCATCTGCAAATTAGAATTAAATGGCAGTTTAATGGGAAACCTTTGTGTTGAATAACAGTCCCAGACATAGCTAAATTTTTCAAATTAAAGCGATTCATTGTACATCAAGGGAACAGGTTGAACAAACAACCTAATATTCAAACTCAGAGCTGAACTTTCTTCAAATTATGTATCATTTCTCATTTTTGTTTTATCTAAAATGAAAAAAATCCTGCTTGTATGCCTTTTCAGTTATTTGAAGCTTTTGTTATTTGAGAACTTCAGGGTCCTTTTCTGTGAAAGTGAATTGATGTTTGTCTAACTTTATGAATTATTGACAGCAAATTACTCAATAGGTCTATGGGTACGTAAGTTTGTCGGTGCCTGTGTTAGTGAGGAATGTAGTTTGTGAGATTGCCATTGAGGTAGTTAGATTGTGAGCGACAGAGCTAACTTGATGACTTTGACTGAAGCTCCTTTTAAACACGGTGTCGAGGCGGGAATGTTTTTCCGCAACACTTTCTGTATAAAACGTACAAACACAGAATAGTGGGGCATTGTTGTTAAGCCCGCAGCGGAGGTAGTAACAAAGCCAAATCGACGTCTGTGTGAAATTTTTTTTTGTGTTATATGTCACTCAGCCCTTCATGCCTCTTTTGCTTCCAGCGTTGTTTGGTTCGGTGTACAAAGCAAAGCAAGCGTAACGATGAGCTTGCTTTACAGCATTTTACACGCAAATGTACTGACAAATTAAAAAGACACTGATCAGAATGACATCTACAGTTATTCTGTACCAAATACCAACACTGCTGTTATGCCGACACCCTGCAGGATTCATGTAGCCAGAGCCCATGTAGATGTCATTAGTAAGTGTCACAGTTCACTGGAATGGTGGGCTGTGTACCACCTCGACCTTATCCCGGTCATTTAGCGGACGTGGTATTAATAATATGGGAAGGGGCACCTGGTAGCAATCTGAGCTATGTTGTCATAGTAACAACCTCGCCTGCGTCTGTGTTCATTATTCAGTGCATTACATCCCAGTAATAATAACGGGGGCAGTAGTAGTTGTAGTAGTAACAGCTGCAGCATCTGAGTTTAAAGCGTCCTATTATTTATTTTGTTCTAATAGTCGTAGATTATTGTGGCCTGGAGAATGTGTTGCACCTTTCCTTTATACACTTTTAGGGTGGCTGCATACTTTTTTGGAGCACAGTGTCCCAGTTTTACCTGAACTAGAGGGTTCATAAGGTGAAGAGGTTTTTGTTATTCGGCAGTTCATGTGTTGCATGTGTTGTGTTGAAGTAAATTCTCCAAAAACACAAACATCTTATTGAAGCACCTGTACTGTGTAGTGGCTTCATATCTGAAAATAATGTGCAATGTTTGCTGCTCTGCCTGGTGTGACTGCTGCATTAAGATTTCATTGTTTCTGTCTATTCTATGTCACAGCTCTCATCATGCTGTAGTATGATTATTAATTTGTTTGTGGCGGTGAGCTTGTCTAAGTGAGCTGTGGGAATTAAGGGACTCAAATATACATTTCCTTCTATAAAGCTGCGGGTTGATATATATTATTATTTTAAGCACTTTGTAACCCTTTGTTTAGGGTGCTGTTCATTAGTATTGCATATAGTAATCTTTTAAAGTCCCTAAAGTTACCTTTGAGCATAAAACACTATACTCATAGAAAAATAGTAGAAAAAAAGAACATTTGTTCTTCGTTTTGCTAATGTATTCTGCCTCCTCACATTAAAAACTGTACTTGAATTTGCTGTCTGGGCAGTTTATCCTCTGTTCCTTTTAAACAGTGCCCACACTCTATAAAAATTAGGCCAGCACAATTCATCGTCCCTTCCTCGGATAGCAGAGATAAAGGAGAGCCCTGACCTTTGAAGTCAACTAAAGTTGAGATTTAGTTGTATTCTTTTTTTTATTTCACCGCAGGGGTGCGAGCTAATTGGTTTGAACATGTGATCTGCTCATTTGTCAGGCCTCATCCTTCCTCCCCCCCACGCACACATGAATACACAAACAGAGACGCACCTCATCCATCTCCTTGTGTCTCCCATTACATCCTTCCCTCGTCCGAAACGTCCTGCTATAAATGCAGAAGAACAGGTGAAAAGCTTCTTTCAGACAAAGTTAGCATTCACGAAGCACCTCTTCCCACATGGAGCGCCCACACGGGAATACCTCCCCACATCCTCTCATTCATAATCCAGAGCACATCTCGTACCTGCACTACGTGAGTCCCACCACTGGCCAGTATCCATGGGATCACACTGCTCCCAGCTATTGCATTACTTCCTTTAACCTTCATTTTTCCAGGCTGAGTTTATTTAGCTGAATGGTCTTATTCAGCTGCCTGCTCATAGTTACACAGAATCACACCTTGGAGCTGCCCAGTACAAGCACAGTCGGCCAGCAGCAGCGAGTGCCTTACTCAAGGACACCTTAACAGCAGGTAATGAGGGAGAGTCCAAATGATACATCAGCATGGCCTATATATCCAAAAATTTCCATAGGAGTTCAGTCAGTTTGAGATCTGATGATTGTGAAGGTTGTAGCGTATCATCATCTTCATCCTCACCCACAATTCCCTTTTATCATGTATTGAAGCGTTTATGTTTTTTCATTCACTTACATTTTCGGGTTTTTCCTTGAGTTTATATGTTGGCTCATATAGTCAAAAATAAACTGTAGTACAGAAATGACAAGTATATACATATATTTTTGAGATGAGTTAGAATCAGTGTTGCCAGTCTGTAGTTTGTCCACCAGAGAGTGAACCCCAGGAACACTATCAACCACTTTGTGGAAGCTGAGGATCCATATAAAGAATAAAGAGCGCTGTTTATTAAACTGCAAAATACCCCTCCCAGTACATATCCCCATCACAAATAAGTGGATCCTAATCAAAAAACAAAACAAATATCAAAACTTTTCAACTCTCTAATATCAATATCAGCCATCAGTTGGGCTCTAGAGACAGGATAGCTCCAGACTCTTCCTTGTTTAACCCTCTAACTATCTGTAAGGTAGATTCTGTACAGGTATCTTGTTGCTCTAGAGAACATATTTAAGTAGGAGTTGGGGCTGGACTTTGTAAGACATATTTACTGTTTACTTTATATGCATTCGGTGAAGTAGCATCATCTCTGAGAGAATAATGATGAAATGTAATCACAAAAGAACACTTGTCCATTACAATTAATTGAAAATTGGCTTTTCGTTTCTGTTAAGCAGCAGGAGCAACTTGTTTATGTCCCTCTCCCTTTCTATGTTCTTTTCCTCTGGTGGTGCATCATGTTGCTGATGGTGCAGAAACAACACACACCAGAGTTTAGATATGACCCGATTTATTTTGTTGAAAATGTGCATTGCATACAAGACTAGCAGTGACTGGAAGTAATAATGTTGTAGCCTCGAGCAGCGTATTGATTTAGCTGTTCACACTTTAGCAGGTTATCAGTTAGCCAACACTGCAGTACTGTAAACAGAAAGGCAGACCAATGAAGATAAAACACACTCACCTCAAGGTAGTGATGCCCACTGGAGCTCATTGTTCACACTGATAACAAATTTAAAAACATCAGAGCAGGGTTTCCTTCATTTTTAATATGAACAAAAAAATATGGCATTTTGGAATGATGGAACAGATGTTTAAACAACTGTTGTGTAACAAATTTCTTAAAAAAAACATTCATGCCTGCGTTGTACAAGGAACAAGTAGGTTTCGCTGTAGATTTTGGCTGATTTAATGACAAATGTTTGGTCACCAGGCACACAAACCAAACACATCAACCATGTGATCACATTGCAACCAGAGACTGTGGCTTTGTTTGAAATCGCATACTAACATACTGCGCACTACATGATCAGTATATGTACTGCATGCTGCCTACTAAATTAACTATTAAGTATGCCATTACCAGCAGTCCGTTCACCCTGAATTATACTAAAGCAATACGTCTTTTCTGCATCACATGACTGTATCAATCACACAGTACCGGTCTGAGCTACCGTTGAATGAAAACTGTTTACCTCGTCCACTCAATGTAATATCTACCAGTACTATTGTAAATTGCTGAAGTTGAACACAAAAAGTGGAATAATATCAACAATATATGAAAGATGTAGAATAGTTAAATGTTTGTTGAAAGGCTGACGCTAAACTGGATTGCTGGCTTGAACTAGCTTGAAACAGCTGGAGGGAGTATGAATTAGTAAGAAAAGTGGGAAACGGTATAAATATTATGAATGGGAGTTAAAAGTTGAATAAAACTGAGAATGTATGAAATATGTACAAGATTTTCTGGTTTACACATGAAAGTATGAATTAAAAGATTAGACATGAAAAATGCTTGAAAAAGTCAAAAAATACAAAAATGCTGTGTGTGTGTGTGTGTGTGTGTGTGTGTCTTTGTCACATCCACCAACTGCTGCCAAAAAAGACACTAAACAACAAAAACGGAAAAAAAACAACAATAAATACGACAAAAATGACACTTTAAACAACAAAATAAACAACAGAAAACGACACTATAAACAACAAAAACGACAAGAAACGACACTATAAACAAAAAACAACAACAACGACACTATAAACAAAAAACGACAAAAAAAACCAAAAAATGACACTTTAAACAACAACAAAACAAAAACGACAAAAAACAACAAAAACGACGCTTTAAACAACAAAAAACGACACTATAAACAACAAAAAAGACGAAAAAAAGACACTTTAAACAACAAAAAACGACACTATAAACAACAAAAACGATGAAAAAACAACAAAAACGACACTATAAGCAACAAAAAACGACACTATAAATAACAAACACGACACGTTAAACAACAAAAACGACGAAAAAAACCAAAAACGAGACTATAAGCAACAAAAAACGACACTTTAAACAAAAACGACGAAAAAACAACAAAAACGACGCTTTAAACAACAAAAAACGACACTATAAACAACAAAAAAGACGAAAAAAAGACACTTTAAACAACAAAAACGACACTATAAACAACAAAAACGATGAAAAAACAACAAACACGACACTTTAAACAACAAAAAACAACAAAAACGACGAAAAAACAACAAAAACAACACTATAAACAACAAAAACGATGAAAAAACAACAAAAACGACACTATAAACAACAAAAACGACGAAAAAACAACAAAAAAACGACGCTTTAAACAACAAAAAACGACACTATAAACAACAAAAAAGACGAAAAACGACACTATAAACAACAAAAACGACGAAAAAACAACAAAAACGACACTATAAGCAACAAAAAACGACACTTTAAACAACAAAAACGACAAAAAAACACTATAAGCAACAAAAAACGACACTATAAACAACAAAAAAGACAAAAAAACAACAAAAATGACACTTTAAACAACAAAAAACAACAAACACGACACTTTAAACAACAAAAACGACGAAAAAACAACAAAAACGACACTATAAACAACAAAAACGACAAAAAACAACAAAAACGACGCTTTAAACAACAAAAAACGACACTATAAACAACAAAAAAGACGAAAAACGACACTATAAGCAACAAAAAACGACACTTTAAACAACAAAAACGACAAAAAAACACTATAAGCAACAAAAAATGACACTATAAACAACAAAAAAGACGAAACAACAACAAAAACGACACTTTAAACAACAAAAAACAACAAACACGACACTTTAAACAACAAAAAAACAACAAACACGACACTTTAAACAACAAAAACGACGAAAAAACAACAAAAACGACACTATAAGCTCAAAAAAACAACAAACACGACAGTTTAAACAACAAAAAAGACAAAAAACAACAAAAACGACGCTTTAAACAACAAAAAACGACACTATAAACAACAAAAACGACGTAAAACAACAAAAACTACACTATAAACAACAAAAAACGACACTATAAACAAAAAAACGACGAAAAACAACAAAAACGACACTATAAACAACAAAAAACGACACTATAAACAACAAAAACGACACTATAAGCAACAAAAAACAACAAACACGACACTTTAAACAACAAAAAACAACAAAACGACCAAAAAACGACACTATAAACAACAAAAACGACACTATAAACGACAAAAACGACGAAAAAACAACAAATACGACGCTATAAGCAACAAAAAAACAACAAACACGACACTTTAAACAACAAAAAACAACAAAAAGACGAAAAAACGACACTTTAAACAACAAAAACGACACTATAAACAACAAAAACGACGTAAAAAACAAAAACGACGAAAAAACAACAAAAACGACACTATAAGCAACAAAAAACGACACTATAAGCAACAAAAAGACAAAAAAAGGACAAAAACGACACTTTAAACAACAAAAACGACACTATAAGCAACAAAAAACGACACTATAAGCAACAAAAAGACAAAAAAAGGACAAAAACGACACTTTAAACAACAAAAAACGACACTATAAACAACAAAAACGACACTATAAGCAACAAAAAACGACACTTTAAACAACAAAAACGACGAAAAACAACAAAAACGACACTATAAGCAACAAAAAACGACACTATAAGCAACAAAAAACGACACTATAAACGACAAAAACGACGAAAAAACAACAAAAACGACGCTTTAAAAAACAAAAAACGACACTATAAACAACAAAAAAGACGAAAAACGACACTATAAACAACAAAAACGACGAAAAAACAACAAAAACGACACTATAAGCAACAAAAAAACAACAAACACGACACTTTAAACAACAAAAAAGACAAAAAACAACAAAAACGACGCTTTAAACAACAAAAAACGACACTTTAAACAACAAAAAAGACGAAAAACGACACTATAAACAAAAACGACGAAAAAACAACAAAAACGACGAAAAAACAACAAATACGACACTTTAAACAACAAAAACAACACTATAAACAACGAAAAAACGACAAAAACGTCACTTTAAACAACAAAAAACGACACTTTAAACAACAAAAACGACGAAAAAACAACAAAAACGACACTTTAAACAACAAAAACGATGAAAAAACAACACTTTAAACAACAAAAAACAACAAAAACGACAAAAAAACAACAAAAACGACACTATAAGCAACAAAAAACGACAAAAAACAACAAATATGACGCTATAAGCAACAAAAAAACAACAAACACGACACTTAAAACAACAAAAACGACAAAAAAACAAAAACGACGCTTTAAACAACGAAAAACGACACTATAAACAACAAAAAAGACGAAAAACGACACTATAAACAACAAAAACGACGAAAAAACAACAAAAACGACAATATAAGCAACAAAAAACGACACTTTAAACAACAAAAACGCCGAAAAAACAACAAACACGACACTTTAAACAACAAAAAACAACAAAAACGACGAAAAAAACAACAAAAACGACACTATAAACAACAAAAATGACGAAAAAACAACAAAAACGACACTATAAACAACAAAAACGACAAAAAAACAACAAAAACGACGCTTTAAACAACAAAAAACGACACTATAAGCAACAAAAAAGACAAAAAACGACACTATAAACAACAAAAACGACGAAAAAACAACAAAAACGACACTATAAGCAACAAAAAACGACACTATAAACAACAAAAAAGACGAAAAAACAACAAACACGACACTTTAAACAACAAAAAACAACAAAAACGACGAAAAAAACAACAAAAACGACACTATAAACAACAAAAATGACGAAAAAACAACAAAAACGACACTATAAACAACAAAAACGACAAAAAAACAACAAAAACGACGCTTTAAACAACAAAAAACGACACTATAAGCAACAAAAAAGACGAAAAACGACACTATAAACAACAAAAACGACGAAAAAACAACAAAAACGACACTATAAGCAACAAAAAACGACACTATAAACAACAAAAAAGACGAAACAACAACAAAAACGACACTTTAAACAACAAAAAAACAACAAAAACGACACTTTAAACAACAAAAACGACGAAAAAACAACAAAAACGACACTATAAACAACAAAAACGACGTAAAACAACAAAAACTACACTATAAACAACAAAAAACGACACTATAAACAACAAAAACGACGTAAAACAACAAAAACGACACTATAAACAACAAAAAACGACACTATAAACAACAAAAAACGACACTATAAACAACAAAAACGACGAAAAAACAACAAAAACTACACTATAAGCAACAAAAAACAACAAACACGACACTTTTTTCGTCGTTTTTGTTGTTTATAGTGTCGTTTTTCGTCTTTTTTGTTGTTTATAGTGTCGTTTTTTGTTGTTTAAAGCGTCATTTTTGTTGTTTTTTTGTCGTTTTTGTTGTTTTAAGTGTCGTGTTTGTTGTTTTTTTGTTGCTTATAGCGTCGTATTTGTTGTTTTTTCGTCGTTTTTGTTGTTTAAAACGACACTATAAGCAACAAAATACGACACTATAAACAACAAAAACAACGAAAAAACAACAAAAATGACACTTTAAACAACAAAAACGACGAAAAAACAACAAAAACGACACTATAAACAACAAAAAACGACACTTTAAACAACAAAAACGACGAAAAAACAACAAACACGACACTTTAAACAACAAAAAACAACAAAAACGACGAAAAAACAACAAAAACGACGAAAAAACAACAAAAACGACACTATAAACAACAAAAACGACGAAAAAACAACAAAAAAACGACACTATAAACAACAAAAAAACAACAAACACGACACTTAAAACAACAAACACGACAAAAAAACAACAAAAACGACGCTTTAAACAACAAAAACGACACTATAAACAACAAAAACGACAAACGACAAAAACTACACTTTAAACAACACAAAAGACGAAAAAACGACACTAAACAACAAAAAAGACGAAAAACAGCATCAAACATCACTGTAAACAACAGAAAACGACATTATAAACAACAAAAAATGACACTATAGACAACAAAAACGACAAAAAACATCACTATAAACAACAGAAAACGACACTATAAACAACAAAAACCACAAGAAACGACACTATAAACAAAAAACAACGACACTATAAACAAAAAACGACAAAAAACAACAAAAAATGACACTTTAAACAACAACAAAACAACAAAAACGACAAAAAAACAACAAAAGCGACACTTTAAACATCAAAAACGACAAAAAACGACAAACAACACTGTAAACGACAAGAAACGACAACAAAAACAACAAAAAACGACACTGTAAACAACAAAAAACAATGAAAACAACAAAAAACATTATAAACAACAAAAACGACACAAAAACAACATTATAAACAACAAAAACGACACTATAAACAACAAAAACGACAAAAAACAACAATAAACAACAAAAAACGACAGAAAAGACAAAAAACGACACTAGTAACAACAAATACAACAAAGACAACAAAAAATGACGAAAAAACGACACTATAAAGGACAAAAACAACAAAAACACAATAAAAAACGACACTATAAACAACAAAAACAACAAAAAAACAAAGATGTGATGTGAAAGATGTGGAATAGTTGAATGTTTGTTAAAAGGCTGCCTCTAACCTGGACTCTTGGATTGAATTTTGTTGAAGTAGCTAGAGGGAGTATGAATTAGTAAGAAAAGTGGGAAATGGTCTAAATATTATGAATGGGAGATAAAAGTTGAATAAAAGTGAGTATGTATAAAAGATCTTCAAGATTTTCAGGTTTGAATAGAGTTTACACTTGAAAGTATGAATGAGCAGATTAGACTTGAAAAATGCTTGAAAAAATCTAAAAATGTCAAAATCGTGTGTGTGTGTGTCTGAAAGCATTCATACTAATTAACTATGCAGTTGGAAAGTACTCAATTTGACTTCATACTTATAAATGGTATGTTAGTGTGCAATTTCAAACACAGCTTTCCACACAGTCATACTAACATTCATATCACTTCCACTACACAAACACCATTGAACTTTCAGCACTGTCTGCCGCAGTAGATACGTTTTCTACTCAAAATAATGAGTCGAGGGAGCCGGTGCTGTAATGAGGAGTTCCTGCAGGCGGAGGGTCGAATGTGGTGCATGTGGTGTGGAAACCAAACAAAACTTTCTGAAGGGCCAATAGGCAGCAAGATTGTGTGTGTGTGTGTGTGTGTGTGTGTGTGTGAGAGAAGGTGTTTTTCATTGTCCCCCTAATGAAGTGGTTTTGGGAATCTTGCTGGTCTGGCAGTGTGTTCCCATACTAAAACTAACAAGCTCACATCTCTACCATCAATCATCCCCTTGTGTGCATGCAATCGCACTGTGTTTGTCTATTGTCCATCCAGTGGAATATCTTTGCAACCATTCGTGACCCACACACAAAATGGAAAGCAGTCTTGTCACAGTTCAAGCTGGATTTACGTTTCTGGGAGATGCTCATAAACACAGAGGTTTGCCTACAGCACTTTTTTATTTATTTTCTCTTTCATTGCGTGGCTCAGGTTGAGCAGACAAAAATGAACAACTGTCAGGTTAGTTTTCTGGTACACTGACACTGGTGACACAGGTGGCAGCGGGACGCAGTTGGGCTCATTGAGATATCAGTCTGGATTTAAGCGTACATACCACACTAATTATTCAGTATATAGGCTCAGAAACACACAGAGAAATTGTGCAGATATCTGATTCACACAACCAGCAGATAGAGGAATTAATTCTTGTCAGGTCTGAAGAACATCAAGTTCACTCTCTTCAAAGAGTTGGTTTTCTCTTAGCAATTCTCTTAGTATATTAATTGCTGTATCCTTCAGTCTTTAATTTATGGTACCTGGTCCCTGTCTCTTATGTCGATACACTGTTGTGTTGTGTTGATACTCCATTCATCTCCTTTTACTTTCTTCTTTTTCTCTTTCGATTCTGTTCACTGTGTTCAAATCTGGTCTTGCACTCAAATTTGAGCGTGTTGTAAATGGCAAAGCAATTTTTTGCCATCTGTGCAAAAAGGAATTCGACCAGCTGTGTGACAATTAAAGGATCCTCATCTCTATCTCCTCTTTCTTTCCTCTACATTAAGCTTATATTGAATACGTACATGCTGTGTTTTGTTGCTACTTAAGTAATCAACAACTTGCTTCATGATGGAATTTATGATGTGCTGTTAATGGGTGAAAAACACACACTTCGTCGTCTCTTGAGACTTGGCCGGCTTTTTATGAAAGATTTCTCGTAGGAGTGCGTATTGATCCACCACTACATGGCATTTCACTACATCAGAGAGAGCACAGCACTAACAAGACAGTCGGGAGCATTGCATTGGACAGGTTATCAGAGATACCCATCAAATGTGGCTGTGTGGTGAAAACACACAGACTCGTCACAGGAACTGAGATGTTAACATAATTAAGCTCCACTCACATTTTCCACTTTGTTCATGCACTGTCATGGGGATGAAGATGGATATCAAGAAGCATAGACACACAAAAAAAACATCTCTACGAGCGTCGCATAGACACCTCTGTTGTCGATAAATAGATGAAACAACAATTATGATAATCAACTAATTGCAAGTCATTTATCAGTGCCAAACATTCCCTGGTTCCAATATAAAGATCTGCTGCTGCCTTGTTTTTACATTGTGAAGTGAATATATCTGTGGTTTGGACTGTTGGTTAGACAGAACCAATTTGAGGACTTTTTTTCACTATTTTCTGACATTTCATAGATAAAACCAACCAACCAACCAGAGATTAATAACATTAACATTAGTTTCAGCACTTCTCCTTCACAAACACATATATCCGTTAAGATAAGATAATACTGTATTTATCCAGAGGGAAGTTATTGTGGTAGTAGTTGTAAGTGTATTTTATTTTCATACTTCATACCCATCTTTGCACTGGCGTTTCTCTCTTTACCTTTATAAATTGTGATAAGTTCTTCATCACCTCAAAGTCTGACCTTTAGGACAAATCACAGTAAAATATTTCCCTAACCCTGACAATCAATTATTGAATGTCAGCTCTGTGCCACTAAAAGTTGAAGATTGATTGATGGGTGGATGTTGTGATATTATTGTTTGAAATTGGTTGGTTCAAGCCTACGCAAACACACTTCATCTTTTGTTTTACAGGAAGAAAACATGATCTGATTTTGATAGAAGAATACAAAGAAATTTTATTTTATATTTTATGAATATATTGTATAAGAATGTAGGCTTTTTCATTTCATATCGACTTTAAGCATTTTCTCTGGCACAGGTAAATGGTCACTGTTTGGCTGAACTCTCTCTCTCTCATATCTTTGACTCTTTAAATGATCTCCTCTGTCTCTCTCTTATCTACAGTATCTTCCCCTCCACTTCCCTTCCTCCGGCCTCTGAGCTGTATATCGCCCTTCACTGAATAGATGAACCCCTCTGGCTGCTGAGCTTTGGGCAAACTATCGACTTCAGCGTCATGAGCTCAGTAATTACAGCGTCCCAGAACAAACCGGTGACAGTATGATAGAGCGAGTTACTTCATCATATCACCAGTTCTCAAATTAGCCCTCACTGCTGACTGATGGGGTATCGGGGCATTAGCATCTGGTCTGTGGAATGGCTTTAACAGTAATTAAAATGTTGGCTTTTAGAATAGTTTTTAATATAATTTATGTACAGTATACTATACAATGAGAGTAACAAAGCGCCTCACAAACACAAAGGAATGATAACAATGATCAGACACGTTAAACGATACACATTTAGAGAAGGCACAGTTCTCTCAGCTAGGTACGAATTTAAGCTTAAATTATTCCTGGTATAATTCTTGTGTGATAAAATATGTTTACAAAGTAATTAGTACGATTTTAAAAAGACACGATTGTTGTGCGTGCATCTAATGAAGATGAAGTGTGGATCTGTTCAAAATGATGAAGTGCACGGGTGCATGTGTCCGACGTCGCCAGCAGCAAGATCTTTATTATTGATCCATTAATTATTGGTCCATCATCTTATATGGCGCAACACATTCTGCCTGCGCAGTTTACCGTCCGCTGTCTAATTATTGTCCAGTGTGTGATTTATCATCTCAGCGTTGCATCAATACCACTTACCTGCCACTGGTCCCTCTCTCGCCCAGGAAGGAAATGGATTACTGAGAGGGAGAGAGAGAGCGAAGGAATTGGGAAAGGGCGTAAATGTACAGAGATAAATTTGGTAAAACGCACACGGCTGTGTGTCGTGCACTCGGGCCTTGAGGATCAGCATTTATGATTTCCATTAAAGAGGAAAGACATAGATTATTCGTGAAGAGGTGAAAGGCTCTCACTCTTTCCCTCCGGCTCTCCCATACTCTCATAACTTCCTTGATGATACAGTTCATTCACTCCCTTCGTATATCTCAAAGATCTTTTCTATCTCCTCCTGTCGCTCCGTCCTCCTGCCTGGCCCATTCCTGGTGATTTATACCGAGTCCGGGATGGTTGATCTTTATTCAGCGGGCCTCCCGGCAAAGCTGATAACACCAAGGTCCCTCATCAATTCTGTCCAGCGCCCCTGCACTGCCTTGCCCTTAGCTGCACCCTTTCTCTCTCTCTCCAAACTCACCCCCTAAATATACGTTTCACTTTCTGTGCAGTGAATTCGCAAGCAGCCCTACAAGACGAATGCGGTTAAATTACAGAAGAAATGGCTGCAGTTCACAACTGGAGGCAGAGATCCCCTACGGCTGCTGAGTGGACAGGCTCGAATAGATGTCAATGGCACTCTCGAAATAGCTGGAAAAATGGGAGAGATCAGTTGTTAGAGTGTTTCTCGTGTAGTCTGCCACAGAGGAAAGCAAGTAAATTCCCCAAAAGGAGGAGTGAGTTCTCTGTTCCCTTAGACAAACCACTTCTTTCATGGGTATAAATTCTGCTTTTTGGATTTAGGAAACTGGCCACAGCCATCAGATTGGTGGAACTCATGTCTGGCTCCTGTGAAATGGCGAAACATCTGGTATTTCATCTTCTCTGGGCATGTAATTTTTTTCACTGGTCAGAACTTCCCAGAATTCAAAGTCATAAAGATTTCTTGCTTAAGTAAGAATAGTGCTCAGGCAGAGCTCATCGCTTCTAACTTAACAACATAAAACAGTTTTAACCAGTTGAGATATTCATAATTTATCACCACTTAATGTTGATGAAAATTATTTATACTGCATATTAAATCCACAAAGGCAGAAAACTGCACAGTAAATGTGCCCAGTGAGTCCGCTCAGCTGGTCTTACCAACTTGCAAAGTCCTGGCCAGTTATGATTTTTTTAGTAGGCAAAGTTATTCAAATAATTGTGGCTACTGGGGCTTATATCCTCAGGTTAGGTCATTCATTTGTTTTCACCACAGGTGAAAGTTTTGAGAGGAGTTAGTCGTCACAGGAATGTGATACAGTACGTGAAGCATTAAGCTGTACAGCAGGGGTCGGTTATGAATGGCTCACTCAAACAATGGGCTTATGTAGGAGTCTTTACATTTACAGCACAGAGCTTTTTGTTTTCTGCTGTTTTTGGACATTATACAGTTACCAGAAAGACAAAAGGGATAATGGCTGGATGCTTGATTTAATTTTCAACATGCTCACAAACATTTTCTTCCACAATCATGCAGACATACAAGTAAACACACACAGACGGTTCCGCTTGTTTTTCTTCCATGAGGTACCTGGGTGAGGATCAGACAGTGTTCCTGGCCAACAGATCAGAGAATTACGGTAGCACAGCTGCTGCCTTGGCTCTATCACAGCACACGGACACACAGGTGGTGTGTGTGTGAGTGTTTGTGAGTGTGCACACGCATTCGTGTATATAAAGATTTAAAGTAAAACAACTTTGACAAATTTAAATTCAGCATGTTTGCACTGAAGAGATGTGGTAAAACTGTGACTTCCTCAGTTTTGTTAGAAAACAATGCAACAATGCAATGCTACTTGCTCTACAAGCCACACCATGTTACTATTATGTTGGGCAGCTTTCTGCAGCCTTACGCCTTCATTACAGTTTCAATGACTATATCTGTAGAATATGTCACAGACATGAAAAAATATAGATATATATATTTTCTTTTAAGTCAACATTTCCTGTATGTGTTTCAAATTAAACGCCCTCTTGCGTGTCTGTGGACAGAATCCCTTCATTTGTTAACAAGGATTTTATTGATGGCCATTATCAAGCAGTCTCCGTGGACAGCTCAGCTCACATTTGATTAATTATTGCCCTAAATACTCTTAATCGCTCACATGATTTCTTTTTCCTCTGTACTGCTCTGCTCTCTTTCTCTCTCCCTTGTATTTCCTCCCAGGTTTAGGAGACTCTGAGAGGCTGATTCAATGTTGATGCTCACAGAAATACTATGTTTTCTCCAGACTGTAAATATGTTGTATCTGCTACCTCTTCAATATTTTTGTTGAGCCAGTCCGTGGTGGCAGCTTGACAGTGAAATGCAACAATTTGATCCATACGATTATTCAGGGACTGAAACTTAAAGTCCAAATACTCTAAAAACTCTGTTCAAACCCAGCTACAGAAAGCTTGCTGAAGCAGGTCTTGTGTCGGAGGGTACTGGTTTGGAGCACGCTGCAGATTCCTTAGGTTCAGTACAAAATGGGCATCAAAGACGCTCTCCCTTCACGGCTCCCTCACACCTTTCTGCTCTCAGCCCAACTCGTCAATAGTTTGTCTATGCCATGGGGAGCTGTTCTCCTCTCAGTGCCTCTCCCTCCTCATCACTTGGAACCACAGCACAGATTTGCCACTATTGAACAGAAAAACACTCAGCATCCAGCCGGCTGTTTTGATAGATTTTTGGGGCCAAGGCCAGATGGTTTTTCACTTCCTACTCCATTTCTCTCATCCGTTGAATGGGAAATTATATGTCAGCTCCCCAGTTTTGCTGGTGATAATCAGCCGTTGTTGCTGTGTATGAAGACATTTTGTCAATCATACACTTCAGAACACCAATATATATATTTATATATATATATATTTTAAATTAGAAGTAGCTCTCTTTATTTCACTACTTAAATTATGTTGGTCACACAAAATCTGTAGTTTACCTGATCCAAAGATTTTGATGAGCAAATTCTTGCATTTCATCTGCTAATCTGTCAACGATTTACTCCCATCATGCTGCAGTACAAGATGCCACGTTTCTGGTGAAGTGTGATACGACTTGCTGTCAGTCACTGGACCTAAAGGTTGTGTTTTACCTCCACTGTGCCAAATAGCAAGGACACCAGATAAGAAATCACCAAAATTGTCCAACAACTGAGTAACTTTCTGTTTTTTTTACTTCGGCATTTGATTGATGTTCAAATGCTCAAAATTATTTTTTCAGTTTATTCCTTTAAATTATCCAGTGATCATGTGTCACACCGGCTCGGGATTATAAATTGAGCCCTTTTATGTGAATACTATAAAGCATTCGAATGCTGTTCTTGTTTGCTGTTCCTGTTTTGGTATCAGTATATATGTTGGCAGATTGCTCTTCACAAATGTTTAACAGCCGCCATGTTTATGAATGATTGAGGCCTTTGTGTGGAGACAAAGACCCGTTTTGCTGAATATGTAGTAGGAGAGTTTCACCTTGTACCCACACTTTGGGTTAATAAATTGTAAAGCCCGTCTTTTGTGTGCTTTGTTTCTGATCGCGTGCAGGGAGTGACGTACTGCGGGGAAAGCTCGGCCAGCAGCCTGACCATGGCTAACGTCCCCTGGCACCAGGAAGTGGTCGCCTTCGTCCAGCAGCTGGCTGACATGTTGCCTCAGTATGAGATTGCCTGCGAACACGAGCACTCTAACTGTTTGCTCATCGCACACACTAAGGTAAGAACTCAGCTTCACAGGGGTCATACATAACAAATCTGCAGCCTACACCCAATGAACATAGGGAGCCCTCAAATCTTAGCTATTATACCTACTGAATATACAACACTGAAATATGTCACAATGTAGAACATTGGGTGTTAAATCCTCCATAAAATGTTCCTTGGCATCAAGCTGTAGTTTCTGAAATTGCAAGACTTTTTTTAGTCCAGCACATTTTACATCAGCAGCATAAAATGTAGAACATTGAGCTAATAAAGAATCAATCATCCATCATAGCTACTTGGCAATGTAAAGAGCATTGATTAATTGATTAGTCAATCAACAGAAAATTAATCAGCCACTATTTTGATTCATTCTTTTTTTTTTCCAAATGTGCCAAACATTGGTTCCAGCTTCTTAAATGTCAATATTTTCTGATTTGCTCAGTTCTCCATGCTAGTAAGTTTAATATATTTAAGCTTGAGACTGATTAAGTGAGAAAATAATTAGCAGATTAATCAGTAATGAAAATTTGTTATTTGCAGCCCTAGTGTTGATATAAAAGGCTGAAGCATTTCATGTATTTAATGTTACTTCCTGTTACTTCCTGTAACTTCGGTCTGTGATTGTAATAAGTTCAGGCAAACTCTAAAGTTATACTCATACTTTGCTCTACATTATGTGCCTTTTTCTTTGTTTGGTGATAAGCTGTATTTATTCTGTTTTTACACTTGCTATCAGGTAGGTTTGCTGCATCAAATTTGGTTGGATCATTAATTCAGTCGCAAAAAATAGTTGTGAAAAACGAGTCATTGGCCATAGAAGGATAAATTCTTACTTTCAGGGCTTGTATAAAGGTCAGTGGTCTCTTTACCTTCTACTTGTTAAGAAATCGCACAGCACAACTGAATTAAAAAAATTGTTTTAGTGTTAAAATATAGACTATACACCGGATATTTATTGGGTGTAATGCTGATTTTGCGTATTAGCATTTCTAAGTTATCAGCGGACCCAGACAGTGGACACTGCATTAGCGTCCCTTCACACATAATGATGAATAATGTGTACCTGGAGATCCTCTTTGCATCTGTTGTGATTCTGCAGCAACTGTTTTCAGACACAAATGCACGCATCCTTTAACTCCATTGTCTTTCAAAGTAGTTTTCCAGACAGCTCAGAAACTCACTGCAGGCTCCTAGTTTTGAAATTGGTGTTTTGATTTGGTCTTGTTTTATTATTTATATCATTTAGTCTCCTCTCTGCCTTCCTTTCAAAATATGCAACCACCAGAGTGGTTTATTCTGGCAAAGGCTCACCCGCCCCAGAAAAGTATCAGTCAGTGGTTGGTTCTGCCAAGGTAACTGTCCGTCAATAATTAATGAATGATGATTAATTGCTGTCTTGGCTCTCTCTGACAGTGTAGAAATTCAAGCCGGCCAGCTCGGCACCCACACCTCCCTACCACGCACACACAAACACACATAAATATAAATGGTGTGCTCGATGTCTTAACACAGTTTATGTAAGTACCCAAACTCCTAATCCTCCTCTGATTTTATTTACTGGAGCTTTGTTTTCTTACTACACAGTGAACAGCTTCTTTCAAATGGTCGATGTTTTTTTCTCATCACTACTGGATGGATTGGCACAAAATTTGGTAAAGTCAGTTTGCAAGACAACGACTTTACCTCTAATGTCACGATGATATTCGACTATTAGAAGGATTGTCATGAAATACGCCACACACTTATTCATACCCCTCAAAATAATCACTTTCATGACCACCTGACTTTTCATCCTGCACCAATATCCGGTCAAAATTTGAATTGGTCCAGTGATTTGGTTTACTAGTACAATGCCCGTTTGGGGCCGAACAGGGTGCTAGTCGTTTATTTAACGTTTATTAATATTGAATGTGTCGTGTGTCTTAATGTGTGAACTAGAGCTGATGAACGGTTCTTGCAATATGTGAAGGACAAACATACGTACATACAGACTAATGACATTCCCATCAGCTTCGGCTGGTTTTAAATAATGCACACACGTTCTGTTAGCAGTTCATTCTAAAATGCAGTTTAGAAATGTGCTTCTGGTTTATACAGATAAACTGACGTGCAGGGCCGTGTACAAAATGTAAACAAAGATCATCATCATCGTCACTATCATTGCCGTGTTGGTGATGATGCACACACACACACACACACACACTTGCCTGTGACAAAAAAGCCAGTTGTTCACTTTATCTCTTTAGTTTCTAACACACCAGCAAGGATGTAATCAGTATTTCACTGAATTGATTTCCACCTTCCCCTTTTCCCCCTTCTCTCTTCTCTCTCCTCTTTCCTCCTGTGCGTCTTTTTTCATCTGTCATTCTCTCACCATCACGGATATAACGGTGGCCATTTGTGCAACCGCTTTAGACACCTTCATTCATTTTCACCTCCTCGTCTACACCTGTCAGTATTTCTTAATATACACACTCTCACGCACACATTCTGTTTATCTGTTTCCACTTCCTGCTTTCAGTCTCAGATCTATCTGCCTGTTAACTAAAAGCTCTGGCTGAGCGTTTTGCACTCATGGAGTTGTTATGTATAATAAATAAAATAGTCCATTATCTTAGATTTTGTCCATCCTGCCTATTCCTGGCTAACACAGATACTGATGACTGTTTGTTTTTTTTATTTGATAACTGGTGTAGAATGAGTTCCTCTTATCTGGACGAGTTACCACAGAACTGGAGGCATTTATAGGTTCCTCCTGTTAATGGAGAGTTTTTGAGAGATGTGTCCTTCTGTGTCCTGAATGTCTTTGTACAGCACAATCTCAGCAGGAAGAGAATCCAGAATATGAAGTCTTCCAAGTTTTAATGTTAACTTACGTAACGGCAGAGTTTAATACGCATCACGGGAAAGGAAAGCACATCAGTCTCATTTTGTGTGTGTGTGTGTGTGTGTGTGTGTGTGTGTGTGCTGTTACAGCACAGTCTTCAGATCTTCTAGTTCCAGTTGGATGAAATTACTGTTTGATGTAGTTCTTTAAAAGACATCAGAGCTGTGTGTGTGTGTGAGAGAGAGATCACTCTTTAGCAGCAAGAAGCGATAGATCGTCCTTGCACTAACACATCATCATCATTAGTTTCCTTTTTAACCCATGGGATCGTCCCATTGATAGGCATTCCTCTCTTTTTCTGCATCTCTGCTTCTCTCGCACCTCGTTCTACTTTCTCTGCCAGCCTTTTCTCTCTTTCATCTCCCCCTCTTTCGTCTCTCTTTCCCTTCCCCCATCTTTTTTTTCCCTCTTATTCTCTCCACCGTCTAATGAAAACAGCACAGTTAAAACACAAACCGCCCGGAGATAGTCTTCCCAGAAAGACCTGTTGACTTACAAATCAGTGCTATCAATAGTCCTGTTGTGTTTGTGTGTTCAAGTGAAGTCATCCCTTTTTGCTGTCAAACATCCTGTGATATTTATTACTATTCCTTAGTACTATAAAGGACAAATATGTCAGTAGAATAGTAAAAACAGGAAGACCTCTCTTTATTAGAAGTATACATGTGTTCTTACAAGATGATTTCAATAAACTCACACCAAATATTAAAATTAAGCCTAAATTTGCTGTTTTTATCATGTTACAGTACATAAAGTGATGAAAGTGAAGAGAAACCAGATACAGTGTATAGCTCCATCTCAGGTGGTTGAATCGATTGTGTTAGTATTGATGATTTGATTTAGATGTAACTGCTGCATATGGTGGTTTTACAGCCATTTTGACACCACTTTGCTGATATTTATGTAGTTTTTTGACAGTTCTCTAGTTCTTTTCTCCAAGTGGGAGTGATTGTAGCTGTCAGAAATTCCTTAAGTCTCCCCTGACTTGTAATTACAACTAGATGGCATTGATCAAAAGCTTTTCATACACTCATCTGTACAACATGTCTTTTTTTGTGCCTGGTGCAGCAAGCCAATGTGCAACACAAAATGTGCCCATTTGATTGGCTGTATGTAAACAACAACCTGCACTCGGGCTCACTACACAAATAAAAACATATATATATATTTAAATAGTAATTTCTCCCTTTTGGGTGCTAATTTTCTTTTCTCTAAAGAGAGTACGGGGAATCTAATTTACAGAGCAGATGTCCATGCTGTAGTAGAAAAAGCACGCATTTTGATTTCTCAAAGGCACTTCCTGTGGCGCTGCGTGAAGACGCTGCCCTCAGTGATCCTCAGCAAAGACGCTGTTAGTGAAAACAACAGGCCATCTTGTTCTCGTCCCAGACAGCACGGCTTTGCTCTGTTGCTTAGAGACTGAAATTGTTTGCCGAGATGCTGGCTGAACAAATATCATCCCTTGTCATTACCAGAAACATTAACTCCCAATAGCCCCCACTCTTTCTCAGGCCTCATTAGCAATGCAGCGGGTAGCTTCTCTCTAATGGCTGAGGCAGGCGAAAGGCATCTTAGAGGCTGACGCTCAAGCGCTTAACGCCATTACTCCCTCAGTGGGCCGTCCTTCATGAGTACGCTTGGCGTCATTTTGAGTGGCTGTTTTATTCGGAGAAAGTCAGTGCTGTAATAGTAGCTCTTTTCCCTTTCTCGCTGTGCTATACAGTAGCAGAAGCAGTTTGAAGCAAGTCTGAGAATTTTAAAGAAGCGAGTGCACACACGGGGGTCTGGCCAAAGCAGCCATGAACCTCGAAGAGCTTTTAAATGCAAAAGAGGTAAAGCACAACAGTAGTCCCCAGCGACAGCAGAGCACCATTTTGAATCCAGTTACAGCTTATCAAAAATGTCAAAACATTACCCACAAGTCAGTTCAAGTCATCAAGGAGCACTTTAAAGATCAAACCTTGCCATAAACAGCACTAAACGTCAGAGGAAAGGTCGTGTTGTATGTAATACCTTCTTTGCTTGCTTCTGGTTTCTTCTCAGTCTTTCCCACCTTCACAGACAGCAGGGGAAACATGGTGTTGTATCAGCTGGAGTGCACTGTTACATGCTGGGAAAGTAGGGGTCACACTCTCCCTCTCACCCCTGTGCTGGTTTGGAGAAAGCAAGCAGGATTAGAGAGGCAGAATGGTGTTTTTCTTCTCACACACACTCTCTTTTCAGTTCCTCGCTCTCTCCTTCAGTCCATTTACCCCCCTCTTTTTTTCTCTTTAGTAAGATGGATGGGGAGTTGGGTGAAGGAGTAAGTATCTGTGATTGATAAAAGGAGATCTATGAGGAGCAGGGAGGAGGTGGAGCTGGTGAATCCACAACCATTTAAAGAAAGTCTAAACTAACAGCAGGTGGGATGTGGAGCGAGACGCTCTGTAACCACTGTTAGTCTTTGTGATCACATCTGTAAATGCTTTGTTGTTAGAATTCAGAAGACGAAACACTTTTCTACAGGAGTGTTATTTTTCTCAGTGGTTGTCCATTTATTTATTTCTGTATCTGAGCATATTGCATTTCAGCAATTTGTATGAAATGTTCTGGATGAATAAAGTTTGATATTCTTTATTAGTTTTTAGGTTTACAGTTTATGTGAAGGTCCTTCAAAGATTTGTTAAATTAAATTATCTAAATATCAGGCGCCGAAATGATCACAATGTTACTAATACACTTTCTAATTTTCCCATCATGTCACAACAGATTCATGTATGAAATTAGACAGAAGCAATGAAACCGTTTTCTGATTAAAGCTTCACAGCTGCAAAAATACACAGATTGAAGTCAACATCATGGGCCATGGTAACAGGTCGACATGTTCCAAATAATTCGTCAGTTAATGAAAAACAAATAATTTGATTAATCAGTTGTCTGTCCCTTCTTTGCGTTTGCTTTCAGTTCAAGGTGGATGGCGAGTGGTGGACGTGGATCGACTACGAGCGTTTCCAGGAGCTGGTCCAAGCCCACGAGGAGAGTGGGGGACAGCAGAGCTTCTCAGCCCTGGACTACACGGCCAAGACTCCCCGCTGGGCTCTGTTCGGAGCCCAGGAGCAAGGTTTCGACCCCGCCGACACACGCTTCCAGCGACGCAACAAAACCAAAGACATTTCAGGATGCTGATAGATGAGAGAGAGAGAGAGAGAGAGCGGTAGGAGGAATAAGAGCGAGCACTGATCTCTATAGCAAAAAATAATCAAGGTTCCATGTTTTTATTCTCATCCTCTTTAAGTTTCAAAGTTTCCTTTCGCTGGAGCGCTTTTTTACTGTCCACAGCTGCACTCATTCTCATGTGAACTCTTTCTCCCTCTTTTCATTTGTCTTCAATTTGGTTCTTTAATTTTATTGGCTTGACCCACAAGATCAGCCAAAAACTGCCAGAATCATTTCCTTCACGCTAAGTTTTTAGACATTCCCCTTCACATTTAATTTAAGTGCTTCTTCTGCTTCGTATATGTACATAGATCTTTGATACTTCCCTCTTTTTTTTTGAAGGGGTCATTATTATTAATGTCAATTGCTTTGATCTGTATAACCATTTGGCAGCGCTTGGGAAGGTTTGCACTGTTAAAGTTGAATGTGGTTTCATCACCATTTGTTTTATAATCAGGGTTCTAGTTAGACAGCTCAGGACATGATTAGCATGTAAGGAGTAGCTCTTCTCCTCTTGTTGTCTGTGGGAACGACACATCTTTCCCAGACACCTTTGCTCTTCCTCCCACTCATTAGGACAGCGGTTTACTTGTTTTACTTGGCGGTGAGAGGCTCGGGCAGCGAGAGAAGAGCATCAAGGCTGCGTCTCCACTGGGAGAGTTAAGCTTCTTATTGCGCTCTATGTGTTTTTTTTTTTTTTTTGGTCCAAAGGTTGCACTGTTGTATGTTCCCAGCAGTGTCAGCTTTCAGGTTTCAAGGCTCTGAGCCTGGATGGTAGAAAATATTGCAGCTTTTGACATATAATTCTGCCATTCTGACAAAAAAATCTAAATTGAAGCTGTACCAGATAATTGCAATCACTTTATTCTCACACAACGTCAATACATCTCCCAGCTCTTAATTAAATAGACACAACACTGGGCACAAAGATGAATAAACTGCTAAAGTACAACACATTTAAAATGTTCATCCAACACCCAAATGTATGCTGTCTGATCTACATTCAGCCACCATCCAGGATCAGGTATGAGTAAGAAGAACAGCAACATGTACGCCTCCTCCAGTCCAGTATGCCAGAGTGAAGCCTTTACTGATATTTTAGTAAATCCAGATGTAAAAATGAAGTCCATTTTACTTTCTTTTATTTGAATGTAAATCCAGATGTCCATGTTCATTTTGATTTGTTTTGTAATGTGTCCAATGTTGCAGCTCCTCCCTGTTGGGAGAAACAGCCGGTGTGTGAAATATACCACTATAAAAAATGTGTTTGGAGTACTCTGCTTTGTAATTTGTGAATTTCATATGCAGCACACATACACACAGGTGCATTAAAAAACATGTTTCTGTACTGTATTTTTAGAAGCAACATATTGTTTTTTCCCACTGGCAACAAAGTGGGAAGTTGACATTTTAAGACTACAATAATTGTGGCCGAAGCTTTCTGAGCTGCACTTAGATGCCAACAGAAGAGCTCTAATTGAACAAAGATGGAGGCACAGGTGAAGGTCACAAGTGATACAACAGTACAGCAGCTCCCATTGTTACTTTTTAAGTTTACTCAGATGTAATTTGTTTTTATTGTTGTAGTTTGGAAATAAGAAACTGCCGTATGTTTTTCTTTTAAATACAGAATTAAAAATCTCTTAGAATAGAAAAGTAGTTGACACATTATTTGTATTTATTACTTGTATTATCTATTATAATAAAATGCAAGAAGAGTATGTCTACAATGTAACAATAACATCAAAACAGGTTAATTCACATGAACTATGTCTGCAACTTTAAAAAAAGTGTTTTATCAAATCCAAAATCCCTATTTTTTAGTCCATAAGGTAGCTGTGTCCTGCATCGCCTGGAACTCTTCGTTCAGTTGAAAATGACAAAGGTTTCTGGCCTATGTTTATGTTTTCTGCATCACAAACTCACACACAGCCAGGTGAAAACCAGGGTCCACAACTCTTCTGCTGTCAAATTAAACAACCAAATTCTATCATTTATTTTCAAAACACACCAAAATATGCACCATGTGTTCCAGTGACGGGTTGATGACATTAAATATGTGCAATTTGCTTACTTTGTTTTGATTATGTTTTTGATTATTTAATTTACAGTTCTATTAAAGAAGAAAGCAGTACCATCCTCATGTTCAACCCTGATGAAGGTAGTGTTGATGAAGATGTTTTGGGGGGGACTAAAAGACTATCAGTTGAAGAGTTGTGCAACTTGATCTTCCATGTGCGTAATTATCGTAGACAAACAAGAAATCTAAATCGTCCGGTCTGCTGCCTCCATGGGAGAGTTGATGGATGGTTGTGCACATTATGGGGTATGTTGTTTTTATTTTTCACTCCCTGGTCCATAATGCAAAATGCTTATTTCCATCCTAAAAGTAATTTCTTCTCAATGGCTCTTATTCTTTGTGTTCTTTAAAAAAGAAACAGTACTGCTAGAGAGACAAAAATCAGAAAGTGTCACCCTCCTCTATGCTACAAGAAGCAATGACTCCATTATAAGAAAGTTATGCAGCAAAACAAATTTAAAATTAACACCTATCAAACAGAACCAGTAAAGTGTAAAAGCTTGGCATGTTTACAGACACAAACTGTCCCTCGTTGAGTTGAATTAAATCGGGGTACTTGAGTTTTAAGTGATGTGAGATTACACAAAGCACCAGAGAGAACACGCTCCTCGGTGGGTAAACGGTAGATGATTGAGGTTGCCGGGTGTGAAGTCATGTCTCTATAAATATGTCACAGGATGGATACTGCTTTTATTACATGTAAACAAGGCTGGAAAAGTTGATAAGTAAAACCCTCTCATCCTGCAACTGCTCTGCCAAAAAAACAACAATACAACAAATACTCCTTGAATAAATAAAAGTTCAACGATGTCACTTTGAGTCGACCCTGCTAGTTTACACACAGGTGTTTCCAGCTGCATTTGTGTCACTATACATGTCCCGGTTTGTGGAAGATAAATGATGGGAGCAGACTGCACGTCCCAGGAGAGAAGACCTGCCTGGAGATGGTGAGAAAGCCCTGGGGGATGATGGGTAATGGCGGGTAATGGCTCTAGTGTCCCGGGGAACACTGGATAACAGGTCGCAGAGGTGCTTGTGCATCCTGTGCCAGTGGTTTTTATTTATTTAATTTTTTTTGACAGTCTGTGTAGCGGTCACCAAGAACTGTTTACATACATACATACATACATACATACATACATATATATACCTGAAGCATGTCCTTACACCAGGTTTTGGGTACCATCACTGAGGGTAGAGAAGTATGCTGTGGACACATGTCACAATCAGCTGATTTTCCTGGATTAAGTCCTTTAAGGATTTATCCAGTCATGAATTATTATATAATAATAATGATAAGGGTTTGAAGATGTTTGTTATGAGGAGTATTATTATATTCCAAAGCTGGTTTGATCTCTACTGATCCCACCTTTGAGATTTCCTTCCTACTCGAGCACTGAAGAATATTGAATTGTCGGGAGTTTACTCAACCTCGCGGTGGCGTCATCGCCGTCAGGTCAAGTCCTGTTATGTGAAGTAGTTGAATGCATTTGTTCCACAGCAACTTGTGACTGGGTTGATTGATATTGCCGGTAGACAGTAATGCTTCTTATGGTATTGATCCACTCAGCTCTGTATGCCAATACAAGTAAGAAATAACTCAATGAGATGTTTATTTAATGTTACTGTCGAGCATGTTTTCTTGATGCAGCCACACTTTGCAATGTCTGCTTAAACGATTTATGGTTATGAAATAACTTCCACTGCCATTCAGTAAATATGTCTCTTTAACCTTGTCAAAGAAAGTCTAAAGACTGAGAATTTGTTTTGGTCATTAAATAACACACAGCAATTAAAATGTAATAGAACAAGAATAAAACATTCTCAGGGTCGGAAAAGTAAAGTAAAATCCAGACGAAAAAGGAGAAATAGTAAAACAGTGTATCATGGCGTCACATGTTCTTGTCACATTCGGTACACTGCACTGTTGCAGAATATGGCTCAATCGTCAACATTTTTCTGGGCGCAGATTAATTTTTCATAACGTAGATACATGCAGTGACAGTTTTTCAATGAGACATTTGTTTTTATCGTCCTCCAGCAATCCTCCCTTAACACCAAAGAGACAAATAATTAATAATTGAGACCAACTGAAACAGAAAAGATTGCAGTAATTGTTTTCAACAGAAAGAGTGTGCATGCTTTGTAGGAGGGCTGAGATGAACAGAACGGGGATAACATCAGATTTTGTTGTCTTCCGTAAATTTAGTTAATTTCGTCCATACAATTATATATCAAACACACATTGCTGAAGGCGGAGTTTTTTCAAATTTTTTAATCCCACAAACCCTATTAATAAGCACTTAGCTAAAACATATGTGAAGCTAAGACAACACGCACCCTTGGCTGTGCCCAAACAATGACAGATGGAGACTTACAGTAGGTGGCTTCAGTTCATCCAAAATGCTTTGTGCTGTACTTCCTTCACTGAGTTTGGTGCGCTGTCAAGTGCCATTTGAAAGCAGGGACCCAATACAAAGGAGATTTTTTTGGCATCTATAAAATGGAATTTTTTTTTTTGGAGTCCAACATACCTCTCCCGAGGCCTACAGAAAAAAATAAAAATACTTTTCTGTTGACGGGATATCCATTAAAAGTTGAACATGTGCTCACAAAGTAAGCCTCATATTCTCACAGGGTGATATGAGGAGGTCAGCTGGGTTGTCTGGCATTAGAGCAGCAGGGTGTCCACTGAGCTCAGAAACAGTCGCTGCCCCAGTTGAAAGATAGCTGTAGGTGGTGGTGTTTTTCCCTGCTTTTGTTTCCCCGGGGGCTTTCTCGTCCATTTTGAAGCTGCTGGTGGCATGTACAAGCTCAGAGTCAGGCTGCGATGGCGAGACTGTAACAACAGTTTGTGTGCGAGTCATGTGTCAAGCTGCCTGTCGGCTTCCCGCTCGGCACTCCACTCTGTAGATTTATAAAGGTGACTTCTTCGAGTTTGTGTCTGTTTGCTCGCCTAATGATAATGTGCCCAAAACTCAAGGGTATGTGGAAGTGATAATGGTTCTTGCAGCTGGCTGGAAAATGTGTTGGAGGATGTTATCTGTGTGATGTCGTGTTTGTCAGATAGAGATGGGGAAAAAAGAAGTCTGTCCGCCTCAGTGGAGAGTGCTAACAGACTGTTCTGCACCACCAGCTCAAACCATTACTCAATGCCCTTCTTCCCCTCAGCTTCTGTGTGTATGTATGTACATGTACTGTCCATAACTGTGTATTCATGTGTGTCCTGTGTGGGCTCCAAGCAGTCGTCCATTCCTCAGCTCATCTCGCCTGTGTCCATCTGTAACCCGGCACCCCTCCGGGCCGGCGTGCGTCGTCTCCTGGGCGTGGTAAGCCAAGCGTTTGACAGGATGATCACTGTCAGCAATAGGCTGGGATTGTATTGTGACAATATGATGATATCGGGTTATCATTTTCCAAAAACTGGACGTTCAGATGGTGATTCTGAGAAAAGATTTATTGAAAATGGACAAAATAATTACTAGTGTCTGAAGAGTTTCATAACATAACAAGCATATCAGAGGGACCTAATTCATCACACTGAACACCAATTCTGATGTGATTTTGATTGATCTTTCATACATTATACAGTATTATGGGACTAATGTTGTTAGTATTGATTTTAGCTGTCCCATGTCAGCACCAGGTTGTGCTGAATGACTTCACATGACACCTAAGAACAGAGGCATCTTTTAAATACAATATCATTTTCTTTTGTTTTCCTGTGTGCCTTTCAAACCCGTCTGAAGTGAGTGCTCAACTGGATGCAGTGTTTGTGGGTGTTTGTGTGTATGCCCATGCGGTTCGATCTGCACCTGTGTGAATCCATGCTCGCCTCTGTGTTCAGATGCCTGTGTGAATTTGTATCTGTAGTCTAAAATGTGTAAAGGGTGACCTATAAACTGGATGAAATGCCTGCACCCACGTGCCTGTGCCTCTACGTTCAGACGCCCGTGTGAATGCGCCTGGCTTTGCCTCTCTGTCTGTACATGAATGCATTCAGACGTGCAGGGATGAGCTTGTCGGCACTCTGTCAAACCAACAGATTTGAGGGGAGCAGGAGCCAAATGTTAAGCTGTCCCCTGCCAAAGAGGAAATTTCAGAAAATGACATCAACAACCCAAAACAAATTAGAACACAATGAATACCCTTGTCTAGTGCCACACTGCAGACAAATAGGTTTATGGCCATTGTTCATTGGGGCCTCATTTGGAAAATTGCACATATAAATTGTTAAAAAATGAGGATACAATAGATGTTGTTGTAGCTCTATATTTAATCTCCTCAACGAGCATCCTAATAATATTTTTTCATACAATAATATAGTAAATAATTGATGTAGTTTAATAAAAGCAATCGTCTCTGAGGTGCTGTAGCAGGAAAGCACAGTTCCTGTGCTGAGGATGTGTTTGTGATCTGAATGTTTCTGCTCCAGCTGTATTGATGCCTCTTCCTGCTGGACCTCAGTTCATTTTTCACGTCACTTGAAGCGTCAGTGGAGCTCAGCTGTGGTAGGAACGCAAATGTTCTGTCAACAGACAAACACACCTGACCTCCTGTGTTGTGGGAGTTCACTATTAATTCATTTCATTCATTTTCTCTCACTAACCTCTGTCACTCATCATCTGGTGTTACAGGGCATCGCTCAACTGGCTCAAAACTGACATTTGCCCCCAAAGTGTTGGGCTGCGGCATCGTTTTCTGCCTGCCAGCGCTGACTCTGTGTGAGACAGGTGCTGTGGGGAATGACCTTGATTAGCTCATATGCTAATCCCCTCTTTAAACAAAGCAACTCAATTAACCAAATGACCGTCTAACAAAGGCATCGCCTTGCATATTGATGCTTTATTTTCGAAGGAGGATTTGCATTCTAATGGCGTAATGGATTCTCGCCTGACAACTGACTGCTGGTAAATCACACAGCAATGCGATGAATCATAGAAAATCTGTCTCAATAATGAGTGTTGAAATGCGTTCAGGGTGCGGAGCGATTAGGAGAGATATGTGCTAATTGCCTGCTGTGTGTCCTGGATCATTCTTTCTTTCCTCAGGCTCAGCTGTCGTATGGTCTGTTTCACAACTCATAGAATAAAGGGGTCCACGTAAAAGTTTTGCACCATCAAACACAGTTAAAGATCACTTTGAAGGTTAAGGCCTTCACTTTCTTCTGTGCATCCTTTTAAATTACCAATTTGTTTTAGCAGACATTGCAAGTCCATGCGTGAACACTACTATGTTACATTACTGAACACTTTCATCATCATCACTTTCATGGCCATTTTGTTGTTGTATTTGACTGCACTGTAAGAGAAGCTGTTTATAGTATTATGTCCAGCGTATAACTGTACGCTCTATCACAATCCATCCACCTCAAACTGAAGCTTAATAAAATACCAGATCTTTAGGCAGAAAAACTAACTCCCTTACAGTTAGTTTGTCAGTGAGGATTTGCTCCATATGTACAGTAAATCTTGCCACTCGATGTTAACGAGACGTCCACCGGCAACAAACAAAGTGGCAATTTTGTGCACATGTGCTGAAGGAGCAAAGACTGCAGCTATAAGTGACGTGCATATAATTACATTTATTTTCTGGATTGTAATTGATGTACCATATTAAAGTGTAGAAAGCATAAAAAGAGTAGTAATGCATTTAGCTTTAGTGTAAACAGGGTTTATGGGTAGTAATATCAGAACTTTCACTGGGATCTCTAGATGAAACATTTAGAGAGAAAGAGAGGATCAGAGAAATACACAACTTGTGAATGCAAACTAAATAAGATAAAGATAATGAATGAAGCTCCACTGTCTCCTCGCTTCTCAGATCAGGGGATGTTACTGTCCCACAGAGCGGGTGCATGTGTGCGCATGTGTGGGAGAGATCATTGGTGGGTATCAGGTGAAGCACATTTCCCTGTAACCTTTGTGTCCCGTGATGTGCTGGGCAGCCCAGAGAGCTTGATTGATGAATGAACCGCAGGCAGGTTAGCAGGCGAGAAGCCAGGTCTGTCTGTGAGCTGAATCACACCGAGCTGATTATTATCCATCACACAGACTGACTGAAATTACGACCCGTGACACTTGAATCGGCTCAAAGGGAGAGATTTTTTTATTGACCCTGAAACTGAAAAGCCATGGATGCCACTTGTGCAATACACAGGTGTGCGATGTTTTCAGCACTTAACCTCTCTTGTGTAAAGTACAACTATGACACAATGTTAGTTTGCATGTGTGTCCCCAGACAGCCACTGATGGAAAGTTGCTGCAACAGGAACTGTTTGTTCTGCACATTTTAAGCCACACATCAGTGATCAAAGCTGTTCAGCCACAAAGAAATAAAAGGAGACGCACCTAATATTCACATTTTTAAACGCTCAGGATCCAACCTAAGTTCAGTGCTGGAAAAATATAATTTGATTAGTTTAATCATGAATCAAATGAAACCATGTGATGTGAAAGGGGACACATGTAGGGTTGAACCTACAGACCGTTATAATTTTCAACCACATTTAGCTCATTGTTTTGGTTATGGTAACCAAACTTAAGTGAAAGGAGAGTGAATATTGGATTTACCTTCATCAGGTGGACACAAACATGATTTCAAATGAATGCTTATGTGTCTGCTGGACGTCTAAATAGGTAACTCTTCCCTAACAAGTTCACCACAACAATAATATTCTTTCTCCCCAAGGAGTCAAAAATGATTAAAGGCTGATTTGAGGAAAATACTTGTATTAGCAGTGTCAGCAGTATAGTGTTTACATTATTCTTTTTCCTGCTGCTGTTATCGATTAGAGCACAACTGTATAGCTTTAGCCTTCATGAGCATTGCATAAAGACATCCATCCCTTCATCTTTTTGTTCTTATCCGATCCAGGTAGAAGTGGCAAGACCTTCCATTTCTTTTTCCCAGCACGTCCTCCAGCTCCTCCCACCCGGGCCAGATGGGACATGTGGTCCCTCCAGTGGGTTCTGTGTCTCTTCTGGGGGTCTCCTCCCACTTGAACATGACCAAAATACCTTGGTCTCCGGCTGTGAAAAGTAATGGCCATTGGGCTGAAGCTTACTTACCCCTAGCATTTATTTTCCAGCGGCCTGTGGTTTGACCAACAGTCTGCTGCACATGATTGAATATATATGGATTTCAGGAAGGTTACCAAGCAAAAAGCAAGGCCTCAGATGTGAAACACACTCTACTGATAATTTCCATCAAATAACAAAATAAAGACATATTCCCTGTCAGAATTGAGTAAGCAATGGCTGAGAGATATGAATGCCAACATTATATAATATTATATGATATTTTACATCATTTTTGATGACGTTGAGGGATGAGCCGACCTGAATGTGCATCAGGTCGCCTGTGTAATATTGCGTATGTGGTACTATGCCTCATTGCGTTAGACTACAACTGTAATGCAATATATCACAGCTACTGTGGCATACATGTTTGTGCACATTATGCTGTGGATGAACTGCGATGAGAGAAGGTTACACATTAGAACCTGTTCTAACCTTTTCTTGAACTCGTTTACATGCTGAGCTTTGTATTTTGCTTTGCTGAATAGATTGGCAACAGCCCACATGGTTTTAATCAAACTGGAAAATTTCCCACACTGTATATATATATGTTCAGATGTCTGCACATATGTTACTTTGATCAGTAAGTTTGTACTACTGAATAATGTCGACAGGCATTATGTATGTAAAAAGTATTTTACTACCATGAAAACTGTAAACAAATTTGTTAATCTGCAAGCAGTCATTAGTCAGCATGAGGACATTTATTTCAGTCTAGAAGGAGCAAAGTGTTAGCATAATGACTCTGACAAGTCTTTAATCTTCACTGTGCTCTGCTGCAAATTCACCTGCATCCTTTTCTTGTTCCTGCCGCGATGAAGTTTCCTTTGGGATCGATAAGGTGCATGTCAGCTTTGTTTTTTCTAAATATGGGGCACTGACACTGCAACAGTATATTTAGTAGTTTGTCATTTGACATGATGTAATTTGCTATTGTATTAAAATAAAAATGGATGGGTAATGCCAGAGTGACCCTGTGAGCTTTCGAGCGTGTATAGAGTTTGTTGACAGCCGTCGGGCTCCGTGAAGCTCTTGTCTCTGCCCTTGTCTCTCACGTTTGGTTGTTGTCCGGAGAAACTGTGCCTTCTGCATGCACTACGTCTGTGAGCAGCAAGCGTGGCAGACATATGATTGACCAAATATAGAAGCAGGAAGATTGTTTGATTGTTTGAGCAATTCACCAGGTGTGATAAAAGTAAAGGAAATGTCAGTATCGTCAAGGCTCCTGATGGCAACAGCAGGCAAAGATATCTGAGATACCATCCCAATTTCCTCTGAAATATTTCAGCTTGGTTCATGATTGTTGCAGCATACAGATGAAGTCGCTGACATTTTCTGCAAAACATATTCTGAGCTGCTTGTGCAACATGTTGAAAGGCTGCAGTCAATCTAGAAAAACACCACTTCTGTAGGCAATGCAATTCAACATATAGGATGAAGGTCATCATACAGAATAAAAAGCACAGCTCTAGTTAGGAATGACTGGGTTGATTGCAGGAGTAAGCACCATATTTATTCCAGCTGTATTTCTGTGTGTGTATGCCAGTAAGTGGCCTCTGGGGTTCAGCCCAGACTCAAGTGTGAGGGTATTTTTGTTTAGTAAATATAGACAATGATTACAGGATCTTTCTACTAAAAGAAATCTGTCTCTAAATCAGTCCACAGTCAGTTAAGTCTAACTGGATGAAGATGGGACGCTTGTAGGTAGATAATACTGTATGTTACTGCTCTCCAACAACAATAACAGTTGCTGACCCAGACCCAAATCTCTTAGAACACATGGAAAACTGCGAATAAAACGGTAGAGAAGAAATCTAAAGATAGACTTTCCTCTTCTTGGGAAGCTGGTTGTGCAATAGGAGATGTAGGTGGTTAAAATGCAATTACAAAAGGACAGAAAGTTGAAATAAGAGATGGTCAACAGGGTACAAGTCCAGTTTAGTTAACAAGGCCAACTTAAAAAGGATACCAAAGTAAATTCTAGGAAGTAGGTCCTCGCAAAAAGCCTGCTCCCATGTATGCTTGAAATGCTGCCGACCAGGAGGCTCTTGTCATTTTATTTGTGCACCTTATTTGTGTCATTTTGTTCAGAACACACCTGCACCTCTCTGTCTGAACAGCTGAGCCAAGGGTTTGTTCTGCCGCTCTTAGTTTTTGGCAGATTATGAAAAGAAAATTGTCATAATAAAGGGAAATATGCATGAAAAGGGCTTTTGGTACCTTTGCATTTCTGGACCGATTTTGTTGTCTTCGCATGGATGAGTGAAAAAAATAAATAAATAACACAACAGTGTAAAATAGAGAAAATACTGCACCAGAAACATTTCAATATTTTGGACTAAAGTTAACAAAGAACTTTCTTTTTATGTCACTGCCATGAGCTTCGGAGCCAGCAGGAGCAGCTAGACTGATGCTCGACTGCCTGAGGAGACCTTTTCTTTTCTGAAGCTGCCGCAGTGTCGAATGTGTCTTATCTACTGGCTTCTATTACTTTGAAAAACAAGGCGAGGTGGTTTGTAGCTAGAAAGCAATGTGGAAGGGCCGTGTTTCTATAATGTAGTCCAATAAAAACAATCCTCTGAATCTCCGTCAAAATCCAAAGTTTTGAAGATGAAACTCTGGAGGTTTTCTTCCATCTCCTGTGCTTGTTTTGATTTTTTATATATATTAAATTGTGGATATCATATCTCATTTCATGTTATCTTCTTGAGGCGTGCAATATAAACTTTGAATCATCACTTCCAAATGTCTGATTGTTTTACAACTTTCATTACACATCTGCAGTGATTTGTCAGTGACAGTCACTATAATTGAAAGATTATGCACAATACTGAAATGCTAAAAGTGTTACACTGATGTTTACACCAGGGTACTTTAGTCAAAGTGGTTATGATAATTCTTCTGGAAGTATATTGCTTGCATTGTTTTTGTATTTGTTTTTTAGAGAATCTAATGTGTTACATGTCACATTTACAGACAGGCTGCTCTCACCTGTAAACTCCACCTGTTCACTGCATTTTTGGCGATCATGAAACTGTAAATGAACCCACTGTTGTTATTCTGTGTAAGAGAGTCACCTCCTTACTGAATTTAGGAGGGTAAACGGGTGTTCTGTAATTGGTTTATACTTACTTATTCATTTTTACATATTTATTTGCGCAGCCTCCTCACAACCAGAATCACAAAGCAGGCAATTTAGAGTTGCCAGTTAATGGAGTCTGTCTTTGACTGTGGGAGGAAACCGACACTGGACACTCAAAGGTGTGAATCTTAGTGTGAATGTGTTGGACTGTCTGTGTGTGATGGACCAGCAACATGTCCTGGGTGCTCCCTGCCTTTCGCTAATGCATGCTGGGAAAGGCTTTAGCCTCCATGACCTAAACTGGTATAGGAAATATTCAGACTGGAGGAGTATTTATTGTTGTAGTGCTATTCTTGATCAAAGGGCAACAGATTTTTCTGATATCGTTCTGTAGACTTTTTGCTATTGGTTCATTTCCAAACAACTTGAACTCTTAAACCTTGTTTTGCAGGTGAGGATGTTGCATTTTTTTATATTTTCTGTATCATTAATAAGCCATTGTAGTTGCATGTTATTATTGCCATGTTAACTGATGCTTTTTGAAAAACAAATAGAAGAATATGACAAATAGTACAGCAGTAAGCTACTTGTTTGATCACAGCTTTGACAACAACAGTGGTGTTGGTTTGGTTTTAAACAGAAGATCCCTCTGTGTCCCCTACAAAGATACCCAGCAGCCAGAAGCTCTGCGGTCCTCAGCAGCTGTCAGGCGGAATCAGAGAGGACTTTAATTTCATCGCAGCAAATCCAGAACAGACGTATTGACTCATTAGATTCCCTTTTGAGAAAGTTAGATGAAGCCACAGCAGGAACAGAGACACTGTGACTCATTCCAGCATGAACACACACACACACACACACACACACACACAGACGCTCAGTCACACTCATACGTGCACATACACACACCTCATGGCGATGAGCTTTCCAAGGCTGAGCTGGTGAAGGAACTGAAGCACAGATTGGATATGTGATACATGGTGTGCACTGTATTTGTGTGTTTGTATGTGTGTAGAAGTCTGTGATGAAAGGAAAAGATCAGAATAGCTCTCTGTGTTCCCGGCGCGAGGAGCATATTAAACCCAAACCTGACAAAACTGCTAAGACTGCACTTTAGTTTAGTTCTTTCTCTAAATTGCTTCAGTAATGGTTTACCGAGTTCACCTGTTTACTTACTGCAGGGTTCCTCTACAGTACTGTCTCTATGTTTATGTACATTTTTGTATTTTATTATTATTTATTGTGAGAAACATGGTTATGATTTAACAGCAGTCATTCACAAATTCACAAATGAATGTTTGACTCATATTCAAACATCCACAGAACCACCGTAACTCCTGTCCTTTAGCCTCCTATAAATGTTATTTAAATTGCATATGAACTGCAAACTGTGTATTTCTTGAACAGAATTACAAAGTTACAGATTGTCCCTTCTGAAAAATATGTATGTATGCACTCACAATAGCACATGACTAAATCGTTCTCCATGTAAATAATAGACCTGGCTGATTGGAACCTACAATCAGGTGAATCAGTGTTTTTTTTCCCTACTGGACGCTCTAATTACAGTGTACAGTACACTGTAAAAATATAACGGTTGTATAAACAGTGAGATAAAGTATTGCAGATCATCAGATTCTTTACAGTACACCAGTGTTACAGCATCAAAACAATGTGAATCTGGAGCGTTTGCTTCTCTCTTCTTTTCGATCTCTTGCATCATACCTTACAGACTTTACAAGGCATGAACTGTTATAGCTGTGGTTTCTACTTCCTTTACAAACTATACACAGACTTTCTTTTGTGTAAATCCACCTATAATAGTTCATTTACTGTGTCATTGCTGTTTTCTATCGCTCCTGGTAAAATAAAGCCTATAGAAAAATAACCCCACACTGTGAGCCCCTGTTTTGCAGTGCAGTGGGCTTTGTGTCGTCTCGATAAAAGGTATTTAGTGTTTATTGCAGAAAACTACTGGTACTGGATACACAGTATGTCCGGCATGCCTGAGACTATACAATAACCAAAAGGTCACATCCATGCATATGTCTGTGCCCGAGACGTCTGACTCCTACATGCTGACTCACACAAAGTCACACTGGGAGAGAACCCTCGAGTCTAAATGCCTTAAAATGTGAAAAATAATTGTTGTAACCATGACAGTGAAAAGGTGGGTGGCATTTGTGGCAGGGCCTTTTTTGTCGTCTGGCATTCCTGGTGGGCACATTACCCTGAATCTAGATTTCCACCGTTAAACTCACAATACCCTGTTAGACATAGGCATTCATTTGATGAAATTGACAGGAACAGGAATAAAGAAACAGGGTAGGTGTGCAGAAAGTGCTCCGCCATCAGCCTCGCAGCCTTCAGAAAATCAGTCCCACTGATTCTTCTTTGCTTTATTTTAACAGTGCTCAGCAGGGTTTAGACATCTAGACTGCATATAACCATTGTTTGAACAATATTTCACTGATTGTGTTTCAGTGAAGCTGGTCCTTACTACACATTCAAATATAGTCACTGAGATGCTACTGTTGAGACAATGGTTATAAGTAAAATTGTCCCACTTTTCATCCAAATGTAGTCTACATTTAACATAGTCATGTATATGCTTACTGGCTTCTGTAACAACTAAACTGTCTGGGGACATTGCTTCCTGAGGGTTTTTGTTCTGGGAATGAGGAACCTGCTATCTATGTGTTAAGATTGAACCTCCCATTAACTTTAATATGTTTGTTTTGCTTCTTATTCAGGTCAGAGTGAGAAAGGCGAGCAGAGCAACAGCTGCTTTTTATTCCAAAAACAACTTCCTCCACTTCTGGGACCACCAGGTACGCTCAGACTTCCGGGGAGACGTGGACTCTGAATGTCCAGGAGCCAAAATCACATTTATTGAACTTTCGTAATGCTTTAATGCAAATCCATCCTTAGAAACTGGCTTCATATTTTATTCACAATCCCACGTGTACAAAGCAGTTATCTTTTTGTCATCTACATGGACCCTGTATTCTTCACTGTCCTCTAAAAAGTGCCAGGTAACGTTTCATTTTGCGAGAGCAGGTGTCACTTCTTGACTCAGCTCTATTTTGAACTCATCACTTACAGCGATGCAGTTCCAGAAAAAGACCGTTTTATCCTAAAAGCAGCAACACTTACCTGCAGACTGTCTGAGCGAACCTCATTCATCACACACTTGGAGGCTTGTCGTCTCATCGGTCTTGTTTCTGGCTCTGGTAGACATCAGTCAGTGCACAGTAGTCTTAACTGGGCCATGAGTAATGGGAATAGGACAGTTTTCAGCTGGAATAGACTAATGTTCACTTTAAAACTACAGTTAATAACTTATTTCATGCAGATGTATTTTCTTTGTTTTTACAACTGATTACATCCACTTGTATTTGCCTGAACCAGATTAGAGCCAATTAGATAGTTTACACTTGAAATTGGAACCTGGCTGTAAATGAAGAGGTGGGTAAATGGATGGTGCAAAACACCCACCAATATAAAAAATGAAAGTAAGACATACGATGATTTTTCACCATCTTATTAATTTAAAGTCATCTTGAGAAGTTATTACAGGCAGAAAATAAGTTAGAAGCTTTTAAATATCAAGTGGTGCCATTTGAAAAAGTGCTTGAGTTTCGTCAAGCTGCACAGAAACAACGACAATACCGGAAACTGGACGATTCAACTTTAGAAATAAAATCATAAAACCAAACTGTCTGAAAATGAAGAGAAAAGAAATCAAAGAAACACCTCTAAAAATGGCATTTTTGATCAAATATGAAGAGAAACAATAACTGTTAAAATATTACTGAAATGTTGTGTTTTTGCTGTCGGCACTGAAGGCTTTATTTTGAAAGATATCACCAGAAACCACGAGCTTGCTCTGGCTGCTTGACACAGGTTCACTTTTTAAATTCAGAGCTGAGGAATAACTGAGAGCTGGAGGAGGTTTGCACAGTGAAATATATTCCTGCACGGTGCAGGTAGCTTCTCCGGTGGAAAATGACACAATAAACCTTTTAAGGCAAACGAGAGAATAAAAAACAGCCAATCGCTGATCTGCTGCTCGGCTGCGTATTGATTGGGTTGGAGCGTCTCTTTTGGCCACCGGGCTGCTCTCATCCATCTCCCGGCGCTCGGCACCTGTGCGTGCGGATCTCCAGTCCACGGAATCCTACTTGGAGAAAGGTTTTGTTTTTTTTCTGACTAGACTTTCACTGTCCGAGAATATCACCGGATGCGACGCGGAATGAGACGAGAAATTAGGAAATTGATGAGAGTTTGAGGAAAAAGTGCAACTCGATTGATTGCGCGGCGCAAAAACACAACGCAACCGGTGTGACCTCTCATCTTTTTAACGATGGGAAGGAATGACTGCGCTTCAGTCCTGACATAAAGGAGCAGTTCACCAATAACACAACAAGCAACCCGGATCGATCAACGAGGCTGATTGAGGAGTCCACCTCAAGTCTCTAAACTGGATCCTACTGCGGGCACCGATCACCGGATTTGACTGATCGCCTTCAGACTCTGAACACCCTCAAAGGTAAATTGGGGGAATTAGACAATAAATCAGTTGGAAATGAATAGACAAGAGCTTGTTATTACAGCCTATTGATTTTTTTTTCTCCCTGCATTAATCACAGTCCCCCCCCCCCCCCCCCCCCCCCCCCCCCCCCAGGCCCACACCTGTTGTTAGACCTGCGGAGGTTCAGTCTGAGGCTGGGTTCATATCTGCTGCAGTTTCCATTCTTTTATATGTCTCGGATGATTGTGTGAGAAATGGGCTGTAAAATAAGTCAAATGTATGTTTTACTTTGGCTTTTTGTGTGTGATGAGGTGAAGACTGCAGGAACCAACTCGACTCATCCGTGTTTCATAAAGTTTTTCAGTGCGTTATTGACCGTTTGACCTGTTTGAGGTGAAGCTTCTTGAGATATCCCGCATTTGCAACACGGCATGCTGCGTTCAGGGACGCACATAGGCTTGTGTGTGTATTTTAAACCAACATCACTCAATCATTAGACAACATAAGATCTGACCAGAATGTCTTTTAATGAGAAAACCGACACTAGCTTCTGTTGGTGCAGCTCACATGAAGTGTGTGCGTGTGCGTGTGCGTCGATGTGATGTACTGGAGCTGTGAAGGGGCTCTGAGGAGCTCTCACTGTGGACCCCCTGCCGGGATGCCGCCCCCCGCCCACCATCACCATCCTCGCGTTGCGCAGCGCTCCGACGCGCGCTCCTGCTCCACACGGTGGCGCACGCTGTTGCGCACGGCGCGCTCTCCCGGAGATGTGACGCTCTGTGTGTGATGTGCCTTCAGAGCATCCCGGTGCTGACCTGCAGAGCGCACTGTAAGCATAATCCACTGGGACATAAAGGCTGTGTGCGTGTGTGTGTTCTTCCTGCGCGCACACACACACACACAGTCTCTCTTGTTCTTTCACTGTATCTGTCAATCTGTTTCCTACTTTCTCGCTGTCTTTTTCTTTCATATCAGCTCCTGTTGGTCTGCCATTCCTTATTTGTCTGTCTGTCTACACTCTGTCTCTCTTTTTCTATGTCTGTCTCAGAGTCTCTGCCTCTCTCTCTTTCTTTTTGCCTCTATCTCTCTCCCTCTCTCTTGCCTCTCCCTGTGTGTTTTGTGAGCACAGCCGCAGGCGGGCGGGCGGGCAGGGCTGAGTCTGTCATTGGGACTCACTAATGAGCCCTCCACTCTGTCTCCTCATGTGGAGGAATGTTTGCATTGGAGAGTGAGTGAGAGAGCAAAGGGGGAGAGAGGGAGTCACATAGAGAGAGGGAGGGAGAGAGGGAGAGGGGGAGGGAGGGAGGGAGTGAGGAGCCAAGGAGTGGAGCATGAGAGGAGCTGTCGTACCTGCTGCTCTCACTGCTCAAATATTAACAACGGGTTTCTGGGAACCGATGCCGCTGCTCTGGGACAAGCCCAAACTGTGGAGGCAGCCGGGCTCAGTGGTTTGTGGACAGGCGGTCTGCTGCTGCTGCTGGAGGCACAGCTGCATCTAAGAGTCTGATGGAGGAGGAGGTCACAGAGCCCGATCCTCAGGCGGTGGAGCCCGCCGGCACGCCGCCGCCGCCGGGGACACACTCGGAGGTAAATGGAGACTTGCCGGGCAACCCATACCTGAGGGACGGGGCGGCGGACGTGATGGAGAGTCCGGCGAGGGAGCCTGTCGTGCTGCAGTATCCTGCTGAGTACAGTGAAAGCCACCAGTATGGGTAAGATTCAGCATGGGAGAGGCAGAGAGAAAGAAAGAGTCTGTTGCTGCAGGAAGCAGCTCGTAATGTGTGCAGAGAGGCGGCACTTCTCTGGGACGCTCCCGTGTCTTTTCTCAGTTTGGAGAGCGCTTGACGCTCCTGTTTTGCAGTGATGGTTTGATGAATTGCCTTTGCACCCAGTTGGCTGGTTTTCAAGCACCTTGTGTGCTTCTACTGCACAGTCCATTGCACTGGAAACTCATTTAACCATAAATTGCTCTTACAGAAGGTTCAGGCTCGTCTTATTGATCCATAGTAACATTATTCCCCTTACTGTTTACATTATGGGGACAGACTTTGACACACACATTTGTTTTGTTGGCTGTGTTGCATAACTTGGCGTTGTTTTACACACCTTGGAAACAGATTCAGTTGGGTGGTCAAAAGCAGTTGGTAATCCATCTTAATCATGACTTGCCAGATGGGACTGCTCTGTTTTTACATTGATGATTTTCCACATCTCTTTGCGTGTTTGCTGCAGCAGTGTACAGTATTGTCAAAGGCTAATTGGATTTACACAGATCCATATGAGTGGACAGAGTCAACACCAAGCTGCCTCGCTACCTGGAAACAACACACAGTGTCAATGATATTGATAAGTGTGACCAGAATATCTCACTTTTGACTTCTCTGATCTAAAGTTTATAGATTCTACAAAAAAAACATCTTCTTGGCTGTGTTTGACAGTGCTGTCATTTCCTGAACTGGCCATTTCTAATGACCATTGTGCTGTTTTGTCAGTGTTCTCTAGCAGTGATGGAAAATGATAAAACTGGTAAAACCACACTGTAAACTTTCTGCTGCATTTCTCTCTATGGGTGGAAACTTTTTTAAGTATTCTACCAATCTGACCACACCTCAATCTGTGATGTTTTCTTAGCCGGTGTTTTTCCTTTGCTGTTACATCTCTGATGACGGTGTGATCAAAAAAGACATCTGAGCCAGCAGGGAGCAGGGCAGAAGGTGTTAACTGCCCTGTGTGATTCAGTGTAAAGATGTCACTGTGTCATGCTTCTCTTTACACAGTTGATTTTGTGGCCGGAGGGTCTGCTGCCGGTACACAATGTTCTGCTTGTGTCCCCCTCAGTATCGGCCCGTTGCTATTGGCTGTTGTGCTGCAGGGTCTGATGTGAGAAATTGCCATCTGGCCTCCTTGTCATGCAGAAAGCTTTGAATAAAGCTGCGCTCTTTACATCAGGTTGAACTCTTTCCAAGACTACTGAGGACTGAGGACTGAGGACTGGTTTGGTACTCTGGTGTGGTCCTGGGTTGATTTATCATTTCTTACAGGAAGAGAGAGAGGCTTGGCACACGCAGGGCTGACTGTATTGAAACTTTGTAATATAACTACATGGCAGAGTAGATCAATGTGTATAAATAGTCTATTTACTGTCAGGCTACACAGTAGCATCTAATGATTATTGCCCAGCATTTCAAAATCTTAAATTCTCTTTAAGAATTACTTATTGTTGTTTTTAAACAGTCTGTTTGACTTATCAAGTGGGAAATAGCGAGTGTTGGTCTTTTTGAGACTTGGTTGTTTCTGGACACCTTTTTATAAGAAAGTGCAACATGGTTGAATTATCAATTATTTCAGTGACAGGAAATGTAGCACCAACAATTTTGATAATCATTTCATTGTTTAGGTCCTTTTTATCAAGCAAACACAACAAACATTTCCTGTTTCCAGGTTCTCAAATGTGAGGATTATCTGTATTTTTCCATTTTGTATCACAGTAAATTGAATATAATTGTTTTGGGCCTTTGGACATTTTGGATCTCAGAGCTTTTGAATGGCATTTTTCAATGTTAGAATTGTTTAGAATTGATGCCTTTCTGTTTCTCAGTGTCCTGATCTGTTAACCTCAGCTCCATGTTGAATGTTAAGGTGTGACACTAATCAGTGATGTCCAGCTGCTGGACACAAGAAGTTTGCAAAGAGGAATGAGTTCATCATGCCTTTACTGCTGGTTCTTTGAGGACATGCAGCATTTTAATAGCAACAGCGTAATTGCCGCTTAGTGCTTCTTCCTTCAGGGTCAAAGTGTTTTGATTAGTCATGTCATCTTTGTCTTATCCTTGAAGTGTCAGTACAAGCAGTGCTTTCCCTGTAAGGCATGCAACTTTAGTAGAGGTGGTTTTATTGATCTCTCTGCTGTAATTGGGTTCAGTTCTGCTGTGACCCAGTCTTCCCCAACACTGGGAAGCCAGAAAAGGACTTTAATGATGCCGTAATAGTTGTTCTGCTGTCCGGCTACATTGAAATTATTTTATTGTGGAAATGCACACGAATACAGAAGAAAAACAAGACCTTATATGCTCTGAATGTTTTTTATTGTGTCAAGTTTACCATTTTCTAACAGAAAGTTCATTTAGAACAAGAGATTTTAGAAATAAATTTAAACCGTAAACACAGTTGATGTTTATTTCTGTTCTGATTGATTGTGTAGTACATCAACATCATCAGAATTTACACAACTTCATTAAATCCAGCAATGTAATCCATTCAATAAAAAAAGAAATATAAGCTTTTTAACTGAGATTAAAAGCGATTAAAATTTGTTGAGACATTTATCAGGTAATTCGATCATCTGATGAACTCTATGTTAAAATCTTGTAACAGTTAACATGTTGTAATTACAAAGTTTGATTGATAGTGTTCTTTGTTCCTCTTTGACCTGTGAATCTTGTACACACACCTGTTCCCTTTACTCAGCTGGATCTTGTTATTTGTTGTAGTTGGGACCAATGCAGGAAAATTAGAAGATTTCTGTATAATCTGTAGCAACTTTTTTTCTTAGCCGTCAAACTGAACCGTCACTTCTAGTAACTCACCTTTAAGGAATTCACTTCTCGGTTTTATATCATTGTAAATTGGGTTTTAGACTTTTTTTGGTAGAGCAAAACAAGCACTTTGAAGACATCAGTTCAGACTTTGAGAAACTGTTTTACTATTTTATGATATTTTATATAATCAAGAAATAATTGATAAATCTAATATTTAATCGACAGTGAAACGTATCGTTTGTCGCAGTCCTGTTGCACTTTAAGGGGAAAAAAGCATCTGTGTGTATCCTCAGAGTTGGGGATGCAGAATCCGTCAAAGCAGCTTACGCAGTATGATACTGAGGTACCATCCAGTGATTTTATCTCTAAGTCATTTCTGTAGCTCATTTTTATCAGCCAGTCGATCTGACTATTAAATCCCAGGATCCTCGCCTCTTTTCTATTGAACTGATATATCAGAGTATGCAGGGAATAGCAATTTGATGAGGGAAAAAAAGAGAAAAAAATTGTCTTGGTTGAGGCTGCAGTGATTACTTCCTGATTTAAGTGATTACTGTATGTTGCTCTGCTCCTGAAGGGCAAATTAGCTTGTTCAGCTGAGGCCTTGATCAATTTAATCAAGTATAATGATGCTGAAGGAGGTGCACAGATCTGTTTAACACTGTCTTAGTTGGAGATCAGGTATTTTACTGTTTCAGCAGGTTAGTTCACAGCTCATCTACTGCATTATTAAACATGATATCCTTGAGATATGGTAAAATGGTAAAATGTTGCAGTAAGCTCTTATCTCCTGTTAGTGTGCTTCTCTGTGCTCTTAGGCACGGCTACATCTCTGTTTGTTCGCCAGTGATGTCAGGTTTCTTACTCCTTGATGCGCTCGCGCTTTCAGAGTTATTTGGAAAAGAACAAATACGTCAATACTTGTCATTCGTGTTGCTCAGTGGTGCAGAAGGTGTTTTTGTGTCATGGACTCTTAGAAGTCGGCTCATCTTTGCAAAGCTGTGCATGTCTGTCAAAGCTCCAAAGCAGCAAATTGCTATACAGTTAAGATTCGGCGGAAAAGGCTCTGCTGCTCTTTGAGGGAGCTCTCAAAGAACCTGAGCAGCACTGAGGATTCTGCTGGGAGAACTAATCTCCCTTAGTAAACATACATGAACATTAAATCTTATTTAAATCAACAAAAAATAAATGAGGAGGAGGTCGGGTGGAGGAGGCTGCTGCAGCAGCAGACGGTATGAGCGTATCAGTAGTTTATAATGTCTGCGCTGTACACCTGCATGAATATCACTGGATGTTACTAACCACACAGCTGTGAATGAGCCAATGATTGTGAAGTGTGTATGAAACAACTGATGCCAAAAAGCCAAGACTTATGATTGCATATTGAAATTGCTTGTTTTTGTCGGACCAACAGTCCAAAACCTGAAGATCTTCAAATGACAGTGATCTTAAATGGATAAAAGCAGAAAATTCTCACATTTGAGAAGCAAGAACCAGTGAAATGTAATTTTGGCTCACTCTCATAACTTACAGTTCTAAATGGACCTTGTGGTGAGATTTTTTTCTCAACAACTTAAATGATTGGTTAATAAAACTTGCTGAGTAATTTTCTGTCGATTAATTCAAAGAATTGTTTCAGCGCTGTTCTGAATATTTCAATTGTTGCTGGCGTTTAAACCCCAAGAATATTTTCTGAAGCTCATTTTGTGTTTAAAACCTCATTAACTACTACAAAAAGTGTTACTAAAGTACTGAAAATACTGTACTACTACCATCCACCTCAGATTCCTTCAAACTTCCTACAGGATATCTTTGACTTGTCTCTGTTTCCCTTGTTAGTAAAACACTGGTGCTGGTTAGTGGGAGATTTATGTTGGATAAGCCGAGTACTTAAAAATGCAGAGCCAGTGTCTGAAATGTGTGAAGACTCACAATGGAAGCCGTGATTGCCCTTCATGCTCAGAGAGTACACATACAGAACACATAAAACACACACGCAGCTGACTTTTGCCGTTGTAAAGCCAAAGGGCAAAACTTTAGGCTGCATAAAATTACTGCCTTTCACTTTTTCCCGCAATTTCTTTCCGGCGCCCTCTGCTTTTCTAAATAATTCACATTTTCAAAACAAGTCATTGAGTTATTCAACACTGAATGCACTGTCTGCTCCTGGAGAATTTACTCTAATGACACATGTAAATTCCATCTCTGCATGGTAAATCATCCTGATCGATATTTCTTCACGTTGGCCATAGAAGCGTAAACCCAGGATACACAAACCTACATCCAACAGCTGACAATATATGGGCTGGCTCGTAACGATAATATGGAAAGAACGGACGAGAGCGATGATTGTTATATTCATAATGACAGCTGAGAGATGACTGAATAATTGATGAATTTGGAAACGAAAGACCCTGACATTACGTGCGAGGAGAGCTGGTCATAAAAAAAGCTTTAGGCTGTAGTTGCAGACGTCTTGATATGCATGCTTATTAAACTGACAAACAAGAAAGATGGCGGGACCAGTTTTCAATTTGTGAGGTAACGGATGGCTGGCAGCTCCGACCGGTGAAACATGAGCATTGGTATGCTGGACATGGAGGTAAAAAGCCTTCAATAGAGGCTAATGGTGGCAAAGACAAGAATTAAAGATTTTATCAATTACTGGAAGCATATTGCAACATAATGTCCTTTCACTGCTGAGAAAATAAAGAGAGGCATTCTCTCTGCTTCTGGAAATGTGGCATTTATAATGTATCTGGATGGGTTATTAGGTAAAAAAAAACAAAAAACACAGCCCTTAATCAATGACTTACTAATATTTATGAGTGGAGAATGGGGAAGTGACTAAGTCAATTATAAGAAGTGACAATTTTCTCAGTTTTCAAAAGGCTTCAGGTCCACAGTTACAAATGCAACTTTGCAAGAGGCTAAACTGTCCATTAAAGAGGTCTTAATGTGTTTGTATTCTATTCTCTTTTACAGTTTTTACACAAGAATAGTGATATAAACTTACTTCTGTTCTGCAGGATGACTTTAAGAGCTAGTTAAAAGTTTTATTAGAGGAGAATACACAAGCCAGGGGGATTCTTTTCAGCCAACTCAAAATGGTTTCTTACTGATAAGGCATTAATAACATTAATAAAACATCGGTTACAACTTTGTTACATTAAGTATGCCTTATTACAGAGCAGTATGTGTAGTGCAGTGATTATTCACCTGGCAAATGTGCAGTATATATTAATTTAATAATAAATGGGTTGGTGGAAACTACCAACATTACAAGCTGAAGAATTAGACTCATTCACCTCCAGAGAGCATATATATGTTAATTTGGTTAGCAACCTGGAGCAGCAGCCTGCTGAGGATAAACTTATTATTATTGATGCTGCTGAAAGCCCAAAGAGCAGAACTGCTGCAAATCCAACTTCCAAAGAGCGTGTTTCACTTTTAGTTAGTAGTCAAATATTGTGTGTTTGTGTTATCAAAGCCCTTGTAATTGTGAGGCTTTCTTGACTCTGCAGAAATATGATGGAAAGTTCAACTGATAAGAGACAAAGGCATCGAGAAGCCCAGGGCAGTTCAGTGTTCTTCACTGCTCTCTCGGCGTAATGTCTCAGCCCATTTTGAACTCCTCATTCTGTCTCAGAAGCATCTCCTCCAAGTGCTCATCGAGACGAAATCCAATTAGAGAGGAGGAGGAAGTAGTCACCCAAATCTCTCTGCTCTATGTGCTCTTATTTTCCTCCTGTGCCCTTGGGCTTCGATTTATTGAATAATTAATTGCCTCAGTCACATTTGCACATACAGTACACACACTCATGCTCTCACGCACCCACACATACACACATTCACTACTTTTACGTCTAGTTATATGAGTCTCCCTCACAGCGTGACTTTCCATTTAGCGAATGAGTTCTGCTTCATTTATGCATCTCGTTTATGTTGTGCCCCTTGGACGATAATTTGTTTTAGCTTTACCAATATCACAAACAGGCAAACCAGCTCTCTGTAGCTGATAAGGGTTCACGTTTCTTTTTGACTTTTACTTTTACTTGATAATTGGCTAGTTTTAATGCCTGACGTTGCAATTACTATGAAAAATGGGAGTTCCCCCTCCTGTTAAACTTGTATAGTAACATATGTAATGTGTGGAGCTTTTAATTGGTCTTTGTGTTCAGAATTAATCTTCCAAAAGACCCCAGAGAGAAACCTCTTCAGCTCCTCTCTTTCCTGTCTAAATGTTTCCTCCTGTTGTCTCTCAGGGAGAAGATGCCGTTCCACCATGTGACGGCAGGCCTGCTCTACAAGGGGAACTACCTGAGCCGCTCGCTGTCAGAGAGTGACAGCGACGTGCTGGCCAGCATCTCCGTGGAGGAGCTTGATGGTAAGGCCTCTTTAAACCAGTAAACTTTACAGGCTCCTGTCCGGCCTCATGCTTAATGTCCATTTAAAGTGATTTGACATTTAAACATCTCCTGTATGTTGTTACTGTAACTAGAAAAACACACGATGTATTTGTTTGAAGATGGTGCATTTATTTAGAAGCATTTCAATAATTGTTGAAGCCATAATCTAAATACAGTGTCACAGTATATGTATCTGTGCTTTGTGTTTTTTAGCCCCAGATAAAGCCAGCTTCAGTCTGTTTTTACCAATTTTCAGTACTTTTATTTTAAGAGGTAACACTAAGGTCAGCTCTACAGTGCAAAAAAGAAAAAAGAAAGTTAGACTGAAATATTTGCACATGGAGTGCAGTGCTGCATACAAATTGTTATAAAGTCATTGCAGCTTTATGTTTAGTTACACTTCATGACAGCTTGAGGTGGATGCAGAACCAAAACTAAGGGAAACAGTTACCAAAATCAGCAAACATGTTGAGGATTTAGAAGATGTTTAACTGTTCAGCAGTGGGAAAAAAGAGTGTGTAAATAAAGGTAATGAACCAGAGGACAACAGGAGAAGCACCGCAGGTCATGTGATTCTAAGGAGGATCAGACGGCCACACAGAAGGAGCCACTGCGTAAAAATGACTATTTTGGGCAACAAGCCTGTAAACACTGCGGAATCCCAAACCCATATGGAGCTTCGCTGTTCAGAAAACATATCGAGTTACTTACAGGAACAGATCCACAAATTCTGAGGTATACCAGGGCCACGAGGAGAGAGAGTCTCGGGATAGGTTTTGTTTTATGGACCGCTGCTGATCCAAGTCGCCCCAGTCAGTTTTATAGTCAGTCAATGCTTTGAAAGACAAAACAGTGCTACAAAACCAGCAGCATCCTCCTCATCTGAGCCAACGAAGCACAGCAATGCATTATTCTCCATGTAGCTTATCTCTACAGGAGCATTCACGCCTGCTGGCGTCTCGCTCTGGCTTCACGTCCTTGCTGTAGCTGAAGCTGTGTTTATGAACCCTTTGTTTTAGAGTCTTTCTGAGAGTAATCACCTGGGCCTGTAGAACACAAACCTGATCGATTACAGTCTGCCGGAGTCAGCAGTGGCAGGCTCACGGGCAGCAAACAAACTAGACTCCCCCAGACCTCCAAAATATTAATCCACTGATGCAACATTAAGCTGCCGCCTGGAAAATTGGCTGCACAGTGCACGGTAATAGCCAGATACTCTGTCAGGGTCAGAATTTAATATGCATGGAGATATTTTGCAGCGTATGAATTTCTCATTCCTGTTTCAGCGGGTTCATGTTGTTTGTTGAGAATAAGCAACGGCTTGTGTTTAGCGTAGATGGTCCTCATGGGGTCACCTAAACACTGTGAAACTGTAGCTTGTCAACACTATAATTACTGTATCTGTATTCACTCTACTCTACGTGCTGGTTGAGTGGTGATATCACAGTGGGCTTGCGGCTAGAGGGTCACCAGTGTGGATGTTTGGACTGTCTCTGGTTATCTGAGATCTGACTGGGAGAAATTAGTAATTCATGCTTTAACAGTTATTGAAGTGCTTGTCAGCGAGGCACTTAACCCATGAAAAATCTCTATCTCTATCTCTCAACCCATTTTCTCAGTGTCATAAGTCAGTCAAGCCAGTGTGCGCAAATGTCACACAAGTCCAGTGGAGTCTGCCATTGAGGATAATGAGCATGAATTGTGCATGAATTGACTTAAAAATCATGTATAAAAAAAATCTTTCTTTTTAACTAATAGTAATCAAAGTCAAATTTAAATCTGTTGCAGTGCAAACAGAAATTTCTATTTACTGATGCAAACTGTAAACATCTTTAGGTTTAAACCATGGCTTCATTATGTTTCCTGTTTGAGTCCCACAAAGCATGGCAGTCGTTGCACCAAAAGTGGAAACATTACCCTATCAGTACATGTTTTGACATTAGTGTTCAGATTGTCAGGTGGAACATCCTCCTCAGTCCAATCATATACAGATATTTGCATTTGCTTTGAAGAGATCTACAGTCAAAAACATGTGAACCTTGCTTAGGCGATTATGGTCAGTAGTGCGACAGCGATCGCAGCCTTGTGTGGAGTACGTTTGCGACACTCATGCAGGAAATAATTTACTTGAAGCAGAAGATCTGGACATACCAGGACATACAGGGGTTTCATCAGACACCATTAAAAACAGCCTTACCTGTCTTGTGTCCCACCGACTCCTTTTCCCTGGTGCAGCTTACACAGCCTCCACATTCTGCACATTCAACACTTCTGCTTCACAATATTTAAAGAAGCACTTTACTGTATTTGTCCAGGGCCATTAAAAAGCTTGCAGCAGCGGGCCGAGCTGTCACAAGACTTGGGGTATGGAATCAGTCAGCTGGAGTGTTTTTGTAGATGTCTCGTCTCTCAGGAGACGCTGTTGTTGCCTGTAGGGATTTATAAAAAGACCAACTGGCCCTCAAGCCTTTCTTTCTGTATGGATAATGCCTTAAGATTTGACAACAACAAAAGCCAGTCATTCAGAGGTAGCTGGATGTAATTATCTGTATTAATACATTAACACTCAGAAACAACATCCCCCATCCCTTCTGAAAGTAATGAACCGAATTTATAATGATGGCCACTGCTCACATCGCGTCACAGCTATCATGTATTCAGCTTCATACTCTGTGTGCTCTGTGGACTCTTGCTGGTGTTGTGTTGTAACGTCAGATTTCATAAGTTTAGGGATGAAGAAGAAGTTTTACTAAATTGAACAATCTCTAGCCTCTATAGCCCCTGCCTATACATTTATTTTAATAGATTAAATTCTGGTTTCCATAATATGCATGTAAAGAGCTGGGCGAGGCCAGTGACCTTTGGTGACATTTGTGCATTTAGGGAATCTTGGTTAAAATTCAGTTTTATGCAGATCAGATGTTAAATACATTTTCTTTGACCTCTGGTCAGCATGGGTAGACATTAGCCAGAATTTAAATTAATTCAACATTGGGAACAGCAGGACTTGGCGGCATTTTAGTGCTTTAGGATTGAGAACTTACTTTACTCCAGTATCTTCACCAAATAGGTTGTACAGCTGAGATTTTTTCCAGTGTCATTTCCAGAAGGTGCAATGTATACTCTGTATGCAGTATACTGGAATATTTAGAGTTATAATGGTTATATACTGGAATAGTGAGCTCCAGTCTGGCTCCTAACAGTGAACTGCAGTAGTCAGCATAATATTCAACAGAGTCAAATGGCATCTAGACTCTTCACCACATGTTGAGCTGAATCTGTATCCAGGGTGAATTTCAGGCTGACTTCACAATAAAGAAGTCCTGGAGACAGGCTTTACAGCTAAAACTAAAATAGGATATTTTATTAAAGGTTTAATGAAAGGGCAGCGGAAGAAATCCTTCCTGGTTGGCACTCAGGCTCTTCTTTCACTAAGCATGCTGAGCCGAACCAGACGGCGGTAAGCCTGCGGGGAGGTTTGTGTCTGCTCAGCCCACCAGCGTCGAGCTTTCCTTGAAGGAGGGAGGGGAAGGCTGACGGGCACCACCATTAGGCAGCTTCATTCCAACTCCATGGGCATGTAAACAGCAGTTCCCACTTGGCAGTTTTTGTGCTTGGGCTATGTAGAGTCTCTGTCTCCAAACTTAGAAAGTGGCTGAGAGACTTGGCTGCCTACAGGAGTGCTACTGGGAATGAAGCTACCGGTTGTGGGACTGGCACCAGGTGTGTGTGTGTGTGTGTGTGTGTGTGTGTGTGTGTGTGTGTGCTACCTGCAGCTCACTGACAGAATCACACCAACTTGCTACAGACAACTTGTCTAAGCAGGAGTTTGGGGAGCTGTCCGGGGTGCTGACTGTGCGTTCCCTCTCCTCGGTCCCTCTGGGATGCTACAACAAGTCATTGATAATACTGGTGCCAGGAGCCATATGGAACAAATTTTTTAAAAAATGTACAGTTCCCATATAAGGTTCTTATTAATGAATCTAACTTGAGCTAAAACTATTAGTTGATTAATTGGGGACTCTATCGACAGAAAATGAATTAGCAACTACTTTGAGAATCAATACATTTTTGAAGCAGAAGGTTTTCCAGTTCCAGCCAGTTCACATTTGAATATTTGTTTTTCTTTATAATTTTTTATGGTAAATTGAACATTTTGGGGTTTTTCTACTGTTGGTTGGATACAACAAGCAATTTACGATGGCACATTTGGATTATGGAAATGATTAAATCATTTGCATTCAAAAATTAACAAACTCTACCACTGAAGGATTCTGTTCCATCAATGTTGGAGTTTGCTGTGACATCTTGTGTTACTTCTGTCCTTCAGATTTTGAGTTTGAAAGCAGCTCGTTATATTCCCTGTGTGCCATGAGTCTTGATGGATTGGTGCATTTGAATACACAAACCTAGTCTCTGTGTTGTTATTATGTTCCAACATGCTCCAAACACAGGAAAGTACTTGACAAAGGCCTGAATCTCACTGCTTTATTCATGAGATGCTCATCTTAATACAAAGAGAAGAATCTGTATGCCTTTGATATGTGTTTGTCAGTATTTGTGTGTGCGTGCATCTTAGAAAATCTAATGTCTCAAACAAGAATTTGTTTTGTTAGAAATGATGATGGTGCTCTATTTGCCCAGGGCCAGCTGTTTGGGGAAGCAGCGACATGCTGTTTTGATGCAGGTCGGAGACTGTGACCTCTTATTATCTATTGTTGGTAGCCTGCTCAACACAGTCAAAACACTGTTCTCTGTTTTATTAGGCAATTAATAATGCTCCATTTACGTTGTGTTGTTCCAAATCAATTGCCAGCAGACTGGTTCAGAATGGCAGCAATGCAGCAGATAATACAATGATTGATGGGCTCATTTCTTAATGACTGGTTTTTGGTTTGGTTTGACAATTTCTTGGTTCAGGCAGTCAGAAAATGCTGTTAGAGAGTGTTTGTTCCCTGAAAAAACATTAAATTGAAACGCTCAATAGCTATAAATTTTACACTCAATTAAGATGGATTCTTTTTTTATTTTAAACTTAAATTCTGTGTTATTGTTCTGTCTCGTCTTACGCTGCATTGTTTTTAACGAACTACAGCAAATGCAGTGTGTGTCCTCTATATATCCCCTGAAAGACTAAACCTCTGCATCTTTGGTTCCCGGAAGGATGGAGTTAAACCATCTATTCCACTTTCCAGTTTCAAATTATTCAGTGCTCAACAGTGTGCTCATGCATGTCATGCAGTCATAGTGTTCTTCAGAGAAGTGACATTCCACCTCTATTTAAAAACACCAGATGCCTGTCAGTCTCTCTCTCTTTTCTTGCCATGCACTCTCTCCTGTCTGTAGGCACACTTATGAAATATGCATTTATTAAAGCACAGTGAAGCCTGCTGACTCCTTCCATGGACGACTTGATCACACGTTGAGCAGCCAGTGAACCAGCTGCTGACTCACCTTTGTACAAGTGAGGCCTTTTTGTCTCTGCTGTGAGAGTGACTCAGTTTAATAAAATGTAGCAGCACAACACGTATGCACGGCGGTTAAAACAACAAACCGTGACATCAGTGTGTATTACTGCTAACATGTTGATTTCAAGAAGGCGATTGAAAAAGGGGTTGAAAATATGGGTTTATTTAATCTTGAAGTTAATTTACATGGAGAATATAACATGGACAGTACAGTGAAGTTTTTACTGAAGACTTCATTTAAACTGATGGTGATTTCCAAAGGCGTAAAGTGTTAAAGGAGCCCTGTGGAGTTTTCTTGTTTAGTTTTTTTAAACTATTTTAAATCCAGCAGGACATAGGCTCAACAGTCATTATCACATATTCCAAACACTAAACAGTACTGGCAAAGCTGCACAGTGGTCACAAAAAATAACTGACCTCTGAGTTGAATTAACATTGCTGTGAGTCTCTACAGAAACTGAAAAAACTGGTATTTTCGGTCAATTTTATTTATATAGCCCAATATCACAAATTTGCCTTAAGGGGGCTTTGCAATCAGTACAGCATACAACATCCTCCACCCACCTATTCATAGACACTCAATTTGGTTAAGGAAAAACTCCCCCAAGAACACAGTTTTGATGGGGAATTACTGGAGGAGCAGCAGAGGAGGGACCCCTCTTGTAGATAAAACAAGTCTGTTTTATAAAATGAGTTATCACACACTAGTAAGGAACCCTCACCAGAACCCATGGGGATAAATTAAGCAGCCATTTTCCTCTGTGATGACTACACCATCTTTATGGTGACATGATGCAACACCAATAAGATTTCTTGACACCTGTTGCTGTACAGAGCCAGAGTGGTTATGTATAGAGCAGCTGTGGGAGTGATATTCTACACAGTGAATACCTTTAGTGCTTAAAGGAAAAATCCATTTTCATGAAGGTCACAGGTTTACCGTGAGCAAACCCCACCCCTCTAACTCACTGACTCTTTGGATGATGAACTAACTGAAAGATTAAAAATACCCTGTAAAATATGAAGGAGGAAAAAAAAGACAAAGATAATAAAGGAACACACTGAAGTGTCGGGTAGGAGAATGTGAAATGAGATGACAGCGGCTGTGACGGCAGGTGGAGAAAATGAATCGATGGGTGGAATTGATCTTGTTAACTTGAGGCAGCGGCGCGAGACCAATTGCGTAACGTGCAGCCCAAAGCTGGGTCAGACAGGAGGAGCGAGCGGGAGGGAGGTAGAGATAGAGGTGTGCGGGTGATGATGAATGAGGGGGAAGGGTGAAATGCCAGCTGACTTCATTAAATGCAAGATGAATTCAAAGTCGTTAGAAGTGTATCACTGCCAAAGAATCCCAAAAATACAGATAATACTGTGAAGAAATAATATCGAGGGTGTCTGGCAGACCAATACACACAGTGCTGTAAATAAACATGAATAAGTGTTTATGTTTGTGCAACTTGGAAGCAGGATGGGTGGGCCATTGTTTATTCATGACTCGATTTCCTGTTTGTCTTGGCAGAGATCCGGGAGGCGTTTAAGGTGCTGGATCGTGACGGAAACGGGTTCATTTCCAAACAGGAACTGGGTATGGCCATGCGCTCCCTGGGTTACATGCCCAGCGAAGTGGAGCTGGCCATCATCATGCAGAGACTAGACATGGATGGTGAGTCACATGTACGCACACACAGGCGTAAAAATGTACTGAGTGAAGCAGATTGGGTTCCTTCCCTCATGTTTTACATCATGCACCGACATAAAAAAAGTGGTCTCATCAACGGGCAACTTTGCAAAGATTTACAGTAAACGACAACGTTTTTCTATGTACTCTCGCCTGCTCAGATGCACAGATTACATATTCTTCTGTGTCATGCATAAAACATTTATTCATGCATGCCTGAGTGTGCACTCATTTCAATCTCAACCACTCGCCGTTTCGACTTGACACATGAAACAGACGCCGGGAGAGAACCACCTAAATATGAAGAAATATGTGAGATTGATAAAATATATGTACACAGGACATGGGGATAGTTATTTTAGATCAAACTGGGTTTTCAGATTGGTTGTCCAACTACTAATGTAAACTGTATCAATGTGTTTTGCAGCAGCAGCTGAATCTGTGGGGAAATGCATCAAACTTTAAAAACAACACATCCAAGGTGCTTATGGTTCCTGCTGTCAAAACAGTAAGATCTAAATCAGGTTTATTTCTGCAGCTCCATCCTCACCTGTGAACTTTCTAACCTTTTCTCCTTGGAGAAAAAACACTCAGCAGCAAGACAACACAACCAGTCCCTCTTCTTGCAGACAGCATTTGTGCAAAGCAAGGTTTCAGGCAGAGCTGTCTGCATTAACTGTGATTGACATTTTATAAAGGATAGACCCTTAAAATTGTATAAGGCGGGGATGGGAAAATGCAATATGCAAATGTCAGATCACTGGGAAAATATTCAAATTCTTCATGCTGCTATCACAGCCTTTGATAAGTGCTTTTCAGTTTCACTGTGGAGAGAGGAAGTACTGTAAATGTTCAGGGCTGAATATTAAAGTTTAAGAAGTTAGACTGCCTTTATTCTTCTTCTGACTCATCTGCTTCAGAATCTCAGGAGACCGTAGCTGCTTTTGTGCCTCAGGGCCGGGTCTCGTTGCATCGTCTGCTGTGACTTGAAGAAGCAGGCGAGGCTACTTTCAGAGCTGACGAAGGTCACAGCAGCTTTTGTCTTCGGAAGTCTGTAAAGTGTAATGCTGTTAAGTTATTTATTCACTTGGTTCTCATTGTTCTTTCTGTATCTGTGTATTGAAGTTTGTGGGAATTGTTGTTTGGAAAACCTCTTTCCCATTAAATGACCCAGATTAACCTGTTTGTATTGAGTGATGTCACTTGCCAAATACTGGGGTTTTTCTTTATTTAGAATTGAATTGAGAACCGGCTGGCTGCCTAGAAAGAGCTGTGACTTTGTGTTTGTTAATTTACCAAACTTCTATTCGTAAAGACAGCTCCCTGGGATGTGATCTTACCTGGGGACATGGAGAAAAATTGGCAGAAAGCAACATAGTGCACAAACAAAATATTATGCCTGGTGAATAGCTTTAAAGATGCTTTAATCAAATAAAACTGCTTTTTCACTATTTTCTCACATTACTAAAAGATTAAATGATTAATCAATTGAATCAAGACGTAAATTGTTAGATATAGCCCAATTCATTCACTATCGACTCACTTATATCCACATGGCACCACAGGGAGCTATATCCCGTTCCAATACACACAGATTGGAAGAAATTTGTTAGAGAGAAATGTGAGAACAGGTCTTCACAATATACTGTTAAACTGAAAAATATGTAGTGTGAAAAATCTGGCCTGTTGTTTTTTTGTTATTTACAGCGCAGTTTGTGAAATTTTCTTCTCATATGCATGCAAGTTGACACAATAACAAAGAGCCAGTGATCAGAGTGGAGGAGAGTAGAGGCATTAGCGGAGGAATGGGAATGGATAATAGTGATTGCATCGTGGCGAAGTGGGCAGCTGTGAGGATTGGATCCTCGGTCACAGCCATCGATTGTGGGCCCAGCGGCCAATCCAGCTGGTATCTAAAAGATACTGATAGGTTATCTGCTCTGCTCGCCTCCGCTGACAAGCCAATCCACAGGATTGTTATTGAGCTCTGTATGCCCTTCATGGAGAGGTGTGACTACTGTTCTTGGTTCCAGATCACAGCATTGCACCAGCCTGTTTTTTTCTAGTATAGATCACCAATGTTCTTCTTTTTCTTCTGGTGTTAATGACCTTGATGCCATGTCTCTCCCTAACTTTGACTCTAATCTCTTAAATTTGGATCTGTGTAGGCATTTATTAACTAAATACCAACATTTAGTTTTTATTCTCTAATGTCCTTGATGTGACTTGTTTTTCTTTAACTAAAGGGGGCAGATTACTCATCTTTCTTGAATAATTTATTGCTCTGTTTCAAGCTGAAACAGGATGCTTGGCTGTGACATAGCACAGGAAGAGACTGGTCAAAAGCAGGTAGCTTAGACTATGACAGACACAGAAAGTGACTCAGGGACTTTGTGCACAATACTGAGCTGTCACAAACTGCAGAAACATCAGAATGAGAGCTGGCGTGCAACCGTGCTGTGTTACAACAAGCAAACAGGTTTTAGGGTGAACCTTTTTTCTGACCACCACTCAGACGAGAAGACAAACTCACAGAAACAGGCACCCAGTGTACATCCATTGTAGTTGTGTTTCTGGTAATCTGATGGTCAACATTACCTTGTTTTTTAGCTCTGGGTTTGTCTGACCCTTCATCTGGTAGACCTTTCACTTCCCTCACCAGCTAGTCTTTAACTTTGTCTGTCTGCTGTTTGGTGCTGGGCAGGTAGTATACAGTCGTTTTGTCAGGTGAGACTGAACCACATGGAAAATGTGCTTAAAACCTTTTTCACATTACATTTGTTTCAGCAGAAATACATTTTAAAAAGTATTGCCTGGTAGTAACAACTCACTTGTGTTTTGTACACTACTACTGTACTTCGTCCTGTCTTACCTTGAACCTGTTCACCCAGTCCACTGTTATCTCCACTGTCATCCATCCATCCTCTCGTCCTGACATCCTTGGGCCTCAACACTGCTTATCTGGCCTGTAGCCCTGCATTTGCCCTGCTGCATATGCATGGACACAAGTGCAGTCGATGGCATTAAACATCGCAGTGCCAGCATGCCCCAGCGTGACCGGCCACAGTCGGTGCAGGAGCAGAGGTACTGCAGGAAGGGGCAGATTGAGTCGTCCTGCGTCGGTAACTTTCCACTCACAAGGTCCCAGCGTCATCTGCAAATCCAGGAAGAGCAGGTGGGAGGACGAGAGAAGTAAAATGAGTTCACAACAAGGACACGAAAAACATGAGACGACAAAAAGAAAGGAGAAAGAAGAAACTGGGTTTTGAAAGAACAATTCTGTGTCTTTGTTGTGCAATTACTGATTTCCATTAATTTAAGATTTTATTTATCATAGCTTTCAATTCAATTATGTCAAAATTAGTGAGTTGTCTGTCTAGCCCTTTTTTTTTTTTTTCTTTTTAAACGAAAGATCTGGACTAGTTTTCACCCATTTCATTCTTCACAATTTCCATAGGCTGTAATGAACAGCCCGAGCTTTCAGTCCAGGTTTGGTTCATCTAAACATACAGATAATGAAGCCAGACGAACTCTGCCGGAGAGGTAATGAAACCTCACTGGGCTTATGAAAACTTTCCACTCGAAGAGAAAAAGATTCAACCACATCACTATGAATCCACGATCTGTTTGAATCTGTTTCTGTCGGCAGACTTTTGATGATTTGTTTTGGCAGTAGCTTCGACAACTACCAGCAGACTCCCAACGTGCGCAGCAGGAACTCCTCATTGTAACTGATACAGAAACTGTAAACTTTGATCAGCTTCATATCCAGGGTTAAAGAGAAAGTCAGAGCTCATTGTTTTAAACTATTCCTTGTGTCAGTAGCAAATTATGTATAAAACTGTGTGATGTGAAGTGTGCTGGCCTTAAATTATAACAAGAGGGACACAAACAGCATCCATTTCCCTTTAAGCCCAAACATAGGGTGTAATAACTGACTTTCTACAAACACATTGTAGAAAATAAACTGCAGAAACATTTTGCAACCCCAAAGGCTTCAATTATGTCTGTGCTATACACTTATTTAATCCAAGAAAATTTCATTGCTCTGTCCTCCTTTACCCTCAGCACCCCGGCTTCACTTTCATTCACTAACACGCATTAAGCTGCAGGCTTTTAGCGTAGTGCTCCGCTCGGGGGCACGTCAGACATACTTGTTCAGGACAGGCACATCATTTGTCATTCACTCTGGCCCACCTCTCACTCCAAACCAATGAAGGGATACTGACGAGATTGTGTCCATGCTGTCTGAATCATTTCCCACTGTGTTGGATGGTAAAGATGAGACTAAAGAGAAGATAAGAGAGCTGAATTAGCACTTAGATCCACACTCAGAAACATGGAGAGGTTGCCATTCTGTTGCAGCCTGCACAGTGTTTGAGCAGTTTGATATCACCATTGGGGATGCTCAGGATGGGTTTGGTCTCAACAGTTAAGTCAATTACAAAAAGTTGCAAACTATGCAACTATCAGTACATCATCAGCTATCAATAATCTGTCGTTTTTTTTATTGTGCCAGGTGACGGACAGGTTGATTTCAATGAGTTCATGACGATCCTTGGACCCAAACTCCTGTCGTCTGAAACAAGAGAAGGCTTCCTGGGCAGCACAATAGATACCATCTTCTGGCAGGTAACAATTTATTCTCTTAAAGACTTCTGTTCTGTTGTGACTCCTGCACAGTTAAAAGCACAGATGCACTCACTCCTGTTGTCATATTCATAACAATTGCATCTATGAAAATCCTCCTGTTTCCTCAAAATACCACACACTGGATATGCACCAGACGTGTTTATGTTGGTGCAAAAACTCATAATAGAGAAGACTGCCATGAACTGCTGAAGCTTAACATCTATGCATTTTCCATCAAAATCCATAAGTGTGCACCTCTATCAACTGTTACCGCTGAAAGTCTAAACACATAAGGATAGATCAGAGTCTGACAAACGTCTGCATTACACAGCCTTAAACGCACAGAAACACTGTGAGATGTCTTACCTTAAAACAGGATGTTTATTCTTCCAGTTTCAGTGCAAAACCATCCACCGCCTTCGTAAAGGTCAGGCCTCTGACTACATCGCTGAAGCCAGTAGGTAATTATGCACCCGGAGCTAACCGAGGTTTCCCTCCTGGGATAATTAAGATTTTTACACCCATTCATGCAGATTAAGGCACAAAAACAACTTCACACGTTGACCTTCTCATAAGCTCTCAGTCGTTCCGATTTGTCAGTTGGGAACTCGTCTATAGAAAAAAACAAAACACAAATGGTTAACTAATTTACATACATTTTGAGGGACAAGTACCTTTTTTATTCTCCACATTCTTAATTAAGATGCGTGTCTTGGATGAGCTTTGGTCTTGCACAATCAACTCAGAGTTAAGAGGATTTTATGTTGCTGAAAAATAATATTTGTGCTCAGAAGAAAGAGTTTGGACTCAAGTATTCAGTCAAACTGTGACAAGCCCAGAGAGTCTTCTCTTTACTAATGCAGTCTATAAATCACTTTAAAGGAAGTACTACTTTATTCAACTCTGTTTCCATTACTCGCACTGTTTCTGTGCACTTTTGAAGGGCAATGCAAAACAAACGCTTCATATGCAGCATCTGTCGTCCTCTGAGTGATATTGTGACTGATGATGGTAATATGTGACCCTGACAGATGTGCCCTTTGGACAGCCCAAAGGGTTTTCACAACCTGAAGAGACTCAGAGTGACAGAGGAATCGGTGACATAAGAAACAAAACAAGAAAGAAAATGTCAGTACAGGAGTGAAAGAGACCGAGTGAGTGAGACAGAGAGTGATTAATGTGCGGACAATAGAAAGAGTGAGAGAGCATGAATGGGAATGATGACAAATCGAGCAGGTGTGAGGACAAGAACGGGACATTTGGCACTGATAGTAACACTTGGCAAGCCCGTCCTCTTGATGTAATCATCGGCTTGACCCGGGCTTTTTCTCTGGGGCAGGAGCTTGTGGTTTACACCGCGAGGACACAGGTCTTTGGAGGTATGAGTGCAGGCTGGGCAAATGTGCTGCCAGCCCCATTTGGCTGCTGCGGTGACATTGGCTTGTGCAGGAGAGCAATTTGCCCGAAAAGGTTTTTATTTTTATTTTTTTGACCCCGCCAAAAAAGACTGGTGGTTGTGGGTTGGGGTTTGTTACTTCTACACTTTCAAACCCACATTTCTTGTCTGACGAATTGACAGCAAACACCTCATCTGACGTGTGCAGCTTATTCAGAGGAAAGAAATGTACCCAAACCTTGATTTATCATGATTATTTCCCCACATGCTTCACAGATGATTAGTTGCTTGAGGTATTACAGTTTCGTGCTTAGTTTGGTTTGTTAATGGAGTGTGGTGTATGACTCAGCCTCTTTCTACATATTAAGTTTGTGTTCTGTCATCCTGCTTGAATATCTGTTGTGAGGTGGAATAGATACAGTATTTTAGCTTTATATCCTGGTAGTAGAGTACCATAAAATGTCCTGTCCTCTTTTTTATTTTTATTTTTTAACTAAACAGACTAATAAAACCTATTTGTTCAGCAGGACACAACATGCAGTGTAACTTTTGCGTGACAATAGAAGAATGGGAATTATCAAAGCAGTGCAAGTACACATGAAGAAAAATAACACTATCTGCTCAGAAGCCCACCCAACAGTTCAGCAAACACTGAATAAACCAACAACTCATGCTGCTGGCTCATTATGTCCCGCTCATCAAAATTCAGAAGCTGCACTGGAGTCCCAATCAGCAAGTCTTGGATGCTTATAAAACGATTTTTCATTTATGTCAACTAACAGGATATAAAAGAATATATAGAATATGTTATTCATATGTAACAGAATGTACAGTGTGGTAGAAATGTATTTCCTTCTTGCTCTGAGAGGCCTGATATCTAATGAATCCCTGTTGGTTTTTTTCTTTAACCTGCACTATTCAGTGTTCTTTTAACATGAAATATAATGACTGAGGTTGTAGAGATGAACCCACAGCGGATTCTCATCCAATCCCACAGCTTTTAGCTCATTGTTTTGGTGTTATGGCACATTTACTGTAAGGTTCAGTTTTGCAGCTTTTTTCCACCATGTTAACAAATATCCCAACAGCAGCAGGAGGAAGTAAGACAACACAACCACGAGTTAACAGAGAGTGGACATCAGACCTGTACAGACAAAAGAAAAATGAATGCTAATATTGCTCCGTGTCTGCAGGATGTGCAGATAGGCAACTGTTTGCTGACATGTTAGTCGTAACAGTGATAATATGTCGGGCGGTGGGTTTGTCAGCGTGTTTGGAAGTTTTTCCTCGGCGGGTCTGGAGAGAATCTACATTTTGTCTGTCGGATATGTCTGTATATTCCCTTCTACAAAAAAATAACAGATGACTCTCAGGGAAACAGTATTTTTATCAGAACCGTGCAATAATACTGAAATGGTTTGCATAATTTTTTATAAAGGAAGAGTCAATATCAGCTTAACATCCTTTTTAAATCTTTCCTGAGCTTTACTTCAGTACATTCATTTAGCACGTCTCATTTTAATGATCTTCCTTTGAAGAATAAGAACCCAATAAACTCATCGTGAAGAATGACTCAGTTGGTCACAGTGCATTGTAGAGCTGTTAGAAGATTCAAAGCACGCAGCACTTGTTTTTCTTCAGTTTCACAACTGCGGTAGCCTTTACATTCATCACAGAAAGCCAAGCAGACACTAAGGAGTAACAACAAAAGGCTTGAAGCTGTTTCATAAATCCACAAACCTCTGTAGCTTTATGACTGATTACAGCAAAACCTGAGTCAGTTTGGATGCCCAACCTTTTCCATAAAACATGAATCATGACAAGCACACAACAGCGACGCAACGCTGAAAGCATTTAGCTGGAGGGGTTTTGTGTAACCCTTATTAAAATCCAGTTATCAAAGCATTTGACAGTGTTTCACAGATTTCATTTTCCTCCATCTGGCATTTTTTAGGATTTTTACAATTAAGAATTTATTCTCCCCAGCCGAGGTTGTCAGAGTTTGTCTCCGTCAGAGCGGAGCGAGATTCACTCAGCAGGAGCGTGACTCCAGCAGACCCCGGCCAACTCGTACGAACCTCCATATTATGTTCGGGTTCGGCCTTCTTGAACCGCGAGAGCAGTTCAGTTCCTGTTGCAGCCGAGAGATTTTCTCATTCCACTAATGTCAGGCAAAGTGTCACATCCTCACCAGCTGGAGTGATGGGATAATGATTCACTCGCTGTCACACACTCACCTTCCTACTCACTCGTATCTGCTCTTCAACAGTTTGTTAATGTATCTAATTATCCCGTCTGGATAATTATGAGCTTGTAATTGAACAACTGCAAACATTTTATTTTTCTCTGTGTTGCTAATCATCATCAGCATCATTAGCAAAAAGAGGCCTTCACACACCATTGGCCTTTCATTAAGAAACGTATATAACATTTTGCTATATTTCATCTCTAGAATAAGCCTCTATTATATAGATTTACCTTTATTTAATTTAATAACATAAGATTACTTCTGTAATTTTGTTTCAAAGCCTCTTTAGAACTTTTTTCTTAGGATGGACGTTACTTTAGTTTCCAACATGTCGCATGCAAGGACGATTCCTGTGTGTGATAAATACTGAAGGTGTGTGGAATACACATTTTAGAAGAACAAGGCTCCTCTGTGCTTTTAAATACAGGTCAGTGCCCCTTAAGTTGTACTAATTAATCCCTGAGCAGGCACGTGACTCACCATTGAGATGTGACCTGAGTAGAGTGAGGTACACAGCAGCTCTGAATGAGACTGGAGGAAATACAGGTCGTATAAGTGCCGTCCGAATTCCTAACTTGTGAAAACTCGTAAGACATTACTGTACTTGTCAAAAGTCGTAAGTCATAACTTGTCAAACACAGTGTGTGCTGTCGCTGTCTGCTTGAGATTCATCACATGATTTCAGAGTGAGCTGAACTGGGTTGATGGTGATGTTGGTACTTGTGTTATTATTCTAGATGAACTGCATATAACATTTAGATCTGATATTATCTCTATAAGTTACTAAGATAAAATATATTATTGTTTTCTCTCCTTTTTTTAAAAAAAATTTAGCTTTCCTTTAAAATTGAACATCATTTGTATGGAAGGGATTGTGTCCAAATATGTAAATATATATATAGAATTGAGGAGGTTGTCTGGAACACCTCGTTGTGCAGTATGCTGCGAAACGCTGCTCTACACCAGTGAGATTTTTATCCCATAGTAATGAACCCAGAAAAGCTGAAGCTTCCTAAACTTGTTTTAAGCCATGCAAGCAGTTTTTGGTTGGGAATATCATCAACACATTTTTCAACACTACACCAAATGTATTGCTTTACTTGGGGGTGCAGAAAAAGAGCAACTAATGATGAAGTAAAGAGGAATGGATGAGTCGTCCAGAGCTCATCAGGAACGACTCATTTCACAGATATTTATGAACGAATCATTAATGATCTAATGATTCATTGATAAAGTATCACGCAGTCTGAGCTCTACTAACTCATCAATATCTACTATATACTCCTTAAATCAGAGTTATATTGGAACAACTCATTAACGATTCCTCACTCGTTCAGTAGTAACTATACTCACATGTTTGTCTGCCGTATTGTAACGTGTTCCTTGAAATTTGTTACAGACCTTCATTGTCTCCAGACTTGACCCCATCAATAAAATATCAATTTCAACTTGTTTTAACATTTAAGTTCATAACAGTGATATTAAGGCTTATTTATTATATTATCAGGCTAATATTGGCAAATAGGGATAAATGCCCCCCAGCACCTGTGGACACGGTAAACTGGTTAATATGATGTGAATACAACGTGTTGGCTAAAGTTAACATGCAAATGTTGGCACTCAGCTGGAAACCTGACTAAGATTAAAAAAGTACTTGACTAATTCAGCTTTGCATTTCTGTAACATTGTCAGACTCACGATGGGCGGATTAAAAAAAAAAAAGGATAAAAAAACGATGCAGCAAAACCAGAGGCATCGACTTTTTTATCCTCGCATTATGTGTCTACATTACCCACAATGCAACAGCCAACAGTTCAGTCCCACTGGTGGTGAGGATCCAAGAATATCAAAGCACGTTCTACATTTTATCAGTCTGCCAACTCTAAGTGTCTGGTGTGTAATAAGAATTTGAGGGTCATGAGGTGACTTTTAGTCTTGTATCCCCTCTGCTCCCACCGTGATATTCTCTCCTCCTGTGGAGTATGGCTCTTAACACTAGATGAGATGAGATTAGATTTAATGATGCATGTGGAGTAATTTTACCATGGAAACGGCATTAAATAAAGTACTCCTAAAAAATAAATAAATAAATACTCATGAAGCAGCAGCAGCCTTGGCAGCACAACCTCCTGAGGCAATGTGACATGTCTGCATTATGAAAAGGTGAAAATCTATTAAAATATCAATATATGTGCAAATTGTACGAGTAAAAGGGTTTTGAGGGAAAGGGCAATATGAGGAAATGTAGTGTGGTTGTATTCATATTAGGCAGCAGGAGACCAATCGTGTGCAGAGAAGCATCTGGGGAAAAAACAGTTTTTAACAAAATCTTTAGATGAGCTTTTGAAGCTTTGTTGAGACACTTTTTAGAGCTTTGAGTCTCATTTATGTCACTATTTCATAGATTTACTGTCAGTTTGAACAGAGGATGATATCGTCATTCATGATTGTTGTGGGGGTTAGACTTTCTCCCCCAAACTGGGCATTTTAGTCTGTATTTATATGCACACATTAGTCTCTTTATCCTTACAGTCCCTCCCATCCAGTCCTATAAAGATAGATAGATAGATAGATTACTTTATTCATCCCCGAAGGGAAATTAGGTAAAGTTGAAATCCAGGAAGCGAATAGTGTATTGTAATGCATATAATACCTAAATGTGTGTTCTTGTGCCTCTGCTTAAATTATGTGACAAAAATAAATGAAGTCTGTTTGTATTCAACTATATATAATTCATTCGACCTTAATCCTTTTGCCTGACTCAGCCTTTGCGGTGTTCAGTTTTATCTGTGTAGTTCCTTATATTTTCCTCATGATGTCAACACTACAGAAGTCTGTAAAACCTCAGTAAACCCCCTGTGACTGAATTAACGCTACCTCAATCCATTCAGTATTAGTCTTAGCTGTCAGCAGTTTAAAGAATAATATCTTGAATACAGCCTCATACTTTCCTCACCAATGCAAATTGATGCTCATGACTTATACATGAAGTTTAAAGTTTATCAAATATTGACAAATCCTGAAATATTAAATACTGTTGATGCCATAAACCAGTTTGTGATACACAAGGAGTTATCCCTTTGACATCACATGGATTTACACTGATCTTTAGTTTGAGCACTTCAGGTCTGGTTTGCTCCGGTATAATAGTTAGAAAAATGGCCTTTCACATGTGCATTGTTCTGTGGAGAACTTTGTTTCTGCCTGTTTGTGCAAAAGTGTGAGGCCACTTAAGTTGTTGGTACCCTCTCAGCAGTGTCTAGTTTATCATTGACTGGTGGTTTGAAAACTTGGACTCTCAGTTTATGTATGAAGAACTCAAGGGTTGTCATCACCTCGGGGACTGTACTCTGCTTGTTGCAATTAAAAACGTAAAGAGGCCATTATTTTTAAAAGCAGATGCACAAGTGGAGTGTATGAGGCTTGTGGTTGTTATCCAGTACACTTTACAATTAACGTAGATGAAAATATATATAAACATATTTCATCTACAGGGGCACTTGACGGAAGAGTTTCTTCAGATATCTACAGCTGTCAAAACATTATGTTTTGGCATCAGTCCATGAGAACCAAAGGGCTTTTCATACTCTAATGTCCTCATAAAGAGCAATAAATGCATGAAAATCATCACTGGGCTGGCAGACTTTTGTTGTAGCTTTGAGCTTCACAATTTTCTTTTACATTCCCATCATTTCCCTGTATGAGCAGCCAGTACAAAGGTAGTCCACTATATGCACAGCAGGTTGATTTATTCAATTTTGATATCAAATTGGGTGTACTGATTGCTCTGCTCGGAGACTGTGGAGTACCTAAAAAAGGACCTATGACATTGTTAGATGATGCATGATGCATCATGACCGGAGAGATCTTCTTTTTTATTCCAAACATTCTTCTTCCTTGTCAAAACCTGATGCTTGCATTACCCACAGTGCAGTGAGCAGGCCACAGAGGTCTGGTAATCTCAAATCTTTCTCACTCCAACGCCAACATGCTTCAGGTGACTTCACTTCAAGCAACACAAAGTCTCACTGAAGGCAGGCTTCGCACAGCGCAAAAGGCTTAATTAAACCTTTTTTTTAACAGTAATACTATGCAAGACTTTTATATGTAAAATTGGCGCACTTCCCCTTTAATAATTTCCTTTTTTTCCAAAGCAATCTGAGCAAAGACTAATGTGCTTGTTGTGGAGTTGGCCTTCCAGTCATGTTTCCCACAGGTGAACTGACAGCCAGGAGAAATGACTGATTAGCACTCGCATACCTTTTTTGACAGAACAGCATGAGTACGATTATTTTAGAGCTGTTTACACTATAATCATTCTGTGGGCTTTCTTACTGAACGCCCACTTTGAATAAGATGTGTTATTGCAGCCCTCAGGAGGAATATATATGGAAAATGAATTTCTTCATGCAACAACAAAGTTGAATTATTAATGTCTGACTTTTTGGTGGATCAATCAGTCTTTTTCTTTTTTTTTTCTTTAAGCTTTTGAAGCTTAAAACCCTTAAAGATTACTTATTTTTCCGATTACTGTTTTGTTCATTTGTGATTTAAAGAAGAAAATATAAGTATAGTGGGGAAAATATCTCCACTGTATTTCCATTTTTCAGTGTACGGTATAATCTTCAAACACGCCTACCTATCAACAGGTTACCGACATGCCATCTGATTAAGTTAATGCTATAACTGTTGTTGTGTTTGAGACGTGTGTTCCTGATTATCATCATTTTCAAATCATAGTAAATGTTAAGTAGAGCAAAAACTAAACAAAATTTGAAGTTACACTAATTTCCCCTTGAATGTAATTTAACTGTATAATTAAGTAATGAAATATTATGTAATTACATTAATATGAAAATTCTACAAAACCTGCTCTGCCAGGGCTTTACCATGCATAATTATATATAAATAACTTATTAGGTTTCTTTTCAACTAACTTAAGTCATGAAGTGGCCATTTTCTGTTTCTATTTGTGTGTGTTTGTTCCTTTGTTTATTGACTATACAGTAGACCAGTATGTAGGTATTATATAGACTTGTTTCTGTAATAATTATGTTGTCTCAAATGCTAAAGATACTGGAGCCCAGCTTGGCAGTTTTTTAACCAATATGTGTCCCAAGGTTTCTGGATGTGTTAAGCAAGTGTAATTAAAATATATCCTCCTGCAGAAATGTCAGCAAATCCTTCTCCAGAAATAAAACTTTTCTCTAGCTAATGAGAAAAAAGGGTTCAGTAGGGTTTGTAGTGGGTTTCTCTGAGGTGGAGTGTGTTTCGGAGAGCACATGTCAGGAGGATGAAGAACGCAGAGAGGTGTGAGGAACCCGGAGTTTAATGAGCAGATATTCACAATGACTCCTCCAAATAAACAGAGCAAGGTTTCTTTCAGACAGCACGTTGGAATAAGCTTATCGCGTTTTATAGACTGAGTCAGCTGGGAGTGTAATATTCTGTTCACTTTTAGTCAATGGCAGGTGAAAACCTTGTGTGTGTGTGTATATATATATGTGTATATATATATATATATATATATATATATATATATATAACCTTAAAGACTCAAAACAAACATGTCATCAAATGATCAAACCTTTTCTGATGACTACTGGAATTTGTACATTTGAGAATTATTGGGATTTTGAGATGAAAACAGCGAATAAATAAAACAATCTGTCTAGAAAGTCAGATGCTATTCAGCTAGTTCAGTCATTCATGGATAAAATACTACTGCTGGTATACAGTTAGTATGTTGTGTTAACCTACTACTACTACGACCCACTCACCTGTAGTGTGAAAGCATCTGGTTTTAGATTTGTTCTTCAAGGGTTGTTTTTTTTTTTATCCCGGTTCCAGACATTAAGACACATGGCATGTTTGAATGTGAAGCCTTTGTCTCCTTCAAGCTTTATAAATTTAGACTTTCATCTTAAATCAAATCCATTAATCATCGTTTTTTTCTGTCCTGTGTGCCAGGGCACAATTTTGAATTCATAATGACTTTGAAACAACTCGCGTATGATGAATAATTCACAGGCCACAGGGATTTTTCTACAGAGAGGTGAAAGTAGGCTAATATTTGTGTTGGCCCCTCCAGAGTTAGACTGATAATCCTGTGGAAAGTTAGAGTAACTCATGTGCCCTGTAGTTGATTCTGTTCTATGGCACGTATATGCAACATCATTTAATGCCCTCATTCCCAGGAAAAACAAAAAATGTTAAGGAAATGGTAACTCACAACTCACTAACTCACTGAAGTCCTCAACTTGGCGCGTCTACTTGAGATGACAAGTTTGTTGTGTTGCCCACTTTTGCGGTTATGCGGTTTTCTGATGTGAAAGCACATCATGATTATAACATTCAGAAATTATACCAATTTTATAGAAGATGTGATTTGATATAAGCAGCCTTAGGCCAGTGTTTGCATACATTCACTAACGAGGACAAACACTGGTGGTTGCATTTAATTGAGTTAAATTTAGGTCAGGATTTCATATATACAAGAAATAACTAATCTAAATCTAAGATGTGTTTCAAAAAAGCCTCTTTTTATGTTGTTTATGTTAAGATTACTCTACATTAAGATCCTTTTTTCACTTATAACCTGCAGGAAACCAACACAAATAGTTCAGATCAATATAGACTTAATGTTTTATTATTGCCACCGTTCTCAAAATAGTATAATAAACTTTAAAGTTATTAATCAAAGTTTAAATACTGAACTTTTTTTATCTAATGGTTGTTGGTCTCTGTTATTCTGTCATTATAAGTCACGTTCAATATAGATGATTGGTGTGATTTTATTTAGCTCCACATTATCAGTTTCTCCCTGCAGCCATTCAGACATCATTTCTATTCTTTAACACAGCAAGGTCGCACTGCTGAGTTATAAGAACATCTTTCTCTCTTTGAGTAAAAGATTAGAGAAAATTTGGATATACCTGTTTGATACCCGATGGTACTTTTGATTAAACGACCACAATTATCATCCCTTTTCACCCTCACCGGTGGTGACGAAGGCATAATTCAAGTTTCCCAGACAGAAAAGCTAAATTTCTGCAACTCAAATGAAAATTTTCCCCTGAGATCTGCTGACTGTCAGTCCTGCTCCAGGCAGGTAATGCAAGGAGAGCCTGTACTTCTCTGACAAGCGGTTGCGGGATGTCTGAAAGATTCCAGGCCGCCATGCAGGATGCAAACACACTGTAAAATCATATTCCCTTTGCCAGGCATGGCCTTGAATAGCAATGAAGGTGGCACAGAGACGTGACGTTACAGGCGGTTAATCAACACCCACACACACATGCACACGTCCTCCCTTCCCCTCCATATACCCAATCACCCTCCTTCAAACAGTCTGATCTACTTTGAGTATCGTCCCTCTAATGTGCTCATCCTCAGATTCCAGCTCAGAGGTTGGGAGGTGAATTATGGAGGATTATCAAAGTGAAAATGACTCCATTCGTCTCAATTGCGCCGAGCGTTACAGTGTCATTATGCCAGAAAAGAGCATCATTTTGATCCCTGGCCAGGTTCTTCTCCTCTGAGGCTTTCACTCTCACCGTGAGAGAACAGTGTTTTCATGATGACCTCCAGATGAGTTTTACAGTCCTAACTTTAGTCTAGACCACGGTGTGTGTGTGTGTGTGTGTGTGTGTGTGTGTGTGTGTGTGTGTGTGTGTGTGTGTGTGTGGATTTTAAATGTCTCTATTGTCATTTTTATTTAGAATAGAAAATTAAAATTCCAGTTTGTTTTTTTTTTTTTTTGTGGTGCAGAGTTTTCTTTATACTTGGATTAAAGGTGTATCCTTTTAAAAATAAAAGAAACCCATGGCATGTTATCGTAACAGATTTCCTCCAGAGCGGACTGACTCATTTCGCCTCAGCTTTCACCACACCTACCTATGTACTCCACTTGAATGCTTGGTCATATAATTGTCCTATACAAACCTGCGATGGTTTTGTCAAGGCTGGACGTATACAGACACCATAACAGACCTTGGATCAGCTTTGGGATCGCTGGTCAAAATCAAAGCATGGTGTCGCTTTCTTTCTAAGCATCTTGATCTCAAAAAACCCAGTTTTCACCAGTACTAGATGAGTGTGTTATCATTAACAATATAACACGTGTGTATAACTGTACAGAACCTACTGTACTTGTAGTCTTTATAACTGATGCTTTTAGACATCATACACTGCTGCAGCTAACATTAACATACGGCAGAGTAAGTGGGGAACTTCTGTGTGTCAACATGACTGTATTTGATAATGTCATCTAGCTTCTGAACACACTGTTCCCAGGACAGGGTCACCTCATATTGGTGATTGATTGGAAACTGACAGGTCTGCAGGAGGAATATAACCTTTTGGTGCAAGAGGAACCCTCTATTTGTGGATAAATAGACCCAAATAAAGCAGAATATATACAGTGCACAGTAAGAGGCTTACCCTGATTAAAACCTCAACCTTTTGAGCTATTATCCCGAATAGGAGTGGATGTAAATGCAGTCGGTCTGTGCTGAGGATACTGAGCAGTACAGGCTTTCTGTACCAATCAGGCCTCTGAGAACTCCTTCTCCTAACAACGCTGAGAAAACATGGACGGTGCTGTTTGAAGTTCTGCAGCTGCAGCAGCACAAACCTCAGACCTCCTGAGACGTGAACGCACGTCTGACTTTGTCTCTTCCCTTTACCTGCCCTCCGTATCCCATAAAGCCTCTCCGTATGATTTAGAAGAGCCTTTTCTCGCACACGGTTTGTGACATTTTTGTCTCGAACCCTCCTCCTTATGTTCCATGTAGCTTTAATTACATGTGAGTCAGCTTGGCTACCTCAGTGATTCACTTCATTACAGCTCTTTCTCATGCAGACCGCAGCTCCGAGAAGTGTCAGCGACACATTACTGCATTTTTCTCCACAGTCGCTTAACTTAAAACACACATGCTTGTGCACACACACACACACAAACACACACACACACACACACACACACACACACACACACACATACACACACTGGAGGATAATTTATGCTCTTGAGTGCCCAGAATTTTAATGATGTATCTGTCAATCAAAATAAATGCCTCTGACTACAGTCTGACATGCTGGGTTTCCTTGAGGGGAGCTTCTTCATTTTTATCTACTAAGTAATCACAGTGTAGAATCCTATTTAGATTAATGGAGAAAATCATTTGTCATCTAAATGCAATTCGAAAAGACAGGCCAGTCTCTCATTGTTCATCATTTCACAGCACAGTTCCGTGTGCTAACACCGCCCGAGATGTGGTTTAACCTTTTTTTCTTCGAGCTGTACTTCAAAGTCTCATCAAGGCTGCAGACAGCAAGGATGAATGGTGAATATGGAAGTATGGCTTCAAAAGATTTAGGTCTTTTTGCTCATCATTCATCATTCAATGTTTTAGTTTGTTACCATTTCCTGAGATGGTTGGGAGTTTTCTACAACTGAACACATAATACTGCATGAATTAACATTTTCCTCTGGCTTTTAAGTGCAGGCTTTGAGTCCTCGGTGACGCAGTCCTCCACTTACTAAAACAGAGCACCTACTGTAATGTGACATTTCTGTGAAAAGGATTTTAATTTCAGATATGTGACCGTGCTGGTGGGTCGATGCATCCCCCTGCTTTTCCTTTCATCCCATGTTGGATGTCATTTTTTCGGCGTTTGCTCAGAAAGAAAAGGAAAAATGACCCCCATGAAGCCCACCATGTTCACTGTACATCTCCTCACTCCAGTCTTTAAGAGGAAAAAAAGACAAAGGTGAATAATTTTTGATGCCTCGATCCTGTTGCGAGCCAGCTGGATCTGGTGCTCTTGGTTTTGGCTTTAATTAAGTTTTGGTCGACTTCAAAACACAAAAGTTTGACCACTTTGAGAAGTATGGTATATAATCATTTCCTGGCTTGAGTATGGGTCCTGTTGACAAAAGCTGCTGCTACCCTATGGGCTTAATTAAACTGCGTGCTGAATATTCTCAGGTTTGGATCAAGCTGCAATTGAATGTTAAACCCCCAAGTAAAATTGTGCTTAGAATTAAATTGGTCTCCCACTTTTCCCCTCCACCTCTTGAGTCCTCTGTGTGTTTCTTGCTGTCCTCGACTTATTCTTTTATTCGCCACCCCTCTTGCCTTCTGTCTCTTCTGTTCCTCGTTCTTCTTCAGTGAAGGCAATGAATTGCATGAGGCGGGGCATATAGATCTGCTGAGTCCCGCTAATGAGTGCCGTGACCCTCAGCCTGCTTCCCTCCAGGGGTTAATGGGAGTAATTTCTCCTTGATTAATCATACTAACAGTAATTGACTATTGATAGCTTGCTCAGTGGCTGTAGGCACTTCCCTTTCTTTCTTTGCTCTCCTCAGATTCTCTCCAAGTTCAGCCACCTGAAGTTTGCTGTCCTTTTGATTTGCTGCTGGCATTGTGTCATCGTGCTTGCAGCAAATGAAAAGTGAATGTAAAGTGAGTGAATCTCTTGAAGAGAGAGTATTGCTTTCTGTTCTGAGATTCAAATAGATTTCCCTGAAGGATTCCCAGACTGTTAAATACCTGATGTGAACATTTATCTGAGCCCCTTTGATCAAACTTTTCTGTGGTCTGTTAACTTTTCTTGTGTCTGAAGATGCCACAAAAATACTTAAGAAGAAGTTGTGTGTGACTGCAAGTTTATTTTTTCTACCATTTGGTGATCACAGGGCATTAACTACATTCAAGTGTTCACTGGAGCACAGATGTTAGAGACCTCAACAGAGAGGTCTGGCTGTTTTCCTCCGGGCCTGAATGTGTAAAGGTCCATAAGACTCGAAGTACAAGTCCATTTTCCTCAGTGTCCCATGTGGCCAATGTTTCTGTCACTTCCAACACTCTGGTGTCTGGCTCCAGATATGAGCCCCAATTAATTTTTCCGCCTGTTGTTGTGACTCTCATGGCGCATGTTATGTTTTCTTTTTTTTTCAATTAATCTTCTGCCCTTTGACGGCTGGGTAACTCAGTGTTAATGGAGACATAAATTTCTCCTGAAGGCTTGGGGCCTTTCGGGGGGGGGATGGGGGGGGGGGGGGGGGGATGTACTGAAATCGATAAAGATGCTGAGCATTCATATTAACAAAGAAAAGAATGTTTGCATGTTGGACCCGAGCATTAAGCTTAAAATGGGGAAAACACAATGAATATACCACACTTAGTATGGCCTTATTACCTGTGTCATTTCATATGAAAAACCTGTAGAAATACAGTTACAGTGTCTGATGTGCAGTCATCAGTCAGTTGTGCACACTTGTTAATATGTTTCCGGTTTAGATACATATTCAGGTTAATACAGGTGTTCTAAAATAACGAATCCTGTGAAAAGAGCAATAAATGTGCTGGAATTTAATTTGGTGAAATTCATGTCGATACATTTTAACAACTTAATGAGCTTCATTGTGATAACATGGTGTGAAAAGTCATTATATGGAAAGAAGCTTTAAATGGAAAACTGTGGACTGAGCAAAAAGCTCAGATACGACAGTAAGAGTTGGTGAACATATATATTCTTGAGACTGAAAAGTGTTGTCATGGGAAAACTCTGGAGCAGATTCAGACTGTACTGTGAATAATGCAAGAGTGTGTATAAACTGCTTTGTAAATTATAAATGTCCCGGCAATAAATATAACCAGTCGTAAGCAGTAGAAAGGTTTGCAAGAGGGATGTCCTGAAAAGTGATGGCTCAGAGGTCGTTTGATGACGAGTCATTACTTCACGACTTCTCTCACATACAGCAGCTGATGAGGTCGAGCGTTCGCTGGCTAATAGCTGTCAAAACCTCAACTTTTTCACTTCCTTTGTCACTGTCAGTGAAAATGGGTACAACCTCCCATTTGAGTTCATGTACAAAAATGAAGTAGGTGGCTTGAACAGTTTTTCCAGACCAGACTGGATGGTGATGCAAGCAAGGTCTCCACAAATTCTAAAGGAAATGTTGAAATTATTATATAGACAGCTGCAACTTCCCGAAGTGCAAGAAGATGCAATTTTGTTTGGAAGGATTTGTCATCCTTTCCTGGATGACAAATCCGTTGTTTGGATTTTATTTTTTTTCCACTTTATTTTTCCCTGCCACACTTTATTTTATTTTTTTCAAGTCCTGAGAATGTAGTGCAATCACAAAGACATAATGATGTATACAGGTGTTGTTCACATCAGCCTCATATCAATATTGGTGTGATTTTTTTTGTCAACACTGTGTAGCCTTGAGACTTTATGTTCTTGTGGTAGAAGACCGGCTGATCTCACAGGATTGGACTCTTTGTTTACCTTGTGAAAATATAAGATTTATTTTCTGTAACACACATGTAGCTCTGTTTCCCCTGGCTGTCAAGATAAAGTCCTCTCTTCCATGTCTCCTTTACATTCAAACACATGGCAACAACTTCTACAGAGTATATTATCAGTTTGTGTTCCTCTCACAATTCCCCGCAAAGAGAAATAACAGTGATAGAGACTGAAGTGCACTCACTTCTCTGTCAAACACCACTTGACACTTTTCCAAAATCAACAATGAAAGAAGTGGCAGACTTAAATAAGCAGATTCAAGGAGAACATTTGCGGCAACACTGCACTGTTCTGCATTCAAATCCACTGACCTTCTACGACGTGTTTGACCTCAGCTGCAGTATGTTTCAAATGCATTAATGTTTCTGCCATTTAAAAACAAAATATTGCCAGCCCCTTGCGTTAAAATTTAGATTAGCAAATGCATGTAATTGGATTCTACAGTGTGTGCAGAGCATTATCTGTGGCTGTGTAATTTGGCTGCACTGCAAAGGGCTGAACTCAGCAGATGGATGGATGCTGGCTCTTGGCGCCTTCTCACCGCCTCTGTGTGTGAGCAGCTGAACACGCCTCATTTACGAGCTCAGAGAAGAACAGCGCTTTCTCTTTAGGGTGACTCCCCTTCCTCATCTTCAACCCCAAATCCACTTTGCAGTGTGAAGAACAGGCACGCAATTGATTGAGCCAAATCGCAAAGGTTTAATCCAAGGACAGTGTTCCTGCCAGGGGGAGAAAATCCTCCTCAATGCATTGCTTTAGATTGAGCTTGATTATCCTTACGGTAATTATAGTTTTATTGAATTGAGCTAATACCTAGATGGAGAGATTGTTAAACTGATAATGTTTTTAAGATAATTCTTCTACAATCTGATCTCATGGCTTTGCATCATAGACTCCCATAGTCTCCAGACATAAAGTACAAGAATAGAGAATTAAAACACGATATGAAATACTGATGGTAAAATAAAAACAGTCTGTCTGTCAATGAGCATTTGTATTCTTAGTGCCTTGGTGATATTTGTCAGTTTTGTCATTAAAAATCCCACAGTAACACTTTGTTATTCCAGTCAAAAAATGTTAGGGCATAAAGCGGGCCAATCATCATCCCTGCCAGCCAAATGGATCTGTTACCACCCAGATCTGGTGGGGATCAGTCATTTTATTTAGGCACTGTACATGATAAATCCTGTGCTAGCCCCATGCTGATGATGCTGACCACTCATATTAAGCTCATATTATTTATGGATTCATTGACTGCAGGATCCTAAACCCATTGCAGTTCTCTTGAATTCAGTCCCAGTATACTGTACTAGTATATTGAACAGTTCCATAAAAATCAGACCAGCAAAGTCTTCTGTATCTTGTTGATGTTGTGGAAACTCTTTCTAATACAGATTAATCAGTTAGTTCAGGGAAGAGAGAATTTAGTAACCATCTCCATCACATCACTCTCTCTGGGATTCTGTGTCGTTTCACTACGAGGGTCCTTAGGAGCTTCGACCACTGCAGGTCTTAACAGTATGTGACATTTCCAGCTTTTCCAGGGTCTCCATTAAAAGCACCTGTGCCCAAGGCATGGGATTACACTTCAGACTGAACTTCTGCAAAGATTGTGTGACAATGAAGACTACTCAAGGACCGATCTGTGCATGTGGTTCAGTATAAAGCTGTAGGTCACACAACACTGGGTGTCCTACTAAAAATCTTTTTTGTAGGAGTCACTTCAGGTCCAGAGGCGCCCTTCCTTTCTTTCCCCATATTGTCCCATAAAGGTCACCCCATGCTTGAATGTGAGCGACTCATTGGGATGTGGAAAGTGAAAATAAAATGGCTTTTTCTTATCTGCCACTGGAGTGCTCAGTGAATGAGTCTATCCTCCGGCTCGTACCTCTTCTCCCTGGCAAACGAAGCTCCGGCAGTGTCTTGATGTCCGCCAGCGATGGCGTCGTTAGGAGCAGCAAGGTTGCGCCAAGGTCGAGTAAACACTATTAGGCGGCCGACCTGTCTCCCTTTGGGAGAAGTGACACAGGAGTTGGCTGTAACTTTAAGTGGCAGATGCTGCGGGATCGCTCCAGATGGATCAGTCTGTTTAGGACGGGTTAGCGTTTCATTCTATCTCTGTTCCCCAGAGGGAGCGAGGGTAGAAATAAACAGAGCTCTGTTGTCTGTGGAACATCTCTTCTGTTTCTGAAACAAAAAAAACAAAACATCTGTTTTATGCTGTTGCACATGAGGGATGATATTAGCTGGATATGGGCAGTTACACAAAGGAAGACCTTGTGAGACTATTGGAGAGTTTGTGTGTATGTGTCTGGTTGTGAATGTTGACGTCTGGGGACACAATGAGGATTGTTATCTAAAAAGTGCTGCAGCTCATTAGCATCAGAACACCTTCTATTGAATACTAAATATTTGCTGTAAGACATCTTGTGATATTAGCTTGTGATGCCTTCACAAGTTTAAATAAATTGAATTCGAGGATTAAGAGGAAGGCCTCTGGATTTACAGTGTTTGACTGTTTGAAAAGTCATCATAGTTTCTGAATTTCATGAAGTGTGTTTTTAGGACCTGCGGGTATTAGTGGCGTCAGTAATGCAAGACCTCTCAATATAATGGCAGATCAATTTATAGTACAGCTCTTGATAATTGCATGTTTTTTTTTTCTTACTGTTGCACTCTTCTAAAAAAGTTGAATATATTTAGTAGTTGTAGTTTTGATATGAGTGGGGGCTTGAAGCTCTACAGATGAATAAAAAATGCAATTATATTATTGAATTCAGTGTAAATAGATACATCAAATACATGTTGTAAAAGTGGTAGTATTCGCAGGTTGATGTGTAGTAGCAGAATACTCTGTAGCAGTATCACCTCTAGTAGTACCAGTAATTGCAGTAATATTATTTGAGAATTGAGTGATGATTCATATGTTGGTTGAATGTTCCCCCTCTCTTAGCCAACAACCTACAGTAGTAGCAACACTCAGTCCAATCTGGTGCACTTTGCATTTAACGTTTGCATATGCAATATTTATATATCCAACATATGGAATAATGATTTCATTCATTCTGCTCTTAATTTACATTTCACTAAAGCATATGTGATCTATGACTCGATTATTATGTACCTTATCATTTAACCTTTATCTTGCCAACATTTACTTTCTCCTTTGATTAATGACCCGGGAAAGAAAAGATGAGACACTGACCCTCAACTTTTAATTAGCTTTGATGATGAATCTTTATGGAGGCTGATTAACATTTGAGGCCTGATTGGTGTGACTGTTCATTAGCTCACTCTGAGGTGGAGAGATAACAAATGGTATTGATGGTAAGTGTGATTTATGTCCAAATGTGATTTATGCAGTGACTTATGTAATTATCTACCCAGTGGGCTTGCCAGGAAGTTATCTGTCTCTCTCTGTGGATGTGCATCACTCATCGCAAAATTGCTGACTGCTGCAAACCCACTCTGGGATTTGGGATTTGCAAATCGACTTCAAAATGTGTTGAAAAGTGGATTTTTACTGTGAAGAATTGATAGCATTCAAAATGTTTTCCCTTATATTCTCCCCTTCTTTATGGAAATTTCAAGGCTATGCTCCTGTCAATAATAAGCAACTTGTCTCTCAAAGAACATCAATTTCAATCCACGTAGACCCGCTCTGGGCCTGCTTTATTGGAACAGAGCAGCAGACTTTCTGCTTCTACACCTCAGAAAAAAAAACGATTACTTCAAAAGTAATACTAGCTGTTGAGAACCATAAAATGAGTCTATTATCCACTGCTTGATCCACACAGATGCTGTAAGCTTGTCCTCTACAAGTTCATTCACTTTGGCCTGTCATTTTTTAAAAGAAGTGTTGAAAGATTTGACTTGATATCACAGATTAGATTCACTGACTCTGTTTCAGTATCAAAACTTCTTCAAATCTTTATCCCGTGTTCCAGTCCCGGCGAAAAACTACAAGGTCACAGGAAAAACAAAAGGTACATTTTATTGTAACAGGATTGCTTGGCTATGACATCAGGCCCCAGACTGTCCTTAACATTGGTATCAGGCCATTAGAGTGATTGAAATCTGAGTTTTAGGGTCAGCATGCTCCCATGTTCCTGTAGCAGTATTTGTACATTTTGCAAATCAGTCCTGTGATGTAATAATTTAGCTTTAAGTCACTGTCTTAAAATAGGTATTTTCCTTATGACAATGGTATAACTGCTGTATGTCTATGAAGCACATAGGAGACATTTTTCACCAACATTTGTTACATAATATTATATATATTTATTTATTTTTTTAAAGTAAACACTGATCTACTGTCCAGCACAGTTAAGGCTCCTGCTGTAGCTCAGCTTGCAGGCACAGCTTTGCAGGCTCCACTGGTCCGACTCAATCATTTCTGTGTGTCTCCATCCATCCTCTGTACAGCTTATTTTGTTCAGGGTCGCAGTGGGGTAGTGTCCATCCCAGCATGCACTGGGCAGAAGTCAGGGACTGTAACAGGTACTTAAGAGCGCGGGGGCACAGCACAGAAAAGACACAACCACCTGGTGGACTCAAGGCCAGCCACTTTACTGCTTTGTTGGGGGTAGTTTAGTGATAGATGGAGATGTCCCAAATCACCAGTCCATGTCTCAGACTAATCAAGAGTCACAGACCTCCCCTTCTCCCACTGTGTGACGTCAGTTCTTCTTTTTCTTTATTCCCCTCATACTAAATCTGTCGAAAAGGTTTCTGTCATGCCTACAGCTTTAGATAAGGGAGAGAGGTAAAAGTCTTTATTTTCTAATTCTGTTGTATCACTATAAACCATCATGGAAAGCAAATAATGAGTGTTTGTAATCAGCTTGTCATGAGGTGTGTACAGCAAAGAGCATTTTCCTCACTGAGTCAGTAAATATGAGAGGGTATGTTGATGCCAACCTTCAGAGTGATTCACAGGAATTAAGCCCTTTCAACTGCTTCCGGACTTTGTGATATTTAATTAATTCTCAGTCAAGTTTGTAACACATTCACTCATTTCCTGAAGCCTCTTAGTTCTGTTTTGCTTAATTGTATTGGTGCTTTTAAGCAGCCTAATACAGAGAAAATGAAATCACTTCTTTTATTACTGCTCTCAAGCATTGAAAGGTGAAGTGCCGTTTTCAAGCATGGGATGTGACCAGAGGCCGGCGAGGTCATCATCAAGTCAAATAGACGCTGTAAGCTTTTTGTCTGAACTTCTGAAACAAAAACTTTGCAGCTGGTCTTTGCTCGACCTTGCTCACACCGCCGCTTACAAGATGCGGCGTGTGTGCCTTTTGTATGTCTGTGTGCCTTCTTTTGGATTGCATTGTGTAAATGCTGAAACTCAACAACAAATCAATCACTTTCAGGCTATAACTCCAGCACATTCAATTTAATCAACGCATCAACTGTGCACTTTGATTAAAGTGAATGTATTAGAGTGATGTCTGAAAAAGGTACAGGGATGTGCAGGGTAAAGACTTACTAGAACATGCATGATGATTTATGCATTTGAGCTTTTTTTTTGCACATTATTTATTGTAAGCTGCTGGCAGCAAAAACTCAATGAGAGGTTTTTGTGCTGTACAACCTACTGTGACAGTGTGATGGGACATTTTATACGTGTTGTTTTATTGGAGCTTGAACACTAGAGTTGTGTCACATGAGCACACATGAGTTAGTACTTGTTAGGTTTATATGCTGTCCTGCCAGGCCGACTGCAGGAGCACACACAGTTCATTCAGGTGAAAGGAAAATGGTCTTTCCTTATTTGAAAATCTCCGCCTCTCACCTCTCTCCTCCTGCAGTTCGACATGCAGAGGATCACCCTGGAGGAGCTGAAACACATCCTGTTTTACGCCTTCCGCGACCACCTGACCATGAAGGACATTGAGAACATAATCATCAACGAGGAAGAGAGCCTGAAGGAAAACTCTGGGAACTGTCAGACAGAGTTTGAGGGAGGTGAGCAAAAGTCCCTGAGCTAACTTCACACACAGCCACTTAGGCAAATGTGTGTGTGTGTGTGTGTGTGTGTGTGTGTGTGTGATAGACATACAGTCTGAGGTGGGTGAGTGGTGAGAGAGATGGTAATCCATGCTGTCAGGAAGAATTTGAGCTTCCTCATCGAGATCTAAAGCCAACAGTCAGAGAACATCTGCTGATTTATTGATTTGGGGCGTCGTGTGGACCAACGTCAGCTGGTCACCAGTTCAGAAGTGGCACAGATGAAATATGCATGACCTCACTCTGCTAAACTAGACATCCAAGATTTATCAGAGCAGCAGAGGGTATTCTAGGACTTTTTCACTCTCTTGCTATAAAAATGGGGAATGTAATTTTTTTCAGTTCGAAACAAATTCTATATCTAACCAATTTAAAGTATTTTTGTTTTCATACACCTGCTTTGGATTCAGATTCAATGAGTCAGGCTTGTGAGTCTTTTTTGCTTTGGGCTCTTTGATCAAAGTACAAGACTAAAGAACAATCGAATTTACTTAAAACATTTACAATTGAATAGAAAATTAAACTCACAGACAGCCTAGTGTCACAGTGTTCAGTATGCAGTCCAGGCGGTTCTGTATTACCAACATATGTGCAGGGCACTATGTTAATAAGCATCTGTTCGGCTGTTACTGAGCAGATGCTTGTTGCTGTTCAGCAACCAACGGCCCTTATGCATTCAAATAAACATTGTTACTTTAATACATTTACCTCTCACTACCTTCTTAACACGTCCATGCACGTCTCGCTGTTCACTCTCGGCCTTGTTTCCTTTAGTTGTCTACCACTGAACCTTGATTAGAAAACTTCAGTGTCTTTGCAATGCAAAGTCAAAACAGATTGATCATTGTGGAGATTAATAGGGGACAGGTGTTTTATTAATTTCAAAAGTATTGTAAATGAGAATTTGAGTGATGACTAATGCTGTGTTCAGACAAATGTGTGATTAGAATTGTTAAGTTGTATTATGTGACATAGTTAATTACGTGTGTACCTTGACTGATGACATGTCTGCTTTGAAAGGAGCCGACAAAATGCGCTGCCGTCCATTTTCTCCCGACACCATTCACATGAATTTTGGGTGTAGGAAAGGCTGAGTCATAACGTTCCCAGTTCCCACATATCCTGAAGGCAGCTTGGTCGAGCAGGGCATCAACCTACTCTGTTATGCAGTGAGACTGTCCTCGTCAAGTGTTTGCAACATTAGTAATACTGTATGTGCGAAGTTCCGTTCCGTTGCATTGTGAGAGTTTTCTTTCGAGTCAAGGTTGTAGATATATCTTCCAAAATGATGCTCAAAGGCCAAACAGCCCTTAAACACCACCTGCCTGTGAATGTAGCCTGTGCTCGAGGGAATTTACTTGTCAATGAGGATGGACATAGATTGCACCAGCGCTTTGTCAGGGTCTTAAAACTGCCGTGAGGTGATGACAACATGGTGTTCCTGCTGGGCTTATGATGAAGCCTGACCACCGCAGGATGATACAGACACACAGGGACACCAAAACGTGCTCAGTCATGGACAAATCAATACACTGTGTCACACTGCAATTCATACTGAGTACAATTCATCATGCTACCCTGGTACTTATTGCTTCAGCTTACTGATATATGAGGTATCATAAAGGGCCCTTGATTTCCCTCTGGCTTCACCTTGCTCTGGAATCAATATGGTGTGGAGCTGAAAAACAACAGAATAAAGTATGTAACCACTGATCCATAGAAGTTCACCAAGCACTGATTCATTGCTGAACAAATTGCACCAATAGCGTAAAGCGCAGAGAAACTGGAGTAGCAGCTGTCCAGGGAGTGCCTGGCAGCCAGGCGCAGGCATGGAAATCAACTTTGATCCATGAATGTCGCAGCTGCCTTACAGGTGTATAGATTAAAGGGCTGCCCTCTTACCAGTGTGTTCATATCGTGCATGTTTGTGATGCGCATTTTCATATACGTAAATATCAGTTTTGTTTTGGTAATCTGAGCACTGGAGCACAGGATGTGATGTATTAAACAGTTTCAGCTGAAGAAGAAGTAAATTACCTAACACTGGATAGTTTGAAATTCAAATTTCCCTGTTTTTAAAAAAACAAACAAAATCTCCCCTTACACCAGAGATCCTATCCTAGTTTTTTGGTATAATTTCTTAAACTCCAGTTCCCAAATTTCAGTTTCCAAACTCCAAACGTCAGTGGTTGCTCACAGTATTTTTTTTACATTTTTTTACATTTATTTAGATCCCTATTAGCCATCTCAACTGCTTCTGAGGGTCCACAGGAAACAAATATAACTTTTATAATATTGTTTTCTTGCAGGTTTGTGTTTTTGAATCAGTCAACATACCAATGCATTAAAAATGATTTGACCTACAGTTCAACTAATTTTGAAGCACCGGTGAATGTAGAAAGCCATAAGTGAGCAGCCTGGAAACCAGCGTACACCTCATTACCTTTATGACCACAGTGGTCCGCAGAAGAAAATTTGTGGTGTAGTTTCTTTGGGAAACTGAGGAGGTGTTTTATGAGGCTGACAGCAGGTTTAGGCGACTGGACTGAGAACTAATGTCTAGACCACAACCTCAGATTTTCAGAGTCCAGCCAGCAGCTGAACACATGGTGTCTCCATTGACACCCTGTTCAACTCACCCTGACTTATACAACTATAGACAGATACTTGAAATCTCAGTAGAACTGCAAGAAAAAACCCAAACAATCAAAACACACAATTTAACAAGTAAGACTCATATTTAAGCTGAATTCATCATACAAGAAAAACATTCAAAAGATCATTTCACTTCAGGAAATGACACCAAATTCTAGTAAATTCATGAAACACTTTAAATTATACAGAAAATATGGTACAATAGCGTTTCTAATGCTATGGTGCCCATGTCCAACAGGTCAGACTGTGGTTTGTTTTACCTGTTTGTTTTATCAAAGAGATATTGTCTACTACAGCCACCGACTCCAGTGTTGAGTTACATAACCTTGGTAATTGGCTGAAAGCTCATTCTTAGATAATCCCTTTGGCTACAAACTACCGCACGTCATGTTTTATACGATGTGAGAGTCTGGGCTAGTATATTTTTTTTACTGAAGATTGCCAACTAAAGACACCGCCTCAACGCCTAAACCAATGAAGATGTAGCAACTTCTGTCCTACTTTCCACATTGTATTTTCTTTGGAACGGCAGTCAAGCAAGAAGCATTTTCGATGACTTCAGTGCTTCTTGAATTGAAAGTTAAAAATAGAACAAGTGAGAGTGTGAGCCGTGGGGCTGTGGGTCATTGGTTCCCCTAATTATCGTGGCTCGGTAAAATCATCTCAGCCGCTCGCAATCCGCCGACCTGCTGCAGGGAGGAAGAGCTGCTGAGTTACCGGTCGGCGCCGGAGGTTGATTGAACCAGAAAATTATCTCGTAGAGAGAGTCTGGGCTGCTGTTGTGTGAATGTGTGTCAGCTTGGATTTCTATATAATGTCCTTAAGTTCAGCATGCTGTCATTTACCTGCACCCCCACATCTTTCGTCTTTAAAGGGGGTATTATGGAGACAAAGAATTGATTGTCTTAAGGTGGATTTTGCTGTGCATGAAGCTGGTACTCCTCACGGTTTCATCACTGTTTTTACACAATGGCTCTTTTCTAATGCTAAAACACCATTAAGTATAACACAATGCAATTCTACAGCACCACAAGCTGCCCTCCCTAAAATGACCATAACAATGAATCGGCACCTCTCCAAACCAGTTTCAACAAAAACGGAACAAAACTTTCACAAAAAGGAAACGATTTATTGCAGGGAAGTTGCATTATCTGCATTTTTAGCTACATGAACCTTACAGTATATAAATGGAAGAGTCAGTTGTTAAGTTATACAAAACAGGATTTTGTCAACTTCTGCATGACGAGCCATTGTTTCATTCCACTGATTTAATATTGCACTTTCATAAACTCATAAAGATTAAATATTTATTTCCAGACTGTAGAAATCTCTCTCTAAAGACACCCCAGACATACAACAGTTTTCACAGGCTGAGTAGAACTCCTCATAACCAGTAAACTGAACTTCATGCATAAAATTGGTGAAGTGTCCCTTTTAAACTGTCCATTGTAATGTGTTATTTATTTTTACATAGTTTCTGGAACTATAAAGCTGCCAGACTAGCCGGGCCTTTTTATTCTGATGTTTGCCTGTTGCTTTATAACCAGCCTGGTCCTGTGAAATGTGACGCTCACCTCAGTGTCCCTCTCTGCTGAGCGCTTCCCAGTTACCCGCTGCTCATTCAGCTGTGTTCCAGAGCAGGGCTGTTAATTCTGCCCGGCAACACCAATGTGAGATCACACCTCAAGTTTACTTCCTTTGGTTCCAACCACAGTGGAACATTTCCCTTTACGGTTTATTTTTGTGGTATGAGGCCCAATTAGAGGAGGACGAGGATTAATGAACCAATGTCACCTGAATGCAAAAGTAACAGCCTGTCTCTTGTCAGGTTTAAAGATTTGGGCAGAAATTAAGTAGAATCCAATCATATCTTATTCCTGAATTTGATTTACTCTGCTATTAATAAATCTTAAGAATATACGAGAGAATAGACTAAAATGAGGTTCAGTCCAGACCCTTCTGTAAGTGCGTCCTCAGTTTATTTTGTTATACTAGACTTTCCAAGCATTAAATGTCAGAATCCATCTTGTAATAACCCAAATTCATTTTCTGCTCTTGGTTTAAGTTAAATTCCTTCTCCAAACAAACCACAAATCTCTTGACAGAGGAGCGAGACTTGCATTTTTAAGCCTCTTTAAGTTTGAATTGCATTATTCTCCCCTGGCGTAAAGCAGCTGACCAATGAACCAAAGGAGTAAACACAGCATAAATAAACCACTCCAAATGTGCTTGGTGTCAGTGCACCCTCTGTTTGTCTTGTTTATATTCTTTCTCTGGGTACAGAAAATTGTAGATTCAAAGACATGTCGGAAACAGAAGTGTTATCTCTTAAACTGGCACTTTTTCTTATTTACTGCATGTTCCTTTGTCTTTCTGTTTGTGTCCTTCTCATCTCTCTTTCAGTCCACCCTTCAAAGAAGAACCGCCAGACGTGCGTGAGGAAAAGCCTCATCTGCGCCTTTGCCATGGCATTCATCATCAGCGTCATGCTCATCGCGGCCAATCAGATGCTGCGGAACGGCATGGAGTAGCTGCGCCCACTGTGAGCGGGGAACAAGCCAGCCTGCATGTGCATGCCAGTGGGTGAGGTCATGTCCCTGTTGATAGGAAAAGAACTACAAGGAATAACACTCCAAACAACCAATCGACAAAATCCGTTTTTGAAATTATTCTTAGTTTTTTCAAACGAGTGGCACTTTACCACCCGACGTCCAATGAAACCATGAAGCCAGCATGAGGAGTCATGCAGGACTCCTCCCCCCTTTACTCTGACAGGGACACTCAAGGGCTGACATTACACATACAACTCTGTCCTGTCTGTTTCCCTGATGCAATAAAAAAATGTTTAAAAAAAAAAAAGCTAAACAAAAACGTTGAGTGCAGGAGTTCAGAGCTGCTGGTTTTTCCAGCAGGCGAGATGTGACGTGCGTGTCTGCAGATCTGTCACCCACCAGGAGTCTGATGAGCTACCAGGGCTGCAGCCTGGGCCCCCGGGAGGGAATGAGAGGAAGGGAACAATTGCCCTCTTATTATAGTTCCTGGAAGGATGATGGCAGAGCTCGCCGCCACTCAAGCAGAAGGATCTGTACGTGTCAGGCCACAGCTCCTGGAGCTCTCATGGTGCTACGATACTTCAGCTCTCCAACTTTCTATTTTCAACTGCTGCGTGTGTGGGCTGGTATGAGGTGCTGGCATCAGTTCATCAGCCCTACAAACCAAGCAGTCAAGCAAGTAAAATGCTAAATGATAACTCCAGGCTTGTGTTTCGGCCTTGCGATATTCACGAGTGAACACAGAAGCTCTGGAAGTTTGGTTTTGGATGGAAAGAAGAGGTTTCTTTGTCTTATTAAAGGAAAAAAATCCACCCTTTTAGTTCTCACACTGTTATATATCATCTGTCTGTGGTGTTCACTCCAGGAATTATTTTGCAAGGTGATTTAATTCAACTTTTTGGTGTATCCGCTTTCCATCGGTCTGCTTCGTCTACTTCTGCCTCAGTTGGTGATTTCCCACATTTCCCAAAATGACTTTGCTCAACCCCCAGAGAACAGGTGTGAACCCGTCACATTCAGCCGCGCGTTAATGTGTAGGTGGAAAGAGCGAGGACAATGTAGCAAGAGGTTTTCCAGTCGACAAAACCCGGATTGAACCTTTTACTCTACATGCAGTATGTCTTGTGGCTGTGATGCATTCTGGCTTCTTGACAGATTTCTGCCTGCATGTCTGTTGCTGTTGTTGCAAAAACATATCATTGATGTTTTAAGTATTTTAACATTTTTCTGCTCTCAAACTGAGCGCTACAGTAGTTGGAATTCTGGGTTTGGCCAGCCATCCATGAATGAATAAGAGAAGCTGATGATATATCACCACCGACAGAAGATTTTTAAACAGTGTTGAAAAGTTTGAGGGTGGATTTTTTTTTTCTTAAAATCACCACAAATCAAGTTAATAAATTATGACTTGGTACTGTGAAAAGTTGGATCCCCTTAAGTAGTTGTGCTCAAAAACTAAAACCTATAATTTAAAGTTTTTTTGTGATCTGGGTATTTTTTGTTGTGTTTACATTCAATTGAATTTTTTTTTAGTGTATGAGTTTTTATTGTTTTTTCAAAATATTAATAAATAGAAGGCTGTGCAAAACTAACGCACCATTTGATGTATCCTTTCTTACCTTATTTTTCAACATTTAATTTAAGTTTTTTAATTGTAAAAATCTTAATGTTTGTAGAGTTGAAATAATTAGTAAATTTGTGAACTATTTAGATAATTCCTTAATGATTTTAGGCACTTTTTAAAGCAAAAATGCCAGAAAATCAGTGTCAGTGACTTACATACTTACTTTAGCACTCACCATAGTAATAATAATAATTTAATTTTAAGTCCTTTTGAAGCACGACAAACTCTGTGGGGGTGTGCAAACTTTCTCACAGCACTGAATCATTTATAGACACGTCTTGACACGTTGATTCCCGCTGAGGTCGGCTCTGAACTCCTGCACTGACTCTCATCTCAACATGTAAACCCAGCTGGGGGTGGGGGGGTAGGGGGTCAGAAACACCCATATTATCAAGTGCATGCGATCAAGTCGGCGTCTTCTGTAAATACCGTGACCCAGGTCTGTGTCTCAAGTGTCTGTTGGAGGTGTACAGTATCTCTGTATGTGCATGACCGTCGGTGCTCTCTGCTCACTCGGGTACAGAGGTGCAGGGAGGGAGATCAGCAGATAGAGAGGCGGCTGCTTCATCACAAACACATCAGACGCAGGCGGTGAAGGCCCTTTCTGCTTCCTCTCGACCCTCTTGCTAAAGCCATAGAACTCTGCAGAGGTGAACCAGACAACACATTTTAGATGCTTTTCCCTGTTCTGACATGGAAACCCAAGATCAAACGGGCCTTCTGTGGCAGTAATGTGTCAATCATGGAGGATTTGATTTGTCCCTGTTAATGTGTGTACACTGTACCTGTCATCCATCTCAATAAAATGACAAGAGGGCTGTAAGTATGTGTAAGGGTGCCATCTAGAGGTGGCGTGAGATCACATCGTCCATGCTGTTCTCCCATCAGTGTCTGTATTTCTCAATGGGAATGTGTTGTCAGGCAGGAATCTCGCTGCGTCTTATTCACAATGTCTGGCAATTGTTGATCTTAAATGTTAAAATATGAGGATTTTTATGTGTAATGTATAGGTTGACTCTGATCTACCAACAGTGCAGGTAGAGCAGCACTTGTATGTGAAGACATATTTAAACAGTGTATTTATAGGAATATCTTTCTTGCCTATGGCAGAAAAAGTCCTTTTGAACCTGTAAAAGGTTTCATTCACAGATAATTTACCAATATTTCATTTTGGAGACTGAATAAAAAGAGCACTTTGTGCAAAAAAATAGTCCACGAGACCTTGTAGGTCACACTGGTGTTGATTTTTTTTTTTTATCTGAAAAAGTCACACTGATTAAAATTATTTTTGTTCTTTTTTATTCGTTCTTAGGGAAGAACTTTGTCTTTTAAATTTTATTTTCATATGTTTTTTTGGGATTTGAGTGACAGTTACCGTGGTTACAGTTTTGCTGTGATCTAACTGTCCTGGCCCCTGCAGAACGGTTGCATGTCTCCATCGGTGAAGTAGAGTTTTATTTTGCAGGGGAAACGCACAGTGTCTCTTCAGTAGCATGGTGGTTGGATCCCACACGTTTTTGTTATGTAACTTTGTACATAGCTAATAAAACAGCATATCTATTAGACAAGCACACACTATACATACTTTGCATGTGCAATATGTAATGTAGACTAGAGAAAGACTTTCAGTTGTACTATTTATTAGAGGCATAATAATTATGAAAGTGTAAATACGGAAATCTGTACAAAAGTAAAAGGATTAACGATTGAGGCAATAAATCTGTGTTTTTTAAATGGTGCTTTATGTTTTATTTTACACTGGACTCATACTTATTATCAAAGCAGTTATCAGTTCATCATCAGGACAATCTCTAACTTTGAAGCTATCCAAAGGTTAATATGAACTAACAAACCTTTAAATGGCTCAACTCAACCTTTCAGTAAATATGAAAGGGGCAGCGGTAGTTTTTAGTAAAATTATCGGAAATGAATAAAATTAAATTATTCATTGTTTAGGTCATAGTTTAAAGTGGTGTTTTACTGGACTACATTATATTTAGAGGTGTTTTAATATTTTATCATTTACATCCTTTAGGAGGGACAGAACATTAGAAAACACCTCAATATAATGAAGTCCAATACAACACTATCACGTACTATGACCTCAATAATAAACATACTTTCACACATTCTGACAATGTCACCAAAAACTGATCTCTTAACGATAGATGTTGTGATACAGCTGTTGTATTGGATTGCATTAGATTGTACAAGTGTGTATGTACCACAAGAGGGTAGCATTAGGCACTGAGGCGTTGAAGCTGAGGGCTGTACTGCCCCAAATACACTGACAATAAACCATAACCTACGTGTGAATTCATCAATACCTCCACAAACTGTTCAGAGAATAAAATTATCATTTTGTAACCTAAGGACATAATTTTCTACTGTAAAAATAACTTGTTTTAGTTTATGATTCAATCACCTTTTAAAAAAAAAAGAGCATCTGAAACCAAATTCAACATTTATATTGTAAATCATGTCTGTTAGTCCAGCTACAGTGAGTTGTGTCAAATTGTCACATGTTTATCTTACAGTTTAAGTTGTGCTGTATAATAATAATAATAATAATAATGTCTGTATTGCCATTTTACAGATAATTGCAGCTCCTCATCCAGAGACACATAGAGCAGAGAGCAGGCAGAGGTGACAGGTGTGCTGCAGGAACACTGACCTGCAGTCAGGAACACATCCACGCCATATGGCACAAATGATGATGTGATTAGTTGTGATTATTACTGATTATCTGTCCTGTGATTAAACCAGCATCTGTTATCTGCTCACAGGGAGATACAGAACACTGCTGACGAGGACAATACTGTCAATATGGAAACTATAATTCATGTGATTTTAAATGATTTCACCTCCAAAATAAGGTTAAGAAGTTATTCCAATTATTTTAATTGACAAGCATGTAATCATTAACTGAAACCTTTCTGTCCCCATGGGATCCTTGTACCTGAGTATCATAACAGGAGTCTGTTAAGTTCATTTGATCAGACTGTCTTAACAGTAACTGTTGGCTGACATTAAGCAGGATTTTAACCAACATATATTAATCCTATTTCATGGCAGGAGGAGATGAGCGGGCCTGTCGTGGAAGAGTCTGATCAGCCTTCGGCGTTGTGTTAACATGCAGGCTCTGTCCTCCAGAGCCACGCCAGCCTCTCAGCTCTCTGCTAGAAACAGGCCCTTGTTTCTCCCAGCAGGCTCCTCCTGTTTCATTTACATCTTCAGCGTTTAGCCGATGCTCCATCCAGAGCAGCTTAGTGAGGGTAAGCAGTAGGAGTTCAGCATCTGGTTCAAGGACACTTTTCACAGGACACATTACGGGACTGAATCCATAACTTACCGTTTACAGGCCAGTCCCTGTAATGTGGGGCCACCTGGCTGCCTCGGATGATGATGTTGTGTAAATTTTGGTGCAGCACTTTTATAAAGGATATGTGATTAAACTACTCATAAGCCAAGTTGGTGTTCACAGTTGCACCAGATGCCATGCGGCTGGGAGCTGAGGGAGAAATCTCTTTTGAAGGAGTTTATTTTTGGAGATGATTTAAAGGGCAAATCTCCCAGCATGAGAAAACATTTTGACCAAAACCATGCAAATGGATGGAGCAGTTAAATGGGAAGTGGCGCAGCATGGAAGCTCTTACTGAGCAGTCTAAAGCTTATTTGAAGTCCAGAAAAACAGAAATGAATATTTTCACATTTGTGTATTTATCCACTGAAAATATGAATGTTGATATATGAAGTTAATAACATAGTAATATGTTAGTATCTATACAAACTACAATAGCAGCTTAGCACAAGGACATTTGGAGCTACTGATTGAGTGCAACTAAAAATGTACGTGCATAAAACTAAAAGAAAATACAAAACAAATTTCTTAGAACTTAAAGTTTGATCAAACAAAAGCAATACTGTACACAATTAATCAAGTATTCAAAAACTGCAATTCTATCCTCAGAAACAGTAACCATGCAAAAGCCAGGAAACCAGTTGTTTATTGGAAGACAATGTTGGAGGCAAAAATCCAACTGATAACATTGAATTAATTGAATATATGACATCATATACATCTCAATACATCAACAACAGCGGCCTTGAAGGCCTCCAGCATTTCCATAATCAATACACTTGTGCACTTTTCCATTCCTGATTCAGTCCTCCTCTCAGAGTGTGCGGTTCTTTCTCTGCGTCCAGAAAAGTGCTTCAGGCTGCAGCCTGTTAGTTTTGGCCATCTGCAGTAGTTATGGCACTCAGCAGGTAACAGAATAAATCGGCTCAGCTCAACTTAACTTTGTCCCCATGTGCATACAGTACTTACAATCATGCTACAAGATGTACTGCATTTGGTGCTACCGAATGCTTTGAGTAAAAATAACAATAAAAAAGACAAATGCATCCACTACATATAAAACCATGATGTAGCCCAGTAGCCCTCGACAATGTGATATCTGGGATGATTTCAGATGATTTACAATAACTGCAAAAAAACAGGCCTCAATACACCAAGTAATATTTATTGTTAATGCCTTTTTCTTCAAATTATAAATATTTACAGGGTCTAAGCTTCTGTAAGAAGAAAATAAAGTTTACTTTTGGGCATTGCTGTTTAATTCACTGTTAAATGTAGGCCTGTCATACGTAGACACTCCTTCATTTTCAGGTATCTTAAGCTAAAAAGTTGAACCACTGATGAAGCCTATAACAAACTACCAATGTATTCTGATCAGTGCATATTACTAAAAATTAAATTCCAGGTATTGTATTCTTTTTCTCATCTTGAAAGACATAACATGATACAGAATGAAATAATGCAGAAACATTTTGAGGATGAAGATAAAAACCTTATTTTCTTCCCCCACATAAGACAGAACACACTTTCGGCTGATAAACCTCCATCCTTAAACCTAAAAACATCCTCCACATACAGGAATTATGGCAACGTCACATGGAAAGTTTGTCAAATTCAGATAGAGAGAGAAACAGTCCTCATGCTAAACTTGCATTGTTTTTAATGTCCACTTTGTAAAAAAAACAAAACGACCATTTCTCAGTTAAGACGTTCACAGCTCACATCTCCTGTAAACCATCTCAGTCTTTTCTTGAGAGGAGCCTCCGCCTCATCAGTTGTCCCTCGGCCAAGCTACGGTCGGGTGGCAGCTCCTGAAAATGGCCTGTGGTGTTGCTGGTCCCAGTGAACTGTGCCCGTCGACTACTGCCTCATGGTGTTCTTGATGGTCCACCTCTGCCCGGAGCAGGGCTGCAGGACCAGCAGGTGGCCGAAGTAAACGTTAGCGGGCACCACCTCGAGACAGCGTCCCGTGGCTCGATTGATGATCGATTCATTCTGCAGGGCAGGAGGAGAGACAGCGGTCGGGTTTTTATCAGGTTTTACAGATGGCCCGTGTGCCACATGTGGCTGTGACAGGACCTGACCAGAGTCAGGACAGATGTGGACAGATGCTTCTCATTTAATCTTCTCACTGGTGAAATAATTACAGTGTCTTAATTTAAAAATAAATGCAAAGATATGTCAACTCAAAAGAAAACGTTGAGTAACATAATACTGATATCTAACATTTTAATGGAATTAAATCCACGCCACATTAATTTTGAGACATTAGTAACACTATTGCCATAAACACAAAATGACAACCTGCTTCTATGGGACGCTTCACTGCTGTGTGACACAGGATCGATGTGGCAGAAGGTCTGCTTTGTTCTCTGTGTGCGCTCTCTTCTTCCAGTGCAAAGACAGTTTAAAAGCCTCACAATGTAAAGGTTTAATCTTGTTTCATCCCACCATTTACATACTCCTTCTCACCTCCCTCTGTGCTTTTCTACAACATTCACAAAACAATGAAATTCTGCTTTTCTTGTGAACGCACAAGCAATTGTTTCATTGAAGAAAACCACTGCTCACCTGAGAGAAATGCCATGTCTTCTGCTTCACGTTGGTCACCTTGTCACAGTTGAGGAGCTGAGGAAAGCTGCTGATCTGATCATCCACCACACAGCGAGTATCCTCCCCGGTGCTGCCCAGAGGGCCCAGGAACAGCTGACCTTCTTTGGAGTAACGTCCCAACTGGGGGAAAACACAGAGACATCACACATTAACGGTCTGGAGTCTGTCTGATCACAAACACGGCACATTGTCTGCTGTTTAGTTTGCCACAAGGGACCGTTTTGGTGAACTAATGTGACCAAACATGCAGGAGCGAACCTGCAGTAATGGCCTGAGTTTTGCCATAACACTGAACTTAAGCCCATGCAATAAAAAACTATGATTTGATGATGCACACATCATCAAATCAGAATCATTAAGGTTGTGAATCTGGCCGAAACTCTACTTGAACAGAAAGAACACGTTGTTGCAAATAGTGCGGAGAGGCTTAACGTGTCTCTGTAGTCCACCGAGTGCTGACTTCTTTAACTAAATGTTTTTTCACAGAGGGTTTCTGTTGTCTGACATCTGAAAACCTAAAACATGTTCCTGAAGTTTGCTGTCCATATTCCACAATGAGTATCTACTTCTGTCCTGGATGGTCAAATCTTTGTTACAGATAAAACAATTATTTTGCTAAGATCCGGCTGCTCTGTAGCTCATTCTGTAGCTCTAAATCTTCACATGTCAAGGCAGCCCAGTTTGATGAGTCGCTCCCTGAATTGCCCCTGAGGAGGAATATAAAAGCACATACAGAATACAAAGAACTGTGTTTGCAGTGCATAATGCAGTTGTTCTAGGTATATGTGGGGTTTTAAAGTCCTAGAAAATCCCTTTTGTGGGCCCTAGAGGTCACTGCTGCTTCTTAAAACACTTTGGGGTGCAGTTATCTGCATAAAGTGCAAGTGAGAAACTGCTGCACTAATAAAAGCTGAAGCTATTTTAAGCTCTGCTAGCTTTTGGCGTTTTACTACTGGAGCCAAGACCTCCCTGAAGCACCTGTTTACCACTGCGAGCTAAAAAGAGATGCCCCGCGCGTGCCGAGGGGCAGAGGAAGTGACTCAGGGCTTCAGCTAAAAAAGTGCAACACGGAAACATTTTCATCCTGACAACAGAGCTCTGTCCTGAGAGGATTTCAGCTGAGCCTCTGTGAGAAAACACAGCTGTTAATCACGTCGCCGGTGATAGACACTAATGAGTGTGTGTTTTCAAGAGAGAAGCGGAGATAGTGGTGAGAGATGCACTCGGTGCCCATGTTGTACCTGAGGACCCCATCCGTGGCAGGGGTGCAGGGTGGCCGTGTGGTTCTCCTTCATGCCCTGATCCATACACAGGTGGCTCACTTTAGAGTTACGAATCTGAAAATCAAAAAAGCGCATCTGAAAACCACACTCAGTTTCACTTGGCACAACTCTTTGTACAAAGTTCTAATATTCCCAAGCAGTATTTAGGTATTGTAAAAAAAAAATCATGGCCGCCATCAGCCAATCAGCATTACTGAGTACGTTCTGAGTGCTTCCTAGCTGTCTTTTTGTTGTGGGGCTGGGGTGGAGATATTTTCTTATAAACCCTTCAGGATTTATTTTTCTCACCTATCTCTCGCTCATCTGTTTTCAGTGGTTTCATCCATTAGTGCAGATGCACCAAACCTTTGATGTACAAGCTCCTCTCTTTCTCTTTAATGTCTGACTGTTTGACTGCTGACTCACCTCTCCGTAGAACAGCGTGTTGTTGTACCTCCTCATCTCTGGGTAAACATTGTCGAGGTACCACTCAAAGCTTTTACACTGCAGATTCTTCCTCAGCGCAACCCTCTGAGAGATGTCTCCATAATCAATACCGTGGTTCTGCAAGAGCACAGGGAGTCTTTATGGGTTTACAGAGGTATTTTTTCCACATTTAAAATGGTAATCACTTTTACACAAATGTCCATTTTGCGATTGTTTATTATTTAACAGCAGGACAGGTTGCGACACAGGTTGCTCTTTATTTTTCCATCAATAGCAATAAACAAAAGAAGAGCACAGTAGTTGGCATGAACAGCCACTGTGGTAAAGTTTATAAAATGGGACTTTCAACATCCTCCATGTCGGAGTTGTTGCCACAGCAACAGCCCTCTCTCACCTCCACGGGGATGTTCCAGGCCAGGTAGACATTGGACTTGTACTCGTCCATCCAGACCTCAGCCACGCGTAGAGCGTTACGCCGTGTGTGGAAAGCGATGTTACTGTGGTAGGGTTTCTTCATCCGCGCGATGTGAGCCACCCTGGAACAAGGCAGCACCTCCATGCTGCCTCCACACAGCCACACCTGCAGGTAGATGGTGTTGGAGAAAAGCTAACATTGTCATATATCGACAGAGAGATTTGGAAAATGTTCAATATTCTTTGCCTTTAAGCAACACATTAGCTCTCCAGAACAACAACAGACTCTCCAATCTCTCAAAATGTACAGCAACAAACTCCCCAACCTTCCCGCTCTGTGTGACCTATTTATCTCCATTGCCCTGCTGTGAGCTGCACACACAGGTCTGGTCCTCCAGGACTCCTAATGGGGCCTCATTTATCAGCGGTGCCACGCTACGGTGGCCACTGCTCCACTTAAACCTACAGGGGTAAAGAGGGAGCAGGAACAAGAGGAAACTGGGTGACACACAAACCCTGATGCCCAGTTCGATGTTCTCCCCTCCATAGACGTCCATGCCAGAGTCGAGCAGCCCGAGTTCGCCAAAGTAGTCGCGGTTGGCCACGAAGGAGCAGCCAATCATGGCGGGAGTCCTGCGGTGAGGAAAACACAACATTATGAAAACACTGAACATTTGCAGCTGCTCATGTGGTGTGTGTGGCTCTGTAAATGTAAATCAGAACCTTTGTCTGTGTGAATGTGGTTTTGTATAGTTTTATATACAATATGCATGTAAATCTTCAAGTTTTTGTGCATCTGTGCATGTGTGATGTATTTTAATTTTCTATTTTAAAATCTGGTAATTTAATAGTGGTGTAGGTTATTTGAATTCCAAAAAAATTATGAAAATCAGATTCAACACAAATATCCGGGTGAAAATCAGATTATTAAAATCCTATTTTCAGCACATACATGCTGTACTATCAGTGTTTTCTTTTTTTTTTATTACATTGAGGGAGTCTGGTACTCCATCAGCAGCTTATTTGTTGTCTTCTCCTAATTTTTCCTCACTCATCCCAAGAGGATCTTCCCAAGAACTTTTGATAATGTGAGGACAAAAACTATTTTTAATTTTTCTTTTTATAAAAACCGTAAAGAACCGATGGTAAGCCTGTGTATTTGTATGTGCAAATGCAGACAAGAATCTGAATCCTGTGAGATCTGTGAGATCCTCGTCTGTCTTATTTAGCAAACAAACATATATGTATACTGTCAACTGTCCATTGTTGCATCCTGTTGTCTGTGAATGGCTTCATCTAAAGAGGTGATGGAGCTGGCTTGCCTGATGGGAGCGGATATGTCCCCGTCGTCCCACCACTGTTTGGGCGGGTTGATGTACATGCACCACAGCTCCCAGTTGTAGCCATGGCCTGAGTTCTCGTAGCGCTCCACCTCGAACGTGTCGTGCTTGATGTTGTCGATGGAGGGCAGAATAATCCTCTTGTGGTCCTCTTTTATTCTGGCCAGAACCGGCTCGGCCCTGACAAGGGTGCAAACACATACACAGGTAAACACTTTACAGACACCAAGAGACAGACGGCACAAAGCTTCTCTTAAGATCTCTGCTCTCTCAGTCAGACGTCCCTCAAGTTGTACCAACTTTATTACTAATTCTATTTGATTCAGCTCTGGAGGGCATGTGTCTATTTATGCTGAGTGAACTGGGTTGTGTACACACTTTAGAGTACACACTGAGCTGAAAACAAATGGGACACTTGCAAAAAGGTGTCAGCGGGATGTGGCAAAAATGTTGTAGGAAGTGTTTACGTCTCGGCCAAATCAGTTTCATCTTTTAAATGATTCCATGAAATGTACTTTTACGAACAGGCTTCTGAGCCATATCTTACTTTATTGCCCGCTTTATGTTTTGTTTGTTTTTTGATGGGCTATATGTCCTAGGGTATCTTTTAATCCTGATTCAACAGGCTCTACCCTTCTCCTTCTCTCCTTATCTTAAAACTTCTCAGGTGTGAAATTGCTTTTTGTGTGTTCGTTTTATGCTGCCTCTGCTATCCTTTGTCCTCCCCTTCAATGATTCTGTAAAGCACTTTGTAACTTTCTTTTAAAAGTGATACATAAAGTCTATCATTGTTGTTGCTGTTATCAGGCTTTGTAATTCAATGGATCTTGCACAATTTGGTTTGGAATACTGAGTTCCAATATTCATAAATGTTGGCAATTGAAGTTCATTCTACCTGAAAAGAGAAAAAGGGAGCCTAAGATGTTTTCAGAAGATTTAATTCATTGACACCTACTCCATTTGTAAGAGTAGGTGTCAATAGTTATTCCATTCACATACCAGGATGGGGTGAACTCCACATGGGCGTCAAAAAATCCTGTCACCTCCGCGGTGGCCACCTTCCAGCCCTCGATTCTGGCTCGGATTAGTCCCTCTCTCTTCTGGTTCCTGACGATCTTCACCAGGCCGGGGTAGCGTTTGTTCACGTACTCCTCCAGTGGTCCTTTCAGCTGCTCTGCAGTCCGTAAAAACCAAGATTACACGCCGAACAAAACAACAGGCGATGGTTAGAGAGACTGACCTTAAATCTGAGATCACAGCATCATCCTTCCTGCTGATGTGTCCTTGAACAACATATTGAAGCCCTGCTAGTGCCAGTTTTGCAGTACAGTACAGAAGCTGACCTTTGACCTCTTCAATGAAAGGGAGTAAAATAATACATAATTTCTCTACAGATCTTGGTAAAGTATCACATTTTATGTTTCTGCCTCTCCATTGACTACAGACTAGGAATAGCCAATAAATCCTATATGACAATGTTCAAAATTACAAAAAACACATCTCATTGTCTAATTTACATCTTTAGAAATCTGCCTCTGGCCCTACTTTCCCCTCCACCAATCTAAATTCAAACCACATGTATATCACTCATAACTAATTTGTGCAAGTGGGTGAGTTCATTTTATTCCACAACTGAAGCAGAATTTAAACTTTGAACTAGATGTTCAAATATGGCAAAGGGTCAGTGAATTCTCTATTTTTCAACGTCAAGGTCCTTTGTTTCTTTTCTTTCTATTTTAACTTTATATCCATGTGCTGTCGCCACCGCTATTTACTATAGGTAAGTCTAGGTATAAAAGGTGGAAAATGATGAATACAAAATAATACATTAATATTCTTTTTTTTTTTTTTTTGAGTGCATCATTTATTAAACTATAATTACTTAATGAAGAAATGTGGCACTTTTAACATTTTGTTTTGATTAATTACAGTTAACCAATAGCTGACTATAGACTGCAAATCAATATGGTTTAATATGTGGAATTAAGCAAAAAAAACCCAGAGAAGACCATCCTTAAACTGAAAATGTTAAAACACAAACCACCATTGCTGCACAACAAACAACTGCAGACCAGATGTTGCCAGACAGGTACAAATAAGGGTAGTTTAAAGAACCTTAATGCACAGCATGAAAATATATTTGAGTTATTCAGCTGGCCTGCTGGTGAGCGCTGACATGTGCAAGCTGAGGTAGACGTCATAAATATTAAATAGCTTCACGTCAATTATTTCCCACCACTAATATCCCACCACCGGGACATAAACAACCACACGAAGCTCCACCACAAGTACACAATCATCAATTTTTATAGGAAGAAAGACACACAAATGACACACACAAACAGAAAGATGACATTAATCTGCTCTCACAGGTCCCTGCGGTGCAGTTTTGATCTCCAACAGACTCCAAACAACACCAAACAGTCCGTGACTGCTCCACCTTTCATCTTTCAATCAACTCATCATCCTTTTCCCCCTGGACCCAAACACTCACAACCCTTCTTCCTGTGCATCACAAACACACACACACACACAGACACACACACACACACACACACTTAAAAATTCTCTTAAACAAAAACACATTTCTCATGCTCTCTGAGTTTTCTGTATCTCTCTCTGCCTCTTTTTTATTTCTTTCTCACTCAAACACACTTTTGATCACAAACTCATTTCCCATGCTGTGTCTTCTCTCTCTCACACACACACACACACACACACATCATTCATGCACACTCGGGTGTGTGCACTGCGAGGCCACGGAGCCGGGTGACTCGTGCAGGCGGTGAGAGTGGTGAGTGTTATTTGTTTGCATGCCTCGCCCTCCGCGCCGCAGCGATCTCTTCCCCTCGGTGACGGATAGCTGGCTCTCAGCCAACCAGCAGCCTCAAGTGAGACAGGAGAGGGTCGGTGTCGGGGTTTAACTGCCTCTCTCTCCTTTTTGTTTTTCTCCCTCCATGTTCCTCAAACACCTTTTATAAAGGCGATACTCTATGTTTCTCTTATTATTGACAAATCCTTTGAAAAGACTAAAACCAACAATGAATTGATCCTACAACAAGTATTGCCTGTGTGCTTATGCCTTTGAGCCATAGACCTCCATTGTTGTCCAAAACCTATTAAAACTCATCAGTGAAACCCAACGTTACACTGAGTGACATGTTCCTTCTTTATAATTAACCGACATCCCCACATACACCATCCTGCTGCTGAAAATAACCACTAGAGCACCAAAAGTGTATTAAATGCAAATTCTGGTTTATTACGACTATGGTCTTGTCTGCAGAGTTTCATCAACTGTTTCTAATGGTTTTGATTAGAGCAAATAAATGCAAGCTGTCAAGACAGATTGTAAACAAGCCTACAGTTTAACCAGATTAATTAAATCATTTTACTTGAAGGTAAAACTACACCTGCTGATACTGAGTGCTCCTGCAATGCTGTTAATAATTTCTCATCGCACAGGAAAAGTGTTTGTGTATAATTATAGCAAGAAAGGTGGCTCAAAGTTGAACCAGAAAGTCACAGTGTCTAAACTTTGATGGATGTTTGGACAAAAATTCTACTGTTCACCTTTGTTTTTTCCTCCAAAAAAAGTGCTTGTTTTCTTGCCCCATTAGACATCTTATTAGCTACACTGCAAGATCTTAGTGATTAACTTGGTGATGTCATTTTTACCAGTAGGAATAATACCAAAAACTACAAAAAAAAAAGACCATGAATCTTTAGACAAGGCTGAAACTAGTCCCCAACAAATGCCCTATTTACTATTTCCTGCTTGAGTAGCATTTGTTAAATACTACAGCGCCTACTGTAGCTCTTTAAGGAAGTGATTTAGCTTTTTCTTAAAAATTAAACTATATGTTTGTGTCTTTCAGTAGAAACCAACGGGCTTGGGGCTGAGTGAAACAGGCAGGGTAGGGAGGTCAGACAGTGTTGAGTGACGGATTAAGGCATTGTTGATTTTGGTCTTTTCATGAGATTTGTTGAAAATACGAGAAATAGAAAAACGCCAGCCTTATCTATTAAAGCCTCGGCTATCTCACCCTCTATTCCCGTTTCCTCGTTATTTGTCTTTGCTTTCTGTTCTGTCTGACTGCTCTCTCTCTCTCTCTCTCTCTCTCTCTCTCTCTCTCTCTCTCTCTCTCCCTCTTCCGGATCGCCATCGCCTTTCTCTCCTCCTCTCTGTCCGACCTCATTTATCTTAGAGCCTCTCTGTCTCTCATCCTTTCCCTCTCCCTCTTTCTACCACTTTCTGTAATAGCCTGGTTTGCTCTTTCAGCCTCTCCTTTCATTCTCTGATACCTCTTCATCGCCGTTTCTATCTTCTTCCTCCTCCCTCCTTTTTACTTCTCGACCTTTTCTTTTCTTTCTTTTAGCTTCATCCCTTCTTCCCTAAAACACTGACACCCCTCGCTCTTTATCTTCCCCGTAGCTCCTCTCTCCTTTTCGCTCTGCCTGGTTTCATCTCCTTCCCCTCCCCTCGTCTCGCTCTCTGGCCCTTCATCTCACAAAGCCCAGCTTGGCAGCCCTGCCCAATAAATAAGACAGGGACATCTCTCCCGTGACATCCAATTGTGGCGCTCCGCCTCTATCTGCGTGTCTGCCCTGCAAAGATTCAACACCATCAGTCACCTCAGCAAATGCTGCTCCTCAAAAGCAATGACCACGGCTTTTGTCAAGGAGATGCTCATCACCTTGTCAGGCCAACAAAGCCATATTACAAGTTTGATGCCTTTGTCCCATACCACAAAACTTCAGAGAGCATCGTATCAGCGTGTTCATGAGCAACAAACATGCCAGTATGAAGTATGAACACAAGCTTTGTATGATGAGAGTAAGCAAATTATACAAATATTTCTTTAAAATGGAATAGAGTTTAGGATGCTGCTTAAGGAAATATGTTACCTGTGGTAATGATAAGGTATATGCAGAAGCCTATATGTATGGATCATTTCCTACAGTACAAATAACCATTGTTAGTTGTCCATAGGCAAAAAGCTGTGTTAGCCTTGTGTAGAGGCCTTAAAGGAATAATTTGACAATTTGGGAAATATTTCCTTTCTGGTAGAGAATTAGATGAATAGGTTGATACCGCACTTGTATCTATACTGGCTGGGACCAGTAACTTCCTGGAGTCTCCAAAACTTCCTGCCGGGGTTCTGCTCAGAGCCAAAAAAACAGGCCAGCACAGAACCCCCCGTATAAATGGCGAATTGTCGCTCTTGCATAACTAAGTAAACCGGCTCAGGCTTCATATGGACTATAAAGACATGAGAGCGATATCGATCTTCTCATTTAACTGTTGGTAAAACAAATATGTGTATTTCCCGAACTGTCAAACTATTCCTTTAGAGCCACTATATAGATTTTTTAAGTAACTATAAAATCTCTCACATTATTCTTAGAGCATATGTTTTTGTTTGAGTTATTTATTTGTGCATCATTTACATTTGTGAATTAAATTTGTAAAATACAAACAGAAAGAAAGAAGAAATAGATTAACATATAGCCATCTTTAAACCATTTTTGAACATGTTTTACAAAACAAATGCCGTGATTTAAACACTTGTGATAGCTAATGTAAAGACTTGTCAGTGCAACTGGGGAATACAGAATACCTCTTGAAATCAAAACCTCCCTGGCATAAGTAATGAAAATCTTTCCCTGAAATGCTGGGATATCATTCAATTTATCTGTAACTTCAATCTCTATGTTTCCTCAACAAATTCTCCAAAATATAATCAAAATGAACAGGACTGAAAACATCACCTCCCTGGCAGAAATGATGAAAATGTTTGCATGTTCTGAATACTGTCGCCTTTCAATATAATTTATTTCTTTAAATCTAATGTCACTTTTTTGAGTATTTGATGGCACAAAGTTAAAACTAATTATTACCCTCTTGGTGTTCTTTACTCATCAGCGAATACTGTACTGTATAAGCTACATAAGTTTCAAATTAGAAGGAGAAAAGAAAATCTTCAATTTCTACTGACCGTCATCGCTGTTGTCGTCCACCAGGATGATTTCTTTGAGCAAGTGAGCCGGAGTGTGATTGACAGCTGAGTGGACGGAGCGCAGGATCACCGACAGAGCCTCGTTGACAAAGATGAAGATGAGGGAGATCTGGGGGAGGTCTCTCGGGTAGCTGACCTTTCTGCATCTGCACAGAGACACGCAAACACGCCACACCATCTGTAAAATAAAACCTTTCCACGCCTGCCTCTGAAGCCTCCATTCTGGGCTTTGCACGCTCCACTCATCTTCCATCATTGGTGTAAAAGACCAAGCTGCCTCCACGGAGCTGGTGACATCTTGTTCGATGAGGCTGAAAGGAAAACCACGTGCAGCTTCCTGTTCAACCAACCAAACTGGCCTATTCACAGTGTGTCTGCTGCAGATAGGAGGCCTATTTTTTACTGCTTTTTTTGTTTAAACAGCTTTAATGAAGAGGAAAGGGGGGGGGGGGTGAGCCTTTGGCTCTAAATTAAGTAAGAGTGGGAGAGGAAACGCCTTCCTTTACTTCTCTCCTTTCCTTGTTTTATTTCCTTTTATCAATAATCTTATTTCCCACGTGGAATGACAAGCAATTCTATAATAAATCCACTTGTTATTTTGGTTCTTGGCAGGAAACCCTCAAAAACAGAAGCCAACATGGTTGTTAGTGGATTACCTGCGATGAACAATGCCTCCAAAACATATCATTTCCCAAGGAAAATACTTTAATTATTAATATCACAAACATGATGATTTGGGATATGTGTGTTCGAAATATATTTCATTCATACACCATTTTTTGGAACAAAAGGACATAAAGTTGCAGAGAAGGCACTGTGTTTGAAGAAGCTCGCCAATGAAACCAAGCAGTCTGAGGGGAACGTATTACCCCCCAAGGGTTCTGCAGAGAAGAACCCAGCAGATACATATCACACTGACATAGAGAATACATGTAGATAATGTACAAGGCAAGAGATGCCACAGCAATTATGGTAATAAGAGGTAAGAACAGGAGGAGGCAGGGATGGTGCAAATCAGCGTAACCAGTAACAGCAGTGTGGAGCAGATAGAAAGAGAGCAGCATGAATGATTACAAGTGTGAGAGTGTGAACTTGTCGCACTACAAGTACAGCTTCATAGACTAATCTGAATGTGGCTGTGATTGAGACTGTAGGAGTCAGCTCATCAGTTGATGGCTCTTCTTTTGGTATTTCTGTACTGCAGCTTCTTGTTAATTATCAGCCGATACGTGCGCCGATACCAGCATATCTGTGATAAGCTAAAATCAGTTGTGCTTACGTATCAGTCGACTCTTACTACTATATAAGTAACATGTTGGGGAAAGCAGGCTTGGGCAAATAAATGTAACACCCCTGGAAAGACATTAAGAGATTTTTGGTACATCCCAAAATCAACCATGTTTTTTCTTTATACTACAGCTAGTTTGACATTTGATCCTTGTTTCCTTATGTCTCTTTCGTTTCACCAAAACCTTGAGCTCTGCAGCGTAAAAAGGGACCTTCAGCCAAACATAGCAGACTCCTCAGACTCCAGCTTACATGCTGCTGCTAAGCCTGGAGATATCACACCCCAACACGCTTCACACGCCACTTTGATCCCGGCAACATAAAAGACCCCCCGGGTGACAAATGAGAGTGCTGGATTCTGGACCCCCCCCTCTCCAAGACACTCACACACTCACACACACACTCACACACACACGCACAGCTGGTGGCAGCGATGGGCCGAGGGCTTTCTCATCATCACTGACTTTCAAATAGAAGAGCTGTTACTTGCTTAACCAGCAATGTGGGCCAGAGACAGACGCTTTAAAGGAGCCTTAATGGAGAAACATACTGCACAGGGCTATCAGGAAGAGCACGAGTGGATGCACATACACGAGGATCTGCACATTCATCAATGATATGCAAGCACAATTCAAAGTGTACCTTCCATAACTGCTAATCGAAGGACTGCCTCCATGTGTTTGGGTTGGACCTGTGTCCATGCATGCACGCCTGGAGATCAATAGCCAGCCAGATAGTGCAACTTCATCAAATATGAGAGTAAGAGGCAGTGAGGGAGGGAGAGAGAGATAGGGAAAGGGACAGATGAAGTGCCCTATAAACAAACACTACGTGTGCACTGCAAATGCAAGTGACATAAAAAGGGTCACCAAACCACATTTTTCATTTGTGCAACTCAGCATGCACGTTTTGGACTTATTTATATAGATGGTGCATTCTCAACTTTCATCCAAATGGTTTACAGCAAAAGTGAAAATCTAAATTTAGTGTCATGCAAATTAAAAATATACAGTATATAATATATGTATATATTTTTTTCCCGATTCGAGTAATTTAATATTGAGTATCTGCCGATACCGAGTCCCGATCTGATATTTTCCTAGATAATACAGTTGCACAGTGCACATTTCAAGTACACCCTCTCTGTAATCTGTTTCGCTGTCTCGAGGAAATTACTCTCTCCTTTTAAAAGTATCCGCCAGTGTTTGTTGCGTCGGTGCAGCCTGAGTGAACTCACTGTATTCCGGTTAGTGTTTATTTTTTAGGTGCCAGGTATCAAACTTGTAGTATTGAATGCTCTGTTACTACGGCCTTGCGAATTGCTCGCATTGCACACATTACAAGTGGTTGTGTGACAGCTGACGTAAAACAAAGGATCGGGCTTAGGTTCATGATCAATATAGCCAATAGTTCAGTTAAAAAATGCCTTGATAGGCCCTGTTACTGATCTTTGATACCAGAATGGGACATCCCTAACATATAAGTTCGGAGAACAAATTCCCCTTAATAAACACATCCACACATATCAAATCTTAATAAAATCAGCAACACCTACAATATAACATATAAGGAGGAGGTTGAGGTGGTGGAGGGAGCTGCCATGAGCTTAACCAGCCGAGTGATAGTGAGAAGTGTCAGGTTAAAATGGCTGCGTTGTACACCTGCATGAACATGATTGGATGTGACGAGTCCGCTGATTGGCACACAGCTGTGAATGATCCAGTTATTGTGAAGCATGAATGAAACAGCTGATGCCAATCAGCTGATGCAAGTGAGACTTCAGTAATCTGTGCTCCATTTAAAGAACTCATCAGCAACATGTCTTTTCTGTAAACAGTTTGTCTGGACAACGCACAGGACACGAACGGTTACCAGTGGAACTACTTCTTTAGGTAGAAGAAAGTTAAATAAGTTACTTCTTCTTTGTTAGCACCACAAACAAAATACCATTCATCTCCATTGTATTGGGTGGAGGCAGATATCTCAGAGACAGATCTCGTTATGTGTTGGATGCCACTAGGGGTACATGAGAAAATGTGTTTTATCTAACTGTTCTGAACCATCCACTTGATATGTACTCACTTGTTGGGCCGGTGGTCCGGTATGGTCCGATCCAGAGAGATTCTGTCACTCAGGTAGGCGTTGTAGCCATACTTCTCCCTCAGGTATTTAGCGTCGCTCTCCTCAGCAGGCGACAGCGTGGCGGGGAGGCCACCTTTACCACGACCCCCGAAGCCCTCAATCAGGCCCAGAGATTTGGACAGACCTGGGCGAGGCAAACCAGATTACAAGATTACATGTCAGGATCCTTTAGTCTGGCCGAGTCACTCTCCTCTTAGTAATGCACTCTGTGGCTTACAGCTAATGGCCTGCCTCACCGTCACAGCTCCAACCGCACATGAACATACAGGATGTAGTCAGTGGCTGTCAAAACAGGTGGATTTCAGAGCTGAGTTCACTTTATGACAAGTGCTGGCACAGATTACCTTCAATATAGGGGTATATTTCAGAATAGTGAGTGTAAAATAGGCCAAACCTGGGGCTCCCTACTCTTACTGAGGTCAGTAGTTCCTGTGTAAATATACATGAAACTCAAAAAAGTCAAAAACATTCCCATTTCAGTTGCAATCTGCTAATGAAGCTTGAAGGCTTTCACTGTTTCAAGGGATAACATAAGATTGTTCTTAGTGTGACCGGGTGTATTTGTGGGTGGCAGAGTGATTAAAGTGACTATCCTTCAGTGTGATAAGCTGTGTACAAGACTCTGTTTGTTGGCAAACATCCTGCTGGAGGCACTGAAGCCCTGAAAGCTCTGCTCTCTCCTGCCTCTCTGGTTTGTTTCTTGGGGAGAAAAAATGGCAAAGCACAGTTAATTTTTCTCCCCATACATTTTGGATAATGTTGCATTTTTGCAGCAAAAAGAGAAAAAAGTAACTGTTGGAAACATTTTCTTCACAGGTCAGTGAAATACAGGTTTGCAGGCTCATAATCTCCTCAAACATGCTTCAAAATGACTGGAGTAATGTGACAGGTGTTGAGAGGCCCAGAAAATCATCTGTAAGAGGTTTGTGCTGCAAGATTAGACAATAAAAGAACTTCTTCAGAGCCTTACTCACTGAGCTGCTTGACGTTTGGACGTCAGGGCCACAAGAGAAAGTCCAGGGGAAGTCAGACAGCACTGACTTTTCCTTCTCTTGCAGATCCCTCTGAGGGAGATGAGGCTGACATGTTATTTCTGTGTAAATGTTGCACTGCTCTTTACCGTTCAACTGCCTGTACACCACGTCCTCCAGCGAGCTCAGCCTCTTCAGCAGCACCTCATGGCTGACGCCGGGCCCCTGCGCCGTCCCGTTGCCCCGGGGCCTCCTCCCGTCGGCCGGGGCCTCCGGACCGGCGGCTTGGACGCTGCGTGTGTTGCACTTGGCCCAGAAAGTCATGAACCCTGCAACCGCGAGCACGTTCAGCACCAGTAAGACCCTCCATCTCCGGAACACAAAAGCCATTAAAAAGTCGCCGGTGTCCGGGCTCCGACAGCAGGGGGCCCGGGAGGGGGACAGGCTCCGGAGCTGTCACAGGTTCAGGGCTCCCTCGGCTTGCGATGCGCGGAAAGCTGCGGGGATAATTCAGCAACCGGGTTAAAATCTGCAAACCTCAGAGAGACACAGCAGAGAGCAACACACACCTTACCGCAGCTCGGAGACATGGCACGGACTGATGGTGCTGCACCGGCTCTCTTACCATTTGGCACCGGGGTTGTTTTAGGTTGCGTCCCCCTTCTGAGGAAATGTGGGGCGCCTGGCCATCGGCTTTCATCCGTGTCAGCGCCGCTCCAAGCCCGGTCTCAGGATCACGCACGGAGGATGTAAGACAAAGACAGCGGCATGTGTAGAGCTCGAGGAGCAGATCCCCCTGAATAATTGAACAGTGAGCAGGTTATCAAGTCTGTCTGCTGTGATGCGACTCAGGAGGGCTGGATTCAGAGCAGAGACAATCCCTGCAGATGCTCAGAAAAAAACCCTCCAAACGTTCAGCCAACCTTCCTGCTGCCCGACAGCGTCCTCCAGCCGCTGTGGCGTTCACAGCGCAGCGCCACCGAGGAGGATGCACGGCTGCAGGAGCAGAAAGCAGCGGGTCAGGAGCTGCAGCATCCTCCGGAGGAGGCGCCGATGCTCCGGGAACGCAGGAGGAGCAGGAGGAGGAGGAGGAGAGAAATGCGTCCTGATCTCTCGTTTTCCCTCTTTCACTCAGCACATACCAGCGTTTTCCTGTTATTGTGCACGCCCTTCTTGTTTGTTGTGCCTTGTTATTTCCTCTAATTCTCCTCGTAACCCGCACGGCGCTTAATAGGGGCGCAAAGAAAAGCGTGGAGTGGATCCGCTGACGTTCCGCTGCACAGCGGGGGGGGGGGGGGGGGGGGGGGGGTCTGTTCACCGGCACCCAATTATCTACTATTAGAGGATATTCAAATATTAACCCACAATGGGGTCGTGGGTCCACTAGGAGTATTTCGGGTTGATTTTGTTTTTCTTTTTGTCCCTTAGAAATAAAAGATGTGTTATTTCACTGAGTACAGAGGTGAGCTCAGTGGGGACATGTTTAACACAGACTACAGTGTTCAGAAATGTCATTACCTTCACAGAGCTGCTATAGACACTAACCTAGTTTTGCAGTATAGAAAATTGTTTCAGGTTCCTCCTCACAGGGAGAAATCTCATGAGATTAAAGCGCCTGCAGGGAAAAGTTTGAGAACATCTAACACCCTGCAGTTTCTCTGTGTCCCCCAGGGGAATTTATCTGGTGGAAGAACTTATGGAAAAGTGACTCCAATATAAAAACACTGTATTACAATCAAAAGTACCACAAACTTAATATTATTTAAGCACATCATGGAAGTATTAACAGAACAAAATGACTTAATATCAAAGTAAAAGTAGGCAAGTATTAAATTACTGATGCATTAAGGTGTAAGCAGCATTTTAATGTTGTAACTGCAGGTGGTGCTTGACTTGGTTAATATACTAAACTGTTGGGTAGTTTCAGCTACCTCGCTACCTCATCAAGCTCCTAAACAAGTCCTGTTCCAACTACAGGGGGATAACGCTGCGGTCCAGCCCAGGCAAGACTTTCAACAGAGTCCTCCTGAATAGAATAAATGGAAACTGCTGAGACGCCATGGGGTGCTGGAGGAGATCACTAACATCATCAGCAACCCATATGAAGGGATGACCTGCAGGGTGGCACTTTGCCAACAACCCATGATGCTTTCCAAGTGCGGACAGCAGTGAGGCACAGATGCTCATTGTCACCTTCCCTGTTCCTGCTGGCCATAGACCAGATCTGGAGCCACAGCTCAGAAGAGGAATGACGTCCAGTGGACACTCTGGACGCAGTTGGATGACCTTGTCTTTGCAGATGACCTGGCGCTTCTTTCCCACAGCAACGGATGCAGGAGAAGACCAACACGGTTGCAGTGAACTCAGCACGTCTGGGCCTCAATATCCACAAAGGGAAGAGCAAGGTCTCCAAATACACAGTCAACATTACCTCCAATTAAAAAATTGGGTGGGAAGGATACCAAAGTAAAAGCAGAGATTGGAAAGGCAAGGGTAGCTTTCCATCAGCTAAAAAAATGTCTGCAGATCTGACCACCAACACCAAGATCAGGATCTTCAATACCACCTGAAAAACCACTGTCACAACCATGAAGAAAAACCAGACTTTCACCAACACCTGCCTCAGAATCTTACAAATTCGGCCAGATACTATCAGCAACCAGCAACTGTGGCAGACAGAAGCCTGCAGACGAAGAAATCCTCCACTGGAGATGGATTGGCCACACTCTCCACAAGTCCGCATCCAACATCACAAGACATGCCCTCTTTTGGAACCCACAAGGGAAAAGGAAAAGAGGCAGACCAAGAAACACCTGGCGCCGTGACTTAGAGGCAGACGTGAAGAGAACTGACCATACATGGACAAACACACACATGGAAAGCCAACATGGCATCAGAGACGCCTGGAGAGCCTTTGTTGGCGGCCTATGCCCAAAGTGGGGCAAAAAGCTTAAGTAAGTTTCAGCTTTTGAAATGCATGATATCTTTTGGGCTCATTATATATATCGTATGCAGACATATACTGGCATGTTTACCTGCAAAGCACCTACGATGTCAGGTGAATAAAAAAGTTCATAATTTCCCTCTGAAGTTGCAAACAATGGTCAGTATTGCTTAAAAATGGACTTTTGTATAGTACTTTGAGGCTTTGAAGTTTCCACTGTTGCATCTTATATTGAGAATGTGGAATAAAACGGTGACCCAGTTAGAATAAAAAACCCAGTGTTACATCTGAAGACTTTCAAAGAACACATCAGTATTTCACAGCATGTCATCACTTTACAGCAAAAAGCCCATAGATAGGAAGTTAAAGCCCCTGTATGTAAAATAACACAATGATCCTATAATGCATTTAATTAGGAGATACTTATGTATACTTAACAATTTGCTTTCTTTCCATAAGCTATCAACTTTATAATTCAAAACAGTATGTCCAGGTAAACAGAGTTTGATGTCTTGGTATTTCCATTTATTGATCAAAGGATCTTTAGGATTTGTTGCAGGCAAAGAGACGTTTTATTCTCTAGTGTCAGGGATGGAAGGAAAATGTATTTACCTGCTTGGATTTTGGTTGGTTTAATGCGTGTTTAGTCTGTTCTTCATAACAAGTCCTACTCCTACATGTTGGACCAACAAGAGATTTATAGATCTATAGTGGAGAAAGAATCACAGTCTGGTACTATAGGTATATTGTTGAACTGATGTGGTAAAACACTTTACAGTACTTCATCTCACAGCAATAAAATGTGTGAGTTTGTGCAGAAATGGGTCACCCAGATAGCTGGGATGAATCAAGGAGCTCGGTAACTCTGCAGTGTACTGAGAGACATGCCAACTCTGATCTAAAGGCAACACAGGAGGAAACAGGCAGTCTGATAGAAAGTGTGTGTGTGTGAGTGAGTGAGTGAGTGAGTGAGAGAAAGAGGTATAGTAAGATCAAAACCAGTGCTAGATTGTTTGCTTGATTCATCTCACACAGAAAGAAACATCAAGGCAGAAGAAGAGAGAGAGCATCAGTGAGACACAATGAGGCAGAGATACAGAAAGAAAAGGGGAAAAAGAGAGTTTTAGAAAAGGCGGGAGGAGAGTGCAGACACAGGGGAGGAATCAAAATTCAAAGGGAGAAAAATTCCTAAAGCGGTGGAGAGAGAGGCTGAGATGCAGGAGAGAACAAAAGAGAGAAATGTAAGAGGGAGAGATTGTGTGACAGCAGCACAGAAGACAACTGGGTAAAAAAAGAAGTGTGAGAGTAGATTTTAATTGATATCTGTTGAATGGGTGAACATGATAGTCTCGAGTACTCTTGTCAACCCCTCAAGTCGCTGTAGAGGAGTTAGTCAAGTGGCGGACAGTTCAAGTATGAAGAAGGCGAGTTGAACTAAATTTTTGGGGAAAAAAGTAGAAACCTTGACGCTGGCGATGGTCATGGGACGCTGTCAGTGTTATTGTTTGCTTCGTCCGTCTATCTTTGGAGTTTGCACTGCATTTGCCCATTAACAAATGCATTTCCGTATCTGCTTACAGTGCAGGGAAATTAGAGGCTATAAAACACAGACGCTGAAAACCAGAGATAAAAAGTGCTAATTCAACATAAAAGTTTGTTCAAATATACACAGTGTATACAATATATACGTGTTTAGGTTAGCCTTTATTTTCAGATCATTATTGTATTTTGTGGTTTGATTATATCCTTGAGTATTATTATTTCCTTTGTTTTGCCCTGGCCACATGTCAAAGTGTCCTTGAGCAAAACACAGAGACCCAAATTGTCCCGTGTGTGTACGTCCTGGGGGCGTTAAAACAAAGAAAAGCAGACAAGCATTGCAACAATTGATATTTGCCTTGTGGGATGTAACTCAGTGTCAAAAAGAGCAAATCTGGGATGTTTTGTACAAGTAGTATTTTGAATGAAAGGGCGCCGGGAGAAACACAAGTCTATACAGTATATGTGATATAACTGATCAGACAGATGGACCTCTACTGTTCTGTTTGGACTGTGTTTTTAATTTCAAGCCACAGTTTAAGCTGTGGAAACCTCCCTTTGGTTCACTGTTAAGATATGTGATGTTGTGCATATCCTCTGATGACAGATGAGGTGGATAAGATTGTTTACTAACCCCTGCTGTGAAAACACAGTTTATAAATAGCTGTACATAATTGCATATTTGTTGCGTTGGCATCTTAAGCAACAAGGTGAATGACTGGCTGTTTATTCCCACAGTCTGTAACGCAAAATATGTCTCATAATTGTAACCTTGAGCCACCTAGATATTTAGGACAAGTTAAAATATCAAATTAACATTTTACTCTGTCAGCATTTTAGCTCCAACAGAAGCTGCAAACATAGGACTCAAAGTAAACTAAATACAAGAATAGTTCCCTCTATGTGAAAACAGAGGGATTCAAAGACATAATCCAATCAAGCCCTACACAGCCATGATACACCCTCGCAGGGTTTACACTTATTTTGGTAAGTTGTGCTGACGATGGTCCTTTCTTTGACTTCACATTTATTCTGCCTGATTAGACCTCGTCTCAGAACTGCAGTATTAGACCGACAACTCCGGCACTGTCCTGTTGAACCCCTTAAGGCAGGACAACTTACACTCTCATCACTGTTATTCGTTATATAGTGAGTCTGGTTATTCCGGCTGATTAGAACAGAGCTCTAATCAACAAGAACAAATGAAGACACCCGTGTGGGTGTGCAGGGCCTTTGATAGTGAAACAGGAAGTTCCACTATGGGGCAGGGAGGAACAGGGAGAGTGGAGAGAACAAAGTCAGCAGGATAATTATAAGAGGGAGGGTGAGGGTGGGTTGGCAGTGATGGGGGGATTTCATGAGATTATCCTATAAATAGTGTGGCAAGTTTCTTTAGTCATCATCGCCAGTATGTAACTCTGGCACACGAGTGATAAAACTGTTCTAAAAATTTGCCCTGGGCTTATACCTCTGCACAAGTTAATACCATTCTCCACAAGACTTTATGAGTTGCTGAGCAGGATTTGAGTATGATGAAGTTAATCACTGCACTGCGGGGAGAAAAAAGAAAAATGTGATCCAAAACTACGGCTCCGTCTTTTAACGAAAGCTTGTTTAATTTATGCGACGGTACATTTATCGGCCCGGTGGGAGCGTATTGTGATCTCAGCTGGCTTTGGCAGATGCAAAGACAAATTGACCTTCACGTTGGATTGAGTGGAGGGTGGTTTTTTCCCCCCCAAGGGATCAGTGGGTATGCAGCACATGGCAGTGGGGTGGCACGCCTCTGCTAAGCTGAGTCAGAGAGCAGAGGGGTATTTTAGGTCAGTCACTACCAAGTTTTCAGCCCACCTACAGTACATGTCCTTGTCTGAAATGGAGCCCTTTCGTAGTGTGTTTGGTTACGAGTGGCTTCAAGGTCACCATGCTGGAAGGATGACTTTCTTATAAAATATCATAACCTTAACTCTTCTCTCTGACAAATTGTGGCTCATTGCACAGTTCTCTATAAAATTGCCTTTTATGCTCTTTAACAGTGGAAAAAGATTTCTTCCAGGTTTAAAGTTTCTATTTTTTTTCTGCCATGGTGGCATATTTCTGTAACTACCATCTAAACGGCTCAACAAATGGGATTAATTTTATATAAAGCACTGTTGCTATAAAACATGTTGTTTTGTTGCTAGTAATGATGCTGTGATTGATTGAAAACATTTTTGGTTACTGGCCGAACTGAAAAAAACGAACAAAAAACAATACATTTCCTTGTGTCATACTCGTTCATTGGTGAACTGATTTAAGTGAGTGAAGTGGATCAGTCCATCAGTAGACAACAGCTTCAGTTACAGTATACAGCTGGGATTCTGAGACTTGCTCAAGGACACATAAACAGATCTGATGCCTGTCAGAACCCCCCTCTTCTAGCTGAAGGGTAACTCTATCGCCGAGCCTCCTTCCCACCCTAGATGGTCGACTGAACTCAGCGTCTATGCGTGAAGCAGGAGAGGAGCGTTTTCTCACAGTTCTGTCTCTAATGCTCACTGACAGTGTCACAGCAGGTGGAGCTCTTCACGGAGCCAATCAGTCGGCTCTGTATACAGACGAGATGTGATGCGACATGACGAAGTGAGACACAACTTTCCCCGACGTGTACAGACACCGAAAAAGACATAAAACCACCAACATGCCAAGAAAAGCCTTTAATGTGCACCCATGCTACAGACACACACAGACTGCAACAGCAGCATCTGCTGTGTGGTGTGTGTCATCCCCGTCACCATCCTGTCACCTCCCAGTCACTCTTCAGCCTCCCCCATTCATGTTCTGCCAGGGTCCTGTGCTCCACTCAACTCCCACGCTCCCCTTGGCGGTATGCAAAATCAAACTATGCAATCTGTCAACTCCAACTGATGTCAAATCAGTTATAATACATCCACCTACTGTGACTTTGAATCTGGATATCTAACACACAACCTTCTCATCCCTTCTTCCTGCTTGAGATGCCATGTCAGGGACTGGGATGTGCAGCCGATCGCATCTACTGCAGCATGGTTTTAGACCCATGTGGGGTGATGGCTCGTTGGGTTTCTTGGCTCTAATTTAAGCTGTCCTACTTCCCATAATGCCTCGGGCTTTCTGGGAATCAGAGCCAGCAATGTTCTTCTTTGACGTTGCTTTTGTAGCTTTGCTTGCAGCCAGTGTTACTCTCACGTGGGGACTTTTGAGAAAGTTTAGAGTAGTATGGTGTTGATAAAAAAATAAAAAAATAAAGGAGACTATGCATAACTTAATGCTAATGTGTTTACTACTGGTCAGCATGGATTGTACCAACTCAAAAACAGATACATGTGCAGTACTTATTGTGCTCAATATAACATTTATTACAGATGTACCATTAAACGAGCCAACTGGGCATCCATGAAACTAGATGTATAACTTCTGACATATATCGAGACAAGATTCATCAACTATAGTAGTCGGATTATCTGTGCACCCATATCGTATTGTGTTTTGGTAATCTGATAAAAGCTCATTTGAAAGGAAAAAAGAAATGTGTCAGGACATCATGAACAGCATGGAGAGAGCCACAGCTTTCCTTCAGATCAAAAGCATCATTCGGATATTGCTTGCGTCTATCGGCTGAACTTATACTGGCTGGTTCAGATTTAACATCTCATGAAAAAAAGAAATTCATTTTATTGGCAGCACCATTAAAATTTTAAATTCCAGCTTCATTTCTGCCCGAAGGTAGCCCACAAGTTTTCTCAATCTTTCCTTTTGAAGTTTAGTGATAGCAGTAAAAACCTTTTAAGATTTTAAATCCTACCCACTTCTAGGTTAGCATCTGTTTGATTAATGATCAGTTTTCAGTTTAATTTCAAATGTGAAAAGCCTTTCTTCTATTTGTGAGAACAGAAAAAGGATGATTTCACAGCTTTTTGTCCGTCCATGCCACATAAGGTACAAACCACAGTACTCTGACTCGTCAAACCTGGATTAGCTCATGTTTTTTAATTTATATGACTTTATATTATGTGGTCTAGATGGACAATTAGCAGTGGACATGCCCCTTTTTTCTCTTTTCAAAAAAAGAATAAAAAGTTTCACATATCTGGAACTGAATTTGACTGTACATCTGAAGTCTACTTGTATATCTAGTCCAGGTTTGACCAGTCCAAATATAACTAGATCTAGACGTGGGCTAATGTGATTTGGATGGAGAAAAAGTCTGTCAAGATATATGATGTCTAGTGTTTTTTCCAGGGAAATCGGTTGAGAAATATTACAAATACCTCTTAATTTTCCTCTTAACTCCCCAATTGGAAGCTGCAAATCAGAAGACAGCTCAGCTTCTAAGTAATGTGAAAGTAGCTTTCCACTGCTAATATTAACTCTTTGGTACAGTAACACTCAGAGGCACGTTAACACAAAGAACCACACAGCAAAAGAGCTGTTGAATGTGTCCGACTGTGTGGTTAGACCTTCTCATTGAGGGCGCTCTTCCTCAGCCTGTGGAAGCAGAGTTTGGACCAGGCTTCAGGAGGAAATTCCTCTTCTGTCTTGTCACCTAAACCGTCTTCTTCCCCTCCGCTGCCCGGAAGTTCAGCTGTCAAACCTCCTCAGTCTCCTCTGCCTGATTTCCTCCGCCCTCGCCTCCTCCGAGAGGTTGAAACCGTAAGGAGGAGGAGCAGCCCCCCTCTGGCTGGTTTGTCCTACAAAACAAAATATTATTACAGTTACACACTTTGGATTTCAGCTGACTCTTACCTAAATTCAATTTTAATTAGTAAAGGTTTCAGAATCCAGTGTCCAACCACCTCCCAATCATCAATACCCTGCCTCTCCTCCCTCACCTCTGTCATTCAGACTGTTTCTGATGGCCGCATTTATCTGCTCTTCCTCCGTCAGTCCACCTGTATAAGATGCTGTTGGGTTAGTTGGGTAATCTGGTGCATACTGATGGTGTCCTGAGTATCCTCCACGAGTGCCACTGTAGCCTGCAGACACACACACAGACGCATTTTATTTTAAGAAAACACATGTTAAAGGTTAAGTCTGGTGTATTCTATATTCCTCTTGTTGTCAACAAATCCAGTGAAAAGACCAAACCCAACAATGAGCTTCAGTCTCACAATACTTTCCGATTTCCATATCCTGTCTGTGGCATAACAAGATCGTTGGTTCCTACTGAAGATGTTAATCTTTAAAAATGGGTCACGAATATATAGTAGGAGTTTGCTCTAGTGAGTATTTTTGGCAGCAGGACGGTGTAGGTGGGATTGAGTTAAAGTAAACTACAGTGTGTGTGTGTGTATTCATGGTAAAGAAGGAACATGTCACCCAGTGCGACAGAGTGGCTCACTGATGGGTTTTTAATTTTTTTGGACAACAATGGAGCTCTGTGGCACAGAGGAATGAGCCATATCAGGCTGTGGATACACAGACCAAACTTGTTACCAGGATCAGTTCAATGTTGGTTTTGGTCTTTTCATGGGATCTGTTGACAATATAGAATATGTCCAGCCTTGTAGGGGTTCATAAAATAATTAGTTGGGGTTCCACAATGTTTGCAGACTGAAACATTTCTAGAAATCAGGTCACAGACAATGCACTCCTCTGCCATCATCATATTATTAACCAAATTATCAAACTCATGTACAATACAATCAAAGTCAGCAGTTAACAAGTTAGTTAACAACTACAGCACAGAAAAGTCTATGTATACACAACAACCTTCATGAATGCTTTGGTACCTGAAGAGCCTGAAGAGCTGTAGGATGCACTGGGCCGGGAGTTATATCCGTTCGATGTCACAAACCCTTGTGAAAATATATACAAACAAATTATTTTCAGTACAAGTAGTACAAGTGTTGTTAATGTGTATTTAGATTTGTATATGGATTAATACTGTGGACACAGATATCTGCACATGGACTCAAAACTATCTCCAGTGTTATATTATGTTCTATCATTTATGTTATGACATTTAGCAACATTAAATCACAGAAAACTGCATGTAAAATATTACTTTTTGAAGCTGCTGAGAAAATGATCATTGTTTTTGCTTTTTCATAACCTTAAGTTTATAAAAAAGCAACACACATACAAACATGCACATAAATTCAGACCTGCACATTTCTTCATGATGGCCTTCAGAGGTCCAGCAGTGTAGAGCAGACCCACCAGGATACCTGCCAGGTGACCAATAAAAGAGGTCCTGAAGAAGAAGAGCACAGATTAACTTCTGACTAATGAAGCGCTGCCATCTGGTGGACACTTTAATTCATAACAGGACAGGCCCAGAGCTCAATACACAAATGTTGTGTAGGGTCACAGAGGATTTTGACTTCTGAAGACTGACTGTCAAATTTCAGATTCTGTTCAATGACTGCACCAACACACTCTACTACTTCTATTGGCTGCTAATGGATTACTGTAGTCCCCATCATGTGTTGTTCCCTAAAGACAGTTAAGAACATGTTTTTCACATCCAGTATAAAATCGACTAATGCTATTAGGGCTATCTACCAAAAAAAAAAAAAAAAGGTTTAATCGGAGAGTACTGAGAATTGGTGTATACAACAGGTTTGTCATACTATAGCAAATAGAGATCAACTTAAAAATGTGTGAACTGGTCCTTTAAGCATGGGTTATCACAGTGAAAACAGAAGCATTAACCCTGCCACTGCTCACACTGGCATCTCTACAGTACATCTGGCGAGTGAATCCTGAATCCTGGTGAATTGGTTACACAGATTTCTGATTGGTAACTCACCCGGGTGACGTTACGTGGATCAGCACTAGCTCCACCCAGCTCGCGTAGTTATTAGACACAGGCAAACCCATCACATAGGTCACACCTCCAGGGTGGTAATGGTTATTGAGCACCTTCAGAGCAAACAGGACACCTAGAAACGCAGTCATATTAACAGAGATTAGGAAATGTCATCATGGTGGGATTAGAGTTTTAAAAATTGCGATCTCTCAGAATCTATTTCCCCAGCTTGTTGGTTGTCTTTCATGCTTTTATTAGATAGTAGACTTTAGAGGAACCATCCCTAAACCTCTTTTACACCAACTATACTTTACATCTTTTGGGGGTTTCCTAGATGAGTCTATACCTGAGAAGCCAACAGCACAGGCCATGCTGTAGCTTTGGTCCTCGGTGAGTTCTGTTAACGCCGCCTCCAACACCAGATAGACCAAACCGGTGAGCAGAGAGAAGACTGACAGCAGGTAGAGGAACCAGGGTCCGCCCAGCCGTTGCTCCAGCCTGGTACCTTTCCAGAGGAAGGACGCCATGTTGAAGTAGAGGTGCCAATCATCCGCGTGGTGCAGCGGGGACAGCAGAAGGCGGCGCCAGTCTTTAAACCAGTATGCCTGCTGGACACTCACACAGGCCTAAGGATCGGAGAGGTAGTAGTATTCACATTAGCACTAATAATATCAACTTAATATAGTACAAGGCAATGGTGCATGTCATGCCAAATAATCATTTCAGCCCTACTGCACTACGAACAATTTGTGTATATGTTTTTGTCCTGTTTTTGTAACCTGTGTAAATAATAAACCCTGTCTCTATTATGAGCGCTGTATTGGTGCATTACCTGCATCAGTGGCGCTGCTGGGAACAGGTAAAGGTACACGTTGAGCCCCAGGACAGCCAGCGTGACGGGGGGGATGTTGTCCAGACCCACCTGGAACACCTGGGAGGCCAGGAGCAGCAGGCCCAGGTGGGATCCCCTCTGTCGGTTTCTCATTCTGAAAACAGCCTGAGAAGAGACAACTGCTCTGTTGTTGTTCCATGTTTAAAAAGCATCTTAAAACCCACTCGTTGGCTTTGAGTTTATTGTGTATTTTGTGGTTTATTCTTGTTTTATATATCATATTCTCTTCCTTATTTTGTCCGTGTTCCTCTAAATATCAGTAAAATCCCTGTGGCTGCTGTCAAAGTGTCCAAGCTGCTCTAATATTTACTGTTTGTGGAGCAGATTCAGGATTTTTCTCTCAGTGAAATCAATCTGTCTCTGTGCTGTTCAGCAAATTAAAGCCACATGTTCACTCCGAGCTGTAAAACACTCACACAGACTCAGAAATGATGCGACTCCTCTTCATCTTTAACGTGACCCACAGGGCAGCAAGACACACATTAAAAAAAGCTGTTCAAACACTTAATTACTGACTAACGACGGTAAGAGACGTGAACATAAAGTTAATGTTGTTCTCGACAAAACATAAAACTTTGACAATAACGCATAAAATCCCCAAACAGACACATTTATCCGCATCACTGGTGACTTCACATAAACTTACTGTCAGTTCAGTTCAGTCTTTTTTCCACTTCCTCCTCTTAAACTTTAACAGCAGTTGGATGTTTTTAACTCGGTTACAACATCGAGTCCGAGTCAGAAACACTTGTCGCTCACAGAGGAACTCGCATGTGACTCAAACACGTCTTATTCGCTCCTCAGCAGGTTTATTTCATCTTTATTTCAGGATCTTTCATCGTTTCCTGCTCCGAGGCGTCATGTTGGCGCTCGGCTGTCACGTGACAATAACAACATCTGACGCATGCGCACTACGCATCTTCTGTTTATGGATTTTATTTATGTTTTTTATTTAAACTTAATAATATTTATATTAATACACATACTATTGTCACACGATGTTAACCCCTACTTACTGCGTTCAATTAACTTTCAGTAAATTTCACCTTTGCGAAGTTTTGTTGATCGATTGATTTTCCTTTTTCTTTTAATTATTATTTTCCGCACAGAAATACAGCATTTCAGCAACACAACAAGTGTATATGCATACGATGTTTATATACTGCGTTTATACACGCATACATAAAAGGAAAACGTTGCAAAATGATTGCGAATAATCTTGTTTTAATTTGGAGGTTTTCACCGGATGTGTTGACATTAGTGTTTGATTTTAAGTCTTCACACTGTTTGCTGTCCTCCAGAGGACACAGTGAGGGTCTGCAGTGCTATTTAAATTACCACAGTGCTCATGTCAGTATTAAAATGTTCAATGTATTATTAAGTGTCATTATCACAAATAATAACTGATAAATAATAATTGATTAAAACTGCTTCAGTGAAGAGTTGATTTAATGGCAGTTTCCTTGTGTGGAGATGATGTTGTCATGTCAGGAAGTTGTCTGACGCCCTCCAGTGGTCACAGCCAACAACTGAACCACATCACACCGCGTCAAGTCAGACAGGATACATGAATACTCACACTTCCGGTCACTGCTTTCTAAATAAACCGACGTTACCTCACTGAAACAACCTTAAAATAAACGTATTGCATTCATAGACATTTGGTAGTATTTATGGCGACACTTCTCCCCCTGTTTTTTTAATACTTATTATTATTTTTATTTACAGATTGCATTTGTTTGATTGTAAATAATTCAGGGTCTCACATGAACTAATTAGTTTGCAATAAAGTCTTTTATTGTCTTTTATTTTATATGTTTGCTGCACACGACCTGAAGCCCCGGTGGTGGGGGGGGTCAAACCTCCCGCTGCAGCTCCACAGTCTCTGGCATCAATCAGGAGCACGTGCGCCAGGTGTCGCGCACCTGTCCTCAGTTAATTATTCAGCAGCGCGGCCGGGACGCCGGGGTCACGTGTCTGTCCGCGGACGCTCCGGTCGGACGTCGACCGGCGTGTTTCCAACCGACTCCAGCTGTTCCTGAGGTTTTATTTCGTTTGTTCAGTCACGTTCATCCCCGTGTCTCCGTCCTCCGGTGGTCACGAGCCGGCGGAGAGGCTGTTGCTATAGTAACAGCGGTATGAAGATACAGGCGGGATGTTTCATCAGCGGCGCGAGATTATCACCGGAAACCTGGCGGCTCAGTCTTCAAAAATAAAAGCGTAGAATTGTCACGTTGGCAATAAATACATACAGATGTGTTATTTACTGAAATAACTTGCATCATTGTTGTGGGAAATAGTTTAGCTTTATAAACTAGAAAAAAAATAGATATATTTAATTCAGGCTACATGGTGTGTTATTTTTTGAGTTGTTACAGTTACAGTTTAATTGAGTTAAGAGGTATGATCAAAATAATCTGTGTGAACATGTGAAAAAGGCACGTTTCCCTTTTTTATGTTGTGTGGAGCGATAACTTAATGTACCTCAACTCAACTTTATTTATAGGCCTAAAGCAGCTTTCATATAAACCTAAAGTTAAAAATTAAGAAAAGCCAGAGAGAAAAAATAACAATAATAAAATGTTGCAAGACTAGAAATTACAACAACAAAACAGTTCAAAACAGTAACAAATAAAAGTCAATGACATAGTATAAAATAAATTCCAGGGTTAAGGGAAGGTTAATGTAAAATGATTAAAACTTAAAAACTAAGGCTACAACATAACTCCAAATTAAAAGAGAAATAAAAAAAGATGTGTCTTTAATATCCTTTTAAAAATACAGAGAGATATTGAAGTGGGTATGATGTCTGTCGTATTAGAACATTTAAACGCTCACACTAAGGATTCCTCTTCAAATATAATATAATTTCTATAATCAGATGGCTGTCTGGTAGGCCCATGTGGTGCCTACTCTTATTTTGAAAGCAGAAAGCGGAAGTGCAGGTCGTGTGGTGGTGTGCAGCTTGACGCCGGCGGCTGCAGGCAGGAGCGGGAGCGCAGAGGGGGAGCAGGGCAGGTAAAGGTGTGTGTGAGTGAGTGAGTGTGTGTGTGTGTGTTCGTCTGTCCATGAATGTGGGGGAGACAGGAAGGGGTGACGGCGTGAAGAAGAGACGGAGAGGGGTGAAAGGAGGACAAAAGACCCGACCGAGAGGACGAAGCGCTGGAAGGAAAGACGGAGTGAGGGAAGAGGGAAGGATGTCGGAGAGGATGGCTTCGTGCGGGAGTCTGTATGACAGCACCAACCTGCTGCTACAGTACTGCAACAACGGTGAGCCCATCACACACAGCACAGCACAGCCGCTGTGTCCCGACATCTGCACACATGGACCCACAAAATGTGTTGACGAGGACATTCAGTCGGTGGAGAGAGCCGAGAGGATTATATTCCAGCTGATCTGTGGCTGCGCAAATTAGCCTGATTGGATGCATAATGTATAAATCTATATGTGCATAAATCAAGTGTGCAGTTTAATTTTATAATCTCTTGCAAAGGTAGTTTGTTTTATTTAGTTTCCCTTCATTTTATGGATATTTTGTGGTTTATTTTTTTCACAACTTCTAGGGATTTTTTTCCTTTGGCTCTGAAATGGGTTTGAATGGGACTTCCACACAGTCTGCTCTTAGTATATTTTCTATTTTGCAGAAGATAAAATATTTCCAATATTTAGTTATATTTAAAAAAAAAATTGTGTGTGTGTGTGTGTGTGTGTGTGTGTGTGTGTATATATATATATATATATATATATATATATATATATATATATATATATATATATGTACACACACAATAACATCAATGTGATGGGAGGGAAAGAGAAATGATAAAAAAACATCACTCCTCTTTTCCTCCCATTACATTGATGTTATTGTGTATATATAGGAGGAATGATAAAAAACATATATATATATATATATATATATATATATATATATATATATATATATATATATATATATATATATATATATGTGTGTGTGTGTGTGTTTTTTTTATCATTCCTCTTTTCCCCTCAGTTCACAGCCTCAAACACTGTCTAGAAACACAGCTGACTCATCGCCTGTAACACTAACAAGCTGGAACGATGGTGGTTGTCATCTCGAATGGGAACCTTGTTACCATTACAGAATTGCAAGTTTTAACTTTTGAACCATTTTGTGGATTTGAATAGATGACGATCTCCTCCCTCCTGCAGCCTTGTGCCTCTGTATCTGTCACATCCTGCTTTACAAATGTAATGCAAATACCCTGCTGCTGCCACGCCGTATCATATCTGTGGTTAATATAATGCGTCTCTGTCAGCTGAACAGTTTCTCCGGCTGTTTCAAACAAAGTAGATTATCACAGTCAGGGTTGGTTTGTTCAGATACATAAATATCATCAAGAGATCAGTTAAATGTGTGTGCACTGTCTGTAGATTGACACGCCGTCCCTGCAGTCTACTAAACATCACAGACAGCCATATTGAGCGGCAGGTGGAGAGACAGCAAGGGGTCATGGGAGTCCGATCAGAGCTGTGATGCTCGTTATCCAAGATGTAACATGTGCCGTTCAAACCATTTGGTGAGTCCAGAGCCTCCTGCAGCTCCCCGGCCGGAGAGATTCCAGTCAACCTGTAACACAAACGCACAGTTTCTGTCTGCTGAGCTTCACGGGAGCTCAGCACAGGTGACAGGATGAGGGAATATAAAAGAAATAAAGTGAATAATGTTACTAGAAGAGCTTTTCGAGTGACAGCTGGTCCTGCAGTGAGGGATCAGCTGCTTAACCTGGGTGTTTTTTGTATTTTGTCCAGTGCAGGGTGCCATTTTGTCTGCCCTTCTCCAGTATTAATTAAATTCCGACAAAAGTATTAAAATCTACTCTGAGCAATCAGCAAAGTAAATTTTATTTTATTATGGTTATTTCGACCTGAAGTAGAAGTAACAAGTGTTTTTTTTTTTTTCTTTAGAAGATTTATTTTAAAGACATTTAAATTAAACTTAAATTACGCTTGTGGATAAGCAGAAGGAGAGAGCGACTGTTTCCTACACAGTCACTCTGATTCCTGGGACACACAAATGAATGAATGAGGTGTGTTTCTGTATTTCTGAGGACCCAATGTTCTCAGAGAGATGGAAAGATTAGGAAAATCCTCAGAAACACCCTACTTTCTGTCACTTTGAGTTTAGGCTTAGAGCTGTGGTTTATTTAGGACCCAGATTAAGTTACAGTAAGAAGAGTAAATGTCTCAGGGAAGGTCCTCACAAGTATAGAAAAACAGGTGTGTATGTGTTTGCTGACATTTCCAGATATTATATTGATGCCCAAAGGAAACGGTCTTTTTGCTTGCCTTCCTCCACTCGGAGGTCGGAGGTCGAACTCTCTGCAGCTGGGAGGGATTCAGCATCTTGTCAAGGACACTTGACCTGAACCCTCCGGCTCAATACGACCGCCTCCCTTCCTGTTTCTGTGTGCCATCAAAGCTTAAGAGTCTGCAGGTTTCTCATCCAACCAGTGTTTTAAGGCTCATTTTCCTGCCGTAATGAACCACTGTATTACAGCATGTTAGAACCATTTTTTTGTAATGTAATGAAAGTATTTTTAGCCATTTTTGGTCATAGTCTATAGGAAAAACAGTTCTGAAAAGTTGCTCCTGGTGCTAAATGATTTTGAAGATCGGAAATCATGTTTACACCACAAACCTGTCGAGCAGTTGATAAAGACTAAAGTACACCATTAAATCTTGAATTAAGATTCAAAACACTTTTTTTTTACCATGATAGGTGCTGAAACTGATGCTGAAAATAGGCCTGTGTGAACCAAATCTGAGAATACCATGAAGTCAGGAGGGTGATGAGGTGTTTGACTGTGCTGTGCTGCAGACTGGAGAATAACGAGAGGATTTAACAGAGTAGAGGTGTCGTCCTGTCTGCCATGTTGAGTTGGTGTCTCGACACACTGTTGATCGCTCAGCATCTGCCAAGTGAGCTTTAATCAAGCAACTTGTTTCTTCCTCTTTTTGTCTCTCTACCTTTTCTTTCAGTCTGTCTCTCTTTCTTCCTCTGCCATCTGTCCTCTCACTGTAACAGGAGATCCTCTACAGCGTGTGCATCAGATCTGCTCTCCCCGCCATCTGGTCACGTCTTGAGCCAAATATAGTTTGCATTGTGGCTTCATAGTTTTATTGTACTCAGGTGCTCAGGTAGTATACCGAGTCAGTTTAGCTTCTGTAGTTTTGACAAACTTCACGTCTTTATTTAAATGATCCTGCTGAGGTAAACTCCACCCCTCTGGGACTCCAGGCAGCATAAAACAAACTATCAAGTATTTGTTCAACACACTATTGATTTATTTATCCTTAGTTAATCTTGAATCATATTTTTTTAAATTGTCCCAGCATCAGCACAGAGACATATGAGACAGGCTCTACGGCATGAAACCAAACACTAAGTTAATACTTTCACAGTAACTTAAATTATTTAAATCTGCACTATGCAAAATCGCACAGCAGCAGCCCCAAATGGCAGTAAGGTAAACTGCACTCTTCTCAGACGTCTGCAGGAGGTTTGAGAGGCTGCTGTTCAGTGTGCAGTTTTGTATTTCACTCTCTGATTTAATCTAGTCACCATCAGGGCGGGGAGAGTGCTTCTCACTAGTGCTCACATCCAGAATTTCATCAGATGGAAAGTGTCTTGATGGGCCAGTCTTTTCTTTTTAAAGCCCCATTAGATGAGTCAGCATGGTAAGAGTGGTGTAATTAAACATATAGTGCAGCTGTAATCTCTGTGTACACT